>CM019183.2:18987719-21484120 GCA_009739505.2 Apolygus lucorum
ACGCGGAAAACGTGCATTTTTTCAACGAAATCGGCGCTCTGGCCTCCTGTTTCCGCTCTACTTGCGGCGCCGACCCACCCACTCTCATCGTCCGACCCCTAAGATCGACTAGGCGGAGCGCCGATTTCGTTGAAAAATGCACGTTTTTCCGCGTTCAAACACAAAATTCTCCCCTAAATTCGGTTGTAAAATATGTTTTGATTATACCGTTGGAAAGCTGAGATTCTGGCGCAGTTTTTAGGCTTTCCGGCAACAGAACTTTATCTGGTAATATTTGGAGATTTTAGGCGTTGAAAACGGGAATTTTTCGAAAATTTACTAAGTTCACTTTTAGGTTGCTTTATTCCCCGTGTAATTCAACTGAAAATTTGTTGTTTGGTATCAGGGAGATAGGAAATTTGACGTTCTTTCCAACGGTATCCTTATTTTTAATTTTTGAGTGTAATTTAAGAGAGTTATGACCGTTTTAATGGTGTAAGGTCGAAAACACGAAAAAAAACTTGAAAGTGAAAAAAGTCGGTTAAAGAGGCGTTTTAAAAAAAATTTCTAAGAGACACTTTTTGTTGGAAATTAGTTGTAGAATCGACCCCTTGAATTCCTTACAACTGTTTTGTAGACACCCTGTAGAATCTTAAATTGAAGGAAAAACAATACCTTTATATCGAAATTTTTTGAGTTAGGGCGTTTTCAAAATTTCAAAATTGATTTTGGAACCCTTAGAAGTGACCTACATCAACCAAAATCTTCGGGGCACAACTAGACCCCAATTGGAGCCTACATACCAAATTTCATCAAAATCGGTCAATGCTAAGTGGCAAAAGTGCCGCGTACGGCGGACGGACGGCCAAATTTTTATTCGATTTTTGGATTCTACGTACCTTGAAACGTAAACCATCAAATTTTGAGGGGGTGTTAAAAATTTTTTTTTTCTTGGTCGATTCCAAAGGTTCATTATTGAAAATAATAAACCAAAAATTGAATATAAGTATAAAAGATTCTTTAAAAATCAACAATTGTAACGTCAATCTTCGGTAGCAATGTATAATAAAAGCGTTGGTGATTTAATGTCGCTAGCACTGACCTCTACATCTCGATGGTATGGGCAACAACTTGGACGTTTGGTTGCGGTGATGCCATCGACGTCAAGACACGAAATAACAAAACCATAACGTCGTACCAGATCACCTGCCTTTTGGGCCCGGCCAGTAAGTAAATACGTAAGACACACACATGGTATCTCGAAAACCCTATTCCTGCCAATAAAGTAACTTAGGGAAATTATGGTATTCATTGATACTACGATGGTGACAGATAAAATTTATTGTTTTCTCTTCGTTGTGTTCGAAACTGCCAAACCAATGTATTCAATATAAATTTTCTCTGAGCGATCCCAACGTTAGAATCAATTTTGACCGACTTCAACGCGCCGGAGAGATTTGTGTCACTGGTGACTAGCAAATTTGGTACAGGGTGTGAGTCTAACTGGTCTTCCTTCGGTACCAGTCGATTCTATAACTAATTTTCAACAAAAAATGTCTGAATTTTTTTTTTAAACCCTTCGTTTTCGAGTTATTTTAACTTCAAAATTTTTTCCCGTGATTTTGACCTTATGTAAATAAAATGGTCATCACTTCTTTAATTTGCTGTGTAAATTACAATTTGAGGATACCGTTGGAAAGAGCATTACACTTCCTATCGGATAGATGCCTAAACGTTTTTTTTAGTCAAGGTTCGAGACATGAAAACGTCCTCTAAAAAGAGAATTTTACGTAATTTTGGAAACCTCGCCTTTTTTCAATCGCAAATTCAACTACGAGAACCCATATTTTTTCAAGCTGCAAGAACAGTAAAAATTGCGCCAGAATCTCAGCTTTCCAATGGTATAATTAACAAATTTTTTACAACCGAATTTAGGGGGGAAATTTGTGTTTGAACGCGGAAAAACGTGCATTTTTACAACGAAATCAGCGCTCCGGCCTCCTGTTTCCGGAGGCCTCGCGGTCTACTGCGGCGCCGACCCACCCACTCCCATCGTCCGACCCCTCAGACCTTCGAGGCAGAGCGCTGATTTCGTTGAAAAAAATGCACGTTTTTCCGCGTTCAAACACAAATTTCTCTCCTAAATCCGGTTGTAAAATATTTTTTAATTATACCACTGGAAAGCTGACATTCTGGAGCAGTTTTAACCGTTCTTGCATCTTGAAAAAATATGGGTTCCCGTAGTTCAATTTGCGATTGAAAAAATGCGAGGTTTCCAAAATTACGTAACATTCTCTTTATAGAGGACGTTTTCATGTCTCGAACCTTGACTAAAAAAAACGTGTAGGCATCAATCCGATAGAAAATTTAATGCTCTTTCTAACGGTATCCTCAAATTGTACTTTACACAGCAAATTAAAGGAATTATAACCGATTTAATGACATAAGGTCAAAATCACGAAAAAAAAAGTTTAAAGTTGAAATAACTCGATAACGAATTGTTAAAAAAAAATTCTATGAGACATTTTTTGTTGCAAATTAGTTGTAGAATTGACTGGTACCGTATGGCAGACCAGTTAGGCTTACATCCTGTATAATATACAGCTATATTATGCTATACGGAAGGAAAAATACAATTTTTTTCATGTCCATAGCCCAACAGTGCTCCACTTTTTGGACGGCTGGTTGTTTTTAATAGTCCCGACTAGTCAATTTTGGTTTATT
Source organism: Apolygus lucorum (assembly GCA_009739505.2). NCBI lineage: Eukaryota > Metazoa > Arthropoda > Insecta > Hemiptera > Miridae > Apolygus > Apolygus lucorum. The sequence continues at coordinate 18,990,423 of CM019183.2, forward strand.
ATGGAATGAAAAAAAAAACAATCAACGCCCCTCAAAATTTGTTGTTTACGTATCAAGGTGGTGTACTTACGTAGAATCCAAAACGCTGCAAATCATTGCTCAAAGGTTTATTATTTTCTGTATACATCACCCTTCTGTATAGATCACTGGTTCTCCATCAATAGCACCTACCACCATCTGTATTCTCCATTGACCCGCCCTCTCAAATTTCAGCTTCCTGCGTTCAACAGAAGAGAAAATGGCCTTGGAGCTCACTCAGCTGATCAGTGACCACTCATGCGCCTTCAGCATTCTCCATTGACCCGCCCTCTCAAATTTCAGGTTCCTGCGTTCAACAGGAGAGGAAATGGCCTTGGAGCTCACTCAGCTGATCAGTTACCACTCAGGCGCCTTCAGCATTCTCCTTTGACCCTGCCTCTAACATTTCAGCTTCCTGCGTTCAACAGGAGAGGAAATGGCCTTGGAGCTCACTCAACTGATCAGTGACCACTCAGGCGCCTTCAGCATTCTCCTTTGACCCTGCCTCTAACATTTCAGCTTCCTGCGTTCAACAGGAGAGGAAATGGCCTTGGAGCTCACTCAGCTGATCAGTGACCACTCAGGCGCCTTCAGCATTCTCCATTGACCCGCCCTCTCAAATTTCAGGTTCCTGCGTCCAACAGGAGAGGAAATGGCCTTGGAGCTCACTCAGCTGATCAGTTACCACTCAGGCGCCTTCAGCAATCTCCATTGACCCTGCCTCTCAAATTTCAGGTTCCTGCGTTCAACAGGAGAGAAAATGGCCTTGGAGCTCACTCAGCTGATCAGTGACCACTCAGGCACCTTCAGCAATCTCCATTGACCCGCCCTCTAAAATTTCAGCTTCCTGCGTTCAACAGGAGAGGAAATGGCCTTGGAGCTCACTCAGCTGATCAGTGACCACTCAGGCGCCTTCAGCATTCTCAATTGACCCGCCCTCTCAAATTTCAGGTTCCTGCGTTCAACAGGAGAGGAAATGGCCTTGGAGCTCACTCAGCTGATCAGTGACCACTCAGGCGCCTTCAGTATTCTCCATTGACTTTTGATTATGGAAATTTGATTACGCAGAAGGCAAAACTGTATACAAATCGAAGAAATGAACAGCGATCGCATTTTAGTCAGAAAAAATTTCAACGGAGATTAGACCTCTTTTGCGATTCACACTCATGATTCTGTTTTATCGAAGGAAAACCTTCAAGTACTCGTAGGGACTGAACGGTTTGCCCTACAGAGCTCCGGGTGGTCTCAAAAATTTTTTAAAATTCAGTACTATTTAAAAATTAGTGGAAAAACGATACCTTTATTTCGAGAGTTTTCGAGCTAGGGCATTCTTGAAAATTTCAACCCTTAATTTTCACCCCTTAGAAGTGACCTACATCAACCAAAAGCTTCGCGGCACAACTAGACCCCAAATGGAGCCCATATACCAAATTTCATCGAAATCGGTCCATGGTAACTAAGAAAAGTGACGGCACGGCGGTCCGGCGTACGGCGTACGGCGTACGGCGGACGGACGGAAATTTTTTTATTCGATTTTCGGATTCTACGTACCTTGAAACGTAAAACATCAAATTTTGAGGGGGGGTTAAAATTTTTTTTTTCTTGCTCGATTCCAAAGGCTTATTATTGAAAATAATAAACCAACAGAGGAAACCTAATTTTCCCCATCTCGCTTTTTCTATTTTTTTTCTTCAGTTTTTCGATTTCGAACTTTACTGTTTCATGAAATTTTGCATCTGGGGACTATGGATTTCTCGATCTCAGCGCTTCAAGCGGCCATAAATGAACTATTCCAGCATGACGTCATTTTCCCGGTTTTTTTTAAACATTCGTATTTTCTACACTGTTTTGTTTATTCGTAAATTAGGAAGTTCGGGCTGAAAGTTTGCCTTAGGGGGTTTTTAGAGGTGCTGAATTGATTTTGGGGTCAAAAATAGGAAATTTCGACATGGTGAAATTCCTCATTCCTAACATACCACGGTGCATTAGTAATTAGTCTTAAGACCCGGTTTTGGACTGTCTGCACCTTCTGAACTTGCGATTTTGAGGCAGATCCCCAGAGCTCGCATCCATACATCCAATTCGGTCTTATTACCGAATAAAAGGTATAAAAGAAGGAATAAAAGGAATAAAAGGGAATAAAAAGGAATAAAATAAAAGGAATAGGGGAAAAGGGGAAAAATAAAAGGAATAAAAAGGAATAAAAGGTATAAAAAAAACGCTGCAAATCATTGCTCAAAGGTTTATTATTTTCTGTACAGATCACCCTTCTGTATAGATCACTGGTTCTCCATCAATAGCACCTACCACCACCTTCTCCCTTGACCTTCCCTCTAAAATTTCAGCTTCCTGCGTTCAACAGGAGAGAAAATGGCCTTGGAGCTCACTCAGCTGATCAGTGACCACTCATGCGCCTTCAGCATTCTCCATTGACCCGCCCTCTCAAATTTCAGGTTCCTGCGTTCAACAGGAGAGGAAATGGCCTTGGAGCTCACTCAGCTGATCAGTGACCACTCAGGCGCCTTCAGCATTCTCCTTTGACCCTGCCTCTCAAATTTCAGGTTTCTGCGTTCAACAGGAGAGGAAATGGCCTAGGAGCTCACTCAGCTGATCAGTGACCACTCAGGCGCCTTCAGCATTCTCCCTTGACCTTCCCTCTCAAATTTCAGGTTCCTGCGTTCAACAGGAGAGGAAATGGCCTTGGAGCTCACTCAGCTGATCAGTGACCACTCAGGCGCCTTCAGCATTCTCTATTGACCCGCCCTCTCAAATTTCAGGTTCCTGCGTTCAACAGGAGAGGAAATGGCCTTGGAGCTCACTCAGCTGATCAGTGACCACTCAGGCGCCTTCAGCATTCTCCTTTGACCCGCCCTCTCAAATTTCAGGTTCCTGCGTTCAACAGGAGAGGAAATGACCTTGGAGCTCACTCAGCTGATCAGTGACCATTCAGGCGCCTTCAGCATTCTCAATTGACCAGCCCTCTCAAATTTCAGGTTCCTGCGTTCAACAGGAGAGGAAATGGCCTTGGAGCTCACTCAGCTGATCAGTGACCACTCAGGCGCCTTCAGTATTCTCCATTGACTTTTGATTATGGAAATTTGATTACTGGTTACGCAGAAGGCAAAACTATACAAATCGAAGAAATGAACAGCAATCGCATTTTAGTCAGAAAAAATTTCAACGGAGATTAGACCTCTTTTGCGATTCACACTCATGATTCTGTTTTATCGAAGGAAAACCTTCAAGTACTCGTAGGGACCGAACGGTTTGCCCTACAAAGCTCCGGGTGGTCTCAAAAATTTTTAAAAATTCAGTACTATTTAAAATTAGTGAAAAAACGATACCTTTATTTCGAGAGTTTTCGAGCTAGGGCACTCTTGAAAATTTCAACCCTTAATTTCCACCCCTTAGAAGTGACCTACATCAACCAAAAGCTTCGCGGCACAACTAGACCCCAAATGGAGCCCATATACCAAATTTCATCGAAATCGGTCCATGGTAACTAAGAAAAGTGCCGCGTACGGCGTACGGCGTACGGCGTACGGCGGACGGACGGAAATTTTTTTATTCGATTTTCGTATTCTACGTACCTTGAAACGTAAAACATCAAATTTTGAGGGGGGGTTAAAATTTTTTTTTTCTTGCTCGATTCCAAAGGCTTATTATTGAAAATAATAAACCAAAATCAAATAAAAATGTTGCCGTCCGTCCGCACTTTTCTTAGTTCCCATGGACCCGATGTTGGTGAAATTTGGTATGTGGGCTCCATTTGTACCCCAAAGCTTTTGGTTCATTTCATTCACTCCTAGAGGTTGAAAAATAAGGGGTAACATTTTGAAAACGCTTTAAAAAATTTTAATTCAAACTACTACACGAGGTTTCGTTCCGGTTTTGATGACATTTTCAGCGATTGAGGGAGTCTAGATGGTCCCCTAAGTCATCGCCCCAGAATTTATGGTAGCCTCTGCACTCGGGCAAACCCTTTGAGCCTCGTTTTCTTGCTACTCACTCAAGTGTGGGATCTCTTTCAAACTTAGGTGGTTGTGAGTATTTTAGCCATTACCACTGGATTTCATCGTGATCGGATCATCAAATTTCTCGTGACGTTGGTACTACGTGAACTCTAACGTGAGAATCTAGTAAGGAGCATATCAAGTAATTCTTAGTTTCCGTTCGACCCCGATTGAGCATTCGCAAACGTAAAAATAACTTCAAACATTATTATTCTCAATTGCTCGATTTCCCTTAGACCTCAGGGGATGGATGAGAGGAAGCTATACGTCATACCCATTTCGCAGACGTTTTCGTACTGATTCAGTTGCAATAACATCATGTTCCAGGTAACAAAGTAGGGGCACCAATGTTCAAACCAGGAGAAGCCTGTTCCAATTGTCCCTCCAAGACAGCATGCGGTCCCTATGGTCTACTTTGTACGAGATCCAACATCCGCGATATGATCTTGGATAAAAACAGTAAGACCCAATTCATTAATGGAGAGAGCTAGAATTTGAAACACCACTAACGTCAAGGTAAGCTTAGTAATGTGGACTGGGAATATTCCCAGCAAAGTGGGGAAATTTATCGGAAATATTTCCCAACCAATGAATTAATTTCATGTAAGAGTTGGGAAAGAAAGTCTGAAGTATTCTGGCTAGCTCAACAAGTATCTGAGCAACCGACATCTTGTATCATAATAGGATTCTGATAGCCCGATTTTAATACAACCTTTGGAATCGACCAAGAAAAAAAAAATTTAACACCCCCTCAAAATTTGATGGTTTACGTTTCAAGGTACGTAGAATCCAAAACGCTGCAAATTATTACACAATGGTTTATTATTTTTCTATTTAGATCACTCGTCTACAAAATCACCAACCATCCAATATGAAGAAAAAAATAAAATAAAAAATCAAAACCACCAACCATCGATTGCATTTCGGTCAGCTCTAATTTCAACGGAGATTAGGCCTCTTTTGCGATTCACACTCGTGTTTTGATTTATATTATATATATATAATATATTAAAAATATATTCCAATGAATATATTTTTTTATGGTTATATATTTCAATATGAACCCTTTAATATTCGTAGGGAGCGAACGGTTTGTCCTACAGAGCTCCGCGTGGTCTCAAAAAATTCTAAAAATTCTATAGAATCTTAAATTGAAGGAAAAACAATACCTTTATATTGAAATTTTTTGAGTTAGGGCGTTTTCAAAATTTCAAAATTGATTTTGGAACCTTGAGAAGTGACCTACATCAACCAAAAGCTTCGGGGCACAACTAGACCCCAAATGGAGCCTACATACCAAATTTCATCAAAATCGGTCAATGCTAAGTGGCAAAAGTGCCGCGTACGGCGGACGGACGGCCAAATTTTTATTCGATTTTTGGATTCTACGTACCTTGAAACGTAAACCAACAAATTTTGAGGGGGTGTTTTTTTTCTTGGTCGATTCCAAAGGTTCATTATTGAAAATAATAAACCAAAATCGAATACAAATTTGGCCGTCCGTCCGCCGTCCGCGGCACTTTTGCAACTTAGCATTGACCGATTTTGATGAAATTTGGTATGTAGGCTCCATTTGGGGTCTAGTTGTGCCCCGAAGATTTTGGTTAATGTAGGTCACTTCTAAGGGTTCCAAAATCAATTTTGAAATTTTGAAAACGCCCCAACTCAAAAAAATTTGATAAGAAGGTATTGTTTTTCCTTCAATTTAAGATTCTATAGAATTTTTAAAATTGTTTGAGACCACCCGGAGCTCTGTAGGACAAACCGTTCGCTCACTACAAGAATTTAAAGTTTGGACGTACGATAAAATTTATCTGATTTCTGATTTAATCAGAAACACGAGTGTGAATCGCACAAGAGGCCTAATCTCCGTTCAAATTAAAGCTGACCGAAATGCGATCGATATTTTTCTTCATGTTGGATGGTTGGTGGCTTTGCAGACGAGTGATCTGTGTAAAAATAATAAACCATTGTGTAATAATTTGCAGCGTTTTGTTAATTATTTTGAAAAATGTTTCAAACATTTTGAGTTAGGTACAATAATTCCAAATAATCCGGGTTTAAGGCAAATTTTTGGAAATACCCGCAAATACGCACATCAGAATTTGAAATTTAATTACAGCTTCAACTACATCAGTAAAATTAACACTAACTTCCCAAGTCCTATCAGTTTCAACAATAAAATCGCCTACGTTGTTCAATATAGAATCGATTAAATCCGAAAGGATGTACACCCATTACTATAATGGAGTTTGAGTGTTGAAATTTTGCTTCAGAATAAGTTTCGAAAAAAAGAGTTGATTTAGGAACCTACATTCCTAAGCACCTCCCTAAGTAAGCAAGTTTGAGATAACGATCTCAATCTCAGAGAACAGCATTTAGTGAAAATACCCAGCTTTCGATATGAACCACCACTAGAAAACATATTGTTTAGTAATGCATGCATTCCAGGGGACGTCCCATTGGATAAGCATTAGATCAGTTTAACCAGTCGATGTAATTTATTTATCCCCCCCCCCCTCACCATTATCTATCATTCACCATTACTTCCTCGATCCTTTTGGCTTGAAGAGTTTTCAGCAAGAGGTGTCAGAAAAGTTACCACAGGGATAACTGGCTCGTGGCGGCCAAGCGTTCATAGCGACGTCGCTTTTTAATCGTTCGGTGTCGGCTCTTCCTATCATTGCGAAGCAGAATTCGCCAAGCGTCGGATTATTCACCCACCAATAGGTTAGTTTTACCCTACTGATGACTAGTCTTTGCTGTAGTAATCCTGCTTAGTACGGGAGGAACCGCAGGTTCGGACATTTGGTACACGCACTCGGTCGACAGGCCGACATCCGTGGGATTAAGCCTGAACGCCTCTAAGGCCGAATCCCGACTATTGGCAACGATAAAGCTTTGAGTTTCGTGAGTCGAAAGGCTCAAGTCAATGTGACTTTACTAGGCGTGTCTGACTAAGGCCTCATCGTCTCACGAGCCCTGTGGACCACTCGCCCTTGTGTGGTAAGGCGTCGGTATACTCCGCCGTCCTTTCCCGGTAGGTGGTCGTAACAGTGTTCTTCCTCTGAATCGTCTATGATATTGAAAAATCGTGAACATTATCGTGAAATATTGTGAATATTATCCCTCCACTCATCCCCTGCCCTTGCGAATTTTGGTACTCTGGTGAAATCGTGTACAACTCGGAAGTTATTTGAGTCAAACAAAAAAAGAAACACGCAAATCGATTGGAAATTGAGGCCTGGGAAGAGTTTACGAGATTATGCCCGCAAACGCACATATTTTAAGCATTAACCCCCCTTTCCACCCTTAAAAAGCAAAATTCAAAATTCTGGCGCCGTAGTGCACAACTAGATAGTTTTCCGCGTCGAAAAAAAAGAACCACGAAAATTGGTTGAGAACTAAGGCCTGGGCAGACGACACAAGATTATGCCCAAAAACGCATATTTTTTTAAGCATTAACCCCCCCCCCTTTCCTCCCTTAAAAGGCAAAATTCGAAATTCCGGCGACGTAGTGCACAACTAGATAGTTTTCCGCGTCGAAAAAAAAAAGAACCAGGAATATCGGTTGAGAACTAAAGGCTGGGCAGACGACACAATATTTTGTCACACACACACACACCTTTGGCTTTTTCGCGGATTTGGATTCAGAATGGTCTAAAACGGACTACTGTGTGGTTATTTTTTTTTTCTGTTGAGTGTTGTCGAACTTTGCCCAAGATCATTCGCATAAGGACGCCCAAGTCTTACTGTGGGACGTCCTAAAAACCACCTCCAGGGAAAAAACTCGACCGAAAAAAATTCTTGCTCTTGATTGATAGGAGCGGGGAAGGCATGTCAACAAAATTTAAATAACGGGTAGCAAAAATCCAAACAACTAATTATTTTCAAGAGTTCAGTAATTAAATTGGAATCTGGTTCGGATACTCGAAAAAGTCACACATTCTACTGGACCTACCAAGATATGTAGATACTCAGAGTTGAAATTTTTTTCAGGAACCTCTCGGTGCATTAGGAAGCGTGACAGTGATACCTCATATGACGACGAGCGACAAGCGCAAGCACAAGGAAGGTTTAGAGACTTTAACACTGGCCAAAAAGTGGTTCTCAAACCAAGAAATATATGCGATCCAATATCTTCTTTCGGGACCAAAATCACAAGTAAGATTATTTGATTCTCGTGCAAAATTATCAACAATTTTATCCATCAACAAATTGAAAGAGACCACGAGGTAGATTAACTTTTTCATTTATGTAATTGACAGACCCTTAGTAGGAACACGGAGCGACTCCTTAGCAACTTGAGTAGGTATCCATTGCCAACGTGAGTCCGAATACGAGCTCGACTGCTAACACACACACACACACACACCTTTGGTTTTTTGCGGATTTGGATTCAGAATGGTCTAAAACGAATTAGTGAGCGGTTTTTGCTTCTGAGTCTACCAAGGTAGCGGAAGCTTTGTTTTCATTTTTCAAGGACGAAAAAAAAGTTCTCCAAAATGAAAATTTTCACTCGCGTTTTAGACCTTTCTGAACAATTTTGGTTCCGTGTCTGTCTCTCTGTCATGAATTCCTTGTAACGCGCACAACTATACGAGGTCATAGTCCGATTTCAATGAAATTTCCAGGGATGTTACTGAGTAGTGTTTAGATGGTCCCCTATGAAAATCATAGAGAATGGTTTTTCATGGAGGGATGGTCCCCTGTGAGAATCTCAAATCCTATTCATTGCATCACTAGGCCTCAATAGGTCAGAGGTAGCGCATAGAACTGTCCCCCAGGGGTCCCGGGTTTGAATCCCAGCCGAGGCTAAGCATTTTTTTGATCCAATCACATACATCTACTCACATTTTTCATCCGAATGTGATGAAATTTTCTAGGATTGTCCAGATTAGCGTGTAGATGGTCCCCTATGAGGGTAGGGAAAGGTACTTAGAGATTGGTGTTTTGAGATTAACTACTACGCATCGGATCATCTATATAATCAGGTTATGGATACGAGGAAACTATGTGCCACACCCACTTGGCAGTCTTTTTTTGGTTTATTATTTTCAATAATGAACCTTTGGAATCGACCAAGAAAAAAAAAATTTTAACACCCCCTCAAAATTTGATGGTTTACGTTTCAAGGTACGTAGAATCCAAAAATCGAATAAAAATTTGGCCGTCCGTCCGCCGTACGCCGCACTTTTGCCACTTAGCATTGACCGATTTTGATGAAATTTGGTATGTTGGCTCCATTTGGGGTCTAGTTGTGCCCCGAAGCTTTTGGTTGAGGTAGGTCACTTCTAAGGGTTCCAAAATCAATTTTGAAATTTTGAAAACGCCCTAACTCAAAAAATTTCGATATAAAGGTATTGTTTTTCCTTCAATTTAAGATTCTATAGAATTTTTAGAATTTTTTGAGACCACGCGGAGCTCTGTAGGACAAACCGTTCGCTTCCTACGAAAATTTAAGTGTTTATTTTGAAATACATATATATATATATATAAATCAAAACACGAGTGTGAATCGCAAGAGAGGCCTAATCTCCGTTCAAATTAGAGCTGATCGAAATGTAATCAATAGTTGGTGATTTTGATTTTTTTAAAAATTTTCTTTTGATTTTTTTTTTTTTTTTCCTTCATATTGGATGGTTGGTGATTTTGTAGACGAGTGATCTATATAGAAAAATAATAAACCATTGTTTAATAATTTGCAGCGTTTACTATGTTGAGTGGTGTCCATCTTCACCCCAGATTAGTCGTATAAGGACGCCCAAGTCTTACTGTGGGACAGTCTAAAAAGTATACCTACGAACCAGGTAGGTATACCAGGACCAGTCATGTTCAAGTGACAAGAGTATGAAAGCTAATATATACTCCTGCTCAAAATTAATGCACCACCATCTACTTCTTCGTTTGCCCCCATATTGCTACCGAGTCTACCAAGGTAGCGGAAGCTTTGTTTTCACTTTTCAAGGTCGAAAAAAAAAGTTCTCCAAAATCAAAATTTTCACTCGCGTTTTGCGTTTTAGACCTTTCTGAACAATTTAGGTTCAGTGTCTGTGTGTCTGTCATGAATTCCTTGTAACGCGCATAACTATACGAAGTTATAGTCCGATTTCAATGAAATTTTCAGGGATTGTGCGGGTTGGTGTGTAGACGGTCCCCTATGAAAATCATCATCCCCGGACTGATAGAAGCGACTGCGCATGCGCAAACGTGAATTCCTTGTAACGGCCATAACCTCTACATTTTCCATCCGATTTCAATGAAATTTTCCGGGATTGTGCGGGTTGGTGTGTAGACGGTCCCCTATGAAAATCATCACCTTCGGACTGATAGTAACCACTGCGCATGCGCAAACGTGAATTTCCTTGTAAGGTCCATAATTTCTACATTTTCTATCCGATGTCAATGAAATTTTCAGGGATGTTACAGATTAGTATTTAGATGGTCCCCTATGGAAATCACCACCTTCGGACTGATAGTAGCCACTGCGCATGTGCAAACGTGAATTTCCTTTTGGGTTGCTGGGGGTAGGGTAATAGAGGGTGTTTTTATCTCCTCGGAGCCCTTCTTATCCCTACCCAAGTCAAGGTCATGCGTCCCCGTCGCGCAACCCGGGCCCCCTGGGATGAACAGAGGTGGCCCCATTAGGTCTCCTTGGTGGACCCCTCTTGAAGTGGGTGAGTATCGACTGCACCGTAAGCTGTCATTAGGCGATAATGAATTGTATCGACTGCACTTGTTGCTGTTTCAGGTAGTCAAGGGTCAACGATTGACTGCACCGTCGATCTGTTATCTCATTCGCTATCAGTAGGGGGGTCAGTATTGCGAGTTCGACCCAGAAAACTAGTAGTAGTAGCTATGCATCCAGTGTCGTTCATCGTGGGACAGCGAGGCAACGAGTTAGCAGTTTATAAAAACTTCAAATTCTACAAGTGCAGTTTTGTAGAATACTTGAACTGTAACAAGTGGCGTTGTTGTAGAAGATGTTGCGGTGCGAGAATATACATTCCTGAAAGCTCTTCAGAAGTCATCAAAGAAGAAGGAGGGCACAATCATGCATTGGTGAGCGATACGACGTTACAAAAGGAAAATTTTTCTAACTCGTTGAAAAGGAAGGCTACGTCTTCGCTGAGTGAACGCCCGCCGAAGCTGATTCGGTCCCAAATGAAAGACGATGTAAGTTACACCCTGACAGACATAAGTAACTTCAGGCAATGTTTATACAGAGAGCGAAGAAAACGCCTACCACCATTGCCCAAATCTCTCACGGAAACTTTTTTTGCCTACAGAATGCCAGGTTTGAAACAGCAAGAAAGGAAAAGTTTTTACTGGTTAATGACGACGGTTTGGTGCTATTTTCGACTCCAACGAATTTGAAGCAGCTGTCTTCTTCCAAATCCATTTTTGTTGACGGGACATTTACCTACTGCGCAAAATTTTCCACTCAGATGTTTACCATCCACTCCATCAACAATGGCCATTTCATACCGGTTGTGTATTCTCTCTTGACAAATAAAGACGACTAAGGCTTACGAAACCATGTTCAAAGCGACGATCAAAGAAAGCTGCGAGTTGGGTCTTTCATTTACACCTGAGGCCGTCGTATGCGACTTTGAGGAGGCTATTCATGCTGCTGTGAAGGCGGTATTCCCACAAGCGAAGATCACTGGTTGCAGATTTTACCTCGCCCAGTCATGGTGGAGAGCAATACATCGATATGGTCTCTCAGCGCAGTAGGTACAAGGAAAAAATGAGCAGAATTTTCAAAAAAATGAGCTATTGAGATGGCTTCGAAATTTTGCTGTTAGAGGCAAATATCACCTAGTAAGACAAATTAAATTCAGAGCGAATTGCAGAGCGGTGCAGTCAATCGTAAGTGCAGTCGATAGGTTTGTAAGCAGGGGTGCAGTTGATCGAAAGTGCAGTTGACAACGATCCGGTGCAGATGACGATCTCCCCTTGAAGTTCCAGGGGTGGCTGAATGACCCTCTGGCGAATAGGGAGGGAACCCCTGTCAACGGGTTCCCTGACCCTTCTTTGCGCTTCCCCGTTATGGACGAAAACCAGACCGAGCCTCATAACCCCCGCCGGCCCATTGGCACGCGGGGTTCTAGGGGAGGCGCTCAGAGGCGCCCCAGGCAGGGGCGTCGGCCATCCTCACCATCCTCCTCTTCCTCATCATCCCTACCCTCTTCCTCTTCCACAGTCTCTTTAGACCACCAGTGTGCCCATTGTGAGCGGGCATTCACCTCCAGGTCTGGCCTTGGTGTCCACGTCAGACGGAAGCATCCTGCTGCTGCAAATGAAGAGATTAATGTTGAACGAGTGCAGCCTAGGTATGCTTCCGAGGATTTGCGCAGGATGGCGGCAGATGAGGTGGTGGCTGTGCGCAATGGGGTACGTAATATAAATGTTTATTTAAGCGAACGTTTTCCCACGCGTACAGTCATTGCTATCAAGAACCTCCGCCTGAAGCCCCACTATAAGCAGCTTGTCCAGGAAGCTATCCTGGCAAATAGCGGTGGGGCTTCTCCCGCATCTCCTGTTGCTGGCGCGTGGACCAGCAGTCTGCCATTCAGTATCCCTCCCCCGGGACCTCTGGTCTTCTCACCGATTTGAAGACCGAAGTCTTGAGGCTCGGGGGGCAGGTAGGTCGTATTGAAGGCTATGAAAGCACCTACCTGCGGGATCTGGCGAGGCGGGCTGCTGAAGGGCTGGACAACCTGGAGGACGAGGTTGCAGCCTATCTAGGGAGAATCTTCCCGCGGGTTGGGGATGCGACCGTGACGCAGCACCAGGGGGGACCTCCTCCCAGAATGGTGTTGCGTGGAGGTCGCAGAGCAGCTAAGCAAGCAAGACGGCAGGAGTACCACCGGGTTCAGAGTTTGTGGAGGAAGCATCCGGCACGTGTAGCTGCGGAGGTACTGGAGGAGCCTGGGGAAGATCAAGTTCAGCCCCCTCTTCAGGAGTTTGTGGATTTCTGGGAGCCACTTCTCAGTGCTCCCAGCCACAACCCTGGGGAGCGAGTGGTTCCCCCAGTCTCCACCAGGGATTCCTTACGCAGCATCTTGTGTTCGCCGGTGCTACTTGACGAGGCACACAAGTGCCGTGTCAAGAACTCCACATCCGCTGGACCGGATGGTGTTTCTGCCCGTCGCTGGAATAAAGCACCAAATACGATTAAGCTGCTCATCCTCAACCTGCTCATGCTTGCGGGAAGACCCCCGAAAGCGTTAACCCGTACCCGAACCGTATTTATTCCCAAAAAAGGGGGAAGTGGGCCTGGAGGCTACCGACCGATTTCAGTGTCCTCGGTAGTCTTCCGCCACTTCCAAAAAGTACTGGCATCTCGCCTCCAGGTGGCTGGTGTCATTGGTGACGTCCAGAGAGCGTTTCGGCCAGCGGATGGCACAGCGGAGAACCTCACAGTTCTCCAAACTGTCATCTCGCTGGCCCGTATTAAACGCCGGCAACTCCACCTCGCCGCTCTGGACGTCGCTAAGGCCTTTGACATGGTCAGTCACCTTGCCCTGACCGATTGCCTTCGTGGTGTCGGGGCCCCATCTCGATTAATCGAGCATGTGGCCTGTCTGTACCATGAAGGCGTGACGGTCCTCGAGGCAGGAGGTGAGGTGTCAGGGGATGTACGGATAGGGCGTGGGGTACGCCAGGGGGATCCCCTATCAACACTCCTCTTCAACCTGGTCGTGGATACGGCCTTGGGTAAGCTGCCCACAGAAGTAGGGTTTGATCTCGCCCCTGGGGTGCGAGTAGGAGCATTGGCCTTTGCCGATGATGTTATCCTACTCGCAGAAACCCGCGAGGGCTTGCAGATTGCCCTCAATGCATTTGCTAAGCAGCTATCCAGGTGTGAACTCGTGGTCAACCCCGATAAATGTGGGTCGGTTTCCTTGGTCCCGTCGGGTCGCCAACATAAAGTGAAGGTTGTGGATGGGGGATTTGTCATAGGACAAGCCCTCATTCCTTCTCGATCTGTGTTGGAGGTCTGGCGGTACTTTGGAGTCGACTTCATGGGGGTGGCCACCATTACTGCCAGCCGTGTGGACCTTGGTAGGGCGCTAGCCCGCATCACCAAGGCTCCATTGAAGCCACAGCAGAGGCTGCGCCTCCTCCGCACGTACTTACTGCCGAAGCTAACCTACGGGTTAGTCTTTGGTAGGCTTACGGCGGGGAGGCTGCAGGAATTAGATCGAGAAGTCCGCTCTGCTGTGCGCTCTTTGCTGAGGTTCCCATCTGGTGTCCCAAGTGCCTATATCCATGCACCGGTCGAATCCGGTGGGCTTGGCATTGTGTCTCTCTCCGCATGTATCCCTTCTCTGCGCCGCCAGCGCCTGCTAGCCCTTCAGGGGTCGAGCTGGGAGGTCGCCCGTGTTGCTGCTGGTCTTGATTTTGTCAGGCAGCAGTTAGCATGGTGCGACCGAGCAACACCATCTGCTCCAAAACCCAGTTCGTCTGCTGAGTTCGCTGCTGCCCTGCATGAGTCGGTAGATGGTAAAGAACTCCGACAGTGCTCCGAAAGCCTTATCTCATCCCAATGGGTGGATTGGGCTTTGGAGGGCATTGGGGCCCGCGACTACCGGAACTTCCACGCCGTCCGCGTGGCAACACTGCCAACAGCGGTACGGTGTTCTAGGGGTAGTCGTGGGATGACAGATACCCTTTGCCGTGCCTGTCGGAGTGGAAATGAACACCTGTACCATGTAGTGCAGCAGTGTCCACGAACTCATGGGGGCCGCATCCTACGTCATGATGCGGTCGCCAAGCAGATAGCAGGTGCCTTGTCATCCAGCGGCTGGGATGTTGAAAGGGAGAGATTATACCACATGCCAAGTGACCAGGGCAAGAAGCCTGACATTGTTGCCGTCAAGCCCGACAGGTCTTGCACTATCCTGGATGTCCAGGTTGTTAATGGCAGCATGGACATGGAGCAGACCTGGCGGGCTAAGATAAGAAAGTATGATAGAGATGATTTGCGGCAAGCAGTGTCAGAGCTAAAAGGAGTGGAACCCAACAACATCAGGGTGATGGCTGCAACCTTGTCGTGGCGCGGAGTGTGGTGTGGGAAAAGTGCCACGGAGTTGCGCGAGTTGGGCATCTCGGTGGGCGTACTCCGTGGTGTCACCAGACGCGTCCTGCTCGGCTCATATCTGAACTGGTGGTCTTTTTATAGAGGCACTTCCCTTCATCCCTCTCTCCCACCCCCACCTTCCTCATCTTCCCTCATCCCTAGAGCCGGCGTCGGGTGAGTCCTGGGCGTCCTCCCCATTATATTATTTATTTATTTTATTATTTTGTTTTATGGCGTGCCCCCTCCGTCAGAAAGACCTTTAGTCTTTGAGGGGAGATTATTAAAAAAAAAAAAAATAAAAAAAAAAAAAAATAAATAACGGCCATAAATTCTACATTTTCCATCCGATTTCAATGAAATTTTCAGGGATGTTACAGATTAACTTGTTTTGATGTTTAGAGATTAACTACTATGCATCGGATCATCTATACAATCGGGTTATGGATACGAGGAAGCTATGTGCCACACCCACATGGCAGACTTTTTTTCCTTTATCAAGTTTTTATCTATTTGCACACATTGTTTGCAAACTCGGAAAAATAATGTAACCAAAAAAGACACAAATTCGAGAAAAAAATATGTTTTTAATGAATTATAGAAAAATGTACTTCTTGTGGTAAAATTATAAAAATTGAAAAAAAGGTTTGAATTATGCCAGTTTAGCTTTTCAATACTTGGTATTACCTCCTCTAGCCTGGATGAGGGCTTGCAGCTATCGACCGATGCCTCTAATCAAGTTTTGGGATACCTTCCTGGGGATATTGTCCCATTCCTCTTTCGCTGCTGCTTCCAGCTGCTGAAGATTGTCTGATGGTGGATCTCTGGCTCGAATTCTTCTTTTCAGCATGTCCCAAACATGCTCTATCGGATTCATATTTAGGCTCCTTGGTGGCCAGTCCAGGATACAAAATTTATAAGGGAAGAAGGAAAGAGATAAACGAAAAAATGGATGGTGGTGCGCTAATTTTGAGCAGGAGTGTATAAGTATCTTCCCACTTGGAAAACTATTTACCTAAAAATTTCTATTTTTTAACAATTACATCATTTTCAGATCAATTCAAAATCATAACCGCTGGTCTCCTATCACACATCACCACACGTTTACTACTAATCGCACGTTATGATCGCTTCAGAGTCAAAAATAAAATATACTGAACTAAAACTCGAAAGGCGGCAACGATTTATTTTTATTCACTTATTGGAAGTTTTCAGAAGGTAAGAATTAAACATCTCCTACGCATTTATATAAAAACATAATAATAGGTACTTAGTACTTACCCAATGGAGCTATAGGTGCATAAATCGTACGCACCCTGGTCTACTTTATTATTGATGATTTCATTATTCACGAGCATAATATAGATGACATGGTTGGTTTGTACGTTTGAGCGGACCTGGATAAGGGAAAAGGAAATGATCACTGCGGAAGTCAGGAGAAAAAGCATCGAAACATGGAATAATGAAAACGGTAGGTATGGTTTATTTAGTCTCAAAACAACTTACGCAGTTCATGACGAACTCCTCATGTGTAATCCTATAGCATGGAACGGATTTATGGAGGCAGATCTGAGGAGTGTTGCAGTGTTCAAGTTCCCCACAATTTTTCCGTACAGCAATCTTTCTAATTTCAAAATTGTGCACAGGAAAAATCACGAGCTTCAACACCGATACCAGCCGCATCCCAAGATGTGCAAGAAAGGTCTTGACATTGTTGTTACACTTTCATTCTACACCAAAGTCGGTTTAACATCGTACAAACGTCGCCTCTTGGCAGGGATGATCAAGATGAATTTCTGCGAAGGAGTGGGTTCAGTCAAAACGTAGTGCAATACTACAATGCAAAATCATTCACTTACATAAAATCATTTTTGATACTTAACACTTAACTAGCAACAACTTACAACTATAATTAATACATCCGCAGAACAGGGTCATGTGGATTGCGAGAAATGGCAATGTAGCTTGGTTCATTAAAAGCTGCATAATTATGTTTAAATCATTATACCTTACTAAGACTTAAAAGAAAAAGCTGGATTGGAAATCATTACCAACCAACGCTTGAAAACAATAAAAATTGCCTAAGCATGGTTCACATACCGACCTCTACCTAAATCAACATCTAAGGCAACAAAAGAAAATATGTTGAGGCACTAAGATTCATCCAGTTTCTTCTGATTCTACGGAAGATGATAAGGCTACCTTGATGATAAAAGTACCTACCTAATTCTAAAACTACATGGATAAAAAATTTTGCTATCTGCTTTTATATATATTAGTTCCTACAGGTATGCACCTGTGTATCTTACAAAGACTGGATAGGTGGACAATTGAGTCTGGACTGCGTAAAGGTAGATCAATGGGGTGTGCGCATGAGAAATTACAAAAAAAAAGGGTGAAAAATCAATTAAATCAGTTGAGGTTCTCCGACACTTCTTAATGAGACAAAAAACTGTACATAGAATAAAGTAATTAGAAAATAGGCTGATTTAGAAATGAGTAACTTAAGTTTTTATGTCGTTACAAGAGAGGCTTCGCCGCTTGTAAAGCGTTCGTGGATGCTAATACCACCGGATGACCACATTTTGAAAAAAGCAAAATATTATTCCATATGAATTATTGAATTTCCAAACAATAAGCAAAACCTAGGAAGACACGGAAGCGAAAATGCTATAACATATATGGAGGTCGATTATTAGGGTTATTGAGCATAATATTTGGCAATTGATATACCTACATGTAGTAGATATCACCACAACTGGCTTCAGTAGAAGCCAGTAGTAGCTTCAGTAGTAGCTCAAGATTTGGCAACGCTGCACTTGCTTTCCTGTTCAGGATGACCGCTGCTACTAAACATTAATCTCATAACTGAATAATTACTCATAACTGAATAGCTGAGTAACTTGTTATGAGTGATACAATGAGATATTGAAAAAACTGTGATTTGGATTATTCCATGATGTTTTAGTATTCAACAAATATTAAAGTGAATGGCCAGTTGCCTGAAATTGTGATCTTCGGAAATGACAAATTTTACATTGCTAACGTGAACTGTCATTGAGAAATTTTCCAAATTGTATCGTTCAATAACACCAAAAAATTATTATACAATAACGAAAGGTACCTAATTAGTACCTTTGAACGTCGTACAAACGCAAGGGAAAATACGGATTGGAGAATTAATAACATTTCCAGTCTTACATCATAAGTTAGAGAGCGGCTTTTATAATTATTTTAATCAATGTTTGGCTTTTTTTTTTTGAAAATCAAGTTACATATTACTTGTTTTTACTCTTGCAAAATATTTCTACACCCATGTACAACATACTTTCGCCCAGCATTATCTTTATGTTAGCCGAGTACGCACTGATAACTTGGTAGCGTTAATTTGTGTATTGAAACTTGAAAATAAACCAAGAGCAACCTAATGAATGTATTGCCTGCCTGGTAGATACAAGGCCTGACGTGCAACGTTGCCAATTCTCTACCACCCCACCCTTCTTCTGGCTATGGTATTACTCTTCTGAGTTATGGTTCAGGCATTTAACGCATATGCGTTTCCACCAACCACAGAGCAAGAAAGGCCCAAGGGAGCAAGGGTGTTTTTGCCTTCTCTTTCCCACCTTGTTACCAAACGTCCTGGTTTCTCCAAGCTGGTAATAAAAGGAAAGCAATTATTAACTAACCACATTATGATGACTTAAAACCCATTCTTTTTTTAACAAAAAGAAGTAAAAAAATTCATGGGCAGACCCCATTGCTCTTGAAATGTTTGAGAAATCCAAACTGTTTATTATCATACAGAATACCAAGTCATTACAGGGGGGGGGGGGGATCTTCTGTACGTAATTAATATCCTTTAGGTATCTACGCGATATTTTTCCTGGGAAGTGTTCTGTGACAAGCAACTTCAACAAAATTTTGTCGATATACTTAGGACCAACTCGGAGTGAGAAGATTTATCTAAAAGAGGTCAGAAGATCGAATCACTTGATTGAGATTGTAACTTCCTAACTACCATTATTTGAACTTCAATATTAAAATTGCTTCATTAATGTGACATAAATAAATATACACTTACATAGTTGAAAAGTGGAATCATAGTTTTTTAGTATTGACGTGCCATTGATTTCAAATCGAAATAACCTAAATAGGTTGGTGCAAGTAAACAAAGACAAGAGAGCCATCAGGTGGCAGTGTGTTGAACTACCACGGAAACTAGAAATATATGAATACAGAACATAACCCTTCCCCTCCAGTTTAGAAAGAGTGCGAAGCTGGAGAAGCTTCAAATTCTACGTAAAACATCTATTAATATTTCATCGGAGCATAAAATTTCAGCAGTTAAGCTACATGACATACATTACAAATGGTCCAAAATGGTAAGAGCTGGTTGAGAAAAGCCGTATGAGGAACATAAATTTTCCTATGTGATGATATCTTGATTAGAACTGGTACAAATATTTAACCAAGGTAAATTGTTATACTAATTGAAGATTTCTAATGTTCCAGATCCATGTCACAATTTGTTTTCCAACATAACCTACAATGGTATATTTTATGTAATGCGAGCACCTAATAATAACCCAACAAATTATTACACAATGGTTTATCTTTCTGTACATGTCACCCGTCTACAAAGAACACAGCTTCTTCCAGGCCTTCTAGGGTCCGGTGGTAGGTGGTGTGAGGGGGGGGGGGGGGGCTCCTCTAGTGCTGTCCCACAGGGACAACACATGGTTGTCAATAGAGAGTTTTTGGTGCCAAAATCTCACGGGCCCCATTAGGAGGAGACTAGCGCAAGCAACAGAGGATGCTACCCAGTTGAAGGAGGAAGCCCGTTAACTTTGGACAGGGGGAAGGGAGGCGCTCGTGATGGTGGGCCTCTAGGAACAGGTGAGTGTCTGGGGGCACCCTTTCATCGTCGCCCACTGTTGTCGGGAGGCAAATCCATTGTCACCGCAAACTCTGTGCTTTGTGAAGAGGTTCCACAGGCCCATTAGTGGTTGCCAAAAACTCTCTAATGTTATGATAAATTTTACAGTTATTCGTCATTCAACGATAGTTGATCGTCTATGTGGTTTAATTCGCTATAGAAATTGAACAATATCTTAAATTGATGAAGAACGAAATGAACATTCAGTAATTAGGTAATTCATTATCCTCATTAGGCGAACGGTTGGTCCCACAGAGGTCTGGAGGGTGTCATAAAATTGTTAAAAATCGTCTCTACTTTAAATCAATGAAAAAAACAATACCTGGGTTTCGAGCTAGGGCGTTATTAAAATGCTCCCCCTCGCTTTTTACCCCTTAGAAGTGAACAATAAACCAAACCTTCAGGCACAACTGGACCCCAAACAGAGCCGACATACCAAATTTCATCAAAATCGGTTTATGAGAACTGGGCCAAGTGCTGCGTATGGCGAACAGGGGCGGATGGAAAAATTTGTAGGTATTCGATTTTTGGATTCTACATACGATTTCCAAAGGTTCATTATTGAAAATAAAGAACCACAATTATCGATAGCATTTTCATAATGGTTGGTAATACGTAGGGCACACTAGTCTATATAATCACAATGTAGCTAATAATGCCAACTAAAACTAAACTTGATGAAACATTAGGTATTAATACTAGTTTGGGGAATAAAAATGCACCAATGGCCGGAAGAAAAGACATCGCCTGAATCCTGTGCTCTTCAGTTCAAAGGAGAAAAAGAACATTAAATATGAGAATTGTAATTGGGTCCGAATTTTTAGATAGTCTAAATCAGTCTGATAAAAATGTGCATGAGGTTCTTTCCTTCCAACTTCTTGCGTTGCTGTCGTCCAACGATCGAAAACATGCGGAAGTATTATCGAATGTTTCTCCCAAAATATTTTGGTTGAATTTCTTATGCCGGGAAAGTAGAAGTAATCGTAGAAATAGTAATCCCCAGTAAATCATGATCGAAAATAAAGGTGGCGACCATAAACTTGGTAAGCCGAATAAAATACATTTTATAGGGATCCGACTCACAGTGGTTGACCTCTTCGCCCAAAATATTCAGCACCATTGCGATCACCCACAATAAAGACTTGGCAAATTAGGCTAAACCAAATAACATAAAATACAGGATTAGCCTATTAAAATAAAATAAAATACCCTAACCTAAAATTTTACAACATTTTTAACTGAACATTTTCAACATAATTTATTTAACACCTTTCCAGTGCTTTAAGGCCTACAATTATACGCGTCTTGGATTTTAAGAATTCACATTTCATTCTCAGGATTAATATTATTTCCAACTTCTTGTCAGTCAATGAAAACGAGCAGAAATCACCAAATACTACCCTTTCGTTCAACGTGGATATGTCTTTTGGCTTTCCCAAGGAAAAGTTGTTCATTAAAACCATCGAAAATCGTCGTGATTATCGAAATGTAGTAAAGCTAAAAGACATATACACGTCACAAACACTATTATAGATTGATTTATCAAGACGATTCGAATTTAGGACTAGATTACAGTACGTGAGGCACATTATATAATGAACTGTATCAATTGCAAAATTTGCTAAATTTAAAGAACCACAATTCCAATATAGATGGTAGTTACAAACCCTTACAAATCTTACTGATGTTCTTTGAGTAGATATGTAAATTCCTATCAAAACTTGTCTGCTTCAAAGCCGAGTTGGGCGAATGCCTTACAGATTTCGTTTCGTTTTGTACTCGTAATGATGAATTCGATGGAACCAACAAAAATCATCGTGGTACCTACTCAATAGAGAGTTTTTGCACGCCACTGACGTGCATGAGGAACCTTTTCAAAGAGCGCGGTAGGTAGCCACGGAACCCATGATCTTGAGAAAACGTTGACAATTGGTGACAATCCCGCTGCCAATATTGGCGGAGTCTGTTTAGAATCCCTAAACATGGCTATAGAGTTGTGTCAGTACAGCTGTACTGGGACTGTGGAACCGAGATCAACTTGTAACGGTTCCATGGAGTGGCAAAAACTCAGCCCTTACCAGTCCAGTTCCATGGACTGATATCATGGAATGGCTCTGGACTGGGAAGGGATCTTTCATAAGCATGGAACTTGACTCTAGTTCAGTTCCATGTACTGGGAAGCGCCCTAGCTGATTCCACAGACTGATAAGATATGATGGACATGCTCTGGACCAGGAAGGGATTTGGAACAGTGAGCATGGATATTGTCTCCAGTTCAGTTCAATGAAGCAGGAAGAGCCCTTACAGTTTCCATAGAATGAGAAGATACAGTAACATGGAATGTTCGAATTCCTTCCTTTTGTATTGCAAGTTGTCATCACAAGCATGGAAGAAGGAAGATAGGGATTTGACTGCCATCTTCTTCCATGTCATGAGAGTGGGATTTGATCGAAGGGAACCGTTCCAGGGAAATACCTGGACTGACACACCCCTACGTGGCTGTCCCTTGACTAACCTTTCTATTTATAACAACAGTGCATTATTTTATTGTCAACTGTCATCATTTGTCACCCCTCACCAAGGCAACATAACATATACAAAGTGTGGCTCTAGCACTTTGTGTCACTAGGGACATCAATGACAACGGATCAACATCTTTTCCAGGTGACTTACTCGCTGGGCGTGGTTAGCAACGTGATCGTGCACTCTAGGTTGACGTCGCCCATTGGCAGCAAAAACTCTCTAATGATTACCAATTCTGGGCATTCTAGGGAATAGTGAGACCCACATTACCAACGAAAACAATTAGTAAGTAGAAATGGCCCAACTCTCCCTCAATCAACACGCAATAAAGATTATGACATAGACAGAAAGAGAAGAAAGTACTATGGCTACAAACTATTCACAGACAGAATTTCCGTTATTTGATAACAGACAAGCATTCAATTGATCAATATGCCAATAAAGGAGCTGGGGAGTGCGTTGTTGAATATTTTCGGTGTTTTGCACAACACATTTTGATCTTTGGTAAATGAGGTATTTCAGATGAGTCAGGTCTAGCAATACTTACCAGTACATTGCCAGTACTGGCAAAAATGCCAGCTTTCTTGAGGTTAGCAAATTCAAAGAGCAGTTAGGGCTGACTTCAAGTTGAGGTCAGATCTCCCCTTAGAGCAGCAAAATTTCAGGTATAAAAATTCTACAGGGAGGCTTTTCAACTAAAAAGTTAGGGCTGACTTCAAGTAGAGCAGCAAAATTTCAGGTATAAAAATTCTACAGGGAGGCTTTTCAACTAAAAAGTTATGAAGAAATCTTGGATACAAAAATTAATAGAATAGAAAGGAATGTGAGATTACTTTTCAAATTAAATTTAACAACATCGCTCAACAAAAGAGACATGTAATAATGCGCCCAGGGAACAAGGATAGGAAGGTTCACCCACAGTTAAATAACGCCCCACCTCCTATCACTGCTGTGCTCTGGTGAAGTGTATGAGAAGTAGTTCTGCAAAGGGTTAGGGAGGAGGCCAACAGATGGAGTTGTTGGTGTGCTAATGAAATAAAGCTAAGGCTGAGAACTAGAGAAACATTCTGATTCGTCAACACTCTGTTCAGGCTAAACTCACAAGATAGCATTGAGTACTGTTGATTCAAATGGCATCAAAGTATCCCGTAAGCAGTCTAGTAAGAATTTTTTCTCAAACTATTTATTCTGTTTTTAGGAAGCAATGGTTAGAAAACCAGTTATGTTGCAACCCCATGCCCCCAAATTACCGCGACATTTAAAATTTCCATCTTCCTTAAATTCACTAAATTTGTTGGATGCATTTTCGAGCAGCACACTATGGGTTTCTTTCCATATTGTGTTCTTTCTTTCGAAATAAAAAAATCATACAACATTCTCTGACACTATTTGCCAAAACTCCTTTTACGCTTCGCCAAAGCACAGTTTTGTGGGAGGAACCCCGGGGAGTGACGTGATCAGTTTCCCTCGATCTTCGCGGTGTTTTTTGACAGAGGCTTCACTTGTTTAGGTATTCTCTTCTACGGAAAATTGAGGAATATTCCCCATAGCAGCTACTTTTGAACGTTTGGACAATTTTCTCATAGAAATTTGTTCGTTCACACTACACCACATTTCACCTTCTAGGCTACTAGTTTCACTAAACTTCCAAAGATAGCACCACTTTCGTTCCTTAATCTCCTTATTCCATGGACCTTCCTACTTCAATTGAAGGAGATGAAAATTTCATAATAATTTTTTCTTCCCTATCAACAAATGCGCTCCACAGCCCCCTTATGAGCTGTCATTGAAAGACTAATAAATAATTATGCATTAGTGGTCATCTAGATACATGAGACAAAATTACTTGTAATAAGCTTCCTTTACTGATTACAATTAAAACAATGATAAAACCCACTTGCATTGCGAGCAACAAAAAATTAAAAAATACTATAGGCACTTAAATAAAAATAATTTTTGGTGTAGGTAATTCAATGATGATGAGTCAACTGACCGAGAGTATGATATAATGCCTCGTTTACATCCAGCCACTTCCTCTGCCATACTGCCCTTTCCACTTCCCATCTAGGCAGTTTTCAGGGGAAGTGAGCGTTTACAGGCAGCCCATAATTCCCTTCCCACTCCCTTGTCAGGTAAGCTCCCACTCCCGCCAGTGCTGGCTGTCCTTTGACTTCTGCTCCATAAACTGCCTCAGAAGGGAGCACAGGACAGTAGCAGGGAAGTGGGCAGAGGCAGTGGGCCTGAGGAATTTATATACTGTGGCTTCCCACTTCCCTCATCATTACGGCTGCATGTAAACGCAGTATAACAAGTATGGAATTTGCACAACCAAATGCGCTAAAATGGTCGTTATTGTCACTGACATCAGGAACAATTCACTTGAGATTACATGGTCTGACGATCAGGGTTTTCCTGATGCTAAATTTGAATAAACTAATAATTAGAGATCTACCTTATTCAGTTGAGTCCCAGAGCTAGGAAGGGGCACGTCGGAAGGTGGTATAAACACTCCAATAGGTTTTCTTTTGGACATCTCGTCGTGAAGCTTCATCATTTCACTTTTGAGTTTCTTCAATATGGCGTAGTTTGGGGAGTTGAGTGAAGCCTTGCTCTGGAGCATAGTGATTTCCTGCTCTTCGTGTTTCCGCTCCTTAACATTCCTCATAGAGCGATTCCCGTATAGCCTCAAGAGCGAACCCCACGAGTTGATGTATGGGTGAAGCTCTTGAAGTAT
Organism: Apolygus lucorum; assembly: GCA_009739505.2. Lineage (NCBI taxonomy): Eukaryota > Metazoa > Arthropoda > Insecta > Hemiptera > Miridae > Apolygus > Apolygus lucorum. The sequence continues at coordinate 19,015,733 of CM019183.2, forward strand.
CGCTTGGGAGGCCCTTTGTTTCCCATCTTTCTTGTTCTTGCAAACGACCCGGGCTCGATGGTTACCAACGGTCATTATAAACTCGTTCGCTTGACGGTGCAAGGGATTAACTTTGACATCAATGGGCATTGACTTAGAATCGAAATTTCTCTGCAAACAAGTGAGGAGTATGGCAAAAGGAGATGGTTCAGTCGTTTTGGCACAGAACTCTGCTACTCGCGGATCTTCGACTTTGATGGCATCGAAAATAGATAAACTATCGTCTTCTTCTTCTACAGTTGATCCAGGGCGCTTAGCAGCTTTTGCATCGTTTCTAATCTTTTCTCTCATTTCGGGAATCAATACTTCTAAAGACGCCTTGGCTGCAGATAACTTTGCTTGTTTTTTGCTGGTTCCAGTACCAGAACCATATCTCATACCGCTGATGATGACAGTGGCAGAATAAGGTGTTGATGGATTTTCTAAAGACTTGAATTCATAGGTCGGCTGTTTCTTTAGAGCATGTTGAACGTACTCGTGCAGAATACATATATAACTTTTGCCGTTGGGATTCATGATCCACTCACCCTTAGGTTTGGCGTCCGGATCGTCAGAGTTCTGAATAGCAAATTTGATCAGCTTCGTATCAGCTGGGAATGACGGTCTTTGGTGTTGTCTTTCAACTTTTCTAGCCTTAGCATATCGTCTTCTGTCAGTCCACGATACGAATCTTAACCTTTGCACAGCTTTAAATCTGAACAACGATTTGCAATATTGCTGGATAGTAAACGGTCCCAATGACTGAGAAGCTTTGTTTTCTTCGGCTGTCTCAATTTTAGCAGCTCTTAAAGGTAGCTGACCGTTGGTGGTAGTTGCAAGTTTTTCCTTTTCACGCTTTTCTTCTTCCAGGGCCCGCCTGTATTGAAGACATGGAATAGCTGACAAGGGAACGTTATGCCTTCGAACGCTTCCTTGTCCTAGGTAATACGGTCGAGCAAATGTGCACACCCTTGTAGGTTTATGGAGGTACAACGGCATCCCCGACTTGTGGGTTGTTTGGATCCAACCCTCAGGGAGAAGATCAAAATGATTGTGCCCTAACTCCTCCATTGTCACGTATTTGTGTTCTGAGTACTGTGCGTTGCCTTTTTTCAATTTCTGCTCTTTACTTTCCAGGGTTCCTTCCTTGAGTCCGTCCTCCAACATGGCCTCAATTTCTGTGTCACTAATATCACTCTCTGAGCTCCCTTCTTCTTCGGCTTCCTCCTCATTTTCATCGTTATTGTACTCATCTAAAATATGGAAAATTCTCAACGGCTCGACATCTTTATAATCTCCGTGTTGGGCTACAGGGCAACCCGAGGAGCTGAATCCGTTGAGAGGTTTGTCATCCGACACTTCCTTCTCTGTCGCCATTTGTGAATCATCAATTTCCATCTTCTGAGCTTGAAATGAGGTAGGTTCATCGGTGTTAATAGTTTCCTTTCCATTACTAATCGGTTCAGTCTTCAGGTTCTCTGCGACGACGTCAGAACTCATTTTCAACCACGAACAAGGATTTTAGCAACCTACAACAACACAAAAGGAAGTAGGCAAATTGTTTCAACAAAGCCTATTGTCAAGTGTACCCTAATATATTAGTTCATGTTAAAGAACGACAAGCAACCATAAATACAAATCTGATTCATCAGTATCGTACCAACAAAATATTGATATAGACCATTTTTCAAAAACGAAATCAGAAGTGGCTGTCTTTACCGAAAGAAAAAGCTTGTAATAAGTAAAAATTCCATAAAAAAGTGTAACCACCTTCCACATAAAGCTACGATTAACTACCTGCAATTCGACCTTTTTAAAATGTGTTGCATTACAAGCGGAAATCAGATTTATCCCAGTTTCGTCAAATTACCGAATGTTGGAGTTTACCATAAATAAAAACGCTGCAAATTATTACACGACGGTTCATCATTGTTCTGTAAAGATCACATTTGATCAGCTGACATTTATCTCACTTCAATCAGTGAAAGTTCATATGCGATTCACACCTTGTTTCTGATTCATCTTCCGTCTACCTAACGGAGCTACAGAGACAAGAACCCCCGTACAACGAGCCAAAGAGATCAGTTTAGGTGGGTCCAAAGGACTATTATTTGATTAAGGAGAGCCAATCCAGACAGGACTACGCAACCCCTTCTATCTGCAAGCAGATAGATGAACCACGAGCACCCCTAGGGGTAATCGAGGGAGTGGGAGGTACTCACTACCCGCCAGCCCCAGGAGAGCTGGTCATAGCCACCTGCTCTCCTGGGTACCTGTCTGTTAGAACCACTACAGGGGAGGCCAAACTTTATAGCCAAGGTTCCAGCAACAAGACAGGTTGGTACGCGAGTTCGTAGCAGAACTCACATGCCAAGAGACATTCTTAAGGGACCAGCCCTTGAGGATGCCATCTCTCCTCTTGAAGCCTTCAGGGTCCAAGACCAAGAAGTAGGGTAAAACCACGACTACCACGAATCTGACCTCAACTGAGGGGCAGGCAGGTGATGCTTTGACCTAGGTCGGTGCATCGGTAGCCCGGGGCTCCCCTCTCCCATGGTACTGGTAATGAGGAATTTCACCATGTCGGAATTTCCTATTTTTGACCCCAAAATCGGATTCAGCACCTCGAAAACCCCCTAAGGCAAACTTTCGGCCCGAACTTCCTAATTTACAAATAAACAAAACAGTGTAGAAAATACGAATGTTTAAAAAAACCGGGAAAATGACGTCATCCCGGAATAGTTCATTTATGGCCGCTTGAAGCGCTGAGATCGAGAAATCTACAGTCCCCAGATGCAAAATTTCACGAAAAAGTAAAGTTCGAAATCGAAAAACTGAAGAAAAAAATAGAAAAAGCAAGATGGGGAAAATTAGGTTTCCTCTGTTTTTGTTTGATAACTTTTCTCTTAGAAAACACGATTTCGTCGTCCCTAGTGGGCAACACTGGGAGGAGACGGCGATCCGAACAGCCAATCAGCGAGCGTTCCCGCTTCACATCCGTTTTCCCGGTTAGTTTTGAAATCAAAAAATTTGATTGTCTCCCAAAAATAACAGGAGACTTATTTTCCGAAATCAGCCCGATTTTCATCTATCCCACACCATTAGCTATTCAGGAAAAATGCAAACAGAATTCGGTGAAATTCCTCATTGGGATGAGTAATCAGACTTTCACAGGTCGCACTACTGTCCCCAGAAGCCTAACCAGGTGACATGCCCGAAAGCATAGAATTTTTACCTGCCCCCTAAAGGGCCTCATTCACGTGTATGCCTGGAGTCGCCGCCGCGTCCCTAGCCACCGTCAAAGGGGAAAACTACCTGTGACTGGTTAACAAAATCTTGAGGTCTGGCGGTCGTCCGCCGCTCGGCAGGTAATCAAACATGCTCCAAAATTGCGGCCAGGTTAATCCTCGGCAGCTGAGTACAGTATGTAGCCCTACCGTTTTCCTCACTTCTAGTCATCTTTCAAACTCAGAGAAGGAACTGAGCAAGCGGTGGTTGGTAGCAGGTCCGCCATTCGGCGGAGTCAGGTAGTTTTGGTAGCCAGGTGAATGGACTACTGCAGTTGCTTCGGGGAGTACCTGGAGGGACGCAGCGGTGACTCCGGACATACTACACGTGAATGGGGCCCTTAACTGCTCTACTTCTGTCTCAGGCATATGCCAAAGCCCAAACATTAAGGGGGTACAGAACAGGGAGGCATTAAGCACAGCGGTACCTGTAAGGCCATAAGGACTATGGGAAAGTGGGGGGGGAGCTAATATCACTAACGCGGGTCTGATTATTAATACAATAATTGCTCATTAACGATAGTTGATCGGCTGGGTGGTTTAATCGTTTTTAAAAATTGAACACTATGTACAGGTGTTGAGATCAGCTACTTCTTCGCATTTCTGTCCATTCACTTCCTAATCTCAGTGGTAAGAGCTCCGACCAGAATGTAAATATAGTTTAGTCGGAACGATAGGAGATCGATCCCCAGTCGGTAGGACCTGAATGGGTACTTCAGCATTCTCTGATGGCAATAATTAATTAGTTATGTCATCAAAAAACTCCCTCCAAGACTCGAGTCAAGCCACTGCCTATTTGGACAAACGTTGAGGTCAGCAGATCCCCCGCCCTTCAAGGAGGAGTAACAACAAACTCCTGAGCCAGTCAAAAATAGAGCGTTCTCACTGGGTTGTTAAACGCCGGCCAAATCAGCCGCCCTGACTAGGTAACGAAGTACCTAAGATTTCCAAATGGGGGAGAGATGTTGTGAACAGTTACTTCTTCGCATTTCTGTCCAATCACATCCTCAGGTCAGGGGTAAGAGCTCTGACTGAGAAGTGTAAATATTCCTAGTTTAGTCGGAACGATAGGAGATCGATCCCCAGTCGAGGGAAGTTAATTTTTTATGACACAACACGGTGGTCCACGGGAACCCGATGTTTTTTGATTGGGTAGTACTCTGCAGGTAGGTGGAGTAGCTTTCGAATCCTCGGGATATGCATGTCAATGGTTGCAAATTCTACTGGTTTCAGGAGAACGGAAAAAACTCTTCTATTTTGCTTGTTTTGGATCTGTATAAAAGGTAGCTAACGTGTTGATAACACTTATTGTCTCAACTGTTGTTCATAACAAGAGTTGCTCAACTTGAAAGTACAAATTTCCAGAGGACCACAGCACTAGATTCCCATCACATGTTGTCTCTTAGCCATCGATGTGCTAATTTGTACATCAACAGCACGAACACAGTCCTAAAGTGACGGCATGATGTGCAGTGTCGTCCAAAAGAGAATGGGGTATTTCAGTCAATTTTTTTTTTATTTTATTTTTTTTTCAAAAGAGTAAGGTTCAGGAATAACAGTAATCGGGTCTGTTCGTCGAGAAAATGTTTTTAAAAAATCAGAGAAGCTAAGGAAAGTTGAAGATTTGAACGGTGTGACGTAGCTAGCAACTGTCTTTGGAAAAAGTATCCATGCACAGAAACCCTTGGAGGACGTCTTGGATACTACAAAATTCTACTCACACACGCGCGCGGCGTCATCCTTGCCTAGTGTGTGTGTGTTAAGGGAGGCCCGCCTTTTTCAAACGTGTGATCTCTTTAATTAATTTTTCTACCACATGTTATAGTATCATTGGGCTTAAAGTTGTAGTATATAGGTTTTCAAGGGTGCTGAATCCAAATTTGAGGTCAACAACCTGAATTTCCGACCCACCGAAATACCCCATTGGTCCAAATTTTTTCTAGAAAGACGGCAACACAGTGATTGCTACTGCAGTTACTTCCTTAGACCCGAATTACGCAAACCAAGGCTTCCTGGTGAAAACATTTCAGCAAGATGTGGCAACCCCTCACACTGTTGGAGCATCGAGGAATGTGTTGAGTGGTTTCCTTATTTAACAAGTCGTTTCTTTCTATGAAATTTCCTCTAATCTCGAGTTTCGACAAAAAAATACCAGTACGTAAACTGAATGGAGCAATTCCAGCAGAAGTCCTCAAACACCTTTATTGCAGAGCGTTCACCTTAGAGGTTTTGAACACTTGCAACGAGTTATGAGAAAAGCGGTCACAAGACAGATGTTATTTTAGAGACTTGACATAATATTGGTATTCTTGGTGTCATCAAGAAAACGTATGTCTTTATTCAGATTGGCTATCAGAATATGGAAAAATAAATGTGTACCTACCACTCGTTTCAAAATCATCAGGTTCCCGTAGACCACCCTGAATCACATAGTGCTACATTACTAGGTAGACAAATACCTAGTAAATACCTAAGGGTCAAATCTATTTTGGTAATCAGGACACTAAAATACCTACTATAGATCCAAGTGTCTTTATTATAATATACCAAAAGTGAGTACCTACAATCCATTCGAACTGAACAAACGTAAAATGAGTAACCTTGGTAATAACCACCGGTAGTACGATGTCATAGTGTAGTGGTAAGTAGTAAAAACAATACACGAGTGACATCACAGCTACATCTGCTTACTTGTGTGAAATGGGCCATAGACGCCCAGCCGTTTCACACAGGTCATCTGCTTCATCAAGAACTTAGGCAAGTCAATCTGCCTTGCTCTGAGAATACTAGCAGGGGACCCAGCCCCGACCATGGAGCATTGATGTAGGTAAGCTTAGAACAAGAATGACTTGTTTGTAGTAATATCTAATAAGTAGGTAGAAAGATGTATTTGGTCTATGTATGTATGAATCTTCTACTTCTATTGATATTTTTTATTAGAAAGGGTCGGCGAGTTCTTCGAATGTATCATCAAGTAGATACAAGCCCGACAAAGTAAGTTGTTGAACAAACAACAAGCATAACTTGACATGTTTTCCAGTTTCTACAATTCAAAAATTGAACATTGTGTTACTATGCCGGTAAATCTAAGCTGAAATTTATCTTCTGGTTCTAACACTGAAGCCAAAAATGAATTTTAAAAAAGGAAATTCATTGGAGCAGGCGAGGTAGTAAAAAGTGGTGGGCCTCCAACCTACCTATTTTTCTGTCATGGGCTTAGAGGATATCAAATTTGTGCACAAACCTGTGATATGGTAGTTCTGGAGTATTGTTGTGGAAATGGAAGGTCATGCCTCTCTACGAAATAAATGAGCAGAAGACGAGAAAATTAACGCACAAAAGCACACAAAAGACAAATCAAAACCCGTGAACGTGAAACGAAGGGTGTAATGAAAAATCAGATGGGAGATGGCCGACCACTGCCTTTCCATTGTTACCAACAGAACAAGGTGCAAAAACTAAATACACTAGAAAACGTTTTCTAGAAGTACTCCCTAGTCTTCTAGTTTTGACACTAGAAAACGTAATAAAACTTGCATGGGCACGTGAAGAATGCATGAAAACTCTTGTGAGAATAAAATAATGTTATTCTCTAGACTCATGGAAGTAGTCCTTCTTCCATCCAGGCTACAGACATCCACCCGGGTCTCAGGTATGAAAGAAGCAGGCGTAGGTACCTTCAGGTTCCCCATTCCACCACAACTTCCTGCCATCCACTGAAACCACGCCTTCGTCCACAAAAATTTCGACTTGCATCCTACGATTAGGACTTCCAGACGATACCATGTCTGTCTGGACAAAACTAAACAAAATTTGTCAATGAAAATTCCTGAGATTGTGTGAAGGTTGGAGTGTGGATGGTCATCTATGATTTGTTTAGTTCAATAAATGCATGTCCTGAATGTTAAATCCCCTAAAAATGATCTTTTACTCGCATGCTACCAGACTTCCACAATTTTAATACAATTGTGATGAAAAATCTTTAAGGAATGATTTACCTACCTTAATTACGAATCGCTGATATAGTGTGTGTGAATGAAATGAACCATCAGTTTGATGAACTTTAAAGGAAAAGGATTAATGTGCTAAACGGTTCCGGGCTGAGCTCCAACATGGGGGAAAAAAGGAGGTGTTTTTTTAGTGGGTTTGAATCCCACATAACCTGGAGGAAGCGGACCCTTCCAGGTATCTTACGAGATCCAACTCCACCTATGGATCTTAAAGATTTTCCCACCTGCCTGCCTAAAAAAAAAAGGATTGAGCAGACGTCGGTGAGCACGATGTGGAGACCTGAGTCCTATCACATTGCATGGACATCCATGGCAATAGGCAACTAGATAGCTTCCCCAACAACTGTATTGCACGAAAGACAGCGTTTCTGCAATGAGGCTCACTTCACAATGGGTAAGTCCAACTATCTTTTTCTCTCAAACTTAAGTTAAGAAAGTTGACCATTTCAATAGGCAATTTTTTTCAATTTTTCAATTTTTTCAATAGGCAGAAAATTTCAAGTAAAAAGTAGGTGGGGCTGAGAAAAAAGAATTAGAGGAATCTCTATTTCTAGAGTTGCACCAACTCTTCAAAGATTCGAGATTCTTTTACGTTACAACAGAGGATGGCATTTGTACATTGTACTAAATCCCATCATATCACGTTAGTCCATTTCCCATCATAACATTACAAATTAGTCCATATGTTTCTATATCAATAATATATTAAGTAGATAATGGAAGGAACCTATCACAGAACTAATTCGATCAATTGGTTGTTTATTGTAAACACAAAACTCGTGTCCAAAAACTTTGGTCCTTTGAGCCGGATACAGTCAAGACTCACGTCTGAATGATCAAAACCAAGGAAATTAATGAAACAGGTTCCCTGAAGGAAGAGAAGGAACAAACCAATCCAAATATATTCGAAAGAGCACTGTAAACTAGAGAGAATCTTCAGTCCAACCAGGGAGATCTATGATGAGATGAAAAACATAGTTGGAGTAGAATGAGTGCTTCATGAATTGATCATGTAGAATGAATTGCTTCATACAGAAAGGGTCCTTAGCGCCACATTTGGCAAAAATGAGATGATGGTGGTTTTCACGTTTCCTCTGATGGAGGTTGGGAAGGCTTCAACTAGAAAACGTAAAAATATTGGAGGAACCCTATTTCTGGATTAGGCTTCCTTCTTGCACAAACTCCAACACTTGACCCCCCAATAATAACAACTATCTTCTGATAAAAAATATTTTCCGTTATAAAACCTTTAATTTGTGCTTAATTAAGTGTTTAGTAGACGTTTGCATTACTTGTGTTTGCATTACCTGGAATTTCCACAGTCAGTTCAGTTCATACTGAGAGGGACCTTATTTCGACATCTGTTTGTATTTTGTACCTGGAAACCAAACATTTAATACAAAATTTGTATTAAATGCAGTTTGGTTTCCAACAATGGGTAACTTGAGGAATGCAAAGTGAAATTTTCATTGAAATAACCCAACATTTCAAAGACACAAGTTTTAGCAAATTTTCGAGGAAAATGAAGCTATTGCAATGGCCTCAAAATTTTTAGAATCGACTTTTTCGAAAAATTTTTACACTGAAATCCGTTTTGCAACATTCTGAAACGATCCCTGAAGTTTTTCCAAAAATCATTCCGGACAATAACTTGAGTAATTGTTTAGAATTTTTTTTTTACTTTTTGCCAAAATGTTCGTAACAACAAACCATAGGTAAAGGTCGTTAACCAGCAATTTTGGACAATCCAGTGGTCCAAAATTTAAAAAAAGTCCAAAAAAATGGGTTTTCCCTTTTTTGTGGTTATTACCTTCAAAATCATGGTAATATATGGTATATTCGGATTCAGAACAAAATTTCTGATATTGATGCTTTTTTCAAAAATGAAAATTGTCCAAAATTAAGAAAAGTATGTATCTATTTATATATATAATGAATACGTGCGTATATTTGTTGTACCCAGAAATGCAGTAGACGTGTGGGTACTCTATGAGTTCGTGGAGACGATTAGAACATGAATATGGACTCCTCAGATCTTCAAAGCATACCCAGTGCATACAGTATGTTGGTATGGTATACTGAAAATCGAAAAAACCAACAATAGCCGTGTGGGTACTCTATGAGTTCGAGGAGACGAGTAGAACGTGAATATGGATTCCTAAGATCTTCAAAGCATACCCGGTGCATACAGTACGTTGGTATGCTATACCTACCTATTGAAAATCGAAAAAACCAAGAAACGTGTAAAAAAAAAACTTTCTAAGAGAAATTGCAACACCATTGTTCCTTTTCTTAACCATACCTTCAACTGAAAGATCTCTTTGACAATTCGCTCATTAATTCATGCTGCATGAATGGACTTTTTTTGTGGGTTATCTCGAAATGTAAAAAAATACATACTTCGTATCAAGAGAGGTCTGAGAGTCAATTGACTAAGTTGAATCATTTGGACTTAGATTGTTTGTTGTATTGTCAGGAAATGAGCTGCAAGAAGTATCAATTTCGAAGGAAATTTCGAAGGAGCCTACCTGCTATTATAAATGTAAAATGCAACACAAACATGGATAAAGACTATACCCATCCAATTTTCTTCTGCCCATTAATTTCTGACTTGTTGGAAACGAATGCCTACATTAGAAAATATTGACACGAATCTTATTCGGTCATTATCATCCAAAATCAGTGTTTCGCTGATTTGTTACCTGCGTCCGACGAAAATAGCGGTGAAGAAGTAGGTAATTATGTATCTACATAAAAAAGGACAATTTTTTTAATCAATATAATCTATATTTTCATAATTTCTTCTAAACCTAAGAAACATGTCCGATGGCCAAACAGAACAAAGTCTTATCAAGACAGATTTTACCCAATATATAGATTATTCATTTATATATTATAATATATTTTCATTATATTATTATTGCTTTGCATATGTATGTATCAAGATTTTTATCACTTCTACAACCGCTACAGTCGGTTTATCAAATCCAGGCCACATTACTACAAAAAGTTTCCTTAGGAGCATAATGGAGGCTATGAAAGTGGCCTTACATTGGGCTACAAAGATGATTGTTTCCTCTTTTACCAAGAAAACAAAGTGCTACCCAAACCTACTGTAGTCGAAATAGGTCGGAATTGTATACTAGTACTCATCAAATTATAGGACAGTAGGAGCTAGTACCAATTTTGGGTAAAGGTACATCTAGTGTCAAAAGTGATGAAAGGTTTACGTTATTACAATTCATTACATACCAACTTTGGAAGACAAGTTTTACACGGTTCATCGTAACAATTGAGTTTTTCACAAAACAAAACAAGATAAACGTTCGACTCATGTAAAACCTTTTTTTTTACTTTCACTAATCACACAAATATCATTGGTAGTTAAAAAAGGGTAAAACAAATTTTGAGATGAACGGAAAAAAATCTTTTTTTTAGAATCATGCGGGGTTTACCCAATTGACAAGACCCCAAGTACCCTACTTCCTTTACTATGTACAGGGCTTAGAAAAATGTTATCTTTTAAAAATGTTTGGCAACCATGATAAGGGAAGACACAGAAGGTATTAAAGTGTAGTACTAGCGACTAACCTAATTATTTTCAAATTGAAAGAATGATTTCGGTGCTTCCAGTGACGAAATTTTCTTGAGTTAGAAGCTATTTTGACCATAAAATTGGATTTCAATTTCATAACAATATTAGCTCCGAATTTGCCGATTCGTAACGAATGTTATTGTTCGAAAACGCTGAACAATCGTTTTGTTCTTTCAGAGGAAACAAATGTTGTTCCAACAAGGAAAACACACGTCGTACATAATGGAACTCGATCAACGATTCCAACAATTTTCTACTTATCAACTCTTACAAGGAATTCGTCTATAAAACTAGAGCTAGTAGCAATGGAAAGGGAAACTTCAAAATTCTCTCTACTTTTATTATATTTTCATTTCTACTCAGAAGACTATTTTTATTAAAATGATTGTACCTGAGTGCGCTACAACACCAATATCACACTGTAATGAGTTCGAGTGCCTACTAAGTTACCTAATTCAGTAGCAGCGTTAAAAAATGTGCCGTTTTTTCGCCGAAGAACTAATGAGGTAAAAGTTCAAAATCTTTGGCACTTGGCATGGGGAAGGCAAGTGATTGTGCAATACTAGAAAGAAATCCCTTACGTCAGATTAGATCCACAATTAAATATAATTAGTCTGATTTTAAGGGACAATGTTTGAAAGCTTGAAGGGTAGGCTGAGGCAATGTTTTTCAATCCGTCTTCCTTATGGAAGCGCAGTGGAAGGGACAGACAAGCTCTAAAACCTGGCTGCGTGACTTGATGCAAACCAAGTCAACCTCGGATCCTAATGTTTATAACGTCTCTGCACGAACAGAGTGAGGTAAGATATACGGTAAGCCCTACCCTCAGAGTAAGCCAAGCAAGTACCTTCCTGTATCCCCATCCGAAGGGAATTGGGGAAACTCCGACACTGGAATAGTGGGATTGATTTGGGTTCGAAGTTCCTTGGGCGATGACGCATGAGAAAAAAGTGGGGGAGCAAGGGTAGGCAACACAACAACGCTGAAGCGGTGTAAGTCCCATCTCAAGTACGAAGAGCATGAGTGGTGTCTGAGGACTCTCAACATCCCTTGCAGGTTGATGCCAGACCTCCACTTCACTCCTTGTTCATTCGTCATTAGTCAGGTCCACAACATTATTTAATTTGAAGTTCACCAAGACTACCTTTAACCGACAAATTACCAGATGATCTAGTTGGCCATGGGAATTTGGATGTTTTAGCAACGTGTTACGCACGCAGACATCAAGGAGTTCATTGTAACCTGATCGCACTGGTTTTGAGGCCTGGGAAGAGGTCGTACATAGAGATAATAGTTTGTCTCAAAGATGTAGCTTGGTGTAAAGCAAGACGGGTGTTTCGTCAAGAGCCAAGCGAGGACACGTATTGGAGTTTGAAAAAAAGAAGACATTATTAGGAAAAGAAGGACGCTCTGCGTATCACCTATCTGGAGGAGGGATGTAAAAAAGTAATAAAACAAATCAAAATAGCTTGAAGGTGTAAAGAGAATTGTGGACAATGACCAATTCACACTACCCGGATACTACGATTTAAAAACTACCCAACATCCACCAGGTCCAAACCTTCAATTCTTATTCAGCTCAACAACTGAGGGAAAGAGTACCTCCCTCCTATGCAGAACAAACCAGTTTCTATCTCCAGACATGATAAAAGAAATTGGAAATCAAGGCAAACCAAGCCTACAATTACGTCGAAAATATAAAAATCTCGTTATTACAAGGGTTCGTCAAAATTTGATGCTTGGCTTGCCTGGTGTGGCGAAAGCATTCAGCCAACCCACGAGACAGAACTACCTACCGGTAACTCAAAAGTTACCTTCTTGAAGTTGATGGTTTGAAAGAACAACGACGGAGTACAAACTAAATAACAATGTGATAAAAATTAGGTAATGCAATTTCAATAAATTCTACTCGCCGACAAAATGGAATCAAATCGTAGCGCGAACAAAGTCGACATTTAAAATTTCCCGTGTTAATTTTAAAAATTGATTTAACTACGTAATTATAACAAACTGCTTATTCAACTATTCGTTATAACAATGAACGAAAACAAAATTCAATAAAAAATACTGAAACTCAACCAGGAAAAATATACATGTAATAACAAAGATTCCCTAATCAACAATAATCGTTCAATAATTGATTCTATGGTTCGAAAAACTGGTCCGAAACGTTTGAAGCAATAACAATGCGGGAAAAAATTGAAGTCAATGAAAAATAATCGAATTTTATCGTAACAGAAAGATCACCGAGCATCAGTTCGATATTATGCTTAGGCCTTGGGCGCGTTTCTGGAACTTCCTAGGTTGCATGCAGTAACCAAAGTCAAGGAGGAAAGATGAACACACTTTAGCGTCGAATATTTTACACTTCAAACCCACATTTCGAGTCTCGAAACTCCAAAGTACAGGTCACTTTATACCGAACACAGTGGGAATTTATACATTATCGAGTCCGTTCAGGAAAACTCAACATAGAAAACTAGGATGCACAGGTTGGGAGTAATTATTCAATTCAATTGAAAGGCTTGAGCACAATATTATTAAAACAAAGATTTTCGACTTTTAGAGTATTTTGCACAAACATAGTCCTCAACAAGTTTGAGTAAATTCCAATAAATCAACAAAACTGTGATTGTTTTAATGAATGCATGATGCAGATTATTAGCAGTTTTGACGATTACCCTCCAAGAACACGAGGCATTTGATGAATTCGTGTCTTCCCGGGCGTCAAGATTATGGTTTTGCGGTTTACCCATATGAAATATTAAGATCAGTTCTGTTGAGCATAGAGGAAAATACCTCGGAGAAACTCTAAAAGTTACGTGGCGAGGAAGGCTACGGTCTGCATAACCATAAACGCAAACAAATGAAATGCGTCGTTGTTTTGGTCCCAAGCCTACAGGACGTCGCGTGTGCGCATTATATCAAACAAAGAGCGTTTCATCTGCTTGGATTGAATTCAAATTATGTTTCGTACATCTACGGAATGCAGGTTGCATTCTAATAAAGTTTCAAGCGTTACGCTGAATGAGACCATGAACAAAAATAAATAAATAAGCCCGAAGATCACAACTACAAATTAATAGGGGACTTTACACTAAAGGTTCACAACATCCTGAGAACCCAGCTAAATGATGACTGTCCATCTCGAGCAGAGTGATGCGTCCAAATGTCTTTGGCGATTTAACCTGTATCGCCTTACAATTTTTTCTATACAATAAAAATTAAAATAGCAATAAATAATATTTGTTTTTGACTACAATCTAAACTAAAGCTGCGAAGAGTGGAGCGAGCCCCCGATCACAATGCCCTACCTCTTTGTTTTGATTCGTTGAGGGCACGCTGGTTTCCTCCTCAGTTTGCTGGGCGGTGTCAAGCAGATTGGTTGTTTAGTTGGGAGCGTCGGCGACAGAGTGCGGATGCGTTTGATGGGCGGTGGCGCACCCTCCCACGAGCTTCGACACGTTTTGATTCCAGCAAGGTTGAGAAGAGCATCGGCTCCTTCGGCAGTCTTCCTCTGCTCTTCCATATCAGGGTCTTCGTAGATCCGTAGAGAGCAGCTAAAGGTAAGACAAGGGATTGAAAATGAGTCCTGATGATTCAATTTGAATGTACAGCCAGTGTATATAGAAACTGTAGACTGGCTATCAGTACGAATTTTGGAGTGCGGCTGGAGTGATAGGTGAGTTCACCCTACCACTAAACTACTGTACAAATATTGCAATCACGAATTCAGGAATGTCACCAGAAGGATTAACCTGGCTACCACACATTGTACAGATAGAATCTGTTTAACTCATTTTTTTAATCGTAAATAAAACGGAAAATCGAAATAAAATTAAGTTTATTTTGAAAGTAGAGAACAGGATTGACTTCAATGTGCAACATCTTCGAAGAAACGTGCATCTTGAATATTTTGATACAGCAAAAACTCTTCAAAACTTCGTTGGCTGGTTAACACGATCATATAGATTACAACTTCATCATGCTGTACAAACAAAAAGGAAAACTGAGGGTAAGATCATGAATTGAAAAGTGAATAGCGGGGTAAAGGAAGAGTATATCCGAAAATTAAGAAGTGAATCGTCGACGGATGAACGAATATTTCCTAGGAGAAACCCGACTTTCCAAACTAGCGGTAGTTGCACGAGTATCTTCTAATAGAAATAAATCATGGTGTCGCAAGTTTTGACAGGGTGAATCTAAATGGCGGGCCCCTGTAGTGGAGTGCAAAAACTCTCTATTCTCTTTCCACACCACCCTCTGACTGGTTGAGGGGTGGTCAGTGACGCCAACCTAACAGTACAAAAAGACGCGACCAATCAAGGAGAAATACATGCCGGAATAGTAATAACTAGGGCTCGGCATTTTGCATATTTGCATATTTTTTTTTTTTTTTTGCGATATGCCCAAGCTGTAAGGAGCCCAAATATGCCATATTCAAGCCATTTTGTCGCTCCAAATTTAAATTTATCGTGCATATATTTGCATATATTCGCAGTTTTTGGTATAAGTGCATAAAATGGGCATTTCTTGACAAAAGCCATATTTTACAGTTTTGTCAGCTATTTCCTCTAATCAATTTTTCCTTCCCAGTTTTGCAAAAATGCAATTGAAGAGTCCAAATCCTGACCTCTATCGGTTGACGACCTCAACCGTAAAAACCCAACCAACTATTGCTTATCCTTGGAGCTTACGTGGGAATCCCATCGTAGAACAATCCTGACTTCTAGGTTATTGAACCCGTAGTTAATCCTCTCTAGTGATGCGACATCGACATCGATGTTTTCAAAACATCGATGTTTTTCAATAAACATCGATGTTTTTAACATCGATGTTTGGATGGCGATGTTTTCACAACATCGATGTTTCTTACCGATGTTTCAATCAATGTCGTAATTTTCCCCATTTGTTGTTCCCATTGGTTTTCTCAATAGTTTACACATTGAAATAATGAATGAAACAAGCGGTAAAATACCAATCGCGATGAATTATTACATACTTGTCTCTTGGAGGAATAAATAATAGCTAATTTTTCGACAGATTCAGTTTTCAACCGGTGCAATAAATAAAAAGTACTGGGGAGAAAACATGTAAAATGGAAAAACCTGAACCTGAATGAATGTTTGAGATTTGGAAATATTATGTACCATGTGTTTTTGTTCATGTGTCGTTCTACTTTTTGAAAATACTTTTAATAAACAAGGTTTATCTTTAATTTGCAATTCCTTCCTTTCAATGATTTCCTATTAAAAAAAAAAAAAAAAAAAAAAAAAAAAAAAAAAAAAAAAAAAACACCTGGGCAAGTGCTATGAAAATAATGAACAATATTTAGTTTTGTTATTCACTGACGTACTTTCTTAATTTATTAGGGGTGTAACTGCTTTAAATATTCATTTGGAAAATGTACTAGGGTGGAGTGGGGTATATGTGGAAATGGGGCAAATGCGGAAATGGTTTTGAAAATGGCGCCATTTGAGCGCCTTGCCTCAGAAACCTTCTCAATGTGTACACAGTTATGTTGGTAACCCTTACCTGTCGGAAAAGGCGGGCTCATTGGTCATAAAAAAGTGGAGGAGAAAAAAATTAAATATAGCGTTCTATATTAAATTATTTATTAATTATTAAATTATTAAATATTCTAAATTAAATATAGCGTTATCTATTCTAGGCTTTGTTTGCATTTACCCCATTAATGCAACTAAATGTTTTTATGGGATTTGCAGGCTGTTTCCGCATTTGCCCCGAGAGTGGGGCAAATGCGGAAGTCGCTCGGAATTTTAAAAAACACAGTTTGGACCATGAGAAGTAAATATTTTGTACAATTTGAAGAGTGCATCGTAATCTACGTAAAATAAGCTACTCATTATAAAAAAAAGTGAAAAAAGCGTTTTCAAAGGAAAGTTACAGAGGATCAAAGTTGAAATATTGACATTTTGGGTCGCAATTGCCCCACTCCACCCTAAGGTAGAAATTGAGTAGGTACCTACAGCCAAATATATCATCAAATATGTTATCATATATTTGTTATGTTATCAAATGTTATGTATCAAATATGTTATCAAATATTCATTATTATGCAACTATAATGCAACTATAATCGGGCACATCGATGTCGAGAAACATCGATGTTTTTGGTCGATGTTTCCACTCGACATCGATGGTGGTTTTCAAAAACATCGATGTTGAGAAACATCGATGTTTTCCATCGATGTCGCATCACTAATCCTCTCACCGTATTATCTAGGTACCTGCGTTCACCTAACAATCTCCTTCGCCCTATTCCTATTTAGGATTTTGAAGACCCTACTTTCTATTTACGCTTCAAGATTCTTTATTTAGGCCTTACCACGCCTCCATTGGGTAAAGTGGCACGAATGGGTGGGGTTCGGGGTGTATAAAATCCGGCTGATAAGCCCTGCTGTACTCATTTACTGTGACATCGTGAGATTGAATTATGCCGAAAGTTAAAGATTCTGTTTCTGCTCTTCTTCGGAGGTGCGTTGCTTCCGATCCAACTAATTTTTCCACTGATGAGAAAATGTACTGAAACTGGTGAACTGAAACTATGTACTGAAAAGACTTTGTTTCCCACTTATTATTCAATTGTTCAACTATCTTGCGCATATTTTGAATGCATATTTTCGGATTTTTTCGCGCATATGTACAAATGCATATATTGGGCATCTACGTGCATATTTTGAGGTTTTATTTCGCATATATTGCCGAGCTCTAGTAATAACCTATACAAAACCATGAGTAGGAATTCAATATAAATTTGTGGACTGTGGATTGTTTCATTGGAAATAACACTTGATACAACCTGTTATCTATCAATAGATGAAACTAGTATACTTATTTACCTGGAATTGGAGTCCGACCCATCAGCAAACGCTTCATCGGCAGAATGTTCGATTCCAGACTCCATGGTGCTGTACGTGTGATCCTCAGGAGGGGTGATTAGAGGCATAGATTCATCCTCCTGCTACAAACGTTAAAACTTGGATTGAATAAAATGATTAGCGAACCAAATGTTATTTTAATAAAAACAAAATAATGTCGAAGTTACGAAAGATATCACTAAACATGGCCTTCAAACTCAAGGAGGATAAAGTTCAGGCAAATGCAAATTTGGTTCATCAGCAAACACTGGGAAGTTATGGTTCTACGAGTGATTTCTCCAGAATGTTATTTTGTTATTGATATTTCTATTCAAAGACGCAAACCTATTATCAGAATGCAAACCTAACCTTTTATGTGGCATTTTAAAATGAAAACTCCTGATGTAGAGTTTGAGATTGGCTTCAGTTTTCGATAGATACATCCATTTTAACATCGTAAGAAAACAGAAGGGACACCCGTTCCAGAAAAGGAACCAACTGTTAGGTCACACATCAACATTGGAATGACAAACATGATAGGGATTACACATGATTGAGTACCTTTGGAAATGGGTACATAAATATGTACTTTTTTACTAGCCTGGAATCATCGAATCTTACTTTGAATGGGTAAAGTGCAAAAAAACTCCACAGAAAATCTACTTAATGTATTTTACCTCTTGCATTCACATTTTTAGTCAATTTTTGGAACCTTTAAAACCAGGTTTTTAAAAAATAAAATCGAATCAAAAGGTTATTGACTGAAGACAAGAATCACAAAAGTCTGGGGATGGATTGTTGTAAATGTAGTGCAATCACAAGTAGATATTGT
Organism: Apolygus lucorum; assembly: GCA_009739505.2. Taxonomy (NCBI): domain Eukaryota; kingdom Metazoa; phylum Arthropoda; class Insecta; order Hemiptera; family Miridae; genus Apolygus; species Apolygus lucorum. The sequence goes on from CM019183.2 coordinate 19,034,356, forward strand.
TTATTAATTATTTTCAAACAACACACGATATTCTAACTACGAAACAGCACATCTAAGAAGTAGTTGAACAATTCAAAAGCAGGAAAAATTGACTTGAAATTCATACTGGTTAGGGTCAGTAGAAGCATTAATTTCATTAATGAAGTAGACGAAGGATGTATTATTAATTAATAAAGGAATTATGAAGGGGTGTTGAATCTATAATGACATTTCTACCAAAGCAAATGAATTATTAATTTCATGTACAGGTTGGTAGACATTGACTATTGACATAACTGGTCAACCTACGTTTTTTTCTGTAAAAAGTAACAAGATTTAATTTCTTTAAAAATTATAGTATGTAGATAGTCGAGCAACGAGTTTTTGAGTCACTATTATAATTGTTTAAAAAGAAGTACTTTTAACAATATTAAATGAAAAACGTTGTGAATTCAAAACGAACCAATCTATGTACATTTTTTAATATTGAAACCATAAATTTGAATAGCCGCAATGAATAATTGAAATGAGTAAATGGAGGAGGAGTAGATTTGGAAGTTATTCACAAATACGAAGAAAGAAAATTATCAAAATCGACATACTGTTACGGGAAGGCAACTTTACTTTTTAGCACAGGATTTAAACTGTACTTGAAGGGAGTTTCAAGCTCACAAAATAGAAAACATACTTATTTGGGGTTATTATACGACTAAAAAGAACAACGTAACATAACGATATAGTAAGAACACCGGAATTACCTGAGGGATTATAATTTCTTCACCAACATCAAGCATGTCACAATCTTGAACGATTGATTCAGAGCCAAAAATGTCAAGTTTTTCCCGCTACAATACACCATATTGAAGGATTATAAGCATGCAACCAGCCGACAAGCACAGAGTAGAGATAATAATAAGAAGTGAATTATGTCAAAGGATTACAAAAACTGACAGACTAATACCAGAAAAATATCGTTCAACATAGATAATTTCGAGAAGCTACTCGTGTACAATGAAGAGGCACCTACCTACTACGATAGAATGAGAATGAAAATTGCAAGGATTTAGAAAATGAAGTAGGTAGGTGGAGTACAGTACTAATAAAACTTAGGTACTAAAGGATGAAGAACATGTGCTGTTAGGCTACGTACACATTTAAAATAGAAAGACAAGTAAAATTTAGGAAGGAGTATGATGCTGTCAGTTCAAACTACTGGATTGCAGGTTAAATTGACGAAGAAACTTCATTTCAGATCCGAGTACGCCTCGATATCATAACAGTTTACTTTATACGAGTAATATTGAGTTTCACCTGATTTGGAATTGATTGCAACCGCCTTAATTAACCGTTAAGGTACAAAAGGGTACTTGAAGGGACCAAATATAGACCAGCATTCCAGTAGTTTCGACTTCTTTGCATGAAAGTGCCCTGATTTGTGGGTTCAGTTGTACAACCGAAAGATGGACTCCGAGGAGCAGAATGCTACTCACCGACTGAACTGTAGCATTTTAAGGATGGTCCTCCCAACAGGACCTTCCCTATCTCTTCTATGTGTTTCTATTCAGAATGATGGCGTACTTAAAGAACAGATTTTAGCGATTTTTTTCATAAATGTTCTTTAGGCGAACACAAGAAGAGATTTTTAAGCGCCAGAAACATTTTATGACAATGAGGAATTTCACCGAATTCTGTTTGCATTTTTCCTGAATAGTTAATGGTGTGGGATAGATGAAAATCGGGCTGATTTCGGAAAATAAGTCTCCTGTTATTTTTGAGAGACAATCAAAATTTTTGATTTCAAAACTAACCGGGAAAACGGACGTGAAGCGGGAACGCTCGCTGATTGGGCTGTTCGGATTGCCGTCTCCTCCCAGTGTTGCCCGTTGGGACGACGAAATCGTGTTTTCTAAGAGAAAAGTTATCAAACAAAAACAGGGGAAACCTAATTTTCCCCATCTTGCTTTTTTCTATTTTTTTTTCTTCAGTTTTTCGATTTCGAACTTTACTGTTTCGTGAAATTTTGCATCTGGGACTATAGATTTCTCGATCTTAGCGCTTCACGCGGCCATAAATGAACTATTCCAGGATGACGTCATTTTCCCGGTTTTTTTAAACATTCGTATTTTCTACACTGTTTTGTTCATTCGTAAATTAGGAAGTTCGGGCTGAAAGTTTGCCTTAGGGGGGTTTTCGAGGTGCTGAATCCGATTTTGGGGTCAAAAATAGGAAATTCCGACATGGTGAAATTCCTCATTGTTGAAAATTGAGTCTCTATGTTCTTTACTAGGTCGGGGGTCCATTAGTAACTGGACAATCATCCGGGATCGAAACACACAGGAGAGACACTGAAGACTCAGCCGGAAGGATCACCATCGAATGACTACTAACGCCAAAGTAGAGCAAAGAACGTTGGCAGCGTCAAACTCGGAAATGATAGAATTTCAAGATCAAGAATAGAACAAGAAGAAACAATGTGCCTGGAACATGTCAAAACTGATACCCAGCTACCTCATGGCGTTTTAAACTTGTTTCAAGAACTCTTATATGAGAAGGTCATATTAAATTTGGAAAATTCATACCATTGTTGAGCATACCTAATTCTCGTACGTGATTAACTGTTTTCTTAAATGAAAGTGATTTCGAACTAATTATTACTTGAATATTGAATATTTCAAATCGATTTTTGGGTTTCAAGAAAGCCAATTTACCTAATGAAGAAATGAGAGTACACGCCAGGAAAATAAAGGATTTGTTCAGAGCAGAGAGAGCAGAATGTAAGTATCTATACCTAGTTAAGAGAGTAGATCATTTTAGATTAGAGGTGAAAGAGTTTTGTATTAAAAGAATTAAAACCTGGCTACTTATTGCTTCAACAATGTTATCAGTCCATTGAAAATTTGGTAAAACTTTGGGTTTGTGAAAGTGCAGATGATTACTCATCAGAAGATAGAGTGAAATGGATTGGTGTACATCAAAGTTCAGACACATGGTGTCTATGAGATGGAAATGAATGAAAGCACCACATAAGCTACAGACATGCAATCGTGCTAACGTAGGTAACTGAGGAGCTCACCTTGACACGGATCATCCCATTGGATTGAGGAGACTGCTGGAGGGACATTCTATGACGCTTGTGATATTCATCTGCAACATGATGAGAACATAGGTAGTGGTAATATAAAGACATTGCAGAAAAAACCGTCAGCCAAGTTAGGAGGGCAGTAAAGTTTCCACACAAACATTGACATGGACACATAAGATCTTTAGGTTCAACCCCCCCCCCCCTCCTATAGGGGAGTGGGGGGCACATTTGACATAGGGGCACATTTGACAATGGCTGTTTGTCACACAAGATTTGAATTTTACCGCGATTTTGTGTTTTTGTATTGTGAAGAAGAAGAAGAAGAACCATTCCAGGTGAAAACCGTGCAGGTTACAAATCATCTAGTCGGCTCATGGCGGTTTGAGTGTTTGGACCCCTCAAAAGTAAGTTTTTTTCATTTTGTTTTTCGTTGATTACCGAGTTGATTCAGTTTTTTTTTCAAATGTAGCTCATCCAGTTTTTCAGTCGTATATGTCTCCATGCAAGTGTTTTTCTTGGATTCTTCAAAACAATTCATCGTTCGAGGTTGGCTTGGGTTTTACTGTAATGGCTACCCTCGGGGTAGTTTTGACAGTTTTGCTAGGGGAACATTTGACATATATTTTGACATATATTTTTATATACCTATGAAGTTTGTCAATGCTATGTTGATGTAGGATTTTGAATACCTACTCGACCTGACGTTTTTCAATAAACATCTTTGTTTTGATCATTATTTTTTGTTACTTCAATTCCTACATCCATAAAACTTGGTGTTCCTTTGAGAAAGAAGAGTGGGTACTCATCTAATTGAAATTGTGTTGGTAGTGTTGATTGTTACAGGCTGCAGGGTCTGTAGTTGTTCTGTCTGACTCAACATTATTGCCAGATAATGATTTGCCGGACGTTCCATGGTTTTTTGGTAAGATTAGTTTAGAATTATGGTACTTTCTGTGAACTGTCAAAAGTGCCCCTTCCTCATGTCAATTGTGCCCCACCGGTGGGGCACAATTGTCACTTCCTAAGCATTTTGAAAATTTACAAAAAAAAAATACTTGGCAAGCAGATTTAAAAAGGAACGAGATGTATGTGGGTAGCAAAAATACCGTAGTTAACGATAGAAGAAAGAAATTCAAGACCTCTCGTTCTTTCAACCTTGTAGGATGGAAAATGCGAAAAAGTGTCAAATGTGCCCCCCACTCCCCTATACAGAAACAATAATACAATTATTAAGATATCTTTCCGACTTTTGAAAACTTTCCAGAATATTTTGGTATTTTCTCATAATACCCCTGATAATTGGATTGCTAAGAAATTCACCAGCAACTATTCTGAAATTGACTACACACTACCCTCAAAATTGGAGCAAAATCAGACCATTACCTAGTGGGAAATCAATTTTTTAGTAAAATCAAGTTTGTATTGCAGACAGGAACTGATTTTTTAAAATTAATTAAGTAGGAGGTCTTTAGTGAGCTGATTCACAAACTCCTTCCACTGCGACCTAATGAGGTCTATTGTGGAGTGCCTCCAGGCTATATTAGCCTACAAAGAAGGGTTTACTGAAAACCCCTTCTCCCCACTTTTTAGCGAATTGGAGAAGGTCGGTGTAGGTCACCTTGGAGATGGTGTCAGGGGCTAGGACATCACTTCCGAGTGTTGTGAATCTAGCTCGACCCAATGCTTCACAGTAGCATATTATATGTTCGGCATCCTCCGTTTCCATATCGCAGAAGCGGCAGATGTCCGTTGTTAGTTTGTCTATCTTCTTTAGGTGATATCGAAGTGGGCAGTGGCCTGTTAACAGACCCACAAGTATTCTGACGTCCTTTTTAGGCATAGCGATGGGTTCGTCAGCCCGTCTCTTTGAGAGCGTCACAAATAGTTTTGCCTGTCTTAGACCTGGGAGGTTTTGCCAGTATCTTACTCGCTCATTCCTTTCCCAGTTGTTAGCCACGTTCTGTAAACAGCTTTTGGTGGTTCCCAGGATCGGTTCCGGCCCTACTGGCAGGGACTCTGATCCTCTTTTGGCAAGACGATCAGCAGTTTCATTACCCTCATGACCTTCATGTCCGGGAATCCAGAGAAGGGTGACCCGATTTTTCTGGGCCACTGTTTTGAGGGTATTCAGGCATTCCCCGACCAGCTTCGAACTTATAGTGTATGAAGCAAAGGCCTTCAAGGCAACCTGACTGTCTGACAAGATATGTACTTTGGCTTTGATGAGATGCTTGTTCAGCATTTCTTCAGCACACAGTTGGATTGCATGGACCTCTGCCTGAAAGATTGTGGCATTCGTCCCAAGGGACTTTACAAGGCTCGACAAAGGTCCTTTAATGCCTATGCCAGATCTTCCACACTGATCCATCTGCATACCATACAAGAGAGCCCGGTGCAAGGTTGGGCATCCTCTTTTTCCAGTAGTACAGGAACTGATCGTAGTACCTCAAAATTTCATGAGAATTGAACCATTTTTTCTTGTAGTTTTGTTCTCGACATGGAATCCAATTTTGTCTGTTTTTCCCGAACGCAGCGGCTTCTACTGATCAAATTCGATGAGATGTACAGAAAGCTAGGAACCGGGTAATCAATTCAAATAAATCTTCAAAGGAATTCACGTGTGTCCATCATGACGGGATACCCGGCCGGACTCGCACCCACACGTTGACAAAGCACATTCCCACCAACACCACACAATCAGAGATTTGGTAAATATACCGAATACTACACCTACCCATTAGACGGTGAAATGAGACGAAATATACCCAATTGACGCATTCATGTACATGCATAATATAGGGGTATTCATGGTCTGATTCGATCGTCGAATCGTCGTACATCGAAACTGCGGTAACTCGAGGGTTTCATGAGGCTGTTCGATCTGTGAAGGCCTCACCACTTATGTCCACTCAGACTGAACCATGTTACGGGCATTCAATATGCAACAACGCAACTGTTTGTTTGTTTACCTTCTAATGTTCGTTCCTCAAGCCTACCGATGTATTAATATTTGAACTGTTTCATTACACGTTTCTTTTATGATTCCGTAGTTAATTATGATCTGCAGCCTCCTTGAATCTATCAGGTTATGGGCCCAGTCCGCATCCACATTTTTCCCCGTCGAATCGCCGAAAATCGAATTGTGCTTAGCGCTCCTTGCGGCATCAGACGATAACCAAGTCAGTGTCACAAGAACCGCATGTTCATTAATTTCCTTTTGGTTAAAAAATGAGAATACCCCAGAGGTTCCCAATAAAATCACAAAGTTCCTGGCACAAGAACGAAAAAATCTACGGCTAGAATTAAAAAAGGATCATGCTTCAGACTTCTGAATAGGTACCTACCGATGAGGAGTCTTGTCTCAAAGGAAAACCCTTGCTACTTCCGTCAATTTTGAACGCATTTTGGTACTTAGCTCAAGGCTGAAACATGTTCCATGCTAGAAAGAAGAATGAGCTATGCTCGCTTTAATGCCAGCAAGCAACATTTCCACTTCTCCCGCAGACCATCAGATGTCGCATTTTTCCTTAGCTCATTTAACCAAGAAAAAAGCCCACTTCGAACAGAATAAAAACGGAAAAACGGAATGAAAACAAAAAAAGTGTTTATAAAAGAAAAACTCAGTAAGAAAGGACGAGAAGATCTATTTGTTGATGATTTGATAGTTGCTTCGCACAACTGCCGCTAGGATCTCATTTGTGATTCGACGTCGAATCTCCCAGACCATGAAGACCCCTTATATGAAGAATAAAGACTGATTGAATTGAATTGAATGAAACTCGTAGAGAAATGTCTGACTGGCACATTTCCTGAAAATTCCTTTTAAATTGTAGAATATTTTCGTACGATATTCCCCATATAACTACCAAAATTATTAATTTGTATTTATGGTAGTCTCATTATTATTTATTTTTTTCAGCTTTCCAATTTTTCAACGTTCACGTTACACTTTTTCATTTTCAGTAGATTGACGATCAGGAGCAATTTAAACGCTCGAAGGTGAACAAATTGAATACTGGGTTGGTTTGAAAAAGTGAAGAAGTTCGAGGATTCTTACACAACCAAGTGAGTAAGTGTTAATCAATAACCTATTTGAAAATAATTATAAAAAAATGGCAGCCCCAGCTTGGTGGCAGACATGAAGGTTCATGGTGTGTGGGACCGTGAGAAACCTGCGTTTTTTGATACCCGCGTTATAAACGCTGACGCAGTCTCTTACACTTCCTTGGACTGGCCAACCATCTCTCGCCATGCTGCCCAAGCCAAGCATGCAAAATACGACAGAATAGCCGAAGATCTGAGAGGGTCTTTCACGCCACTCGTAATTTTATGCGATGGATCATTGCATAAAGAGGACGACGCTTTTCTCAAGATGCCTCCCTACGCCTTGCCAACAAATGGTCCAAATCCTACGCTCAAGTGATGATGAGGACGCGAGTGAAAACTCAATTCTCCGTCGATCGAGCGGTTTCCACGAGGCTGAGATGCCCAAGGAAACACGTCCGAGGACTCGGACTGGAGGACGGAGCAGCAATTTGGCTCCCACAAGACTAAATGGGCCCATTCACGTGTATTCCTGGAGTCGCCGCCGCGCCCCTACAGGTACTCCCCGAAGCCACCGCAGTAGTCCATTCACCTGGCTGCCAAAACCTCCTGACTCTGCCGATTGGCGGGCCTGCTTCCAACCACCGCTTGCTCAGATGACTAGAAGTGAGGAAAACGGTAGGGCTACATGCTGTACTTGTGAGAGTGCGACCCGGCGTCGGCCTCACTTCAACCATTCACAGGGCCGCCGAGGATTAACTGGCCGCAATTTTCGAGCATGTTCGATTACCTGCCGAGCGGCGGACGCCCGCCAGACCTCAAGATTTTGTTAACCATTCACGGGTAGTTTTCCCCTTTGACGGCGGCCAGGCCCGTGGCAGCGACTCCAGGCGTACACGTGAATGGGCCCCTTAAAGGGCCCCATTCACGTGTATTCCTGGAGTCGCCGCCGCGTCCCTACAGGTACTCCCCGAAGCCACCGCAGTAGTCCATTCACCTGGCTGCCAAAACCTCCTGACTCCGCCGATTGGCGGGCCTGCTTCCAACCACCGCTTGCTCAGATGACTAGAAGTGAGGAAAACGGTAGGGCTAAATACTGTACTGGTGGGAGTGCGACCCGGCGTCGGCCTCACTTCAACCATTCACAGGGCCGCCGAGGATTAACTGGCCGCAATTTTCGAGCATGTTCGATTACCTGCCGAGCGGCGGACGCCCGCCAGACCTCAAGATTTTGTTAACCATTCACGGGTAGTTTTCCCCTTTGACGGCGGCTAGGCCTGCGGCAGCGACTCCAAGAGTACACCTGAATGGGCCCCTTAACTCCTCACACATTTGCGCTCGCTTGCTCGAAAGCTCGCAAAAAAATTAAATTTTTGGCAAACTTTTGGCATACCAATTTGAACTTTTGGCGACTCATTTGGAACTTTCAGCAAATCCATTACGTTTGGACAAGTGTTTTTTTCTCTCAAAAAAAATTAAATTATTTAAAATTATTTTCATAATTTGGATATTTAAATTCACAATATGTTATAAATCACAATGCCTTGCATCACTACTAAGACAATGCAAATGAAAACCTACCTCGGGTATGGGAAATGTGTAAGCGAGCGTGAGGTCCATGTTTGAGAACTAACATGGCGGCCGCTGCGTCGACGTCATCTAGTTCCTCCTCTGTTGAAGGAGGTTCCGCGGCGGGTATTGGGCTAGGACTCCTGTAGTGAAGTGATAAAATACGACATCAGCTACAGGTTAAAAGTCATCATTAAGAAATAAGAAACTGATCACATCACACACATTATTTACATTGTCCATCAGTAGTACAATTTTTCCTAGTTGGGTTTGTTTTTTGATCTTTTAATGGCTTAGGTCAGTATTGGTAAGATGTCAACAATGAGTGGTTGTAGATTTTTACATGCACATTCGATCAAGCTATGAATGTTAGATCACTCGATGTAAAATAATGGTCAACGCATAGTTTAGAAAACTACGGACAGAACAAAATAAGGATCACCTTCTGAGGTGGGGAGCGGAGTTGTTCTTGTCGAGGTTGGTATAAGGATGATAAGGTGCCTTCATGAGAGCTTCGACTAATTTAGGCCTTGAGACAGGGTCCACCATCCAGAGTGATCCTTTACCTAAGTTCTGTTCACAAATTCAAAATTACTGTTACAGGATTTCAGGTTGGTAGGTGCCTAATTACTCTGAAATAGCGACAGATACAGGCAGATGCATCGTTCAACAGTAAATCAACAGTGAATGGAAAGACAATACTTTTTTCAAAGAATAACTACCTACACAAGTATAAATGAAAGTCAAAGTCTGAGAATGGTACCTAACAATGTGAGAGATACTTAAACTTTGTTACTTACCGGTGCTTTATCGACTTTCCTAAAGCATTTGTTTAGCGACAAATTATGTCGGACAGAATTCTTCCAACCCGTCGGAGCGTTTCTGTAGTAGGGAAAGTGGTCAAGTATCCACGAGTAAATTTCCTTTACTGGCAGAGCTTTCCCTTTCGAGTCCTCTATAGACATGAAGATTAGGCAAGAGAAAGAATAGGGGGGCTTAGACGTAACGTGGATCTGAAATATAGAAAAAAAGGAAATTGGTATTATAGTTACTTGGAAAACTAAATAACTAGTGTTTATTAACTCGAAAAAATCAATCAATAAGTGTTTATGATAGTTTGAATCGTACAAGTACACACTCCAATACTTACAAGAGCTGGACTAAATTGTTCAATCATATTTCCAACAACAAAATGTAATCAACTTGACTTATCAAATAATAAAAACGCTGCAAATCATTGCTCAAAGGTTTATTATTTTCTGTATAGATCACCCTTCTGTATAGATCACTACGTGGGCGTACAAGGAAAATCCACTAAGTCCAAAATTAGAATGAGTGCACTTAGCTGATTTTCGCTGTCGAAAATATTTACTTTTTGGACTTGGAGGGAAAAGTGTATGTTTAAACTACACATTACCATGGTATTAGGGGCTTAGCAACCAGTCAACAACTGGAGGATCCCTAGGACGTCTTGGGGAAGCAAAACTCTTGGGGCAACTCAAAACTCAAAATTTTGGACTTAGTGGATTTTCGTTGTACGCCCACGACTATTTCTCCATCAATAGCACCTACCACCATCTGTATTCTCCCTTGACCTTCCCTCTCAAATTTCAGCTTCCTGCGTTCAATAGGATTGAAAATGGCTTCGGAGCTCACTCAGCTGATCAGTGATCTGAAGAGTTAAGAAGATCTTCTCGAATGCTGGAGACGCCTGGAAGAGCACTGATCAGCTGAGCGAGATGCTAGGTAAGCCATTTTCAATCCTATTGAACGCAGGAAGCTGAAATTTGAGAGGGAAGGTCAAGGGAGAATACAGATGGTGGCAGGTGCTATTGATGGAGAACCAGTGATCTATACAGAAGGGTGATCTATACAGAAAATAATAAACCTTTGAGCAATGATTTGCAGCGTTTTTTTACCTACCAAGAGTTTTTTTACCTACCAACTATTGGTAGGTACTACCTACCACACCATACTGGCTTCACACCTTCACAATCAAGTTTATTAGAAAGAACTAAACGCTTCACACTCGATTGGAAAAATAGAAAGAGAATACAATATAATATAAATACAAATCGAAGAAATGAACAGCGATCGCATTTTAGTCCTATAAAATTTGAATGGAGATTAGACGTCTTTTGCGATTCACTCATGATTCTGTTTTATCGAAGGAAAACCTTCAAGTACTCGTAGGGACCGAACGGTTTGTCCTACAGAGCTCCGGGTGGTCTCAAAAATTTTAAAAAATTCAATACTATTTAAAATTGGTGAAAAAACTATACCTTTATTTCGAGAGTTTTCGAGCTAGGGCACTCTTGAAAATTTCAACCCTTAATTTTCACCCCTTAGAAGTGACCTACATCAACCAAAAGCTTCGCGGCACAACTAGACCCCAAATGGAGCCCATATACCAAATTTGAACCAAATCGGTCCAGTGTTGCTAAGAAAAGTGCCGCGTACGGCGGACGGCGTACGGCGGACGGACGGCAATTTTTTTATTCGATTTCGTATTCTACGTACCTTGAAACGTAAAACATCAAATTTTGAGGGGGGGTTAAAAATTTTTTTTTCTTGCTCGATTCCAAAGGCTTATTATTGAAAACTAGCTGAAAAGCATGCTAAAAGCAGGCAAGAACGAATCGTAGATGAACACGTAATTTATTGAAAGAAAAAAAATTGTATGTCACGGCCTGGAATCGATCCCCGGTCCCCCACGTTCGAACGACATACGTACGTACGTACGTACGTACGGTTGGGGTTTTATGTAATTAGATAATAAACCAAAATTAACTAAGTAACTAATTCAATAAGCCCAGCTCTTTGTACTCACACATATAGTATTACTCGAAGGCTCTTCTAATTTTGAGGGAGACTGGAGTTACTATCTACATTTCTTATCAAATCAATTGCATAAGGAAGTTTCATTTCTACTAGCTGAGAAAAATCGTCAACATCAATCGATTATCAACAGCACTATTATTGGGCAAGGAACACATAGGGAAGTCAGGGACGTTAAGAGGAAGACCTAACTAACTGTAGGAGGACATTATGCCACTAATGCACCAGTTTCATAGCATACCGCTGGACATCAACAGGTACATAATAATTCATAATAGTTAATAATTAATTTCATACAGAAGATAAACTTTGGTAAACAAATTCACAATCATGTTCTCGTCACTGCAAGTATTTGTTCAAAAATATGATAGTGAAGCGCCGTTTTACGAGAACTTGATTGGAAAGTTATGTGTTAAGATTATCTGGCAGGAAAGAGACACAAACTTGGCATTAATACTTTTTGGTAGAAGATAACTTTATGGCATTTTAAGGTTCATCATGATTAAACTGTTTTGCACTCATTTTAGCATAGCTAGGTAGTACGAAACAAAGTAAGACAAAAGTATTACTCGTCAAGCTTTTAAATTTGGTCACTCGTGCACTAGGTACTTATTAAAAACCATCGAACCGAAATGTCGAACTTTTTAACAAATCCTAACTCTGCTGATTTAGAGAATCGGTGAGGAAGTTACACACAGTTTAGAACTCTTCAATCTCAACTTCTTCCAGTAAAATCGAAATATGAAAATAATAATTAATGAAATAATTAATCATTTTCAACGGTATGAATTATTTGTGTTTGTTATACGTAAAATATTGGGGGTCAGCGGTGGCCGCGCTCGTTACGGCATGCGTCTTTTAGTGACGAGTCTCGAACCGGCTACTGCGGGGGCCGTGAGTTCGGGGCTCGCCTCGGCGGCGTATTTTCGTGCGAGCCGGGCTCAGCCCGCCCTCGTCACAACCCATGGCGGTGAGGCAATGGGAAGCCATGAGCGAAATCATCAGAACAAATTCTGATTTTCCCTTTGGAAAACAGCTGATGACGTCCGCAACGCCAGGAATGGCAGTTGGACGATAATCCAACCTAAATGGTTATTTGCTTTACTTTTTTTTTAACGTAGAACATCCATCAAAAGGATGTAGCAGTTCTGCGAACACGGGGACGTAACGGTGACTGCGACATCCCCCATGCCGCTCCTAGAGGAGGAGGGGATGGGCTATCTTCAAACACTCTTCTGCCCATCTTTTGTTAAGTTCACTCTCCAATATATACTCCAGCTCAAAATTAGAGCACCACCATCTATTTCTTTATTTATCCTATTCTTTTTTCCCTTATCAAGTTTTTATCAATTTTGACACATTGTTTGCAAACACAGGAGGAAAAAAGTAACCAAAAAAAGGCACAAATTCGAGAAAAAAAGATGTTTTTAATAAATCAAAGAAAAATGTACTTCTTGTGGTAAATTGATAAAAATTGTAAATGTGAAAAAAAGGTTTGAATTATGCCAGTTTAGCTTTTCAATACTTAGTATTATCGCCTCTAGCTCGGATGAGGGCTTGGAGCCTTCGACCCATGCCTCTGATCAAGTTTTGGATTTCCTCCTGTGGGATATTGTCCCACACCTCTTTCGCTGCTGTTTCCAGCTGCTGAAGATTTTCTGATTGTGGATCTCAGCCTCGAATTCTTCTTTTCACCATCTCCCAAATATTATTTCCCAAATTATTATCTCCCAAATATCTATCGGATTCATGTTTGGGCTCCTTGTTGGCCAGTCTAGGATACAAAATTTATAAGAGAAGAAGGAAAGAGACAAACGAAAAAAATGGATGGTGGTGCTCTAATTTTGAGCAGGAGTGTATTTTCGGTTTCCCCTGACACCCAAAAGTCCAGCTTCATTTCAATTTGACCTATATCAGATTATATATATAGATTGACCTATATCAGATTGATACCCAATCAATATCTACATACTTATTTAAATTAATTAAGAACCTTAATTTAGGTGTTGAATAATTGGTAGTCCAACTCAATTTCAACGTTCAGGGGAAGAGAGAACAATAACCCTAAATTACAGCTACTGAAATCAACCGCAAACCTACTTTGGGGTCGTAGGGTATGTGGTGCGGGTGCTTGTTTTTGGCCGAGCTGGTAACGGGTGTTGAATGGGCTGCTGGGCCCAGCGGGGGAACAGGGCTGGATGAAGCGATGCTGGAGCACGTCGACTCGCCCAGCTCGCTAGGGCAGTCTTCGGCGTAATCCGAGGTTGGGGACTCCTGCTTCATAGACGTCATTGCGGCTCCGTTCACTCCTCCGTTCGTACGAAGATTTATGCCTGGGGGATGAGCAAGGTAATTAATATCAACTTAAGTACAAATAAAGACCTAGGTAGTACGAGCACCTACTTGACAGCAATGATAGCTCTAGCAATTCAATTCGCTTTATTCTGATTGGAAAAGTTCACGAGTCGAATTTTGCGATTTCCGACCAGTGTAAACGGGCTTAACATAAGCAGGTAGATTCCCTCATCGCGTAAATCCCCGTTTACACCGAATGAGCATTGGCGAATCCAATCTGTCAGAATTTACCAGTATTCCCAGTGTTTACACCGAACGAGCATTTCTGCTAATCAATCCTTCGCGAGCTTATGCAGTTGATCCCATAGACGACACCGGTTGCGCACTAGTTGAGCACGAACGGTGACCAAATGAAGTTTCCTGCTTCGTGCGTACACATCGGCGAGCAAGAATGCCCGGTTAGCCGTTGCTTGTCAACAACCACGAACTCATTTACATCGGGCAGGCATTCGCCAAATCTATGGTTCTCCTTTTCTGCCTTGGGCTAAGTAATCGTCCGCTCTTTTTACATACCCTCGCGTAGGTTAAAATGGAAGTCATCTACGCTCTTCTTACGCTGTGGTAACAAGTCATTACAAATCGTTCTTCTCACACACGCCAAACGTTACAAGAGGAACGGCTAACGCATAACTCAAACCTCTTCTACAACTTTTCATTCAAACCATCTCCTCCCACGACAAACACACTATTTATTCCAATATTCCTTACTCCCTTGAGTTAACAAAAATAATGGACAACTTGCTACGCCAAGTAATATTCCATAAATTCCAAAATCGTACATTAATTGATCATGTAACAAGTAAGACTTACATAATGCAGGTCTTATCTTTGAGAGGTAAGATTAATTTTGGTATTTGATACCAAGGTCACTAGGTAGGTTTACAGTTCGAATCGATACTGAAGTACCAAGTAACTCCCTAGGTACGTATCAATAAGGGACAATGGCCTATCTAAGATAGTCGCTGTCGAGCAAATGTTAAGTGACCCGAAAGACCTGATTCGGGAACATGATTGAGCGAATTTACCTTTCAAAAGGTTCTTGTCCTGGAGCCACGACAAAGATGTAAGGTCATCATCTTCTCCTCTACCTATAGCGGCACCTTCTAATGCTCCATCCCCCTCCTGTAAATCAATACAACGAAAAAGGTTGAATGAAACAAGTCGATCGAATGTGATATTTCACAATTTACTAAGTTGTATACTATCATAAATGCTTGGAAAGGGATGGGAATTCCCATAGAATACTCGTATGATAATCCTATAAAAATCTAGAAAAATGTTCCTTCGAAACCATAAAATCCCACTGTTTCGGGCTAACCTCAAATATTGTTTCCATTAAACAAACCAGGACCTATGAACTTTCTTTATATATATATTTTTTTTTTTCTATACATTCTGAGCACTTTTGAATTGGATGAGAGGTAGGTATTCAAGAAGAGACAATATTAGGTCTGTCCAACATCTTTAGAAGTTCTGCAATTATAGCGACTGGGGAAACAAACAGAGAAACAGTTACCAAGCTAAATTTCTGTATCTCCTGCATTCACGATTGGACAGTGAGATGGAGAGTTAGAATAAATGAGACTAAGTCAGTGCACGTTGATTTCACGAATAAGAGGATCAACTATGTGCCAGCCTTTCTCGATAACAAGGTGATACTATATGCCAATGAAGCAAAACATCTCGGAATGACGCTGGATGCCAAACTAAGATGGAAGTCCCTCGTTAAGAAGAAAAAACCTGAGCTTTTGATTGAATTCAGAAAAATATACTGGCTGATGGGCCGACGGTCAAAATTGTCTGTCCACAATAAGCTCATACTGTTCAAGCAAGTCCTAGGCCGTATTCATAGTCATTCATAGCCCGTCTGGACTTACGGTGCACAACTGTGGGGGTGCACAGCCCAGAGCAATCGAGACATAATTCAGCGCTTCCAGAATAATGTACTGCGATGCTGCGTTGATGCATACAGATACTTAAGAAATGACAGACTTCACTACGAGCTGAAGTTAGAATCTGTCAATGACGTCATTCGCAGCCAAGCCATGAATCACCTTTTGAGGCTCCAAGATCATGTAAATGAGGATGTCATCCAGCTACTCAACACAGATGATCTGTTTAGAAGACTTAAGAGAACCAAGCCACACGATCTAATCCACTTAGTGTGACCATCAGTGCAAATTTCAGGACAATAAGAACTAAGTGAAGTATCTTAGTTTTATTAGCGTACACCACTATGTATCAGAAGAATGTTGCTTATAAGTTGTAACTTGGTGCAATAAAACAAGTAAAAAAAAATCTTTAGAAGTTATGCTGAACTGAATTTCAAGGGTCTATCAGACTTTGTCACTTCAGATAGCCAAATCTAATAGAATAATATAATAGATCTAGAATCAACTAAAATTATGGCCATTTTGTATCTTCCACCGGGGCTAAAATTACCTTCCCACCAAATTTCATAATGAGAATTCGAATCCTTTCTAGAGTTGAGGTAAAAGCACCAATGGTGAAATGAGCACCAATGGTGGAACGCTGACCAGAGAAATGGGTAAAGTAAGGTTTTAACGACAATTTTAAGGTTCCTTCAGCCTCCAGTCAACTGTTATTACCGGTCATGTGAAAAAAGATGGAATTATTTCTAGCCCGAATGAAGTGACTTTTCTTGTGAAGAAAAGTGACAGTCAGTCAGAACGTCGCAGCTGAAGCTCCAATGAGGAATTTCACCGAATTCTGTTTGCATTTTTCCTGAATAGTTAATGGTGTGGGATAGATGAAAATCGGGCTGATTTCGGAAAATAAGTCTCCTGTTATTTTTGGGAGACAATCAAAATTTTTGATTTCAAAACTAACCGGGAAAACGGACGTGAAGCGGGAACGCTCGCTGATTGGGCTGTTCAGATCGCCGTCTCCTCCCAGTGTTGCCCATTGGGACGACGAAATCGTTTTTTCTAAGAGAAAAATTATCAAACAAAAACAAGGGAAACCTAATTTTCCCCATCTCGTTTTTTCTATTTTTCTCTTCAGTTTTTCGATTTCAAACTTTACTGTTTCGTGAAATGTTGTATCTGGGGACTATAGATTTCTTGATCTCAGCGCTTCAAGCGGCCATAAATGAACTATTCCAGGATGACGTCATTTTCCCGTTTTTTTTTAAACATTCGTATTTTCTACACTGTTTTGTTTATTCGTACCTAAATTAGGAAGTTCGGGCTGAAAGTTTGCCTTAGGAGGTTTTTCGAGGTGCTGAATCCGATTTTGGGGTCGAAAATAGGAAATTCCGACATGGTGAAATTCCTCATTGTTGGTGAAATTGACAAGGTAGGTTCCTCCGAAATGAGTGTTTATTGCTGATTATGTTCTTTCTTTGTGGTTTTATTTGGTGTCAACGTTGTTTATTATGTTAGTTCTGCATGTTCTCGAGTTTTTAACGTCTCTATCGTTAGTTTTTTTTTCTCGATATATCAACCATTCCACTATTGGCACATAATTTTCACATATCAGTGGAATGGTCATTCCACTAATGGAACTCAACTATTTTTTGTGATTAAAGATTTTTGTATCTACTTAATTGTTATTTGTAAATTCATCCAACGACACCAACATATTAAATATCTCGTCTCTACACCGTAGCCAAAAGTGGAATGAGGTTGATATGGTATTCCAAGACTAGAACATCTATATTTCACCATTGGATCAATGCAGTATTTGATGCTCTAAAATGTTTTTGCTGTCAGTTCATGTCATCCGTGATTTTCCAAAAATTTACCAGACCTTCCAAAGGACCTGAAAAGGATCTGCTAATCATTACTTAAGGTAAGTACTTATTAGCACGACCGATTGAAATGAAACGACAGGAGAGAGGATCGTGTGTTAACTCCTCATCTTTGAAATTTTGGTTTTTCTTCATTTTCATTTTTGTGTTTGCTTAATTTTGATTTCATTGTTATTTAGTTACATCGATATGCCAACCCCGGGCTTTCGGAGCTACTCGATGGAACAAAAAGAAAAGAAACAACCATCAGCTGATCCTCCTAGATACCACACGATTGTTTATTATTGTATTATTGTAGGTATACGATTGTATTATTCGAATTAAATATTTTAAAATGTGTTAAATTTATTATTTATTGAATATATTACCTAGTACCTACCTAATGCCCAATTCATATTTTTAATAAAAATGATTAAGTACATAAGTATTTAAAACGGGGAAAATTTCAATGACGTTCAATTTTGGCATCGTTCCACGAATGGAGCAAAAAATTCCAACTTAGGAACACTCACAATTTTCAGCGTTCTACTAATGGTACAAAACAAGAAGCTGAGGAAAACGGATTATTTTAACAAAAAACTACTTTTAAAGCAATTTTCAGTCATTCTGCGTGAAGGGGAAGATTTGCTGGAACCATTGGTGTCTTCAGAAGTTTTTGATCTGAAAAATTTAGAAAAATACCACGAAAACCGAGTGCAATAGAATTGCTAAGGACCTTAAGCATTCCACCATTGGTGCTTTTACCTTGCTTGATTTTAGGACTCAGGAATTTCCTGATTTTTCCTGGTTTTCCCCGCCTAGAGGTTACTCTCGGTTGGTAAGATTAATTAATGAACTTCAAGTAATGAGGATCATGATGCTATTCAACTTCAACGGCCTTCATTCGAAACCGAGTTGCACCTCAAGAGAGCCTATTCAAAGTTTAAGACCTTCGCGACTCATTAAACCTGCCCTAATCTGAGTTCCAGATACATCAAAATCCTATTCGACGACTCCTTCTAAATTAATTTCAAAAACAGCGAATCTCACTTTGAGGTGGAGAATGGTGTGAGGAGACCTTGTAGCTTCTTGACTGGGGGCGACACCTGTTTCGTCGATTATTCTCTGTCCCCGCTCGGGAGCCATCTCACCTGAAATCAAACAAAGGTAGGTATTGAAACGAAACGTCGTTTAATTTTTGAGAAGCAGGAAAGTGATTGATAAACCCACGACCACCTAGAATATGGCAAATAGTTGAGAGGCTAATATTGTGCCAGTAGGTACTCGTACATTAATTTATATAATCGCGTCCCATCCGGACCTTTTTATTCAAAGAATCATAATAGCATAACATATAAACATTATTCCTGTTCATTCATGAAAATGAACAATAGACTTTAAAAGACAACAATACAGAGAGAACAAACATCATACTAGTATAGGTAGGTGACTAATCATCATGAGGAAATACAAAGACGGTACAAGACCTTCAAGTTCCCTTCGAAGCTTTCAACCTTTCAACTATTTTCTATTCAAAAACTATTTTTTATTCAATTTTTACATTTATCTGGGCCTCAAACCTCATTTCACCAATTTTTGACAAAATTAAAAAATCAGTTATACTTATTCAACGGTGGAACAAATACATTATTCGGGTGAGTTGAAGGGGAAAGAACAAGGAAGCTATGGAGAGCCGATTACATAATCCGACTCTTTGAAGCACAAGACGAGGAAAATGGGAAAAACGACGTTTGTTACAAGAGTTTTACGAATGCGCATTCGCAGTGGTAACAAGATTTCTTAAGAGGTCTAAAACGATGGGATTCGAGAGGAAGTTTTGATTTTGGAGGACTTTTTATTTCATCATTAAAAAGTGAAATTGCTTCCGCCACCTTGGTAGACTCTGAAGCAAAATGTTCACAATTTTCTCCAATTTGAGCTCTTTTGGTTTAACAAAAAAAAAAAATAATAATAATAATAAAACTTGGCAGTTCCTGACACGATCAACTTGTGGCAGATGAAATGTTATTCCTCAAAATGCATCCACAAAACTGGTTTTTCAACCGATTTATTTTGGATTTGTTAACCCTAATAATTAGGGTTAACCAATTATTGGACCATGGTGTCACTGGTGTCACAGAAAACATCTTAGGGATTCCACAGGTGACCTGAAGTGTCACCAAAGTAACCAAAATTAAATTGCAATTTAAAAATTAATGGACAGACCTGAATTTGTTTAACCTTTTTTCGTGAGTTATTAGAAGTCAAAAAATAATGTTTGGTATGACAAAAATTTTGAAAATTTTTTCATCGATTTCTTTGAAAATTATTGTCATAACTCTAATTCGAGACTTCCAATAACCCACAAACAATTCCGCTGTCCATTAAATTTAAAATTTAAATTTAATTTTGGTTACTCCGGTAACACTTTGGAACTGCCGTGAAGTTCCTGAGATGTTTTCGGTGACATTAGTGATACCATGGTCCAATTAGGGTTAAGCTTCGTCAGTAAGTTCTCAATCATATATTGTTTTAGAGTGGCATATCCAATAGATAAAGTTGAAGTTCAGTATTTCATCCAGAATGTTCAAAAATGGATTCATATGCAGAACGAACAAGTGCGAATGATTAATTAAACTTAAATTTGAAACCATTGCAGTGGAGTTACTTTTTCATTGAAATAATGACGAATGTAATCAGAAACAAGCACAAAACGTACAACAAAGCTCATTCAACAACTATGTCTACAACATTCAAAGGTAAATATTTGACTAATTTGTTGAGTGAATGCCTTTCAATGGGTGGAGTAAGTGGATCAAGGTGAATCGATACCTACTGAAGTCACATTTACGGCATCAAAATAAAGGACACGATTTACTCAGAAATCACACTAAATATAAGAGATCACTCAAGGGGCACTCAATCGCACGAGGTCGGATTTTGGGTTGAGTGGGCCGGCGACTCGAGCGAATCGTTTGTCGACGCGACCCCACGTTGCGTCAATTGAATCATTATGTAACGAGGTATGTTGTTTGGCTGTTGAAAAGGGGAAGCTGTTCCAACCAGAGGGATCCTCAGAATCAGTTTCTAAACGATGACGATGCGATAAGAAGTAGGCGGGTGTAAAAATATGTCCTTAAATGACTATTATACTATGTGACAAACGTGATAGATGCGGTGACTATGTGCCAAAAAAAGGAGGTAGGTTCCAAGTGGGTACCAGTCTTTTGTTGAAATAGATATTGGTTGAAACCAATATCTATATTCCCACCTTCGGCCATACCACCATACCAGAAGAGATTGACGATGAAGACCATCAGTGGTTGTCAGTTGTTTGATTGTGTTAATTTACCATTGAGTCAACAGAATTCGAAGAAATTATAGAACTTCTTAGTGTGAATATTTAAGCTGCAACTAGCTGCTAGGTTGTTATCTAACAATGAGGTCCTATAAAAAATAATAGTAATTGCGACGTGAAGTTTGCACTTAACTACCAGGTACCTAGTTACAAAAATAGGATTCTTGAGTAAAAACGCTGCACGTTATTACAAAAAGGTTTCTTATTTTTCTAGATAGATCAATCGTCTGAAATGAACACCATAGATACCATACCAACCATAGATACAACCTACCTACCACATACTTAAAGCGATCGGATTTTGGTCATCTAAAATTTGAACGGAGAGTAGGCCTCTTATGCGATTCATATTCGTGTTTCTGATTTATCGTAAGTCCAACCCTCAAGTTCTTATATTGAGCAAACGGTTGGTCCTATAGAGTTCCTGGTGGTCTCATTCGATTCTAAAAATTCAATACTATCTTAAATTGATGGAAAAGCAACACTTTTATATCAAATATTTATGAACTAGGACGTTTTCAAAATTTCAACCCTTTGAAGTGACTGACATCAATTAAAAGCTTTGGGGCACAACTAGACCCTAAATGGAGCCCATATAACAAATTTCATCAAAATCTGGTCGATTCTTAAGGTTCATTATTGAGACTAATGAACCAAAAACAGGGAAGTATGAAGAGAGAAGAAACTAAATTATGTAGAACCTACCTACTTATCGTAATATAAAACAGGAAATGATTTTAGGTTGATACTGGTCGTCATTGAACATCACCCTTTAGAGATCTTTCTAGATGTTCTCTAAATGATTTCTAATAGTCGAGGAAGGCGATGGAACGTCGAAGCAGTATTTATACCTATCCTTATAGACGATGCGCTTAATAAATTAAACACATCACCAAAAACATAAAACAGAAAATGTAAGGAGGAACGTGGATAATTCACGATGATATAAAAATACCACGTGCGCAACGCACACCAACTTAGTTTTTTTTTTTTATTGGGAACCACCTTTCTAATGCATATTTGGATTCTACGCGAAAAGTTTTTACTCTTTATTCGTTTTTGTGCGCAAATTATAGATTATAGTAAACCTCAAGTGTGGCACATGAATTTCCATTATTCTTAATGCTGATTCACGTTATGCCATTCATTTTCTGAATTGATCCGTTTTTAGCGAAATAATGACAGAAAATTGGTTATTTTGTGTGAAAAAACACAACTTTTATGCCTCTTTCAACTCTCAGAATTAAGAAGAAAATTCCACTCGATTACTAAAGACGGTTTTAATATCCTAATTTATATTTTTCAACTTAACCTCGAAAATTATTCCTAGAAAACATCTGAAAATAGGCGCTAAAATGAACAAAAACTGACATGAAAACAAAATTTCGGTCATTATTCCGCTAAAAACTGGCCAAATAAAAAATGGATGGCATCACGCGAATCAGCGTTAAAAAATAATGGAAATTCATGTACCACACTTAGAGTTAACTAGAATCCATATTTTGCGGACTTTTTGGTAATTAGGCAACTTTGCGCGCTCGTGGAACGGGTTGTAAGCGTTAAAAAATGAATGAGAAGTCGAAAATTCTTGAAATTTTGCGTAGAGCCTAAATCTGCTATAAAAAAAACGGGGTCCCAATTGAAAAAAAAAAAAAAAAAAAAAAAAAAATTGGTTTGCATTGCTCAGATTTTATTTGAGATTCTATTTGAGATCCTTGAAAAAAATGCAAAATAAAAAAATTGCGGTTTTAGAGGGGGAGTCTTTTTCTGGTGGGACACAGTGTATAGGCAAAACGATATTTAGGAACAGCATATAAATATCTGGGAGTTGGGAGTAATTTTAACTAGATTATAACCAACAAAATTATCAGGTCAAAATAGACAGACGGGAGGAACAATGAACCGTTGTCAAAAATGAAGAAGTTAGAGTGACAAACCAGTGGATATCTCCCTCCTTCTTACTTCAAATAAATGTAGAATTTAGCCGCAAACATTAAAATACTGTCGAGCACGATTTGCGCGCACTTGCCAATACCGTTCGGCGAATGTTAGCTTGGGAGCGCATTCGTGCAAATCAAATCCTCGCGAACATTTGCAGCAGTTCGGAGAAGCAAATTGAATCCTTTCGAAGTACCGACCACCAGCAGGAAAATCGAATACTCGATCTGTAGCTGTCTTCAAACATCAACAAACCCTTTTTTCACGCATTCGACAAATTCGGAGTTTGTAAATCGTTGCTCGTCATTCCTCGTACGATGTAAAATAGATACGTAGGTACGTGCCAACTCAGTTTTGTAGACTTTTCTTGAAAATAAAAATTATTATGACAGAGGCACTTATTTATGCATTATGGCATTAAGAAACGGCGGCATCATAGAGAAAATCTAGTAATGTTTTAGAAGAAAACGGATGGAGGAACTACCTGAGCCTGAGAAACTAAAAACTGCCTATTTAAATTAAACTAAACAACAGCGAGTCGGCAGTAGTAACGTAACGGTACCTACTCAGCTTTCACCCACAAACACCGAATCTTAAATAGGCAAAAATTGTGAAGGTACCCAGAAGAAGGAATCAACCAAAAATAACAAGAAAGCGTCACAGAAAAAAACAAAAACAAAAAATGGACATTGGAGACAGAAATTATCAGCAGCATCACGATTTAAATACTGTCTATCAATTCTATCCGACTCCATAACAGTTCGAGATTTCCAAAGTGGTGATCTTCAAAAATTATGAAGAAGTGAAACGACCAGCCTACTTCAAATTACCTTCAAAAACAAGAAGGCGGGGTTCCAAAACAATTTGAAGAAGTGATTTGCATACAAACGCAGTGTCGTTCTCTACAATTTCCCCTGAAACTACCCATTACTCAACGTTTCTGTCGGGCATCACCAGGGCGATTCAAGAGCCGAAACAAACCTATGGAAAAAAATCCAGCAGATTACATGAAGGCAGGGGTTTCGATCCAGGCAGTTGCGTGCAGTAGGTACCTATCCTGATAGGAGCCACGAGCCGAGCGACTGCCTACTACATGATACCTTCAGATTTTTTTATTTTTAAATAGAGGTTTGGACAAATCATACGCTGACCACAACCAACACAATAAATGAGATGTTCCAGAATTGAAATTTTTGTTTCCGAATTCGGTTCCAGCACCATTGAAATTCCTCATATACCAGTTTTCAGCTCACAATTCTGTTTATATTGGCTGGAAAAAGGAACGTGATGTCATAACAGTTAAGAGAAGATGGTGCAGCATCTTTTTGGTAAGCTCTTCAGTTAGACGAATGAAATAAATAAAGCGGAATCGTCCATAATCGAATTATAGTTCATTTTCAATAATTGATTTGTGCTCAAATAAAAAGAAAAGAAAGGGGAAAAACGTCTGCCAAGTGGGTGTGGCACATAGCTTCCTCGTATCCATAACCCGATTATATAGATGATCCGATGCATAGTAGTTAATCTCAAAACATCAATCTCTAAGTACCTTTCACTATCCTCATAGGGGACCATCTTCACGCTAATCTGGACAATCCTAGAAAATTTCATCAAATTCGGATGAAAAATTAAGTGAGTAGATGTATGTGATTGTATCAAAAAAATACTTAGCCTCGGCTGGGATTCGAACCCGCGACCCCTGGGGGACAGTTGAAGTTACGGCCGTTACAAAGAAATTCACGTTTGCGCATGCGCAGTCGCTTCTATCCGTCCGGGGATGATGATTTTCATAGGGGACTATGTACAACCTAATCCACATAACCCCTGAAAATTTCACCGAAATCGGGAAGAAAATGTGGAAGTTATGGCCGTTACAAGGAAATTCACGTTTGCGCATGCGCAGTGGCTACTATCAGTCCGAAGGTGATGACTTTCATAGGGGACCATCTAAATACTAGTCTGTAGCATCCCTGAAAATTTCATTGAAATCGGATGGAAAATGTAGAAGTTATGGCCGTTACAAAGGAATTCACATTTGCGCATGCGCAGTCGCTTCTATCAGTCCGGGGATGATGATTTTCATAGGGGACCGTCTACACACCGACCCGCACAATCCCTGAAAATTTCATAGAAATCGGACAATAACTTCGTATAGTTATGCGCGTTACAAGGAATTCATGACAGACACACAGACAGACAGACAGACACACAGACAGACAGACAGACAGACACGGAACCGAAATTGTTCAGAAAGGTCTAAAACGCAAAACGCGAGTGGAAATTTTGATTTTGGAGAACTTTTTTTTTTCGTCCTTGAAAAGTGAAAACAAAGCTTCCGCTACCTTGGTAGACTCGGAAGCAAAAAATGGAGGACGGATTTAGTGGTTGAGCATTGGTCTAATGTATAGAGACAGAAAGGACAGGTTGTACACGGTGCGTTGGAGCAGAGTAATTTCGATTGAAAAGTATATTTGATAATAATAGAAGGTAAAAATATAGTACCGAGATGGTGTGCTCCGATGCCGATTTTGGTTTACAACTTTCGAAAATGAACCTTTGAAATCGAAGACAATAGAAAACAATGCCCCCTCTCCCCTCAAAAATTTAATGGTTTATAATTCAAGGCACGTAGAATCCAAAAATCGAATAAAAAATATCCGTCCGTCCGCCGAACTCCATACCTTGCATTTTGCCATGTTCCCAAAATGAAATTAAGACATAAAATTTAGATGAAATTTGGTACATCAGTTCATTCTTTTTTCATTGATTACAAATGCAGACGATTTTAAAGGCACCACCCAGAGCTCTGTAGGGCCAACCGTTCGCTTCCTATGAGTTCAATTAATACCAGTTTGTTAAATCAATTAATGAATGTTCTCTGACTGTTCATCAAGACTGTTTCACGTCTTTTTATTATTTCACAGTGTTAAATGAGTTTTATTTACTTCTTGATATATTCCTTAAATTATTAGATTGTAACCAAACTAAATATTTGGCGATTGTCCTACACTTACCGTGTGATAACAATAAAAAAATATTGAATTGAATCATTAATAGACACTGCGCATGCGCCAACGTGGAATTCTTTATAAGTGAAATTTACAGTTTGGTGACCCCATCTTCTGCCATCTTTAAATAATTAAAGGGAGGGGGGTAATTTAACGACTGTATTGACTAGAGAAAAAAACCAAAAAGTTCCATGCTGATGGGTGATCTATACAAAAACATAATAAGGCGTTTGCATAGTTTTTATTACTAGATTCAAAAATTATATTCATGATAACGGGACGGGATCCTTGAGTAATAGCATTTATTTTTCCCATAGACAAATTAAAGAAAAACTCTAAATGATTTGAAAAAATTGTTTTTTTCAAATGATCAATAAAAAGCTTCTGTTATTTTCCACACTGCTGTAGGTACTTTAGAGATAGGTAGAGTTCGGAAGAGGTTCCCCCAAACTATCACTCTAGTAGCTAACCAAACAAACAGATAAGTGGTCTGATGAGATTCCAAAGCAAAACTAGCTCCCCTATGAAAATAATTTTCTGACTCCGCCTTCTCTCCGATTACCGTACTGGGATAGACTATTCTAATAGACGAGGATGTTAAAATTTACCAGAAATTACATACGTAACAAACTATTAACATGGTTTATGATTGATGAAGATTCGAGTAAAAGATTGTTGAATAATTCAACTTGGTGGAGGCCGTCTGAAGATCGAGAGAGGTCAGGAACTCAGGAACATTGTTAATTATTGGCTCATTTACTAGAAACTCGGGAGAAAAAAACGTTGCAAAGACTTCGGTACTGTTCTTGTGCGTCCAGCCTTCCAATAAATTGAAAAATACTGTAACATTTTTAGACAAACTTATGACCTAACAAAGGCATACTTGGAACTATGTGCCATTTCAAAATTATATAGGTACCTACCTAGGTATAATCACAAACCAAGCAGGCAAAAAAAGTAGCACAACGTAAACTAGATAAGTTTACACCAACGGTTTACTCCACTTATCTCTCTCATGTTCCGATAAAGAATTTTTTGTCATTAGAGATATGGTTTGTGTTTTAGGTTGACTCACAGATGATAATAGGTAATTACGAATTTGATGGCCGTTCGGTGTAACGCCTGGCTTTCGAGTAAAAGTGTGTACAAGTATAAAAGTCTAAATAATATAACAGAATTCGGAAGCATTTCGTAATTTTCAAAAAGTCATTACAATACAATAATATTATTCTTGAACTTCAATGATGAACTCAGCTTTCACTTTCATACGTCTGCGGCTAGGTGTCATTGAACCGAAAGATGTGAGCCAATACGAAGGAATCGATGAAGCTGCCCCTCGAACGGGATCTACGAATCTAGATATCATGGGAGAGCCTTTTTTACACATCATGCTCAGATGTAATGATATTTTATTAATCAGGTAGACTCGACATGATATGAATACAACGATGGGAGAAGGCTGCGATTGGAAGGCGAAGAATGGGTGAATGATGTACAAATTTCATACCGAAAAAGCAACCAATGGTAACCATGAAAGAGTTCTTAGGAGACATAGAAAAGGTACGTAAGTGTGCAGTCTAGGCTCAAGAATAGTATTATCTTGAATAGAACCTGCCAGTATTATAGTGCATAATAATGAACCTCTACTGAACCTCTACTTATGTAAAATGATCAACAACCTAATGCATCATTAATCAACGATGGATATATTGAGGACAGGAACCAAAGTTTATTTGAAACTAGGGGAGCTAAACGTAGATGGGATTATTTGAGACACGCAAGAACAAAGACTATCCACCTCCTGCAATTCGCATTAGGGGTATTTCGAAGGAAGAACGATTTTAGCTGTTTTTATACGGGCACAATTTTGTACTAGGCTCCAACGAACAATCTAAAATTTAGATCAGTCGTTCGACACAGGTATTAATGTCGGAATATGTGTAATTGGGACTGATAAGGGTGAGCATACAATAAAACGCAAAAGTAATTTTACAATGGTAGTCTGAAAAAAAGCTCTGATGCACCCTGTGAGAATATAATTACTAATAAAGCTGATAATAAGTCAATTCTATTCTCACTGCAAGCGGCACGTCATAAGCGTCTGGTCTTATTGACAATGTAGCGTCTGAATAATGACAAGCATCATGGGAAGATGTCAATGTTATGGGAACAGATTTACAAGTCACAAAAGACCAGATGATTACCTCATGTGCAAGGTACCTTAGGTTGTGTGGAAAATAGCTGAAACACCAAGCCAGGCCTTGTTGAGCGGAGTAGGCCAAATCGACTAGAGCCAAACATTATAAACATTCTTGAGATGTTGTGAGTCTTTAAATAGCTTCCCGACAGAGGAAATATGAGTTTGTATGTGATGTGTACAGGATGTCCCTGAATTAATCATCCAAACTTAACGGACTGGTTCGGCGACTAATTTGCAACAACTTTTGCAATTAATATATTTTTTCCGAAATGTTTGTATTCAACCCAACTTTTTTCACACGTAAATTAAACTTCGAGAACACCACTGAAAAGAGCATTAAATTTCCTACCTTAGTGCTTTTCCTTGCTCTTTATGCAATCAAGATTTTTTACTCGAACTAAGTAAGTAAACAATAATACGCTGAAATTCAACTTTTTATGTTGAACTCATTCTCTCTAACATTCCTCTCTTCGAAAAAAAAACATCGGCGTAAAAAACCTTCCAACGGTGTATTCAAAATAATTTTTATCTGCGTAATTTTCTAAGAAAACGGTGTTTAAACACGAAAAAACGTGATGTTTGCAGTACGTTGAGAGGCATGGAGTGTATCTGCACGGCATTTCGATAGGAAATTTACACAATGCTCTTCACATTTGTCTCCTCAATTTGAATTTACGAGTAATCTAAAGGTGTTTAGAGGCCATTAAAAAAAATTAATGTTAGAAAATCGAAGAAAAAAATTTTAATGAAAAAAGTCTGGTTAGATGGGGGTTTCAAAAAAATGTTTGGCACAAAAGTTTTAGAAATAGTTGTAGAATCAGACCTTGAAGTTTGGATCATTAATCCTGAGACAACCTGTACAGTTTTTGACAAGAAGAATTATGAAGATTTATGCAATTGCAGGATAGTATGAAAAAAGTATACAAGATTTTTGGAATGTATACAAAGTTTTAGCCCTTCTTCAAAAAATTAAGATAATTTAGAAGGTGTGACCGACTACTTTTACTGTGGGTTACGTGTCTAAATGACAAATAAATTGATCATGCGATGAACGAACCTCAAAAAGACCAAAATCTAGCAGGTTGGCCATAAAATTGTGGTTGGAAGATGATGCTAGCGAAATCCGACGCTGAACAGCTTAGAAGACTGGAGGGGGATGGTTTACCACGTGATTTCAATCATACAGTCATACGCCCGGCAGCTTTCCATCAGACCCACTCATTGAAATCAGAAGCACAGGTGGTGGGGACACTGCATGTGGTGCGTGGGTGGGAGCACACATGGGATGTCGGTCCAGGAGGTCGCACTCACCCACGATATACACTGTATGTATGGTGATTTGGTTATTTTAAATAACGACAAATGGAATGTTGAGAGAAGAGGGTGTTTTTCAGGGGAACAATGATGTACTTTAAAAAGTGACAAGTGAGCGAAAACAGGACGCCGACCAGTTTTGCACGGCAGGATAGGCGAAAAACTGACGACCGTCGGGACCGAACTCCGATTTCAGTTGGTGGGGGACTGAAGTGGGTCACGGATGGTAGTACCGCGTCGCGAACAAAGAGCGCGCTGGGATCGCGGGGCGTCTCGATTAGGAAGCCTGACCCTACAGGCGAAGAGAGGAAAGGGGGGTTTAAATGGGAAGAAGCCACGAGGGTAGGGCCTTTAAAGGACAGCAGGCTAGTGACGTCATGATCGCGGTTGCGCGTCATATACGTGGCCCAGGCCTCCTTGAGATAGCCGAAAGGACCCCCTCCGTAACGTACACCGCAGAAAACTAGAATTACAAATATCTGATCGCGATAGGCGTTTCTGGAGGTTTCGGTTCAGAAGTTCTGTGTTGGGTAATGGCTGAAGAGATAATGTGAGTAGGTTCAAAGTCCTAAACGACGAATATCTTCGGTTGCGTGCGAACCCGATAGGGAAAATAACAGGCGATGAGAAGGCTAAATTACCTGAAGTGAAAAAAAAGGAAAAAAAAATTTCGGTCACAGGAGGTGAGTAGGTAAGTGAGAAGGTAAGTATCATCTCTTGCAGACAGCAAATCAGGAATAGAAGCCGCAATTTCTGACCAATATTTATATACAAACTTACAAAGCAATTCTTGTGTTTGCAGATATCCTCGAAGGAAGTCTGAGAGTTGCTGACACCTACGGCCAAACTGGACCTGCACAGCAGATGGGGCTCATGGACTTGTTATTATTGAACAGGGGAGTAGGGTAGAACGGAAATGATAAAGCACATCTTCCGCCATCGTTGGGCGTCATTCTCCAACTAATGGAAGATTGAAACAAATTAATTCACAGGCGTTAAATACGATCTATCGCTAGAGGCATCAAATAACAATGTATCAGGTGGAGCTGGAACACACGAACCCCGGACCCACGAGCCTGGATCCCGCCTTAGGTGAGTAACTGAAGAAATACAAAAAGGGACAACTACACAGATTTTCTCAAAATGTTTGTACAATTAAAGGCTCTTAGGAATTTACCAACATAGCGCGGCCTCCAGTGCTTCGCTGTTCAGTTCAGGCTAATACCGTTGAAGCCATCCGGATATGGTTTCAGGAGTGGGTTCAAGTTCATGACCCAAGGGTCAACAACGATAGAACGACGGACAGAATGCTAATTATGTACCTACCTCACATTAAAAAGTTCACAAACGGAAGCATACTGGGAGATAACAATGGAAGGACGGTACCTTTAATTCATTCGCGTCTGAGAAACCACGTATCGAGTCAAGTACCTACCATCGATTGTTACCGATGGAAAAGACGACTGCATGGGCTCAGTTGATAACTACGCAAGGAATCAAACCCTGTTTCTACTGGTAACTTCGCCATGCCTCAGCACGAGAGTTGAAAGATAATTATGGAGATCCGGTTAGAAAATCGTACTTAGTTCTAAAAATAAGTGTCATCCGGATGGCTAGGACATCCCGGAAGTGCTGCAGAGCGAGTGTCAAAAAGGGCTAGAAACTAACTCGCTTCGAACACAACCACAAACCAGCGGCAGCTTCCATTATTCGTTTCCTGAACTCCAATTCACAATGACTTATGGAGCCAAATCCTTCTACCGTGGCAAAACCTACATTCCCTCTACCGATTAAGGGCATTTAGCAGAAAGCTCAGCCCATCTATAACCAGACTTGGAGGAAGATACAAACACAACAACTCGAACCAGGAGCAGTTTCTATGATTTGCTTCGTCAACACCAATTCAAAATTATCTAAGGAGTCAAATTCCTCCACTCTAAGCCAAAATCTACATTCCCCACCGATTATGAGCGTTCAATAGAAAGTTAAGCTCATCCATGATTGCAGGAATTCAAGATGCCCAAACGGATTTCGTACATTCCAAGGCCTTGTCAAATAAGTCCTGTAAATGGCAAATCGATTACTGTATTTCTTCTAATATGGCCCATGGACCCATAGGTCTTCTTGGGGAGATGCAAACACCTGCCTGACAAGTCTTCTTCAAGTTACAGTGCCTAATAAATATGGAAATTCGTGCTTGTTTTCATCATAAACTGTAATGATTCTCTATTACAGAGTTGACTCATCATTTACCCTCAATCTTAAGCTAGGAAACTCATTATGGTGGCGGCGGATTAAACTTAAATACCACGTTATATTTTAGACACACCCTATTCTTCGCAAATTTGCCGACTGGATTTTGAAGGTGAGCGAAAGAAGTGAGAGGCGGACAAGTGAGCCGAAATCCAGTTTGGGAACCGCAAAGTCCACTGACCTTACTTTCATCGGATAGCGTTGGGGCATGATTCCTGATGGAGGGGACCTCTTCGCGGATTCGCGATTCCTGCACGCACCTCCGAGAAAGGTCCATGAATGGGAAGTCTCCACTGTTTGACTCTGAATGAGGTAGGACGAAATTCATGGGAAGTAATCACAGCTATTCGGGAAGGGGAAGTCGCGCTATGAACCTTGAAAAATAATGCTCCGATCATCACAAGTGTCAATCGTGCATATCTACAAGAAAGTAGTCAAATTTTCAATGAACCAATTAATTAAAAATTTTTATTTCAATATTTTAATTGAGTTTTGAGTGTCGAAAACAGGACATTATGGGCTTTTAATAGAAATATAAAAGCTGGTTCAGAATAATAGGTTCCTGTACCTAAAGTTTCATAGAATAAAACAATATACCTAGTTATATAAAATATTTAGCGACAGCAAAGACATTTATAAGACCTCAAAATCTCACTCTGAAACGTAATGATTAGGGCTCGGCAAACGGCATATGGGCATATTTTGTCTGCGATATGGCCACGTTGTAAGAAGCCCAAATATACAAGAATTGGTCGAATCTGATGATCCAAACTCGAGTTTTCCGGGCATATATTTGCATATATTGCCAGTTTTTGGAATACGGTCATATTTTTGGCCGATGTTCGAAATTTCCAATATTTTGTGGTGGTTCTGAATTTCAACCTGTTTGTGAACGGTCGATGATTATTAAAACTATTTTTAGCCAGCTCCTTTCAATAAGATGAGGGTAGTCTTGTCCCAGGGCTTATTCCCAAGGAGTCTGAAAGGGAACAACCTCCTTTCTAATCCCCCAGGTAATCATTCGGTAGCAGTTCAGTTAAGTGAGTCCCAATTATCTATCAAGTTACTCGTACCTGGACTAAGGTGAAGGGATGAAGGTGGGAATTTGGAGGGTGGGGATGGTTGACTGCCTACAGCTCCAGTGATCTTCATACCAATTTTGGGCGTTGTGAAATTAACAGTGTGAAAACATAAAATAAAGTTGTACTACTGCATTCTGCGAATTTGAAGACGGACGGAAAATGCCCAAAGTGAAGGACTGTCACGGTGCTGTTCTCAGGAGATGTGTTGCGACCGATCCTGAAGCTTTTTCCACTGACGGGAAAATCCTCTTCTGCAAGTTGTGTGAAAAAGAGGTGAGTGTTCAAACTTCTCCATTCATTTTTGCCCACATGTTTTAGAACATCAATCAGGCGTTTATTATACCTACCTACATTGAGTCAATCAATGGATTTCGAGTTAGTGTTTGACCCATAGAAATTTTCCGTGCGGGGGGAACGACCACTAGGACCCTTCTAGGTTATCTACTCCCCTATACCAACGTAACGTCTGGAATAAAAGAATATTACAAATAAATACGTAGACAACGAGTGGTTTCACCTTCGGAATTTCGCTAAAAGGAAGATATTTTGAACTGTCAAGAACTCAAAATTTCTCTGAAACTATCGGAGCAGTTTATTCGTTAAAATCGTTCACATCCATGTACCTCACACTAAATGTTAGCTTGGCACCTACTTCTGGATTTAGGTAATTTCCTTCAAGATTAAGTTTCCTAATCGACGAATATTCCCATCTTGTTTCAGATACCAGTCAAGAAGATGTTCCAGTGTGAACAACACAAAGCAACCGCCATGCATAAGAAAAAAGTGGAGAAAAATAACGAGAAGAAGAAACAAGGAGAAAACGGGAAGAAACAAGCCTTGATTGTGCCCGTGGTGTCCAAGTCTAACTAACAGGACGAATTCCACAGTCGCGTATGCCAGGCATTCCTGAAAGCCAACATACCACTGTACAAATTGGAACATGAATCGATAAGGAAGCTTTTCCACGATTATTGTAGTAAAGATTTACCCCACGAATGGACGTTACGGAAGAAATTTGTTACGGCAGAATATGAGAAGGTTATTCAGCGCATTAGATGTGAAATCGGTAACAACCCTATATGGATATCTATAGACGAAACAACAGACAGCTGCGGTCGGTATATAGCGAACGTCATCGTCGGAAAATTAAGCTCCAGCGAGCCTGGTAGGGGCCGCTTGATCGTCTGTAAGGAGTTGGAGGAAACCAACCACAGCACAATTGTGCGCACTGTTCAAAGAGCACTGTACTTGCTGTGGCCGAATGCAGAAGAAATCGACGAAATCAAGGTTTTGGCTCTTGTTACAGATGCAGCACCTTACATGGTGAAAGCAGGAAAAGCTTTGAAAGAGCTGCACCCGAAAATGATACATGTGACCTGTTTGGCCCATGCTGTCCATAGAGTGGCTGAAGCACTGAGAGAGCAGTGCCTGAGTGTCAACAAACTCATTTCATCAGGCAAGAAAATCTTCGTTAAGGCCCCCAGCCGAATCCGAGCATTCAGAGAGAAACATCCAGAGCTCGCTCTGCCCCCCGAACCAATTTTGACGAGGTGGGGAACCTGGGTGTTAGCCGCCTTGTATTATGCCGACAATCTGGAGGCAGTCAAAGAAGTGGTCAATATGTTTGATGAAAGCGACAGCCAGTACATAGCTAAAGCGAAAAAAAGCATGGCCAGTACAGAGACAAAAGCCCAGCTGACCTTCATCAAGGCCTACATGGATTCCATCCCTCAGTTGATTTCAAAACTCGAGTATTCGGAGAAAGAGCTGATTCAAGTTGTGGATGAAATGAAGAAATTTGAAGATAGAGCAACATCCTGGCCTGGCAGCATTGGTACATCAGTGAGAAATAAACTGGAATATGTATTAAGCCGAAACCCTGCTTGGAAAACCATCATCGACATCAGCAGGAGCTTGAAAGGCGAGACACCGGAAACTCCACTCTCCTAAACTGCAAACGAGCTGTCAAATTTCAAGTATCTACCTCTAGTGTCGGTAGACGTAGAGCGTTCATTTTCCCGAATGAAGCAATTGTTGACAGACCTCAGGCATTCCTTTAAAACCGAAAACTTGGAGAAACATTTGATTGTACAAGTTAATGGGTTTGATGATTGAAATAAAAGTTAAGTTGTAAATATGGAATTTGAGTAAATAAAAGTTTTGCAGTAATTTTGAATTTCATTTATTTACATCCATTTCTTTCTTTTTTTACGTACATAACTGTGCAAGAAACAATAATTCTATCATTCCTTTACTTTTCCGGGCATATTTTAGCGTCATATTTTAGGGTTTTTTCGGTCATATTACGGTCATATTTGGGGCATGTATTGGTCATATTTTCAGATTTTATTGGTCATATCCTGCCGAGCCCTAGTAATGATATTATTATAGTATAGTCCTGATAGGGATATATAGAATTTGACAATCTACAGCTCTTTACAAAACACCTCGGCCGAAACAATGATATAAGAGTATACTCTTATTATATTATCCGGCATTGAGCGGTTTTAGAGCATTGAAAACTGATAGATTGTAAATTGAAGTAACGCTTGCAACTTTTGCGCACACAATACATTGCTGTTATTCTGAAGGTAATGCAACGTACATGGAATTAAACCGCACAATTCCTGAAAAACGCAAAATGTGAGTAACAATTTTGACTTTGAAGGACTTGAAGTTGGACTTACTCGATCCGTGCCTCATAGTGAGAAAAAATGTCTGGAAAGTGGGTGTGGCACATAGCTTCCTCGTATCCATAACCCGATTGAATAGATGCTCCGATGCATAGTAGGTAATCTCAAAACATCAATCTCTAAGTACCTTCCACTAACCTCGTAGGGGACCATCTACACGCTAATCTGAACAATCCTGAGAAATTTCGTCGAAATCGGATGGAAAATGAAGGCTGCTACAAGGAATTCACAGCGCAGAGACTACTATTAGTCTGGGGGAGATTATATTCATAGGGGACCATCTACACGCCAATCTGAACAATCCTAGAAAATTTCATCAAATTCAGATGAAAAATGTAGGTATTACGGCTGTTACAAGGATTTTACGTTTGCGCATCCTCAGGGACTACTGTCGACTTAAAGGGCTTCATTTGCATTGGAGACCATCTACAACGTAATCCGCATAATCCCTGAAAATGTCATCGAAATCGGATGAAAAATGTGGAAATTATGGCTGTTACAAGGAATCCACGTTTGCGCATGCGCAGCGGCTACTATCAGTCCGGGAGTTATGATTTTCATAGGGGACCGTCAACACGCCAACCCGCACAATCCCTGAAGATTTCATCGAAATCGGGCAATAACTTCGTTAACTCCGCTACCTTGGTAGACTCGGAAGCAAAATAATGTTTAGGTCCACAAGAAAACTAGATTTTTCCAGAAAATTCGATGAAATGAAAATGGAAAAAGCTTCAATCTAGTGAAGGTAGGTTTCAGTAAGTATTAAGAATAGGTTTATTACCTTAAGAATAGGTGGTTTTGTACGACTAAAAAGAGTTGACTTTGACATCTCAATTTTAACCATCATTGAATTTAATTCCACCAACTTAGGACGACGTGTGATCGTAAAAGAAATTACGTAAAAAATAGCCTAGATCGTATATATTCTAGCAGATGAAGAAGATTGTAAACTATCCTGTACCTAGTAACCAACTTGATTAAAAGAACTAAAGAAAACACTTAGTAGAAATGGATTTCGAAATCTTTGAAAACTTCGAATCTACACTACTCTAGGAGAATCTATAAGTACAATTTAGTTTGTTTCTGGTCGATCAATCTAGATTACAACACGTTTGCAAAACCCTGGTAGACTTTCTGAGAGAGTTGCCACCTTGCTAGTACAAACGACTGGAATCGTTTCTTGTAGGTAGCGAGTTCTCCCGACTCGTAATCTCAAGGCTAGTTAGCGCCTTATGTAACGTACGAATAACTTTTAATTTCCAGGGAATCCAGATAACCTCCAGAATTCACGTTTCTCCACGATACAATATATTGGTTGGTACCTATGGAGTTTGATAATGAATAAATTATTCTGGAAGTTCATTAAGCAATCGGTTGTAGACGAAGTAGGCGGCCTATATGCATAAAACAGCTAAGAGAACAGGAAAGTTGGTCATTCACTGCCAGCATTTGAGTTGTTGGGAGTTGATCTCCCCACAATTGTGATGACCCATAGGCCCAGCCTGCCTTTTTGTGAGCTGCGCAATAAGTACCGAAAACTGTATAACACCGTTGCAAAATTTCAATATGATCGGATCATTAACTACACGTCTTTTTTAAAGAAAATGAGACATTTCGACAACTCATGGCCATTACACTCACCGAATGGAGAGCCACTCCTTCTTTCTTAAAAGCCGATAGAAAGTAAGTAGGAGCTAGATGATACTTGATACTTACACACCAACCAGCTAATGCCATAGATACAACGGAAGCGGAACTGTTGTACTGAGAGTTTGATACACTCAGCATCATCTTCTATCATTCATCCAACAGATCAATAGTCTTATCATCGACAATGCCAATACTAACAATGAGAATACACAAAATGATTACTCGAAATATCAACGAAAAATCAACGAAATATAGTTTACTGAGGAGCATACCAAAGTGTTTATTACGCGTGGAATCCCATTTCCTTGTGACTCACCCTTCAACAAACTAGCGTCGGAGGAGAAATTCCCATTAAACCACTTTCTCAAGTCTGATCAGCTCTGGAATTTCCCTCTCAACTAGACTTCGAACTTCAATATAATCATTCTGCAGGTTAAGGAAGCTTTATTTATGTTGTCATTTCCTGATTCAACCACAGTTTGACAAGGTTCCAATTGCAACGGTCGGCTCGACCCTAGTTCGACATGGTTTCAATAGGCGCTAATTGAACGCTGAGCTCTCGAAGAAAAACTTTTGTTGCGTGGTGCAAATAAGTAATGGCACATTAAGTACAGATCTATTTATTGGATAGGAAGGATCAATGGGGTTGAAACTAAATAACAACTATGTGCTCTGTATGAGGGATTCGGGCCACTCGTCCCACATCTAGAAAACTCCTGCGGGTTGACTGTGCCCATCATCTGTAAATTAGGCTGTATTGTCGTCAGTTTAGTAATGGATTATTACAATTATTATTCTCACAGTCAGTAAATTGATACAGAAAGACTCAACTCTGGGGATTCAAATGACTCATGGCAAAAAAATAATATTATCTGAATGAATGTAGACTTGTTGACTCGTTTCCTTAGAGCTGACGATTGGTAAAAAAATGTGAAAGATGAACTAAACAGGAAAATAATTGGTAAAAATTGTACGTTCCTAAAGTTATCCTGTGAAGCCGGGAAATGCTGGTACGTACGCATTATTTAGGGTACCTCGTCAAGACCCACTCATCCATCGAGTTTTTTACGCCTAAGAAACTTCGGCAATGGGGTATGGTCAATTTTTTTATATTTTTTATTTTCTTCAAAGAGCATGGGTCAGGAATAACGGTAATCGGGTCTGTTCGTCGAGAAAATGTTTAGAAGAAATTAGGGAAGCTAATGATGATTCAATTTTTTTCTAACTTGTCAGTTATCTTATATTGAAAGTGACAAAGAACCACAAAAACGTGAATAAAATAAGGAAAAAATAATCGTGCAGAGAAAAATTGGGAAAACTTCAACTCTCTTATTCGAGCATCCCGAATTTAGACAGTTTTTATACTGGTTGAATCGTTGATCAGCATAAAAACAGTCATTCTGTGATTGGAGAAACATGTAAGCATGCGCTTACTTCGATATGATGTGTAGCCTCTCTACGTTTATGATTTTCCAAAAGCATTTAATATACATCATTATTAAGCAAAGTGATATGCAGTGTAACAGGCAAAACAAGTTTCGTCTTGATGGAGGGGTAGATATCGGCCTTGTCTCAAGCTGCTGGTTTCTGGTAGTAGTTGTGGATTCCCAACACACAAGTCAGAATCCATACCTATGCTCTTCAATGAGCATAACTGAACCCTCTGGTACCTCTCTCGGGTAATGAAATTTTGATGGCCACAGTTGTGAAGATAGGCTAAAAATATTTTAAAATGTGAGCGCGATTTGTTAGTCACTAACCCTTCAAAATAGGACACCTGTATTGAGGCCTGCCATTGACTCTGACGGCACTTCCACTATATTTATAAACGCGTTGAAGTGTCGTTTATATTCATCTGCACAGTTAACGCCCTCGCCATTCGTCCACGTGGAAGTTCTGTGGGATTCGCCGGAATGAATTGATCGTTTGCCAGAGCGTTCAACGGATGAACGCCGAACATAATGACGGCTGGTGGAGGAAGAAAAATGAGAAGGCACTCGAAACATGTGCGTGGTGTATCAGCACAATCATTTCTAATTAGACAGAGGGAGACGCAAAATAATGAGAAAAAAAGGCTCTTCGTTATTTTTTACATAGATAAACCTCTTGTCTGGACGACTTCCATTGGATATTATACGATTATTAATTCCAGAAACACAGGTTCCAGAGTGATTCATGAATTACGGATTTCAAGTGCAAACAAGCAAACAATGATCCAATCAAATCGGTGCTCCAATTTTGATTGGACCAAGCTCGCTAAACTGGTGCACTAACGTTTCACGATAGGTGTTATTACGTTCTTGTAGTAACATACATACGATAAAAGGGATACGTCGCGTCGTTAACGTACTTTCAAGGCGAATGAATGACAGCTAGCAGATTTTGGGGAGGCCTGGGCGTGGGAACCAAGTTAGACACCCCAGCTCACCTGACAATAATAGGGGTGGTATTTTTTTCTATACATACTTCGAGTGGGTAGAAGCCAACATCGTATTTCAACATCCTATTTTGTTGAAGGTAATACTTTAAGATCGCAGAAAATTATTACACAATGGTTTAATATGTTACCGAATAGATATAGCGATATTTCCCCTAGCAATAATACTTACTAATTACTAACTAGTAATGACAAAAATGGGTTTTGGTTGCTAAAGATGCACAACTACTGAGAGACAAGAAACTCAATTCAAGGAAACGAGCAATGATCGTATTTGATCAGCTGAAATTTGATCCCTATTTCCGACAGTGAACAGTTTCTTACGATTATATAAATTATCTCGTGTTTGAGATATATTGTAGGGTCAGACCATACATATCCTCATAGGGAGTAAACGGTTGTTCCTACAAAGCACTGGGTGGTCTCATTCGATTCTAAAAGTTAAATTCTATTTTAAAATTATGAAAACCCAATACTTTTATATTGAAAGTTTTCATCTGAGGACTCAACTGAATACAATTCAAAGAAACGGACAACGATCCGATTTTGGTTAGCTAAAGTTCAACACTTAAGTTCTCCTAGGGAGCGAACGGTTGATCCTAAAGAGCTCTGGGAGGTCTCATTCGATTTTAAAAATTCAATACTATTCTAAATTAGTGAAAAAAACAATACCTTTGTTTCGAAGTTTTTTTAGCTAGGACGTTTTGAAAATTGCAGCCCTTATTTTTCACCCTTTAGAAGAGACTGACACTAACTAAAAGCTAAGCGGCAAATTTCATCAAAATTGGTCTATAGTAACTAAGAAAATTGCCGCGTACGGCGGACAGACGAACAAAAATTTTTCTTTTTTCGGATTCTACATTTCTTTAAACGTGCACCATCAAATTTTTAGGAGAGGTTAAAAAATAGTTTTTCTTGCTCGATCCCAAAGGTTCAATAGACGATGATTTTCATCATTAATAAATCTTCTATAACAATAATTAATAATTATTGTATTATCGATGGAGGGCTAAATGTTCCAGCCTGATAGATAATGTTTTCATTTTTACTTAATAAGAGTAGTTAAATTGGGCGTATCTCCTGTCTATCATGGAGTACTGATGTTTAGTAAGGAATACAGAAAGTCATTGGGCAGTTCAGATGCGTGAGTTGAAGGCTTCTCTCCCTTATTTGTCCGAGAGCGCTGGAATTCGGTAAACAGGATCTCTATCGATGTGATCTTAAGGGAGTTAGATCAGTTGTTAGAGTTGCATTATACTATACGTACAGTAGTTGGAATATTCGATGAAATATCCTTGAAACGGCCACACAATGTCCATCTTCGTAAAAAAAATATAGGACGGCTTTTGTAAAACTCGAGAGATTTACAAACACTGCCGAGGCAACAAAACGATCTCGATCCGATGCGCAAATAACACGCGGCCTGGCGAGCGTCAACAACTGAACCAGAAAACCCACCTTCGGTTTATATCGGCCTGGTGAGGGGATATGCGTGTAGGTCCTCGGACCACGTGGTTCGAGAGACTCCCGAACTGATAGACGAATCAACAGCACCAGGGCACCATGACGGATATATGAATGGACTCAGAAGCGTGATATCTACCAAACGGTAATTTAATGAGTAAAGGGCAGATTCATAAGAGCAAAATGAACCGAAAATATGCAATATAAATCCTGTTATTTAATTTTGAATGAATAATAATTCTACATTTATCTGCGGTTACTTCTCAACAATGTGCCTATTATACACTGTAATCCCAAACGTCTGAATTTATATGCAAAAGCCGATCAGGGTAAGGAGAAAAAACAAATAAGTACAGTATATCTTATGAAAGATTCTTCTAATTTGCTAATCAAAAAAGGTAATTGCTTGATTATGGTCTTAATTAATAGCTCTTAGGTAGGTAATTAATAGTAGTGGATATTAAATTATTAATGATTTCGGTAATAATTCGAATATAAATTGAATTAATTGGTTTTTAAATACTTGTAAAACATAAGAATTTGCCTGTACTGAACAAATGAAAAAAATAATTCACACAACGCGGATTTTGACAATTTGATCGTTCTTCATAGTAAAGGTATCGTGTCGAGAAAAATCATTCGAATAATATACCCACATAATTATTGTTGGACGCAGTTACCCAGGCAACGCCCGGTGGGTCGGTTGGGCGGCGATCGAGCGAAGTGCGGTCCGTCTGAAACGCTCAAATACCCACCACACCCCGATTTTATTGAGAGAGCAGATTGAGAGATTTTAAACAAGGACGCCTTCCTCTTTCATAATTATGCCATTTTTTTACACCTTAACGACACGCTAATCTCTCGAGGTTGTGGGTACAGAGATGCGCATTTGTGTGATGCATGAGACCGAACTGTACCCGATTAGGTACCTACGATTACGGGAAATAATACAGCACTATCTGCCCCCGAGGGGGCATTAAATATGGGGATTTCCGGGTTGTCAGAACTTTGCAATGTCGAAACTTTGGTTCAACATCCTTCAAAAACCTACACAACACTCGTTTTCATTTCAAAATTTCATTTAGAACGGCTGAAAAGGAGTGAATTCGCGATTGCGACACTCTTTCCACTCCCCTACAACCATCGGATAATCCCCGTACATTACCTACCTTTTCGTGAAACTCTGAAAGATGTTTTAGTTAGACAAATGAAACGACATTGTCTTTAGTCAAATGCTTCAGGTTGACTACTATTATTTCCAACAAAAAAAAATCCACTTTAAGTACTATTATTTCCAAACTCAACTATCAGTTTGGGCAGTCATCACTTGCACCCCTAATCCTTCTTAGTGGCAGTGGACTAAGGCGATAATGAGCTGGGTGGGACAGTGGAAGTAGGTACTCTCTTGCGCCCCTCGCCTGCTTTCAAGAACTACTCTTTTGCGCCCCCAGGTAAAGGGGTACGAAAACACAAGTCAAATCATGACAGGATTACTTTTTAAATTAATTGTAACAAATTGGCACAATAAATAAATATACCCAACTCTGAACTCTGATCCTTGCAATGAGTCGACAGTCCATAACGCTGATTATCATGACAGTCCATAACGCTGAACATCATGATTGACCCACGGATATTGGATTACTAACACCAGGATCCATGCGCTTTGAATCCTGATTTCTAAGTCTAAAATAATCTGCCTAGGAAAAAATTCCAACCCATGCATGCCACAAATATTAGTAGGGTGAGTGCACCAGTGAAGACTAGACTGGTTATATAAGATGAGCCATGGGTGCTTGGGTAAGGTGGGGCCCAAAAGAGTAAATAAGTCTCCCCACTTTTAAGCCCCCTTGGTCGAGAAAGAGGTTCGCACTATCGACTAATGAGGGATCAGGGCCCAAGTGATGATCTCCCTTCAGTTCTTACTTCAGAACTATTATTATGGAGAAATTGAAGCATTTACTATGGATCCAAACTTATGTGATTTTGCAGGAAATGAAGATTTTAGTTAGCCACAATATCCCCGAGGGTGCAGAGCGGTTTTCCAGTGGGCTCAACATACACCTACGAACAACAGGTTTTGCATGCGTGTTTCTGTTGGAAGTCACCAAGTGGATCTCATTCCTGTTCCTCCCACACGTTCATTATCCTCAGAATCTTGAAATCTGGGTTGTAAGTATACAATGAAGAATTTCACACGCTCTATCCTAGTTATAAGGAAAAACAGACTTGTGCTTTTTCATATTAGTCGAGCTCGTAAGACTCATCTTTAAATCAGAAAAGGGGGCTTGAGGAGTTCCAAGTCGGTCGCGCTTTCCGGGTATTTCACGAAATTACCAGCGCTCAAACTTTAAAAATTGTGCCTAAATTTCAAATTTTCAAGGATTTTGGAAATTCATTAGTGCATCAGCCTAGGGAATTGAAAAACTAAAATATTTCCACCGAAATCATCAAAATCGAACAATAATTGCCGGCGAAAAATAGGAAAATCCTAACTGAATAAACGGTTTTTCCCGTTTCAAAAATCCTTTAAAATTACAAATTTAGGTACCGTTTTTAAAATATGAGCGCTGGTAATTTCTGGAAATACGGAAACCCGTCCAGACGGCGCTGGCGGAGAGGATTGTAACGAGAAAAAAGTACAATAAATAAACTTAACACGTCTATTCAGTTTCTAACTTAGACTTATATCAATGTCGTTTTCTACTTCTC
Source organism: Apolygus lucorum (assembly GCA_009739505.2). Lineage (NCBI taxonomy): Eukaryota > Metazoa > Arthropoda > Insecta > Hemiptera > Miridae > Apolygus > Apolygus lucorum. Next base: position 19,078,083 of record CM019183.2, read on the forward strand.
AAAATAACGTCGTTTCAACCCAAGCTATTCTCTCCATGCGAAAGTTCACTATTCCTTCACGTTATAGAGATCCATTGGTGTTCAAAGATTTTATTTTTGAACTAGATAGCTATTCCGGCAAATTGCCCAGGGTCATCCCTTATAGTAAATCTTCCAGCGCTTTGTAGCAGACCTATAGGAAGTCTTGAAGCTTTGTTTGAATGCGATGGCTCTCCCAGTTTCCAGAGTAACCTCAGCTAAACCCCTTTTTTTTCAGAGCTCCGTTAAAACCCGATTCCAATTGGATGCCAACTGGGGACATCTTCGAAATCGCTCCTCTTCGGAATATTGGAATACTGAACTTGTTGAATTGAGATTTCGATTCCCCTTGAACACAGGAATGAACCACTTCAGTCTGGGGTTACTTCTGGGAAAATTCCTTTTAAGAGGGAATAATTATCGGTCTGAATTTATTGCTCATGGTCTCAAAAATAATGTATATTGACATACTCACTGCCAGCTCACTGGCACCAGACGTGTATAAACGGTAAAGGCAATGGCGGATCCATGAATATATCTAGAGGAGGCCCAAACAGAAAATGAAATCGCCATACATAACATCCCCCTCTCTATCTCATTGCCCTTATAATTTGAACTTCAACACAAAAACGTTGAAAACTTCTATACAAAAATCCGTTTTGGAACATTATTTCAACTACTATGGTATAATATTCATGCTTTCTCACTATTTATTTCTTGTAAGAATGAACCAACAGAAATATCTGATATTTCGTAAATTTTCGTAGTTCTCAAGTAGCTGAAAACATGTTAGTGATTGCATGATTGAGGCTTTTCTCGAATTGTAAAATACCAATCATTCCTAATATTTGAGTCGTAAATAATATAAAATTTTAAAAATCTGAGGGGTTTTGAGTACTGATACCTATTTTAAAACGGCAATAAAATCTTGCTATGTGGTCATGTTCTTTTTATTGATCTTAATATTTACGACCAAAGGAGGATAAAGAACCATTGTAGACCTAATTATGTGATCATCAATTGTTTTGACTCTATTTGACTCTATAGGTAGGTATTAAATCAGTTCCACTTCGGCCCAGTGTTTCTCCAAGAAAAAGAAAATCTACGATTTCGCATGGTCGTTACTCAAGAGCTGGGGTGGAGAACCTCCACCTCTCTCCTCACAGCGCTGTTATCGGTCGAAGGATACCTAGTTTCACTTTTGACGAGATAACGCCGGCCAGGAGCGGAGGGGAGCTGCCCCGAGTGAAAACGTAGCCGCAAGCACCAAACCATGATAGAGGCCTGCAAGATAGAGTACCAAAGCAACGATCGCAACCACCAGAGAGCCTGGAGATGGATTTTACCGAAACGGTTTCCTCCGGAATTGAAACCACGGGTACTTGAGTATTAAGCTGGCCGTCCATTAGGTCGACAGCGCGGCGCGGCGCGGCGCGACGCGAAATTCCTAGGCTCCGTCCACTGGAGCGGATACAATTTTTCGACCCGCCTTTTCGCCACGCCTGAGAAGGTGCCTTCTCAGGAAAATGTGGGGCATAGATATTATGTCTTCATCGGACGAAGAAGAAGAAATGTTCATTTTAGTTGCAGCTTTGGAAGCAGAAGAAGAGGACCACATCGGTGGGAAAAGGAGAAGAGTTTAGGTCCATCCAATAAAGAGGATGGACCTGGGGGAGCACAATCACCTGTTCCAAGATTTGCTAAGAGACGAGCAAAAGTTTATAAATTATTTTAGAATGTCGAGGGGGAAGTTTTTCGAGCTTCACACATGATTAAGCCTCGTATACGAAAGCCGAACACTGACGAAAATGACCGAGGTCGACAATTTTTCGCTTCGCCCTCCGTCCACTAGGTCGACAGCGCGGCGCGGCGCGGCGCGACGCGGCGCGACGCCGCGCTCCAGAAGTCTGGAGAGCGACAGATTGCGAAAAAGTTTCGACCCGCGCCGCGCCGCGCCGCGCTGTCGACCTAGTGGACGGGCTGCCATTCATTTCCCATTAAATTTCTAGAAATTTTTTTTCGCGTCGCGCCGCGTCGCGCCGCGCCGCGCCGCGCCGCGCTGTCGACCTAGTGGACGGGCACCTTAAAGGAGGCCACCATTACATTAGGCCACCATTACGAAACGCGCCGCGGCACTTATAGAAGAATAATAATACCAGAATTAGATAATCAGAATAATACCATATTATTTCACAGATTTATATTTATTTCGAACTTCTTTTCTTCAAAACCTCAAAATCTATTTTCAAAACACAGTTTATCATTCTGATTTTGGCAGGTAATACAGTTTTTAATTAGTTTTGGTTGGTAGCATTGGTGATAAAAAGTATAGCGTGATAAGAACGAAAAACCGAAAAATTGATTGAAAACGTGTGAATTTTACTAAATTAGAAGTGAAATTTGGGTACTTTAACAATTTAACCTTCTATAAGTGCCGCGGCGCGTTTCGTAATGGTGGCCTCCGTTTAATACTCAAGTACCAAACCACGCATCCGTCCATCCTGAACGAGAGTGACACACTCCGAAAAATCGAATTTTTTGAGTTCGATAACCATAAAACTTCTTTTTTTTGCTCTAGAGGATGGGATCTCATCCAACCTCCTCTTCAAACACTTAGGTGCAGTACTGTTACTCAAGGAGTAAGTACATGAAATAGAAATACAGACACCTAAGATTTCTAAATCTAAAAACGGAAAAACGTTGGCGTTTTCAATAGAACTCCATGTTTTTCCTAGTTAGCATTCTGGTTGTTTGAACTAATTCGATACAAGTACGATCAGACAGAGTTTTAATAAAGGCTTCGTGAAGAATTGAAATCTCCATACTTCATTTTCCTCCGACTATTAAATTAATGACAGTGTACAGCTCAAAAGGAAACTAAGAAACTTCGATGATGATTCCCCTGAATCAACTCTTTTGCATCTCGTAACCATTTTTCAGGACGATATAGAACCGTGTTATTCAAACCACAGTTTGAAATGCATCAAGAGGGGCTTTCTTCAGATTTGGTCTACTTCTACTCCAAGGAAAATAATTCCAATATGGCTCTGGATGAAAATAATTCTTCTGGTGTGGATCACAATGAGCTTCTTTGTAGATTGAATCTGAACAGGAGTATTCCAAATCGCAGAGTCAATAAACATTTTTGCGGGAGGACTGAATCCTCTCAGTGTAGAAGCATGTGCTCCAAATTTGAAGTGTTTATGAGCTTGCAAAAAATTATTTAGGCATAAAAAACCAAAAGCATGAACAATTATTTTCCAGGAAGGGGCGGCCATCAAAATAACTGCTGGAAAGCTCTGATTTAGGAATTTAGAGGGAGTATGATTGGAGCGGGCGCATCCTAGATACTCCTGTGATCCAGCAACCAGAAAGACCATCAAAGAAACGCCTAAACTTACATCCAATGTTTTAACAAGAAATCGTACTAAAATCCTGTCTGTGGACAGGAACAACTTGAAGACCAGATTACAGAAAGATTGTAGCAAACTAGGTCAGCGCGGTACGGTTTTTATTTTTTATTTTTATGGATTTTACGCATTTATGAGAATTCAAAAATCCGAGCACTAGACATTTCTCCATTACATTTATTATATATTATAATAAATTTACTATTTTTTATTTATTTATTTATTTTTATTTTATTTATTTTATTTTTTTATTATCATTTATAAAGGGTTTTGTATTATTTGGGTCAAAATAAATGGAATTGAAGAACGTGGTTCTTAGCAATTTCAGTTCTGTACCTCATTGTAGAATATATACAGAGAAAAGTGAATATTTCCGAGTCCACAAATCACATTGTGTCGTGTGAGTGTGCATTGGAAACCTTTCCCTGTACTTCACTTCATGATCTTCCCTGTTCCTAAGGTAGTATTCGCACTTCTACTTAACGAATAAGAAGTTGTGGAGTCATCGTAAAGATGAAGGAGAAGCAGGCAGCGCCTACCAGTCCCACAAGATAATGAGGCGTGAGGATTTCAGAAAGGGTGTAGTCTCTGAACCTTACACTTTAGAAAGAAATTTCTTTAAGTAGGTTAAATTATTATTATTATTATTTTTCTTCGGAAAAACAGTAGTGGAGATCGGGTGAGCTGGGGGTGAAAAAATGCAACTTTCAAAGTAATTGATAGTCAGTAGAAGATGAGGAGCGAATGTCATCTCATTAAGAAACATCAACATTTTCATCGAAGAAGCTGTAGACTCAGAATCAGTAAGCAATGAGAGCTGGGGCTTTACATACCATGATCATTAGAATTGGACACAACAGGAAACTATATCAACTTCTTGAACTATTCACAGTTATACGGCCTTATTTTCGCGATTCAAGGTAGAGGTGTCCCATTTATGATTGTTTGTTTTACCGTATTCGGAATGGCGAGATTGCTAAGTCACCCAGGATGACGTCGACGGAAGGACGCAACGCGACGGCACGGCAGAACAGCGGCACAAGATGATGAGGCGTGGAGGGGATGCCGCGGACAAAAACGATATCTCGCGGAGTCGCTGGGGGACGCAATTCGTCTGAAGTGGGCCATCCTGGGCGATAAACAACCTATAATTCCCAGATAGCGACTGACCCACGATATTTACACATATTTATACTAATAAAATATAAGTATTTATTATTTTAGAATAACTAGAGAAGTTTCTAAAGTAAATCACGGATTTTGTCGATCGTTTGGTTTGAGAAATACGTAATTTACAAGCGAGGACAAGAAGGGTAAGTTATGGTTCAGCTCTAAAAAGTGTGTTTCTGTTTAGATATTTTACCTGTTTAGAGGTCTCTTCAACTTTCTCATAATTTAATAATCAACTCAATATCAACAATCGTAGGAATAATTACGTGGTCCAATGTCTCAAATGCGCATAACTAAGATGTGATCCGAATATTGTGGGCGGATAGGAAGGATGTTCAAAACAAGATTGAAAAAGCACATCAGCTTAGTTACAACAAACAGAAACTGGAGATCCAAACCACAATCCATATTCTCCACAAACAACAGTTTGGAGGCTACAATTATGCACTCAACTCGAAGAAATGGAAATCCCGAAATCTCGATATCTTTACATTGAATTGAGACAACTAGATATCCTATAAAGATTCAAATAAACAATCAATCTCTCACCTAACAGGAAATTACCATTCCCACAAACTCGAATATTGAGTTTTAGATCTGTGAGCAGTAGCTATTTTCTGACTGGATTAGGATAAAGTGTCAATGAAGTCCATTTCAGGGTATTTCTCAAATTTTGAAACAGAAAAAGAAATTGAAAAAAAATTACCTCATTCGCATATTCTTTGCATCTATTACAAAGGGTCTTTGACCCCCTCGCTTGGAATTCCAGACGATTCCTTTACAGACGACTGCAGCCTATGTTGTCTTGCCAACATTATGATGTATTATGCACTAGGGAGGCATAATTGAACTTCTTTTTCGTCCAAACGCATTATCAAATCCACAGGTTCTCGTGCTGTGGGGTGAAAACCTATTTGAATATCATGTTAGGAACGTCTGCACACTTCATTGAAAGTCGGATTGGCAGTTGGTTAAGCCGCGTGGCCAGAGGAAAGGGGGGGTGCCTACGATGATTGGAGGGACTTCGCAGAGGAGCTGGTAACTTTCCACTTTTGTCTCGCCGTTATCAACATATTAGCCTAATCAACACTAACATATTGAATCCAAGATTGATGATGGGTGCCGATTTCTATAATCTTAACGATTATATGCACCGTGCATTGTAATATGGTTTGATAATAGTATCAATTTTGTGGCTCAAGCCCCTGAGATCCTCGCAGGACAGAACAATACAATAACGACTTCTATGGATTATCAGAACAATTTACGTAGAAAATTCCCAAACAAAACTTGATGCCTTGTGCAACAAGTTGAGTCATCCCATCTTGGTTAAGTGTATACTGTCAAACGCTCAAGCTTAGGTCTATTGAGAGAAGAGCATTCGTCGGTTGACTGAACCCAAAGGAAATATGATATTGTTTATTATTGAGAATACGATACCAGTACTGGCCCGGATTTGAGGAAGAGGTGACCCCCCTTGCTCCAGTCATTTGAGATGTCTTGTTGATTTCTTGCCAACTGCCTTAGATTGGAATAGAAGTTAGCAAATCAGACTCCTGAACAGATACGGTATATGATACAAAATTGAGTAACTTCGTTGGACGTGATATAATGATATGTTACATACGTACAGCACATCCATACACAGCTAAATTCATGTGATAAAAAATATTGTTGTTGGTGCAATTATTGAATTGTGTCATCGAAACGAAAGATTTCAGGGCTTCTAAAAAAGAACAAACAGAATCGGTGGCAAAGCGGAGCTGGGCGAGATTTTCTACAGGCAGATGCGAAAGCATTCGAAAGGAGCAGTCTTGAGCACGCGGGCCAGAAAAGGTCGCCTATTTTTGAGACGGTGCGAGACGGCAAAAGGGAACCGAAGCACCTGGCGCAGAACATTGTGATGCCTTTTGTGACGATTCGGGACCAGCAGGTGATGGGTGTCTTCGTCAAAGTGACCCAGAATCCCAATACTGGGGAGAGGAAACGAATGTTTGCTGAAACGAACTGAAGTGAAACCTGTCATAACGGACCGATATGTGGATGGACCCTGACTTAGCATAGATATAACTGAATCACTCAAGAGAGCCAGAACGATAGTAATAGTGCTGACTTTGATAGTATTGAAGAATCATGCAACAATTTGATTCTGTAAAACTCGACTTTTCTGAAAGAAATGTCTTTCTCGAAAGCTATTATTTCAGACAAGAATTGAGTATTATACAATACATTTAGGGACAAGTTTGAAGGAATTGGGATTGCCATCGAAGAGTCTAAGCGTGGTCCAAGTATCAAGGATGTCGAAATGAGAAAGTGTGAATGACAACATTGGAAGCTTATTAAAAACGTTTATTCTGCAAAACCAACGTCAGTATCTGCCTTACAGTTTACCAAGAATCTCAGGGATGTCCAAGAAGCCAATCCTAGGATGATTATGCTGCCAACTTAACGTCGGTTTGGAAAAACCCACACTCCAATTAACCAAGTAAACTTGCAAAAAGGTGCTTCCTGATCTCTGTATATTTCTCTTCCAAGTCCTACCTGTTTGAATCTTCATAGAAGCATGTTATAACGACTGAGTAGTGATAATACCAAAATCACCAAGCCATACTTTAAGGAACAAGTAAGAAGCATCGGTCAGAATCTCAGGGCAGCTCAAGAATCTGGGATTAGGAGGGCTGTAATAACGGGAAATCGTGCTGTGGAATGGGATGGAGGGAGTGAATGGGAGGTGGTCGCATTTAGGGAGGAATTCGGGGCAGAAACTTGCCGTCGTCAGATGACCTTGCGGCGTCGTTATTTAAACTGAATGGCTCTTTAAAAAAATACAGGAGGTAGGGGAGGGGAGGACGAGTCGAGAGGACGCTTATGACGATTATACTGGCAAACGATGGAGGAAAAAATGGCACTCACTTTTAATCCATTGCTGGTTGTCATGCGGATACATCCAAAAATCGGCCGGGTCCAAATACTGGCTGGGGAGACAACGTGGAGGTGTTGAGAAAATGGGGAAGGTATTAAAAAGGAATAACTCCGGGGGGAACTTTTTCGACGGAACTCAATCAGATGACGAACGTAAACTAGCAGGGAAAGAGTCGGGCAGACGGCGGCCTGGTGGGGGATCCTGACGTCAGGGTGTATCATGTGGGGATGGTGTTGCCATGACGACGTTCACGCCGACGTGGTTCGGGAAGCCGCTGTTTGGCAGAGCTAGTGGACTAGCGGTTCAGGGGAGGCGGTAGGTGGAGGTTGGGGGCAGGATCTGAGGCAAAAACGAGGTTTCGGCACTATGTGGGGTTTGAACAGAAATATCAAGATCGACATTTCTACTACAGAAATTCATCTTGATCTTCGATCATATTGTTTAATAGGCAGGCATTCGTATTGTCTTCAACACTCCCAGGATTGGAATTTCTGGGAATTTTGAAAGATGGATCGATCTACGATTAGATGATTGCAGTCCTGCAAAATAAGCGACTTATTTTGTTAAGCTTTCGTTGAATATACTCAATGCATAAAAGTCAGATGAAATTTTGTGAATTATAATCCTCAATCAATCAATTTCGAAGTATTGACTGACTGAGAGACTCTTTACACGGCTGAATCTCTTTTAGCCCTGATGAAGGATAGTAAATCGACCGAAACCTCGATTAAAGAGATGGAAGATTTTGTAAGACCCCATCTCTGGTAACATTGGCAACATTGACTAATACTATAAATAATCGGATGTACTGCACTGTACTGAACAACATTCCAAAATCCTTGATCAGCAGCAACAAACACAGGAATAAAATTCAAATAAATAAAATTTTAAAAAGTCTCCCAAGCGGTTTTATTAAAATCGGAAGGAAAATGTGAAAGTTATGGCTGCTACAAGGAATTCACGTTGCGCATGCGCAGGTGCTACTATCAGTCAGGAAGAGATGATTTTCAAAGGGGACCATCTACACCACAATCCGTTAAATTTCAGCAAATTTTATCGAAATCGTACAGAACTTCGTATAGTTTTGCTCGTTACAAGTAATTCATTATAGACACACACATAGAGTCACGGAACCAAAATTGCTCAGGAAGGCCTAGGAAAACGCGAGTGGAAATTTTGAGTTCGGGGAACATTTTTTCTAACCTTGAAAAATGAAAACAAAGCTTCCGCTACCTTGGTAGACTCAAGTTCGTGTTGCTTAGTGATGATCACCTATGAATGCACGGTTTCTGGCGCCCCGGCAGGCACCACAGTGACACTAGGTACTCTTAATATTTACGACGACATCAAATACAGCCATTAACATCTGAAGCTCTCCAGAGATGCAAAACGTCAGGAAATGCTCTCCAACTAAGTCGGCAGGGTGATTATTTTAATTACTGCGGTGAGATGAGCTACGGCCAGGGGAGATGATCAAAAAGGTCGGATCCCAACTGGGTTTCAAACGAAATCGGACAATGAGGAAGGAAGAAAATTGTTGTTACCTTGAGAGAAAATTTAGGATTAGACGTTTGCTCGGGTGCAGATTCTGCATCGATCGTGGCGCGATGATCATCAAGGACCATCCAGGGCTCAACCCGCACAATTTTTTAAAATTTAGGAAGGAAGCAAATTGTGGAAGTAACGCGCGCAGTAATAAATTTATACAAATGTGGAATGGCAACCAAAGAGGACCACAGTGAGGTTCTCGCAATCAGCTAGAAAATTGTTGGACGATTCAACGTTCGTTGATTCGCAATGTGAAGAGGCCTATAGATTACTATCAGCTACAGTTATGCTTCTATACACAGCAAGGATTTTATGATGGTGAATATGCAGATATCTAATCCAATGAACAAATATCTATTGAGAACGAAAGCATAGTATTGAATAGTTAGACGCATACTAAGAAATGGATATATTACGTATTTAGTCTGTCTCGGTAGGTACCTATGAGTTTTAAGCTACCTACACATTATAGTCTCTTATCCACGAAGTACTTCACATTATTTACAACGGCTATTACCTCGTTGAACTTACTCAAGTACACACCTACCTATATAACTAACATACTACTAAATACCTGACTAAGATTATAACCTGAGTAACACTAAGTTATGTATATAGTAACGGATGATGTAACAGGTAGGTACTCAAAGTTGGTTTAAATAATTAAAATAATATATTATGAAGTTAGAGGTTTAGTCGTCAAATTAGGTCTTACTTTTGATGATAGAGGACCCATTGAGGAAAATGATGATCCGACCGCCCGGACGGTGCAACGCTTCTTTCAGAGTAGTCAACTGACCCCTGATCACTTTGGTTCTAACTACACCACTCATTATCAAATAAATAAGATTGTCGCTAATGAAAATACAAATAAATTCCACGAACTACGAGATGATCACGCTTTTTACACTCAAACAGTAGCCAGTGGTAACTTTTTGGTATTTTTCCCGGATGAAAATCCACAAAAAATATAAACAAATGACAGTAAAACAGGCATGGCCGAATGGCATGGAAACTTGATGGTTACTGGAGTGTTTGTAAAAAGAATTGGGATTTGAGGCTAGTACCAACTTGCCAATTACCTTCCTCAGTAGGATACCATGTATTCGTGCAGCGGGTCCTCCAAAATGAACGTTTTTACTCGCATTTTGCATTTCAGATCATTCTGAACAACTTGGGCTCCTCTTGTGTACATCACTTTGCGGTAATTTCCTTGTCCAATGCAAAACTTCGACGAAATCTTGAAATTTTGATAAAATTCAAGATGGCCTAGTGTGATCGAACATTCAAAACATTGTGATCGAACCAATAACAGAGTGTGCGAGTCAAATACAAAATTTTCTTTCACATCTGTTTGTGGTTTGCCATTGGAACGATTACCGAATTAGCTACCATCGATATTCAGAACTAATACATTAGGTTAGAACTGTATGATGGCTAGTTATTAACTGAATACGATATACGATATTAACAGAGGGGCGATAAACCCTACCATGAGGAATTTCACCATGTCGGAATTTCCTATTTTCGACCCCAAAATCGGATTCAGCACCTCGAAAAACCCCCTACGGCGAACTTTCAGCCCGTACTTCCTAATTTACGAATAAACAAAACAGTGTAGAAAATATGAACGTTTAAAAAAACCGGGAGGATGACGTCAACCTGGAATAGTTCATTTACGGCCGCTTGAAGCGCTGAGATCGTGAAATCTGTAGTCCTCAGATGCAACATTTCACAAAACCAGTAAAGATCGAAATCGAAAAACTGAAGAAAAAAAAATAGAAAAAGCAAGATGTCAAAATTAGGTTTCCCCTGTTTTTGCTTGATAACTTTCCTCTTAGATAACACGATTTCGTCGTACCATCGGGCAACAATGGAAGGGGACGGCTCCGAACAGTCAATCAGCAAGCATTTCCACTTCACGTTGAAAAGGGCCGTTTTCCCGGTTATTTTTTGAAATCATAAATTTTGATTGTCTCCCAAAAATAACAGGAGATTTATTTTCCGAAATCAACCCGATTTTCATCTATCCCACACCATTAACTATTCAGGAAAAATTCAAACAGAATTCGGTGAAATTCTTCATTATAGATATTCCCAGTGTACAGCATCCAGTACAGCATCCACCAATTGAGCGCAAGAAAGAGGAGGCTAATTCGCATCATTCGAGCCCCTTTCACTTTCAGCCATTCCCAGAAAGTAACTCACGTTTCCTTCCAAAGGAATTAAACAAATGAGCGCTACAGCTCTTTCAGCACATTTGACGTCGAATCCCTGTTTTCACTTGATTACCAAAAGAACGTGAGAAACCCGAAAAGAAGATACTCGTAGTAACCAGAAGAAAACCAAACATTAGTGGACATGTAATACTAAAAAGATCTTTTTCTACAATTTCCAACTAAGCTTCAAATTTATACAAATAAATTTGTTACTGTAATTTGTAATTTTTTTTTAATTCCAATTTTACTATTTTTCCACTGAAATTGCAAGTATACTGAAACAGCGTGCGCTCAACTGGTAGGTACATTTTGTAGGGAATTTGCGCTCCATCCGTTGTTTCTTCCGAGTCGACCAATATAGTGGAAGCATCGCTCACTTTTGGGAGGTAAAAAAACTCCAAAATAATTTCTTCATTTTGTACCGTGTTTCTGTGTAATGTTCAGTTGGGTTGGCTAAATGGCCTTGGGATATCATTGATATCAGTTTGGTAGCAGTCTCTGCGTAATTCCCACAACGTTCTTCCGATTGTGACGAAAGAATGGTGGGACCATAGACATTTCGTATTGATGGTTTCTACATAAATATTTTTAAAAATCATGGTATCTTAAATAGTTGTCCGATTATCCTAAAACTTGGAGGGTTAGTAGGTGATTCTCTTGATCTCCTAATAGATTAGGTATCTACCTAATCTTAGGGATAGGAGGAAGCTATGTGCCATACCTACTATGAAGACGTAGTTAGTGGGTGGATCAATCATGTTTCTCTGTAAAAATGCAACCATTCCTGTAGACTCTAAGCAGGGGAAAACTCGTGCCTCCTCTGTACAGGTCCCGAGGCCCACGGTCCTGTAGCTTCCCTAATGGCAAGGTTCCGCTAATGTGCAGGTTGGTCAGGTAAGTCCCGTTCTCCCGGTCAAGTCCCTTGCCCTTACCCAAGGAAACTACTGTCTGTACCCACTCGCTGCCTCTCCCGGTAACCCGACACCATTTCCTCGACCAGAGGTCCTCGCGGGTGTCCCTCCCGAGACGATCAGGCAACATGCAAGCTGGCCTTGGACCAACAATCCCATCCCTTGACTCCTGACATCTCTCCCCAAGTTAAACTGGGAACTCCCTGGCGGACGTCCAACCAGCTGGCTGGGCCCTACAGGCGTCACCTTCCACATGCTCTTATAAAAGGTTTTTCTCGTTATTTTAAACGTAGGAACAATCGTTACTGATGTCTTCTACTTGAAGATGAAACGTAGAAACTATTGTCGACGTACCATCACCTTAAAAGTTCACAAAAGTATATTCAGAGTGCCTTCACCTCTACATCCTGATCGATCCAAGTGCTCTGAACAATGACAAGGAACCAGAGAAGCAAATAAATTATAGAATAAAAGTTTGTCAAGTTTGGTGGCCAGTAAACCTTCTTCAGACAGAATATTGAAATCTAGTATCCCTTAGTGTAAAAATGATTGATTGAAGTACCTAGAGTACCATTGATAAATAATCAGTCGTTGTTTTTCGCGATTATGTTGTCAATTCTCGCTGTTTTGAGTGCAACGTAAATGGTGGCACATCCTCATCCATAATGAAATCTATAAGCCATCAACTTAAGCCCTGCGCAAAACCACTCTCCAAATTTGAGTAATTCGTAAGAAGACGATAAAATACTGAGGAAACCCATCTAGGGGCTTCCCGACATCAAAATTTCATTGCAATCGGACTTTTATTTATGGTATTTAATTCATGGTCCAGGCCCCAGGCTGGGAATTGACCATAAACCGACAGACAGACACCGCACCAACATTTTGTTTGACAAGTTTCTTGGTTCTGCGAGTAGGTATCTGGTAAAATGGACCGAAGAGTAACCGTTCCAAAACATTACCTTGGAACCCTTTACTCCTGTGAACTCTTCCCCATCTGGTGGGGAAACTGGTCGAATGCAAGTAACCGGCAATTTTTGTACCAGTTCACCCTACCTCGAAGGCGTGGTTCTACCATTCTCATTCCAAGGGCCAGTTTTCACCAACGTAGATGAACCTCGGAACCAGGATTGAAATTGAATCTGCAGATAAGGATTCTGCATTAAGACAATTCTGGAGTCTTCAAACTAGTAAACTTCTAAAACTAAAGAAATAAGACTTCAGGAAAATCCCGAAATACAGATTGAATGCAAGTGAATACCTTGCAAAATGCCCGCATCATTCGGGATATAAGTAGATTACGGTACTCAATGAAACAACCACAAAATTTTGAGTTGTTTTCAACAAGTTGATGTAAATTGCAAAAAAAAAAACGTGTCCCTTATTAAGAAAACAAAGTATGTGTGACTAAGGTCATGGTAATAGCAGCTATCTTATAAATAACATTAATAATTTGTGATTTCCTTACTAACCAGATGAATAGAAGGTGCATAGCAGATTATAATATCTGGGTGCTGAAGGGTTGAACGACAGATTCGGTTGAAATTATCTGCAACAAAGACAATAAGATTTTTTTCAATTTAAAATGCATAAAAATAGATTAGGTATGCGGCATAAATTAATGTTCAGCTTAGAAAAGCAAAGGAAATATTTTTATTGGGAAAAAATTCCGAATTTTTATTGAGCTCTCCGGTTGACTGACTGCAATTGTCTAGCGCTGAGAGACGGTGCCCCTGACACAGTAGTTTAGTTTCGACAAGGTCACGTGGTCGCCACGTGTCCCCCTTCCAGAGCCATATCCGCATGCGATCACCATTCCGATGAATGAGATAACTTAACATCAGATTCCATCAACACCTTCAACTTTGATCATAATGAAGTGTGGTCAGTTAATATTTATGCATGGTAGGTACCTAATTTAAGATTAAGAAATCTGGGATGTGTCAAATTCAAAGGAAATCTTGATCACGAATGACAATATTTACCTACATTTAAGATAATTTTTAAACCAATAGATTATACGTGTCAGTGGACTTCTTGGTGAGGAAGCTTCACAGCCCACCCAACTAGGCAAAAGGTTTTTGTGGAGTTTTCTCCAAAAAGCCGAGACTAGTGATGATTGGATCGAAATAAATAAGCCATCTGCTAACCCACATTATCCCCTCAAGAGTCATCAAAATCTGGCAGCTACTATATTTTCTAGGTGTCAAGGGACGATGGCATTCTTATCTAGCAATAAGTTGTTTCTTTTTTTTGTAATTAAGACCTTATTGGATTATTATTTTCAATAATGAAACTTTGGAATCGATCAAGAAAACGATTTTTCTAAACAACCCTCCCCCCCTCAAAATTTGTTGGTTTACGTTTCAGGTTACCATTTAGGTTACCATTGACCGATTTTGATATCATTTGGTATATCTATGGGCTCCATTAGGGGTATAGTTGTGCCCCGAAGCTTTTGGTAGATGTAAGTCACTTCTAAGGGTTGAAAAATTAGGGCTGAAATTTTCAAAACGCCCAGGCTCAAAACTTTCGATTCATAGTCATTGTTTTTTGTCAATTTAAAATAGTATTGAATTTTCAGAATCGAATGAGACCAACAAGAGCTCTGTAGGACTATGAGAACTTATGAAGAACCAATTTTAACTGATCAAAATGCGATCGTTGTTCGTTTCTTCGAGTTGTACTCAGTTTTGCTTCCGATTCTACCAAGGTAGCGGAAGCTTTGTTTTCACTTTTCAAGGACGAAAAAAAAAGTTCTCCAAAATCAAAATTTTCACTCGCGTTTTGCGTTTTAGACCTTTCTGAACAATTTTGGTTCAGTGTCTTTGTGTCTGTCTGTCTGTCTGTCATGAATTCCTTGTAACGCGCATAACTATACGAAGTTATTGTCCGATTTCAATGAAATTTTCAGGGATTGTGCGGGTTGGTGTGTAGACGGTCCCCTATGAAAATCATCATCCCCGGACTGATAGAAGCGACTGCGCATGCGCAAACGTGAATTCCTTGTAACGGCCATAACTTCTACATTTTTCATCCGATTTCAATGACATTTTCAGGGATTGTGCGGGTTGGTGTGTAGACGGTCCCCTATGAAAATCATCACCTTCGGACTGATAGTAGCCACTGCGCATGCGCAAACGTGAATTCCTTGTAACGGCCATAACTTCTACATTTTCCATCCGATTTCAATGAAATTTTCAGGGATGTTACAGATTAACTTGTTTTGATGTTTTGAGATTAACTACTATGCATCGGATCATCTATACAATCGGGTTATGGATACGAGGAAGCTATGTGCCACACCCACTTGGCAGACTTTTTTTACTTTCCTTAGCAACCTGTAATCAAATTTCCTAATCAAGGCACCCACAACTCTTTGTTTCTTCAAAATAAACTTGCTTGTGGAGTGAATATAATTATGGTGTGCATAGTGCGGCAATGGCAAATCTGTGTTCGTTACAGGCGAGTGATCATACAGAAAAATAATAAACCTTTGTGTGATAATTTGCAGCGTTTGAATCTTGTAGGTACATCTTTTTTTATTTACAACAATAAATAATTAATGACGTGGAAATCTTGCAGAGATTTGTTATTATTTCCGTTGTCAACTATAATCAAATAAATAACTAATAATTTCGTATAGTAACTGGGACAAGGAAATCAACCAAAGACAGATTCGAACCTTCCCTGTAGAAAATACTATAAATTTGAAAATGGAAAGAAAATTTGATTTTTTGGAGGACCCGAGTTGTGTCGACTAGCTCCGAAAGGTCAAACCATGATTACGAAGCGCTTAGTAAAGAAAAGAAGTAAGAATACTTGGGAAAATGGACAGAAAACAGGTAGCATTTCCCCAAGCTTACCAGATGGAACTGGGGCCTAAATACAACATTGGTGTTGGTGGTTGGTTGTTGTGTTGGGCCGTGGAGGTTGGTGGTAAATTTTGGACAGGGAGTTTTGCGGAGGGAGGGATTCCTTACCACTGAACGGAGAGAATTCCACTTCATGGATTATTTCCTAATGACGAAATGTTTTGAATGGTGACAATAGAATTCCCAGTTTTCCAGACTAGAGGTCATCATGAAGGATTTCAAGACATTCATGAGTAGGTGAGAAATTACTTAGAATTCTGTTGTTAACCCTTAATTTCCCACTTATTCAAAAACTTGTTTTTCGAATATGTTTCAAAAAAATTTCGAGATCGAGATGTTTGCAGTTTTTGCTTCCGAGTCTACCAAAGTAGCGGAAGCTTTGTTTTCACTTTTCAAGGTTGAAAAAAAAGTTCTCCAAAATCAAAATTTCCACTCGCGTTTTACGTTTCAGACCTTTCTGAACAATTTTGGTTCCGTGTCTGTCTGTGTGTCTGTCATGAAATCCTTGTAACGGGCATAACTATAAGAAGTTATTGTCCGATTTCTATGAAATTTTCAGGATTTTGCGGGTTGACGGTCCCCTATGAAAATGATCATCCCCGGACTGATAGAAGTGACTGCGCATGCGCAAACGTGAATTCCTTGTAACGGCCATAACTTCTACATTTTCCATCCGATTTCAATGAAATTTTCAGGGATGTTACATAATATGTAACATCCCTGAAAATTTCATTGAAATCGGATGGAAAATGTAGAAGTTATGGCCGTTACAAGGAATTCACGTTTGCGCATGCGCAGTCACTTCTATCAGTCCGGGGATGATCATTTTCATAGGGGACCGTCAACCCGCAAATATTATTAAGTTGTAGATGGTCCCCAATGAAAATCAAGGCCTTAAAATTTACAGTAGCCTCTGCGCATGCGCAAACGTAAAATCCTTGTAACAGCCATAACACTGAGATTTTTCATCCGAATTTGATGACATTTTCTAGGATTGTCCAGATTAGCGTGTAGATGGTCCCCTATGAGGGTAGTGAAAGGTACTTAGAGATTGGTGTTTTGAGATTAACTACTATGCATCGGATCATCTATACAATCGGGTTATGGATACGAGGAAGCTATGTGCCACACCCACTTGGCAGACGTTTTCTTAATTCGATGAAAACTGGGTGGTATTTTTTTGGACACCTCAGAAGCAGGGTATGGATTGAGGTTCTAAAAATACCAGGGACTTATTATTCTAAAAACAAATAAACTTACCGAATAAAACAAATAGAATTGTTAGCCAAATACGACTTCCCACCTCCTGGAGTAGGTATCTTATTGGAATAAAAGATATGAAACCCCACCAAGAAATTCAAAATTCGAATCTTTCTCTCCTAAGGTATCAAAACGACCATAGAAAAACCTGAATTCTGTGCTATTCGTGGATATTTCTAGCCACAACTATTGAGTGGTTTTTCTGTAAGTTTCAAAATAAATTTGCCAGAATAGTTATTATAAGGTATCTGAACAAATTCATGAAACTAACTTTTGCTGTCCACCAGTTCGTGGTTGAGGTGGGTCTGATCTGATCACGATACTATCTCAAAAATGGCTGTTTTTTTTTTTTTTTTTTTTGCTTTAGTTGAAGAATTAAGGTAACCAACAAAATATCGGTTTTGGCTTCGAAGTGGTTGAAAGTCGTAGCAGAAAGCTTGATAATCGGACTTCCAAAAAGATACGTCAGGACATTAAGGGTCAAACGCATTTAAAAAGCGAATGAGTATATGAAAACGACCATTTTTTCAAGTTTTCATTACAAATAAGCTACGGTAGATAACAATTCAGGCAGTTGCATTCTTTATTTCGAGTGTTGACTCTCTGGAAAGAATAGCGTCTTTATCTTGTGAAGGCTTTGTGCCCATTTATCTGGAGTTTCGATAAATAAAAGATAACCGGAGGAACCGAATGGTGTAAAACAAAGGAATAATTGCCGTCCTCTACATTTTGCTTGGTTGTTTAAACTTCGAAGGGAGACTCTCAAACAGTGTTGTATAAACAAAACCATTTTGGCGACTGAACTGAAGTACAGAGTCGGACATAAGACGGAATAAACGACGAGAAAACTGGAGATTCACTCTGGTTTCACGAATTTGCGAAGAAGAAGAATTTTTTCGGGTAGGTTTAATCACGGGGAAAATTTGTAGTGTATCTAAGGCAGACAACACCCGTACTTTGCACATAACACTATTAGGTAAGTATCATCTTCCCAATACGGGGTGTTCGAAACTCCTAGGATCCTAGGATATATTTCCATTATTTTCAATACTAGAAAAAACTAAGAAGTTCTACAGTCAGTTCATTTAATTATAATTATGTATTTATTATTAGCATTTAATTATAAAGGGGGTACCCGAAAACGTTCCTCCCCATGCTAAAACCTTCTAGACAGTGGTTTAACAGAAATTTTTTTTGAATCTTCATGATTTTTCCCGAAGATCTCAAATATGACCACGGTGAGCATTACGCATTTGCGCAGCGCACCAACTTCGTTTTTTCAAATGAGACCCCCCATTTTTTATTGCGGATTTGGATTCTACGCGAAATTTCATGAACATTTCTCCCCTCAAACGATTTTGGTTTATTATTTTCAATAATGAACCTTTGGAATCGATCAAGAAAAAAAAAGGTTTAACACCCCCTCAAAATTTGATGGTTTACGTTTCAAGGTACGTAGAATCCGAAAATCGAATAAAAATTTTGCCGTCCGTCCGCCGTACGCGGCACTTTTGCCACTTAGCATAGGCTGATTTTGATGAAATTTGGTATAAGGGCTCTATTTGGGGTCTAGTTGTGCCCCGAAGATTTTGGTTGATGTAAGTCACTTCTAAGAGTTCAAAAATGAATTTTGAAATTTTGAAAACGCCCTAACTCAAAAAATTTTGATATAAAGGCATTGTTTTTTTTATCAATTTGAGATAGTATAGAATTTTTAGATTTTCTGATACCACGCGGAGCTGTGTAGGACAAAACGTTCGCTCCCTACGAGAATTTAAGGGTTGGACGTACGATAAATCAGAAACACGTGTGGGAATCGCAAAAGAGGCCTAATCTCCGTACAAATACTAGCTGACCGAAATGCGATCGATACTTTTCTTCATGTTGGATGGTTGGTGCCTTTGCAGACGAGTGATCTATAAAGAAAAATAAAAAAATAAACCATTGTGTAATAATGTGCAGCGTTTTTTATTGCGCGCAACCCGCTCAGCGCGCGCTCAAAGATGCGCAACCGTCAGGTTGCGTCAAAATTTGCATGTACATAGTACGCAAGTGCGACACATGATATTTTAGTATTTTTTTTACACTTAATCACGCGGTGATGTTAGTTTCTGAATTTGACTGCATTTTGATCAAATTATCGACGAAAAACAAACTTTTTAAAGAAGAAAATGGCCTGTTTACTCACTATTCGCTACTAAAATGGTATTTTTACTCATTTTGGTTTATTATTTTCAATAATGAACCTTTAGAATCGACCCAGAAATCAAATTGTTTAACACCCCCTCAAAATTTGTTGGTTTGAAAAAATCGAATACAAATTTTTTCCGTCCATTCGCCGTACGCGGCACATTCCCCACTTAGCATAGGCTGATTTTGATGAAATTTGGTATAAGGGCTCTATTTGGGGTCTAGTTGTGCCCCGAAGATTTTGGTTGATGTATGTCACTTTTAAGAGTTCAAAAATGAATTTTGAAATTTTGAAAACGCCCTAACTCAAAAAATTTTGATATAAAGGTATTGTTTTTTTTATCAATTTGAGATAGTATAGAATTTTTAGAATTTCTGATACCACGCGGAGCTGTGTAGGACAAAACGTTCGCTCCCTACGAGAATTTAAGGGTTGGACGTACGATAAATCAGAAACACGAGTGTGAATCGCAAAAGAGGCCTAATCTCCGTTCAAATACTAGCTGACCGAAATGCGATCGATGCTTTTCTTCATGTTGGATGGTTGGTGCCTTTGCAGACGAGTGATCTATAAAGAAAAATAAAAAAATAAACCATTGTGTAATAATGTGCAGCGTTTTTTATTGCGCGCAACCCGCTCAGCGCGCGCTCAAAGATGCGCAACCGTCAGGTTGCGTCAAAATTTGCATGTACATAGTACGCAAGTGCGACACATGATATTTTAGTATTTTTTTACACTTAATCACGCGGTGATGTTAGTTTCAGAATTTGACTGCATTTTGATCAAATTATCGACGAAAAACAAACTTTTTAAAGAAGAAAATGGCCTGTTTACTCACTATTTGCTACTAAAATGGTATTTTTACTCATTTTGGTTTATTATTTTCAATAATGAACCTTTAGAATCGACCAAGAAATCAAATTGTTCAACAATCCCTCAAAATTTGTTGGTTTGAAAAAATCTAATACAATTTTTTCCCGTCCATTCGCCACATTCCTCACTTAGCATAGGCTGATTTTGATGAAATTTGGTATAAGGGCTCTATTTGGGGTCTAGTTGTGTCCCGAAGACTTTGGTTGATGTAGGTCACTTTTAAGGGTTGAAAAATAAGTATAGTAATAATAATTATCCATCAATTTAAGATAGTATTAAATGTTTGGAATTTTTAGAGACCACGCGTATTTTGCAGACATGTGATCTACATAGAAAAATAATAAACCATTGTGTAATAATTTGCTTCGTTTTCTTTAAGGGGTTGAAGCTTCCTTTGAAGCGTCCCATTTGAACTGAATCGAGGCTTTCGAAATGTTGTGTTACAGGAGGATGCGGCTTTCATTTCATGGTTTGGAAGATTTTATTTTTTTTAATATTGTTTTTGACTTGTTTTATTGCACCAAGTTACAACTTATAAGCAACATTCTTCTGATACATAGTTGGTGTACGTTAATAAAACCAAGATACTTTACTTAGTTCTTATTGTCCTGAAATTTGCACTTCATGATGGACACACTAAGTGGATTAGATCGTGTGGCTTGGTTCTCTTAAGTCTTCTAAGCAGATCATCTATGTTGAGAAGCTGGATGACTTCCTCATTTACATGATCTTGGAGCCTCAAAAGGTGATTCATGGCTTGGCTGCGAATGACCTCATTGACAGATTCTATCTTCAGCTCGTAGTGAAGTCTGTCATTTCTAAAGTATCTGTATGCATCAACGCAGCATCGCAGTACATTATTCTGGAAGCACTTATTGTGGACAGACAATTTTGACCGTCGGCCCATCAGCCAGTATATTTTTCTGAATTTAATCAAAAGCTCACCTTTTTTCTTCTTGACGTGGGACTTCCACCTTAGTTTGGCATCCAGCGTCATTCCAAGATATTTCGCTTCGTTGGCATACGGTATCACCTTGTTATCGAGAAAGGCTGGCACATAGTTGATCCTCTTATTCGTGAAATCAACGTGCACTGACTTAGTCTCATTCATTCTAACTCTCCATCGCACTGTCCAATCGTGAATGCAGGAGATACAGAAATTTAGCTTGGTAACTGATTCACTGTTTGTTTCCCCAGTCGCTATAATTGCACAATTTCATGGTTTGGAAGATGACCATCGAGAATGGCATGAGGACTCCGATCGACAACTTTTAAACATTCTTAAGAGGAGAGAGGTGTTGTACGGTGGTCACCTACTCGGTGGAAACGAACAATCTTGCTGCAGCTGATGTTTCAAGAAAAGATTGAGGGAAAAAGAGGCGTTGGGCGATGAAATACCTCTTGCTATCATAATATTTCACAATTGACTGAGCTGAAGTTTCATTATTTTAAGAGTAAAGCTACGCACAGGAATGTATTTCGACAAATTACCGCTTATTTCAGAGAAAGCATTGAAAGAAAAAGTTCTAGAGTCGTTGAGCAAGATGCACACGGATGTGGACACTTTTGTTTTCATTTATGATGGAAGTGATAAGGTGTCACAACCACCAAGTATCGAGAGCAATTCATTGAATACATTTAAACATTTTATCTCTTTACTTCGAATAAAAAGCGTTACGCGGTACAGACAAACGAATTCGGTAACTAGATTTTTTTATTGACTCCAGTGATGTCGAAATTTTAAAGTTTTTTAAAGGTGGCAACCTAAACTTTTTTTTTAAGAGCGTTTATTTGTCAATATATCAACTAGTTACATTTGAGGTATTGTACATCAGGTAACTAGATATTTACTTCACATATATTACGCATTTCTCAAGCAAGTGTTAGTCCAATGACTTTCACTACATTAAAGTTGCACTTCAGCATTCAAGTGGCTTGGTCCTTTTTAGACGTCGGATATCTTGAGTGTTGTCCACAAGCTGGATGGCTTCTGGGTTTGTGTGTGCGTGAAGCCTCTTTTCGTAGTTTCTCGCGTATCTTTTTGCTACCTCGCTAATAGTCTCAATTTTGAGGTCCTTGTGGAGGTCATCATTACGAATGTACCACGGAGCATTCACAACACTTCTCAGTACCTTATTTTGGAACGTTTGAATAATGTTCATGTTACTTTTAGCTGTGCATCCCCATAGCTGTATACCACAGGTCCAAATTGGCATAAGTACTGTTTTGTATAACAGCACTTTGTTGTGTAAGCTAAGCTGTGGTTGTCGCCCCAGGGGCCAATACAGTTTTCTGAATTTGATAGTTAGCTGTTCTTTTTTCTTTTTGTCGTGTTCTTTCCACTTCAGCTTTTATCTAGTGTCATTCCCAGATACTTAGCTGAGTTGGAACATGGGACTGTGCATTGATTCAATATCAATATTAGATTCAATATTAATTGGGAACAACTATAGCCACATTGGCAGACGATACAGCAGTTTTGGCAGTTGCAGACACAGTTGAAACCTCTACGGAAAAGCTACAGGAAGCTACGAATGTTATTGGAGATTGGACTCGAAAATGGCGCCTCGAATTAAACGAAACCAAATCCAAAATATTGGTTATTAAAAGCTGAATTATGCGAATGTTTAGTAACATAAATCCGGTTTATGGAAGCTATGTGCCACACCCACTTGGAAGACATTTTCTAGTGCTTTTTCATTTCAAAATGTCCTTAAACAAACGGTGGATACAGCTTTCGTACAAGTACGCAACCACGAGAGACATTTTATGTC
The DNA here is from genome assembly GCA_009739505.2 of Apolygus lucorum. Taxonomy (NCBI): domain Eukaryota; kingdom Metazoa; phylum Arthropoda; class Insecta; order Hemiptera; family Miridae; genus Apolygus; species Apolygus lucorum. Next base: position 19,101,255 of record CM019183.2, read on the forward strand.
TTTGCGCCCCTTTCCCCTTCATATAAATGTCCAGCAATTCGAATGAGACAACGAGTACCGTCTTATAAGACCAATGATGATAACTACGTTTGATTTTGCTCGTTGATGGTTGCGATGTAATGTACGTAAACATTCATTTAAACAATCACGCTCATACCGCAGCTTGTTGGCCACGCACAACGGAGTGTTTTACGTAATACGATTGGGTAAATCGAGAGCTTTCCAACGAGTGGTGAACGATTTGTATACGATGATAACCGGAGATGTTAGAGTCCCGTGGCAACTAATCGGTTGTAACCGAAAATCATCAGAAATTTCCGCGTAACGCTCCCCGCGTAACGCGTAACGATCCCCGCGTGACGATTTTGACATTTTAGAGTATTTTTGTACTTCCCGTGTTGACAAAACGCGAAACGTGAAAAAGAGCAGCTAGCGCGAGCACTCGTAGATGCTAACTTTCCACGTCATTTTTTTCAGACCTCCACCGTGAAATCGTGAAAAGTGAACTCCTGTAGTGACGTTAACGTGATGCTTATAAGTTGAGTTGGCAAGGTTACTTTGGCGGATTTTTACTCCTTGTCTATTTCAAATTTTGTTCCCCTTTCAGATAGGATATTAATTTTTTCTTTTTCATGTTCCTAGTATCATGATAAAAGTTATGGAAGAATGGATGGAGTCCATGAGGTGAGTCTATCTGGCAGAGTTCCTCCACTGAGAAGGAACTTGAGCAAGTATTCGATGATTATTTAAGGTTTCTGCTAGTGAAAAAGCACCCCATTTCAGAAATTTCCATGGTAGAAGAGGAAGTTCTTGTCAAACCCCAGGATATACCAAATCTGACTTGAGGATTCAACATAACCACTTATACAATCTAGTACTCCCTTACAGACCAAATTTTTTGAAGGTTTTATTATTCAATATTATTTTTCGATTTCTTATAAATATTATAAGAAATCCCTACTACCTTCGTTATAGATTACCTAATTATTTTCTATTATTATTGATTTTTTATTATAGATATTAAGTATTTAATAGTTATCAATAATCAACTGCATATACAGGGTGTCCAAGTAACTACGCTCCCCCCACTTATTTTCTCTAATAGAGTAAGAAAAAAAATCAGATTAACGCTATTCTTCATAATTTTTTGCGTAGAATTCAAAAATGACAAAATTGCGCAGTGCGCAATTGCGCAACCATGCGCAATCATGATCAACTTTGTTTTTTCAAATAACAACCCCCATTTTTTATTGCAGATTCGGATTCTACGTCAAATTTTATGAACATTTTACTTCGACAACTTCTTTTTTTGGACGCGCGCAACCCGCACAGCGAGCGCTCAAAGATGCGCAACCCAGGGATTGCGCCACAGTTGAGATGAAGGTAGACCTCAAGTGCGGCACATCACTTAGCACTGTTTTTCCACGCTGAATCGCGTGGTGATGTCCCTTTCTTGATTTGATTTCATTTTACCTCATTTACAGCCAAAAAAGTCAATTTTTGAGAAGGAAATCATCGATTTTCTTACGAAGGGTAATGAATCATCCTAATAAAATGTAAAAAAATTAAATTTTTAAAATTGTAAAATAACGGGAAACTACTACATAATTATCGCAAAATTTAATTTTTTTTACATTTTATTAGGATGATCATTACCCTTTGTAAGAAAATCGATGATTTCCTTCTCAAAAATTGACTTTTTTGGCTGTAAATGAGGTAAAATGGAATCGAATCAAGAAAGGGACATCACCACGCGATTCAGCGTGGAAAAACAGTGCTAAGTGATGTGCCGCACTTGAGGTCTACCTTCATCTCAACTATGGCGCAATCCCTGGGTTGCGCATCTTTGAGCGCTCGCTGAGCGGGCTGTGCGCCTCCAAAAAAAGAAGTTGTCGAAGTAAAATGTTCATAAAATTTGACGTAGAATCCGAATCTGCAATAAAAAATGGAGGTTCTCATTTGAAAAAACAAAGTTGGTCATGATTGCGCATGGTTGCGCGATTGCGCACGGCGCAATTTTGTCATTTTTGAATTCTACGCAAAAAATTATGAAGAATAGCGTTAATCCGGTTTTTTTTCTCACACTATTAGAGAAAATAAGTGGGGGGAGCGCAGTTACTTGGACACCCTGTATATTGTTGTGGGTTTTGAAGGTAATTTACCGATTTTAGGGCATGTTGCAGTCCTGGTTTTGGTAGACCTGAATAAGGACGATTTGTTGTTACTTCCCGGTTTTATTGTTTCGGCTCTCAATTTTTGGTTTAAGTGATTAGCTGGTTCAAGCTTGTGCGAATCTGAGAACATCTTGTGCAAATTTGAGAAGAGTTGTAGTGTTTATTTTGTCTTTACCCGGTTGTAACATATATAGATACCTACCAGTAAAATGAATAACGAAGTATGATAGTACCTACCTAACAAATGATAGTAAAACTTATTGGAGAAAAATTGGAACCCATAGTAAATGAAACAATAATGAGAATTGAATTAAAATAACTTCAATATTAACGACGAAGTGGATAGGTAGTGGTAGGTACAAACAAATAGTCTTTTCTGTTCAACCTTAAACTTGCTGTTTTCTGCCATGGGTAGTCTATGGAAGAAGAAAAACAACTCCATCTACTCTGAGGTTATCCTCACGTAGCGCACCCTCGCGTAGACAGCGGATTTTTTCAAACGCCAAAACTTGGCTTTTGGCGTCAAGGAACTTTTCGCGTGTGGGAGTAGATACGTGTGAAACGAAACGGCAAGTACAAAAATACTCTTTTATGTCTTTACTATGGCACATAAATGAAAAATCGTCACGCGGGGAGCGTTATGAGGGGAGCGTTACGCGGAAATTTCTGATGATTTTCAAGTACAACCAATCGTTTCTAGGGAAAACTAACTTCCTCATTTTCCACACCACAAAAATCGTTCACCACTCATTGGAAAGCTCTCAATTTATTAAACATAAGACATAAAATGTCTCTCGTGGTTGCGTACTTGTACGAAAGCTGTATCCATCGTTTGTGTTTTTCTTAATTTCTCGGCATACAATTTTTTTTTCTCTTTTGGCCAATGTTGCGTATACGCAACGTTATCTTTGAGGCTTTCTCATCTCTTACTTCATAAATAAATTACCTTTTTTCCCAATTGCAATCCATTATTTAGATGCAGAACTAACTTCGAAAATATCCTAACAAAGCCCGTTGAGACTTCTGCCCAACTAGGAAAATTCTGAAGTTAGTCAATTTCTTTCGTTCCAAATTCAACTATTTCAGTTCCTGTTTTAGTCCACTTGCTGCTCATCCATAATGCCCCCATACCCCAGTCGTTCGGGATCTCCAGATTATAAGGACACTTCAATAATTGTCATATTTTACTTTAGAAGATGGGAAGATTCAAAAACGCGGTAAAGTTGCATGAGCGCAACGTTGGCGGAAAGTGAGGTCAGGCCTCTCGGGCTGCAGCCCGAGGTGGAAGGCAGGAGTGCTAATGTTTTGATGCATGTTCGGACAGAAACCATTTCGCTAAGCATTCGGGCCAAATCTTCAGGGGGAGGGAATGTTTTCAAGTCGGTTTCCGCAAGTTTTTTTTAGTTCATGCTTTGTTTTATTCCGGGCCAGATTGATGAGTAATTCAAAGAAAAAAATATCCGCGTGGACACTGGCGGGAATCCAGGAAATATTTCTAAATGACATTCCTGATGAAGAAGCGAATGGACTTGATGCCCCCTTTTCTCTCACCTGAACGGCAAATTTTTGCAATTTGCGATATTCGCTGCTCATCTATCAATCCACGAAGAAATGGACCCTTATTTCGGACGTCGTACTTCCAAACAATTCATCCGAGGCAAGCCTGTAAGTTTTGGCTTCCAATTATGGTGTTTATGTTCCTTAGATGGGTATTTGTTCCAGTGTTTGCCATACGCTGTGAGTTCGCCTACTTCAGCATTTCGTGGACTTACATGACAATGGCATCGCTAACTATAGGATCCGAATCAATGGGAAAAAATGGTGGTGGCCCTTGTTCATAAATGCCGTTGACAGCTGTTTGGTAAACGCATGAAAAATCCATCGAATTGTGAACTACAAGAAAATCTCGATGATCGAATTTCACTCAGTAGTCACCATTTAACTTATAAAATTCAAGGAAGAGGCCTCAGGAGGTGTAGATTCAGAGTCAGAGGAAGGATTTCAGCAGAGGGGCCGCGGTGCCAGCAAATTAATCGATAATTTTACAAAATCTGATGGCAAAGGCTACCTCATAATTCGGAGCAACCCAACTGTATGGAAAAGATGTAGAAACTGCACTAATCCAAAGATTTATAAGTGTGAAAAATGTTATATTCACTTTCACCCGGACTGTTTCAAACAATTTCACGTGTGATCCCACTGCGTAAACGCAACAATTGCTATTTTCTAATTGAAGCACATGTAAAATATTTTGCTGCCTTTAATATATTCTAAACATCCAATTAAAGAGTTTTTCAGACAAAAAAATCAAAATATTATGTATTTTTTACCAATGGCCGAAAGTGGGTTAATTTCTCGGCATAAAATTTTTTTTCTCGAGTATTTTTACCTACCAACTATTGGTAGGTACTACCTGCCACACCATACTGCTTCACACCTTCACAATCAAGTTTCATTTAAGTGCCATAGTAAAGACATAAAATGTCAAAAAGTAGATACGAGCAGAAGTAAACAGAATAAATCTAGGAAAAGGATGTCAGTTGGGTTCAAAATCGGATTGAGGTCGCTGAAAAATCCGTCGGTTGATTTATCCAGTAAAGCCGAACCGCCAGGCGCTGCCTCTCGAGAGCTACGGGAAGATCAAACGCGGATGCAGGCGCCGAGCGGCGGGAAGCGGGTTGGAAGGCGGGGGTGGGAGAGGGGCGGCGGTGGAGCTGGAGGCGGCCTCGCGGTTTCCATGGCGACCGCTACTCGCTCGATCGGGCTTGACCCACTTCATGGAGGGGCGCCCGGGGGGTTACCGTGGGCGAGGGGTGTAACCAAGGGGGGGCGGGACTCCGGGGGCGGCATGAGGGGAGCGAGCGGGTTCGGGACGACTCCTCCGCATGAATGGGGCAGAAACATCGTGTTCTTACGGAGGAGCTTCTGGTTTTCCCCTCAAAGCTGTTACGTTCGCGAGATGTCGTCATAAGTCGTTCAGAACTTCCAAAAACCTTAGGTACTGAACGGTGACAGACAGTTGAACCGGTTCGTCAACTCCAAACCACATTCAACCACCATTGAATCTCAAGTTGTACTTTCACTTCCACACTGTCGAACAAAGGGAAGGAACAGGCGTAAGGAGGACGAGAGGCAGGCGATCCGGCGACATCAACTTATAATAGTTGTCAAACACCCAAAACAGCCTCCAGACTCGTCATCTCTGCCCTGAACCTACCAGATGGCTAAGCTAGTCAACAAGGATGGCCAGTATGGCTGGAGCCCCACTTAACCTAGAAGAACGAGGTTATCGTCCTGATCTCTTGGTGGCAACATTATTATTCATCTCTCGGAGGTCTCTGGCTCTGAACAGAGATCACTTGCAGACATCAATGCAGCCAAACTTGGTGTTGTCACCAAGAGGAGCCTTCATTATTCATATCTCGGAGGTCTCTGGCTCTGAACAGAGATCACTTGCAGACATCAATGCTGCCAAACTTGGTGTTGCCACCAAGAGGAGCCTTCATTATTCATATCTCGGAGGTCTCTGGCTCTGAACAGAGATCACTTGCAGACATCAATGCTGCCAAAGTTGGTGTTGCCACCAAGAGGAGCCTCCATTATTCATATCTCGGTGGTCTCTGGCTCTGAACAGAGATGCTGCCAAACTTGGTGTTGCCACCAAGAGGAGCCTCCATTATTCATATCTCGGAGATCTACATCTCTGAACAGATATCACTTGCAGACATCAATGCTGCCAAAGTTGCTGTTGCCACCAAGAGGAGCCTCCATTATTCATATCTCGGAGATCTACATCTCTGAACAGATATCACTTGCAGACATCAATGCTGCCAAAGTTGCTGTTGCCACCAAGAGGAGCCTCCATTATTCATATCTCGGAGATCTACATCTCTGAACAGATATCACTTGCAGACATCAATGCTGCCAAACTTGGTGTTGCCACCAAGAGAAGCCTTCATCATTCATAGCTAGGAGGTCTCTGGCTCTGAACAGAGATCACTTGCAGACATCAATGCTGCCAAAATTGGTGTTGCCACCAAGAGAAGCCTCCATTATTCATATCTCGGAGATCTACATCTCTGAACAGATATCACTTGCAGACATCAATGCTGTCAAACTTTGTGTTGTCACCAAGAGGAGCCTTCATCTTTCATAGCTAGGAGGTCTCTTGGCTCTGAACAGAGATCACTTGCAGACATCAATGCTGCCAAACTTGGTGTTGCCACCAAGAGAAGCCTTCATCATTCATAGCTAGGAGGTCTCTGGCTCTGAACAGAGATCACTTGCAGACATCAATGCTGTCAAACTTTGTGTTGTCACCAAGAGGAGCCTTCATCTTTCATAGCTAGGAGGTCTCTTGGCTCTGAACAGAGATCACTTGCAGACATCAATGCTGCTAAAGTTGCTGTTGCCACCAAGAGGAGCCTTCATCTTTCAAAGCTAGGAGGTCTCTGGCTCTGAACAGAGATCACTTACAGACATCAATGCTGCCAAACTTGGTGTTGCCACCAAGAGAAGCCTTCATCTTTCATAGCTAGGAGGTCTCTTGGCTCTGAACAGAGATCACTTGCAGACATCAATGCTGCTAAAGTTGCTGTTGCCACCAAGAGGAGCCTTCATCTTTCAAAGCTAGGAGGTCTCTGGCTCTGAACAGAGATCACTTACAGACATCAATGCTGCCAAACTTGGTGTTGCCACCAAGAGAAGCCTTCATCATTCATAGCTAGGAGGTCTCTGGCTCTGAACAGATATCACTTGCAGACATCAATGCTGCCAAACTTGGTGTTGCCACCAAGAGGAGCCTTCATCTTTCATAGCTAGGAGGTCTCTGGCTCTGAACAGAGATCACTTGCAGACATCAATGCTGCCAAACTTGGTGTTGCCACCAAGAGAAGCCTTCATCATTCATAGCTAGGAGGTCTCTGGCTCTGAACAGATATCACTTGCAGACATCAATGCTGCCAAACTTGGTGTTGCCACCAAGAGGAGCCTTCATCTTTCATAGCTAGGAGGTCTCTGGCTCTGAACAGAGATCACTTGCAGACATCAATGCTGCCAAACTTGGTGTTGCCACCAAGAGAAGCCTTCATCATTCATAGCTAGGAGGTCTTTGGCTCTGAACAGATATCACTTGCAGACATCAACGATGCCAAACTTGGTGTTGCCACCAAGAGGAGCCTCCATTATTCATCTCTCGGAGGTCTCTGGCTCTGAACAGAGATCACTTGCAGACATCAATGCTGCCAAAATTGGTGTTGCCACCAAGAGAAGCCTCCATTATTCATATCTCGGAGATCTACATCTCTGAACAGATATCACTTGCAGACATCAATGCAGCCAAACTTGGTGTTGTCACCAAGAGGAGCCTTCATCTTTCATAGCTAGGAGGTCTCTTGGCTCTGAACAGAGATCACTTGCAGACATCAATGCTGCCAAACTTGGTGTTGCCACCAAGAGAAGCCTTCATCATTCATAGCTAGGAGGTCTCTGGCTCTGAACAGAGATCACTTGCAGACATCAATGCTGTCAAACTTTGTGTTGTCACCAAGAGGAGCCTTCATCTTTCATAGCTAGGAGGTCTCTTGGCTCTGAACAGAGATCACTTGCAGACATCAATGCTGCTAAAGTTGCTGTTGCCACCAAGAGGAGCCTTCATCTTTCAAAGCTAGGAGGTCTCTGGCTCTGAACAGAGATCACTTACAGACATCAATGCTGCCAAACTTGGTGTTGCCACCAAGAGAAGCCTTCATCATTCATAGCTAGGAGGTCTCTGGCTCTGAACAGATATCACTTGCAGACATCAATGCTGCCAAACTTGGTGTTGCCACCAAGAGGAGCCTTCATCTTTCATAGCTAGGAGGTCTCTGGCTCTGAACAGAGATCACTTGCAGACATCAATGCTGCCAAACTTGGTGTTGCCACCAAGAGAAGCCTTCATCATTCATAGCTAGGAGGTCTCTGGCTCTGAACAGATATCACTTGCAGACATCAATGCTGCCAAACTTGGTGTTGCCACCAAGAGGAGCCTTCATCTTTCATATAGGAGGTCTCTGGCTCTGAACAGAGATCACTTGCAGACATCAATGCTGCCAAACTTGGTGTTGCCACCAAGAGAAGCCTTCATCATTCATAGCTAGGAGGTCTTTGGCTCTGAACAGATATCACTTGCAGACATCAACGATGCCAAACTTGGTGTTGCCACCAAGAGGAGCCTCCATTATTCATCTCTCGGAGGTCTCTGGCTCTGAACAGAGATCACTTGCAGACATCAATGCTGCCAAACTTGGTGTTGCCACCAAGAGAAGCCTTCATCATTCATAGCTAGGAGGTCTCTGGCTCTGAACAGATATCACTTGCAGACATCAATGCTGACAAACTTGGTGTTACCACCAAGAGGAGCCTTCATCTTTCATAGCTAGGAGGTCTCTGGCTCTGAACAGAGATCACTTGAAGACATCAATACTAATGATAAGATGTCAAAACGCTAGGAAGTGCACCTCAAACGCAACAAAAAAATGTCTCCTGACTCATTCTCATTTGTAAGGAAGAAATTGCAAAATTTCAGTTTAGGGGTGGGGGGCGTGATTTTGGTTTATTATTTTCAATAATGAACCTTTGGAATCGACCAAGAAAATTTTTTTTTAACACCCCCTCAAAATTTGTTGGTTTACATTTCATGGTACGTAGAATCCAAAAATCGATCACAATTTTTTTAAATCGATTTTTGGATTCTACGTACCATGAAATGTAAACCAACAAATTTTGAGGGGGTGTTAAAAAAAATTTTCTTGGTCGATTCCAAAGGTTCATTATTGAAAATAATAAACCATTTAATGTGGCCGTCCGTCCGCCGTACGCGCACTTTTGCCACTTAGCATTGACCGATTTTGATGAAATTTGGTATGTAGGTTCCATTTGGGGTCTAGTTGTGCCCGAAGATTTTGGTTGATGTAGGTCACTTCTAAGGGTTCCAAAATCAATTTTGAAATTTTGATAACGCCCTAACTCAAAATAATTTGATATAAAGGCATTGTTTTTCCTTCAATTTAAGTTCTATAGAATTTTTTGAGACCACACGGAGCTCTGTGGGACAAACCGTTCGCTCCCTACGAGAATTTAAGGGTTGGACGTACGATAAATCAGAAACACGAGAGTGAATCGCAAAAGAGGCCTAATCTCCGTTCAAATTTTAGCTGACCGAAATGCGATCGATGTTTTTCTTCATGTTGGATGGTTGGTGGCTTTGCAGACGAGTGATCAATATAGAAGAATAATAAACTATTGTGTAATAATTTGCATCTTTTTCTTCTTGAAAGAAAATTAAAACGAGCTAACAAAGGCAGACAAAAGAGAGTCATTATACGAATATTAGAGCATAATCAATAGTGCACGATCCAAATCGATGCCGTGGAAGATCTGTATGGTCGTCAACGCAGTGGCAACTAGACGTAGAGGAACGCGGTTTTGTTTGGCTATTTGCTCTGACTCAAGGACGACTGATTTACAAACAGGTTTCGAAGAGGAGTTAGCAGTTAGCTTCTCGCCAACCGCACTTTTAAAAAGGTCTCCGTCGGACTGATGGAATATTTTGTCAACCGAGAAGTTTTATGGCCAACTGCATAGAATAAATCATTGTAGGCAACCATGGAAACCCATTAGATTGGGTAAAACAGAAGAAGAAGAAAAGTTGATTATTCACTATGAATAAAGCAGTACCTCAATTCAATGGTAGATATGAAAATTAAGTAGATTCCTGGTAACCGAGTCACACAAAAAAGCATAACTAATCAATCGAGGAATGAGAAAGTACAAGTGAATGTAACTACGTAGATCAAATGGCAGAAGTGAAAAGAGCAAAGATAGTCTCCTCTATCCTATTCAAACACAAATAAATAATAAAGTTAAGTTAGTTAGTGTTAGTTAGTTATCTTATAAGTTGAAAGGACTGTTGCAGTTTGTGTATTGGATCTTTTGCCAATCTAGACCAAGATAAGGCAACATGTACCACCGAAAGCCACACCTACTCCTCCCTCACCTCCATATTTACACTTCCCGTACAATTGTTTGTTATCGAAAGGATTTTGTTTTGAAAAATTATGGCAAAGTTCCTAGCGAGGATATATGGCACAGCAGACGTAGAAAATCTTCCTATAGTGTGTAATCACTATTCCTCAGTGACATTGATTGTAAGCACATCCGCTAAAGGGAGGGATTCAAGTTATTTATGATTTTCACGGCCAATACAAACATGGTGTTATCCAACCAAGAACATCATGAAACAATTCTATTCACACCAGATATAATACTTCAGTTCAGCCGTTCAAATTCAATACATTGAAGATTGAAATGCAACCATCAAAACCACCGTAATAATATAATAATAACGACTCGATTTTTCTAGAAATCTCGGAATCTTCTGCAGAATATTGCGGGCTTGGTACTGAAGTTGCCAGAAATCCCTGTTCTCAAAAATGTTTTGATTCACACTCCAACTAGGCGTCCTGGTAGGTAGGGTCAGCTGGGTAATTAACTTCCCTTTCATCCTAAGCATTCATGTTCGTTTTGCTATGCTATTGGTTCACAAGGATTTAACTATAAAGGATGATGACTTTTTGTCAATACGACGTTTTGTCAAACGACTGTTTGTCATACGACTTGCGTCAACTGTCAAACTCAACTTTGTCCTAAGCTAGTGCTCAACCTGAAGAGGCTAGGTTTGCACACGCTTAGCTGAAGAGATCCGAAAGATCGAAACAAAGAACCAAACAAAACGATCGCCACTGAAAGTGGGAATTTGAAACGTTTTGACTGTATCAAACGCATTCTTGATGCAGAAGGGGCAGTCAGTTTTGTTTCAGTGTAGATGGGACTTTGGTCAATCGTTTTCGTCATATGGTGACTCATCAGCAACGCGAAGTAAAGTTGGAACGACTTGGATTTAAGCAAACTGCTTGTTTTAAGATAAAAAGCTTGTTTCCGAAGAGTTTTTGAACGTCGTATTGACAAAAATTCGTTATCAAAAACTCTTCGGAAACGAGCTTTTTAGTATAAAGGATGATGTTTTTCATAAGATTTTTGATAATCAACCAAGCAATAGAAAATGCAGCCAAATGATCACTATAATCAACAATTTTTCATCCTATGAAGGTACTCTTTTGTACGAAGAGGATAAGATCGATAAAAATAGCTCGAATAAAGAATATTGTATTTTTCTAGAATGAATACTGTTCGTAAAGGAATATTGGATACATGTAAAAAGTTGCTTCTTGAAGCAATGAACTAATAGAAATTTGCATCATGGTGGAAATGAAAAATGGGACTGAGAAATACTTGGTAAAGTTGGGAATGGAGGAATTGCGTTCCGATCGTTAATAGGTATAAACCTTAATGATTTTCTTCAGCAAATAACAGAGGAATCGTAGTTCAGAATCGAAATTAATCGATTCTCCTGGGGACTGTACATTCCTTGGTAAGAAGGAGAGCGAATGAGGACAAGTGAGCAACTTCATATGGGGGGGAAGGTCGCCACATGAACTACGAGAACACGTCATGAAATCCCGCCGTGAGTCAAAGAGCCTTTCTGCGACATGATCGTATTCTTTCTGGGATGATCCATGAGTGGGCTGGGTCTTACCTGATCAGTGAAGTGACTCATGTTTATGCTTATAACCTAACACATGGAGGCCGCAACGAAACGAGCACATACATACCATCATTGTCAGGTTAAAGATCGAGTCCGGTTTGTTCATAACAAAACATCTCGGCAAAGAACTTTCAGATTTCACCTTTCAGAATTACCAACAAAAAAGAACCAACGACCTTGTGGGATTTGAGAATTGAGATAGTCCTGTTTAGAGTGAAAGGCTGTGAAATTCTCTAGCTGTAGGCCTTGGACCGCATTTCTCATCCCAACCTACCACCATCTCAGGTAGACAACCTGCACTTCCAGCAAGGATGAAACGTGTACAATGGTCTGGATGAAACGTCCAATTTGCACTACCAACTAGTACATTCAGTTACGAGGGACGTCCGGAAAAAAAGGGGAAAATGCTGTTATAATTAGAAAAAAGCATATATTTTAATGACATTTTCAGGATATGTTCAAAATTTAATCATTTATTTTTCAACATAGTCCCCGGCAAGTTCCACACACTTCTGCATCCTAGGCACGAGCTTTTTTATGCCTTCGTCTCCACCTCCAACAGCCACTTCTCCACAGTCTCCTTGACCTCCTCGTCGCTGGAAAACCGTTTTCCACCCAGGAACTCTATATGCCACTATACCCCTGAGTCCAAACGACAGTCCCTACAGTGGCGCCATACCCACTCCCCCAGTGCCAAAAAATTCAAGGTGCAATTTTCGGAACGCAGAATCATGGCATCTGTGTTCTGGGACAGGAAGGGAGTGTTATTGGTTGATTTCATGGTCAGAGGTACCACCATCAACGCCAATGCCTATTGTGAAACCTTAACAAAATTGAAAAAAAAAAAATTAAGGACAAAAGGAGGGGAATGCTGACTCGAGGCGTGAGCCTCCTTCATGACAACGCCAGGCCCCACACCGCGCGTGTGACCCAGGACCTCCTTGTGAGATTTGGATGGGATGTCATTAACCACCCACCATATTCCCCTGACCTGGCGCCCTCGGATTTTCATCTGTTCACAAAACTGAAGGAGTTCCTGGGTGGAAAACGGTTTTCCAGCGACGAGGAGGTCAAGGAGACTGTGGAGAAGTGGCTGTTGGAGGTGGAGCGGAGCGTCTATGACGAAGGCATAAAAAAGCACGTGCCTAGGATGCAGAAGTGTGTGGAACTTGCCAGGGACTATGTTGAAAAATAAAGGAATAAATTTTGAACATATCCTGAAAATTTCATTCAAATAAGTATATGCATTTTTCTAATTTAAACAGCATTTGTCCCCTTTTTTTCCGGACTTCCCTCGTATATAGCCACGACTACACAAACAGTGAAGAGAATACGTACAATCATCAATATCATCTCGTGAACAAGTGATTCCGTCTCCATCCTCTGACAAGCATTTCTATATACAAAGCGAAAGATTCTACAAACGGCAGGAAATTTCTACAGCAGGAAATTCGTGAGAAAAGCCGGTTCGACACTGTTGAGAAAAAAGCGAGAAAAGGAAGCCTCACTTTTGACGCCTCCCTCTATAAAGGCACCGAAATTTTAGAAGGGGTTCCTCAAGCACTCTTGAGCAACCCAAAAGTGGCATAGGGTAGAGGTATTGCCCTCTCTCGTCTGTACAGAGGAGATGGCAGAGTTAAGTGATACCGTGATGAAGCGCAGGAAAGGCGGAGAGGGGTCTCTTCTCGTCTCCATGGAGACCTCGACAGCGTCAACAATGAGGCTCCCACCTGCTGGTAACACATTCAGAGGGTAACATTCACCCTCTATTGTTTTCCAACATTTGACAAAACACGATTCTCGTGTGGAAGATAGAAAGATTTTTAGTCTTCCCGTACTCGAATCTTACCAGGAGGAGTAAATTAGAGCATCCATTACCTCGAGAATAATGAGTTACATTTAGGCAATTATCAGTAATTATAAAGAAATGAAAGTATACAAGACAGAGAGGGGCGAATTGTTATTCATAAATACGACTATGAATACAAATCATATCTGCGACTTTATGATTATGAATACGAATATAGGTATGAATATGAATATGAATACGAATACAATTGTATTCACACTTTGAATACGATTTTCCTCCGTATTCGTATTTTGAATACGATTTTATGATGATTTCTATAATTTTCCCAAAAATCTATTTTCTAAACGATTTCCCCTGAAAATCATACTTTTTTTTATGATTTTCTCCCGAACTCTGGACATATTTCTAACCTAACATTATCAAAATAATTAATAAAAATTCGAAACGCTCACCAATTCTTATAGAATTTTTCACGCAGAATCGAATGAGACCAACCCCAGGTCGCTACGATCAACCGAATAGAAAGTACGACGAAATTTCCGCAGAAAATCGTATTTTTTTAAACGATTAGCACTGGAAATCATTAAAAAGTATGATTTTTAGCGGACATTTCGTCGTACTATCTATTCGGTTAGTCGTAGCGACCTGGTATTGGTCTCATTCGATTCTGCGTGAAAAATTCTACAAGAATTGGTGAGCGTTTTGAATTTTGATTGATTATTTTGACAAAGTTAGGTTACAAATATGTCCAAAGTTCGGGAGAAAATCATTTTAAAAAAGTATGATTTTCAGGGAAAATTGTTAAAAAATTCGATTTTTGGGGAAATTATAGAAAAAATCATAAAATCGTATTAAAAATATGAATACGAGGGGGAATCGTATACAAAGTGTGAATACAATAATTGTAATTCTTATTCATAAATACGATTATGAATACAAATCATATTTGCGATTTTATGCTTATGAATTTTATGAGTATGAATAAATATTATAAATAAATATGAATAAATACTCATAAAATTCATAATCATAAAATCGCAGATATGATTTGTATTCATAATCGTATTTATGAATAAGAATTCGCCCATCTCTGATACAAGATAAAGCGATGCTTTTCGAAAGAGCGAAGGGCAACTGAAATCAGGTGCATCAGGTGCATGCAGCCAAAATTGAAAGAAGAACTTATTGGCTCCTACTGGACTTATTGGGATTCCTATTGGCTCAAAGTATGGAAAGAAACGGGGGGGAGGGGGTGGAATCTACCAATGACTATACTCTTGCCTTTATTTAAAGAGCTCTGGACCGCGGGTTCCAAAACCCCTTCCCTGCCAAGAGGTGGCAACGTTGCAAGGTGCTCACCTTGGGGTTTCAACTCACAACCCTTCGCGGTCAAAACCCATCATCCCTCTTCCTTCTTCCTCTTCTATCAACATACAATTTAATTATTTATCGTTCGGTGAACATTTTTTGTAATTTAAATTCGTAACGTACTAATTATTCTGATGAAAATGAGTCCAAATTTCCTGTAATTCGGCGAAGAGGGCGTAATTCGTTTGGGTGGATTGGCCGGGAGAGGGCTGCTGAGTTTTAATCGTACCTGCCTCGAGTTTATACTCGATATGTTCAA
The DNA here is from genome assembly GCA_009739505.2 of Apolygus lucorum. NCBI lineage: Eukaryota > Metazoa > Arthropoda > Insecta > Hemiptera > Miridae > Apolygus > Apolygus lucorum. The sequence goes on from CM019183.2 coordinate 19,116,509, forward strand.
TTTTTCTCGCTGATCACGATTTTGGTGATGGGATGATCGAAATAATTTGTGAATCAAGTGTGCATTTGCAGAAGAGGGTAAACTGTTGGGGGGGTTCACGGGCGGAGGGGTCGCGCAGGTATACCTCGACCTTCCGCTGGGGCTCGGATTCTCGCAGCGATGCCGAACCTTCGGGGCCTTCAAAAATCCCAGAGCTCTTTAAATAAAGGCAAGAGTATAACAAGGCAGTCAAAATTAAAGAACTTGAACCCTATTCAGAACAACCAATAAGTATTTCTAAATTATTGTAATTTGTATTGTTTTGGTTTATTTTCAATAATGAACCTTTGGAATCGACCAAGAAAAAAATGTTTAACCCCCCAAAATTTTGTTGGTTTACGATTCAAAAAAGGAACGTAGAATCCGAAAATCGAATAAAAACTTGGCCTTCCATCCGTCGTACTTTCTTTCCTTAGTTAGCAATGCCAGATTTTGAAAATAATACAATCAATTGTAGTGGTGAAATATTTTTTCCAAATATAAATTGTTAATGGTATATGGGCTCCATTTGGGGTCTAGTTGAGCCCCGAAGCTTTTGGTTGATGTAGTCACTTCTAAGGGTTGAAAAAGAAGGACTGAAATGAAAACTCGAAAAATTTTGATATAAAGGTATTGTTTTTCCATCAATTTAAGATAGAATTGAATTTTTAGAAACCACGCAGTGCTCCGTAGGACAAACCGTTCGCTCCCTACGAGAACTGAAGGGTTGGACTTACGATAAATCAGAAACAAGAGTGTGAATCGCAAAAGAGGCCTAATCTCCGTTCAAATGTTAGCTGACCGAATTGCGATCGATGTTTTTCTTCATGTTGGTTGATGGCAACAGTGGCAAATCCGTGTAATTTGTAGACGAGTGATCTAGAAAGTAAATAATAAACCATTGCTTAATTTGCAGTGTTTTTCAAGTGAGGTACTTCACCAACAAATTATACCTTTAATAGGTTCGCTCTCGTAGAAGCAGTTTTCTCCTCTTCATATTGCTACTCTCGGCACTATTTCAGCCCCATATCACTTTGAGTGTCTTGATAAGTATCCTGCTCCTTCACACCTTTGTGCCAATGGGATGAAAGTTCTTCTTTCACATGTATCTGTATGCGTATAGCCTCCACTTCCTCAACCAATAGAATTTATATTCCTTCTCCAACAACTCAGCTCAAGTTCCTTCAACTATATAAGCTGTGCATTCTCTCATTTTCCTTCTTTTCTTGATTATTAGGCTAACCATCCTAATTTATTCAAATTTGCTTTTATCCATTTTTGGGAAAATAAATTCAAGGGTGCTCCGATGTAAATGTTTTCCTGGAATTCTCTATTCTGGATAAGTGCCTAATTTGGTGTCCGCTCCAAGATTGTTGCTAATACATTTCTTGACAATTTATTAAACATCGTTTATTTTTAACAACAATTTAGAAAACGTACAGTTCTACGTCCATAGCTATCCTTATCTTTATTGTCGGAATTAATTTTTAATTTGTAGATTCTCTCCGATTTTAGGTTACTAATGTCGCAGATAGCAATCACAAACAAAGATTAGAGTTGAGAGGGTTATCAACGTTAACAGAAAAGATAGCACTAACGAGACATAAATTAGGCTGAATTTGATCAGACGTTTGAATGGAAACTGATCAATAGTTAAATGGAGTTTCATTGGATCTATTCCGGAGATTTGGAAATTTTGCTTCATTTTAGGTGAGGAAACTAAAGGTGGACGTTACAACCCAAGTATCTATAAACGTTTGCTTCCTCAGTACCAAATGTAAAACAAGTTGGGTGGACAGTATACCTTCATTGCGAAGAATAATATGGTTGATGATTTTTCAGCTTGTCACGTGTACAGTGGCCACTATAGTTTTGGATCCGAGAAAAAAGTCAAAGAAGGCCCAGCCTCTAATTATCCTATAAATCGAGCAAAATCAGCAATCAGATCGTGAGAATCGCGGCACAGCGAGCGCACACACTGCAAACCACCCTTGAAAATGTCATCAAAATTGGACCATGATTTCGAGTAGTTATGGGGGTCTCAGTAGGTCACCGTTCATTCCTCTTTCCGAGTTAGTATTTCTCTCAAGAAACGGCGCTCAAAGTTCAAAAGTTGTACCTAAATTTGAAATTTTCAAGGATTTTCGAAATTCAATAGTTCATCTGTCTGGGGAATTGAAAAACTGAAAGATTGGCGCCGGAATCAACAAAATCGAACAATAATTTCCGGCAAAAAATTGGAAACCCCGTTTATTCAGTTAGGTTTTTCCCATTTTTCGCCGACAAGACAGTAAAATATAAAACCACAGTCGTTCAACAAGCCATGTAACGCAAAACGCAGGTAAAAATTCTGATTTTTGAATACCTAGATTTTGGTTTATTATTTTCAATAATGAACCTTTGGAATCGACCAAGAAAAAAAAATTTAACCCCCCCCCCCCCTCAAAATTTGTTAGTTTACGTTTCGAGGTACGTAGAATCCGAAAATCGAATAAAAATGTTCCGTCCGTCCGCCGTACGCCGTCCGCGGCACTTTTCTTAGCAACCCTGGATCGATTTGATTCACATTTGGTATATGGGCTCCATTTGGGGTCTAGTTGTGCCGCGAAGCTTTTGGTTGATGTCAGTCACTTCTAAGGGGTGAAAATAGAGGGTTGAAAATTTTAAGAGATTTTTCAAGAGAAATTTTGCTGCGATCTTTGCAGAAGAGTGATCTATACAGGAAAATAATAAACCTTCGTGAAATAATTTGCAGCGTTTTTGATCCGCAACCAAATTCAACAAATTCAAAGGAATTTGCACGAATTCAAAGAAATTTGCACAAATTCAAAGGAACTATTTTATTATTTTAAAAGAATCTATTCATAGATTCAGACAACTATCAACAGGGAATTAGAGATCGTGTTCCATGTTAGGAAATTCTTCGGTAGATACCTACTTCTTGTTAACATTTCATCACCTAGTTTGAATCCTTTTTAAAGCTAGTCATTAAATAAATCTAAATTATTATACCTATGTGAGGGATATGATTAATGTGAATTTACTTCGCTTTGTCCTCTCAAGTTGGCAAAGTATTTTTCGTCGAAATGAAAAGGAGCGACAGCAATGAAATCGGTCAAACTAATCAAATGAAGCTAACTACACCATAGATTGGTGAGGTGTACCTATCTCAATCAACATACATTAGATAATCATGAAAGTACATAATAGAAGGCAATGAGACGTATCAACAATTGCGAAGTACCTGCTAATTGAAACTGGCACGTTATGAATACATTGAAGTTTCCAGTCGCAATGAGATTTTCGAACAAATTTCATTATTTGTTGATAATTTCATTATGATTAGCAGCCCAAAAGGAACATTCGATCGTGTGCAGTGTTTGTATTAAGTCACAACTTTCAGGTGAAGTGGTTCGGTGCATAATTATTAGGTGAAGTTACTAGGGCTAAGGTCAATTTGCAAGAGCAACACGTTTCCGACTCGAGATTTTCGTGAGGCTGTCTAAATTTATCCTCGATTCTGCGTCAGATTATTGTGTATAGGTTGCCCTAGTGACCCCCGGCGCCCTAAGATCGATTCGTTTGTCCTCGGTGAATCGATTGTACCCACGAGGTGGGATTCGATTCACACCTGTAATTCTGGGGACACCAATTTTGGTATTTCTACTGTCTCTTGGAACACACTCCCAGCAACCTCCATCATGCCAGTTATGAGTTTTGGTATTTCTACTGACTTTTGAAACACTCAGCAACCTCCTTCATGCCAGCTATAAGCTTTCTCATCCTCTTTGTTGTGATGAGAAGCTTTAAATTTTGCTGAGGATCCAATCAGACTATCTTCGATTGATTTTTTTTTTTTAGTTTGATTAAATTATCTTAAATAAAATTAACTGTTCGGGAATTCGTTCTTATCGTTCCTCAATGAGTTTGAACCAAGAGTAGCGAAAAATGTGCACCTCCGTTAATACGATTCCTCACAATCCAATTGTCCGATTTCGCTTGAAATTCGACTACGATCTTCAACGCCGCACACTTGAAATTCCTCATCAGAGAAACTAATTTTGGATTTGATTTGAATGAAATTTCAGAGTCAGTTTCCTATGTATCTCTCGACAATCTGAGCAATAGCCTACTGCGCATGCGCGAACGGAATTTGGTTGTTACGCCCATATAGTGTTACGAGTGGAAGAATACTGCCCACCTAACTTGATACATATTTTCCCTTCATCACCTGGATATTCGAAATCAGAAACAAATTGTTCTCTATGGAGATACCTAGATACATCATGATTATAAAGGAAAATCATTTGACTCAGTATTCAAAAACGCTGCAAATCATTGCTCAAAGGTTTATTATTTTCTGTATAGATCACCCTTCTGTATAGATCACTGGTTCTCCATCAACAGCACCTACCACCATCTGTATTCTCCCTTGACCTTCCCTCTCAAATTTCAGCTTCCTGCGTTCAATAGGATTGAAAATGGCTTCGGAGCTCACTCAGCTAATCAGTGATCTGAAGAGTGAAGAAGATCTCCTCGAATGCTGGAGACGCCTGGAAGAGCACTTCCATTCAATAGGATTGAAAATGGCTTTGGAGCTCACTCAGCTGATCAGTGATCTGAGGAGTGAAGAAGATCTCCTCGAATGCTGGAGACGCCTGGAGGAGCACTTCCATTCAATAGGATTGAAAATGGCTTTGGAGCTCACTCAGCTGATCAGTGATCTGAGGAGAGAAGAAGATCTCCTCGAATGCTGGAGACGCCTGGAAGAGCACTGCCATTCAATAGGATTGAAAATGGATTCGGAGCTCACTCAGCTGATCAGTGATCTGAGGAGTGAAGAAGATCTCCTCGAATGCTGGAGACGCCTGGAAGAGCACTTCCATTCAATAGGATTGAAAATGGCTTTGGAGCTCACTCAGCTGAACAGTGATCTGAGGAGTGAAGAAGATCTCCTCGAATGCTGGAGACGCCTGGAGGAGCACTTCCATTCAATAGGATTGAAAATGGCTTTGGAGCTCACTCAGCTGATCAGTGATCTGAGGAGAGAAGAAGATCTCCTCGAATGCTGGAGACGCCTGGAAGAGCACTTCCATTCAATAGGATTGAAAATGGATTCGGAGCTCACTCAGCTGATCAGTGATCTGAAGAGTGAAGAAGCCTTTGAGCAATGATTTGCAGCGTTTTTTACCCACCAACATTTTTTTTACCCACCAACTTTTTTTTACCTGCCAGCTAGGTACTACCTACCACACCATACTGGCTTCACACCTTCACAATCAAGTTTATTAGAAAGAACTAAATGCTTCACACTCGATTGGAAAAATAGAAAGCTTCATATGGAAATTTGATTACTGGTTACGCAGAAGGCAAAACTGTATACAAATCGAAGAAATGAACAGCGATCGCATTTTAGTCCGATAAAATTTGAATGGAGACTAGACCTCTTTTGCGATTCACACTCATGATTCTGTTTTATCGAAGGAAAACCTTCAAGTACTCGTAGGGACCGAACGATTTGTCCTACAGAGCTCCGGGTGGTCTCAAAAATTTTTTAAAATTCAATACTATTTAAAATTGGTGAAAAAACGATACCTTTATTTCGATAGTTTTCGAGCTAGGGCACTCTTGAAAATTTCAACCCTTAATTTTCACTCCTTAGAAGTGACCTACATCAACCAAAAGCTTCGCGGCACAACTAGACCCCAAATGGAGCCCATATACCAAATTTGAACCAAATTGGTCCAGTGTTGCTAAGAAAAGTGCCGCGTACGGCGGACGGCGTACGGCGGACGGGCGGAAATTTTTTTTTTTTTTCGATTGAAAAAACCTGTTTACCTTGTTTACCTTGAAACGTAAAACATCAAATTTTGAGGGGGGGTTAAATTTTTTTTTTCTTGCTCGATTCCAAAGGCTTATTATTGAAAATAATAAACCAAAATGGTCAGCCTAACAGTAGTGGTGTCGCAGATTTGCATTTTCGATTCCAAATTCGGATTCAGCGCTACTGAAAATTTCCTGTACATTGGTCTTTCGCACAAAATTTTGTTTAGATTGGATGTGTAAGGGTTGGGAAGATTTTGTGAGATATCACCACTGTTAGGAGAAGTAGGTGTTGCGAGGGATCGTGAACGTCATAATTTGACATTCGATTACGCTCCTTCCCAACCGTCAGAAACAGTAGATTTCACTGGGATTTCCGTTGAAAAATGACATAAATCAGTCAGAATCGCCAGCTCACCAACTCAAGTAGGTACCTTTTTGTTTGCCATTTATACCTACTACTAGCCTATGAGTAAATTATAGCAAAAATTCATCCCAACGCTTCTCCTTGAGGTGCCTTGAGACTTGTACCCAATCAGTCTGCGTTCTCGGAGTTGTGCGCGACTCTCTTAACCTTGACGACAGTTTACAGACAATAATTTGTGACCTTTTTAACCAACACATTGGGAATATGGTAACAAGACGGGCCTTCAAAATTCCAATGAGGTTAAAAAAAATCAGTTAATCACCTTCTTCCTTTGTTTTGGTAGTTCCAAATTGAGGTTCGTAATTAACTTTATTTTTCAATAAAAATTTATATAAATACTGACTTCGGTGAACACAAGTAGTGTTATCATGGTGATGAATCGAAAGAGACCAGTTACAGCTCAAATGGACTGTAAGCCCATTGATTTGTGTCATGATAGAAATCATGAATACTACCATACTTATTTCACCAGACTCAATCGGTTCAAAGTTGAAAAAATACAAGGAAAAGATTTGAAAATTTGGTGGATTTCGGGTTTTTAGTGTTTGTTGTGTCCACAGATTGGGACACAACATTCTTACCGGAGAAAACAGACCAATTTTGAAAATTTTTGAACAGGGAACTTTTCCAGCCACATTCGATGAATCAGTGAAGAACTCTCTCTCTCTCCCTCCCACAATTCACAAATAATATTCCTGACTTTGAATTTTCAGGTTTTTCCTGACTGGCGACCACACTGAGAATATTTATATGAAAACCTGGACTTTAACAGGATACTGGAAAATCCCATACTGCACCCCAGGGATGAGCTGAAATCGCAGTCAAACTCTAAATTCAGAAATACTTACACCCGCCTAAAAATTGAGCGGAAATTTTGTGGTCCCATTTCTGTGATCGAATGTTGTAAGTTTCGTGCGACGTTACGACTATAACGTAGACAGTTTTACGCATTTAAAAAGGGCAAGAATAGCAGATACACATTATCGTCCAATCTGCTGGTATAATTTCATATCGTGAACGAACAAAAACCGGAGTTCCCATGCGGAACGGCGTATCGGTGCATCTGAAAGAGGGACTGATTTAGACTCTTGGCATCGCCTCGTGGAACCAGATTTGTACCCAACCTCAGATGGCAAAGAATTTCTTCCGAGATAAGTCGGCCAACAATGGAAGAAACCGTGAATAACCCGAAGAGGGGGGGAATGCAGAGGAACGGCGGAATTCAAAGGAAGGTTCTGCGGGATTCTTAGTTTAAATTCCTTCAATGGGGACTCCAACGTGATTCCTTACCCCAGCAGAATATAGATAATAATGATATCTAGTTCAGAATAATGGATTGGTCCATCTTTATTCAGACAACATACGCACCAATACAAAGTGGGTTTCAAACTGTGAGTTCATACTGAGTTCTTGGGGAGACTGGTGTAAATTCATAAATAATACCACCAAGTTTGTGAGTTTTTGCTTGAAATATTTATTTTAGAACCGTTTGATTAGTTTGATTCCCAAATTTCCAAAGGAATATCGTATGTCCTCAAAGTGTTAACCAGGTGAAAAATAGTAGGTACTCTCGCACCTTTTTTCCCCAAAACCTCATCATGATGACAGCAGGAGCACACGACAATATTATAGAAGACATGAAAGTGAATGAAACGTGATTGGCTGAGTCAATAACCCGCTTCAACTTGATTGACCAAATCGATAACCCGATACCCCCACAATCAGTCAAGGTTGCCTCTGATTCCTTACGTGAAAACCAAACCTACGAGATTTGAACACTGGAGCTCGAAACAACCCAAAGCAGTGGTAGTTATCTCTAACAGGTCTCATAACAAGTTACAATCGCACGCAATTGTTTCAGCAGGTACTGATTCAACTAAATATTTAGTAAAATTCGTTCTTATAGGACAGCTAGAAACTATTAAAAGTCTAAGATTTTTAGAATTACATAGGTATCTTACCTTGTATACCTATCAATAATTCAAGAGGGTTATGTTATTCACGAAGGTAATGGGGGAATTTCGAGACCTGTTGAAATTGACATATTCGATCTTAGTACATGAAAGTGCGTGTTTTAACAGAAAATGTGTTTACTTCGGGCTTGTATTTGAGCAAATTCAACCCTTCACGAACTTTTCCAGCTGTTCCCAGCGGTCAGAAATTCTTCGAACCAATAACACCAGACGCGCACTGGTTGAGCACGAAAGGCGAATCGCTGTCAGAGCAGTGACATCGCAGAACACAGAAGTTCGTTCAACGTCGTCAAACACCTCGGAACCCGTTCTCACCAAACGCGTATTAGTGAATCAACCATTCGCAAGCATTCACAGTTATTCGAGTAGTAGCGAACATTCGCAGACAACGATTGGAGCAATGTTTGCACGCATGTTCTGTTCACACCGAGCCAGCATTCATGGAAATCAACCTCGAGCGTTTGCAGTTGTTCCCAAGCAGCGAAATTCGAATTCCTTTGAAATACAGAAACCGAATGCGAACATTAACTGCTCGGTTGGCCGATGTTTGCCAACAACCATGAACCCATTTACACCTCACGAGCCTTTGCCAAATCTAAGGTTCGTCCGGTGTAAATGGGGCTTGAGAACATCTGCGCTGATTACAATATTGGGTCCTACTACCATAATGGCCATTTCAACAATAAACCTCAAAATTTTTTGTTTTTATTCATTTTTGAGAAAAAGTAGTAGCTACAGTTATAATTAAGGGACAAATTGAAGGTGATTATATTGCCATCAAATTCCTTTTATTCTACTATTTTCAAAAGATTATATTGCCTTCAAATTCCTTTTATTATACTATTTTTCAAAAAATGTATTTTATTTTTGTATGTTCTTTTTATATCAATAAATAATTCTTCTCTCTCTCTCTGAAATGAGTAATTTTGCGAGTGAAAGGCTCACAACACGACAATTTAACTTTTGGTTTATTATTTTCAATAATGAACCTTTGGAAACTATCGCAAATTTAACTTAATTTAAATAGTTACAGGGCATAAATTATTGAAAATATCATAAAAACTAAAAAAAGTGCAAACATTTCGCGGTAGCAAGTCGGCGAGTAGACAGTTCTGTGTGTCGACACTCGCCAACTATCTCACTCGCTCCCAACCCAACTCGCCAACTGTCTGCTAGTAAACTCGCCCTGTGTCATCGAGGCTTAATAGTGCACCAATGCTTTTAGATTACGGACCCATCTTTTGAGCCAAACGTATCCATGAAGTCAAGATCTCCTCATAGCACAAAGTGTTTAGGGGCAGATGGATGTTGATTACATTGGACTTGCTTTCTAGTAAACCATGGCTACATCTACCAACAAAACGCTGCAGACCATTGCCCAAAGGCTTATTATTTTCTGTATAGATCACCCTTCTGTATAGATCTCTCCCTACCAACCATAAGTAGGGAGAGATCCCAAACCACCCAACCACCCACCAACCCAAACCCAACCACCTACCAAATGGAAATGAAGGGCTGTCATTGCTCGATTCCAAAGGCTTTATTATTGAAAATAAGATATCGTAACAATCCGTTACAATCGTAATAATCCGTTATTGAAAATACGATCGTAATAAACCAAAAGGATTAAGCGAGAAAAAAATGTGTACACTTCAGGAGTCTGTTCAAACTTTTCAACTACCTAATTTACTTATTAGGTACCTAGGTAAATATTGCTCTATAACAATTAAAATTATTGATATGCGATTTGGCAGAAAATTTGACATCAATTTAATTTATCGCTGTTTCTACATGATCTAGCGCTGTTTCCAATAGAGCCAGCATGAAAAAGTACTTGATAAAATTGAAGATATTTTTCAATATGACTGAAATTTGGTCACCAGACCAGATCAGGCCACAGATTAGGGCCGAAATTGCGAAGCAAAGCTCATGGAGGAGGTTACCACAATTTTGGGAGCCCGAAGGACCCGAACCTCTTCATCCTCAGTCCGCAGGATCAGTGGAAAGAATGAACAGTTTTATCACCAAGTTCGTAGCAATGTTTGTGGATGAACACCAAGCAAACTGGGATGACAAACTTCCGTTTTTTCTTCTGGCCTATCGGTCTGCTCCCCATGCTACCACTGGTTACTCGCCTGCACAACTTCTCTTTGGAAGGGACCTTCACATACCGGATACTCTAGTGAGACCTGCAGCGACGAAGCCTGCGATGCTAACTACATCTTCTGCTCTCCAGCTTAGGACCGATCTGGCAAAAGTAAGGGATTTTGCTCAAAAGAATGCTGGATTGAAGACGAGAGCACAAAGAGAATTTTTCGATCGTAGAGCCCAGCAGCCTTCATTCAAAGAAGGGGACTGGGTGTAGGTACACGATCCAAAACGTGTACGTGGTAAGTGCCCCAAACTTCAGCCACAGTGGACAGGACCATGGGTAGTGTCACCAAACAAGAGTGGCGTATTGTTCCAGATGAAGATGGGGAGGAAGAGAAGACTTCTCCATGCAAACAGACTATCAAGGGCGGATATGAAGCCCATGGACGGGCCAAAACGAGAGGTGGTGGGGAGGGGGGTAGTGTGGTAAATCCACACAATTAGCATGTGTGTTGTGTGGTTACGAGTTGTTGATTCTGAAAAGTTGTTGTTGAGCTTGAAAAGTCGGTCTAAAATATACCCGGCTATTTGTTACGTGTTCGTTGCTGTTTTTACAATATCATTTTTTGCGGTTTAGTACCCGATTATGTTCTGGCAAATGAGAAGGATTCGATGTTGGAGGCTGTTCGAGTGGTGATACATCAGAAATGAACCTTCAAACAACCTGAATTGCAAAGAGGCCCTTGCTGCTTCTCATCGGTAGGAACTATTACGAATTTATTAACTAAGGTCCAAGTACCAATCTTTCACAAAATAGGGGGGGGGGGAAAGGAATTAGTTCACTTAAGTCAAAAGCTAAAGCAAAAGGGCAGGTGGTCCTGCATGTGACGCTCAGACGGCGGGTTGCTATGGTTACATCCTTTCCACCACCGATCATTATTTCCCCCTCCCCAGGCCAGCCTGCAAACCTTTCGCGAAAACTTATAGGGAAAACCCCCACTACATCTCTCTTTCGTGCCATTATTCCTTCGAAACCCATACACTTTCCATACTATGTGTATTGCGGGACTTACGATAACGGCGAACGTATAGATACGATATGAAAAACACGAGTGTTTGTAAACTTGTCTTTTGAGCCACGGTAAATTATAATTCTTGCGAAATACTCTCTCATTGTCACCCTTGTGCCATAGGTAACGCCGCTTACAGCAAGCCAGCCGCTTTTAGGTCCCAGGAGTGCAGCCAAGTGAGAATTCAGTGATTTAATCAATTGCATATCTGAATCTAAAACTGACTAAGTTCAAAACGACCAATGGCAAAAGGAAATTGAAAATGGGTATTCATGAGGAAGTGGAGCAGATTAACCAGTACGAGGCTGGAATCGTAGCCCATCAGGAAAACAGCCTTCACAAAGAAACGAACGATAACACGATACTGATTCATCCAAGTTGATAATTCGTGTTGACTATTAGTCGCTAGAACCACGTTTGACTACAAAACATCGAAATGTGTGTATCGGGAGGCAAATGTATACTCAGACCGCCACTCGCCAGATACTTGCTTCTTGCTGAAGTGAGAGTAGGGGTATCCAAACCTCAGCAGGGGCTTAATGCGAAGATATGAGACATACCTGTGTTGTTTGTATTTGAATTTTGCCTTTCCATCACGTCATTGGTACACGAACCATAATATAGCAAGGCTTAGCAAGACCTCAGCTGACGAGCCACTGAAGCCCCTGAAGAAGGCTTCGTGCCTCGTAGATGGGGGCCTCAAACGATCAAAGAAGCCCGACAACGTGTTTAGAAAGGCTTCCCCGAGCTTGACACCGAGTTCGTATCATTAGGAGCAAAGGCTCATATTTGAGAAGTTGGAACGAGCTGTGACTAACCGATTCGACACCCGGGATTTTATAATACCAAAAACCATTAATACGTAGGTACCTATCACATTTCGAAACACTCCGACCAAATAAATGATGAGTACATACTCGTAGATTGGTCCGATGCCCTTCGAATTGAACATAATACCACAAAAGACCACGTTGCTAGTTATTCGAAGTAGGTCAAAAACGACTGGATGTTGACTTTCTGCTAAGAAAATGGAAACGGAAATCAGTGTTTTCTTGGCAGAAATTCTCAGGAAGGACTAAGGCGGCAACACAAGATACTTAGTTAAGTCACTTGAAACATACGGTGTGTGATTACCAAGCTCTAACTGGACACAAAATGATTTCCCAAGAGTTGATTTTCCATTCCAACATCTAATGAAATCGTTGATATTCATGAGGCCTGTACACTGTAAATCAGTGCAGACCTAAGATAACAGTCGAAAAACGAGTAGGTCTATCTCATTACAAGAAGTGCTGCTCTAAATTGGCAAATGTTTGGAAAAATTTGTCGACGTCGGTGACCATCAAAAATATAGGGGAAAAACGGGTTAACTCGATTTTTTTCGGAAATTCAGGTTATGTTGGTTCCTTATAGATTTTCGGGTGGCGGACACGATGAGATCATTAGAACGAGGGAAAAACGAGTCCAAATGGTCGAAAATCGCCGGTGAATAAGGGAAAAGTGTACAAGGGAAAAACTGGTAAACGCCAGTCGCCTCCCATCCCCCCTACGCTAAATATATCTCCCTCCCTCTCCATTCAGGATTTCCACGAATCATGTGTTTCATATTTTCCATAGTGCCGAATCCAGATCTTTTTGTTAGTGTTTCCGCGTCTTAATGTGGGGTTTTCGTTAACTTCGGTGCATACCTAAACTAGTGATGTTTTTTCAAACTTTCCGTCCGCCGTACAAGGCACTTCCCTTAGTTCCCATGGACAGATTTTGATGAAATTTGGTAGGTATATGAGCTCCATTTGGGGTCTAGTTGTGCCCTGAAGCTTTTGGTTGATTTCGGTCACTTCTAAGGGTTGACAAATAAGGATTGAAATGTTGAAAACGCCCTAGCTCAAAAAATTTCGACGTATAGGTTTTTTTCAACAAATTAAGATAGTACTGAATTTAGAGAGAACACGCGGAGCTCTGTAGGACGATACGTTCGCTCCTTACGAGAACTTAAGGGTTGGATAAATCAGAAACACGTGTGTGAATCGCAAATGATCTCCGTTCAAATTTTAGCTGACTGAAATGCGATGGCTGTTCGTTTCTTCGAGTTGTACCTACTCAGTTTTGCGTCCTTAGCAACCAGTAATCAAATTTCCTCATGAAGGCAACTCCCTGTTTCTTCGAACTGAATGTGAAGCCTTTATTTCATTCAAATAAACTTGATTGTGAAGTAGGTAGGTAGTATCTATGGTTGGTAGATGGTGACAATGGCAAAGCCGAGTTCTTTGCAGACGAGTGATGTATATAGAAAAAAAATAAACCTTTGTGTAATAATTTGCAGTGTTTTTTGAATAGCCTACTTCTTTTTGACTTCAATTCTAATTTTACTGATCGATTAGGTATGTACGTTTGCCACAAATAAACATTTTTTGGACTCGAAAACATGGTTCATTCATTACTCCTGGTTCTGAGGATAGTTAGGCACAACCTTTGGTTTCACAGTCAAATTCTATGCAACTCCAAGAATGAGAAGGCATTCCCAGAAAAATGTTATATTCCTTAGATTCAAAATTGTTGAGTTTTCTGAGGAAAAAATGCTCTCCTGAAAAATTATAAAACCCCGAGTTAACCCGTTTTTCCTCTGTAGTCTTCAAATCCCGATGAGTCGTGGGATATTATATTTCTTATGAGTTGATGGAAATATATGGACAAATACATTCTGGAACTTAAATCGTCGTAAAACTTCCATTGTGAAATTAGTAACTTTCAATCCCGAAAGTACCAAGATGGATGTACCTTCAGGGGTGGCAATAATCATGAGCACAGTTTATTAACCTGTTTGAGCAGTATTCAGTTCTTAGGTACCAGTAAGCAAGCGATCACAAAATGCTTAAACCGGGTAGATTTTGAATATTTTACCCAAGTGGGCGTGAAATAGACGGCCTATTCAACGTTGCTTGGAACATTTACTCCGATTTTATCACTGAAACGACTCATAGTTAGACAATCTTTAAATCTCAGTTGACTGCGTCCATCAATATTAAACAACTACCATCCTTAGAAGGGACTTCAAATCATTAGAATAAAGACAAACTTTTTCGAGTCAAATCTGTCGTGACTGAAAACAATGCGGAAGTAGGTGGTGTATTTCAGGACGTAGAGGGACTTCAGTAGAGAACCTGAAGGAGCAATGATCCGGCTGCTATTTTTACGCGGGCGGTCAAACATCGCGTTGGCGACTTCACCCACCGGTTCGATGCGAAAGGTGATGTGGATATAGAAAAGGTAGGTAATCCGATAGTTTGCTGATTTTTTTCGAAGAAAGATAGGAAGGTAGGTGGGATTAAAATATCATTGGAAAATATTGGTGAATTCCCCCACTCTCGATCGAATGAATGAGTTTTACACCAGAATATTCATTGAGGTTCATTAAGGAAATATAATTATTGGTTCCCTCTATAGAGGGAACCAATAATTATATTTCCTTATTAACAACTCTTCCAGGACGGAAAGCCCTAATCAAAAAGCCAAATACTCCCAAAACCCAATCATTTCCTATAGGAATTGATTGAATCCTATAGGAAATGATTGGGTTTTGGGAGTATTTGGTTTTTTGATTAGGGCTTTCCGTCCTGGAAGAGCTGTTTACCATTTTCAAGTGCCCTGCAAAATATTCAAAATGTCTCTTTTGACCATTATTCAAATTTCCAGTTATCCACTATGAGTATAGTATACCGGGTGTCCCAGAAGTTATGGTCCACCCTCCGGCATTTCCGTATTTCATTACGTAATAAAATGGGCCCAACGCCATTTTTCATATTTTTTTGTAAAGAATTCAGGAAAAATACTTTTGCGCAAAAAAATTGCGCGCAATCGTGCGCAATTGACACTAACTTTGTTTTTTCAAATGGGAACCCCCATTTTTTATTGCAGATTCAGATTCTACGTCAAATTTCATGAGAAATTCATACCCGAATCGATGTTTTTCATCGCGTGCAACTGGTACTTTTCGCGCGCAAAGTGACCAGGGTGCGCAAAAGTGAATTTTTTTTAACCCCCAAGTGTGGCACATTTTTTTTTCATTATTTTTGACGCTGAATCACGTGGTGAGGTCCTTTCTTCGATTTCATCGTTATTTTTCCAAATTTAGAAGGAAAAATAATGTTTTTGGACTTTATTTTCCCTCACCCTTTCGCAATACGGGCTGGGTGGGGACCTGGCTAGATTAAAAATAAATTCCTCACTTATAAATTTTAAAAAAATATTGGAAATAGTGGAAAGTTAAAAAAAATGAATCAAAAAGCTTCTCATCTCAAAATTTTCAAAAAAAAAAATTAAAAGTTACAAAATTTCCGAAAACAAGTAGTAATAAAAAACTAAGATAATAATAATGAATTTTGATTTACGTTTATCATGTTGACCTCTTATTTCAATTATTATATTAAATAACTCTTCGGGTGTTGACGGGTGAAGATTTTTACTCAGGTCGGTTGTTTTATGCTTTATTCTTTTTTCTCCCAACGTTTCGCGTTTATGAAAAAACGCATCTTCAGGGGTTTCCTACAGACAACAAAACAATATTAGGAAGGATAAGAAAATTAATCACCCATTATCGGTTTTCACATCCTAACTAACCTAAAAGCTACTATAATATACTACATACTTACATTAAATCTTCATTTCTAAGTGAAACAACGTCGGATGTACCGTAGATACATATTAGTCAGGGAGGTTTTTTTGGTAGGTACAATTATTCATACCTGTTGTGTGCAACAAAACCACAATAAATTAATAAGTTATACAATTAAAGTTATGAGACCCTCAAATATTCATTAAATTTACTATTTCTGCATCAACTTGTCAAACATTATCATTACATACCTTGTCATTCATTTCGTTTCATTTCAGCAGATAAAACAACAAAATTAAAGCTTTTATAAAAATGTAACAACAATAACCGACCAATTGACTAGAAAGGCACATGACTAGACTTTTTAATAATAACTAATAATTGCATTTTTGCTAGGAACATATTAACTAATTAATTTGAGTAAAATACTGTCTAATCACAGTCATTATCAGCTGATATCACAGTTCATTTTTATTGCCTTGATAGTTCAAGATTAGACACAACCACTTCCCACAAACAATAGGAATGTGGTGTTGTCATGGTGGAATACAGTAAAATTTATTTTGGAGTTATTAAAATTAATTATTGCACACATCAGGTTTATTTGCTATATTAATTTGTACGAGGTTCAAACAAACAGAAGAACTTTGGGTTTAAAACTTTTAAATCATTCTTTCTGATGTTGTACACATCATTTCCACCTTTCACAATGTGGATATTTTCAAGGATTTTTCTCTTTTTCATATTATGTTCATTAGCTAATATTTTCACTCCATCGATATCAATTTCATGCCTGACATTTCGGCAATGCTGGGCAATCCCAGACACGCTGGTCTTCTTATTATAAATGTCCTTGTCGTGCTCTATTAATCTTTTTTTGAGAGGTCTATATGATTCTCCAACATAATAATTTTTTGAACAGTCATCGTTTTTACAACTTAATTTATATATACAATTTCGTTTTTCAAGCTTCTCTACTTTATCTTTGGTCCTTGAAAGACTCTTTCCAATAACATTACCATATTTCCAAGCGATCGACACATTATGCTTCTTCCACATTCCTTGGATATTGCCAGCAACCACTGGGTTGTATGTGAAGGAAACATAGGCTTTTCTATTAGAGTTATCGGGGTTTGGGTTGACGATATTCTTCATCAGACTTTTGTTTTGGACATTTTGTGCTGTGTCTTTCATTGTAGTGATTTTATTACTACTATCATTCTTTTGGGCTTCAAGTTTACGGATAGCAAGGAGAACTTTGGACGGAGTCTTTATTTGAAACTTGGGTGTATCTTTAATTTCACGATTTACATTACTCAATTTAATTTTCTGTATGGCTTTGTTAATTTGAAAACGAATGATTTTAATTGGATAATCATTTGCCGAACAGATAGTAATGATTTTATCCTTAACTTCATCATAATACTTAATAGATGTTCTGAGTAGAGCATTGTACGCCATATTATAGATCAAATTAGACTTGAAATATTTGGGGTGGCTTGAATGGAAATTTATCATTTTTGCCGAAAACACTGGTTTAGTATACCATTTGAACTCCAGCTTTTTTTCATTTCTAATTATACTCATATCAAGGAACGGAATTTCCCCTTTCATCTCACATTCCATTTCGAACTGTAGTTTCTTGTTATACTGATTAAATATTGGTTTAATACGGTCAAGATCCTGCCTCTTAATACTCAAAATAAGGTCATCATAGTATTTATATATAAATTTAATCTCTAACTTACTATCAGCAATTACAGTTTTTATTAAATGGTTCATCACAATTCCGGCAGCAGTACCTGAAATTGAGTTCCCCATCTGGAGGTTTTTCCCTCTATAATGCTCCTTATTATGCACAAAATAGCCATCCTCGCAACAAATCCGAAGTCCCTCCAGAAAAGTATGAACATCCTTAATTGGCGAATCCTTACTGATAATATTCCAATTATCTCGTATGATATTGTAACACGCATTCAGAGGTATACTTGGGTACATTGATATAACATCTAAGGATACAAGAACTTCATCTTCAGCCAATTCCACGTTCTCTAGCTTACCACGAAGGTCCAAAGCATTTTTCACATCATACTCATTATCAGCACAGAAATTATGGAGATAACTCTTGTACATTTTTGATATTTTCGAGGACACGCTATTACTACCATCCACAATACATCTTACTGGATAATCTTTTTTATGTAATTTAACTAAACCACTGATCCTTGGTGCCTGGCCATGGATGTTGAGAAATTTGTTTTTTTCGGTTTTGGTTATGTACCCTTTCTTGATGAGTTTTTCCGTAAATTTTACAACTTTTTTATTCATCTCGTCAGTAGGATCACTCCTTTGCTTATGAAATTCACTTTTATTTGAGATGAGGTTACTTATTTTCTCATCATACTGCTCTTTAGTAATTATTACGACTTTTTGGGTTTTATCAGCTTTAACCACAAGGATGTTCCGATTTCGTTTCAAAAATAGTTTTGTACGTTGTTCGAGCTTGCTAATTTTTTGGGCTACTTTACGGCTCACATCCTTAGGTATTTTATATAAATTATGGCCATTTTTATTGTTTGTTACAATATTTACCATCTGATTACGTATAATATCTTTATCGATTTCAGGTAAATCCAAATTTCCCAAGTTGAATTCACATTCAGTAATTAATTGCTCAATGGCCTTGTCATCAACTGTATCAATTTTATTAAATTTAGTACTGTACGTAAAATATTCAATTACTTCCTCAGGTACTCTAACATTAGCGAGATTAACTACCCAGTCCTTTTTATTTACAGTAAATTTGTTTGGGTTACATGGAGTTGATATTTGTTCTACTGGTTTGGTGGGACAGGATTTTTTGGTGTCATTAGTGTGTGAGCGCGGTAAGATACTTCGGTGGTACGACTCAAATTCTTTGCAATAATCATTAATCATGGTTATTACATTAGGTTTATCTTCTATGGCTTGCATTAAGAGACTCTTTTCCTTATCTACTTTACGTTTAAGCTTGCGGGTTTCATCGTGTGCTTCACTCAAACTTAAATTAAGGATAACTCGACTAAAATTTGAAATAGCACCGTCAATTTTCCGTGACTTTGTAGAGTTCTCTTTGAAAAAGCATCGAACTTTATCAATAGTGTTTGTTATGGTTTTTGGATAAGTGCATTCATACTTGTATTCCATCAATTGGTTAATTTTTTCCGACCATCTGACCATCTGCTTTATACATTTCTTAACATTATGTAATTTTGTACATTGTAGCCTATTAAGTTGTCCTTTAATACTATTGAACATTCCGTTCAATCTATTCTGGCATGGAGCCAAATCATTTTGATTTACGTTTATCATGTTGACCTCTTATTTCAATTATTATATTAAATAACTCTTCGGGTGTTGACGGGTGAAGATTTTTACTCAGGTCGGTTGTTTTATGCTTTATTCTTTTTTCTCCCAACGTTTCGCGTTTATGAAAAAACGCATCTTCAGGGGTTTCCTACAGACAACAAAACAATATTAGGAAGGATAAGAAAATTAATCACCCATTATCGGTTTTCACATCCTAACTAACCTAAAAGCTACTATAATATACTACATACTTACATTAAATCTTCATTTCTAAGTGAAACAACGTCGGATGTACCGTAGATACATATTAGTCAGGGAGGTTTTTTTGGTAGGTACAATTATTCATACCTGTTGTGTGCAACAAAACCACAATAAATTAATAAGTTATACAATTAAAGTTATGAGACCCTCAAATATTCATTAAATTTACTATTTCTGCATCAACTTGTCAAACATTATCATTACATACCTTGTCATTCATTTCGTTTCATTTCAGCAGATAAAACAACAAAATTAAAGCTTTTATAAAAATGTAACAACAATAACCGACCAATTGACTAGAAAGGCACATGACTAGACTTTTTAATAATAACTAATAATTGCATTTTTGCTAGGAACATATTAACTAATTAATTTGAGTAAAATACTGTCTAATCACAGTCATTATCAGCTGATATCACAGTTCATTTTTATTGCCTTGATAGTTCAAGATTAGACACAACCACTTCCCACAAACAATAGGAATGTGGTGTTGTCATGGTGGAATACAGTAAAATTTATTTTGGAGTTATTAAAATTAATTATTGCACACATCAGGTTTATTTTAATAACTCCAAAATAAATTTTACTGTATTCCACCATGACAACACCACATTCCTATTGTTTGTGGGAAGTGGTTGTGTCTAATCTTGAACTATCAAGGCAATAAAAATGAACTGTGATATCAGCTGATAATGACTGTGATTAGACAGTATTTTACTCAAATTAATTAGTTAATATGTTCCTAGCAAAAATGCAATTATTAGTTATTATTAAAAAGTCTAGTCATGTGCCTTTCTAGTCAATTGGTCGGTTATTGTTGTTACATTTTTATAAAAGCTTTAATTTTGTTGTTTTATCTGCTGAAATGAAACGAAATGAATGACAAGGTATGTAATGATAATGTTTGACAAGTTGATGCAGAAATAGTAAATTTAATGAATATTTGAGGGTCTCATAACTTTAATTGTATAACTTATTAATTTATTGTGGTTTTGTTGCACACAACAGGTATGAATAATTGTACCTACCAAAAAAACCTCCCTGACTAATATGTATCTACGGTACATCCGACGTTGTTTCACTTAGAAATGAAGATTTAATGTAAGTATGTAGTATATTATAGTAGCTTTTAGGTTAGTTAGGATGTGAAAACCGATAATGGGTGATTAATTTTCTTATCCTTCCTAATATTGTTTTGTTGTCTGTAGGAAACCCCTGAAGATGCGTTTTTTCATAAACGCGAAACGTTGGGAGAAAAAAGAATAAAGCATAAAACAACCGACCTGAGTAAAAATCTTCACCCGTCAACACCCGAAGAGTTATTTAATATAATAATTGAAATAAGAGGTCAACATGATAAACGTAAATCAAAATGATTTGGCTCCATGCCAGAATAGATTGAACGGAATGTTCAATAGTATTAAAGGACAACTTAATAGGCTACAATGTACAAAATTACATAATGTTAAGAAATGTATAAAGCAGATGGTCAGATGGTCGGAAAAAATTAACCAATTGATGGAATACAAGTATGAATGCACTTATCCAAAAACCATAACAAACACTATTGATAAAGTTCGATGCTTTTTCAAAGAGAACTCTACAAAGTCACGGAAAATTGACGGTGCTATTTCAAATTTTAGTCGAGTTATCCTTAATTTAAGTTTGAGTGAAGCACACGATGAAACCCGCAAGCTTAAACGTAAAGTAGATAAGGAAAAGAGTCTCTTAATGCAAGCCATAGAAGATAAACCTAATGTAATAACCATGATTAATGATTATTGCAAAGAATTTGAGTCGTACCACCGAAGTATCTTACCGCGCTCACACACTAATGACACCAAAAAATCCTGTCCCACCAAACCAGTAGAACAAATATCAACTCCATGTAACCCAAACAAATTTACTGTAAATAAAAAGGACTGGGTAGTTAATCTCGCTAATGTTAGAGTACCTGAGGAAGTAATTGAATATTTTACGTACAGTACTAAATTTAATAAAATTGATACAGTTGATGACAAGGCCATTGAGCAATTAATTACTGAATGTGAATTCAACTTGGGAAATTTGGATTTACCTGAAATCGATAAAGATATTATACGTAATCAGATGGTAAATATTGTAACAAACAATAAAAATGGCCATAATTTATATAAAATACCTAAGGATGTGAGCCGTAAAGTAGCCCAAAAAATTAGCAAGCTCGAACAACGTACAAAACTATTTTTGAAACGAAATCGGAACATCCTTGTGGTTAAAGCTGATAAAACCCAAAAAGTCGTAATAATTACTAAAGAGCAGTATGATGAGAAAATAAGTAACCTCATCTCAAATAAAAGTGAATTTCATAAGCAAAGGAGTGATCCTACTGACGAGATGAATAAAAAAGTTGTAAAATTTACGGAAAAACTCATCAAGAAAGGGTACATAACCAAAACCGAAAAAAACAAATTTCTCAACATCCATGGCCAGGCACCAAGGATCAGTGGTTTAGTTAAATTACATAAAAAAGATTATCCAGTAAGATGTATTGTGGATGGTAGTAATAGCGTGTCCTCGAAAATATCAAAAATGTACAAGAGTTATCTCCATAATTTCTGTGCTGATAATGAGTATGATGTGAAAAATGCTTTGGACCTTCGTGGTAAGCTAGAGAACGTGGAATTGGCTGAAGATGAAGTTCTTGTATCCTTAGATGTTATATCAATGTACCCAAGTATACCTCTGAATGCGTGTTACAATATCATACGAGATAATTGGAATATTATCAGTAAGGATTCGCCAATTAAGGATGTTCATACTTTTCTGGAGGGACTTCGGATTTGTTGCGAGGATGGCTATTTTGTGCATAATAAGGAGCATTATAGAGGGAAAAACCTCCAGATGGGGAACTCAATTTCAGGTACTGCTGCCGGAATTGTGATGAACCATTTAATAAAAACTGTAATTGCTGATAGTAAGTTAGAGATTAAATTTATATATAAATACTATGATGACCTTATTTTGAGTATTAAGAGGCAGGATCTTGACCGTATTAAACCAATATTTAATCAGTATAACAAGAAACTACAGTTCGAAATGGAATGTGAGATGAAAGGGGAAATTCCGTTCCTTGATATGAGTATAATTAGAAATGAAAAAAAGCTGGAGTTCAAATGGTATACTAAACCAGTGTTTTCGGCAAAAATGATAAATTTCCATTCAAGCCACCCCAAATATTTCAAGTCTAATTTGATCTATAATATGGCGTACAATGCTCTACTCAGAACATCTATTAAGTATTATGATGAAGTTAAGGATAAAATCATTACTATCTGTTCGGCAAATGATTATCCAATTAAAATCATTCGTTTTCAAATTAACAAAGCCATACAGAAAATTAAATTGAGTAATGTAAATCGTGAAATTAAAGATACACCCAAGTTTCAAATAAAGACTCCGTCCAAAGTTCTCCTTGCTATCCGTAAACTTGAAGCCCAAAAGAATGATAGTAGTAATAAAATCACTACAATGAAAGACACAGCACAAAATGTCCAAAACAAAAGTCTGATGAAGAATATCGTCAACCCAAACCCCGATAACTCTAATAGAAAAGCCTATGTTTCCTTCACATACAACCCAGTGGTTGCTGGCAATATCCAAGGAATGTGGAAGAAGCATAATGTGTCGATCGCTTGGAAATATGGTAATGTTATTGGAAAGAGTCTTTCAAGGACCAAAGATAAAGTAGAGAAGCTTGAAAAACGAAATTGTATATATAAATTAAGTTGTAAAAACGATGACTGTTCAAAAAATTATTATGTTGGAGAATCATATAGACCTCTCAAAAAAAGATTAATAGAGCACGACAAGGACATTTATAATAAGAAGACCAGCGTGTCTGGGATTGCCCAGCATTGCCGAAATGTCAGGCATGAAATTGATATCGATGGAGTGAAAATATTAGCTAATGAACATAATATGAAAAAGAGAAAAATCCTTGAAAATATCCACATTGTGAAAGGTGGAAATGATGTGTACAACATCAGAAAGAATGATTTAAAAGTTTTAAACCCAAAGTTCTTCTGTTTGTTTGAACCTCGTACAAATTAATATAGCAAATAAACCTGATGTGTGCAATAATTAATTTTAATAACTCCAAAATAAATTTTACTGTATTCCACCATGACAACACCACATTCCTATTGTTTGTGGGAAGTGGTTGTGTCTAATCTTGAACTATCAAGGCAATAAAAATGAACTGTGATATCAGCTGATAATGACTGTGATTAGACAGTATTTTACTCAAATTAATTAGTTAATATGTTCCTAGCAAAAATGCAATTATTAGTTATTATTAAAAAGTCTAGTCATGTGCCTTTCTAGTCAATTGGTCGGTTATTGTTGTTACATTTTTATAAAAGCTTTAATTTTGTTGTTTTATCTGCTGAAATGAAACGAAATGAATGACAAGGTATGTAATGATAATGTTTGACAAGTTGATGCAGAAATAGTAAATTTAATGAATATTTGAGGGTCTCATAACTTTAATTGTATAACTTATTAATTTATTGTGGTTTTGTTGCACACAACAGGTATGAATAATTGTACCTACCAAAAAAACCTCCCTGACTAATATGTATCTACGGTACATCCGACGTTGTTTCACTTAGAAATGAAGATTTAATGTAAGTATGTAGTATATTATAGTAGCTTTTAGGTTAGTTAGGATGTGAAAACCGATAATGGGTGATTAATTTTCTTATCCTTCCTAATATTGTTTTGTTGTCTGTAGGAAACCCCTGAAGATGCGTTTTTTCATAAACGCGAAACGTTGGGAGAAAAAAGAATAAAGCATAAAACAACCGACCTGAGTAAAAATCTTCACCCGTCAACACCCGAAGAGTTATTTAATATAATAATAATAATGAAATTTAAAAATCACAGCAACTGCTCGAAATTACCTCCTTTTGCTTGCAGACAAGTAACAAGTTACTTTTAATTTTTTTAAAGGTTTTTAGATGAGAAGCTTTTTGATTTTTTTTTTTTTACAGTAAAGTAGTACCTACCTTTCCAACATTTTTTAAATTTATAAGTGAGGAATTTATTTTTAATCTAGCCAGGTCCCCACCCAGCCCGTATTGCGAAAGGGTGAGGGAAAATAAAGTCCAAAAACATTATTTTTCTTTCTAAATTTGGAAAAATAACGATGAAATCGAAGAAAGGACCTCACCACGTGATTCAGCGTCAAAAATAATGAAAAAAAATGTGCCACACTTGGGGGTTAAAAAAAATTCACTTTTGCGCACCCTGGTCACTTTGCGCGCGAAATGTACCAGTTGCACGCGATGAAAAACATCGATTCGGGTATGAATTTCTCATGAAATTTGACGTAGAATCTGAATCTGCAATAAAAAATGGGGGTTCCCATTTGAAAAAACAAAGTTAGTGTCAATTGCGCGCGATCGCGCGCAATTTTTTTGCGCAAAAGTATTTTTCCTGAATTCTTTACAAAAAAATATGAAAAATGGCGTTGGGCCCATTTTATTACGTAATGAAATACGGAAATGCCGGAGGGTGGACCATAACTTCTGGGACACCCGGTATACAGTATTCCAATGGATCTACGCAGAATACCAAGTGGGATGAGCAGTTAGTAGGTAGGTATACTTTCTTCAATATTTTTTTAAATGATAAAAATAGTTTCGGAGTTTCGCAAATCGCAAAGATTTCTAAATTATCAAACTGTTTTTTGAGCGACTTCAAAATACCCAGAAAATCCGAAGCAGATGGGATCTCAATTCGGTCATGGGATGATGCAATTTTCCCCCTCGAACCAGCTCGAAGGTATACTCTAATTGAGAAAAAATTGGGAGAATATGTCGAAATAAAATTTGATGGAGACCATCAAGAGATCTGGAAATATCTTCAAAATTGGACGAATTTTGCAAGGAGGAAGAACTACAATTGGAAGACCAACACCAAACACGAACCAAACTTTTTCAAAATGCTCTGAAGCTCAAAATGCAAGTACATAGTTGTTTGTTCTTTGATCTGAAAATGTATCCGGGTTTGTTTAAATTTCCGAATATGATGAGCAACGATAAATGTTGAATGGTTGGTGGCTTTGCAGACGAGTGATCTACATAGGAAAATAAAAATTAATAAACCATTGTGTAATAATTTGCAGCGTTTTTTTTCTTTAATTGAAAAAAAAATTATTTGAACAATATAAGAACATTATTTATTAGGGAGTTCGAACTTGATGACTCCAAATGATATTTTTGACATTACCATTGCACAACACAATGCGAAACGCGAACGCAGCAAAGTGGAATAAGTATCACGGAGTACTTTATAATTCTATTTCTATGGTGGAACTGGAACACTGGAAGAGGTAGGCGCATAATGAAACAAGAAACTACACAATCGATGAGGCCCGTTAGGTGTTTATTGGTCCTGGCATGGCCCGACATAAGTGTACAGTTCTGCTGACCTAAGTATCACTTGTGTTAGATGGATGGATGCTCTATTTTCCAAGTTGCCAAGGAAAGTGGGAGATGTTTCACGTTTCCAGTCCTACAAGATGCAGGACAGTATGAGTTGAAAGAGTGATCATCACCAGTTTTATGTCAAGGTTGTTGCTCCTTAGTTGACAAATAGTGAGGTGCGATCAGGCTTTGTAGTCTTCCGTGAAACTTGGAAGTAAGAAAAGATCTTTAAAAAAAGTATTGGTGTCGATACTGAGGGAAAAAAGTATCCCGAAGCATTGCAAATACAAAAGTCTGGCAAGTGGGTGTGGCACATTGCTTCCTCGTATCCATAACCCGATTGTATAGATGATCCGATGCATCGTAGTTGATCTCAAAACATTAATCTCTATAACTAACTTCCACTACCCTCATTTACACGCTAATCTGAACAATCCTGAGAAATTTCATCTAAATCGGATGGAAAATGTAAGTGATATAGCTGTAACAAGGATTTTACGTTTGCGCATGCGCAGAGGCTACTGTCAATTTTAAGGCCTTGATTTTCATTGGGGACCATCTACAACCTAATCCACATAATCCCTGCAAATTTCATTGAAATCGGATGAAACATATGGAAGTTATGGCTGTTAAGATGAATTCACGTTTGCGCATGCGCAGAGGCAACTGTCAATTTCAAGGCCTTGATTGTCATTGGGAACCATCTATAACCTAATCCGCATAATCCCTGAAAATTTCATTGAACTCGGATGAAAAATGTGGAAGTTATGGCTGTTACAAGGAATTCACGTTTGCGCATGCGCTGAGGCTACTATCAGTCCGGGGGATGATGATTATAGGGGACCGCCTACATGCCAACCCGCACAATCCCTGAAAATTTCATCGAAATCGGACAATAACTTCGTATAGTTATTCCGGTTACAAGGATTTCATGACAGACACAGACAGACAGACACGGAACTAAAATTGTTCAGAAAGGTCTGAATTGTAAAACGCGAGTGGAAATTTCGATTTTGGAGAACATTTTCAACCTTGAAAATTGAAAACAAAGCATCCGCTACTTTGGTAGACTCGGAAGCAACAGTCGCAAAAAATACCGATATTTTTTTAAAAAAGTATCGACACTTTTCATACAACCCTAATTTCTAATCAACAAAAGTTGTGAAAGGGCTAATGAGTAAGAATCCAGCCCAACAAGGCGACAGCCCATTTCATCCACTTTTGGAATAAGACGAATCCGATACCAATACAACCATCCAGCAGTTTGAGATTTCTTTTAAGTTAGGTGGAGTTTGAAAACATCTCAACGCAATACTCTGATAACACAATTACCCCACTAACTTAACTAATCCTTACTAGCTCGTAGATGAAGAAGAAAAACTTCTGCCAAGTAGGTGTGGCACATAGAATCCTCGTATCCATAACCCGATTGTATAGAAGATACGATGTAGGCGTAGTAGTTGATCTCAAAACATCAATCTCTAAATACCTTGTACTACACTCATAGGGGACCATCTAATCGTCGAATCTCTGAATATTGTTGGAAAATGTAGAAGTTATGGCTGTAACAAGGAAATATACGTTTGGGCATGCGCAGTGGCTACTATCAGTCTGGGGGCGATGATTTTCATAGGAGACTATCTACACGCCAACCCGCACAATCCCTGAAAATTTCATCGAAATCGGATGAGAATTGTAGAAGTTATGGCTGTGGCAAGGCTTGCAGACAGACATACAGACAGGCACAGAACGAAAAATTGTTCAGGAAGGTCTGAAACGTAAAACGCGAGTAGAAATTTTGATTTGAGAACTTTTTTTTTCAACCTTGAAAAGTGAAAACAAAGCTTCCGCTACATTGATAGACTCGGAAGCAATTAGTGATTGTTAGGGAGGATTAGACAGGATTTAGTAGATAGAAGATGGTAGAGTAGGAAGGAATTATTCCACAGATGGTTTACGCATACTATGTAAGTAAAAGTGAAAATAATTTCCGCCATGTTCTACAAAGGTCAACACGCGTCTGCACCTCTCCCGGAGGGTTCCCGGACCAGAAACCGGGCAACGTCATTTGCGTCAATCAAGCCGTGACGTCACAGGAACAAGCGGCCGTTGCCAGGGCAACCCGTTGGCGGGGGTGGCAATGGAGCCGGTCGCCACGACAACGAGGCCCCTCTAAGATGGAAGTGTCCGCCATACGTAGCGGACATATTTGATTGTAGTGAAAACCGGGGGTAAACTCAACTGAAAAATTGCTCCTCTGAGATATCGCAAAAAAAAACCAAACAATTCGTAATCGACCACAAAAGCCTGCGATGGGAGTAGAGATGATCCTGAGATGGCGATCTAGAAGGGGGTTTCCTCAGTAGGTCACAGTGCTAACAGCATCAACCCCACCCTCCTCGAGTACTGCGGGACAACAAGAAGGGAGAGAATCACGTACGAAGGGTGCCATTTTTATGTCTGTCTAGTAATTGGAAAAAACCCACACATTCATGAAAGTGCTGTGAGATCAGACGATCAACTTGAGAGATGAGAGACATGGAAGAACGTTGAAACGTGCTATGTCCAAAAACGGAGTATTGAGAAAAATGCAAAAGAAATTATCAGCTGTGCACAATTCCTAAAATAATGGCTTATTACACTAAACTCTTTAATTTCCTCAATAAATTCTCAAGCTATTATCGTAAAAAAAAACTCAATAGTAGTTTTGTTGAATTTGAGTTTTTCTGAAATTAAAAAAAATAAAAAATGTGGAAGATGGATGGACATAGGACCTTTGTGCTTTAACGTATCGATATTATCACGTCCAGAAAAAAATGAATCCATGATAAAGTTGAAAATAAATTGATAATATTGAATGTAAGGAGCCTCGTTTTTCAAACACTGCTAACAGGATGGAAATTCAACGTATAATTGGCTGGCGGGGGGGAAAAAACAGTAAGTCGTTATTTGGTGAAAATCGAGATTGGGGGATGAGAGTTATCCCCAAAATTTCTGTTTCGAGCACAAAACCCGTAACAGAGTTTACCTACTTTTTCCCAGCGTACTAAATAGAGCTTAACCAGGCAAGTAGGTTTTCTTATGGTGGGTGAGAAGTTAAGTCTAAAAATTTGGTAGCTCGTAACCAAGTATGGAAATTAGACTGCACGTAACCAGGTAACTCGACAATTAAAAAAAAAAAACCATTGAATTTACCATTAAGGTGTAATTTGAGGGGCAGTTCGAGCTATCATTTCGGTTTTAGGATACTTCCTTGAAAAAATGGCTGGGTTAAGTAACAATAGGGTGTGCGCCTGGGTACGAAAAACTGTTTATTGTTATATTTAATCTAAGGTAGACCTCATTCTGTGAATTTTGGTACCAACCGCGACCTTCTAGCGTGTGTAAATCTTTTCCTATGAATTTTTAAAGTTTCGACCGTTTATGACGTCACAGTGGGCTGGGGGTCCCAGCTAAAATGCTCTACTGTAAAATTCCATTTTTTGTACTTTTCTGGTTCTACCCCCGCCAGCCAATTTACAGGCATTAGGGCATAATATCATCGTACACAAGTATTTTTGATCAAACAATTCATTCATAACATCCATCCTTTTCTCACTTTCTCAGCCGAGGAACTTCAAGTGAACTTGAGCCTTCTTAGTTTCTGCTCTTATCTCATCTACGAGACACCTCTTCCGACTTCAAGATCTAAGAAATTTAATTCATCTAGTGAATTTTTTGCGTTTTGAATTCTTAAGGAAAGTTAGATGTAACGACATATATGGCAGTAGTACCTGGGATAGAATGGATCATGTCAGAGGAAGTATATGAGCAAATTTGAAATCTCGAATCGCCTAAAGACAAAGTTATGTTGTCTCTCAAGGGGGTACAGCTGCACCTGATTTTGAATAAAGAAGATTAGAAAAACGTTTTTTCATTCCAGGGATTTCTAGGGTGAGGAAATCAGGGGTACTTGGGGGGGTCTCACCTGATATCGAGCACGAGAGGAGATGATGCTAAAGCGAGTAACCATAAGCTAGAAGTAGAGGGTGTAGGGGGAAAGTTTGTCGCTGAGGGTGAGAGGGGTCCGGCGGGCGCCGCGTCTCCTGTCCTACTGCCTTCTGCCGCCCTCCAGCCGCCCCCGAGTTTCCCGTGGATCATCCCGCCCCCAGCCGAATGCTCCTGCCCTCCAGAATTCGGGAATGAGTGACTTAAGACAGGGATGGCAAAAAAGTATCAATTCTTGAAAAAATTGATTCTTTTGAGAAAAAAAAAATCGATACTTTTAGAATATTTTTTCTCCCTGAAGAATCGGAGAATCGATTTAAAAACGGTGCAAATTATTACACAACGGTTTATTATTTGTCTATATAGATCACTCGTCTGCAAAGAACACGGCTTTGCCATTATTACCACCAACCAACTTGAACAAAAGCATCGATCGCATTTCGGTCAGCTAACATTTGAAAGGAGATTAGGCCGTTGGACCATTCCCCGATCAGTTGACGAAGTGTGCTTAGTTGGGTCGATCTACATATTTGCTGTCTCGTTGATTGCAGTAATAATAAAGAACGTGAATTTCTTGGTCGTACGGTAAACAGGAGATAAGTTACTACTACTACCCAAGTGGCCTGATTTCTTCTGAACGAGGAATATGTACCACCAGCTTGGATGTACAGGATAGAAGTTATTTTTATCAGTCACACAGTTGATCTTCCTCCAAGTGACCCAAGGCTGATCTTGGGAGAAAATTATTACAGTGATTACTCAACTGATTCGATTGATACAATTTCTTCCAGAAGAATTTTTACCAGAGCTGCAGCTCTCTCGAGTGTATTGGAGAGTAATAGACGAGCTTATTATAGCTTTCACAGCTGAAATGAATTCTTCCCAGTACCTCCAGGATGATCAGAATCTCAGTTTAACCCCCTCAGAATGATTCAGAGGAAGGGAGGGGGGGGGGGTAAACATTTTTTGCTCGGTTCCAAAGGTTGATTGAAAATAATGAACCAAAAATGTAATAACCAGAGACCTTCAAAATGTGGCAATTATTTTTATAAAATGTGGCACTATAAAATGTGGCAATGTGGCACTTATTGAGGCCGAATGTGGCAATGTTGCACTTATTGTGGCCGAATGTGGCATTTATTTCAGCTGATGTGGTATTTATTTTTTTCAACCTTCCACATCCTCCCCACCATAAAAGGGATGTTAATCCATTAAATCATGAAACTTGAAAGCATATCAACTACTGTATTATGTATATAAACTATTTACATGTATTTCCAACAAATTTACATGTATTTACAACATGTTAAATTCAATTATAAAACAATTTCAAGTGGGCGGCTATGTTATCCATGGATAAATTGAGACGACGGTCGCTCAGGATATATTTCAACTTAGAGAATGATCTCTCTACATCGGCAGAAGTCGCGGGCGCGTACTTCATTGCAAGGACGTCTTCAGCGACCCACTCTTCCCTGATAGAAGATTCCTTCCCTTCGAGATTCGCAGCTATACTTTTCATTTCTTCCCAGCCCCAATTCCTGTCCAGAACGGCCTGTACCTTGGCGTTAATCCTTAATCCAATGGCTCCTGGGTAGTCGGTGTTGGCGATTTCCTCCATCTTCTCCACAGAGGTCGCCAGGAGAATCTTTTGAGATTGCAGCTGCTCGATTATGCTTGGAATGTTTTAAATATTTGACTCTAAAAAGAGAAGCTGCGGAAAGAGAGCCGGGTCGTCTATGAGGGCTTTTGCTTTCTTCACCGCACAAATGTGGCATTTTCAAAGAAATCAACGAAATATGGCATTTTACCGAAAAATGGGCCGAATGTGGCATTTTAGTGTGGCGCCGTGGCATTGTGGCATTTGAAGGTCTCTGGGAATAACACTCGATACAATAACTCAATCGATTGAAGCCATCATTTCAACATAGCTTGAACAGTGTTAGAGATTCATCATCATGTTTCTGACTATTCGCTGGTATGAGATCCCAAATGTGCACGTGAGTCGTGTTCCTGGAATCGTTTTGACAAGAGAACAGTAATCAAACGTGATCCTCCAATAACAAAAAATTAACAATTTTATGATGATTTTTTTTAATTTAATTTTTTTTAAATTCGATTGAAGTAGGTAGGTTGAGGGGGATATATACTGCGGCAATATCCTTATAATTGTTATTAATTAGTCGAGTGCACTTTCGCTAGGTGACTAGCATCATCAGGACTCTGAGGAAGAATAACAGTTTACACTTAAAAATATATTCAAAGGTTACTAGTGTTAGGGTTTTTTTTCTCTAAGTTGAGGTACTTATTGTTACCATGTATTCTATGTGTTTTGGTCTCAGCAGGTACAGTGATGAGTCAGTACCAATCATCAAACAATGCGCCAAAATAAGGACGTACCTACAGCTTAATAACCATAAAAGTAAGGTCCTACGCCTCATGTATTAATTACTTACCTTATAACAATAAGTACCTCAACTTAGAGAAAAAAACCCTAACATTAGTAACCTTTCAATATATTTTTAAGTGTAAACTGTTATTCTTCCTCAGAGTCCTGATGATGATAGTCACCTAGAGAAAGTGCACTCGACTAATTAATAACAATTATAAGGATATTGCCGCAGTATATATCCCCCTCAACCTACCTACTTCAACTGAAGAAAGGCCCAACACACAAGATATTTCATTTAATTTAATCTCATTTAAGAATGAAGGATTTTAGTTTTGTCTCAAATCAGGTGACGTGTTACTGAAGGCCTTTACTGATGTCCAATCAATAAATTTGCATACCAAAATTGATGTCGAAGAAGCCACCAACAGCGAAGCCGTTAGAACAAAATAATGAATCGTTATCATTTGTTTACCTATCAAAGACTTCAGGATAACAATTACCTGAGGTACTGAGGATGTCCCAGAAGTGAAACTGATCACACCTGATAAGTATGGTACGCTCAAGCACTAACAGGTAGTTAAAAATGTACAAATTCATGTACATGTACTGATCAACAGGAACAAAGTAGCACTGAATCCCAATCAATGATTGACAATAATAGGGGCATTTTAAAAAAAATGACCTGTTTAATTAAGAATAGGGGGAGGCGAGATTCCTACCACCATCAAAACAAAACATCAATACATAAGAGCATAATTATAGTTTCTATATCTTCCACTTTTTTGGGGTTCCTATTTCTGTAATTGAAGTGATTTTAGACATTTTTGCACATCAAGATTAATATTGGCAAACCGGTTTTTGCTAGTAGAACAGCTGAGGTTCTTTCAATAACGCGTGCACATTTTAACTACAGTAATAAGAATAGTGACTGTCGTATTGAACGTTAAATTCCTGGTGAGACCTCGCATTCTTCACGGACAATTTTGAACCACCTGTTTTCTTAATTAATGATTTCACTGAAGATTAACTCGTGACCTCAACAACTGCGCTCGAATCGAATAATGATGGTTTTTACTTACAGCTAATCAACCCGAGTTCTCTATGTGCCTGCCTATGTGTAAGTATAATACATATTACAAATTGTGAATGATTTTACATTCATATAAACGACCATAGGTGAAATCTTCTGGCAACTACACTGATGAATCGATAGAAATACAGACAACAGCAACGAGGACAAAGTCTACAGAATACCCCCGCGGAATCGCAATTTCCGAAAGCCTGCAAATCCTGGGTCCAAATCGGTACCACCCTACCGGCAGCCATCCCCCGAAAGAGGAGAATGTGGAAATAATATGGGGGGATGAGAAGGAGGTAGAGGGATAAAGGATTATTCCCCAGGATCGGCTCTACCAGGTTGTCTGAAACTGGGACATCTGGGCCCAGCGGTATCGATGAAGTCCTTTGGCGCACCCTCCCCTCCGACAACTGCACAACCACTCAACCCAATCGTTTTTCAACTACGATACTTCGGGGCCGGAATACGGTTCAGAGTCAACAGCGGGGGTGGTGTAGGAAATACCAAGGGAGGAGAATATTTAGAGCGACAAAACCTAGACAATGGAAAAGAGGAACTTGGAAATTGTTAGTGTGTGGATGTAAAGTGGGTTGGCAATGAAAAATTCGGGAGGACTTGAAGTATATGCATGTAGCTAGGTAGATATTCCGGGAAATTATCTCGAGTCCATATTATTAGACCATACGACAAAGTTTAACACATCTTTTAGTGCTCTATGGCAACTGTGTAGACACCCAAAGTTATGGGGATGGCAAGTTTGGTTCAAGAGCTACCCCTGCTAGCCCCTTGTTACTCCCTCTTCACAGCCCATCTAAATTGATGCTTCCTGGTGAGATCCAGGGTTGCTCACATGAAGCTTTTCGGGATATTACAACACAACCCTATTGACCCCTCCAACATCCAGCTGATGGCTTCAGAGAGAAAAAGAATTTTCGACAGAAGGGATGAAGGAGACAGGTCCCGCATAGCCAAGGAAGAAAGAGATTGCACGGTGGTAAGCTGGCAAGAGATATGGACAAGAGAATATAGAGGACGGTGGACCGCACGGCTAGTGCCGAACATCCAGAAATGGACGGACAGGAAGCATGGAGAATTGAACTTTTTCCTCACACAATTTTTCACAGGACATGGACTGTTTTATGCCTATCTACATAAAATGGGAAAGGTAACTGTCCCAACATGTCCGCACTGTCAGAAGAGAGAAGATGATGATGCGCTGCACACCTTTTTCAAATGCACCAAATGGGCGGCTGAAAGAAGCCAGCTGCTGGCAGAGCTGGGATTAACTCCCCAAATTCCAACACCAGAAGCTGTCGTCGGCAAGATGCTGGAAGGTGAGAGGAGCTGGAGTCTTGTGGCAGCGTACGCAGAGAGTATCCTGACAAGGAAGACATTGTTAGAACGAGAGAGACAGAGAAGGGAACACCTGGTCCGTCCCGCCATCCAGAACTGATGAAGTGCCCCAGGACTCAGCCTGAAGTAATGTGTTAAACAGTTCCAGGCTGATCATCCAACGTGGGAGAAAAGGAGGTGTTTTTTTAGTGGGTTTGAATCCCACATAACCTTGAAGTCGCGGATCCTTCAGGGTATCTTACGAGATCCAACTCCACCTGTGGATCTTAAAGATTTTCTCACCTACCTGCCGAAAAAAAAAAAAACATCTAGGTCTCGTAAAACGCGAATGAACTTCCAACCACTGGATGGGTATTACATCAAACAACATAAAGGGACAGCGGTATGGCTACGGTCGTTGAGACGACGTAGCTTGGCGGTGGACTTTGGACCGACCTCTGCGGGGATCGTGGGCTCAAGGCTCATCGCCGGCAGCGTATGTTTTTCGGCGGCCGGGGCTCTCATCGCCCCCCATCGGTGAGGCAATGGGAAGCCATGAGCGAAACCATCAGAACCAATTCTGATCTTCCCTTTGGAAGACAGTTGATGACGTCCGCGACGCCAGGAATGGCAGCCGGGCAAAAATCCAACCCTAAATGGTTGTTTACTGTGGTGGACACCTTACTTGTTTACTTTTTCAAACAACATAATAATATAACATCGTCGAGTGCTTTGTGGGAACTATGTACCCGAAGGTTTAGTAATGAGGAATTTCACCGATTTCTGTTTGCATTTTTCCTGAATAGTTAATGGTGTGGGATAGATGAAAATCGGGCTGATTTTGGAAAATAAGTCTCCTGTTATTTTTGGGAGACAGTCAAAATTTTCAATTTCAAAACTAACTGGGAAAACGGACGTGAAGCGGGAACGCTCGCTGATTGGGCTGTTCGGATCGCCGTCTCCTCCCAGTGTTGCCCATTGGGACGACGAAATCGTGTTTTCTAAGAGAAAAGTTATCAAACAAAAACAGAGGAAACCTAATTTTCCCCATCTCGCTTTTTCTATTTTTTTCTTCAGTTTTTCGATTTCGAACTTTACTGTTTCATGAAATTTTGCATCTGGGGACTATGGATTTCTCGATCTCAGCGCTTCAAGCGGCCATAAATGAACTATTCCAGCATGACGTCATTTTCCCGGTTTTTTTAAACATTCGTATTTTCTACACTGTTTTGTTTATTCGTAAATTAGGAAGTTCGGGCTGAAAGTTTGCCTTAGGGGGTTTTTAGAGGTGCTGAATCCGATTTTGGGGTCGAAAATAGGAAATTCCGACATGGTGAAATTCCTCATTACAAGTTTTGTGAGCTACTTCAACCAGCCCATTTTCTAAGCGTCTTTTCCTGCCCGGCAACCCCATCCAAATAGCGCTTGATGGGCGGATCCAGGTTTGCTCAACTTCAGCTCTTGAAGCTATTCTAAGTTCAATCACAGCGAAAACACCATAGAAAAATTTCGAGGCATCGTCACCTCCAGTTCCTCACTCTATATACATCGGAATAAACCAAAAGGCGAAAATTATGAGTGTACATGTGGCTTGGTATACGAGTATTATTGATTTTGAATTCAGATAGATAATTTCAAGAAACCTCAGTAGTTTGGCAGGAATGAACTGGATAAATTTCAATTATTTTGCTTGTAGTAGGAACATAATCGGAAGGTGTATTTCATCAATGGCCAATCTAAGTCAATTTTGTTTCTTATAGGTAGTATATAAATTATCACTGATTTAACATCTCTACGTAGAACTTCCCTGAATTATCATGGAATTGAATTATTGGCCTCCACCACTTTCAACATCTTTCGGAACATGGAGACTTCCACTCGGGATTGGGTTGGGTGGAGTCTGGTCTAGCCTGTCCATCAAAATTTTTCCATTCCTCTCGTCTCTTGGCCAACATTCTCCAACATCTACCTATGTACCGTGCGCGTCACATCCTCCTTGACTTCGTCAGTCAATCGAAGCCTCGGTCTTCCACGAGCCCTACTACCTCCTGGATGTACATCGAATAATTATTCTTATGACGGGATTACCATCTTCAATTCGAACGACGTGTCTGAGACGACCTAGCATGACGAACTTCACGACATCTATATCATTGTATAGGTCGTACAGCTCGTCATTTCTTCTCCTCCTCCAGACCCCACTCTCACAACCAGCTCCAGAGAAGAGTCTCTCCTTGTCTCCCCATTGTCCATGCCTCTGAGCCGTAGGAGTCTGGTCTATATAGCTGTGTTTATCAAGGCCAATGGTTGCTGAGTTCCTGTCTACCCACACCTTCTAGTATGCAATGTCCTTTCCACTCAATATTTCTGTCATATGAAACTGCAGCAAAATTGTTGTCAAATCTATTGCATATAAAATAAAATTGGCGTTGTAGTAAGAATCCAATAACGTATCGTACAGTAACGTGATTTGTCCCGAACAACACACTATCTCTTCCTTCACGATTTGTGTTACCTAGCTCTTTCCCTAGACTTGTAAGTGCTACTTGAATCTTAGCAAAAAATTCAGGAATTCAAATTTTGGGTCAAGTTTTTTGAGTAAACTACTGACCTAATCACCAGATCATGTGGTCGATTGGTGTTCATTTGTGTTGCTCAACGGAGTTTGGTAAGAAAATGAGGAATTTGAGACGAAAGTTGCCCACTGTTTCAGCAAGTCGGAATGAGGAATAACCTTGGGTCTGAATGGGGAGTTATAGTACGTTTGCTGATTCTGTACTCAAAAACTCCCAAACCAATCAGGGGCAAAACCCGAATAGCTGAGAGAAGATGAACGTGAAGGAAAACAACTAATTTCTGGACAATCTGACTGATATAGAAGTAAAAAATTAACTATAATTTCTTAGACGGTGGGCCGATCATAAAGATTTGGATAGACAAGTCCACGATATAACAGGGTCTACACTCAGAGCGCTCTGGGTCTTCAGAACGTCATAAAAGTTTGGTTCCTGTCTTATTCCCTTACCTGCCATTTCGTTTTTCCTGCCTTCTACGTCCTTTTGAGAGCTCGTCGGTCATTCCGGATTGTTGAATGAATTTTGGATAAATGTTGATAAATTAGGATTTTGTATATGAATATTGAGTATGAATAATGCATCCACTTCATGATGTCGTTTGAGCAATATAGATTTTCAAGTTCTGCTCAATTTTATATTTTGTTCGCAAAGAACATCAGTCAATTTTAGTATTGTAGCAAACTTCCACAATCTTTGAATCTTTATGTACCTATTTGGTTATCCGTTATTTATTCTTGTTCGCGAAGAACAATAGCTATTTTGTGTTGTGGCAAAATTCCACAAATCTCGAATATTTTGTACCTAATTGCTGTGATGCTATTTGCCTGCCTTTATTGTGAATGTTAATGTTTTCTTATCTTATCAATTTCAGTGGTACCACTTGAACAATAATTGAAAATAGGCCCATGTATGTAACTACCTGTATTAATCTACGCAAATGTGAATAATTTCCACTCAGCTTCAAAATCTGGTGAGTTTTGAATAAGCTACATAATGGCAAGTAAGCAACCATGTGTTGCATGATAGGAAATATCCTGAAGGCCAGGCAGTATAGGCGAGTCATACATCAGTGGTGTATCTGAAGTTGAATTTCCAATAAATTAGTTTTGTCAAATTTCGAATTCTGCGTCTGTTCGAATTTACTGAATATCGATACCTACCCATGTAAATCCTGGTTTGCAATTCGTCCCAAAATTGCATGGCGCCCAAACATACTCCTATCTAGAAGGCGACTCTGGGTCACCCTCCCAGGAAGGACTCGTCGGATCTTCGCCCTGAGTTTCAACACCCAGCCGGGTGTGTAGTTGCTATTAAATTACTAGGTAATTAAAAGTGCTACAAGTAGCCGATTAGTCATCTACATTTTTTCTTACGATGAATTTCCTGTGCTTGGGACAAAAGCTGGCGCGTCTGAGTCCATGATATGACTATCGAACCCTCCTTTGATGCAGTTCTGATTCCGACACATCCAGAGCAGGTACCCGTCAAGTCAACTGTCACCAAGGAAAACATTCTCAGTTATGACCATTTTTGGCAACCATGCTTCTCATGCACCCGAGATCGAAGAGAGTCACTTTGTTCGATTCAACTACCCTTCTCTTCTTCATGAACGCCATAACGAAATCATCACGCAGGTTGATTGCGTCGATAGCTGAATACCAATAATCAAAGGATTGTCAGTGTGCAATAATCCTTGGACCGTTTGACAGACTGCGTAGTATGAAAATGCATTACTTGATTTTTGAATTTAAGGAACGTAGGTAGTAACGGTAACTGGACTATGTAGGTTGGTACATATAGATTAATATTAGGATAACGGAATAGGCAACAGATAAAACCACCTGTTCATTCCTCTTCAAATTTCAATACCTGCATAAGTAATAAGATAGATTGGTATTTTTTCTGATTAGCCATTAGAGCACTTACCTGAAATATCGAAGATAAGAATCAAATACGACTTTAGTAGGCCAGAGGAATCAATCAAAGTGAATTACGTGGATCACCATCGATAGAATCGTCCTAGGGATGAGAGAAGATATGAGGTACGCCGACGCCGCTTCGTTTCGTCGCATGTTTACGTTTCCGAAGTGTTGGAGAGTTGGTGGTGATCTTCGGGAAAACATTACTGAGGTTGACATGACTGACATCATAACGTTTCTACAAGCGTGGCCTTTCAAGGAGGTTTCTGTTCTCTTTGTTTATCGATTTTTTTTACTATTTGCCGATGTTTATGATAATTCCCTTCACTTATTCCAGAGAAAATTGTGCCTTAACAAGTTTTTCTCGGTTCTTACTTCGAAGTTTCGCATCCATTCATCCATGGACTGAACAAACAATCTGTCAAGACAGCAATGACAAGAATCAAGAGATAACAGTATGGAAGAAGGCATCCTCCATGGAAGAGGGCGTGGTTTCTACCAACATGTACAAAATTTACGGACATTCTTCTGGACCATGGACGTACAATTCATTATTTTCCATGAATAACTTCATAATTGTACATCATATAATTTTCAAAAATAAAGATTATAAGACCATACTCTTCTCCAGCTTTCACTCTGAGCTTCTGGAGTGACTAATGACTCCCACATTTCCCACTTGACGTACCTGTATTTACTTTTCAAAAGTTGGCTACCTTGTTCAAAATTACAAATGCCTACAGTAATCAGTGATAACAAAGTTTCAATTTTATAGTTTTTGTAATTTTTCTTCAGGTATTTCGTTTGTAAACGTTGTATTAATGTTGAACATGAGATCAGTTTAAAGCTTTTCTTTTACTGTTACAATGGAGAACAAACAGACCAGAATTCATTCAGCTTACGAGTTCCAGAATATTCTGAGGCCACCTGTACAGATTGAGTGCATTTCCGCTTTCGGTAAGAATTCGATTTTACTCCTCATCAGACTAGTTACTCCGTTGAACATAACGTTAATTCGCTATTTTGGCAAGGCAATAGGTTTATTAATTTTCGTTTGCATACATTGTAAAGACGCTCTCCGTAATACGAGGTGTATAAATAAAGTAATGAGACTGATATTTTTTCAATTTTTTATTCAAAGAATATTATAATGCAATATAGTCTCCTTCAAAATAGTTCCCTTGGAAAGCCACACAGCGCTGGAGACGGTTCTTCCAATCATCATAGCATTGCTGGAACTCCGATACTGGAATAGCCTTCAGCTGGTCGGTTACAGCTTTTTGAATGTTCGCAAGTGTCCCAAAATGAGTTCCCTTGAGGTGATTTTTCAATCTCGGGAAGAGAAAGAAGTCACAGGGACTCAAATCTGGTGAATAAGGAGGCTGAGGAGCTACAGGAATGTTTTTACTGGCTAAAAACTGCATTATTGAGATTGCAGTGTGACATGGTGCATTGTCGTGATGCAACACCCAGTTCATTTTGATGTTTGGTCGCACTCGAAAGACTCTTTTTCGAAGTCTTTCAAGGACAATGCAGTTTTTAGCCAGTAAAAACATTCGTGTAGCTCCTCAGCCTCCTTATTCGCCAAATTTGAGTCCCTGTGACTTTTTTCTCTTCCCGAGATTGAAAAATCACCTCAAGGGAACTCATTTTGGGACACTTGCGAACATTCAAAAAGCTGTAACCGACCAGCTGAAGGCTATTCCAGTATCGGAGTTCCAGCAATGCTATGATGATTGGAAGAACCGTCTCCAGCGCTGTGTGGCTTCCCAAGGGAACTATTTTGAAGGAGACAGTATTGCATTATAATATTCTTTGAATAAAAAATTGAAAATAGATCAGTCTCATTACTTTATTTACACACCTCGTACATAACCGATTACAACACAGTTCACTGATGGTTGTCCGGTGATCTGCATTGACCAAGAGACGGTACAAAACTTTGTGAAATGGCCCATATACACAAATGTAATGAAATAATAATTCTTCGTCTTGGTTATCATATATTTATTATTCTGAGTTCCTTCGGCAGGATATAATTCTGTCTCGAGTTGATTCATGATTTGTTATCTCCATGACTAGTATCCACTATCTTCAAAAATTGGGCGTTTCATGCAGCTCCAAGTGTACTTACCAAAATCATGTTGAGTATGAAGGTGTATAATTTTAAAAAATTAAGAGCTGATTGCTCCTCTATTTCATGTATTGCAGCATATCAGGAAGAACTCGGGAATAGTAAGTTCGATCTGTAAAACCGTACGAATAGGGTGTGCGCCTGGGTGAGAAAAACTGTTTATTGTTATTTTTAATCTAAGGTAGACCTCATTCTGTGAATTTTGGCACCAACCGCGACCTTCTAGCGTGAGTAGATCTTTTTCTATGAAATTTCAAAGTTTCGACCGTTTATGACGTCATAGTGGGCTGGGGGGTCCCGCCCAGGCGAGAGGGGCGCATGACGTCATAAACGGTCGAAACTTTGAAAAATCATAGAAAAAGATCTACTCACGCTAGAAGGTCGCGGTTGGTGCCAAAATTCTCAGGATGTAGTCTACTTTCGATTATAATCTTAAAAAAATCAAGGCGCACCCCCCATTCAGGTAGAGTAGATACATTTCACTAAGTTGGTACGTAGGTTATGTGTACCCAGCTCTTACGATGATAGCATTAATTTTATTTATTTCAGATGACAAACTCTTGGTTGGAACGAAACAGGGCTGCTTGCTGTACTACAACGTCGAGGCAATTCCCGGTGGGGAATCAAAGTACAACATCCAACTTCTCTCGTACAACAAAAACTTCAGCAAGAAGCCTATTCAGCAAATCGAAGCGCTGCCAGACCATGGGCTCGTTATTCGTCTGTCAGATAACATCATTTCGCTCCACGACTTGTCAAATTCTAATTTCTCTCTTATCAAAGTCATCAATAAGACAAAAGGAGCTACTTTGTTTACACTAGATGTTCAGGTAAGTTACATTACATTATAATTATTTTCTCGTTTTCAGTCCTCGCTTTTGTTGCCCATATAAGACCCGAGTTGAGCTGGACATTGTTTTCTAATAGAAATACCATGTTCTGGAAATCAAAAACATTGTACGTATTGCTTCATTGTCGTTTCATTTTGCACACGAAGGTTGGTATTGTAAAGAGGGATACTCTAGAAGATAATCTGGCATGATCGAGATGTGCTAATGTCCTGGGCTCTAGGTACATTTCGCAGGAGGTGAGAGAGTCGTGATGGAAAACGGGAAAATGCTTCAATTGATAGTGCCCGAGGAATGGAAGAGGAAAATCGTGAGAGGTGTTCATGACAGGAACACATGGCTGGAAACCTTACTGCAAATTCAACGGAAAAAGTTCTTTTGGATCTGGGTTAACTGTTATGCCCTCGATTGGAGCTAAACCTGTCCCACTTGTAAAATCTTTTAAACAAAAAACGGACCGACCTTAAAACTGATGTTGACAACCCACTAAAAAGAAGAAAATGATAATTACGATGGATTCAGATTGGAAGTACGCATCGAAGTCGCCACTGTGCCCATCTGCTGACACAAACAAAAGCAAGTCTATTCTACTGCCATACCTACTCACTTGATCTGGTTAGTAGGTACCTTCCTATTACACGCGCCGATATTGCAATATAAAACAGGAATAAGAATAGGTGTCATTGAGGTGATAAATGTGTTCCAAAACTATTGGTGAGTTTCTAGTGCGACCTGGACGTTGAGATACCACTCTGTATCGATTTCTGCGCAGGCGCAGTTGATCGTATTGTAGATGCCACCAATTTATCTGTCCTATCGATACCACTCCTTATCTCAATACTAACCTTCCAAGATTATAACATTATTGTAACCAGGACTAAAAAATTGGAAAAAACCAATTCCTTGTTTTTGAAAAATCAAAATTCAACACATTTAGAAACAACCTAACAACAAACAACTTATTTGTAAAAAATCAAAATTCAATAAATTTTCCGTCATTATGCCTTACTTCGTAGGCACTTTGCCCAATTTGGGTGGACTGAATTTGATGAAATTTAGTTAATTGGCTCCATTTGTAGTCTAGTTGTGCCTTAAAGGTTCTTTTTAATTGTCAGTCACTTCTTAAGGTCAAAAAGCGGGAGAAAATATCATCAAAACGCCCTTTGGTCTTTGGTTCAACTGTTCGCCTAATGAGGATAATTAATTACCTAATTGGTGAAAGCTTGTGATGTTTCTTCATCAATTTGTATTAGTGTTCAATTTCTAGAAACTAATAAGGGGTCTGTTCGGAGAGGCAGTCCTGAACGGTTCGGAGGGGTTTGGATTAGCCCGGAGGAGTCCATTCGCCTCTACCCCCTCCTCTTTACAGTTCTGGTTTGGTTCCCAACTGGTTCTGGACTGCCTCTCCGAACAGACCCAAAAACTTCATGCATGAAAAAAAATAAAATCTTCCCGTGACATACGTACCGAATTGTAATTTTTCCTCCTTTGCGCCTTTGGCGGTTTTGAAGTGGGTCAGAAAGAAGGTCTGTGCAAAATATAAAAAGCAAATAAGCATGTTCGAAACACGGGAGTTCCCTTCAAGCGAGTGGGAATAGAAATCATCGGACCCTCCGACCGAGCAAGGTAACTGTTATTATTTCACCAAATAGACAGAAAATATTCCGTTACAAGATCAGTCGTTGGGATCAGTGGCCAGAGATTTGGTAGATCACATTTTCAGCCGATTCGGAGTGCCCCTGGGAATTCGGTCGGGTGGGGGAAGAGGTGTTCCAGGAGGTAGCATGGCTGATGGGGTAAAGTATAGACAATCCCTTCACACCCTCGAAGAATGAAACAGTGGGGAAAATGAATCGCACGATAGGAGAAAATTTGAAGAAGATGGTCGCAGACCACGAAAAGGATTGGAATGATCATCTTCAGGTGGTAATGTTAGCATATCGAGCCTCTGAGCACCTCAGTGACTCCTGCACGCTTGATGTTTGGGTGGGAACTTCATAACCTAGTTCATAAATGCGAGGACAAGCTGCGGATATGTATGCGCATAGTTCAGTTCTATGAGTTGAATCCACTGTATCTTTCTCTTTTTAATGTATAACAATTTATTAACAAGGATAAAGCTAACGGATGGGCACAGAATCTTTTGTTTAGTCCAGAAAAAACAGACCGTAACTGTATCAGTTTGTTCTCAATATATTATTCTACATTTTTGTTTCAGAAACAAGTAACTCTCTCGGGAGGCGTGACTTCCACTGTACGAATGTGTGTGTCAGTCAAGCATAAGCTGCAGCTGTATTATCTCAAGAATAGAGATTTCCACGATCTTGCGGGTGATCTTACGTTACGAGATGTTCCCAGGGTGATGTCATGGGTTAAAGAGTCTATTTGTGTTGGATGCAAGGGTGGCTACTACATGGCATTCGTAAGTCCATATCTCTTAAGTGTCAATCGATA
This sequence comes from Apolygus lucorum, assembly GCA_009739505.2. Taxonomy (NCBI): domain Eukaryota; kingdom Metazoa; phylum Arthropoda; class Insecta; order Hemiptera; family Miridae; genus Apolygus; species Apolygus lucorum. The sequence goes on from CM019183.2 coordinate 19,161,322, forward strand.
CTTAAGGGGGTCTCAGTCGGTCGCCGTTCGTTCCTCGTTCCGGATCAGTATTTCGCAAAATTGAGGGGGCAAAAACTTGAAAAGTTGTACCTAAATTTGAAATTTTATAGGACTTTTAAATTCATTAGTGCACGGCCCTAGGGAATTGAAAAACTTAACTATTGCTAAGTGATTGCGCTGGAATCATCATAATCGAATAATAATTGCCAGAGAAAAATGGGAAAAACCGTTAATTCAGTTATGTTTTTCCCATAAAATGTAACTAAACTTGAAATTTCCTAGGATTTTAGAAATTCATTAGTGCATGAGCCTTGGTAATTGAAAAACTGAAAGATTGCCGCTGGAATCATCAAAATCGAAAAATAATTGCCAGAGAAATATGGAAAAACCGTTTATTCAGTAGTTTTTCCCCATTTTTCTCTCGCAATTATTGTTCGGTTTTGATGATTCCAGCGGCAATATTAACTTTTCAAGTCTTTGCCCCTTCAATTTCGGGAAATACTGACCCGGAACGAGGAACGAACGGCGACCGACTGAGAACCCCTTAATCACTGTTTTTCTCATAAAATATGTACTTATGGTCACTAATGTTGATTCTTCAGGTCACTACCGATTTGAAATTACTAAGTACCTGCCTGTATCCGTTGATGATTGTTCCAGTTGAATCGAGAAACAGAAGAGTTGTTTCCCACCGGGAAATGCGAACCGCTCGTTACGAAAATCTCAACTGTTGATGAACCTGATGCTTCATTCTTACTCCTGAATGAAACCAAGACTGCTCGGTTTAACGTGAAAGGAAATCCGTCTCTAAAGAACCCCATTAAATGGTCAGATGTGCCTCTCGCTATAGGTAATATTTCGAAAATATATTAACTTGCCATACCTCGAAATACAAGGGGAATTGAGAAAGTTGAGAATTCTAACGAAGTAGAAAAATACAAATTTGATCAGATGATTCTTGAAAGGGAAGTCGGCCTGTGAATGATGATCACCAGGTGTCCCTCTTGTGATTCTAACTATTTATATAATCAGCCCTCATCAAGTCCTTCAGTGGTTTGCTAGTAGCATTGGCTGGTAGCAAGATGCTCAAATGTCGGGAAAATTGAAGTCCCAGTGGCTGAGGTGCTTTCTTGATGGTTTTTCCCACTGTAAGTACTGGAGAATGCAGGTTGGAATGGAAGGGCCCCAACAAGATGCAGAGATTTTGTCCTGCTTACATTAAAAAAAAATCTGAGTGTACTGAAACTGGAGTAATAAAAGTTCAATAAGTTTGGATCCATTTCGATACGAATCTCATTATTTCTTCTGGATTCACTAAAAAGTAACGAGATAAAGCGAAAGCTTAACTTGGAGAACGTTCCAGAGGGAGAGTTAGCTGTGCCTTTCGGTGTTCTCTCTTGAGCTAGCCATACACGTACCAGCAAGTATGACAGTTACGCCTGAATAGTCCGCAGGCTACAGGTAACTGGTTATTGGATGGAATTTCAATAATCTTGCCTGATGACCTGGAGAGAGTTCAGGCAAGCCGGACATGAGTGGGGCGGGGCGCCAGGCAGCCGGCTGTCTGAATATCAGACTTTGATTAATAAGTACTCAAGTCCACGAGTAGGTAGAGGTGTGTCCACGTGGAATGTCTGCTGGCCAAGATTCAACTGGACGTATGGTCGATACCAGTCCACAGGCATGGAAGAAGATAGGAGGAAAGCTCAGTCAACGTTTAAAAACGTGACGAAAAATCGCCCCCCGCTTTCAGTGCAACCTTTTGGTGGCGAAGAAAAACACGATCCTCCGATATTATACCACTCAGTCGCTAGAGCGCAGCTTCGTCCCTCCTGCTCATTCCCGAGGTTTTTTAAAATTGCACTTCATCAATATTACTTGTGGAGTACGATTTTGGACGCTCTTTCCTCTATAACTATCGTAATAGTTATAGAAATAAGATACCAGGAAAAAAGGAGTAACGGCAGGTATGTACATACCTACCATAAACCGAAAAACAAAAATATTGTGCTAGAAACCCACTGATTGGCACAAAATATGACAAGTGTAATTTCTTTTCAATATAAAAAAAACAACAACTTTTTCAGTATAACAACTAACTAAATTCCTACAAAAAATTATATCCAGGTACTGTAGTTACACTACAATATCATCATCTATCATCTACATCACTCTTATCACTGCATTACTGCCGAGGCATACCTACTGATGGTCTCAAGTTATTGGAATCGACATCTACCAACACAACTTCATGTTTTGAATAAGTGAAAAGAAAACTAGAGACGAACCACTGTAGATGAACAGAAAGACGAGAAAATTGAACTTGGAGACGAACCACTATCAATCAGAAAGACGAGAAAAAATACGTTAGCAACGAGAAACACATCTGAAAAGTACGTTGGAGTAACCGTTATCAGGGTTGGGGGAGGGGAAGCGTTACGAGCTCTAGTGACCATGAATAGTACTTCTTAACTCTGTTCGCCACCTAAAGAGAACACTACTGTCGCGATAAACGAAAAAAGTGCACGCATCGGCCCATTGAAGTGAGATTTCCTCCTATCTCCTTCCATGCCACAGGCCTGCCTGTCGCCTGTAGACTGTTCAGGCGAACTGTCAGGCTTGCTGGTATGGCCAGCTTTATGGGGTTTCAGCAGTGTGAGGGTGGCTTCCCCCCACTAAGCGACCATAGAAACTTTAGAAGGGTAATTATTCCTAACTTGTCTCCGTTACTCTGTAGGCAGCATCCATCCACTTAGCCACATGGAGTTGGTGATTGGGCTGGTGGTAGTAGCTGAGTTGAGAATGTTGTGGCTCTTCCTTGCCATCCTCAACAGTCCCTGGTGATGGGGAATAGCCCTGCTTGCTATAACAGCTCGCAATAGCTAGAAACCCAAACCACTTAAAGTAGTTATAATTCACATCAAAGTTATGTATACTGTGCTTGCTCCATTCTGTGCAAGCTCCAGATACTTCTCTGATCTTCGCTTTCCTTAGGCAGGTATGTAGTAATCCAGACTTTTTATTTCCAGACAAGATTTATTTCCGAATTCCTGTTCTTCTTCAATCTCATTTTTCTTGTTGGCTATAAAAGAGATTCTAAAAGTATTTTCCTTCCCACTCAACAGATTATCTAATGTTATAGTCCTCTTTAATTGTGAAATGATTTTTTTAGGCCATGACGAGCCTTACCTCTTGAGCTTACTTCCGGATTTAGTGGAAGTCAAGGCATGGAATGTTGATTCCCCTCCTTCTCTAGCGACCATACCAATCAAGGGACGAATGTTGGCTGTAGCCAAGTCAGGAATGATATACGTCGCTTCTACAGAAAGCATATGGGTCATGCAGGCTGTTCCTGTCCATAAGCAAATCAAAACGTTACTTGCTGATAAATATTTCGAACTGGCTCTAAAGTTGGCGGTAAGTAAATTGTTGTAATGGTGTCTGCGCGAGGGATAGCATTTTTTGTTTTAATCCTTTAATTATATTTGTTGAGCTTGTCGACACTATTACCGCGACAAATAACTGTTATGTAAAGTAATAAATTTTCATGAAAATTGAATGGTTTCAAATTTCAGTGGTGAAGTTCACTCGTCATCATAAAAGTACACCAACATATTGTTATGTAGAGATTTCTTTCAAATGGGCTTACATCTTAATGGGCTTACACTTTTATATCTTAGAGATAAGGCCCTTTACCTCACGAGGCGCATTCCTTCCGAGACAATTTGTCTCCCGCTTCAAAAGCTTGCTAAACATTGGTTAGCCGACGAAATTGCTCATAACAATCTCTCTGTGTTCAATAATTTTTTTTTCGAAAGTGGCTCTTATTCATTGTTTGCTGTTATGTTTATGGGGTTCATTTCACAGCGAAAGGGCTTGTAACAAACTAATATTTTCCTGTGCTTATTCAAATGTGATTCATTGAACTACTCCCACAACAGGCATCTGAGTTTATCACTAGTTAGTTTAAGCTAGTAGTTTAGTGAATAGAGCAGTTGTACCCTACATCGAGTGCTGTAGTCCTGGTTTTTTATATCTGTTTGTTAACAAATCCAAATTTCCGTAAGCCTTCTATTGCTTCTTCCTTAGTAAAATTTAAAAAACTCGAAAAACCATCAAATGTTGGTACTTTTTGATTTTTAGCCTTCAACTTCTTTTCTCGGGGTTTTCGGTTTTTGGTTTATTATTTTCAATAATGAACCTTTGGAATCGACCAAGAATTTTTTTTAAACCTCCCCCCCCCCTCAAAATTTATTGGGTTACGTTTCAAGTTACGTAGAATTCAAAAATCGAATAAAAAATTGGGCCGTAAGCTGTACGCGGCAGTTTCCTTAGTTCCTATGGACCGATTTTGATGAAATGTGGTGTATGGGCTCCATTTGGGGTCTAGTTGTGCTCCGAAGCTTTTGGTTGATGTTGGTCTCTTTTGAGTCTTGAAATTAAGTAAGAAAATAAGTTTTTTCATCAATTTGAGATATTGTTGAATTTTTAGAGATTTTAGAGACCACGTGGAGCTCTGTAGGACAAACCGTTCACTCCCTACGAGGACTTGAGAGTTGGACTTACGATAAATCAGAAATACGAGTGTGAATCGCAAAAGAGGCCTAATCTGCGTTCAAATTTTATCTCACCAAAATGCGATCGCTGTAGGTACGTGGTAGGTAGGTAGTATGTATGCTTGGTAGGTGGTGACAATGGCAAAGCCGAGTTCTTCGCAGGCGAGATCTATGCTTTCGTCCCCACGTCGCTTGAAAAATAAAAAATCACAGACGTAGGCCACCTTCTCGCTTCCCATTTTGACGAACACTTTAAAAACAACAACCCAACCAACGGTAGGTACCTGTCAATATTCTGTTACTAAAATTAGTTTCTATTATTCATTACTAAAATTAATTCTTATAATTCGTTACTTAAATTGATTTCATTAATTGATTTCTTAATAAATTAATATTTATTGGTTTCTTTAATTCGTTACGAAAATTGGTTTTTTATATTCCGTAACTTAAATTGGTTTCTATGAGTCGTTACTAAAATTAATTCTTATAATTTGTTACTTAAATGAATTTCATAATTCGTTACAAATTAATGTTGGTTTCTATAATTCGTTACTAAAATTGATTTTTTATATTCCGTAACTCAAATTGGTTTATATTTCGTTACTAAAATCAATTTCTATAATTCGTTATAAAATTGGAATGGCTCGCTCGCCTCATTTCAAATGTTCCAGTTTTTATATTATCAGCATACTAATTTTACTAATATAACATAATAAAACTTTATACAACAAGTGTTCAAAAATCATGGGCAGACCCCATTACCAATTAAAGTTTGTATTTTTATATAAATAACGTACTAGCTTTACGTAAATCGTCTGCCAAATTGTTTGGGTAGAAATAGTTTACTCACAAAGAATAAAATAAATTTATGTAATTACGAGTGCAAAAATGCTTGATTGTATTATCGAACATGTTCTGAACATTCACCGAAAACTGATTAGAAACACGATTGTGAATAGTATTTCTAGTAACAGTTTATTTTGAAAACTTGGAGTGATTGACGATCTCGCTGTGCTCCACTGACGTGTTGGTCTTGTGAAAGAAATCTATAAGATACACTAAAGTGACTTGAATGTTAATTTTTTCAGAAGGTTGATAGACAGATTTCACTTTTTCCCTAGGTATGTGCCAAAGTACATACCTACTAAAAATTAACAACCCAATTTAACGTAGGGTATCGTATTTTAGTCAATGGACGTTTTGGGAAACTGAAATAGGAAGTAATGTATCAAATCATCTACTGCTTCCTTGTTGCAGCTCTACCAATGACCCAATTGTGGGTATTCAAACAAGTAACGAGTGTTGTTAAGCGGATTTGATTTAATAGTTTTATTTTTTGCTTGGAATGTTCATTAGCCTTTTTTTTCAATTTTCAGAACATTTCAGACGATAGTGAAGAAGGAAAAAAGAAGAACGTTCATGAAATACAGACTTTGTTCGCCTTCGACTTATTTCACACTAAAAAGTTTGTAAGGTCGATGGAAGAGTTTTTAAAACTCGGAACTGGTGGGTTAGCATGTCGAAATACTTTCGTAAAATCTACTGTTTGAATGTGAAAGATGATCGAGTAGGAAATGCATTTATCTGCGGTTACATGTGCTCTTTAATGATTCGATTATACATAGTTCACTTGTGAAACTGAGGAACAATTGTAGTGATAGTAATGATATCTGTCCATAGATCCTTACGATGTTATAAAGCTGTTCCCTGAACTAGTCAGCAGAAATGAAGACACTAAGAGCAGCCTATCAGACCAAGACATGGAAAACGGTTATCTGGCGTTAATTACATATCTTGCTGAGGTAAATGTTATTGATAAGTAATTATTACGAAAATGCCACACAGTGGTCTTATACTGTTGGAACTTCAGTGTAGGCATGGTTGCAAGAACTCCGTATGCAATTAGAGGGAATATACTAATTGTAAGCCTAACTGGTCTGCCATACCTACTGCACGAGTCGATTCTACTACTAATTTGTAATAAAAAGTTTCTCTTTGACATTTTTTTGGAGAGTTCGTTTAGGAGTTATTTCAATTTAAAAATTTATTTCGTGGTTTTTACCTTAGGGACGTCATTAATTGGTCATTACTCCTTTAATTTCATGTGATAATTACAATTTGAGGATATCGTTGGATAGAGCATTAAATTTCCTATCGGTTAGACTGCCTTATCTTTTTTTGTTGAGTCAAGGTTTGAGACATGAAAAAGCCCTCTGAAAAGGTCATTTTACGTAATTTGCAAAACCTTGAATTTTTTCATTCGCAAATTGAACTAAGAGATCCATTATGCGATCCAAGATGCGAGAACGGTAAAAACTTTGCCAAAATCTCGTCTTTCTTACGGTCTAGTCATTTTGATTTTTAAAGTGGGGCCTCTAACAAAAATTTGTGTTTGAAAGCGGGAAATCGTGAATTTTTTCAACGAAATCAGCGCTCCAGTTAAGATGATCTGAGGGGATGGGCGGGCGGGCAGTAGTCAGCGAGACCTCCGTAAACAAGAGGCCGGAGCGCTGATTTCATTGAAAAAATTCTTTTAAAAAAATTGAAGAAATTAAATAATAATAACATAAGAACTAGTAGAAAAAAACTAAATAATTCTCGACTCGACTTACAGGCTCTTCGAGGTACCTTCTACACTCGTTTCTCCCTTTTCTCTTATTGGTTGGGTTTCCTCGTCAGAGATGGCGGCTCTGTGTGAGGCAGCAAAGATCCTTCTATGAAGCAAACATTGTCCTGATTATTCTTCGGTACTAATAACGGACCCCGATACCCTACCAAGGTCTTTTTCAAGTATCCTTCTTCTACTCCAACATAATTGGGTTTATAGACTGATTTATTGAAGCAGATAGCGCTATTGTGGCCCTTGGAAAGATCATTCTTGAGCTGACAGACTGTAATGGAGCCTTTGAGGTACATTCTACCCAAATATTCTATAGATTTGTCAAAATACATCTAAATTGAATTAATGAATGAATGAATAGTTTTATTTGCCGTATAACAAAAAAATTGCAGTGACAATAGTCAACATTTGCAAAGCCTAATATCAACAATAAAACAATGTGAATATTAACAATAAAACAGTGAAGCAACAAAACAGTGATAAAAGGAGAGGGAAAATGTGAAATTTGAAATGTAAAATGAGAAAACAAAAAAAAATAAATAAAAAGCCACCCATGCACAAAGGCAGCTAAGCCCGGCCAAGGGATACCCAGCCGGGCCCGGAAAAAAAAAGTCTGCCAAGTGGGTGTGGCACATAGCTTCCTCGTATCCATATCCCGATTGTATAGATGATCCGATGCAAAGTAGTTAATCTCAAAACATCAAAACAAGTTAATCTGTAACATCCCTGAAAATTTCATTGAAATCGGATAGAAAATGTAGAAATTATGGACGTTACAAGGAAATTCACGTTTGCGCATGCGCAGTGGCTACTATCAGTCCGAAGGTGGTGATCTTAATGGAGGACCATCTACAACCTAATCCGCATAATCCCTGAAAATTTCATCGAAATCGGGTAGAAAAAGTGGAAGTTATGGCCGTTACAAGGAAATTGCGCATGCGCAGTGGCTACTATCAGTCTGAAGGTGATGATTTTCATAGGGGACCGTCTACACACCAACCCGCACAATCCCTGAAAATTTCATTGAAATCGGATGGAAAATGTAGAAGTTATGGCCGTTACAAGGAATTCACGTTTGCGCATGCGCAGTCGCTGCTATCAGTCCGGGGATGATGATTTTCATAGGGGACCGTCTACACACCAACCCGCACAATCCCTGAAAATTTCATCGAAATCGGACAATAACTTCGTATAGTTATGCGCGTTACAAGGAATTCATGACAGACACACGGACACACAGACACGGAACCAAAATTGTTCAGAAAGTTCTAAAACGCAAAACGCGAGTTAGAATTTTGATTTTGGAGAACTTTTGTTTTTCGTCCTTGAAAAGTGAAAACAAAGCTTCCGCTACCTTGGTAGACTCGGAAGCAAAATTCGAAAAAACACATTTTTTGAACAAGTGGGACATCAAGGGTTTATAGGGCTTTTTCATGTCTCAAACCTTAATGCTCTTTTCAACGGTATCCTCAAATTGTATTTTTTACAGCAAATTAAAATAGTTATGACCTTGTTTAATGACGTAAGGTAAACGTCACGAAATAAATTTTAAAATTAAAATAACTCGGAAACGAAGCCTCTAAAAAAATTTCAAAGAGGAAATTTTTGTTGCAAATTAGTTTTAGAATTGACTCGTGCAGTATGGTAGACCATTTAGGCTTACACCCTGTATTACAAATTGTTCCAACTTCACTGGGTTTGCGTGGTGGTAAGTAAGCAATTTACTGGAACCGCTGGAAAATCTGAAAACGCCTCTTATTTGCCTGCTCGTTTCTTTTTTTCAATAGTAAAAAATCACATTTTAGCCCCCTTGCGAACACAAGCCATGTATATAGGGTTCATGATCCACAGGACGAAGTAGGGTCCTGTGATTTGCGGCATCATCCCTCTCTTCCACTGTTCTCGAGGCCCCTATCGTGTTGTGTTGTAATTAACCCATGCTTAAGCAACGGTGTTTACTTCAGTTGGCAACTGCTGTATTGTTCATGTTCGTACAACATTTATTATTATAAATGCTCACAATAATTTTATGATTTAGGTGAGAGTTAAACTCCTTAAAGATGATTATGATGGACACAAATCGAAACCCCAACTCATGCAGATCATTGATACTACTCTTTTGAAGTGTTATCTCCAGGTAAGCATCAGAATTCCTGTTATTATCTTAACATCAAAATCACGTCAATATTTTCAATTTGATAACAATTTTTTTACTGTTTGGTTGTTTTGTAGACGAACGATGCTATGATCGCTCCTCTGCTTCGTCGAAACTTTTGCAATTTAGAAGAAACCGAGCGGATCCTAAAGAAACACGAAAAATATGGTGATGTCATTGTTCTGTATAAAACGAAAGGACTTCACGAGAAGGCACTGGATCTGTTACAGAAGCAATCCACTAACGAAGATTCCTCACTATACGGAGTCGACAATACGATTCAATATCTTCAATCATTGGGTTAGAGCACAGAGTCATTTGATTAATTTTCATTCCTGTACTCCATTTCTTAGAGATTGTCTATTTTCCTGACAAATCCAAACCACATCAAAAGTTCAGTGTGACGTATGTGGCTTTTTTCCGTGTCTAAAGTTGCTCTGCACATCCAAAAATTTGGGAATCAGCCCCCAGTAAATGATCACGTTTTTGTTTAATGTTTTATTAGTCCGAAAATAGACTCCTCTGGGATTGGATGAAGTTAAAGTTATTGCATACGTAGACTCCTTCTCGCCCCCTTATGTTGTCCCAACCCACTGTAATCTTGTTTACTGTTGTTGTTGGAAAGCTACTGGTGCCGGCGAAAATGAACTATAATTTCCGTAAAATACTACCTACATAAATATTAAGAAAACCCAGTAGGAATTTATCGGGTTCAATTTGTTCGAAGGTGCAACTACTCAAGCTGGAAGTCACCAGGCCAAAACTTCTGTACAATCATTTTAACCGTATTTTATAGATTATGGGTAGAATTTTAAAACAAAACAATAATATAGAAAAATGTTTTAGAGCTGGAAAGTCTCATTTTCGTTATCTTATTTTATTCTGTTAGGAAGTGACTACATAGAACTCATCTTGAGGTATTCGGAGTGGGTTCTCGAAGCTCAGCCAGACGAGGGCTTGAAAATATTCACAGAAGATGTTCCTGAGGTCGAGAGCCTTCCACGTCCCAAAGTTTTGGACTTTCTTTTACGAATAGACAAACATTTCCTCATCATTCCATACGCTGTAAGTACGCGTTCTATGCCAAGCTCAACATTCTAATTTACCTAATGCAAATGCCTGTAATATTGGATCCCTGAAGAGGGATTTTATTGTGATTCGCGATCAGTATGATGTTATCTTCGGGATTTCTTGAAGGAGCCCATGTATACCAAATTTCATCAAAATCGGTTCATGGGAACTAAGGAAAGTGCAGCGGACGGCAACATTTTTATTCGATTTTTGGATTCTACGTACCTTGAATTGATTTTTTTCTTCATCGGTTCCAAAGGTTCATTATGAAAATACTAAACCTAAATTGCCTTTGTAGGAGCACGCTATACATGTATGGAAAGAAACCAACCCTATTTTCCACAACGCTCTGATTCACCAATATCGCGAACAAATTCTGGCCAAAGGACTTAACGATCCTGCTTCTATTTGTCTACGTAAGAAACTGAGGGATTTTCTTGAAACTTCCTCACACTACCAGGTTTCGGCCATTCTCAAACGATTTCCTACCGATTGTGAGTACTTCCTTCCTGTCCTAAAACCTTACTAAGTATTGATTTTCATTTAGTAATAAGCGGTTTACTTATCAGTTTCCTGCTGTTCTTCTTCAGGTATGTTCGAGGAACGGGCTCTCATATGTGGCAAGGATGGAGACTATGAAGTGGCACTTGGAATTTACCTCTTAGTTCTCGGTGACTACAAGAAAGCCCTGAAATTCTGTGAAACAGTTTATAATGAGAAAAAGGATGGTTATGATAAGGTGAGTTTCTCGATTATTATAATTATTCTCTGGGGGAGTTAAGTACAGTAGAAGTTAAATTGTCTAGGCTTCACCATTATTTTTCCAATGGCTGTGATGCATGCTAATTTTGGTTGATTCATTTAGAACTCTTTTATGTTAGGTAAATATGTTTATGAAATCGGAGTTCTTTCGCTATAATTGGGTGTGTGCCTGGGTAGAAAAAATTGTTTATTGTTATTTTTAATCGAAAGTAGACCTCATTCTGAGAATTTTGGTACCAACCGCGACCTTCTACTGTCCGCCGATGAAAAGAATGAACGCGAGGACCCTACCGAATCCTAAACTGAAAACATCCGTTCGACCTCCTCCGAGCTTGTCACTCGTCCAAGGAAATCCCATTTTCGGTCACTTCCACTCAAATCCTCTACCTGACTTTTCGCTTGGTAGGCTTGGGTGAGAATTCATAAAGGGAAGGAATACGGGTGGTGATTTATCACTTGAACGACTTCAGGAATTTACAATGGAAGCTGTGAAATATGACTGGAAATCCTAAGTGGGCCAGATCAAGAAGATTGAGAATGATTATTGGTGGAGTGCCACGCACGGCACGTGGACGGCAAAATCAATAAAAGTGGCAAGAAGTCTGAAGAAATCACCAAAAATCGAAATATTAGTTTGAAGAACTTTGTCTACCAAACCTACATGTGAACTTTACTCGTTTTTGTTAACGAAAATGAATCGATGAGAAAAAATATTGTAATGAAAATTCGAAGTCGTGCAGCACGACCGCATCAGCGAATTTTTTTAAAACGTTATTAAAAAACAACTTTTGAATTTTTAGCCATTTTCCGACGTTTTCAGTGGGTTTAGAGCCATTTTATGCTATGTGAGAACACATTAAATGTGTGCAATTTTTGCGCATGAAAATGTGAAACAATCCTGTTTACAGCCCACGAACTTATCCACTCATTATGAATTTTGAGATTTTTGGTTATTATGTAAGACATTTTTAAGCAATTTCTAATCACATTTTTCAACGTTTTGAGAACTTTTTTGCGTAGGTACTTTAATTTACAATTATTCAATTTATGGCCTAGAAACTTTCTCTACACAGAAATTTGCTTCCATTTAAAATGTTTAATCTTTATGGCTATTTTTAGCGATTTTGTAGAGCAAATTTTTGAAATTTAATCAATTTTTGGTTTTAAAAATGGTAAAATCTAGGAATCGTTTAAAATGCCCCCAAACGGATTTCTTCAGAGAAACGTTTCGAAAAATTTTTTCTACAAATTTGAGGCCAATGCAACCCAACTTTTGGTTTATAATTTTCAATGAACTTTTGGAATCGACCAAGAAATAGATAGGAATAGAATAGGATTTGAGATTCTCACAGGGGACCATCCCTCTATGAAAGAATCCTTCTATGAAAAATAAAAACCTTTTTAACAAAAAAATGGACCGACCTCAAAAATTATGTCCGTAAACACCAAAAAGGGAGAAATAATAATCTCGATGAAAACGTACTTGATGTAGTAGGTTGTTGGACATAAATATCTAGTCAACAGATGGTATGTTGGAATAGGTACTCATCTGTAGATTCTATCATCTAGATGCTATCTAGATAGATAGGTAGGTAGGTACGCATTGAAGTCGCCGCCGTGCCCATCTGTAGACACAAACTAACCACCTTCCTTACTCGATGATCTGGTTACCATTACAAGAGTGAATACCATTGAGTTACAATGTGCTCCCCAAACTATCAGGTACCTAGTACGTCTCTGCTGCTATATAAGTATGATATTAAGTGTGAACCTCCCTAGAAATGGTTGTGACGAGTATTTGAGACTTTATTATTATAGGAGACAGTTTATTATATTGGTGGACATATTTTATTGTAGCTACGTACCGTCGGAAGCGTTGTTACCTAATTAACATTTAACACCTCCCACAATTTTACAAATATTTACGTTCATACTCGGTGTGGAAGCATGTTTGTAGTATGGGAGGTATGTATATTTGCGAAAAAGAATGAAACGTTGGTGAGTAGAAGATCTTGAAGACGTTTGTGTCTACAGATGGGCACGGCGGCGACTTCAATGCGTACCTACCTACCTATCTATCTAGATAGCATCTAGATGATAGAATCTACAGATGAGTATCTATTCCAACATACCATCTGTTGACTAGATATTTATGTCCAACAACCTACTACATCAAGTACGTTTTCATCGAGATTATTATTTCTCCCTTTTTGGTGTTTACGGACATAATTTTTGAGGTCGGTCCATTTTTTTGTTAAAAAGGTTTTTATTTTATTATTTTTCCATTTTATATTATTTTTTATTTTTCACTTTTTAGTGGTCTTCAATTTAAATCTGAAATTAATTTACCCGCAGTTTATCGATCTGTTAATGTGGATCTGTTTCCATACTGTGAATCATTTCAGTAAGGTGAACCAGACGCCGTAGGGTGGACCACATTCTGTAATCCGGATCAGTTTCCATACGTATAGATGACTTTCCGTTTTTGGATCAGTTTCAGGAGGTATTCGGTTCACTTTGCTACTTAGCAATCTACTCTCACATCCCCTAACTGTTCGACGTCCCTCATATTTGATAGGTACTTGGTAGTTCTGACAACACAATTCAACAACTCAACCATGACATGATTGACGAGGACTTATCACCTAACTGTACTATATACCTCATATTTGGTACGGCACAATTCAGTTCTGACGATCACCTGTACCATTACCTACCCAACTATTTATGAATGACGAGGAAGCTATGTGCTACACCCACTTGGTAGAATACCCTCTCACCACCTAGTTGTCCTATACTCCCTCATATTTGGTAGGGCACTATTCAATTCCGACAATCTTCTATACCATTACCTGCCCAACTATATTATGGATGATGAGGAAGCTATGTGCTACACCCACTTGGTAGAATACCCTCTCATCACCTAGTTGTCCTTTACTCCCTCATATTTGGTAAGGCACTATTCAGTTCCGACAATCTCCTATACGATTACCTACCCAACTATATTATGGATGACGAGGAAGCTATGTGCTACACCCACTTGGTAGAATACCTGTCATCACCTAGTTGTCCTATAATCCCTCATATTTGGTTGGGCACTATTCAATTCCGACAATCTCCTATACGATTACCTACCCAACTATATTATGGATGACGAGGAAGCTATGTGCTACACCCACTTGGTAGAATACCCTCTCATCACCTAGTTGTCCTATAATCCCTCATATTTGGTACGGCACTATGCAGTTACGACGATCTTCTATACCATTACCTACCGAACCATGTTAAGGATGACGAGGGAGCTATGTGCTACACCCACTTGGTAGAATACCCTCTCATCACCTAGTTGTCCTATAATCCCTCATATTTGGTACGGCACTATGCAGTTACGACGATCTTCTATACCATTACCTACCGAACCATGTTAAGGATGACGAGGAAGCTATGTGCTACACCCACTTGGTAGAATACCCTCTCATCACCTAGTTGTCCTATAATCCCTCATATTTGGTACGGCACTATGCAGTTACGACGATCTTCTATACCATTACCTACCGAACCATGTTAAGGATGACGAGGAAGCTATGTGCTACACCCACTTGGTAGAATACCCTCTCATCACCTAGTTGTCCTATAATCCCTCATATTTGGTACGGCACTATGCAGTTACGACGATCTTCTATACCATTACCTACCGAACCATGTTAAGGATGACGAGGGAGCTATGTGCTACACCCACTTGGTAGAATACCTAACTAGCAGTACTATAATTATCCCTCATACGTATATGGTAGGAAAACTCACATATTCGAGCATTGATAAACACGTTTGATACGGCTCATGCAGGTTCTGAGCGAATAGCCTACTATAATTTCCCCCTTTCTCATCACCGCAGCACCTTTTAGTTATCGGAACCCCCCTCATATAGCATACCATTTTGAAGCTTACAATCAGACCTTCAATTTGACTATACACAAATAGTCCGTCATCGGCACAGTCGGAAGTCACAGGGGAAGAAGAGTGAATGCGGACCGATATTCCCGAAAACGGGAACCACGTTTTTCAACTTCTTTCACAAATTTTCGATACTTCTAACAAAGCGAAATTAAATCTGTTTGAAATGGGACCACCACGGATACTGGTAGAACAAATTTCAAAAAGAACCAGACAGATTGGTACTGGAATAAAGAAATGCAAGGTGTTCAGACATACAAAAAAAAAAAAAAATCGTCGTCCCACGACAACCCGAATTGAGTACCTCCTCTTTCGCGCGCCTTCGGCGCGTTGAAGTCGGTCAAAAACCATTCTCTATGATTTTCATAGGGGACCATCTAAACACTACTCAGTAACATCCCTGGAAATTTCATTGAAATCGGATGGAAAATGTAGAAGTTATGGCTGTTACAAGGAATTCACGTTTGCCAATGGGCAGCGGCTACTATCAGTCCAAAGATGGTGATTTTCATAGGGGACCATCTAAATACTAATCTGTAACATCCCTGAAAATTTCATTGAAATCGAATGGAAAATGTAGAAGTCATGGCCGTTACAAGGAATTCACGTTTGCGCATGCGCAGTCGCTTCTATCAGTCCGGGGATGATGATTTTCATAGGGGACCGTCTATACACCCACCCACACAATCCCTGAAAATTTCATAGAAATCGGACAATAACTTCGTATAGTTATGCGCGTTACAAGGAATTCATGACAGACAGACACGGAACCAAAATTGTTCAGAAAGGTCTAAAACGTAAAACGTGAGTGAAAATTTTGATTTTTGCGAACTTTTTTTTTCGTCTTTGAAAAGTGAAAACAAAGCTTCCGCTACCTTGGTAGACTCGGAAGCAAAAAATAATAATAATAATCAATAAATAAATCAAAATGAATATAAAAAAAGAAATAAAATGTACCTATAAAAAGTCGATTGGAAATGATTAAAAACATCGTTCATTAAATATATCGACATTTCATGTAATTGTGCCAATTCGACATTAATCTTCCGTATGATTAATAATTGAGATTCGATTATTTTATACCGAAAATAATGAAGTTTCTATGATCATTTGGAAGAAAACTACCACATACTACTTCACAATCAAGTTTATTAGGAAATGCTTGCATACGAGTCTGCAACACATTGGGACATTTTCATGTCAACCACTACACAACAAGGTAGTGAAGTAAGGTTGTTAGTTCATGTACCCAAGCATCAAAATAAGAAAACAGTTTATTGTTCTCTACGCAACACAGTTGCATTTTAATTATTGGCCGCGTGAGCAAGACTTGCTTAGTTTTCGTGACGATTTTTCAGTTTATGTGCCAAAGCAAAGACATGAAAATGTCAATAACATGAACCTCCTGACCAATTCGCTGTAAAGATGAGTTATTTTATTACGTAATTACGACGGGTCACTAATCTTTCCCGATCGCGAATTCGTAATGTATTTTTCTTGCCCAGGTATCATTGGACAGAAGTGACTGTAGATATTCGAGAAATGACTTAAACGACAATGTGAGAAGGGGTAAACGAGGGAAAGGAAGAAAGTATGACTCACGGCAGGTTCAGGGGTGTTGGATAAGGTCAGTTACTACCTGTGAACGTACATTTGTGGAAAAGGGTGTAGTTCTACGTTGAGGATACCCAACTCACTGTCGGGCCTCGCGTTCATTCTTTCCATCGGTGGACAGTAGCATGTGTTAATCTTTTCCTATGAATTTTTAAAGTTTCGACCGTTTATGACGTCACAGTGGGCTGGGGGGTCCCGCCGAGGCGAGAGGGGCGTGTGTCGTCATAAACGATCGAAACATTGAAAAATCATAGAAACAGATATACTCACGCTAGTTGGTGCCAAAATTCTCAGGATGTAGTCTACTTTCGATTAAAAATCTAAAAAAAATCAAGGCGCACCCCCCATTGATGATGTAGGTAGTACAAGTGGAGTAAGCAGCGTCCGATTTCAACTGCTAGGGCTAAATTTACTAGTAAAATTTCTGTTACTGTTGAAGTCACCATTAACACTACGTTGTTTCGTCTTATCAAATTCGTAGGTTTACATAAAAATGCTGAGACTGCTTCTGCATCCTCCCGACTGTCTGCCAAACGTATCGGTCCCTCTGGTCACCCCAGTAGATGCCCCGGATCCCTTGACTATGTCGCTGGATCTCCTGGAAACCCAACCGGATCGGATTCCCGTTCTGGACGCTTTAGACCTAATCCCCAACAACATTCCCCTCGTTCGAATCAAGTCTTTCCTCATGGCCGGAGTCAAAGAAGCTGTCAAACAAAGAAGAGACTCCCAACTTCTGAGAGGTCTTTTAAATGCCCAGAAACTCGAGGTAAGAACTGAGATGTGAAACCGATTTTTTTTTTCTCTATCGGTAGGTACTTAGAACCCTTTAATATTGCAATATTAACCGTCAGCAGTTATTAGCAAACTATTTACTCCAGTTTTTAGGACGTCCCACAGTAAGGCTTGGGCGTCCTTATGCGATCGATCTGGAGTAAAGTTGGACATCAACAAAAAAAAATAACCACACACTAATCCGTTTTAGACCATTCTGTATCCAAATCCGCGAAAAAAAACCCATAGGTGTATGTCAGTATGTGTGTGTGTGTGACAAAATCTTATGTACTCTGCTCAGGCCTTAGTTGTCAACCGATTTGCGTGTTTCTTTTGGTTTATTATTTTCAATAATGAACCTTTGGAATGGACCAAGAAACATTTTTTTTAACACCCCCTCAAAATTTGATGGTTTACGTTTCAAGGTAGGAACCAACGTAGAACCTACGTAGAATCCAAAAATCGAATAAAAATTTGGCCGTCCGCCGTTCGCTGTACGCGGCACTTTTGCCACTAAGCATTGACCGATTTCGGTGAAATTTGGTATGTAGGCTCCATTTCGGGTCTAGTTGTGCCCCGAAGATTTTGGTTAATGTAGGTCACTTCTAAGGGTTCAAATATAAATTTTGAAATTTTGAAAACGCCCTAACTAAAAAAAATTTGATGTAAAGGTATTGTTTTTCCTTCAATTTAAGATTATATAGAATTTTTAAAAATTTTTGAGACCACCCGGAGCTCTGTAGGACAAACCGTTCGCTCACTACGAGAATTTAAGGTTTCTACGTACGATAAATCAGAAACACGAGTGTGAATCGCAAAAGAGGCCTAATCTCCGTTCAAATTATAGCTGACCGAAATGCGATCGATGTTTTTCTTCATATTGGATGGTTGGTGGCTTTGCAGACGAGTGATCTATAGAAAAATAATAAACCATAGTGTAATAATTTGCAGCGTTTTTTTATTCGACTCAGAAATCTTCCAAATTGCTCATTATTTCACCAGAGTATAAAAATTCGCAAGGGGAGAGGACAAGTGGGGGGATAATATTCACAAAATATCCGATTTTAAAATATTTCGGTTACCTCATAGCTTACTAATGGGGAATTTGCCTCACATTTTTTTTTTTCGAATGAGGGTTTAGTTATTGTTTGTTACTGATGATGACCTAACCGTCGAAATCGATTTAACTTGTAACTCATTATTTTCGTGGAAATATACAACATTCTACTCAACTCCGTTTTTATTGAATAAAACCATAGTGAGCTGCTCGAAAACGCATCCAAAAAATTTAGAGAATTTAAGGAAGATGGAAATTTTAAATGTGGTGGCAATGTGTAAGAGGCAGCCATGTTTGAAACGTAACGGATATTCTACCAATCTGACTTCAAAGGAGGTTCTGTGTCGCTTACCACAGAAGCGGAACATACACGAACTTTTAGCTTCCGAGTAGTGCGCACAAGAGTGCGCCACGAACTGGCAGGAAGAACCCAGACACAAAATTGACCAAAAGAAACAATATTACTCACTTTTTTACAATACGAATCTACCTACTAGTTTATCAAGCATTATTAGTCTTCATCTTCTCTTATTTAGTTTCAAGATTTGAATCACATTATTCGAGTAGCCATTTCACTGGATCGTTTTGTGTGGCGGTGCTGGAACTCTGTCTGTTGTCGGAGTTGTTTTCGCGTCGTTTTTTTTTCGTATGACGTCAACAATATTCCTCGATTTTCGCGGTGTTTTGTAACAGAGGTTCACTTGTTTAGTCATTTTCTCCTACGGTAATTTTTCCCCTTGGTTATTCCCAGTTTTAAACGTTATTCTAGGGCCCTATTATAGGATTTGACTTGAAATTCCAGAATCTAAAATTGAGGCAAATTCCCCATTGTACCCAAGCTTTGAAATTGAGGGAAAATTCTCATTATAGCTCTGGATTTTCATGAATTATTCTCTGTACTACCATGGAACTAATAGTGGTGCCACCATGGTGCCAGAACTCCATAAACCGCATATTTCGTGGTGTTTTTTGTGTTTCACCTTGAATACAGATGTGAACTTAGACGGACTGCCTACCAAAACTAATAGATGAAAGTTCAACTTTACGACGTATTTCCACTTTGGTGCCAGACTGGATATCGTAGATCATGGATTTTAAAATGCTGTTCAAATTGGAGGCCCCCATGTCGCTAGAAATGTTATGGTGGGTGACGGGGAATGGGGGGGGAGACCTCTATTTCTTGCCTAAAGTACTAAATAAATTACATCGAGTGAAACAGTTTTATCGCTTACCAACTGATTTAAATTGATCTAATGTTTATCCAATGGGACGTCCCCTGGAATGCATGCATTACTTAACAATATGTTTACTGTTTTATTTCCAGCTGAAAAAACAGAAAATCGAGCAAGAATCGAGGAAAATTATCATGACTGAACTAATGGTTTGTCACGTCTGCAAAAAGCAATTGAAAAGTGAAAGGTAAAATAGTTCAAATCTACCTTCAACTTTTATAAAACAACCATAACAAATGGAATCAATGTTTAATAATTTAACTATTTGTTTTTCTTTCAGTACGTTTGTTCATTATCCAAACGGTGCAGTTGTTCATTACTATTGTCAAGACAAAATGAAGGCGTTTGAAGTATCCTAGTCAGTCTTTTCTACATTCCACCTCGATCTACGATGCACGAAAATCAAATATGTACAGTTTCCGAAGGTACTTAGGTACTAAAGAAAGTCTTTCAATGTATAAAAAGTTAATGGGAATATGTTAAGTTCTCTAATATTAGTTCCTGCGATTTACCTGTATTATCTAGTGAAGTCTCTGAGTGTTGAAAGAATCGTAAAATTTTTAGTTACTCAGGGTAGTACGTACTCTTAGCTAGGTTGGTTCAGTACCCAAGACCTGTATTTTTACTGACTGCTTATGAATTCTAACTAAATATTGTCCCTTGCTTAAATATCATAAACACTATTCACCTTATAGTTACTATAATTATTGTGTTTGCTTGTAATCTAACATCCAAGTATGAACCAACATTATTGTTATTACTATTAATAATTCATTACTACAGACATGTAAATATATATCACGCTTCAGGACCTATGTAGGCCATTACACTCATATGTAATCAATAGGAATGAGTTCTTGGGGTTCAGTCAAATGAATTAGGATTGATTATGAATCAATTTCTCAATTTATTAAGCACGTTCAAGGCTTCTGATCATAATGATGAGTAGAATATTTATGATTTAATGGTCATTTAGAAATATGGCAAATAAAAAGGAGTAGATTCTCAAAACAGCTAAACACAGATACTACACAACAGTCTACATAGCTGAGAATAAACTCCTTTTTATTTGCTCAATTTCTGCTTGAAATTTCATCATCATTCATCCTGAGCCCTGAAGATGCTCTAAAATTTGGTGAAACTAGAATCGTTTTTTATTCACCCAACCGCCTCTCAAGAAGTCCATCCTCTTGATTAAATCAGCTCGCAATCATTATTCTCATAGTTTTCTACATCTACTTAGGATTTGCTAATCATAGCTTGTTGCTGGTCCTGTCTCTGATTCTACATTCTTATCTCAGACAATTATGAATCTTTTTGCTGACCGATTTTCCCTTATTCTTAGGGGTGAAATTTAGTTACTTTAGGTAGTGCTGTCATGTTCGATGTTTAGGCAATGTAAGGAATATGAAAGAAGGAATGTGAGGAGTGTGAGGTAAGAAATGTATATATCTGTGCAATAATGAATAATTAATTAATGAACTATTTACATAAATATTCTTTTGTAATAAATAAGTACCTATCCACCTTAGTGTATTTTTTAAATTTTGATTTTCCTTCATAATGGATCGAAGCACATTACTCCTAGATACCTGTCTAATATTTTTTATACAACGGCACTTACGACTTAAGGACGAAGGCGATCAAGCTGGATTTACTTCCAAAACATTTTCAAGACACTCTTTATCAATTGGGTTGCTTTTTTAAAAAATCAGTTCAGAAAAGTTGCCATCAGAACCGACTTGAGCATTATAATTAACCCTCAAAAACTAGCAAAGACTCGCGATGTACATTGAATATGAATGAGTGGCAAATCATGTGATATTGTCCTTCTGCCGCGAACTCTACATTATTTCTCGTCAAATGGGTCCGCCTTATCAGAAAGTCCTTGTTCATGGCAATGTAGTTCACAGGTGAGTAATGAACGTTTTTCTGAACGTTAGCTTGAATTAAATGACATTTTTTATTAGGGACTGAAAAATTTTCATTAATTTGAGTGCACACTTAATGAACACAAAATAGGTACTGAGATTGTGGGGTAAACTAAAATTATTGAGCAGCTTTTGGAAAATTGTACCTCTTTGTTGGTAGTGGTAAATTTGTGTTCCAAGTTACTATCTCTGGGTTAAGGTATTTACAAGGAACTTACTCTTCATACTCAGTATTTTTTTAATCTACTTTTTAACAGCAGATGGTAGGTAGGTACCTATGTAATTGGCACCTTCTGTTCGTCTGTGCTTCGTAGAGACAGCTAAACTATTTTCTGGATGAAAACCAGTCGACCTGAGTTATAGGTACCTGTAAAAATTTGAGATCTTAAATGTGAATATACGTCATGTTTAAATGTGAGTATACCCGTCTCAATCAGATGATAATGAAGGTTCAGTTCATCAAAATTCATTAAATTTGATAGGTCGATTCCAAATTTTATTTTAAATTTCTGGATCCCTCAAATTAAGGTTGTATTGGTAGGTACTCTGTGCTGGAAGGGATACGCCCAGTTCACTTTCCCCGGTTCCTTCGTGTCAACCCGTATTCATCCGCTCCCCACCCTGTAATTCCACGTTTCTCCGCTCCACCGCGCTGCTGCCTCTTCCAACTCAGATCGACAATGATTCGTCATCAAAATTATCTCTTTTCTCTCCGGTGGGAAGTTTCCTTTCTCAAGACGAACTGGTTTCCTTAAATGTCTTCCGTAAAATACTGCAGCACAATTTCCTCCGCAAGATCCGTGCTGTTTGATGCCAATTATTGATTTAAAATAAAAGGCCATCTCGGCAGGACTGGCTTCTTTGCGCATGCACTCCAACTGTGCGGGTAATCGATAGTGGTACTATCGATATTTACCGACTTACCTGAATGCAATATAATTTGAATTGCTGTCATTAGTTCAATTTACCACAGTATTGTTTTCTAACCCTGTTTGATGTAAGTGTGGTATCAGTTCTTCCAAGTGTTGAACAAAAACTGCTGTTTGGCTGCTGGAAAAAAATGTGAGGGTTTCTGTATCTCTAGTCTATCAATCCATAAATCCACGTTAGAAGTCCAAAACTACGTAACTACATACCTACGTAACATCCTCTAATCGATTTATAATGTACAGCGTTATTAGATGAATGAATCATCGATTGTACAGTAGCAGCCTGATTCCGTTAAAACTTGGAAGGTTCCGTAATCGTTTCCTTTCAGTCTCGGTAGCCACAGTGCGTGCTCGAAAGTAAAATTCTAGTAAAGAACGAAATTGTCAGTTTTCACCTGTTTTTGGTGGAATTTTCTACAGATATTCTACAAGTTTCTCTAGTCCCAGATTGACGAAATACTCTGCGCATGCACAAACGCTATGATAAGTAAGCTTCATTAAACCTCGTTTTCAATTGCTATTCCTAATTTGTTCCTTGGTACACCGATCTGAGAAACTTTCCTTGAAATTAGTGATAAATAAATGTGCATGTACTTATGAATTTAGTACACAAGCAAAAACTGTTTGTCACGTAGGTAGATACGTATTTCCAGGTACCTGGGAAGCTGGACGTCCTCAAAAATTTTTCAGCTACAATCATGAAAAATAATCAAAATCGTTTTTGTACGGTTCTAAAGTATCCTCAAAGGAAATTATAATTCAGCGCTCGGTCCTCGATGTTACACAATGTAGTACGCTGAGAGAGCGTACTACATTGTGTAACATCTTCGGACCGAGCGCTTCTTATAATCGAAATCGAACTACACTTGAGGTAAGTTAGTTTGATTTCTCAATTTTCAATAAAGATTTTTAGTTATATAGAAAAAAAAGATTCTAAATGTGAAAAATGAGCCCACTCAAGATTGTCTAATTTTCCGATTGGAGTTCTCGCGCCACATCGAAGTAGCAGATAATCGATTTACTAATCGATGCATCGAACCCGACGCGGCCGCCACCGCCTGTTTCCCCCACTCCACTCCGTCGGCTCGTCCTTCCAATCGCCTCACTTTACTTTGCTGACGGGGTTCTACGCTCGGGGTTTTGTGCCGTTTCGGATGTGTTTCACATTTAAATTTTGTGTCCGGTTCGGAAGTGTTTAGTGCTAAAAAATCAAAGGAAAACGGTATTGCAGAAGAGGAAGCTATCACCATTCCTAAAGGCCTTCGAAGGTAAGAAATTCTTCCGGTATAAACAGTTTTTTAGGGGCTTCCAAAAGCGTCCGGGGCGGAACGGAGACGATGGCCACTCTATGCGGCCTTAGTTTCCAAGTCCTTGTCCCACATTCGACGATTTTCGGCCTTTCTATCAATCCTCTCAACACTTCCCCACGAGAAAACGTATTTATCGTCAAATTACCATTGTTTCGAAAGTAATTACCCCTGTACCGGAGACGTTGTACAGTTTATTAGGAAATTAGGTATGTTTGTTTATCTCGCATGATGGTAGAGAAAGAGGAGTGGCTGATAACATTGGCCAATATTCTCTCAGACCGTCGTCACCGGTATTTATAGCGAACGTCCTCCGTAATTCCTTAGATTAACTTCTCACATGCCCTCACCTTCATTAATTTAGTAGGGTAGGCAGCCAATTTATTCCTCTAACTACAACCCAAATTTTCGATGGCGTTATCCACATTTTTTATTACCCAACCTGCCGTATTATTCGGTAGGTAACTCGATTCACCTCATCACCATCTTACGAACACCTGTTCGCCATGGTTCGTCTACCTGAATATATTATATTCACACTTTCTATAAGGTAATCTCAGATAAACCAATCAAGCGTTATGGATTGATCAAAGGCCCCGATTTACCCTGAGATATCTCCGCTATTCATCGATTCTTGTTTTACTTGGTAACCTTAATTGTGTACGTGACGTTATAATATAACTACACGGGTAATATATTATATATTATCCGTATAGGTAACCTTCACAATATCATTGTGAAGGTTACCTATAGGGATAATCTCATACCTTCACTAATGTAGTAGGTAGGCACTCACGTTTGTACTTCCTACCGTCTACCTTTCTACTTCTACAAAAATAGTGGTAGAGGTAGATTGAAAACTTTGAGCTAAGTAGGTAGTACGGAGATATTTGTAAGTATTTTCAAAATCAGCACAATTATTAGGTAGTAGAAGTACGTGCACTAGGTACCCTGCACCCCACAAAAATATTTTCCTCTTCACTGCCAGTCGGTGGGCATTTTGAGTTTTGGCTTGTGGTTGAGAAACTAATTTTTAGACATGACAAATAACAAAGTTATTGACATTTGTATTGGGAATAATTACCCAAAAGTCGTTAAAACATCAATAGAATCCTAAGATAGTTTGAGCATAGCTTCATGATTTTTCGTGGAAGCCAACCTAATCTCGAGATAGAGTTGAAGGGGCGTTTCCTTGACAGAAAATGAATGTGGTATCTTCTTTTTTTCCCACGGGGAATGGTCGGGAATGAAATTGAAAACTCAAGTGATACCTTATCACTCACAGATGAGAGGATACTCTCAGATTTGTTACTAATATCTGAGTCGGTATACAATTACATTATGTTGATTACTGACATTTCTCATGTGTTGATTGTTCATTGTTCGTACCGTCATTATATTCATTCCTCCTAGTGTAATTTTCTTCGGTTTTGGTAGTCCGGTTGAGCATTTATGAGTGTGATCTATAAACTACTTAGGTACCTCCATATATCTATTCTAATACTTTACTTACATTCTACTACCTGCTTTGGGAAAAAAATTCAAATATTAATTGAACTGGACCCGCCCATGCGTTGAAGATGGAGGAGATACACCATTGATATCTCAGAGATTTTGCTGTCAAGCGATATTAACCCTACACTCATTACTTACATATCAACAAACTAATGCTTTATCAAAAAGTTATGTGTATTTAGTTCTTTATTTTAAGATTGTAGTTTAATTTTCTGTAATATGTCGGCTGTACAGGCTATGCCTGATGCCAATAAATTAATAAATAACACAAAATAACATCCTGTGCACGGCTACTGTATGCATCTTGCATACATACTGCAGAGCAATCGTGTGGTTTGGTGTCTTAGGTGACAGTACAGATTGATTATTCAACATTATTTCCGATCATGGATTGCGATGGTTGAATGACGCAAGATCTGCAGACGAGTTTCTGCCTAAAGAACACTCATCTGTCGGTAACACGTTGGCAAATCTCCTTAGTCATCGGGATTTTATTTTATTATTTTCAATAGGAAAAAATTTAACCCCCCTCAAAATTTGTTGGTTTACGTTTCAAGGTACGAAGAATCCAAAAATCGAATAAAAATTTTGCCATTCGTCCACGAACGCGGCACTTTCCTTAGTTCCCACGGACCGATTTTTATGAAATTTGGTATATGATCTCCGTTTGGGGTCTAGTTGTGCCCAGAAGGTTTTTGTTGATTTCAGTCACTTCTAAGGTTGACATTTTGAAAACGCCCTAGTAATCAAATTTCCTAATGACGGCACCCACAACTCCCTATTTCTTGGAATTGAGTCTGAAGCGTTTATTTCTTCCAAATAAACTTGAATTTGAAGTAGTGGGTAGGTAGTGCATATGTTTGGTAGGTAGTGACAATGGTAAAGCCTTTTTCTTTGCAGATGAGTGATCTATACCTTAGAAAAATGATAACTAGAATTTGCAGCGTTTTTGATATTGAAGTAATTGCGAAGATCAAAGGATCAATCTATATCTGTCTGTATTTGGTGACATGAAATGTCCCAATGGGAGTCGGTTTAAGGAATCCTGAGAATTATTACCTACTTAGTATTATATTATAGTCTCCACGCTCATTGCAAGGAAATGAGGGAAATACTCCTTCGGGAAGTTATTGTTCGCACAATCAATGTAAGTTTTCGACAATCCCCAAAAATCTCATGTTGAGAGGTGTGCAGTTAAGGGTATTTGATGAAACTCATAATATTGTTGTGCCTACCTATGTACGTAGGTACGTATTTTTTGGGTTCTTAACCCATTCTGTGACCACTGTTGAATCTGACTCCAAACGAGCCCATACACTCAAAATTCCAAATAATTTGTAAGATCTTAATGATGTAATTAGCGTCCAGTAGCCAGAAACATCCGTGATTATCATAATATAGCATTTCCGAATTGAGTTAAACCTTTTCCATTTAGGTTTAAACCTTTTCCATTTTGATTTAAACCTTTTCCATTTTGATTTAAACCTTTTCCATTTAGATTTAAACCTTTTCCATTTTGATTTAAACCTTTTCCATTTGGATTTAAACCTTTTCCATTTGGAATCTAAATGGAAAAGGTTTAAGTCTAAATGGAAAAGGTTTAAATCTAAATGGAAAAGGTTTAAATCAAAATGGAAAAGGTTTAAATCTAAATGGAAAAGGTTTAAATCAAAATGGAAAAGGTTTAAATCAAAATGGAAAAGGTTTAAACCTAAATGGAAAAGGTTTAACTCAATTCGGAAATGCTATATATATTCCTGACATCCAATCCATCGTTTCATGTTCTTCGTCATTATCAGTAATTCAAGTTCAAACTTCAAAATCAATAGTTTTTCAATCAATAGTCTTCTTGGAGAGATCCTATTAATCAAAACTCGGAAGTACCTTAGGCTGATGAATGATCAATCAGATTTTTGGTTTTCGAAAGTCTTACCTGACAACTCGTATTTAGGAAAGGTTTCGAAGGATTTCCTATTGAATTCTTGCAACAGTTCGTCGGTTTTCTATTTTCAACTTTAATTTTATCGTATTAGCCGTTGACTTACCAAAAGAATGATTCGTCATCAACTACAAGCTTGTTTCATATTTTAGAGCTACGGCCAAGTTCTTGACAGGTTTCTGTCGTGCTCTTGTTTTCCTGATGTTTCGCTCACGTTTCTGGAATATTAGGTCGATCGTCATCCCTCAACATGACGTCTTGTGTTTCAGTTTTTTTTCTTCATTCTGGGTGTACCTATTCTCTAGCTGTTTTGCATTTGGGCCAATCCTTTTTGGTAATCCTTAGTTTGGTCGTGATTTCGACTTCAAAAATGAGTATGATTAAAAATTGGTGGTCTTCCTGTGAAAGTTGGTTGTCCTTCACAAGTTAAATCAACAATGAATTAGAAAGGTAACGTCTGATAGTTTGTAATACGGAGAAGATAAACTGAAAGGTGAATAAAACCTTCTGTTCGGGATACGAGCAAAAAAAAGTTTCTGAAGCCAATCTTTCATAGCAGAAATATAAGAGAGATCGCCAAAAGTTGACAAATTTCCGAATGACTTGAAAAATGAAAATTTTATTGTGGAAAAAACAGTGTTGCGTTTGTTTTGGTCAAATCTTTTGTTTTCTCTCAACTTGTGTCCTGAATTATACAATAATGGGTTCGGGAATTGCAGTGTTAAAAACAGTAAACAACGGTAGTACCTACTTACTCTGCATCACAACAGACGCCGCTCTTAGTTTGTGTTAATTAACATCACAACGGAACAAGCTCCATCCAGGAAACCTGATGTAAGCGATGGATGATAAGCACCATAGAACCTCACAACCTTTTCAGTTAAACTTCAATTCTAGGCTCCACGACGAATCATTCAGCAGCCTCGTATTGTGGTGTTTCAGGTTACTTCTCATCTGAAATTCTATGTCAATGTTTACTATGTGAACATGCTAGATACCATGGAGCATTTTCTTATTGCATAATAGGTACTAGATAGTAGACTAGGTAGTGATTGGTGTATGATGTGCGTCTTCCGTGCCTACATGACACACTTATGCCAAGTTGAGAGGACATCACAGCTTCCTCATGGAGTATACGTGTATAAATCATATGCATATAAAAGTTTAGGCTTCTTGTGAATTGCTTGTTTGAGAACTTGGGAATGAGGTTTGTGCATGTGGAGTGGGCACCATCGCACATTCCCCTAGTTCGTGAAACAGACTGTCTTTGAGATCCACATGCCTAGGGACGGCACGATACTCCTTTCGATACGATATTTCTCAGAAAGTATCGATACCCGATATCATTTTGATACCAATATTATAAAATATCGGTGCTTCGATAATCGATGCTCAAAGTATCGATACCACCGATGTTTCAAATTAACCCACCGATGATTTTTCAATCCAAATAAAAACCCTATTAATTGAGAAAAGACAATTTATTTTTTTTAACAATAATTTAAAATGTAATAAAAGTCAATAATTTAAAATTTAATAAAAATGAATAATCATTTCAATTCCAATTCTTATTTGCAAGAAATCTCTGTTCAATGAAATGATGTTTTCCTTCCACTAGAAATCGAAAGGATCGAGTAATAAATCAGTGACAATACAAATAATACTATTTATTATTCTAAAAAAGCCGTTCGCAAGTGACTGATGTCGCCATCTGGATATTGTTACTATTTTGAGGCTATCGTAGCGATATATAAACTAGAAAATAATACCATATATTGTCTGCCACAGAATAACACTCAAAATAGGCTCAGAATAGTATCAATTGAAACGATATATATATCATTTCAATTGATACTATTCTGAGCCTATTTTGAGTGTTATTATGTGGCAGACAATATATGGTATTATTTTCTAGTTCCTTATTTGGCATTTTTTCACCAATTCACTTTGGCAAAATTTTCGATAACATCGTCAAGAAAGTATCGATACATATTTTAGGCAAAAGTATCGATACCAATATATTGGTTTGAGTTTTGCATCAAAAGTATCGATACTCCGATATATCGGTGGTATCGTGCCGTTCCTACACATGCCCGAATCCTTGAAATTTCATGAAGATCCAAAATATAACGCTAACGAATTTCGAGGTGGTTTCTAACAACCTCTGATTACCCTCCGAATTTTGGTCGTGAGGAAGCCATAATCTTAATTTCTGGCTCTGATTAAACTAATTTGCTCAATGATATTGTATTTGTCGATGTCCTTTGTTGATTACGTGTATGTCCTTCATTATTTGAGAAGGCATTTGACTCCGTCGACGCCTCTAACGATTCACTTTTCATAGTCATTCTCTCTCTGATTTTGTCTTGTGCAATACTTATATTCTGGGTTGTTTAGTCCCATACGTCTGCTTACTCAAATGCTTCTATACCTGGACATTACTGTATCTAAATCTTAGGTACATACTTAACCTAAGAATAGAAATTATTTTTAATTCGGGTTCCCCTTAATTAGCAGGTTCCCCTTAATCCTATGCCTGGTAGTTTCAGTTCATCAGATGTGAGTACCAAAGCAGAGTGGGTTTGTGAGTGTGATGTGAGGTGGTTCTGAGGTGATTAACCTCAGAAGGAACGAACTATCCATGTAGTGTGCCTAAATTTCGATATTAGGTACAATGTTGAAGGGAACAACATTTTTTGATAAACTTTCATGCTGTTATCAGTTTTTAAAAGCTGTTGACTATTACATTTTATCTCGATATGCCTTGTATTCCCCTGTGTAGCATCAGAAAATATACCTACAATTCGTATTAATTTCTCCGAGATGTGCGTGGGTGCGAAATGCAATTTGTGGAAGAGAAAACCTGGGATGAGAGTTGAGAGATATTTGCGGATAAAGAGTCTAAGATAAGAAAACTGTGAACGTGATTCGAGTCGTTAAAAAAACCGAAATGATTCAGATGGTAAAGTGATAGCTAATACAAGTAAAGACGGCTTACGCCACGCGGTTTCCTCCACCTCTTCAAGCAGCTAAATTTAGAAACGGATCTCGTACGTACGTAGGTACTTGGTTTCTGATTGAATCACCCTGTGCCTTTGATTCATAACACTGAAAAAGTCTCGTTGGCTGCAACTTCGGGATGTTGATTATAAAATATCATGTTGTTAGGGATTCTCTTTGAATATTGTAGCTTGGGACTATTCTGTTGCACATAATGGCAAGCGATTGAGTTGCTAATAAAAAGTTTGTCATTACGTATTCCGGCTATTTCACGCGCGACGGGACGATTCGAGAGATGACGGCACTGAGCATTTCTGCTCGCCCACGCCACACCATTCGTTTCTGCAATGATGGAATGACTAGATGTGAATGGATGGAGAGCGAACGAACACTGAATAATTCAACAAGAGAAAAATTGGGAGGAAATTCGTGGTGGCGGATGCTGCCACTAGAGGGAGCATCGCGGGAATGCATGCAGATTGGCCGAGGTCCTTGGCTCGCATAGACGCATCGTTCGTATGATGCTTAATTAAACGCAAGGACAGCGGTGACGCTCGGCAAACTTATTTGAGAAATCTTCGAATCGATATACGAGTTACACTAGATAGTTCAGTTTGAATCTTTGAAACATTGAGGAACTATCATGGATTGTGCTCGTGTCTCCCTTTATAGTAAATTACCGTTTCAGGTTGAATTTTATAAATCATCACGGACTTTTTAGCTGTCCTCCAGTGGGAGGATTGTTGTGATGATCTCGCCCATCGCTACTTATTGCCTCATCCTCTAAAGGTGGAGGGAGGGGGTTTGCGAGCCCGGCTTGATAAAAGTGTGGTTCTCGCCCTTTTCTTAGGTGGGAATCTAACCAATGTATGTTCATTTCTACATTAATTCCATCTTTTACGATGGAATGGGAAATCTCCCAAGATTTTGAACAAGGTTGGTGTACCAGAGATTCCACAGTAGTTTTTATGCGAAGCAGTTGCAGTAAGAGTTATGATATCTTCATGTTGATTTGTTTTACATTAATAAATTGAAATACCTAAATATTTTTAACAGGATAATTGCTTGGATTGTATGGATAGAATATTGAATGGTAGCTTTTAATTCCATTGTGATTGAATCATTGGTGTGTAGTTGTTGTGACTGCGGTAAAGTGAAATCATTTTAACGTCTTTTGTTTCCAATTCAATTTGAAATACTTGGAGATGGACATTATGACGATTTCCTATGTCTTGGATCTTCAATACAATCGTTTTATGGATTCGAGGAAGCTATGTGCCATACCCACTTGATAGACGTTTTCCATCTTCTTTTTGAAATCATTTAAACTAGCCATAGAAAAAAAAAGACCAAGGTCTTTGTTGTGACCTCACTGAGTCAAGGGGAGATGCAGAAGGCCAAAACGATTTCTTCGCTGTGCGGTTTCCATTCCCAAACTCCTTATCTGCTTGTGATCCAAAATCTACCGGAGCGGACCACAACTAATCACCATCCTGGTGATATATTTTTGACTTACTTATTACAATTAACTTAGAATTACTTACATTGATTACTTACCTTCTAGTCTCGATATTCAAGAATGGTTGTACCTATCTTGGCTCTTACTTCAGTATCATGTTTCCTATGCAGATGAAAGTTCCAATTTCAGCCTGGTTTGTCAGTAATTCGATCTTGAATCGTTTTCATATTATCAGAAAGTTGATTCTCGTCTATCATTGATGTACGTGATCTTATTTGAGATTTGACCGGTTCTATCTTCATTATGTGCTCAGCCGAATCTTGAGCTTCTTCAGATCTTCTCTATTCTAGCTATCTTCTTTGATATATCAAAGTATCTTCATGGATACGTTATAGATCATTGATTGGTTCTACTCTAACACGCCCTTACTTGATAACCTCAAATCCTAATCCAAAATTGTACGTTAACAGCATATTTGAACATTTCGTATGTAGTTATTATAGTAACCAGCTGACTCAGCTTAATTTTTATGTAGGTAGTACATCAAACAACATATAGCATACCACACTATCAATTCTAGCGTCTTTAATCGAAATTATAATTTCATCCTGTTTAATTAGCTTAGCTTTTCTTAAAAATGGAATTCCAACAGTAGTATAGGTACCAATTTTCGAACGGATGAGAATCTGGGTAGCTTCGTTCAGTATAGCGTTCAATGAGTGGATACAATGTATAGGTATTATTTTTCAACTACAAGACTGCTTGAAAAGTTTGGATTTCAAGGTTTGGTTTCTTTTCATATTTTTGGTTATTGACTAAATCACCTTTTAGATAATTTTTTCTTCTTCTCAAATGCAAGGATTTCCAAGTTTTACCAACTTTAGTGAAAATAGTATAGGCGTTTAGTCATTTACCCGACTAAAAATGTTTGGTCTCAAGAAATCGGGGGGAACCCCATCTGAGAAATACATAGTTTCTTTTGTCCTTCGGAGCGAAGAGTTTGCGGTTTCCAGCTCATAAAGAGGAAAAAAAAGTGACGTAACGAGAAGAGAACACTGAAATGGAGGGTTTGGGAAGTCTATTCTGTGCTGACAATACCAACTGGGAGACGTTTACCCTAGGAACACAGGATTGCCTGGCAGGGGTCTCCCTGGACGATCGATACGAGAGTTAGCTCTTGGCACGGGATTCCTTTTCCTCGACTTCGAGTCGGACATCTTGCGCAATCATCGTGTGTTATTGGTAACTTTATTATTGTAGCCTCCTTACCAAATGCCACTTTGGTAAACTTCGTTTTCCTTTGCTTGTAGGTAATGTATGTACCAAGAAACAAGTTGCTTTTGACTTCACCGGTTCTCCTTCTCTCCTTTTTCCTTTACATTGACCAGGTTTACTTATAAAATCACCATAACATTCTAGTCTCGACCTGTACACCAGACTCTTTTGTAGTAGAATTAACTTTTTTTTTAAATTCCTAATCTTAAACTAACATTTTAACTTTGAGTTTACTCGTATGTGAAAACCTTCCTAGCAGATCAACGAACCCTTTTGTAACATCAATCCGCTTCAAAAGTCGAGTAAAAAAGTTGCGGAAGGTAGAATGAGGTCTTGGTGCAGCCCCCTTCAGGGAAGGTTCGGCCATGATGGCAAACTAAACCGCTAGATTCTGACAATATAGGGGCTGAAACCATAGGAGCCCGGATGTCACCCTACTGCGTAAAAAGGTTTTGCTCCTGAGGTCTACCTATTGTTGCACCAAAGCCTTGTTAAGATAGTATTAAATTCGCGCAAAAAATTGCATTTTTACCTAAGGAAAAAAGTTCTATTCATGCAGCGAGTTTTCAAGAAAATCTTAACCCTAGGATGGCACACCTATTTTTCGCATACATAAACGGCACACTGGGGTCAATTCTGACCCCAAAATTTAAATTCCTCTAATTTAAATATAAGACAGAAATTTAAATTTATTTATAGGTTGTAAAAATCTATTGATAGCCTGTTTGTTGAAATATATTAAAAAAAAAAAAAACAGTTTAAACCAGGAACAAATTTCGGTTTTGAATATAGTTTCGTAAAAAGTCTATAAAAATATGGAAATAAATGAAATTTCTAAAATTTGAAATTATATTTTGTTGAAGGTTTATTTTAACAGATTCCACTATCAGCATTCCAAGTTGACAATATTTGGAATCAAATATAAAAAAATCATTTAATTCTATGGAATAGTTTCGATAATAGATCAGCTCAAAGATGACCCTTTTTTGAGTTTGACTGACGACTTTCACCAGCACTTTTATTTCTCAGCTTTTCAAAAAAATTGTATTATCACTCCTGTATTATTGTGAATTTTTATAGTATACTTGCTTTGGCTCAAAGTAGGGGCTTCTCACGGTAAATGGAAAAACAAGAAATTTAGAAATCAATATACGTATGTATAAATCTTGGCACACCTATTTTTCGCATACATAAACGGCACACTGGGGTCAATTCTGACCCCAAAATTTAAAAGGCAAAAGAATGAATAGAAAGTCACACTGGGGTCAAATAGTCCCCCACACAAAAAAAGTCAACCGATTATAGCACACTGGGGTCAGATGTGGCCCATTGCACATTTGCAAGTTAACTGCATGAACTCTAGCGAGTGACTGACCTTAACCACTGACAAAGGGGATCAGAAAGAGTTCCAACTTTATTTACAAAATATCCCTGTTCGAAGAAAAAATATTTTTTTATAGATACACGCCCAAATGTAAATCGTGGGGTCACGAATGACCCCGGTGTGTCATCCTAGGGTTAAGAGCTACGTTTTAGAAAATTGAAATATTGGTGTATGATAAAGTAGTCAGCCTTGTGGGTGTGACATATAGGTCGAATCCAACCCCTAATTGAAAATTAATTTTCAAAAAACCTCATAAAATACTCTCTTCGTCACCGGGAACTCAAAGAGACCGACACGTTAATTATCCCCCCCCCCTTATTTTCTATGTAGGTACTATACCAACTTACTATGTGCACAAGCACCGGGTTGTAATAAACATTTTTAGTAGTCCATATTCATGCTCTCCTCTCGTCACTTCGATCTCATAGAGTACCCACCTACGTAGTTGTTTTTTTTTCTCTCGATTTTCAGTAAACCATACCAACATATTGTGTACACAGGGTGTTTTGAAGATGTTAATAGTCCATATTCGTGTTCTAATCGTATCCACGAACTCATGGAGTACCCTCTCGGCTATTGCATTTTTGGGTACAACGAATTCTCTTCGCAGGTTTTTGTTATACAGAGTGTCTAGCATTTGGATGGACCAAACTTCATGAATCGATTCTACAACTAATTTTCAACAAAAAATATATCTTAGCAATTTTTTCTTAACCCACTCAAAATGCCTTTTTTGTCACTTCGAAGTTTTTTTCTCGCGTTTTCGACCTTACGTCATTAAAACTGTCATAACTCTTTTTATTTACCAAGTAAATTCAAATTTAAGGATATCATTGGAAAGAGCGCTAAATTTCCAAGCTACCCAGCGTAAAACCATAATCTTTTAGCAATAAACCATTTATATTATGAATTATTTTATGGTTTATTATTTATGGTTTTCCTCGAAAAATCCACTTTCCAGCAGTCAGAATCATTCGAAAGTACCACCATTGGATTCAGCGTTAAAAATTACTTAGGAAATGTTACCAAACTCGTCAAGTCATCTTGAAATCGAGGGTGACCATACACCACGTGATTTTCTAGTAAAACTCGCGTTTTCTTTCATTCAAACTTGATTTACTCTTCCAATTTGAATTTAAAAAAGAAAACTTGATGGACCGTTGGAAAGCTGACAATTCGAGCATGTGTTTTTCGAAGAGCGCCCATCGAAATGGGCAGGCGTTCAAAGTGAAAACTTCGAAAAGAAAAAATCAAATTTCGAATAAAAATTGAAGTGTGCTTTTTGAATTGATTTTTTAGGAATGGTTTATTGCTGAAAGATTTTAGTTTTACACGAGGAAGCTTGGAAGTTTAACGCTCTTTCCATCGATATCCTCAAATTTGAAATTACGTGGTAAATAACAGGAGTTATGACAGTTTTAATGACGTAAGGTCGAAAACGTGAAAAAAGGCATTTTGAGTGAATTAAGAAAAAATTGCTAAGACACGTTTTTTGTTGAAAATTAGTTGTAGAATCGATCTTTGAAGTTTTGTCCATACAAATGGTAGACACCCTGTATAGTATACATAAGTTACAGAAAATAGGAAAAAAATGTCAACAACGAGTTGGGGGTGACGAGATTATTGTAAGAAGTTTTTTAAATTTCAATCTAGGGATTGAGTTTTAGTAGATATAATTTTAACGATTCCGCTAACCACACCCACAAGGCTGACAAGTCTGCTATATAGCTAAGATTTCGATTTTCTTCACCATAGCTTTGAAGATTTATTTGAAAATTCGCTCCTGAATGGACTTTTTTTAACGGTAGGCATATCTAATGTAATACAATGAGCTCCAAACTATGGTTAACATTCAATTCATTACAGATATATTCTCGTGGTTCTTACCATTATAGTGTCTTAGTTTGTCGTTAATCTTTGCTATGTGTGATCAGATAATAATCAATCATCAGGTTGGTGGGAGTTCATGCCGATTATCTCTTGAAAGAAAGAAGACCTTGAACTGTTCACTGCATAGTTGACTCGTTGCTTCTTCGAATGATGTCATCAGTATTTCTGAATCATCTCCTCTCATTTCAATGTTTGAAATATACGGATTCGAAATGGAAGTGAATCTACACAGAACATTATGGAGATGTTTTTTATATTTACGTATGTACTTCCCTGATCCAGAGAATCCATTGTAGCTAGCAACTAATTTTTTTAACCACTAGTTGTAGTATTTATCTTTTTATCTTGTGAGTACGCGGAAACTTATTGGCCAATTGTGTAGACGTTGATGCTGTTGGATTTCTCGCCTCTCGGGCCAGACTAAAAGCCAACTTTGATTCTGGATGATCCTGTCCTTTATGTTCAACGTGATACCACTTCGTTAGAGAGTTGTTCACTTTATCACAATCACAAAACTGTCACCGGGACTGCTGAGTACGAAAGATATGCTGAACACCTTCCTGATCATCAGATAGGTGAGCTAAATTCTTGCCTGTTGGTCTCCCGAATCTGTAATTTCACAGAGAGTTGCGCAG
This sequence comes from Apolygus lucorum, assembly GCA_009739505.2. NCBI lineage: Eukaryota > Metazoa > Arthropoda > Insecta > Hemiptera > Miridae > Apolygus > Apolygus lucorum. The sequence goes on from CM019183.2 coordinate 19,198,381, forward strand.
TACGAATTATGAACTCCTCCTCCTTGTAGAGTTGGGTGAGCTGAATTCGCTGGTCTATAATTTCAAAGGGAGCCTCTCTGGGAATGCTGAGTACGAATGACTAGCTGAGTTCCGTTCAAGGTTACCTAAGAACTTTGAGCCTTGTCTTGAGCATCCTTTAATGCCTTGAGTTGTTCTATTCGATCTGTGAAAAGTTACTTTTCTTTATAATGTTCCCTCATTGATGGTTTTCTGTTTTTTTTTTTACTATAATGCATCGCATCCTGAGAATATAACGTGGGTATGTGGTTGCTATCATGTATAAAAAGATTCTATGAAAACGAGGTCACTTGCAAGTGCATTTGCTATTTTTAGGAATCTTGAAAGTTGTTGAAAAACAATATTATGTTTTGCTCGCTAAGGATGCCATCATTGATAGATGACATGGTTCAGCCATCGAGCCGTATACCTGAATTACCTCTCTGGAGAAATATTTCATCAACCTTACCAACCGGAGTTGAAGAAGATTTATCGTTGACCCAGTGGATTCATATGGAAAAAAGCCTGCAAGTTTGAATGTATTGTCTCAGAAAGGACTGTTCCTCGGTATTTTCCTGAAGAGGCTTGTTTGCGTGGGTGTCTCCATTAGGCGCAGGTGTGGCGGAAAGACAAACCCCAACTTACTACTTCAAAAGGATAAAACTATAAACAACACAAGGCCATAACCCCTCTTTGAGTTATGTGGGCGAAATAAAGGGGTTTCCATCTCGTCAAGAGAAAGGGAGTGCCCCTGGAGATTTCTGGGGGTCTCTGCACTTGGCAATGGGCATAGACTCGTAATGGAGCCTGCGAGGAATGGTGAGGCCTAGCTATTTCTGGCCGGCTTGAAGGGGGGTGACCAGCAGGGCTTAAACAGATTCTATTCGAGGATAAGACAAGCAACATCCAAACAGCGGATTCCTTTTGGACATTAAAAAAAATTCAAGTCTATAAATTAAGCCCATTAAGGTTTCAAGTCATTATGTCTGAAGAATCGGGTATACATTTCCTCTATCTTCTATAGGAAGGATAAACTTAGCTTAGAAACTGATTAGATACAATATTTCACCAAGCGTACCAGGACTTCGGTTCTTGTTCTGATTCTCGGTGTTCAGGAATGTCTCTAGCATCAATAAGTTAGTTATCGCTCGTTACTCGCCTTTATTGATTCACTACAATTCCATCCACTTCAATACGTCTAATCGTTTCCTTTATCATGATCCTTTCATTCCTATCTCCCACTTGAAAATTTCAAGAGCTTATTATTTGTAAAAAGAGATCACCCTAATAGTGAAGTCGGTAAAAATACCTATCTTGTCATTTCATGAAATGTCAATCCATTCGATGTGTTATACGAGGAGTATTTAATATTCTTAGAACAACCATCATATCATTAAACATAAGTGATGATTTCCTGATGTTGTGGTGACACGGGTGTGATTCGTTAGCTCTTTCGTGCGATTCGATGAGTTATAATTTAACTGTTATATATTGTTATGAGTTATCATAACAAAGTCCCTTGAATTAGGACTAAAGATTATTGTATGCTGTTTCCTCCCGATCCCTGTAAATGTGACCCAAAGATCAGGGCTATCTCTGCTAATTCTAAAGAGGTTCGATGGACAATTTTATCACAACCACTCTTGATCCCTGCGTTAGTTGGACCTTTAGTGAACAGATAAAAAGTCTTTTAGTTTGGGGAACTAACAACTTTTGAGCCATATTTAAATAAATTGGTGCCCACGGGTTTGAATCGCTTGTGAGTGGAGGGTGGTGGTAATGAAGGGAGGTTTCGTGACGAGAAAGTGTGATTGGCAATCATTGAGCGCATGGCAGGGCTCAACCGCCCAAGGGCAGGAAAGAAAATACAAAATGGAAAGCCAACTCCAATAGGGAGCTGTGAAGAACACTGCAATGTCGTGTGACGAGTTATTTCTTTTGTTTTGGAGAGTGATATTCCGTCATAGAGCGTATTGTGTACCTTACCTACCTAATTATTCCAACATACTGTCTTTGTGACAGTGGCTAATTCTGGCTGGTGCTCAAAAACTACTGTCTCAGAATTGGAGTCCGAGGGATGTTTTTTACGGAAGCTAACATCTTTTTATGTAGGTACATGTTTTGTACTATTCAGAGGTGTATGGATATTTTTGGTAGTGGTTTGGTAGTAGTAATGTGGTACTGGGGGTACAATTCTGTTGCTACTAGTGTTTTACTTCATTATTCATCACATGTAAATTATATAGCCAGGTGGATTATGTAATCGATGGAGGAAATGAAAGAATGAAATCAATTCATACTGTTTTCCTTGTTGCTTCTTTATTGTGGGATTGATGGTTCACACTAGGGCTCCATTTATATCGTAACTGCTTAGCTGAATAAAAACAAAAGTGAAAAGATGAACAAAATCATAGGTAATACGATAGATAGACTGGATTGTTCAGGAAAAGATTGCTATTATGGGTGTGTTTTCCGGGAGTTGCTTCAAACCCAGCATTTTCATGACGCGTGCATTCGGACCTAGATGGATACCTTTCATCGTACCCTGATCATTAATGTGAGCAATTGATTGAAAATTGTCAAACCTAGATTTTCCACCATCTCAGTTTTCCTCTCCTCTTCAAGTTAACCATGGTTGTAGCTAGACAATGTAATGTAGGTATTGGAAAAATGAGAACGAGAGGAGTTAGGTAATCTACCTACCGTTCTTACCTACTCCTGAATTTCGCTTCTACGTGATCTCACTTTATGGCTGTAATTCTTTATTACTGTCCATTGGTTCGGAAATGAACGGTACCGTCAGCTGTAGAGGAAACGGCCAGTTTTAAAAGGCAGGTCGTCCCGGCCCTGCTGGGAAGGGCAGAAGGGGGCAGAGAGAGAGAACAAAGGCCGGTGACCTTTAGATGTGGCTGTTGGTGCTTCAATCGGCTTCCTCTTCTCTCAACGCCCGAGCTCAACCGAACCTCTCGCTTCGGTTTCCGAAATCAAACTGATCTACGTCCCCACATCCTTTCAGTTAAACAATTAGAAGCCACGTTTAATTGATATGATTCAACCAATGAACGACTGAAGAAGACCTGAGGACGGTCGTATGTTTCGCTGTATTCAAGATAATAATATTATCTTGTAATAATAATATAATAATAATATATTATATTGCTGGGTTAAGTATGATTTATGACGTCAGCAACTTCTGGTGGTTGGAACAGTTGGTATTCCAATTTCAAGTTATTGGGTATGTAAACATTAGAGGTAGGTAGTCTTGCATAAAAATGTGAATTTATAAAATGTATAAAGTTTTGGTATACAGCGAACACTCCTTCTTTATTTTGCTGGTGGGCTTCCCTCTCGTTATCACCTCGATATGTTCTATCTAGGTTCCGTCATTTGATGTCGAACTTGTCAACATGGCGATCAATTATCGAATTATGATGATAAGCGTTTGTTTTACAGCCATGTAAACTTCATGCTCGTATCGTATCTCATTTTGTTTGTATTGAAACTCTTTCATCTCTTATCGATGTGAGGTCTTTCTCTTGATGAACGTTTCTATCGAACTCCAGTATTTTATTGCCTGAAAGTCTTGTTTATGATATCGATAGAGCGCTTGTATTTCCAAGAGCTGAATTTTTGAGCTCTTATTTTTCTTGAATCTGTGCTTCAAGCCGTTCTAGTTGGGTTGGTACTTTTGTTGATAATTATTCTAGTTCAGTTACTAATTATCAGTTATAGTTCTTCACTATCTTGGTAGCAACTTCACGTGATATATTATAATTTCCGTGACGGCTCGTTGACGAATGGTGGTACAAAAGAAAAATGTCCGTTACTACTGGTGTACGTTATTCCGAATCAAGAGAGTCTCAGCTTCCATTTTACATCAACTGCCCGAACGTTTCTCAATTAATTAAAAATTGTGTTTGTTGTTCTCGTTTGCTCCCTATTGATGAAAAGCTTGGATTTCCCAAGAGAGAATTTATGAGGAAAGGCGAACGTGAGAGGGTCAAGAAAAGCAGCCAGACTGCAATGCACCATCTGCTCGCACTCCGCCTCCCACGAACGGGGACTGGTTTTGGGCACGGTTTCTCCAGTCATGTCTCATTCAGAACACAAGACTTTCATATGGTTCTAGTACGCAACTGATTTGTTTTGTCAAATGCCTCACCGTTGTTTCCGGCAGCCCCCCCCCCCCTCCCTTAAGTGCCCTACACTGTTTTTGGTTTATTATTTTCAAAAATTAACATTTGGAATTGAGCAAAAACATTTATTATTTTATTGGTTTTTTCATTAAATTAAGGATTAATGGCAAATATTTTTAAGGGTTTTTGGCACCACCGCCAATTTTTAAGCTCTGTGAGACCAATTGTTAGTTTTCTTAATGAGGATAGTTAATTACCTAATTAATGAATGTTCTATGACGTATTTTCAACATTTTAAGAAACGAATGAAACTGCCCAGACGATCAACAATAGTTGAATGCGCGTTTATTATGAAATTTATATGAACACGAGATAGCCTCTAGCCTTGCCTTGGACTGTAACCCCTCCCCTCCCTCCTACTCATGTACCTTGGGAGGTAGTTGAAGGGTGAGCTTTACAGAAAAATAATAAACCGTTGTGCAGTAATGTGCACAATTTCTGGATAGACCTTCGGGGATGAGAAGATGATATATTATTCATGTTCCCATAGTAACTGCTAAGTTACTCTATAACCATGCTTGAATGTATTGAGGGTGGGTGGGGGACTTAGAATGTTATTGAAGCTAGTTGAGGAAAGAAGTTTAGGGGTTGTTGAAGGAGTGGAGGGATAGGAATGCTAGTGAGAGGAAGAGCGCTGCTCTCATTCCCGCCAGCCTCTCATGTTTCAGAGTGGTTTATTAAGTGCGTGTTGATTTGTTCAAGGAGAGTAGTAGAGCTGCTCATTGGCAGTCTAGGTACCTTCTCATCTCGAAGAAATCAAGATTCGTTTGGTGAGTAAGTTGAGGGGTGGTTCGGTTTATCAAGTGAGTTGTAGGGAGTTGGCTCACTTTGATAATTCACTCTTGCCATCTCTGACTTTTACTGACGGGTACACCGAAGAGCAATCTGTGTTCGGGAGCGGATTAAAGCCGTTCAAGTGAATCAAATCCGACGTGAATCCGATTAAGAGTCAAACGCCCTGCCGAACAATACGATCGTTCGAGGAGCGCTAGTGTGCTTTTAATGCTGTTGACGTTTGAATGCTGAATACATTAAAGTTACCCAAACTCAATACAAAAAGATGAAGCCAACAACAATAATTTTGGTAGTAGATACCATCTCATAATAAGTTAGTTCACTGAAATAAAATGAGTTGAAAATTTGTGGATTAATTTTTTCAATTTGAGTACGTTCATTAATTTGTGAATATGAACTACTAGGTTTATGCTAGTAGTAGGTATGGCTACGAATATAATTCATAACTGTCATACTTATAAATTCTGTTTCATTTTCAGGTAAGATAAGGAGATAGCTGACTTGTTGACGGTTGTGTCATTCGACGCCCATTCCAGGATCTCAAATCCGGCTAGGTATGATGAAAATTATCATTCAGTGCTTACATATTTGATGATGCTTACGCTACTTCAATCAAACAACTATACTTGATATAAATAGATTCATCAATGGTCCCAACATGGAAAGGTACTGATGAATTACATTGTAGTGCCATGTTAAAATGTTCTTTGTTTTTAACGTGGTAACCTAAAAAGCCCACTTCTCTTTTTCTTCTTTTGAAAAATAATTGAAAATTGGGTATGGTTATCATGTTTGAAGATAAACTTGTACACAGCTATCTTTTCTATCCTCCAATTTCGAATCAGTTTCTCTCTTAGAATCATCTTTGAAGTACCTCTGATCATGAAACCATTTTTGGAAGTTGGTACAGGGATTGGACCAGTTTTTCTACCAAGAAGGAAATCTAATCCAATATTGGAATTGATATATCCTGTAAACACTAATGTATTATCTAGCAAACATGATATTGGGTCACGTTTTCCATACCCACTGTGTTTTCTTAGGGGAAGCTGCCAGTTTTACTGCAGCTTACTCACTTGGATGCATGAGTATTTCGTGAATTGAGGTGTTAAAGGAAAGGAGAAAAAGACACCAAACATAATCAAGACCAATTTTTCATTACCTCTTCGGATCAGATCGGTTAATTCCGAATCCCCATTTTTCTACAAGTGTTTCCTCTCCCTCCAAATCCGCCTTTTGCATTTGGTAGTCCTGTACTGAAGCTAGACTCCGTATTTTCAGTAAAACTCAAAATACTCCTCACTCAAGGACACGCTGTCTACGAATTGTTTGGATCGTTGGAATTTTTCTCGGCTAATAGTAAAATCCATTTTATTGGGTCATTGGGCATCTAAAGCTCACTCTAACGATGATATCTGTTGAGTTAATCGATAATGAGAAAATGTACAAGCTGGTGAGGGTTGTACTCTTGTATGGCTTATTAAAAGGGTTCGTTTGGAACACATATTTTGGTCGCGAGTCGCAGACGCGTCAGGGAAATCGCACCTATGGGGTTAGTTTTGAATAAAACCCATCTCGAAGCAGCCAAAATATGTATTCCAAACGAACCCTTTACTAATAACCCATAGAAGAGTACAACCTACTCCTGTATGCAACTTTTTCTCATCATCGATTAACTCAACAGATATCATCGATAGAGTGAGCTACAGATGCGCCCAATGACCCTCTTAAATGGATTTTACTATTAGCCGAAAGAAATTCCAACGATCTACTTAGAGACTGAAACTACTTTCTACCCGCGTCTAGGTATTGTTTTTTTTTTTTTAATAATTGATTTACGAAACATCATTAAATTCGGTTAGTTAGCTTAACATTTCATTTCAAAAACGTATGTGCTTTCTGATGACGTATGTTTGGAAGAGATTGCTTGTAAATCCCTCACTTCGTTTCTGGATCCCCCTATTCAAATTCACGCTGTATTCCAGGCGTCACGTGATGTCGTGTTATGGAGATACACGGGTCTTTATAATAGAGCCGGTGACCGGGCGGATTGGGCGACCTCGGCTGGGCCGCGCAACCCGAGTCAGCTGACTGCAGTTAGCTCCGACTGCGGAAGATTTCTGGCTCCAGGGTCGCATCGATTCAGTCACCGTAGGTTGATGTTAGCGCAGATCTGAGCCAGTTGTTCCTTTTAATGCCGGCTAGAATTTGCCTTGTAACAGTCGAGTTCTCATGTGGTTTCCAGGCACTTGGGTGTAGAAGTAGAACGTCGAAATGCCCGTGGTAAGCCTTTGCTTTCTTGTTTAAAACTCCCGAAAACGTCATCTTGGAATAAAGGCCTAACTCATATAGCTAGTCGTTTCAGAATTACAAGATTCACTCAGCTTGTTTGTCTTACAACAATAAATGTCTTAGAACTGTATAGGCTTTTGATTGAAAAGCCAATAAATTGGTAATTGTTTTAGTACTTTCACCTCCCTCATGCAACGTTTTCTTTCGAGTCCACCGAGTTTCACCAAGTCGCATTTCACCTTAGACCTTATTGCCAATTTTGGTTTGTGTCATCTGTATGTAAAAGCCTGTCAGTCGGTCTGTGTCTTTGCAAATCCATATACGATCCATGTACAATTATGTATGTACAAATCCAAATGCGATCTACGAATCGTAGCAGGCAAAACTATACGAAGTTACAGTCCTAATTCTCTTCTTGACATTGTCTGGGATTATGTGATTTGGGGACAAATAGAAGCCTCTGCTCATGCGCGAACGTAAAATCCTTGAAACAACCTACATTTTGGTTTATTATTTTCAATAATGAACCTTTGGAATCGACCAAGAAAAAAAAATTTTAACACCCCCTCAAAATTTGATGGTTTACGTTTCAAGGTACGTAGAATCCAAAAATCGAATAAAAATTTGGCCGTCCGTCCGCCGTACGCCGTACGCGGCACTTTTGCCACTTAGCATTGACCGATTTTGATGAAATTCGGTATGTAGGCTCCATTTGGGGTCTAGTTGTGCCCCGAAGCTTTTGGTTGATGTAGGGCACTCCTAAGGGTTCCAAAATCAATTTTGAAATTTTGAAAACGCCCTAACTCAAAAAATTTCGATATAAAGGTATTGTTTTTCCTTCAATTTAAGATTCTATGGAATTTTTAGAATTTTTTGAGACCACGCGGAGCTCTGTAGGACAAACCGTTCGCTCACTACGAAAATTTAAGGGTTTATATTGAAATATATCTACATATAAATCAAAACACGAGCGTGAATCGCAAAAGAGGCCTAATCTCCGTTCAAATTTTAGCTGACCAAAATGCGATCGATGGTTAGTAATTTTTATTTTTTTTATTTAAAAAAATTTTTTTTTGATTTTTTTTTCCCCCTCATATTGGATGGTTGGTGATTTTGTAGACGAGTGATCTATATAAAAATAATAAACCGTTGTGTAATAATTTGCAGCGTTTTCATCTGAATTCGATGAAATGCTCAGAGATCGTGTGTTAGGAACTCTTAACAGTCACTTGTTCCATCGTAGCCGAAACTCCGTCGAGTCCTTGTAATAACCATAATCATAGGTAATCTTAGCATTTGGAATTTCCTACGCTCTGACCGTTTTACTGTCTTATTGCTAACTATAATTCCAACAGGAATTCTATGGATGGTACGGTTTGAAAGCGTTTGTTTCAACATTCAATTGGATTGTGTCATGTTGGTTGTGGGAAACCTTTTGCATAGATACTTATCATGCAAATCATCCTTGAAAATGCGGGTACGCACTGGCTAAGTTGACTTGCGTTTCCTATTCATGATGAATTGTAGGTGGGAGTTTTTCCTGATACCTAGTAATGAGTGGGCGTGGCATTTCTCTATTCCTCGAGGTGCATCTATCGGTCTAAAGTTAGAGCGTGATGCCGGGCGGCAGGAGTGACATAACCCGTAACTCAGGATGTGGACTCTACGAGCTTCCTCTGCCGCTGATCAACTTGCTCTGATGAGGCCGACCCTCCTACTACCCGTCCTGGAAACATTCGAGAAGGTTTCAATCGCTCGGCACAGACGCACCCCGCTCGGGGTTGTTTCGGCCCCGGCTTTTTGCGTGACCCAGTTTTGCACGGGAGGCAACACTCAACGGGGTTTTTACCCCGAATACGCGAGATTGAAGGAGGAGAAGAGGAAGTGGGGGGATTTGATCAATTGTCGGCTCTCGCTGCCGCCGTCTCACAGAAATGCTGGATTTCAATGAAATCCGCCAAATTGTAAAATAGTAATGGGTGTGATTGGCGTTAAAATTACTACAGGTTGTGTAGTTGTCTCAGCACCTTTTAGTACCTGCCTATCCACTACACAAATTGTTGTCGGTTCAGCGGAAGTTGAATTGAGGTCCTCCACCTATGAAGACACTAGAATGGATCCACAACTTTTCAACCAGCAAGATTGTTGGATGGATCTATGGTATGAGAACAGTCCGGTCCTTGCTTCAACGAGTTTTGCCATAGAATCATAGGGATGATACCATACGTATGTATAATATCGGGAAGCTATGTTACCCAGAGGCTGACCGTAGAATCAAGTGGCAATGGATTGCGGTGGCTTTACGGATGCTCTTTTAGTGGAACCAATGGATTGACCACTGAGATGTATCAAGGTCCACTTGGATCCTTAACATTTCTCATTTCAGAAGTCAGTATGACAGTGTTTTGCAGTCCAATGCCAAAAGACTGCTCTTGGTATTTGTACGGAAAATTTTATACATACATTTATCTTATTTTTTATTACCTAGTACACGCAAAAGGATGTGAAAGTCCATGGCAACCTCTGGGCTTTCCAACGACACATGTACAGGCTCTACAGGCCCCAAGACCATCTATTGCAGGATTGCTGTAGCACTCTAAAAAGAGAATCTGATAAACCCTTGTACCTCCAGCCGTCACGATTACTTTCGGTACTAATAGATACGAACTCGAACAAAACATTGTTGAACCATCTTCCCATTTTGTCGTGGAGTAGTACAGTAGAACCGTATAGTTGAACATCCAATAGTCTGTAGGAAAGGGAATAATTATCCACTCCACCTGTTGGTTGACCCAAAACACTGGACTTTCGTTGTCCATCCCCCCTCTCTTGCCTTCCCGGAGATAATAAAATGCAAATTTGACCTAAGCCTTATCGATCTTCACTGTGGAGTCATTCACGCGTCTCTTCACATTCATCACCCCTTCATCCTGCCTTCTCGACTCCGCTCACAATGGCCGCTCGACCTTGCTGATTGTCGTATCTTGATCATTGTGATAAGCTCCTTATTAATTACAGCCCCGTATCTCCACTTCACTACTTCATATTCAACTACTGTTAAGTATTGTAGGTTGTTCAGTTGTACCTACATCATACATCAAAAGTTACCATGGTTATATGAAATAACTCGTTTTTAAATTCAAGGTTTTTCTAATGAGAGTCTAGCCCCCCAGTAATCCTTGTCGGGTTTCAGCGCTAGGTACCTCAAGATTACTGTTCAGGTTTCATTTTGTATTATGAATGTTAGAGCAGGTATTAGAACCAATAAGTATCTAGTTGCAATGCATTTCAGAAGTCTGAATAAGTCAATTGGAGAGGTTCTTTCCATTTCCTCAATTAGATATTGTACCTTCTTTGCGATGTCAGCTTTTGGGTACAGTTTTCCACTTGCTGATTGCATGCTCAGGGGGCTCCTGGTGGTTCTACGACCCCAAGTTAAGTATCGCGATAAGGCAAAACAAAAGCTGTTTTTGGAAAGAACAGAGCGGAGGGTATCCTCAAGCAGGTCATGTAGATGAGTCAGATAGCTGTTAGCCTTGGCAAGACTACGAAGGCACCAGACATCCCCGCTATCGTTCATCCTAGTTCGTTTCTTATTCTGTGAGGGGCGACCTCAATAACTTAAGTGGCTCGTTTAACTGGCATTCCGTCGGCGTTTCCTATGACAAAACCTTCCTATAAATTGTGATTATAATGTCGTCAGATTGATAATGCAATACAGTCCCTGCTAAGTTATCGATAGCCTCTTAAATATAGTTGAGATTTTTAATGATAGATGTGGGTCTGACTTGGTAGAATTTCATCGTGGTTGTATTAGGGCGGTGCCTAGTTCTGCAAGTCGGTCCAATAAAACGATTCACAGTCTTAAAACTTGTATTTCTAATTAGGTCTTTCATCTTCGAATCCAAAACATGGAATTTTGAGTAGGGTAAGCATTATTTTCTTTTTAATCTTCTCACCGTACCCGCTGATTGATAAGGATTACTGAGACTTTAGTGTACCAGATTTGGTGCGCTACTCAACGAACAGTGGAGAAGTATCTGTATTCCATAGATTTGTAGGTGTTATCTCTGAACGCCGTACCTCCGTGGATTATAATTTATTTTATTACTTTCACGGATTTGTCCTCTGATAGACAAGCGAGTGATATTCCCTGAACTAAAAATGTCTTCATTATTCTGAAAATGACTGATTAGGTCAAACCATCAATTCTCGTTCGTTTCAACAAACAATTTTTTTCCTCCTCTTGCTATGTTGTAAACCATATAGAGCTAAAAATGTTCAGTCTGGCTCTTCTCGAATTCAAGCGAACACAATGACAGTAAAATTTAGACTATGCAATATAATATGTCTGTTGAATTCGGTATTAGTTATTAGGAATAAGTGTTATATCAAGCAACTGCACCTAACATTTTCCCAATTTGTGGAACTGTTGTAGATAAGGAAATGTTTTTTGAAAGGTCTGTTCAAGAAACCGATAGCACCCGAGTGGGCACGCAACCCGGAACGCACTGGCCGAACTCACATTTTCTCTGATGAATAATAATTCGAGAAGAAAACACGAATAATTATAACGAACTATAATTATAACATACGGTGACTGAATGAAATAACATCCTCCTAAGAGCAGTATCTCTCCTTGGAATAATTAAGAGTAAATCACTCTCAATGATGTTGTGGAAACCCTTTTCAATTAATACAAACGTTATCACAAACAAATATGTTTGTGTGTTGATCTGACAATCGAAATCAATCCTACTGTAAAGGGAATGTACTGGTGGAATACCGTGGAATAACGTACTGTGGAATCTTTGAGGATCACAGTGAAAATGGTACTCTCAAACCCTAACATTTATGAGGGCTGTCAATGGATGCCCTCTCATACGTTTCAAACTTTTGCCTTTCGAGTGCCCACGTATTTATGCCTCTCTGTTTCATTTACAAATTATTGGTATCAGTTTGGTAAGTTGATTGGGGATTTTAGTTTGTTCCGTATCTATTAGACGTTGTTGGTGCATCTATTTTGATAGTTTCACTTGATTTTTCATCTTTGTCGTCGCTTCTGAGTTTTCATCTTGGAAATCAGAACTGAGCACAATTTATGGTGAGAATGTGGTGTTTCATGTACTTTAATGTAATTGGCGATGAAGTTCTTAAGAAACTGTATAATGCGAAAACCCTTTAAATTTCTTGATAATCGAACCTTGATGGTCCGCAGTTTTGCTCGTGACTATGGTAATTGTACAGAATGCCGCAAAATGGAAAATGTGAGAGGTTCGAATATAAGTACGTATGTGAATTTATTTGGGAGACACATTTTTTTCGACCTGCTACGCGAATAGGCACAAAAGTATACTTTTTGCTTAGGCTAAAGCTGGTATTTTATTGATGATTGGAGGATAATGAAGTTTGTGGTTCAATGTGCTGAAGGTCTCTAGATCAGGTCGATTTGTTAAACCGACATAATTGTATTCTTTCAGTAGTTTTGGTATTCTAGTGATAGGCTTTCCAACATGCAATAAATAATGTTAAAGGAAGCAGTGTGACAAACCGTTCAAAATCAGCCACCTATATCGCAACCAACGTCTTGGGATCATTATGTATTCATTCTTTGATTAACGCGTCGAAAGACCTTGAAGTCTGAAAATAACCCGTCTTTTTTTTCATTCGCCGGACGCCTCGTTCCTTACTTCCTCTTTATCCAGCGAGTGTTTTATTTGAACGGTGATATACTATATTTGTATGTTACTGTGCTTTAATATCTCTAAAGGACATTGCCTTTCACTATATTCTCTCCTGTCTGAAGCCTCTCAACTCAAAACAAGGTAGGTAACATAAAGCCCATTTTGGTAAAATGCATCTACATACGATTTCAACGATGCCTAAAATTGGCCTGCTCATGTTACATTGCTTTCAGAATACCCACGTGGGTAAACACACGAAAACCTCTCCAAACTACACGAATATCAAATTAGGTGTAACAGGTTAATAGATCAATTTGTTGACATTTTATGATTAGTTCTGATTCAAAATGACTGAAAGTCAAAACTGCCAGTACGATTTGTATATAGGCCAGGGGGTCCGGTCTAGCCGCGGGGGCGTGGACTCGCGTTCTTTGGTTGCTATACACGAACCGACTACTGCAGGGAGTCGTGAGTTCAAATCTCGCAGCCGGGGCGTGTTTTCGTCAGTCCGGGGCTCGCTGACCCCCTCGTTCCAACCCGGGGCGGTGAGGAAATGGTAAGCCACGAGCGAAATCTTCAGAACAAATTCTGATCTCCCCTTTGGAAGACAGCTGATGACGGAAGAAAATCTAACCTGAAATGGTTGTCAACTTTATTTTGTACATAGGCCGTACTGTCCGATATTTGTATTTAAACTGCTGCTGCTGCAGCTGCTGCTGCAATTCATAAATTTCTTGTGTTAGCGTCTCTGTATTGACAACGACGTACATTGGTAACTAGTGCATATTCATGGATGTTATAGGTACTTTATCATTCGACGGGAAGTAGATAAGTTTGCTGGTTGTATTGTTTATATATCATATATCCGACAATTCTGTTGATGGCGCATCACCGGATGCCGAAATGCTCGTAGTTTTCATGCCAGAAGCTTCTGACCACAAACCTCCTGTCCTCTGGAGCACTCGTATCTTGATTCTCGATCTCGCCCCACTTTCTCCATCCGCTGCAGGACAGACCTCCGTTCCTCTTTCTTTATTTTCTTTGTTAAGCCCGTCCGAATTCGAGTTCCCTGTCGTAAGACCATTTTCACCGGCATGGTGTATCAATGTTCAATTTTTGTGATGTATTCTGCCATGCAGTGTTATCGCGGATTTTTGTTGATCTTTTACATCAACAGCAAAATCTCTTCAACCTTGGCAGTTACCTTTCTACTAGTAATTTGGGATATTCGTTTTGAAAGTTTGTTCGGGAGCTGTTGCAGTGAGCGGTGAATGGAGGGACGAATAAATCCAAGAACTATGTTGTTGTATAATTTTTACTACTGAAAAACTATTAATTCAAGTACAGCGAGAATCAACAATTGATTCTTAATTAATTGGGATGTGAAGCGTCAACCATAATCGTACCTAATGGTCAGGAGACATTCGGACAAATGGAGGGTTGTCAATATTCTCTCTCTCTGTTGGTCATAAAGCAAGCAGTTGTCTTTGCAGCTTTGGTAGGGAATGCAAAGGAATAGAAGAAGAAGATTTTTTTAGATTGGAATTTATTGTTCTCTGCTTGCTATGGAACATTCAACGAACCGAGTTGTAGTCGCCAGGACTAGTGACAATAGAAGCCTCTGTACGATTAGGATTGATCTTGACGTTAGGCTCTTTTATGCTCTTTTTCTTGTTTCTATTATGTTCTTTTATGTTTAAGGTTCTTTCCACACCCTGTACGATATTTTACTCAGGCTTAGGCACTTGAGTCCAGTTATGATTCTTTTGGACAATGTCAAATTGGATTAGCTTACTCACATTGTTGTAGCCGAAATCTTAGATGGCAACTGGGATACCGTACTTATTTGACAACTGTACCCGTATGCCAAGTGGAGTGGAGTTTCAAGATTATAAATTTGTGGTTTGGACATGATTCAATCTCCTCTGATCCTGTAGCATAAATTATCAGTTTACTTTCTCCACTTCCCTAAAGTCAGTACCTTCTTTCTGGAATCCAATTCCATAGCAGGTATTTCTACTAAATAATCAGTCTGCCCTTGAGGATATTCGAACCTTCAAGGCTGTTCGTGGAACCGATCGGAACATCAAGATTGATATTAAACACACTTCTTTCAAACGATTAGTTTGATTGAGTTAAACTTAATGGTACGTAAGTACATGGAGCTTCTCACTTTGGTATACTTCCGGAGAAAAACTATAGTTTTTTTTTTTGTAGATTCCCATTAGGTTTTTTGTTAACAGTAATATAAGTTATCTAATTTGAGGTTTTGATAAAGTCATGAAATGATATGAGTATATTGTTGTGAAACATTGTCCACCTATCGTTTTAAAAGGTAACTCTAATTGTGGAAATTATTGTTAGAGAACTAGAAAGTCCACCAACTTCCAACTCCATTCAGGCGTTCAGCTGCTCTAAACTGTGATTAGTGGTTATACAAACCATCTGACGACATAGGAGGGTGGTTGGGAAGATTTCCATCAATCAAGCGTAAGACTGGGACCCCTTCCATAACACCTCGATCCCATTCAATCTACTTACCAATCCCAATCGAACAAATTGCGTCTTTGGGACTTCTCATGAATATAAACGACTCTAGTGTACATAAAACAATAATGATCTTATTTTTCTTCACTTTTGGAAAAACCCTGTTATCCAGACTCTTTGGTTTCCTCAAATGGAAGGATTATTTCAGTACAGAAATTACGTACTGTAATCTACTTTATATTGGAGAGCTGTATGAACTAATAGGCGGTTCCCCAGAGAGGTAACACGAAATCATGAAAATTTTTTAGGATTAGCCCGATGAGTTTCATCTCAGGTGCGAACATATCTTGCAATAGCGATTCTTGAATATGTAAGAATATTTCCTGAAATTGCCCAATTCTGCCGAGATTTTGGAAGTTGGAAGGGAGAGGAAAACAAGTGGCGATTAGTTGTAAGAGACGGCTCTTGCAAAAGTGAGAGACCAAAAACGATAAGAGACCAGTAAACGATCGCTTACAAATTCTCAATCCTGTTGATGTTTTTCAATTGGGAAAACTATAAAAGGGATCGTGAAGATCATTATGATTTCTATATCAGCTAAAACGTACTAACAGCAGCAATAATCGCGTAATTATAAACAAGGAAGCTAAAAAACCTAATTGGGTAGATGTTTTACTCCTTCTATATTGCTTAATATTGTTTCAGCTCAATATAATATCATTCATTCATGAACAGATTGACTTCTTTCTTTTACATTAACCAAATTCTCACCTGTTGCACTTCTTTGTAAAGATGATGTGTAGAAAAACAGTCCTAGGTTATCGATCGTGGTAACCACGATGCAACACATTGGGGAGCACTACACTCTTGGAGCACTTTATTTTAATGATTCTCGTTCCCCTCGTCAGTGGGATTTATTCAAGAACGCTGAAAAGAGTGAGTCATCATTTTCACACTGCACATCTTAACTTCGGATATAATACTGTCAAGTCAGTATTTTTACTTTTGTTCTACGAAGTAGCTCCGTTTTCTTCGCATCAGACAAACTGATTTTCGGACTAAGATTTTTGGACGCTTGTTGGCCGACTGTTGGTTGAAGGAATATGAGTTCTGTCCACCAGTTAACTCAAGTACTTGTCAGCCTGGTTGAGCGTTCCTCAAAGGTACAGGTCGCTAGTCAGTGTGCTGGTCGCTTGACCGGCAAAATCTCGGATGTGTTTCTATGACTGCCAATTCTAGTGGAAGAATGGGATGTTGTGATACCTTGGAAAACTTGTTTAGGTGGTTCATCATTACCAGCCAATTGATGAAGATTGCAATTGATCGAGTCGCTTCGCATCTCCATTTGCTACTGGTGAGAAAGAGTGTTAGAGGGATCCCTGATACGAGGACGGGTTGTCACAGAACTGGCGAATTGTGATTATACGTTCAACCTCAGATAAAGTGAATGAAAAGTATAAGTAATATATTCACTTCCTCGAATCTGAGCTTACGATTATGATTGTCGCCAGATCCTGTGCTGATGGAAAAATATATCGGTTCATGTTCAAACCTATTTTGAGCCCCTCTGTTTCAAGGGTTTCGATGACCTCTTCCAACTTTTGCTTATTTTTGGTACAGCAAAATCATCAGCTCATTCACAAATCTGCCACTTTTGTTTCCTGTGGTCCCCTTATTTTCAAATTAGTTGGCCGTTTCCTGTAACGCCACATTGAAAAGAGTTGCAGAGTCACATAGTCCCCCCTCTCCCCCCCAAAACAACATTATCACACACTCTACTGTTTCCTTTAAATGTTTCAGGTATAGTACCTGCTCATAACATCATTTTCCTTAACCTTTAAATTCTGATGTATATTTGAGATTCCACAGGCTGGTAACTGACCTATTTACTACATTTTTGGCACTACTATTCGTGAAACTTCTTTATTCCTCCTCGAAGAAGTCGCAAACTTTTTTGAATGGAGGATCGGATTTTCCGGAACTTATCGTTAAGAAAATGTTGTTTTATCAGTAAAACTCAGTTTGAGAGCGGGAGAATGGAGGGCGGCATTGTTCGGTGTAACCACCTTAAGGCTGGACCCCACATGCCCGAGCCGAGTCCGCACCGTGCGACGTCCGAGTGACGGACGACACACGGATAGGAAGTAATCATGGGAAATCTTACGGGGAAGTCCCCACTCTTCCGCACCGTCCCTCCGACACGAGCACGCACCGTCTCAAACTACTTTTGTTTAGTTTTGCACGGACGTGCCTCGGATAGCAATGGTCCTGGAAAAGTTAATTGAGGAGGTTCGCAATCGCGGAAAAGGATTAATTTCGATTGGAAAAGGATTAATTTGGTTTGGAAAAGGATTAGTTTCGATTGGAAAAAGATTAATTTGGTTTGGAAAAAGATTGATTTCGTTTGTAAAAGGATTAATTTGGTTTGGAAAAGGATTAATTTGACTTGGAAATGCTATATATTACCGCACACAAACAGTGATCACATTCTGAAATTGAAATGGAAAATTCTGAAATTGTTTTGGAAAAATCTGAATTGCACTTGGAAAATTTTGTATTTGACTTGGAAAGTTCTGAAATTAAATTGGAAAGTTCTGAAACTGGATTGGATAATTCTGAATATGGTTTGAAAAATTCTGAAAATGGTTTGGAAATTTAGAAAAATTGGTCTGAAAAATTCCGAATTATACTTGGAAATCTATACATACATTGAATTTAACTATCGACCTGCGCTCTGATATTGGCCACTGAAAGTTCTAAAATCGTATTCGTGACAACAGCGGACTAATGAAAATGTCATGGAATGCTGGACATCTCAACAACTGAATTTTTGCTAATAATGAGTTAGAGGGTATGACAGCCAGAGAGGCTGTTCCTGAGCTCCCTAAAATTTGGCACAAAGATGATTGATTGATTGCACGAATTTGTTTACAAAACCAGGAAGGGATTATGGCCAAAGTGGCCCTCCTCCACCCCCCCCCCTGGAAAACATAAGTTATTACATCCTCGATTTCGTTGTAGGTACATCACAAAACAAAGCTTCCGCAACTGTTTTTAAAATTCTCCAACATTACGACTTGAGCTTCAAATCATGACTGACCGCGCTCGGTCCTGACTCGGAAATGTGAGGCCTCCCTACTCCGTAACGTACACACGGCCGTGTGGCGGGTCGGGCTCGGTGCGGGCTCGGCTCGGGCATGTGGGGTCCAGCCTTTACTGGTCCCAGAGCCGCCACGGAGGCGGCGCGTTGGATCAATATCGTCCCCCTCCCTCACCGCCCCTCGAAGGGTCAACGCCGCCTGCGGTCACACGAAAAAAATAAAATTAAGCCCTTCTAGTTGAAGAAGGGTCTCTTGGGCGGGAAGAGCTATTAGCTTCTTAATCCCGGAAGGTAATCAAGGCTTTGAAAAGAAGTTGAAAATTGTATTAGGTACCCTAGGAGGTTCAATAGGAGGAAGATATCACCTTCAACGACCTAACGAAGTCCTGAACAACTCTAAAACTGAAGAGAATAGAGAGTTGTGACCGATTTGATCATAAATCAAATGTACGTACCTACAGTGTTATGTATTTCAAATAAACATAGTTCATTTGTTGTTTTCCATTTACTCCCAGAACCACAATTGACAGAGTTGTTGAAATGGTTAGTGCTGAACTATTTTTGGAACTCAAGAATATTTACTCCAAAATGACGTGAAGGAACCTACAGTTTTCTTATTTTGTGTTTAGATTGATTTCTCAAGTCAATTTCTTTCGTTATTCAATTCAGTATCAATGCTTACATTTCAACTAGGAACCTGTTCACGAATAAGTTCTGTGCTCTGGAAGATCCCTTTCTCTATCTGTAAATTGGGTTGGTATTCACCTTGATATAAAGTTGTAAAAATACAACGTAATTCTAGAGAACAGTTACTGGTTCTATTCTAGTTCTGGTTCTTACTCAATGTGTAGGTACTATAAATTTGATCTTACGTGTGGACATCGGTTTTCCTTGGGATTTCAAAATTTTCAGACCACCGGAATCACGTCCAACATCCAGAAAGTACGAAAACTGAATTAACGAAACCATTGTCAAACTGACTACAGGGTCCTAGAAAGTAATCTAGAAATATAGCATCCAGCCATTCTCCATCAGAGTGCACGGTATTACTTGAAGGACCTGCAGAGCATTGGTTCCTGAGTTACTTTAGATTACTGTTCCAAATAAATGCCTTCAACCATTTCAAAATTGGTTCATGCAATCACATGTGCAACAATAAAATGTTAACTGCAACTTCTGCAGTGTCATCGAGTTGGTGGTGCTTCAAGTTCTTCAATTCTTCCTCTGTCATAGGAAGAGAAAATATTGGTCTGGTGAAAACAAGAGAATTTGCAGAAATATCTTTATCTCTATCTGGTGCTAAGTCTCGGAGACTATTTTGGAAAAAAATGGAACGTTTTTAAACGATTGATTATTGAATTGACATGTTACCTACTTCAGCTCCAAATTCATTCATCAATCCCATTAGAACATCTCCACTACTAAGAGTCCTTCTAAATATCGAGAAACTGGTACTAAATATCGAGAAACTGGTAAAGTCATTGCGTCTCTCCAGGGGGAAAATAACCACTTTCCTGATGAAACTCTCTTGACCGTGTAAACTATATCGAAAAATATTTACTCCTAATTAGTTGGTAAAGCTATTATCGGTTGTTGATAAAAGAAGATATTATATAACACGAGCGAAGGTCAGGACTGAAAATGTCACCCGATTGTCTTCAATGATCCCAACTAAAAGTCTATTGAAGGTTCCCAAAATGTGTAATAGTAGGTGTGTTCGATGATTTGGCAAAATCTTATGTTTTAGGTGTACGAGAGAGATCGAGTTGGGTAAATCAACATCGAGCAGGTATCTACCAATAGAACTCCCTGGTCCCAGACTTAGCAAGTAATTCGACTCTCTACGTGACCAAATTGTTTTAAGCTTAAAATGTGGAGTAGAGGGCTGATTTGAACTTGAAAAAAAAATCTAACTCGCAAAAGTACGTACGTAGTGCGCTATTCTCATTGAGGGAGAGAATACTTGGACGGATTAAAGGCCAATTTTTCTTTTGTGAAAACCTTAGTTTTTGTAGAATGTATGTTGTGACAGATGTAAGGTGACTTTCATTAGAAATGAGAGGGTTAGGGGTGAACTGCTAATGAGTTCTCGCAACCAAACGTCAAGCTATTACGCTAGATGCTCATACCACTGGTTTTGAAATCATGATCTATTTTGTTTGGGTAAACAATCTTATTAACTCTCCATGACTTACTGCCCCATCCTGGCAGTCTTTTTTCGTAGGTTTCGAAATCTTACGGATTTCCAAATCAATTGCAGTAGCCCTCCTAAACTAGAGTACCTAACTGTCAGTCCTTTCAAAAAACTGTTTTCCCTCTGCTTCCCTTCGGTCGTGAGGACCAAAACCATCCCGAACTCATCCTTATCGGTCGAGGCTTTTGATGGGCATTTCTAGGTCGGAAGATTATTCCATCGATCTGTCCGCCAACCACGCCCCGATCACACGAGCCGAGATCTCGTACAATTAAGCGTTTCCTCTACTCAGGCCCATCTCGTTATGAAGGCTCCTTCGCGATTGGATTCCAAACGATGCCCATGGAGTGAGGGTGACGTCACCGCTTAGGCCTTGGTCGCATCTGCCCCACCCGCTCTCGACACCCATCACTTTTCCAAGTTACGAGAATTTTGACCATTCATGAAATCCTGTCTGTACATCTCCTGGCCCTCTTTATAATCAGCTTCTGATTGTTATCCTAAGTAACACATGTTCTCGCTTTGAACATCCTAATATGACGAGAAAGAATTATACTTACTCTTATATTTAGGTACATTCTATAATGGATCCTATATAAGTGAAAGTTAACGGGCTATCAGAGATTCCCTCTCATAGAAATGTCTCTACTTTATCGTAGATTGGCAAACGATTTAATGTTCTTCTGTTGCCTTAGGGGTTTTCCTGCAAGGCGGTGCCTTGCCTGTGCTAACATATGTAAGTAGCCCCCAAAGGTGTGCAGTGGATTGAAGTGGAAATAATCTAATTCGCTGTTTTTTACAGGTCACTCATTGTTATCCATCAATAATCGTCTTCTATTTATTGGCCAATAAAAACGGATAATATTTCGGAGGAGAGAGTTACGCGGTTTGGCCTCTGGAGTGTGTTACCTCAAACCATTATTTTTATTGAGGCCCCAGATCAAATAATTTAATTAATTTGTTACCTACTGAATTTCACAAATTTATTGATAATTATGATATTTTCATACCGTTTTCTTGCTAAGTTATCTTATTGCACTGTAATGCATTATAGAACGTTTTTCTGGTTCTGGAAGATCTGGGAACTGATGAGTGGATGTACCATTCAGGGAGATAATTATGACTCATTTCAGAGTGCTAAA
Organism: Apolygus lucorum; assembly: GCA_009739505.2. Lineage (NCBI taxonomy): Eukaryota > Metazoa > Arthropoda > Insecta > Hemiptera > Miridae > Apolygus > Apolygus lucorum. The sequence continues at coordinate 19,220,289 of CM019183.2, forward strand.
AGCTAAAAATGGACATTCTTGGTCATTTTGAAGGTAGAAGATCTTCTTTCAATTGTGTTATTTTGGTTTTCTTTATGGCAATATTGGTTGGTTGGTATTTTGATTGATTGAAGAATCATATGAAAGACTTTTCTGGTTTTACTAGTGTGTCACTAAATGAAGTCTCAACTCAACATAGTAAAGACGGGGGAAGCGGAGAATGTGATTAACGCAGAATGTGATTTTACGGAGGTATTGGTTTATTATTTTCAATAATGAACCTTTGGAATCGACCAAAAAGAAACATTTTTTAACCCCCCTCAAAAGTTTTTGTTTTACGTTTCAAGTTTCGTAGAATTTAAAAATCGAATAAAAATTTGGTCGTCCGTTTGGTCGTTCCCATGCACCTATTTTCATGAAATTTGGTAAAGGGCTCCATTTGGGGTCTAGTTGTACCCCTGAGCTTTTGGTTGATGTAGGTCACTCCTAAGGGTTTAAAACTAAGGGCTGAAATTTGCAAAACGCCCTAGCCCAAAAAATGTTTATATTGAGGTATTGTTTTTTCTTCAATTTAAAATAGTATTAAATTCTTAGAATCGAATGAGACCACGTAGAGCTCTGTAGGACCAACCGTTCGCTCCCTATGAGAACTTAATGGTTGGTTTTACGATAAATCAGAAACACGAGCGTGAATAGCGGAAGAGGCCTAATCTCCGTTGAAATTTTAGCTGACCAAAATGCAATCGTGGCTCGTTTCTTTGAGTTGTAATCAGTTTTATTTCCTTAGCAACCAGTATTCAAATTTCCTAATAAAGGAACTCTCAATAATTGAGAGTTATTATTTTATTATTTAGAGAAATTATTTCTTCGCACCGAGTGTAAAGCGTTTATTTCTTCAAAATAAACTTGATTGTTAAGGTAAAAATATGGTTGGTAGGTAGTGACAATGGCAAAGCTGTGAGCTTTGCAGGCGAGTGATCTATACAGAAAAACGTCTGCCAAGTGAGTGTGGCTTCCTCGTATCGATAGCCCGATTGTATAGATGATCCGATGCATAGTAGATGATAATCTCAAAACATCAATCTCTAGGTACCTTGCAGTTCCCAGGGGACTCAACACGTCAATCAGTACAATATCTGAATATAGTTGGAAAATGTAGAAATTATGGCTGTTACAAGGATTTAAAGTTTACGTGCAAAATACTTTCAATGGCACGTTTGCGCATGCGCAGCGGCTACAAACAGTCCGGAGATGATGATTTACATAGGGGACCATCTACACGCCAACCTGCACAATCCCTGAAAATTTCATTGAAATTGGATGAGTGTGATGGCTGTGGCTAGGATTTCATGACAGACAGACAGACACGGAACCAAAATTGTTCAAAAAGGTCTGAAACGTTAAACACGAGTGGAAATTTTGATTTTGGAGAACTGTTTTTTTTTTTTCAATATCTATGTTTCATTGGTTTGGTGTCCACCAGATTTAATTCTACACAATAAATGAATAATCATGAACAAATTAATACCTCAGGCGGCTTTACATCTTAACGCTAACTTTTCCCCCCTTTTGTTCAGGCCCCCTTTCAGGGCAACATTTATTATTTATTTCAATGTTTTATTTTGGGTATTTATGAACTTATTCTATATATTTTTTACGTATATCGCGATTATGTATTACGATGCGGTTAAGCGCTTTTAAGAAGATACCATCGATCCGGGAGAAATAACATTCCTAGAGAACATTCCTGAAAATTTCATCGAAATCGTATAGTCATGTCCTTCGGAAGGATTACAGACAAGCAGACACTGAATGGATACTGTTCAGAGAGGCCTGTGAATGAAAATTTTGATTCTCGAGGGTTCGTTTTCACCTCCCAAAAGTGAAAACCATACTCAGGGTTCACGCAAAAGCAATACCTACCTAAATATCCCAGAGGACTTGTTCGTTATATTATTCTTCATATTGTTATTCAGCCTATCCCCAATGGTCTGCTAGTTGTATTAAAGGTGACCTACAATGATATGTTCTCAAGTCTTGGAGCACATCGTGTCATATAATCTGTTGAGCCATCCTCTTTCAAATGGCTTTGAGGGAAAGATCACGAAGGGAAAGTAGCTATCGCGGGGTAAATGCCCTTCGTCTTACCGCCTGCCAAGAAACCGTTTGAGCCTCATGAACAGACTGATAGTAGATAACGCTCCTGCCTATTCAAGCAAATACGGTGCGTTTTGTGCTTTCAGTGAAAGTCAAAGAATTACATCCAATTTTAGGTGTTTCTCATTCAATCAAGCGAGACGGTTGTCTCGAGATGCCAATACAACCAATACAACAAGCAAGGGACGGCACTATGTAGGTACTTCTGAAAAAGTTGAATTCCTCAACTCCATCCTTCTCCCGGCCCTGTCTGAATCTACTTAAAAGCTCTATTCTAACTCTGCCTGGTATTCATTCAAGGATTGCCTTAATGGAAACAGCGAATTACAAATTTTTTGATGACCTACCTAGACGTGCCAAAGGCTATTCATATCGTACTAGGGAGGTGGTATTTCCGAGACCTTTGCAAATATCAACGACAAGCTGTTCTGTCAACGCTTTCAAACTTCCGTTCTCCCAAATTTTCAACGTCCAACAATAAATTATCCTTTAAGGAATTTTATTGATACATATTAATTAGTATGTAAATTTCCCAGGGTTTCTATTTTTGTGTGTATTGAGGTTACTCGCAAATCCGTTATTCTGGTTTTGCATCAAACTTTCGAAAACTGGAAGCATCTCAGTTTTGCTGGCTGCTGTAATCTCATTTTCGGAGGTTTGCGTTGTAATGTTCCGATGTTGGGTGTCAATTTTATCTGCCTGTTCATCTATACCTGAGCCACAGTAGCTTGGAAGTATAACAATACGACTCGTATAACAATACCAGTATAACAATTTTCTATGTGGTTTGGTTTCACGGTTTGTCTTCGGACTATGGGATAATTCTAAATTGAATTTATTTATTGATATATTCTTCTCAATTTTCTGAAATGAAATTATTGTTCGACGACTATAGCTTCTAGTTTTAAATGTCTCATCAGTCACCTCGTCGGAGATTTTTCTAATTTCTTCCGCCTGTTAATTTTCTCCTAATCCGCCACTAAATGGCCATTTAATTGATGATTTAATTGAGTGTGGTTTGATTCAGAAGTTCGACCATTTCCGCTCCATATAAGGTCGGATCTGTCTTTAAGATTATTGTAATATTCAAATTGGCGGATCATGCTTTAGTTAGTGTAACCCCATTTCTAAAAACCTTGAATCTCCGTTACTGTATATCAAACCATGTTGCTGCAAGTTCAGACTGTACAACCAATCTTTTCCTAGTGAAAGGTGTCGATAGGGGGATGAAGTTGAAAATGTTAGAAGAAGAAAGATAGAGTATAATATCATTATATTGGTGTGGAAGGGAATAGCTTTTGAACAAGCAATTTATTTCTCAAGTTGAATAAGAGGCCTCGAAAGCGACGTGTTAGCCTATTATCAGCGATCAGCCGGACATTTTTGTTTCAGTATACCTCACCCTCCGTGTAGCTGAAATGTTAGAATGGACCCTGTCCAGGATCTGTGGTATTCCATGTACTTATTATCTCATACTTCATCGAGCGCTTGTTTGATTTCCGTTTTCGCTCAAATGTCCACACTTACTTCGATAGGCATTTTTATGTCGCAAAACAAAGCATTACTGACAAGAATAAAGGCTTTATTAAATGTCATAAACCCTCCATCTTAAACTCCGCCTTCCTTTGTTTCAACGTTCGTCGATAGGGGGAAGTTCGAGTAGTTTCACTTCTTTTCTCGACGAATCCGGATTAAACTCAACTTTACGACTTCAAAAATAACAGACAGATTTCTATTTATACATTTTGAATCTGATAGATGGTTGGAATCTATTATAACAAATACTAGTAGTAACAACTTCAACAAGTTCATCGATTGAGGATTACGGTCACATTTCAAATACATAATGATGACGAATTTTCTACCTACCTAGGTACATTTCTCAAAACACGAAGCTATATGATTTGCTCTTCATAGAAGATTGAACCACCTTTGATGTAGGTATGTTATTATGTTAGAGACCATCTTTATTGATCAACCATCCCATACACCTACTCACGTGATCCACCTTTTATAATTTTTTGAAAATTATATTACACCTAGTTCCCAAATACCCAGGTAGGTGTCCCTGTTTCCTCTATCTTCAATTAGTAACACCCTCCAAACAACGGTCATCCAAATTGTGCGCAGCATCGTAATCAGGTTTCCCATTTGAAATTCTTGCCTCGACTCGACTGCCCACGTAGCGCATTCATTCATAAGAAAGCCATTTCGTGAACCTCCTCGGTGCTTTGCCAACATATTTTAGCACCAACGAATCGCATAGGAATAATTTATTTGTTCTACGACCCCCAGCAGTGTGGAGAAAAATGAAGAAGGCTGTTCCATGTAAATTTCATCACGCCTGAACTAATGATAGCCACTGTGCATGAATAGTTGGGTTCTGACTCTTTGAGATCTTCCATAACATATTTATTTGTACTCCCCTCCCTCCCTCACATAATCGAAATAATTTTGCCTTGCTTAAAATTTAGTATTTTCGGCTAGTAAATTCAAATGAGTTGTTACCTACCGTTTGTCTGAAGACCATGAGTACCTGAGTACTTTTTTCTCATTTTCATGGGCATTCTGCATTCATGGCGAGCGCATCGAAAATTAGCCTAATTACGATTCACGATTTTTTCCATCATGTTCAAACACAGTTTGTGAGTTCATTTTTTAACTGAAGTTCATAAAAACATGTATGTGGAATCGAAAGTTGAAGACTTCTATAATCACAATATATAAGTCCAGGCTCCATCCAAAGATGTCCATTTACGGCCCTACGTCATCGACCGGTGGTTTCAAATTGTAAAAATTCATTTAGATCAATTTATTCAATATACCCCATGTGTAGAAAAAGATTATTGAAAATCAGTTAAATTAAAATCCAATGAATTATTCTTGTGACATTTGTTCGTTATTTTTCATAGTTTCTTCTCTTTTCTCTTTTCCAGATGACGACGGACATCTCGATGGTCCGGTGGGACCCCAGCGTCAACCAGCAAGAAATCGTCGACGATTTCGAATATGACGGCGGAAATTCGAGTTCAAGGCTATTCGAACGAAGTCGAATCAAAGCTTTAGCTGGTGAGATATTCTTGAAGTTTTTACCTACGAATAGTTGTGGAATTGGCTTGTTAAATTTCAACTATGTTAAAAATTAAATTAATATTGAATTGAGTTGGACATTGCATAAAAAATGAAAACTCAACGATTCATCAGTTTTACTTAATTCATGGCTGATTTTCAACCCTACTATTCAAATGGATGGCTTTCTTCCGGTATTCAAGCTTTGATACAGTTATGACGCAACTTGTAACTTTCAATCCTAATATCAGTAACTGCTGTCGTACGTTATTTTGATTAAATATGGGTAAAAATTATCCCGTAAAGTCTCTTCGCCAATGCCACAGCGTGCGTGTGTCGTCTTGTCTATGCCTTTATAAATTCTTGTAGATGAAAGGAATATTATAATTACCTAGCTTTGAAGGGTATTGTCTGTTTGCGTGGCCGTTGATAGAAGTTGTACCTGCTTTGAGCTAATCAACTCGTTTGGCTAAATGTTTGGCTTCTAGCTCGTATAATTACTTATAGTACCTATCTAATCATCAAGGAAAATTTTCTGAAAAGACGATAGCCAATAATTGGTTCATTGACTTCGAATGCTACAGAATCATTATCGGTGGTTGCAATGAGAATAATGAAAGTAGATTTTAAGAAACCTAATCGGTACCTACGTTGCATAAAATCTACTGATGGTGATTTGATTCACTTCCGTAAGTAGAAATCGAACACAATGAATCGTAAACATCGGAAAAAAAATTGAATGAAAGAAGAACTTGATTCTCCTCGGTTGCTGAGCGGATTGTTGATTGTGCTACGGGCGGCCTCAAACGAAACTTCGAACTATTCCGAAAGAAAATTTAAATTGCTCTATCAAAATTTTTGGAGACGTGAAAAATATTTTTCCATCTTTTCACATCCTATTTATCGAAGCATTTTTGCTTCTTCACTGTTGGTGAGAGAGAAGCTTTGGGTCCCCAAAAATCAAAATTTTCACTCAAATTTTGCGTTCATGAGCTGTAAGAACTATTTTTATTCTATCTCCCATTCAATCATGTAAAACACAATTCTCGATGAGTACTTGGCACGTATAACTGCAATATTATGTTGTATACCACCTATATTAATTATTATTATTACATCAAAACATATTGTGCAAAAACAAAAAGCATCATTTGCATCAAAACGAAAAGTTGTATGACAATAAATGTTGTTGGGAATTTCTCCTCAGGTTTTGTAAGAATAATTGTTTTAATGATAAACACCGTTTTTGAGTTAGGGACAAAAAAAACTGCAAATTATTACACAAAGGTTTATTATTTTACTGTACCTACCTTTTACTGTGCGTAGAACTCGGCTTTTCCATTAATAGTATCTACTAGTAATAACATCGCTATCTGAGAGCTGTGGGCGCCATCATTACGAAATTTGGTTCTTGGTTGGTAAGGAAGTCCGACTGAGTGACATGAAATTATTGAAATCGTTTCTAACTGGGTAGCTCAAAGAATTTGATCAGCAGAAATTTGAAAGAATATTTGACCAAATTTCATCAGTATTGGTTCCTGTCAACCAGGAAAAGCACGGTGGACGGTCGATTTTTTTCGACTTTTTTATTCTACTATTTTGAAACGTAAACCATCACATTTTGAGGGTGGGGGGATTAAACTTTTTTTTGCTCGATGCCAAAGGTTTATTATTGAAAATGAAAAACCAAAACAGATAAATGGGACCTTTCCACTCCTTCCTCACCTTTTATGGATGGGCTAGAGGCAAAAAGTCTGCCAAGTGGGTGTGGCTCATAGCTTCCTTGTATCCATAACCCGACTGTAGATGATCCGATGAATATTAGTTATTCTCAAAACATCAATCTCTAAGTACCTTGCACTACCCTCATAGGGGACCATCTACACATCAACCGGCACAATCACTGAATATTGTTGGAAAATGTAGAAGTTATGGCTGTTACAAGGATTTCACATTTGCGCATGAGCAGCGGCTACTATCAGTCCGGGTATAATTATTATCATAGGGGATCATCTAATCGCCAGCCCGCTCAATCCCTTAAATTATCGGACGAGAATCGTAGTAGTTATGGCTGTGGCAAGGATTTCATGACAGACAGACAGACATACATACACGGAACCAAAAATGTTCAGGAAGGTCTGAAACGTGAAACGCGAGTGGAAATTTTGATGTTGGAGAACATTTTTGGTTTTTTATTTTCAATAATGAACCTTTGGAATCGACCAAGAAAAAAAAATTTAACCCCCCCCCCCCCAAAATTTGTTGGTTTACGTTTCAAGGTACGTTGAATCCGAAAATCGAATAAAAAATGTTCAGTCCGTCCGCCGTTTACGCGGCACTTTTCTTAGCAACCCTGGACCGATTTGGTTCAAATTTGGTATATGGGCTCCATTTGGGGTCTAGTTGTGCCGCGAAGCTTTTGGTTGATGTCAGTCACTTCTAAGGGGTGAAAATTAAAGGTTGAAATTTTCAAGAGTGTCCTAGCGCGAAAACTCTCGAAATAAAGGTAGTTTTTTCACCAATTTAAAGTAGTAAAGAATTTTTTAAAAATTTTGAGACCACCCGGAGCTAGTTTTTGTCTCTGTGTTTTCAGAAATGCTAAATCAGAAGTCGCTATCTGAAAATTGACCAATCCTTCCGTTGAAGGATTCGTTGCGTGAGCCTCCAGTTCTATCCTCCCATCTCGAACTTCTGACTGATAGAATCTACACTTCCGTGTAGCACGACGAGAGTCAATTATACAGCTTAGCCTCATAACCCAATGGAATCAGCACACAGTTTCGCCGTAAACACTACTCCTGGTGAACTATTCAGAATTGCGTACCGGCCAAAGGAGTGAACCTATGACTGTGTACGAGTATGTTGGATGTAGGTTGCTTTGGTTGGTCGCTACTGGGAATGGAGCACCACAGAACCAAAGTCTTTTTTTGAGCGTAAAACTAGGCCTACAAAGCTTTCTTCAATATAAATAAAGAGGTTTCTTGAAACTATGCTGAAACCTAGTAGGTCCCCAATAGGGTAGTTAAATTATCAACACTTATATGTTGATTAAAGCTGGGACATCTCTATAGCCTGGTATCATCCTACTAGCTTTATTTACTTTTTCACTAAAGAAAATATAGTGGTATGTTCACTTACCTACTACATTACTACTATTAACTATTATTATATTCACTCACATGGGTATTACACTGGGCGCTGACGTACGAGGGTTCTGCACAAATTAAAAAAGATTTTCTTTTTAAAAATTATCAACCTTTCAGGAATCGCACCTCATTATATGTATGTATTATTTCTCGACTTAATCGCCAGATAATTCAATACATTTGGTGTAACTATAAATTACCGCCGAAATTACCTCCTTTGTTGTAATTTATCGCCACATCATCCGGTTGTTGACTGCTTCCATGACCTCCTCATCGATAGTGAAGCGATTTCTGGAAAGTAGGTACTTCCTTCAGTTTCATGAAGATATAACATTCAGAAGGTGCAGTCCAGGCTGTAAGGTGGTTGAGTCAAAACGTCCTATTCAAACTGGTCTAGAAACTCATCATGTGACAGGAGCGACATGAGGCCTTGCGTTATCGCGGCGAAGTTTAGATTGGATGTTTTGACTTCTCTACTTACAGCTCGGATTTGGCGCCTTCTGTCGACCATCTCTTCGCGAAAATGCAGAAAGAGCTCACCGGAATTCGCTCCACCACCGATGAAGAGGTGCCTTGATAAATTCTAAAGTTCGACACTGTAAATAAGATTCAAGTTAGTTACGGAAACTTATAATTCCTTGATGGGAAGAATGAACGCGAGACTGTCCAATCCTATTTAGTAAGGTAATAGGGCTGTGCTTCATGATTCCTTGGAGGACTATTTTGACCTCATACTCTGAATGTCTGTATATCCATTTCGGTTTTTACCGTACATTAATTTGGTTTCCTTTGATGTTTTCAGACGAACGAGAGAGCGTCCAAAAGAAAACTTTTCAAAAATGGGTTAACTCTCACTTGGTGCGAGTTAACTGCAGGATATCCGATCTCTACTGCGACCTCAGAGATGGGAAAATGCTCATTCAACTTCTCGAAGTGCTTTCAGGAGAAAAACTGGTAACTTGATAATCTTATTTAGCCAGATTGTAGTAGTTATTTGAATTTATTAGAAGAATCCATTCGTGAAAATAATCAGGTTGGGAAAAGAGGGTGCTTCTTATAATTATCGCGATTGATGAATAATTTGTAAAACTTTGTAAAACTATTTATTCAATTAGTGGGCAGCCCAAGTGCTCATTACCTGCAGTTATTGAGGTTACAGACGACCTTGAGGTATTGTGTATTGATTTCCATTTATTACAATCTGTGGAAACCCGTTTCACCGCTCAACCGATGCCTTCCACAAGCACCTAAGGTATCTTTGAGGAGTCACACTTGACAAGTCTATACGGCCTATCAGAGGGGATTTTGGCTAACCTTTAATGTGACAGAAAAATCAATCCTTCACACTCCAAATCCGTGCTGCCCTGTTCTTATTTGTATTTCGGGTTAATGTTTCCATTTTTACTGTCCTGACGCCGGTCTGATGGTCGAATTTCGGGATCGCGTGACTCTCGACTCTACCGGCACGTTGCAGACCAACCCTAGGAAATGTCAAGGCTGCCGCCCCACCATTTTTCAACAACCCCCGGATATTGCCTACTCCTATTTCCCCGTCAGCTCCTACTTTCCTCCTAATACTGCTCCCCTCGTTCAGAATGGCAGCTATGAAAACGAAACTTGGCTAATTCATTTCTTTACCCCCGAAACTGTTCTTCCGTTTCTGTTTTCCGATGTTAGATTACACGAACTAACCCCCTGAGTTTTCTTCAACTTCACATTCTCTCGCTGATTTTTTTCGTCCAATTTTTGTTAAAAACAAAATATACACATGAATATTAGTTGAGAGCGGGGGTACTTAAGATAGGTTTTTAAAAAAATTGTGGGTTCAATTCTGGAATATTTAGACTCTCTCTCATGTGTCTCTTTGATATCAATAACAGTGGAAGTAAGTGTGATTAGTCCTATCATACAACTTCTTTGTCTGCTCCTTGTGCAACTTTTAATTTTTTATTGTCCTATTTTTTTTTAATATTAAAAAAAAGCTTTACCTGATAGTCAATATCAATACTAGTTCAGTTGTTTCTATGCACAGTAGTTAGTATTCGATCTGTAATTTTAATAGTCTTGAAGAAGATGAATCGTTACCACAAAAATATTTAAGTAGTTGAATCCAGTTTTTTCACGTTTCAGTTCAAACTACCGTTAGAAAGCAACGAAATACCGATAGCAGACTGCGTTACAAAGTTTTTACGTAGGTTTTAGTACCACATGCCAAAATTGAAAATTTTCGAAAATTCGTAATATTTCAACTTTTCTCTTCAAATTTAGTCTCCCTTATATAAGCAATGGATTACTGAAAGCAAACCAATCTGCTTGGGTTTCAATAATGGAGTACAGTATTGAGCCAAAATTTGAAGTATCCCAAAATCAACAAATTTTGATCAATAAATTGACCATTTTAAATTTGAGTCTGCCACTAGATGACTGCGGGCTATCCGAAATTGACTAAATTTTAAATCAAATTTGACAGTTTTTTAATTTAACTCTGCCAGGACTTTACAGCTGATTAGGTCTAGGACAAGCAGTAACCCCTCTAAGTAGACGTTTAAAATCCACCTTTAAAGATTTGGGACGTCCCAAACCCTGAATTTTTGCACAAAAAGGTTACAATTTTTTTAATTGAGTCTGCCGTGGGTTATCAGTTGTTGAAAAGTGGCAGACTGATGAAAACACTCATGATTGGACATAATCTATCGTTCACTGAGTTTTCATTTATCCCGGAGAATATGATGATTTTTCGCGATTTTTGAACATTTCACATGGCCGCCATTATTGGAAGCAACCGTTTTGGAATGGCAGACTTTGGAATGGGCAGAATTTTCTCTCTCAGAACGGACAAGATTTTCATAATTTGTCGTCAAATCTTATCCCCAGCCGTTTTTGAAATGGCAGACTTGAATTTTCTCTCTGGGGATGGACAATATTTTCATAATTTGTCGCAAAATCTTTTCCCTAAATGAAGAGCGATTTTCGGCCTCGGCTCCAGGGCTAATTTAAAAGGAGATGTCAAACCCTCCAACCACTTCGAGGTTAGTGAGGTCATCCGCTCTCTAATTTTGGATCAGACGCCGAACCAAATTAACTAATCAGCGGTGCTTCCGGATTTAGATATTACTGGCGTCATTGGAATCAAGTTTCGGTTATTAAAATGTACTTTACTTGTTCGGTACTAAAATACTGCTGTATAAACAAACTATCTAGGGTGTGACCGTAAATGCAAGCTAGATTATGATCATGAACGAACAACTGTTTCCGTGGATGATTGTAACTCATCGACCAGCATCTCCTTTGCTGTAACGATTAGAATTCTTATAAAATTAGCAGTAAAAAGATGTTTCAGGTAGTTAATTGAATTAAATCTTAACATTGAGGCCAGGTGTTGTTTTCAACAAGTAATTATTGTTTTCCCCATTCAAGAGTCGACAAATGCCTATTGGCCTGGGCACATCATTTCCATTGCCGATGATCCAAGTTCGACTCATAGTTCAGTTCGGCTGTTGCGTTGAAAACTATTAACACAGTTGGTTTACATTCGTTGCCTCTAAGATCTCCGCATAATCTTATAGACAAGATAATAATGTGGGAATTTCTCAGATGAACGCCCGCGACTTACACTCGGAATCTCGAAATTGGGATAGAAAGTTTTAGCTTTCTATGTGATGAAGATAGGCAGATGTGGTAGATATGCATGTTTTCTTATTTAAAAAAATATTTTCAGTATTTTCAGAAATATAATTTTCTACTCATGGAGTATCTATCGTTGTACGTTCGAAGAAAATGTCTCCAATCGACAGAAAGTCCTAAGATTACACCCTTTTTTGGGGAATTTGTGAAGGGTGTCCTGCCTTGCCAGTACAGACAATAATTGTCCAATTATTGGAGAATTGCCTATCAACGTACAGCTCAAAAACTATGGCTCTCCACACTACAATAGGCTTGTCTGTTATATTGAATCGTGGAGTCAACCTAGAGGAATAAAGAAAATGGGCAAATTTCCATAAACTTTGAAAATGTCAATATTTTATTGTATTTTGGTTTATTATTTTCAATAATAAGCCTTTGGAATCGAGCAAGAAAAAAAAAATTTTAACCCCCCCTCAAAATTTGATGTTTTACGTTTCAAGGTACGTAGAATACGAAAATCGAATAAAAAAATTTCCGTCCGTCCGCCGTACGCCGTACGCCGTACGCCGTACGCGGCACTTTTCTTAGTTACCATGGACCGATTTCGATGAAATTTGGTATATGGGCTCCATTTGGGGTCTAGTTGTGCGCCGAAGCTTTTGGTTGATGTAGGTCACTTCTAAGGGGTGAAAATTAAGGGTTGAAATTTTCAAGAGTGCCCTAGCTCGAAAACTCTCGAAATAAAGGTATCGTTTTTTCACTAATTTTAAATAGTACTGAATTTTTAAAAATTTTTGAGACCACCCGGAGCTCTGTAGGGCAAACCGTTCGGTCCCTACGAGTACTTGAAGCTTTTCCTTCGATAAAACAGAATCATGAGTGTGAATCGCAAAAGAGGTCTAATCTCCGTTGAAATTTTTTCTGACTAAAATGCGATGGCTGTTCATTTCTTCGATTTGTATACAGTTTTGCCTTCTGCGTAACCAACCAGTAATCAAATTTCCATAATCAAAAGTCAATGGAGAATACTGAAGGCGCCTGAGTGGTCACTGATCAGCTGAGTGAGCTCCAAGGCCATTTCCTCTCCTGTTGAACGCAGGAACCTGAAATTTGAGAGGGCTGGTCAATTGAGAATGCTGAAGGAGCCTGAGTGGTCACTGATCAGCTGAGTGAGCTCCAAGGCCATTTCCTCTCCTGTTGAACGCAGGAACCTGAAATTTGAGAGGGCGGGTCAAAGGAGAATGCTGAAGGCACCTGAGTGGTCACTGATCAGCTGAGTGAGCTCCAAGGCCATTTTCTCTCCTGTTGAACGCAGGAACCTGAAATTTGAGAGGGCGGGTCAAAGGAGAATGCTGATGGCGCCTGAGTGGTCACTGATCAGCTGAGTGAGCTCCAAGGCCATTTTCTCTCCTGTTGAACGCAGGAACCTGAAATTTGAGAGGGTGGGTCAATAGAGAATGCTGAAGGCGCCTGAGTGGTCACTGATCAGCTGAGTGAGCTCCAAGGCCATTTCCTCTCCTGTTGAACGCAGGAAGCTGAAATTTTAGAGGGCGGGTCAATGGAGAATGCTGAAGGTGCCTGAGTGGTCACTGATCAGCTGAGTGAGCTCCAAGGCCATTTCCTCTCCTGTTGAACGCAGGAACCTGAAATTTGAGAGGGAAGGTCAAGGGAGAATGCTGAAGGCGCCTGAGTGGTCACTGATCAGCTGAGTGAGCTCCAAGGCCATTTCCTCTCCTGTTGAACGCAGGAACCTGAAATTTGAGAGGCAGGGTCAAAGGAGAATGCTGAAGGCGCCTGAGTGGTCACTGATCAGCTGAGTGAGCTCCAAGGCCATTTCCTCTCCTGTTGAACGCAGGAACCTGAAATTTGAGAGGGCGGGTCAATGGAGAATGCTGAAGGCGCATGAGTGGTCACTGATCAGCTGAGTGAGCTCCAAGGCCATTTTCTCTCCTGTTGAACGCAGGAAGCTGAAATTTTAGAGGGAAGGTCAAGGGAGAAGGTGGTGGTAGGTGCTATTGATGGAGAACCAGTGATCTATACAGAAGGGTGATCTGTACAGAAAATAATAAACCTTTGAGCAATGATTTGCAGCGTTTTTTATTTGTTTTCAACTTGCAATCTCGTTTTGTTCACAGCCTCGGCCCACGAAAGGCAAAATGCGTATTCACTGTTTGGAAAACGTAGATAAAGCTCTCCAATTTCTCAAGGATCAGAGGGTCCACCTCGAAAATATGGGATCACACGATATAGTTGACGGAAACGCTCGGCTTAGCTTGGGCCTAATTTGGACCATTATTCTTAGATTTCAGGTGAGTTAAGATTGTACATGTTATGTTCATCCGAACATACTTAGGATGTCTGTATTGAGAATAGAAATATATTGGAAATGTTGTTTGACTTTGATGTAAATGTTTTTCTTCAGTTCTCTATATTGGAGTGTGTAAATACGTACCAATCTGTTAGTAAAAACGGAGTTGAGTAGAACGTTGTCTATTTCCACGAAAATAATGAGTTACAAGTTAAATCGATTTCGACGGTTAGGTCATCATCACTAACAAACAATAACTGATTTTAAGTTATTGATTAGTGATTTTATTTGTATCAATCTGTTCATGAAAACGGGTTATCTAAGTAGTGTTTTTGATTAAATAATACACGTAATATTGAACCAAGACGACGTACATAGTATTTTAACAAGACTACGGTAAATCTGCAAAACTACTTTTGTCCCATTTTTGCAACATTATAATAATGTCAACCCTAGTTACATAATAATTTCAATATCCATTTCCCTAAAATTTCTATAAGGATTTATTGGAGGTACGAGAGCTATCTGCATATTAGGGGGATCATCATTGGTTTAACTTGAGAAAAGGGTTTAACCCCATTTAAGAGGATTTTGGTCGTTTTGGACATACACGGTTTTGCACATTTACTATCGAAGATCAAATTTTGTAACTGCACAGTTTAATTGTACGTTATCAAATGGTGTACTTTTTCGCTACAGATTCAAGATATTACTATTGAACAAACGGAAAACAAAGAAACTAAATCAGCTAAAGACGCGCTACTGCTGTGGTGCCAAATGAAGACTGCTGGATATCACAACGTTAACGTGCGCAACTTCACAACATCCTGGCGAGACGGTCTTGCCTTCAATGCAATCATCCACAAACACCGGCCTGACTTGGTGCAATTTGAGAAGCTCTCCAAGTCGAACGCTATCTACAACCTCAACAATTCCTTCAATGTCGCAGAAGACAAACTCGGACTCACGAAATTGCTCGATGCCGAAGGTGAGTTCCGAGGAGGAAATAATTTTATAGTAAGCACAACTGCTCATGGAGGAAATAATTTTGTTAGAGGGCCATTTCACTTCAAGCTGGATAAACATTCCAAATTATTAAAATTCTCTAATTTTGTTTTGATCTATCCTGCAAACTCCAATGTGTTACTCTGGCCAGAATGTGTAATTGCTCAGAATCTTACGTAGTGCTCATACTTTTTTTTGAAAGATATTTAAGTACGTAGGTTTCTATTGCTGTCACTTTTACGTTCACAATCATGACATAAAATGTTAGGTTACGGACTGTGTTCATTCATGGGCTTAGGTAGGACAAGGAAGACCCATCAGTGGTATGCAAAACCATCCTCGCTGAAGTATATAGATTTCTAGAGGGCCACTACTTGGACAATCATTTCATTCACTGGTGAATCCTCTTGTCAAAAATCGTTCAGCGAAATCTGTATATCTTTAGTCCAGTCAAAAGGGGAGGTATTTTTTCAAGAAGGTGAATTGAGGATAGTGAGGTCACCAGTCGAGGAGTTTGATTCCAAAAGGTAATAAAGACCATTTTCATCGACATTGAGTTAACACTTTTCCAGGGTTTTGGGGGGTAGTTCTTCACAATAATACGATCGTTTTGGAGCAAAAGATTTTCAACTTTGAACTAATTTACATTTTTTTCCAAAAACATTCATTATAATTAAGAAATATATCAAAAATAACATCATTGACTTGTAGCACGTCTTTCAGGTCGCTATCTTTTTTTAAACGTTTTTCTCACGTTTGTCCAAAACGTATAATAGTACCTTTTGGAATCAAGCTCCTCAATTTGGGTTTCATACCACCCAACCATCCTAAACATCATACCAAAAGTTCAAAACTACTTCAGCTTATTTTGGGTTGAGTATTCTCTTTTCATACATTTACTGACCGGAATGAGTATTAGTTCTATGTTCTTGTATAGGACTCTCTTGGATATTCAGGTATCTTGATTGGCTCATGACATTTCAGACCTAATCGCATTCCTATGAATGACAAACTGTCTATTTCCTTCGTTCAGCGTCACGGTGACGATAGGTTGAAGAAATCTCTCCGTTAAATTGACCTTAATTCCGGCAACGGGGCCGTTTGGAGACTGCGATAGGAATAGTTGAAGCCTATTTAGCTCTAAATTGCCCTCCTCCTCCGCGCCTCCTCCAATTATACTGTTAAGTGGTAGGACACTGCTATCGAGCCTAATTCATGAGTCTGTCTCTTACATCAGTGTCTCACACTCAATAGCGCTCGATACAATGGAGCTTCCATTTCCTTCCTACTGTTTAAACGGAGACACTCGTATCTCGACAGCATAAACACCAAGATCAACTCCATCATGTCAGAATATATAGGCAAAGCATTTAGGATGCATTCCACATTTATGTGCGTTGTCTAACATACTATAACTATTGACAACTGATTGTGATTTTCGCATTGTCTCACTATATCAAGTTTGTAATTTCGGCGATGTATCAGAAAATCACAATACAAATACCTTCCTTCATGTTCTGTTTCTTTCGAATAGTATTAAGAAAAAGAAATATTTCACTGACCTAATAGACATCCTATACTAAATATTACCGGTGCGAGGTAGCCTGAATCTTAATAATTAAGATAGGGCAAAGCTCGATAGGGCAATCCTTAATCTAGAACCTGGAGACATAATAACAACCAATCCGTAGATTTGATACCAAATTTATAAAAATTTTATATTGAAAGTATTTTCGCCGAATAATAGGGTTTAGGTACCGAAAAAACCTTAAGAACACCTGAGAAGACAATGAGAAATTTCACCATGTCGGAATTTCCTATTTGTGACCCCAAAATCGGATTCAGCACCTCGAAAAACCTCCTACGGCAAACTTTCAGCCCGAACTTCCTAATTTACGAATAAACAAAACAGTGTAGAAAAAACGAATGTTTAAAAAAAAAACGGGAAAATGACGTCATCCTGGAATAGTTCATTTATGGCCGCTTGAAGCGCTGAGATCGAGAAATCTATAGTTTCCAGATACAAAATTTCACGAAACAGTAAAGTTCGAAATCGAAAAACTGAAGAAAAACATAAAAAAAGCATGATGGGGAAAATTAGGTTTCCCCTGTTTTTGTTTGATAACTTTTCTCTTAGAAAACACGATTTCGTCGTCTCAATGGGCAACACTGGGAGGAGACGGCGATCCAAACAGCCCAATCAGCGAGCGTTCCCGCTTCACGTCCGTTTTCCCGGTTAGTTTTGAAATCAAAAATTTTGATTGTCTCCCAAAAATAACAGGAGACTTATTTCCCGAAATCAGCCCGATTTTCATCTATCCCACACCATTAACTATTCAGGAAAAATGCAAACAGAATTCGGTGAAATTCCTCATTATTGTATAGTCAGATAGGTATTAGATGTTGAAAACAAACTGACTTCTTGAGGTTTTTTCGGTACCTAAACCCTTTTATTCGGCGAAAATACTTTCGATATAAAATTTTTATAAATTTGGTATCAAATCTGCGGGTTGGTTGTTATTATGTCTCCAGGTTCTAGATTAAGGATTGCCCTATCGAGCTGGAAAATCGCGAGCCCTAGATGATACAGAACATTCTACTTACAGTTTTGAATGGATTGTACGAAAATATAAAAAGGCTAGATTTTTCAGCGTGTTTGTGAAGATTAGTCAATAAATAGTTCCTTACGAATTTCATTGCAGTCAAACCCAGGCTTCATTAGTTGATGGAGGGTTAAATAACAGAACTCTGAACAAAATTAGTACAACTGCAGTCATGCCAAATTTAAAGCATATCCTTTTTTTAATCAGTTTGAAGTAGAGATGATTAGGATTAAAGGATGCTTTCCTGAGATTGTTTTCTACTTTTCATATGGCAATTTTTGAAATTTGCAGACGTTTTTGTCGATCACCCCGACGAAAAGTCGATCATCACATACGTCGTCACGTACTATCACTACTTCAGCAAGATGAAGCAGGAGACGGTGCAGGGCAAGCGTATCGGCAAAGTCGTCGGTATTGCCATGGAGAACGACCGTATGGTTCAGGAATACGAAAGGCTCACTTCGGATCTCTTGAAGTGGATCGAAGCGACCATCTCTCAGCTTGGCGATAGGCGTTTTGCCAATTCCCTCGTAGGAGTTCAGCAGCAGCTGGCTCAGTTCAACAACTATCGCACTGTTGAAAAACCACCCAAGTGAGTTGAAACCCCCATCTTGCGTATCTGGTAGTACAAAATTATTTAAGAAATATTGATAATATACTGTAACTCAGGTTTGTATTAATCATTCTCATCCCAAGATGAATTCTGAAGGACACATTCGGACACTCCTACCCTATAATTCATAAAGAACTCCTTCTCAATCTTCTCGTTTCTACTGGACGATAAGACGAATCAGGACAAATAAGACGCCGTCTGGAGATTACAAAATATCACATTGTTGAAAAACATCCTTATTCCGATAGGTACAAATAATAGATTTCCGTTTAGAGATAAATGGCTTTCCATGTATGTAGACTTGGTTTCGACGCGACAACGTTGTCTGAACAAAAGAGGTGAAAACCCATTCGGGTCAAGAGATATGGCTGATTATGCTGCAGTTTGCGTTTGCCAATTCTTCAGTTGATAAGTTGAAGGGTTCTGATTTACATCGTTATTATACTGTTGTGAACTGTAAGTGCACAAAAGCAATTATTTCGAGTTTGGAGGATAATATTTAAGGTTCTATCAATAGTGTATCTGAAAGTACTTGATACTTTATTGAGTCAATTTTTTCAGATTCGTCGAGAAGGGTAACTTGGAAGTTTTGCTCTTCACTCTCCAATCCAAGATGCGCGCCAACAATCAGAAACCTTACACGCCTCGTGAAGGCAAAATGATCTCCGATATCAACAAGGCTTGGGAACGCCTGGAGAAGGCTGAGCATGAGAAGTAAGCTTTTTAAATTTCAAACTTGCAAGAATGCTTGTGGTTATGGTGTTTACATGAATATTTTACTTATATTAAGGAGGTGCCTTTTAAAATGTTGTTTTCGTGATGCAGAGAACTTGCCTTGCGTGAGGAACTGATCAGGCAGGAGAAACTCGAACAGCTTGCTGCCAGATTCAACAGGAAAGCCAGCATGAGGGAGACCTGGCTTTCAGAAAATCAAAGGCTGGTTTCTCAGGTGAGTTGATGTCCACTTTCCTCTTGTAATTTCATACTAAATATCAAGGGATAATTTTCTAAGACTCATCTTGAGAAGATAGTTTGTTTCAAGTTACCCTCTCAAGCACTACTTTCATTGTGATGTTGGCAAGTTAATGTTTTAATAGGATAACTTCGGTTTCGACCTGGCCGCCGTTGAAGCAGCTGCCAAGAAACACGAAGCTATCGAGACAGATATTTTCGCCTACGAAGAGCGTGTCCAAGCTGTTGTTACCGTTAGCCAAGAATTGGAGGCTGAAAACTACCATGACATTGAAAGAATCATCGCCAGGTAAGTAACCCGTACTGGTGCTGGATTCTACCTAACAAGGTGTAGTTATTTTCTCTTCAAAAGAAATTTGGACTCATCTCTTACGAGTAAGTATTACCTTTATATCACTTCTGCTGTTCAACTTTCGCAGGAAAGACAACGTTCTGCGGCTGTGGAACTATCTTCTTGAGCTCCTTAGAGCCAGACGCAGCAGGTTGGAGCAATCTCTGCATTTGCAGCAGAACTTCCAGGAAATGGTCTACATCCTGGACTCGACTGAAGAACTCAAAGTTCGTCTTCTCTCCGACGATTATGGTACGTTTGACAGCAGATCTTATAAAAAGGACTGTTTTCTATTGATTGGAATACTTTCCTTTTCATTTTTTAGAAAGGTTGAGGAAGTAAACATTCTTATCACTGTTGGGTTACTATTTAAATTTTCTTTCTTTTGTTTATTATTTTCAATGAATGAACCTTCTTGGAATTGAGCTAGAAAAATGTTTTTTATCCCCCCCCCCTCAAAATTTGATGTTTTACGTTTCAAGGCACCACCTAAAATCCAAATATCGTTTTAAAAAAAATCCTCTGTACACCGTACGCCAAGCTCTATTATGGAAACCGTTCGCTCCCTATAAGAACTCGAGGGTTGAACTTACAATAAATCAGAAACACGAGTGTGAATCGGAAAAGACTATTCACTGACGGAAATAGGCCTAATCTCAGTTCAAATTTCAGCTGACCAATTGCGATCATTGTTCGTTTCATTGAAATGAGTTTTGTGTTTGTAGTATTGAGAAAAACCGCGTTCCACGCAGTCGGATGATAATATAGTCACTTAAATAATGAACCGTTGTGTAATAATTTTCAGCTTTTTTATCTTCGGCGTTATATATTTTCGTATGCATTATTTATGATCGCAGGTAAACACTTGATGGGCGTGGAAGATCTCCTTCAAAAGCACAGTCTTGTTGAGGCCGATATCAACGTTTTGGGCGAGCGCGTCAAAGTGGTTGTCCAACAGACGCAGAAATTCAGCGAAGATCAAACTGCCGAAGGCTACAGACCATGCGACACCACCATTATTGAAGAGAGAATTCAGCAGCTTCAGGTATCAATGAAAGTTTTTTTCACGTTAGGAATTACAGTATCCTTGCAAAACATTCATGGTTGGGTGGAATTTTGAAAAATAAAAAGTTGTACCGACCAATTATATTTCCTCACTAGGACTCTTACATGGAGCTTGTCAGGCTCGCCGTCGAGCGCAGAGCCCGATTGGAGGAAAGCCGCAAGCTCTGGCAATTCTACTGGGACATGGCTGATGAAGAGAACTGGATCAAGGAGAAGGAACAAATCGTTTCCCAAGGTGATATTGGCCACGATCTCATCACCATCAATCTCTTGCTTTCCAAACACAAGGTAAGATGGCTCTCCATTGTGTAAGTTTATTGTTATCGCCATTTTTACTGAAACCAATGGCCTGAAATCCCAACCTATTAGTCCAAACTCATAATCGTTACAGTTTTATTTTTTACCTTTACCTTTTTAGTACTTCATGAACAATAGAATGAGGCAAGATTGCTAAACGTAATTCGAGTTTGTGTATCCATTAGAATTCATTGATATGTTTCCATTAATTAATCGATGTTTTTCAGGCCCTTGAAAACGAGATTCAGCTGCACGAGCCTCAGCTGGCTTCAGTCGTAGCAGTTGGTGAAGATCTCGTGAGGCAAGGACACTTCGGTGCTGAGAGGATTCAGTCCCGCCTTGATGACACTTTGGGAATGTGGAGGCATCTTCAAGAACTTGTTGCTTACAGGAGAAAGAGGTTGGAAGAAGCCGTTGATTTCCATCAGGTGAGGCGAAATCTGAAATTTCTCTCGTACAATGATTGGTGACGTCACCATTCAGAAAGCAACGATTTGTAGCTTCAAAATTTGTTGTTTCTTTAAATCTCTTCGATTGTTTTAATATAATGTAGTTGAGACCCTCTACTTGCTGTTCTGGTTAAGTACTTTCTTTATACTCATTTTGTCTCTTGTAAATGTTCTTCAGTTCTTCGCCGATGCAGATGACGTTGATATCTGGATGTTGGATACTCTTCGACTTGTGTCTTCAGAAGATGTCGGCCGAGACGAGGCTAACGTTCAGTCTCTCCTCAAAAAACACAAGGAGGCCACGGACGAACTCAAGAACTACTCGTCGGTTATCGATGCTCTTCATGCTCAGGCTGATAACCTTGGCGAAGATAGCAAAGCATCTCCGCAAGTCACGGAGAGACTCAATTCCATTGATTCAAGGTGCGGTTATTTTATGCAGTTTGGATGTTGGTATTGTTGTCAGTTATTTTGATAATGAATTGATGCCTATTAGATTTTTCAGTTTATATGACATCAATTTGCTCTGATTTTTTTCAGATATAAGGAACTTCTTGAACTTGCTAAGTTGAGGAATCAGAGATTGCTCGACGCATTGTCTCTCTACAAACTCTTCTCTGAAGCTGACGGTGTTGAGCAATGGATCGGAGAGAAGGTAACAACAATTTTTCTTGCAAACCGTCACCATATCTTCGTTTTCTCTATTAGTTACATCTTTTAACCTTGTGAATTGTTTTAGGACCGAATGCTGGAGACAATGAGTCCTGGCAAGGACATAGAAGATGTTGAAATCATGAAACATCGTTACAGCGGCTTCGACAAAGAAATGAACTCTAACGCTTCCCGCGTCGCAGTGGTCAACCAACTAGCCCGGCAATTGCTCCACGTTGAGCATCCCAATTCTGAACAGATTGTTGCTCGACAGAATAAGGTTTGTGTTTTGATTTCCAGTATCGCAACTATTCGTATTGACTTTGATATGCCTTGACGTTGCCTTTAATTTTAATTTCAATATTGCAGCTGAATCACGAATGGGCTGAGCTCAGGGAGAAGGCCGAGTCCAAGAGGGAAGATCTCAACAACGCTCATGGAGTACAAACTTACCATATCGAATGCCGCGAAACTGTCAGCTGGATTGAAGATAAGAAGAGGATCCTTCAATCTACCGATTCTCTGGAAATGGACCTTACTGGTATCATGACCCTACAGGCAAGTCATACACGTTATACTAATTTTTTAGGCGTTGATCCTACCACAAGCCAGCGTAATGAAGTTTCCCTTCTGAAATTTACAGAGACGATTGAGTGGAATGGAGCGGGATCTTGCTGCCATCCAAGCCAAATTGGACTCCCTCGAAGCAGAGTCGAAGGCCATTGCAGATACTCACCCAGAAGAGGCTGAGCTCATTAGAGAGAGAATCACTCAGATCACAACCATCTGGCAAGAACTTACTATGATGGTATGTATCTCCTCCAGAGCTAACAGAAATTCCAAATACAACCGAATACACAACTCTATAATTGCACCGCCATGTTATATAAATTATGATAATTGAACACCATTGGAGGAACAGAAATGGGATGAATATTCAAGCTCTTGATAGTTCAATCCCGTTATGTACATTCTAATTACAGATTCCGCTAATACATCTGCTTTGTCGTTTCCTTCGCTTGCTCTATGGGCAGCAGGTATAATTTTTTACTGATCCCCCCTAATTCATCGAAAGTTATATTCGTTAATCCTTACATCTGCCTGTTTCCCAACACAAAAATTACAAAATCTATTTTACAAGAAGTATTACGTCTTACCTCATTATTGTTTCGAATCTCCAATTTAATGTTATATAAAGTTTCCACCATGTTGTGTTGAAATGTTGTACCTTGAGTCACCTTTTGTTTTCGGAATTCAAACTTTCCTCATCCATCCCCAACGTTTCTTTTTTCTATCACACCAACCCGTGTACATAGCTATCCATTACGTCACCTTTCTCTCCCATTTTCTTATGTTGTGGGTATGCTATTTCAACACGATACAGGTATTTCTGACTCTTCAATTTCTGAACTGGTTACCTCGCAAACTCACTCCACAAGCTCTGTACGACAAGATGAAATAATGTTACAATATCTAACTCATGACTAATTGCACTATCTTGGCCTGATGATACAAACGTAGCGCGGATAGTGGAAAAAAACTTCAAACCAGGAAATAGGATGTAAAAGTGATATCAAATCTCGCGGGAAAGGGGGGAAACAGTTGCTTTTACATTTCAGCTAAATATTGTTTTCTTCTATTCTCAAGTTGCCATAAAATGTGTCGTTCAGAAGTTGCAATCGTTTGCACTGTATTCGTCGGTGCTATGATGTTGATGTTTTATTTTCTGTATGAACTAGGAAGAACTCTCTGGCGAGATTTAATGTATTCATTTGGTGTAAGTTCATTTAACATCGGACAATCATTTCGGATAAAAATTACTTCCATAACTCTCAACCTAATGATCATTATGGATATTTGAAGCTATTCCTTTTTATTACAGTTGAAAGAGAGGGACGCTAAATTGGAAGAAGCAGGAGACCTGCACAGGTTCCTCAGGGATCTTGACCACTTCCAGTCTTGGCTCCAGAAGACTCAGACCGACGTTGCTTCAGAGGACATTCCCACTTCATTGGCTGATGCCGAGAAGCTTCTGAGCCAGCACCAGTCCATCAAGGAAGAAATTGACAACTACACTGGCGATTATACAAAGATGATGGAATATGGCGAACGAATCACCGCAGTATGTATTCATTGAATTATTTTAGTTTTCGTAGTATTTATCATGTTGTCCAGTGCACAGTTCATTCCTGTGATGAACCGAATTATAACGATTTACTTGTCAATCGCCTGCAGGAGCCATCTACTCAGTCAGATCCTCAGTACATGTTCCTTCGTGAGCGTCTCAAGGCTCTTCGAGATGGGTGGACCGAACTTCACCAAATGTGGGAGAACAGGCAGCAACTGCTTTCGGATTGGCTCAACCTGCAGATGTTCAACAGAGACGCACGGCAGGCTGAAGTGCTCCTTTCCCATCAAGAGCATGTGTTAGCTAAGGATGACGCGCCTGTGAGTACTTTTGATATCGTGATTTTTACCATTATTATAATTACCTTGTAGACCTATTTCGATTTGAACATTAACCCGGTGAATTTAAAATTAGCAATTATTATTTGCTTTTGTTTTCCAGCTCAACCTTGAACAAGCTGAAAACGCCATTAAACGACACGAGGCCTTCCTCACAACGATGGAAGCCAACGATGAAAAGATAAACGCTGTTGTCACATTTGCTCAGCAGCTCAATGGAGACGGCCACTTTGCTGGTAAGACCATTTCATCGGTCAAGTTCGAATCAATCATAGGAACCAATTGAACAATATTTATGTCTATTCGTATAAGATATAAAAACTGGCGACGTGGGAGAACACCCACGACAATAATAACGAAAACAATGTTGTAAAAAATCGAAAATAAAAATATTTACTTATTTTTTATATTCCAAAGCTTTTCAAACGATTATGGTCCATCGGTTCAAGTCAACATAATGTTGATCAAGTTCTCAATCGTGTTGATGTTAATTTATTTCTGAAAGCCTTTAACACTGTCTTGAATATCACACGTAACGTTGAATAATACCACTTCTTTGCATGTTCACTCTACACATATGTATCTCGTTTTCAATTGGCCAAACCAAAAGAAAGTAACTAACGATTTGTAACTTCTTAGGTGATAAGGTAATCAAGAGAGCCGAGAATATCGACGATAGACGTAACAATAACAGGGTTAAAGCTCAGGAAGAAATGGACAAGTTGAAGGATCAGCTTGAGCTTCACCAATTCTTGCAGGTTCGTGATTTTAACCGTTGTCGTTTGATCATCTCTGTTACATATTGGTTATTTGTGCACTTTTTAGAAATTTCCCGATAATTGATTTATTTAATTATGTAATTCCAGGATTGTGATGAGCTCAGTGAATGGATCCAGGAGAAGAAATTCATTTCTCAGGACGAGTCATATAGGAGCGCCAAAACTGTGCACTCCAAATGGACAAGGCATCAAGCTTTTGAAGCAGAAATTGCTTCCAATAAGGATAGACTGGTTCGCATTCAACAGGTAAGCTGCTTGGTTGTCTACTCAATTATTTTAATGCGAGAAAGTTCAAGTTCTTCAGTCCCTGAATATATTATGGATTGATTCAACCTATTTTGTAAATGTGTTCCAGGCTGGTGAGTCTCTGATGAAGGAGAAACCAGAGCTTGCTGAAGTGGTGTCCCCCAAGATTTCAGATCTCTCCGAGCAATTTGGAGACTTGGAGAACATGACCAAAGAAAAGGGTGAAAGATTGTTTGACGCCAATCGCGAAGTTCTTATCCACCAAACTTGTGACGACATCGATTCCTGGATGAACGACCTCGAGAAGCAGATCGAAAGCGCCGACGTTGGCAACGATCTTGCTTCTGTCAACATCTTGATGCAGAAACAACAGGTAAATTATTTTGAATATTGAATATCTAATATTAGGGCCATATTTTCAAAGTTTTAGTGTGAGTTACCATGCTTGAACGATCAGTCAACCCAGTGTCAAAACTGGAAGGGCCCGCTTCTTTACAACAAATCTTAAACCAATAGGAAACGGTTTATTATCAGACCAAAATTTGGGCATACTTATATCCCATTATTTATTCATTTTTAGATGATCGAGACTCAAATGGCAGTTAAAGCCAGGCAGGTGTCAGAATTGGAAACACAAGCTACCATCCTAGAAAAAGCACAAGCAGAACCCCACAAAATTGAAGAAATCAAACAGAAGAAGTCAGCAGTGGAGGAAAGGTTCCAGAAACTGAAAGAGCCGTTGGTTCTCAGGCAGAAGCATCTTGAAAAAAACAAGGAAGCATTCCAGGTGAATATTTTTAATATATTCTTAATTGGAATGAATCAAGTGTATATTGTAGATAAATTGCGATTTCGTTGGATTTTGTTCTAAAACTGTCAATAATGATTTCCAGTTCCGCCGAGATGTCGAGGATGAGAAATTGTGGATTGCCGAAAAAATGCCTTTGGCAACATCTACTGAGTACGGCAATAGCTTATTCAATGTTCATACTTTGATGAAGAAGAATCAATCCCTGGCTACCGAAATTGACAACCACGAACCCCGCTTACACGCTGTTCTCCGCAGTGGAGAAAAGCTCGTTGAAGAGGGCAGTGAAGAGGCTCCACAATTCAGGAAGCTCATGGACGAGCTTCTGGAGAGATGGAATCACCTCAAGGAGGCCGTTGAGTTCAGGAAGAACCAACTACTGAACTCCAAAAAGGCTCAACAGGTTCGTTACACATAATAATTTCCGAAGGAGTTTCGTCGTCATTATGATTGTACAAAATTATCACGCATTTGCCGTTTTCCAAACTATTTTAGAAAAAAGAAGCCTATTCTACTCAGATTACATTAAGGTTCGGATTACATTAGGTTCTGATAATTTTTCGAGTTGGGCCGTTGGTGAACCCCGCTCCTCTTAAAGGGTGAGGCAATAAGACCCAATTCTGATCTTCCCTTTGGAAGACAGCTGATGACGTACGCGATGGCAGTTGGACGAAAATTCAACCTGAGATGGTTGTTTACTTAACTTTTACTTTTACAACATCACAAGCATGGTTGGACGTTTGGTTTAGAAGTGGACATAACTAGTTTTCCCCCTTGGGGTCATCATTTCATATTTTATCCAAAACCTAAACAAAATTGGGGTTTGCCGCCAAATTTCGTGATCGAAGACATGGTGATGGATCGATCGGTTTTTCATCTTTCTGTTTCTTTGGTTCATCACCTCTGCCGTATAGGTTTACGGTCACGGTATTGAATTCCAAGCAGGATCAAATGTCTCAGCGTCCCCAGAGTCCCAACCCTTCTTCTCTCCCAATCAGTTTCACTTCAAGAGAATGTCTATTGACAGTACTAAAGTTGCTACTCGAGAAGATATACGCGGTTTATTTCATATCACCCCATATCGGTCGAGAGGTTCTGTTTGTATTAATAGCTGCTATGATGCGTCTTTTTAAAAAGATCAAAAAATTTAAGAAGGTTTGTAGTCTTGTTAGCTAATTTTAATACTTCCAGAACTTAAATTATCAAGATTTTTGAAAAAATACTTGATTTTGTTAACATGTTGTTTTAATCATTATCCTATCAGTAATAACGAAGAAGAAAGGCATTTGAGTTTTTAGATATATCAATATATTTTATGTCAATCTTGAATGCAGTATGGTCACATCTAGTTGGTAACCTGCTTGTAAGTGCCTTACAACCATATATTCCTTTTCAGTATCTCTTCGATGCTAACGAGGCTGAGAGCTGGATGTCAGAGCAGGAGTTGTACATGATGGTGGAGGATCGAGGCAAAGATGAGATCTCTGCCCAGAATCTCATGAAGAAACACGAAAATCTCGAAACCGCCGTTGATGCCTACGCTAACACCATCAGACAACTCGGCGAAACCGCAAGGTCGCTCACATCTGAGCACAACCCATTGAGGTAATTCCGAGGAGCTGAATAGTGTTTATGTCATTCATTTTGGCGAGGGTTACATATTCAGATGAATCCGGCCAATATCAATCAACGACTTGAACGTTTATTTCATTCCAAAATTGATAGATTCATTTCAAGACTAAAAGATTTATTGAAGCTTTATTCATAAGGATGTTTGATTTGATTATTTTCTTGTAATAATCTTCGACGATCTTAACACAGCAGTGTAAACAAAATATCTTGTACATTTCCAGCGATCAAATAGGAGTCAAGCAATCCCAAGTAGACAAGCTGTATGCTGGACTCAAGGATTTGGCTGGAGAACGACGAGCCAAACTAGACGAAGCTCTTCAGTTGTTCATGCTGAACAGGGAGGTAGATGATTTGGAACAGTGGATAATGGAAAGAGAAGTCGTTGCCAGTTCTCAGGAGCTCGGCCAAGATTACGATCATGTTACTGTGAGTAAACATCTGTCTACTTGAAACGTTTCCTGTATTTAGTTCTTGAAACTTCTTCTCGTATCTTCGTACCTTTCACGTGGTTTCCAAAAAAGTGCATCAAATATTGAAACGATATTTTTCTTCGAAATTGCAGCTTCTTTGGGAAAGATTCAAGGAATTCGCCCGAGACACCGAATCAACTGGCAACGAGCGTGTCAGCTCTGTCAACAGCAT
Organism: Apolygus lucorum; assembly: GCA_009739505.2. NCBI lineage: Eukaryota > Metazoa > Arthropoda > Insecta > Hemiptera > Miridae > Apolygus > Apolygus lucorum. The sequence continues at coordinate 19,249,131 of CM019183.2, forward strand.
TGCTGATGGACTTATCGCACAAGGTCACTCAGACTCTGCTACCATTGCAGAATGGAAGGACGGTCTGATCGAAGCGTGGCAAGATCTCCTCGAACTTATTAACACTAGAACCCAAGTAAGTTCTCATCGTTTTTCCTTCTTATTGACAGCATTTTATTTCGTTTTAAATACCGAATTCTAAATATTATCGCAGTTATTTACAATTTTTTGATTGAAATGTCTTCTAACAAGGTGTTGTGTAATTTTTCAGATGCTTGAAGCCTCTCGAGAACTTCACAAATTCTTCCACGACTGCAAAGACGTCCTGGGTAGAATATCTGAGAAGCAGCATGCTATGTCTGATGAGCTTGGTCGTGATGCTGGCTCAGTTTCCACTCTTCAGCGCAAACATCTCAACTTCGTTCAAGATTTACAAACCTTACAATCTCAGGTTTGTGATGTCATTGAAGTCGATATCTTGGACGTGGCATATTGTTTTTACTCGTATAAATGTCCTATCATATTTTGCATAATTTCAATTTAAAATTTTTGTTCAGGTTCAAGCCATCTCTGACGAGTCGGAGAAACTTCAGGCCTCGTACGCCGGAGATAAGGCCAAAGAAATCACGAACAGGGAAGGCGAGGTAGTCAGCGCCTGGGCTGGTCTGCAGGCAATGTGTGACGCCCGCAAAGCCAAACTGGCTGACACTGGAGATCTCTTCAAGTTCTTCAACATGGTCCGAACTCTTATTCTCTGGATGGATGACGTCATCCGTCAAATGAACACTACAGAAAAGCCAAGGTGCGTCACATGCAAATCCCTCGTGCTTTTCCCCGATGTTCTGGATTTGAATTATGAAGCGTTACGTCGTTTTGTTCTATTTCAGGGATGTTAGTGGAGTAGAGCTTCTAATGAACAACCACCAAAGCTTAAAAGCCGAAATCGACACTAGGGAAGACAATTTCACAGCTTGCTTATCTCTTGGACGAGAGCTTTTATCCAGAAATCACTATGCCTCCAATGAGGTCCGTAAAGATCAAATTTCAACGTTGTTTCTTATAGTATTTTAATAAATCTTCAAACATCTTTTATTTGTATAATTTACGTTATAAATTCGACATTTTATAGATCAAAGAAAAGTTAATGGGCCTTAACAACCAGAGAAACTCTCTACTCACTCGCTGGGAGGAACGATGGGAGAACTTACAGCTCAGTGAGTACATATTTTCCTTTGCATGTGTACATGAAATTCTAATCTAATATGAAATGTGTTGCTAAGTTGTTCTGTAATGTTAGAGAGTTAAAGATACTCCATTATCAATGACACTGTGAATTTTCAGTTTTGGAAGTGTACCAGTTCGCCAGGGATGCTGCTGTTGCAGAAGCTTGGCTTATCGCACAAGAACCTTACCTCCTTAGTCAGGAATTAGGGGTAAGCTGGAAAACATGGAAATAATATTGGTTTCATGAGATAACTACTTAAGTCTTAATCAATAAAAATCTATTTTGAAAACATGTTTTGAGCCTTTGATAATTTTTCTAGCACACAATTGATGAGGTTGAGAATTTCATCAAGAAACACGAATCTTTCGAAAAGTCCGCTACCGCTCAAGAAGAAAGATTCTCAGCTCTAGAAAGACTAACCACTGTAAGTAAATGCTATGCATTGGTTTTGGTTTACCTTATCGGAGTATTCTTCGCTGGAAGATGGTGATCGTTGATTATACTTTTTTTTTAAATATCCGATTCTTTGTGCAGTTCGAGCTGAAGGAACTAAAGAGGAGAGAGCACGAAGAAGAAGAAAGGAAGCGACAAGAAGAACTGGCTAAGAAACAGGTTACACCACCATCTTCGCCTCAAGCAGCAGCAGCTGACGGGTAAATTCTTGCTCTAATTTCTTCGACTTTGATATACCTACTTCTGGGCCATTTTTCAAAATTTAAAAAAAAAACTTTATTAAAGAAAATTAACATGCACATGTGCATGAACCTTAGCATTTTGTGTGAATGAATTATGGAAAAATTGACGTTATACAGGGTGTAAGCCTAACTGGTCTGCCATACTGTGCGAGTCGATTCGACAACTAATTTGCTACAAAAAATGTCTCTCAGCAATTTTGTTTTATAGGCTCGTTTCCGAGTATTTTAATTTTTTTCCGTGATTTGGACGTCATTAAATAGGTCATAATTCCTTTAATTAGCGATGATAATTACAATTTGAGGGTACCGTTGGAAAGAGCGTTCAATTTCCTGTAAGATAAGGCCCTTACCTTTTTTGAGTCAAGGTTTAAGACATGAAAAAGCCCTCTGAAATTACAATTTTACGTAACTTTGGAAACTTCGAATTTTTTCAATCGCAAGTTGAACTACGAGGACCAATATTTTTTCAAGATGCAAGAACAGTAATTACTGCGCCAAAATTTCAGCTTTCCAATGGTATAGTCAGAAAATATTCAACAACCAAATTTAAGGAAGAAATTGTGTTTGATCGAGGAAAAACATGCATTTTTTCAACGAAATCAGCGCTCTGCCTGATTCCCGAGCCTCCTTTTTCCCGAGGCTTCGCGGTCTACTGCGGCGCCCGCCCATCCCCTCGGATCGCCTAGTCGATCGCTGATTTCGTTGAAAAAATTCACGTTTTTCCGCGTTCAAATAAAAATTTCCCCCCTGATATTGTTGTAAAATTGTTTAAATTATACCTTTGGAAAGCTGACATTTTGGCTCAGTTTTTACCGTTCTTGTATCTTGAAAAAATATTGGTTCTCGTAGTTCAAATTGCGATTGAAAAAATTCGAGGTCTCCCAAATTACGTAAAATTCTCTTTTCAGAGGGCTTTTTCATGTCTTAAACCTTGACTAAAAAAAAAGGTAAGGGACCTATCCGATAGGAAATTTAATGCTTTTTCCGGTATCCTCAAATTGTAATTATCACAGCCAATTAGGGGGTCTCAGTCGGTCGCCGTTCGTTCTTAGTATTTCGCCAAATTGAAGGCGCAAAAACTTGAAAACAATTGATGAATCCAGCGGCAATATTTCAGTTATTCAATTCCCTAGGGCTGTGCACTAATGAATTTTTAAAATCCTTTAACATTCAAAACTTAGGTACAACTTTTCAAGTTTTGCGCCTTCAATTTCATTACTGACCCGGAACGAGGACCAAACGGCGACCAACTGAGACCCCCTTAACCCATTTCCGGCCACTGATGCGTTTTTGCATTCATATTTATGATTTTTTTCAATATTGAAAATAGTGGTAAATCTTTGCAGGAGAATTTTTTCTCGATCATGCTGTTCCTAAACTTTTCAGAAAAAGTTTTCTTTAATGTTCGGGAGCTCAATGCAATTTTGGAAATTTTTTGAAAAGGAGGCCTCTTGGGCGAAGGCATGAGTATGGTGGCTCAAATTCGAATCTGGACGTGTGAGCTTTCTGAGTTGAAACATTCCGGTCCATAAATAGACTTTTACATTCTACCAAAACAATGAACTGGATAAATCATATCAATATGTAAAACTGAGGCCTCTCAAATCTCATTAAAAAGTAAAATTAATAAAATATCGAGTAAGTAAAAGTACAGTAAACAACCATTTCAGGTTGGATTTTCGTCCGACTGCCATTCCTGGAAAATATCGAGTATTTTTGCTCTCGATTGGGGAGCAAATGATGCTTTATTTCGGCTGGCATTCTGTAAAACAGTTCATCCTCCTCTCCTCATTATTCAGTTATTTCTACCCTTAGCTTGAAATGGGTTAAAGGAGTTATGACCTATTTAATGAAGTAAGGTAATAATCACGAAAAAAAGTTTGAAATGAGGAGTTTCAACGAATTTTGTTTGCATTTTTCCTGGATAGTTAATGGTGTGGGATAGATGAAAATCGGGTTGATTTCGGAAAATAAGTCTCCTGTTATTTTTGGGAGGCAATCAAAATTTATGATTTCAAAAAATAACCGGGAAAACGGACCTCTTCAACGTGAAGCGGGAACGCTCGCTGATTGGGCTGTTCAGATCGCCAGCTCCTCCCTGTGTTGCCTAATGAAACGACGAAATCGTGTTATCTAAGAGGAAAATTATCAAACTAAAACAGGGGAAACCTAATTTTCCTCATCTTGCTTTTCCTATTTTTCTCTTCAGTTTTTCGATTTCGCTCTCTACTGGTCTTGTGAAATGTTGCTGAGATTTCACGATCTCGGCGCTTCAAGCGGCCGTACATGAACTATTCCAGGTTGACGTCATCCTCCTGGCTTTGATAAAGGTTCATGTTTTCTACATTGTTTTGTTTATTCGTAAATTAGGAAGTACGGGCTGAAAGTTTGCCGTAGGAGGTTTTTCGAGGTGCTGAATCCGATTTTGGGGTAAAAATAGGAAATTCCGACATGGTGAAATTCCTCAATAAAATAACTAGAAAACGAAGCTTTTTTAAAAAAATTGCTAAGAGACATTTCTTGTTGCAAATTAGTTGTAGAATCGATTCGTGCAGTATGGCAGACCAGTTAGGCTTACACCCTGTATAACACTACGCATACAATTTTTAAACGTCACGTTTTTGTTCCTTATAGGGCTGACGGAATCGACGGTGAACCTCAAACGAACGGAGCTACCACATCAGAGCCAGAACGGAAAGGTAAGTTACTGTTGTTGATCATAGTATATATTATGATCAGCGTACATCGACAAATTGTCAATTTCCAAATACTACCAACTCTTTTTCAACGAAATACGTACGTTACAAATAGATTCCCAAGTCACAATCCTAAATGAACCCCACATGCCTCTCATGCCTAATGTGTGTTCGTCAATCATTTTTGTGTATAACCCCTTCATTATCCATGATCATTATGATCACATCACGTTCTTCTATGTTCGAGAGCATGGTCATCTCTCCAATACTTACTCCTGTGTAGGTCATTTCTTCTATGCCCATTCATAACATTGAGTTGACTTCAGCATGTCCAACTAACCACTATGCGTGACTAAGCTACCTACCTACCCTTTTAACTGGTTGTTTTTGAAATGGACGATTCTTCTGTGGAGGTATCTCAATTTTCATTCTTCTGTCTTGTGAGTGAGATTATACTTGTTTTCATTTGCGTTTTCAACTCGTATCAATTCCAAATTCCTTCACTTTCTCTGTGTTGCGTACAAATTACTCAACATCACCACTCATCAAATTTTGGACATCTGTGGAAAACACCAACAAAACTGAACAATCATTTGTGCTGTTGTGTTTTTTTAAACACTGTGAATTGTCTTGTTTCAAGCTTCTGTCCGCAAGCCTCCAACTCAGCTAGACATAACGCCTATCGAGAAACCTGCAGGTTAGAACCCAAGAAAACTGAGCTTATTGAAGCTTTCGAAAGAAATCAACTAGTTGTTAATAACATTGACGACCTAGAACTCAAGTGCAGTGAATGTTATTTTCAAGAAATCGACACGAAAAAAATGTATTCTTAGATTCACTAGTAGGAATTCTTGCTTAGAGTAGGAACTACGTTTTAGAATAGATGCTTCAATCTTGCTGATCACGCATTGCATGTGCTTCGATTATTTTTTTCGGTGTTGGGAGAAGAAATTGGTTTTGGTTTGAAGGTAAGTCGGAATTGCATGCCTACTTTCGATTTCCGTTGCTACTTGGCTCCCGAATTGTGCGTACAAAATAAATCCTTTTTGTTTAAACGTCAAGACCATTCCTACGGATTCGGCGATCATTTATTTATTTGGAACCAGTAAAGTAAAAAATAATGCCATCAAATGCAACAAAGATGCTACTCTCACATTTTCGGCATAAAACCGTCACTTCTTCGATTCATACGAAAATTCTTTATTGGATTTTTCCAAGTTTTTCGTGATTGTTTTACAAGTGCTACAGAAACAAGCTCCAATTGTGCTGTCGAACACAAATAACGACAAAAAACATTAATTTGTCTTTTACGAAGATTTAAAATAGATGCAAGAAGTTGAATCACGTATTAAATATTATTAAAAGTCCTGTTGGGAATTTAGGTCCTACTTTATTCTTTTTATTCCAACTGTCGGGTTGGTGTTCAAAAATACACCAATTCCCTCCTCCCATGAACTACTAATAGATCGTAATTAGGATCATTTTGTCTTAGTAAAGTATCAGCGATGGTTAGCTGCTTGTAGTTTTTTTTTGCGTGGCGAAATAATGAAAATATTCACCTGCGTAGAGATGAAATGATTATTAGGTACTCGTTGCAGATGATTGGAAATTACAAGCTCAATGGTTGTTTTCAGGGCATGTGGTAGTTGTGATGTGACAGCACTAGGGCTCTTTTGCACATTGTTTTTACTATTTATATAAATTGTGTTTACATTGCAATGCAGATGGGAAATTATTGTGATCTTTCCAAGATCATTTTTGTGATTAGCCTACCATTACAATGCTTTGGGATTGAGGTTGGTATTCTCAGCCTTATTAGAAGGAATGCCGTGGGTTCTATCAAATCCTTCAACATTTCCATTGCTTTTGAGTAGGTACAGTGGAACCTAGCTAAGTGTGACACTAGGGTACTTAAAATCCTCTGCTAGTAAAACCTGGGATAGTTAGAATAATTTTATCTCTAGTAGTGAGAATAGTTTCTGCCGCTTTTTACCTCCGCTATGAGAAAATTTCCTCCTCCTGAGACTATTAGTTTCAGGTTTCTGTTTGCCATTTCATTGTTTCGCTCGAGTCAATGAGTCATGCTTAAAAGAAAAGTTCAGTTCCTGTCGGGAAATGACAAATTGAAATTAATCCGCGACGTTTAAAGTGGAAAATCAGTGGCTGAAGTAAGCAGAGCCGCTAACGTGCCAATCTCCACAGTGTACGGATTTGCCAGTGATTTCACATCTGCACTTACCCGATGAGTACAACCTGTCTTCAATGCAGAAGAAAATGTGTCATGGAGGGAATCAAAGTAAAGAACGGGTGACGAGCTCTTGGGGAAACGCCTTCGAACGTAGGTCGTCCCTCGTTCGACGACTACGTCTCGATTGATGATGACGTTGCGGTCTCTGGCCAATCAGTGGATGAATAATTAGTGAATCGAATCACTCAAAATGATGAGCACGGTGAGGAAGAAGACGATTCGAGCACTGCTGATACCCTTGCACCTTCCAGCCAGGATGAACGAAAAGCAATAGAAACTCACCAGCTCTACTTCGATCAGACCTGCTTCGATCGAATTCAAGATTTGAAGAGAATGATCACGAAGACCAACAGTTCGAAACAGTGATGATGACAGGTTGAATCACATGTACGGGTATTATTCGTACGAATGACTGGTAGCTACTAGAAGTAAATACGTACATTTGTTTTTCAAGGAAAATCGTTAATTTTTCTATACTGCACCAAATTCCTGGGTTGGTCACCTGAGCTACTGAGAAAACTTGGGTTCTGAGAGAGAAAAACGTTTCCCTTGCGATTCTCGCTAGGCTAGGTTCCACTGTACCACCTTAGTTCCAAAATGGTTCATGTAGGTATACAATTATTTACGTTCATCTACGTACTACGATAGATATAATATAAATGAGGTATAATTCGGCAGTACTTTCAAAATTCCGTCGTAAAAACTACCCCACTCTTGACATTTAAATTGCATTTTTGTTGGCATTATTTTCTTATATGTTCATCTTGCGTTATTTCTGTTAGTGAATCTTTGAAACCTACCTTTCCTCTACATATTGTTGGTCTACTTCCCTACTCGAGTAGGAACCTTCTCTGTTTGAGAACCTATTTCGTAAAGGTGGTGCCTTTGGTTTTCATGATGTATTTTACTCGACTTTTTAGACTTGTTTACTACTGTTTTTGATTTTTTTTCTTCCATGTGAGTTTCTGAACGAATTCTCTGTTCTTTCCTTCTTCAAAATCTCTGTTTTGTCTTTTTTTTACAGCCCGTCCTGGGAGTTTGTTATTAGGTATTCATATCATAATAAATAATTTTGAATGGCTAAATTTTTTGAATTGGCACTTTTTATGTATCACAAAAGATGTATGGATAACTTTCACTCGTATTTTGTTGGTTGTTAGCGCTGATAATTCAAGGCACCACCCCTTTTTGGCATCTACGTTGAAAAAGTATCTTCACAACTTCTCATTCAGCTGTTTTAGTGGAAACATTTGATGAACAGAGTGCTCCTAAACTACTAGAATCCTTCACGCTACATGAAGGATCTTTTTAAGGCTCAAGTTCAAACCATTCTTTTATTTATACAAATCAGCGTAACAATATTACTGGAGGACCTCATATGTGTTGCTATTATTTTTGGAATACCTACTCATCTTGATCAATGCCAAAAAATGACTGAATGAGGAGTTGTCATGTAAGTAGGTTTTAGATTCTCCCTTTTTCTGTCGCATGAGTATTACATAGTTTTTGGAAAAAAACTCAATGGGAAGGGCATCCGAGTTTCGAAGTGGTGGGAACGAGTCCCTCTCAATTTATCAGTATGAACTCTGCATGTTAATGCATGAACTCACTCTAGCGGTGCATGATCTAACGGAGGATGATGATGATGTGGACATGGAGGGCGTGCGCACTCCTCCTTCAACCCCAGTGGTGGAGGTTAGAGAGCTTGTGCCCGGAATGGCGGCAGAGTCTCGGAAGCCTTCCTCTTCAAAGAGTGCGCCAACGACGCCAAAGACTCTCAAATCGCCCACTTCGAGAACAGCTCCAGGTAATAGAAAAATGGCTGTCTCACCTGGCAGTCATGCGCAGACGAATGCGCTTGTGCTTGTACCAGAACCACACAGACAAAACAAAATTACATGTTCGTTTCTGGAATAGCTCTCTAAAATAACGCCCTTGTCATTTTCGTAGTTTCAGTCAAACAAGGAGATTTGAGAGATGAAGCACTGTTGGAACCCTAATTTATTTATTATCACGAAGAACAGAAAACTTAGTTTGTTCTTCATCTCAATTCATCCCACCAAAAAAACGTCCTTTGGTTAATTTTATCATAATATTCTCGGCTTTATTTCATTGGAACTAATAAATTAATATTGGCAGAAATATTTTCTTGAAAAGCCTGCCAATCAGTTTTTTTTTTTTGTGACAGGTAGGAATATCATCTTTCATTATGATACAGTCACTTATTGTGAACACAATGGGGTATTCCAGTCAATTTTTTTAATTTTTTTTTTTTTTTTCAAAAGAGTATGGCTCTGGAATAATGGTAATCGAGTCTGTTCGTCGAGAAAATGTTTTTTAAAAAATCAGAGAAGCTAAGGAAAGTTGAAGATTTTAACGGTGTGACGTAGCTAGCCAACTGTCTTTGAAAAAAGTATCCATGCACAGAGAAGCGATGAAACCCTTGAAGGACCTCTTGGATACTACAAAATACTACTCACACACGCGCGCGGCATAAGTGTGTGTACGTTAAGGCCCGCCTTTTTCTCAAACGTGTGATCTCTTTAATTAATTTTTCTACCACATGTTATTGTAAAATTGGGCTGAAAGTTGGAGTATATAGGTTTTAAAGGGTGCTGAATCCAAATTTGAGGTCAAAAACCTGAATTTCCGACCCACCAAAATACCCCATTGCTGAGTGATCAGATAATAAACTTCCGTAATCCTCAACTTAAGTGAAGTTTTTCAAAACGCCTCTGATTATGAAAAAATCGATGAGATCTGGAATATTCCCAGATACAGTTGACATATCCAATGTAAATTTGTATCAGTTCAAGTGCCTCAGTGAAGAAGTTTCCAATTATGACTGCTTTACAAAGATACACGCGTCTACCAGTACTTCTAAAAATTGTCTTGCACTAGTGTATTCAAGTTCAAGGTCAAGCAACAGGCAGTCGGGGCTACCCCACCATCAAGATCGCACGGTCTTGCACTCTTAATTTCATCCTCAAGTTGCATATTTTTATTTTTTATTTTAGAGGGCTATGAAGTCAAAACTGAAAAAATATTCATCACGTGAGTCTCAATAATTGACAATGTTTTTGTTGTTGCTTCTTTATATAGCTTTATCTCAATGAACATTATCATGATTTTAATTCAATATACGAATATTTTTGGGGAGTAAACTAATTTTTCATTTTTATTATAATTACGACATTGTCATTATTGCCACTTACCACAGACTAATACACACCTCTACACTTCCATGACAACATTCACTTAACATCACTCTTGAACATCATCTGAAGTTTTACACGTGTGATCTGGACTTCGGATACAAGACTACTGCAATATTGTGATAACAACATTATGTGTGGGAACAACTTCGGTGGCGGACAGATAAGGTATGTGTTAGCCGGACTCTTTCCTCTTGGATGTCGTTGATCATTGGGTGACGGTACTTTGTATTGGAGATATCCTTTGAATGTAGTATACAAATATCCACTTTCGTTTTCTATGAAATAAAAAGAAACCAAAATGCTTTCATTGATTACTTCAGACCTAGGGTGTTGAACAAATGTAGTCTTGAGAAGGAAATATCCTAAATGGTCTATGAATAGTTTGTCCAGTATCAAAAAACACCTCATGGTTTACGATTTTCCAAAGGAAACGTGTTTTATTCCCAAGAGTCCGGCTTCGTAGATTAGCCTCCCCGCATGTGCTACAGTATTTTGCCCCGTTACCCGTAGCTTCCATGGAAACACCCAGGAGAGCAGATACTCTCCCTAGTGGCAGTGGGGGTCCTGGGTCCAGGAAGAAGAGGTCACGCTCCAAATCGCCCTTCAGGAGCTTCAGAAACCCTTGGAAGAAATCCAGTCCTGCTATGAAGTCGGGGGCAGCCAGCGATGATGAAGACAACTTGGCGGCTGTTGCTGGTAAGACGTCCATCCAACTGAGGTGTTGGAAAAGATCACGCTCGTATTTTTTCACTTCAGACAAATTTATGCTACTGTTCCCAGTCCCAAACGTCCATTTGATTGATTATTACAACAAATTCTTCCCTTAAAATTAAAAATCCTCAAGTTATAGGGAAAATTTAAAGGGAAAAATACGGAATCTATTGAATCAGTCCTGTAGCTAGTATGTATCTACCAGCTGCTTGTTTGGGTTCTATTCAAGTTGTTGTTAATCACTATTACACAATCGTCTTTCATTGTTGGACTCCGTGTCGTGACAAATCAATTTTCCCATAACAAAACTACAACCAGATGGGCAAATCGAAAATTCGTCTCTTGTCAACAGGTCCAACAAACTTCGAGTAAACTTGAAAATTAATCTGAACCGAAATCGGGTTACAGTCAGCCTTGGTTGTTATTCTTCATTAATATTTTTTTAAACTGTTGATAAAAACGCTGCAAATTATTACACATTGGTTTAATATTTGTCTGTATAGATAACTCGCCTGCAAAGAACTCGGCATTGCCATTGTCAAGACCTACCAACCATATTTTTGCTTCAAAATCAAGGTTATTATAATGAGCTTTCCACTCAATTTGGAGAAGTAAAGAGTTGCGGAAATTGTAAATTTGATTACTGGTTGCTTAGGACGCAAAACTGAATACAAGTCGAAGATACGAGCAGCGATCGCATTTTGTCAGCTAAAATTTCAACGGAGATTAGGCCTCTCGCGATTCACATTCGTGTTACTGATTTATCGTAAGTCCGACCCTTAAGGTCTCATAGGGAGTGAACGGTTGGCCATACAGACCTCCGGGTAGTCTCTAAAAATTCTAAAAAAGCAATGCTATTTCATATTGATGAAATTCAGTATCTTCATATCGAAAGTTTTTGAGCTAGAGCGTTAAGAAAATTTCAGCCCCTATTTGCCAACCCTTAGAAGTGACTTACATCAACCTAAAGCTTCGCGGCACAACTAGACCCCCAATGGAGCCTACATACCAAAATTCATCAAAATTGGTCAGTGGGAACTAAGGAAAGTGCCGCGGACGGCAACAGTTTTATTCGATTTTCTGATTCTACGTACTTTGAAACGTAAACCAACAAATTTTAATGGGGGGGGGGGGGGGGTAAAAATTCTTGGTCGATTCTAAAAGGTTCATTATTAAAAATAATAAACCAAAATGAAAGAAAAAGAGCTCACGTACTCCATACTGGAAACTTCCAAAACTGTTGCGTGAAACTGCTTAAATAGCTCAATCAATTAATTTTTTTAAACCCGTACATTGCAAACGCGTGGTATTTTCGATTTATTTATTTGTTAGAATCCTTGAATTTATCCCCAAATTTGCAACCCCGAAAAACCTGTGCTGCCGACGTAGTGTGCTAAAAACCGGAAATTTTTGTTCTTTTTCCAAGTTTTTAAACTACCACTTCTAAACTGTGATGATTTGAGTAATTTATACCCAATAACATTTTGAAGTAGGTTACATTTCTAACAGTTTGGTACCAAGTAGAACTCTTTAGGTTGAATAATCACGGAGATACAGCAATTCAACACAAAGTGAAATTTTCGTGTCAAGGCCGTGTTGTGTGCCTTGCACTTGCAAAACTGTTCGTTTCTGAAAACAGTAAAGAAACAGGAATTTGAAAAAAATTTAATCAGCTTAAATAAGCTTAAAAATGTAATCAACGGCCAAATTTTTATTCGATTTTTGGATTCTACGTACCTTGAAACGTAAACACTCAAATTTTGAGGGGGTGTTGAAAAAAAAATTTTCTTGGTCGATTCCAAAGGTTCGTTATTGAAAATAATAAACAAAAATTGAACCGTTTTCTCGAAAAAAACATATTGTTTAGTAATGCATGCATTCCAGGGGACGTCCCATTGGATAAGCATTAGATAAGTTTAACCAGCTGGTAAGCGATAAAACTGTTCGAGTTCACCCCCCCCCCCCCCGCCACACCAATGGTGCCAGTCTGGCACCAAAGCGGAAATACGTCATAACATTGAACTTTCAACTAATAGTTTTGGTAGGCAGTTTCGTCGAAGTTCACATCTGTATTCAAGGTGAAACAAAACCAGTTGGTAAGCGATAAAACTGTTTCACTCGATGTAATTAATTTATTACTTTAGACAAGAAATAGTGACCCCCCCCCCCACCTCACCCTTATCCACCATAACATTTCTAGCGGCGTGGGAGCCTCGAATCTGAAGAGCATTTTAAAATCCATGATCTACGATACCCAACATGCGAATTCGAGTTCACCTCCCACCCCCTTCCACTCACCAATGGTGCCAGTCTGGCACCAAAGCTGAAATACGTCTTAACATTGAAGTTTCATCTATTAGTTTTAATAGACAGTCCGTCGAGGTTAACGTCCGTATTCAAGGTGAAACACAAAAAAAAAAACCCACGAAATATGCGGTTTATGGTGTCCTGGCACCTTGGTGGCACCACTATTAGTTCCATGGTGGCACAGAGAATAATTCATGAAAATCCAGAGGTATAATGAGAATTTTTCCTCAATTTCAAAGCTTGGATACAATAAGTAAGCAGTAAAGGAACCGAAATATTGAAAAATCGGATATTTTGTGAATATTATACCCCCACCCATCCCCTCCCCTTGCAAATGTTGGTACTCTGGTAAAATCATGTACTACTCGGAAGTTATTTGAGTCAAACAAAAACATATTGTTCAGTAATGCATGCATTCCAGGGGACGTCCCATTGGATAAGCATTAGATCAGTTAACCAGTTGGTAAGCGATAAAACTGTTTCACTCGATGTAATTTGGTTTATTACTTTAGGCAAGAAATAGTGACCCCCCCCCCCCCCTCACCATTATCGACCAAAACATTTCTAGCGGCATGGGAGCCTAGAATCTGAAGAGCATTTTAAAATCCATGATCTACGATACCCAACATGCGAATTCGAGTTCACCCCCCCCCCCCGCCCCAACGCCAACAATGGTGCCAGTCTGGCACCAAAGGGGAAATACGTCGTAACATTGCACTTTCATCTATTAGTTTTAGTAGGCGGTCCGTCGAGGTTCACATCCGTATTCAAGGTGAAACACAAAAAAAAGCACGAAATATGCGGTTTATGGTGTCCTGGCACCATGGTGGCACCACTATTATTTCCTTGGTGCTACAGAGAATAATTCATGAAAACCCGGAGGTATAATGAGAATTTTTCCTCAATTACAAAGCTTGGGTACAATTAGTAAGCAGTAAAGGAACCGAAATTTTGAAAAATCGGATATTTTGTGAATATTATCCCCCCACTACACCCCCCCCCTTGCGAATTTTGGTACTCGGGTGAAATTATGTACAACTCGGAAGTTATTTGAGTCAAACAAAAAAAGAAACTCACTAATCGGTTGGAAATTGAGGCCTGGGCAAATTTTACAGGATTATGCCCGCAAACGCACGTTTTTTAAGCATTAACCCCCCCTTTCCCCCCCTTAAAAGGCAAAATTCGAAATTCCGGCGCCGTAGTGCACAACTAGATAGTATTCCGCGTCGAACAAAAAAAGAACCACAAAAATCGGTTGAGAACTAAGGCCTGGGCAGACGACACAAGATTATGCCCAAAAATGCACGTTTTTTGAGCATTAACCCCCCCTTTCCCCCCCTTAAAAGGCAAAATTCGAAATTCCGGCGACGTAGTGCACAACTAGATAGTTTTCCGCGTCGAACAAAAAAAGAACCAGGAAAATCGGTTGAGAACTAAGGCCTGTGCAGACGACACAAGATTTTGTCACACACACACACACATACACACATACACACACACACACACACACACACACAGACATACACCTATGGTTTTTTTCGCGGATTTGGATTCAGAATGGTCTAAAACGGATTACTGTGTGGTTATTTTTTTTTTCTGTTGAGTGTTGTCCAACTTCACCCCAGATCGATCTTATAAGGACGCCCAAGTCTTACTGTGGGACGTCCTAAAAAGGAACACGCAAATCGGTTGGAAATTGAGGCCTGGGCAGATTTTACAAGATTACCCCCGCAAACGCACGTTTTTTTAAGCATTAACCCCCCCTTTCCCCCCCTTAAAAAGCAAAATTCAAAACTCCGACGCCGTAGTGCACAACTAGATAGTTTTTCGCGTCGAAGAAGAAAAGAACCACGAAAATCGGTTGAGAACTAAGGCCTGTGCAGACGACACAAGATTATGCCCAAAAACGCACGTTTTTTGAGCATTAACCCCCCCTTTCCCCCCTTAAAAGGCAAAATTCGAAATTCCGGCGACGTAGTGCACAACTAGATAGTTTTCCGCGTCGAACAAAAAAAGAACCAGGAAAATCGGTTGAGAACTAAGGGCTGTGCAGACGACACAAGATTTTGTCACACACATACACACACACACACATACACACAGACATACACCTATGGTTTTTTTTGCGGATTTGGATTCAGAATGGTCTAAAACGGACTACTGTGTGGTTATTTTTTTTTCTGTTGAGTGTTGTCCAACTTGACCCCAGATCGATCGCATAAGGACGCCCAAGTCTTACTGTGGGACGTCCTAAAAATCAATTTAAAAAAATTAATTTTTGTCAAAATCGAATGAACGTGGATGTAGTGAAAGAGTAATTCAACTGTTGATGGTAACGCCTGTAAGGTTTAGAAAAGATGGTCTTATGAATCTTAGGAACTCCAACGCCAAATATTCAATAATTTATCATTTCAATTTGTTAAAGAAGAACAAATGTTGTTCCTTCAATTGGTGTTTACTATTGATCGAAAGTGAAATAACCCAGATAACCTGAATTTGTCTATTATTCCTCGGGAACAGATTCCATTCCTTCAGCAAGATAGGTACCAAAAATTCGTTATTTTGGATTTTTGGCTTGAAATGCTACTTCTCACATGAATGTTGATTTGAAACAATTGATGAAAAAGTTGATTTGAAAAACCAGCGTAAGAAGAAATTGAACAATCTTGGGACCGAACTCCATTAAAACCAATTTTCATGCTGGTGGAGTTCCATTTCTGGTTATTTTGATCGGACTTGAGGCATTTCTAGAATTGATTGCTTGTTCTAAACCTGAGTTCTTCTGGAACAATTTTTTAAGAATACCATATTTCATCACGTTTCGGCATCCTCAATATTATTGGTAACTGGGAACAGTTGCATGTGTTTGTTGGTCCGTGGTAAGTAACCACCATTTACATTTTGTTTGCCCTCGATAAACACTTTCTGTCAGTCTCTGCGTGTGTTCCGTTTTGTTCCATGACGTTTTCGTAGTTTAGTTCTACAGTAGTTTTTGGTTGAGAACAATTATGTTTCTCAAATTGATCACCAATCCAGTGAGTAGACGCAGCCAAAAGTAAGTAACGGAAATACGCTTTTTTCGTAGTTTTAATGTCGATTTGGCTTTTGTTTGAACAAAATCATCGACTGTGGAAGAGAAAGGGAACTGTTCGGAATTGCTTGTTTGAGAAAAAATATTAATTTACGACCGATGGTGCCGCCTCGTTTGACAGTATCAGACGTGGTGCCGAATTCAGCCTTGAAAAACCTTTGGAGCGGTAGGAGGCGTTTATAGCATGGCAGTAGTTACTTGTATCCTACGATAAGTCGTACTGTCATTCAAGCCCATCCTGCCGTCCCCTGCATGCCTTGTACACTTCACCCATGGCATGTCGACACTATTCATTCATCAAATTATCCCGTACGTTTTTCTATACTTTTTATATAATTTACTTTGGAATTCATGACGAGGAAATCACGTTTTCCCGCTAGGTAATATTTCAGGACGTGTATTCACATCCGGATTTAACATCCAAGTTCGTGAATGCCGAATCAGGTATATTTGTTCTGTATTATTCTTTTCAAAATTATGCCATTATTTCATGTTTGTTTTCTGCTTCTTGGGTAGTTGAATTAAGCCGTAAATTACGAAAATAGAAATTGTGTAGCGTAACTCAGATCAGTTAATTTTCATTGAATGACGGCAGATTCAATTTTGAGACTTCCAAAGTAAGCATCCTCAATATGCGCTTATTTCTGAATTTCTTGCGTTTTCAAAATGTTTCGTGCACCCAGTATGACGTCACCGTTACTACATAGAAACTTGAGCTAATTGAATAATAACTATTTATGGCGACAGAGTGCGGTTATCAAAATTTTCAGTGTAAAATCTTCTGTTATTAATAGGAACAGCTCTCCAGGCATTTCAGACTATTTCTCCATCAACTTCTTCAACTGAAAACCTTTCTGTTCTCCATTAGTTTAGTTATTCTACAAAATGAATTTCCTGATTAAAAATAGTGAAACAATTTGTCAATGAATATTACTAGTTTCATCTAAACTATGTTCAACTGTTCATTTCGTAAAACAAGTTTTTTATAGGTACTTATTGGCATCCACTTCGTTTACTTGTTTCTTTGATGATGTGGGGTTAGGTTCAAAAACGTGCTATCTATTACACTGTAGCTCTGAGTGGACTCATTCGATTCTAAAAACACGTTCTGAGAGTTGTGGGTGCCGTCGTAACGAAATTTGATCTTCGTTACTCAGGAAGCTCAACTAGGAAGCTAGAAATCCCAATTCGAAGGAGAGAAAACGAAAATGATTTGGTCAGACGATGCTTGGATGGGGAGTAGTCGGCCGTAGTAGTTTTTCTGAATACTGCATTCTAGCGAGAAAACTAATGGTGAACCTTCCAACGATTGGGAGGTTAATACTTAGTGCGTCATTAGTATTTCTATTTAATTTCACCATCACCCTCAGAGCGCTGGGTGGTCTCATTTGATGATCTCAAAATTTGATTAAATTTCAAATTAATGAAAATACAATACCTTTAAATTGAAAGTTTTCAAGCTAATTGGGAGTTTGGGTTTTTTATAATTGGGAGTTATAAAACTGTCAACCCCCACATTTCGCCTCTTAGAAGTGACAGACAATAACTAAAATCTTACTTTTAGACTCGGAGCCCATGTACCTACCAAATTTCATCGCTATCGGTCCATGGGAACTAGGACGAACGGAATTTTCTATAATTTATTGTCGAGTACTAAATGGAACCATATTCTTGATAAAAGCGATCAAATTTCCCTATTTAAATCAATATTCACAGCATCGTGTAATGCGTCGAGATTCTTCGTATTCAAAATACATCAGACCGTCCTGTAGTATTATGCTTCAAAAAGTCCGACTATTCACTGCAGATCCATTATAAAAACTCGGAGAATTGATTGATTCAGTTAACTGGAACCCCATAAAACGTATGTATTGAAGACAGCGAAAGTTGCGACGTTCACGAAGAGTGTATATCGCTTAACTCGTTGATAAGAGTTTTTTTTCCTTTTAGTTTGACAGCGCATTCGCGTCGGTTTTTCCATGAAGACTTCTCAAAGTGATTGACAAGGATGAACCAATAGAGCTTCACAAATTCCCCATAATTTCCACGAATACTTCTCATTGTGAGTGACAACCGTAAAGCACTCTATCGCCACTACCTAAGTCCCTGAGGGTTTTCGTGAAAATGCTTTATCAGGTACTGTTCGCAGATAGAAAGAATGCGGCTGGCCAGTTTTTCCAAGGGTATACCTGCTAACATAGACGACTACCTGTTCCAAAATCTTAGGTAGCCTGGTGAGTCAGGCTGGCGACAGGGCCGAGCCTCCATATCTCAGACCTTCGTAATTTGGGCATTGAGCAGCTCGAGTCATAATGAGTTAGAGAGCCCCTCCACTCTGCCAATCGTTAGGAAAGAAGTCCATCTCGATTGTGAGTTCACTTGCCCTTCAGGTTTACTATTCATTCGCCTTTAAAATTTGAAAGAAGCACAATCCTTTACTGGAAATAATTTTTTGTAGGAAAATGGGAAATTTTGCGCCCTTTCTAACGGTGCCCTTATTTTTACATGTTTACGGTAAATTAAGGTAGTTCTGGTAATTTTAGTGACATGCTCAAGAACACGAAATAAAATTCGAAATTGAAAAAAAAACTTGGAAAAACAAGGGGTTAAAACAAAGATGCTACGATACATTTTCTTACTTAAATTAGATGTACGATCGATCCTTGAAGTTTGGTCGCCACTTTGTATAGAATTGGGAACCACTGCCTTAAAGTACGCGAACGGTCTGTGAAAATCAATCCTTCTACTCCGTCATTAGTCGGTAGTCAACAACCCTCGGTCCCATTTTTCCTGGCTTGAGTGGCAGGTTGAAGAAGGAGGATGTTTTGGGACTGTAATACACAAGGACACCTCACCAAACCATCCGCATTCTTTCCATCTGCAAACAGTAGGTATTTCTGGTTGGTAGATACCTGGTAAACTCAAGGTTCGCCTAGAATAGGATAGAAGTTTTTTTTGCATCGAAACATTTAAATTTTACCATTTATTTTCCTTTTTTTTTGCTGTACTGTTCCTGCAAGTGTTATGAGCTTCATTTTATCATGTACCTAGGATTCCAACATAGTTGATGTATTTAGAGAGATATGAGAAAATTAAAGTACTCAGGGGTTGCATAACTATGTAGGTAATTCCAAATCCATTCTATTGCGTTGTTCATACCTTCATTGAAAGAGGAGCGACGGGTTTTCGAATGAACGTAACTGACTTAAGAATTTTCCAGTATGAGCAGTCGGAAATTAAAGTAAGTGGGTGAAGAAGGGAGAAAAAAGCTTGTGACGTCATCTGGTGTGTACTGGGATAATTAAAATACCCTGTCCAGCTGTTTCCCATTTCCTCATTGTAGAGCGAGACTTTACAAATCACTGTTGAGGCAAGGTGCCAATCAGCTGTTAAATAACTTGAATAATTTCAAGAATTATTTCATTATTTACATCTGATGTCACGATATTTCTTGGCTTATTCTTGCCAAATACAAATTGGGGTCTTGAGGTTTCCGTTCTCTTGCCTGCTCTTACGCTGGATCAAGGTTTCCAGCATTATTCCAACATTATTCAACCCTACAGATCTACGATGGATCTTCGGGCCTTTGAAGCGCCGACACGATGCAGCGGAACCGTTATTTCAGTCGAATCACGACGTCTCACGTTTATTCTTGTTTTTACAGAACGCCCAAGCCCGCAAGCAGGTGAAGTTCTGATTGAAGGAAACCTCGTGAGGAAACATGTATGGGAGGCGATGAAAAAGGCGTCCAACAGGTGAGATGACCCATTTATACATTTATAACACCGAATAACATGTTAGATGCTGAGACAATTCCATGAATATGAGTAAGATATCACCACCAAAACAATTAAAAGTACCCACCTGCACGATAAATGCGATTTTTATCAATTTTATCACTATCGAGGAGTAAGAAAATACCGATTATGCAGATTGAAATGAAGTGGCAACATTTATCTGGGAGTTTAATGTGTAAAGTGACATCTTTTGTTGACAATTTTTCTAAAAATACCTTTCCTGACTTCATCAAGCAACTATCGTAAAATACTGTAGGAGAGCGTTGGTGAATTAATGTCGGTTCTTAACTATTTCCGGCTGTGCAAAATATCTCACGCCAGTGTAGCTTCTGATATTTTTTCTGAACTTCTGTTTTTTCCCAACTTAGCCCACTATTTAGACCAACATTCAGGTTGAGCCGGTACGTATTACTCACCCATTTCCTTCTTGACCCCAAATTTCCTGGAGTACAAATTCATCGATTTGGTTGAAAATTTCTATCAAATTACACACAATGCTGGAATCATGGATACCTCGGTGACAAAATCTCATGAACCCAATATTTCGTTTTCCACTCATACATTCCACTATTACTTCCTCAGGTATTGATTGGAGGATGTCTTAACCGTTTTGTGCTGTCTCTAGTGAAGTTTTAGTAGTTTTGTATCATGTTGGTATATCAACCTATACTACCTACCCAAATAATGAACATCCATTGCGGGAAACTTAATATTTTATTCTTTATAAAATGGAGAATAAAAGTACATACTCGTGTATCCAGCTTTACATACTCACACGTTTCGAAACACACTGAGGACAACTTTTCTCCATTCTATAATAGTGTTATTGATGACCAAGTTTCAAGTACAAGTACATGCATGGTAATTATTGGTGGCTGTCATCTATGGAGTAGGTATCTTTCCAAAATGTATGTTTACCTGCAATAAAGATTCCCATCCCTGTGCTTTTGAAACAATGTAAGTTGGAATATTTTATAATATTTTATTTGTATTTATATTACATTAAAATTTGATATACAAAATAAAAGGGTTCATGAAGTATTTGGTTCTGCATAACCATATAGAGCTTATGCTCTATATGGAAGAGGCTTAAGCTGCTACTATGAGGAATTCGCTCAATTTTAGACTTTGGATTTCAAGTCAAATCCTAAATAGGCCCCTAGAATAACGTTTAACACCAGGAATACCCAAGGGAAAAATTATGTAGAAGAAAATGCCTAAACAGGTGAAGCCTCTGTCAAAAAACACCTCAAAAACCGAGGGAGGCTGAGGATGTCAACACTTTGGGGTTGTAGATTGTAGGTGAATCCGCGGATCAGGGTGATGAGAGCCCAAAGTGCTGAAGGTGGCTTATTGTGCTATTCCGCGGATTCTGTTCCTAGTCAAAGAGTCCTAGCCCTTTGGTAAGGGCCAGTAGCGGTTGGACTAGGTTTGTGCTGGGAAAAGCCTCCATGGGTGTAGTGACCTGAGGAGGTGAAATCTGCGATTTGATAGCATTTCGCAATCGAATATTATGTGGGAGGCTTTTTCTTCGGCCTCTCCACACAGCCTGCAGAAGATGTATTCTGATTTACCCCAATGCGGTTGAGATGGAATCGGAGTGGAGTAAAGCCCGTTACCAGGCCAACCACTATCCTGACTTCCTTGTAGCTTAGCCGCAGCAGCTCTTCTGTGGCGCTGGGGTTGGGTTTGGCCACCATACGCTTACTTAGAGCATGTCCTCTAAGGTTTGACCATCTACTAGTGGTTTCATTAGTGACCCACCGGTTTATGGTCGCCCTAAAGGAAGATATGGAAATGCCGATGGCTGGCTCTGGACCAATAAATGGGGTTAGTCAGCCCCTTCTGGCCAGCACATCTGCTTTCTCATTTCCCATTACTCCGCTGTGTCCTGCCACCCACTCCAGAGAAACCCTGTTATGTTATGACTGGAAGCAAAGGGTCTGGAAGCAGTCCCACACTAACTTTGAGTTAATGGAGGAAGCGGCTAAAGCCTTGATCGCAGCCTGGCTGTCCGAAAGAAGGCTGATGTGTACACCAGGGTGTCCCCTCCATAGACTTTCCCCAGCGCAGACCCTAATTGCAAGTACTTCAGCCTGAAATACTGAGGCATACTCTCCCAGAGGAGCTGAGTGGCTCCATATGGGATTAGTCCAGTAAATTCCAATCCCTGTACCATTCCCCATTTTGGATCCATTTGTGTACCAGAATCGGGGTAGGGACAGCAGTGTGGCTACGGTTGTTGGGGCGTCGATGTTCGGCGGTGGACTTTGGACCAACCTCAGTGGGGATTGTGGGTTCAAAGTTCACCGCTGGCAGCATGCGTTTTTCAGCAGCCGGGGCTCTCATCGCCCCCCTTGTCCCAACCCAGGGCAGTGAGACAATGGGAAGCCTTGAGCAAAATCGTCAGAACAAATTCTGATCTTCCCTTCGGAAGACAGCTGATGAGGTCCGCAATGCCAGGAATGGCATTCGGACGAAAATCCAGCCTGAAATGTTTACTCTACTACTACTTACCACCTCCGGGGTTCCCCAAATTCACATTGCTGTGCTCTGGCGAAGCGTAAAAAAGAAGTAACTCAGCAAATAGTATCAAAGAACGTCAACAGGTAGGGTTGTAGGCGCCCTTGTGACCACACGAAACTCAAATAATGTGATTCAAATAACGAAACTAACTGCTAAGAGAAACTAAAGTAGAGAAGATGAAGACTCGGTAGAATCGTATTGTTAAAAAGAGTGACTAAAAGTCACTATCACGTCTGCATTCTGCTATTCCCCAGTTTGAGCCCTCCTGTGTCGACCACGTAAGCTATAGTGTCATTTACGCTTCCAGATATAGCACTACTGAAGTCAGCGGCACAGATCCCCTAAGAAGTGACTCTTCCTAATACTCAATCCATGAATGGAATCTGGTTGGTTAGGAAGCCAGATACATCGCAACATGGCTGCCCCCTAACAAATTGCTGCTACATTTAAAATTTCCATCTTCCTTAAATTCTCTAAATTTTTTGAATGCTTTTTCGAGCAGTACACTATGGATTTCTTCCATATCAGTGAAAAGTTTTGTATGTTGATCTTCTTCTTACGTACTTCCAACCACTTTCGCATTGGAGACCTTACTTATTGAGCGACATCGTGTTACCACCACAATTTTTATTATGAGTATGAAGTTTCATTTTTCTTGGTACTATTAGAATTTCCTTAGTGTGATACTTACAGACAGACCAAGAAGTCCAGCTTGATTGTTGAAGTACGACTCACTATGTTCAGCAATACCTAATACTTTAGTCGGCTACTTTGATATCTCGGAGAAACTTATGTTTCGTTTCGTTTAATTTCGATCTCTTCGTTTATGTACTTAGATCATGGCATGAGATGTACGTGATTGTGAAAGGAAACCTTCTTCTCGCCTACAAAGACTCCAAGGCGGCCAAGTCCTCGCCCGACTCGTATTACAAAGGAGAAACCCCCATCTCCCTCTCAGGTGCTACTGTTGAGGTCGCAACTGACTACACGAAGAAGAAGCACGTTTTCAAGATAAAGTGAGTACTTGCTTAATCAGCACTTTCTTTCCGTCTTTGAATTTCGGCGTAACCAGCAAATGGCTTATAATTCTACTTCACAACTCACAAAAATCACATTTAAATACTTCTTAACTATGGAATAAAGTCATGTTGAAGCAACAACTCACGTTGAAACAACTTGCGAAGAGTAAAATTGTGATAAAATGAACACGAACTATATATATCTTAATGGAATATTGATGGAGTGGCCCCCACTTCCTGAGGTTTTCAATAATAGGTACACCATCCGACCCCCTCAGCCCCTTCTTCTTCTTTAGGTGCCCTGTCCGTTACGAACGTTGGCGATCATCAATGCAATCTTTATTTTATCTGCGGCCTTTCTAAATAAAGATGTGGTGTTCTCCCCAAACCACTGGCGAAGGTTATTCAGCCATGAAACCCTTCTGCGACCAGGCTCGCGTCTCCCATTTATGTTCCCCTGCAATATATTCTGTAGCAAGAGGTATTTCTCATTTCTAATTAGGTGGCCAAAATACTGTAGTTTTCGTCGCTTTACGCAGTTCATAATCTCACACTATTTATTCATTCTCTGGAGGATTGCTGCATTGGTCACTCGATCAACCCATAGAACCTTCAAAATCCTTCTATAGGCCCACATTTCAAAGGCCTTAATTTTGCTAAGAGCACCCGTAAGCGTCCGTGTCTCCACGCCATACAGCAAGACCGAGAACACATAGTAGCTGAGAATGCGGACTCTCAAATCAAGTCGTAGTTTCTACTAGCCAACACCCTACTCATGCTCTTAAACACAGACCTCGCCTGCTCTATTTTGCTTCGAATTTCAGTAACATTATTATCCTCTTCAGAAACAATTGTGCCTAGGTATTTGAAGGTTGAGACGGGTTACATGCTTGTTATCAACAATCAAGTGCTTTCCTGACACGTTCCTTTTAGATATAATCATCCACTTTGTTTCTGTCAGGTTTAAAGCAAGACCCATGTCGATGCTTCTTTTATTGACGGCGTTGACTAGAGCTTGCAGGTCATCGATATTCGATGCAATGAGCACGGTTTCATCCGCATACCTGAGGTTGTTAACCCGGACGCCATTGACCAATACACCAACATCCACCTCATGCAATGCCTCTCTGAAAATGTTTTCAGCATACAGGTTAAACAAAAGAGGCGATAAAATACAACCCTGCCGAACACCCCTAAGAATCTTAATGCTTCGAGTGCTTCTGCCACCCAAACGAACATTGGCCTCTTGCTGGAAGTACAGATTTGCTATCAGCTGCAGATCTTTGCCGTCTACTCCAAGGTCTGCCAGAATCCTCATCATTTTTCCATGTTTCACCCGATCAAACGCCTTCTCATAATCCAGAAAGCAAGCATAGAAGTCGACTGACTGTCTCGGCACCTCTGGGATAAAACATTGAAACTAAATAAAGCCTCCCATGTTCCGAAGCCACCACGAAAGCCGAATTGGGTGTCTCCCATTTCCCTCTCAAGTCTGCCATACAGCCTATTATGAATGACCTTCAGCAACAATTACAACACATGGCTCATGAGACTTATAGTTCTGAAATCCTCAGCCCCTGAGGTATCCAAAAAGACACAATGAAGAGTATGTAAGAATAGAATTGAGTTATAAGATATCTGAAAGAATTCATGAAACTGAACTTTGCTGTGTGTTGCTATTGTAGAGGCAGGTTTGATCTTATCACGATATTATCTCAGGAATCGATGTTTTTCCCAGTTTTATCGCCCAATTTTATAGTTGAAGTATCAAGATAGCCCACAAAAAGTAGCTTTTGACTTGAAATTGGTTAAACAGTGTTGCAGAAAGCTTAAAAATCGAACTTCTAAAAAGATATCTCAGGACATTAGGCGAGTCCCTTTTTTTACTACTTTTTAATATTTTTTTTAATAATAATTTTTACTACTTTTAATTCAACGTAGGTGGTTCTTCAAAAAAAAAAAAAAAAAATCATGGAATTCAGGAAAAAATAAACCCACGAGCTGTTGGAAAATTTTATTGTTTTTCTTTCAATTTTATTTATTGTTATTATTTTTTTCGTGTTACAGGCTCTCCAACGGATCAGAGTACCTCATGCAGGCCAAAGACGACGATGAGATGAGGAGGTGGGTTGAGGCTCTCGGACGAGCTACCGAAGCTACTGCTGGAACCTCGCGCGCACAGACTCTCCCCGCTGGTGCTGTTCCGGAGAAAGGAGGAGAAGGCAAGCGAAGGAGCTTCTTCACTCTAAAACACTCGTAAAGCTGCTGTAAGTGAAATAGTTGTGTTAAACCGTGAAATTCTTACTTATGAGGCCGTTAAAAGAGGCTGCTTGAATCAAGATGATCGAAAACTCGACCTGAAAGAAAAACAAACGTACTGACACAAACAAATATTGGCTTAAAGTGTTGGTATTCCTTCCTTCTCCCATTTAAACCCTGGCATACCGTATTTTGAATGGGAAATATCCCCCAATTCAATTTTTAGGGGACCACCTAGAAGCTATCCTTCACAAAACCTTTATTGTTACATGATAGAGGTTTCAATGTTTCAACCGTTTGTGCACCACAATTAGGCATTAATCTGTAGCCTAACCAGCCTAATGTCTGTCAGTCCCTGTCCAACTTACTAATGCTGAAGCCATTTTAAGGGTAGGTAAAAAACCAGGCTAGTATCTAAATAATTGCCAAAATTTGGAAGATCATATAGTATTCCAATGGATCCAATGGTCTTTTTTACAATTCCACGAGATTAATATGAATCTGTGAGGAAAAACGTAGGTAATAATGATACTAAAAACTATTTGATTGATTACCCAATCAAATAATATTTGTTTGTAGTGAAATGAGTGGAGGAGGGGTGGCCGAGGTTGCTGAGGCGCGCGTGCTTTGGTGATGAGATTCGGATCGTCTTCTGCAGGGGTCGTGGGTTCGAGTCTCGCTGCCGGCATTTAGGGCGTTCGTGCATCCGGGGCTCATCAGAACAAATTCTGATCTTCCCTTTGGAAGACAGCTGATGATGTCCGAGCATCAGGGATGGCAGTCGAAAATTCAACCTGAAATGGTTGTTTACTTAACTTTTTCATGAGTTGAGGAAGATGAATACACATTTTTCCACCCTTGGAGTGTGACTCGCCACCTGGGAAGATGGTGTCCATGAAGTTTTGATTGGTATTGACTGTTTCCACAAGCTCCTAACAAACCTCTATGCGATGCACCTTTTAATTCTCTGTCATCATTCGTGGAACTAACTTTGCTGCAACTCCAAACTCCTCAAAACTGGTCAAAATCTCCTGATACGACCCAAATGAGATGTGACACTCCTCAGCCCTTTCTCGAAACGTCGATCGAACATACTAGGGCGTCCTCTTTGGCCACTTGATAGTCTTCAGTTGAGGTTGACGGCCTTCCTGAATGAGTCGATGTTCTGCCATCCTTGAACCTCTTGAACAACTCAAGACACGGTGGATCACTCACATCATCCCCATAAGCCCTCTGATGCATTTCAAAAGTTTCTGTGAACAGTTTTTTTTACTTGTTTTATTGCACCATGTTACAACTTATAGGCAACATTTTTCTGATACGTATGGTCTGTTCGGAGAGGCGGTCCTGAACGGTTCGGAGGGGTTTGGAGGAGTCCATTCGCGTCTATCCCCTCCCCTTTTCAGTTCTGGTTTGGTTCCGAACTGGTTCCGGACTGCCTCTCCAAACAGACCCATAATTGGTGTACGTTACGACAACTAAGATGCTTCACATAGTTCTTATTGTCTTGAAATTTGCACTTCATGATGGTCACACTAAGTGGCTTAGATCGTGTGGCTTGGTTCTCTTAAGTCTTCTAAGCAGATCATCTATGTTGAGAAGCTGGATGACATCCTCATTTACATGATCTTGGAGCCTCAAAAGGTGATTCATGGCTTGGCTGCGAATGACCTCATTGACAGATTCTATCTTCAGCTCGTAGTGAAGTCTGTCATTTCTTAAGTATCTGTATGCATCAACGCAGCATCGCAGTACATTATTCTGGAAGCGCTGAATTATGTCCCCATTGCTCTGGGCTGTGCACTGTAAGTCCAGACAGGCTTCAGGACTTGCTTGTACAGTATGAGCTTATTGTGATCAGACAATTTTGACCGTCGGCCCATCAGCCAGTATATTTTTCTGAATTTAATCAAAAGCTCAGCTTTTTTCTTCTTAACGTGGGACTTCACCTTAGTTTGGCATCCAGCGTCATTCCGAGATATTTCGCTTCATTGGCATACGGTATCACCTTGTTATCGAGAAAGACTGGCACATAGTTGATCCTCTTATTCGTGAAATCAACGTGCACTGACTCCGCCCTAAGGCCTCCCTCGACTCAATGGTGCAAAATCCAGAGTGCTGGCCGGAGGTACCTTAAGTGCCCCTCAGCCACAGTTATCAGATTTTCCTACTGAAAATAGTGTACAGCAAGTCAACTACCTATCATTTTGTTTGTCTAATAAAAATAAGGCGATTAGACAAGTTTTTCCGTCAAAAATATCCAATGAAGATCATCGCAAACTTGAATTTCCTTGTAAGTCTTTTAAATATTTTCTCCAATATTTTCTTTCATGAAGTTGTCAAACATTCTCGCCTTCGTTCTCAATACTCATTCTTGTTTTACGATCTAGTAAAATGATTAAGTAGAAAATACTTGTAGAAAATTATATGGGTTGGTAATAAAGTACAAGTTGAATAAAAAAACAGCCATATAGGTACGAGTTTATTTCGGGCTTTATATTGTTTCACACAGGTAAATAAATAAGTAGGTAGGTAAAGGTTTTGAAGGGTTCCAAACGTCATAAATATTCATATATTTGATTGTGGATAAACCTTCTTCATTCGACCGGGAGAAGTTAATTTGTCTGAAACAATCAATGGGTTGATTTTGTTAAGTGATGCCTAAGAACACTCATAAAAAGGATACCAAAATTCCTTTACGTGTTTACGTGTTTTACATTTTATGTTATCCTTTACGTGTTTTGTGTTTATTACTTTGAATAGTGGTTCTTTCTTTCGTATCGTTCCTACATATAGATACACACTTTTACTGCTAATTTAAGGAAATCATAATTTCTTACCTTCTTCAGAGCAATATAGTCGAGTCCGATAGCAGCAAATTTATTGATGATATTGCGGAGATAAAAATCAAGTTACAAACTCCGAAAAAATGTCAGCACCCTCATATAATGAACAGAATTCAATTTGATTGATTTACCACTGCTAATAACTTAAAACTAATGGTTAGGTACTTGTAGGAAATCGGACGAAATAGAGAAATTATCATGCACATCCACAGTAACGAGAATGCAATAAGAAACTTTTCATTACTGTTTGTTGTGATCAGCGACCTCTTCGCATTTCTGTCCATTCGCTTCCTTAGCTCATTTGGTAGGAGCTCCGATTCAGAATCGGAACGATAGGAGATCGATTCCCGGTCGACGGAAGTTAATTTTTGATGACTCAACATGTTATAACCACAGAGAACCGGCGAAAAGGTTATAACTCACGATCAGTGCAGAATACGAGAGGGCAATTTCCTCGTGCTTTTTACCCAAAATATTCATGAAACGGATATCGCTCATATCCTCGAAGAGGGGTACAAGTCCAAAAATGTGATTTTCGGGAAATCGCTTTCAAAGTTTTACACTCAAACAAATAGCTATATCTCCATGACAACGCGTTTAATGCTAATGATATTTGGGGAAAACGTTCCCGTACTAATGTTTCTACAGCTCATGGACCGAAATGAGGAATTTCACCGATTTCTGTTTGCATTTTTCCTGAATAGTTAATGGTGTGGGATAGATGAAAATCGGGCTGATTTCGGAAAATAAGTCTCCTGTTATTTTTGGGAGACAGTCAAAATTTTTAATTTCAAAACTAACCAGGAAAACAGACGTGCAGCGGGAACGCTCGCTGATTGGGCTGTTCGGATCGCCGTCTTCTCCCAGTGTTGCCCATTGGGACGACGAAATCGTGTTTTCTAAGAGAAAAGTTATCCAACAAAAACAGAGGAAACCTAATTTTCCCCATCCCTCTTTTTCTATTTTTTTCTTCAGTTTTTGGATTTCGAACTTTACTGTTTCATGAAATTTTGCATCTGGGGGACTATGGATTTCTCGATCTCAGCGCTCCAAGCGGCCATAAATGAACTATTCCAGCATGACGTCATTTTCCCGGTTTTTTCAAACATTCGTATTTTCTACACTGTTTTGTTTATTCGTAAATTAGGAAGTTCGGGCTGAAAGTTTGTCTTAGGGGGTTTTTAGAGGTGCTGAATCCGATTTTGGGGTCAAAAATTGGAAATTCCGACATGGTGAAATTCCTCATTATTCTTTTCGCTAGTGAGGAAGGAATGGGGGAATATTTTTGTCAAATTTCTTCGATTTTTGGTGTTGTTCCTTTTTTTCGTGGACAATATTTCTTTATTTCAGAGATGTCACTTTTTTTCATGGACGATTTTTATTCTTTCCCAAATGATTAATTTGGTTTTAAATGAGAATAATCTCAACTTGAGGTGTATAAAACGAGAATTTATTAGATTGGGAGTTGTCGGAAAAATAAAACAGATTGAAAACGGAAGATATTTATAATACTGTCTCCAAAAATTTTCTTAAGTAATTGAAACAGCTTCTTAAAATCTATAATCAAAGATAACCAACGTGTGATTTCGAGTTCAATTCCCCCCCTTCACACCATTCCTTCTTCAACGGTTTCAGTACAACCAGTACAACTTTCATCGGTAGTTTCGGTAGGTAGTCCGTAGGAGTACACATTCATGGTGAAACACACCAGTGGCACCACTAATTTGTTCTATGGTGTCAAAATTTATAGTTCATGAAAATACAAAGGTTTATTCATAAAGATTCAAAGCTTGGGTACCATTAATAAGCCCTAAATGAACCAAAATATCGAAATATCGCAATTTTTCAAATATTATCCCTCCACTTGCCTCTTCCTAATGAGAATTTCAGTACTCTGGCGACTTAATGTTAGTCAGTTAGTTATCTGAGTCGAAAAAAAGAAACACGCGAATCGGTTGAAATTGAGGAGTCGGTAGCGCGCTCAACGTGCTGCCATAATGAGCCTTACTTTCACTAAATAACCCCTTCATCCTCCATTTACTCTAATCTCAAAATTCCAGCAATGTATTGCAAAACTAGATAGATTTCCACGTCAAACAAAAAAGAAACATTCAAATCAGTGGGAAATTGAGGTTTAGGCGAAATACACAAGATTATGCTTTAAAAAAAACAAATTTTAATAGTTTCTACTCCCCCCCCCCTTCAAGGTAAAATTTAATGTGGATGACGTAGTCCACAGCGCTAGATAAATTTTAGCGTCGAACAATGGAGGAACCACGCGAATCTGTTGGGGGGAATAATGCCTGGACAAACACAAGAGACACAGACTGATGAATTTTCTTCCGTGGATTTGGGTTTTGAAGGGACTAAAACGGATTAGTATCTGGTTATTTTGTTTTCCGTTGAGTGTTGTCCACCTTTAACCCAAATTAATCGCATATTCAAGGATGCCCAAGTCTTACAACGTCCTAGAAACACACGTAGGTAACCATCTACCTGCCTGCTGTTAAATAGCCACAGCATGATGGATGAAATAATTAGGAAACCGTGTAAATTATTATAATTGCAATTATTATTATTATTATTTTTGTAAAGATCACCAGTCAACTACCTTCTTGGGACAAGGTCAGGAGGGGGGTCTTTTGGGCTAGGCTCGAGGGAACGAAGTGTTCTGATAAATTGCACAATAAACATGCATTTATCATTGTTGATCGTCTTGATTGTGATAGTAGTTTCCAAAAAAATTAACACTAGGTTTCTTTAATTGAGGAAATCACTTAATAGAGGCGATACGTCCACTTTAGAGGGTAGCCCTGGGCTTTGCGCCTGTCTTCTGCAAACGTCGGTGGCGTCCATCGAACAAAGAACTTTCAGCATTCAGGCGGAGGGGGAATGAGCTAGGCTTAAGTTTGTCTTCTAGGGATGAAAAACAGCACTTCCACTACCCAAAACTGTTCCTAACTCAAAAATGACATTTTTGGACTTGTACCCCTCTTCTAGGATATGAGCGATATAT
Organism: Apolygus lucorum; assembly: GCA_009739505.2. Lineage (NCBI taxonomy): Eukaryota > Metazoa > Arthropoda > Insecta > Hemiptera > Miridae > Apolygus > Apolygus lucorum. The sequence continues at coordinate 19,280,764 of CM019183.2, forward strand.
CCACCAAGGCTGCCAACTTAAGGTGAAAATGAGTTGAGTAGCCCCTGAGCGTACCCTCAGGCTCAGTGTGCACTCAGGCGACCACAACACTTAAATGGGCCGTCTCAATCAACCATGATTACGGACTGTTGAGTCGAGGCCTACCCTCAACTCAGATAATTGATTGCTCGCTCACATTCAAGCCTTGCCTATGAATTCCGCCCTAAAGGCTCATTCGTTCTAACTTCCCAGAGGGGAGAGAAGTGAGGTTACTCGGAAAGGTTGAAGAGCGAGCGCCAAATCAATTCGTTTTTCGATCGTACCTTGTAGGCATGGAAGAAGATAGGAGGAAAGCTCACTTCAATGGGCCGACGCGTGCGCTTTTTTCGTTTATGGCGACAGTAGTGTTCTCTTTAGGTGGCGAACAGAGTTAAGAAGTACTATTCACGGTCACTAGAGCTCGTAACACTTCCCCTCCCCCTAGCCATGATAACAGTTACTCCAACGTACTTTTCAGATGTGTTTCTCGTTGCTAACGTATGTTTTCTCGTCTTTCTGTTTGATAGGTAGTGGTTCGTATCCAAGTTTAATTTTCTCGTCTTTCTGTTCATCTACAGTGGTTCGTCTCTGGTTTGCTTTTCACTTATTCAAAACATGAAGTAGTGTTGGTAGATGTCGATTCTAATAACTTGAGATCATCAGTAGGTACGCCTCGGTAGAAATGCAGTGATAAGAGTGATGCAGATGATAGATGATGATATTGTAGTGTAACTACAGTCCCTGGATATAATTTTTTGTAGGAATTTAGTTAGTTGTTATATTGAAAAAGTTGTTGTGTTTTTGATATTGAAAAGAAATTACACTTGTCATATTTTGTGCCAATCAGTGGTTTTCTAACACAATATTTTAGTTTCTCATTTTATGGTAGGTATGTACATACCTGCCGTAACTCCTTTTCTCCTGGTATCTTATTTCTATAACTATTACGATAGTTATAGAGGACAGAGCGTCCAAAATCGTACTCCACAAGAAATATTGATGAAGTGCAATTTTAAAAAACCCGCGGGAATTAGCAGGATGGACGAAGCTGTGCTCTAGCGACTGAGTGGTATAATATTGGAGGACTATGTTTTTCTTCGCCACCTAGAGGTTGCGCTGAAAGCAGGGGGCGATTTTTCGTCACGTTTTTTAACGTTGACTGAGCTTTCCTCCTATCTTCTTCCATGTTGTAGGTGTATCTTTACACGTATCGACGACTTCAATAATCATTACGACTTGAAATTTTTGTTTCAGCTTCTTCCGAGCGGTGCTAACGGTACGTTCCATTCAACCGGACCCCATCGATTTTATTTAACTTATAGACTCTTCTATAAATACTTATAAATAATATAAATAAATAATTTTAAACTTAAATTTAGGCTATTTAAAAAACTACGAAAAATTTTAAAAATAGAACTTGCAATATTTATAGCCTTTTTAAGAAATAACTGCCATTTTTTTTTTCGTTTTATTATTTTTCATTTTTCTTACTTCTTCAAACGTATGATACTGAGAAACTGAAATAGTTTTTTTTCGATGTTCTTGCGATTGTATATTAAACAAAAACAAAATAGTGGACTTTTCTCATGAGAAAGTTGTGTATAAAAGAAATTTTAGAAGAGAAAAAAAAATCGAGAAGATGTTTAGGGTTATAGAGAGAATAAAAGAGAATATATATATATTATGATGTAAAATTTAGGTATAAATGCGATATTTTGGAACTGTTGAACGCATTTCCGAAAAAAAAATTAAATGGGTTGGGTGGTCGTATAGTTTTGTATTCCTTCGCTTATTTGCCAAAAAAATTACTGCTCCTTTGCGTTGTATTTTATTTATATGATTTTTTTTCCTCCACAAATTATGACTTTGGTGTTATAGCTTGCTTTTATTTTTGTTTTCACGGAAATTTCGCTGTGTGTTCGAGGACTACTCCCTCGACCATCCCAATTAAATTGTAATTATTATGCTTAAAAAAATTAAGTAATGTTATTTGTGTGTTGGTGCGAACGGGAGAGAATGAGTGCGCGATCCACGTGCGCGTAGTGCTTTTTTCATTGACCGACCCCTCTCTCTGCCCCCTTCTCCCTCTATTGTTAAATTGTGCTTAATGGCTTGTAACTTTTTCACAGATAAGGTAGAGGAGCGCCCCCTTGCACAATTTTAGTTTTTATTCGCTTCTTTTTTTATTTAAACAAAAAAAATCATAAAACTCGGTGTTCTCACACTATTTTATACCTACATCTTGAATCAAGTATTTTAGTTCTTTTTCTCCTTGAGTTTTGTTACTTTTGACCCAGTTGTTTAATGTTGTTACTTTTTGGTCATGCAAAATATTCAAAACTAAAAAATAGAAGGAAATATGGTTGTCCCTCTTGGCAGAATAAACGATAAGATTCTGTGTTCGGTTCTCACTAGTTATTTATTTATTGAAACTTGGAAAGAAGAACATAAATTAATAATATATTAGAAGCTCAGCTTGTTCCCACGTTCTTAATATTCATCGGACGACGTTAAATTTGTTCATTAAGTCTATTCAAACACAGCTAGTCACGAGAGAACCGGATGCATTTTATTTCCAGCTGTTCAAAACACAAAGGAATAAAAAGAGGAAAAGAAGTTAATTTAAAACAAATATTTAATTTATGTATGTATAAAATTATAATGTTTTTGAAAAAAAGTATTATTTTTATTAGAATGATTGTTGGTATTCACAGCGCTGGTATTCCACTGGGGCTTCTATGTTTTTATGTTTCTGATTTACTTTTGTAAGCCAAATTCTACTTAAATCCTGACAAATCTTTCTGAGGTATACTTGGCTTTCTTTGAGTTACTATTTGAAATAGAGTATATAAATACATCTTGTGTTTACTTGTCATTTCGAACCTACCACTGTCCATATGATGAGTACCTACGTCTGAGTGCCTTAGCCTGAGGAAGCCTGAATGATGGTGAAGTGTTGTAAACAGTCGTGATAGAATCACCTCAAGGCAACCCTACGACAAACGCTGCAAATTATTACACAACAGTTGGTTATTGTTTTGGCTTAACCCATTTCCGGCCACTGATGCGTTTTCACATCGTCATATATATGATTTTTTCAAAAATATTGAAAATATTGGTAAATCTTTACAGGAGAATTTTTTCCGTTCATGCTGTTCCTAAACTTTTCAGAAAAAGTTTCTTTGATGTTCGGGAGCTCAATGCAATTTTGGAAATTTTTAGAAAAGGAGGCCTCTTGGCCGTATGGTGGCTGAAATTTGATTCTGGACTAGTGAGCTTTCTGGGCCATGAGTTGAAACAGATTTCGGTCCATAAATACTTTTACATCCTACCAAAACAAAGAACTGGATAAATCATATCTATATAAATAAAATGCCAACCGTACGTACGTATGTCGCCCGAACGTGGGGGTCCCGGGTTCGATTCCAGGCCGCGACATCAAATCTTTTTTACATGTCTACAATTTTTTAAAACTGAGGCATCTCATTAAAAAGCAAATTTCATAAAATATCGGGTATTTTTGCTCTCGATTGGGGAGCAAATGATGCTTTATTTCGGCTGGCATTCTGTAAAACAGTTCATCCTCCTCCCCTCATAATTCAGTTATTTCTACTCTTGGCTTGAAATGGGTTAATATTTTCAGAATTAACCTTTGGAATCGACCGAGAAAAGAATTTTAACCCCCCACCCCCACCCCTCAAAATTCGTTGGTTTACCTGCGTTTCAAGTAAAATCCAAAAATCTAATAAAAATTGTCCGTCTGTCCCCCATTCGCGGTACGTGGCACTTTTCTCATCAACCATGGACCGATTTGTTTGAAATTTGGTATCTGGGCTCAATTTGGGGTCTAGTTGTGCCGCGAAGGGGTGAAAATTAAGGGTTGGAATTTTCAAGAGTTCCCTAGCTCGAAAACTCGAAGTAAAGGTATTGTTTTTTCACCAAATTGCAATAGTAAGTATTGAATTTTTAGAGACCACCTGGAACTTTGTAGGACAAACCGTTCGCTCCCTACGAGTATTTACGATAAATCAGAATCGCGAGTGTGAATCACCAAAGAGGCCTAATCTCCGTTGAAATTTCAGCTCAATCAAAATGCGATTTCTATTCGTTTCTTCTAGTTGTTTTCGGTGTTGCGTCCTTAGCAACCAGTAATCCAATTCCCATATGAATGGACCCCAACACCCTAGGTATTTCTTCGAATTGAGTGTGAAGGTAGTATGTAGCAGGTAGGTTGTTGGTACCTATGGTTGTGGTGAAAAAAACGTCTGCCAAGTTGGGTGGGCAGTATAGCTTCCTCACTCATTGTAACATGGACGTATAGAATCAGTTGGCGAAAAAATTATGATTCAAAGAGTTGTTCAATACCAAAATATTGGCGATAATATGCGGGATAGGGTTGCAGGTATTAATGTTCATGATATTTTTATAATTTTTATAAGGTATTATAGTTTATAATATTTTGTATTTTCAACGTAGAATTTTATTTAGCGGTCCACCGTCTAGGACCTCAACCACACAATCCCTGAAAATTTCATCGAAATTGGTTGAATAGTTGCGGAGTTTTGGTTGTAACAATAAATTTAAAGTTCGCGCATGCGCAGCGGCTATTGCTTGACCAATTTGATTGAAACTTATAGGGTGTCTCTTTGGAGTTAGTCCCTAACTAACCTCCAAATTTGAGCAAAATCGGTTCATTAGAAACCGAGGTTCCAGGAAATTCACGTTTGCGCATGCGCACTCGCTCCTATTGGTCCGAAGGTGCTGAAATTGATAGGGGACCGTCTAGTACCTAACCCGCACAATCCCTGAAAATTTCATCAAATTCGGACCACAGGTTAGTATAGTTTTGCCCGGGACAAGGATTGACCACAGACAGACCGACAGACAGACACGGAACCAAAATTGTTCGGGAAGCTCTAAAACGCAAAAAGCAAGTGGAAATTTTGATTTTGGAGGACATTTTTTTTTCACGAATACAAAGCTTCCCTACCTTCGGTAGTGAGGAAGCAAAAAGATGGTGACAGTGGCAAAGCTGTGATCTTTGTAGAGGAGTGATGTAGGTATACAGAAAAATAATAAACCTTTGTGAAATAATTTGCAGCGTTTTTTCATAGATCACCCATCACCATAATATGAGTACTTACGTCTGAGTGCATTAGCCTCAGGAAGCCTGAATGATGGTGAAGTGTTGTAAAAAGTAGTGGAAGGGTCACCTCTGATTTCAAGGCAACCCCTACGACAAATGCTGGAAATTATTACACAACATTTAGTTCTGTTTTTTCAATAGATCACCCATCTGCGAAGAACAAGGTCCATTGGTCAATACTGTCGTTAAAGAAACTCCACCTCTCCATTAAAGAATATCTCCACCTCTCTTTAAATAAGCCCAGTACCCTTTTCAGATTCGGGTCCCCTGTAAAATCATATTGCTAAGAATGTGAGACAAAGGGTCGTCAGCTGTCGTTCAAGGAACTCGAGGCTTTCAGGGGTCACCTACTGTGGAAATTAATAAAGGACAGTCAGTGAACATTCATTATTTAAATAGCTGGTAGCAATTCATCTCATAAGAAGCGATTGTTGGTCCTGCAGAGCTCTGAGTGGTCTCATTCGATTAGGTATAAAAAAAACGTTGCAAATTATTACACAATGGTTTTTTATATTACTGTATAGATCACCGGCCTGAATTGACGCGGCTTTTCCATTAGTACTGCCTACTAGCAACAACATAGCGATCTGAGAGATGTGGGAGCCTTCATTGTGGGATGCCTGAGTTAGTTTCTCGGTTGCTAAGGATGCGAAACTGATTAGGTACAGCATGAAAATTTCATAGAATTTAATTCTGTTCAGAGAAACAATGATCGAATTTGATCAGTTGAAATTTGAACGGGTTTTACGCCGTGAAAATAGATGATGTCGGTGGGGGGGGGGGGGGGGGGTGAATTTTTGCACCGCTGCACATCCCAGAAACTCACGAGAAGGGCTACAAATTGAGTTTTTTTTAACTACAGGGTTATTACCTAAATCACGTAAATGCTTCTGATGGTAAAGGTGACGAACTTTGAGTTGGATCGCCCCCTTTTGCTTCCGAGTCTACCAAGGTAGCGGAAGCTTGGTTTTCACTTTTCAAGGTTGAAAAAAAAGTTCTCCAAAATCGAAATTTCCACTCGCGTTTTACGTTTCAGACCTTCCTGAACAATTTTGGTTCCATGTCTGTGTTTGTCTGTCATGAAATCTTTGCCACAGCCATAAATTCTACATTTCTCAGCCGATTTCGATGAAATTTTCAGGGATTTATTATTTATTAGTATTTATTATTATTAGTATTTTAGGCAAGAAACCGTGGTTTCTCCCTCCTCCCCCTTCACCCCTTATTCACCATATCAGTTCTCGCGGCATGGGAGCCTCGAATTTGAAGAGCATTTTAAAATCCATGGTCTACGATACCCAACACGGGAATTCGAGTCTCCCCCCCCCCCCCGCCAATGGTGCCAGTCTTATTCAACTAACAGTTGAACTTTCATCTATTAGTTTTAGTAGGCAGTCCGTCGAAGTTCACATCCGTATTCTAGGTGAAACACAAAAAACCCACGAAATTAATGCATTCGCTATCACGTCCATTTTTAATTGGTTTTTGAGGTTTAGTTGTTCGGATGAATGATGGGTCAAGAGTTTGGAAGTTGGAAATGAGCGCAGCTCCAACCTTGACTGTAGCATCTGCCATCTTATTTTGGTTTGAAGTTTCAGCAAATTTCTCATAGAAGGTAGGTATAGCTATTTATCAAATTGATTTTGAAATTTGAGAGAAGGAGGTTGAAAGTAGTTTTTGTTACTGGTAGGCAAGTTCTCAATTCACTCAATAATCAGGAGAAGGTCCGAGGATTAAAAAAATACTTTAATAAGAAAGTTGTTGAATATGAGATATGAATGGAGAAAAAAAATTGGGTCTGGGCGTTCAACCTACAATGGAACAACGTGGCTTGGACTTGGATAGTCATGAGAAATAAACCAGGGGACGTCCCATTGGATAAGCATTAGATCAGTTTAACCAGTTGGTAAGCGATAAAACTGTTTCACTCGATGTAATTTATTTATTACTTTAGGCAAGAAATAACACACCCCCCCCCTTAATCATTATCTACCATAACATTTCTAGCGGCATGGGAGCCTCGAATCTGAAGAGCATTTTAAAATCCATGACCTACGATACCCAACATGCGAATTCGAGTCCCATCGCCACCAATGGTGCCAGTCTGACACCAAAGCGGAAACACGTCGTACCATTGAACTTTCATCTATTAGTTTTAGTAGGCAGTCCGTCGAAGCTCACATCCGTATTCAAGGTGAAACACACAAAAAACTACGAAATATGCGGTTTATGGTGTCCTGGCACCAGTATTAGGTCCATAGTGGTACAGAGAAGAAGGAAAAATTCGAAATTTCCGGCGACGTAGTATACAACTAGATAGTTTTCCGCGTCAAACAAAAAAAGAACCACGAAAATCGGTTGAGAACTAAGGTCTGGGCAGACGACAAAAGTTTTTGTCACACACACACACACAGACATTCACCTATGGCTATTTCGCGTGTTTGGATTCAGAATGGTCTAAAACGGATTAGTGTGTGGTTATTTTTTTCTGTTGAGTGTTGTCCAACTTTACCCCAGATCAATCGCATAAGGACGCCCAAGTTTTATTGTGGGACGTCCTAAAAAATGAAGTCAACACTTTACAAAATGAATGAAACAATTTACAATATGAATGAAACAATTTACAAAATGAAATGAACAATTTTCAATATGAATTAAACCGTTACCAAATAAACTAAATTACATACTGTATTTCAAATTTTAATGAAGGGGCTGCAGGAGCAAGAAAGAGTGCATAACAGTCGATGGGCGTGATTGCAGACACCCCTTGGCGAATCGCCTCTTGCGGAAGGTGGTCTTGAGGTCTAGATAGTACGTTTCTCACAACTGATTTTATTTTGTAGAAGGCATGTTCCACCGGGTTCAGCGGGCGAGGATTTACATTTTAACCCTCTAACGCTATGGTGCGGGTTAGATTCAACCAAAGGGCTGGTTAGAAGCATCCCCCCCCCCACTCTCTTTCTGGCGGCGTGAGGGCCAGTTACCCTACCAGTAAGTACCGTGGAATGCGAGGAAGCGGCCTCATCGTTCTGGTAAGCCACCTGTATTTCTGAGGGTTATTAAGCAGCAAGTCAGAGGCTGGGTTGGCCACAACCTGACAGTAGCAAAAACGTTATACTTTTTCTCTTCCTTCGTCGAAATATAGGGAACTATGAAACTGCTTATCATATTATTGACATGATGAAAATGAAAAAATGATACATTTTTTACAATTCCCCCTCTCTACACATCAGTCACTGGGAATGTCTGTTTACACGAGGTTTATACCACTTTGTTCCTTTTAGTTATAAGTACCTAGTCCAAGATTTATCAACTGCCAAATTCATTAGAGTATGAAGAGGAGAAGATTGAAATATTAATTTGTTGGGTTATTTTTGGAACAATTGACATATTTATGTTCCATAACGAAAAGAAGTCATTTTGATAAGATTTAACTATAATAAAATTATGTGAATTGTTTATAACACCTTCAGGAATAGTTTACGCATTGTTTGTGCAAATAAAGCTGTTTATATCACAATTTAAAATTTTGTTTCCCTCTATAAACGTATGCTGAGTTGAATCCAACCTGACTAGCATTTATGTCCTCGAGGTCCACCGTAGCGTAGGAGGGTTAAAATTCATGTTCAAAGAACGCGCTAACTCTCTAACTTCCTCAGGACGATGTATTCTAGCCCTGTCCCGCAGACAGATATTCTGAAACTAGTATAAGAAAGTGTTTAATTCATTTTTTAAATTGTTTATTTCATTTTGTAAATTGTTTAACTCATATTGTAAATTGTTTATTTCATTTTGTAAAGTGTTTAATTCATTTCGTAACTCATTTTGAAAAGTGTTGGCTTCATTTTGAAAAAGCTTTATAAAGTTGTGATGTTGAGTACAATGTTTTAAGGAATGTTGGCACCTTCACGTTTTTAACCTATTTACTTCAAACTAAACACTCAACTATCTTAATGGCAGTATCTATATATGTGAAGTACTGATGTGAGAACATCCACGATTGGAGTCGCCCTGTTACCTATCAGTCATCTCAGCATGAGAGGTCGGTATCGCCAGGACGCGCCCCTGACGAAATGGGGCGGAGCTCAACATTTCCAGTTGAACATTGAATCAAGATTTAGGCACTCGAAGCACGCTCTCTGACTTCATACGGTTCACCCAGAGTGTGAAAGGTTGGCTGTGAGGTGACCGGCAAAGAACGCGTTGCAGTTCGAGATGAACCTTATTCATTGCGACGCGGAATTCGAGAGCCCTAGGGGCGTCGCGGATTGCGGTACTCCATCATCATCTCATGCTGGGCACTAAGTGACCGCACGAACTGCTTATGATTTACGTTCGAACTTTACGTAGTCGCTTAGTTTAGAACGATGTCAAAGGGAAGACATTTGGTGCAGTAATTCAACATTTCCAAGTCAAATAGGCAGATTAAGGTCAGACGACATCAAGAGAAGATGCAAAGCTGCATAGACTCTGCAAAAAGGATTCCAACTTCAAATCAAGTTATTTATTGCGAACAGGAAAAAGTTACGTATAGTTACGATTCAGACGATTATTTTTATCGAATGCGTTATCGCCAAAATGTAAACTTGACCTGATACCTACTTAGAAGGATGGAGACGACCAGCCATGGAATTATAAGCATAACTTGCTGTAAGGACCGGATAATATCAACCAGACGTGGGATAACTCATTCAAGGATCTATGTAAGGTTGGTACTAGAGCAACTTTCCTAAATAGGTATTATCTCTTTTTTCCAGTTTGTAGTGTTGTCAAATGGAGTTCCAAAACATTCCCAATGTCCTTCGCCATTGGCTTGGAGACTGGGTAAGCATTTTCCTGTAGCACAAAAATCCTTGTAAAATTTTAGTTTGTTCAAATAAAGAGTTATCAGGCTGATCTGGTTGTAGCTCATTTCATTCGTACTCAGCAGCTTTTGTAAAATTTCACGTTTTTAATTTCAATAGGAGTTAGTAGTTACCGATAGATATCCTACCAGTTTTCAGCTTCATACAGGACAGCATAGAGTATTCTTATGTGATCTGGAAAGAATACGCTTATTATTCGTTCTGAGCAGTCTCAGGTTCCTTAGAAATGTCAGCTTCATTGGGCCAACAAGGTCGAGTTGAAATGGAAAACGCTGCAAATTATTACACAATGGTTTGTTATTTTTCTATATAGATCACTTGTCTGCAAAGCCACCGACCATCCAACATGAAGAAAAACATCGATCGCATTTCGGTCAGCTATAATTTTAACGGAGATTAGGCCTCTTTTGCGATTCACACTCGTGTTTCTGATTTATCGTACGTCCAAACTTTAAATTCTCGTAGTGAGCGAACGGTTTGTCCTACAGGGTTCCGATGGTCTCAAAAAATTCTAAAATTTCTATAGAATCTAAAATTGAAGGAAAAACAATACCCTTATATCGACATTTTTTGAGTTAAGGCGTTTTCAAAATTTTAAAATTTATTTTTCAACCCTTAGAAGTGACCTACATCAACCAAAATATTTGGGGCACAACTAGACCCCAAATGGAGCCCGCATACCAAATTTCATCAAAATCGGTCAATGCTAATTGGAGCCCACATACCAAATTTCATCAAAATCGGTCAATGCTAATCGGTCAATGCTAATTTCATCAAAATCGGTCAGTGCCGCGTACGGCCAAATTTTTATTCGATTTTTGGATTCTACGTACCTTGAAACGTAAACCAACAAATTTTGAGTGGGTGTTAAAAAAATTTTTTCTTGGTCGATTCCAAAGGTTTATTATTGAAAATAATAAACTAAAAGACACAGACAGAAACAGATAGAGTTAGATAGAGTTCGCATACAAACAGAAACACTCGGTTCAAAATCTTCGGTTTCTTAGGATCAACAACAATCTATTAATCAACGATCAATTATCTAAATTTCCACGTAAATTGGACCAATTAGGTTTGAGAAACCGACGTTATTCGATCAATGCATCTTATGATGGTAGAATGGTTGCGTCTTGGAAATTAGAACAGCTAGGTCTTGAGCACCGCTTCTTGTGTCATCTGATGAATATTCAACTTCCATGCGGTATTTACCAATTATCACTCTTTGGTCATCATAGCTTGGGCTACCTCGTACACCTTCAGTCAGTTCAGATCTAGAAGTGTGGGATGTCTAGAAGATGTAGCTACCTAGTCTAGAAGACATAATTCTCAGTTAAAATGATTTCAAAATAGTGAGTTGTTAATTGGGTAATTACCAGCTTGTTATCTTGACTGGAAGAACTCAATAGAACCAAATGCAATCCTTACGTTTAATAATGCCCAAATTGGGAATCCATATGATGTTGATGACGGGACTCCTGAGTGCCACCGACTCCTTAAAATCACCTGCCAACTTTTCTGATGGGTATCTGCAGTCGTGCGGTCCTGACCAAACTATTCTCCTCAGGAAGAGGAGATTCTTGACCTTCCCTCCACGCTCCGAACTTCTCGTGAGTTTAATTTTTTTCTTCTTTTTTGTTCGTTTTCTCGTTCGGAAGATAAGAAGCGGTAGGTATTTCATGGATAATTCGTCTTTCTACCTACAAATATGAAAAATCTGAATTTCATGTATGTTTTTTTTAATATCTTTTTAATGTTTTTTAAATATTTTTAATGTTTTTATTATTTTTTTAATTTATCTATAATTAATAAATTATTAATTATTAATTAATTAGTATTAATTATTTGGTATTAATGAATTATTAATTTATTTATTTTTAATATTTTTAATGTTTTTTTAATATCGTTTCTCTCACTGCATTACTGTATGATATTAAGAGCTAAAATAAGCCATTTGAAACAAATATTTCTACCTACTCATTCATAATGAGAGCTCTTCAATAAGACCTTCACTAGGAAAATAAACAAATTAGCGAGAAGGAAAACCTCGATTTCAGCCCTAAAATGTCAAGACCAATGTCTGACCTCTCCCAGTGACACAAACAAGATGAAAAGATACTGAAAAGAGAATCCACTTGACATAAGCTTTGATGTTCTGAGTTTAGGATGTAGGTACTGTTTGAAATGGTCTGGAGGTATAAAATTCAAACTTGTTACAAATTTCATGTGTTCATAGATGTAGAGAGAGCACCATTTATGTTATATTAAGGACCACCATTTCAAGTTATTAACACGTCCCTTGCGTCTCGATGGACAGGTAATCAGAAACTCTGAGCGACCCAAGTTGCAATTTGGGTAGCTGGGAGATTTAATTACTGAGTTAAAAATCGATTCAGTGTTGATTATTGTTCTCTGATAGTGTGCGAACATCGTGATACCTTTCGTTCCTCTGTCAGACCAATAGAAAATTTTATAGATCAAATTGAAGTTGAAATTTCAATTTTTAGGAATATTTTGGTTTTGAGGCGATTAAAAAAATCCTTATATGATTTTGTGCCCCAACTCCTTGGGAACAGGCCTAAATAATATTTAGGCCGATAAACAAATTTTCCTCTCCTCTACGAGCCTTATTAGTGAGAGGGGTGGGAAGTAGGCAATCCGCAATACAGTAAGGCGGGTTGTCTTTTGTAAAGTCTAGCCGCGCCTTCCGCCCGCCAACCCCCCCCCCCCCCTCACCAGGGGCGTTTGATGGACAGGTACCTAATCATAAATTGAAATTTTAGAAAAATATAATCTTTTTTACGGATTCCGTTTATGTATGACTAGCACTACAGGAAAAACCACATATGAGCATTGGGGTCTGCAAATTTCCTTATAGGCCCATGGGAAGTTCACTTTTTGGGTGACGCATTAAACGTCACGTGTTAAATAATTTTATAGAGTCAAAAGAAAGGAAAATACCAAACAAAAATTGTGATGTTGGTGTAAATTGACAATAATCGATATCCTACTTTTTCCGAAAATTTTCATACTACACCTAGGTAGGAATCTGCAAGAAAAATTCCAAACGTGTATTTCAATGGCCATTAAAATATTTTCAGTTTTTATTCCGGAGACAATTGTTTCGAATCAAGAAAATCCACAGTGGCGATAATGTGAATATTTTGGTCGCGACTTTTCCCTTTTTTATGTTTGTAGGAAAAGTACGGAGTTTCGTAGGAAATTGAGACTTCTACAAATTTGTGAAGGATATATTTTGAGGGATTTTGCATTTGAAAAACGTTGGCCAAAATGCCAAAATTGTCGTGTTTTCTCAATATTATCGACAGGATGACGCCGGTTGACTTTCAGTTTAGGATATCTCTGCTCAAGTCCACACCTTGGAAAACCAACGTGTTCACTATTCACGAGATTGACGTTCAACATCCGCTCCCTGAAAATCTACACGCCATCCTTTTCGAGGAGTCGACAAAACATAAACCGAGAACGAACGAAAATGGCACATTCTTCGACTACTTCACGGCGATTCTCGAGCTGTAAGAGTACCTATTAAAAGATCCTTAATGAATAATGTCATTAATAGATGTAATTAGGGTGTTGTGAATTACTCTAGGAGACGAGGGACAGTTCTTTGGGAGCAATTAGAGTTCGTCTGTGTTTACGGATGTTCATAGTAGATTTTGTGTGGATTTCGCTCATTCAATGCAATTGTGTCATATTTCAAAGTAAGTTCAATTTGGTGATCAACTGAGATGTGACGCTGTTTCCATTAATATTTCACAGGTGGTGGAGAGGTACGACAATGCAACAAGGCCACCTCGCGACTAGTTTTTAGCCCTCCATGAGAGTTTTTTTCTTCAGAAACCCGAAAATATAAAATTTTGAGTTATGAGACTATTGCATTAAATGAGCGTTTTATAGAACGGATTCCCATGAGGTCACCGAAGTTAAAGCCAGTCGCCTCGGGAGATAGGTGACCGCTCGAGGTCGGTACCGCAGGTATTGATAATTTTTCGGGTAGGGCCGTTGGTGAACACTTAAGCTGGTGAGGCAATAAGTAGCCATGAGCGAAATCGTCTGAACTAATTATGGTTTATTATTTTCAATAATGAACCTTTGGAATTGACCAAGAAAACATTTTTTTAACACCCCCTCAAAATTTGATGGTTTACGTTTCAAGGTACGTAGAATCCAAAAATCGAATAAAAATTTGGCCGTCCGTCCGTCGTACGCGGCACATTTGCCACTTAGCATTGACCGATTTTGATGAAATTTGGTATGAAGGCTCCATTTGGGGTCTAGTTGTACCCCGAAGATTTTGGTTGATGTAGATCACTTCTAAGGGTTCAAAAATGAATTTTGTAATTTTGAAAACGCCCTAACTCAAACAATTTCGATACAAAGGTATTGTTTTTCCTTCAATTTAAGATTCTATAGAATTTTTTAAGACCACGCGGAGCTCTGTTGGACAAACCGTTCGCTCCCTACGAAAATTTAAGGGTTGGACGTACGATAAATCAGAAACACGAGTGTGAATCGCAAAAGAGGCCTAATCTCCGTTCAAATTTTAGTTGACCGAAATGCGATCGATGTTTTTCTTCATGTTAGATGGTTGGTGGCTTTGCAGTCGAGTGATCTATATAGAAAAATAAAAATAATAAACCACTGTGTAATAATTTGCAGCGTTTTGATCTTCCTTTTGGAAGACAGCTGATGATGTCCTCGACGCCAGGAATGACAATTCGATGAAAATTCAACCTGAGATGGTTGTTCACGTTAATTTTTTACTTAGTAGATTTTTGTGGATTGTTTTTCAATAAACCTGATACTATTTAAGTAGAAACTGTTTTGTGTCGTTTTCTATGTGCTATCCGACCTATTCAAGGTAAAAGGGATAGGAAAGTACTCGTACATTGTCATAACTGATTCAAAACATCTTCAGACTGCACCCACTCAATAAATTTTACTGTAATTTATTTATGTCCTTCCTTTTTCAAAATGATCAAGTCGGATTGATATCTAAGCAGGTACGTTGATTAGAAAACGTCATTGCATCGTTGATTTTCTTAGTGTTGCGATTGTTGGCCATTTCATTGAGGATTACATTATCTTTACATTATCTTTAAGGGTGACTCATGACGGCAAAATCTTCATGTTGTACGGTAGAATAATTATGGCAGACTAAAAATTTATGCTGGTAATATTTCGACTAGAAGAAGCATTAATGTACAATGATTCATGGTAAAACCGTCGTGTAACAATTTGCAGCGAACCTACTTAATGAATCGCTTATTTCAGCATAGGTTTGAACGGCAGGAACTGCGCTAACAAGCTACGTTGTGAATTGATGCAACTCAAGGCAAACTTTTTGAACAAATCTTTCCTTCTTCAAGTCTTACTTCGTCTGATGAGGTAAACATTCTATTATTTGAAATACCTACAGGGTGTCTCCGAAACCCCCCCCCCCTCCCCCATGCTAAAATCGTCCAGCTAGTGGTTAACCATTTAAAAAAAACATCTTCATGATTTCTCCCCAGGATCTCAAATATGACAACGGTGCGCATTGTGCACGTGCGCAACGCACACCAACTTCGTTTTATCAAATGAGACTCCCATTTTTTATTGCAGATTCAGATTCTACGTAAAGTTTCATGAAAATAAGGAAATAATCACCCTTCAACCGATTTTGGTTTATTATTTTCAATAATGAATCGACCAAGAAAGAAAGTTTTTTAACCCCCCTCAAAATTTGTTGGTTTACGTTTCAAGGTACCTATTGAAAATAATAAACCAAAATCATGAAGATTAAATTTTTTTTTTACCACTATCAGGACGTCTTTAGCAGTGGGGGGGGGGGGGAGTTTTCGGGGACACCCTGTATAATTGTTTAGGTAGATGCCAAATCCAAATTCCAAATGGATCTACAGTTTATCATTTATTTTAATAATGATTAACAGGAGGTTTCCATAATTATTCCATAACTTTCGGTCGCCACGTCACGACTCAAGAAAGCAGGTATACCGTTCGTAGTTTTTTATCTAGATATTTTTACTAAATATATATTAGGTACTATTTATTTTATCTAGATATTTTCATCTATGTTTTACAGACCTCACTCAATCAGTGGAACTAAGCCTCAAAGTAACGAAATTTGCTCGAAGTTCACTGAATGCCCCGTCACGTTTGTTCCCGATTTCATGAAGGAAGACTTCGTCGTTTAGAAACCTACTCCCATAGACGCCTTCGATGTCACTTTAAATAAAATGTGTGATTGGAACCACAATCGGAACTCGTTTTTCAATGAAGACCTGTGCATTGTGGGAAGAACTTGGCATAATTGTGGCGAAGGACAGTTATTTATTGGTGTCGCACCGAATTATTATTTTAAATGGAAAAATTTTGAATTTGCGGGAACTTCCCCCACCTACTATTCTCAGCATCTTATTCCTATATTAATTTATATTGAAGATAAAGGGAACTTTTATGACTATAATGGGAATACCGAATGCCCATAATTTGTTTCACAAAGTGTTTCATGCAAGATTTTAATTTTCTTCTACTTATACAATATAATTATTAAAAAGTCTGTTTCAAATGCTAAGCTGAAACTTCTCTATCCTATTCTTACTTTCAACTCCTACTAACTCCTAACCTCAGTTGGCAAGCCCCCTGGACCCTCGGATGGTTACTGCTTAGAGCCTTCGGATAAAATTCAAGAAACATGGAACATGCTTTAGCCGTGTTGTTTGTTTGCTGTTTCCTTTTACTAGGAATTTGTTGTCTGTTAGATAGATAGATAGACATGTTTATTTGGCGCCATTTTCTACACTTTTACAAGAAGATAAATTCATGATGCGATGCGATTTGCTCAGATTTCCTCCCCGACGTTAGGCCCTCCCTCCCTGACGTGTTGTAGGGTCAAAAATGGCGAAATCGCTCCAAATCGGTAAATAAATGAATATCTAATTTACATTACAGTAATAAGTAAATTACTAAACAATACATGATTGGATAGAAAAAATTATAATTAATTAAGTTGATAATCTCTAACATATGCTAACTTACTTTAATATTCTCTAACTTTAATAATCTCCTATACATGCATGCTGTTTAATATCCTCTCGCATCAAAAGCCCCCTTCTGTTATTCAATTTTTTAATTACCTATTTATTTTAATTAATTTTTAATTATTTTTTAATATTTATTAATTTTGGGATGAAAACTAACGGCGATAAATGCCCTAGAAACGGGTCGGTTCTAAGTGAAAATCATTTCAAAATCCCGCGCTACTTTCGTTCCACGGTTTCGTTACGTTTTTGCCCATTTAGGTGATGGCTAAAGCATGTTCCATGCTAAAATAAACCTAAATTAATATGTTGCAGCCAGTGCATCAGAACTCCGGACCGTCTCGCCTCTTTTCTTGGCCAAGATGGTCGGCATATGAACGATGTGATTTTCCATACCTAGAATGGCATAAATCTAGCTAATTTTTTCTGCAAATTAAACACTTGTTACAAAAAAATTGAAAGACCACTACTTATTTCAAAATTGTCCTATTTCCGTGGCCCTCCAAGTAAAAAGCTCAGCCTTTGTCGCCCTCTTCTCTAATCTTACAAGAGTGATGTCGCAAGAGACAAGGGAAGACTGGACGAGCCATGATGAAGATCGTGCTTGCGATGTAGAGACGCGCTGATGATTTATAAGATCTCCTAGCTGTAACAGCAAAATATTAACCGGGGGTTGAGACTTCACGATTCTGCCCTTACTTGAGCGTGACAAGCCTGGAAAAGAAAATACCTGCTTTGCAAATACGATTTAAGGAAATTAGATTAAGGTCAGGAGGTTTTGCCCTTTGGAGGATTTTCACGGTAGGTAGTTCTTTTAGCGATCAAATGAAGCGAATACAAGGTCTTTCTGGAGAGGGGCTAAAGATGAAGGTAAAACAGTATCAACGGTGTCGTTCCTCGCGGAAATATTTGTAGACAAAAAAGTGTGCCAATTACAAGATTGTAAATACAAAGATGACCTGATCTCGAAACACGGAATAATTTAAACAACTAAGCGATTTTGAGTCTTTAAACCCACCGCGCATTTCCAAGTCCCAAACTACCCTACAAGTCTTCTAAATTCTCCAGTACCTCCCACCTCCTTTTCCTTCAACTACTTCCCGAATTCCCAAATAATTTCTCGTTCTCAAAATTCTCGTCCAATCCTGAAGTTTTCAACAACTCCACTCATCACTTTAACAAAACATTTTTAACCACTCTTCAATTTTTTTTTTTCGTTCCAACTTTGCAAGTCCTCTACTACTTCCCAAGTCCCCAACTACTCCACAACTGTCCCCAATTCTACTTCCCAAGTAACTCAACTTCACCTTCCAAATTCTCAACTATCCTAAAGTCCTCAACTACGTCCCACTTCATTCTCCAAGCCTTTAACTACTCTCGAAGTATCCAATGTATTTATGTTAACTACTTATTACCAAATCTGTTTAGTCCCTAACTACTAAACAAGACTCCCCAATTTTCAAATAATTCATATTTCCCTTAGTTTCAACTACACTCTAATTCTTCATCTATGTACTACTCAAGTCCCACTTAGTACATTCCGTTTTGCATTATTTGACGAATTTAATCATTTCAAAATTTACGCAATTTCAAGTTTAAAATGGGATTATCATAAAAACATACCCCAAACACGATTTTGAAGTTACGAATACCTTTGAATTTTCTACTACTGGACTTTGGTGTCCAACTTTACTCCCCAATTCTCAACTCCTTTTCGAATTTAGTAGTCCCCAGCTATTCCCTAAGTTCCAACTGCTTTGCAAGCCCTCCTTTAAGTACTACCCAATTTTATAATTTTAAAGGTGCGTGATTTGAAGTTTAAGATGGTGGATGATTAATACCATGAAAACATAATCAACGATAATTGTTAAAATAACAATATAGATGTGAGTTCCATTTACCTAGGGCCCCCAGAGCCCTAAAAAATTTGAGATTTTTAAGTTCAAAATAGACTATATTTGGGTATACTTTCACCCGGTCATTTCACCTTGTATCAACTCCCCCCCCACCACACCCATCCACCACAAAAATGGTGCCAGGGTGGCACCAAAGTGGTATTGATAGGCAGTCCGTCGAAGCTCACACCCATATTCAAGGTAGAACACAAAAAAAACAAACAAAAAAAAAAAAAAAAAAAATATGCGTTTTATGGTGCCCTGGCACCATGGTGGCACCACGTTTTTGTTGCAGAATAAATAGTAGCCCAGAGAAAAAATAATTCATGAAAATCAGACGAATAAAGAGAATTTTTTCTCAATTTAAAAGATTGGGTACAATTAGTAAGCTATAAAGGAACCGGAATATGGAAAAATCGGATATTTTGTGATTATTATCCCCCCACCCGCCCCATTCCCATGCTGTTTACTCGAGAAAAACGACCACTTTAAAAGCTTGTTTTCACCTCCGATTCTTTGAAAAAGTCGAGAATGAACGTTGAAATCATCGAAATTCCTTGGTTTACTCGAGAGAAACTAGTTGTAATAGTATTGTTGTTTGTTGTAGTCAATTGTCGAGTATTGTTCTGAAAACATAAAGTAGTGTAAAATATGAAATTATAAATAATAACAAAATAAATGTACCTAAAGTTAAAAAGGTACCTAATTGCCAAACCAGTTGACGGCTTCATTAAGCCTAACTGTACATCGTGATTTGTGTAAATTGTGCAATTTTGGTAAAATACTTACAAACACACGTTTATTCATTCATTCATTCAAGTCGAGAATGAACGTTAAAATCATCGGAATTCGTTGGCAAATCGGTTGGAAATTGAGGCCTGAGCAGAATTTACAAGATTATGCCTGCAAACTCACGTTTTTTAAACATTAACCTCCTTCCCCCCCCACCTTAAAAAGCAAAATTCGAAATTCCGCACACCTACATAGATTTCCGCGTCGAATCGATGATTTTGTCACACACACACACACACACCTATACACACATACCTACATAGACGCACACACACAGATGGTTTTTGTCGCGGATTTGGATTCAGAATGGTCAAAAACGGATTAGTGTGAGGTAATATTTTGTTGTATGTTGAGTGTTGTCGAACTTTAGCCCAGATTAATCGCATAAGGACGCCCAAGTCTTACTGTGGGACGTCCTAAAAAATGGTCTTATAGACATAAGACATGCATTCGATTTTAAAGAACCCGTTTTCAGATTTTAAAAACTTGATAATAACAACACTTTGAGATTATTCGGGCATTGGGCAATGGCCATTGCAAATCATGATTATGACTACCTACAGCATTCATGATGTTGATTTCATATTTTCTGTTTTCTTCTTCATTCAATTCGGTAAGCACTTACTTTTCACTGCAGGAAGGTGTCTCCACGCAGGTACGGACGAATATCATTATGATGGCTTAGGGAAAAGTTACATTTAATCACTAGAAATCAACCAACTTATAGCACAGTTTTGTAATTAGGGCAAGCTGATGAAAGTATAGGTAGGTATACTCTCTACAAGAGGTTTCCTACATAGTTTTGGTATCGGAAAAAATAGTACTAATAGCTTGATAATGATATTACCAGATGATTGCTACGTTAAACCTTAATTCATCATTTGGTAAGTAAAGTTTAGAATGAAAAGGCTGACCCATAGATCGACTTAAGTAATGTCAAGCTCTATGATCTTTCGAGACCGAGTCTCGTTAAAAATCACAGGAGTTTTACAAGATTCTGGAAAGATTACATCCACTGGATATGAACTACGGAGACATTCACTTCTTACATAACGAAATGGCAGAAGGCCGTTATTTCCAAAATAGGAAAGACAATTCAGATATAAAGCATCCGACAGACGTATAGGATACGAGCAACCGGAGCGGCGGTCATCAAGAAGATGGGTTCCTGGTAGATTTATTGAATCTTTCATTAACTTGTCAGACAAAAGTGCAGGAGTTGATAGAAGGCTTCAACATCACACTTGGGATAGGAATTTCAACATTAATTTGACCTTCGTCCAGTGTTTCGTGACCATTTGACCTTAGGAATCAAAAAGGAAGTTCACCGACAGAGATGAAGCTATACCTAATGCATGTAAATTGCTCTGCTCCCAGGGTCTGCCATGTCATAACATTTTCGTCTTTTAACCTAACCTTGAACTATTCCCTACATTCATTCGTTTTCCTCGTTTGCAAAAAAGGACGACAAATAATTTAGTGACCCCTTAAATATATTGCTAGTATGTGGGAAGCTACCTGTCTGTTTATGAGTGTTCGCTTACTTTATTTTGAGATCGTTCGAGTGTAATAAAAATGCAGTATAACGACCTGTTCCTTCAGTCCTTTGTTATTTTTGTCGAGGCTGGGGCTGTTGAATAATGAATGCTCGGGCAAAATTTGAATACAAACGGAATATTGGCCACCTCGATATCGATTTTGATAAAATCTCCCGTTCGCTATCTTTGTCGAGGAGGCATAAGTTAATGGATTATTATACGAAAAGTGTGGACCGTGGTCATTTACAAGGGGGTGATGTGACTTGAAGTCTCTAAAAGGGGCAGTGAAGTTACTTAGAATGGTGGCTTTTGACTTCATTGAAGTAGTGCGAGTTTCCTAACAAGAAACTTATTGTATTAGGCCTTTCTGGATTTGAGAGAGGTGTGGTGAGAGGAGAAGTGAAAAGGTGGGTTGTCCTCTTTCATATTTTTATTATTAATAGTAGAGAGCTAATTCGTAGGTAAGTATCTCCAGAACTTTATGGTAAACTTTAGAAAACTTGGGTACCTCTTCATCCATATTATTAGGTTACTGTTGATTGATTGACAGGACGATGGCTCATGAGTGGAGTCGTGAGTGAAGCTACATAGGTACTACAAACATACCGTACAAGGTCCCAGAGGAAGGATATGTACGAGCCAAACCGCAGATAATATCTGCGTACTGAGATATTATCTCAGTGTCTCAAAAGGGCGGATGGCTGGAAGAGTGTGATGTGTGGCTACTTTTCAACGTTGCTACGTTACTTAGCTTTGAGTTGTTTACTTGTATCCAATAAAAACTTCAGTTTATTCTTGTAATCTACCAAGTGCATTAAATGCACTTGATAGATTACAAGAATGAACTGAAGTACACAAATTTTGTTACCTCATAAATTGTAATAATCTGCCTTGGAATGATCCCAGTAGCGATGTTTGGTCTACACATTCTACAGGGTGTCCAAGAAAGATACGGCCAAACTTCAGGGGTCGATTCTACAAGGTATTTCCTACAAAAAATGTCTCGTAGCAATCTTCTTTTAATCCCTTGTTTTTTCAAGTTTTTTCCAATTTAAAGATTTTTTTCGTATGTTGGGCCTTATCTCTCTAAAAATACTATAGCTCCCTTGTTTTTCGTGGAAATTAAATTCTGATTACACTGTTGAAAAGAGCATTAAGTTTGCCATTAGATGAGCTACAACAAACATTTTAAACCTCGCATGTAGTTAGATTTTTTCTGGTTCAAACTTAAAACTTTGCAATTTTTGAGTTTTTTTTTGCCAAAATTCTCAAGAGCTTTTTACTCATTCCCTGTAGAGGAAATTCAATGCGGTTATCAGCAAAAACATACTCAAAATCTCAGGTTTCTAACGGTATAATCAAAAAATATTTTACAATGGAATTTTGGGAAGAAATATGTGTTTAAACGTGGAAAAACGTGGATTTTTTTTCAACGAAATCGACGTTTTGACGTAAGGATGCGGGGTTGGATGGATGGTGGGAGGAGCGGTGGAAGAGATTGGGAACCGTCAGACCGTTGATTTCGTTGAAAAAAATCCACGTTTTTCCGCGTTTAAACACAGATTTCTCCCGTAAATTCTATTGTAAAATATTTTTTGATTATACCGTTGGACACCTGAGATTTTGAGAATGTTTTTGCTGAAAACCGCATTGAATTTCCTCTACAGGAAGTTTTTGGAAACTTCTTGATAATTTCGTCAAAAAACTCGAAAATTGCAAAGTTTTAAGTTTGAACTAGAAAAAAATCTAACTAGATGCAAGATTTAAAATGTTTGTTATAGCTCATCTAGTGGCAAATTTAATGCACTTTTCAATAGTGTAATCAGATTTGAATTTCCACGAAAAATCAGGGAGCTATAGTCATTTTAGTAAGATAAGGTTCAACATACTAAAAAAATCTTTCAATTTAAAAAACAAGGGGTTGAAAGAAAATTGCTATGAGACATTTTTTGTTGGAAATACCTTGTAGATTCGACCCCTGAAGTTTGGCCGTATCTTTCTCGGACACCCTGTATATCTTAACTCCTAGTTCCTGCTTAGAACGGTCTCCCCCTTAAAGGTACTCCATCAAAATCCTTCCTGAAATCAGGGTATTTTATCATACTTTCCAGATCTACTGTCACAATTCAATTAGTAAACAATATATTCGAAGGGTGGTGGACCACACGAGCAAACATAATTTTCCACTAATACAAATTTCTCAAGATCTATTAGGCAGATTCCGCTGAATTTTGTATAGAAGCAGAAAGCTCATTGATTTCATCAAGCTTAGAATATGTGAATATAGAATCATAATTTAAAATAATAAACCAAAGCGAAAAATTAAAATTTTTTGACCGTTTTTATGTTCATAAATTCAAGAAACTACAAATGTAACATAATCGTTTTTGATATAGGTACCTAGTTGAGTGCCTACAGCAGCTGGTCGTGGTTCGATGGTTGAATTGCAACGCGTGTCATCGACTAAGTAGTAAGAAATAACGGATATTTCTGCCTTCGAACCTTAGTACGACTAATTCGTTTGCCAATATTACTAGCTAAGTACCTGGCAACTTTCAGCTACCTACTAACTATCCCTAACCGACTT
Organism: Apolygus lucorum; assembly: GCA_009739505.2. Lineage (NCBI taxonomy): Eukaryota > Metazoa > Arthropoda > Insecta > Hemiptera > Miridae > Apolygus > Apolygus lucorum. Next base: position 19,304,669 of record CM019183.2, read on the forward strand.
ATGGATTCGTGTGTTTCCATCCCACCTGTAGTCGAAGATCATGCCCAATCCCACCGCAACGGCCCGAACTAATTACAAGTTTCTCACTGTAAAAATCTCCGTTTCAAAACGCTAGAGGATATCGCAGTACGTGATGCTACCCTTGGGCCAGTGCTGATCGTTCGCTCTTTGTGCCCTGCTTCCTTTCGAATTCGTAACTCTCCTGGGTATCATCAAATGCCAAGGTCCTGGCTTAGTGATCTGAGCTGCCCTCTCTATTCAGGTCCAGTGAACTGCGCATCCCTACGAGACGTGGGCGAAATCCCGTGATTTACGTGCAGGCATTCCCGGCTTCGCACTTTTTTTCTCGCCCTGATCCCAGGCCCGAGTCGTGGAATTTAATGTGGGAGATGACGAGGAAGCCTCCTCGTGAGTAGGTTGGAGTATTCACTATGTGGATACCACGTAGGTATACTATGTAAGTACCACGTAAGTATATAAAGGCATCTACTCCACTCTGTTTTAAGTAAACAACCATAAAGAACCGAACAAGTATAGGAAATAATTGTTAACCATTAGAACAATAGGTGGTTGATTAAGCCCGAAATGTAACATTTTCTGTTGTAGACCTTGAAAATGGCTAAATAAAGAGCTGAAACGTTGGAAAAACGCCTTCATTCATTTTACCGAACCTCACCAAGTGAGAGGAAGAGTGTTCTTTCTATTCTTATTTTAAATTCTCTATTCTTGTTCTTATTTCTGCATTGGAGTCCTTTTTGGGTTCTGGATTAGGGCAACTCCGTGCTGAACAGAACTTGGTCATTGCAAATTTCTATCATCTTTCTATATTTACCAATTTTGGTTTATTATTTTCAATAATAAGCCTTTGGAATCGAGCAAGAAAAAAAAAAATTTTAACCCCCCCTCAAAATTTGATGTTTTACGTTTCAAGGTACGTAGAATCCGAAAATCGAATAAAAACTCGGCGCTTTGCGCCTCGGCGGGGGGCACCGCCCCCCTGCACCCCCCGGTTTATTTCTTTTTCCACACTCTGTATGAAATCATAGGAACACAGAATGTGTTTTTGCGATGCTAGTCATCCGTTAAATAAAAACAATGTGGAGTCTTTGGCAATAATAAAATAAATAATTGTTAGACATTTAATTTGGTCTAAAACCCTATAAATGTTATATAAATAAATATGTAACTACAAGAAAACTACTATATAAATTGAGAGCTTTCCAACGAATGGTGAACAATTTCTGTGCAATGAACACTGCAGGAGTTCTATTTCCTTACCAACGGCTTGGTTGCACGTGAAAATCATTATAAAAGGCGCGTAACGGTTTTTTCTGTCGCTTTTTCGTGACGATTTTTTTTCGGTAGGTCATCGCAAAAACACATTCTGTGTTAAAAATTCCGTCCGTCCGCCGTACGCCGTACGCGGCACTTTTCTTAGCAACACTGGACCGATTTGGTTCAAATTTGGTATATGGGCTCCATTTGGGGTCTAGTTGTGCCGCGAAGCTTTTGGTTGATGTAGGTCACTTCTAAGGGGTGAAAATTAAGGGTTGAAAATTTCAAGAGTGCCCTAGCTCGAAAACTCTCGAGATAAAGGTATCGTTTTTTCACCAATTTTAAATAGTACAGAATTTTAAAAAATTTTTGAGACCACCCGGAGCTCTGTAGGACAAACCGTTCGGTCCCTACGAGTATTTGAAGGTTTTCCTTCGATAAAACAGAATCATGAGTGTGAATCGCAAAAGAGGTCTAATCGCCGTTCAAATTTTATCTGACTAAAATGCGATCGCTGTTCATTTCTTCGATTTGTATACAGTTTTGCCTTCTGCGTAACCAGTAATCAAATTTCCATATCTTTCCATAAGCTTTCTATTTTTCGAATCGAGTGTGAAGCGTTTAGTTCTTTCTAATAAGAAAACAGAAAGAAAGTATAGAAAGAAGAAGAAGAAGTAGGAGAAGTATTAGAAGTAGTAGAAGTATTTCAGTGATTGTGAAGGTGTGAAGCCATTATAGTGTGGTAGGTAGTACCTACCAATAGGTAGGTGTGGTAGGTAAAAAAAAATTTGTAGGTAAAACAATGTTTGTAGGTAAAAAACGCTGCAAATCATTGCTCACTGATCAGCTGAGTGAGCTCCGAAGCCATTTTCAATGCTATTGAATGGAAGTGCTCTTCCAGGCGTCTCCAGCATTCGAGGATATCTTTTTCACTCCTCACATCACTGATCAGCTGAGTGAGCTCCAAAGCCATTTTCAATCCTATTGAATGGAGGTGCTCTTCCAGGCGTCTCCAGCATTCGAGGAGATCTTCTTCACTCCTCACATCACTGATCAGCTGAGTGAGCTCGAAAGCCATTTTCAATCCTATTGAATGGAAGTGCTCTTCCAGGCGTCTCCAGCATTCGAGGAGATCTTCTTCACTCTTCTGATCACTGATCAGCTGAGTGAGCTCCGAAGCCATTTTCAATCCTATTGAACGCAGGAGCTGAAATTTGAGAGGGAAGGTCAAGGGAGAATACAGATGGTGGTAGGTGCTATTGATGGAGAACCAGTGATCTATACAGAAGGATGATCTATACTAAGGATGGGTATCGTTGCAAAAGTATCGATATTTCGTATCGATACTGTATCGTATCCGAGTATCGATACTGTATCGTATCCGAGTATCGATGTCCCAAGTATCGTTGGGCATAAGTATCGATATTTTGGAATATCGAGTATCGATACTTTAGTGTCACAAACTACCAATATTATCCAATATTGCCAAGAAAAATAATTTGTTCGACAATTTTTATTCATTTTTCACAATCAAGAGTCCAAGCAAAGTGATTTTCTCCATGATATTAACGGTATTTGTGCAACCAAAGAGTAATGACCTGTAAGCCTCTCTACCTTCTTCATTTTTTAGCCATTCTGTTGAATTTTCCGCAAGAAATGTATCGATATTCGATATTTAGAAATATCGGATCCAAAGTATCGATATCCAAAAATATCGGATAGTGCAGTATCGATACTAAAATATCGAGTATCGGTGCAAAAGTATCGATATTTTAAAATATCGAGTATCGATACCCATCCCTAATCTATACAGAAAATAATAAACCTTTGAGCAATGATTTGCAGCGTTTTTCTTTACAGGATGTAACACGAGTGGCTCACGACCTTTCTCCCACGTATTCTAAAAGTAATTTCCGACAAAAAGTGCCTCCTGAAATTTTTTTAATCCCCCCTCAAAATGCCTTTTTTCGTGTTTTTGATTTTTGCTCAATAAATTTACCATAACTCTCTCAATTCAAGAGTTAGCTCAAATCTAAATAATCCGTTGGAAAGAGCGTTAAATTTTTAAACTTGTTGATGCCCAATAACACGTTTTTAAGTGGAGTTGAGATGTTCAAACGACCTATGAAAAGCAAAACTCGTCAAAATCTTGAAATCGCTTGTTATTTCAGTCGCCTGGTAACCATATCAACTCTTGTCGCAGAATTTTGAAATCCCCTGAAACGTGCGCCAAAATGTCAGCTTTCCAATGGTTTAATCAAAAAAGATTTTACAACCAAATTTAGGGGAGAACTTTGTGTTTGAACGCCGCAAAACGTGCATTTTTTCAAATGAAATCAGCGCTCCGGCCTCCTGTTTACGCGGTCTACTGCGGCGCCGACCCACCGTTCGAGACCTCAGATCGTCTAGCTGGAGCGCTGATTTCGTTGAAAAAATGCACGTTTTTCGGCGTTAAAACACAAATGTCTTCCCTAAATTTGGTTGTAAAATATTTTTTGACTATACCTTTGGAAAGCTGATATTTGGGATTTCTTCTTGGGAAAGTTTCACAATTCTGCGTCAAGAATTGATATGGTTACCAGGTGACTGAAAAAACAAGCGATTTCAAGATTTTGACGAGTTTTTGCTTTTCATACGTCATTTGCACATCTCAACTCCACTTAAAGAAATGTTATTGGGCATCAAAAAGATTGAAAATTTAACGCTCTTTACATAGAATTTTTTAGATTTGAGCTAACTCTTGAATTGAGGGAGTTATGGTAGATTTAATGAGCAAAGATCAAAAACACACAAAAAATTCTCAAAGTGAAAAAAATGGCATTTTGAGGGAGGATACCAAAAAATGTCGTGAGGCAATTTTTATCGGAAATTAGTAGTAGAACACGTGGGGAAAAGGTCGTGAACCACTCGTGTGATTTATGTAAAGGTGCATACATAAGTCACCTACCTACTCCTCACAATAAGCTGTTGTGATGACTCTTTCACAGGTGGTTACCTATTGGTCATCAACAACTATTTCTTGAATGCCTAGTAGACGCCATCCTCCTTTATACATATATTAACAACAAAAAAACCTACCTTCAATTCGCTAACCGAACATGTTTGCCAGTTTGGTTGGAAAAGAGAAGGGAGGTGGTTGTAAAGCACATGGAATCACATGGAATAACATTGTTATAACAATATAGAATAAATTAACAAAAAATTATTGAATTTGAGATTATACAGCAATACACCATTATCGATAAATTTTCCAATACGAAACACGATTTACACGATAACAGTTACTCGGATTCAAGAATGTCAACATTGAAAAGTTGATCTTTTATCGCTCTTCGATATAAGTTCCCAAACCTTTGTTCTAGTCACTGGAAATATAACACAATAAATTATCACCTTTTATTATGAATAACAAAAAATGTTGACTATGGATAACGTTAATAGAAAATAGCAATTCCTTCTCAATTTTCAAAGTCAAAATTATGTTGTGAAGCTTCTTGAATTGAACAGTGAATAGTTATCAGCAACTCCTCTATCGTGATCTGATTCAAATAGTAAAATTTGTCACAAGCATTTGAATGTATTGGATTATTTATCATATTGTTGATGTATGACTAATTTCAGGACGCTGAAAGAGATCAGATATGCCGTATAATTTGCCATTGGCGGCACAAACAAATTTAATTTCGAGAAACTTCTAATCCGAACGATACATAAGGCCGAGAGTCCACCTATTATATCATGTCAAGCCTCATCACCTTTTAATAATATCAACTCAACTACGAAAGTAGGTTCCAAAATGTGGACAGTTTTCTGTAGGTACTCGTAGTAGTATAGGGTAATATTCAAAGTAATGCAATATGGATGCATGTAACACTCTAAACTTCTCTACCCACTTATAATAATTATGTTAATGTTAAGCGTGCACGGAATAAATCACTCGAACACTTCACGCGCGACTCGACCTATCTACGCTATATTTCATACTTCTAATGTTTAGTCGGTACCGATGAGAAGGTAGGTACTTATCTATGATAATTTATGTCTACGATAAACGAACTGAAACTGCGCTTCAAGAACAATGATTTGTTGAAGTAATTGAAGGAAGAGGTAATTGTTTCATGGATTGAATCTGAACTCATGTAGGGACCTATATTTTGCTAAGCTTTTGACAATAAGGTTTTATATACAGAACTAAAATTCTTTTACATTAATAGAAAAATATTATACATTAGGAGGAGACAATTCATGACGAATCTCGCCGATTGTTGTTCAAATAAATTAGAGAAGACGGGGTGCACTAACATCTTTAGGAATGTCGACCCCTAAGACCTCAGAGAGAGATCGCCCCTAAATTAAGACGCTGCAAATTATTACACAAAGGTTTATTATTTATCTATATAGATCACTCGTCTGCAAAGAACACGGCTTTGCCGTTGTTACCATCAACACCAACATGAAGAAAAACATCGATCGCATTTCGGTCAGCTAAAATTTGAACGGAGATTAGGCCTCTTTTTACTGATTTATCGTAAGTCCAACCCTTAAGTTCTCGTAGGGAACTGGTTTGTCCTACAGAGCTCCGTGTGGTCTCCAAAAATTGTAAAAATTCAATACTATCTTAAATTAATGAAAAAACAATAGGTAGGTACCTTTATATAAAAATTTCTGAGCTAGGGGTTTTTCTAAATTTCAACCCCTAGAAGTGTTGAAGTGCCGCGTACGGCGAACGGACGGCCAAATTTTTATTCGATTTTTCGATTCTACGTACCTTGAAACAAATTTTGAGGAGGGTTAACAATTTTTTTTCTTGGTCGATTCCAAAGGTTCATTATTGAAAATAAACCAAAATTGCTCAATAGGTTCAATGAGTTGTTGTGGTATAAATACACATGTAGTAAAACTGTGGGCCAAAAATTGGTGCATGATCGTCTTTCGATTTGTCAGGATTCAGCCAGTTATAATCAGCCAACTATCGTATTATACTGAATTTAAATTCTTTGAAAAAACCTACAGGACCGCTTAGTATTGGCGAAATGTTCAAAAAATGTATTACTGAAGAGTCGAATATTGGTCGGAATAAGATTCAATTGAGAGATTTCATAACCCAAATTATATTAATTTTTCATGTGAGAGTCAGAAACATAATTGTGAGAGTCGCCCGAAATGGTGATGAGCCTTATCAATTTTCATCCAGTTCCAATACATTTCTTTGTTTGAATACATTGGATTTGTTTTGCCGTGCATATCAATTCACTGTGGACTTATAGTGAACCCTAAAGCCTCACCAGCGGTGGCCAACCATTGCCGCCGGTGCTGGACCCATCATCAGCACTGGGGCTGTATTTAAACTGCGCACAAAGTTGCGGTTTTCGCCAAATAGCGAATGTTCGACAAAACTAGTCGATTTCTTCGCTATTCGGCGAACCACGAGCACCCTGATTGATTTACCCCCCTCTTGTGAAATTCCCCCACACACTAGTAGGAGTTTGGCGAAGTAGGTGTGTGGCTGGCTTGAGGCAAACTGTGCGTACGAGGGGAAGATGGCGATACCTTTTGGTGGAAGAAATTAGTTGCACCAGAGACGGCAGTAGCACACATTCAGATCTTTAGATGCCATAGAAAGCCGAACAGTAACAACAGGTAATAAACAAATCAACGAATGAAGAAGGGAGGAAGATGGAGAAAGATAACCTAGCAAAGATGTAAGGACTGAGGGTTTTAGAAACTAGAAAATTCCCAAAAAGAGGGAGGGAATTTGCTACTTTACCAGCGGTCGTTCTGATAAGCAACCTATTCCTTCCGATAGTACATATTTTCATCTAGTCTTTTTGCACAATTGCCTTGTCCCAGTCCTAATGATGGGTCCAGTATAACCAGAAAGTCGACAATGAACGAATTACAACATAGTCTGCAGTATCACTGGCTGATTCACTACAAATCTCAGCCAAACTTGATGTAAGATCATTTAGAAATATCGTTGGGTACAGGTATTAATCCAGTTATAGAACTTGTAATAAAAGGTACTAGGTATGCATCTAAACTAGTAATCACTGTCTGCACTCAAAACAGTAGAATTATAAATTAAGTATATTAAGGATTATTAATTTCTTACGCAGTTTTACCTGCACTTCGTACACACTATTCACAACATTTTAGAGATTGCTTCGGTGCGATGACGAAAGAGAAGAAGAAGAAGAATATAATAGTCATCAACACCAAAAATCATCTCCGACCACTATACAAATTTTGTGCCTACGACACTATTTTGAGCTCAGACTAGTGTTTTCTAATCAAGAAATATTCTCTGTGGGTTTGTTGTTCAAATACCCACCTGTTCTGGTTATAACCTCAGGTCCTTGAAATCACGTGCCGACTACTCTCTGAGCCCTGAATCATCATAAATCATCTAGCACTCGCTGTTCTTTTCTTATTTCTGATCTCAAGATGATTCAATGAGCAATGGTTACGAAGAACTTTCAAATGCCCGATATCCGTTTTCATCTGCCACGAAATCTATGCGATGCAACGTCCCCTCGGGCGACGTGAAGGAATATGCGCCCGTCTTCACGAGGATGAGTCCCCAAGGCTTCACGAGAGATTTCTTTAAAAAACCTTGCTCTCTGCGATATACTGAGTTGCTCACTAGAAAACTGGAACGAAATAACAAAGGTTAGTAAAATATCATGACGAATTGCCCCATCTCCCACAGTTCATCATGTACCCATCTATGTACATGAAGGTAACTATTGCGTTGTAAATAAATAACAATGTAGGAACGATCAGCCAGACCTATTGAATGTTGTTTACAACATAGCTGGTTTTAAAAAAACCATTCTATTGTATTGTAAAATTACAGGTAATAGGGGCAAAAGCAACCTATATTTACCAACAATATTTTTTTCAGACAGGTCACGAGGAGACATGGAACTGCAATGTGTTTCCAGGTAGAGGTCCTTGTAAAAAAAAGGTGAAAATGAATGCCGTATGGAAAATTCACCTTTGGAAAACATCCACAGGTACCCCTCAGAGAGCAAACACCTGTCTTTTCTGACAGACGGTGATATACGACAGAAGTTGTTTTGGTTGTTCTATTTAGAGGGAAGTTTTTCCAAAGAAAAGTTTTCGAACCTGGAAATCAGGGGTGAGAAGGTCTAACGTACAAATGTCAGGAAGAAGATACTAAAAAAAAGTGTCTCTAAAAAAATAGCTAGTTCAACAGGAGTGTCGTCAACGATATTTTCCTAGGAGATGTGCGAGAGTTGGTGGAGAGAGGTTATAATCCTGAACATCACTGTGAAATCTAATGTAGAGTGACTTTTTCCCGAAATTAGCTAGCTTATAGGGTAGTCTTGTCACCTTTGTCTATCGCATTGCAGATCGTGAATGCAGTTAGACAGCTCTAAATTAAAGCATTGGTTTTTATTGTACCGTGTATTAACTATTTCATAAATTTTGTTGGTTAGAATGCAGTATAGTTATGTTGCTAGGCTAGATTGTAGTTCATCCCTCTGACTAGGGGAGCTGTACTACAATCTAGAATTAGATCGAGTACGATCTACATAATACGAGCAACATATTGGATACACTGTTTCATTTCCTAATGAACCCGTAAAACGCACCTACCACAGTTACCAATTTTTAGGATTATTAGAGTTCAATCAAATTGGGAGAGAAATTGGCTTGATGCAAAAATGAAAAACACACCAAAAGAGTTGAGGTTGTCCTAATTATTAGAAAATTTTATTACTGGTTGCTAAGGACTCAAATTGCGTACAACTCGAAGAAATGAAAAGCGATCGCATTTTGATTAGCTAAAATTAGAACGGAGATTAGACCTCTTTTGCGATTCAAACTCGTGTTACTGCTTTTTCGTAAGTCCGACCCCGAACGGTGTTGTAAAATTGATGGAATTTGAACCTGATATCATTCAGCAGGTGGTAAAGTCTCTGTGGATTCTATTTAATGTTCTGTAGGTTGGAACGAAGCTTCTTTCATATTTGTTGGATATTAAAGGTACGAGGGACCTTCTTGGAGGGACACAGCTGACGGAACGGAAAACGAGAGCTCACTTAGTTCATAGTTTTCAGGAAGAAAATTCAAATCAGAGGAACCGTTTGAGCTGTGGGTTAGTTTAAAAACCACTCTTTCAAAAAGAAAAGCCAAAAACATTGTTCTTCCCGTCTAATGGAAATTCCAAAATGTCACAGAATAGTATAAGTAGAACTAAAAACATTGTTTTTACCGTCCAATGGAAATGCATAGATGTCTCAGAATACTATAAGAAGAATCGAAATTTTCGAAAAAATGGGGACCATGGGAGCTCCCGCCTGGACTCCACAGCGAGACGCATCCCCTGGTGGTGGTCCCCTGCTTCTAGGGTTTGAGTATCTCCAGAAGCTGGTCCATTAGGACAGGTAACTGAGTGGTCCTGATGCGACCTCTGTCACCTCAAAAGCACTGTTAGTACGAAGGGCTGCAGTGGTCAACTTTTGAGGCCTGGGTTGTTGGGGTAGAGTAACAGAGGGTGTTCTGATTTCCTCAGATCCCTTCTTATACCTACCCAAGTCATGGTCTTGCGTCCACGTCGCACAACCCGGGCACTCCTGGGATGAACAAAGAAATTCCACAGGTGGCAGAATGGCCCTCTGGCGAATAGGGACGGTTTCCCTGACCCAGCTAATTATGCTTCATTATGGGCGAAAACAATAAAGAGCCACATAATACCACTTGGTTTCTCCTCCGGGTCAGGTGGTAGGTAGCATGAAAGTTATGTTTTGGACGTTGCCTTTACACAGTCACCTCACCCTGATCTATTGCTCAGTAAATCAAGTGTTTGTTTAGGAAAAAATTAGTAAAATAAAAATAAATATTGTGATAAATATAAAAGTATTTATAACAGAATAAATTGAGAGAAAACATCGATGACTGGGAAAAACCATTGACGTTAAAATAACCAAGATGTTTGGGGAAAACATCGATGTTTTTGAAACATATCAAGGTAAATACCCATCCCTTATAAAACACTCATTTTCTCGCATGTACTCAATGTTCATAAAAAAGCTCCTTCTAAAATTTATAAACTGACTACACTATTAGAAAGTTTAGATCATGGACTATGTTTTCCCGTTAAGTTCTCGACTGTAGCTCCATTTACTAAGGGCAAACAATCAGCCTGAAAAATGGTAATTTTTGCAAATTTTTTACCATAGCTCATTTTTTATTTTTATATTTTCATCATTAATGTACGTCCACTTACTCAAAAGTATAGTTGCCATCGTCGGACATCGAAGACTCATTATATATCAAGTTGGGTTTCTCCGTTGTCGTCAGCTGGAATGATGGAGGTGGCCGGGATGGTGGCCTGTGCAGAATAGGTCTGGAAGGCGGTAGAGGTCTCTGGGGTTTACCACTTGGTGGAGCAGGATTTACGCCTGTGGTCGATGTCGCAGGGACTGGCGGAGGTTTCGGTGGGACGTAGGGTCCGCTGTCGAAGGGCGGCTGGGCGTTGGGATTCTTCGGAGGTACGTTGCTGGATGATTGGGGAGGCTTGAAAGATGGCTTGGGGATTGTACTGGGCATGAAAGCTGGTGGGCGTACAACAGGGAAAACGAGAGGTTTCTGCGGTTGGTAGGGTAAAGTAGGATTCGGGGTGACAGGCTGTTGCGTTGGGTTTGGTGTGAAGCTTGACGAAGGTGGGAAAATGGATGGAAAGCTATCTGGTGGCTGAGCAGGGAAGTATGGCTCGTCTTGTGGTTGCTGAGTTGTCATCAAAGATTCTGCAGGAGGCCGCTCAACGAGAGCACTCGATGGTGTGTTCTGTGGAACGATGCTTCCCGTTCCTCCATTATTTCCTGAACTTGAGAACTGAATTGTTCCTGGATAAGACAATGCCGCCTCACCGTCGTACGGAACATTGTTTACTGGACTACTCAAATTAGGCACACCCTGGGATGGAACCGGATCCGGAGAAGGTAGTGGGGGTGGGCCCAGAACAATCATTGGTCTACTCGTCGTCGTCTGTGGAACCACGGAAGGAATCAGCTGAGGTTGTGTTGTAGCTGGTCTGCGACGAAAAGGCCTTCTTGTGGTGCTCGGGTTTCTGAATTTGTTCGGGCGCATAAATACTGAAGGTCCAACGACGGGAATCCCTGTTGCTCTGTTCAGCTGGATTTGGCTTTGCGGGTAGGCCCATTCATAATCCCCAAGGGCTGATGTAGCTAACCATCCCATCAACACAAAACAGCTCTGTGAACAGGAATTTTAGCAAAGGTAACTCATTGAGGTTGTATCAGAATAAATATGTTTTACATTGACAAAATTACGTGTGAATTTTTAGGATTTCAGCTTAGACCTAATTTATGATCCAAATAGTGAAATAGTGGATTATTGAAGTATTATGCACTGTTTTACTATATCAACCAACAACTAACATCGTCTTCATGCATCGTTCTTGATGAGAGAGGGCATAACTTGTGATGATCTACTCTAATAAGTGGATATTGTTACAAGGCAACTCTACCGTTGGTATCTAGTGAGGAAATGTACTGGAATATACAGGGATGCTGTTTCATACTGCCTTATAATAGTTTCAGGATTAATAATAATATTCATAGTGATCGTCATAGTGAATCTTGAGTTATTTCCTGAACAAAATAAATAACCAATTCCGACGTAAGAGAAACATGAAACATCAAATGTAGTTAATTCATTCTTCATCACACCCAGATATACAAACATCAAAATGTGAAATTCATCTATAAGAATCCGTAGGATTGTTAAAAATAGATTTTGTGCCAGAAATTCAGAACGTTTGGGTTTTCATTACCTAGTATCTTAAGAGTTGCAAAATGAGAGAAATGTTGATGCTTCACAGTTCACATCAGACAGGCAATATGACAATCTTCATTTGGATCAGTCGTTTTTGAAGTCAATTTTCAGCCAAGTTTCAAATCGATTGATCAATGTTTAATTTTGTGGAGGTCATTTGACGTAAAATTGTGTCCATTAAAAAAATAATAATAATAATAATTTTTTGAAGGATAAAGAGTTGAACATTTCTTGTCGTTTTTGAGCCCTCCTGCTGCCGGCTCACTGTAGACTCCAGGACTTTTGGGAAACTTACCTCCTAATTACGTAATTTATGATGACACTTAGGTTGTCCTGGCACTAGTAAATTCATCGCTCGCTGGTTATGATTACGTGGTTGAAAGAATAAATAAGAATTTCCTTTTAAAGTACAATATAATCATTTAATCATCCAAGCTGCCAAAAATAGAGCACATTCAGTATGTTGTAAGTTTTGAATTTCAGCCCTAGGTTCCAGTGTTTGGAATATTTGAAGCTACGTATTATCAACGAAGATTGAGCTTTTAACTGGAAACGAATTAAGGCTTGTCTTGGGATTAGTTTCAAATGTCGCCACTACGATGCGCTTCAAATTTACAAAAATTAATTTCGTTTTTCTCAGGAACGGCTTGACCAATTTTTACTGCGTAAAGCTGTTTGTGAATTTTATCATCGTTTCAATTCTATTTTCATCTTGAAAATAATCGCTTTTCATCGTGTTCGAATTTGAAAGTTTTTCAGACATATCATTACTAACAGAATCCAAGCAAATTTTCAGATTAAAAATATCGCCCACTGATCCCTGTCTGATCTGTCCCTCTTGAAAAGCAGTAGAGGAAATTTATACGAAGCCAAAGAAATTACACAGAAAAATCTCTACCCAAAAGATACCCTCTGAAAACATTGATGGGTTTCTTGAAGAATTATGTGTCGAAATATGTTTGGAAGGAAGAACCTCCATACTTCTTCACTACAAAATTAACTCTTTATGCAACTCACAAATTTCCTGACACTTGATACAGGAATACGTAAAATAATTGATTAATTCATTGGCAATAAATGTTTCCTTGGGCCCCTGGAAGTATTATTTCTACAATAAAAAGGAATATTGTTAATTTCGTCATGAGTCCACGGAAGGTTCATAAGGGACAATCTTAAAATTATTCTCTGCCAAATTAATTGGAAATGAGGTCTACAGGAATAAAACTTCTCCTTTGCCGAGCTTTCAAAAAATTTATCACCATCCTCAGGGCTGGAAGGATGTGTTACCGAGTGAACATCACATCAGTGTCAATCAACAAACAGGTAGCTAAAAACGCCACCATAACTGGTGGGAAATGAAGATTTGGAGCCATTGCAGGTAAAATGAATAAATGGAAAAAGAGGGGAGGGGGATTTAAAACATAATTTCGGCTATAAATATTAAGTGAAAATATGAGGATCCACAGCTTTGAGAGAACAGTGTTAATTACATAACTTGGATAACATATGGCATAACTTAGATAATATTAGATATTACATAACTTAGATAACATAACTTCGATAGGTTACCTATCTAATTAACTCTGTTCTCTCAAAGCTGTGGATCCTCATATTTTTACTAAATATTTATAGCTGAAATTATGTTTAAAATTCCTCCCCCCCCCTCTTTTTCCATTTTTTCATTTTACCTGCAATATATGCTGCAATCTTCATTTCCCACCAGTTATGGTGGCATCTTTAACTAACAGTTTGTTGATTGACGCTGATGTGATGTTCACTCGGTAATACATCCTTCGAACCCTGAGAAAGCATTTACCGAAAGCTCGGCAAAGGAGAAGTTTTATTCCTGAAGACCTCATTTCCAATCAACTTGACAGAGAATTATCAATTGGTTCGATAATCTTTGCTGCTTAAAATTATTTACTTGAATTTTTTCAACTACTGTAGTTTTTAAGTTGTAGTTAGTTATCACTCTTGGTAGTTTATTACTATAGGTAGAACGATAATAAATTGAACAATACGTACCTACTACCCAGTCTTCATGTCATGAAGATAATCAAACTTGGGTTTATGAGTATCTACTAGTAAATTATCTACAAGATGTTCATCAATGTACTGACTCAAGGAGCACAATAGCGTGAACTCAGAAACCCGTGACCCGTGAGAATGCCCTGAGGCACCTGCCTCGCCTTCCTCAAGTTTGACGTCTGTGTACGATCAAGCAGGATGGTCGGTAGTACCGTATCGTATCATTAAAAGGCCATTCAGAAGGGAGGAGGAAGGTTTGACCGTCATTATCACGATCTTTCGTGGTCATTCCTCGCCGGATCAAGACTCCCGTGTAATCCCGAAGTTCGCGTTTACTCTTCAGGCCGTCTAACCGGGAATTATGGAGGTCGAAGGTGGGGTTTTTTGCGTAGAAAGATTGGAAGGATAATTTTCGTTACTTACCGCGGTTCATTCCAATCCACCTGTACTAGAGGTCTTGAGAAGAATAACCAGTAGGTAGGTAAAATTACATTGCACGTTCTTCATCCACCAATAAGCACCTCTTCAGTGCTTATTTAGACACTCCGTTGCACTTAAAGGTCTGAGACAATGTCTTCCTTAATCGTGAGCTAGCGTACCTACCGATCACTAATGAATCGGGGAAAAAACAGGCTATTCAGAGATCCATTAGCATCAATAGGTATGAAGGAAGGGCGGCTGGTAATCCCGGATGTTAATTTATATTATTCGTTCTGCTGAAAGATATCAGTGAGTCTTCCTCAAATGTGCCTCATGAGTGTGATTTGAAGTTGTGAATGAGAAAAATTGAGTGCCACAATGGCCAGTTCAAGCGAAAGGTAGGAGATAGATAAGCCACCCATAAGCTGAAGTTACACAGAGCTGCTTCTCAGTAATGCTACTAAGGACAAAATTAGGGATCAATATTAAACTGCGCGACGCAATTCATGTCACGGCCCTCTGCCGTCCTACTCCTTGATGTGCATGGTTTCTTCTCTATAGTCTATAATGAAAGTCACAAAAACCACTATGCTTGGAACTTTGTTGGTTGATTTCATCGAAAGGAGATTCTAGAACATCATAAACATGGTGCAATCAGTTCTCGGTTTTCATCCTACGTGACTATGAGGATCGTTTCTTACTGTAACCTTCCAGGTCAGCTCAATGTGGATTATTATTACTAAGTAGAATTCTAATCAAAGTAAGTTTTCCAAGATTGAATTATTAGGTATATATTTTTTTAATTTTGGTTACAAAACACAGCTCATTTCACCCTAATTGGACCATGGTGTCACTAGAGTCACCGAAAACATCTCAGAAACCCCACAGCCGTTCCAAAGTGTCACCTGAGTAACCAATATTAGACTGCAATTTTTGAGGGCTATTAAAAGTCTCAAAACAGAGTTATGACAAAAATTTCCGAAGAAATCGATGAAAAAATTTTCAAAATTTTTGTTATAACATCATTTTGGTTTAATATTTTCAATAATAAGCCTTTGGAATCGAGCAAGAAAAAAATTTTAACCCCCCCCCTCCCCTCAAAAGTTGATGTTTTACGTTTCGAGGTATGTAGAATCCGAAAATTGAATAAAAAATTGTCCATCCGTCCGCCGTACGCGGTACTTTTCTTAGCAACACTGGACCGATTTGGTTCAAATTTGGTAAATGGGCTCCATTTGGGGTCTAGTTGTGCCGCGAAGCTTTTGGTTGATGTCAGTCACTTCTAAGGGGTGAAAATTGAGGGTTGAGATTTTCAACAGTGCCTTAGCTCGAAATGAAGGTATCGTTTTTTCGCCAATTTTAAATAGTATTAAATTTTTGAGACCACCCGGAGCTCTGCAGGACAAACCGTTCGCTCCCTACGAGTACTTAAGGGTTTTCCTTCGATAAAACAGAATCACGAGTTTGAATCACCTAAGAGATCTAATCTCCGTTGAATTTTTAACTAACCAAAACGCGATCGCTGTTCATTTCTTCGAGTTGTATTCAGTTTTGCTTTCTGCGCAACCAGTAATCAAATTTCCATATGAAGCTCTCTATTTTTCGAGTCGAGTGTGAAACGTTTAGTGTAGGTTGGTAGGTAAAAAAACAAAAAACCACTGCAAATCATTACCCAAAGGTTCATTATTTTCTGTATAGATCACCCTTCTGTATAGATCCCTCCCTACAACCATAGGTACCACCTACCTGCTAGAGCATTTTTGAAAATTTCAACTCTTCATTTCCATTTGATTGTTGGTTGGGGTTGAAATTTTCAAAAATGGCCTAGTAGGTAGTAGGTACCTACGGTTGGTAGGGAGGGATCTATACAGAAGGGTGATCTATACAGAAAATAATGAACCTTTGGGCAATGATTTGCAGCATTGTTGATTTTTAATAATGTACAAAAAATAGTTTTAAAAACGCTGCAAATTATTACACAATGGTTTATTATTTTTTATTTTTCTATGTAGATCACTCGTCTGCTCGTCTGCAAAGCCACCAACCATCCAACATGAAGAAAAATATCGATCGCATTTCGGTCAGCTTTAATTTGAACGGAGATTAGACCTCTTTTGCGATTCACACTCGTGTTTCTGATTTATCGTACGTCCAAACTTTAAATTCTCGTAGTGAGCGAACGGTTTGTCCTACAGAGCTCCGAATGGTCTCAAAAAATTCTAAAAATTCTATAATTCTTAAATTGAAGGAAAAACAATACCTTTATATCAAAATTGTTTGAGTTAGGGCGTTTTCAAAATTTCAAAATTGATTTTGGAACCCTTAAAAGTGACCTACCTCAACCAAAATCTTCGGGGCACAACTAGACCCCAGAAGGAGCCTACATACCAAATTTCATCAAAATCGGTCAATGCTAAGAGGGGAAAGTGCCACGGACGGACGGCCAAATTTTTATTCGATTTTTGGATTCTACGTACTTTGAAACGTAAACCATCAAATTTTGAGGGGGTGTTAAAATTTTTTTTTCTTGGTCGATTCCAAAGGTTCATTATTGAAAATAATAAACCAAAATTCAGCTGTCCGTTAGCTTTTAAATTGTAATTTGAATGTAGTTAGCAGCTGTGGAAATTCAGCTGTGGAATTCCTAGGTTTTCGGTGACACTAGTGGCACAATGGTCCAATTAGGGTTAATCAAAAAGTTCTATTAAGTACTACAATTATTCCTTAACCTTCGAGTCTTAAGATATTTTTAGATTGAATTTAACACTCCGTTAGTAAACAAAATAATGTTCACTGCGAGGTCTCAATTTTACCAACTAATCCGTTTGATGGAACAATTATGATAAAAACTGGACTATTGATATTTAGTTATTATCTTAATGACCATTCTTAACGGGATTTCTCCACAGAAATATACCGACCTACATAAGCTGACTAGAAATTAATTTTAACTTCCTTTAAACAGCGAAACTTATTATTGAAATTTTGATTTAAACGTACCTAAATCTTTTATTTCATTTTTAGGGTTCACAAAATTCAACTACTGCAATAAGTTCAAAATTGAAATAAGCAAATTTTCTCGATAAATATATAGACTAGACGAAGCAGCAAAAAAAATATACAAAGCACTGACTTGTAGATGAATGATGGCTAATAGATGTTAAGGTTCACGATGGTAAAGAAAAATTAGGAAAAACTATTATCTATAAATATTAAAAAAACTCGGCGCTTTGCGCCTCGGCGGGGGGCTCCGCCCCCCTGCACCCCCCGGTTTATTTCTTTTTCCATACTCTGTATGAAATCATAGGAACACAGAATGTGTTTTTGCGATTCAACAGGAGAGGAAATGGCCTTGGAGCTCACTCAGCTGATCAGTGACCACTCAGGCACCTTCAGCATTCTCCATTGACCCTGCCTCTCAAATGTCAGCTTCCTGCGTTCAACAGGAGAGAAAATGGCCTTGGAGCTCACTCAGCTGTTCAGTGATCACTCAGGCGCCTTCAGCATTCTCCATTGACCCGCCCTCTCAAATTTCAGGTTCCTGCGTTCAACAGGAGAGGAAATGGCCTTGGAGCTCACTCAGCTGATCAGTG
The DNA here is from genome assembly GCA_009739505.2 of Apolygus lucorum. NCBI lineage: Eukaryota > Metazoa > Arthropoda > Insecta > Hemiptera > Miridae > Apolygus > Apolygus lucorum. The sequence continues at coordinate 19,322,812 of CM019183.2, forward strand.
ACCACTCAGGCACCTTCAGCATTCTCCAGTGACCCTGCCTCTCAAATTTCAGCTTCTTGCGTTCAACAGGAGAGAAAATGGCCTTGGAGCTCACTCAGCTGATCAGTGATCACTCAGGCGCCTTCAGCATTCTCCATTGACCCGCCCTCTCAAATTTCAGGTTCCTGCGTTCAACAGGAGAGGACATGGCCTTGGAGCTCACTCAGCTGATCAGTGACCACTCAGGCACCTTCAGCATTCTCCATTGACCCTGCCTCTCAAATTTCAGCTTCTTGCGTTCAACAGGAGAGAAAATGGCCTTGGAGCTCACTCAGCTGATCAGTGACCACTCAGGCGCCTTCAGCATTCTCCATTGACCCGCCCTCTCAAATTTCAGGTTCCTGCGTTCAACAGGAGAGGACATGGCCTTGGAGCTCACTCAGCTGATCAGTGACCACTCAGGCACCTTCAGCATTCTCCATTGACCCTGCCTCTCAAATGTCAGCTTCCTGCGATCAACAGGAGAGAAAATGGCCTTGGAGCTCACTCAGCTGATCAGTGATCACTCAGGCGCCTTCAGCATTCTACATTGACCCGCCCTCTCAAATTTCAAATTCCTGCGTTCAACAGGAGAGGAAATGGCCTTGGAGCTCACTCAGCTGATCAGTGACCACTCAGGCACCTTCAGCATTCTCCATTGACCCTGCCTCTCAAATTTCAGCTTCCTGTGTTCAACAGGAGAGAAAATGGCCTGCGGGAGTTCTATTTCCTTACCAACGGCTTGGTTGCACGTGAAAATCATTATAAAAGGCGCGTAACGGTTTTTTCTGTCGCTTTTTCGTGACGATTTTTTTTCGGTAGGTCATCGCAAAAACACATTCTGTGTTAAAAAATAAAAATCAACCTTAAAAGCTCAATAATTTATTGAATTATTCGATCGAGAAAATTACCTAAACAAATGATTTTACTCAATTAATTTCAATCGATTTGGGAGTTAACGAAAATATCACAGTCGCTTACCTTGGTTTGTGTATCCACATCACGCTCTGTGAGAACTTCGACGATAAACCCACTTATTTTTTGTATCACTTATTCAAAGTCTACTCACATTTTTACTGGTCTTAAAAAATGTGAATAATTTTTGAACTATGTAGTTCAAGTGCATCAGTATTTACTTCCATGGTGAATTTCACCAATATTATTGATTAACAATATGATTTATAAATAATTGAAGTATTGTTCATTAGCTGATATTATAGGTTTCCTTTAATTTTCATTGAAGGAGAAGGGAGATTTGGAGTTGCTGAAGAAGATTACTTTCATTATTGAAGAAATAGGTATGATCTAAAACAATAAGTATCCATCTATTATTTTGTAAAATAAATCTATTGTTTTTAGTTAACTTTAAATTAGAGGTTCATTATTCAATAGGTATCGATTATTACGTTTACAATAAGTTCACTCTTCTCTACCTTCACTCAAAACTCACCTCTGAGAGATACATGGCCGCACGTCGGCCGTTAACTGGTCAACTATTAAGCCCGTCCTCCAGTCAACTCTCAGTTTATATACTCGGTATGTATCTACCTAAAGATCTACCTTCGATTAACTGAATCTCATTCATTCGTATCTTAATAACATCTTCTTGTAGCCGCATTTGGACCTGACGAGTATTCTCCGGTGTTTACCTTCCCAGAGGGAGTTCGGAGTCGTTCATGTTATTTGTTCTCAGTGGCTTCAGAAAAACGCAAATGATTTCCTGGGTGTGATCCTCGGTATATAAACTAAAGATGGAGAGCTAGTTGATGAGTTAAAGGGAATGATAGATGTACTTAACTCGTTACTGTTCTCAAAAGTCATTTATTATGAACACCTCCTACCCTTCGTTCCTCCTAACCCCATTAATGGGAAGAGAGATTATTTAAAGTGAGTCGGCTCTAACAACTATACTGAACTCCTATTCACCCAATCTTCCAAGAAGCTACAAGAAACTTGGAAGATCTAGCAAATACTGCACGGCTCTTCCTCTCACTAGAATTCCTACACCTCTCCACCCCTCCCATCCTGAACCACTCCTAGAGAAGACCTGAGGTTTTAAAATGCTTCCGAGAGAGGGATTTTTAGTTATCTGCACCCACTAGGAAGATAAGTACGTCACCTACTGGTACAATGATCTACCGACGTAGCAAACTCTAAAGTCGTGCAAAATATCAAAATCATTTTTGCCCAAAATTTTAATAAAATGTGTAAAAACAAGACAAGTTAGTTCGATTTTGAAGTAAGAGGAAGCCACGTGTTCTTGTATTTTTCATTTCAGAGATTTTGATCAGTGTTGGTTCACCGTTTGTCAATATCGTTAGTTCACTTGTCAATATCATGTTTCGGACAGCACTACGAAGTAATTGTTCGATTATGATGAATTAGGGATTGTGCAGACCAGCCCGAGAGATTTTATGTCAACATCATCAACGTCAGAACAATCGTCGGTTTCGGCAAATTTGATTTGGACAAAGTTTTTCTAATCTAAACTTTCTACCTCGGAAGTAGCGAAAAAGGTGGAAAAACATCTGCATAATCTTCGAAATTCTTAATCTTGGGTTGAGATATTAATCTCGATTGTGAAAATCATTATGATTTGTGATGTAAATTATATAGGTTTAGGATAGCTGCGTAACAATAACGATTTGACCAAGGATTCAACATAGGAGGACGGAAGGACTTAAGAAATCTGCACAAATACAGAACTAATCGACTTTACTCGCTCGGGACTTCAAACCGCTAAACATTTCCTGAGGTTTCGAGGAAATAGCGTTAGACTCGTACGAAATCCCTTAGCTCTTGACGTCACATCATGATGAAAAGTCTTATGTAATATCTAGACGTACAATTATATGCCTCCATTGGGTTTCCGTTATCATTATACTTACATCGAACGGCGTCTACCTACTGAATATTGCCAAATAACTTCTATAAATAGATTGTTAGGCACATCGTTAACGATAAAAAGTTATTTCTTGGGAGCTTGAATGACCCATACTGAGATTCGTGTATATCAATTTTATTAAGTAAGAGTGTTCTATAACATTTTTTTACTGCGTTAAAATCCAAGTTATTTCACTTTCAAGATTATTTTCCTGTATTATAATTTGGAGGAAAAGATAAGTTCTTAGTTGTATTAACACAATGTATTCACACTAATTATAAAACACAATGTTACTAGCGGAATAGTCAAAACTGGAATGGAATTTACCTCAAGTCCACACAATCACCTGTTGACAGGTTGACACCTGTTAGTGATTGTGTGGAGCATCTCTTCATCCAATACTCCCCCTCAAGCTAGGGCTGCAATCCCAAGATTGCTCTCATCGTCTGGTGCCTGGGGACCTGGTAGAGGCTTCGTCAGTAAGTCGGCGACCATCCTCTCAGTTGGCAGATATTTAAGCTAAATCTGCTTACCCCACTTAGCATTGACCGATATTGATGAAATTTGGTATGTAGGCTCCATTTGGGGTCTAGTTGTGCCCCGAAGATATTTGGTTGATGTAGGTCACTTCTAAGGGTTCAAAATTTAATTTTGAAATTTTGAAAACGCCCTAACTCAAAATATTTCGATATAAAGGTATTGTTTTTCCTTCAATTTAAGATTCTATAGAATTTTTAGAGTTTTTTGAGACCACGCGGAGCTCTGTAGGACAAACCGTCCGCTCCCTACGAGAATTTAAGGGTTGGACGTACGATAAATCAGAAACACGAGTGTGAATCGCAAAAGAGGCCTAATCTCCGTTCAAATTTTAGCTGGCCGAAATGCGATCGACGTTTTTTTTCATGTTGGATGGTTGGTGGCTTTGCAGACGAGTGATCTATATAGAAAAATAATAAACCATTGTGTAATAATTTGCAGCGTTCTTCACTCAATTTCTTCTTCAGAATTTCCATTACGTTCATTGATTTTGTGGCCAAGATTAAGTCATCAACATAGACACCTATGATCACAAACTGGTTTTCTATTTCTTCAATGTACTCGTACATCACAGGAATTTCCATCACTATGTTTTCTGTGATTTCTCCGTTGAGGTAAGCAGTAGTAACATCCATTTGGTGTAAATACAGTCCTTTTATGGGCTAATTTTATACACTAATTATAAAACACAATGTTATTATCGGAATAGTCAAAACCGGAATGGAATTTTCCTCGAGTCCACACAATCACATGTTGATAGGTTGACACCTGTTAGTGATGGTGTGGAGTATCTCTTCATCCAATATCCTGTTTCCGCCCTTAAGCCATAAAAATGGCCTTAACTACCATATTTTACATACAAATTCAAATCTGATTACTCTGTTGGGAAGGACGTAACATTTTCCATATTTCAGTGCCTACAAAAAAATATTTTTGATGTCCTGAAGAGTATAAAAAATTCAATTTTGTTAGTCAAATTGGCTAAATCTCCTGCTTTTCTTTTGGTAGTTAGGGTTTCTTCTGCATGGTTTTTCACGTACCCACTGAAAACTGTGCAAATATCTCAGCTTCCAACGGTATAATCAGTTAATTAAGAAAAAACATGATATATTGCCAATTCGACCAAAATTAATTAGCAAGTTGGTTTTTTACTCATCAGGATACCCAAACATTTTTTTGCAGGTTTGCAGGCTCTACAAAGATGGAAAACTTGACGTTCTTTCCAACAGAGTAATTAGATTTGAATTTGCATATCTCTTAATGGAGTTATGGTCATTTTAATGGCTCCAGATCGAAACAAAATCGTAAAAGTGAAATAGCGCGGATTTAAAAAGAATAAATGTTGTAGGGCACTTTCTTACTTGAATTGTAGAAACAACTCCTGAAGTTTTGCGGTCTTTAACAGACTGTTTTGCGGTCCCTCTATAGGACTGTAAGGAATAGGAAGGAAATACTTGGAAAACATCGAATAGGTAGAATAACGTAGTTCGCTCATACCGTAGTAAATTCTTTGAATTTTGAGAATGATGAAGAGAAGTTTCACGTTAAATTTTGCCGAGCCCTTTATCTATTTTATACCTTCCGGTTCATAACAAAATATGTCAATTCAACCGAATTTTATCAACTGCTGACGCTCCACACCAATTTCAATGCAGCCAAAATAGTCCTGATGCTCAGCAATAATTGTGATCCATATTAGCTAATCAGTCCTTCATAATGCTCCTAATTATTTTTTCACGTGCCCATTACGTGAGCAGAAATGTATTAAAATCATATCCATTCAAATTCAGACTCTAAAATTTTTGTCGAGATAAAATTAAAGTGATTTATCTTGAGATCTGAATCTTTTTCAGCTAACCTTCATAGGCTGAAGAATGTTTTCGAGAAAGCTGGTTCTCTTCCCACCGCGAAGGCTTCTTCCTCTTCGGTCTCGTTAATGGGATTCATAGTAATAAACAACCCCGAGTTCTTGTACAAGATAGTAGTCTTCTGTAGTCAAGGAATAACGTTCGCGTCATGCACTTCGTGATATTTTTCTTGGTAAGTGAATTTTCTTTCACGTGAGCCGCCTCTACAGGCGCAGTCGAGATAGGTTCTGTCTTTAAGGATTTGTCATGTAATTTATGGGAGCTTTATTGATGGTAGCAAGTGAGCGGGTGAGATTCACCGTACGACTCTTCAAGAGAGGAATCGTGTGAGTTGTTTTGGGGGAGGTAGGAAGGAAAAAAATGCAGGAAAGGGAATGAAAAAAGGTACGATTGGGAGAGAATAGGAATTCTAGCGAGAGAAGGAACCGACTTGCCTTTGCGTACTCCCCCTTCAGCAAGTCCTTTCCAGTCACAGCTTTAGATGAAAGTGATTTTGTGAGAGTGCAAGATAAAGCTTGAGGAGTGAGTGGAAGTGTTAAGAGTGAGAAGTGAGTAACAGGTTTTTTTTTATTTAAATGAAATTTACAACATGCTCCACTTTTACGGTACTACATGTTATTTGTTCAAATTCGTTCGTTAACAGGTTTGTTGAAAGAAGAGGTCTCAGAGAGAGAGAGAGAGAGAGAGAGAGAGACTGTTTGACTGTTTGACTGTTTTATTGAAAATTGTGATACAATTAGGACCTTCAGGTCCTCTCTTACATTATATCACAAAGCATAAGAAACAAAATAAATCATATTAGTCAGACACAGTTAGACAATAAAATAATATAAAAGAGTGGTGCTCTGCATTAAATCGTTTAAATTAATAGTTTCAGGAGTGAAATGCAATAAAAATATTCCTTTTGAAATTAGTACATCTTGTGACAAAAAGTAATAATTATATTAAGTTAGCGCATAGACAGAAAAAAAAGTAAGTAAAACTTGTCATTCATTATGTTGAATAAGATGAAATCAACTTAGCTTCATATTCTTTTTTAAACCAATCAACAGATTTTTGAACATCAAAGAGATCAGGATTATCATTGTATATCCTTATTGCTTGTAGATGGAAAGATCGACCATAAGTCTCCGTATTATGCAATGGCACTTGTAGCAAGTGAATCGCATTCCGAGTAGGAAAAGAATGAATGCTTGACATGGTGACAAAATTAGATCGCAAGTACTCAGGATTTCCAAATTTCAATATCTTAAATAACATTACTCCGATTCTAAATATCCTCCATTCGCCAATCTTCAACCATTCCGCTTGTCTATAATAAGGAGTCACATGTTCGTAAATAGGGAAGTTAAAGATAAATCGCATACAAGCGTTCTGAGCACGCTGTAATTTCTGCGTGCTCACACCAGAAATATCACAATAAGCTATTGCAGCATAATCTATGATAGGGAATAATAATGACTGAACTAGGTGCTTTTTTACTTCTTGAGGCAAATGATAAGCCAATCGCCTGAATTGATACAGGCCTTTATAGATTTTATTACAAACACCAGACACTTGTTCATTCCATTTAAGGTTACTGTCAACTATAATTCCAAGATTTTTTACGGTATTTTCAAATTTAAGTGGACTGGAATCTACTATTACAGATGGTGTATTACTAAGATCAATTTTGTTTATCAGTACATTATTTCCTATTAGAATAACTTTACATTTATCAGGATTTATCTTTAGTCCATGATCACTACACCAAATCACAAGCATTTTCAAATCTTCATTCATTTTAGAGATTCCCTCATTAATTCCTTGGTATGTAACTTGTGTAAACAACTGCAGGTCGTCCGCATATAATTGATATTGACAACATCGAAAATTACTTGAAATTTTTTTATGAAATTATTTTTTTAGAGAGAGAGAGAGAGAGAGAGAGAGATTGATATCGCTTTATTTACAAAATCTGGTAAGATTTGGTCGAAGTTGACCATTCTTACATCTAACCAGACTTACACCTAAATAATACAAAAATTAGATTGAAGAGAGAGAGAGGGGGGGGGGGAGAGAGAAGGGGGGGATTGAGTACAAATTTTAAGCGAGTGGAAGATATATGAGTGAGAAACAGACTGTTTGAGAGAAAAGACTGTTCGTTGAAGAGAAAAGTGACAAGAAGAGAAGTTGAAGGGAAGAAAGAGTGAAAGAGTTGTGGGAGAAGGAGGGTTGGTTGTTCTAGTGAGAGGAAGACCTGAGGTACTCTGCCTTTTCCTCCCCCCACAAGCCATTGCAAGTGTCAGGTCCCCCCAAATTACTGTGGAGTGGTGAGTGAGTGTAGGAGTCGGAGGACTGAAAAGAAAAGAGAGAAGAGGAAGGAAAAGAAGAGGGGTTAGTAATGCTGTGAAAGGAAGAGCCGCGCTGCTTTAGCCTCCTTTTCCCCTCGCTCTAGTTCTTACAAGTTTCAGGTAGCCTCTCATCGCTGTGAGAATGTTTTGTAATGTTTGCTATTACAACTCACTAGAAATTCCAATATTTTTTGTTTACGAAATATGACAAAACAATTAAATTGAACAATATTTAAGTAACGAAACCATGTGGAAAAGCTGGACCTAAGTAATAGATCATGGCCCCTTTCATACTGAAGCCCACAACCTTGGCCTCAACATTTATAGTGTACGGTTTTTACCACTAACTGGTTGTAATTTAACTGGTCAGATTCATAAACGCTCCGTTGATTACACTTTTATGATGCACCTCTTTCAACGAAGATACTATTTCTCTGTTTAGATACCAGCTTTGTATGGTGGAATTGAAGCGGGCACTTCAACGAAGATCAATTACCTCCCAAATGGACAAGTTGGAGGGTACGAGCTCATCATCAACAACACAGTACCTGCTCTGATTTCACGTACTGCCGGCCGACCATCAACGTTTAAGCAGGCGAATAAAATCGTTAAAACTGACGGTACGTATACTCGAATTCACGAACGTGTAGAAGGTGACAACAGTTTTGTGAACGTACAGAGTTTAATAAGAAAATCAGTTGAAAAGCCAAAGTTCCCGTTATCGGCAATATTAACTGTACCTAGCGTGCAGTATAACGGTAATGGTGTAGCGGAAAATTCTAAATTAACCTTTGCAAAGATTGGGCCGTACGCCGCGCTGATAGTGCCGGTTGAGAATCCCGGAGAGTTCTGGGATGGCGGGAAAGAAAATTCGGTATCGTCAGAGATTAGAAATAGCGTCAAGGCGTTTGTCGAAGTAAGCGATCCGCCAGTGTCCAAACAGAAGGATGGGTTATCGTATCCCCCGAAATTCTCGGCAGCTGGGGTTCCAAGCGTGGAGTCACGAGCAAGCGATCAGAGGATCGTGGGAGGTTTTTCGCGGAGAAACAAAGTGGGGCCTTACGAGCCAGCAGCTTACGAATATTCTAACAGGAAAGAAGGCAACAAAATGGAATATCACGAGTCGGCAGAGAAAATCCAAGAATCTGGTAAATTGGTGGAAAATACTGGTGTTAGAACAGTTCAAACGAGTGATGGGTTGTTCATTACTCTGCCGAACAAGAGTTTGACACTGTACGCACCTACTCCAAAGCAGAAAATTTTTAAGGGAATATCAGAAGAAGAATCAAATGTATCTTATCCTTATCCTCCAGCAGTAAGACCATCAAAAATCCAAGATGCAGCAGTAGAGACTGTTCAGAGGGCAACGCCTGCGTTGAAGTCACGGTACTATAGTTTCTCGTTGTCAGAGCAGCCACCCAACGTTAGTTGGTCAGTGAAAGAAAACGAAGGATTACAAGTACAGGATTCTTTGCCGAACAATGAATCCGGAAGAAGCGAGACTTCTCCGCTTCCTTATTCTTTCGGCAAATCAATTTTCGACAGCAAAGGAGGTGGAGTTACGATCACCAAAGAGGAGCCAACAATTGGCAATCCTTATCCACCACCATTCAAAGAAGCAGCTGCTGACACTTCGTTGCCCATCATTACTGAACAAACCTACAAAGCAAATGGCCAAATTTTCGGTAACTTACCGAAACACATCCAGTCAGGCAGAATTTTTCAGAAAACTACTTCAAATTCTGACTCTAGTTCTTCAGATATAGATACTCCTGGGGAATCATATAGACCAAATCCGTTTCCAACTAATACCAAACTGGAAGCAGAACTTCAAAGTCATCACCAACCCTCCTATTCCCTCAATCGTTATGCCAGCAAGTACAGCTCACCGGAAGAATTTGCATTGCGTGAAAGAACCAACCAGAAACATCCCAGTCCCGTAGGGCCGGTAACCGGATCACTTCTTGAAACATTGGATGGGATCGTGACGGTTTGAGGCAACTCCTGATATTTTTTCGAGGTCCGTCGAGAGATGCACCAGTCATTACGAGCACCAACCTAGCCAGAACCTACCAGGAACTTATTCCGAATCCATTCTTTCATACTCGTATAAGGATACTTCTCGAGGATCAGATCAGCCGAAATAGTTGCTTGCACATCCACACGATCTTATCCAACCATTATGACAGAATATACTCCAGAAGATTTCCAATTGGGTACGGGATCAAATCGGAAGCATTCCAGGCCCAGTAACTGGAACACTTCGAAACATTGTGATTTATAGGGCCTCGTGACGGTCCAAAGCAACTCCTTATAACAATTCGTGGTAATCTGTGTATTTAAACCTATAACACTTTGTTATTCTTCTAGTTTCTTGAATATATTTTGAGCCTTTCCATTTATCTATTATATATTACACCTATTACAAGGAATGCGAATTACCTAATAGATATAATTTCATGTCCTGCTCAAGTATGGTGAATCCTTTGAACTTTTGATGCAGCATAGCAGTGCAGGAATCAGCTTTTGTCGGTCTCCATGATGCCTCCTTGAAGTAATTGACGTAATATCACTACTCTTATAATATTTTGAAGGAAAAAAATTGTATTGACTTTGTAAAAAAAAAAATATAGTTTTCTCAAGTTTGTTGTGTTTGCCTCACCACTACCATCTTCAAAGATAAATATGGAATAATACTTAATCAATTCCATTCAAATGTCCACATATTCTTCTTTTGGCAAGACCTCCCTCTTCGATGTCTGTAAAATTGCAAATATAATTTTCCTAATAAGACTTAAGTTGTCCACTCTTATGTTTAGCCGTTTTCACATACAATTTACGCACTGAGATTGATTAGAAATTAAAAACTTCGGTGGATACAAGTAAATATCTACCGAAATATATCAAATTATTTCAGGACGAGGAGAATTATTATTAATTACAGTAAATAACTCATACGATGTAGTAAAAAATCTCTTTATTCCCTGAATATGAATGATAAACATTATGTTATTAATATAGATCTTTATTAAATACATACCTACGAAGCACATAGCTTCGAAACCATATTAAATAGAACAGGAGAACGTTTACATGGTTAGGTACGAGTATTGAAAAGGTTTAATCTTGATAAAGAAGTTTATTCTTGAAAAACTCTCCCCACCCTTCCTTGGATCTGTCACAGAATCTCAAAGGTTCACTCTGAATATCAGACGAATGCGCTGTGCTTAGAGTCACAATACTGATAGAGAAACGTAAATTCCATTGGACTTCCAGTACCTTAATTTTGTCAGCATAATCACGAGACGATGTTGGGGGGGTTACGTGACGTTGGTTCGGTGGAGCTCCACTGTTCCGTCGAATCTTGGAACAACTCTCATGACGACTGGTTCGCTTTTTTTGGACGTTGTGAGTACGCAGCAAGGATTCGTCTTGAGTTTCTCACTTGACGACCAAGGGCTGGAGGAATCATTCTTGGTGAACAATGAGCTGAGGAAGGATTTTCCGTTGGACCGGGAGAAGATCATATCTGCCATCTAGAACAGTAGAATTCAACATTGCTTACCGAGAAGAGGAACAAGAAACAGGAAGACAAAGGACAAGTCACTTATGGAAGTAAAAGAAAAAAGTAAAAGTCTATGATATGGTGCATGTATAGGTTGTAGAATTCTTTCTGAAAGAGCGAGGAGATCGAAGCCGCCTGGATTATTCAACTTTCTGTCGAACAACAAGCATTTCTTTAGGTTTACTCGTAATTGAGATGAACAAGCTTCTCTAAACATTACAATACTCAATTTGAAGTCGAGTCAAAGAATGAAGTCACTCGCGACGAGATTGTGGAAAACCATTTTTAATAAAAAACGGAGTTTGGAAGAACGTTGTCTATTTCCACGAAAATAATGAGTTAAAATTTGAATTCATTTCGGCGGTCAGGTCAACATCAGTAACAAACAATAACTGAAGGTACATCACTGAGAGCATAGCTTAGTCACAGGTGAGAAGGAGCTTGAATACGATTGGTCGAGAAAGAGAAAGTCATACCCAATCAGATTGAAGCAGATATAAGTGAAAGAAGACTTCACAATGTTACCCTCACCAACGTTAGAGCTCCCTTTCACTTTGTCTGCCTAGATTTGCATTGGTTGATCCTCCCAGACCCGTTCACTTCTCTGAGCCAATAGGAATGTCCTTTCACGTATATCTGCTTAACTCTGATTGGGTACGACTTTCACTTTCTTGACCAATGGGATTCAAGTTCCCTTTCACATGTCACTATACAGGGTGTAAGCCTAACTGGTCTGCCATACGGTACCAGTCGATTTTACAACTAATTTGCAACAAAAAATGTCTCCTAGAAATATTTTTTTAAACCCTTTGTTTTCGAGTTCTTTTAACTTTAAACATTTTTCGTGATTTTTACCTTACGTCATTAAATAAGTCATAAATCCTTTAATTAGCTATGATAATTACCTACAATTTGAGGATACCGTTGGAAAGAACATTAAATTTCCTATCGGATAGATGCCTTAACTTTATTTTGAGTCAGGGTTTGAGACATGATGACGTTCTCTAAAAAGAAAATTTTACGTAATTTTTGAAACCATGCATTTTTTCAATTGCAAATTGAACTACGAGAAACAATATCTGTTCAAAATGCAAAAAAGGTAAAAACTGCGCCAGAATATCAGCTTTCCAATGGTATAATCAAAAAATATTTTACAACCGAATTCAGGGGAGAAATTTGTGTTTGAACGCGGAAAAACGTGCATTTTTTCAACGAAATCAGCGCTCTGGCCTCCTGTTTCCAGAGGCCTCACGGTCTACTGCGGCGCCCGCCCATCCACTTCTATCTATTTTTAGAGGACGTTTTCATGTCTCAAAACTTGACTAAAAAAAACGTTAATCCGATAGGAAATTTAATGATCTCTCCAACGGTATCCTCAAATTGTTATTTACACAGCAAATTAATGGAGTTATGACCTATTTAATTATATAAGGTCAAAACCACAAAAAAATCGAAAACAAAGGGTTTAAAAAATGCTAAGAGACATTTTTTGTTGCATATTAGTTGTAGAATCGACTGGTACCATATAGCAGACCAGTTAGGCTTACACCCTGTATATAAGCTAATTGTATGCTCTCAGTGATGTACTCTCAGTTATTGTTTGTTACTGATGATGACTTAACCGTTGAAATCAATTCAACTTGTAACTCATTATTTTCGTAAGAATAGGCAACGTTCTTCCAAACACTGTTTTTTTTTTATTCGAGTCTAAGAATAGTTATATGTTTCCAGCATTTTGTTATTCAATACCTAATTGATCAGATGAAAGTTCGCTTCAAGCAACTTTTTTTTTCTCTCCACTTCAGTTTGGTGTCCTTTTCATATACAAACTTGCTGTTTATAAAACGAATGAAAGGTTTTAGGGAACGAACTAGATGGAACTCAATCATCTATTTTAAGCGACAGAGAGAAATATTAACGTCAACTGTCGAATGAGGGAAAGTTTGGAGTTAATAGGTGTGAATTGTAGAGATAGTCGTTCATTAACATTGCGTTTCTGCGCATTATATTGATGGATCCCGCAGTTTTCAGACCCCGTGTTCAGAATTCAGTAGCGAAACAGCAACTCCTTCCAGTACTTGGGATCAACCTTACTAACCTTATTACTAAAGATTTAAATTCTTTTTCTTTAAATTCGAAAACATTTCTTCTTTCTCGAACGAACTCTGGAACGAACCTCGCTTCTCGCTGTGGACGACCCATCAAGAAACCTGGCCGTTGCCTGTTCTAGGAATATTCCCATCTTAAGGGAGGATGTTGTGGGTTGTCCGCCACGCATTACCATGGGGATGACCAGCTGTTGTGTGTTTGATAGAATGACGTGTTTTTTAATCGAGAGATTAGACTATTTTGTCGAAAACCCACAAAAACCCAGTTTTGTGATGTTTTAACAAACCCACACTAAAGGGTTTGAGAACATCTAAAGTCAACCGATAATGTTCGACCAAGATTTTTGATAATCGGATCTTTATCAAACACACAACAGCTGGTCATCCTCATGGTAATACGTGGCGGACAACCTACAACATCCTCCCTCAAGATGGGAATATTCCTAGTACAGGCAACGGCCAAGTTTCTTGGTGGGTCGTCCACAGCGAGAAGCGAGGTTCGTTCCGGAGTTCGCCTGAGAAGGTGATCGTAGTTGAGAATCCTTAGCTGATACTTGAGAGATCCAGTAGAAATAGGCCATCCCAGTGTGGTACCGCAGCCAAAACCATCCACGATGTTGCCCCCAGAAATACCTCATCTAACTTGAAGACGTCGTGGAACATCCATTAATTATAGGTAATTAATCATCGTGTCAATAAACTCTAAAAATGTCTACCCTTCTTATACCTCTTAAAAGTAGACCTCAAATAGAGCAAATATACCAAATTTTATCAAAATATTAAGTGCTAGACGACGGACGGATGACATTTTTAAAAATTCAATTCTTGGATTCTACAAACCTTGAAAAATAAACCATCGAATTTTGAGAGGACGTTATTTCCTTCCGAGTCTACCAAGGTAGCGGAAGATTTGTTTTCACTTTTCAAGGTCGAAAAAAAAAGTTCTCCAAAATCGAAATTTCCACGTTTTACGTATCAGACCTTTCTGAACAATTTTGGTTCCGTGTCTGTCTGTCTGTGTGTCAGTCATGAAATCCTTGTAACCGGCTTAACTATACGAAGTTATTGTCCGATTTCGATGAAATTTTCAGGGATTGTGCTGGTTGGCGTGTAGTCGATCCCCTACGAAAATCATCACCCTCAGACTGATAGCAGATTTTTGGGTGTAAGCGTCCCAAGATTATTGCAACGCAGATGGCAACCCTGACGTAATCTAATATCGCTTCCATGGGTGGCACGTGTTGCCGAATCGTGATTGTTGGTTGTTTAACCCTGATTGTAAGACGTCCTTTTAATCATTATAGGGTCAAACGGCGTTTAGTCTGTGAACCCAACGAATGCATCAGAGTTACATCACCGCTGGTGAGTATGATATAACTCACTGCACAAACTAGGTTAAAATGAGAGATAAAGACCCCTGAGAGGCTCTTTTTGTGATAAAAGATCCCGTTACAACTACGATCTTGACCCCCAGACATGCACGTTAGAGGGTGACGTCCGTTTGATCGGCTCACGAAAAGACGATCGTTATAAACGAATTACCGTCATTTCTAGCTGGGGGGTCTTCATGATAAGGTTGACACCGTTATCGACTCTTACGAAAGTGTTTTGAAGACGCCTAACCATCTATTTGCACGCCAGCACAATTTCGATCGTAGTATCGTGTCAGGAGTTACCTAGCAAGTTCGTCTTTGTTGACACTGGATCAAGTTCAATTAGAATTACAATCATACAATTCTTGGAAACCTCAGGAAGTTCATCATAGAACAGTAAAATTTGGTAAACAGGCTTCTGAGGACTCTTAGAGACTTTTGAGGATAGAAATAATTGTAAGCGAGTCAGAAAAGCTGTTTGAGCAATGAAAGTCAACTCCCCTTCGATATGTTCAACTGATAAAGACTAGGAAGAAGTCAAATCAGCTGATTGAGTGAAGGCTGACATGTCTCTAGATCATCGTAGAGCGACGCAATTTGGTATACCCTTTGATGTTGAACGTGATTGGAATGATCACATTAGCTGGGAAATTGTTAAGCGCTTTCTGAAGGATGATTATTTTAGCACCGAGTAACACAAGTGGGGCTGTGCAACGCTCGGGTAACCAACAAGTTACACTATAATAATCGGGTTTCACTTCGACTAGGTTACCATTGGCTTGACCAGACACTGATTGATCGAAATCGAAGTCCTTAAACAAGGAGTTCTCTCTTAATTATTGCTTTATGGAACTTTCTCTTCAATCTACCCATTCCATCGCCCTATTCAGCTCTGGTATCATAAGCAGTCTCTGATTCAAAGGTGTAATCTTGCTAAGTTGGTGACTTTTTTTGATCGCTGGTAGTTCTGAACCTGATACAGTTTCCCTTTTAGTAGGTAGCTAGTAATTCATATTCGTTCTTCGGTAAATAGTGGTATACCATTCTTATGCCATAAAAAAAGGTGTAGTATCTATTTTGTGCCAACCAAACAGACGAAAAATAACAAAATAAATCCCCCCCCCCCTCTGTCAATTACTCTGGTTTTGGTTTATTATTTTCAATAATGAACCTTTGGAATCGAAAAAAAAGTTTAACCCCTCCTCCAAATTTGTTGGTTTACGTTTCAAGGTATACGTAGAATCCAAAAATCAAATAAAAATTTGGCCGTCTGTCCGCCGTACGCGGCACTTTCCCCACTTGGCATTGACCGATTTTGATGAAATTTGGTATGTTGGCTCCATTTGGGGTCTAGCTGTGTCCCAAGGTCTAGTTGGTTGATGTAGGTCACTTCTAAGGGTTGAAAAATAAGGTTTGAAATTTTGAAAACGCCCTAACTCGAAAAATTTTGATATAGAGGTATTGTTTTTCTTTTATTTTAAAATAGTATAGGATTTTTTGAGACCACGCGAGCCTTGTTGGACAAACCGTTCGCTCCCTACGAGAATTTAAGGGTTGGTCTTACTATAAATCAGAAACACGCGTGTGAATCGCAAAAGAGGCCTAATCTCCGTTCAAATGTTAGCTGACCGAAATGCGGTCGATGTTTTTCTTCAAGTTGGTTGGTGGCAACAATGGCAAAGCCGTGTTCTTTGCAGAAGAGTGATCATTTAGAAAAATAGTAAACCTTTGTGTAATAATTTGCAGCGTTTTTTGGTAGGTTGTAACTAAAGGCCATCGATGGGTGGTATCTATGACATGGCGAGATCTCTTCAGTAGAATGATCAGGAGACCACTTTTCACACAGCTAATCTGCCTTATTTGGCTTTCTTTCGACTTAGATCAAAACAAATCTGACCAAAAGTCTTCCAAGTGGACGTGGCACATAGCTTTATTGTATCCATAAATCGATTGTTTAGATGATTGCATGATTATGCGAAAGTAAAATTTCAAAACATCAATCTCTAAGTGAAAGTAACTTGCAGTACCCTTGTAAGGGACCATCTATACGCCAACCAAAATAATCACTAAACATTTGATCGAAATCGGACAATAACTTAGTGTAGTTCGCCTGTTACAAGGACTTCATGATAGACAGTTTCGAAATCAAAATTGGTCGTGAACGTAAAACGCAAATGGAATTTTTTTGTTTTATCTCGAAAAGTGAAAACAATACTTTCTCTAACTTGGTAGATTCGGAAGCGAAAAGGCCGTCCTGGCTAAAAAAATAAACAACCGCTGAAAATGGTTTAAATCCATCCTATGTCACATAAATGAGTTTGCGACGGTTCCCGTTGAAAGTCAAAAACCCACAAAATGTTTTTGTATAATGGATAACGGTGCACTCTGAAGAACATTTCACTCATACCACAGTTGATCAGCATAAAATCTGCGTAAACAGTGGTTCAAGCAAATCGAGCGTCAAAGATTGGCAATTTTTCCCAACTTACCTGAAAAGTGGGTAGCGGTAATGTTTAAACACCCTGTACCTCAAAAACGGCTACTCCAACCTGCCAAATGGGTGTGGCACATTGCTTCCTCGTTCCCATAACCCGATTGTATAGATGATCCGATGCATAGTAGTTTATCTCAAAACATTAATCTCTAAGTCCTCTCACTACCCTTATAGGGGACCATCTACACGCTAATCTGAACAATCCTCAGAAATTTTGTCGAAATCGGATGGAAAATGTAGAAGTTATGGCTGTTACAAATAATTCACGTTTGCGCATGCGCAGGAACTATTATTATGGGGGAGATGATTTTCATAGGGGACCATCAACACGCAAATCTGAACAATCCCTGAAAATTTCATCAAATTCGGATGAAAAATGTAAGTGTTATGGCTGTTACAAGGATTGTACATTTGCGCATGCGCAGCGGCAACTGTCAATTATAAGGCCTTGATTTTCATTGGGGACCATCTACAACCTAATCCGCATTATTCCTGAAAATTTCATCAAAATCGGATGAGAAATGTAGAAGTTATGGCTGTGGCAAGGATTTCATGACAGACAGACTTACAGACACACATACAGACAGACAGACAGGGAACCAAAATTGTTCAGAAAGGTCTGAAACGTAAAACGCGAGTGGAAATTTCGATTTTGGAGAACTTTTTTTTCAACCTTTAAAATTGAAAACAAAGCTCCGCTACCTTGGTAGACTCGGTTGCAAATTTTCACGCAAGAACGTTGTACAGCATCAAATTCTACGTTGGGAGAGTTTCAATTTTTAAAACTCAGTCACTCCTATGCATGAAATAAAAGCTGAACTCTGGCTTAGATTTAACGGCTGAACTAATTTTAACTTTTCAGTAAATATTTCGACGTAAAATTTCATTCTGATTAACTTTGGTATGGACAAAACTGTCTTTAAAAAGCAGAATTATCAAGCTATACGTTAAAAACTGAAAAAAGGCCAAAATTTAGTGGTTTTTAGGCTCTCAAAAGTTAAGCACATCTCAGAAACCATTTCAAACTCATATACGCCTTATTTGGGTGGTCCAGGATGGATTAAAACAATTTCCAGCTTGTGCTCATTTTAGACAGCAAGTCTAATCAGTAAGGCAATGAATCCGTTGATAGGCAAAATTTGTTTCTATATGCATAGCCTATCAACGGATTCATAGCTTTACTGATTAGCCTGAATATCATTTCAATGATATTTAACCCGTCAAAGACATGCGGGTCCTCCAAAAATTGAACCACTGTATGGTTAGTTTGCAAGTCTGTGGACTTCTGCATAAGGTACAAAGATACTTACATTGTACCAGCGAAGGGTTAGTTTGCAGGCCTATGGAATCCTCCATATGGTATGAGCATGCGTAAATTGAACTAGCGTATGGCTAGTTTGTCTACAATGACAATTTCCAAGTAAAAAACATCCTCGTTTTTGAATAGGTAAATTACAATATTCAAAAGACGACTTACTTCCTGGGATGAAAGGTGCGATCGAAGTAAACTGGAACTCTGGTGTGCAGGTCGGAAGGTCTACGTGACAGCGAGAGAGAACGGAATGAAGACTCGAGGAGGCACCACGAATGCAAACCTCAAAACCTGGTAAGACTGGCTCCTATTTATAAACTGAGGCTGTCAGTGATAATTTCCACGGGAGTTTTATACGAGTTTTGAAGAGTGTGGGACTCCTTTCTTTTTTCTCGGCTCAATCTCCGTTCGTCATCGCACGTTCAATTTGAAGGGGCGACAAGGAGATTCGGTGGTGGGGCGACGATTGACGGAAGCTTCGGGTCGTTCCGCTCGAGAATCACGTTAGGAAGCGGTGACTCATACGGCGGCTAGAGCCCGGTCCTGACCTTGTCATTCCGTTAGAGTCATCGGCTTGTGGCGCAAAAATTATTGGCGTCGAACTTCCTACCAGCAGAGACTGACCTGATCCAGGGAAATCTGGTCCACAACTGGCGGTTACTCGGATTGGACGAGTTTTCCCACCAGCAGCGAAATCAAGTGATGGACAAAGCACTCGCCTGCAAAGAACACAGTTTTGCCATTGCCACCACCTACTAACCGTATTTTCGTTTCATAATCAAGTTTATTTTCAAGAAAGAAACGCTTCAGGCTCAATGCAAAGAAATAGGGAGTTGTTGCCTTCATTAGGAAATTTGAATACTGGTTGCTTAGGACGCTTTCGTATTCGTCCAAACTTCAAGTCCGTATAGGGAGTCCTACAGAGCTCTGGATGGTCTCATTCGATTCTAAAAATTCGATACTATTTTAAATTTATAAAAAACAATACCTTTGTATATTCATAGTTTTTGAGCTAGGGCGTTTTAAAATTGCCTCCCTTATTTTTCAATTCTTAGAAGTGACTGACATCAACCAATAGCTTCGGGGCACAAATAGAATCCATATACTAAATTTCATCAAACTCGGTCAACAATGTCCAAGGAAAGTGCCGCAAACGGACGGAAACATTTTTATTCAATTTTTGAATTCTACGTACCTTGAAACCTAAACCAAATCGAAGTTTTCGTTCGATTTTGGTTTATTATTTGCAATCGACTTATTTATTTATCGACTTATCGATTTATTTGGAATCGACCAAGAAAAAAAATTGTACCCCCCCCTCCCAAATTTGTTTTGTATGTTAAAATTTGGTTTGTTTGTTGGAATCGACCAAAGAAAAAAATGTATTCCCCCCCCCTCAAATTTTTTTGTTTTGGTCGGTTTCGAAGGTTTATTATTGAAAATTGTAAACCATAACAGTCCCATTCGTGCAACATTAGTTAATGAGCTAACTTTCAACCTGATTTTCAGCCATTTTTGACTCACAAAATCCTACTGACTCCAACTTTTCTTGCTAAATTGAGTGATCGAAATTTTGAAAAAATACATAATATTTTTATCGTTCTTTCCTTTGAAATACGTATTTGGAGTCACAACGGCAGAGTAAATAGTTGTTGGGAGTATCGACCAAGAAATAAAATTTTACCCCCCTCAAAATTTATTGGTTTACGTTTCAAGGTACGTAGAAACCAAAAATCTAATAAAAATTTGGCCGTCCGTCCGTGTACGACGTACGCGGCACTTTCCTTAGTCCCATAGACCGATTTTGATGAAATTTGGTATATGGGCTCCATTTGGGGTCTAGTTGTGTCCCGAAGCTTTTGGTTAATGTAAATCACTTGTAAGGGTTGAAAAAGGAATTCAAATTTTCAAAACGCCCTAGCTCAACAAATGTATATATTAAGGTGAAGTTTTTCTTAAATTTATAATAGTAGTGCATTTTTAGAATCGAATGAGACTACCTAGAGCTCTATAGGACCAACCGTTCGCTCCCCATGAGAATAAATAAATAAAATAAATCAGAAGCACGAGTGTTACTAATCGTAAACAGGCCTAATCTCCGTACAAATTTTATCTGACCAATCGTTGTTCGTTTCTTGGAGTTGTACTCAGTTTTGCGTCCTTAGCAACCAGTGTTAAAATTTCAAAATGGAGACACCCACAACTCCCTATTTCTTAGCATTGAGCGTGGAGCGTTTATTTCTTCATAATAAAGTTGATTGTGAAGGTAATAATATTACCAACATATATTATAGGTTGGTAGGTAGTGGCAATGGTGAAGTTTTGTTCTTTGCAGGCGAGTGTTCCATACTTTTAGTCTGTAGGAAATCAAAAATTGTCCCTCAAAGGTTTGCCCTCAGATCGACAATTGCCGCTAGTGTCACCAACGTTGTGACAATAACTCTAAACCACCGCCGACAGAAGAAGAAGAAATTGCTACATACTTCCAATTCTTCTCCGCTCCTCTCCTGCGCTAATGCGTTGTTAAACATGAGTCACCTAACCCCAAGCCTTCTCTCGGTGAATAGTTTCGCACAAAAAGGAATCGCATCCTTCAAAAATGTGGGAAATCCTGGGGCTACGACAGTCGACGAAGTCAAACGGATTTCAATGTCGCACCCTTCAGGGAGACCAGGGAAACCCAACCCGAATGCCCTTCGATGCAAGTAAACACATTACTGTTTAGTATTTAAAAGATCTCCACCTTCTGAATAGCACCATTCAGTGAGTGACAGTTCTCAGCCTACAATGTCTTCTTTCGTGAGTATATACTTCAATGCAGTCTTGTACAGCTTGTACATAGATTATGATTATATTCTAACTCAGATTATGTTAGTGTTATGTAACCCTCATTACCTAGTTCAGAAACTAGTATAATTTTAAATAGTATTGCTTCCTCTTGGGTAGGGTCCTTTTCGTAGTTTGTCTGAGTGTTTTAATGTTAGTGTTTATACTATTGTCCATTATATTTGGTTAGTAAGAATATGATAGACAGTTCCTCACAATTTCCAGCACCAATGATAAACCAAACGAGGTATTCCAGCTCTTCGCATTAATTACTGGAAATTGAAAAAAAAAAAACGAGTTTTTGCACATTAATAGTTATTTTCAATAATGTTTTTTATGTTGTTCAGGAATGATCTATCAATTCAATTTAAAAAAAATTAACTGAGATTCATTCAACGGAATTTAACTCCCAGGCTGAATGCTCCAACAATGATGGTGAAATAGCGTTGACTGGCCTTTTGATTGCTAGTTTGTCGAAAATCTGACACCTTTTGAACATATATGGGGATAGTAGAATCTTGTACGAACATGATCACAGAAAAGTATACAACAATACGAATTTTGGAGATTCAAGAGATTTGGATGTGAGCATACCATTTTCAAATCTATCAAAAAAGGGGAGACATTTATTGATCATTTTATGAGTGAAAAAGTCGGACAAGGACTCTAGTAGGTAGTTCTCGAAACGAAAAGAAACATTGATTTTTCAAAAGTTCAAATTGGTATGACAAAAGTTCAAATTGAAATGCCAAAAGTTCAAATTGAGTTGGCAAAATTTATTACGAAATGGTTTTTTTTGTAACTTTAACTATCTTTGATCAGACCTGAAATTTTTAACGGAATTTGATTCTTGGCTGCTAAGGAAGCAAAAAAAAAAAAAAGTGACATGAACTTCTACACGAAGGAAGAAGAACAGCTGAAATTTGCCTCACGAACGTTCATATGCGAAGCGTTGCGTAGTGAACGTTCATATGCGATTCACATTCGTGTTCCTGATTCACCATTCGTTTAAATTACGGAGCAAAGAAGAAAGGAACCTCCCTACAGAAGGCCCGAAGAGACTAGTAAAGTTTAGGTAGGTCTGAAGGACAAGGGAAAGGTGGTGTGAGGGAGACTCTCGTGTGAGGGAGACGGGGCTCTGTCTCACTCTGGGTGGTGTCAAAAAATTCTAAAAATCTTAAAAAAAATTACCTATTGAAAAAACTATTTGTATATCGAAAGTTTTCGAGTTATTTGTATATATATTTGTATATCGAAAGCTGAGGAGTTTTGAAAATGTATTACCCGACTTTTTATTCCTTAGAAGAGACCGACAATAATCAAAACCTACGGGGCACAACTACACCCCAAATGGAGTCGGCAACCCAAATTTCATCAAAATTGGTCCACGGGATCTAAGGAAAGAGCGCAAGCCCAATCGGCGTGATTTTCCACTTATTAAATAGTATGAGGATATGAGGGTATGAGGAGGAGTACGGAAGAGGTCATCGGAACGGTGCGTCCACAGACAATCATACATAAGATGATTAATAACAAGTCGAGCTGGGACGCAATGGCAGTATTTGTCACAGCAGTCCTCAAAGCAAAAAAGCTGGATGGAAGAGGGGAGGAAGAAGATGAGGAATAGAATTGAAGGAGAGACCAGAAGTAGGAGCAGCCTTTTGGCACAAAAAAAGGGCTCACCCTGAAGTAATACTGTACAATTGGTTCCGGGGTGAGTCCTAAGCAGAGGGAGTGGGGTTTTAGTTGGTAGGCCCAATGCTGGGGAGTCCAACACTGTTGGGATGAACTTCCCCTTCGCTCTTGAAGATTTCCCCCACTCCCATAAAAAAAAAATAGTATTGAATTTTTAAAATTGAATGAGACTACCCATAGCTTTGTAGACACAACCGTTTGTTCCTTAAAGTTGGGACGAATGGTAAAGGAGAAACACGATTGTGAATCGCTTCTTTTGTTCTTTATTCAGGCGCATGGAACCTTGAGGAGGTCATGGGCTCCATATACATAATAAATAACAAACCTATAACTTGTAAAACAAAGATAAAGAGTTCAGTTTGTAAATAATATATATGTTTCTCAGGTGAGTAGAGTAATTTCTGAGGAGGTCTCCGAGATTTCGAGTAGGAGGTGCAGGAGGTAAATCAACAAAGCAAATGGTTGTTCATTGAAGGAGATAGGTCAAATCTCCGTTCAAAGTTTAGCTGATAAAATGAAATCTTCTTTCGTTCTCCGAATAGAGGTTCATGTCACTCAGTTGTACTTATTTAGCAACCAGCAACAAAATTTCGTCTTGAAGGCACCCACAACTCCCAGGTAACGATGTTTCGGTGCTAGGTAGGTACTTTCTGTCAAAATAAACTCGATTTACCTAGATCTACTCAGAAAAACAATAAAATGGAGTGTAGGTAATAATTTGCAGCGTTTTTTTGTTCAATTCCAAAATTGAAAATATTAAACCAAAATGAATAAATTGATATATCGAGGATGAGGTATACTCTTGGAATAAGAGAAGTTGTGAGGAAGCGACCCCATAGCATGACACCAGTCAAGGTACCTGGGAGGACTCGGGTGGTGATATCACGGAGCCCATCTGCCGAGATGCCCAACTCGAGTAGCTCCTTGGCATTTTTTCTGCAGCAAACCACGCGCCATGACTCCCCTCTTGCCTTTACCCAAGATGGATTATGGAAATCACCTCTGCAAGTTGGTGGGTGTGGGTTGCAAAGACTGGAAAAATTAATCTTCTACACGTCTTTCTATCTATTGAAATTGAATCCATTGAAATCATTTTCCCTGAAGCTTGTTTATGTTAATAAAAACGGTCCTTGTAAACTCCGAACGGCGCGCATTCGTCAATCCCAACCGCCCATACCCCATCGCGTCATAAGACAAAATCACTGTCCTTCTCAACCGTGAGATCAGCGGTTCTTTATACGATTTCGCATCCAACTCAAGGATACCGATTTCAATAATGAATACGATTATTATTAATAGGATAATAGGACAATGGTTCCAAAGATAACTCTGCATCGGCATTAAAGTACAATGGGCGAACAGGGAATTGCGAAACGAAGACGCTCCCCAGTCGGAGAATGTCCGCCGATCTGTCAATATGACAAGCCGTTGTACCACCTTCCTTCGAATACATTTTTCTTTTGATGTTTTCCCTCGAGTGGAGTTTTACAAAGAACATTTCCGATCGTGGGCAATAAATGAGGCGCACCTCCCTCCAAGGAGGCACTATGCTAACTAGGTGTTGCATATTGCATTTACTGCCCGATTGACAGGGCAGTTAAGGGTAAGCCTTCTGCCCGTATCTTCCGTGTCTCTATCATTTGTTTCTCTCTCGAATAAAAGTGTCGTTTAATTTCGACGATTCTATTTTCTACTCATTCTTGGGCGACATTATGTCGAGGTAATGTCGATTCTAGAGCCAGAAAATCACAATTAAGTGACGGAAATCGATGACAACCGAGACTAATCTCTGTGGTATTTTGATTTTTTTTTGAAATATTTATTAATTTTTTTTCAATCTCGCTGGACTATTGGAGTGGAAGTGGTACTCTGGAAATTAAACTGAATTAATAACCATTCAAAGCACATATGAAGTTGAGGATGGCAGGAATTAACTTTTCAAAACATCGAACTCAAAGGCCTGAAAGGAGTAGTAGTTGAGTACGTGTCTCCCATGTGATAATCTCGCAAACCGTATGTGACTGATTGATTTACAAAATAATAAATAGTCAGGGTCCCTTTAGGAGGTTGTCTTCCTTATCAACAGGACTCGTAATTACCAAAATAGAAGAAAACACCCCTTAGAAGTGACTGACATTAACCAAAAGCTTCGTGGCACAACTAGACCCCAAATGGAGCCCATATTCCAAATTTGAACCAAATCGGTCCATGGTTGCTAAGAAAAGTGCCGCGTACGGCGGACGGACGGAAAATTTTTCATTCGATTTTCGGTTTCTACGTACCATGAAACGTTAAACATCAAATTTTGAGGGAGGGGGGGTTAAAAAAAATTAGTCTTGCTCGATTCCAATGTTTAAAAAAATATTTTAATTTTAATGGTTAAAAAAACTCTTTTAATTAAAAAAATTAAAACCTCATACAATGTGAACTTACTACCTAGTTATTACAAAATGAAATAAAACTCTATGTTTATAATTCCTAAAAAGTAGCGATAAAAAATTATAATATAAATAAATAACTATAACGAAAACAAATTTATTGAAGCACCTCAAAGGAGGAGGTTCGAAGAATGGGTATTTCGTATTTCATGTCTTGATACTAAATTTATGTTCAAATTTTGATTAGAAGTTCGCGGTTGCCTTGCTGCTGGTGGTGGCAGTAGTAGCTCAAGATGAAATAGCCGATGAAGAAGTCGAGGGTCGCACGTTCGGACATCTCGCCAAGCCTTTGAAGAAGTTGGGTCACCGCCTTGGACAGTATTTGGTGTACGCAACGAGTGATAACTACTACCCTCATCAGTGAGTGCTCAAATATATCCTTAATTACTTCCGATTCTGTTCCCTTGATGAGTTATTTAGTGGAGACATGTGCGCCCCATCAGGTTCCATTCGAGACTCCAGAGTTTCGCTGAACGTCGTGTTCGCCATAAACCAATAACAAAATACGACAATATTAATATTAAATGTGTTCTTTTATTTTTGGGAGTTAGAGATAGGTAATAATCACAACTTGAGAATAAACAGCTTGTGTAATGTAAGGCTTCACATAACTGCCTTTACCGGAAAATCCCCAAAAAATATCGTGCTCTTTATTTCTTTTATCTATCACTCTCGGCGATTATTCAATGTTTCAAATGAATTATAATCAACAATTCACTATTACCATAATTAGTTCTTTTTTAGATTTTATACATTTTTTCGTCGCTTTCTCTTCCTTTTTTTTCTTTCATTTCACATGTTTCCCTCATCTTCCCGCTCCTGGCTAAGGCCCTGGATATCCCGATACCTTCGTATAAATTCAATATTGATCCTCATCTGGGCGCTCCATTTCCATCCCAGCAGTCATTTCCATGAAGATCAAAACGACAATAATTTTATATTCTTTTCTCTCGTGCTCTTAGTGTCCCAATTAATTGTACGAAGAATCTCATTAACCCTCAAAATTGGAGCAGAATATTCTATTATTTTTTCTATTACTATACCTACTTCGAAATATATTCATGAATGCTCAAATGTTCCAATTTCGATCTGCAGGTACCACCCTCCCATCGTCCATCACAATAACCACTTCGGAGGTTACTACGGGGGCTACCAGCCTGGCTATGCTGGACATCATGCTCCAGGATTTGTTGGTGGGTTCCGAGACATCGATGTTTGAGCAGCCACTATTGCTCAGAACTACACTTATGTACATTATACCTCATTAATTGTGATACTAAATTAAATCGGTCAAACCGTTTTCAAAACGGGAAAATTGTGATAACCACTCATCAACCACGTGTAAATATCTTGTAAATAAATAAATAACCTCCGTCTTGAAACTTTTACTATCGTCATTCATGTCAAGAAAATTCTTGTGAATACTTGTTGATTATCTGGGACGGATTATAGTTGTTTACAAAACACTCTCGTTTTCTTCCACTGATTGAATAATACGACGAAATAACACTCTGCTCTCTCCCAATCACGACATCAACACGTTACCGATGCCTGGTACCATTGTTTTTACCATAATAATTATCATAAAAATATATGATAGGTGTTCGTGGCCATCGAGCTTTTGATTTTAGGGGTGTTAAATTGTACAACGGTCTTCCTGAGCAAATTCGTTCACGCACCTCCCTCGAGAAATTTAAGAGTGGTAGGCTTGGCACTCACTATTCCGTTCAAGTCTCAAGTTAAATTTAATCTAAATTAAGTTAAATTTAATTTAATTAAGTTAAGATAATCCAAGGGAGAAAAAACTAACAAAAAAGTGAAAACTAGCAAAAAAATACAACTTTTCATCCATGTTCATTTCTTCATATATTTCTCTCTCACAAAAATCGTAATTACATAAGTATTATGATAGGAAATTGTAAGATGACTCATCCCCACAGCACAGGTTCCACGTCCAGTGGAGAGTAGCGATTGGTACTATATTTTTGCCTATGAGATGTACTTGGATACTATTATTTTCTTTTTCAAATAAATGCACTAAAAAACCTAACTACGTCCTGAAAGTCACTTCATCAACATTCCAGCTGTACGAGAAAACACTAATAAAGATCTCCTCCGCACCGAAATTCATAGAAATATGGGTACCTATGTATTTTGGTGGGTTTGTGAAAACCATTAGAAAGTCATGTGGGATGGTATCATTAAATACATGCACAAGTATTCTCATTAAAGAGTAATCTGAATTACCAATCAAAAGTTCTGGTGAAATACTTCAGTAGGGGTAATAAGGGACTTTTAGCCACCCCCCACCCCCAACCCCCACATCCCCCCATGTACCCCATCAGCAGTGCGGGGGGTGAGGGGTCAAAAAGTCCCTTAGGGGGGTCCAGCCTTGCCTCCACAAAGGCCGGCGTTTCAACGTCGCCACGCTGGCCTTTATCAGTGGTGTCAGACCTAGGTAATAGACCTGCATTATCTTATCGTAATAGACCTGCCTTTATCGCTACCGTACCTGCGTTGTGAATATTATCAAACCCGCACGCTCTTAAAATGGGATTTCATCCACCTGCAAAAGCCGCCATTTTGACGTCGACATTCCGCCTATTTGAAACAACATTTTGACTCGATTATATTGGGGCCACCTTCTCAGCCCCCAAAGGCTGTCCTAGTATACGAGAGTGGGTGAGAAAATTTTCCCTACGATAAGGTACGTGTGAGCCTAGGGGGAGTGATGGGGTCGAGTTAAAACGCAGAACCAGCAAAGCTAGTGAGTACGATATTTATTGATTCAATAATAGGTGCAGGTAGGATAACAGCGTGCCGAGTATTAAGAGTAATTGTGCGGTCCGGGCTCACTGGTGCGTGAACCGGTGGCAGTGGGGCATGTTCCAAAATATAAGTCAAAATGCCGTTTCAAATAGGCGGAATCTCGACGTCGAAATCTCGGCTTATGCAGGTCTACTACCTAGGTATGACACCACTGTCAAAGGCCGGCGTGGCGACGTTGAAATACCGGTCTTTGCAGAGCTCCAAGTTCAGGGGGCAACACGCCACTCACAAAGGCCCGCGTGGCGACGTTGAAACGCCGGCCTTTGGGGAGGCAAGGGTGGACCCCCCTAAGGGACTTTTTGCCCCCTCACAAAAAAAGTCCCTTATTACCCCTACTTACTTCCATAATTTCATTAGTTCACCTGTGAGGGTATGAAGGTCAATAACTAACTTTCTCCTCTTGCCACATCCTAAATCATTATTTGGACAACGGTTTTCAAAATGAAGAGGAAGCAACGATGGACGGTCTCTCAGAAGATTCTCAGGATTAGTGGAGAAATCTCGGTTCGATTTTCTTGAAAGTTGCAGGTGTGATGAGAAGTAGCATCGTGACTCCCATAAATTTCGTCAAAATTGGACAAACAGCAGCTTGTGCACCCACACAAAAGTGAGTTTACTTAAACATAAATATCTCACGATTGATTCTCTCACATTTGAATAGTAGTTTGAGGCAGTGTCCTAGAAAAAAGAAATATTGGTACACGTAAAAAAACCAAAAAATCACGAACGACTTCACAAACGTTTTGCTGTTCATCAACTCGGAAAATCAGCAACACGATCATGAAAATCAAGCTTTGATTTGAGAATCTTATCAGTAGTTCCGCTACGTATTATAAAAGAAGGGACCTAACCAAGCATTTTTACTTTAACTAATGGTACATGTTTTCGAAATTTGGACTAATGGTCCATATTTTTTTGATCTGAAATGTGGTCAGAAAAATTAGCGATATGATATTTCAACTTCACTTCAATTTCACTTCATCAGATAATTGCTGAAACATTCCAAAAGCCGCATCAGCTTTCATGAACGTATGAAAGTACAATACAAATGTAGGTAATCGATTAATTTTTCATAATATTTTTTTTCATTTTTCTGAACAATTGGTCATTAAAGTTATGTAAACCAATAATAATTTTATGATAAACTAGGATGAATTTGAAAATCAAGAATCTATTTTGTATCTCTCTCTCTCTCTCTATTGGATCTTGCTAGCCGAGCAAATGAACGTCCTTCGACAATGACGTGCTCAGGCCTGACTTACGTTGTATCTAGGCCGATCTGTGTGGTAAACACCTAACTGTATCCTAGCACTTGGAAGTCGAGGTTTTCATGAATAGAAAATGAAGGAGGTTCCTACCTAATTCAAAAAAGTACCCCAAAAGATACTGATTATTTCCACGCTTACTGGTGGATGCATATCTACTTATAAACCAGAGCATCACAAACAATAGATTTTACGTAATTTATTTTTATTCATAAGAGTAAAACTCTTACAAATAATTTTTTTACCAAAAATCTCAACAAGTCCCGAGTAAAAAATCCTAAAATGGATTAATCGGAGCATCATTCATATCATGTAATTCTACAGCAAGCTGTTAGGCAGTATGACATACATTGTAGTAAAGACAGAAGAATAAAAGTCTGAAAAAACCATTTGGATTTTAACACAGAATGTGTTTTTGCGATGACCTACCGAAAAAAAATCGTCACGAAAAAGTGACAAAAAAAAAACCGTTACGCGCCTTTTATAATGATTTTCACGTGCAACCAAGCCGTTGGTAAGGAAATAGAACTCCCGCAGTGTTCATTGCACAGAAATTGTTCACCATTCGTTGGAAAGCTCTCAATTTATATAGTATTTTTCTTGTAGTTACATATTCATTTATATAACATTTATAGGGTTTTAGACCAAATTAAATGTCTAACAATTATTTATTTTATTATTGCCAAAGACTCCACATTTATTATTGTTGTTTTTTATTTAACGGATGACTAGCATCGCAAAAACACATTCTGTGTTCCTATGATTTCATACAGAGTATGGAAAAAGAAATAAACCGGGGGGTGCAGGGGGGCGGAGCCCCCCGCCGAGGCGCAAAGCGCCGAGTTTTGTTTATTATTTTCAATAATGAACCTTTGGAATCGACCAAGGAAAAAATTTTAACACCCCCTCAAAATTTGATGGTTTACGTTTCAAGGTACATAGAATCCAATAATCGAATAAAAATTTGGCCGTCCGTCCGCCGTCCGCGGCACTTTTGCCACTTAGCATTGGCCGATTTTGATGAAATTTAGTATGTAGGCTCCTTCTGGGGTCTAGTTGTGTCCCAAAGATTTTGGTTGAGGTAGGTCACTTCTAAGGGTTCCAAAATCAATTTTGAAATTTTGAAAACGCCCTAACTCAAACAATTTTGATATAAGGTATTATTTTTCCTTCAATTTAGATTCTATAGAATTTTTAGAATTTTTTGAGACCACGCGGAGCCCTGTAGGATAAACCGTTCGCTCCTTAAGAGAATTTAAGGGTTTTACGTACGGTAATCAGAAACACGAGTGTGAATCGCAAAAGAGGCCTAATCTCCGTTCAAATTTTAGCTGACCGAAATGCGATCGACGTTTTTCTTCATGTTGGATGGTTGGTGGCTTTGCAGACAAGTGATCAATATAGAAAAACAATAAACCATTGTGTAATAATTTGCAGCGTTTCCACCCGATTCTGATGGAATTTTCTGGGATAGTGTGTTGGTTTGTAGATGGTCCCCTATGAGGGAGGACTTATTTTTTCTATTACATAAGTTTTAACCGTTTTCTATACTTGACCAAAATTTTTTTATAATCACTAATTTTTACAATTTAAGATTCTATGGAATTTTTTGAGACCACCCGGAGCTCTGTAGGACAAACCGTTCGCTCACTACGAGAATTTAAAGTTTGAACGTACGATAAATCAGAAACACGAGTGTGAATCGCAAAAGAGGCCTAATCTCCGTTCAAATTAAAGCTGACCGAAATGCGATCGATGTTTTTCTTCATGTTGGATGGTTGGTGGCTCTGCAGACGAGTGATTTATATAGAAAAATAAAAATAATAAACCATTGTGTAATAGTTTGCAGCGTTTTGAATGAAGGAATAAAATGAAATAACGATGGAAGGGGAAAAATTAAATGAAATGAGAAGAAAGCAGGGGAAATGAGGAGTTCTTGTTGCCATTGTATTGGTACACTAGTGAAATCCGGTTATTAGAGCGAGTGGTTTGCGTGAACATGAGTGTAAAAGATAGCTCACACAAATCACTATCGTTCGACCTGTGGACCCTAATCAACTACACCTGTATTTTCAGGTTCACCTTATTATACCCCGACACGGAGATAAATATCGAATTAGTCAGAACTTAACTAATTCACAAGCTAAAAGGTGTGATTCTTCAATCCAGCGTAAAAAATCTAGAGTGGTTATTATTTTTCTATAACTTTTTCTTTCTCATGACTAACCTTACAAATAGTGATTCAGAACTCACGATCATGAAGTACCCTTCTATATTGTGTGAGGTACGAAAATAGGTAATGGGAAAGCTTACGCTAATCCTGAAAATCTGGAAACTTTGGTTAGATATACGAGCAAATTATACTTTTCGTACTTCTAGCAAATTATTGACTACTAGCTGAAAAGCCTACTAAAATTAGGCAAAAACGATTCCTGCGACTCTCTCCTCCACCCACTCCCTCCGACTCCTCCCGTCTCCGATTCCGCCGACTCTCCCCACTCCCACGACCCCTCCAACCCCTCAGTGCATACATATGTACGGTTGGCGTTTTATGTATATAGATATTTTTTTCGAGTATTTGTGAATCAGCAAATAAAAAAAGGAAAGGAGAATTGTGAAGAAACAATGAAACCTGCAGAATTGAACGAAACAAATTATTTATTGTCATTTTTAACCTTTAATGGTCATATTTGGAAATGTATTCTAACCCGTAAACATTCATGTACAATATGTTTGTTCGTACAGGGAAAAAATTGTAACTGAATGCAGCATTGATATTTCAGTTACATTGTTAACACAAATGTTATACGTAATATGACAGGTATACCCTCTATAAATCTTATTTTGTACTAACAATAGCACACTATCTACCCAGTTGCCCAGAGGACTACATAAGCTTGCATTAATTATCTTATGATGAGTGAAAAACTCAACAGTAATAATGGAGTAGTCATTCCAAGACACTGGGTACACCTCCAACTGAATGTGGAAACATTCGCTCTCGATAAAAAAATATCACAATTTATATATTAAACCAACTTCTTCTAAGTGGTAATACAAATGAAACATAATGGTACTCAAGTTAAAAGTACTCAACCTTTTAGGCAAAGGCATCGTACAACAATTAAATTAAGAAAATAAATGCTATGAAAAAAGAACATATTTTTAGTTCACACATCCGGTACTTCCAAAATTACCGGAACGAGAAAATGAACTTCAAAAGTAGGATTTACAACATCATGAAAATATGATGTTGCAAGGTAATAATGTAAATATACAATTGCCGAAAAATGCAATGGTTCAACAAAATGGCATGGTTCTTGAAAATTCCCAAGAATTCATATCCGTACACTTAATGAACACCAACTTCTTAAGGACGGTTTTCACAAGATCTATCAAGCCAGAACTGAATTCCTGATGTTGCAAGGTAATAATGTAAATATACAATTGTCAAAAAATGCAATGGTTCAACAAAATGGCATGGTTCTTGAAAATTCCCAAGGATTCATATCCGTACACTTAATGAACACCAACTTCTTAAGGACGGATTTCACAAGATCTATCAAGCCAGAACTGAATTCCGCATAATCTATTAGCTAGGAACAGTCTTACAAAAATTATATACATATAAACACAGCTTGAATGAAGACAATGAGATGGTAAAATTCAGTCATTTGGGATTATCATCCCTTCAACCCCCTTGGGGTCCCTACATCCCGCAGTCTTCATTGATCAAGCTCACGATGAGCGATCATCCTCCGAACCGTCGCCATCTTGATTGGGATCTTCCCCAAGGCCCTGGGTACCAGCATGGGGACTCCATTGTAGTAGACAAACCCAGGGATCCGTTGGTTGGGGGTTGGGTTCGTGCCCGAGACTTCGGCATCAGGCTCGACGAAATCTTTCCCGATCGGGATGTTGTACAATGGCGGCGTCTGGAATGGCGGAGGAAGCTCGTCCGGGTCGGAGGAGGCTGCTGGAGTGAGCAACACGTAGGGGAGAGGGCTGCCAGGGAACATGAGGCCGTAGGAGTCGAACAGATGACTGTCGTCCTTGCTCAACCCTGAGGAAAATCCAACAAAAACATATTACTAAAGGTGGTGATGCCAGAGTTCAATTTTACAGTTGGAAATGGAGAAGATTTTTGGTAGTTCCACATTGCATAAGTCTCTGGAATTCTATTGCTAACTGCCACGACAGTTGCAGGGTCGGTGGTGTGACAACTACTTGCGTGAACTAAAACATTTTTCTCACCAAGCAAAAGGAAGAAAAACTTTTTAAAACTTTGCTTTATTCAGAGGGCTATACAAACGGAAAAATAAAGCAATTGTAAATCATAAATAAAATATAGGTAAAAACAAAAGAAATAATCATAAATTAAAATAAACGTAAAATAAATTATACTAGGAATATTGTTTCGAAGACGGACCTACGATCTAACATTGATATGGATATTTAAGGTAGT
Source organism: Apolygus lucorum (assembly GCA_009739505.2). Lineage (NCBI taxonomy): Eukaryota > Metazoa > Arthropoda > Insecta > Hemiptera > Miridae > Apolygus > Apolygus lucorum. The sequence goes on from CM019183.2 coordinate 19,356,822, forward strand.
TACTTACTGTAAGGGGAATCTGGATTTCCTAGTGTGATAAAGACCGAGCCCACTGGAGACCCGACCTCTTTCTCGATGTCCTCTAGTACGGACATTCTCTCCTCGCTATCAAGCTGGCTCCATTTATCAGGCTGCCTGATCGCCCTGCTGCCCTCACCCTCAGCTCCGGCGACAGGAACCTCCTCCCTTGTAGGCAGCCCTCCTACAGCCAAAGCCAAGCTCACCAGCGCAGCAACTGATAGAATTACCTGTCATTTAAAAAGATAAGAATATTATGAAATACGAGTGATGGTAGAAATTATTTGGCCCGTCGGCCAAGAACTGTTAACAGTAGAAGGATGGACAAAATTATGAAGGTACTTCAAACAAAAAGACCTCTGTCTCAATTATCCTTGGGAGGGCTCTGAGTTTGAGGAACAAGAGCAACCTGCAACGAGCTTGGGAGAGAAAAGTTAAGAATTAAAAGAAATCTTTCTTTTAGGGAAAACGTATTACAGATCAATAATATGTTTTAAGGCAGAAATGTTGGATGTTCAATAAAGAAATTATTAGAATGTGCGATTGGGATGCGTTCATCTCGAAAATAATACTAGGAAGCATATAGGGTGTCTAGCGATTCCCCGAAAAAAAATTCCCTGAGTTTTTTAGGGTCAATTTTCGACTTTTTCCAGGGTTCTAAATGAATTAAAATATAAATAAATGAAATCATTATTTCTCAAATTCAGGGTTTTAGGGACATTTTGAGATGAAAAAGCATTAGAAATATAGTGGCTTATCTCAAAACACCAATCTGTGAGTAACTGTGAGTCCGGGGCAATGATTTTCACCTATGCTCAAATCCGCATAATCGCTGAAAATTTCATCGAAATTGGATGGAAATAGTAGAAGTGGCTATCAGTCAGGGTGATTATTTTCATAAGGGACCATCTGCAATCCAGTTCGCTCAATTCCTGAATATTTAACCTAAATCGAAGAATAACTTCGAATTGTTTTGCCCGTTACAAAAAATTTATGACAGACACAACAGTGACTTCGATTCTTGGATAAAGTCGAGAGTTAACATTAAATACATCGAAACTTTTAGGTTTACTCGAGAGAAACGACCACATCAAAGGCTTGACCTTCGATTGTTTGAAAAAGTCGATAATGAAAGTTAAAATCGTCGGAATTCGTTGGTTTTCTTGAGAGAATCGACCACTTCAAACCTTCTTTGTTCTCACCTTGGTTGTTTGAAAATGTCGAGAACTCTTTCCCTTCAGACTGCCGGAACTTCCCACTAAAACATTTGGTGCTTTGGGCGTTTTGCAGGGGTTTTCGGAAAAAATTGAAATTCCCAGTTTTCCGGTAGAGTAAAATTCCCTGAGTATTCCCAGTTTGCCAGGTCGCTGGACACCCTGAATATAGTTGCCAATTTTGCTGCAGTTTATATTTTTGCATGCAATTTTAAAAACCGTCCATGATGCAACCATAGGTTCTCACCACCTCTCAGAAACAAACTTCCGAGCAACCCAAATATCGATGACGATGAAGGGAATGTGAAGGGGATTGCAATTTTTTTTTTGTTTGACCAAATTTTGAAAAATCAGGGTATTTTGAATGATTTCGAGCTGTGGGGTACGAGTTATGAAGTTTATTCCCCATAAATTGAAATTCATGATCGTTTCGGTCGATTTTAACGGAACTTTTTGCATCATAGTCTGTACCCCAGTCTGAGGAGTTCCCAGTCAGAGTCAATTTTCCAGAGTGAGCTAATCGGAATTTACATCCTAAATGGCTAAATTTGGAATGACACAGATATATTATTACAAAAGGTGACTTGAACCATCAAGACGTTCGGGAAGAAAAACGCTGCAAATCATTGCTCAAAGGTTTATTATTTTCTGTATAGATCACCCTTCTGTATAGATCACTGGTTCTCCATCAAAAGCACCTACCACCATCTGTAATCTCCCTTGACCTTCCCTCTCAAATTTCAGCTTCCTGCGTTCAATAGGATTAAAAATGGCTTCGGAGCTCACTCAGCTGATCAGTGATCTGAAGAGTGAAGATCTCCTCGAATGCTGGAGACGCCTGGGAGAGCACTGATCAGCTGAGTGAGCTCCGAAGCCATTTTCAGTCCTATTGAACGCAGGAAGCTGAATTTTGAGAGGGAAAGTCAAGGGAGAATACAGATGGTGGTAGGTGCTATTGATGGAGAACCAGTGATCTATACAGAAGGGTGATCTATACAGAAAATAATAAACCTTTGAGCAATGATTTGCAGCGTTTTTTACCTACCAACATTTTTTTTACCTACCAACTATTGGTAGGTACTACCTACCACACCATACTGCTTCACACCTTCACAATCAAGTTTATTAGAAAGAACTAAACGCTTCACACTCGATTCGAAAAATAGAAAGCTTCATATGGAAATTTGATTACTGGTTACGCAGAAGGCAAAACTGTATACAAATCGAAGAAATGAACAGCGATCGCATTTTAGTCAGATAAAACTTGAACGGAGACTAGACCTCTTTTGCGATTCACACTCATGATTCTGTTTTATCGAAGGAAAACCTTCAAGTACTCGTAGGGACCGAACGGTTTGTCCTACAGAGCTCCGGGTGGTCTCAAAATTTTTTAAAAATTCAATACTATTTAAAATTGGTGAAAAAACGATACCTTTATTTCGAGAGTTTTCGAGCTAGGGCACTCTGGAAAATTTCAACCCTTAATTTTCACCCCTTAGAAGTGACTGACATCAACCAAAAGCTTCGCGGCACAACTAGACCCCAAATGGAGCCCATATACCAAATTTGAACCAAATCGGTCCAGTGTTGCTAAGAAAAGTGCCGCGTACGGCGTTTGGCGGACGGACGGAATTTTTTTTATTCGATTTTCGTATTCTACGTACCTTGAAACGTAAAACATCAAATTTTGAGGGGGGGTTGAAATTTTTTTTTCTTGCTCGATTCCAAAGGCTTATTATTGAAAATAATAAACCAAAATGGGGTACATCCGTGGAAAAAAATTGAATCTCAAGAAAACCTGGTGAGTTTTGTTTATCCTCAAAATGAGGTTATTTGTGTCGTTTTACCCTATTTGGGCCTTGGAATAAACTGCAATGGAAGTCAGGTTTTGTCAGGTTTGAATATATAGGAGACCAACAGACTGTTTCCATAAGGTATAGGTAGAGGTAAATACGTAAATAGGTAAATACGTTTTTTCAAGCAAAGTGATCCCGTACGAACAAGACACTACTCTGAAAGCTCTATTTCATAGTGCAAAGATGTTTGGAAGGATTTACCTATCTTTTACATTATCTTTCTGATTAGATAGTTTCAGGAAGATACTCGCACAGCTCACTACTTTGCCTCTACATAACAAGAGTAACTGAGAAAGTTTCATACCTAGTTTCTATGAGTCAGTGGATTCGAATATGCCTAAAGCCCAAGCATTTTATTTGTATAAGAATTGAAGAGCGTATACGTACTTGGGCAATAAACAGGCCGCAGCACTTAGCACGGTCTCCGATATCTGTCTAAACATAAATAATGATTCAAGTCAGCTATAATCGTCGTAAGTAAACTTTATCGCGAGAACATTTCTAACATAATTTTGTTCGAATTTTCTCAAATATTTTTGAATTTTCGATGAAAGCCTCCTGAAGCATTGTGACAAAATGTTTTCGTGCAGAATTAGTTGAATCAAATAACTAAATAGGTAGGTGGACGCGGGAGAGAGTCTAAATTTATTAATAAAATTTGGAATTTCAATCAATATACAACGGATAAAATGCTCCAGTTGACACAATCCTACAATATAATATATTGCAATAGGAATGTTTCGAGTTTTTGTTGGTGCTGTCGATATTATCGAGATTTCTACAATAATGATGGTGGAGTCATCGGTGTTAGGCAGTACTTACAGCACCAACAAAAACTCGATACATTCCTAAGCTTAATCATCTTGAATCTAGAATGACTTTCATATTGGAGGTGAAGTTGGACGGTTAAAGAGATTAGCTTTGGAGACTAGCTAAGATTAAGTGTGTCGATTAGTAAAATACAGTAAAAAAGCAGGTTTCTCCTGGAAGCTCTAACAAAACTGACTGCAAATAATAGAAGGACCTACGTCAAGAGTCAAATAACTGCTAACATTCCCCAGCTACCCAATAGGTCTATACCGAGCCATAACTATAATTATGTGCATGTACATATCGAGGGCGAAGTTGGACGGATAAAGAGATCAACTTTGGTGACCAGCAAAGATGTTGAATAGCAAAATGAGGTCTCTACGGGAAGAAGCTCTTACAAAACTGACAACAAATAAAAGGAGAAAGAAAGACCAAGAATCAATTTACCCCTAACTTTTCGAAGCTAACCGATTAATTTATACCGTTTCGTTACCTACCTACTATACATTATGATCTAAGAGTTACTTACCATCATTCCGAGAGGTTGCTGTTTAGTGGAACGGGCGAATTTGAAAAGATCAACTTAGGCAGTAGGCTATTGAAGTGAGGAACTTGACTTGCTACGACCTGACAGAAGATTACGTTCAATTAGCCAAATGGCGTTTCTCAACTGCAAGCTCCTTCAAAAGTGATAGTAAGAGGGGGGAGAGATGTTGTCAAACTGACGTTGGCGAATGAACTAGAAGGGACAATGGTCGAAAGCAGTTTATATAGGACTGGAGAGTTGGGCGAGGGAAGACCCTTCCTTTGAAAATGGGTAGCCATTTTTCTCCGACCTGAATCGGAAAAGGGCGAATGGTGGGGTCGCCAACGGACCCGGTAATTTCCAGGCCCTGAAAATAGGACCAAACGCTTTCTTATCAAACATGCTTATCGGCGCACTGGGAATTTTCTCTTTCTCATTTAATCACTATCTACATTTGGACGGCATTAATCCTTAACTACAAGCGGCCTCCATTGGAACATTTCTACACGCTGGCGGGACTAGTCTGGACTGGAAGCCTCCAGTGCAATTCTAGTGCAACCCAGAAAAAATCACTGGCTCTCAGATCCCGAAGGACTACGGGAAAATTAATAATTTAAATTAAATTGAAGTAAGTGGTACAGATAAATAAGAGCTTTTAGTGTCTGACAAACGGATCGAATAGCAAAAGAGCACTGTGACTATAACGAAGAACATTTTATCATTTATAAATCGGCCAAATAATTGTTCCATGGAAGTCTAAAACACTATCACAAAATTTCAGCCTCATCATTTTGCTTTCGAGTCTACCAAGGTAGCGGAAGCTTTATTTTCACTTTTCAAGGTTGAAAAAAAATTTCTACGAAATCAAAATTTCCACTCGCGTTTTACGTTTCAGACCTTCCTGAACAATTTTGGCTCCGCGTCTGTCTGTCTGTGTGTCTGTCATGAAATCCTTGCCACAGCCATAACTTCTACATTTCACATCCGATTTCAGTGAAATTTTCAGGGATTGTGCGGATTGGCGTGTAGATGTTTTTCTATAAAAATCATCACCCCTAGACTGACAATAGCCACTGCGCATGCGCAAACGTGTTTTTCCTTGTTACAGCCATAACTCCTACATTTCCCATCTGATTACGATGAAATTTTCAAGAATTATGCGAGTTGGGGTGAGGATGGTCCCCTATGAAAATCGTGGCCTCCGAATTGAAAGTGTTTTGTGCGCATGCGCAAACGTGAAATCCTTGTAACAGCCATAACTTCTACATTTTCCAACAATATTCAGAGATTGTGCGGGTTGACGTGTGGATGGTCCCCTATGAGGGTAGTGGAAGGTACTTTGAGATTAATGTTTTGAGATTTACTACTATGCATCGGATCATCTATACAATCGGGTTATGGAAAAGAAGAAGCTACGAGCCACACCCACTTGGCAGACGTTTTTTCATTCAATTCCTAGCATCAACAGTTACTGACATAAAAATGCAGCAAATTATTAGACTAAAATCAATTTTTCTCTTTACTCGCCAGCAAAGAACACAGATTGGCCATTTCCACTACCTACCTACATGGCAATCTCTCGTTCCAACCCAGGGCGGTGATGTTTGGGAAGCCATGAGCGAAATCATCAGAACAAATTCTGATCTCCCCTTAGGGAGACAGCTGATGACGTCCGCGACGCCAAGAATGGCAGTCGGACGAAAATTCAACCTGAAATGGTTGCATACTTTACTTTACTTTTTTTTTTATCTATACAATCGGGTTATGGACACGAGGAAGCTATGTGCCACACCCACTAGGCAGACTTTTTTGTTATTTTTCCGAAAATTCTCCTTACCATAACGAACAACAGAAAATTTATTCTGATGCATCCAAAATTTGAAAAAAGGAAAAACGACTATTACGGAAAAAAGGATGCATGCATTACTAAACAATATGTTTTTATCTTTATTGACCAGAAAATTGTTCTTTAGTATGTCTGAGTAATCATTTGCCTCAGAAAGTTCTTGAAGAACCCGAAAAAATTCATGGAGTTGAAACCGTTGTGACCTAAAATGTTGACGAAAACCTCAACGATGGAAAAAAAAGTCTGTCAAGTGGGCATGGCACATAGCTTCCCCGTATCCATAACCCGATTGTATAGATCAATCTCAAAACATCAATCTTTAAGTACCTGCCACTACCCTCATAGGGGACCATTTACAACAACGGACAATGGACTGGACAATCCTAGAAAATTTCATCAAATTCGGATGAAAAATGTAAGTGTTATGGCAATCTACAACGATTTTACGTTTGCGCATGCGCAGCGGCTACTGTCAATTTTAAGGCCTTGATTTTTATGGGGACCATCTAAAACTTAATCCGCACAATCCCAGAAAATGTCATCGAAATCGGATGAGAATTGTAGAAGTTATGGCTGTGGCTAGGATTTCATGACAGACACACAGACAGACATACACGGAACCAAAATTGTTCAGAAAGGTCTGAAACGTAAAACGCGAGTGGAAATTTCGATTTTGGAGAACTATTTTTTTTTTACATGGATATGTCTTAGTTCTGGGGGTCATTCCAAAATTTTCGACACACAAAACAATGCAACGTTTTTTTTTCTGATGCTGTTGAACGCAGGAAGCTGAAATTTGAGAGGCAGGGTCAATCGATACATACTTCTATATATCATCAAAGTTGATGATCACTGATCAGCTGAGTGAGTTCCAAGGCCATTTCCTCTCCTATTGAACGCAGGAACCTGAAATTTGAGAGGGCGGGTCAATGGAGAATTCTGAAGGCGCCTGAGTGGTCACTGATCAGCTGAGTGAGCTCATCATTTAAATTGCCATCATATCCTTGTATGTACAGATGTATCTGCATGCAGTGTAGATAATCTGGTTTTTTTCAACCTTGAAAAGAGAAAAAAACGTTTTTCTGTTGGATTTCTACAAGAATTTTTGGTTTCGTAAGTTTGGCCGTCCTTCAGTAATTTTTAGGACGTCCCACAGTAAGACTTGGGCGTCCTTATGCGATCGATCTGGGGTGAAGTTGGACAACACTCAACAGAAAAAAAAAATAACCACACAGTAATCCGTTTTAGACCATTCTGAATCCAAATCCGCGAAAAAAACCATAGGTGTATGTCTGTGTGTGTGTGTGTGTGTGTGTAACAAAATCTTGTGTACTCTGCCCAGGCCTTAGTTCTCAACCGATTTTTCTGTTTCTTTTTTTGTTCGTCGCGGAAAACTATCTAGTTGTGCACTACGTCGCCGGAATTTCGAATTTTGCCTTTTAAGGGGAGGAAAGGGGGGGTTAATGCTCGAAAAACGTGCGTTTTTGGGCATAATCTTGTGTACTCTGCTCAGGCCTTAGTTCTCAAACGATTTTCCTGGTTCTTTTTTCGTTTGACGCGGGATACTATCTAGTTGTGCACTACGGCGCCGGAATTTTGGATTTTGCTTTTTAAGAGGGGGAAAGGGGGGGTTAATGCTTAAAAAACGTGCGTTTGCGTGCGTAATCTTGTAAACTCTGCCCAGGCCTCAATTTCCAACCGATTTGCGTGTTTCTTTTTTTGTTTGACTCAAATAACTTCCGAGTTGTACATGATTTTACCAGAGTACCAAAATTCGCAAGGGGAGGGGGTGAGTGGGGGATAAAATTCACAAAATATCCGATTTTTCAATATTTCGGTTCCTTTACTGCTTACTAATTGTACCCAAGCTTTGAAATTGAGGAAAAATTCTCATTATACCTCCGGATTTTCACGAATTATTCTCTGTACCACCATGGAACTAATAGTGGTGCCACCATGGTGCCATAAACCGCTTATTTCGTGTTTTTTTTTTTTTTTTTTTTTTTTTTTGTGTTTCACCTTGAATACAGATGTGAACTTCGACGGACTGCCTACCAAAACTAACAGATGAAAGTTCAATGTTACGACGTATTTCCGCTTTGGTGCCAGACTGGCACCATTGTTGGCGTTGGGAGGTGGTGGTGGTGGTGGCGGTGGGGGGGGGGGGGGGGGGTGAAATTCTCTGTACCACCATGGAACTAATAGTGGTGCCACAATGGTGCCAGGACATGGTGCCATGATGCCATAAACCGCTTATTTCGTGTTTTTTTTTTTTTTTTTTGTGTTTCACCTTGAATACGGATGTGAACTTCGACGGTCTGCCAACCAAAACTAACAGATGAAAGTTCAATGTTACGACGTAATTCCGAATTGGTGCCAGACCGGCACCATTGGTGGAGGGGTGGGGGGTAAACTCGAATTCGCATGTTGGGTATCGTAGATCATGGATTTTAAAATGCTCTTCAGATTCGAGGCTCTCATGCCGCTAGAAATGTTATGGTGGACAATGGTGGGGGGGGGGGTTTAGTATTTCTCGCCTAAAGTAATAAATAAATTACATCGAGTGAAACAGTTTTATCACTTAACAACTGATTAAACTGATCTAATGCTTATCCAATGGGACGTCCCCTGGAATGCATGCATTACTAAACAATATGTTTCAATTTTGTCTACATATTCGGTTTTATTAATTGCCACTGTTTGTTTAGTTTTGTCCGTTTTTGTGATGACTATTTCAGGGTGTAATTTTAGGAATGACTTTGTTTTCTTGTATATTTCATCAAATTTCTTTTCTTTGGGCTGAAGTTTAGGGATGTGGAGATGGTTGGTGAGAATATTAACACATTTGCCTCTAGTTATTTCTTGTGCATCATTATTTACATTACTTTGGATGAAAAGTTCTATATCGCTAATCAGATTGTCGATCGGAATTTCTTTTAGTTATATTGGGACGGACAATTTTGGGCCGAGGGAAAGGAATTTTTTGATATCTTGGGGAATTTGAGTATCTGTTAGGTTCACAAACCAATCATCATTACCAATCTTGACCTGCTTACTGGATTCTATGGCTCTAGTAAATTTTCTGATATGAGTTTCCTTCCGATTTGTAAATTCGGTCGTGAAACGTACATTATTTCTCTCTTGGAACGTGATTATGTCTTGTTCTGAAATACAGCTAGTTAGTTTATCTACATTGAAGTTTATATCTTTTATTATTGATTCTATCTTAGCAATACATGATTTGATTTCAAGATTAAGTAAAGATTTCTTATATCTATGGGAATGATTATCTGATTCAAATTTGAATTTGTCTAGAATAGTACAAGCAGTAGAAACGTTATTGACTACATTTTCTATGTGAGGTGGATATACTCCTGTAGATCGACATCGACGTAGGAATATACGTTGGTTAGAGGATGCAGCTAATTTGTCATGGAGTCGTACGATTGATTTCATAGTCCCACAAATTGTGTTTTAACCTGAAAAACGTGTAATAAGGACGGTTTTAACGAATCCTAGAACAGATGTAAAATACTTACGGTTCTACTCGCGGGCGGTTTGGAATGCTCAAAGAGGGAACCTCTCGACTTTGACGGTTGATAACTAACTAATGAAGCCCAAAAAAATATATTTGGCGTGATTTCCGCGTAGAGGTAAGTGTAGAAGGAGAATACTCGGAACCCCATCTCCCTGAGGAGGGATGACTGTGAGTTATTGCAAAAATTGAAGCGTGCAGAAAAGGGTTAAGCAGAAGGGAACCAACTACAAAAACCTAGTTTTAAGTGTGATGATGATAGTATTGTCATCTGTTGCCTGGGTTTCATAAATAAAATTCATTCCTTTGCTGGTTGTGCCTACTTGTAAGTTATATATTTTTTTCTACATCTAGCAACAGAAGTTCCGTGAACATTATTATATTTCGGGACATTACATGGTGTCAGGTGTGTTCGCACCAAGCCTCCCAAGCTAAGGAAACGACAAAGTTCGCCCGATTCTTCGGTCGTGCGTCCTTTTCAACTTCGGAACTTCTCCGTTTATCCAGGTAAACCACCAGAACCTTTTACGTTTGTTGGAAGTGAGTGGGAATATTGGCTTCGTCGATTCGAAAGATGGCGAAACACTTCAGGTTTGTTTGAGGTTGAAGAGTCAAGACAGATAGATTGGTTGGAACTCAGTTGGTTCCATTCTGGGGAATTCTAAATGACTATTCACATTCTACCTTCAGTTGTTTGCAATCCAACATTCATCTTTCTTCTAGTTGAAAGCGATACCTTACATGACCTTACCCTCACAAATCCTCCAAAATTTTAATACTTTGTTTTATAATCCTGTCTTCAATTTTTTTCTCGACCAAACAACATTCTGGGTTTTATTGGTAAGTGTAGTAGTATAAGCAATTTGTTGCATAGTTATTCATTTTACAGTCAAATTACAATTACAATTCAATTATTGCTGGCAAACTTCTCATGAATTCATAAACACAATTGGCATTTTAGACATAGAATGTGGCTAAGAATGATGATCAAACCAGCAAACGTGTTTCAAAATCACGATCAATTTACAAAATTGAAGTTATTTAACCTATTATACTATAGAGGCAACTGTCAAGAAATCTCTCCCTGAAATTCAAGATTTGAGTCCCCAACTTTAAATTTGAGCGAAATCGAACGATTGGATAGGCAGTGAGAATATGAGAAGTTGATAAACTGACTAAAAATTTATTTTGAATCAGGCTAGATAAAGACTTGACGTAGATAGTTTATGCACCAAAATTTTTCAAGAAGATCAAAATGTGAAATGAATATTTGAATCATGCAAAAATTTTGCTCTCAAGTCTACCAAAGTTGCAGAAGCATTGATTTCACTTTTCGAGGTTGAAAGAAATGTCCTCCAAAATCATAATTGCCACTCCCGTTTCACGTTTTAGCTACCTTCCTAAACAATTTTGGTTTCGTGTGTGTCTGTCGGTCTGCGAGTTCGCAAATCTTTGTAGCGGGAATAACTATAAGAAGTTACTAGGTATCCGATTTTTATGAAATCTCAAGGATTTTGCGGCTTGGCGCGTACCTACTGTTTGTTTGGGACTCTGGAAGGTTCCCTATAAATATCATCCTCATTTGATCATCAACTTTGAAGGTTAGTGCAAGGTACTTGGAGATAGAAATTTTAAAACCGTCAATTATGCATCGGATCACAATACAAATGTGTTATGGATACGTCAAAACTATGTGCCACACACACTTGGCAAACTTCTCTTCTTATCACAAAATTGAATACAATACTTCCATTAGGTATTCTCAGGACAATTTAAATTCAGCTGGATTCGGCAATGGTCAATAAAACACAATATTAGGCAACTTATGATCAGGTATTAATTTTTTAATAAATAGAACGTTCAAATAAATAATGCAATAAACTCTATAATAATTTATACCTAACTAGATCACCGCAACATCGAATACCGTTTTTGTTTAATAAGTTAATTTTATGAACGATAGTTCGATGTATCAGTATTTTTTCTATTTGACGCAAATTTACGAAAGCGTCGTTGTTTTTAAAGTTGATTGAGTGAATGCGTGTACTCAATAGGCCACTCGAGTCATCGTTGGTTCAAATCGGCTTTTGCAGCGAGTGTGCGGATGTCGTCTGTGAGGTCTTCCGTTGAGGTTGTCTGCAGTCTTCAGGCGTATTCCGTCTCCGTTCGGACTCTTTGCGTCTGAGGGTAACGCTTCACATTAGGATTCACGTACTTCGCTTCCTCTTCATAGGCATCGTCTGAACTGTCGACGGCTACCGAGTCCTTAGACTCATCGACGTGAACTGGAGCGGGGGCCGACAAATCCGGGTGGAACGCGGCGGCCAACTTTCCGCCGAACGCCAGGGGTTTCTGGCTGTCCGCGGGCCCCACTGATGGCAGGCCTTCTTTGTTGTCCACTGTAGCCGACAGGAGGAAGTGATACAGCGGAGAGTCGGGAGGGATTCGCACGACGATGCCGTCGGAACCATGGCCCGAGCCGTGATCTGAGCCATGGCCGTGATCCGAGCCATGGTCCGAGCCAGCTGATTCTTCCTGCTTGATCGGCGTTGCTGCTGGTGCTGCTGCTGGTGCTGCTGCTGGATCTGTTCAATAAGGTAATATGATGAGCATAATTATTGTACAAGATTGTCAACTTGTCGAATGAATGGGACAAGAGAGAATTACAGGCTGCAATCTATGTAAAATCTGTTATGTGATGTTGAATAGATGGTTATTTCGATAATAACTGTTCGTGGGTTAATCAAACTCATTTGGAATTTCAAAACAAAAATATAGAGAGATAGATTAGATTAGATATATTAGATCTTCCCCAGGGGGAAGAAGCTAATAAGCCAATAAGTTACCCTTTCTATAAGTTATAGGTTACCTGTTCCATCTACTGGCCATTCAGTACTTAAAATATCAAAATTAGCTTCATAATTTGTATTTAACGGGATATGATACATCCAAGTCTCATCTTAGTGGAGGAAGCCCTGTCCAGACCACTCATTTCTCAACCATAAAATAATAAATTAGACATGCATCGAAAAACTTTTACCTACCAATATTAAGAACCAATTTTGTGTCTTGAGACTTTGTCAGATTTGAAGGAAGATTATTCAAAAGGGGATCATCGTTATAAGATAAGTACGTCAGATCAATCAAATCAGCAACATCTGTTTCAAGGCCTACAACAAAAATTGATTAGGTAGGTACCATATCTTTGAGAATTCAGGAGTATGTGCTTGACTCAAATGAATTTACTCATTGAGATTGTCGAATTCAAAATTGCAACTGTTCAGTGAGTTTTTTCTCATGTATCCAAACAAACTTTTTAGGTATTTATTTAACGGTTGAGTTGAGAAGTATGAGAATAATAATAATTATACAAATTATTTGTAAAGGATATTAATTTGGTCATAACCTGCTTTGACTGCTGGCTGTTTCGTGTATTGTCTTGACAATGAATCATGGAAATTTGAAGCTTTCTCTCCATTTGAATCAGTGAGATCAGAAAAGGGTAAGAGTTCAGGGGAGAGGTATCATCACTGTTTCCCAACGTTTAGCAGATGTAATGTATCTTCAGTATACTTAGTTAATCTCAAAGTAATTTGTTATACGTAGCATTGTAAATGAAAGTTGAAGAATTTCCGTACTTACTGAGGCCGTTGTTGAATGCTGTGGATATGCCTGTGGCGAGGTTAGTGAGAATTGGTCCCAGAACTGCTCCTACAACTGGAACGAGCGAAGTTCCGATTTGTCCCAAAATTGCCGCGAAGAGGCCTCCTTGTCGCAGCTGGAGTTCACGTTCGCCTTCCTTTTCTTGTTCTTCTGCAAGAGGATACGCCAATGCAGTACCGATCACGGCGACTACCACTAGAAGACTCAACTGAAAAGTGGATAACATTCATATATAATTCGTTAAATAAATTAGTGGATAACATTCATATATAATTCGCTAAATAAATTATGTAAGTATATCAGTAAAATTTAGTGAAAAACTCATTTCTGAAAGTAAGAGAAAAATCAGTAATCAGGAAGTTAGTATGAGAGGAATTTAGTGATAAGGCATGATTTTTGTGAAAGAAGCAGTAAGATGAAAGTGGTAAGGAGAATAGTGTGGGAAGAAAGTAGGGAAGGAGAGAAGTGTGAGAGAAATGTTGGCGCGAGGATAGTTTTGATGAAACATTTTCCATTGAACTTCCATGAAGTAATTTCACTTTTAGCGAATGTTCAAGAAAAATGAAGCTATGTTAAATCATGTTAAATCATACTGCTGCATGAATGGACTTTTTTCTCTTCCAAAGTGATGGGCAAAATCCACGCCATGTTATCAGCTGCAGTAAATGTCGGAAAATGTCTTCCTTCCTTGATAAATCGGTCGTCCTTAATGACAAGTAAACACGATGGTGGTCATGCTGTCACTACTGATTACATTACTAGGGTGAAATTAAAATTCTCTTATGTTCGAATTTTAGTTTATTGCGAATGTTTCCTATGCAAATGTGATGTTGAACATTTAATTATGGAGTGTCATGTGTTTATAAACAAAAGAAAAGTTTTATTTGACAATATTTACTCCAAATTGAAAACGCCTTTTAATTATAATTTTGATGTTACGATCTCTCATAATTTATATCGAGATATGTAATTTTATTTCTTCGTGTAATCTGAAGTTTTAGTTTTCATTTAATTGAGACACTTATTTTGTGCAATTTAATTTCATGTACACTTCATGGCTGTATTTATTTAAAATGACTCATAATTTTTTTTAATTTTAATTTTAAAAAATATTTTTTTTTTCAATTAGGATGGTCAATTACGTTGGTTAATGTTGGTAAATTTCACGTTTATTTACTTACATTCAAGGGATAATATACGAGTAAGTTTGAAATTGTCAATCAGCTGGTCAATAAACATTGAAAGAATATGGGATTTTGAAAGTTGAATTTTACGAGTTTCTACGCATTTTACGGTGAATTAGGGAATATCAACCGGAAAAATTTCGGTACCTAGCGATACTAAGGAAACTTACCTTAACCATGTTGTTTGTACTTGCGATTTCTGTTAGACTATGATATCGAAAGTGCAGTCCTTTGCTTTTATAGTAAAAATCTTTAACGATTCTTTCTTGCGTAACTACAATTAGTTAGGTGCCCACTTAATGCAATGTAAACCGTTAGTATGATGCGGTAGGTCCATCCGTAAGTTTTCCCTTGCGTAAACAGTAATCCATTAGATAGCTGAACCAGCACCAAAAGGTATTGGTGTTTGATACCGACTGCCTACCACGTTGTATACAGGGTAGATACGACTAAGTGTGACAAAAATGTAGGTGAGAATAAATATGAAGTGGAGCAGAGTGCCATCAACTGTACTGTCCTAGCTCAATCCATTGCCGAGATTTAATTTCTCAAATTAAAAAAAAAAAAACAATGATTTTTCCATTTGAAACCCAAATTTCTCTTCCTTGAAAAAACTATGGACCACATGCACCGTATTTGTTCAAAAGTATCTTGTAAGAAATGACAAATACGACACGTATGATCAGACAAATACGATTTCAAAAAACGTAAATTTTAAGGAAACTTTACCAATTTTCCAAAAGAAATCCTCCAAGTTGCCAAATTACCAAGAAACTGTAACATCGGCTTTCCATTGGTACACTTAACTTTGCGATTATTTTCAAATTTTATGGAGTTATTGCGTCTAGAATGTTAAAAACGTGTCCATGGACCGACATTATTCCTTCTCTAATCTTGAAAGAATACTAACTACATTTTAGAAACCATTTATTCATTAATATTTTTATTATTTACCTATATCAGAGGTGAATAATTAATTTGATGTGTCCCCCAATTGACAAATTTATTGAACTATAATATCCCTCATAGGCATTTTCATTCATGAGGAGAAGTTTTTGTGAGATTTGACAGTCCTTAGGCCTGATTTTACCGACGCAAGAGTTTTTCAAAATGGTAATTTATCAACATTTTAATTCTGTCACTTGAGTATACAGTCAAGTTATGGAAATGTTTGCGGTGAAAATAGACTTATCTCATCGGAAATTCAATTTACATTTCAAAACTATCACTGAAAAATGTATCAATGTGGAGGAGTTTGGGTTTTCAAAGTGTGAGATGTTAAAAATTAACATATTTTTGCTTCAGAAGACTGATTAATAATTTCTGAAGAAATTCTTCAATATAGTAACTCTTACACTGCAAATCGCTTAATGAGCTATACGCTTAAAATTTAAAAAAGTCTTCCAAACAGGAGGTAGGTTGTACAGGTTCTTCATTAATCGTCATGAATAGGGGAAGTTTCATCATTTTGATAAGCCGTAAAATTGATAAAAAATAAGTTTCACCGTTGCTATGAAATCCAAGCAGTTCATTTTTTACTCTTCAAAATGGAGCAGTATTTGTCTGATGGCGCTGAAAGGCATCGGAAACCGTCGAGCGAACTACTCATATGAACTCTGAAAATTACATCACAATTGACTCATCATTTCGCACAGTTTCGTCTGAAACAAGGAATTTACCACAGGCAGACATAAAAATAGGCCAAGCGTCAGATAGGCCCAAACTTAACGAAAATTGTTCAAAAAGTTTCAGATAATAAAAAAAATGAAAGAAAACTCTGCAAATCATTGCCCAAAGGTTTATTAGGTTTATTATTTTATGTAAAGATCACCTACCAACATTTGTATTCTCCCTTGATCCTCCCTCTCAAATTTCAGCTTCCTGCGTTCAATAGGATTGAAAGTGGCTTCGGAGCTCACTCAGCTGATCAGTGATCTGAAGAGTGAAGAAGATCTTCTAAAATGCTGAAGACGCCTGGAAGAGCACTGATCAGCTGAGAGCTCCGAAGCCATTTTCAATCCTGTTGAACGCAGGAAGCTGAAATTTGAGAGGGAAGGTCAAGGGAGAATACAGATGTTGGTAGGTGCTATTGATGGAGAACCAGTGATCTATACAGAAGGGTGATCTATACAGAAAATAATGAACCTTTGGGCAATAATTTGCAGCTTTCTTTTTTTTTCACCTACCAACTTTTTTTTTACCCACCAACCATTGGTAGGTACTACCTACCACACCATACTGTCTTCACACCTTCACAATCAAGTTTATTAGAAAGAAGTAAACGCTTCACACTCGATTCGAAAAATCGGGAGCTTCATACGGAAATTTGATTATTGGTTGCTAAGCAAGCAAAACTGAATGTAACTCGAAGAAACGAACAGCGATCGCGTTTTGGTTAGCTAAAAATTCAATGGATATTAGACCTCTTTTGTGATTCACACTCGTGTTTCTGTTCTATCGAAAGAAAACCCTTAAGTACTCGTAGGGAGCGAACGGATTGTCCTGCAGAGCTCCGGGTGGTCTCAAACATTTTTAAAAATTCAATACTATTTAAAATTGGTGAACAAATAATACCTTTATTTCGAGAGTTTTCGAGCTAGGGCACCCTCGAAAATTTTAACCCTCAATTTTCACCCCTTAGAAGTGACTGACATCAACCAAAAGCTTCGCGGATCAACTAGACCCCAAATGGAGCCCATATACCAAATTTGAACCAAATCGGTCCAGGGTTGCTAAGAAAAGTGCCGCGTACGGCGTTCGGCGGACGGACGGAAATTTTTTTATTCGATTTTCGTATTCTACGTACCTTGAAACGTAAAACATCAAATTTTGAGGGGGGTTAAAAAATTTTTTTCTTGCTCGATTCCAAAGGCTTGTTATTGAAAAAAATAAACCAAAATTGACTTAAAAGACCACAGTCATTTTCTCGACCAGCTGCGCAAGTTCAATGCTCTCCTACCTCCAATAGGGAGGAAGCAATATTTCGCGCCATAATGACTCCGTCTGGGCTAGACACCAATGGAAGCACCACGAAAAACCTTTACAACTTGATCTGTACCTACTCCCACAACCCAGGGTAATAAATAGGTAGAAGGCAAAAAGGTTTACTTCTTCTTCAAACTTCTTTTCCCTGGATGAAAACATGTGGATGTACTTTTAACGAGGGGACTTGCAGGCCCATTTTCCCAGATTCAGTAGTCCCAAAGGGTAAACCGTCGTAAATAATACTAAGCTGTTTACTCCAGTTAAAAAGTTCACCAACCTCTTCGACCACAATGAGATGGTCCGAAGACCTCGTTTACCTATTGTACTTTTAAAAGAGGCTTGAAGGCAACAGTCTGGGTTCATGTCTTCTTTTCGAAATTGTGGAAATGGTACCTTCATGTGAATTCGCAGACCATTTTCCAACAGGTTTCCAAGAATTGCTATTTGAAAATCACGAGGCTCCGCACACGTGGAGAAGTTGAATTCTTCACAGCCCCGTCTCTCTCTACCGAGCAGTCGGCATTTGCTCAAATGTTAACAAACGGCTAGTTGAGGACTGGAATTGTGATCACCCCCCACGAGGTTGATCGTGATCTATTTTCTGCACATGCGCAAACGTCGAAACCTTTTGCACTTAACTACACAACTATGGCTTTTACCATATTATCCGTCGATTCCTATGAAATTTCAATTGATTGAGTGGGTTGCCCATTACATCAAACAATTTATTACAGAGGCCGAGTAAACAACAAGCTACGCCAGGATCACGAGATGTAGATGAAGGCAAGTGCTGGACCTCTCTACTGAATACTGCTGATCTTGTGCCTCCCAAACTCTCCCGTCATCAATCAGTCGTGGTGTTTATATTCATCACTGTCCACGATTCATTCCACACCATTCATCACCAGAACGCCCTTATCCACCGCATCCGGCTGAGGGATGACCCGTCTTGGTCCCTGTGCAATCGAAAAATACATTGACATGTGGAGGACGCCTTCTTGACTGCCCTCGACTCGAGGACATCAGGCAAAATTTTGCTAAAGACGAGACCAAAATTTGGTCGACTCGACCATTTAATGGTCGAATATATTAAAATTACATCGGGCTACCTGAAGTTTAATGGATAAAGAGCCATAATATACACATTCGGTCAAAAATCAAACAATTTCATATCAATCAGAATAATTAAGCCATTGCTACGAAATTGATGAATATTTTAATTTTTGAGGACATATTTGGTATCTAGATTAGTGGGTAACTCGTGTGCCAAGATCTGAACCGCTGTACCTGCAGCCTGAAGGATCTACGTGCTACATCCACTAGGGAGATATTTTCCAAGTACATCGTACGCAACAAAACTATCAATCTATCAATGGCTCATGTAGAGCATCAATGAGGTTAATATTGAATATTTTTAGATTGGTCGAGATGAACCGCGTCGAGGTCAGCGATGAGTAGGTACTAACTACCATTAGCCCGTGGCTATATCCAGCCGACCTTTGTCTGAAGACTCACTTTATTCCCGAATGTTAGGTCGTGATATGTTGATCGAACGCTATTTCATCCGTACAATTGTTCGAATGGTCCGATAACGATCATGTTCATCACCTCTCCGCAGATCAACCAGGGTCGTAGAAGAGCGAAGGAACACGTCATCATTTTTCTGTAGGCTGAATTCAACTTCAGGGGACAAAGATTGTACAGTTTTCACTTCACAATTAGTGTGAATATTATCCACGTATATATATTTATTTATTTCAACATAAATGCCTGAACCCCACAGAGAGCCATCATAGATTTCAGTAGGTAGGCAGATTGAAGTTGAAAATCTAGTACCTTGTTTGGTACCTTTGGCGTACAGTTCTTCAGTTCCTAATCACATGTTCAGAATCGCCCAGATTCGGATGGTTTTTGGATCTAGAATTGGGTTACCTCTAAATCTCATTGCATTTAGACTTTTTTACCTAGCCACAGCGGTAGGTAAAACGCCAAAAAACGTCGAATTCCTAGTCTCAGGCTAAACTACTTATATAAAAAGGTACGACATTGGTCCAATTTTCAGGCACCAAGTGCATCAGTCTCTAGATGGCCTCATATAAATGTCATCGGCATCGCACAGGAACAACATGACAAACATGGTTTTTTTTAAACATAGATTCCTCACAAAATAATAACCCGATTTTGGGGGATCTCAGAAGCTGGATGCAGAATTATTGAGGCGCCAGGTGGCAAAAGGACTCTTGCGAAAGATTCGTGTATTGAGATACCGCGTTTCAATTTTGGTTTATTATTTTCAATAATGAATCTTTGGAATCAACCAAGAAAAAAACATTTTTAACCCCCCCCCCCCTCAAAATTTTATGGTTACGTTTCAAGGTACGTAGAACCCAAAAATCGAATAAAAATCTGGCCGTCCGTCCGCCGTACGCGGCACATTCCTCACTTAGCATTGACCGATTTTGATGAAATTTGGTATGTAGGCTCCATTTGGGGTCTAGTTGTGCCCCGAAGCTTTTGCCCCGAAGGTCACTTCTAAGGGTTGAAAAATAAAGGTTGAAATTTTGAAAACGCCCTAACTCAAAAACATATTGTTAAGTAATGCTTGCATTTCAGGGGACGTCCCATTGGATAAGCGGTAGATCAATTTAAACCAGTTGGTAACCGTTTAGTATTTCAGGCAGGAAATAGTGCTCCCCCCCTCCCAGCAAACCCACCCCAACCAGCAACCAAATGGAAATGAAGGGTTGAAAATTTCAAATATGCCCTAGTAGGTAGTAGGTATCTACGGTTGGCAGGGAGGGATCTATATAGAAGGATGATCTATACAGAAAATAATAAACCTTTGGGCAATGATTTGCAGCGTTTTTTTAAGTAAAAGTAATGCTTCCGGTACCATGGCAGACTCCAAAGCAAAACTGAATTAAGTAACAAACCACTGTAGTGAACATTCAAGGAATAATAAACGTTCGTAAGACCTAGATCTCTTTACATAGAACATCAATAATATCGTTCAGTTTTCGAGATATCGATCTGA
Organism: Apolygus lucorum; assembly: GCA_009739505.2. Lineage (NCBI taxonomy): Eukaryota > Metazoa > Arthropoda > Insecta > Hemiptera > Miridae > Apolygus > Apolygus lucorum. The sequence continues at coordinate 19,377,493 of CM019183.2, forward strand.
AATTTTGTAAGCATACTTTCGATGTATAAAGGAGTACAAAATTGTAAAAATATTTGAAAGGGACTTCGAGCGCAGAAGGGCGAATTTCATAGCGATCTGACAAGCCACCGCAGTACAGAATTTACTAAAACTTGATGTAAATGGGATACAATTCTCGATCGTTTTGTTGTTTTTAAATGTAGGAAATTATAATCCCGATCGTCCAGTTCTTGTTTCATATCACAGAATCTAAGTGTCAAATAGTGCTCTGATCAAATCATCGTTTTTGAACCAACAGAAGTCACGTCATTCTTTGCGAGAAAAATTTGCATACGTAGTTTTTCCAACTTATCGTATAAACAAGGCTGGAGGAAGAGTTCTCAAGATGCACTGCACAGTGCGAAGAATACAATAATAGAATTAGTTGTTTAAAGAATTTGTTGTCAAATTTTGCACATTTGTAATTTCATCTTGAAAGTAGGTACATGTTGCGATAGAAATTTCTTAGTTGGTCAAAAGTGACCAACCAATCCTTCCATGGTTCTACTTCAATTGGGCAGTTAGATAGGTCACAATGTTTATGAAAAAATGGAAATTACACCAAACAGTCATGTTCTCGCAGTAAAACAACCCCGAAACGAACGCATAATGAAAGGAGGAAAATACGGGTCGAGAAATGGTATTTCATCCGGCCTACCATCGAGCCTTCAAGGTTGTTCTCATCTCCCGACGGAATGACCGTTTTGGCCCATTTCGGAATATGAGCTCACTGGGACACGATTTTGACCTAAGGTAGGCAGGTACTAATCTGGACTCAATATACATCATTCGGATGACCTTAGATACGAAATCAGGACCACTATGACGGAATGACGGTCGTACTGTGAATGTCAGCAGCCTAGCAGTACCTACGAAGACAAACACCTCTACTATATAATGAATACAAATTTAAAAAATAGTAAAATAAAAACATATTTGGGATACTAAGTTTAAAATGTCACGCAGTCTTAAAAATAAATTTTGGACCTTCACTCGCAAAAGTTGGGAGCAGGTCAAAAATGCAGCAAATTTTTACACAATGGCTTATTATTTTATGTTAAAGTTCATCCAACTACCTTCCAAGGACCAGGGGTAGGTGGGAGGGAGAGTTTGAGCCCATAAGGCAAGGCTAGAGGCATCCACGTGTTCTGATAAAGGCCATAATTAACGCACATTTCACAACAATTGTTGATCGTCTAGCTGGTACCTATCATTCGTTTCTTAAAATTTAACACTATCTTGAAATGATGAAACAACATCTTGGACCAAACAATAGTTTGGTAATTATCTAATCATCCTCATTAACCGAACGGTTGGTCCCACAAAGCTCTGGGTAGTGTCAAAAGTTCTATAAAATTTAGGAAATTTTAAATTAATGAAAATACAATATACCTGTATTTTGAAAGCCTTCGATCTAGGGTGTTTTGAAAATGTTTTCCCTCACTTTTTGTCCCTTAGACGTGATTGACAATAATGAAAAGCTTCTGGCACAACTAGGCCAAAAATGGACGCGATATACTAAATTTCATCAAAATTGGTCCAAGGGAACTGGGCAAAGTGCTGAGACCGCGGACGAACGGAAATATTTTCATTAGATTTTTGAATAAACCTTGAACGTAAAACCATCAATTTTAAGGTCGGTTGCTATTTTATTTTCGTACCCAGTGAACAACTGTGATAAACAGCGTGCAACTTTTGATCGACTGGATCGATTTTGATGCGAATTTCTTCATAGTGTTCCTCTGAATGCTACTTTCTGTCGTAAGAACCAATGAATTTTACCCGTGCCATGTAGAGAGTGCCTTGATTTGAAACAGCTCTTCCGAAATCTAGCAAATTCGGGAGGTTCAAACTGAATGCTATGTGATGGGAATGTAAGGGCTTGAGAGGGAAATATATAAAGTAAGTCAAGAATGGACATGGTTACCAAAGCCGAGGAGTTGAACAATATGAACACGGCCAATTAAAATCTATCCGTAAAGTGTCATGTTAGTCGTGAGACTACAATGTCGCGAGACAACACGTGTCAACCATGAATGAATGAGCTACCACGTTTGCCAACTTTTCAAGTTCAAGTTCCGGGCCAAACCAGATTACATGATCATTCCAAATATATCAAAACAACCGTCTGAACACACGCATCTCGATTTTGGCGAATTTTCAAAGAAGAAAGAAGGCCAGAAAGGCACGAAATCGTTTTTCCTTGTTGTGGATGAACACTCAAGGTATATAAGTGGTGAATGAAGGAAAGTTCAAGAGCTATAATTCAATAATTATCACGGCTTCCATTTCTTCGACAAGGTGAAGAAAATCACAACAGACAATGGAACACAATGAAAAATTTTGCAAGTGCAAGAGGAATTAAACTGATTACCAGCTTACCGTACCACCCTGCGGGCAATGGCTTAGCCTAAAGGAAATTGCGAGATATAAAAATGTTCTTCTCCCCGTCCTTCAAAGAGGGTTGGAAAATGTGTCTGGAAGCTGCCCTAAATCATCAGAACCGATCGTAAGTACTGCACGAGCATCGGATGTTCTCCAAATGTAAAAAGCTTTAGGCTACATTGTTCCGTTCTCGATCAACGCTATGGAATCACACATGATATGGTTCAAGAGAATCCACATACCGAAGATAACGAAAATATTATGGGAACATGAAGGAGATGTTTTACTAAAATATAGATAAATTCTGATAAAGTTCCGATTTAGAATGTTTTACTTTCAATTTAAGATAAAAGTTCCTTATATCTTTGAAGCAAGCTCAGTGCACAGCTCAGTGATACAGCTACTTGGATGAGAAAGTAAAGCGAACGGACATGCCAGTTTATAAATAAAGAATAATTTCATTCATCACTTTTTGCTGTTTCCAATACCTAGGTAACTACGCTAGCTTTTTAAAATGAAGCAAACACTTCCCCTCCGAAACAAACCTGGCTACCTTGAACTTTCCTTACCAACCGTGATATTCGATGCCGAAAGTTGGAGGGACGAAGGAAAGGAGTCAAGAACTTGGAAGATGCACGCGATGAGAGCTCCTTGATGGTAGTTCACCTAATTTGAATAGGTAATGATTGAAAGGTTCAATGGCAAACATCACGAAGAAGCCCGGCGCACGTTTTGGTTCACCTTTCTCAGAACGAAACAAACATGAGTGGGTACTGGGTATTCCTATACTCCCAATAGATCTCGAGTAACATCGGCTATATCTTTCAGATAGGTAGGAACAATTTTGATTTCGCGTCAGTCTGTGTGTCAGACTATCTATGCGTCCTTGTATAGGGCAAACCTATACAGGTGTAATGAGACCCAACATCATTGACTCTCTAACCCCATAACAACTGGTGATAAATTCATGTGTTATGATAAGTGTTTGTTTGAAGAGAATAAAGACAGATTAATTTCTACCTTGAAATGTGTCCGTGTTCTTTTTTACAGAAAATACAATTCAAGTTATATTCTCATTAATTCTGTGGAACATTACATTTTGGCGCGGTCGGTATCATGTTTAATCACTCCGGGACAGGTACGGGTTTCGATAATTCGATGGATTTTTCCATTTTCAATCGTTTTATTCAACAAAATAACGAGATGGTGGAGCAAATAATGCGGAATGTAACTTCGTCGGTCAGTGATGCTCTAAGTGAGCTCTGTGCTCCATCGCCGGAAATGAAAATACCTATATTCAGCGGTACTAATTACGACCCTACTATTTGGATGTCCTTGTACGAGAGGGTGAGTGTTATTAATAAGTGGAATTCAGACAACTTGAAGATCGTAAATTTGGTTTCGAACTTCGAACCGAATAGTGTTGCTGAAAAATGGTTTTTCAGTTTTCTATCGGAGGGCTCTGAAAGGAAATGGCTCTCTTGGAAGGAAGCTTTTTTGAATGCTTTCAATCAAAATCTTGTCTATTTGGCCAAAATTGCCAATGAAAAACGATACACGGGTGGTTCCCTTATGGAATACTACTATGATAAGAAAATCTTATTGAATCTGGCTTATGGTAAGATTTCATGTAGAGCTATGGGCATAATGTTGGTTCTGGGCCTTCCTGAATCAATGCAGGACGAGTTATCCATGGTCGAAATCACCTCAGAAGAACAACTTCGTACCGCTCTTCAGAAACTCAGTCCTAAGCTGAAAAAGGAAAGTCAGGGAAATGATGCAGACATCAACGAAAAAGAAACCACAGATTCCGCATGTGCCTCATTTCTTGATCTCAACAGTTTTTCGTACTACTGTGGGAACATCAATTTTTCGCAGCTTATAACGAAACCAATACTGTTAAATGGGAAAAAAGTGGTAGCATTGTTTGACACTGGGGCTTCAGTGGATCTCATCAAATCCGAAATTGCGAAAATGGGTGGTTGGCAGATTTTGAAGACAAAGAGTGTATTGCGGGGTTTCAATGGATCACATCAGAATGTTTCTGAGATCATAACAGCTAAAGTGATGGTAGACCGAACTGAAATAGTAACAAAGGCCTTTCTAGTTTCCTCTCTACCATATGACATGATTCTGGGATTACCCTCATTACGAAAATTGGGATTTGAATTGATGCAGGTACACAAGACATTAGATCCCGTTAATGAGGTATTGGAGCATGACATTGACACCAATCCAAAAATCATAGTTGACGTTGGAAATCTCATGCTAGCCCCAGCAAGAGTTCCATTAGTAAACTTTGAGTTGATGTCACATGCACCAATCATTAAAAGCAAGCCCTATCGTTTGTCAAGAGATAAGTTCATCTGGGCACAAGGGAAAATCAACGAAATGATTGACAAAGGGATAATTCGTATTTCTGAATCTGACTATGCATCACCTTGTGTGATAGTACCAAAAGCTGATGGCAGTTGGAGATTATGCCAGGATTACAGAAAGATTAACAAGTATACGGAACTTGATCCTTTCCCTTTGCCATGCATCGATGATATCATCTCGAATCTCGGTGGGTGCACCCATTTCTCAAAAATCGATCTCAAAGATGGCTTCCACCAGGTCCCTGTCTCCGAAGAAACCAGAAAGTTTACAGCATTTGTTCTTCCGTTTGGACACTTCGAGTTCAACCGTTTACCATTTGGTTGGAAGAATTCTCCTTCCAGATTCCAAAGGTCAATAACTTTTGCTCTTGGTAAATTGTTGGATGATCCATATATCTGGGTATATGTGGATGATGTAATCATCGGAGGACGAAATCTGGAGGATTGCAAAAGAAAAACTCAAGCAGTAGTGAGACAGCTCCATTCAGTTAACTTGACGATCAATGAAAAGAAGAGTCTGTGGTATCAACCTCAAGTGCCTTTCTTAGGTAGAACTATTGATGGGAACACGAAAACCACAAATGAAGAGTCCGTTGAAAAAGTGAGACAAATGAAGAGACCAACCGACCTACATTCATTGAGAGTATTCACAGGTCTGACTGGACACTTTCGGGCCTTCATACGTGATTACGCTCGTATTGCAAGACCACTAGATCGACTGAAATCTAAAGATCACGAGTTTATATGGAATGATGAAGCTGAAGAAGCATTTCAACGTTTAAAGGCAGCCATATCATCAAATCCTGTACTCCAATTACCTGATTGGAATCTCCAATTTGAACTGTGCACTGATGCTTCAAACTATGGATGTGGAGCCATTCTCTACCAGAGAGATCCCAAGCTCCCAAAAAATAAGCAGCTGAGGGTTATTGGGTACTATTCCCATACATTTACGAAGCCGGAGTGCAACTACTCGGTTACAGATAAAGAAGGCGTCGGTGTTGTACGTGCCATAGAATATTTCCGTACATTTGTGGAGGGGCGAAAATTCATTGTCCACACAGACCATCAAGCACTAAGCTATATTCTAGATGCAAAAGAACCGAAAGGAAGACTAGGACGCTGGCAAGTATTCTTGATGGGATTTGATGTAACAATTAACCACAGAAGTGGCAGGGAGTTAGAGGATGCGGACGCTATCTCTAGGTTGTGCATTCATAGTCCCGAATATTCAATAAACGCAGCAATGACAGTCAATGGAAGAATAGAAGTTAGACCAGAATGCATAAATGAAATACTGAGATCTTATCACGACGATCCGGATTCTGGGGGTCATGATGGTTTCCTCCGGACATACCTGAAAATTAAAGCACGTTTCCACTGGCCTCACATGAAACAAACCATATTGAAGTACATTAAAAGCTGTCACGTGTGCCAGATTGCAAAATTCAGATTCCGTTCCAAGCCAGACACCATGATCATCTCAAAGACGGCTGAAACACCTTTTGAACACCTTCATATCGATTTTGGTGAACTATCCAAGAAAAAAGAAGGCCAGAAGACGACCAAATCCTTTCTGATAGCTGTTGATCAAAATTCCAAGTACACCTTTGGAAAAGCAATGCGTGAGAATGCAGCAGCAGTTGTAAAATTTATTTCCAACCTCCCTTACATTGATAGAGTAAAACGGATAACAACAGATAATGGAGCGCAATTTACATCTCAAGCCATGAAGAAATTCGCTGAGGAACGAAAAATAGAACTCATTACTTGTGCACCATATCATCCAGCGGGGAATGGACTCGCAGAAAGGAAGATTAGGGATGTTAAGCAGTTCATCACGATGTACCCTTCATTCAGAGGAGGATGGAAATCGTGCTTAGAAGCTGCTATAAACCATTTGAATCGATCCCACTCTACCAGTATTGGCTGCTCTCCTAGTTTCAAGGCATTTGGTAGAACTTCACTATTTCCTGCAGACAAACGATACGGCATAAATGAAGGTATGTTAGTAGAGACACCTCATAGTGATGAAACCATACAGAGATATCGGGAAGCGATGAAAAGAAACTTCGACAGACATCACGCAAAGCGTATACCTGATTTGAAACCGGATGGCTACATTCTCGTACAAACTGAGGTCAAAGGAAAACTGCCAAATGTAAGAGGACCCTTTATTGTAAGAAAAATCACTTCTTTTAATGGTTTTCCTAAAACAGTGCACTACGAAGACGATGGCAACATCAAGACTGCATCCATTAGGAACATTTTACCTTATCACTGCAGGAGCAGTGAAATCTTCCAGGGTGGGGGGAAATGTAATGAGACCCAACATCATTGACTCTCTAACCCCATAACAACTGGTGATAAATTCATGTGTTATGATAAGTGTTTGTTTGAAGAGAATAAAGACAGATTAATTTCTACCTTGAAATGTGTCCGTGTTCTTTTTTACAGAAAATACAATTCAAGTTATATTCTCATTAATTCTGTGGAACATTACAACAGGGTGCATGATGTACCTCAAATGCAACAAAAGTTCCTCTTGACTCATGTCTGATTCTCAACTTTGAGAAGTACAAATTGCAATGGGGAGGGGGGAGGGTGATTTTCGGCCTAAAGAGAACCGTATCTTCACAACTATTAGTCCTACAGCAAATTCAAACAAACTATTGAAAACTAATTAAATGTCTTTAAGGAAACATAGCTCTCCAACGTTCCCATTAAATTCTTGTAAGTAGTACAGAAAAATTATAAACTTTGGAAATTTCTAAATTTAAGAAAATTTGTTTCGGAGCAAACGAATTAATTTTTTCACTCTAAACAGTGCAAATTTAACAAAACCTTTTTTCTGCTATCGTATTTAGGGGATAAATTTGTGTTTGAACGCGAAGAAACGTGAATTTGTTAAAACGAAATCAACATTTCGAACGAGATCAGCGTCAGGGCATTTCTGGGTAGGAGGGAGGATGAGAGGGGCGGCAGCACAGTAGACACAAATGTCTCCCCTAAATCCGATACTAATTTTGTTTTTTTATACCGTTGAAAATTTCATTAGAAAAAGAAGTTTTTGTAACACCCAAACTAGATTGGAATAATTTTTTTTTTTAGAAAAATAAGAAAAAAATAAACTCCAAGACAAATTTTCTAAAATTTAGAACTTCAGAAGTTTCCAAAGTTCAGAATTGTTTCTGTGCTAGCAAGAACTGAATGGGAATCTTGGAAAGTTATGTTTCCTTGAGGAAAGTTAATGAGCTTTTAAAAAGTTTTTCAAAATTTTGCAGAAGGACCAATAGTTGAGGAGATATTGTTAGTATTAGGCAGAAAATCACGTTTTCCCCATAAAACACAAATTCTGCAATTTGTCCACTCTTTCGAATCGGACTTGGGTCAAGAGATACTTTTTGTTGCATTTCAAGAGCACAAATACCTCCAAGTGTTTGCTTTTGATAAATTTGTTGTTATGGTTTGTGCGAGTTAACCAACAGACGGTCCCCTTTAATCACTTGCTCTCATTATTATCCTAACTAAAACGCCTTAAATTTGCATTTGTATTCTCAACTACCCGAGTGACTCTTAGTTCTTAAATATCAGTTCGTCAACTTGATGAACATGTTTTCAAATCTTTTTAATAATCACTGTAATAATTATCACATTGCGTGGAAGATCAAACAAAACTAATGCTTCCGCTACCCTGGTAGACACGGGAGCGAGAAGCTCAGGTGACAGTGCCAAATCCCACATATCCACAGAATCATCCACGGGATAGTAACAAAAAAAAGTACATGAGTATTATTGTAATCGAACCAAAAGTAGCTACTACCTGCACACGCAAATATCCTGAATATGAATCACCAAACCACTCACCTAGACCTAGGACCAGACCTTTCACTTGACCTAGTTGCCAAATTGCAAATTCGGTTGGTAAGTGGAAAGATGATTGGGATCGTTATCATCAGTTCATCAGTTGGAGTCACGATTCATGAGCAAAAGTTACAAATCATAAACATAATAGCGACAAATTTTCGAACATGTTGATGTTCCTAATCACGAAGAAAACTTCCAACGTGATTAGGTTACTGAACTTCACTCAATTCCTAATTTTTACAACAACTAATTCCTCGTAGGCATTAATTTTATTCTGCTCCAAGAAGCTATATTTATTTTCCCTTCCAACTTGTCAGATCTCTTTGTTTACATGAATCAAATTAATGCAATGCTAGTATTTTAATTTATTTTCCACAGATAGAATAAAATTGCTGACAAACGCAGAAGGTATAACTTAAGTGGGTCCTTTCAAACCTCGTGCTAAATCTACAATAGAAAGTGGCAGGTAATGTCACAAACCGCTAGCCATGTCCGAAAATTACTCGAGAGAAGCTAAAAATACCCTGTTAGTGAGAGGTCGGCTGTTAATAGTTTCTGGCAGAAACGCCCCTTCCCTTATAACCCACTTTCAGCCCACATTTCGAACTAATGATCGAAGGTGTATTTTCCTAAATTTTGAATTCACACAGGTGCAACATTGAAATGTAGGTACTATTTACTTTTTCCAAATAATATGTAGGTACCTCACGATCATTTGTAAATTAATACAAACCTGGTACTGAGAATCATCACAATAGAGAAATTCTATCAACTAAGAGTAGGATGAGGGTACACTTTAAAATCGTAAGCCCACTTAAAAACGTTTCTACTCGATTAAAAAACGCTGCAAATTATTACACAAAGGTTCATTATGTTTCTGTACATATCACTCGCCTGCAAAGAACAGTGCTTTACCATTGTCACTACCTACTAACCATGTTTTAGCTTCACAGTCAAGATTATTTTGAAGAATTAAACGCTTCACACTCAATTCGAAGAAATACAAGAGTTGTGGGTGCCTTCATTAGGAAATTTGATTACTGGATGCTAAGGACGCAAAACTGAGTACAACTCGAAGAAACAAACAATGATCGTTATGGTCAGCTAAATTTTAAATTGAGATTCACACTCTTTCAGCCTCTTTAAAGATTCACACTCGTGTTTCTGATTTGAATAAGACTAACCCTTAAGTTTTCATGGGGAGGGAACGGGAGGTCCTACATAGCTCCGAGTCGTCTCATTCAATCCTTAAAATTCAATACTATTTTAAATTGATGAAAAAACATACCTATATATTGAAAGTTTTCGAACTTCTGTCGTTTTGAAAATTTCAGCCCTAGGTGCTATAGGAAAAATGGCTCGGATTTGTGGAAATGGTTCAAAGAGTTGTTAGAGAAACTGGTCCGGTTTTTAACATTGGACCCCTTTTTCCTTCATTGGAACAGTTCCCCCCCCTAGTGGGGGAAAAATTGGTGCGATCTGAGCAGCTGTGGTTTTAGTATCAATTTGCACACTCTCATTAGTATCTAATCAAATGAGCCTTTGGAGGGAACCAGGTCCAAAACATTACTTCAGACTACCTTCGTCTTGACCTCAGGAATGTTTCCCTCTGGTATAGAAATCAATTCGAATGGTGTTGGTTTCCCTTCCAACTATTTGTACCAGTTTCCCCAAATCTGAGTAGCCGCCATTTTAGGAGCAGTTTAACATGGCCTTGATTACCCACTACCAAATTACATTGCTGCTTTCCATATTATTCAATAAATGAAATTGATGAAGCAATATTGAAGAACTCAACTCATTAACCATGGTGCCACCAGAGTCGCCGATAACATCTTGGGAATTCCATAGCAGTCCCAAGGTGTCACAAGATTAACTAGATTTAAATTGCAATTTCAAAACTAATGGACAGAGCTGAATTTTTCGAACCATTTTTTGTAAATTAATAAGAGTAAAAAAATGATGTCATGACAAAAATTTTGAAAATTTCTTCACCGATTTCCTAGGAATTTTTTTGTAATAACTCTATTTTAAGACTTCCTAAAACCCACCAAAATTTCTACTGTTCATCAAATTTGAAATTGCAATTTAATTTTGGTTACCCCGTTGACATTTTGGGATCCTGTGGAGTTCCAGAGATGTTTCCGGTGACACTAGTGATACCATGGTCCAATTAGGGTTAATAAAACTTTTTGCTACGAGGAAACTGGTTGGTACGTTTGGCATGTCCATCAGGGAGTCTCTCTTGGAAAGGGCGTCAGCCTACTCATTTCCCCAGATCCCTTCATTTGAGGGATCAGTTGTACCATGATTTCACCATACATTAACAACTGCTCTATTAATTTTTTTATTCGACGACTTAACAAGAGTCTGTAAGACCATTGGTGCACAGACTAACAATCGCAGTTTGGGAAGTCACTTTTTTCCCTCAGTTGAAGGAAGGGGGACCAGCAGCTGAGCTTGGATCTATCCATAAAAGTTACTGGCAACTTGATTAATTAATTTCTTCACACAATGTATTCAATATGGAAAACAAAACTTCTAAAGCCATTGTATGTTGAGTATTCAATAAGCAATTCAATAATGAAACAATCTACGTGACTTGTTCGATAATATGCTCTTTGGTGAAGAGATCTTCGACCAAGGTTTTATCATGAAATGTCAGAGAATGTGAAATAGATTCTGTTGCCTTCCCGATAGATACTCCACGTTCTGGGATCACTTATCGATCAAAAATCGCAACCGATCGATCGGCGATCGATGCAGTCAACGGAATACCTTCTTGACCTCTCCTGACCTCTTCCAAACGGACCGACGAGACCTTGTGCGTCTGGGGTGCTAACGAGACACGATTCTCAAGGCGTAAGGTCGTGTGACATGAAGGCTTGAGCAAATGTAAAGGTGGAAAATGATATTCCCATTCTACCGAAGCCGGAGGGTCATTCGAAGTGCGTTGGCGATCGACATTTGGAATGTTTCGTCACAGTCGCGAGCACATCCTCAGGAACAATAGTAATCTTTCGGGGTCGACTTTGCAATCGTTTTCGTGCTCCGGTCAAGAATTTCCGCCCGGAGGCGTGTGACGGGACTGAGTGCAACCCGTTCTTTGAATTGTGATGACGACTAGGTCAATAAATATTTAAATATTTTTCCTCCTCTCTTGTATTACCAATTATTAACTATTTCGAATAGTGAATACTTATTTTAACCCCCTTCAAAATATGATAATTTACGTTTCAAATTACGAAAAATAAAAAGATTTATACAAATTTTGTACAAATAAAACCATTTCCGTCCGTCTTCGGCACTTTCCTTAGGTCCCATGAACCGATTTTGATTAAATATGGTACATCGGCTCCTTTGGGGTCCAGTTGCGACCCGAAGCTTTTGATTATTGTCAGTCACTTCTAAGGGGGGAAGAGTAGAGAGTTGCAATTTTCAAAACGCCCCAGCTCGAAAACTTCCAATATAAACTAATTTTTTTATTATTCTAAAATAGTGGCGAGAATGAGACACCCCAGAGCTCAGAAGGATGAGGATAATGAGGATAATGAGGATAATTATTACCAGGTCTAATTAAATTAATTATTGGTTGTGTGTTTGGGACACTAGACGGTCCCTTATCAATCTCGTCAGATCATTGGTAGCCTTCGTGAAATACTTGACAAGCGTATCTTTTAATGTTTTGTGACCCCTCTCCTCACTTCCCACCACCAGGAGTTCGCTTTACCTGGAGATCCACGAGTTGAGAGTTTTAGATGAGGGTCATGCTTCGTCTCGCCTACCTGTACATTGTCCAGCTCAATCTCACAGGTGTATTTAAATATTAATTAATACTAGGTACATTTTTCACCAAATTCAAATTCATGTTCATGAGAATATGATTTTACTGGGGATCCGAGTCCGAGAAGGGTAAGGGGCTCAGTGAAGGGGTGGGAGTATTTAACGACCTCATTGGCCAACAGAAAACCTTATTCTTTGAATGTTGGTGATCTTTACAATAAAAACAATAAATCGTGTGTAACAAATGGGGGATGCGCCTTGATTTTTTTTAGATTTTTAATTGAAAGTACACGCGCCCCTCTCGCCTGGGCGGGACCCACCAGCCCACTGTGACGTCATAAACGGTCGAAACTTTAAAAATGCATAGGAAAAGATTTAAACACGCTAGAAGGTCGCGGTTGGTACCAAAATTCTCAGAATGAGGTCTACCTTAGATTAAAAATAACAATAAACAGTTTTTCCTACCCAGGCGCACACCCTATTGCAGCATTTTTCTTCTTCTATGAACGTGGAGGGCTAACTGTGGATTCCTCTAAGGCGAATAGTTATTGCTCTCCTTGATTGATATCTAAAAATGGAGAAGGTTAGCTCTCGGACGGCTAGGACCGGTTTCAAAATGACAATGATAAAAACCTTCATTAAAAGGAACGAGTCAATGGTTTAGTGACAGATAATAAATTCAACATCCAAGTATCCTAATATTAGAAACCTTGGCACCTAGGTATAGGTAACTCAGTTCCCAACATAATTTAGTGTAATCTTCCGCTAGTATTAGCATGAAATGTTGACCACCACTTTTCTTGTTTTTGACAAGAAAAAAAAAACGCTAATTGGGAGGTTTGCGTCCGTAAAGAAATGTGTAGCAGTTGGAACACGAAGTATTGGGACACCATCCACTTACCTGCCAAGATGCAGTAGGTAACTAATATACACCTATCCAAATGCTAATTTGTAGGTAGATAATTTCTCGCGAGCTTCCGAAGATCTTCTTCGTTTCATTTTACACCTGAGGTATTCTGTGGAGGGATACTTTAATCCGATGTTCAAGGATGAGTCATGAAGCCTTTTCTGACATCTTCTAAATACGCAGCCAACAAGAAAAAGGACGTTGCGTAATCCACTCACTTGTTTGGAGCGCCTAATTAAGCCTGGTTATCTCTTGAAGGTTTAGACTGAGAGGGCTTTGTAAATGCCTCACCTAGAGTATGGGTCGAACATGGTTTTAATAACCAAACGACGATGAACACTACATCCTGATGGTTTTTTTCCGAACATCGATAAAACATGAACATAAGGCGAATAAACGAGAAAAAAGTCCATTAATGCAGCATGAATTAATGAGCGAATTTTCAAAGAAATCTTTCAGCTGAAGGTATGGTTAAGAAAAGGAACAATGGTGCTGCAATTTCTTTTAGAAACTTTTTTTTTTATTTACACAATTCTTGGTTCTTTCGATTTTCAGTATACCATACCAACATACTGTATGCACCGGGTATGCGTTGAAGATCTTAGGAGTCCATATTCATGTTATACTCGTCTCCTCGAACTCATAGAGTACACACAAGGCTACAGCATTTCTGGGTACAACAAATATACGCACGTTTTCATTATTTATATAAATATATACATTCTTTTCTTAATTTTTTGACAATTTTCATTTTTGAACGCATTGATATCAGAAATTTTGTGCTGAATCCGAATATACTCGTACCATATATTACCATATTTGTGAAGATAATAATCACAAAAAAACGAGAAAACCCGTTTTCTTAGACTAATTTTGAAATTTGGACCACTTTGGATTGTCCAAAATTTCTGGCTAACAAACTTGACCTTTTGTTTGTTGTTACGAACATTTTGGCGAAAACTAAAAAAAAATTCTAAATAATTACTCAAATTATCGTGCGGAATGACACACACACACACACAAAGTCCATCCTAAAAATTTTGAGGCCATTGTGCAATAGCTTCATTTTCCTTGAAAATTCGCTAAAAGATCAAGCGAAACATGAGTGTGAAAATACTAGGAGACAAAATTTCTCAAGCTATACCGTCTTTATACCAGTACACCAAAATTAAAAAACGCTGCAAATCATTGCTCAAAGGTTTATTATTTTCTGTATAGATCACTCTTCTGTATAGATCACTGGTTCTTCATCAATAGCACCTACCACCATCTGTATTCTCCCTTGACCTTCCCTCTCAAATTTCAGCTTCCTGCGTTCAATAGGATTGAAATTGGCTTCGGAGCTCACTCAGCTGATCAGTGATCTGAAGAGTGAAGAAGATCTCCTCGAATGCTGGAGACGCCTGGAAGAGCACTTCCATTCAATAGGAGTAAAAATGGTTTTGGAGCTCACTCAGCTGATCAGTGATCTGAAGAGTGGAGAAGATCTCCTCGAATGCTGGAGACGCCTGGAAGAGCACTTCCATTCAATAGGAGTAAAAATAGTTTTGGAGCTCACTCAGCTGATCAGTGATCTGAAGAGTGAAGAAGATCTTCTCGAATGCTGGAGAAGCCTGGAAGAGCACTTCCATTCAATAGGAGTAAAAATGGCTTCGGCGCTCACTCAGCTGATCAGTGATCTGAAGAGTGAAGAAGCCTTTGAGCAATGATTTGCAGCGTTTTTTACCCACCAATATTTTTTTTACCTACCAACTTTTTGTACTACCTACCACACCATACTGGCTTCACACCTTCACAATCAAGTTTATTAGAAAGAACTAAACGCTTCACACTCGATTCGAAAAATAGAAAGCTTCATAATATGAAATTTCATATTATGGAAATTTGATTACTGGTTACGCAGAAGGCAAAACTGTATACAAATCGAAGAAATGAACAGCGATCGCATTTTAGTCCGATAAAATTTGAATGGAGATTAGACCTCTTTTGCGATTCACACTCATGATTCTGTTTTATCGAAGGAAAACCTTCAAGTACTCGTAGGGACCGAACGGTTTGTCCTACAGAGCTCCGGGTGGTCTCAAAAATTTTTAAAAATTCAATACTATTTAAAATTGGTGAAAAAACGATACCTTTATTTCGAGAGTTTTCGAGCTAGGGCACTCTTGAAAATTTCAACCCTTAATTTTCACCCCTTAGAAGTGACCTACATCAACCAAAAGCTTCGCGGCACAACTAGACCCCAAATGGAGCCCATATACCAAATTTGAACCAAATCGGTCCAGTGTTGCTAAGAAAAGTGCCGCGTACGGCGTACGGCGTACGGCGTACGGCGTACGGCGGACGGACGGAAATTTTTTTATTCGATTTTCGTATTCTACGTACCTTGAAACGTAAAACATCAAATTTTGAGGGGGGGTTAAAATTTTTTTTTTCTTGCTCGATTCCAAAGGCTTATTATTGAAAATAATAAACCAAAAATTGAAATTTTAGTATAGTTCGAATTTTACATTGAAATCCACAGACGTAGTTTTCTTTCCATCAGTTGTCCGTCTCTTGCGGACGAGCGCAACTCTAGCGGTTTCCATTGTTCTCATCTCTTTTCACAGTAAGTACAGGGTAAGTACAGGGTTTCCATTGTTCTCATCTCTTTCAAGTTTCTTACTACAAATACAAATACTCGTGCATTGCTCGTGAAGCCACCTGCATGTACCTACCTAAAGAATCAGAAATTACCACCAGATGACTTATCTAAGATACACATCACAAGTGGGAAATATGGAGTGCTCTCAATATTGTTATAGAGTTTTCTTGGGATTCAGAAGGTCTGACTTGTCTTCAGGTTCAATGGGAAGTTATTTTTATTACTCTATTGGTGCATGTAAAGGAACTAATGCTTCGATCTTTACTATATTGCGTTTCCTAATAAGAAATAGGTACTAGCTTTAGAATTTGTTCAAATTTGGCTCGGAAATTTGGAAGGAGGATTATACATATAAATCGCAAGTGTTACCGTGGAATTTCCTCACACAAGCGAGTGATTTATAATGTACTGGAGTTGGAGAGGAATGGCAGGTGTTACCAGGGAGAATTCCCCTGCACAAGCAAGCTATTACTCAATTGGTGTTACCAGGGCGAGCCCTGCACAAGCAAATTGAGTGTAGGGGAGAAATTTGGTTCAGGGGCGAGATATTAACAGAAAGTGCTACCAGGGACGTATCCCTGCACAAGCGATCTGATAAAAGGGCTGAACAAAAGGGTTGAACCGTAAACTGACCAATATAAATTTGAAGAGGTTTTAGGTTTGATAGATTTAGAACACGAAGTTTGAGAGAGAATAGTCAGGCTCAGAGCTTCCACCTACTGACCACGACGGCTTGAGCCGTCGACTATTCAAGAGGGGTCCCTCCACTTGATTCTCCTTCCCTTGCCGGGGTCGAGGGAGGTCAAGTTGAATGTTTTGGTGTGTCACCCTGTGCCAATGACCCTGACTTATTTAATGATATTATACATTAAGTAGGGTTCCAACAGTGCACATTGTTCATATCTTCCTGTAATACAAACTACTAGAGGTTGTGTCAAATCGGTTTAAACCAGCAATCAACAATCAACATATAATAGCTCAATAGTGTATTGATCACCTTTACGACGTCATTGATTCACATCGAGAGGATCAAAGGACCAATATTCGAACCCTGAGGCCGCCCTATGTGATTTCGAAGGTCTAAGATTCCTTGCCAGAGTACGTACTACTGCTCTCTACCTAAGAGATGAGAAGAGAAGAATGCCATTGTGTGGTCGCAGAATCTGTACCAACTCGGGTTCCTCACTCTAGTGCTGTGGTCAATAAGATCAAACGCTTCGCTATAGTAATACATACTAGTAACCTATGTTGTAGTCACATTCTAAGATTCTACCATTTTCCAAACCATTCTCACAATTTATTATTCTCGATGTCCCAGTCATGATATTCATTATACTTCATGATACTCTAAAGATGCTGACCGACTAGTTCTGAAGTTTATTCGTCTCATGTTTCGCGGGTGTCATCACTGTCATCATTCATGAAGTCGTGGGCTATCGTGCATCTTACACTGGCCGTGTATCTTTAAAACACACCAGACTCGCTTGATGAGATTTATTTTCGGGTCGTGATATGTGAAGAGACGGCTCGAGAAATCATCGGGCTCTTCATTTTTTTTCGAGAATATTAACGGCTTCATGATTCTTATTTCCACCTTTTTCAGAGGGTGGCCCGCCAATCGCGTTGCTCCATCGCAGTGAAATATTGAAGATCCGTTTCATGAAATCGTGGAAATCAACAAGTAAAGGATATTGATAGTGTTGCCTCAAGTTGATAACTTTGAATTCCACAAGTCACTATTCGTGGTGTGGGGATCCATCATATTCTTTCTCTTATTCTATATTATTCATTTGCTGCAATTCTTAATTTCCAAATTAATTTTATTCTTTTCCATGTTTCGATTGTGTGACGTTCAACTTTTCAAAAATATAACTGCTCATAACTTTCTCTCAAACAAGAAAGTTTTGTCCTATTTATTGATTATTTCCTAGTCTACAAAGGCTGCGGAAGCATTGTTTTCCATTTTCAAGGTTGATGTGGTCTCCAAAATCAAAATTTTTCACACGCGTTTTATGTTTTAGGCCTTCTTGAACAATTTTGGTTCCGTGTCTGTATGTGTCAATCTGTACATATGTGAAATCCATGTAACATGCTATGCGAAGATATTGTCCGATTCCGATGAAATTTTCAGGGATGACCCCCTGTCAAAATCATCGCCCCAGATTGATAGTAGATGCGCAAACGTGAAAACCTTATAACAGCCACAATTCCTACATTTTCAACACAATTTTGATGGAATTTTCAGAGGTTGTAAAGGGTTGCAATGTAGAAGGTCCCCTGTGAGGGTAGAGCAAGGTACTTTGAGGGTAGAGATTAATGTTTTGAGATTAGCTACTTCCTATCATCCATACAACCGGGTTATGGATACGAGGAAGCCTATCTGTGTTTTTTGGTTTATTGTTCAATAATGAACCTTTGAAATCGACCATGAAAAAACTCGGCGCTTTGCGCCTCGGCGGGGGGCTCCGCCCCCCTGCACCCCCCGGTTTATTTCTTTTTCCATACTCTGTATGAAATCATAGGAACACAGAATGTGTTTTTGCGATACTAGTCATCCGTTAAATAAAAAACAACAATAATAAATGTGGAGTTGACATTAACATGACAAAACAATGGAAAGTATCTACGCTGCATGCAGATACATCTGTACATGGATATGTCTTATGATGGCAATTTAAATGATGAGCTCACTCAGCTGATCAATGACCACTCAGGCGCCTTCAGCATTCTCCATTGACCCGCCCTCTCAAATTTCAGGTTCCTGCGTTCAACAGGAGAGGAAATGGCCTTGGAGCTCACTCAGCTGATCAGTGATCATCAACTTTGATGATGTATAGAAGTATGTATCGATTGACCCTGCCTCTCAAATTTCAGCTTCCTGCGTTCAAAAGCATCAGAAAAAAAACGTTGCATTGTTTTGTGTGTCGAAAATTTTGGAATGACTCCCAGAACTAAGACATATTCATGTCAAAATTGTTTAATCCCCCCATCAAAATTTGTTGGTTTACCTACGTTTCAAGATACGTAGAATCCGAAAATCGAATGAAAAGGTTTCCGTCCGTCCGCCGTTTTTTCTCTGGTCGTTTTACTTATAATAAATAGATAATAATAGATAATTTTAAACCTCAACAATATTTTGTTCTTCTTTTTTTAATTTTTTATCGGATGTTTATTTTACATACTCGATTAACTGAGTAATTGACGAGAATGAGGGAACCTTCATTGTTTTCGTCCACAGTGAAGCATGATTAACTGGGCCTGAAGA
The DNA here is from genome assembly GCA_009739505.2 of Apolygus lucorum. Taxonomy (NCBI): domain Eukaryota; kingdom Metazoa; phylum Arthropoda; class Insecta; order Hemiptera; family Miridae; genus Apolygus; species Apolygus lucorum. The sequence continues at coordinate 19,396,740 of CM019183.2, forward strand.
CCCGTCCCTATTCGCCAGAGGGCCATTTTGCCACCCCTGGAACTTCTCTGTTCATCCCAGGAGTGCCCGGGTTGTGCGACGTGGACGCATGACCATGACTTGGGTAGGTATAAGAAGGGCTCTGAGGAGATAAGAACACCCTTTGTTACTCTACCCCAACAACCCATGCCTCAAAAGTTGACCACTGCAGCCCTTCGTACTAACAGTGCTTTTGAGGTGACAACGGTCGCATCTGGACCACCCAGTTACCAGTCCTAATGGACTAGCTTCTGGAGATAGTCAAACCCTGGAAGCAGGGATCCACCACCAGGGGATGCGCCTCGCTGTGGAGTCCAGGCGGGAGCTCCCATGGTCCCCATGGAGCTTCCTCCTCACCTGGGGGGAGGAGTACGAGGCCTCCAATTTTTCCGAAAATTTCGATTCTACTTATACTATTCTGGTTCATTTTGGAATTTCTATTACATGGGAAGAACTATTTTATTTTATTTTATTTATTTTTTTTTTTTTGGTTCTTCAAAAACGTGTTCCTCCCGTCTAATGGAAATTCCAAAACGTATCGGAGTAGTATAAGTAGAATCGAAAATTTCGGAAAAATTGGAGGCCTCGTACTCCTCCCCCCAGGTGAGGAGGAAGCTCCATGGGGACCATGGGAGCTCCCGCCTGGACTCCACAGCGAGGCGCATCCCCTGGTGGTGGATCCCTGCTTCCAGGGTTTGACCGTCTCTAGAAGCTGGTCCATTAGGACTGGTAACTGTGTGGTCCAGATGCGACCGTTGTCACCTCAAAAGCACTGTTAGTACGAAGGACTGCAGTGGTCAACTTTTGAGGCAAGGGTTGTTGGGGTAGAGTAACAAAGGGTGTTCTTATCTCCGCAGATCCCTTCTTACACCTACCCAAGTCATGGTCTTGCGTCCACGTCGCACAACCCGGGCACTCCTGGGATGACCAAATAAGTTCCAGGGGTGGCAAAATGGCCCTCTGGCGAATAGGGACGGGTCTTCTGGCCCAGTTAAGCTTCAGTTAGCTTCATTATGGATGAAAACAGTGAAGAGCCACATAAGAGAAGAACTCACCCAGCTGATCAGGGAGGAGCTCAGTTTGTTATTCACGTTCAAGACTCAAGAGTCTTAAATAACTTCCTTCTTGGGGCCATCAGAAGCAAATTTAGCTCACCCAGCTGATCAAGGATGAGCTCAGAATCCTATTGAGAATCAGCAGTCTTAAATAGCCTCCCAGCGGAATTTTGACTTCTTGGGTCCATCAAATGCAAATTTAGCTCACCCAGCTGAAGAGGCGTTCAGTTAGTTATTGCATTAATCCATTTTTAATCGGCTGCGATGGCTCAAAAGTATCTCCATTAGTCCGTAGGTACCACGTTACTAGACTGGCTACCTTTTTTACCCCCTTTTTGCCCTTGTCCACCAAGGTAGAAAAAGTTTTACAATGTTGACAAAAATGTTCTCGAAAATCAAAATTTCCACTCGCATTCAACGTTTTAGGCCTTCTTGAACAATTTTGCTTCCGTGTCTGCCCGTCTGTGTGTCAGTGCGTGTATCTTGAAATCCTTTTTAGATTAAAAAGACAACGAAGTACAATCCAATGTTGATGAAATTTTCAGGGATTATGCCAATTGGGGTAGATGGTCCCCTACGGAAATCATCGCCCGGACTGATCGCGCAAACGTGAACTCCTTGAAACAGTCACAATTAGACGGTAGTGCAAGGTAGATACTGAGAGATTGATGTTTTGAGATTAGCTACAATGCATCCGATCATCTAAACAATCTGGTTACAAACACGATGAAGCTATGTGCCACATCCTCCCCGAAGACTTTTTCATCTTAAAATTACAAGACTAAGAGAATCCTTATATTTTTTTACTTCAGCATCCTTCACAACCTCAAGGTTCTTCTCCTGGATTTGTGATTTCGAACCAATGTGTGCCTTGGGAGTTCACTGTCGCGCAATAATTCTAACGTAAGTGCAAATGAGAAGCTGTGGATTTTGTGAAGTACCGACATCGGGAGCTGGCCTGCCGTTAATTTCGGATTAGTATCTTGTTGCCACACCATCCGTGAACCCCTCTTCTCACGGTTCCTTAACAAAAGTTCAATATTTCAGGTGTTAACCTTCCTTCTTTTTCGTTCTCCTAGGCGTCTCTATAACAGTAATTGAATCAGCTTGAGAATATACCCTCGGCAGGAGGAAAAGGCTAATTGGGGTTGAGCCTTGCGTGGCTAATCAGATTTCCGCGATACGAGTAACTCGTAGAAGTGAAATAGTGAGAGATCCAGTGGACCAGAGATTTTCTACGTTGGAATTCCAAAACGAATCTGATCCAATATGCCTTCTTACTCATCTCTTTGGAAACAGGAGGATTTGTGGGCGGAAGCTCACATAGTTCAAGGAGGGTTGCGAAACAGAAATACAAACTACCTACCTTCTGAACACTTGTTTCAAGACAAGAAGAAATGCACTATGCATTGACTGTCAAAAGTGAAATATGAAGGTTCTTTAAAAAAAGGGGCACGGAAATATTCGTATTATAATCAATGCACCTAGTTCTAGGGATGGCATATCGAATGAAATATATCGATATATCGATCAAACGATATATCGTCAATGAGATATCGATACCTTCGATATATCGGAGAAAATATATCGATATTTCGATATATCGGAGAAAATATATCGATTTTTCGACGTATCGGAAGATCTACTTTAAAATGTCACATGTGAAGTAGGTAGGTGAATTTAATAGTTTTAAAACAATATAAAAATAATTTAGGTTGACATTTATGGACATATCGGAGTATCTACTAGGAAAAATTTGAAGATGTAAGTAGGTAGGTGAATAGAAAAGTTACTAACATTATTTTGAGGGAATGATATCGATATACTCGACATATCAGAAGATCTATTTGGAAAAACCGTATGAAATACGTATTAACCTACTTTCAAAAGTTACTGGGTATGAATGATCGAAATTCATTGTTTAAAAACTGGAAAAAAGTGCGAAAATGTCATTGCAATGTTAATTTATAAATTGACAGGGGTATAGGTACTGTGGACGATCATGAACCTTCAAAATTGAAAATAATTGTTGTGAAAACCTGCTTCACTTCGTATAGTAGGTAGTTTTAAGTTGGACGAGCCTCCATTAATTTTGGCTTAAGTCAAGTATTTGAGCCTTGAGAGCCACTGTAGGTGAATACTATGAACACCATCATGTCTGAGCTGAAGTCAACAGTCTGAAATCAACCCATCAGTAGGTACCTACAAAATTTGGAATAAAATTACTTGATGTTTTTACAAGTACAGGCGTCCCTTCTCGTCCATTCATTTCAATATTTTATTTTTAATACAAAAAATTTTTTTTAACTTGAAAACAGGTCGCGATATATTGGTAAGTATATCGATATTGACCGATAATATCGGTTCTCTATATCGATATATCAAACGTAATATATCGATATATTTCATATATCGATATATCGTTGCCATCCCTACCTAGTTCACAATTCATTGAAGAGGAACTCCTCACTTTCAATGTAGGTAGTTTCGAACGTGCAGAGGGCATTGATGCGACTAAGATGAACAAAACTGCATCTACTCAAACTGAACACGCCCAATGTTGCCTGCCAAGTTGAGTGGACAGTACAACATCCTCACATAGCAACTAACGTGAGAACGTACAGAATGTAAAAAACTCTGCAAATTATTACTCAAAGTTTTATCATTTTTCTGAATAGATCACTCGCCTGCAAAGAACACAGCTTCGCTATTGCCACTACCTACCAACTACATGCCTACTGCACTATCAAGTTTATGTGGATGAAATAAGCGCTTCACACTGAATTCGGAAAAGGGGATTGTGGGTTGTTAGGAACTTTAATACTGGTTGCTAAGGACGAAAAACAGTACAACTCGAATAAAGGAACAGCGATCGCATTTTGGTCATCTAAAATTTGAACGAGGATTAGGCCTCTTTTGCGATTCACACTCGTGATTCTGATTCATCTTAAGTCGAACCCTTAAATTCTCATGAAGAGCGACCGGTTGGTCCTACAGAGCTCCGGGTGGTCTGATTCGATTCTAAAAATTAAGTACCTACAATTTTTAATTAGTGAAAAACAATTATCTCAAAACTTTTTGAGTTAGGGCGTTTTGAAAATGTCACCCCTTATTTTTCAACCCTTAGAAGTGACTGACATCAAGGGAAAGGCTTCGGAGCACAACTAGACCCCAAATGGAGTCCATGTACAAAATTTCATCAAAATATGTCCATGGTAAAACGAAGGAAAGTGCCGCGTACGGCGGACGGACGGTAAAATTTGTATTAGATTTTCGGATTCTACGTACCTTGAAACCCAACAAATTTTGTGGTGGGGTGGGGGGAAGGGAGTTTAAGAAAAATGTCTCGGTCTATTCCAAAGCTTCATCATTTAAAATAATAAACCAATCTATTGCAACTGCATCATAGAGCAGTTCCGCTGATAAATTGCCAATATGCAGCATGCTTTGCACAACTATGTTGATGGTTCTCCAATTGATGGACCAAGTAGGAGGTAAATAGCTAAAGCCTCGATAATTTTGAATTTACTTGTCACAATCAAGATAATACAGAATACAGAATGTAGAAAAATGTATTTTTACAATATTCCTAAGTGTCATCAATTGGTTAATATTCAAAGTGTCATCCAATTGGTTACGTTAATAATCCACCATAAACTACCCCGTAATTGACTCTACTACACCCCAGGAATTGACCACAGACAAATCGAAAGGCATACCTGGAACCAAAGTTGTTCAGGGAGCTTTGAAACCCAAAATACGAGTGTAGTTCATGATTTCAGGGGAATATTTTCTCACGATACTTCCTCCTGATTTGTATATTTGACTCAGATCAAACAAATTTGTGTCTCCCAATATCTTTAGTACCTACTTAGTAAAAAAGGAGAAGGCGTGCGCAATTATTTTAATTAGTAGGCTGTGATCCCGTTATAATTGCGTTCGGAATTAAATAGCATCATTTTTGCTTTGATCGACAGCCTACTGGTCTGCTGCTATTTGTTCGTATTTTCACTATGTCATTTAATGTCTGCAATTATTATTCATTTCCTCTCAGTAGAAGCGTGCTGGGCCCATAACCCGTTGTAGAGTGGCGCAGGTACGTTTTGTGACCTAACTATACTTCAGTTGGAAGTGTCGTCCTTTGTGAAATAATTATAACGTTTAATTAATAAAACAATTTTTGTGAAATAATTCTGACGATAACTTAAGCCAGATAGTAGTTAAAAAATCAAAACAGATCAAAATGTTTGTGATTATACATGGAAGGATGAGTTTGTTGACCAGAATTATTGGGGCCATATTCTCAGAAATAAAGTGTGTTGTTCGAGGTTTTTTTCAACTTTACCGAGTTAAAATAATAAAATTTGAAATACTTGGAATCAGCGTGAAATTTCCTACAAGAGAACTTCTTTAAAAATAATTATTTATCATAATTCAAAAAACGTCTGCCAAGTGGGTGTGGCACATAGCTTCCTCGTATCCATAACCCGATTATATAGATGATCCGATGCATAGTAGTTAATCTCAAAACATCAAAACAAGTTAATCTGTAACATCCCTGAAAATTTCATTGAAATCGGATGGAAAATGTAGAAGTTATGGCCGTTACAAGGAATTCACGTTTGCGCATGCGCAGTGGCTACTATCAGTCCGAAGGTGATGATTTTCATAGGGGACCATCTAAATACTAATCTGTAACATCCCTGAAAATTTCATTGAAATCGGATAGAAAATGTAGAAATTATGGACGTTACAGGGAATTTCACGTTTGCGCATGCGCAGTGGCTACTATCAGTCCGATTGTGGTGATCTTCAATGGGGACCATCTACAACCTAATCCGCATAATCCCTGAAAAATTCATCGAAATCGGGTAGAAAAAGTGGAAGTTATGGCCGTTACAAGGAAATTCACGTTTGCGCATGCGCAGTGGCTACTATCAGTCCGAAGGTGATGATTTTCATAGGGGACCGTCTACACACCAACCCGCACAATCCCTGAAAATTTCATTGAAATCGGACAATAACTTCGTATAGTTATGCGCGTTACAAGGAAATCATATAGCATCCATCCATCATCCTTCGACGACTTGTAGAGAAGAAGAAGAACGACCTGTTTGTCTTGTTTGTACTTTGCTTGTCTTTTGTGAAGGGAATAAATTTTTATGTGTATGTGGTGTGTGCAATGGAGGGAATAGTGGGAGAATTGAATTCATCTATTACAGTCACATTATGGAGAAAATTGGAGGTCCTTCCCTGAACTTCAGTGGTATCAAAGAGTCTGTGAGAGCAGGGATGATTCAACTAGTACCGAAGAGGCAGTGGATGAAGAAGAGGAATGTGACTGTATAGATCAAGAGGACCATGAGCTCCACATCTGATATGTTAATACTAACTATTATTTAATATTATGTAATACCTACTACGTACCTGTTTGAGTTTTTTAATGCTCGTGTTTTGGGTTACCTATATTGTTCGTTAATACGTAGATTGGTGAATTCCTAGTCCTTCGTTTGGAAAATACCTAGGTATATTTTATAAAAATGTTGAGGTTTTTTAAGAATTTTTCTCCACTGTTTTAATAAAAAATAAAAACAAAATTTGTTCCGTATTTTATTGATCCTAACACCTGTTTTTGTATACCAGACCTCAAGTGCTTGACACAGCTTTTTTTTTCAAAACTGAACATGTCCATCGTTTTATAGCAAAACTGAACATGTCCAACAAACAAATGCTAATTATGGGGGAAATACTAATCACTAAAAATTCAACCGAAAGGCATATTACTACTGAACGTTCAACTGATACAATACCAGTTTCATCCAAGGAAAAAAAACAACCTGTAACCCTGCAGCAGTTTTTTTCAGTTCCTGAACATTTTGTGAAAATGGACATGTTCAGTTTTGGTAGAGAGCTCCTCAATTGTTCAGAAAGGTATAAAACGCAAAATGCGAGTGAAAATTTTTATTTTGGAGAACTTTTGGTTTATTAATTTCAATAATAAGCCTTTGGAATCGAGCAAGAAAAAAAAATTTTAACCCCCCCTCAAAATTTGATGTTTTACGTTTCAAGGTACGTAGATTTTTCGTCCTTGAAAAGTGAAAACAAAGCTTCCGCTACCTTGGTAGACTCGGAAGCAATTGGTTGTTTTTATAGATGGTTCAATGAACCGGTTCCCGTAGATTCACCGAACTTGAAGCCACAGAAGGCCGGGGAGATTATCTGGATTGGTGACCGCTCGAGGTCGGTCTTGATAATTTTTCGGGGTTGTAATGTCAATATGTATCGTCACCACACACAAAAGTGGTAATGATGCATGGTATTGCTTGAATCTAATCAACTTACCTATGGGTAATTCTTTAGTTATGTGCTTATATTTATGAAGAATTCTAACAAGGCTGTTATTGCTTCCGAGTCTACCAAGGTAGCGGAAGCTTTGTTTTCACTTTTCAAGGACGAAAAAAAAGTTCTTCAAAATCAAAATTTTCACTCGCGTTTTGCGTTTTAGACCTTTCTGAACAATTTTGGTTCCGTGTCTGTCTGTCTGTCATGAAATCTTTGTAACGGGCATAACTATACAAAGTTATCGTCCGATTTCTATGAAATTTTCAGGGATTGTGCGGGTTGGTGTGTAGACGGTTCCCTATGAAAATCATCATCCCCGGACTGATAGAAGCGACTGCGCATGCGCAAACTTGAATTTCCTTGAAACGGCTATAACTTCTACATTTTCCATCCGATTTCAATGAAATTTCCAGGGATGTTACAGATTAACTTGTTATGATGTTTCGAGATTAACTACTATGCATCGGATCATCTATACAATCGGGTTATGGATACGAGGAAGCTATGTGCCACACCCACTTGGCAGACTTTTTTTCTTGAGTGTTTTTAAAAACTTCAGTAAGTTTCTGATGTGGTTTGTGGCAATCGTAAACTTATACAAAATATTTTGACAAATCTTGACTATTCTGACATTTTGACTCGATTTGACACACACGCGTTAGAAATAATACAGCAGAGTAAGAAACAGAGATTGCTCCAACTTCCCCACTTGGGACGTGAGCGCCGTGACATCTCCGGTTCCGCTTTGTCCCTCAATACATTCGAGTTGTGTGGGTAGACCTAGTTAAGCTATATTTTATACGTATTTTCCTTATTACACATCAGGTTGAATACGTTGTGGAAACCCACTATAATACCAGTAGTGCAGGGGTTTCGGGTGAGTAAAAGCAAGAGACTGTAAAATAGTTACAGTTTTGAACCTCAGCGCCCATCAAACTTGTCATGCTAAAGTGGGTAAGGGGTAGGAGTTAGCCAAAAATGCCTTGAAATCCTTTAAAATTTTAAATCACATTACTTAGAAGATTCGATGAATGAATATTAAAGAGCCGATACAATTTATTATATTTATGTTGTGGTCTTAAAATTCTTACTAATTCGAAGTCGTAGAATCCGAATACGGTATTATTTTTCCACTGAAGCACAACAAACATGAAAGTCATACCATAGATTGGTCATACTCAGACAGTACAAGGATTTGATTTTTAAAAAGATTCTCTGTTCACTCTAAGTACAATTAACATAGTTTCTAAAGCACTTTTACTAGAAAAAATTGGTATTATTATTTATTTTTTATTACTACTAAATCATATTATTATTGTTTATTTGATCCTAAATTGACCATGGACGAAACGTTACCAAAGTTATGTGGTTTACGTTGCATCGTTCCAATTTTATGATACTTCCCTCCGCCACTAAATTTCGGTATTTGAGTACTGTTTGGTGTACTTAACTGTAAAAATAACATCATATTTGGATTCTACGACCTCGAATTAGAAAGAAGACCTCTTTTAGTCCCAAGGTAATATGATTACAATTTTTAAAGGATTCTAAGGGTTCTTATAGAATAATGTATTACAGTTAAACGGTCTCCACACTGACCATTCACCCAGATTACCCCTTAAAGTCGCAATAACTCCCGAAATACCCCCAGGAGACTCCCCAAAATTTCAGTGCTCTTGGATGAACAGAAGAGAGGTATGCTGATAACAACCGATCTTTCTTTTCTGACTTTGTTGGAATAATTTCCAGTGATCCCCAAGAGGGTACCGAAATTCAGCACGGGAGAAGTGTTTGCTTTATCGGTCACACAGAATATCGAAACCCCTTTTTAAAACATATTGTTTAGTAATGCATGCATTCCAGGGGACGTCCCATTGGGTAAGTATTGGATCAGGTTAACCAGTTGTTAAGCGATAAGACTGTTTCTCTCGATGTAATTTATTTATTACTTTAGGGAAGAAATAGTGACACCCCCCCCCCAACCTCCATTATAAACCATAACACTAGCGGCATGATAGCCTCGAATCTGAAGAGCATTTTAAAATCCATGATCTACGACACCCAACATGCGAATTCGAGTTCACCCCCCCCCCCCCCCACCACCAATGGTGCCAGTCTGGCACTAAAGCGGAAATACGTCGTAACATTGAACTTTCATCTGTTAGTTTTAGTAAGCAGTCCGTCGAATGTCACATCCGTATTCAAGGTGAAACACCAAAAAACCCAAGAAATTTGAGGTTTATGGTGCCCTGGCACCATGGTGGCACCACTTTTATTTCCATGGTGGTACAGAAAGTAATTCATGCAAATCCTAAGGTATAATGAGAATTTTCCCTCAATTTCAAAGCTTGGATACAATTAGTAAGCAGTAAAGGAACCGAAATATTGAAAAATTGGATATTTTGTGAATATTATCCCCCCACCCATCCCCTCCTCTTGCAAATTTTGGTACTCTGGTGAAATCATATACAACTCGGAAGTTATTTTAGTCAAACAAAAAAAGAAACACACAAATCGGTTGGAAATTGAGGCCTGGGCAGAGTTTATAAGATTATGCCCGCAAACGCACGTTTTTTAAGCACTAACCCCCCCTTTCCCCCCCTTAAAAGGCGAAATTCGAAATTCCGGCGCCGTAGTGCACAACTAGATAGTTTTCCGCGTCGAAGAAAAAAAGAACCACGAAAATCGGTTGAGAACTAAGGCCTGGGCAGAGTACACAAGATTATGCCCAAAAACGCACGTTTTTTGAGCATTAACCCCCCCTTTCCCCCCCTTAAAAGGCAAAATTCGAAATTCCGGCGACGTAGTGCACAACTAGATAGTTTTCCGCGTCGAACAAAAAAAGAACCAGGAAAATCGGTTGAGAACTAAGGCCTGGGCAGAGTACACAAGATTTTGTTACACACACACATACACACATACACACATACACACATACACACACACACACACACACACACACAGACATACACCTATGGTTTTTTTCGCGGATTTGGATTCAGAATGGTCTAAAACGGATTACTGTGTGGTTATTTTTTTTTTCTGTTGAGTGTTGTCCTCATTCACCCCAGATCGATCGCATAAGGACGCCCAAGTCTTACTGTGGGACGTCCTAAAAAAGCGCTCCTCCAAGTCAAATCTGACTTACGTACCGAATTTTATGACAATCGATCTTGAAACTCGCTGTAAATAATCACACAACGGTTTATTATTTTTCGATATAGATCATCCTCCTGTAAAGGCCACGTCTTTCCACCATAAGTACCTACCAACCATAACTATCGCGCAAGGTTCACTGTCAACTTTATTTTGATACAAAGTACCTACCTACCAGCAAAACATCATTATCCGAGAGCTGTGGGTGTTCTCATATTAAATAACGAAATTTGGTTCTGGTTGCTAAGGAAGCAAAACCTAGTGGAAAGAAACTCTATTCGAAGAAACGATCAAAGATCGCATTTGATCAGCTGCAATTTGAACAGAGATTTGGCCTGTCAGTGATCATTATCGATTCACTCTCAAGCGTCGGTAGACTACAGAATCTTGGGGCTGAAGTGATACTATTCTGAGTGGACACTCAGGGATCGATGGCAACGAAGTTGTGGACAAAAGCGCAAGATTTACCTCCAGAAAAAGCATAAACTCATTCGTCACTTTCCGAGCCGACTACAAGTCTACAGTCAAAAAAATGGTATGGAGCAACTGGCAAAATGACAGGAAATACATACAAGACACAAAGCTATGGGAAGTGAAGAGGAACGTTGCTGCATGCATGGTCTTCGTCGTTTGGAAAAAAAAAGTCTGCCAAGTGGGTGTGGCACATAGCTTCCTCGTATCCTTAACCCGATTGTACAGATGATCCGAGGAACAGTAGTTGATCTCAAAACATCAATCTCTAAATACCTGGTACTACCCTCATAGGGGACTCTACACGTCAACCCGCACAATCCCTGAAAATTTCATCGAAATCGGATGAGAATTGTAGAAGTTATGGCTGTGGCAAAGATTTCATAACAGACACACGAACAGACAGACAGACACGGAACCAAAATTGTTTAGGAAGGTCTGAAACGTGAAACGCGAGTGGAAATTTTGATTTCGGAAAACTTTTTTTTTCAACCTTGAAAAGTGAAAACAAAGTTCCCGCTACCTTGGTAGACTCGGAAGCAAAACTCCCTGATGGGACTACCCTCAACCGATGGAAAGAAGAAGTCGTTCTCACTAGACAGCGTATAAGCCGTACACGACTCAAGCATGGCCACCTCATGGAAAGACGAGCTCCACCCAATTGCACAACATGCGGATGCCAATTGACGTCATTTGCTCCTGGAATGCCTAAGTTTTGTTGATTTACCTCCTGCAACTCCTACAAGAATCTCGAAGACCTCCTCGGAAATGACTCACCTAACAAACATATTTCTTTGTTTTATGTATGCTCGTATGACAAACTGAAATCTTTATCTCTGTTTTACAAGTTATAGTTTTGATAGTGGCGCCAATGACCTCCTCAAGGTTCCATGCGCCTAATTACACCAAATTTCATCAAAATCCGTCCATGGTAACTAAGTAAAGTGCCGCGTACGACGGACTGAAAAAAAAACATTTTTCCTCAATTTTAGGATTCTACATAACCCATACTTACCTAAACCATCTAATTTTGAAAGGAGTTGAAATATTTTTCTTGCTCGATTCCAAAGGTTCAACATTGTAAATGATAAACCAAAAAATTGAGAATGGAGGGTCAAAGAAATATCGTGCAATGAAATAATTTTGAGGCCACTATAAAAACGTACTTAGCCCAAAGTATCTCGACACTAAGGAGACCTGCTCCGCTGAGAGTATATTACTATGTTTTGAAGATGAGAAATTAATTTTCTCAGAACTATACAGCTAGTCGTTTCGTGCTTAGTGTCGCATTGCTTGGCATCGCGAGACTACTTGATATTAATAAGATCAATGATACAGCAATCTGATACGATCTTTCGTTTCCATCCGGGATAAATGGAAATTCCTGAAACACTCAGTACATAAATTGATGCTAATTCTTTTAATTCTTTCAATATTAGGAATTGCCCTTTATATGAGACAAAAAGGTCACCTCCAATACTTCCATCGTCAACACAGACATACAAGAAAAACACTGCGAACTATGTGAACGAAACATATTAAACTCACGGCACGTAGCCGAGAGGAGGAGGGCGTGAAATCAAGATGTTTCATATACCTTCTCGTGTCCGGGATATTATGTAAATATACCACTAAGGGTGGGCATCTGCTCAGATGAACATCCCAGAAGAATGTGCCAAAGAAGGACGCCGAGTTCGCATTACGTCCTTGCCTCTCAACCCATCATAATCCCTAAGACCCTCTCAGTGGGAGATAAATGCTGCTATATTAGCATCTCCACTCAAAAGTCTTGGAAACATCCTCCTTGTCCTCATAGTAATTTCTCTTCAATCGTTCTAATTGTAAATCGTACCGGTTCTCCTGAGCGTCTTCAGCCTTGAACCTTTTCCCCCCTTTTCGAATTTTTTTTTACTTTTTTGACGAGTAAGCAATTTTGGTTCCATTGTGATTGAGACTAGTCTCACGAAGCTAGCCTTATCAAGATCCGGCAGCCGGAATGAATTGAATCGTCAGATAGAACGTATGAGATGGTTCGTTCGCTCCCGTGTGATGATCTGATGATCAACAGCGATCAAACTCTTTGTGCCCAGTGATGCTTCTATTGTCTGAGCTCGTCTGTAATTGTTTGCCGATTCCTTAAGTATTACTTTATTGTCAGGATGCTTCCGAACAAAGAAGCGGCTCCAACTCTAACATCGATACATCTTCAGAATGAATGTCAATTTTTGCATTTTGAACTCAAAATCTGATGCACCGTTGATTAGTAAAAAATAAATTAATTCCTCTAACACACTTTCTTCGGGTTTCACACTTTAGTATTGAACTGATTGCGCAGAAATTCATAGGGAACCATCTGTGGAGTAACCTGCACAAACCACGAATTTGAATAAAAACTTTTTTGAAAAAACCTTTTTTTTTACTTGCTCTACATATGTAATGTTTTCCTACCACGGTAAAGAGGAAAGAAAAAAGTTCAAATAATAATTATTTGAACTTTTTTCTTTATTGTATTGAATTATTGTTATTATTGAACAATTATTGTCTTGATGATAATTTCTTGAGGTAAGTAGTAAAGAGATAGAAGATATATAGCTTACTCCACAAGTCAAGTAATGCATCATTTCAAGTTGGTAGGTTTCCTTTCACAAATTGTGTAACGAGTAAAAGGAAAATCGAAGGCAGAAAGCATTCATTGTGGCTTAGTAATAAGGTACCGACGTATATAGGTGAGACCTGTCGGTAACGTACAAACTACTACATACCGCAGCTGAAAGAAGCTTGATAGTAAATGTGACCGCTAACATCCTGCCTGAAGGTTGCCAAAGAAGTAGAAGATCGAACAAATATTTATTTTTAGGCATACTCTTTATTCCAGAGTAGCTTAGTACCGAAAATTTGGGATAAGTAGGTATTTACCATTAAAACCCCTAAAACAGTGTTCTCAAAATGGCAAGGCTTAGGACATTAATTTATTTCTTCTAACTGGATTCTTTGCCTAGCTACTTCTACTTTTTCTTTTCGGCTGATTTTCATGAAACGTAAACTAAATTTTACAAGCTGAATTGTGATAGGAACGAAGCCAGGAATGCCCGATAAGCTGTGTGAATCTCGAATATACACCTACAGGGCTGAAATTCGGTACACAGGCCGTCGGTAACCAATGAAAATGATTGGGATGAAGGTGAATCAACTCGGTGAACGACCAGAGCACTGAACTTCGACACATACTTAACTTCCCAGCAAACGGTTCGCTGCAAATTATTAAACAACGGTTCATTATTGTTCTGTATAAATCACACATCTGCCATGAGCAAGGTTTTTCCATAGGTCAGTACAGTCGGTAAATAACTCCCCCTTCTCTTCATTTAAGCCCGGCATTCTTTTCCAATTCGGATCCCCACTATTCTTAAGAACATGAGACGAAGGGACGCCATCAAGGAACTCGAGGACGAGATAGAGCGCTCATCCGGGGTGATGGGTAGAAGTAGGAGTTGGCACATGCGTGGTGGCTACCAATGAGCCTATCACGATGAAATTGATAAGGGACCATCTAGTGTCCCGAAAACACGATCAACGAACATTCATTAGTTAGGTAATTAATTGTCCTTTTAGGAAACGAACAGTTGGTCCTACAGGTCTCTGGGTGGTCTCATTCGATTCTGAAAAATCGTCTGTTTTTTGCAGTACCGTAAAACCGTCAAACTTTACCCCATTATTAACTCCAAAACATTTCCAAATACAATTTCTCCCACTCGAAATGGGTTAAATTGATTTTTTTAATAAGTGAATTGATCTTCAGGGCTTCCTGAACATTTTGAGTGGTCGAGCTCATTGATCAGATAATTGTAACCCCCCTATGTAATTGTTTAAATGTTGGAGTAAAGTTACCTACGAGTGCGTCTATCTTTACTCCACTCTGAAAAACTCATGGTCATCGCTACAGAAACGGGCAGTGGTGCAATGATACTAGTCGGGATTGAATTCAATACCCCAGAAATACTTGATAATATCAAGTATTTATAATATTATTATAAAATATATTCTGAAAAACTGAACTTTTTAGCTTCAAAAATACAAGTTATACCTAAGAAAAATATAAATTCCAATGATCATTTATTTCAACGAATTTGCTTGAAATGCAATATTTCTGGTTAAGAGATCACAATTTCAGTCTTCCAGTGTAGACAGACTTATGTAGGTAATCGAGAAAAACTTTCTACAAGTAAAGAAATATTAAAGGACAATAAACGATAAATGAATGACTTGACAAAATCACAGAAAAATTCTGTTTCACATTCGATAACTTTCAAATGAATTGCAATGGTAAATTTCAAAGTTAACCCACGAGTAAATAATATAGTAAATCGCAACTAATGAGACCAAAGCACATTTATGTTCATATCATTGTTGTAAAGTTTCGGTAGGGGCGCGTACCAAGCTTTTTCTCATTTCTTCTCCCCATCTCTTACTTCTGCAACATGAGATACACTAGAAACCTTACATTCAACACTTGGAAAGTTGTAAAACTCAAGTATTTTTCGAGATTAAATAAGAAAAATATGAGTGAGGCTACCTTTATCCCAACCTTTATAGTGGAGTAAAGATACCCGGTTTTTGGAGTAAAGTTACCATCAAACTTTTGGTAAACAAAGGCATAACTAAGAAAACACTTTTTTGAGAATTTGATTAGTGTATTTTTTTCAAAATAAAATATTGAAAGTGATATGATGAGGGCTTGCCTGGTAAATCCACTCCAAACACCTGATATGGAAGAAATTTTGGAGCACGAGAAACAGGACAAAAACAGCTGAACAGGAAACAATGACTGATAACAGCTGATAACATGAATGGTGAGGAGAATAACGAAAACACAATAGCTAACTTTTATCTAAGTTCTACCACGCTTACGTCACAATTGAAGATTCTCACTTTTTGGGGTAAAGTTACCCCTGGTGGGGTAAAGTTTGACGGTTTTACGGTAAAGAAAAAAACTTTATATCAATCGTGTTTGAGCTAGGGGATCTGAAATTTTCAACCCCCACTTTTGACTAAGTTATACAGGGTGTCTACACTGAAGATGGACATAACTTCATGATTTGATTCTACTAAGTATTTCCATTGAAAAATATCTCTTAGCAATTTTTCCTTAACCCTCAATAAAAACATCAATCAGCTAGAAAGTTGATGTTTTTATAGAGTAGAAAGGTGTTATTTTATGCTCACTACCAAATCTACGAATAATGCGTATTTTATGTACAAAAAACTAAGATTTTCTTCGAAAAATCCACTTTTGAGCAGTCAGAATTATTCGGAAATATCACCATTGGATTCAGCGTGAAAAATTACACAGGAAATGATACTAAACTCGTCAAGTCATCTTGAGATCGAGGGAGACCATACCACGCGTAAAACACTGGATTTTCTAGTACAACTCACGTTTCCTAACATTCAAACTTGATTTACTCTTCCAATCTGAATTTTGAAAAGAAAAATTTATAGAAAACTGACAATTTTAACATGTTTTTTCCGAAGAGCGCCCATAGAAACAGCCAGGGATTCAAAGTGAAAACTTCGATTTAAAAAGAGTCAAATTTCAAAATGAATTTGAAGTTTGCTATTTTAATTGATTTTTTAGGAATGGTTCATTGCTAAACGATTTTGGTTTTATACTGTATAGCTTTGTAATTTAACGCTCTTTCCAACGATGTCCTCAAATTTGAATTTGTTTGTTAAATAATAGGCGTTATGACAGTTTTAATGACGTAAGGTCGAAAATACTTCTAAGTGAAAAAAAAACCATTTTGATTGGGTTAAGAAAAAATTGCTAGGAGACATTTTTTGTTGGAAATACTTCGTAGAATCGAACCCTCAAGTTATGCCCATCTAAAGTGTAGACACCTAGATGTATATTATGGTACCCTTTCCATACCAAATCCTCCTCTTCCTACATCCACCAAGGTACTTTCTTGGAATCCATCAAATTCCCTGATTTGGTAGTCGCTTCACCCTGCCAAAATGGTTAAACGTTTTATAAGAATTCCTTTTTATGTCGTTTAGCCTAAACTAGTTGACTCACTTCCTAGTCCAGTTTGAAATCAGATTTTCATAACTCTGTTGGATGATGTTCCAAGATGTGCTCAAAAACGGAAGTGTTCTTCAATTAGCTTGAAGCCTGATAATCAATCGTTCAACACGCCACAAGTCATTGGGCTTACCTAAACTTCGATATTGCCAAAGACCGTCAGACAACAGACATTATCATTCAATTTAAGACTATTATCTACCAATCTCATTATCTTCGCGGGCTGCAACAAGTCGAAGAGCCAAAAGTTCACATCTTCCGAAAAAATCGTGACCCGACTCAAACTGGTCGAACAAAGAATGTAGGGAGGTAGGTAGTCAGGTACCTGTTGCAACGTAATTGCTATACGAGTGTGCCAAACTGCTGGGAACCGTGAAAAAATTAGATCGCCCGTTTCGCGAGAGAAGATCTGAAGATCTAATTGGTGCCAAAATCTCAAGGATGTTATCGGGTTAAGGATAATTTTTTGCCTCGAATAGATCGCGAAAAAAAAGTGTGGTGTCGCTATAGGTTGTGGAAAGGTTATTGTGGAGATCAGTTGAGCAAGTTATGATAGGACTGCAGCATTTAGACTAGAGATAGGTCGCGGGGGCTCACGCTTCAAGTTCATAGCAGGAAAGGTCCGATCGTAAACTAGGCCCCAGAGCCGCGGGGTGAAAAACTGCCCTGAAGACGAGCTTAGTGATTAGATCCGCCACGGGGATTATTGGTTGGGTGCATGCAGAAGTCCATGAGGGAACCGGCTGTCTAAATCATGGAGACGTCAGAGGATTTGCGCTTCCTTATGAAGCAAGGTGGCTTCGGGGTTTGGTTTTCGGCCTCGAGTTGAACTTATCG
Organism: Apolygus lucorum; assembly: GCA_009739505.2. Taxonomy (NCBI): domain Eukaryota; kingdom Metazoa; phylum Arthropoda; class Insecta; order Hemiptera; family Miridae; genus Apolygus; species Apolygus lucorum. Next base: position 19,414,701 of record CM019183.2, read on the forward strand.
AGCTAAATTAATGTTTGAATCTCAGTAAGTGTAATTATAACCATATTTAGTAGTAATAAACTATATAGGGACAATACTGCACTTTACACATAACAACTCGCATTTCATTATTTTTGTTATTTGTAGTAATACGTATCACTGAAAGCTCATGTATTGTATAATACAAGACGTAAGAACACCTAGTTTTTGGCTCTTTTCAACGTTGGCCTAATTTCACAAAATACCTTCGATGTATGAAAGAAATTTGGAGGAGGAACCTACCCAATGGTGGGATCTTAAGTGCGAGACGTATCCACTGTATTCTCACCTTAAGAATTCATGTATGAAACGTGATAGTTCTGAGGGGGTTCTGTGATATTGAGTTAATTAACGAAGATAATCTGATAGAGGTTCTATTCTACCCTCAGAAACTATACGTTCGCTAGGAAACCTACTCCTTGATGCCGAAACAACCCAAGGAAAATGGATGGTATGTAGATACAAATAGAAAATGGAAAAGATAGATGTATATATTATCCTATAAGGAATGAGGCTTCTATATACAGGGTGTTACTGTTAAGGTCGAACCACCGGCCAGGGTTCGATTTTACAACTAATTTCTGACTTTTTTTGTCTTTTGCCTTTTTTAACGTCTATAAAATCCAACTTTTTTCACTTTCAAGATTTTTATCATATTTTCGACCTTACGTCATTAAAACAGCCAGACAGATGTAGATGTAATTTGGCGGTTCTGGGACAACATGTTTGAACATGCTCGTCTGCCCTCTCGCTCCCACAGCTCTCTCGCTCCCCCTCGCCCACCGGCCGGCCGCTCCCCCCCCTCCCCCCCCGCGGCACCCGGACCTCCCGCTCCCCCCCCCCGCCGCGCCACCCGGACCTCCCGCTCGCCCCCCCCCCCCCGCCACGACTCCCCCTCGCCCACCCTGGATACCCCCCGCCCCGCCCGCCAACACGACCGCTCCCACCCCCCGCCTCGCCATGCCGAGCCTTCCCACCCCCCCCCCCCGTCCGTCCATCTCGAGGCTGCCAGGCGCCTCTGCATGTTTGTGCATACATGGCGTCCCTAAAATTCGTAGGGGACCATCTTCCTAATTCATAGGGGACCATCCTTCCAATTCTTAGGGAGCATCATTAAATGTGTGTATTTCTTTTTCCCTGTTTGTACATGCACTCCATTGTTACTGTATCAGCCAAGAGGGGTGGGCAGTACAGTATCAGCCAAGTGTGTGTGTGTCTTTTTACCGGTTTGTTCATGCACTCCATTGTTACTGTATCAGCCAAGGGGGGTGGGCAGTGTAGTATCCAATTCATAGGGGACCATCTTCCCCATTTGTAGGGGACCACCCTACCAATTCATAGGGGACCATCTTCTCAATTCATTGGGGACCATCTTACCGATTCTTAGGGGACCATCCTCCCAATTCGTAGGGAACAACCTTGACAATTCGTAGGGGACCACCCCCCACCCCCCTCTTACCAACCACTCTACCCCTTGACTCATACTAATGAGTCATTAGTAATGACACACTCATTATCTCTTTTCCTGATTGAACATGTACTCCATTGTTACTGTATCAGCCAAGAGGGATGAGCAGTACAGTATCAGCCAAGTGTGTGTGTGTGTGTGTGGCACATAGCATCATCTTATGATTGTGTATAATAATATGACTGCTACAACACCGATTCATTCGTAAAAATGTTGACCCTCATAGTCGTTGGATTTACATCCAACTTAAGCTCCATCACCGCGTCAAGGTGGGGTCAACAATCGATAGAGATTGGGTTTTCCCAATTTTTATTCAGTATTTACAAAATTAGTTTCTCTTCTTATTATAAACACTTTTTTTTTAATTTTTTTAAAAATTTTACAATATTAATCTAATTACCTATTCAAAACTTTTTTTTTTATTGATTTTCTTTTTAATTTCACGATTTATACATTATTATATTACTATAATGGTCACCATACAACTTTGGTGACAACTACCCAGTCCTCTCGCCGACCCTCAAATCCGAAGGGATTTTCACCACAACCTCAGAGAGGGTTACTCGACATTCTCGGTTTCTCGAAGGTGTCAAATCCTTGTCTGTATCGCCCTGACAGTAGACTGCACTCCTTGTCAATGACCAAAAACCCGTAATGGTTAACTTCCCAACATGTTGAACACATATCGTTGAACTTTTCAAATGTCATGTCAGCATTTACATGGTCCTCGTATATCTTTTTCATGTTCAAAGTGTCTTGTCTGAACACAATGATCAAGTTGGCACAGTCGCGAATCAAATGTTTGGGTATACGACAATAACTTTGGGATAGATAGAAACTATCAACGTGATTATGTCTTCCAGTACTGAAGAACATTCTCATCCTATCTTGTTTGTCACAGGCAATGTCATCGAAAATCATTATTGAGTTAGGCTTTGTCTCGGAAGGTAATGGAACGTCATCACTATTTCCGTACGTATAGAAGCCTATTTCTGGTAGTGCGCTTAAAATATTTGTCAGTTGAATGTAATTTGGTTGATTGAGAGTTTTGGAGAATAGGTAAATGTTTTCAAATTTTAATCCTCGTTCAGAGTATAATAGGTTCATCATCAAGTTGGTTTTTCCACCATTTGAAGTAGCACACATTATACACCTTATGCCATTAGGCAAGAGCGGGCTATGCCTCGTTCTATTCTCTCTAACGTCATCACCTAGAGTCATCACACTGTAGATTGGGAAAGATAGGTCTTGCTTCTCCAATCGAAGTTTATGATGAAATTGATCCTTCTTCTTCTTGTTCTCGTTATCGCTGAGCATTGAACTTGATGCATCGTTGTTGAAACGTTGATCCACTACCTCCTCCTCCTTTCTCTTCCACATCCTCCATCTCTCACGCATGTCTTTTTGTTTTTCTGGAGTCATATCGCTGATAATTCTTCTACGGCGACGTCTCTCCATGTGCACTCTTTGAAAATTGGATATCGACTGAGGTCGCGGGCTTGTCAGCCACACCTTATATAGACGGGGGCCTAGTGACTAATTGTGACAAAAATGGCGTCTAGAATGATTTTTTTTTTTTTTAACCTTCCGGTACACGCGTAGGCGGCACCCATGCCGCCTCGACCTTAGTTTTCGAATTTACGCACGCATTCTTGATTCCCGGACGGCGGGATATACTGCTATTTGTTAGTTACCATATTTATCCAGAGATCATGCTGGTTTCACCTTGGCGAGTCAAACGTCGCGCCAGTGTTATCAGTTGCAATCTGGCTAGTGCGAGTTTTTTCCAATAAAAATTCTTGAATAAAAAAATTGATTGGCTTTTTTTACTTGCTCCCTCCTCCCTCCCTGGGAGCGCTAATGAATATAGAACCCATCTGTACTGCGATAGCGATAATTTGGTTGAGGAAACAATCATGTCGATTTCATTGGAAAAAGTTGGCTGTTTATGATTTTAGGTAGGTACCTATTTATTTATTTTATGAGCATACAAACTATAAAATTATAGTAAGTTTGATTCAGGTGGTTTACCTAGCATATTGACACAGCTGTTAACAACCTTTACAATAATGACTTTGGGCAGTTAAAACTTCATTTTCATGGGCGGCATGGGTGCCGCCACGCGGTGTGAATTGAAAAGCGAAATGGCGCGGGTACCGGAAGGTTAATGTTGGTAGGACAACGGCAGAAAATTAAGTTGAACTTCCACTTTTGGATCTACTTCCACTTTCTGCCTTTTTAACAGGATAAAATAGTTTCCTAATGATCCCCCATTTTGGATGCTTTGGTTGAATGTGATACTCTTCAGTAGCGCTAAATCTCTTTTTATGTGCTTTAGTTTCATTCAAGATTTTCTTGTAAGACGAAAGATCGTGGGGTCTCACTCGATTCATGTCGGGATTCTCGATGAATAGTAACTCCAAAAGTCCGGGAGTGCATCCAATTTTCATATCTTCCCCGACTTCCACCATATCATCGTGGAAGGTGACAAAGCTATCTCCCAAAGTGAAACGTTGAGGTGTTTTATGGTATTGAACCCCGTATACGTCGTCAATTCCGACTTCACTATTTACTCTCCTCTTCACGTATTCCGATGCATAATGTCCATAGTTTGTTTCCTTTGCTTCTGGTGTCGAAGATACAAATGGTTGAGTGGTAATCTCTTGTGTGTTCGATCCGCTTTGTGAAGCCTCAGGAGAATGGCGCCCAACGGTGTCTTCTTCTACCTCTGACGATAGTTCTGTTGAGCCATCACTTGGACGACGGATATGTTTTTTGTTGAAGATATCCAAATAACTTGTTCTCTTCCTCTTCCTTCTCTTTGTAACATGCCTCCAAGGATCAATCAGCGTTGAATGTTCTTCTTCTTCTTCCACTTCCGGTTTTTCTTGAACCAGTGCTTCCTTGATCATATCCCGGAGAACCTCGTACTTCTTCTTCAGTTCCTCCTGTTTCTCCTCTTCATGTCTTCGGAAATTGCTGTATTTTTCCCGGATTGCTCGACGAACTTCTGCAATTTCTTCCTCAATAGATGTTACACCTTCCATGTTTACCATCCACCAGTGAGGCTACGAAAATAATATTCAACAACCAAACCAGATCTTACAATCGAAGTTTACTGCTTGATAGCTGATGGAAGAATGAGCTCGTGAAGAACAGCGCTCTACTTATATACTCCTTCAACAACGGACCAACCTGCGCAGAAGTGTTCTGCGCATGCCTGTGACGTCACATTGTTCCGATAAATATTGAAGATACCCGATAATGACAGGAAGTGGCAGGAAAATGTTAGAAAGTGGCAGGAAAATGGCAGGAAGTGGCAGGAAAATGGCAGGAAGTGGCAGGAAAATGACAGGAAGTGGCAGGAAGTGGCAGGAAAATGGCAGGAAGTGGCAGGAAAATGGCAGGAAAATGTTAGAAAGTGGCAGGAAAATGGCAGGAAGTGGCAGGAAGTCGCAGGAAAATGGCAGGAATTGGCAGGAAGTGGCAGGAAGTCGCAGGAAGTCGCAGGAAAATGGCAGGAAGTGGCAGGAAAGTGGCAGGAAGTGGCAGGAAAATGGCAGGAAGTGGCAGGAAAATGGCAGGAAAATGGCAGGAAAATGGCAGGAAAATGTTAGAAAGTGGCAGGAAAATGGCAGGAAGTGGCAGGAAGTGGCAGGAAAATGGCAGGAAGTGGCAGGAAAATGGAAGGAAGTAGCAGGAAAATGGCAGGAAGTGGCAGGAAAATGACAGGAAGTGGCAGGAAAATGGGAGGAAGTGGCAGGAAAATGACAGGAAGTGGCAGGAAAATGGCAGGAAGTGGCAGGAAAATGGCAGGAAGTGGCAGGAAAATGGCAGGAAAATAGCAGGAAGTGGCAGGAAAATGGCAGGAAGTGGCAGGAAAATGGCAGAAAGTGGCAGGAAAATGGCAGGAAAATGGCAGGAAGTGGCAGGAAAATGGAAGGAAGTGGCAGGAAAATGGCAGGAATTGGCAGGAAAATGGCAGGAATTGGCAGGAAAATGGCAGGAAGTGGCAGGAAAATGGCAGGAAGTGGCAGGAAAATGGCAGGAAGTGGCAGGAAAATGGCAGGAAGTGGCAGGAAAATGGCAGGAAAATAGCAGGAAGTGGCAGGAAAAAGGAAGGAAGAGGCAGGAAAATGAAAGGAAGTGGCAGGAAAATGGCAGGAAGTGGCAGGAAAATGGCAGGAAAATGGAAGGAAGTGGCAGGAAAATGACAGGAAGTGGCAGTAAAATGGCAGGAAGTGGCAGGAAAATGGCAGGAATTGGCAGGAAAATGGCAGGAATTGGCAGGAAAATGGCAGGAAAATAGCAGGAAGTGGCAGGAAAATGGCAGGAATTGGCAGGAAGTGGCAGGAAGTGGCAGGAAAATGGCAGGAAGTGGCAGGAAAATGGCAGGAAATGGCAGAAAAATGGAAGGAAGAGGCAGGAAAATGGAAAGAAGTGGCAGGAAAATGGCAGGAAGTGGCAGGAAAATGGAAGGAAGTGGCAGGAAAATGACAGGAAGTGGCAGTAAAATGGCAGGAAGTGGCAGGAAAATGGCAGGAATTGGCAGGAAAATGGCAGGAATTGGCAGGAAAATGGCAGGAAGTGGCAGGAAAATGGCAGGAAGTGGCAGGAAAATGGAAGGAAGTGGCAGGAAAATGACAGGAAGTGGCAGGAAAATGGCAGGAAGTGGCAGGAAAATGGCAGGAAAATGGCAGGAAGTGGCAGGAAAATGGAAGGAAGAGGCAGGAAAATGGAAGGAAGTGGCAGGAAAATCGCAGGAAGTGGCAGGACTTCCTGGATTTTCCTGCCACTTCCTGCCATTTTCCTGCCACTTCCTGCCAATTCATGCCATTTTCCAGCCAATTCCTGCCAATTCCTGCCATTTTCCTGCCAATTCCTGCCATTTTCCTGCCACTTCCTGCCATTTTACTGCCACTTCCTGTCATTTTCCTGCCACTTCCTGCCATTTTCCTGCCACTTCCTGCCATTTTCCTGCCACTTCCTGCTATTTTCCTGCCATTTTCCTGCCACTTCCTGCCATTTTCCTGCCATTTTCCTGCCATTTTCCTGCCACTTCCTGCCATTTTCCTGCCAATTCCTGCCATTTTCCTGCCAATTCCTGCCATTTTCCTGCCACTTCCTGCCATTTTACTGCCACTTCCTGTCATTTTCCTGCCACTTCCTTCCATTTTCCTGCCACTTCCTGCCATTTTCCTGCCACTTCTTTCCATTTTCCTGCCTCTTCCTTCCATTTTTCTGCCATTTCCTGCCATTTTCCTGCCACTTCCTGCCATTTTCCTGCCACTTCCTGCCACTTCCTGAAAATTCCTGCCATTTTCCTGCCACTTCCTGCTATTTTCCTGCCATTTTCCTGCCAATTCCTGCCATTTTCCTGCCAATTCCTGCCATTTTCCTGCCACTTCCTGCCATTTTACTGCCACTTCCTGTCATTTTCCTGCCACTTCCTTCCATTTTCCTGCCATTTTCCTGCCACTTCCTGCCATTTTCCTGCCACTTCCTTTCATTTTCCTGCCTCTTCCTTCCTTTTTCCTGCCACTTCCTGCTATTTTCCTGCCATTTTCCTGCCACTTCCTGCCATTTTCCTGCCACTTCCTGCCATTTTCCTGCCACTTCCTGCCATTTTCCTGCCACTTCCTGCCATTTTCCTGCCAATTCCTGCCATTTTCCTGCCAATTCCTGCCATTTTCCTGCCACTTCCTTCCATTTTCCTGCCACTTCCTGCCATTTTCCTGCCATTTTCCTGCCACTTCCTGCCATTTTCCTGCCACTTCCTGCCATTTTCCTGCCACTTCCTGCTATTTTCCTGCCATTTTCCTGCCACTTCCTGCCATTTTCCTGCCACTTCCTGCCATTTTCCTGCCACTTCCTGTCATTTTCCTGCCACTTCCTGCCATTTTCCTGCCACTTCCTGTCATTTTCCTGCCACTTCCTGTCATTTTCCTGCCACTTCCTCCCATTTTCCTGCCACTTCCTGTCATTTTCCTGCCACTTCCTGCCATTTTCCTGCTACTTCCTTCCATTTTCCTGCCACTTCCTGCCATTTTCCTGCCACTTCCTGCCACTTCCTGCCATTTTCCTGCCACTTTCTAACATTTTCCTGCCATTTTCCTGCCATTTTCCTGCCATTTTCCTGCCACTTCCTGCCATTTTCCTGCCACTTCCTGCCACTTTCCTGCCACTTCCTGCCATTTTCCTGCGACTTCCTGCGACTTCCTGCCACTTCCTGCCAATTCCTGCCATTTTCCTGCGACTTCCTGCCATTTTCCTGCCACTTTCTAACATTTTCCTGCCATTTTCCTGCCACTTCCTGCCATCTTCCTGCCACTTCCTGTCATTTTCCTGCCACTTCCTGCCATTTTCCTGCCACTTCCTGCCATTTTCCTGCCACTTTCTAACATTTTCCTGCCACTTCCTGTCATTATCGGGTATCTTCAATATTTATCGGAACAATGTGACGTCACAGGCATGCGCAGAACACTTCTGCGCAGGTTGGTCCGTTGTTGAAGGAGTATATAAGTAGAGCGCTGTTCTTCACGAGCTCATTCTTCCATCAGCTATCAAGCAGTAAACTTCGATTGTAAGATCTGGTTTGGTTGTTGAATATTATTTTCGTAGCCTCACTGGTGGATGGTAAACATGGAAGGTGTAACATCTATTGAGGAAGAAATTGCAGAAGTTCGTCGAGCAATCCGGGAAAAATACAGCAATTTCCGAAGACATGAAGAGGAGAAACAGGAGGAACTGAAGAAGAAGTACGAGGTTCTCCGGGATATGATCAAGGAAGCACTGGTTCAAGAAACACCGGAAGTGGAAGAAGAAGAAGAACATTCAACGCTGATTGATCCTTGGAGGCATGTTACAAAGAGAAGGAAGAGGAAGAGAACAAGTTATTTGGATATCTTCAACAAAAAACATATCCGTCGTCCAAGTGATGGCTCAACAGAACTATCGTCAGAGGTAGAAGAAGACACCGTTGGGCGCCATTCTCCTGAGGCTTCACAAAGCGGATCGAACACACAAGAGATTACCACTCAACCATTTGTATCTTCGACACCAGAAGCAAAGGAAACAAACTATGGACATTATGCATCGGAATACGTGAAGAGGAGAGTAAATAGTGAAGTCGGAATTGACGACGTATACGGGGTTCAATACCATAAAACACCTCAACGTTTCACTTTGGGAGATAGCTTTGTCACCTTCCACGATGATATGGTGGAAGTCGGGGAAGATATGAAAATTGGATGCACTCCCGGACTTTTGGAGTTACTATTCATCGAGAATCCCGACATGAATCGAGTGAGACCCCACGATCTTTCGTCTTACAAGAAAATCTTGAATGAAACTAAAGCACATAAAAAGAGATTTAGCGCTACTGAAGAGTATCACATTCAACCAAAGCATCCAAAATGGGGGATCATTAGGAAACTATTTTATCCTGTTAAAAAGGCAGAAAGTGGAAGTAGATCCAAAAGTGGAAGTTCAACTTAATTTTCTGCCGTTGTCCTACCAACATTAAAAAAAAAAAAAATCATTCTAGACGCCATTTTTGTCACAATTAGTCACTAGGCCCCCGTCTATATAAGGTGTGGCTGACAAGCCCGCGACCTCAGTCGATATCCAATTTTCAAAGAGTGCACATGGAGAGACGTCGCCGTAGAAGAATTATCAGCGATATGACTCCAGAAAAACAAAAAGACATGCGTGAGAGATGGAGGATGTGGAAGAGAAAGGAGGAGGAGGTAGTGGATCAACGTTTCAACAACGATGCATCAAGTTCAATGCTCAGCGATAACGAGAACAAGAAGAAGAAGGATCAATTTCATCATAAACTTCGATTGGAGAAGCAAGACCTATCTTTCCCAATCTACAGTGTGATGACTCTAGGTGATGACGTTAGAGAGAATAGAACGAGGCATAGCCCGCTCTTGCCTAATGGCATAAGGTGTATAATGTGTGCTACTTCAAATGGTGGAAAAACCAACTTGATGATGAACCTATTATACTCTGAACGAGGATTAAAATTTGAAAACATTTACCTATTCTCCAAAACTCTCAATCAACCAAATTACATTCAACTGACAAATATTTTAAGCGCACTACCAGAAATAGGCTTCTATACGTACGGAAATAGTGATGACGTTCCATTACCTTCCGAGACAAAGCCTAACTCAATAATGATTTTCGATGACATTGCCTGTGACAAACAAGATAGGATGAGAATGTTCTTCAGTACTGGAAGACATAATCACGTTGATAGTTTCTATCTATCCCAAAGTTATTGTCGTATACCCAAACATTTGATTCGCGACTGTGCCAACTTGATCATTGTGTTCAGACAAGACACTTTGAACATGAAAAAGATATACGAGGACCATGTAAATGCTGACATGACATTTGAAAAGTTCAACGATATGTGTTCAACATGTTGGGAAGTTAACCATTACGGGTTTTTGGTCATTGACAAGGAGTGCAGTCTACTGTCAGGGCGATACAGACAAGGATTTGACACCTTCGAGAAACCGAGAATGTCGAGTAACCCTCTCTGAGGTTGTGGTGAAAATCCCTTCGGATTTGAGGGTCGGCGAGAGGACTGGGTAGTTGTCACCAAAGTTGTATGGTGACCATTATAGTAATATAATAATGTATAAATCGTGAAATTAAAAAGAAAATCAATAAAAAAAAAAGTTTTGAATAGGTAATTAGATTAATATTGTAAAATTTTTAAAAAAATTAAAAAAAAAGTGTTTATAATAAGAAGAGAAACTAATTTTGTAAATACTGAATAAAAATTGGGAAAACCCAATCTCTATCGATTGTTGACCCCACCTTGACGCGGTGATGGAGCTTAAGTTGGATGTAAATCCAACGACTATGAGGGTCAACATTTTTACGAATGAATCGGTGTTGTAGCAGTCATATTATTATACACAATCATAAGATGATGCTATGTGCCACACACACACACACACACTTGGCTGATACTGTACTGCTCATCCCTCTTGGCTGATACAGTAACAATGGAGTACATGTTCAATCAGGAAAAGAGATAATGAGTGTGTCATTACTAATGACTCATTAGTATGAGTCAAGGGGTAGAGTGGTTGGTAAGAGGGGGGTGGGGGGTGGTCCCCTACGAATTGTCAAGGTTGTTCCCTACGAATTGGGAGGATGGTCCCCTAAGAATCGGTAAGATGGTCCCCAATGAATTGAGAAGATGGTCCCCTATGAATTGGTAGGGTGGTCCCCTACAAATGGGGAAGATGGTCCCCTATGAATTGGATACTACACTGCCCACCCCCCTTGGCTGATACAGTAACAATGGAGTGCATGAACAAACCGGTAAAAAGACACACACACACTTGGCTGATACTGTACTGCCCACCCCTCTTGGCTGATACAGTAACAATGGAGTGCATGTACAAACAGGGAAAAAGAAATACACACATTTAATGATGCTCCCTAAGAATGGGGTATTTCGGTGGGTCGGAAATTCAGGTTTTTGACCTCAAATTTGGATTCAGCACCCTTGAAAACCTATAAACTCCAACTTTAAGCCCAATGACACTATAACATGTGGTAGAAAAATAAATTAAAGAGATCAGACGTTTGAAAAAGGCGGGCCGCTATAAATGCACACACACTAGGCAAGGACTACGCCGCGGACTGCCCTGCGCGCGTGTGTGAGTAGAATGTTGTAGTATCCAAGAGGGGTTTCTGTGCATGGATACTTTTTCAAAGACAGTTGGCTTGCTACGTCACGATTGGCTAGCTACGTCACACCATTCAAATCTTCAACTTTCCTTAGCTTCTCTGATTTTTTGAAAACATTTTCTCGACGAACAGACTCGATTACCGTTATTCCTGAGCCTTACTCTTTTGGAAAAAAAAATAAAAAAAATTGACTGAAATACCCCATTGGAAGGATGGTCCCCTATGAATTAGGAAGATGGTCCCCTACGAATTTTAGGGACGCCATGTATGCACAAACATGCAGAGGCGCCTGGCAGCCTCGAGATGGACGGACGGGGGGGGGGGGGTGGGAAGGCTCGGCATGGCGAGGCGGGGGGTGGGAGCGGTCGTGTTGGCGGGCGGGGCGGGGGGTATCAAGGGTGGGCGAGGGGGAGTCGTGGCGGGGGGGGGGGGCGAGCGGGAGGTCCGGGTGGCGCGGCGGGGGGGGGGGGGGAGCGGGAGGTCCGGGTGCCGCGGGGGGGGGAGGGGGGGAGCGGCCGGCCGGTGGGCGAGGGGGAGCGAGAGAGCTGTGGGAGCGAGAGGGCAGACGAGCATGTTCAAACATGTTGTCCCAGAACCGCCAAATTACATCTACTACTCCCTTATTTTTCATTCAAAATTCAAATGTAATTATATCGTTGGAAAAATTGTTAAATTCTCTATCTCCATAGTGCTAAATAAAACTTTCTAAAGAAGACTCTGATGTTAAAAAATGATTCCAAATAGTAAAATCTCGGAAATGTGCAGTTTTTTCAAACGTTTGTAAGCCTAACTGAAACTGCCGATGAATTTCCCACTGTAACCCCAAAACCTCAGTTTCCCATCGGTATGGTCAGAATTGTTTCCAATATTTACATTAGTGGAAAAAACCGCGCTTGAATGAGAAAAAAAAGTGATTTTTTTTTCAACCAAATCGACGGTTTGACCGGAGGATTTGGGGGGGTCTCCTCCGCAGCCGTTCCTCTCACTCCCGGCAGTTTCAGTTTGAAACATATTGTTTAGTAATGCATGCATTCCAGGGGACGTCCCATTGGATAAGCATTAGATCAGTTTAACCAGTTGGTAAGCGAAAAAACTGTTCACTCGATGTAATTTATTTAGTATTATAGGCAAGAAATAGTGACCCCCCCCCCTCACCATTATCCTCCATAACACTTCTAGCGGCATGGGAGCCTCGAATCTGAAGAGCATTTTAAAATCCATGATCTACGATACCCAACATGCGAATTCGAGTTCAACCCCCCCCCCCCCTCCTCCAATGGTGCCGGTCTGGCACCAAAGGGGAAATACGTCGTAACATTGAACTTTCATCTATTAGTTTTAGTAGGCGGTCCGTCGAGGTTCACATCCGTATTCAAGGTGAAACAAAAAAAAAACCACCAAATATGCTGTTTATGGTGTCCTGGCACCATGGTGGCACCACTATTAGTTCCATGGTGGTACAGAGAATAATTCATGAAAATCCAGAAGTATAATGAGAATTTTTCCTCAATTTCAAAGGTTGGGTACAATTAGTAAGCGGTAAAGGAACCGAAATACTGAAAAATCGGGTATGTTGTGAATATTATTCCCCCACTTGCCCCCTCCCCTTGCGAATTTTGGTACTTGGGTGAAATCATGTACAACTCGGAAGTTATTCGAGTCAAACAAAAAAAGAAACACGCAAATCGGTTGGAAATTGAGGCCAGGGCAGATTTTACAAGATTACCCCCGCAAACTCACGTTTTTTAAGCATTAACCCCCCCTCTCCCCCCCTTAAAAAGCAAAATTCAAAATTCCGGCGCCGCAGTGCACAATTAGATAGTTTTTCGCGTCGAACAAAAAAAGAACCAGGAAAATCGGTTGAGAACTAAGGCCTGGGCAGAGTAGGTACACAAGATTTTGTTGCACACACACACACACACACACACACACAGACATACACCTATGGTTTTTTTCGCGGATTTGGATTCAGAATGGTCTAAAACGGATTACTGTGTGGTTATTTTTTTTTCTGTTGAGTGTTGTCCAACTTTACCCCAGATCGATCGCATAAGGACGCCCAAGTCTTACTGTGGGACGTCCTAAAAACTGTACATTTCTGAGATTCGGGCTAATTTGTTCAACATATTTTGGTTATTTTTTTTCAACAACTAGGGAGATAGAGAATTTAACAATCTATTAACTGTAACACCCTGTATATGTATATGTTGGTGGTGGTTGTAGGGGGGTGGGGGGGGGGCGGTTAGAGAAAAACCAATAGATATTACCTACAGGTAATATCTTCGGACATGAACCTAGAGGGTAAGGGAAAGAAGATCTTACATGAAAGATGTCTGGAATTAGAGTGGGAAGCAATCCTTGAGTCGCAATTCGATGGAACGACAGTATAATCGTTCTATCAAATCAAATCAAATCTAATACATAAAATCCCAACCGCGCGTACGTCACCGATCGTCTGAGAAACCCGGGTTCGATTCTAGGCCGTGACATCAATTTCTTTTTCTAATTTCATAAATTACGTGTTTATATAATCTAATACAAAAAGTCCCAACCCGTGTGAAGTGTAACTCCGTATAACATCCCTCGGCCTAATACTCGGTGCTATAGTCTCCATTTCTCTTCCCCGGTTTTCTTTTCACATATCTACGATTGGTTTTTCCTACTTTTAGCAGACTTTTTAGCTAGTCACGAATAAAACTATTGCAACTATTGCTCTGTCACATTTATGCAGGGTATCAAAGTTGTGTCATGGGTATTGGGTAAGTCTGTAGCTTAAGATAATTCTTTAAAATTGGACCGAGACGAAAATGTGACAATTTGCCGGTAAGATGGTAAGAGTAGGTTATTATACAGATATAATAAAAACTATAATAATTAGGTCAATATCGGAAACTAAGGTGCCAAAGGGCCAATCTATGTCTATAAACCTTCAGCTGCACTGGAACCTTCTTTTGGATGCATGCAGATGTGTATGCAAGGGCAAATGTGTTTCTGAAAATTTCTACCCGAGCTCTGGGTGGTCTCATTCGATTTTTAAAAAATCGGGCCTGAATTTCAACTCCTAACTCTCACAATCCAGTGAACGAAGTGAAGTTGGTTCTTTTCCGTATCCATCTGAAAAGCTGTAAATCACACAGCTACAAAGCGATAAGTTTTTATAAAGATTCAAGTATTTAAATTTGTCATCACCTGTAACAAAATCAAAAATGTGAATATCAAGTTAACGATGTAACTATAAAATGGAATAAAAGGCCCCTTTAATCAGTCAGTAAATAACAAACTATAAACTGTTCATAAAACGCTGCGTATTATTACACAATGGTTTATTATTTTTCTATATAGACTCGTCTGCAAAGCCACCAACCATCCAACATGAAGAAAAACATCGATCGCATTTCGGTCAGCTAAAATTTGAACGGAGATTAGGCCTCTTTTGCGATTCACACTCGTGTTTCTGATTTATCGTACGTCCAACCATTAAATTCTCGTAGTCGGGTGGTCTCAAAAAATTCTAAAATTTCTATAGAATCTTAAATTGAAGGAAAACAATACCTTTATATCGAAATTTTTTGAGTTAGGGCGTTTTCAAAATTTCAAAATTCATTTTTCAACCCTTAGAAGTGACTTACTTCAACCAAAATCTTCGGGGCACAACTAGACCCCAAATGGAGCCTACAAACCAAACTACATCAAAATCGGTCAATGCTAAGTGGCAAAGTGACGCGTTCGGCGGACGGACGGGCAATTTTTTTTTTATCGATTTTTTGATTCTACGTACCTTGAAACGTGGACCATCAAATTTTGAGGGGGTGTTAAAAAAAATTTTTTTCTTGGTAGATTCCAAAGGTTCATTGTTGAAAATAATAAACCAAAATGGAAAAACATCTAGGGAAGTACCTTTGACCTAAATTTGCGAAAGTTAGCTGTAATAGGAACCTACCCGGGCTACTTCAGCCTGAGATGCAAAATCTGTTTTGAAATACGATTATGATATGAAGTCCCTTCAAGGCCCTAACTATTGATTTGGATAAGTAATTCAATACTGACGGGTCCTCCTCGATAGATGAGGCCCTTGTATGTCCACACTAATGGATATCATTATCTACGAGTCATTCTTGTAGACTTACTGTCTACTGACCTATCTATTTGCCAAGTGGGTGTGGCACTTAGTTTCCTCGTAACCATAACGTGATTGTAGATGATAGGTGAATAATAGAAGTCATGCGTACACTGAAATTCATGGGAGAAATCTAGACATAAATCTGCACGGTCCCTGAACATTTTAATGGAATCGGATGGAAGCTGGACGTTATGATTGTTACGAGGATTTCAAGCTATTGATGATTCAATCGCAATGACACTCATAGAGAATCATCTACAACCAAACTCGGACACCAAGCGAATTTTAATGGAATCGGAGGGATTCTTTGGAGGTAATTGTTGTTAATTTTAGCTAATATCAATCCGAGGGCGATGAAATTCACATAGGAGAGTATCTACACCTCAAATTACCAACTTGATCTAAATCAATTTTGTAAGTTATCAAGCTGAATCTCATGCCAACAAGCTCTAATTTCAAGTTAGAAATTGAGACTGCACTGAATGGAGTAACAGACTTTCCGAATTACATAATTCCAGAGAGATCCATAAAAAGCTTAGTTGGGATAGAAGAATAAATAAATCGGTTCAACAGTATTAGAAAAGCTTGCAAATTCTGGTTTTCTTGGGCATTTTCTTTCAAATTCAAAACTTTGATGATGTTTATATGTGATTATAAGTTGCTGTAAAATTGTGTACCGCTGTTTTATTTCTCGAAGATAGTTGGTCACCAAAATATAACACGCATAAGTTTGAATTATCGAATTAGAATATTTAGTTCCATTTTTAATCAGTCGAATGGATTTTTAAAGAGAGAATTTTTACTCTAGGAAGGAATATGCCAAAATTTTTAAAGGACAATTTGAAGGAAAATGCGACAGCTGATGAGGTGTTTTCCTTAAAACACCGCTCGAGCATCCACAGGTACTCACCTCGTTCCAACTCCAAGTGGCATACGTAAACGCACCCCCTTGTGTGTGAACCAAATCCGAAAGGGGATGGAGAACGACCTTGCTGGAACGGGCAGTTCTGGAGGCGGGAAGGGGATCCGCGCCCCTCCAGCGATTCACTATAAAACGTTCGACCATCCTCCATAGACAGCATAGTCAGCATCCTCTCGCATCATCTTTTGTACAGTTCAAGTGGATTTTACCTCCGAAACACCTCATTTCAGGATGTCTTCTATCAAGGTAAAGGCAATCAACTCTCAGAAGGTCTACGGGGGCTTCAGTGATCAAAAGTGTCCAAAAAACTACTCAGTTTGATGAAATTTTAGAGCGCGAACAGAATCTACTACGTTCATTCGAGTTAAAATACCAATACGATCGAAATGGTCTTCGCGATCGGTCAAGTGATTTCGTTTTTGCAAAGGAAAGTGGCTCCAAAAAATTGCAGAAGTGAAGTACAAAATTTCATTTTTAAATTTAATTCAAATAGAATTTGGGAATTTGTAAGTATCAACCCCTTACTTATAAATAATGATGTGATATTCTCTATGAGATTACTGCACCAAACTTCTATTGTCTAAAAAATTCAAATCTTCGAAACTAGATTGTAGTTATGAGTTACCTTGCATCGAGCGTTTTGTTACAACAACCTCCAAAAAAGACGTTTTGCACCCTATTTTATTTTTTTAAATTTTACCTCTTAGAGCTCTGTATTTTTTGAACCATAAAATTTTTCATCTTTTTAATATTCTCAGGTATAGAACATGTTACGCTGATTCCAAATTTACCGAATTTTTCGTGCCATTGTTCAAAATATCATTTTACACTAAAAATCAAGAAAAACAAATTGTGAAAATTGAACCCCTTGGATTTTTTTCAAAAGAGTTGGCTAACAAAATCATCCTATTGTTATTACACTTAAATATCCGACATGGCCTGACCTGAACATTATTTGGCCTTAATAAATTTATTTACTTAATCATCGAAAAAATTGGATAATAGAAAAAGCTGGATAATCCATATTAACCTTTTCAACTTTGTAGCTTTGTATGTTGACCAGCAGAACGTGAAATAATCGCAATTTTTCAGCAGGTCTGGCGAGATATATAGAACGAAATATATATTTCAAGATCAATTTTAAAATAAATTGAATTATAAAAATTATCGAATGGAAAATATAATAATAATAATAGCAAAAAATCAATGCTTTTCACGGGAAATTAATCTGGAGATAATTCGGATCTAACAAATCCAAAATGTAATAATAGCCCTTGTCAAATCCTAAAAATGAGTTTATCTAACCATTTTAATGTTTATTTAGACCGACATCGAAATAAACTTAATACATTGTTATCATCAAGATTGGCTCTTAATATTATAACTAGATCTAAGCATCATTCTAGACCGGTTGAAGTCAAGTAAAATTATATCGGACTTCCATAGCGATGGAGTACGATACTTGTAAACAAAGTAGGCACTGGTATGCTATTATTCAGTGCCTAGGTAACCTTAAACCCCGCTCACAGTTGCAATGCACAGGTAAAGTGGAACGAGTCAAGGATTCCTAAGGAATTGCCACCATTTGGTACAGAACAGTAGCACCAGTACCTACATATCCCTATAGTTGTAGAAAGGGGGTAATTACACCTAGTAAAATGCTACAACTGGTTTTTTCCAAAAAAATATGGCACCTACCCACTTAAGATGGCCATAATACCCGATTTTGATCACTTCGGAACCGAAAAATTCAACAAAATTTTTTTTTACAGGTAGCACTTTTTGCCGCGGTGGCCATCAGCTGTGTATTTGCTGCCCCTCAGTTTGGACCTCAACCATTCAACAACTACAACCGGGGAGCATTCGTTCCAATCGTCAGCCAACACTATGATCTCAACCCCGACCAGTCCTACACCTTCGCGTAAGTATTGCTACCATCTACAGCATAATACTACCATCTTACCACCTGTACGCTGATGACATCCAAATCCATAAACAAAGCTCACTTGATGCAACTTCTCTTGCGTCGTTAATTGATAGGATTAATAAAAAACAGTGTATATTCTCTGGTCGACTTGAACTCGCTCATGTATCATCCTACTCAAGAAAAAGATCTCTATATAGTGTGTTTCCGAGAAATTCAAATCAAAGGCATCCCATTACTCTTTGAAACCTAAGTATAACCTGACCATAAGTATCCAGCAACTATTAAGCATCTCTTCAATTCCATATGACCTGACGTTGCACTTCTGCTAGCAACTTTTGAAGTCTTTCCTAATTTCATTAATTACTCCATTTTATTCACCCGGTCCTCCGAATTACTCGGGAACTTGCCTGAGAGGCCATGCACCCTATTTTATCAACTGCGTGTGGATATCGTATCTTTAAAACTCATTTCCTACGATTATACTATGAAACCTACTATCACGCCTGATAAACTACTCATGTTCCACTCAAGACACGACTAATTAATCAATAAAAATGAACCAAAATGATTCAAAAGCTTTTTTGTAAAGTGGTGTGACGAAGTCAACAATAACTAACAACCCTAATGACTTCCCCGTGAAGAATACACAACTTCCTAACTCTTTGCTGGCTGCGTTGCGTCTTGTACACTAACCAGCAAGACTGAGCAGTGTTTCTGGTCCGAAAGACTTAGTATCGGGATGAGCATGAATCAACGACCTGCGCAATGCGTATGAATCGTCGAGAATGCTAACAAAGGGAAATTATAACAAATGATTCTTTCATGACACGGTTTTGAATTTAAGATCAGTAAGCCACGGAGGGTCAGAACATAAATTCAGACCAACCTCTTGGATCTCCATAAAAATGATCTACCACGTATTTTCTGAATCGAATGAACCTGTAGGCCATCATTTCAGAGAATAATAAAAGAGTTCGAAATTAAATTCTAACATAATATATTGGCTGAACTTTATAGAACCGTAAGTTTCAGAGTTAAGACAAAAATTGTAGGTGCTAAAAATCATCAAATTTCTCCAACACTCTACTGTTGCCTAGAAGTAATTTCAGCGTTTTTATCACTTCCCGAAAATAGATCAGCAGTAGCGTTACTTAGTAAATGTTATCAAATTTTCCAAAATTATTATTGATTTATAGTTAAAAACCCGAAGTGAGTCACGATCATATTTCTAACTTAAAACTATACGTTACTTGGAACATAGAAGTGAATCGCCTTAAATAATTTAATTCTAAATCATGGACAGAGAGAAATAGTAAATCAATTATTGTGAATTCGTTACGTTTTAACCGGAAGTCGAAATAGTAAAAATGTCAGAATTTTGGCATTCCGACCAAATGCAAGAAATGCCAGTTAGAGTGATGATACTTACGATAGAATAAAACGATTTGATCACTGAATGATTGATTGAAACGTTGAACAATTGGTGTAAATGACCCTTTGAAAACTGAGGGTGAATCGTTCCAGAAAGAATTGCTTAACACCTATTTATGATAATGGTAGTAATGGTATTTTTAAGACGAACTGAACCAATCTTGTTTCATGTAAGGTCACTTGTCCAACTGAAGTACCTAGCCGATATTTTTGGGAAAATGTACTCACTCCCTTCCCATAATTACCTACTTACTAAATTCAGGTTACCAAAACGGTAACTAACAATAAACAGAACCTAACTACCGGGAGTGGGTACATAAAATGGAACATCCCGCACCTACCTACTAGTTATCTCTTCATGACAATACGTTTTACAACTCACCTAGTCGTAAAAAAAAACTCGGTTCTTTGGTCTTGGAAAACTTCATTCAGAAATATCACGATCGTACCCAAAGAACGTGAGAACGTTTGAAAGCCGGCGTGTGACGAATCGAGTTAGGTACCTTCCTACAAACCTACAAACTCACAAACACTTCGACTCCTCATTGCAGATGTTTCTATTAAAACCAAATAGAAGCTTCGCATTTGCAGACAATGTTTCAGAAAACAATGAGTACGATGATGAAAAAACGAGTTGCGAAACGTTCAAACGATTTCAAATCCAAAGCGCGAGCACAATGCGACTCATCCCGTGGGCGCGGTAGATAATGCGATGTCGACTATTACAGAGATGAGATTTCTTCTCCCGTTTTTATTTCTTTTGACGTAATCTTGGGATAAATAAAGCGGCTTAAATTATTACCGACTGTTCCTTTTATCCATGAAAATTAGCTGGTGGGATTTATGTCAGTACCTACAGTAACTCCATAACTTTGCCGAGTTCAGCCAGACAACAGATTCCTCATAGTTGGGTCGGTTCCCACCCACCTACTTCGCGATAGGTTCATCGTTATTTCAAATTCTTTTTATACAAAAAAAAATGAAAAAAAAAATCGAATTTTAACAAAACAAAAAACTGAAGGCTGAAAAACTTTTGAAATGTGAAACGGGTGACTTTATTGGACGACAGGTGGCCGTGAACCTGGAATGAACTTGGCAAAACCTGCCAGCAGCGGCTGACCTTTTCATAATTTCTCGAGTCCGGCAAATAAGAAGAACTCTAGTGGACAGGTTCTAATCCGCGCCCTAAGAGGGCACTTTTCATGCTAATGAAGTGCAGAAGACGCTCAAACGTCACCTTGGCATTTCACGGGTTATTAACTGAGAATGAATTTCTAGTTCTGCGTTCCAAAAATACAAGTTTTACGAGGTTTCTCAAAAAATCGCTATCTAGCAGGGCTATCTTCGTGAATATTTCAGGCTCCACTAAAATATAAATTACATTTGCTTAAAAAAAAGTCGAAGATTTCTACAATGGGTAGGCATTTTTGAATCAAAAAAGTACAAATAATGCTCAATGTTCGAGTCCATAAGAAATAAAGAATATAAATTTCCGCAAATCCTGAATTTGTTTGTTTTGAAAATGTTTTCAAATTTTACTTGCTAATTACTTAACAAGTTGCTAACTCATTGCGGATAGGTACAAGAAATAAGTCATTAATTTCATGTACCTAGGTAGAACAAAATTTTTGTAAAAAAAAAAAAAAAAAATGAAAAGGTCTCCCAAATTTGAGAAGTAACACTGATGCATCATGAATCATCGATCAGTATTGACCTCAGATGGACACGATACGAAAATTGTTCAAAAACCTGTAGAACACTAAATGCCCGTAAAAATTCAAATTTCAGAGGAGCCACATTTTCTTACATTGTATTCTTGTGTAATGGGGAGGGGGTGGGTTGTGAAAAATATCCAAGAGGTAGCGTGAAATTCCACTCTGTTCAACTCGGACAACTCAAAATAGACAGGCGTGCAGCTCTTCCAACAGGCGCGTGATGAGTGGAGAAGAGCCGATTTTGAATGAAATAATAATCATTGCCTCTCAGAACTCGAGACAACCACCGAGTGCTGTTAATTAAAACGTCTCACGGAGATTTCGAATTATCCTCACGACTTCGGATTACAAAAATTCATCTCTTCTACGCTTATTTTTCACAAGTATATTCAGTGAAGAAATATAATAATGATTCATTGCAACATCAAAGGCGTTATCAAGTTCTATTTCGTGAGTTGCAAATGATTATTAATTGCTGAAATTGGTTTTCTTAGTGTGAGTTGGAAGTAAGAGAAGGTCGTCCATTTTTGGGTATAGCACGAGTTTGGAACTTCAAGTTTATTACAACCCCTAACAACGAAAGAGTAGGTGGACGAGAGGCACCCGGCTCTAGGGCACTTGAACGTAATATGGGCAAAATTTTGGGAAAACCACTTCCTGGAAAGCACCTGTAATTGAAATTTTAAAAAATTACCTAGGATATAGAGATTATTTACTAAAATATCTAATATCTACTTCCTCAAGGTATGAGTCTGCGAAATATTAGGACCCTCTTAGGTTATGCAATCGCAACTGGCTGAATATCCACCTGAGATATGGCGAAAAAAAAATGCATTGCTACTGAGAAGTAGACAGAGTCCCAACATGTGAACCAATATGGCAGAACCAACAAATTATGGTGTCTGGTTGTTACAGGTATGTTTCCGGAGACGGATCCCGGAGGGATGAGCAAGGCGTTCCCAGAGCTGCAGGTCCCGAAGGCCCTGCTGTGACTGTCCAGGGTTCCTACAGCTACGCTTCCCCCCAGGGACCCATCCAGGTCAGCTACGTCGCCGATGAGAACGGATACCAGCCCACCGGCAACAACATCCACCCTGCCATCATCAAGGCCGTTGCTCAACAGGTAAGGCACCCAATTAATTGGCGAAAAACAGGCGACCATGTTTGCGTCAACTGTAATTCGCTAGCTTTTAGCGAATTCACCACATCCTAGAAAACAAAAAATCGGAGACATCTGGTCCTGATCATTCACCACTGCATTTTCACACAGAGATTCAAAATAACCATCAATGATGAAAACGTACTGCACCCAACTGCCAAGTTATTCATTGACGCGATACGTTACTTGGGCTACTTCGACTAAACCATCATTATCTATGAGCCGCAAACGAAATCGCGAACAGTAATCAACTCATGATCTAAGTATCAAAAGATCCAAGAGTCATCGGGAACTTGATTATCAACAAGCTCTCTCATATAAGCCACTGTGTCCATCGGTGGGTTCAGTAGCATCCTATCCCACCAGTGAATACACTGACATTTTCTGTAACGTTAAACTATTTGATCGAACAATGATCTGCAAAGATTGTGTGATTGCTCGCGAGTTCGAAATTTTCCAGTAAAAATGACTAAAATTGGTAACAATCCGATTGTTAGATCTCTGTACTTAATACAATAAGGAGGGAAAAACAATTAGGATTAAATTTTCACCTCCAAAACCTAAATCCATCAATTTACCAATTTCTCAATATCGATTCTTCATTTCAGGTCGCGCAAGCGAGAGCTCAGCCCTACAACCAGAACTACTACGGTTAGTGCCCTCTTTACAAGACGAGACTCGACCTCAAAAATCAAGAGTGTTACCGAATTTACGAAAATGTGATGTCAAAATGAGTTTTGTTTTTATACCGTGTTTTATAAATATATTATAAATTTTTAATACATTTTTTTACGCGAAAAACACCTTGTTTACAATCTTTTTTGACCCCAACCTACGAGTCGAGGTTTAGAAAAAAAATGCATGCTGTTGTCTTAAACTTTATTCACTTAAATAAAAGGAAATAAATTCAAGTCGATTCATTCACATTATTTTCATTAATATATTGAAAGTGTAGGAAAATCAATTTAGGCAATTTAGATCATAATATGATCCCATATTATAGGAAAACGAATATGCCGGAACATCTTTTGAAGGGATCGAACTAAAATGACGCAGTAGGTAACAAAAAAGTCCATTCATGCAGCATGAATTTATGAGCGAATTTTCAAAGAAATCTTTCAGTTGAAGGAATGATTAAGAAAAGGAAATTTCTTTTAGAAAGTTTTTGACATTTTATGTCTTTACTATGGCACATAAATGAAAAATCGTCACGCGGGGAGCGTTATGAGGGGAGCGTTACGCGGAAATTTCTGATGATTTTCACGTACAACCAATCGTTCCTAGGGAAAACTAACTTCCTCATTTTCCACCCCACAAAAATCGTTCACCACTCATTGGAAAGCTCTCAATTTATTAAACATAAGACATAAAATGTCTCTCGTGGTTGCGTACTTGAACGAAAGCTGTATCCACCGTTTGTGTTTCCTAATTTGTAGACGTCTTGACGGATTATCCGTGTGAGATATATGCAATTTTTCACGATTCTTGGTTTTTTCGATGTTCAGCATACCATACCAACATACTGAATGCAATCTTCGGGGCACAACTAGACCCCAAATGACCCAAAAAGTGCAGAGTACGGCGCACGGCGGGCCAAATTTTTATTCGATTTTTGGATTTTATGTATCTTGAAACAAAAACCAACAAATTTTGAGAGGGGTTAAAAAAAATGTCTTGATCGATTCCAAAGGTTCATTATTGAAAATAATAAACCAAAAATTACCACCAGGTGACTTATTTCAAATACATATCACAAGTAGGAAATATGGAGTACAATCAATATTGTCATGGAGTTTTCTTGGGATTCAGAAGGTCTGACATTTCTTCAGGTTCAATGGGAAGTTATTATTAGTACTCTATTGGCGCACAATTTAGGCAATTTAGATCATATATGGGAAAAACGAAATGGCCGGAAAATCTTTTGTAGGGATCGAACTGAAATGACGCAGTAGGTAACAAGAAGTAAATCAAATTAATAAAAAAATCAAAATTCATCACTATCCGCGACAGCTGTTTCACGGAAAACCCTGTTTTGATTGCTTGCTATCGAAAAAATGGAATCTTAGAATTCGTGCAGCTAGTCAAAAATGAGGGAACACCAAAATCAAAAATTCCAATCACATTTGAGTTGTAGAGCTTTTTGAACAACTTTGGTGGTGTGCTTGACTGTCTGTGTGGTCGATCCTTGATAGCGGGAATAACTACCTGAGATCATGGCCCGATTGTGCCGGTTATTTCTAAGATGGTCCCCTATAAATTATAGTGATCGAACCATTAGTGGTGTCTGAGCTAGCGAAAACTTGATTTCCTTCTTCCCAGGCATAATTGCTCGACATCATGGTTCGATTTATTAAACTTTCAGGGTTGACGTGGGTTGCCCTTGAGACGGTCCCTCCAGAATTTCAACAACATCGAACAAACAATATTCTTAACGATCACATGGCTCGATTTTGCTCCAACTTGGAGGGATTTGATTGCATCACAATCAGATCAGCAGAACCCGCTGTGCGTGTAAAAAGAGGTGAACAATCATTATCAAAATCGCCAACTACTTCACAATCGAGTTCCTTGCGTTTGCTGACAATGGAAATCAGCAACATGATCGTGAAAATCAGTGGCGTCTCGTGAGAATATTCGTGAGGCAAACAGCTTGGCCAGTCACAGAAGAATAAACAATAACGAAAAACGCTGCAAATTATTACACAAAGGTTTATTATTTTTCTGAAGATAAAGTGTCAGCTTTGCCCTCGTCACTACCTACCAATCATGTTTTTGCTTCAAAATGTTGTTTATTTAGATGAAATAAACCCTTCACACTCCATTTGAAGAAATAAAGAATTCCTTGGTTTATAAATTTGATTACAGGTTGATTAAGGAAGCAAAACATGTACAACCCAAAGAAACGAACATCGATCGTATTTTGGTCAGCTAACATTTTTAAGGTGATAAGGCCTCTTTTGCGATTCACACTCGTGTTTCACATTTATCGTAAGTTCAACCTTCAAGTTCTCATGGAGAGCTGATAGTTTATCCTCTGGGTGGGTTGATTCGATTCTAAAAATTCAATGGTAGGTACCTGTCTCAAATTGGTGAAAAAACAATACCTTCATAACGAGAGTTTTCGAGAGAGGGGGCCTTAAAAGTTACAGTCCTAATGTTTCACCGCTCAGAAGTGACTGACAAAACCCCAAATGGAGCTCTTATACCAAATTTCATTAAAATCGGTCCATGATAATTAAGGAAAGTTCCGCGGACGGACGGATTTTTTAATATTCGATTTTCAAAATATACGTAGTAGCTACCTACCTCAAAAGTAAACCATCGGGGGGTTCAATATTATGCAACTATTTCCAAGTGGGTACCTATCAACAAGAAAAAGGATTAGGTACAGTAAAATCGGGAATGGTACACCAGTCAGCGCCAGGCAGCCGCTATTTGCTGTGGCCAAAAATCCAAGTTTTCCTTCCTTGAGATAATGTGGTTGGATGGATATGTTATGCCTTGCCATGCATGGGTTAATTAGTATCCATGGCTCAAGTTTCTCTGCTTTCAAGGTCACGAAACAGTTCTCCGATTGTTTGCAACAGCTGATAGCATGGTAGTGGGGGTATGGTAATACTTGACACCGCGATTACCCCCCCCCCCCAGCCGCCGATCGTCGCCTCTCACTCTAAACAGTCCCGAAAAATTCATTTTTTTGAACTGCTTGCCTTGCCTTGTCTCGCCCGCGCTAGTTTGCTTATCATCTGCAATCATCTACATTACCGACCTCTCCAAGTCTATGGTGTGTTGCAGGCTAGTATCCAAGGCAAAATACGTACTTTCTTATTCCATTCTCCTATTTCATCTAATTTACAAGGTAATAATGAAAAAGTACCTAAATTATATTAAAATTTTCCAAAATTGGCTATTATATTACTTGCAAAAAATTGGAATATAGGAGAATCTCAACAAAAATTAATTTATTCATTTTGCTTATTTTTATTAAGGCAAACAGTGTTTGCTATGTTTGCCTGGAGGAGGCGCCACTGGTGAAAATCATAAATCGTACTGGTGAATCCATTACTAGCTAATTTAACTCAACTCGGCAAACGTGTCTGCTGTCTATAAAACCCTTTGAAAGGAGTGAAACGAACAACGCCACAATCAGAGTAAGTAGTTCTATATTTCATAAATACCTTCTAACGTTAATTTGTTCAACAACATTAAATAGGATAAGGCTTTCTGAGTACAAAATATAAGTTAATGTCTATTAGTTGATATAAGCTCACACAAAACTATATCTATGGATCGATGCTCAAAAGTGAGTATGTTAAAAAATATACTCGTAAAAATAGAATCACTGATCGATTGGCAGTTGAAATAAAAATTAACGTCACAACTAATATAATCAGGTGTTTTATCATTAACCATGGTTGAAACAATGATAAAAATGCAGTTGATGGTACCTACTTAAGTATCTTTTAACATCTACCAATCGCCATTTAAGCATTGTCTACGCAGTTTTCTCTATCATATACGACCAACTGTTATTCTATAGTAATATTTCGATTCTTAAGCTCTTTTGATGTCCAAGCCAGTTGATTTCTTATACTTTACAAAAGTACAAAATAGTTCATTTCGTTGAGCAACTAAATTTGAGGTAAATACACAGGGAGCAAAACTGAACCGTATTGAGTGAAATGAACGCACAAAATAGAGAACCTACTCATCTTCTTCAAATGTCGGTATAAATAATGTATTTGGACATAATAATACTATTTAATTCATTTTGTACCATAATAGATGGAAATGCCATGAAATGGAACGCAAATTTATGTACTTGGCATACCCACAGCTACTCCTTGTTATTTTAACGAATCGATGGAATATCGATGTGAATCCAAATTTTTCAACAGTATGATATACTTATTTAAAAATATATAGTTTTTGTGTAATATGATAGTTCGGGACTGATAACTAACGGTCGATCTGACGGTTTTCCAAAGCACAAAGAAACAGGTATCAATCGCATTCAAGAAATACACTTTTGAGGTAGGTGGCGAGTATGTAGAAACAAGAACCAACGGAAGCTCGTCTGAAATAGTTTGACCCAGCCTATATCAAACATTATTCTTAGTTTTCTTAAGCATTAAATCCACAGGTTGCTACGGAAAATAAATACCGAAATTCCCTGACTTTTCCCGGGTTTTCGTGAGAAAACCACGACGGTTTGAATATTTATTATATTCAAAAATTGGCTCAATAGGCACTCGAGTTAGATTCAAACAAATTCATTTTCAATTTAAATGTATAGTTTTCATTCCTTTAAAATTTATTTTTCATAATTTAACGAGGAAGTAGGTTTTTAGACACCTCTCCATTTTTCAATTTCCTGCCTAACGAAGAATCTATCTGACATTTTTTCTAATAAATCATACAAATTTCCCTGTCAACTTTAATTTTTGCTGACATATCAACGTAACAACCCTGCTCCACTACTCTTGGAACCTCCCCATCATCCCTAAAAAACGAAATCTACGCGATTTAGCAATCCAACGGCTTTTCAAAATAACGATCGCTGCAAATTAAGCAGTCGATAATACACGTTTACGAGGAACTCTATTGCTTAAAATCACGATGATTTTGGAGATCAGAAACAAGCTCGCTTAAGATATATACTGATTGTACAAAATTCACCTGCACTGAGGTGAGATTAAAGCGCACTAGATAATAAATATCGTAAAATGAATGTATCATCAACGATTTTGATTTAAAAAACATTATCGTAGTAAGCGTTTTGGAATAAATAGGTACCTAACTACTATAATAAATAATTAATCATATAGAGAAAGCATGGAAGATTTTTCGATGGAATACCACTACCTACACACTAACATTTATTTTAGCATTGAAGTTAACACACAGACGTTATATTACACATAAATAACACTGAAGCAAAGCGCTCCTAATTTAAGAGAAAATTTTTATTTACTCGTTTCTTTGGATAACATGACGGATAAGCAGTTATCAATATGATATTTTGTATTCAAATATTTTATTCATTGGCAGAGAAATATTGATTACTTATTTTTAAAAAATTCATGATATGAGGTCATCTTCAAAATCAAGGCAGCATTCACACCGAGGAAACATGCAGCGCAATCTGTCTGGGACAAATACGTCCTAAGAATGCAAAATGAGGGCATTGAATGTACCAAATAAGTATCTAATAGTAACCAACACGGCTAGCTCATTCTAATAGCGACGTTTAATCGTTTTGTATACTTTCCACAGTACTCGTATTATCTTGGAAAGAGTAGCATGGTGTCTGGGCAACCTCTAAGAACAGCCGATGATGATGGGTCATGAACCGTGAGTTTAGACACCAACAAGGCCAGGAGGAAGGGTTCCTTCGTCTTCCATGGATCTTAATACTTCAAAACGCTCCATTGAGAGCCTGGCCGGATTGCTGACCAAAGTAGAAGATGAAAGTGGAAGAGTAAGGTTGGATCGTATGAGGAAATATGCCTGACATTTGGAAACAACCAAAATGATGAATGGTGGTTGGGTGGGACATCCATCCAACAAACTTGACCAAAACGTCGACTGCGAGTCACGCACCTGACGCGTCAAAACAGTTTTTCCTGGGAAGCTGATCATGCGCCTGACGCGTCAAAGACTTTAGATACTTCTTCGTGTTAGCATTCACGTTAGATTGGCTAAAAATGTTGTCTATTAATCTTCAGCACTCCGCGAGGGTCCAACCAACCTTCCATGAGAAGCTGTAGTTGTTTACATGCATAAATTCGGGTTCAAAGAACAGTTTTACCATAGGATGTGTACTTCTTAAAAAAACCGTTCAGATTGGTAGGAAACATTGGCAGATTCGATTCCGCAGTGAACGTGTTAATTTATTCAAATTAACAGTGCCCTTTAGTGGCAGATACTACTTATGTGTTTCTTTGGGCCAACGGATCAGACTAGTCCGGGCGTGTGGAGTACTCCCTGAACCAACCAACTAGATCAGTGAAAACATTTGTCAGTGGTCAGGTCGTGTATGGTCTGTGGACGCCTTAAGAATTCTCTAGCCTAGAGCGTCCACATCCAACCACAGCTTCTGGTCACATCCGGTTCAGTTAGAATACTGAAGCTGAGCGAGTACTGACCCATCAATGTAGGAACCCCCCAATAGTTACTTGAAATGTGCCCGCAGCCACAGCTCGAATTGCTCAGGAACTTCCACATCAGAACATACACTAACTACTAATGTTTTGAAAAACATCTCCAGTCCTGAACTTTCAAAACCCTGGTGATATTTTGGAATAATTTATGTATACATCATTTTTGGCCATCGTTTGTGAGTCAACCACCAGTCAGCAGACTCCATTTGCTTATTCAGGAACTTAATCGATTTCAGGGACTCCTTCTTAAAAGTACTGAGGAGATGATGATTGGTCGAGACCTTTCAAGCAATAGGATAAGTCTCAGGACGTCCTGTGATTGTGAATTTCCAAAGGGAGCCCCGAGAACAATTGAATTTCATCGAACCTTCTTTCTAATCACCGACAAAGTAGCAAAAGGAAGTTTTTGAAAAATAATCACTGATTAGCAGGGCAAAAGCGCCTACGCACCATATTATCCCCCAAAAAATAGGAAAAATTAACTAAACAAAAAAGATTACTAATGTCGGTAGGTAATTAATGAAGGTACTTGAAAAGTCCTGGAATAGGTACCAACCTACCACTCTGAAGTTTTTAACACAGAATGTTGCGAAGCGTGTGTCATAAGTGTGAATAATACCCAATAGTGAATTACTGCCAATAAATTTTCTCGAAATCAAAAATAGGTAATGTAATCAATAAATAAACTATGAATAACATTAATATCAAAGTTTGACCTTAAAATGTAAACGTAAAATCATAAAAACACAGAGGCATTAACGACAAATTCACGTTCGTAAGACTAGAATACGCAGGTAACAATAAATTTCACAATACTCGTTTCCTAGGTAGATTAACAACAAATTCACTATAATCAGATAACAACATTAGATTGATTACTTTGCACTTATTTAAGTTGCATTGCTAACTTACAAGTCGTTACAAGACAACAACAATATAAAATAGTAAGAGGCATAATGGAATACACATGGATATACAGGGCTTCCCAGAGTTAATTATACAAACTCAGGGGACTGTTTATAACTAGGGGATATCCGTAGAGGATGTGGCAACTCCCGCTAGGCGTGCTGGTGTTAAAATTAGGTAGTTTCTCATACATCCAATGGAGTGCTCTGATTAAAATTACCTTGGAGAGATCACATCAATTTTTTTTCGAGTGTCATTGATAATTTTCAACATTAATAATTAATTAATTAATTATTAATTATGTTGTTGAGTTGGATGATTTGTCTTCTATCTGATATGAGACAATGTCAAAAAGACCCCTTTCTCTATTACAAAAAGGACCCAAAAAACCTAGAGTCGTTTTGCCCACCAACAGAAAAAATGAAAAAATTGGCACTCATAAAAAGTTAATGTGATCTCTCCAAGGTAATTTTAATCAGAGCACTCTATAGGACGTACGAGAAACTACTTTTACCACTAGCGCCCCTAGCGGCAGTTGCCACCTCCTCTACAGATACCACCTAGTCTGATAACTACGACCAGGTCATTTACAACAACTTTTGTCCCATCCCCCATCTCATCCGACTTTTTTTTATTTTAATTTTTTTCGTGATTTTGTTCTTAATTTGTTAAAATGGTTGAAACTCTCTTAGATGATCCTTAAATTCAAATTTGATGATACCAATGGAAAAAGCTTCAAATTTCCTTGCAGCTCATTATGCAATCAAAATTTTTTACAAGAGCTGAGTTCGTAAAAAGTTACGCCAAAGTGATTTCTGTAAAGTTAGACCTTTTGTTTAAACTTTATAGTATTTTTAAACAATATTTTCACCCATTTCCACACTTTTTTATCTTCGGAAAAACATCTGCAATTCAGCGACTATCGAAAGGTATATTTTAAAAAAAAACCCTGTGTTGTTGCCTGTAAAGTCGGTATACGGGCGAAAGTTTTACGTGACAACGACTTTGAGTGGTAAAATAATTTAAATGTTAATATTCATTCGTATAGTAGGAAGAAGGATAAAATAAAATTCTTTGTCAAGTTGCACAGATTAGGTATTTCCCGTAGGTAGTAGGTATTTCCCATGGGTGGGGGGGGAGTGAGTGCCAGGGAAGGGGGGCGGGGCGCTCCCGCTTTTGTGAGCGCCGGGGAAGGGGAGGGGCCGCCCGCCTTTAGGGAGCGCCGAGCTGCACCCCCTCCGTGAGCGGAGCGTAACGCAGTTTCTTGAAGTGTCTCCCGGTAAACCAATTTATAAGACGTTATCACGTCAAAAATATATATATATTACTCCGAATTCCGGGGTGAAATTTGAACCCAGGACTCATGGCGGACTGGACGAAGTGAGTGGAGCCTACTTCATGTAGGCGCCTTCAACCAACCAAAGACCTTCATGCCAGGACGTTAATTTCGTTTAAAAATTATCTCTAACACAAGCTTGTTCCTTTTACACATTCGATTGTAATGTTTTTCACATTTTACCGTTGGAAAGTTGCTTCGCTACAAAATTTGTAACAAAGCAACTTTCCAACGGTAAAATATTTGAAAAAAATTTGAAACATTTGGAAAAAATATTTAATATTTTAACCTTGAAAAGGTTTTAGCGATGGGACCCCCCGCCGAAAAACGACAGGAAAAATCGACAGTAAAAAGCGACAGGAAAAAGCGACAGGAAAGTAGCGCTATGATTTATCATATGCTTGACGACAAATATGCTTGACAACCTGATTTTATTATGAATAAGGAGGTATCTTAAATATTACAGTGGATGAAAGATAAAGAGGGAGAGGGAGCAAAAACCTTTTCAAGGTATGTCACATTTTAGCCATTAGGCTCTAAGCGGAAATCATCCGGGGGTGCAGGGGGCGAAGCCCCCGCCGAGGCGCGCAGCGCCGAGTTTTCCAAAGAGAGGGATTTAAATGGGTGAAAATATTGTTTCAAAATAATGAATACCTAGTTAAACAAAAAAGTTAAACTTAACAATTTTTCACTTTGGCATAATTTTTTACGTTCTCATATCGAGTAAAAAATTTTGATAGCGTATTGAACAGAACGGATATTTAATGCTTTTTCCATTAGTATCCTCAAATTTGCGAGGATAAACTAACGGAGTTAGTCATTTTTGCGAATTAAGATCCAAAAAATCGAAAAAATTAAAATGTATGAAAGTCGGATTAGATGAGGGTTTTGAAAAATCATTTGTAGGACAAAAATTGTTGCAAATTAGTCGCAGAATCAGTCCCTGAAGTTTGGATTATTAACTCTGGGACAACCTGCTCCTCTCCATCATTGCAAGCATTCTACGTATTTCCCCACGTATTGCGAGGAAGATGAACATAGATACGATTTGGTTCGATAGGCTAAAAGCCAGTGGAAGTTGTGCCATTACAAAATACATGAATATATTCATACAAATTGTACTACCGAAATCAGAGTCATAATAACATTTACGTTTTCTAAGATTGGTAAGAATACATTTTGATAGCATTTAATCGTAAAATATTAATTTATCAATATAGGTACTAAAAGCTCATAATTTAAAACATTAGTTCCAAATCACATAGGTACGTAGATTTAGAGTAAGATCTTGTAAATTTCCTAACTTGAATTGTTCTACGATCGACAATAGTCTTCCAAAAGCAGATCTATGGGTCGAAAATGTGGTTTTATTCACTAAGGTTGCATATTTTAAGCAGGACTCTGACGAGGGAGGGGAGGGTTCGATTGATTTCCGGGAGAAGGCTCAGAAATCAGGTCGGATAGAGCAAGAAGGTAACATAAGAAAGATCTATAAAAAAATTCGTAGGAGGCTACTGATATTCTACTGTAAACTCACTGAGAAGTGATTTTACGAGTTGGTGCTTCTGAATTTGGTGGTCCACTAAATTAATCGTCCTTCATTTAGGACTTAGAGGGTCCTTTTTTTCTACTACCAGTTAATAAATTATCATTATTTTTTTCGTTTTACTTTTTACTTACAAATATTGGGAAGTTAATATTATTTTTTTCGTTTTACTTTTTACTTACAAATATTGGGAAGTTGACGTTTTTTATGGAAGGCCAGTTTGTTTTTCTTTCCTTTTTTATAATCTATTCCTTAATGACGATATAGAAGTGAGATCATGAGTTCAGTTTGGATGGTTGTCCTAAACTAAGTACCTACTAACTGACGATTGACTGCAACACCATCCTGAAAATGGGAGAAGTAGAAAAAAATGTATATTTATTAACAATAAAAAATCACGAAGAAAGGTCGATTGTACAGGGAGATCAGTCGGGTTTAGATGGTTCACGCTTGAAGATTTTGCTAGGAAAAAACACAAGAAGAAACTACTTTTCCAGGGTATCCAGAAAATAATGTTACAACTGCTGCTAAAAATCTCAAATTCCTGCTGCACAGTAAATTCTTCATGATTGAAGGCAGTGCGTGCAACCTTCCGAGCTCTCAACTTGGCTTTATGGGACAGTCCTCAGTGAACCACTGCTTTAAGTCAATACCAAACAAATTGAAAAAAAAAAATTTTTTGTTTTTTGTATTTTTCAAATCTTCACTCAATTATGATGATTTTAGTATATTGCATTCAATTATCGCATCTATGGAAACAGTCGTCAATTACGTACCTACCATGCTGGCTGTCACTGCGGTATACAGTCACAAGATAATCTGAAAGTTTAGTTGTAACTATGCTACACAAGCTAGTTGCATTCCGAATAATTGGAATAGAGTAGAAAGACGGAAAACAGAACATATCTACGGAGAACAGAAGCTACAGAAAACAGAATGTATGTTTTGACGTCAATATGAAAAACCGGGGAAAATCTAGAAAATATTTAATCTAGAAATTACCTTCTTTTCTTTCAACCATGTGATAACACAAAGTAGAAATGATAGAAACGGAAACCCAACGACATTTGACGCGTGGCAACATAAAAAATCGTACTCTGACACAAAACCCCGTTTTTCTCAAAACGATTTTCGACACGTAGGTACACTTTTCTCCGAAAATAAAAGAGCTACCCAAGCATCATCATGAAGTTAATCCCAAAAATGTGTTCAATTTGGTACATTACGGTGGTGTGTGAAATAAAAAACACGAAATATGCAGTTTATGGTGCCCTGGCACCATGGTGGCACCAATATTAGTCCCATGGTGGGACAGAGAATAATTCATGAAAATCCGGAGGTTTGATGAGAATTTTTCCTCGATTTCAAAGCTTCGATATAAGCTGTAAAGGAACCGAAATATTGAAAAATTGGATATTTTCTCAATATTTTCCCCCCACTCGCCCCCTCTCTATGCGAACTTTGATACTCTGGTGGGATAGTAGGCAATTTAGAAGATTTCTGAGTCGAACAAAAAAGAAACACTCCAATCGGTTAGAAATTGAGGCCTTGGCAGAGTTACAAGATTATGCCCGCAAACGCACGTTTTTGAGCTTTAACCCCCCCCCCCCTTCCCCCCTTAAAAAGCAAAATTCGAAAATCTGGCGACGTAGTGCACAACTAGGTAGCTTTCCGCGACGAACAAAAAGAAGAACCACGAAAATCGGTTGATCGGAAAGTTTGGCAGTTTACTGTCCCCACAAAGCGCTTTTTGTGTCATTACGTGGGAGAAAACGACCGCTTGGGGCGGTAAATTCGCATGCCAGCAAATGTGGGAGTTGGTGTGTTGAAGTTGGTTGGATTGGTCACACTAACGTTCATTCATGATTCGCGATACTCGTTTCTGCACACAAAATCAGGTTTCAGTATACTACAGTACTATTTAAGTGACTTTTCTGTGAGATTGTGTGGTCTTTTCCCTTCAACCAACATTGTAATGGAGTGCCGGAAGAAAGTAGAAGATGGGTTACTGCATGGAACTAGCGATACTACTCCAATACATCTAAAGAATCTTCAACATGAAATATCTGATATTTCATGGATCTTTGAAAATCCTCATTTTAGAACTAGTGAATCGAGTGGTCAGAAAAACAGAAGGTAAGTTTTGAATTTAAGCCACAACAAAATTCACTTGCTGTTATTTCAATTAAAATTTCATGTTCTGACAGGCAAATAAAAAAAAAAAAAAACACCCTGAAAACAACCAAGAGTAAAAATGTATCCTATTGTTGTGTTGAGGATATATTTTTTTACCAACTATACTTTTTCTTGTTCGTGAATCTACCTACTAAATTTCGATGAACAGTACTTAACACATCATAATGGGAGTTTTTATAAAACGATCAAACTCTCAAATGAAAAAAAAAATCTTCTTAATTGGTCACTGATAACATAACTTGTCCCACGTCAGATTATGGACTACATCCCTGAATGAAACATTATTTTCTATCTTTTCGTACATCAGTAGCTTTTCTTTTCATAACTCATTGTAAATGTAAACCACACCAGACAGCAAATCCGAAGTGAGAATGTGAGGCGCAGTAAATCGAGATGAAGTATTTATGACATTCATATTAGGCGGAAGACCTGACCCCAGAGTGAACGAAGA
The DNA here is from genome assembly GCA_009739505.2 of Apolygus lucorum. NCBI lineage: Eukaryota > Metazoa > Arthropoda > Insecta > Hemiptera > Miridae > Apolygus > Apolygus lucorum. The sequence continues at coordinate 19,450,779 of CM019183.2, forward strand.
GGAGTGAAGTAGGTACGAGTTGAGGGCGTCAGGCGACAGCCAGCCAATCACATTCCCCAGTGTTTTTCACGTGGCATTACGTGGGATTAATGGACTGACATTTTTATATTTTTTCTCGAAAGAGGGTTCACTGTTATGGAAGAAAACCATAGTGTGCTGATCAAAAAATTTAGAGAATTTAAGGAAGATGAACATTTTAAATGTAGCGGCAATCTGATCATGTTGCAAAGTAACGGGTTTTCTAACCAATCTGACTTCATAGGAGGAGCTGAGCCCCTTGCGACAGTAGCGCTACCACTGAAAGCTTACCTGAATCTATAGCTTACATGGTTGAACACAGGAGTTCGCGACGCCAGAGTGCAGAGCAGTGTGAATCTGGTCAGTTTTCGTTTCGTATTGCAGGAGGGACCCGGAGGTTTGACGTAATTAGTTTCCCTCGATTTTCACGGTGTTTTTTGACAGAGGTTTCACTTGTATAGGCATTTTCTTCTACGGTAATTTTTTCCCTTGGGTATTCCTGGTGTTAAACGATATTCTAGGGCCCTATTATACTGCCCTCCTTAGTAAGAACGTCCTATGTCCATTTTTGCACTTTTTGAGATGAGGACACCATGTTGTAGCTCTCGATCAGGCGCACCTTTTGAGCTAAGCTAGAACCCCCTATGTCAACAGAAAAGGCTTCAATAATCGATTTGTCCTATGTCCATTTATTAAGTTTCACATACCCATCCTAGGCTAAAACGTCCTAATCAAGTCCTACTAGGCTTAAACGTCCTATGGAGAGGAAAATCAGGGACATAGGACGTTCTAGCTTAGTACACGGCATTAGAAAAGTTGATCGTACTAGGCTAAAATGTCCGTTGTGAGAATATCACGGACATAGTTTCTAGCCTGTTCAAGACCAATGAAATGTATACAACAACAACAATACTTATCAGATAAGAATACAAAAGTACAAGTCATCTTCTCTCTAAGGTAAACCTCTGTAGTAACTAAGTAAACCTCCTCTGTCTTGTGCAAAACGTTATCTAGCGAGTTTTTGTGATTTATTTATCCACGGAATGGATCCTAGTCAGAATGCCAAGTGGGTGTGGCACATAGCTTCCTCGTATCCATAACCCGATTATATAGATGATCCGATGCATAGTAGTTAATCTCAAAACATCAATCTCTAAGTACCTTCCACTACCCTCATAGGGGACCATCTAAACGCTAATCTGGACAATCCTAGAAAATTTCATCAAATTCGGACGAAAAATGTAAGTGCGTAGGTAGTGATTGGATCAAAAAATTGTTTAGCTTGAGTGGGAGTCCAGAGCATTGCTCACTGATCCATAAAGGGGTTGGTTGAATGGGATTTGAGATTCTCACGTCACACGCGAGAGCGACAAATGTATGGCTGTTACAAGGATTTTACGTTTGCGCATTCGCAGAGGCTACTGTAAATTTTAAGGTCTTGATTTTCATTGGGGACCATCTACAACCTAATCCGCGTAATCCCTGGAAATGTCATCGAAATCGGGTAGAAAATGTGGAAGTTATGGCTGTTACAAGCAATTTACGTTCGCGCATGCGCATCGGCTACTATCAGTCCGGGGTGATGATTTTCATAGGGGACCATCTAAACACTAATCTGTAACATCCCTGAAAGTTTCATCGAAATCGGATGGAAAATGTGGAAGTTACGGCCGTTACAAGGAATTCACGTTTGTGCATGCGCAGTCGCTTCTATCAGTCCGGGGATGATGATTTTCGTAGGGGACCATCTACAACCTAATCCACATATTCCCTGAAAATTTCATCGAAATCAGGTGAAAAATGTGGAAGTTATGGCTGTTACAAGGAAATTCACGTTTGCGCATGCGCAGTGACTACTATCAGTACGAAGGTGATGATTTTCATAGGGGACCATTTAATCAGTAATCTGTAACATCCCTGAAAATTTCATTGAAATCAGATGGAAAATGTAGAAGTTATGGCCATTACAAGGAATTCACGTTTGCGCATGCGCAGTCGCTACACACCAACCCGCACAATCCCTGAAAATTACATAGAAATCGGACAATAACTTCGTATAGTTATGCGCGTTACAAGGAATTCATGACAGACGGACAGACACACAGACAGACAGACAGACACGGAACCAAAATTGTTCAGGAAGGTCTAAAACGCAAAACGCGAGTGAAAATTTTGATTTTGGAGAACTTTTTTTTTCGTCTTTGAAAAGTGAAAACAAAGCTTCCGCTACTTCGGTAGACTCGGAAGCAAAAATGTACTTGATAGAAGCGACAAAATTATTTAATCTTCAGGTTAACTTCATCTCATATTCATCTATCCAGTTATAATAATTATAACCTAACCTGCTGCAGCTCTAGATCTATTAATTATTAATAGATCTAGAGCTGCAGCAGGTTACTAGTACGTACATATTTTTAATGGATAACCTCAAAATCCTTCCTACGGTAAGTAACTCGCATATCACCTTCACGTGATATCCTTGATATGGTAGATTCCTCTACCTCTCCTTGGTAGATCCTTCAAAGAAATTGATTGTCGCCAAAAACCTTGAGTTTGAACGAAATTTTCGAAATAATACTCGAAAGTCAATGGACATAAGACATTCTAAGCTAGCATCACACTGTTACAAGCTGTCCTATGTCCATGGGTACTAGGCTACAACGTCCTATGTCCAAATGTTTTCCATAAATGACCTAATACAGGCCAGGCAACGAGTTTTCAAGATTTGTTCATACACTGGCAAAACAGGGGAATATATTTGAGAGGTGATGGTCAAAAAACGATATCTCAAGCTTCAATGGTTTGGGTGGCGCAGAAGCCGAAACTAAAACGCGATTTTCTCGAAACTTGAAAAATGGACATAGGACGTTTTAGCTAAGGAGGGCAGTATAGGATTTGACTTGAAATTCCAGGATTTAAAATTGAGGAGAATTCCCCATTTTTCTCACCACCTGTAATTTTTTGGGGGCACTATTTTTGTGTGGGAGCCGAATTTGGTTTCTTTGTAAGGCATTTTCTTTGAGAAAAAAATAATAATAAAAAATCCGTGCACACACCCCATTCAACTTGCAGAAGTTTTTTGTCGTTGTTCAAAAGTGTTCTTTGTTCATCAACACAATATATTACTTGTAGAAAGATTGAAAAGTGATGCTCGATCTCAATAAGGCGTTGAGACAACTGGGCATTTATACAATACTCTTACCTTGTGCATTAGTACGCTGAGGTCGCCGATGAGCAATCAGTGATTCTACCACGGAGCTTTACTACGCTGGGCTAGCTGTCGCCGTCGCCACTCAAACTTTCCTGCACTTGAAGACTCGATTCTGGTTCGGATCTCTCCTCCATGACAGTGTCCAGCTCGAGCGAAGTGAAACCACGAGATAAGGCTCTTTCGCTCCTCAAAGACACAGCTCTACCTCTGCTTGGAGGCGTTGGGCCAGCCAAGTACACCCCTGAAATCGGAAGAACCAAGTTGGCTTTTAGTAATTTGGTAAATCGTACTCGTAGAGGAAAACTATACGTACCTTCAGATGAGAATTTTTTGTAAGCAAGTTACAGTTTACTTACCAAGTTTGTGTATGGGACTGAATCTGGCCAGTGACATAGCCCCTGGATCCGTGTCGCAATTTCTGTAGGTAAAATAAAGAGAAAGCGTTAATGTACCATACTAATTACTAAACAAAAAACCACTACCTGTCATATTATAACTATTAATTCAATAGTTTTGGCCATAATTTCAATTAAAATCACCAACTAGTTTTGTCATTAGTGAGAGAGGTGCAGACGTCATGTCATCAGACCTTCCCATATCGAAAGAAATCACGAACTACTGATTAAACAAAAATTCCTAAACTAATACTCGGAGATGGTCCCTGATTAGGCCTTCAACTCAACATTTTCGGTGTTTCATCAGGCCGTGAGCAACTTCAAAATTGTCTCTCGTGAAAATTGTCAAGTTTCCAAAACTCTCATGAGTAGGCAGAGAAATATTTGAAGGACAATTAATTTACCCAGCGCGCCGACGATCACGTTCTCGAGCGAGTTTAGCGCGTCTCCGCAGGCAGCAAATGACCATCAGAGCCAGGATGGGAAATCCAAGAATGCAAGAAACTATGGGGATTACAATAGTTTCTGGAGCGACTGAAAATTGATAAACATAGGTGGTCATACATTAGGTGACATTAAAACATGAATAATATTATTATGAATAATATTATTTTGCTTCATTATTGTACGTAGTACAATATTAGTATACCATTATAGTTGAATAAGTACTAACATTCATCATAAAAGGAGCATTTAGGGGAAGAAAGTGGTGGAACGGCATGAGCGCTGCCTAGTGAAGACAAGATGAACCTTCCGGAGCTCAAACATCTAGGTTATCTCTCTTGTCAGTTGTTTTATGTGATGTAGGTATCGTGTGTTGTGTTTCTAATTCTATCATAAATAATAGAATGTTTTAAAAATTAATATTGTTTACATACGAGTACATAGATTTTCATTTCAGACTGAATGCCTTTCTTCAAACAGATAAGATTGCCTTTTTCATTGAGGGCAAATTTCTGGTTTCCTACAGATTAGGCAGGAATCTACACACATTATCACCGGTCGATAACGGAGGTGCATCCATCTTGCCAAAAAAGAACAGAAAGTTCATCTAATCGTCGCTAGATAGCTCTCAGGCCGTTCCACCAGTTTCTTTCCCTAGATGCTCCTTATCATAAAATTCATGCTAAATATGTATTTTAGCAACTAATAATGTTCCTAGGTAGTGATGTTATTGCTTTGGAGTACCAACCGGTAGGGTAGATTATGATCGTCGGTCTCTTCGTTTGCTGGTTTTGGCTGGCCCCTGATGCACTCATTGCTAAAGGAAGAGACATAATGCTACAGGTAAGTATATAATGCTTACATAAATCTACATACTTATAATTTCAAGATTCATTCTTAAGGTTTAAGGATCTGCATCACTGGTAGAGACGTCAACGTCGAACAAGATGCATCAATTCAACCCAAATTACGTCAAGAGTGAAATTACGCAAAAAAGTGGTCAAATGTGAGCTAACCTTCGTTACAATGGGGTTACAGTGGAGCCTGATTTTTTTAAAAATTTTTAATCGAAAGTAGACCTCATCCTGAGAATTTTGAGACCGGCCGTTCTCTTTTTGGGTGAGTAGATCTTTTTCTATGATTTTTCAAAGTTTCGAATGTTTATGACGTCACACGCCTCTCTCGCCTGGGCGGGACCCCCCAGCCCACTGTGACGTCATAAACATTCGAAACTGAAAAATCATAGAAAAATGTCTTCTCACGCTAGAAGGTCGCAGTTGGTGTCAAAATTTTCAGAATGAGGTCTAGTTTAGATTAAAAATAACAATAGACAGTTTTTCCGACCTATGCGCACACCCCATTACCTAGGTATGAATATGTAGCAATAATTGTGCTGTCAATGCTTACGTACATAAGTACGAAATTGTACTAACATCCGAGATAGGTGCTTGGATGTTTTCATTTTGGAGGTTGATGCAACAAGAACCGGTTAAGTGTAAGAAAAAGCAACTAGGCACGGAGACATTAAAAAATCGATTATGATTAAGGTAGGTCACATCAAATCAAGCAAAAAGCTCGTCCTTACGGTGCTTGGAGTTTATCCAGACATCATGGGATTCGGAACATATCTACTATAAATTATGGAAACTGGAGACCAATTCGTGTACTTGTTGGAAAGTAAAGCAATTCAGAATATTCAAAAATAATGTAAACAACTCGAAGGAGCACTGACCTCAACTAAAATGAAATGTGTACTTGTACAACTTACTGTTCGAGTAGAGCAGTAAAATCTTTGGTAATAAAATACATCCACTTTTTCATATAAATAATGACTATAAATGCCTAATTCCCACTAATATGCTTACACTAATTAAAATCAGTAAAAAAATAATTAGTAATACTAATTTAGTATTCACGTTCGACTCTTCGACGGAGAGTTTTTCAAGATGGGATGGGGAATAATTTTTCTTCTAATCAACGGAGATATCAAACAGCTGATTATTCCTCCCGAATGTCTCTTGTTAAATTAGTTCTATTTTCAACGAACAGAATACGCTGCTGCATTTTGAACATGAGGATCTAGGAACCGCCCGGTCATGTCCAGCCAAAGACATGCTCAGCAATATTTTTTACTGACGGATTTATTTTTATTTTTCAGTTTATTATGGGGGAATGTTACTCACCGATCTTAAATAAATATGGAAAACAACTCAATTTTCCAGGAAGAGACGGTTATCACGATACCCATGAGAAGCGCTAGTGTCCCAGACTTGAGCGGGCGAAACCTAGATTCTCTTCTTGAACATGACGTCAAAGTTAAGTCAGACACAGTCCGTGGAAGAAGCGAATTTGGTTTTAGGTATTTTTCTTCTACCCAGTAGTTGTTCGATTATTACACGACTTTTTAAAACTAAAACTTGATTTTAAAAATTTTTGCTCATATTTAGTGTCAAAATTATTATCGTGAATTAGGTAAAAGGGTGTCTCACAACAAACCTGCCCTTCTGTGTTGGGTGAGGTGGCAGTTGAGCAGGTTATTTCAATTTATGATACCAAGTTGGCCTGTCTCGATGGTCTTGGCATATGTTCTGACTTGAATATTTATTGGATTGTGGTGTCCTGTGTTCATGTTAAATAGTTTTTCGTGATAATTTTGTGTTTATACAGAAATTTAGAGTCTTCTCGAGTGTTTCAAGATGGTGTTAGCGGATCTCGGACGGAAGATTACTTCCGCATTACGCTCGCTGAGCAATGCGACTATCATCAATGAGGAGGTAAAAATTTATTGTTATTGCATCACTTGGGACTTAGTTTCTGTCACAATATGTTAGTCATTATACATTACGAAATCCCAAATATTGAAGGAGAAGTCGTTGATCGACAGTATGCAATAGTATAGTAGAGTACCTACCTCATGATGAGATTGCTTAATCAAACTTGATTGCGGGTCGGACTAATTTGAAGACCGAGAAGACTGGAAGACCCAAGGTCAAATGACTGATAACACGGACAAAAATAAAAGTCCGTAGACGATTTACCGAAATTCGCGATTTTTGACCTTATTATATAGACTGATGTACATTTACATGCAGAAATCAATGTAAATAAAGATTTTCTTGAACATACGTACTTTTATCAAATCACTCCTTCAACATAGAACACCAGTCTTCAAAATCAGGCTTGCTGTATGAGGACAAATTTTGTCCGTAGATTTACTTTTTCCTCCATTTTGTGCATATTTAGCTGTGTATCATGAATTAACCTCTTCCAAAACCAAGTACTAACTTCTCTCAATATACCTGATGGTTTCAATTCTCTTTTTCTCATTATTTTAAGCCGTACGAGGCAAAGAAGACCCAAGGTCAACCAGAGAAAAAAATAAAAGTCCGTAGCAGACTTATCAACTATTTACCTACTGTTCTATGGGCATATTTAGCTGTGTAACCCCTTCCAAAACAAAGTAATTACTTCTCTTAATATACCTGATAGTTTAAATTCTCTTTTTCTCATTATTTAAAGCCGTACGAGGCATAAAACTCCAGTCTTCAAAATCAGGCTTGCTGTATGAGGACAAATTTTGTCCGTAGATTTAGTTATTCCTCCTTTTTGTGCATATTTAGCCGTGTATCATGAATTAACTTCTTCTAAAACCAAGTACTGACTTCTTTCAATATACCTGATGGTTTCAATTCTCTTTTTCTCATTATTTTAAGCCGTACGAGGCAAAGAAGACCCAAGGTCAACCAGAGAAAAAAATAAAAGTCCGTAGCAGACTTATCAACTATTTACCTACTGTTCTATGGGCATATTTAGCTGTGTAACCCCTTCCAAAACAAAGTAATTACTTCTCTTAATATACCTGATAGTTTAAATTCTCTTTTTCTCATTATTTAAAGCGGTACGAGGCATAAAACTCCAGTCTTCAAAATCAGGCTTGCTGTTTGAGGACAAATTTTGTCCGTAGATTTAGTTATTCCTCCTTTTTGTGCATATTTAGCCGTGTATCATGAATTAACTTCTTCCAAAACCAAGTACTGACTTCTCTCAATATACCTGATGGTTTCAATTCTCTTTTTCTTATTATTTTAAGCCGTACGAGGCAAAGAAGACCCAAGGTCAACCAGAGAAAAAAAATAGAAGTCCGTAGCAGACTTATCAACTATTTACCTACTGTTCTATGGGCATATTTAGCTGTGTAACCCCTTCCAAAACAAAGTAATTACTTCTCTTAATATACCTGATAGTTTAAATTCTCTTTTTCTCATTATTTAAAGCCGTACGAGGCATAAAACTCCAGTCTTCAAAATCAGGCTTGCTGTATGAGGACAAATTTTGTCCGTAGATTTAGTTATTCCTCCTTTTTGTGCATATTTAGCCGTGTATCATGAATTAACTTCTTCTAAAACCAAGTACTGACTTCTTTCAATATACCTGATGGTTTCAATTCTCTTTTTCTCATTATTTTAAGCCGTACGAGGCAAAGAAGACCCAAGGTCAACCAGAGAAAAAAAATAAAAGTCCGTAGCAGACTTATCAACTATTTACCTACTGTTCTATGGGCATATTTAGCTGTGTAACCCCTTCCAAAACAAAGTAATTACTTCTCTTAATATACCTGATAGTTTAAATTCTCTTTTTCTCATTATTTAAAGCCGTACGAGGCATAAAACTCCAGTCTTCAAAATCAGGCTTGCTGTTTGAGGACAAATTTTGTCCGTAGATTTAGTTATTCCTCCTTTTTGTGCATATTTAGCCGTGTATCATGAATTAACTTCTTCCAAAACCAAGTACTGACTTCTCTCAATATACCTGATGGTTTCAATTCTCTTTTTCTTATTATTTTAAGCCGTACGAGGCAAAGAAGACCCAAGGTCAACCTCCGAATAAACTAAAAGTCCGTAGCTGACTTATCAACTATTTACCTACTGTTCTATGGGCATATTTAGCTGTGTAACCCCTTCCAAAACAAAGTAATTACTTCTCTTAATATACCTGATAGTTTAAATTCTCTTTTTCTCATTATTTAAAGCCGTACGAGGCATAAAACTCCAGTCTTCAAAATCAGGCTTGCTGTTTGAGGACAAATTTTGTCCGTAGATTTAGTTATTCCTCCTTTTTGTGCATATTTAGCCGTGTATCATGAATTAACTTCTTCCAAAACCAAGTACTGACTTCTCTCAATATACCTGATGGTTTCAATTCTCTTTTTCTTATTATTTTAAGCCGTACGAGGCAAAGAAGACCCAAGGTCAACCAGAGAAAAAAAATAGAAGTCCGTAGCAGACTTATCAACTATTTACCTACTGTTCTATGGGCATATTTAGCTGTGTAACCCCTTCCAAAACAAAGTAATTACTTCTCTTAATATACCTGATAGTTTAAATTCTCTTTTTCTCATTATTTAAAGCCGTACGAGGCATAAAACTCCAGTCTTCAAAATCAGGCTTGCTGTATGAGGACAAATTTTGTCCGTAGATTTAGTTATTCCTCCTTTTTGTGCATATTTAGCCGTGTATCATGAATTAACTTCTTCCAAAACCAAGTACTGACTTCTTTCAATATACCTGATGGTTTCAATTCTCTCTTTCTCATTATTTTAAGCCGTACGAGGCAAAGAAGACCCAAGGTCAACCAGAGAAAAAAAATAAAAGTCCGTAGCAGACTTATCAACTATTTACCTACTGTTCTATGGGCATATTTAGCTGTGTAACCCCTTCCAAAACAAAGTAATTACTTCTCTTAATATACCTGATAGTTTAAATTCTTTTTTTCTCATTATTTAAAGCCGTACGAGGCATAAAACTCCAGTCTTCAAAATCAGGCTTGCTGTATGAGGACAAATTTTGTCCGTAGATTTAGTTATTCCTCCTTTTTGTGCATATTTAGCCGTGTATCATGAATTAACTTCTTCCAAAACCAAGTACTGACTTCTTTCAATATACCTGATGGTTTCAATTCTCTTTTTCTCATTATTTTAAGCCGTACGAGGCAAAGAAGACCCAAGGTCAACCAGAGAAAAAAATAAAAGTCCGTAGCAGACTTATCAACTATTTACCTACTGTTCTATGGGCATATTTAGCTGTGTAACCCCTTCCAAAACAAAGTAATTACTTCTCTTAATATACCTGATAGTTTAAATTCTCTTTTTCTCATTATTTAAAGCCGTACGAGGCATAAAACTCCAGTCTTCAAAATCAGGCTTGCTGTATAAGGACAAATTTTGTCCGTAGATTTAGTTATTCCTCCTTTTTGTGCATATTTAGCCGTGTATCATGAATCAACTTCTTCCAAAACCAAGTACTGACTTCTCTGAATATACCTGATGGTTTACATTATCTTTTTCTCATTATTTAAAGCCATACGAGGCATAGAAGACCAGTCTTCCAAATCCAGAAGACCCAAGGTCGAGAAGACCCAAGGTCAAATGACTGATACCATGGACAAAAATAAAAGTCCTTAGAGGACTTATAAACAATTTACCTACTCTTCTTCGGGCATATTTAGCTGTTCAACCTCTTCCAAAACATAGTACCTACTAACTTCTCTAAATATTCCTGATAGTATAAATTATCTGTTCCTCATTATTTGAAGCCCTACGAGGCATAGAAGACCAGTCTCCAAAATCAAGTGTGCTATATGAGGACAAATTTTGTCCGTAGATTTACTTATCACACTTTTTTGTGCATATTAAGCTGTGTATCATGATTTCGCCTCTTCCAAAACAAAGTACTGACGTCTTTTAATATACTTGATGGTTTAAATTCTCTTTTTCTCATTATTTCAAGCCGTACGAGGCAAAGAAGACCCAAGGTCAACCAGAGAAAAAAAATAAAAGTCCGTAGCAGACTTATCAACTATTTACCTACTGTTCTATGGGCATATTTAGCTGTGTAACCCCTTCCAAAACAAAGTAATTACTTCTCTTAATGCATTTACCTGTAATGTTACTTAACAATTTTTCATGATAGTTGTTCCATCTTTTTCAATCGAGGAGAGAGAGCTATTCCTCCATTCACAGTATCACCCTACTACTGAAATGAACAATTTATCACGCATTCCAATAGATGTAATATAACATTTCCGCATAGAGGTTTGAAACAAAATGATTCTGGAGAATTTGTAAGATTGAGTCAGTGAACTACAATAATTTATGGGCGGTTAATTTTATCCTCAGAACTTGACATTTACCAGAATACCTACTCTTCGAAAGGAAACCAATCCAAGGGAAAAATTCCATTCATGCAGCATGAGTTAATGAGTGAATTTTCTATGAAACCTTTCAGTTAAAACCATACTGCTTTGGCTGTATTGTAATGAGGAATGTCAGTGATTTTAGTTGTTTTCGAACGTTCATCGATCGGTTTACCATAACTCTGCAAGATGCTATTTAAGACGGGGTGTGTAGCAGCTCCCTTAGGATCTGATCCTTTGGAACGAGGCCAGAGGAGGTGCCAAACGCCACACACCTTCTGACGGAAGAGAGAGGACGTTGAGTTCCCTTGGAGTCTTTCTCTACTTAACTACTCTCCTCATTTTCTTGCGGTTTCCTTTGACACCCCAAACCCTTCTTAATTTCATCACGGACCTATATCTCATTAAAGACTAATCAATATTAAACACTCCGATTTGTCATTGACTACACCCTATCCCTAATTCAATATATTGTCGTGGAATCAGCAACACCACCGAGCTCGTTTTTCACAACTTTTCAGGAGAGAGAAAGAACCGATTTTTCAGTCCATCAAGGCCTAATTGACTGATGTTTTTTTTTTTTTTTTTTTCAATGAATGATACCTATTATCATTCATTAAAAAAAATACATCACTTAATTAGGCCTTGAAATACTAAAAAATCGGTTTTTTCTCTCTCCTGAAAAGTTGTGAAAAACGAGCTCGGTGGTGTTGCTAAATAACAATGTAAATAGGGTGGAAATACGAGTTAGAACTCTATGTTAGAATATTTTAAACTCTATTTTAAATAGCATCTTGCAGAGTTATGGAAAACCGATCGATGAACGTTCGAGAAAAAATAAAATCACTGACATTCCTCATTATAATACAGCCAACGCACTATGGTTTTAACTCAAAGGTTTCTTAGACAATCGGGTAGTTGCATGGGTCGGAATTTCGTGTTTTTGACTTCAGATTCGATTGACTTCAGAAAAAGAGAATTTAAACCATCAGGTATACTAAGAGACGTTATTACTTTGTTTAGGATGAGGTTAATTCGTGATACAAAGCTAAATATGCAAAAGAAAGAGGAATAAGTAAATCTACGGACAAACATTGTCCCCATACAGCACACCTTATTTTGAAGACTGGTCTTTTATGACTCGTACGGCTTTAAATAATGAGAAAAAGAGAATTTAAACTATCAGGTATATTAAGAGAAGTAAGTACTTGGTTTTGGTAGGGGTTACACAGCTAAATATGCTCGAAGAAGACTAGGTAAATTATTGATCGGTCCTCTACGGACTTTTAGTTTATTTCGAGGTTGACCTTGGGTCTTCTATGCCTCGTACGGCTTAAAATAATGAGAAAAAGAGGATTGAAACCATCAGGTATACTAAGAGACGTCATTACTTTGTTTAGGATGATGTTAATTCGTGATACACAGCTAAATATGCACAAAAAAGAGGAATAAGTAAATCTACGGACAAACATTGTCCCCATACAGCACACCTTATTTTGAAGACTGGTCTTTCATGACTCCTACGGCTGTAAATAATGAGAAATAGAGAATTTAAACTATCAGGTATATTAAGAGAAGTAATTACTTTGTTTTGGATGTCCGTGGTATCAGTCATTTGACCTTGGGTCTTCTCGACCTTGGGTCTTCTGGATTTGGAAGACTGGTCTTCTATGCCTTGTACGACTTTAAAAATTGAGAAAAAGAGAATTGAAACCATCAGGTATATTGAAAGAAGTCAGTACTTGGTTTTGGAAGAAGTTAATTCATGATACACGGCTAAATATGCACAAAAAGGAGGAATAACTAAATCTACGGACAAAATTTGTCCTTATACAGCAAGCCTGATTTTGAAGACTGGTGTTTTACGCCTCGTACGGCTTTAAATAATGAGAAAAAGAGAATTTAAACTATCAGGTATATTAAGAGAAGTAATTACTTTGTTTTGGAAGGAGTTACACAGCTAAATATGCCCATAGAACAGTAGGTAAATAGTTGATAAGTCTGCTACGGACTTTTAGTTTATTCCGAGGTTGACCTTGGGTCTTCTTTGCCTCGTACGGCTCAAAATAATGAGAAAAAGAGAATTGAAACCATCAGGTATATTGAAAGAAGTCAGTACTTGGTTTTGGAAGAAGTTAATTCATGATACACGGCTAAATATGCACAAAAAGGAGGAATAACTAAATCTACGGACAAAATTTGTCCTCAAACAGCAAGCCTGATTTTGAAGACTGGAGTTTTATGCCTCGTACGGCTTTAAATAATGAGAAAAAGAGAATTTAAACTATCAGGTATATTAAGAGAAGTAATTACTTTGTTTTGGAAGGGGTTACACAGCTAAATATGCCCATAGAACAGTAGGTAAATAGTTGATAAGTCAGCTACGGACATTTAGTTTATTCCGAGGTTGACCTTGGGTCTTCTTTGCCTCGTACGGCTTAAAATAATAAGAAAAAGAGAATTGAAACCATCAGGTATATTGAGAGAAGTCAGTACTTGGTTTTGGAAGAAGTTAATTCATGATACACGGCTAAATATGCACAAAAAGGAGGAATAACTAAATCTACGGACAAAATTTGTCCTCAAACAGCAAGCCTGATTTTGAAGACTGGAGTTTTATGCCTCGTACCGCTTTAAATAATGAGAAAAAGAGAATTTAAACTATCAGGTATATTAAGAGAAGTAATTACTTTGTTTTGGAAGGGGTTACACAGCTAAATATGCCCATAGAACAGTAGGTAAATAGTTGATAAGTCTGCTACGGACTTTTATTTTTTTTCTCTGGTTGACCTTGGGTCTTCTTTGCCTCGTACGGCTTGAAATAATGAGAAAAAGAGAATTGAAACCATCAGGTATATTGAAAGAAGTCAGTACTTGGTTTTGGAAGAAGTTAATTCATGATACACGGCTAAATATGCACAAAAAGGAGGAATAACTAAATCTACGGACAAAATTTGTCCTCATACAGCAAGCCTGATTTTGAAGACTGGTGTTTTATGCCTCGTACGGCTTTAAATAATGAGAAAAAGAGAATTTAAACTATCAGGTATATTAAGAGAAGTAATTACTTTGTTTTGGAAGGGGTTACACAGCTAAATATGCCATTAGAACAGTAGGTAAATAGTTGATGAGTCCACCACGGAATTTTATTTTTTTCTGTGGTTGACCTTGGGTCTTCTTTGCCTCGTACGGCTTAAAATAATAAGAAAAAGAGAATTGAAACCATCAGGTATATTGAGAGAAGTCAGTACTTGGTTTTGGAAGAAGTTAATTCATGATACACGGCTAAATATGCACAAAAAGGAGGAATAACTAAATCTACGGACAAAATTTGTCCTCAAACAGCAAGCCTGATTTTGAAGACTGGAGTTTTATGCCTCGTACCGCTTTAAATAATGAGAAAAAGAGAATTTAAACTATCAGGTATATTAAGAGAAGTAATTACTTTGTTTTGGAAGGGGTTACACAGCTAAATATGCCCATAGAACAGTAGGTAAATAGTTGATAAGTCTGCTACGGACTTTTATTTTTTTTCTCTGGTTGACCTTGGGTCTTCTTTGCCTCGTACGGCTTGAAATAATGAGAAAAAGAGAATTGAAACCATCAGGTATATTGAAAGAAGTCAGTACTTGGTTTTGGAAGAAGTTAATTCATGATACACGGCTAAATATGCACAAAAAGGAGGAATAACTAAATCTACGGACAAAATTTGTCCTCATACAGCAAGCCTGATTTTGAAGACTGGTGTTTTATGCCTCGTACGGCTTTAAATAATGAGAAAAAGAGAATTTAAACTATCAGGTATATTAAGAGAAGTAATTACTTTGTTTTGGAAGGGGTTACACAGCTAAATATGCCATTAGAACAGTAGGTAAATAGTTGATGAGTCCACCACGGAATTTTATTTTTTTCTGTGGTTGACCTTGGGTCTTCTTTGCCTCGTACGGCTTAAAATAATAAGAAAAAGAGAATTGAAACCATCAGGTATATTGAGAGAAGTCAGTACTTGGTTTTGGAAGAAGTTAATTCATGATACACGGCTAAATATGCACAAAAAGGAGGAATAACTAAATCTACGGACAAAATTTGTCCTCAAACAGCAAGCCTGATTTTGAAGACTGGAGTTTTATGCCTCGTACGGCTTTAAATAATGAGAAAAAGAGAATTTAAACTATCAGGTATATTAAGAGAAGTAATTACTTTGTTTTGGAAGGGGTTACACAGCTAAATATGCCCATAGAACAGTAGGTAAATAGTTGATAAGTCTGCTACGGACTTTTAGTTTATTCCGAGGTTGACCTTGGGTCTTCTTTGCCTCGTACGGCTCAAAATAATGAGAAAAAGAGAATTTAAACCATCAGATATATTGAAAGAAGTCAGTACTTGGTTTTGGAAGAAGTTAATTCATGATACACGGCTAAATATGCACAAAAAGGAGGAATAACTAAATCTACGGACAAAATTTGTCCTCATACAGCAAGCCTGATTTTGAAGACTGGAGTTTTATGCCTCGTACGGCTTTAAATAATGAGAAAAAGAGAATTTAAACTATCAGGTATATTAAGAGAAGTAATTACTTTGTTTTGGAAGGGGTTACACAGCTAAATATGCCCATAGAACAGTAGGTAAATAGTTGATAAGTCTGCTACAGACTTTTATTTTTTTTCTCTGGTTGACCTTGGGTCTTCTTTGCCTCGTACGGCTTAAAATAATGAGAAAAAGAGAATTGAAACCATCAGGTATATTGAAAGAAGTCAGTACTTGGTTTTGGAAGAAGTTAATTCATGATACACGGCTAAATATGCACAAAAAGGAGGAATAACTAAATCTATGGACAAAATTTGTCCTCATACAGCAAGCCTGATTTTGAAGACTGGAGTTTTATGCCTCGCACGGCTTTAAATAATGAGAAAAAGAGAATTTAAACTATCAGGTATATTAAGAGAAGTTAGTACTATGTTTTGGAGGAGGTTACACAGCTAAATATGCCCATAGAACAGTAGGTAAATAGTTGACAAGTCCGCTACGGACTTTTAGTTTATTCCGAGGTTGACCTTGGGTCTTCCTTGCCTCGTACGGCTTAAAATAATAAGAAAAAGATAATTGAAACCATCAGGTATATTGAGAGAAGTCAGTACTTGGTTTTGGAAGAAGTTAATTCATGATACACGGCTAAATATGCACAAAAAAGAGGAATAACCAAATCTACGGACAAAATTTGTTCTCATACAGCACACTTGATTTTGAATACTATTCTTCTATGCCTCGCAGGGCTTCAAATAATGAGAAAAAGATAATTTGAACTATCAGGTATATTAAGAGAAGTTAGTACTATGTTTTGGAGGAGGTTACACAGCTAAATATGCCCAAAGAAGAGTAGGTAAATTGTTTATAAGTCCTTTAAGGACTTTTATTTTTGTCCGTGGTATCACTCATTTGACCTTGGGTCTTCTCGACCTTGGGTCTTCTGGATTTGGAAGACTGGTCTTCTATGCCTTGTACGGCTTTAAAAATTGAGAAAAAGAGAATGTAAACCATCAGGTATATTGAGAGAAGTCAGTACTTGGTTTTGGAAGAAGTTAATTCATGATACACGGCTAAATATGCACAAAAAGGAGGAATAACTAAATTTACGGACAAAATTTGTCCTCATACAGCAAGCCTGATTTTGAAGACTGGAGTTTTATGCCTCGTACGGCTTTAAATAATGAGAAAAAGAGAATTTAAACTATCAGGTATATTAAGAGAAGTAATTACTTTGTTTTGGAAGGGGTTACACAGCTAAATATGCCCATAGAACAGTAGGTAAATAGTTGATAAGTCAGCTACGGACTTTTAGTTTATTCCGAGGTTGACCTTGGGTCTTCTTTGCCTCGTACGGCTTAAAATAATAAGAAAAAGAGAATTGAAACCATCAGGTATATTGAGAGAAGTCAGTACTTGGTTTTGGAAGAAGTTAATTCATGATACACGGCTAAATATGCACAAAAAGGAGGAATAACTAAATCTACGGACAAAATTTGTCCTCAAACAGCAAGCCTGATTTTGAAGACTGGAGTTTTATGCCTCGTACGGCTTTAAATAATGAGAAAAAGAGAATTTAAACTATCAGGTATATTAAGAGAAGTAATTACTTTGTTTTGGAAGGGGTTACACAGCTAAATATGCCCATAGAACAGTAGGTAAATAGTTGATAAGTCAGCTACGGACTTTTAGTTTATTCCGAGGTTGACCTTGGGTCTTCTTTGCCTCGTACGGCTTAAAATAATGAGAAAAAGAGAATTGAAACCATCAGGTATATTGAAAGAAGTCAGTACTTGGTTTTGGAAGAAGTTAATTCATGATACACGGCTAAATATGCACAAAAAGGAGGAATAACTAAATCTACGGACAAAATTTGTCCTCAAACAGCAAGCCTGATTTTGAAGACTGGAGTTTTATGCCTCGTACGGCTTTAAATAATGAGAAAAAGAGAATTTAAACTATCAGGTATATTAAGAGAAGTAATTACTTTGTTTTGGAAGGGGTTACACAGCTAAATATGCCCATAGAACAGTAGGTAAATAGTTGATAAGTCTGCTACGGACTTTTATTTTTTTTCTCTGGTTGACCTTGGGTCTTCTTTGCCTCGTACGGCTTAAAATAATGAGAAAAAGAGAATTGAAACCATCAGGTATATTGAAAGAAGCCAGTACTTGGTTTTAGAAGAAGTTAATTCATGATACACGGCTAAATATGCACAAAAAGGAGGAATAACTAAATCTACGGACAAAATTTGTCCTCATACAGCAAGCCTGATTTTGAAGACTGGAGTTTTATGCCTCGTATGGCTTTAAATAATGAGAAAAAGAGAATTTAAACTATCAGGTATATTAAGAGAAGTAATTACTTTGTTTTGGAAGGGGTTACACAGCTAAATATGCCCATAGAACAGTAGGTAAATAGTTGATAAGTCAGCTACGGACTTTTAGTTTATTCCGAGGTTGACCTTGGGTCTTCTTTGCCTCGTACGGCCTAAAATAATAAGAAAAAGAGAATTGAAACCATCAGGTATATTGAGAGAAGTCAGTACTTGGTTTTGGAAGAAGTTAATTCATGATACACGGCTAAATATGCACAAAAAGGAGGAATAACTAAATCTACGGACAAAATTTGTCCTCAAACAGCAAGCCTGATTTTGAAGACTGGAGTTTTATGCCTCGTACGGCTTTAAGTAATGAGAAAAAGAGAATTTAAACTATCAGGTATATTAAGAGAAGTAATTACTTTGTTTTGGAAGGGGTTACACAGCTAAATATGCCCATAGAACAGTAGGTAAATAGTTGATAAGTCTGCTACGGACTTTTATTTTTTTTCTCTGGTTGACCTTGGGTCTTCTTTGCCTCGTACGGCTTAAAATAATGAGAAAAAGAGAATTGAAACCATCAGGTATATTGAAAGAAGTCAGTACTTGGTTTTGGAAGAAGTTAAATCATGATACACGGCTAAATATGCACAAAAAGGAGGAATAACTAAATCTACAGACAAAATTTGTTCTCATACAGCACACTTGATTTTGAATACTATTCTTCTATGCCTCGTAGGGCTTCAAATAATGAGAAAAAGATAATTTAAACTATCAGGTATATTAAGAGAAGTTAGTACTATGTTTTGGAGGAGGTTACACAGCTAAATATGCCCATAGAACAGTAGGTAAATAGTTGACAAGTCCGCTACGGACTTTTAGTTTATTCCGAGGTTGACCTTGGGTCTTCTTTGCCTCGTACGGCTTAAAATAATAAGAAAAAGATAATTGAAACCATCAGGTATATTGAGAGAAGTCAGTACTTGGTTTTGGAAGAAGTTAATTCATGATACACGGCTAAATATGCACAAAAAAGAGGAATAACCAAATCTACGGACAAAATTTGTTCTCATACAGCACACTTGATTTTGAATACTATTCTTCTATGCCTCGCAGGGCTTCAAATAATGAGAAAAAGATAATTTAAACTATCAGGTATATTAAGAGAAGTTAGTACTATGTTTTGGAGGAGGTTACACAGCTAAATATGCCCAAAGAAGAGTAGGTAAATTGTTTATAAGTCCTTTAAGGACTTTTTTTTTTGTCCGTGGTATCACTCATTTGACCTTGGGTCTTCTCGACCTTGGGTCTTCTGGATTTGGAAGACTGGTCTTCTATGCCTTGTACGGCTTTAAAAATTGAGAAAAAGAGAATGTAAACCATCAGGTATATTGAGAGAAGTCAGTACTTGGTTTTGGAAGAAGTTAATTCATGATACACGGCTAAATATGCACAAAAAGGAGGAATAACTAAATTTACGGACAAAATTTGTCCTCATACAGCAAGCCTGATTTTGAAGACTGGAGTTTTATGCCTCGTACGGCTTTAAATAATGAGAAAAAGAGAATTTAAACTATCAGGTATATTAAGAGAAGTAATTACTTTGTTTTGGAAGGGGTTACACAGCTAAATATGCCCATAGAACAGTAGGTAAATAGTTGATAAGTCTGCTACGGACTTTTATTTTTTTTCTCTGGTTGACCTTGGGTCTTCTTTGCCTCGTACGGCTTAAAATAATGAGAAAAAGAGAATTGAAACCATCAGGTATATTGAAAGAAGTCAGTACTTGGTTTTAGAAGAAGTTAATTCATGATACACGGCTAAATATGCACAAAAAGGAGGAATAACTAAATCTACGGACAAAATTTGTCCTCATACAGCAAGCCTGATTTTGAAGACTGGAGTTTTATGCCTCGTATGGCTTTAAATAATGAGAAAAAGAGAATTTAAACTATCAGGTATAATAAGAGAAGTAATTACTTTGTTTTGGAAGGGGTTACACAGCTAAATATGCCCATAGAACAGTAGGTAAATAGTTGATAAGTCAGCTACGGACTTTTAGTTTATTCCGAGGTTGACCTTGGGTCTTCTTTGCCTCGTACGGCTTAAAATAATAAGAAAAAGAGAATTGAAACCATCAGGTATATTGAGAGAAGTCAGTACTTGGTTTTGGAAGAAGTTAATTCATGATACACGGCTAAATATGCACAAAAAGGAGGAATAACTAAATCTACGGACAAAATTTGTCCTCAAACAGCAAGCCTGATTTTGAAGACTGGAGTTTTATGCCTCGTACGGCTTTAAATAATGAGAAAAAGAGAATTTAAACTATCAGGTATATTAAGAGAAGTAATTACTTTGTTTTGGAAGGGGTTACACAGCTAAATATGCCCATAGAACAGTAGGTAAATAGTTGATAAGTCTGCTACGGACTTTTATTTTTTTTCTCTGGTTGACCTTGGGTCTTCTTTGCCTCGTACGGCTTAAAATAATGAGAAAAAGTGAATTGAAACCATCAGGTATATTGAAAGAAGTCAGTACTTGGTTTTAGAAGAAGTTAATTCATGATACACGGCTAAATATGCACAAAAAGGAGGAATAACTAAATCTACGGACAAAATTTGTCCTCATACAGCAAGCCTGATTTTGAAGACTGGAGTTTTATGCCTCGTACGGCTTTAAATAATGAGAAAAAGAGAATTTAAACTATCAGGTATATTAAGAGAAGTAATTACTTTGTTTTGGAAGGGGTTACACAGCTAAATATGCCCATAGAACAGTAGGTAAATAGTTGATAAGTCTGCTACGGACTTTTATTTTTTTTCTCTGGTTGACCTTGGGTCTTCTTTGCCTCGTACGGCTTAAAATAATGAGAAAAAGAGAATTGAAACCATCAGGTATATTGAAAGAAGTCAGTACTTGGTTTTAGAAGAAGTTAATTCATGATACACGGCTAAATATGCACAAAAAGGAGGAATAACTAAATCTACGGACAAAATTTGTCCTCATACAGCAAGCCTGATTTTGAAGACTGGAGTTTTATGCCTCGTACGGCTTTAAATAATGAGAAAAAGAGAATTTAAACTATCAGGTATATTAAGAGAAGTAATTACTTTGTTTTGGAAGGGGTTACACAGCTAAATATGCCCATAGAACAGTAGGTAAATAGTTGATAAGTCTGCTACGGACTTCTATTTTTTTTCTCTGGTTGACCTTGGGTCTTCTTTGCCTCGTACGGCTTAAAATAATAAGAAAAAGAGAATTGAAACCATCAGGTATATTGAGAGAAGTCAGTACTTGGTTTTGGAAGAAGTTAATTCATGATACACGGCTAAATATGCACAAAAAGGAGGAATAACTAAATCTACGGACAAAATTTGTCCTCAAACAGCAAGCCTGATTTTGAAGACTGGAGTTTTATGCCTCGTACCGCTTTAAATAATGAGAAAAAGAGAATTTAAACTATCAGGTATATTAAGAGAAGTAATTACTTTGTTTTGGAAGGGGTTACACAGCTAAATATGCCCATAGAACAGTAGGTAAATAGTTGATAAGTCTGCTACGGACTTTTATTTTTTTCTCTGGTTGACCTTGGGTCTTCTTTGCCTCGTACGGCTTAAAATAATGAGAAAAAGAGAATTGAAACCATCAGGTATATTGAAAGAAGTCAGTACTTGGTTTTAGAAGAAGTTAATTCATGATACACGGCTAAATATGCACAAAAAGGAGGAATAACTAAATCTACGGACAAAATTTGTCCTCATACAGCAAGCCTGATTTTGAAGACTGGAGTTTTATGCCTCGTACGGCTTTAAATAATGAGAAAAAGAGAATTTAAACTATCAGGTATATTAAGAGAAGTAATTACTTTGTTTTGGAATGGGTTACACAGCTAAATATGCCATTAGAACAGTAGGTAAATAGTTGATGAGTCCACCACGGAATTTTATTTTTTTCTGTGGTTGACCTTGGGTCTTCTTTGCCTCGTACGGCTTAAAATAATGAGAAAAAGAGAATTGAAACCATCAGGTATATTGAGAGAAGTTAGTACTTGGTTTTGGAAGAGGTTAATTCATGATACACAGCTAAATATGCACAAAATGGAGGAAAAAGTAAATCTACGGACAAAATTTGTCCTCATACAGCAAGCCTGATTTTGAAGACTGGTGTTCTATGTTGAAGGAGTGATTTGATAAAAGTACGTATGTTCAAGAAAATCTTTATTTACATTGATTTCTGCATGTAAATGTACATCAGTCTATATAATAAGGTCAAAAATCGCGAATTTCGGTAAATCGTCTACGGACTTTTATTTTTGTCCGTGTTATCAGTCATTTGACCTTGGGTCTTCCAGTCTTCCAGTCTTCTCGGTCTTCAAATTAGTCCGACCCCTTGATTGCAATCTACCAACCTAATTTGATTGTCACCTGTTGACAGTATGGATCATCTTCGAGGAACGTGAATCTATTGTAATATAATAATGATTATGCCAATCACAAATACATTAGCTATCCAAAAATGATTTTGTGGCTGTAGTACGTATCTAACTGGAAACTAGACACATCGAACCTAGTTTTCTGGACGTGAGATACCAGTAAAGTATCGAATATTTCCTTTCGATACCAAGTATTTGGCACTTATTATACGTGCGATTTTAATTTGAGTAGTTATTTCGATGGTCCAGATTAGAAAGTTACTTACTGTAATAATTATTACTGGTCCAAATTGAAAGAATTACTTGAACAGCGTATCAAAACAATTATTCTGAAAATTTTCTGTTTGGAAATCGGGCAAGATTTTTGCGAGTCTAACTCTAGGGGTCAAAGTTTAAGGAAAACTAGGATAAGAACTAGGAAACGTATTTTGTAAGTTTTACTGGACATTATCGTCTGAAACATTTATGCCTAGGTGATGTTGTATATTCGGAATCAGCACAAAATATCCTGAAGTACCTACTATACGTTACCAATAATTAGAGGTGTGTTGGCACAGCTGTACCAGGACTGTGGAACCGAGTATCAATTTTTAACATTTCCATGCAGTGACTAAAGAGTAGAGATGGGCGGTATTTAACGTAACAGTTAAAAAAACCTATTACCGGGTTTTGTTAATTCCGCTTGGAACCTACAACCAAAATAACCCTGTTACAGAGCCGGAACAATAGCTTGGTAAAAAGAGTGAAAATACGCTGAAACGTAATTATGTCAGGAATAACGTGATAGAAGAACCAATTTAGGCAGGAAACGAAAACTAGAAATCAACAAAATTATACTTTGGAATGAAATAACATGATAAACAAACGAACGCTCATAGGGAACGAAAAGTTGAAACAATATCAGATATTGTTTCAAGATTCTTGTAATGGAATCTTGGAATGATCAGTCGAGAAGGTCCATTAGATAACCTATTAATAAATAACAGGTTATTGGAACCTAATACCGACCCGGAGCGGTAACAGTGGAACCTAATATGCAAATGTAACCGTTTCGCCCATCTCTACTAAAGAGAGTTTTTGCTGCCAAAATTCGATGGGCCCCATTGGGAAGAGACTAGCGCGAGCAACGACGATGCTACCCAGTTGAAAGAGGAGGCCCATTTAACTATGAATTGGGATGGGGTTCTTGGAACGGGGACTGTCAGGGGAACCCTTTTGTCGTTGCACACAGGAGGCAAATTCACGGGCCCCCGAGCTTTGTGAAGAGGTTCCACTGGCCTCAGTAGTGGTGTGCAAAACTCTATATTCACTCAGCCCTTACTGGTCCAGTTCCATGTACTGGGAAGCGCCCTGACTGAGCGCCACAGACTGAGAAGCTATCGTATCATGGAATGGCTCTGGACAGGGAAGGGACTGGTTAACATGGAAGTTGTCTCTGGTATTCTTGTTCTTATGTTGTTTTAAACTGCAACGAAAAATTATTATTTTCTTGAAATTTATGGTCACTATTATTTAATGATTGTCCCTATTTTAACACTTGTTTAAATTCTTTCCTATTGTATTGCAAGATGAGATCATGAGAATGGGATTTCACTGCCCTTGTGAAACAGTAGTGGTAAAGAAACTGTACCAGTAATTTGGAACAGTTACATCTTTGTCACTGTAACCGTTCCAGGGAAATACCTGGACCGAAACTGTCTTACCAGTAATGAAAAAATGTCAGGTGAATACGAATCACAAGGTCCAAACATTTTTCGAACGCCCCTCATTCTGTTGTTGGTTATTGATAGTAATAGTAGTAGGTAATCAAAACCCCAGAGTACCGGAGACAAGTTGATCGAAACTCTCAAGCTCTCTACTCGTAATAAAGGGCAAAGCCCTAGCACTCTCTTCACTGCTGACTTCACTTCCTTATTTCTTCTCAATGATGCTGCATAGAGGGCTCAACAAAGTAGTCACCGGGGCTACCGGAAAATGGCGGGAAAACTCATAATCCCTCTTCTTAAAGTTTAATTTTTCTTTGACTTCTTCTTCTTGTTTGTTCTATTATTCTAGTATATTATCTTCTTATTTGATGTATTATTAAAACGCAGTTGATTATTTTCAGGTTCTTAATTCTATGCTGAAAGAGGTATGTGCCGCGCTTATCGAGGCAGATGTTAACATCAGACTTGTGAAGAAGCTGAGAGAAAATGTCCGGGCTGTTATCGATTTCGACGAGATGGCTGGCGGCCTCAACAAACGGCGAATGATCCAAAGTGCTGTCTTCAAGGAATTAGTCAAAGTAAGAGCTAGAAGTAGAATAGAGCTGACAATTAATAAATAGAGCTACCAAGGGATCACATGACGCTGCGGTTGTTTGCCGTCTCTTTCTCCAATAGGCTTAATTATGGCTCTTATCGGTCTCCAAACAAGCGAGATACAAATGACTTCGTCATGTAAGTGATAGCGATTTTTTATGTATTTGCCATGCCGTAAAAACAAGATAGTACATAGTCATCCAGTGAAGTAGATAATTTGTAGAAACAAAAAAATGTTGAATCTTTGAGGTAGTTATTGTGTTTACCTTTTTCGTGTTCGGAATTAACTATCCTATTCAGCATCACATTTTGAGTGATTTTACGGACACCAAACATGATAGTATTAAGGAACAGGAAGTGAAATAAGATTGAAATACTGGAAAAGTAACGCTTTGGATGATGTGCTAATGCTACAGGAAAGAAAACATAGAATACAGTACTTGCTTGTTTAGTGTTCTGTGAAAAAAATGTTTTTCTTTCGTTAACCTGTACAATCTTCTCATCTTATTTCATGATCCAACAGCTAGTTGACCCTGGAGTTAAGGCGTTCCAACCGACGAAAGGTAGAGCCAACGTGATTATGTTCGTTGGTCTCCAAGGTTCTGGTAAAACCACGACTTGTACTAAATTGGCGTACCACTACCTCAAGAAGAACTGGAAGGCTTGCTTGGTTTGCGCTGATACTTTCCGTGCTGGTGCTTACGATCAGTTGAAGCAAAACGCCACTAAAGCTCGAATTCCGTTTTACGGAAGGTATGTACATCCAAAATATTAATTAACTTAGGTACGACTTAAGAAGGCTTGCTTGTACACCATTCCTGCAACACCAACAAGGAGCGTCAGTGGTGGGGTCTTTGCTGATTGTTGGTTATGATTAAGCCCAAAATAGAAAGACAGAAATGGATTCAAACTTAGTATAATTATTTCACTTGCAACCCGTTTAAAACATGCCGGATCCATATGGGTTTTATAATGACCATAAATAGAGTCGTTTGACCCCAAGCTGTGTAGGTAATGGAGGGTTGGTTCAACTTAACTGTCTGCCACTAGGTAACGTTCCAGGGTACGTAAACCGTCTTCAGTTGCCTCTCAATCATATGGAGAAGTTGGTCTGGAGAAATTTCTCATTATTGGTACCCACAATCCACCTTATTTCATTAAGTGGCGTTTACAATACTTAATTGTGTTTCTAATTATGAGTTTCTTGCTGCTACGTATTTTTCACTGAAATGATCCCCAACGTTGAAAATCGATTGAGTTAAGCTGGGTTCACATAGGTGCGTAATGTCCGTAATCCGTAATGCGCAAAAAGAGAAGTGGGGGTGGTCCGTAATCCGTAAAGTCCGTAATGCGTAAAAGAGCGTTCACATGGCCAAATGATTACGCGACTACGCAGAAGCGCGCAGTAGGTTCTGCGCAGAATTGTTTTCCCGCTCGCCTTTTTTCCCGCGTTCAGCTGTTTTGCTGTTTCGCCCTGTTCATCGATCGAATAATTTCTTATTAATTATTAACTTCGAAAAAAATGATTTTCATCGTCTTCTTGGTGATTTTTCCTACTTGTAGGCCCGGTGAATGGTATACCCAGTGTTGGGCAAAAATTAGCTATAGCTAACAGCTACAGCTAAATTAGCTACGATTTAGCTGAAGCTAACAACTAAATATTTAGCTATTACCTGTCGAGGAACAACTTTCTTTAATTTCTTTTTTCTTTAATTTCTAGCTAAATTAGCTAGCTGTATTAGTTGAAAAATTAACTAGCTAATAAATTAGTTAGCTAATGCCCAACTCTGGGTATACCCATTTCGAAAATCGAGGTAAGTACCTTTGATGTAAAAAATAATGTTATTGAATTGTTGTGAAGAATTGCAATGTTCAAAACGACCAAATTCTCTCAAAAATGTCTTTTAACCCAGGTTTTCGGAAGTTGAATCAATCATATTTCCACATGATACACAGACTTCTTTCATGCGGTTATTGGAGAATGATTTGATTTCTGAGGATTTATTGACATAATTTGATCGGACGAGATCAATGAGGCTCTCATTAAAATCACTTAAATTCATATCCAGCAAAGCACAATGCAAAAACGAAAATGAAAACCAAATAACAACACAGAATCCGGAATCGGCAATCGGATTGTTTGGTCAATAAAACAAAAACGAGACCGAGTCAACAACGAACAGCTTTCACGAAGTTTGCCGAAATTTATCGAAGTTCAACCGTAATGCGTAAAATATCTAATTTTTCAAAACGATACACTCCGCTCCAAAAGTCGACGTCCGCAAAGATTGCTCCCGCCCCCTCAATTGGCTCCAGCCAATAGCATCCAATTACGCACTACGGATTACGGACATTACGCACCTATGTGAACCAAGCTTAAAGCTTGGTTCGCATAGGTGCGTAATGTCTGTAATCCGTAGTGCGTAATTGGATGCTATTGGCTGGAGCCAATTGAGGGGGTGGGACTGATCTTTGCGGATCTCGACTTTTGGAGCTGAGTGTATCGTTTTGGAAAATTGGATATTTTACGCATTACGGATGAACTTCGACAATCTTCGGTAAACTTCGTAACAAATTCTCGTCATTTGTTCACAGAAAGTTTATTGACTGGGTCTCGTTTATTGACAAAACAACCAGAAACATGGTTTTGGTTTGCAAAAAATTCTACGCAGAACGTACTGCGCGCTTGTGCGTAATCGTGTAATAATTCAGCCATGTGAACGCTCTTTTCTGCATTAGGGTAAGGGCACCAGTCATTGGCCACTCAACAACGTTTATCTCCATACCCGCTTTATTTTTGATGGTATTTGTTTCTTCCCTGGTTTTTTCGGAAGCTTAACATCCAAATATTACGATACAATAACAATTTAAAACAAATAAATGATCTACTAAATATTTTTTTCAATTAGTTTCGTAAAATCTGTTTTCCCCCAGTCATTGGCCGGGAGTTCCTAATATTGGCCACCTTGTCCCCAGTCATTGGCCAACCTGTATTCATCGTTTTCTGCTCCACTGTGACGGAAAACTTCACAATTTTTCTCCGGCAGGCAGGTGAGAAAGCCCAAAAGATCCACAGATCGAGTTGGATCTCGTAAGATACCTTGAAGGGTCCGCGTTTTCAAGGTTATGTGGGATCCCCCACAAAAAAACACCTCCTTTTCTCCCACGCTGAAAGCTCAGCCTAGAACCGTTTAACTCATTACTTCTGGCTGTTTCCTATACCGCTTCATTAGTACCAGATGGGGGGACGGACCAGGTGCTCCCTTCTGTCTCTGTCCCGTTCTAACCATGTCGTCCTTGTGAGGATACTCTCTGTGTACTCATGCACTGCCACAAGACTCCAGCTCCTTTCACCTTCCAGCATCTTGCTGACAACAGTTTCTGGTGTTGAACTTTGGGGAGCTAACCACAGTTCTTCTAGCAGCTGATTTCTTTCAACCATCTATATGATACATTTGAAAAACCATCTTCTCTCTTCTGGCAGTGCAGGTATGTTGGGACAGTTAAACCTTTCCCATTTTATGCAGATAGGCATAAAACAGTCCATGTCCTGTGAAGAAACTGTGTAAGGAAAAAGTTCAGTCATTCATTCTTCCTGTCTATCCATGTCTCAATGTTTGGCACTAGCCGTGCAGACCACTGTTCTCTATCATTCTTCAGTCCATATCTCTAGCCAGTTTGCCAAAGTGCGCTCTCTTTTTTCCTTGGCTATGCAGGACCAGTCTCCTACATCCCTTCTATCGAAGATTACTTTTCTCTTTGATGACATCAGCTGAATTGGTATGACGCTGGTAAGGACATAGACTGCAGGTTTGGACACCGTTCGGTAAGCGCCAGGCGATTCGTATAGCTCATCTTTGCTGTGCAGCTATTAAATTTCTGTTGGGGATATGCCACACTCAACGCATCCGTCCACACAACATCTCTATAAAAGAGAATTGACTGCACCATCGTCATCATCAAGCGTCTTTTGCATGGTCTAGAGTCATTTACGTTCCTCATAAAGTGACAGAGCTGCTGATTTTTGTGCAGCCCTGTCTGCAGTTCTTCTTATAATATAAGAACATATTACATATTACATATGTTGTGAACATATTATGTTCACAAAATGTGATTTTTGTGTCAAACATGACATCTAGATACCTTTCTGCTGGTTTAGTTGTTACTTCGGCGTTAGAACTCCTAATCGGACTGATGGTAGGTATGAGCTTATGTGTGATATGACTAACTCTGTCTTTGCTGTAGCTAGTGCCTGACTGTGTTCTTCCATCCACTCCATTACTCGTGACATTATCTGCTATCGTTCGGCATGGACTGAATCCATTATCCTTGCTGGTACTATTGCTGCCAAATCAGCATAATTCTACAAGAAATTAGTCCTCATGCATTGCCAATTATAGGAAACCATCGTATGATGCATTCCACAGTTGAGGACCAAGTACATATCCATGAGCAGCCCCTGATATGATATCTTTCGTTCTTACCCCTTGAGCAGTCTCCTAAGTCTGTTCTCAAATGTTTTCACAAATTTTCATGACCTAAAAGGTCGGCTGACCAGAACCAAACGTGGGATTTATAGGTAATGAAACGAAGAACTGCATACAAACTCAACTGAGAACTGACAAGAACAGAACGAAAAACTATATGTGTAGAGTACGACGGCACGTTTTGGTTGAGGCTATGCATAGGAGAGTTAACTAAAATTCATTTACCATTCCAAGATCTAAGAAGAATGGAACCAATCAAACGTATTTTCTTACGTTTCCCTGGAATCATTTTAGTGCCAGAAATAATAGCTTCTTGACTAAAAATTATTCATAGTAGATCTGGAGATTAATGTAAGAGTGCTTATATAAATAAAAATGTTATTTATTATAAATAAAACCATTTATATAAGCATTCTTGGTAGTTAAAACCATCTGGCCAATGATTGGGGTAGGATAAATTAGCATCATTTCAGTCATTGGCCACCCGGCCAATAACTGGAGGAATCACCCTTGCTGTCATCCAGTTATTAGCCGGCCTTATATTTTCCATAGTTTGTTAAAATTCCATGTCCTGGTGGCAGAAATTAACTAATAATTTACTAGTGACCATGCAAACACAAGAAAAACTGCATCAAATTTGAAAATAACCACACCAAACCCTTAAGAATGAGTAGGGGTATGCTTATCGTTTTCATAAGAAACAGGTGTGATGATCATAATTCTTGGACCTTCACCACTTAAAATGAGTTTGGGCGGTTTATATAGGGCTTCACTGTAACTTTCAAGATCCAACTGCCTTCTAGAATAGACACTTAAAATGAGGTAAACATTCAAAATGATCCAAGAGAGAATTGTGTGGTAAAAAACTAACTTGAAAAACTAGATGGCCAATGACTGGGGGGTGGCCAATGATTGGTGCCTTTACCCTACGCATTACGAACTTTACGCACCTATGTGAACCCAGCTTAAGTCCCCAAATAGCATAAATACCCCATCTCGGCTATCGGGTGGGGTCATACGACCTCACATGGAAGAAAAATTAAGAAAAAAAACACTTTCTTTGTCATGACAGCATTAACAAATAAGCAGAAAAATAAAATAACCATGAAATGTCAAATTTGGTACTACAAATATCCAGAATCCAGCCCGTAAGTTAGGAATTTAATTATGGTGTTGATTGTGTTAAAATATGATTCCCATCATGAAACCGATGCGTTAGAAACAATCAAAATCATGTTGAATACTGCAGGACTCTCCAGATGTTTGGAAAACGGATCATGGGACGGGTATCTCCCCGCAGAGCCCCATTACTACTCGGTTAGCTTAAATAAATGCAGTAGTTTCCCAGGGCCTTTGGCACCCTTAGTTGCTTGCAAAAGCCTTTTTCGTGTGTGGTGTTAGGCTCCTTCTTGTATTCAGGTTCCTCCTTAGAGGCAAACAAGATAAATTAGGGAACAAATAAGGTCCATGGCACTGAAGAGGAAACGAACCTAGTCATTGATATCTTCTGGTTACTTGGGATACCGTGGGATTAAAATTTATTTTTTGATCGCAGCTACACTGAGGTGGATCCTGTGGTTATTGCTCAAGATGGTGTTGAAATGTTTAAAAAAGAAGGATTTGAAATCATCATCGTCGATACGTCTGGTCGACACAAACAACAAGAATCGCTTTTCGAAGAGATGTTGCAAGTTTCTAATGCAGTTGTAAGTTAAATTATATTATGTATCTATTGCTTCGATATTACTTCCTTATGGAGAAAGGAAAACTATGCTAGTTACGTCATGAATTAGAGTCATCTTCTAAGAGTTAAGAATCTATGGAAATCAATATTCTTCGTTCAACTAGTCGTAATTTCATCTGACCGCAGAATTTCTGAACTTTTTTACATCAGATGTAGGAGATTCTCCTACATCCCTGATCTGGAGGAAGTTCGTTAACTGAGTTTAATTCTAAGGGCTCGATAAATTATAAGTAAAGGCTTATGTTCGCTCTTTTGATGATTTCATTGTTACTTCTTCGTTTCCAGAAACCGGATAACATTATCTTCGTTATGGATGCCACGATTGGTCAAGCTTGCGAAGCCCAGGCCAAGGCCTTCAAGGACAAAGTTGATGTCGGTGCAGTCATCATCACAAAATTGGACGGTCACGCCAAAGGTGGTGGTGCTCTCTCAGCGTGAGTAGTATTTCATGCATTTTTGACTGTTCTATTTCTTCTGTGACGTCATAATGAGAAAACCCGTGACGGGCAACTTGTTCATTTCGTTCAACTGGTTCAGGTTGTTGATTTCCATGTAGACAGAGTAGCTGATTTTTTTTAGAAAGGAAGGAGAAGAACGGATTTTGTAATAAAGTAATGAAATAGTAGTGGGTGAATGAAGGTACATACGATGCTCCACCAGATCCTCATATTAAGTAGACGTATCTGCCAATGATTTTATTTAATCAACATCGGTAAAATCATCCTTCAACGAGTCCTGGTTTCTTCATTACTTGGTCACTGGTCGTACCTATTCATTCAGACACAGTCCTTGGAACGGCATCGTGGATTACTAAAAGCTACCCGTGCTAATTCTTTCGCCTAAGTATGGATTAGTTATTGTATATAATCTTCTTTAATTCCTACATGTTATTAAATAGACTAGAAATATCTATTCCTAAACCAGTTTTCTTTCTTTCAATATTATCCGTTTGATCCCAGTGTCGCTGCTACTAATTCACCTATTATCTTCATGGGTACGGGTGAACACATTGACGACTTGGAGCCTTTCAAAACTAAACCTTTCGTATCCAAACTTCTCGGCCTTGGAGACATCGAAGGACTCATAGACAAAGTAAACGAACTGAAAATTGAAGACAACGAAGAACTCATCGAGAAAATCAAACACGGCCAGTTCACGATGAGGGACATGTACGAACAGTTTCAGAACATCATGAAGATGGGTCCTTTCTCGCAGATTTTGGTGAGTACTTTGTTGTTTCTCTGCTAGATTCTGAGTACGATAGTTCAGCATTACTAGATTGTGTTGAGGACTGGTTGCTTTTTGGTAGAGGTCCCTGAAAGCAGTAAAGAAGGGGGTTTTTTTCTTGTTGAAAGACGGGTACCTGCCAAGAAAATATACGCCTGGACTTCCCCCCAGGTAGCTCAGGGAACCTTCTGAAGTTTTGGAATTAATTGTTTTCCCTCCGACTTTCTTTTCTTTCCCTCCGACACTTGCGATGTACTCAATTATAAAACCTCTGCCAAGTAAGTATTGGATCATCAAAAATTAACTTCCCTCGGCCAGGGATCGATCTCCAATCCTTCCAACTAAACTATATTTACATTCCCAAGTCGGAGCTCTTCACCAATGAGCCAAGGAGTGAATGGACAGAAATGCGAAGAAGTAGCTGATTACAACATCTCTCCCCCATTAGGGAAATCTTAGGTACCTACTCCGTTACCTAGTCAGGGAGGTGAGCCCCCTTTGGCCCGCATTTTACAACCCAGTTAGGACGCTCTATTTGTGATTGGCTCTGTAGTTGGTTGTCATTCCTTCTTGAACGGGGCGGGGGATCTGCTGACCTCAATTTTGTCCGAAAAGGCAGTGTTGGCAGTATTGCTCTGATGACACAACAATAATGAGAATGCTGAAGCGCCCTTTTGGGTCCTACTGACTGCGCCACTTTGTTCTATCATCAAACAGTAACTTCCATCGGCCCCGGATTCGATCTACAATCTTTCCAATTCTCTGATCACAACATTAGTAGCTACCAGTGGGGGCTCCTGCCCCGAAACTCAGGGCATGCACAGAGATCAGGAGAGGCTATCAGGAAGGGAAAGAATAGGTGCTTTTCTCAGCCAAATAGACATTTCAACGATAAGCAAATGGGATAAATCTTGAAACTTTTTCATATTCAAATTGCTAACGGTACTGAATAAGTACAATAGACAGGAAAAATGTTCACCCCCCCCCCCCCCCCCGCCACAACACACAGAGCAGACAACAGCTGATACTCCTACCACCGCTGATTGGTCAGGAAAGAGGGAGCTCCTGCTCCCGTTTTATTGGCTCCTGCTCCCGTTTCTATTGGGGTGCACATGCACCTGAACTCCTATCAGTAGCCGCCCCTGGTACCTACCTACCTCAGTCAATTTGAATGTAAAACTTGGAGTAGGTATTTGAAATTGTAAAAGTTTCGTTTTAGTCTGCTGAACTTCTAAATTCTTACTCATTACCTAAGTGGATTTGATTTGTTGTAGGGGATGATTCCTGGATTCAGCCAAGATTTTCTAACCAAAGGAAGCGAACAAGAATCAATGGCACGTCTAAAAAAATTAATGACAATTATGGATAGTATGAACGATGGAGGTAAGGCGTTCCATAGATTTTGTTGAATAGCACTTTTTAACTGGCAGTTTCAAAGTTATCTTTAGAAGATGGTTATTGATTATCGTTGAAGTCATTCTTTTCATTTCTAGAGCTCGACAACCGCGATGGAGCAAAGCTGTTCAGCAAACAGCCCGGTAGAGTCAGCAGGGTAGCTACGGGTGCTGGTGTGATGGAAAAAGAAGTGAAAGATTTGATTTCTCAGTACACGAAATTCGCTGCCGTCGTGAAGAAGATGGGAGGCATCAAGGGCCTCTTCAAGAACGGCGATATGAACAAAAATGTCAATCAAGCCCAAATGCTCAAGCTGAATCAACAGATGGCCAGGATGATGGATCCACGAGTATTACAACAAATGGGTGAGTTCAAACTTCAGAATAATCAATATACGAGTATCAATACCAAAGATCATCTTGCGAGCCAGTCATAAAGTGGCTGATTTGGAATTGTTTGGGTTTCAACTTGCCTATCAGTCCTTTTTTATGCATTGGAATTCCAATAACGGCGGAATTCATAGTCGCATCTTAAGTCGGAGTGCTCCTTCAAATGCACCGATAAGGGTAGGTGGGTACTCTACGTGGATCATAGTCGAGATTCGAGGGTGCCCTGAGGGAGCACTCAATCCTATTTCTAAGACCACGCTCAACGGTATTTATAAACCGAAAGCATTTTAAACAAAGGTTTTTTTTTCGTATCTTACCTATTAAGGTCTTGTTAAGTGGTAGCTAATCTATCTATTTAGCTAAATAAGTAGGTGTACCTTTACTGTACAATTTTAAAAAATCGCGATTCATTACCTTCGTCAGAGTATGATGGTCGAATCAGAGGCCAGCGAATTGATTCCAACTGAAGAAATTGTGAAGATGTAAGTCAAGTTACGAATAAGTCCGCTCCTTCAAATCACTTTAATCGTACAGACTTCAATTTGATATATTCACAACTGCTAATAACTCCGACAAAAAAAAGACCACTGTGAAACTAGTATGTAGCTCCACTACAACAAAGATACAATGGGGAATTTGCCTCACATTTTTTTTTTTTTTTTTTCGAATGAGGGTTTATTTTTATGGAATAAAACCATAGTGAGCTGCTCGAAAACGCATCCAAAAAATTTAGAGAATTTAAGGAAGATGGAAATTTTAAATGTGGTGGCAATGTGTAAGAGGCAGCCATGTTTGAAACGTGACGGATATTCTACCAATCTGACTTCAAAGGAGGTTCTGTGGCGCTTACCACGGAAGCGGAACATACGCGAACTTTTACCTTCCGAGTAGTTCGCACAAGAGTGCGCCACGAACTGGCAGGAAGAACACAGACACCAAATTTACCAAAAGAAACAGTATTACTCACTTTTTTACAATACGAATCTATCTACTAGTTTATCAAGCATTATTATTCTTCATCTTCTCTTATTTAGTTTCAAGATTTGAATCACATTATTCGAGTAGCCATTTCACTGGATCGTTTTGTGTGGCGTGCTAGAACTCTGTCTGTTGTTGCTTTCGCGTCGTTTTTTTTTTTTTTTTTTTTCGTATGACGTCAACAATACTCGATTTTCGCGGTGTTTTGTAACAGAGGTTCACTTGTTTAGTCATTTTCTCCTACGGTAATTTTTTTCCGTTGGTTATTCCTAGTGTTAAACGTTATTCTAGGGCCCTATAATAGGATTTGCCTTGAAATTCCAGAATCTAAAATTGAGGCAAATTCCCCATTAGGGAACCTTAATTACCGTTGAAGTTCACGATCAGTGCAGAATACATGAGGGAAATTTTCTTTGAGGGAAAATTTCTCCCCAATGCACGCATGGATGTGTATAAAATATCCTTGAAATAGCTGAATATTACCCTGTACATACTTTAAAGATTGCAAGAGTGAAAACTAGTTGTGTAGTCCCTCAACCAAACACAGGTTCGAGTAGACCCTCAATCTGAACGTTCACTCAGGCGACCACCACACTTAAGAGGACCATCTCACTCAACTATGAGAACCGGGTTGTGAGTGTTCAAGCCTTGTCTATGAATTCCGCCTGGGATGTTCGGAATTGATGATATTGGAGGAAGAACATTTCCAGCAAGTTGTTTCCTAGTTGGTAGACATTCAACTGAAGACAAATCCGAAAATACACCAAAATTGTTGGACTTACTGCAATAACTAGCCGTTTTTCTTCAATTCGCTCTCAAAACTGTTTACCTGCTCAGTGCTGCCAACATTCATCGACATTTTTCGCAGTATT
This sequence comes from Apolygus lucorum, assembly GCA_009739505.2. NCBI lineage: Eukaryota > Metazoa > Arthropoda > Insecta > Hemiptera > Miridae > Apolygus > Apolygus lucorum. The sequence goes on from CM019183.2 coordinate 19,486,709, forward strand.
TCCACAATCGCTATGACTTCTACTATGGTATATTATTCCTAGGCTTTGTGTATCATATTCATAATTTTAGCATGCTGTTCATAGGTGGCATGTCAGGACTTCAAAACATGATGAGACAGCTGCAACAAGGAGCTGCGGGTGGTGCTGGAGGCCTCGGGAACCTGTTTGGCGGAAAATAGTGCCGGAACGATGTGAGACTCTTGTGATAACACTAACATGAAGTAATTCCCAAGCGAGATCCCTTTGATTCAACTCCAACTAGAAAATTCATTACAAAAAGTATAAAATTATTATAATTTGCATCGAGAGAATTTTAATTTTGGTTTTATCTTCTCTGAAGTAGAAGGTTATAAACATATTTTTATTAATTGGTAAACAAAATTTATCTAGTGATAATAATTTCTTCGACATCGCGAGATCTGCTTTCTGTTTGATCATGACACCTCGAAGTTTCTGTCAATCTCGCATACATGTCCCGTTTATTGTTAGCTTTCTTCTGTGGATCAGTGTCGTTTGTGTATTTTATATCCAAGTTTGGAAACAGTCGAGAATCACGAAGATTATTGCAAGTCACCGTCGACAAACACGGTTAAGTTTTAAAAAACACATGTGTAAAATCTACTCGAATATCACGGTGGTGTTTGCTCGTCTCCTGCGAATCTGTCAACTGGTCATGCCCGAGGATTCTAATTCACCAAGTTATAATGGTTACTCCAGGTATTTTTGAATCATCAGATGTACAGTATTGTCCTTCACAACAAAACCTCCCAGGGTTTAATTCATGCTTCTATCCAAGTTGATTTGAATTCACGAGGATTCTTCACGTGAACCACGCATTTACATACCATGAAATAATTATTATAAACTAATGTTATAAATATTTAATCTCGATAGTTTGGGAAATACCATAGTACATACTTTTATGTTCGTGCTTTTGGGAAATAACGGCATCCAATCGATCAGGAGTTACCAAATTACTACCTATCGTTGGTATTATGCCTACGGCCTTACTTCATGTTCCGCGCTGGTACCTTTCTTTTCATAACTGTTAAATTCTATGCCATGAATCATTCTAATAATCGTTAAATGGTTGTTTTTTCTACACGAATTGATATTTGATGGAACACCTACTTATTATAGTTAATTGTGGGTACCTAGGAAATTAGAGTTTTGTGTTTAGCCTTCCAGAACATTGAATGTTTCATTATGAACGACAGGGACACAAACAGACTCTGATTCTTAATCAGCGGAAACTTTTATAAAGTTTTGTATCATGTATATAAATATATAAAAGAGGTTTAAAAACTTTATAAAGATCATTAAATAGTTTGTTGTATCGTTTTTCCTAAGAAATTTGTAAATAAATTAAATTTTCGTTTGACATTTCTTTATTCTGTGGAATTAATTTTGTTACCTGCTCAAGTGTGTTGGTGTGAACGAGACGTTAGGATCGTTGTCTCACCTTAGCGTACCTACACATTGGATGGAGATTGGTTGAATTTGTTTTAACAACACTAATTTTGTAATTGAACTACGGGGCATATCCAAAAAGTGAGAGTACTCGAATTTCGTAAGCTTCCCAAAATTCACAATGAAAATAAAAAACCGGTGACGTTTTTCTTTATGAAGGTGGTTAAATGGGGATTATTAATATTATTTTTTATGCCTGCCTGATAGAACTCTGCTCTTAGAGTCCGGTACAGCCACGATTGGTCAGGCATGCGTTTCTAGGTGCGAGACACAAACCGACTACTGCACTTCAAATCTCGGTTCTAAGGAGTGTTTTTGAGCGTTAGGGGCTCGCCGCCTCACTCGTCCCAACCCAGGGTGGTGAGGCAATGGGAACCAATGAGCGAAATCATCAGAACAAATTCTGATCTTCCATTTGGAAGACAGCTGATGACGTCTGTGATGCCAGAGATGGCAGTCAGACGAAAATCCAATCTGAAATGGTTACCTACTTTGCTAGAACTCTGCCACTTTTATGCTGATCACTTGACGACCCCCCCTCTGTTGGAAATATTTCGCCACCCATATACTTCTAAATCTGTAAATAGATGGTTATCTGGAGGCGGAATGCGATGGGTGGTTCAAACATCCAATCAAAGGTGTCCAAAAGTTGCTTCATCTGGTTGGCAGTGATGGCTCGGGCATTGTTGAGCAGTTGGCACACTTCCTTTGTCAGCAGACCCCTCCTTCGATTTTGAATAGTTCTTTTCAATTTGTTTAGGGCCTCACAATATTGCTGCATTGATCCCCCCCCCCCCTAGTCAAAAATTCTATCAATACGATGCTTCTGAGAGCCCAAATAAGTGATGCCATGTTGTTTTTTGGCTGAAATGGTGGTTTTGAACTTTTTTGCTGAGGGTGATTCAGTTTTTTCTGTTCGGATTGACTTTCGATTTCAGATGTATAGTGTGCAACCCAAGTCTCATCTCCACACATTAGTTCATCTATCCTCCGTTAGGGATAGTAAAGCATTTTTCCCTTGAATCAGCTGCATCGCATTATCTCGAGCTTTACCAAAATAGGTCACTGAGCTTATCTTATATGATTCAAGAGAAAAACGCTTTACTATCCCTAGTGGAGGATGCATGAACTAATGCTGCGGTGTGGTTTAGATTATTGTAAACCGGAGGATTTCCATGATTTTTTCCTGCAGCAGAAAACTGGAGAGTTGTGGAAACAGTGGAAATTTCGTCCAGAGTCAATCTGCGATAGTCACGGACCGAATTCTCGCAAAACGTTTGTCAAAATCCCCACTTCACCATAAACAGACCGTTAGACGCTGGGCTAGATAGACAGAAGTCTCGATAGACATTTTTCACTTAAAACAATGGATAAGACCACCTTCTCAACCTACTGAACTTGTTCTGGTTGGTGTTTATTGCGCAGTTTGCAGCAAAAGAAACAGTGATATTATTTGATTCCTCGCGAAAAATACCCGTTGAAGTTTCTTTCTAACTCTCTTAATAACGGATATAGAAGGGCGATCCATCCTTTCGTGACCACTTTGAATAGTGTCCATGTTGGATAAATTACAACGAATTCAAGAGCCTTAAAAAGAAATGTGTCTTCTACTGAATATTAACTCATCAGTGTGGTTTCTCAAGCTCATAGCATCCATAGATTTGAAGAAAATTGTCTGGTTAACCTCTTCATCTACACAGGGGATATTTTAAGAAAATCAATAGAACAAGCAACCATTATTTATTACTCTTTAATTTGAATTAGGTTTATTAAAAAAATATACTTTCTCCATTAGCCAGTTTAAAATAATGGTGTAAAATAATAGGTATTCACATTTTCCCCAAAATGTCTATACCTTTCTGTATAGAAGCTTCAAACTTGTTTCACATGCTTCCATTGAGCTTTTCTTTTCTCAGAGAAGCTGCGTAATCCTTCAACTCCATCCACGAAGTCCAACGCAACATTCATAACTTTAGCACCTTTACTGAAGAAGAAAAAAAAGTTACAAGGTTAATTAAATTATTTTGATAATTCTTTGTAATTTGTAAGAGTATACTTAAGTAGAGGAGGAATGTATGAAGTTCTTACTGGTAAGCAGATCGTCGGTCCATCTCAAGTTGCTTATAGAAAAATTTCTTACCAAAGCTCACTACAACTTTGCTTTTTGCTTTGATGGCATCACAGATGTTCTCTACTTCTTTCTCTGAAAAATTAGACACATTTTCGATAGTATAAAGTAATTAAATCAATCAGAAATTTATCAAACAGAGTACCTTCTAACCAAGTTCTGAACTGTCGACGACTTTTGAAATGAGCCCTTTATCCATAGCTTCCTGGGCAGTCAAAGGGTGTCCAGTAAATAGCATGTAGGCTGCAGTCTTGGGTGAAACGCTGCGAGACAATGGGATCCCAGGGGTGTGACAAAAAACCCCGTAGTTTGCACTAAAACCAAGATATCAAAAAAAGTGAGCAGCTAAAACCTCGTAGCATAATATGTAAACTTGCAATACATTATTATGTATTATACATTATTAATACATATTATGTATTAAATTGACGACTCATTTCTTGCTCAACTCAAGTCACTATTTTATTAATTGGATTATTGATTAGTAAGTAGAGGTCGCAAAGAACTCAGATGCCAATAACTCCCGATAGCTGTCCCGAGGTTTCTGCACATCTGAGTTCTGCACAAAGTCTACCCATGAACTTACATACCCTGGAGTAGAAAACGTTGATTTAGTGGAAGCCACACAGATATCGGACTGAGCGACGAGCTGCAGTCCGGCTGCTACAGCAGCGCCGTCTACAGCAGTTATGACTGGCACTGGGCAAGCCTGGATGGCCAACATGAGTTCCGAAAATAATGGGAAAACCTTTCTCCCTTCGCTCGAAGCCTGATAAATGAGTTAAATATTTAAGTTTTTCGTACACATGGAAGTATATTGTCTAATTTAGGCGAGAAAAGTGGTAAAAAATTATGTAAATAGGAACACATACTAAGTCTTTCAGATTATGGCCACTTGAGAACATCCTTGCCCCTGAAGAGATGACAATAGCACGAAGCTCTGGGCCAGTTACGTGATACGTTACAGCACGTAGAAGCTGGTTGGTCATTTCAATCGTCATCGAATTTCTAGAAATGTAAAAACAAGAATCTTAGTTGACGAGTAATCACGAGTGGATACCTCAGTATATTGTAATATTTACTTCATGACTCACGAATAAAGCACTCATAAGCGTACCTATTTCAGTGATTCAGAGTAATTGGTTGAGTGAAACCTTGGTATGCAAGATAGACCGAACAGATCCAGTTAGGAGTCGGAAAAGATCCATTTAGACCAACTTTCCATTCACTTTCTTTAGGAAGCATGTCAGAAAAAGATTTCAGAAGATTGGTAACACAGCATGTTTTTTTGTTTTTTGTATGGAACATGCTTTAGCCATCACCTAGCTGGGCAAAAACCTGACGAAACCGTGGAACGAAAGTAGCGCAGGATTGTTTAAATGATTTTATCTTAAGCTTGGTTCACATAGGTGCGTAATGTCCGTAATCCGTAGTGCATAATTTGATGCTATTGGCTGGAGCCAATTGAGGCGCCCCCTGTGTGAGGCTCCCAGCCAATAGCATCCAATTACGCACTACGGATTACGGACATAATTATAATCGACCCGTTTCTAGGGAAATGTATCGTTTTAGTTTCCATCCATCTAAAATCGTTCGCCACTCGTTGAAAAGCCCTCAATTTACGCGTAAATTATATACTGCCAAACTGCTGTAAATATGGATGAAGCTGAGATATAAATCTGATTTACAGCACAGTAAGCAACATTGGAGGTAAAAATCGTGGATTATATTGATGTTGTTGGTTGGCTAAAACGTAATCAAAGGATCATGAAACCTAGGCGAGATTTTTTTATGAACGTGGGGTTTTAGTTGTGATGTGTTCTTCAACGCTTTAGATGACTAGGCAGTGTCCATAGTAGAGGCCCCAACAGCTAGGCGCACTGGTGGTAAAAGTAGTTTCTCCAATGTCCAATAGAGTGCTCTGATTAAAATTACCTTGGAGAGATTGCATCAACTTTTTACGAGTGCCAACATTTTAAATTTTCTTCTGATGGTGGGCGGAATGATTCCGGGGTTTTTTAGGTCCTTTTTGTAATAAAAAACGGGTATTTTCGACATTATCTCATATCAGACAGAAGACATAACATTCTGACTCAATAATATACTAAATTTTGAAAGTTGTCAATCACTGTAATATTATTTGCTGTACCGTGTCGCACATCAGAGCACTCTATTGGATGTAGGAGAAACTACTTTACCACCAGCGCCCCTAGTGGGAGTTGGCGCCTCCTCAACAGATACCGCCTAGTCTTTAGATGTTTTTGATTTCTTAATAATAACAATACCTTTGGGACATCATGAGGTGAATGAAATGACTAGCAATATTTGAAGAGCAGGCCCATAAAGAGCAAAAATAAAACAACAGACAAATTCCTAGTAAAAGGAAACAGCAAACAAACAAAACACGGCTAAAGCATGTTCCATGTTTCTTGAATTTTAGCCAAAGGCTTTAAGCAGAAACCATCCGGGGGTCCAGGGGTCTAGAGTTTTCGACATTTTCATGTCTTTGCCCTGGCACATAGCACAAAAAACTGTCACGAAATTGCGTAACAAAATTGTGTTACAGTGCCTTTATAATGATTTCCGCTTACAACGACCCCGTTGTTAGGTTTGTTCCTTTTCTACACTTTTTAACCCACAAAAATCGTTCATCACTCGTTGGAAAGCTCTCGATTTAACGAACATTTTCATGTTCTCCATAACATATTGACTATACGAATAGCGGAGCTATGGGCATAACTGTTCTCATATTTTGTTTACAAACTAATGATCGTGAGTGTAGAAGATAATTAATCCGGAATCGTCTATTTTATTGAAATTAGGTACCTACCTCTTAATATTAATAATTGTGTCAATTTGTAACATAATATATCTATGTTATTATGTTAATGATTCGTTTCACATTCTGACAACAACGGAGGGTGGGTTATAAAATCCTATAGTGAGGTAAAAAGCAATAGGCAAAGACATGAAAATGTCCCAATGCGTTGCAGACTCGTATGCAAGCGTTTTTGATTGAGCACTCAACTTGCTCAAATTACCTCAAAAAGTACTTGGACTTATAGGAAATTTCATGTAGAATCCAAATATGTACCAAAAACACCGGTTCGTCATGTTTTTTCTCCGGTTTTTCTCTTACATTTTGCCACTTGAAAAAAAAATAAAAAATAAAATAAAGGCTAAAAAAAATCATCAGAACCAATTCTGACCTCCCCTTTGGAAGGTCGTGCTGATGACGTCCGCGACGCCATAAATGGCAGCTGACGAAAATTCAAGCTGAGATGGTTGTTTACTTTACTTTTTTTACACATTTTTTTAAATCAATATCAGAATATCGAATATGTAATGTAATATCAGAATATCGAAAGAAAAATACCTACTGATTTCGAATACTATGTTTTAGCATATTTTTGATCAATAAGTACCAGTGATATCGATAAAATATCGAAAGAAAAATAGGTACTGATTTCGAATATGTTTTTGCATCTTTCTTTTTTTTTTTATCGATATCTACAAATTTTTTTTCCCCCTGTTGGAGGTCTTTTATTTAAAATCTCAAGTCCCGTTTGGAAAAACAGTCAAAATGCGAGGACCACTTTAAAAGGAAGTTGCCCCATGTTTGACCAAAGGCGCACGTAAAAGGAGGTACTCAATTCGGGTTGTCGTGGGACGATTTTTTTTTTTTTGTATGTCCGAACACCTTGCATTTTTTTATTCTGGTACCAATCTGCCTGATTCTTTTTGAAATGTGTTCTACCAGTGTCCATGGTGGTCCCGTTTAAAAACAGATTTCATTTCGCTCGGGTATCTTGTATAAGAACCATAAATGGTACGGAAAGTCGAAAGGTTTCATACTTTTCGTTTGGATGTAATGATAACACTGTAAAAATTTCAGGGAGCAATTTTTGTCCCCTATTCAGCAGAAAATATGGCAAACGTCGAGCGTGGGTCCGTTTGGGAATTGCATTCTCTAACAAACAGTGATGGTGTAATGAAGTAAAGGAAAACCTCCGAGGAAGGACATTTTTCTGTACACAATGGTTGGCTGGCCACGAACACAAGTCATAAAGGCGCAATCGTGGCACTGCACGCAATTTTGGACGAAGATCAGCATCAAACCCTTGACCAAATCGTCGAATCAGTTCATCTCAATGGAGTATTTCAGTCAATTAATTTTTTTTTTTTTTTTTAAAGCGTATGGCTGAGGAATGGTAATCGGGTTTGTTCGTCGAGAAAAAGATTAGAAGAAATTAGGGAAGCTAATAAAAGTTGAAGATTTGAACGATGGCAGCAGGGTGTGACGTAGCAAGCTCGCCTTCAGGGAGGCCCGCCTTTTTTTCAAACGTTGGATCTCTTCAATTAATTTTTCTACCGCATGTTATTTGTAACATTGGGCTAAAGTTGGAGTATACCTAAAGGTTTTCAATGGTGCTGAATCCAAATTTGAGGTCAAAACCCTGAATTTCCGACCCACCGAAATACCCCATTTGCAATCGGATCAGTTTGCAGTGCGAACTGATAAAGAGGTAAAGAAAAGTAAAGTGATCGAGGTAGGTAACAACGTTTTCCAAGGTCAGTTCATTTTAGTTATAGATCTTTGCAAAAAAAATTAATAAATAAACGAAAAAACACTGTACAGACCTAACAACCTTGTTATGACTGCGTGTCGGAGCGTGAAGGCGATCGGCTTCCTTCGGTTTGTCGATTTGATTGGTTCCTACTCAACGAAGACAAAGGACGGGACAACACTCGATGCCCGGCGCGGGTAACCGCAGACCGTGTGCAGGAGTGTTAAGATCGCCAGCTCGGATACATTCCTAGGCGCGATTGCTCGCCGACCCGGGGGATGCACCACATTTACCTATACCTAGTTGGAGGCAGACGACGACTAGGGTAAACGGGAGCAGAAGCCGGCGCGATGAGCGTTATCGCATACCGAGACCCTCTGATGAACTGTGGGCTTCAGAGAAGAGGCGAGGTAGATCGAGAAATAAACAAGTCGAGTTTTTGAAGACGAGTGCATGAATGACAGAAGGGAAAGCCCTGAGTCCTCCTTTTATATTGGTTGAACAAGGTAAGGGGAGAGTGGAAAAAGGTGACGTCAAGTGATGTCATTGTTCCCCGTACCTCACCTTACCTACCTGGCATGATGAGTCACTCAGAGTTTCCCTTGTCCTTTATTGGAGAACTAACATGGTTAAGAGTATGAGTCATTACAAACCTTAAAAAGTTTTCCAACTCGCTTCACAACATAAGTAAGAGGAGAGAAGTGGGGTTTACAGAAGACACCCTGTTTAATATTAACAACGTGATTAAAGTAACCTGGTTTTATCGTCCATCATCACAATTCTACGGATTCCTTCGTTTTCTTGGACGATGACCAGCTCCGAGTAGTATCTCCGGAGTAATCCATTAACGCCTTTCTGAAATATTGCAGAGTCAAGTCAGTCATAATAAATATAAGACAGGAGAAGAGGAATTTTTCTATTTTGCTTCCCGTGCAGAAAATGATTTAGATTCAAGTATCTTCAACTCTTTGATTACAATAATTATTATTCCTAGCTCTTAGAACAATTTAATAAAAAACACGATGTAGTTTCCAAATGAGAGTGATTCATAAATAATGGAAAAGAGGGAGATGAGCGAAGATGTAATCATTCAATTCTCCCTACCACAAGCTCCTACTTTCTTAGATTAACTTGGATAAATAACGTATAGAGGATAATAAAGTGTATAGAGATAAATTAATAACCTTTGAAAAGAATGAGCTTCTGAGTTTTTTTTTTTTTTTTTTTTGTATAGCAAGTAGAGACGTTCAAACAAGCTAGTATAAAAACACTAAGTTTCTGTGGATCCTTGTGGCAACAATGGGAGGATCTAAGTTGTTCTAGCAATCTTTCAGAACAATGGCAGTTCTTGGACAACACACTTAACACAGTCATGGTCCAAATTAAAGAAGACAACAGTTCCCACAGCCTTTGGGATACAGCTTGATCAATCTGTAGTTATCAGGCAGGTATCGAGCACCATCATTGCGATCCTGCTCCTAGTTTCTTTTTCCATTCATCCCATAGATGGTGAAAAACAACCATGCTCGCCAACTGCCATCCATTAATTTAAACATTAGCATTCATATTTTAAACGTTGTCCCTACTCTCCTCCTTTTCGAGAGAGGATGCAATCACTGCTGAGACTGCATGCTCTCTCTATTTTTTGTAATACCTGTACCTGCTTAACCAATGTGGAAAGGGCTCTGTATTAACCTACTTTAACTAAAAATAATTGATAAGTACCAACCTACGTTCAGTCGAGGTATTATTGCATGAAGTTTATAACATTAGAGAGTTTTTGGTGCCAAGATCTCATGGGCCCCGTTAGGAGGAGACTAGCGCGAGCAACAGAGGATGCTACCCAGTTGAAGGAGGAAGATGTTAACTTTGGACAGGGGGGGAAGGGACGCGCTCGTGACAGTGGGTCTATAGGAACGGGTGACTGTCAGGGGGCACCCTTTCATCGTCGCCCACTGTTGTTGGGAGGCAAATCCATCGTCACCCGCAAACTCCGTGCTTTGTGAAGAGGTTCCACGGGCCCGTTAGTGGTTGCCAAAAACTCTCTATTAGCTGCTTCAATTAAGTAAGGGACTTTCACGTGGCGACTCCTCTCGCTACTCAATGTAGCACTTGAAGGCATCCCAGTTCAACCTATGACTGTGTGTGTAAATTCTAAATTTGTAAAGTTTATAGAGACAAACACTTAGTGGCGCCTTCCTTTTGCTTTAACAATTTGGGAAGGCTGGGAGATGAATATAACGAATATTTTTCTAAAGTTTGGGCAAGAAAAATTTGAAAGGAAGAATTTAAAGACTCAAGTTGTGATTTGACAGTAAGGCCAGAGAGTGAGACCAAGACGGGAGAGAAATTTACTGTTGACCAAGTTGAATAGGATCGTTTTTAGGACTAGATCCCTCATATTATAATGAGGGCAGGAGAGGGAGGCCTGTTCCCAATAGTGAGAGCCTAACAATCTATTCCACCTAGTGCGGAGTTCCCTGGCTCTGGGTCGAACTCTCTGGCTTGTGTATTGATAATAAATACTTGAATAAAATATAATGGCACGCCATGACCTACACTTTAGTAAAGTGCAACGCTCAATATTACACCTTCAACTGACTTTTTCTTGATCGCAAATTAACTAGTTAATCCACGCCTTCATATCAGTATGAAGAATAAACATATTGTGCATCCATTCAGGGAACGTTCCTATGGGGTTTTTAAGGATTTGGATTTGGAAACCTTAGTTTATGATTTCTCAGTTGAATGCTGTCCTGCTACAACCCAGATCAATCGCATAAGGTCATCCAGTCTTACCGAGGGACGTCCTAAAAAGACGTTTATTCACATTCAAAAGACTAGGAGTAATACTTACAAACAGTTTAGACCTTACAAACATCTTGGCTCAGAATTCGCAGTCGATTAGCTGTACGTAGGGTCTAACCGGTTTCCTTCGAAGGATGGTGCAAAATAAGTTCAACAAAAAAGGCTTCACAATAAGATAAATAATTATTGACTAAATAATTCGTAATCTATTACACCACTGGAAAATGTACGTCAAACGACTTTAGAATTGAAAATAGGAATTAGATAGAAGGCCATAGGAAATAGAAGAAAAGAGGAATAAACAACGGAGAGGGGTTATCACTCTTATCATTTATCTGTCTGATAAGATAGAACAGATGATAAGGTGATCAACGTGAACAAGGTGCTTCAACGCCTGTCGGCATTGCTGCGGAAGAAATGCCATGGAAGAAATGGTAATGCTTTTCAACTTTTCGTCGGTATAATTTTAATCATTTTGCTATAATTCCCAGTAGTTTATTTGTTGTTTTAGTAGGTGGTTTGTTATAATACCCAGTAGTTTATTTGTTTGTTGTGTTTTAGTAGGTAGTTTGATACAATGGTTTTTTCTCATGGTAGACTTTCATATTTCATATTTCTACTTCATATTTCTGACTTGGTAGGTAAGCATAATTATTTATGTAGCATATTGTTGTGTCGGCGTGTGAAGGCGATTGTCTTCACGTCGGCTTATCGAATTCTATTGGTCCCTACTCAACGAAGGTGAAGGATGGGACAACACTTTCTGCCCGGCGCGGGTTGCTGCCTACCGCATGCAGGTGTGCTCAAGGATTTCTTACCTAGGCCTAGTTGGGGGCAGACAACTTCTAGGTGAAATGGGAGCAGAGGCCGGCGCGATGAGCTTATTGCCTACCGAGACCTCTGAGGAACTGTGGGCTTCTAATAGAAGGTGAGGTAGAGCGAGAAATAATCAAGTCGAGTTTTCGACGACGAATGCATGAATGTCTCTCGGTGAAGCCCTGAGTCCTCCTTTCATACTACTTTAACAAGGTAAAGGGAGAGTGGAGGAGGGTGACGTCAAGTGACGTGTTTGTCCCCCGTACCTCACTCTACCTACCTGGCATGATGAGTCACTGAGGGTTTCCCTTGTTTCCTTTATTGGAGAACTAACATATTCGAGTATATGAGTCATTACACATATATATTATAAATTATTTATCTATGTAGAATATTGTAAATTATGACTCAAGTGTTGATCCAACGAAGCACTATTGCAGAATATTCCAAAATAGGTACCTACCTGGTTGTTTATTTCTGTTACCTACCTCCTACGGATGGTGGTTGACTCCTTACCTCTGCTAGGCTTGAGAGTACCAATTTATTGGTTTGTGTTCTAGACACAGTAATCTTTTCCAAGTACCTATCTAACAAATAAACCAAAACTTCAGCTCAGCACTGCACTCCTAGAAGCAGAGTTTTTGAGGACATCTGGTGAAATGAGGAATTTCACCGATTTCTGTTTGCATTTTTCCTGAATAGTTAATGGTGTGGGATAGATGAAAATCGGGCTGATTTTGGAAAATAAGTCTCCTGTTATTTTTGGGAGACAATCAAAATTTTTAATTTCAAAACTAACCGGGAAAACAGACGTGCAGCGGGAACGCTCGCTGATTGGGCTGTTCGGATCGCCGTCTCCTCCCAGTGTTGCCCATTGGGACGACAAAATCGTGTTTTCTAAGAGAAAAGTTATCAAACAAAAACAGAGGAAACCTAATTTTCCCCATCTCGCTTTTTCTATTTTTTTCTTCAGTTTTTCGATTTCGAACTTTACTGTTTCATGAAATTTTGCATCTGGGGACTATGGATTTCTCGATCTCAGCGCTTCAAGCGGCCATAAATGAACTATTCCAGCATGACGTCATTTTCCCGGTTTTTTTAAACATTCGTATTTTCTATACTGTTTTGTTTATTCGTAAATTAGGAAGTTCGGGCTGAAAGTTTGCCTTAAGGCCATATCACACGAGCGATTTTTCAGCTTTTTTCCGCAGAAAAATCGCTGGAACGTGAAGAGGAAGTTAGAATAAGTTAGGCGAAGTTGAAGAAGAATAACCGCAGAAAACTGCGAATAGAGCGCATTCTGGCGGCCAGCGATTTTCACACTACAAGTTTTGGATCAGGTTATAGTAGTGTGGAATTTTGAAGCAACGTTTTAGCGTCGCTCCCACTCCCAGAAAAAGTAATCACTTTTTTTAAAGATGGGTGATAGCAGAGGTATTAGTCAGAATAGGACCTAAATCTACAATTATTATTTTTAAATAAAAAATAAGTGTGTTGAGCAAAAGTCAGGAGAAGAATGTATTTTCCTATTCAACAATAAATTGTAAAATAGGAATCACCTGTTGTTTAGGTAATTGATGGGTGGGAAACTAAACTTGATTTTCTGTCCTGGTAGGTAATTAATTAATTGAAAACTTGGCTTCTTTATTTTTTTCACTCGCCAACAACTTTACTTGTCTCCGTGGCGTCACTACGATCTCGTTTTCTTCAGTTTTTGTGCTCCTGCCATATTATTCTTCAAAATGGACCCTATTTCCTTGATCATTAGTGGTGAGTACCTACCAACTACAATATCTTAACTTAAGTATATAAATTATGTACCACTGTCCAGTATTTTGTCTGTCAAACATGTAAGTATTTGTACAGAAAGAATTACTGAAATCTGATGGTTCATTGTTAAAAATCGTCATTGTAAAAATGAACGAAGAACTGATTAATTTTTCTCTCGGAAAACTGCAGAAAACTGAACAGACGTCGACTAGTAGATCAAGGAATGCTACAACCACAAATTACTTATCGATGGAGAACCTTCGAATGGTTTCCTTCCAGCTTTTTTTCCCGCACAAAATGGCGGACTAGAAAAATTAGAACGCGTTCTAAATATTCCAAAGCTAGAAAAATCGCTCCACCAGGGTGCAGGCTGAGCTATGGGGGGGTGGGGAAGTGGAATTAAAAACCCGCTGCATGGATACTTGAAACACTGTACTTCTTCCCTTGCATGGATACTTGAATCACTGTACTTCTTCCTCTTCACGTTCCAGCGATTTTTCTGCGGAAAAAAGCTGAAAAATCGCTCGTGTGATATGGCCTTTAGGGGGTTTTTAGAGGTGCTGAATCTGATTTTGGGGTCAAAAATAGGAAATTCCGACATGGTGAAATTCCTCACTGTCAGTTTGGATGGATGTATGCAGGGAGCCATCTCAGTCCTGGTAGATGAATTTGGGATGGAGGGAGTGCTGTGTGACACCTGACACGTAGCAACTAAGTTATACAAAACGGTGATTTGGAAACAAAATGTAGACCTCATGTTTCCAACAACTTTCCATTTTAATCAACATTTTCGAGATTCATGTAATATGCGAGTACAAAAAATGTGTCTAGACCAAGTAATTACATTTCATTAGGGTATTTTGACCCTACGCATCATAGGAATATTGAACATTATCCTGAGAAACGCATTACTTATCAGAGCAATGGATCTAAGAATATTGTCGACTTTCCTCCAAAATGCCTTTGAAACATAATTTGGAGGTAAACGGCCTTTAGGAGGTAGTGGTGAAGCCTCCGAGGTCTCAGTTGTATTCAAATACGTGTACATGTAGCTGGAAGGAGAGGAAGACGTTGTGATAACTTTGTGGAATGTGGCAGGAGCGACTCTGGTACTCATACCCTCACAGAGCAATTCTTCTTCATCTTCTACCCTGTACAGCACTTCTCCTTCTAGAACTGTTAGAGTAATGTTCCCCAGGTCCTTGTGAATGTAGTTTTCTAAAACGAGACCTGGAAAAAAAATCTATTTAACACATTCAACTGGTTCACGGGGAGTGCCAAATGACTGAGGCGCATTGCAAGTTAACCTCCTAGCAAAATTACGATTGAAGTTCGTAGGTAATGTTTGAAAAGACAAACAAAGACAAAGACAAAGTGGAATTTCTCCTCGAATTAGGATCCTATTTGTCCACCAGAGGTCACCGTTTTCGCTCAAAGAAGACGAAATTCCCCTGAGTGGAATTAAGCCATTCCAGTCTCACATTGAACGTGTTAGGTAACTTTAAATGTGTTTGCTCTAGATTCCAAAGTTGAGCTACTGCTCATTGCAGGTAAATGTATGTACTTGTTGGTCAGTAATCCACTGTCACTGAGTGCCATGTTTTGACAGTTTTGATTAACCCAGTAGTGAATATCTGAGAGGGTTCCCTGACTGCGCCATTTGTAAAAAGCTAGAACAATTTTATTTGTAACTAAGTTTATTCATCAAGGTCATCTTTACTAATGAAATACTTATTGGATGTTAGTAAATTAATTATCCATACCTTAGTTAGGCTGAGGGGTGATTAATTGCGACATACCTGGAAAATCAGCTATGAACAGCACTGACGATCGATTTGACCACGTTGATACCTCGTTCTCTATTTCTACCATCTTCTCTCTTCTATCGGATAGGTCTGACAAGAGCGGCATGACCCAAGGAGTTCGATGGAATGGGCTCCATGGGGCTTCCAGTATATCTACTTTTGGATCATACATCCTTTGTTGAAACCGCCCATTCAATGACATCCAAATGTCTGAAAGGTTTGTTGAATATAGATATTAATATTAATAATTAATACAATTATTAATAGGAATAAAGAATTCTAATCATGTAATTACTAAAAAGCTTTTAATTGGGAAGAATTTTTTTCGGGGAATCGCTGGAGCCAGATGGCTAGTAAACGGTCGAGATGACAGGCGCCAGCTTCCCTTTCTCTTTCTCCTAAAATTGTCTAGCTATAATTATTGTCCTCCCTCGACTTTCAGAAAAATGTAATGCCCTCTTGGGGTAAAACGATGACCCATTCTAGACCAAAACTCTGCCTAGTTCACTTCTAACCTCACATCCCTCTTAAAACGATCAATTAATGGTTTCGGACAGGGAAGATACCTACCTAATCCATATCATATAGCGGTTTCAGGCCAGTGTGATTTACCCTCACCCACGTTGTTTTAACGGTTTCTGTTTGGTCTACTTTCAATATCACCTTCATTTTAGGGTGTCCCACAGTAAGACTTGGGCGTCCTTGTGTGATTAATTTGTGGTGAAGGAGAGCAACATTCAACAGAGAAAGAATCCAGGTACAAAATCTGTTTTAGAACATTCTGAATTGAAGTCCGTTAAAAACTAGAGTGTATGTCTGTGTGTGACAAAATCTTGAGTTGTCTGCCCAGTCCTCAATTTCCAATCGAATTGATTGGTTCTTTTTTTGTTCGACGCAGAAAGTTACCTAGTTGTGCACAACGTCTCCGATATTTCGAAAATTGACTTTAAAGGGAAAGGCACAGGGAGTTGTTTAGCGAAAATAAGGCTCACTCCGACAGTTCCTTGAACGCGCTTGCCCCTTGCCCTCAGTTCTCGACCAATTTACGTTTTCCGATTTGTTTGACTCACGTAACTTCCCAGTTGCACATTAAGTTCCCTGAGTATCGGAATTCACATTGGAAAGGGGCAAGTGGGGAGATAATATTCTCAAAATTTAAGATTTTTCAATATTTTGGGTCGAAAATGTTTGCCAATGAACTAATTTTTTCTTTCGTTATTCTGGATATTTTGACGAAATTTTGGATTTCTTAAATCTTGATCCTAGGATGAGTTATCGTATTTAGTAACACACTTAAAAATGTAGAAATACAACTATATGTATGAAAAGGCTCCAAAAAAATTGTAAGTAAGTAGTACTAAAAATGTTGGAGTCAGTGCAGTAGCTTGTTTCTAGAAAATTAGCTAAAACTCACCAAAATGCAGTGAGTAGTTTTTCATTTCAGCCTCAGTTGCGTCGAT
Organism: Apolygus lucorum; assembly: GCA_009739505.2. Lineage (NCBI taxonomy): Eukaryota > Metazoa > Arthropoda > Insecta > Hemiptera > Miridae > Apolygus > Apolygus lucorum. The sequence continues at coordinate 19,503,534 of CM019183.2, forward strand.
GTGCCTTTTCAAGCAATGTGCATACTGATAAGCCATATCTGCATGCTTGTACCACTTGTCAGTGGTCACCCACGCCTGGTTTGGAAAAATCATAAATTGGTTTAAATCGTCACACCCTAGACATTCATACCTAGTTCCTTCAATTTCTTGAATTTACATTAATTTATTTATAATTGTATTATTGGTGTTGAAAAAATTGTTCCATCACACCATGATCACAGAGATTTTCATTCAATTTGAAAACACTATTAAGTTTTTGAGTAAAACAGTTATTGAAAGGAAAATGTTCATCTAATCGGTTGTTGGCACTGGAGGATTGACCAAAGTTCTAGAGCTGAGCTTTCAATGTTACCAACCACAATATATAAAATTTCATTAGATTAAACGTGTCTAGTGGGGTGTGCGCATGGGTCGGAAAAACTGTTTATTGTCATTTTTAATTTAACCTTTTATCGCCAGGGTCCACATATAAGCGGAGCTACCCAGGTGAACGTCACTGCCAGGGTTCGCATGTATACAGTTTGATTTTTGTTTTGTTATGACGTCCTTCCATTCATTTTTCCTCCCATCATTCATGGTCTTTAGGACCATGAGCAGTAGTTTGAAGACTTTGCACTTTGTTTACATTCAAAATTCTACATTACTGGACGGGGGGAGGAAGGGTTTACATTTCTCCATCCAGATGGTTCAATTACCGCTTGCCTTTTCCTACAAAAGTGTCGTAGTTCTTCCGATTTATTTATTTTTTTGTGTCAAATTTCAATATAAAATTATTATTCTTATATCAAGTCGAAGTTTGTGTTGAAGTTGAAGTATTTTTATTTAACCTCATTTTTGGAACAAAACTTTTTAGAAAAACGGATGAATATAAAACAATTCTGGGTATTTTTACATGGTTGAATACTATATATTTTACCAAATATTATCTCAAAATTTGTTGAAATTTGAACGCAAAATGCAAAATAAATCAGGACAGGGGAGTAGCCTCAGTCCTAGCGGGCCCTTTAAATCCAGGACTAGGGAGCCGCCTGGGCATTTCAAATGCAGGCGCTAAAAGGTTAAACTAGACTTCATTCTGAGAATTTTGACACTAACCGCGACCTTCTAGCGTGAGAACACCTTTTTCTATGATTTTTCAAAGTTTCGAATGTTTATGACGTCACAGGGGGCTGGGGCCCCAGGCAGGAGAGGCGGCTGACATCATAAACATTCGAAACTTTGAAAAATGATAGAAAAAGACTACTCATCCACAAAGAGAACGGCTTGTGTCAAAATTCTCAGGATCAGGTCTACTTTCGATTAAAAATTTTAAAAAAATCAGGTGCACCCCCCATTAGATTAAACATTAGATTTCATTAGATATGAATATATCTTTTGTGTCGTGCCTTACCGTCGGACTAAGGTAAATATCCTCGCCGTTATCCTTGTTTTCTATCTTGATCGTAGTAAGGGTGGAACTCCACGTGTGGACCATCATGTCCCAAGAATATCCATAAAGACCATTCGTCCAGTTGTTGTAACCCTCGAAAACGAATCAACCAAATTAGCCTTATCCAAAGTGTCATGTTTAGGTGCATTGTTTTAGAGGATAAATTATGCACTTATTGATGCTTACTTTGGTTATACAGTGGGAGTATGGGAGAAACAACTGCAAAACTACATGACACAGGAATCCAGCAGCCACTAGTTTTCTCTTGATGTGGCCATTGACTGTCATGTTTTCTGAGAAAAAAAAAAAACAGGTAAATATGAAAGTGAAAATGGGCAACTATGTTGTTGTCTATTTAGACACCTTGAAAATTCTGAATTTGTTGAGGTGAATTTTTTTTAAGTGCTACTGAATGACGAAAGTCATTGGTGGTGATAACGCTTAACTCAGCCTGCCTTACGTATGTGAGGATCTATAAACATTTTAAAAGCGCAAATAATTTATCTCTCTTTGCTTGTTCATTACAAATTATGGGTTTTTATTAACAACTACCTAGCTGAAAAGCCTATTAAAAGCAGGCAAAAACCAATAGTAGATGAACACGTAATATATTTAAAGAAAAAAAAAATTATGTCATGGCCTGAAATCGAACCCGGATCCCCACGTTTGGACGACATACGTACATGCGGTTGGGGTTTTATGCATATAGATTATTAGTTTTTGAAATTTTCATCTGAAAATTGTTGTCAAGGGGTTTTGAAGTGTGCTGAAGTTGTTTCTGAATGCGGAAATTAGATAGTTAGGCTCTTGTAAATAGCTCGTGTCTATTACTGTTTCTTAGATACGTAATTTCCAGTTATGTTAGACGAGTATCAAATCACCTTTCTCCGTCTTCTTTTTCAGAGCAGTTGTAGAGGTGGATTCGCTCCATCTTTGGGCGACCTTCCTTGGCCAGTTGTTGTCAAAAAATAGAGGCATTGTGGCTAAGCACACGTAAGGAAACATACCTGGAAAGGAAAGACAAGTTGGGACCTGAGTGAGCAGTAAGTGCATTTACTATACCTAGGGTAGAATATCTTCATGAAGCACACATAAAATGCTATCTATTTCGGTTGACTTCTGCTTCTATAAATTAATCGTTTCATTAAAGGTTTAAATAATACATAACCAGTGACTGGGGTATGAATTAAACAGACATTCTTAAAAACTCCATTGTCACCTATGTAAAACATTTGAGCGTTCATCAAATGGAAGGATGTGAGAAACAAGGAGGCCACTGGACGCGTGCTGTTGATGTACATCAAAAATCCTGCAGTCAAATCCAATAGGAATCCAAAGACGTGTATTATCCATAAGTCAATTTGATGAAACGTTAGGAATATTCTGAAATAACGAATAAATTGTTTCAGCGCTGACAAAAATACATAGGCGGCTGATCATGAATTGATAATAAACATAATCTATATGTGTGTGCGCCACCAAACGAAGATGGAGGGAAAAACACACGAATCATCTTCTTTAAGAACACTCTGATTCGGAAAAGCCAGAGATGATAACCTAAAATGTTTTCATTAATAATATTCCGCATTCAGGAAGTGTGACATTTCACTGTCCCGCCGAATTACTTTCAAGTCAGCTCAATCATCACATGTGAGAAATTTGGGTAAAATGACTGCTTGTGGAGGTAAATGGGCACACAAGCAAATGTGGGATTTTGGTTTGTTGAGTTGGTTGCACTGTCAAGTTGTCAGGAGGTTGATGGGATGCCTTTCTCGCATTTATAATAGGAAAGTTGTTTGTTGGCGCATGATAACAACGGGAGTTTTAGTTCAGAAGGATTTTCAAGATGTTGGCAACCATGCAACAACCAGCCAATGAAAGTTTTCTAGATATTTTGATGTGGCATTTGGCAGGATCGATAAACTGATAATTTTCCTCATCACCTGTACTTTTTTGGGGGCTCTATTGTTTAATGGGAGCCAAAATTTTGTTTCTTTTCAAGGCATCCTTTCAGAAATCATCCGGTTGTGATGAAACTTGGGGGAGTGGTTGGACTTTGGAATTCTTCAATTGCCGTGATTCTCAAGTGGAGATAGTAACTATAAGTGAGATAGTTAACTGTTACTGCATTTTTTTTTGTGAGAAAGTTAACTATTTTGAGTTTTATTTTCAAAAGGGAAATGAAACTTGTTGTGGATCTACCAGGCCTTGGAAAAGTGAGTTCCTTGGGTTAAATGGGAGGAGTGTAGACTTGAGACATTAGATGTGTTTGATAGACTTTAGACTCCAGGATTTGCTGACGTTTTCTACGCATATTTATGCACCTAATGACTGACATAGCTGTAGTGAGGGGGCTGATGGACATTTGCATTCGAGTTACTGTCACCATCATTCATGGGTTCTGTAATGTGGGAATCAATCTTCTTTCAACTGATGATTTCTGTTGAAGTGTCATTGAGATTCACAGCTTATCTACTACATTTGGATTTAAAGAATATTTACCTCATGGGGTCGAAAACCCAGTGGGTGGCGAGGTGGGTCATTGATTGACCAGTTAACCAATCCCCATCAATTTTTTTGAGACCAGCGTAAAAGTAGAGTACAAATAGTTGAAATCGTAGGATGGCGTAGTTCCAGACAGGGATGGAGGTGACTTTTGCTGCTCTACCAGTCCATGCATCGTAAGACCTAAAATAAATATCACCAAACGTTCATGATGGGATTAGGGTGGGTAGGGCTGAACCGTTTCTGGAGTCCACATCTTGGATATTTACTCTGCCTGACTTTTACACCGTAAGTCAGATAATAATAAGTAGAGGAAGCATGAAAGCCAAGGAGAATGAGGTTTTCATATGTTCTCTGAAAATGACTGCCATTTGTGGATTTTGCACTTTGTGTAGTCGACGTTCAAGAAAAGAAGAGAATGCATTGCAAAGCCTCGGATCTACAGGGTCCCTTTCCAATAAAGTTGGCGTGGGCATGCAACTTCTACATCCATCCTCCCCTTCAATCCGTAGCTGCCACACTTGAGGTGAGGGTTGTAGGGCGCTCCCCTTCCCTCAGAGAATGCAAGCCAGTGCTTTCAATCCAGGAACAGATCTACCAAGGTATGAGGAGGAAACTACGTCTAACCCTGGAGTGGACACTCCACAAGCATCACAAGTGGTATTTAGGACTCTCAGGAAGATCAGCTCCAACTACCCCAATATCCTAAGTTTAATTTCAGTCATGAATTACCTACATTATATTTCTTTATCAAATATATTTAGATGAGCGTTTCAACATAGATTAACAATAAGAACAATTTTATTTTTCATAATTTCAACATTAAAAAGTTATTTTAAACAAATAAGAGGGAGAAAGGGAACTTGGCGTACCCGCATGGTATTCCTGAACAAAAAATTGAAGCACTCCTAGGTCGTTAATGCTTCAGATCTTGAGCGGACAAGAGAGGAAAAAACATAAATATGATACACAAGATCTCCGGCAGGCGATATCTGTGCTTAGTAAAGAGGTGACCTATAACATCCATGGTGTGGACTGAGTGCCTCGTAGTTACGTGATTTAGGAATCTCTGCGGGAGAACTCCGTGGGGCCACCACCCTCGCCTTGCTCTGATCTTCCTCGAATTGGTGGTCTTCCCACGAGGCACTTTCCTCTATCCTCAAAGCCTAGAATCGGCGTCGGGTATCAGGGACGGGTATCACCACAATCTGCCATTTTAATTTATTGACATTTTATGTCTTTACTATGGCACATAAATGAAAAATCGTCACGCGGGGATCGTCACGCCAATCGGGGAGCGTTACGAGGGGAGCGTTACGCGGAAATTTCTGATGATTTTCACGTACAACCAATCGTTCCTAGGGAAAACTAACTTCCTCATTTTCCACCCCACAACAATCGTTCACCACTCATTGGAAAGCTCTCAATTTATTAAACATAAGACAAAATGTCTCTCGTGGTTGCGTACTTGTACGAAAGCTGTATCCACCGTTTGTGTTTTCTATTTATTTATGAAAACATCACAAATCCGATGTTTGGGAATTTTTCGTCTAGGATGTGGGCTCAAAAAAGAAAATTAAATTTTTAGTTACTTCTCTAAGGTTGAAACGACATCCAATGATTTTCTGTGGATTCCATTAGAGAGTTCCTAGTAGGGTCGATACGGCGCCGCCAGAACTGGATCGTCCGCCATGTTTTCAATACGGCGCGCCGGATTGCCTCCGAGTGACGTATTCTGCCATAATATTACGGCGCCGGATTGAGAGTGTGTGTGTAACAATATGGCACCGGATTGAGAGTGTGTGTAATACGTCACGCCGCATCTAAGCCGAAGCAAACCCACTAGGAACTCTCTATTGTTTGATTTATAAATTATATAACTCAAACTATTGAACTATCACGATTCCAATAAATTTACCAATATCGATGTGCGTCAGAGAACAGAAAAAGGAATCCCAGAATTCCGAATAAATAAGAATGATTATTCCAAGCAGTTTTGTCCAGTAGAATGATGTACCAATACGGTATGATGAATACGATGCAGGATAGTCGATAAAATGCTCCAATGGCTATTCCTGCCGCCCCTGAAAGTTTTGAAATCTCAATTTATTTCTGAATTGATGGAAGCCGAGTCCATGAAGTGATCGAAACACAACTTACCCATCAGCATCACTGAGTACAACATACACATCCATTCGAGGGGAAGAGGCGTCAGGAAATCGAACAAGGGGAAACGACACTCTTCTGGGTCTCCCCATCTCAAATCTGCGTCGCTCAAACCTCTTTCTTCCACGGTGTCGATCATCATAAGAACCCCTTAAAGACAATCAGGCACTCTTAGTATTGGTCGATTCCTGTTATATTTGATGGTGTTATTTCACACATTTTCACTTCTATTTGAACTGTGAATGTTACTCACCAAACAGCATCCTGACGACGGCTAGCGAGCTTGGGTCGGCAGGTTGGAAGAGCAATTCTGTGAATGATTTCCACGCTTTCAGAGCATTTACATCAAACCCAAAGTGTTTATCCGCTAAGGCTTTCCAGTTCATTTCCACTTTGTTCTTCGTTATTTGAGCTTTTTTCTTCATTGTTCGAGTAGTTAGGAACTTTGAGTAGGTAGGAACTGCAGGTAATAAGTACAAACGGGTCAAAGAAGAGTAGGAACGGGTACTGTTTCCATGATGTTAATAATGAGTTTCAAAGTGAACCGATTTCGACGGTTAGTTCATCCGTAGGAAATGAAAACTGAAGGTACATCGTTGGAAGCACAGCTTAAATCATATTTACAGTTGCGAGAGAACTCGAATCTACAGAATAAGATGTGTAGGTACAGATAACAATAAAAGGAGCATTTAAATTTTTTCCCCCCCAAAACACAAAAATAAGTGGTTTCATTGAAGGTTGAGAGTAGGTTAGGGTTGGGTCTTTTGCATTCATTGGGCAAAATCTCTTCCTCACTTTTCTGACAGCCTGCTTGCTGCTCTTTTCAGGAAGGCCTGAAATTCTCTGTGAAGAGCTCCATCAGATGGAGCAGAGGTGTGAGCGAGCCATGAACGTCTTCTGCTGCTTGATCATAATTACGATGCTTTCACGAGCAGCTTGCTGTGCAATGGTTGATCATTCTCTGGTGCAGTTGGAGGGAGCGTCAGCATTGATAATGCGGTTCTCGAAGGACGCCACCCTCCCACTGTCCCAGACTCCATTGGCCTGAATATCAGCTATCAGACATGGCTGACCATTGGCTGCCTCTCTCATAAGTGGCTCGTGCAAGATTGGCCAGCATAGCATACTCATCACACACCTAATCGTAGCCCCACTTTACCAAACTTCCTTTCTTGCAGTTAAGGGCGTTGGTCATACTCGTGCTTGTCCTACACCCATCACATGAGACTGATAAGCCGGTGGGCTTCTACCCGTATCTCATGGTAATGGCATCTCGGAATTGGTTGCAGGGAAGTTCGAGATTGTCTGCAGTGATGGGAAGGACAGATAGCCATTGTGATGCATTTTTATGTGTGATTCTTCGTATCTTTTGCTGCCATTCCTGGTCCCTGCAATCGCTAATTTGGTTTCAGCCCTCTGTCGTTCCATACGGGATTTTCTCGCTTCTCTGAGCGTGGACTGAACCAGGAGCCCATGCTGCATTGAATTGAATGATTCTCCTGTTACTATCCATTTAGACAGGTGTAGCGTTGTATCTCGTGAAATGATATCAGCTCCCAAAGCTGTTAGAGTGAGGTCGTCAATGGCCAAGCCTAATTTTAAATTCTATTTTCACAGAGAAGTGAAAGGGACTAGGAGGATCAACTAATGCCAATCATGGCAGGCAAAGTGAAATGAGGGCTTAAACGTTGTTGAGGGCGACATTGTGTACAGGGGAAAACCAAGATATTTCAGGAACGAACTGATTGATGTATGACATTAATGTATTGAGGAATTCCCTCATTTAGATTTCTCACTAGTAGGTTTGAGCAAATATTTCTCTATTCTCTGGAAAATTATGTTTAGGGATTGTTCGTGTGGGGAATGAAGTGTAAACCATTCGGCCTTGCAATAGATTTTTGGAACATTGAATCAAAATCGACCTTTGTCCTAAATTATAAGTGCCTTTATGCCCAGCGAAAAAAAAATCTCTAAAATCAAAATTTCCACTCGAGTTTTACGTTTCAGACCTCTCGTTTCAGAGCAATTTTGGCTCCGTGTCTAGCTGTCTGTCATGAAATCCTCGCCACAGCCATAACTTCTACAGTTCTCATCCGATTTCGCTGAAATTTGCAGATATTGTGCGGGTTGGCGTGTAGAGGGTCCCCTTTGAAAATCATCACCCCCGGACTGATAGTATTTTGTGCGCATGCGCAAACGTGAAATCCTTGTAACAGCCATAACTTCTACATTTTCCAACAATATTCCAATATTGTTCAGATTAGCGTGTAGAGGGTCCCCTATGAGGGTAGTGGAATGTTTTGAGATCATCTATGCATCTGATCATCTATACAATCGATCTATACAATTTTTATTTCACTTCTAAGCAATTTTAATCAGCGCAAGGACCTATATACAGTCGTTTTCCATCTTAATAGAGTCTTGGATGTTCAGTTAGGTACATAGAAATAAAAGTGTTCGGACCTTACTTGGCGATCAATTTTTCAAAAGAAAGGCTAGGTTATGGTTGGTCTTCTTAAATAATTGGTAGGTGAGTTGACCCTTATGTATCTTGCAGAGGCAAGAGTTGTTCGAGAGGGTAGGTCGGTACCTACATTGTATAATATTGAGTGAGGGGTGGACCTTTACACTGTAAATGTATATTAGAAACCAAATAATCCTGTTAGAAGGCAGACTAGGATATAGAAGTATAGGTGATCATGTAGGGGACTCCGATATCACCTTCAATACGCGCTTTACGGAGAGTGGTTGATCAAACTTACCTTAGGTGAAACCTTGATTGCTGAGATGGTCTCCTCGTAGAGTCCGATCGGAGAATGGTGTTGATCCAACGTCAGACGAATCGCTTCGAATTATCTTTGGCCGAACGAACATGTTACAAGACATAATTTCAAGGTAGTGACCCGGCAGAATAAATGAGACTGGTCAGCTCCTGACAGGAGGTGGGATGGGAGGATCGTTGCCATGGTACCCCCTGCTGGGGTCGATACCTCCCCACGAAACTTGGCTTCCGGAATGGAGAAGCGCCAGATTTTGAACAAAAAACCTGACTGTGTCAATCGCACCATATTTTTCTCGTCAGAAACATTCGATTGGTGCTTCTGTTCTAACAATAATTGGTATTATTCGACAAATCATATAAGCCCATGATGACCAGGAAGTGCCCCATGTTGCTGCTACACTCGAATCCATGTCTCAGAATGATAGTTGAGTTTTGAAAATAATGAAGAAACTCTCACTAATATTATTGTTATTTATATCCCATAATTTGAAAGAATTACCCCCTCCCGCAACCATTTTGGCATTGAACGGTGTTTTGTTACACCTTTGTCCATTTGTTTTACCGATTTCTACGCGATTTGTGGCTTTTTCTGCATTTTCAAATTATTCATGGGCACCAATTTAAAATTAATAAACAAATGTGACATTTTTTAAAATTTAGGATGTCAATACCTTTACCTCAATTCAAAAACTCACTTAAAAATTTATTTATGGGATGATAAATTTACCAATTTATTGACAAATTGAAATTGTATGTGTCAATTTGATTACTAATTTTGGTGTATTATTTTCAATAATGAACCTTTGGAATCGACCTAGAAGAAAAAGATTTAACTCCCCTCGAAATTTGTTGATTTTCGTTTCAAGGTAAGTAAAATTCGAAAATCTCGCCGAATGAAAATTTCGGCGTCCGCGGCGCTTTCCTTGGTTACCATGGACCGATTTTGATGAAATTCGGTATTTGGGCTCTATCTGGAGTTCAGTTGATGTCAATCAATGTAAGGGTTGAAAAATAAGGGCTGAAATTTTCAAAATGCTCTAGCTGAAAAACTTTTGGTATAAAGGTACCTATTGTTTTTTCATAAATTTAAAACAGTATTGAATTTTAGAATTAAATGAGACCACCCAGAGGTCCGTAAGACCAACCGTTCGCTCCCTAAGAATAATTGAGGGTTGGACTTGCAATAAATCAGAAACACGAGTGTGAATCGCAGAAGAGGTCCACGTCCTTAGCAACCAGTAATTCTTATGAAGGCACCCACAACTTCCTCTAAGTCCTTAGCAACCAGTAATCAGTAATTCTTCCTTTAAGTAGTTCTTCCTCTAAGTCCTTAGCAACCAGTAATCAGTAATTCTTATGAAGGCACCCACAACTTCCTCTAAGTCCTTAGCAACCAGTAATCAGTAATTCTTATGAAGGCACCCACTACTTCCTCTAAGTCCTTAGCAACCAGTAATCAGTAATTCTTCCTTTAAGTAGTTCTTCCTCTAAGTCCTTAGCAACCAGTAATCAGTAATTCTTATGAAGGCACCCACAACTTCCTATTTTGACATGGATAATATGTATAACATTATGTCTTTTGGCTGGGGGTAAAGGAGTTTTTCGCGACACTTTTTTTTAGCCACAAAAATGCAACCCGATACTAGTAAACAAAATCATAGCTACATATCGGTAGCTGTGAAGCAAGGTTCTGTACAATACTGCGATACATTACGTGCGATCGGAGTTTTTTTTTTTAGGAAAAAATTTTTTGTTTATTCATAGAAACAATGGACATATCTATGATCTATTGTTTTTCCCTCTAAGAGGAGACATTTCTTTATAATGAATTATTGATTTCATGGATTTCTAAAAAAAATGTCTTCATAACTGGAGATAATTGAATGAGTTCAGGATAGGTTGAGGTGGCGGTGGTGCTTCTTATTGTTTGGTCTTTTCGAATAGAATGTGAAGCGTTTATTTCTTCTGAATAAACTTGATTGTGAAGCGAAAATATGTTGGTAGGTAGTGGAAATGGTAAATCTGTGTTTTTTGCAGGCGAGTAAAGAGAAAAATTAATCTTAGTGTAATAATTTGCTGCATTTTTATGTCAGTAACTGTTGATGCTAGGAGGTAAATTGAATGAAAAAACGTCTGCCAAGTGGGTGTGGCTCATAGCTTCTTCCTATCCATAACCCGATTGTATAAATGATCAGATGCAAAGTAGTTAATCCCAAAACATCAATCTCTAAGTACTTTCCACTACCCTCATAGGGGGCCATCTACACGCTAATCTGAACAATCCTGAGAAATTTCGTCGAAATAGGATGGAAAATGTAGAAGTTATGGCTATTACAAGTAATTCGCGTTTGCTCATGCGCAGCAACTACTATTATTAGTCTGGGGGAGATGATTTTCATAGGGGACCATCTACACGCCAATCTGAACAATCCTAGGAAAATGTAATCAAATTCGGATGAAAAATGTAAGTGTTATGGTTGTTACAAGGATTTTACGTTTGCGCATGCGCAGAGGCTACTGTCAATTTTAAGGCCTTTATTTTCATTGGGGACCATCTCCAACCTAATCCGCATAATCCCTGAAAATTTCATCTAAATCGGATGAGGATAGTAGAAGTTATGGCTTTGGCTAGGATTTCATGACAGACAGACAGAAACGGAACCAAAATTATTCAAGAAGGTATGAAACGTAAAACGCGAGTGAAAATTTAGATTTTGGAGAACTTTTTTTTCAACCTTAAAAAGTGAAAACAAAGCTTCCGCTACCTTTGTAGACTCGGAAGCAAAAACCTTCCTGGACTTTTGAAGGAAAATGGGATAAAATGACGTAAGGACTCCAAAACCCATGGCCAAATGTTGATGGATACCTGAATTATTGCATTTTGAGAACATCTTTCCAAATCTAAGTAAAGAAATTATCATAAACTGAGCCTATCACTTTACGATCCATCTTGTTTTTGATTTAAATTTTGGACTAATTCTGTCTTAATGGTGAATTTTACGTCATTGATAAACGAATATCTGTGCGCATGCAACCGGAGGAATAAGAAAAGCAGCTTTACACATGTTTTTAATTCCATAAACGTACAAAATAAAAGAAATAATAAATATACATTACGATAAATACAGGATTTTCAGTTGACGAAATCATTTTCTAATTCATTTATATCAGATACAGATTTTAAAGCAGACCATGAATAATTTACTCATCTTCCTCTGTTAGTTTTACTGTCTGGAAATGGTGTACCTTACTCAACTAGTAGGTAGGTGCCTACTTCGTCTAATTTTGTGCGCTAGGAAAAGTATGTCATTCGCCGATTTTACTACCAATTGCTTTAAAATGGACCTCACAATAATTAATTACATTGTTCGGAGTGAATATACCCTCCAAGTTGGACTAGATATTGCGATTGCAATGACTTGAAACAATTTTCTTTTAAGCTGTTATTAAAGCAAGTCTAAAAATACAATAAGGGAAACATAGTTTACAAAAATGTCACTCGCTCGAGTGAATTACAGATACCTACAATACAATTTACATAATTTGAAACATTAAATCAATATCTACAATTTCATAAATCTTATAAACTACAACTGTGTTATAGGAACATTTAAGAATACTTATCGTACGCAGCTACTATTAAGTCACTGGGTCTGAAGTCGCTATCCTACAGTACTCGCGAGGAATAACATTTTTAATCAACCGCTGTATTTTTTATTAATAAGTAATTTATTCAGGCGTTTCCATGTTCGATTTATATGAATAAAATATGATTGGAGTGTGATGATGGTTGATGGAAAGTCGATGTGTGAATAGCAAGAAGATAATATTGAAAAATCCATACAATGATGGAAAATAGTACCTAAGTTGATCTCTGTTTTTTGTTTTGTTCCAGGAAGGAATCGAAATAAAAGAGACTGCATGGAGAAGTCATTCTATTGGATGAATGGATGGTAAGTAGGTACAATAAATTAGTGAGACGTACCTACTGTACCTAGCCGAGGACTAAAACGGTCAATAATAGTTCTACAGGGATTGGAATGTAAAAAAATAGTAAGTGTCCCTTTTTAAGAAAGTATGGCCACCTTTTGGAACCTATTATGTAGGTACAATATCATGAAGGCGTTGAGAGTTATTTTTTGATTTCTAAAATTGAAGGACTAATGAGGAAATATCCTTCAAAGAAAATGATTTTTTTTCTTATTTGATCTGTCAGAATTCAAACTCGAGCGATTGTACTAATTTTGGGCGCAAAATTACTATGTTTTTAATTTAAAACATTTAATTGAGTGGCGGGTTCCTTGGTGTGGCGGGTGAGAGTAGTGAGGAACAACATCTCCAGAGCAGCGCTTCTATGGATACTTTATAGTATCCATGAGTTTTGTAGTTCCCCTGATTTTTGCCGGCAAATTTCTCACGAGCCGAAAGAGTCGCAAATGTTGCTGACATACCAAAATGTTCCCATTCAGAAAATGCCTCAATGCTCCTAAAGGCGCGATTACATGAGGCCAGTAGGCAGTCCAGCTGACTGGCGCCAGTAGCTGGCCTCGTGTAAACACCACTGGCGTCCAGTAACATGCCAGTCCAGTGGAAAAAAGTCGAGCCAGTCGACTGTCGTCATGAGTAGGTTTCAGGCCAGTCCAGTTCCCCCACCCCCGAAAATCTCACTGGACTCGCGTGAATCACATTTTCGGGGCCAGTCCAGATGAATGATCACAGTCGTCATTGGTGTTTGTTTATAGTCCTTATTTTGATAACCTGTAGTTGAACATCTTTTGTGCCCACCAAATGGTTTTATCAAGTATTCCTCTAAAGGGAAAGTCATCTCCCACTATAAACCCCTTTCTGGCAAAGTTCATTATTGAGTGCACTGAACAAATTCCTACTGTGGAAAACTGCTGTTTGAAACCATTGTACTAAATATTTTCTTGTTGCCAAAATTTTCCCAAATTTGAATATGCTTTTCATCAGTCGCTTCGTAGTTGATTAACTTAACACGGGACAGCCTTGAAGACGCCACTCCATCCATAGTTGGTTACAAATTTGGTTCTACTGGCTACGTCTGAACGATCTGTCGATTGGCTACATGTGAACGGGTACCAGCCAGTCAGCTGGACTGCCCACTGGCCTCGTGTAATCGAGCCTTAAGATACCAAAATGTTTTCAACACTCAAAATCAAATGAAAATGGTATAAATATCGAAAACCTATATTTAAAAAAACATTGTACCTACCTATCACCTAAAAACGGCCTTTAAAAAAAATGTATCAACCCAAATATAATTAAGTAAAAGTTAAAAAGTGAAATTTGCAAGACATGGCCTTTCCCTAAAGAAACCTGTGCTTACACTATTAGACAATCAACGAATAATTTAAAAAAAATCAATGTAGACGTTGTTCACGGACTTGCAGAAAAATCGTTTGTGACCTTCCTTTTCACAGTTGCACGTAATTTAAGTTTTTTTCTCGTTTCAATGAGGGTTCGTGGTTGTGATTCTTGTCTTCAATAACTTCACTGTTATTGGTTTTAGCAAATTTTCAAAAGAAATGAAAGTATTACGATGGCCTCAAAATTTTTAGTGTCAACTTTTTTGAAGAAAAAAAATGTTTACTGAAATCTATTTTGGAACATTCTAAAACAATCCCTAGAAACTGAAAAAAAAAATTAAAATTGAACTTTTCCTAAAAATTATATATAATATTCCAGGTTTCTATGAAAATTTGCTCATTAACTCATGCTGCATGAATGGACTTTTAAATATTCCTTGCACTTGCCGAACTAGGTTATCTCCTAACACCACCAGGGAGTCTTTATAGGACTTGAATTTACAGCCATTAAAAAGATTCATTATCACAATAATGAGCCAAGACGAAGACATTTAGATTGACGTAAGCTGGATGTGGTTGGCGTATCAGCGCATCTCCTTTCACACCTCGGATTTCATGTCTCTACAGCAACATTTCCGCTACTTGTGATCTTATAAAGGCAAAGTGAACGGGAAAATTTAGGTAATCGGACCCAACAGAAACATCGAGGCTGCCACCTGATTGGACCGTGGTTATGGAGAGCTAGCATCCACAGCAATGACGTCACCAGGCAGGCTTTCTTTTATGATATTTATCTTAAATGGAATGTATTATAATCGTTAGGTACTCAAATTTAAATTCTGATCAGATTCAAATAAATAAAAAACCTTTTCTGAAGGACAATTTCTTATTCTATCCTCCTAAATAGTGGTCTTGCGTGCTTAACGTTTACAGTATTTATTGTTTTTCTACTTATCAATTTTCTTTTTAATTTTGCTATAATTTCACACCAATCTCGTATCGTGATAGGATGCAAAAGTATTGTTTAAATGTACGTTTCAAATTACAACACGAATGTTTTTTCCATAATTCATCTATTTTATAGATCATCCTACGACACTAATCTATATAACACTGTCTAGCTGAAAGCTAAACAATAATACACTCTTTCATAAACTCCACCTTTCTTTCACTGTAAAACATCAATTTTTCGCTTCACAGCCAAAATTTCATTGCATAAAATACGTACTTACTATTTGTTCAATCAATCCACTTGTATAAACGTTACTGTATTCACGGTTTTTTACTCTAGACAGTATCCGCCGAGGAGGCGTCAACTCCCGCTAGGGGCGCTGGTGGTAAAAGAAGTTTCTCATATGTCCAGTAGAGTGCTCTGATCAAAATTACCTTGGAGAGATTGCATCAACTTTTTACTAGTTTTAAATTTTCTTCCATTGGTGGGTGAAACAACACTGGGTTTTTAGGTCCTTTTTGTAATAAAAAAGGGTATTTTCGACAATATCTCATATCAGACAGAAGACATATCATTCCGACTCAACAACATATTCAATTTTGTAATATTACTTGCTGTGGTAAGTAATCACCACAGCACTCTATCGGACGTACGAGAAATTACTTTACCATCAGCGCCCCTAGCGGGAGTTGGCGCCTCCTCGATGGATACCACCTTGTGTTTTTCACCTATTCAACATCAATTTTCGTTATGAACAATTGCATCCATATTATAGGTGTACAATTTGTTGTCAAATCGAATAAGTACCAATTTTTAACTCTATTTTGGTTGGTTGATAGTGGCGTTGAAAATTCACTCACCACCCCAGTACAATATTCCCCCCCAGAAATCTTTCAATTGAGCGTCTTCACCACATTCCTTAGTTCACTCCCCACAGAATCGAGTACAATATCAGATAGGACCTAGACACATCTATTCACCTCACGAAAAGGTCGGTATGTAATAGAATATTGAATTGTGTACATGTTTTTGGCAACGGATTGCTATACATTTTAGGCATAGTGATACACCTGCTATTATTTTTTCTACTTGAAAACTTCCTCCTAGTCGCAGTTACTTACTTACGTAAGTACTTTCTCATCAATCATAAAATAATCACGAATTTCGACGATTCACGATTCACCTAGACGAGACGGTTACTACTCGGACCTCTTCCACTGGAGGGCCCTAACGCTACACATTTATACAATTTGGAATAAAGTGCTAGTGGGCACATCTACATTAATAAACCGTCAAGCGTATAATCATCAAATACGACTTCCTCACTAAAAAGGGAGTCAAAAAGCTTTAAGCTTTTGTTTTCAAGATAAAACGTTCAACAACGAACAAGTGAAAAGTTTTAAACCAATATTATTAGAAAAAAGCCGAATTTTTGTAAAAGTCTTGAGTAAAACAGTAATAAACGCAACAATGCGTTACGTTTCCTTTACAGGTCTTAAATCATTAAGATAGGTAAATAAATATCTACAACAGGGACTAAATTTCCCCTTGAAAGCGTTAGACGTTTTGAACAACAACGCATCCCGCAGATTAAAAAACCTCCTACCTAAAGTTTTTAAATAAATTTAAAAAATTTTATTCGAGTATCACAAAATGCGTTCAACTTGAACCTCGTACACTATCACAACTACGGGCGTACTAACGAGTAATAAAAATGAAGAAATGGGCGGGTTCCTCGTCTCAATAAAAATAGTTCATCTGTAGACTCCTTCCAAAATATTTTCGAGAATAGAAAATTTGCATAGAAAAATCCTCTATTTCTTCTACAAGTGACTTCTTGCGTTCCAAATTGCGTCAGAGTTAACATCAAGGAGTTTTGCACTTTTTCAAGAATTTACGTTGGAGTGTACTATTGCAACTGCTCCCGCCGTCATCTGCAACTGCAATAAAAAGTAGTGTTAAAAATCAATGGAGGAGGATGCACATTGGGTTCCGGGGTTAGGTACCCTCAGAGCTAATGGGGTTTTAGAAGGTTCTTGGGTGCCTTTGTTGGAGGTTTGGGAACGCATGCATTGAAGATGATAACCAGTAGGAGGGGAAGACAGGCTGAAAGTGCTGTTCACCTCTAGGAACCTTGAGGCAACAGAGAATGTGAAATGCGTTCATTTTGAACCCGTCCGTATATTACTACTACATGGTATAATGGGGAATTTGCCTCACATTAAAATTTTTTTCGATAGAGGGATTACTAATATGGAAGAAAATTATAGTGTGCTGTTCGAAAAATCAAAAAAGCAAAAAATTCAGAGAATTTAAGGAAGATTGAAATTTTAAATGTAGCGGCAATCTGTTTATGGGGGCAGCCATGTTGAGTTACTTCCATGCTTCTTACTACAGTAGTGCTACCTCTGGAAGAGTACACGGAACTATTAGCTTATGTGGTCAAACACAGAAGTGCTGGGATATAAAAGAACGCAGGTGCGAAAGTGACCAAAAGAACCAATTTTACTCACTCTTTTTTACAATACAATTCAACCTATTAGTTTACCAAGCGTTATTAGGCTTTGTATTCTCTTATTCAGTTTCTTTAGTGTTAGTTTCATCGTTTGAATCACATTATTTGAGTTTTGTGTGGTCACAAGGGCGCCTACAACTCTACCTGTTGACGTTCTTTGATACTATTTGCTGAGATACGTCTTTTATGCTTCGCCAGAGCACAGCAGAGTGAATTCAGTCAGTTTTTGTTGTTTTGCGGGAGGAAACCCTGAGGGTGAAGTAGCCGACATTCCTCAGCCTCACTCGAATTCCGCAGTTTTTCGACATAGGCTTCACTTTTAGGCATTATCTTCTACATTAATGTTTTTCCTTTGGGTACTCCTGGTGTTAAACATCATTCTAGGCCAAAATGAAATTCCGGAATCTAAAATTGAGGCGAATTCCCCATTTTAAGTATAGTATCCATGAAAACGAAATAACGGCACCCATTCATTGATGAGGTGGAGTATGCTTTGAATGCAAAAATGTGTACATAAGAAAAGCGCTCTTAACCTGATTCTGACCCTCCAGCAAAGTCACGTCAATCAAACATGATGGTGCAGAACAAAATAATACTTATGTAAATAGGCATGGACACGATTGTACCAACCTAAATTAAAATATTCCTAGAGTCTACAATTTTACAGTAAATGTGGGGAATATCATACCAAAAAATATATTCACCATTGTGTCTAGGCTTCTAAACTCAATCAAACTGCAACGATATATCTGAAACAAAGCAAACGTCACAAAATCGGTATATTTCATAATGAAAATGTACCTGCTAAATTATTATATACCTATCCAGCATTTTCATTTATAATTCATCGGACAGATAATTATAAAGAATAAAAACGAGCTTTTTACGGGTTTTTTTCCAATAGTTCAACTGTCACTTTATAGATAAGTATTAGTATCTCAATATTACTCAACATTCATTGTTTAAATCAACTTCATGGCTATGTTATGGTTTGAACAGAACAACTATGCACACAGAAAGGTAAATAGGAAGATATTGGTGAAATCCTAAATCTGATACTCCAGAGAAATTAATTTTGTTTTGATGGCAATTTGAATCAACACAATAGGAAAATATAATTTTGCTCTCACTATTAATCATCAAGCGAATGAATTCGAGAGGTGAAACCTAATGCTGATGACGAATACAATGAAAGAAACACACACCTAACAATATAGGCCTATATTTAACAATAGTTAACTGTGAAAAAAGAGTGAACCTAATAATGAAAACCAGCCGTATGTTTTGGAAACAAAGTAACTGCAACATGATCTTGATAATGAAATTTACTTGTAGGAACCGATGTATAGGAATATTTTGGTGTCAGTTTGATCTGTTAACATATTGCTGATTTATTAACTAACTTGTACATAAGTTGTCTTGTGTCGATTTTACAAATCAAGGAGAAAATAGCAGTTCCATCACTATGCAGTTAAATTTGCACCACTACATTTTGCGAGTCAGCGCAGCAGTTCAACAAAAATCCTAAATGATAAATAAAAAATCAAATGAACTAACAAGCGCATGTGTAGCTAATAAGCCAACAACGTTTGTGGTGTCATACCACAGGTGGCTCAGTAGGAGCTCGCAGCAATGGAGAATTGGCAACGTCGCACGTCAGGCCTACTACCATGAGTGGGCATTACAACCCCATTCACACGTCTGTTAGGTGGTGCTTATTCTTGTTTTGTTCCCGATTTCCTCTACATAGATGAATGCCCCCAAGTTATCTGTGCAAATTTAGCCTACAAAAAATAATTACATGTTGAAAAAGTATGTTGTACATGGGTGAGGGATATTTTACATGAGTATTAACAAGTTACGTAGTTTCGTCAAGTCGTTTTCTATCAGTTAAAATGGTTCTAAAATTTGCTCACTAACCCATGATGAGACTTGAACTGTTAAAAATCATTTCAAAATCTGTGCTTTAAAGCGTTTGTACGAAATTATTCCAAAAAATCATAAGTGAATCAATTGCTTTTCACATAATTCAGGCATTATTCAGGTCAGTGAGACTGAAAGGGTGCCTGAGTTATGCTTTCCACGTTATTTTATTTCCTCAAGGTATTAATTCAACGTTTTATTTATTTTTTAAAATGTTTATGTATCTCCCTTAACATTATGTGCAGAAAGTGTTTATTGTAGAAAAGTTCAGAACATGGTTGTTTTTATTGCTTGTCGCATCACTCATAACATTTTTTATAGCTTGGGAGATCATTGCTTTAGTAGAAGTGGCAGGCCTGGATAGGGAAACAAATGCAGCGTTGCCAAATCTTGCGCCGCAGCCTCATACTGACGCTTGCCGTGGTATTGCCCAAGACTGTGCCCACCATTATTGTTTATCTTCAGCAATGAGGTTGACAAAAATGTGTGAGCACTCTTCATCGTACCACATCAAATAGCGAATACATTAAAGTGAAAAAAGATTGTAACTTTTTAAATAGCCCAGCACTCGTTAGACAATTTTCGAACTTTTCTATTTGGAAATATCTATCTCGCATGCATCGGTCATTCGAATCCCCTACAAAAAGCTGGGGAAGGTGAAAAAAATAACGTGTTAAAAAAAATAATCCAAAATAGTGAGTAGTAGGAGAAAAGTAAGTACCTCGTATTTCTCTAGGTGGTTGTCCTATTATTAGTTTATTCAGTGAATTTTTGATTTAGATGAAAGTCATGATTCGAGTTGGGGGCCCGCTTTCCCACGACTCAGGTGGACTGGAATCTGCACAAAACAAACCCAATTTTGTGGAGAAGAAATTTTGTCGTTACAAAAAGAATAAAAAAATAGGTTAATTATTAAAAGAAATTAGGAGAAAATCGAAAATACGCCATGAAATATGGGGAATAAACTGTAAGCAGCACGGATTTCTAGGTTATTTACAATGTTATTCGGATTTGAGTTCAACGAGGAAAACAAGCCGCAACGTGTCACTGCACTGCCAAGTTCGTAAAAATTTATGTTGAAACGATGAAAAATTAATATCTGAGTCCTAAATCAAGTTTTCCACCGACCAAGCAGCAGCAGCGGGATCAAGCAGGTTAAACAACGAAACAAAAAACACCGAGAAGCTTTAAAAAAAATTGTTAAAAGAAACAAAAGTAGAATTAACGTTAATAGTAATGAATAAGCGCAATAAATTAAAAGAATTAGGTAAACAAAAAAGGCCCAAACCTTGATAAGTTTGTGAATTTGTCGCTATTTAGCGCTTGAACCGCATCAAGAAAGGAAGAAACGCTCATGACCCGGGCCGTGTTAATCCGAATCTGGAAAAATGTGAAAAAATCTTTTGCAAAACCAAATATTGAATTGTTTCATAGTCTATCCGTTGAATTTATTCATTTTTGTGTGTGAAGGAGAAATGAATAACTTGATCGATAGTCTATGAAATAACCTCTCACTATTCGGTTCCTGGATCTTATACACTTTTCCAGACTTTGCCATGAGCGGTTTTTCAGGGTCTTGAAGTATAATAAAATTATCAAGCCGGAAAATCGGGGTTATTTCTCCCTTCGCCGTATAAATTAGAAATCGCTTGCAATATAACGATTTGCCTGTACGAAATAAATATACCGAAAATCGAAAAAAACGCAGCTAGAAGAGAAAAAAAATCATTTAAAATTTTGTTCAACGCAATATAAATCCATCTCACAACAAGTAAACAAGAAATTACAAGTGGCTACATCTTTTTTTCTAACTTAGATGGCCGGGCCTAATTTGTTGATAGGGTTAGTTTTTGAGTGGTCTCGTAACATATTTACAATAAATTAACATAGGTGGTAGGTGAGGACATGAGTGGAACAGATTTCCCTTTGAAAGAATGCTTTATAATCAAATAATTTCAACTTAAGCACTTTTAGATAAGTTCCAAAAATTTTAGGCATTTTTCCAATATTTTATATTTAAAAATATTGTCACTTGTATTTTGAAAATGGATTTCAACAAAGCTTGAAAACTACGAAAATTCAACGCAAATTTGAATATAATGATGGATGATTAACAAAACTACATCGGTACCGATATTGATATGTAAAATTCAATTTATCGTCATTATATTTATATTTTATAATATTACATTTGTCTTTCTGTTTTGTAGTTTTTATTCTATATAATACAATTTACTGTAATATTCAATATTTTCGTTATTTCATTAACTTTGAATGGTGCAACATCCATTCAAGATAGAAATTTTTTTCAGATTTTGTTGATCAATAATTGAAGACCCTGCAGCAACAACGAGCCATCTCCAAAGTTGTCACTCAGTTGACACTCGTTTTGAACTCGAATGTACTCGGCCGATCTAGTGGTGCCGCTAGAAACCTCCAGAACTACCTAGTAGGTAATTGACTGAGTATGTACGAGTTCAAAATGAGTGTTAACTCATAAACGAACAATTTTGGAGTGGCTCGTTGTTGCTGCAGGTCAGAGTATTCAGCAATTTGAATGATTTTTTTTTTAAAGCGAAATTGTTCCACTTTTCTTAATTTGGGAAAAACGTAGTCCACCTTAACAAAGCAATTGAAACAAAATGTATTCTACATCATAGGAAGGAGTAGGTAGTTAAAAACATGTTAAAATCGTAGGGATAGGAACTATAATTGAGAACATACATTTGATCAAGCTTCCATTTTCCATCCGCTTCCGGGGTCCTTAGCCTTGTTAAATTGTTTGGAGACTTCTACTCGTAATTTGCTTCCGGGTGACGCCATACCATGAAGTTTTGCGGTGTCAGCGTATAATATTGATTGATTGCCTCCTTCACAGTTGGAAAATCGGCTTTGCTCTCAAAGAAATTCAACACTTGTCTTCTGGTAAAACGACGACATTTCGTCAAACATGCATTGAAGGAACCAATACTATTTGGTCAGTACCTACTCTAAACCCAATTTTGATATAAACCAATTGGAATTTCCCCGCTTACAAAACGCTGCATTTTCTACAAATTTTGAACCAATGAAATTATGAAATGAACCCAAATTTGCACCATTTTTACTTGAAAGGGTTGAAAATAACTTGGAAACACAAAAAAGCTGTTTGTGAATAAATTATTTTATTTTGTAGGTAGGTATAGACATTTCTCATTTGCCTAATTTTCTTAAAGACTCGAAGACGAACCAGAAGACAAACGTTCATAAAACAAAACATCCACGTATTTCAAGTCTATGAAGTTCTCCTTGGTTGGATCCACCTTGAAAAACGGTATAAAATTTAGTCTCAAAGTCGGTCTTGGTAAAAAAAAGTAAAATACACTTTCGGGACACCCTCCACACCGGGTTTCTTTCAAAGGTTGAAACACATTGATTGATACACAAACCAAAAAAAAAGGGTAGTTTTGAGAGAGAAAAAAACTAGGTATCAATACTGAAAAAAAATGTTGTGAGTTGGATTTATTTGGTTTTCTTTTATAGGAAATTTATATCTTCTATCTACGAGTACATCTGAAAAAAGTTTTCAAGGTACAGTCCAGAAAAGGTTTTACATCCAATCGTGGTAAATAATCGTTCACTATCTAGCACACGAAAAGCGACAGTGACACAAATCGTTTTTGCTCAAAAATAACAGGTAAATAATAAAAGTTCATTGTAAAAATGATGAAATTGTTAATAATGGAAGATTATTATGAACTCATACCGTCACCACATTAATAAAGCAACTACAACCATGCAGCCTTCGTCGGGACACCTCGATCGAGTGAAACTTTTTGTTTGAATTAAATAGTGAACGATTATTTGTCTATCGAAATACGTACTGATGGCCAATCAAACTTCCGTAATTAAATCAACAATTTTTTTTCATTATAAAATAAATACTTGCAATTACTTCGTTCTTGGATTTAGTCTATTAGAGGTTTGCTAAGGTCATTTTTAGGATTCTTGGCGACTCTTTTCATTTATGAATGAATTACATAACAGCGTAAATAAAATTATTATTAGGAACTATGTTACGGAAGTACATAAATACAAAATTATTTACAAATCATATTAAAATTTGATACACTTAGTATGACAATAATTTTCACACTGTACAATATCATGATCTCAGTAATCAACATTATTATTCCTAAGGCTAATTTTTCATAACTGAAATAGAAAAAAAGCCGCTGATATGATTATATACATTCTTTTTTCAATATATTTTTTTTCGTTGTTTGAAAAAGAAAAAAATCAACTGCACACACAATATTGCACATCAGTCTGAAGGTGTATCCAAAATTGAACAAGCGACAGAAGGTACTCATTCAAAACTGAGAAAAATTTCGAAAGTCATATTTTTTCTTAAACGATTTTACGACTATTTTAATCCTATCAGCGAGTACGGAACAAGAGTAATGTTGCAGCTACTTATATTTATGAAAAATTAAAAAATAATAAAAAAATACGGAGAAAAATTAATAAATAATAAATACTAAGACTGTCTTATCTTTGGCGGTGAAAAAAATAGTCTCAAACGTTCTGTTCTCCTGGCTTAAATGGATCGTATGAATAGGAGATTCGTTAATCATGAAAAAAATTCATGTGCGTTTATTTTTGCGCTTCAATAATAATTTAACGGGTGGTATTTAAAATGTTAGAAAGGAACTACAGATCTTTTTTTCATAATCCAAGTGGTTCTTTAGCAGTAATACGAGGAGAAGACTCCTCCAGGTTTACAGAATAACGACATATACATACTACTCTGATTGTAGACGTCTTTATTCTCACAGCGGCTTCCCTTGTAACCTTCAGCGCACCTGGAAACAGAGGACGGTCGTTAATGACTAATTTGTGTCAAGTCCGACGAAAGGTACAACAGAACGAAAAAATAGTCTGCCAAGTGGATGTGGCTTCCTCGTATCCATAACCCGATTGTATAAATGATCCGATGCATATTAGTTGATCTCAAAACATCAATCTCTAGGTACCTTGCAGTAGGTAGGTACCCTCGTAGGGGACCATCTACACGTCAACCCGCACAATCCCTGAATGTTGTTGGAAAATGTAGAAGTTATGGCTGTTACAAGGATTTAGAGTTTGCGCACGCGCACAAAATACTTCAAATTTGGGGGCCATGATTTTCATAGGGGACCATCTACTCCCCAACTCGCACAATTTCTGAAAATTACCCCAAAATCAGATGTGAAATGTAGAAGTTACGACTGTGGCAAGGATTTCACATTTGCGCATGCGCAGTGGTTAATATCAGTCCGGGGGTGATGATCTTAATAGGGAACCATCTACAAGTCAACCTGCACAATCCCTGAAAATTTCATCGCAGTCGGATGAAATGGCTGCAGCAAGAATTTCATGACCGACAGACAGATACGGAACCAAAATTGTTCTGGAAGGTCTGAAGAAGAAAAAGCGAGTGGAAATTTTGATTTTGGAGAACATTTTTCTTCAACCTTGGAAAGTGAAAACAAAGCTTCTGCTATCCTGGTAGACTTGGAAGCAATACCTCAGAAGATACAACAATACGTGGATACTAACATGTAGATTCCAAAACTCATTGAGTCATTAAAGGTTCGATACTATTATATAATTTGATCTATAGATGTTGGATATACCCCTCTTTAGGTGTATATAAAGATATAAAGATACCAACCGCATGATGGTTGGTAAAGTTAGGTAACATTCGTGGGATGGATGCTACGAATAATGGGTACTATAAATGTTGAATGTGATGCTCAGAATGAATATTGTAGGACAGGAGGTTTGAGTTGAGGCTACACTCTTATCATTTGGTGGTAACAAAAGATTATGGAGATGTAATATTCACTTCATATTTATGACGTCTAAAATCCCATTCGAGCAGTTTGAGTGAATGAGCAAATTTTAGTTTCCATTTTTCGACTTCAAGAACCTCATACAAATACATTACTCATCTCTCCAGAGTCTTACGAGTACCACAAGGAAATTGTTGATTTTTCTTCAATTTTCAATAAATCATACTTCTCGGTATTAGGTACTACTAAATAAACTGTAAACACAGGGTATGTTTTGAAGATGTTAATGCTCCATATTCATGCTCTACTCGCCTCTACGAACTCACAGAGTACCCACAAGACTATTATTGAGTTACGTTATTACTGAGTATACGTTTTTGGCTGTCCAAAAAATAAAAAATCCCCGAAATACTCATTTTTAACCATTTGTGAACAATTTTTGCATTTCTGGAATAGTACCCACATCTGAAATGATACCCTGATCTTGAATATACCATGTATTAATGTGATCGGTCTGTGATTAATGTGACGGTTATTTTGCTCAAAAAATGTCAAAAAACATATTTTTTGACCTTTAAAAATTTGATTGGAGCTGGGGTTGTTTGAAAACTTCCTGTAATGATCATTCTATTTAACAATTTTCTACCAGCATTTTTGTTCTCGATTCCTCATACCTAAGCATCAATAGAAAATTTTTAAATATCTGCGACCGCATCCTGTTTCAAAACTTGAATAATCTTTTCTTTATTATCCTTTGATTTGTATTGTACTGTTTTGTACCCTCCTCGGTATTGACATTGTCTTGCATGAAATACGGTTTAAGTAAATTTGCATGCATTTTCATTTGTAAAATATTTCCACGCCAGTTCCCATTCGAGGTTGAAAAGTAGGGAATTTAGTTTTCAAACGACTCGAAATCGTTTACAGGTTGGCAACACTATCTAGTTTATTTTTCCGGGTTTATGAATAATGATGATTAGGATCGAATGAGACCACCGAAGTTCGAGAATCAATAGCAAATCTACGGCTATTATCAAGGGGCTCTTGGATGTTCGGAGCTACTTATACGCCTACATTTGGCCCCGCTAATGGTTATCTTCTCATGTTATACATACTTGAAAAATAATATTGGGATACAATATACTCACGTGCAGACTAGTTCTTGTACAGTATCGTAAAACGCACAAGTACCGCCGTTCAGACAATACGTTTTGATGTGGCACTCTTTCGGTACGTACGGCGACAGTGTCGGCGCTGAAAAACACAGAGAAAGAAGAGTTCGTCAAATATTGTAAAATGTCATTAATAATTATTGGTAAGTAATATGTATGTAGGTATTTCTTTAAAATGTCATAGGTACTTAAACTTCAATTTGAACGGACAAAAGTTACAGGCAACAATAAGCTTTTACAGATTTAATTCAACCTTTTACAGATTTATTTCAACCTTTTACAAATTATATTCAACCTTTTACAAATTCTATTCAACTCGCCACCAGAGGGGATGGGTAAGGAAAGTAGCTGATTGGTTAGGTAGTTAAGTAGTATGGTGGGTGAGTAGGTAGGTAATGGCTGCATCATTGACGCGGCGCAGAGTGTGGTGCCTGAAAAGTGCCACAGAGTTGCGTGAGTTGGGCATCTCAGTAGGCGTACTCCATGGTATCACCGCCCGCGTCCTGCTCGGCTCATATTTGAACTGGTTGTCATTTTATAGAGACACTTCCCTTCATCCCTGTCTCCCACCCCCACCTTCCTCATCTTCCCTTATCCCTAGGGCCGGCGTTGGTTGAGTCCTGAGCGGCAACCCCCCCCCCCCCCAAAAAAAAAGGTTAATTAAATTGGTGGAGAGTTGAATTGAATTTGTAAAAGGTTGAATGTAATTTGTAAAAGGTTGAATTGAATTTGTAAAAGGTTGAAATAAATCAATAAATGCTATATTTCAGGATTCATCTTGCTTGTCAGAGCCATTTGAACCTTATAAACAAATAACATAGTTGTATTTATAACTCTTTTTTGATTGAAATTATTGAAGGGAAGAGCGCCTGTTTAAAGTGAGTCTACTCTCAACAGTTAACTCACTGAGTCATTCCTCTCAGCTCTTTCTCTCACCCAGTAAATGACTCTTGGGAGGTGAGAACTCACCTGAGTCTTGGAAAGGCGAGGGAAGAGTGCGGAGATGAGTGGCATCCTGAGACTAGAAAGGGCTATCAGGGAAATGAAAGTATAATATACAAGCTTAATTTCACCGACGACTTCAGAGAACTTCCGATCAGGCCGAAGGCTGTGTTGTTCTCCCTGGATTTCCCTGATCTATTCACTGGTCGTCAAACGATTCCAAAGGACAAATTTCAGGACTTGCAATCGTTGAAACAATTCCTACCTCAAGATGCGCATTCATTTTACGATAGCCTTCAACACGAGGCAGTCAGCCGTCGTCAAGAGAACCGAGCATCGAAGAAAAATCAGGGGCAGAAGAGGAAAAAGGACGACAACAATGACGACTGAAATGATCGTGCAATACAGCACTGGAGTTTTGAGTTCCTAATTTCGAAGTGACCAAGCTTTATGTTGGAATTATTTGGAAAAAAATATTTCGTTCTAATGTGTAGTTTGTGGTTATTAGGTTCTTTAGTTTACGTTTTTTCTAGGGACAACAATTGTTCTTGAGATTCCTAACAAGAATACAAATTTATTGTGTAGTGTTGAAACAAAAAGGCTGAAAAAATAAGTATGGTTGTGAACATGGAGCTGAAGGACTATCAGACTTCAACAAGGAAGTAACCAAGATGTACCTGTACGTAATTTTTAATTAATGAAAATGACTGAATTTTACTGAAAATAAAGAACTGAAAACAATATTGGTTGCCCCACTACACTACTTCTTCAACCTTCTTGCTGGACCTACCTAGGTCTTATTTATTTTCATTTAAGTAGGTACTTATTTCCACCTTTCTTCTATGAAAAATAATTTAGGATGTTCAACAAAAATAGGTTTTCTCCCGGAAAATTAAAGAAAGAAAAACCTAGTAGCAATACCACAAAACCTCAAGGCAATACTACCTAACCCACACATTTTTTGTAATCATTTTAGCTTAAACTTTGTTGAAATATACTTGGGGGGGGGGGGGGGGGCACCAAAATTTTAAAAAATTACCCGTTTTGGATGAAAAACGTGGTTTCAGAAATAAACAGTTTTTTGTGTCTCCTGTAAAATTTAGGAAATGTGGGTTAGGCGGTGTCAGAACTTAAGCGACGATATACTGATTATACCCCCAACCGATTCTTGTAAACTTTTTCTTATGTACTGATACGTATATGATGTACCTCAAACGAGATACCCCACCAGTTTGGATACCACGTGGACAGTTTGGTTGGGTTCAACTCATTTATGATGGAAGGTAACGGAAGTCGTTATTAGAGTAGACCACAGTGAAAGTCAATAGGTACATGTAATAAGTACTAAAGTCCTTTTTCTTAGAAAATCGTCCAAGTGAACACTGCTAGTTTACCTTTCAGACCCCACAAATCAATTTTCATGTGAAGGAACAGCCTGACTTACGATCGTTCATTAATTTAGATTTTGTTCCCGAGTTGATTGAAAATGAAAGGTCTACATCTGATACGCGACACTGAACAAGTGGATATCCTATTACCGGGGATCTCAAGGTTCAGGCGGCGTCCGTTCGTATAATGAAAAGTATTTCTAATATTAGACGCATTCAGTTCGGGCGAATTATATTTAGGCGCAGAAAGGGCAGTCGAGATAAGAAGATGGAGCGGCCGTCATCCTCCCAGGGAATCCCTTTTTACTGTTTGGAAATTTGAAAATTACGATAAATAAAAGTTAACGGTTGAGACCAACTGTGTGCTTGAGAGGACTGTTAGTTTAAAATGACATACTACTTACTATTGCTGAAAACGAGCGGAAATCCACTGGAAGTGACGCTTAATTAATTCAACAAAATTTTTTCACGTTGAATATATTTGCTTCCGAGTCCACCAGGGTAGCGGAAGCTTTGAATTTACTTTTCAAGGTTAACAAAAAAGTTCTCCGGAATCAAAATTTCCACTCGCGATTTACATTTTAGACCTTCCTGAACAAAACAAAACAAAACAAAACTATATTATAGTTTTGCCCGTTACAAGGATTTCATGACAGACACGGATTCAGAATTGTTCAGGAAGGTCTAAATTGTCAATCGCGAGTGGAAATTTTGATTCCGGAGAACTTTTTTGTTAACCTTGAAAAGTAAATTCAAAGCTTCCGCTACCCTGGTAGACTCGGAAGCAAATATATTCAACGTGAAAAAATTCAATATTATGAAGGTATTATCCAATTTAGATGAAATTTTCAGGGAATGTGCGAGTTGACGTGTAGATGTTCCCCTTTGAAAATCACTTACCTCAGATTGATTGAGCCCTCGGCAAACATAAAACCCCTCTAACAGCCATAAATTCTACATTTTCCACTCGAATTTGATGAAATTTTCGATGTTATGAGATTAGATGCGTCGGATCTTCCAAACAATCGGGTTATGATACGAGAAAGCTGCGTGCCACACCCACTTGGCGGATTTAAAAAATGGTTTGTAGTTGAGTTTATTGTATACGATGGAATTTAGTATAATACAAAAAACCTTTACGGTCTGTTGGCATCCCCGTACACTATCGTAGGTACATGTTTTACGTAACTTCGCTTCAGGTGATTTCAGAGTCTTTTCTTCCCATTTTCTGCATGGATTTGCGTTCAAATATTCACTCAATATTTACCAAAGGAAAACCAACGATGAATGATAATTTTCATTGATGTTGTGGGTATTTACCAAAAAACTCTTCAGGATCGGAGAAATGCTTGAAAGCAGTGAATTATTCATAAAATGAACAAGAGTTATTAAGTACACCTATTTGATGTCACAATATTATCCCAGGGGTTGACTATTTTCCTGCGTTTTCTCAAACAATCAATAGTTCAAAGCAGATATTAAGGATAGTTCAAACAATCGATAGGTAGGCAAAACAAATCGTCTTAAAAGTGGATCAATAGTGCTGCAGAAAGCTTGAAAATCGTACTTCCAAAAAGATACTTCAGGACATTAAGGGTTAAAAAGTCTGATCCGGAAAAATCACCTTTCATATCTTCTACCTTAGTTTTTATCTTAGAAATCGCCTATGGAATAAGGACGAAACCGAGTCTAATTGAAGGTAGGTTTCCAATATAACTTAATAGAAAGGTTTCCAGGATAACTCGAGATTAAAGTTGTTTTAACGGCTTTAAAGCCAAACCCATCTATCTACTTCAAAATAAAAGTTACATCAGGAAACAAAACGTCAACTTTTTGAATTTTGTTCTTTTGGAGGGATCTAATTTTCCTGCTAAGTCGAAAAAACTTGAATTTCTTCAAAGCTATAGAATTCATTTATTTAGGACTTTTTTAAAAATTACATTTTATTTTCGCATCTAGTTTATGAGTGTTCCAAGACAAATAATCGGTATACCGAAACGTTATTTGGCCCAGTAGGAAAATGTATGATGCTTTAAGGTGTTATTTTAACTAATGAGTTGGAAACTTGTGCACTTGAAGTGATACATTGTCAGTTTTGAGTTTTGAAATAGAGTAAAATGTTAAAAAATTATGATTGGATATTGCCTGCGTTGCAGCGGACCAGTCTAGAAAGTACTTAACGTCATTTAGGTGTTTATGGAAGAATTCATCCTCATGACTCCAACCACTGGAAAACATCGAAACTTCGATCGACTACGTAAAAATCATGGTCCGATATTCTTAATTAGGCCTACGTGAGGTGACCCCAGTGTTGGGTTTCATGAGAGCTTCTAACAGTCGGGAGGCCTGGCATGCGCCTCAGAATCGTTTCTAAAATAAGCCCAAGCCAGCCACTACACACGCTTTTATGAACCAATGCCAATTCCTTCTGACCAAGTTTTTATCCCATTGCTAATGCATCTCCACAGGGTCTCGAATCGAAGGATATTCAAACTTGGTGACAGGTGCTTCCCTCTATTCGCTGGAAGAGTTTTATGAGTATCCCCACTATTTTTACACCCTTTGAAGGGACGCTCTAGATTTATCGTTTTGTTCTCTGGATCTTGCGTTGGGTATTCTAAATCATATTTCCAACACCGTAAGAAATGTTTATTTCTTTATTCTTTTTACCTAGTTTACTTACATCGAAATCGCGTTTAGCTAGATAGGTTCTTAGAGATCTATTGGTGTTATTGGAGACTTTAAAGTAAAGCTTCAACTTCATCCAGGCAAGAGTTAGTTTGGATTTGATGGATACGATTTAAATCTCTGATAAAAATATGGAGCTCGGTAAAATTTAATAAATTTTACTAATTATATGCCCCCTATAAAAGGATAATTATAGATGGTGGGAAAATTTTAGGATCGCGGATTTCGATATAACACGGCGAAGGTTTACCTCCTCCAATACCGCTCGGTTGTGCGGGTTTTTTGCATAACTTCTGCGTGTCAGGATGAGGGCCAAGAAGTAGTTGTATAGTAAAGTTATTAATAGAGATGGGCAAATGACATTTTGAAAATATGAAAATATGACAAAAATGAAACATCAAACGTCAAAATGAAAAATGACATATTCATGTTTTTCCGGTAATGACATATTCTGGCTGTTTTGATGATTGTGACATAACGTTTTGACATATTTCTGTCACTTCCTATTTTTTTCTAGGTACTAAACAAGGCCATTTGAAAGGTAGTGTACTGGAAGCTCTGAGTTCCCAACGGGTAATTAAGGGGATAGAGTGGAAAGTGACCAGTTTCTTGCAAGTGATGCCCAAATCTATTCTTGCCTGGAAACGTTGAATGCCACTTTGAACGACTCAATTTAGAATAATTCGAAAATCATGGACGAACCTCGGGTGAACTGGGACGTAAAATTAAATACCCAAAACTCCATGCCCTCCTAGATCGAAATCCAGGTTAGTCAATTCACGTTTACAAGGAAAAGACGAGGGTTCCCGTCAGTGGAATGGCCGACATCAGAATGAATGAAATAAACTCCTTTGACGTCAGTTGAGGTTGAGTGACCCTGATAGAAGTACAGCCTCACTCTTGAAATTTTGGAAAAACAGTTGGTAATGTTCTGCTACGCCGACAGTGAGTTTTGATGATGCTTTTGACCGAGTTCACTACGTAGAGTACCAACATATTTTTGTACCTAGATATGCACAGAGCATACTAAATAGCATAATATATTAATATTATTTTTATTGTCCTTATATGAATTCTATAATGGTTATGTTCAATCGTCAGTTTTTACCCTTACTCCCTCCCCTTGTTTGACTGCATGCATATTTTGGTTAATGAAATTAAAAAAATGATACATTTTTTTTCTCCAAAAAATGACATATTTTGTGAAAATATTGACATATTTTTGGAATAAAGTTGAGATAAATGGCATATATAAAGTTTGACATATTTTCAAGGAAAAATGCTCATCTTTAGTCATTATGATGTAAGGTGCCTGAATACGTAAACTACAGGATGGAGGGTAACACTGGGGTTATATTAGAACGATTGTATTTGATCGGAAAGTGAGATAGCGAAAGCTGAGCTCTACATTGTATAAATTGCGTTGGTGTTGAAATTGTTGCCAACTATGTTACTAATAGTATCTACTCGTAGTTAGTTGTTATATATTTTTTTCTCCAGTTGCTTGATGTTCAAAATCCTGCTTCCGAATCCGCCGTCCCTCGGGCTCCAAACTTACATAAGCGCAGTCGGAAGGAACCGAAAAAGGGAGGGCAGACAATGTGTTCGCCCATCCATCACGACGAAGAACTAGAAGTTTCTCTGATTAGCCGCTAACCCGTGACAAGCACCTGCTCCAGCCGAAGCTATCAAGTGCGCCACATTGAGTTTCGTGTCGATTTTCGTTTCAAAGGGGTAGTCGTAGACAGGTCGAACTAGGAGACCGATTTGAATAGCTTAGTAACCTGATAGGATAGTTCAGGGTATTCATTGGATCGATTCTACTTCAGATTGACTCCCAGTAACCCACACTAGCTATTCTCAACATAGAAAATAAATTTAAGTGTAATGTATAATACTCGAACCAAAATGGTCGGTATTTATCTCAACTCTCATCTGACGTCTACCCAACTTCCTCCTTTGGACTTATTGGCCAAACTGGTAAAATTCAAAATAGGTAGAAATACCGAAGAAGAAAATGTAGAAAAATTTAATTACTCTCAATTTAGAATAGGTAGTGGTTGATAAATTAAAAAAAATTAAATTGATAACGAATACTGACATACAACGTTGCATTTGTGGTGGCGTTGGAGGTACCAGAAAAGTTTACTTTTGTATTGTATTACTGTTTGAACCATGTTCTTCTGTGAGGTTTAAATATTATAATATTTTGTAGTAATGTTAAGTTCTTACGTTCGTTTGGAACATATTAACAGTAGCGAAATATTCTGGAGTGCACTTACTTGAAACATACACATAAAATGCTTCTAATCTTAGGACTGGTGCGAGTTTGTTGGAATCTAAGATGTATTTTAGTGACAAATGGAATTGATGGAGGATTGTGGAACTGATGCATTTTACGGAGTGCTACAAAGTTTCAAGCTGAATATCTACTTGAGTCAAAGGAATAAGATATTCACCTGATGAACGAGAGCTTGTAAAATCAAACTCAATATGAGGCTTGGTGGTAGGTATGGACGTTCTGGATTCTTCATTTTGGCTTGTTTACTTGGCGGGCAGGCACCTACCAACTCGCGGTACCGGGAATTCCTCACTAGTGGGAAAACTAGGCTGATTGAATGTACAAACAGGAGGATCGGGGTCGGTGTTGGCAGCTCATCAACTGAGCGGTTGACTCATTACAAGAAACCCGCCATGGCTTGCTTCCCTTCAGGCGGTCTGAAGGCATGTTTATTTACAAATGAAGCCGCTAGCGCCACATTTCGGGCTTCAAGTGGGTTTGCGAGAGAAGAAAGTTGTTCTCAAATATCAATCGTTGTGGTTGTTGTGCATACTAGAAGCTTTGTCGAATGTACTAAGTAGGTACTACAATAGATGAAGGCATTGTCCAGGTTCCAAGACACATTAGGGAGGTGAATTATCATTGATAGATTGTAATGATCTCTGAACTACTGTTTGTGCCGAGAGTGAATGTTTAGTGAGGATCTAGGTGATTCTCTCCATCATCTCAATCGTAATTTCTTTGTCAAATCTCAAAGCCAACCTTGGAAGTGACGCCATCACAGACCTCATTGTGCATCAGGTCTTTAGTATCCTGTGAATGCTTCGGCAACCTAGTCTGCGTCAAGTTTATCTACATGAATGACATGTATTCGTTCGCTCAGCAAACCTTGGGCTTCCTGGGCCATCAATAAATTTGATGCTTCAGCTCGAGGTTTCTGGGGCAGCATCTTGACTTCTACGGGACCAAACCAACTCGAGGATGCTGCCTTCCCACCTTATGATCTTCAGAGCAGACCTCGCCATCAAATCAGCAAGGTTTCATCGAACTGGTCAGAACTTTCTTTACCTAGCTGTAAGCAATCGAACTAGGTACGAGTATCTCCTTCTTGTAAAATTTCGAAACAGTTAAACCTATTTATTATCGACCACAGAGACGTTCTGGTAAGTTGGCGCATCGTCTGCACCTACAGACAGCTTATGAGAAAACATAAATGAGCCCTTGAAATCTTCATCCAACACGTTCTCTTGTTTTCATCCTAAGTTAAGAATGCTATAAATGCCTGCCTAGATGTTCATTTAGTACCTTGTTGACTTGATACCATGTTAAATGAGGTTATTCAAGATTTTTCCTCCAACATGTTATGTCGTTGTTTTTGTGTACTTTCATCGTTTATATATGTGTCAGCTCGTTAATAAATTGCTACTTGAGCATTCAACGGTGTTTTGAACCATAACAGAAATTATTCCATGTCTTCCTTCATGACAAGGGCATTGATTGACTTGGTGCAAACCTTCCTGAACATCTCGCTCTCTGAAAAGGAGAAATATCTAAAAACGAGAGGAGGAAAAACTCTCAAAACTCTGATCAGTCACTTATTGCCCCGTGCCGCTGCTCCGTTGAACGACAGGTGGGAGCCCCAAACCACACGAGCGAGGCGTCACGATAGACAATTACCCGGTCGGCTGTTAGCTTTGGTGGTGGTGATTGTTTCTTCTTCTTATTTTATTGGGATTCAGTTCGTGGCGGGCGATGATGCGGATGGCAGGACTCCTGGCAGGTGGAGGCAGCGATCCGAGATGCCATTACCCCCTTGAGTGTCTTCGACTGTCGTATCTCTTCGTCATCACGGGCCTCTGATCAATTTGAGTGGGTCTCGTCATCACGGGGACCACCTTGCGGCTCGATTTCGGAGGAAAAGACTGCCAGATGACACTGAGTAACTGTACAGGTGATTTTGTACACGTTTAGTGGAGCGAGGAACACATATAGCGTAGTTTTGGAGCAGAGTATTTTTGAGTAAGGTTCTCAGAGTTGCAAATTTGGAGTTACTATTCGAAACCTTCATTCTATGTATATACGAGTATTGATCATTGACAACTACATCTTCCTTTGTTTTGTCAGCTTGAATTTGATGTTCTTATCAGACATGTTTTTTTGTGTCTCCGACGGGTAAGTATTAGACTGTCCATAGACTGATGTGCTTAAGAGGGAGTTGGTACACCACAGTCCTGCTTAATGGAGAAAGTATCAGATGCAGCCTACTCCAAAATTTGTTGTATACCTACGCGTGATAATAAGCTGGCGAAAGAGTTTGTAAATACACATATTCTGTTATCTATAAAGGTTTTAGGCGATTTTTCTGCTTACCTTTCGTGGGTACGGTGGGAGGAGCCGTAACCGTGACATTGGCCCAAGACGATACGACCTGTCGGGTTACGCTGGTGGCGCGGCACTCGTACCGCCCGGAATCTTCGAGCCGGGCTTTGGGTATGATGAGCGACGACCGCTTTCTGAAAACAGATTTCACGTTGTTCAATGAGTGTCAGAGAAATGGAGTGACATTTTTCTGAGATTTACGTGGCATAATGGTGGTTTTGTATAAAGGTATATTTCTAGTATTATTTTGACTTGAGGATATTGCTTCAAAAGGATTTTGTGTGATCCACAAGGTACGAAAAAATAGCTTCCGTGCTCCACAATAGTCGCCTGTACACCTACCTATGGTACCTGGTACTTATGGTAGATTGTTCGTATCAAAATCACACTGCATTGGTGAGAATGCTGGAATTATTACTGGTGCTCCAAATGTAGTTACGTATGTTATATTTATGGTTTCTCAACCAACAGTATTCAGGCTATCTGATATAGTTCCTTAGGCACTCAATCTTGACATTACAGGTGAGGTGAAGACGAATAGAGGCAGCTTTAATCTTTACGGTGAGGTTGGGGCTTCTGGAGCTCCTTCTTATCCTCCCCAATGGTTAACAAAGAACAACTCAAGTAGACGATGTATGAGTGAAACTTGAGTATAAGAAATACGTTCCATATCTAGAAAAATTAAATGCTAGAAAATTGGTCCTGATTTGGGAACCTTATTAGGGATCTCAAAATTCACTGTTCCAAATTAGGAACGGCAAAATTGAAAAAAAAAAGCTGGATTGTGCCTTAATTAAATGTTGAATTAGGCCATTTAATAGCACGGAATCAGTCAGTAGGCACGCACTATACATAATTTTGATCAGTGAAATGGAAAATACTAGGCGCTAACCTGAAATCAATGATTACACAAGTTACAAAGTTCCTTTCCAAATAACTTGATAGATATCGGATTTTGAGACACTGGCTCCTACAAGTCACAACCAGCATTGGCCAAATCTCTTTGTAGGAAGTCATGGCTGCAAATTGAATCTAGTTCATGGGTGAGGTATCAGATATCTATGGTAGTTCGTCAGATAAACTTGATCAGTTTATTATGTCCAAGGTAAGCGTGGAGGTTTTCATGGGATTTTTCGATGTTCCTGCGGTTCATTCATAGTGTACACAGAAGACCACTAAAGAGGATGATGTAGTATTACTGAATGAGCAATAACTTGTGATACCTACGTGAAATAGGTTACCCTACACACAGTTCAAGACCAACAATGAAAGAGAAGAATGCTTCAAACGCATCCCACAGCTTTCTGCCTGTCTCTCTCAACTCTCTTCGAAAAGAATAAAAAGAACGCCAAGAACGTGTGATTAACGGTCAAAAATGTGTCCGCACATCAATATACATACATACATTGGCATTCTCTCGAGCGGAGCCCTCATATTGTATGCTAAGTGATGATTTCAATATGAGACGACTG
Source organism: Apolygus lucorum (assembly GCA_009739505.2). Lineage (NCBI taxonomy): Eukaryota > Metazoa > Arthropoda > Insecta > Hemiptera > Miridae > Apolygus > Apolygus lucorum. The sequence goes on from CM019183.2 coordinate 19,541,271, forward strand.
GGTCAAATAAAGCCCACCTACCCGTCTTAACCGAGACAAAAAAAGTCGGAATTCCTCGGGGTCATTAACATTTTGGGAGTAGGCGTCCATTTCCCAAGGACTCGCAAGGTAGGTACCGCGCGCAAATAAATTTCTTGAGCGCGACGCGCAGTTTTTATTCGAGTTGAACGAAAAACCGAGTGAAGTTTTGCCGAGGCCGCTGCCTACTCTATAATTCAAATAAAGACGTTGTTTAGTAGGATTGTGATTCTGCACTGGATTTATCGTCGTTGAATAAAACTCATTAGGGGGTACCGAATTGAAATGTATTTATGTATTACGTCTGCACTAATGAAACCTTGATCCTGTGATCCAGGAACAAAGGAGCTCATATGAACAAAACCTGATGACATTCTAGGTATATTATTAGAGAAACGAGTCTAATTATATTATCAGGGGTGGGTCTAGAGGGTTGTCACATGGATGAAGAACCAACATTATACCAAGATACTGTCCGTAACTTCGCACGAGACACGAATAATATTCCAAAACTAAATTTCGTCTAAAATGGCTATATTTTTGACTCGAATCCAACGTCTCGAAAATTCTCCAACAACTATGAAAACGCTTAGTTGTTGGAAATGCCTTTATTGTGTGCATAATTTCGGACCACTCAATAGAGTACTGGTACATCCATCCAACGCACTAGTTCTCTGGCGGCCAATCTAGGCTCGATCAACACCAAACTCAAAGTGATTAAAAGTTGAGTTGTTCAAGTTATCCACGACAAGTGCAAATTCACACGATTTTGTTCGAATTTGAAGTGTGATTTTGTTGGTTCCAGCATGATAGCGTAGCGATTACAGTAAGATCCTCGTCACACATCATAAAAACGCTGCAAATTATTACACAATGGTTTATTATTTTTCTATATAGATCAATCGTCTACAAAATCACCAACCATACAATATGAAGAAAAAAAAAAAATCAAAAAAAATTTTTTTTAAAGCAAAAAAAATCAAAATCACCAACCATCGATCGCATTTCGGTCAGCTCTAATTTGAACGGAGATTAGGCCTCTTCTGCGATTCACACTCGTGTTTTGATTTATATATATATATATTTCAATATAAACCCTTAAATTTTCGTATGGAGCGAACGGTTTGTCCTACAGGGCTCCGCGTGGTCTCAAAAAATTCTAAAAATTCTATAGAATCTTAAATTGAAGGAAAAACAATACTTTTATATCAAAATTTTTTGAGTTAGGGCGTTTTCAAAATTTCAAAATTGATTTTGGAACCCTTAGAAGTGACCTACATCAACCAAAAGCTTCGGGGCACAACTAGACCCCAAATGGAGCCTACATACCAAATTTCATCAAAATCGGTCAATGCTAAGTGGCAAAAGTGCCGCGTACGGCGTACGGCGGACGGACAGCCAAATTTTTATTCGATTTTTGGATTCTACGTAATTTCTAATAATTTTAACGGGTGTTAAAATTTTTTGTTGTTAAAATTCCAAAGGTTCATTATTGAAAATAATAAACCAAAATAAAATGTTTTGGAAATAATTTTCAATCTTGTTCTTTTAAAGTAGTGAATAAACAATTAATCATAACTACCTTTGAGTTTGATTCTCTTTAACCATCAATGGACAGATAGGAGTTACATGAACCTCCCCTTCTAACCTCTAACCCCAACCCCCCCCCCCATACCCAAGTTATTGTTTGGCAAGTGACGGGTTAATTGCCAAAAATTTTCTAGGTTCCTCTAGGCGCCGTCTAGCTGCCAATAGGCGCCAATCTGTCTGTCATGTCCCACCGGTTGACGGGGAACATTATCATAATAAATGGCTGTTCAAATGGGTTGAAGTTTATTGAAATCATTCCTATTTATCACAATTATATTTGAGACGAATTTCAAATTTATATATTTCTTGATACCTATTCTGATTTGAATCCATAGATAGCAAGATAGAGGAAAATACCATGAGTAGGCATAACTAATCAGAAGGAAAGGATTTCGGACTTCTTATCTAGAAAAAGTTCAAATATTAAGACAATTCACAGTTTTTGGGGTTCATTTTGAAGAAATGGAGCTCATGTAGTAATTAAAGTGTCTTTGAATCCTTGAAAAGAGTGATCAAGTACGGGGGATGCATTAAAGTTCGAAAAGAATTGTGGGAATCGCGAAAAAGGCATGCGGCACTGAGTGCGCCAACCTGTCCTTGGTGTGACACTAAAGGTTTCTATTCGTTGAGGGTTAATGATTATTAATGAGCAAAATCAAATTGTTGTCATTTACAATGTATCGTTAAAATCCAAGGTGAATCTGACGGTGGTCTATGTCGATATGCCCTGTTTTCTACCTTTTATTAGAGACGTAAACAATGTAATCACTCTAGTTCAGAACAGGACAACGGTTGGAGAGGAAGAGACGTGTGCCAAGTTGGATGGGCTGTAAAGATTCTTCGCAATGACCTGTTGGTTCAAAATTGCGTTGGTCGAAGCACAAAATAGATACATAAAGCTAGCCGGTCAACGGCTGTCGTCCTCCATCCCGAAGACTCGGAGGTCGTCAGCAACATCTTCCATCCAACTCCTTCTCGGCCTTCCTCGTCTTCTAATTGTCAACTATCGGGACTGAGGTCATCCAGAAAAACGCCGTTATTGCCTAGCTTTCAGAAACGGTTTGTTTATTGTAATTTTCAGGCCCTGATGAGGGAAATATATTTTCCGAAAACTAGGCAATAACTGCGTTTTTATGGTTGACCCCAGTCTCGATAGTTGACAATTCGTTATACCGTGGGTCGATACTCACATCTTATTCCTCGTCTTCCATGGACCTGTTCTCTCCATTCTTACTAAATTTCCGAGCCAACAAAGCCTTTGGGATTTTATGAATCTCACTACGGAATCTTCCTGTTCCATCTGATTCGCCATGTTCCTCCTTCACAGACCGGCCCGAAAAATCTTCCTCAGGATCCTTCTTTCGAAAACTCTGAGGTCAAATTTATTTGAAGCGTTCACTAACCAGGTATCGGTACCATACCAGTGCTTTGTACCAACAATGATAGCTTAGTTCCCTGACCAGGAGCTTCGATTTAAATAGGTTTGCTAGATCAAAGTTAACGGCCATTGTTAGTCTCTTTATTTCTCGGCTGATAAGATTTTCTCCATTAATGATATTTGATATTTGAAGGAGAATTTAGGGTTCAACATTCATGTTGCAAACCAATCTAAGAGTTTTAGATGGTGATATCACTAGGTCTTGTCTTCTCTTTGTTGATTCTCATCACAGGAACCATTGCGTTAACGAAATTGTATAAATGAAAGAACATTTCAGGCAATGGCTCCTCGTTTGGAGATACTGGTTCTTCTTCTCCTTTCTTCAGACAGTTAGGTGTAAGCCTGGTGATGATAAGTCGTAGATCCTCTACTAAAGTTGTGTCTAACAATCCGATCCTGCATGAATAGTGGAAACTCTAGTTTTATCCAGCTTTTCAACCCCTTGGCAGGAAGTTTGCCGTAGGGTTGCCTAATCAGGTGGACCAATATTCCAATTCATAAGAGAGCCATTAGAGTACACGAACATGAAATTATCGACACTCATTGCTAATTGAATCTCATTTTGACGTTTTTTCATAAATTTCTATCCGTGCCTTAGAGTCCTAGAATTTTTCAAAAAGTGCGTCATTCGTGAAGATTGAGAGAAGGAGTGGAGAATATCACGAGTATCTTCCATATGATTTTAGTTTGATATCTTCCATGAACAGCCAAAACAACTATGGACGTCGTTAACTCCGATTCAGAAATTAACTTGATTCTGAAGAACAAGTTTCATATTATTGGAAAATTTATTATGATTGCTTTAGATCCATGAAATGAGCCCACCCAACAACTTGGAGATGTTTTTCAAATGTGTCTTCTAGGAAAAAACGATTATCTCAGAGCAGAGAGAGATCTTCAGTTTTCAGGCATTACAAAATAGCTAGTTTCACAATATGAGAGTACAAATTTTACATTTGGAGCCATTACTCAATAATTCGTTAAAGACTGGTACTAAGCTTTTTTGAGCAACCTCCGAGTTTTCCTACCTCCTTGCCAAGTTTTTGTTCGCACCCTCTGACGGGCTTCTGGGTAAAAGGGGAAGGGTTTACACTGGACGGTTCCTGCTATGTATAATTTACGTTTAAGACGTGAAATAGTAAACAAACGTGCAACTCTCTGGCGTCTGGAAGATTTTTGCGAAAGAAGCGCAACGGAGAAAAGCCCCAATGTTTTGCCGAGAGAGGCGAATCGGCTTTGAAGACTCGTATTTTCCGCGCAACTCGCTGTTTATGTAATTTGGCTAACTAACGATTCAGTTCTTTGAAAATAGCGGGAATGAGGGGTAAGAGATTGAAATTTTCTCCGCATTTTCCTGATGGTTACAGAGAAATTTCGTAATCGTTTTGCTAGGTACACCTGAAAGGTGGGAAAACGAAAATAATCCTCTTGAAGTTGTGGTTACTTATACTGTTGGTCTAGTGTACTGAATTGTTTCACTGTATCGTTCCTACACCTGAAAGCTGGGAAAACGAAAATAATCCTCTTGAAGTCCTCAAGGGGGTCCCAATCGGTCGCCGTTCGTTCCTCGTTCCGGGTTAATATTTCCCTAAATTACAGGCGCTCAAACTGAAAGCTGTACCTCAATTTTAGTTTACAAAGATTTTTGAAATTCATTAGTGCAACAGCCTAGGGAATTGAAAAACTGAACGATTGCTGCTGGAATCATCAACAATATCGAACAATAATTGCCAGAAAAAAGGAAAACCCGACTGAACAAACCATTTTTCCCATTTTTCTCCGGCGATTATTGTTTGATCTTGATGATTCCAGTGGAAATCTTGTAGTTTTTCAATGCCCAAGGCTGCTGCACTGATGAATTAAAAAAATCCTTGGAAGTTTCAAATTTAGGTGCAATTTTTAAAGTTTGAGCGCTTGTAATTTAGGGAAATATTTACCAAGGACGAGGAACGAACAGCGGCAGACCGAGACCCCCTTAACTATTGAGGTTGTAGTTACATATGAAATAGGTTGATTCACTCGATGCAAGATAATACCATTATGTGTTCTACACCCGTTGGTAATTTTATTCAACAGGTGTTGTACGGAAAAATGTTTTCAATTTTACTTTCTTGCTTGTGGTGTGTTGTGATGATCAACAAGTTTTGTAAAAATATAATTCATGTAATATTCAAAAAGCAGTCTTAAAGTGTCAGTACAATACATTACAATAACTTACACTGTAGGTATAGTATACTTAATCGTTTCGTACCGTATCAGCCCTACACCTGGGAGGTAGAAATCGAAAATAAACCACTTGAAGTCTTTAGATATTGAAGTTGTTGTTACTTACACTGTTGGTCAATAAGTATTTTGAATCGTTTTACCGTAACGGTCCTTCACGAGTCAAGCTAGGAAATCGATATATTAAGGACTCGTTACTTTAGTTTTAAACCCAAGATTCTTGGATGATATTATCATCAATAAGTAGAGGTGCTGGTGAAAAAATCATCAAAACAATCGGTGAAAACCTCTTTAGAAAAGAAGGGGAGAAATTCGAGATATTCAGGAATTATCTCACAACTTGGAAGGAACACAACCACCTCTAAAGAAATTCCTGTTTCTTGATTTCTGAACATTAGTAGTAAACCTACGTAACTCTGTTTCTCCCTGAAGTCATTGTTTTTTTGTTTATTGGTACTTCAGTCTTCTATACTTTAACCCTAAGAGGTGAAAAGGGACATTATCAAAATCATAACATCACAGATCGTGGAAACAAGGGCGTGACTGTTTGAAGGCAGAACAAGGTGAGCTCGGCAGGTGATTCTCCCGCAGGTGCTCCACTTCTTTGGCGGCCTCTGAAAACGCTTCCGAAACAATTTACCCCATTCTTACCATCGAAACGACCCCTCCATTGTCGTTCCCGCTCCGTAGGGTTGATTTTTTACGTACATTTATCCGAGACAATTCCTCGTTCAACTTCCTGACGCTATCAAATGTCTCCTGAGATAGCTATGTTGACTTCCTTCGGAACTATAAAAGAGCGTTATGCTTGTCGCTGTCTAGACGGGAAAAGTGTTCTTAGACACCCATCCTTCGTATTCGTACAGCCTAGTAAAACTGTTATTCTCTTACTCGCATTTTTCTTCAGTTCGGTAGTATACATTAATATAATTCACATGTACATGACTATCTAATTATCTCTTTACCATATCGACACCTAAGAGCGCCTCTGATTTTGAAATTTCATTTCTAAAACTCCAATGGTTGTTGAGAACCCCCTTGTCACAATTATGTCATGATTATTTTCCATTGCGAAGGGGCTTATCTATCTAGTGTCGGATCCTAATAAGTTTATAATTCATTAGTCGAGTAGGAATAATGAAGAAAGGAAAAAAACAGGAAAGAGAGCCGGATTGCTTCTTTAGTTTCGACATGACCTGTAGATACTGTGTTCGCAACCCTTGGGTTTGTCAATAATTTAATCCTCGCAAAATCGCAAGGCCAATCTGCTTATTCCTTTTAATGAAGACTGTTATTTTTGTGCAATTGCGATAAAATAACTGTCTCCATCGGATCTAGTAGGTGATAACTTCATCACCTAAAGGTTTGGATTTTTTCAATTCTTTTACATGTTCTGAAAGCTTTTTACAGAATTCACTAGGGATGAAAATTATTCAGCTGTTTTAGAACCTGTTCATTATTTTTAATACTCAAACTGGAGAAAAAAACGAGTATCAACACTGCATGCAGATACATCTGTACATGGATATGTCTTATGATGGCAATTTAAATGATGAGCTCACTCAGCTGATCAATGACCACTCAGGCGCCTTCAGCATTCTCCATTGACCCGCCCTCTCAAATTTCATCTTCCTGCGTTCAACAGGAGAGGAAATGGCCTTGGAGCTCACTCAGCTGATCAGTGATCATCAACTTTGATGATGTATAGAAGTATGTATCGATTGACCCTGCCTCTCAAATTTCATCTTCCTGCGTTCAACAGCATCAGAAAAAAAACGTTGCATTGTTTTGTGTGTCGAAAATTTTGAAATGACCCCCAGAACTAAGGCTATTCATGTCAAAAAATTTATGTTTTGTTGTGCCTTTTAGAACATTGCAGCTCAAGCAGATAGACCCTGGTGTACATTTTCTGGGAATCACATTGACCCTTTCCACTTTGACCTTGAGCGCATTTTGAGGCCCACCAGCCTAAAACTTGCAGATTGGCCCATTGAAGGTCTCAGGTGTCGATAACTCCTTTTCCCGTTCGTCATCAGCAATTCCTGTATTGTCGGACAGAGCGCTACAGAGAGCTCTAAATCGTACCAAAATATTGTACCTCGTTCTCATTAACAATTTCGTAATTCGAATTCACTTATGCTTTATAATGAATCCCAAGGCATTTAACTGACGTAAATATTAGTTTTTCGAACTTTCGAATTTTTAATTGATTTGGAATAGGTACTTCTAACGACTCAAAATTGATGTGATTGTAAAAGTGTTGTTATGAATCCCCAGCTAATCACCTGGCGTTATTTTTTGAATTTTAATTTTTCATGTACATGTCATTTTAACTTTTTCTTTACATGTCTTCATTGAATACAAATTTTGCGACTCAAATTTGTTGTAATTATGAATGTGCAGACAATTTTCCCAATAATTGATACTTACAACTAATACATTAAATATTTGGCTGTTCATTGACTCACTTTCTGAACTCTATTCTGGACAAGTTGGAGGCTCTGACGGGAACGCCATCCTTGTACCAGGTCACCGCCGGCTGAGGGTTCCCCCGACATCGGCAGACGAGTTTCAGCTTCCTCCCTACTTCCACGCGAGTGTCCTTCAGGCCGGACACGTTCACAGGCTTAACTGTAAACAGAAAAAGAGGGAAAAAACCGTATGTCAGTCACTCGCAAAGAGACAGGTGGAACACATTCTTTTTTCTTACCATAGTTGATTACATATAAATAAGGGAAAAGCCAATAAATAAATCGAAGAGTTCGAGGAATTGAACGTATAAATGTAAATGCACCGTCTTCAGTCTGCGGTGACTTCAGAAGTGATGCTGCTGCTGGCTGCTCCTGATCGAGTTTACCTACTGATATTTATCTCTACCGAGGCAGTACCCGGGCACAGCAAGTTTTCAGGAATGGAAATGTCAACATAATATCGTCTCACAGAGTGATTTATTCCACCTTCCAAAGGACCACATGGACAAACTGAGTTGTAGTTCGACCAAAATCACTTAGCGTGAATCCCCTCACTTTTGATTAAAAGTTGACAGCCAAACCACAGCCAAAAGTTGATGTCAAGATAAATAGAACAGCTTGAAAGAGACCGGCTTAATTCCCAAAACAGGCGCTTTCGCAAGGGAAAAGAGGTAGAAACTCCGTCTTCAACCATTTTGGTTTAATATTTTCAGTAATAAGCCTTTGGATTCTAGCAAGAAAAAACGCTGCAAATTATTACACAAAGGTTTATTATTGTTCTGTATAGATCACTCGTCAGCAAAAACGCTGCAAATTATTACACAATGGTCTATTATTTTTATATATAGATCACTCGTCTACAAAATCACCAACCATCCAATATGAAGAAAAAAGAAAAAAAATCAAAATCACCAACCATTGATTGCATTTTGGTCAGCTCTAATTTGAACGGAGATTAGGCCTCTTTTGCGATTCACACTCGTGATTTGATTTATATATATATATATACATATTTCAATATAAGCCCTTAAATTTTCGTAGGAAGCGAACGGTTTGTCCTACAGAGCTCCGCGTGGTCTCAAAAAATTCTAAAAATTCTATAGAATCTTAAATCGAAGGAAAAACAATACCTTTATATCAAAATTTTTGAGTTAGGGCGTTTTCAAAATTTCAAAATTGATTTTGGAACCCTCAGAAGTGACCTACATCAACCAAAAGCTTCGGGGCACAACTAGACCCCAAATGGAACCTACATACCAAATTTCATCAAAATCGGTCAATGCTAAGTGGCAAAAGTGCCGCGTACGGCGGACGGCGTACGGCGGACGGCGGACGGACGGCCAAATTTTTATTCGATTTTTGGATTCTACGTACCTTGAAACGTAAACCATCAAATTTTGAGGGGGTGTTAAAAATTTTTTTTTTCTTGGTCGATTCCAAAGGTTTATTATTGAAATAATAAACCAAAACACAGCTTTGTCATTGTCACTACCTACTAGCCATATTTTCTCTTCAAAATCATGTTTATTTTGAAGAAATAAAGAGTTTTTGGAGCCTTCATTAGGAACTTTGTTTACTGGTTTTGAGGACGCAAAACTTAGTGCAACTCAAAGAAACGGACAACGATCGCATTTTGGTCAGCTAAAATGTCAACGGAAATTAGGCCTCTTTTGCGATTCACACTCGCGTTTCTGATTTATCATAAGTCCAACGGTTGGTCCTACTGAGCTGTGGGTCGTTTCATTTGGTTTTAAAAATTCAATATTATTTTAAATCGATGAGAAAACAATACCTTTACATCAAAAGTTTTTGAGCTGGAGCGTTTTGCAAATTTCAGCACTTATTTTTCAACCCTTAGAAGTGACTTACATCAACCAAAAGCTTCTGGGCACAACTAGACCCCAAATGGAGCCCACATACCAGATTTCTTAAAAATCGGTCAATGCTAACTGAGGAAAGTGCCGCGTACGGCGGACGGACGGCAAAGTTTTTATTCGATTTTTGGATTCTACGTACCTTGAGACGTAAACCAACAAATTTTGAGGGGGTTAACAATTTTTTATCTTGTTCGATTCCATAGGTTCATTATTGAACATAATAAACCAAAAGTGAGGGAAACCATTTCAAATAGTCCAAGCTCAAAATCTTTCGAAATGTAAGAATTTTTTTTCGTTAATGATGTTTTTATTGAGTAGAAAGGTGTTACTTTATGGTCACTACCACATATACAAATAATGCGTATTTTATGTACGAAAAATGAAGGTTTTCTTCGAATAATCCGCTTCCTAGCAGTCAGAATTTATTCCCAAGTATCTCCATTGGATCTCTTGTGATAAATTACGTAGACAATGATATCAAACTCGTCAAGTAGGAATATCTCTTTCAGATATTCATTAAATTTCAATGGAAACCGTGAAATACTTCACCAAAAGCTATGATTCATCATTTATTATCTCGATAATTGAGGGGTTGATTTCAACCCTAATAGGACCATGGTGTCACTAGTGTCACCGAAAAGATCTTAGGAACTCCACACAATAGTGTCCCAAGGTGACTGTTCGTTCCTCGTTCCGGGTAAGTATTTCTCTCAATTACCAGCGCTCAAACTCTAAAATTGAATCCAAATTTGAAATTTTCAAGGATTTTCGGAATTCATTAGTGCATTTGCCTAGGGAATTGAAAAACTCGAAGATTGCCGCTGGAATCATCAAAATCAATCATTGCCTGCAAAAATTGGAAAAACCGTTTATTTAGTTAAGTTCTCTGCGACAATCTCCGAGTTTTTCAATTCTCTAGGCAGATGCACTAATAAATTTTGAAAATATTTGGACATTTCAAATTTTGGTACAATTTTTAAAGTTTGAGCGCCGGTAATTGAGAGAAATACTAACCCGGAACGAGGAACGAACGGCGACCGACTGAGACCTCCTTAACTAGTTTTAATTTGCAATTTAAAATTAATGGACATAGCTGAATTTTTTTAACAAGTTTTTGTAAGTTGTTGAAAGTCAAAAAATGTTGCTCATAACTGTATTTGGAGACTTGCAATAGCCCACAGAAAATTCTGCTGTCCATTGCAATTTAATTTTGGTTACTCCAAAAAAAAACAAAAAATGAAATGGTTTGGTGGTTTTTTTTTTTTTGCAATTTGAAGTCTCAAAATATTTGTATGACCAACATTTCCAAGACAATCGATGAAAAATTTTCAAAATTTTTGCCATAATGTCATTTTTTGTCTTTCAACAATTTACAAATAATTGTTCAAAATTTTCAGCTATGTCCATTAATTTTCAAATTCCAATTTAAATCTAGTTAATCCGGTGATACCTTGGAACTGCTGTGGAGTTCTTGACATCTTTCCGGTGACACTGGTGAGACCATGGTCCAATTAGGGTTAAAAGACAAAAAATGATGTTTTGACAAGAATTCAGAAAATGTTTTCATCGATTTCCTTGGAAATTTTGCTCATAACTGTATTTAGAGACTTCCAATAGCCCACAAAAAATTCTGCTGTCCATTGCAATTCAATTTTGATTACTCCGGCGACACTTTGGGACAGCTGTAGAGTTCCTGAGATGTTTTCGGTGACACTAGTGACACCATGGTCCAATTAGGGTTAAAAGTTGGAAATTTTGGTCATAAGTGGATTTTGAAACTTCCAATAGCCCACAAAAAAATCCTGCTGTCCATAAGAATTTAATTTTTGTTACTCCGGTGACTCTTTGGGACAGCTGTAGAGTTCCTGAGATGTTTTCGGTGACACTAGTGACACCATGGTCCAATTAGGGTTAAAAGTTGGAAATTTTGGTCATAACTGGATTTTGAAACTTCCAATAGCCCACAAAAAATCCTGCTGTCCATAAGAATTTAATTTTGGTTACTCCAGTGACACTTTGGGGCAGCTGTAGAGTTCCTGAGATGTTTTAGGTGACACTAGTGACACCATGGTCCAATTAGGGTTAAAAGTTGGAAAATTTGGTCATAACTGGATTTTGAAACTTCCAATAGCCCATAAAAATCCTGCTGTCCATAGTAATTTAATTTTGGTTACTCCGGTGACACTTTGGGACAGCTGTAGAGTTCCTGAGATGTTTTAGATGACACTAGTGACACCATAGTCCAATTAGGGTTAAAAGTTGGAAATTTTGGTCATAACTGGATTTTGAAACTTCCAATAGCCCACAAAAAATCCTGCTGTCCATAGGAATTTAATTTTGGTTACTCCGGTGACACTTTGGGACAGCTGTAGAGTTCCTGAGATGTTTTAGGTGACACTAGTGACACCATGGTCCAATTAGGGTTAAAAGTTGGAAATTTTGGTCATAACTGGATTTTGAAACTTCCAATAGCCCACAAAAAAATCCTGCTGTCCATAAGAATTTAATTTTGGTTACTCCGGTGACTCTTTGGGACAGCTGTAGAGTTCCTGAGATGTTTTAGGTGACACTAGTGACACCATGGTCCAATTAGGGTTAAAAGTTGGAAATTTTGGTCATAACTGGATTTTGAAACTTCCAATAGCCCACAAAAAAATCCTGCTGTCCATAAGAATTTAATTTTGGTTACTCCGGTGACTCTTTGGGACAGCTGTAGAGTTCCTGAGATGTTTTAGGTGACACTAGTGACACCATGGTCCAATTAGGGTTAAAAGTTGGAAAATTTGGTCATAACTGGATTTTGAAACTTCCAATAGCCCATAAAAATCCTGCTGTCCATAGTATTTTAATTTTGGTTACTCCGGTGACACTTTGGGACAGCTGTAGAGTTCCTGAGATGTTTTAGATGACACTAGTGACACCATAGTCCAATTAGGGTTAAAAGTTGGAAATTTTGGTCATAACTGGATTTTGAAACTTCCAATAGCCCACAAAAAATCCTGCTGTCCATAGGAATTTAATTTTGGTTACTCCGGTGACACTTTGGGACAGCTGTAGAGTTCCTGAGATGTTTTAGGTGACACTAGTGACACCATGGTCCAATTAGGGTTAAAAGTTGGAAATTTTGGTCATAACTGGATTTTGAAACTTCCAATAGCCCACAAAAAATCCTACTGTCCATAGGAATTTAATTTTGGTTACTCCGGTGACACTTTGGGACAGCTGTAGAGTTCCTGAGATGTTTTAGGTGACACTAGTGACACCATGGTCCAATTAGGGTTAAAAGTTGGAAATTTTGGTCATAACTGGATTTTGAAACTTCCAATAGCCCACAAAAAAATCCTGCTGTCCATAAGAATTTAATTTTGGTTACTCCGGTGACTCTTTGGGACAGCTGTAGAGTTCCTGAGATGTTTTAGGTGACACTAGTGACACCATGGTCCAATTAGGGTTAGAAGTTGGAAATTTTGGTCATAACTGGATTTTGAAACTTCCAATAGCCCACAAAAAATCCTGCTGTCCAAAAGAATTTAATTTTTGTTACTCCGATGACTCTTTGGGACAGCTGTAGAGTTCCTGAGATGTTTTAGGTGACACTGGTGACACCATGGTCCAGTTAGGGTTAAAAGTTTTTTGAATGAAGTTTCAAATAAAGCAGAGGTACGAGGTACTTCAATGAAAAGCAGAAAGAATTTGAGCGATTCGATCAAGTTGTTCGGTTGATAAGTAACAGGTGCGGCAATTGCGGTCATCCAGATTCCTCGAAGATGCTTCTTATGATGAGACAATACAAACCAGAAGGCGTCACAGAGGTATAACGGCCTCCTGATTAAACATACCGGAATCAGGCGGAATGTGGTAGTTCCAAGCTCGAGAACAACCCGCGATCTGTCCTGAAATGGTTGGAACGGGCAGTGTCCCGGAATCATTACGGGCAGTCGCAACGAGTCAAGACGGAGTGGGGAAAAAAAAGGAGTCAAGAGGACGTCACATGCGCGGTATGCGTAGAAGAGGAATGGGGAGACCGGTTGTGGCTCAGAATGAATGTTTACGTCAAATTAGAATAAACACCCAATAAGTGAGAACATGGAGTGTTCCTGGCCCTTGTAAATTAGCTTGGAACAATTCGAAGCATGTAGTCCGGTTTCTGCCCCAGCGGGTCCTCTCTTGAAGACCTCCCCTCTCCCCGACCATTAATATCAAATATCAAACCGTAAATGACAACTTAGTCGAGAAGGTTCGGTTAGGTTCGGGTTTTTGCTTCGGAGGACTCCGAAGAATTTGGACATGAGAACCCTTTCATAATTGGAGGCACGCGTTCCTCTCGTCGCTTATGAGCTCGTCTTTCTCCCTTTTGCGAAACAATTTCAGTAATCCGTCGAAGGCGCCGGCAAAGTCCAGATATCGCATGCTTCGCCTCAGTTTCCCTCTTACGAGCAGCCCGAGAACTTCATACTCGGGTTCCAGCATACTTCATAACCGTCCTTCCCTAGACAGCAGCCCCCCTGCCGCGCTCCGGAACGCACTTGCCCATTACAGGAGGCCACTTCAATGATTCGCCCCGCGTTCCTGGCATGTTGGACGTGTTTTTTTCGTTCCCCGAGTGGCCGCGGTGCTTTAAATTCTGACAGTGGCGAAGACTTAAGTGCAGCCAAGTCCCTAACACTATCCGCTCCTGTCATTTTCTTTTCAGCGTCTTTCCACCCCGTCTTTTCCCCCATTTTTTTGCCCAAGTTGGCTCTCATCTCGTCTTCATACATCTGCCGTACGACCCCGGAGTTGCATTTTCTTAAGGTATGTCAGTCGCTCCGCCTTGAGACTAAACGCTTCGCTCGTTTGCAAAAAAACGCAACAAGGTAATGAAGGAGCCTCCAACATAAAACGCATGTCATTCCAGCTCTTTACCATGTTCAACATCTCCGCATTGTCTTCCAACAACAACAACTATAATCTTTTATCACCCGCGATAGTTCACACTCCATTACATCCGATTACGAGCAGGTACAGTAAAGATACGACGTTTAATGAGTGATAAAAGTCTACCAAGTGGGTGGGCAGTTCAGCTCCTTCAGGTCTTCCATCTCAGGATACATCTCTTATCATCCAAAAATAGCTCAGTCAATTTTTACATTGAAGCGCATGTATCAACTAATTTGGTTCCAAGTTTACCGAGGTAGCGGAAGCGTTGTTTTCATTTTTCAACCATAAAAGTCTGCCAAGTGGGTGTGACACATAGCTTCCTTTTTATCAATAACTCGATTGTACGGATTATCAGATACATAATCGTAACTTCAATCAACAAGTGACGACCACTACTAAATAGGTTGACGCTTATAGGGGGCCAATCAGAGTTTCAACCAAACAACCCTCGAAATTTGAATATGTCAATAAAGGGAGCTAAGTGCAAAAACGCTGCAAATGATTACACAAAGGTTTATTATTTTTCTATATAGATCACTCATCTGCAAAGAACACGGCTTTGCCATTGTTACCACCAACCAACTTGAAGAAAAACATCGATCTTATTTCGGTCAGCTAAAATTTGAACGGAGGTTAGGCCTCTTTTGCGATTCACACTCGTGTTTCTGATTTATCGTAAGTCCAACCATTTTCGTAAGAAAATTCTCGTAAGGAGCGAACGGTTTGTACTACAGGGCTCCGCGTGGTCTCAAAAAATTATAAAAATTCTGTACTTAAATCTTAAATTGATGGAAAAACAATACCTTTATATCAAAATTTTTTGAGTTAGGGCGTTTTCAAAATTAATTTTTCAACCTTTAGAAGTGACCTATATCAACCAAAATCTTCTGGGGACAACTAGACCCCAAATGGAGCCTACATACCAAATTTCATCAAAATCGGTCAATGCTAAGTGGCAAAGTGCCGCGTACGGCGGACGGACGGCCAAATTTCTATTCGATTTTTGGATTCTACATACCTTGAAACGTAAACAAATTTTGAGGGGGGGTGGGTTAAAAAAAATTTTTTCTTGGTCGATTCCAAAGGTTCATTATTGAAAATAATAAACCAAAATCGATTTTTTTAATTGCAATTTTGAGGTTTCCTGGGCAAGACTCATCATCTGGGGTTGAAAGGATCTAAGTCCTCGTGTTGGTATGTCAGATATTCATCTACATTTAGTGAGTGTAGAAAGGAACTGAGTGTCTTATTAGTTAGTGAGTGACATCACCACTAAACTTCGGGTCTCCGCGGGCATGTCCGTTGATCAAAGTTAATTTTTAGCATGAATATGCTTTAGCCGGTACCTAACTGCCGAAAAACGTTCTATGTTCCCCTGCGTTGAGGTTCTGTTCCTGGGTGCTTCTACATTCCTGGTTTGCCGTTCCTCAAATGAGCGATTCAGTTTTTTGGGGTGGGTCCCGAATTTATAGGAAATGAAGCTAAATACTGAAATTCAAAATGATAATATATTCAATACATTGGGTTATTAATTCATATAAAGGATTAATTCATCATGTTCAGTCTTTATTTTCTTCCCCTAGGTCATCCAGTAATAAATAGCACAAATTTTTTGTGAATCCCCATCAAAAATTCGAGGAAGTCCAATGATGTTCACTGGTGAACATCAGTTACATTGGCATACCAAAAGGAAAAGAAAAAACTGGGACAAAATCACGAGCCTGTGTAAATATAAGCAGTTTTTTGCTTCTTGGCTGGTAGGTAGTGACAATGGCAAAGCTGTGTGCTTTGCAGGCGAGTACTGCTACTATAGCTACAGAAAAAATAAACCTTTGAGCATTAAATTGCAGTTTTTTTTAGCACTTATACCGTGGCTCGTGTAATTTAGTAAAATTGGGTCATCAGTTCATCAGAAATCGATGTTTACGGAAAATCATGTTTGCTCTTCTTCACTAAAGTAGGATTGCGATAAAATGATAACGGATCTGTGGGCTGACTCGTCTGATCTGAACATTTCTCAAGACTGGGCCCATAAAAAAACAGACGGGGAATGAAAATCGTACAAAAAGCTCTAAAATGTAGATTGCGTATACAAAATTTGATTCTGCGGGAATCACTTTTCTTGACCTACTGCACGCAAACGAAACTTGAATGAGGAAGCAAAATTATTTTTCTCCCAGTTAAAATGAAGTTGAACATTGGAGCATGTTCGACAGTAAAATGGGAATGCAGTAATACCTACGTGAATGAAGACCATTTCCGTTATAAACATACCTTTCCGGCAATCCCTGATATACCTGGTAGCCCGAAGAGGGAGAATTTGGTCATTCATTGATTTTTTTACGGCGCAGGGAATGGGTGGGCTAATTGAGAGAGCGAACAAAAAATTGAAAAAAATGAAGGAAAAGGAGAAGGCATAAGGGCTCGGAAAAAGACACGGAGTTGATAACCGTGGGATTATTGCGTGGCGGCGTTAGGGGGCAACCGGCGCTGACTGCTCAATTTGCAGCAGGACAAAACCAAACAAGCATCCGTCGTAAATTTGACCGCATTTGTGGGAGGGCTTCTCCTTCTCCTTGTAAGGTCCTTTTCGTAAGGTCGGTGGGGGCTTTGAAGCAAGGCTCACCGGTAGAGGCCACGGCCGGGACGTCAGCAGAGTTAGACCGAGGATTGAGGTCTTCAGACAAAGCCGAGAGTGGGTATGATTTTGGGCTTTCAGGTAAATGTGAGCTTTTCTATACTAAGCGACGAAAAATGCTATTATGGCGGGGCCTCAATCTTCGAATGGTCCTATCAGAAAAATATCACGATTTCTGTAGGAGGGGTCCGAACGGCTGATGCAAACTCGTTTAAACTGCTCAACCAACCTTTCAAAATCAGCTAAGGTGAAGACTCCTGAATCATACCCTAACTGCTGACCAAATCAAGCCCAAACAACAGAAATAACCAGGCACAAACGACTGAAAATCAATATTGAGTAAATGACTGAATCAACCAAGCCCAAACGACTGAACCAACCAAAAGCAAACAAGCTGAACTGAACATTCCAAAACGATTGCATCACGCCCAAACTGCTGAACTAATCAGTATTCAGGCCCTAACGGCTGAATACCACCTCCAATCGCACCTGTTGAATCGCTCATTCTTGTTCTCTTTCGTACGCTGTAACAAAGGGCATAATTTTGTCCTTTGTTGGAAAGAGAATAAATGACTCTAAAAATATTATCAGGTTGAAGTATCGTAAGGTTTTATTTGCCATTCTCTCATGTAGGTAAGACTTGTGACTATTCTGAGGACTTCTGTAGGAATGATGGTACACGGGGCGGTTGGAGCGTACCACTCCTCATGTTTCTGTGTTGTTGATACAAAAATGGATCTTTGATCTGCCTGCTGTCTTTGGTTCAATTGTTTGGAGGCTGCTAATGAATGTTATCTTCAGACAGTATGATAGTGGTGTTGCCTAGCTCTTCCTCCAGTCAGGAGGTGTTTGTAGATTAGACCATTGAATCCACCTGCTACTGACTAAGTCTTCCTGCATTATATCCCCAGGTGACGACTTGAGAAGTCACCATTGCTGTCCAGGTATTCGATGTACCCACACAAACTATAGCTGAATGGGATACTTTGGGTACTGAGAGTATGATGTTCATGAATCAAGCAGGTCATTGATCGGTGCTTTGAAGGCACAACGCACATTACATTGCTGGTTCAATCTGCTATGCCTACTCACTAACACGTCATGCAGGCCTACGAGGCCTCCTCCGCCCACGCCGTGCTATCAAAGGAGGAGGGCTTCCGCGGATAAGGGAGTGAGGGAACCAAAGAGGAAAGACGAAGTCGAAGAAGGAGGCAGAGGAAGGGGAGTAAGGGAAGAAGGAAGAACGGGAGGAACCAGCCTACCGTCTTTATGCCAGCGCATAAAGTCTTATGTCTAAATCTCCCATGGGCCCGAGTTATGATCTCTCATTCTTTTTTACGGCGGCCACACAAGCGCTCGCAGGCCCATAGACCCCCGCCCGAGCTGCCCCACTCACCTTTTCCTTAAACTAAAGTGGTTATCCCTTAATCTTCGCCTCTGTGCCATTTTTCGCCACGTTGTTTTGATTGTTTTCTTTTTTGCGGGATTTTTTCCTCCGTTTTTAATTAAAGGAATAAGGAAGAGATGGGAGTAAGTGTTCAGAGAAAGAATGAGGAACCTCAAAGAGCAACGAACAACCACATGAAAAACTATTTCTACATCAAGGATAAAAAATGAAAAAAATCGTGTATCCAAAGAGGTAGGGAGTCGTTAGCAATGTGCCTTACCCAAATTATGATGTAGCAGCAAAAGTTCTGGTTTCTCGCTAATATCAAAAAATACCTGATTGGAATTAAAATACAATTTTTAAAATAACAATTTATTTTTGGGGGAAAAGTTTTTCATTAAAATCGATGGTATTCTACATATTATGTAGATATGTGCTGATACAATATTATGCTGATAACAGCATACATTGTATTATTATTATTATTATTATTATTATTATTATGTATTATTATCGTATTATGCTGATACAATATTGTGATTTATTATATTTATTAAATATAATAAATCACAATATTGTATCAGCACTTTCAGCACTTAGAAGTCATGTCCATCTGGCTGCATGGCCCGAGATCCGACCTCGGGCCATTAGGAGGGACAATATTGAATCACCTTGATGATGGCGATGATGGAGGGAGGATTGTGCCTATTCTGGCTATGCCATCAGCCATGCTTCTCCTCCCCATGGGGTTTGAGTTCAGCTCCAAGTCCCATAGTGCCCACTTGCTCGAGCCGTGGCACACCGTCGAGTAACAGTAGAACAATACCAGATGAACGTTCTCCTGTGAGGACTCTAAATGAACTGTGGGTAACCAGCCCGAATCAGATCCTTGGCTGACATTTCCCACGCCAGGTAATAGTTGCCCCAATCACCTTTATTTGATTTCGCTGCATGTTGGCAAGTGCTGCTGCTGCCTCTAATAGTGTGTCACTCCATACTTCCGAATTTTGGCGGCATTGATCTCCGCGAGTTATCTTTCTCTGGCCAGAGACCACTGAGACATCAATAATGAAGGCTCCTCTTGGTGTTACCAGCAAGAGATCAGGACGATAACCTCGTTGTGTTGGGTTGAAATATGGTTCAAGCCATACTGGCCTGCACACTTGGGTCTCACCATGGCTGAGAAAACCTGTTGCACATGCGAGGCTGTTTATAGTAGAGTTGAATCCGTTTTAGAAGTAGAATGGAACCACTAGATCAACGAGTGAGAAAAACGTCTATGATTTAACGTGATGGGAAACTTCGAGGTGTCGGAATACAGCATTTTCGACCTCATTTTCAAATTCAGCACCCGTGAAAAAATACGACATCCAATTATCTTGGAAACACCTCAGTAGGTGCACATATTACTAACATTGGCTGGACTTTTAGGCTTTAACAGGGTATGAAACTGTAAGTGGAGGAGCGTACGGATTTACACTCTTTTCAGGGAGACCTCAAAAAAAGATCCGCCATTTTGTCGTCTACCTTTGTTTTATTTAGGGCTGTTATATCCTCCCCCTTTTAGAGTTTCCTGTGATAAGATTCAGGTTTCTCCTTTAGTTTTGCCAGTTGTGCGGAAAATAAGACTACCCGCTTCTGAGACATCAGAATTATTTGTGCTTTGGCCCCAGTTTTCAAAAATAATGACATTTTTGCTTGAGTTATTGGAAAGATAAGTCGAAATAATGTTCAAGTAGTCATCAAAAACCCAAACTTTACCAACTGCCATACTCAGTACAGCATATGAATTATTACAGGGTCTCAAGTTTTCAAATGTAGGTTGGTATCTATTTTGGAGTCAACCTAGAGACTTTTGGAGTACTTATTGTTGTTTTTTATTTTCATTTTTCCGTTTTTCCCGCCATAACCTGGAAATTAAGTTGAAAAAATTATTTGGCATTGAACAATTTAAATCGGAAACATTTAAATAAAAACTTTGTTCATGGAATTCAAAGAATGTTATTATTTCTCACAAAAAAGAAACTGGCAGAGAGGACTTTTGATAATCTACCTGAGAAAAGCATAATTGCAACGCATATTTTGTATAATCTTCCTGAGATCAATACAAGCGAACAATATTATGACAACTGGGATGTAGAATAATGACAGAGTTGAGGTGAAAAGGTTTGGAGCGGTTAGAACACTTCAACAGCTCGCAACATGTTGGGAAAAAACTCGGGGCTCGATTTCTCAGAACAGTGGTTTGACGCATACGCCCTTCTTGGACTTCATCTTGCAATTCATCTAGTTCGTGTAATGATTATTGAATGCAGAGAATAACAGTACGCAGAAGGTAGGTCGAGATTGCGCGAATACCCCTGCACTCGTCACGCTGTCTCGAAAAAACAATCACGAAAAAGAAGAGGAAGAATAAAAACAAAAACACTCCACAACCGAAACCATTGACGGGGTTAATTATCCAGCGGCACACGCTTAACAGTTCGCGGGGTCTACGGGATCATTGACACAACCTTGGAGGTGGTCGGCGGTCCGCTGCCCACACTTCAGAGTCAGTCCATTGACAACAATAGTGCTCTTGCGGCCTGCGAGGCTCAGCGAGTTCTGGGATGACATTTGAGATGAAGGAAGCGGCTTATTGCTGGAGGCGCAGTCTCCGGTTACAGCTGGCGACGTCGGAAACTACGTGATCAGCAGAGTAAACGTAGTTTGTTCGGAGATGAATGGAATTCTCCGATCGAGGGAATTGAAGGAGTTTTTCTCAGAGGAGCACCTCGATTCAATGGATTTCAATGAATGTATTGTTGGAACATGACGAATAGTTTCTCGCGAAGCTGCAAAAGAGCAAATTATCAGTCCGGCTCTACTAGATCCAAGGTAATTTGGTGTCTATAAACATTGCATCGAAAATTGTACATGAAGACGTACTCTTGAATGGTAAGCATACCAAAAGTGAATAAACAATGACTCTCAATGAATGTATTGTTGGCAGTTGTATTTACAAAATCAGATTTGTAGGCAAGCATATAAAAGTTCATCTCCAGTTAACGACTTGAGTTCAAGAAGTCTCAAGAAGGCAGTACTACCACTCTTCGTTTCTTTGGTCCTCTATAAGCTGTGAACCAGATTTCAGCTCCCTACAGTGAACAGTAGATATCGCACCTTTGCTTGTTGAGTAAAACTCTAAATTTGACTTTTTTGCATTTCTTTTGAGTTAATGATATCGAAGGATTCAGAAAAACGAGCTCTATCGATCTGAAAGAACTGTCACAACTCCAGGGACTCCGATTGCCATCAGGATGCAGTTAAAATGCTGTTGAGAACTCACCTCAACTCCCCACCAACACGTTATTACTTCAGTTTTGACTCAGCTGCCATACGGGCACCACGCACTTTTTAAGATTTCGAAAGTTTTTACATGAATTGTTACGGTGTTCATAACTGAAATGACGTATCTGAAGTGTATTATTTTGAGTTGAGACGCTATGAATGATTGGAGTAGCACTTTTTTCGAAATAATACAGAGATCAATGCCTAGATATCAAGATCAATCATTAAACCAGTCATAACTCGGAAAGTGAGAATTTTCCCACGTTTAAAATTATTCATCAGTGAGACACACTAAAGAATAGTTCAATTTTAATTTTCAAAAGCTATCTCATACTAGAGAATGAATGTTTCTCTCGTTTCCTGAAAAATGAGGATATTTGAGTTGTAGCACTTGTTAAGCAAAGGATATGTAAATATCTGCATAAGTTCATCGCTCATACAGATAATCTGACTCAAAATTTTATAAATACGTGAACTTACTCGAAACTTAAAAGCATATCGACTGAAGCGCAAAGGCGCTATGTCCAAAAATGGAGTTTTGAGAAAAACGCAAAAGAAGTTTTCACCAGTGCACAATTCCTAAAATAATGGCTAAATGACTAAATTCTTTAATTTCTTCAAGAAATTTTCAAACTATATTCTTCAAGAAAGTCAATAATAGTTTTGTTGAATTTGAGTATTTCTGAAATTATAAAAAATGAAAAATGTAGAAGATGGATGGACTTAGCGCCTTTAAGGTATCGATATTGTCGGCACCATTGTAGTAGGAAGAGTAATTTTATCCTCCTGTATCTTTTGATGTTTCTGGTGTCGCCTAGAATGTTATCAACATGGATTTTGATGGATACATGAACAATTGAATTGACTTTTGATGCTACATTTCAAGGATTCATGCAAAAACATGGACTGACGTCACCAGAATGTCCGAATTTATTCGGCATGGGGGGGGGGGGGGGGGCTCGACAGATAGGACCTACAATCATATCTCAAAGTGCTTCAGAATATAGATTCACAAATTCTTCTGAATTAGCCACAGTGATTCCACAAGATAAAGTGCCAAATCGAAGACTACAAATGCCAGAATTTATTAGAGTGCAATGTCTCATAATCCAACCGTTGCGAGTAACTGTCGGTCCGGTGTCCTCAAGTCCAGAAAAGAGAGGGTTCCTGGTTAAGATGGAAGGATCTTGCTCTCCCGGGTGACTCCCTTAAGAGAGATCGAGTTTTTTCGCCGCGGCGTTGCACCTGGACACAAATACCACTGGGACGTCCCCGCCGTACATGTCTAGCGCCTTCTTTCCTTCTCGTCTTCTCCGGTCTCTACGTCCTTCCAAAACGAAAAGGGAAGACCTAAAAAGATCGGGTGCTCTTCGCCGGGCCTCAGCGGCCTCTGGACCTTAAAAGAAGCCGCATGCCACCCACATACACCGCGATTAAACCTTGTCAGAACACATGTAGAGAAGGCGCCTCCTCAAATAACTTGCCATTTGACTCAAACCATTCTCAGATCCCGCAAAAACGTCGAAAGATGAAATTTTTCATCAGAGAAAGATCCGCTCGTTTGAAATTTGGCTAAGTAAAGTCGGATGGTAACCTGTCAAGCCAAATTGATGCTGCAGTTGCCCCCCTTATTTAACCACAAATATAAGCTTTGAAGGTAAACACATCTCCAATGGCAGTTGTATAAGAGTGAGGGATGAAAATTTATTTACATCAGCTTGGAGATCATTAGACATGGCTAGGAGGAAGTCAGATCAGCCGTGGCCTAACCTAATCAGTCTCTTTACATCCATAAGCGTTGCAATTTGGTTGACGGTAGGTTCCTCTTACAGCAAATGCATACCATCATTGGAAGGAAAGAATGTTGAATAATAATCGATCCTCAGGTAGGCTACACAAATCGTGGAATACCGTAACATCTCCAAAACTCTAAATTGTGGGAAATTGCGGAATTTCGATTGTTTTGAATTCCGACTCCATTCTTGATCCATTATCTTCTAATATCGCCTCTATTCCGATGGGACAAAGAAAAGAGATTTTGTCATTACTGGTTCACAATATCAGAAAATTTATGAAATACCATCTCCGGACAGCGATGACTATTTCCTGTTACATATTACAGCTTTTCTTGGATGATTATTTCATTCAAAGGGAATAACAGCCTAAGAGCTTTGAATAAAAATAAACTCAAAATAACCAAAATTTGAGATGATACAGTACCTATATTCTACGACGAGTGCCAGTTTAGTAAGATTCAGTAGAAAAATTCAGATTTTTTTGGAGGTGGGTGTTATCAATTTTACTACTGCTACCAGAAGGAAGTGCGTATATTAATATCGCATTATTGCAATAATCATTCTGTAAAAAAACAAAAGGTAAAAAGTCATAGTGAGTTTATAGAAACTTAGTGAGTCTTTTTCAATATTTCGGTAGCTAAATTGAAAGTGTTTCACAATCTTGTACGTGTTAACTGCCGAAAAGTGGTCAGAAACACGATAGTGACTAGTTGGCAAATTAAAAGTAACTCAGAAACTCGATGTGGATCAAACTCTTCTTCTTCTCAGGCTATTATAACAAGTTCAAGCTCATTTTAATAAAAAGTTCAGTTCATCTTGTGAATGCGAAGGCGAATGACTTCTACCATTTTCCGTAGTTTGGTATTTTACTGATCGCACTTTTTGGTTGCTGAATTGGATTAGAAAGAGTTACGACTGCAGGAAGTACCTAGTTAGGAACTCTACTACATTTTGTTGGGAGATTACTTCGCGACATAATCCAAGTAATATCATAATCAAACGAACAAAAATTCAACTCGTAAACACATAATCTTAACATTATCTCACGCTTTGAAAAATGTGTTCATTTTATTTTAATGAATTTATGGTATAATCGGTCAGAGAGTTCGTGGCAGTTGAGGCAAAAAAATCGAACTCTTCATAAATTCCATCTTTTCTGGATTTACAGGAGAAATATTGGAAAGTTATCAACTTCAAATTCAATTTTTAAATGTATTGCGGAAGCCGAAAGTGACCCATGAAACAACCAGTGTACAAGGAAATCACTTATTTTTAATGATTTACGCTTGTAAAATGTACCTACCTACTAAATTTCAAATTGTTATGAACCAAATTAATATTATTAAGCTACCAACAAGTTACAATACCACCAGGCGAAAATTGCACATCAAACGAACAGTTCACAAAAGGCCATTCAAATGATTCAACTTTAACAAACCACAACTACAACAGAACCAGAGTTACTGTTGAGGAATCGTGTGGATTCATACATGAGCTATCAAGTATACGCAGCTACTTAAGAGTCAGAAGACAATTTATGATCTCCTATGTTCATACCATCAAGAAGAAGGGGGTTCCGGTAGCCGTGATCGTTCGCCAACGCGTTTCGGGGCCGAGATAAGAACCGATCTCTGCGGGAAAGATCGTGAGTTCGAGTCTCGGTCACCGGGCATGTTTTTGAGCATTTGCGGCTCGCTGCCCCCCTCGTCCCAACCCAGGGCGGTAAGGCAATGGGAAGCCAAGAGCGAAATCATAAGAACAAATTCTGATCTTCCCTTTGGAAGACAGCTGATGACGTCCTCGACGCCAGGAATAGCAGTTGGACGAAAATTCAACCTGAAACGGTTGTTTACCCTTATTACCTTACCTACCATCAAGAAGAAGGAAATAGAGAATAGAATGGATATCTAGATGATCATCATGAATTGTACTACTATCATAGCATATTACTTAATAGGTAGCTTGTGATTATTACTTAATTGTGTTTGTTTATTTATTCATGCAAAGGGTGGGGGGGAGTGTGGTAACAGAATGACAGACTCTCTCCAATGCGACTCAGAGAGGTATAACAGGGTGTCCCATGTTAACGACCGGAAAACTTCGGGAGTCGATTCTACATCTAATTTAAGCAAGAAAATGTCTCTTAGCAATCATGTATGGATTACCCTGTACAATGGAATGCCTTCAGGGTGCACTAGGCTACTGAGAAGGTTTTATCGAAAACTCTCTCCCCACTTCTAGCAACGCAGAGAAGATCGGTGTAAACCACCAGAAATAGTTTATGGAGATATCACTTCCAGGGGTCGGCTTCACAATAGCACATTATATATCAAGTATCTTTCGTTTCCAGTGGGAAGAAACGGCAGAAGTCCGTTGTTATTTGACCTACCGTCATCAGGTGATGTCGAAGTTCGCAGAGACCTGTTACAGATCACGGCCCTGCATGGTTATCAGTTCAGCAGCCTTTTCATTAGTGTCAGGCCTAAGAGCTATAATTTTGTTCCCAATTGTTAACCATAACCACGATCTGTAGATAGGTAGCTTTTCGTGGTTCCCAGAAGTGGTGCTCTTCTGATCAAGGACTCTTTTGGGAACTTTTTTTTAAATATTCTTTATTGCACCAATTATAACTTATCAACTATATTATTTTGAAAATATGGACAAATATCCAAAACTAGATACATCACTGAGTTTTGTTGATTATGGTGGATGTTTCACTTCACTGCTTCACAAGTAAGCTAGGTCAAGTGGTTTGGTACGCTTCAGTCTTCTGATGATATCACTTGTATCAAGGAGTTGGACAGCTTCCTCGTTGATGTGACATCTTAGCCGCTATAGGTGTCTCGCAGCTTGTCGCTTTATAGCATCGTTTCGATCCGAAGCTCATGATGGAGACGTTCGTTTCGAAAGTACCAAGGTGCATTGACAACCGTTCTTAGCACATTGTTCTGGAATCTTTGGATAATGTCTCGATTTGACTGAACTCCATAAGTCCAGACTGATTAAAGGACTTGGCTGTACAATGTAAGCTTGTTCTGGATTGACAACTTCGACCGTCTCCCCATCAGCCAATGCATTTTTCTGAATTTTAGAAGTTCTTCCTTCTTTTTTTTTTGACATGGGCTTTCCATCAAGTTTGGCGTCTAGTGTCATGCCTAGGAATTTGGCTTCATTAGCATTCGGAATAACTTTTCCCATGAAGTACCGGAATATATTCGATTCTCTTGTTAGTGAAATCGACATGTACGGTCTGTGTTAGTTTCATTTATTTTGCTTCTCCATTTTGCTGCCCACTTTTGTATGCTGGATATTGATTGATGTAACTTTTGGGAACATGATCAGCAATTTCATTACTCTCAAGAATTTCATGTCCGGAAATCTAGAAAATTTTGACCTATAAAGTTAAATGAGTTTCGTTTTCATTAGCTAAATCCCATACTTTTTGGAAAAAATGTTACCTTCGAACCATGAAATATTTAGAGTATTGGGAGTAGAAGAGGATTGTAATGAAACTTTGAAGTTTCAAACACCTCTCCTCCTTATCCTAGGACTTTGCCACTGGAAGGATTACGATTACCTACACGAGCGTCAACGTATAACCATGACAAATACAGGCTTCTACCCAAAAATGAAAAATACCTCACAGAAAACACATAAAATACCGTGAAAGACAGACCGAGTGGGAGAATACAGTCCGGAGAGGTCGTGGCCGCCTCCAAGGCTGCGTGTCAACGCACGGTGTCGTTGGTCCTTCTCATTGCACCCAAACAATCGTCACGGCCGTCTCCCACGGCGTCTTTCCCAACTCGAAATTAATCATTGGATAATTAACGGCCATCGGGAGGCTCCCTTTTTGGCACCGGACCCAAAAATCCCCAGTCGAGAGGTCCCCCGCCTATAGAAAACCGCGTTTGTCTCCCTCCAGCCTCCCGTTTTTAGGACGTCCCACAGTAAGACTTGGGCGTCCTTATGCGATCGATCTGGGGTGAAGTTGGACAACACTCACCAGAAAAAAAAAATAACCACACAGTAATCCGTTTTAGACCATTCTGAATCCAAATCCGCGAAAAAAACCATAGGTGTATGTCTGTGTGTGTGTGTGTGTGTGTGTATGTGTGTGTGTGTGTGTGTGACAAAATCTTGTGTCGTCTGCACAGCCCTTAGTTCTCAACCGATTTTCCTGGTTCTTTTTTTGTTCGTCGCGAAAAATTATCTAGTTGTGCACTACGTCGCCGGAATTTCGAATTTTGCCTTTTAAGGAGGGGGAAGGGGGGGTTAATGCTCAAAAAACGTGCGTTTTTGGGCATAATCTTGTGTCGTCTGCCCAGGCCTTAGTTCTCAACCGATTTTCGTGGTTCTTTTCTTCTTCGACGCGAAAAACTATCCAGTTGTGCACTATGGCGTCGGAATTTTGAATTTTGCTTTTTAAGGGGGGGAAAGAGGGGGTTAATGCTTAAGAAACGTGCGTTTGCGGGGGTAATCTTGTAAAATCTGCCCAGGCCTCAATTTCCAACCGATTTGCGTGTTTCTTTTTTTGTTTGACTCAAATAACTTCCGAGTAGTACATGATTTTACCAGAGTACCAAAATTCGCAAGGGGGGGATGGGTGGGGGTATAATATTCACAAAATATCAGATTTGTCAATATTTCGGTTCCTTTACTGTTTACTAATTGTACCCAACCTTTGAAATTGAGGAAAAATTCTCATTATACCTCTGGATTTTCATGAACTATTCTCTGTGCCACCATGGAACTAATAGTGGTGCCACCATGGGGCCAGGACACCATAAACCGCATATTTCGTGGTTTTTTTCTTTTTTTTTTTTTGTTTGTGTTTCACCTTGAATACGGACGTTAACCTCGACGGACTGCCTATTAAAACTAATAGATGAAACCTCAATGTTAAGACGTATTTCCGTTTTGGTGCCAGACTGGCACCATTGGTGAGTGGGAGGGGGGGGGGGGGGAGGTGAACTCGAATTCGCATGTTGGGTATCGTAGATCATGGATTTTAAAATGCTCTTCAGATTCGAGGCTCCCACGCCGCTAGAAATGTTAAGGTGGATAATGGTGGGGGCGTCAGTATTTCTTGCCTAAAGTAATAAATAAATTACATTGAGTGAAACAGTTTTATCACTTAACAACTGGTTAAACTGATCTAATACTTATCCAATGGGACGTCCCCTGGAATGCATGCATTACTAAACAATATGTTTATCGATATTTTATTGAAATCGTAAACTCCCGACGTCGGGTTTTCGGTCCGACACAGGATTTACGGGTGTTTATAAAGTGGTTCGGTATTATAGGTCTTTCGGTACGTCCTCGTTTTGATTCTTAGAAACCGACACTTACCTCGAAGGAGGCTTTTTGGGCTGGTTTCCAATATTGTTTAATGCCAATTTTCAATATTGGAAGCGTAAAATTAGTTTCAAAGTGTTCGATGGTATTGAATGAAGTTGTTCTACAATGAACCGAAAGAAGGTTTATGATTCCCGATTGTGAAAACTACGATCGCCTCAATTGTTGCAGAGATCATGCGAAAACAATAAATCATCGCTCCAAAACAATACCCTAAAATGGCGATTTCTCCTCCATTTTTGAATGTAAACCGTTAATATTTTGGGTTAATATTCTCTATGCTTGTTTGTACAATACTACCCCCAGAAACCCTGGATTAATATGAAACTGCTTGTGCAATTAGTTCTTCTCTCCTCCTTGCCACTTTTTGAAAATCGATATGTCCCATTTTGAAAAAACACTCCTCAATTGCATTTTCTGGGCGAGCCAAAACGTAGAAATCTCTCGTTATCATTGTTACTGTAGCACCTAATTGTCCGATTTCACTCCAATCAGAGGGTAGTTTAGTTCTGATGAAGATAATCTAATCAAGGTTGAATCATCCACTTATAGATACGAGGAGCCTAGGAGGAGGAAAACGTTAAATAAGCATCGAGAGTGTTCTTCGGCATTTTCAAAGAAAACGACGAACCGAAAGGAGTTATGTGATTCCCAACTGTGAAAACAACGATCGCCTCGATTGTTTGTTCGATTTGGACAAATACTGACCCAGAACAAGGAAAGAACGTCGACCGACTGAGACCCCCTTGAAATGGCGATTTCTCCTCCATTTTTGAATGTAAACCGTTAATATTTTGGTTTAATATTCTCTATGCTTGGTTGTGCAATACTACGCCCAGAAACTCTGGATTAATATGAAACTGCTTGTGCAATTAGTTCTTCTCTCCTCCTTGCCACTTTTTGAAAATCGATTTGTCCCCTTTTGAAAACATGACACTCAGCTATGTCCGACATAGTCCTCATGCTCCATAATCGATATGGGAAGAGGAACACGTTTCGATTTCGCGTTCGCCATTTCTGTTTTGTATTAATTTATTATAATATATTATGTATTATTACAACTTTTTACGAGTAAAATTCGAACTGGCATTATGTTTGGATATCGATTTTTTTAAAACTATGCAAAACATATTCGATATCAGTATTTTTCTTTCGACATCACTGATATTGATCAAAATATGCCAAAACTTATTCGATATCAGTGAAATTAGTATTCTTTTCGATTTTTCTTTCGATATTCTATCGGTATCACTGAAATTGATGAGATAACTCACTGTGTTGCGTAGAGAACTATCAACTGTTTTGATGCTTGGGTACATAGGCTAACAACCTTACTTCACTACTTTGTTGTGTAGTGGTTGACATGAAAATGTCCCAATGTGTTGCAGACTCGTATGCAAGCATTAAAGTTATCAAAACCGGATAACTTCAAAATGTCAGAAGTCCGGAAAAATTCTAGTTTAATGTTGTAATTTGATACTTTGATAAACTTAATGTTCAAAAACGAACTAAAACCAAATCGATTTTTAATTTTAAAAACTCAGAAAATCTAATGAAACATTTTAATTAAGTCAAATTTCCAACTAGTGTGTTTTATTATCCCCTTTTATCCTACTTGCCACCCCCCTTTACTTCAACTGTAAGCAAGTAAATAGAATACGAAAGTGTTGTTGAGTGAGTTTTATAGAATAATTTCTGGATAACAGTTCATATTTGCAGCAGAATTAGTTTAAAAGACTTACAAACTCCATTTTCAATTTTAAAATCAGATATAAGATTTTGTTTTTGGCCATATCTAGACGAAGACAAGTTGAATCGGTCCAAAATTTGGGGGATAAATTGGGGGCTTATTAACAAAATGGGTATGCTTTGGGGAGATCAAAAATTGCCATCTGATGCAATTTGACTCTGGCCTCTCCTGTAAAATTTAGTTCCATGGATTTGTCCGCTTTTGATCCCAAACAAATTTTGTTTTATTTTCCACATTAGGCAACTTTCCCTGTTAGTTGTCATTGACGTCCGTCTATTACTTTACTATGTCAACGTATTACTCATGTTTTATGGCCATGCAGTCGTTGTAGGTTGACGGTGCTACCTAGATGGTTAGATTATAAATGCTTGCATACGAGTCTGCAACACATTGGGACATTTTCATGTCAACCACTACACAGCAAGGTAGTGAAGTAAGGTTGTTAGTTCATGTACCCAAGCATCAAAATAAGAAAACAGTTGATTGTTCTCTACGCAACATAGTGTTTATTGGTCGCGTGAGCAAGTTTTCGTGACGATTTTTCAGTTTATGTGCCAAAGCAAAGACATGAAAATGTCAAAAACACTCCTCAATTGCATTTTCTGGGCCCAAACGTAGAAATCTCTCGTTATCATTGTTACTGTAGGTAGGCACATAATTGTCCGATTTCGCTCCAATCAGAGGGTAGTTTAGTTCTGATGAAGATAATCTAATCAAGGTTGAATCATCCACTTATAGATACGAGGAGCCTAGGAGGAGGAAAACGTTAAATAAGCATCGAGAGTGTTCCTCGGCATTTTCAAAGAAAACGACGAACCGAAAGGAGTTATGTGATTCCCAACTGTGAAAACAACGATCGCCTCGATTGTTGCGGAGGTGACCGAGCGAAAACATCAAATGTTAATGATATAAAAGACCCGGAGAGGATAGAAATGGGAGAAGGAGGAGAGCGCCCGTAAATTAATTCCAAACGACCCGACGGCGGCAACAAGCCTCTCGAAAAACGAGAAAAAAAATCGACTCGTATAAAACCTAAGGGGTTAATATGATTAGATCGAGGGGCCCCCAAGTTGAGTTGAAACACCGTAGGCAAGGAGGGAGCAGAAGGTAGCCAATGAGCCCATATACGGACGGAACGAATGCCAACCTAAATTTCAGCTGGGGGAGTCCTGAGGTGTGTTTTATGTCGTCTGCGACATTTACTGCCCTGTCAGTCAATGTGGACGTGATGAGGTGCCCATTTCGGCATTACCCCTTTGTTAAATAGAGATTCCGATGGGATGCCGGCAATTTTTTTCTCCCACCCCCCTCCCCCTCGAGGGATTTTTTTTCGCCGTATTTTATTTTTTTATTTGTTTTTATTGGGAAACGCGCAAAAAAGGGGTTCGCAGGCGCGGAGGGGAGGGGAGCTCTGAGAGACAATGCCCCCGGGGACGTCGGGAGAGACCCCGTTTATGGTAACTGATCAGGAAT
Source organism: Apolygus lucorum (assembly GCA_009739505.2). Classification (NCBI taxonomy): domain Eukaryota; kingdom Metazoa; phylum Arthropoda; class Insecta; order Hemiptera; family Miridae; genus Apolygus; species Apolygus lucorum. The sequence goes on from CM019183.2 coordinate 19,573,543, forward strand.
GATCAAATGAAGTCCGCTTGCCAACATTGTTTCTACATCGGTGAGACAATCCAGGAGGGTTTTATTAAAACATAGCCGATGTCCGAGAGGGCCACAGAATGTTTTGATATGCCTTTTGTCGGCTTCCCGTCTCCGGCTTTCCCGTATCTCCTAATGATACAATTTTAATTGACTACCTGTTTCTCTTGGTTGGCGATGTTCATCCAACCTCCAAAGTCCATCACTGGTTGGATTTTGTGTTTTCGACTTCGGTCAATTTCGCTTCCTAGAACACGAGTGTCTACACCACACCGGCAGCATTAGTTCATGTATCTTCCGCTGGGGATAATAAAGCATTTTTCCTCTGAATCATATGAGAAAGCTCAGTTACCTATCTTGGTAAAGCTTGAGATAATGCGATGCAGGTGATTCAAGGGAAACATGCTTTATTATCCCTAGCGGAGGATACATGAACTAATGCTGTAGGTGTAATTTAGACAAAACGTCCTAGAACACCTTTATAGGTACAAATTATGGATCAGAACTATTTTCCATTTGAAGGTAAATATTATATTCATCCTGGGTTCACCATTGTCTCCTTTACTTGCGGATATTTACATAGATCATCTTAAGGGGTCTCAGTGGGGTCGCCGTTCGTTCCTCGTTCCGGATCAGTATTTCACGAAATCAAAAACATGAAAATTTGCACCTAAATTTGAAATTTTAAAGGATTCTAGAAATTTATTAGTGCACGGCCCTAGGGAATTGAAAAACTGAAATATTGCCACTGGAGTCATCAAAATCGAACAATTATTGCCAGCGAAATATTGGAAAACCCGTTTATTCAGGAGTTTTTCCCATTTTGGTTTATTATTTTCAATAATAAGCCTTTGGAATCGAGCAAGAAAAAAAATACAAAACAATTTAGCCCCCCCCCCCTCAAAATTTGATGTTTTACGTTTCAAGGTACGTAGAATCCGAAAATCGAATAAGAAATTTTCCGTCCGTCCGCCGTACGCCGTTTGAATTTGAACACAGATTAGGCCTCTTTTGCGATTCTCTCTCGTTTTACTGATTTACCGTAAGTCTAACCCTTCAGTTCTCGTAGGGAGCGAAATTTGTCCTGCAGAGCTCCGCGTGGTCTCAAAAAATTCTAAAAATGCAATACTATCCTTAATTGATGGGATTTGGGTTTATATTGACATTTTTGTGATCTAAGGCGTTTTCAAAATTTCAACCCTTAGAAGTACTGACAACCAAAAGCTTCGGGGCACAACTAGACCTCAAATGGAGCCCACATACCAAATTTCATCAAAATCGGTTTTTGGGAACTAAGGCGGACGGACGGCCATATTTTTATTCGATTTTTGGATTCTACGTATACCTTGAAACATAAACCAACAAAATCTTTTGGGGGTTAAATTTGTTTTTCTTGGTCGGCCCTAATTTTAACAACTATGAGTAGACAGATGTGGAGAAGAGGATCCCCAGGTGCACAGCACCCTCCAAACAGAAAAGCACTGCCATATTGCAACACTAGGCGGTAATAGGTTAAAAACAAATTTTTGAAAAATATGTAAATCAAAGAACTCTTTATATTGGTTTAGGATGGTTTTTTGGTTTTTATATTGGTTTAGATGATGATATAAAAAGATAGGTATGATTTCCTTTAACATAAAATAATTTTAAAAAACTACTTACGAATAAATTCTTTTATCAAAAAATCAATACACTAGGTGTTTTTAACTTCACTCAGGAATTAGGTGGAAATAAGCTAAATTTTGTTCATCTGTCCATCTCATTGATTAACGAAAAACATGATTTCTCCATTTATATATTATACGAATATTGACAGGATGAGAACAAAAATCCAAGTTGAAAAATAAAGAATACCAACATCTGAAGTCAAGTTGAAGAGTGAGTGAGGTGATGGCACCCACCCGTGGAAGTTGGTTCATTAAAGCCACAAAGACGGAAGAATCTCAATAATGTTAGTTTTCAGGGAGCAATTATGACAAACCTTTCACACTAGGCCACTACCTCAACAATTGAATTCCCGCTAGCCCTCTCCCAAACTATTCCTATTTTCATTATTTCACAATGGACCCCTTTGTTTTTCGGTTCTCATCGCAGAGGAGTTAGGAAAGATTGATGGGGCAATAATCACGGTAAACAATACCCGTAATAAATTAACTAAAAGGATAGCTAACGATCCTTAAATCCCAATCAGTCCTATGGTGATCTCAGGTTGTAGTCATCCCACATCGTTTTGATTTAAATCCGAAAAATTCAAGAATCATTCTCGAACATTCAAAGTGAAAGTTTGCTATAAAATATTTATTTTTTCATAATTAGTGACGTTAATAATTTGGATTTAAAATTGGAAACGTTCCTAAACAATAAGCGAAATTGTTAGTTATTTCCATGTATACCTTTAAATAAACAGAAAACATCTCCCAATTTCGTGTTTCTGGCTGTCTCGTCAATAGCAACTTTCGATCATGAACACACCTGAGTATCTGCAAACATGGACTTCCTAATTTAAATTCAATAGTTCTATTGCGCCCAAAAACCCCGATTTTCAACCCTAGGGTCAAAATTTCTGATCATATTTTTTTTTGTTAGTTCAGATCTATTTTCTAACTTGTTTCACTCAGATCATCAACTAATTGTTTATTGAGTAGAAGTAAGTTGCAAACAATCACTGGGGTTCTTCAATCTTCGTATAGGATGATGAGGGATACTCCTCCACTATACTAATCTACAGCTTATTCCATCAAAACGTAACGAACCCATTTTACGTGGAGCCTTACTTTTCAGGACGTCCCACAGTAAGAGTTGAGCGTTTTTATCAGATTGGTGATAGAAGACTTCTCTCAACGGAGAAAAAAAACCAAATACTAAGTAATTCGTTTTAAGCCATTCTGGAACCCAATCCGAGAAGAAAACCATCAGTGTATGTCTATGTGTGTGTGTGTATGCGAAAAAATCTTGTGTTCTCTGCCCAGGACTCAGTGTCCAAGCGATTTGCGTGGTTCTTTTAAAGTTCGACGTGGAAATCTATCTAGTTGTGGACTAAATTAATCAAGTATGACACTGATTATAAGACAATAAATCTGCTCCGACCAGGCTTAAACCCCATTACGTAGCATAATCCAGTGTCCAATTTCAAATGTATCTTGTTATTTGTGGTTGATCGAAGAAAATGATCAAAATTGTTTTCTCTCAAAATAACATCTTAGGCCGAGCAGTTGTTGAATCATGTGCCGTATGTTAATTGTTCAGAGTCAAATGTACAGTTAGGTATTATTTTTGGCTCCCACTTGTTCAATAAATTTGTTTTTTCGGATTTTAAAAATGAAAATTGGATCGTGTATTGACAAATCGATGGAATATTCGAGCAAAAGGTGCCTCAAAGGCCTTATTACAGTCTGTCAGCTCAAAAATGATATTTCCAAGAGCCACACTATAAATCAAATAAACGCATTTTTTGGTTTAGATTTTAAAAAAATATATAAAAAATAAAAATGAAAATAAGTGTGTGTATAGAAGAAGGAAAATTGGAAAAATCCTTGGTGGGATGTTGGGATCTGTTATTTCTAATAAACTACAGAACCAAGAATTAAGGTGGAGTGGGTTCTCTTAATAGAGAGATCTGTGCATCCTTAGACAGTGGCGCCATCTCTGATGAGGAAACCCTACTAATAGCCCACAAGGTGAGAAATGAGGGTAGAAGTACCTCATTAGTATCTCGAAGACCTTATTCTGTCAACTCGAGAATTATTTTGTTTTTTCTTTGAGTTGTTATGTTTATTATTGTTTTCCCACACAATTTATAGTTGGAGTATCAAGATAGCCAACGGCTATCAGTTTTGGTTTTAAAGTGAATAAACTGCTGCAGGTGAAAATCGGACTTCCAAAAAGGTACCTCAGGATATTAAGGGTTGAAATATAGTAAAACGATATCGAATCATTGGATACATCCAATTTTTTTGGTCGAAGTCGAAGGAGTGGTGTAATTTCATAACCACTGACGTCGACTCTTCACTAGTGGGAGTTATCCAGGACCAGGACTCAGGTTCCAGCTCCAGAGTGTACTCCTGACCATCTTGTCACTAATACTCTCTGCACTGTACTCTTGACCAGATGGCTAGTTCACCGTAATTCTGTGAAGGGAGAACGCCGGTGGCGACAGACTTCAAGTTATAAATCCGAGTTTGAAGCTCCCGAAAGAAGAAATATCTCGAACACTCCGGTAATTTGTATTATGGGAGAGCAGAGGCTACCGGCCCCGACCACCCGTACGGGATTTCAATATCCGAGGGCACCCCCCGCCGAGACCTACAATACTCGTATCTCCTCTAACGACCACCACCCTGAACCGCTCTATCCTTTGCCATTCCCACTTGTACAGATGAATAGATACTAATAAAACGACCTCGCAGAAAAATGTGCCCCTATCACTTGTCAAGATTCACTATTACTGAGAAAATTGGGGTAAAATGACGAGCCGATTCGTAGTAGTATTTCCCCTCTCGTATTGCTTGTTTTGGTTTCTCTCCAAGATAATTCGCCTATTTACTCTTGATTTGAGGAAAAACATCGCTGAAGGTTGCTTGATTTGTTTGCTCTACCTAGAAGAAATTATCTAGTTACCGAAAATGTTCGTAGTGAAATAAATATCGTATGAGAGAAATACGGAGATTCGGGAAGTCGTTGGGTATTGTGAAGAAAGATGATTTGAATAACTGGAGATCTCTTCCCGGATGAAATAACACTGTAATGAGAAACCCTGGATGTTATACTGAGAAAAACACAAACAAGTTTCCTTGAAGAGATTTTCTTATGGCTCTAGGAAAAAAGCGCCAGACATGTTCGATTGGTAGTGTGTTTTCCTCACATGGAATATCATGGATACAAGTTGAGTGTGTTGGAATTCATAATTCGCAACATGATTTTCAAATTAATTTTGCTGAATGGATAAACGAGGTTGAGCTAATGTTTTTGATAGTGCCGTGACTCATCTTGGAGCCAGTCTACAACTATTCTAGAGTTGAGTCAAATTGGTCCAATGAATATGCGTAATCGGTGTACCTACCAGAAAAAAATGCTTACACTAGGTTTATGTTAAGCTGTTTGAATTCGTAGGGGACCAACATAATGCGATATTTGTTGGTTTTAAAACCATTCAACATGTAGGTAATGCGTATACAATGTGCCAACCGTTGAGATGAACTTCAAGGATCAATTATACAACTAATTTGCAACAAACCATGTCCCATGTCATAAAAGATTTTTTACTCTACTCAAAATCCGAATATATCTTCTTATAAGACTTTTTAGTGTTTTCGATCTTGTATCGCTAAAATATTCATAACTCTCTCAATTTAAAAGATAAACTCAAATATGAGGACCGTAGGAAAGAGCGTTACATTTCAAGACTGTTTAGTAAAAAACGCGATTTTTCAAAGCCATTTGAATAAGTGAAAAAATATATTAAAATCTAAAATTTTAAAATGTTGCCTACGACTACCATTTTTTCAGGCTAATTGTCTGCCCGTGATAATTAGTGCTTAAGGATCAGATTTCCAACTGTACAGTCGGTTTCCAATTTTTGGAGGGAACTTTTTCGGGAAAAATGGGTTTTGATGCAAAAATCTTGTGCTTTTAGGAATTTTTCGAAAAGAAGCCCGTCATGACTGAAAGAATTTGAAGGTGGATTTACATTTTTAAAACGTTGAATCATATGGTGACGTACGAAGACCTACCTAGGAACGTACCGTAACGTACCGTAAGTTTTCAGTCGCAAGATCCCCATTTCAGGGGACGGATTGAACATGATTTGGAGAAAAAAGCTTTATAGGGCACATTTTGTTGGAAATGAGTTGTAGAACACGTCGTCGAAGTCTTTAGCGTATCACGTGAGATACTACCTAATATAATAATTGATTATGTTTACCTGCCCATGGAATAAATTCACCAATAAGTAATACTTTTGTGTTGAATGTGTAAGGAACTTGAACAACATAATGAACTTATCGGACGTTAATTCTTGTAGGAAATTATGGGAGGGCTCTTGAATAGGTGATGCTTGAACCGATGGCTGAGTTCCGGGGAAGGTTATAGTAGATGTCTTAGAGTAGAACAAGTTCTTCAATAGCGACGACAATAGGGATCGCCATTTTCTTCAGTCGAACAAAAAATCATTCGTCGGATAGAACTCTTCTTTAATCAAATAGGTTTCTGTTAGTTGAGCCTCTAGGATTTTGTATTATCTTTTGTTATATAAGGAGACCATACTGCTGAAAAAGTAGGACGATTTCTCAAAAATACTTTTTCGGATTGTGTTCCCACAACGTGAATCTGTCTTCTAAGGTTCGCATCTACTGTACCTCAGTCACACTCGGTAGAATTAGTTATTGTCGACCCCACCAGGCGCGAGCGGAACGAATGAGCTCCAAGCAACTACTCCCTCCGTCTCCGAAGGCGACTTCCCCCCATCGCGAATCATCCGCCATCACTACCCAAATCTTCGTAATAAATCCAACCAATCAAATATCAGTTCCCCGACCAACCTCGCAGGGAGACGTGACCTTCACGGCCGTCCTTTTCCTTTTTTCTTTCAATTTTTTTTTCATCCTTCCTTCAACTTGGCCGTCGATCGAAAAGAATCTTCTTCCAAGTCTTTGGGCTCGCGAGGGGTCTGTGAGACGGCATCTTCGCCATTGTAGCGCCTTTTTGGCCCCGATCCAGTCGCCTCCCCTCTGCGTCACTCTTTGAAGGGGTTTCATAGGCTTATATCGCCGTTTCTTTGATGATCTTTTAATCGAATAAAAGTGCGTTTCCAGTTCTTTCTCCAAGAGGGGGGTTCCATTCAATTAAAAAACGCGAAAGAAAAGCCTTTGGAAGAATTACGACGGAAATATCTTTTATGAGGTCGAGAAGGTCTACGCAAAGCAATGCGATTCCGGTGGCTCTGGAATTTAAATGTGAAATAGAACAAAGGAAAACGTTATTTCAGCATAGACGTTTTAGAGATAAAACTTGCTTCTTCCGTAACCTCAACACAAAACGAACTACAAGTCCACTAAAATTCTCTAATAACACGCACCTACTTACGCAATATTAACCTTAATGGAATGAACAAGAGGTTTGGTGCGACGTGGAAGCGCCACGCTAATATCTAACGGTGTATGATATAAACCTTGAGTAATCAACTGCAACGATTCGACGAAATTTGATTGTAGCTACAACACGATTGTTGACAATCGTGTTTGTGTATTCTGGCCATGTATCTCCGTTATTTTGCTAAAAGCCTCATCGAAATCAGTAGTTGCAAACTTCGTTAATTTACTTGGTAGTGGCCAAATTCCAACATGGGACACTGTTTTCAATAGAAAACTTTGTTAAAGAGATTTTACCATAACCGGGTACGACTAGGGATTTACGCGGAATATTTGATAGGGGGCTACCCAATCTTCTAGACTGAACAGACTAGGATGCGGTCACCAGTAACTGATGAAGGTTCAGGTACATACAGGTACAAGTTGCGACCGAAATAATTAGCTTTTTAGAGGAGTAAAACTCATGTAGTAGTCCATATCATAAACTATGGTGTTGCCATGCAGTGTCATAGGAGTGAATTTTATAAGTCAGTTGCTATTTTGCAAGGCAGAGGTGTAAGGTCCAGCCACCACGAGGTTAGTTGGTGTATGATAGCTAGCTGGTTAAGGGAAGTCTCGTCAGCCAGGATTTTTCATTATAGGATTTCGACAGGAGGGCATTCTGGAGGTGTTTTTAATGTTTGAAGTGCTTTCGGTTTTAATAAAAACGGAGTTGAGTAGAATGTTGTCTATAACAACAAGTTATAACTTATAACTTATAACTTATAACACTACAAGTTATAACTTGTAACTCATTATTTTCGTGGAAATAGACAACATTCTACTCAACTCCGTTTTTATTAAAATGGTTTTCCACAATCTCATCGCGAGTGATTTTATGCTTTCGGTTACTCATCTTTCAACCATTTTTTTAATAATTGGGTGATTCAAGACAGAATCATTTAGAAGAGAGTTGTTGTAAGAGAGGAAAATAATTGGAAAACTCTGAATACTAGACTACTGGACTCAAAAAATGGATTAACCTGAAAGTGATGTTACGAGTATAACATTGTCTGTGACTGGTGACTTTACCCTTTTGCATTTTTCGAATGTGCTTTTGGACTTCAGTCTGAAGTCTTCAGAACAATGTCAGCTGATCAATTTCAGCTGATTTTCAAAACGAAGTAGGTATGTTGATGGAGGTAAACCAGCTTTGGCGAATGCGCAAATTAATTCCTCGCGTTTCTATTATCCCCACGCATTACTTCTTTTATAAGGAAAAAAAGTCGATCCCAGTTTCGTAGGGGGTCATTAACACCCCACTTCTCCCAACATATGTTTTCCCTCCTATTTTGTCGGATAACTGGAAAGTTCAACACAACAAATAAGAAAATAACACGGGCAGACGGAGAGTGGCGGGTGGGTTTCGGCGTAGGGTCCCTATTAGGAGTAGAAGATGATAATAGACGCATCTGTTCCGCGCACGAGGACCAACTGCCCTGCTCTCCACATGCACCTTGAGCAGTTTTGGAAAGAGCCGAAGGTTTTGAGGCAGAATCCTCCAAAATAAGGTCGATTTCATGAGATAGTTTATCGCTTCCGGGTTCTGTGGAACCTACCTACCGGAAGCAGAGTGAAGATTATGGGTCTGCCTGTTGGTATGGTTCTTCTTATTGTATTGATTTTACAATTTTCATGCAATTTTTATTCCCAAGACTTTCTGATTTAGGCTTTCAGTTACAAAGAACACCAATGAATTTCATTGTTGTGTGGTAAAAGTGGCCACAGAGACCAGAAAAGTCAGCTGCTCGTAATGAATAAGTTTCCTCATCAATCTGGTTCAAGTATCCGCAATTTTTGAACTCCAAAACTCCGCCACAAAATATCCGGAGAAAATTATCCGAACAATTCTCCACTCCAGAGTAGTTAGTAGTGATTGCTGTGTTTCTCAGAGGATTCATCGAGATTAGATCGAAGACTGATCATATCAAGGAGGAGTGCCTGACATTTTTGTGTTAATTTTTAGAGTTTTTGAACATGAAATTCTTATTTCTTCGTTCTCTCTACCTCATTTTATCAAACTTCCGATCGCATGTCGAATTTTTATCAATGTAGAATAATGGAAAACAGTTCAATAACAACTTAGAGTCCTTGGCCTCCCCTGGTGAGATGTGTTGATCATATAAACATGGCGTATCAGTAGAAGGCGAGATTTCAAACAATAATATTTAATTAAGAGATCGGTCTGGAAATGTTGATGGCAAACGATCTCATTTATGACCCTGATGAACCTGCAACCCACCAAATGACTCGGGCCAGTCAACAGTAATAAAAAAGTCTCGGAGTATCTCCTCACCCCTTGGGGGCCCGTTTATAAATAGTCACTGAAGAATGGCTGGTTGAGTAATTAGGGTTGAGGTTTTATAAAGAGGAAGGTGATGAGCGCCATGAGAGATAACACATGGCCGGGAGCGGCATCTGCCCTCTGATGGGCGCACTCCGCGGCTGGCGCTTGGGGGGACAGAAGGGTCGCGCGGCGCCACCTTACCGACTACGGCTACGTGTCAACCCTTCTCAGTTTACGTCTTATTGCACCAACTTGTATACAGCCTCGAATAAAAGCTGGTCTTTGGATCTCTGGACGGTGGAGGATGGTGTGCTTGACTCGCTCGAACAAGATCGCTGAGGGAGGAGTGGGTCCACTCTCTCTGGACATAATATGTCCATATTATGTTTGGTGATCGATAATGATTGAGTGCTCGACTGACCGAAGATCACTCATCTGTTAGAATCTCTGGAGTTTCATGGTGACGATAGGCTTTGAATAGAGATATGCATTCAATAGGATAAGCATTCATTTAGACATTGGAGTGGTTTTTGGAGGTGCTAGACTAGCTGATTAGTGTGCTCGACAGGCTTGTACGATGTCATTCATGACCATCCCATCTGAAGATCTGGTATACTACCCCCTCTACGAGAAACCGGTTAAAATCACAGTAGTACCTTGGTTATCAAAGGTCATTCATAGACACACTGTGCTGGTCTTTGGAAGTGCTTGATTGTATGATCTGGTGTGCTTGACTACACTTGAGTAGACTGTACAAGATCACTTTGAGGGAGAAGTGGGTTCTCCTCAAATCTTTGAACATATGTGGGACATTGTTAGAGTGTTCGACTGACAGAAGATCAGAATCTCAGGGCTTCTGTGGTGACCATAGGCCATTCATAGGCACACTGGGCTGCTCGACTGGATGAGCTGGTGTGGTTGACTGGTGTAACAGTCGTACAATTTCAAAAATCCAGGAAAACTAGTCTCTGATTCCTATATTATACTTTACAAAGCTAAATGAGCTTAGGCTTGACAAGAATTCTCAAATCATTGGACATCTGCTCGATTATCGATATTGATGGAGAGCTCTATTGACCGAAGATTAGGTTTATTACCTCCTCTACAAGAAAATATTTGGAGGTGCTTGACTGATTTATCTGATGTGCTTGACTGGCTGAGCTGGTGAGCTTTATTTGGTTTATAAGAGATCATTCGAGACCATCGTATTTGGAAGTACGTTGAATCTTGGGATCCCAGGACAACTTCGAGAGGCTAGATAGTGTTCTTAACTATATTTGATGAGTATCACTCAAAATTATAGTTAAAAGAAGTAATTAATCTTCGAATCTTAGGACATCTACATCGTAATCGATATCGATCGTGCGCTCTACTGATTTATTGATTGTGTACCACGAATAAATCGAAAGTATCTTTGGCCTCAGGATGCCATCAGGATGGTTGAATAGACGGAAGTAAAATTCTTTGGCAACACAGTAGGTGTACATAATGTGTATTTCTTTATTCAATGAAGATAATTGTAGAAAAAGGAAAATGAGAGATTCGAATCAAGTCCTAAATCAGCGTTCTTCGCTTCCTAAAAGATGTGAGAAAGTAGTGAGGTAGTAACTGATAGGAAACAACAAAACCGGGAACTGTCTCCGAAAACCACAATTCGGGGGGCGTCGGATCGAGGAATTAGGTAGTACGAATTTCCACGTTCTTCGACCAAGTGATTCCCAAGTGCAGCCGTGAAGGACCATAAAGCTTTTGGCGGAGAGAACGCACATTGGCGGGAGAGATTCCACTTTTTACCATTCACATTTCCCCTTTCTGCCCAGGTGCCTCTCTTTGTCGAAAGACCGCAAAAAGCGTTTTTCACGCTTTGAGTATTAAAACGAAAAAACCGCGTATGTGGTTAAGTGAGGAAAGAGGAACATAGAGGGAGTAGTTTGCGGCAAGTGGAACGTATTACAACAAGGCGAGAAACTTCTCCTCCCACTTCATTTAGCTACAACTAGGACGAAGGCGTATCTCAATTATAGCTCTTGTCCGTGACCTTAACTCTGGCATCGGATGTTGGTTCAAAGGGAATCCGTGTGAGTTCAATAACACCAACTGTAAAAATGTATGACACCAACTGTGATAAATTTTAACCCTTTTATTTCCATTTGGATTCCAAAATAAAGGGTTGAAAATTTCAAAAATGCCCTAGCAGGTAGGTAATAGGTACCTATGGTTGGTATACTTTGCAGACGAATGATCTATACAGGAAAACAATAAACCTTTGTGAAATAATTTGTAGCGTTTTTTTTACCTACCATCCATAGGTACCTACAACCTACCTATACACACCTTCACAATCAAGTTTATTTGGAAGAAATAAACGATTCACACTCGATTCGAAGATATAGGGAGCTTCCTATGGAAATTTGATTACTGGTTGCGCAGAAAGCAAAACTGAATACAACTCGAAGAAACGAACAGCGATCGCATTTTGGTTTGCTAAAATTTCAACGGAGATTAGACCTCTGGTGATTCACACTCGTGATTCTGTTTTATTGAAGGAAAACACTTAAGTTCTCGTAGGGAGCGAACGGTTTGTCCTGAAGAGCTCCGCGTGGTCTCAAATTTTTTTTTTTAATTCAATAAGTACTATTTTAAATTGGTAAAAAACAATACCTTTATTTCGAGAGTTTTCGAGCTAGGGCACTCTTGACTATTTCAACTTTTAATTTTTACCTTTTAGAAGTGACCGACATCAACCAAGAGCTTTGCGGCAAAACTAGACCCCAAATGGAACCCATATACCAAATTTCAACCAAAACGATCCAGGGTTGCTAAGAAAAGTGCCGCGTACGGCGGACGGACGGAAAAATTTTTATTCGATTTTCGGATTATACATACCTTGAAACGTAAAACATCAAACCTTGTGGGGGGGGGGGGGTGGTTAAATTTGTTTTTCTTGCTCGATTCCAATGGTTCATTTTTGAAAAATATTAAACCAAAATGAGCTCGATTCACAGATTTTTCATTCACAAAATTATTCTGAGCTGAGTTAGTGTACGTCACAAATTTCTCAACCGAAACCTCTTATATATAGGCCTTGATATAATTATGCTGTAATGTTTATAAATACTTCGCTGTAATATTGAGTAGATTTTGCATCTAAAGGAAGATACGATCTGATGTTCATGAGCATCGAATGAAGTTACCACCGCCACTACGTGCTTAACCAGAGTGAGGGACACGAGGGAATCTTGAGAATTTGTTGCTCCACTGAAAAGTTCTTCTACAAGAAAGATGAGTGATTTACTCTTGAGTGACTGCGTAGTTCATTTTTGTTTCCTTAATGGACATTCCCTATGGAAAATGAGCTGGCGACGGTTTGACTAATAATATTCCTGTGAATCACCTCACGAAGAACAGATACAGAATTTCTATCATGCAGGAACAACGCTCAACCACAAGTCTTCCTGTGGCTGCCTAAGATGAAGGAATTTGATAAGTAGTTAGGGAAATTGGTGGCCTCGTCGAATCACTAATTACAATGTATGTCATAAACCCCAAGTTGTAGTCTTTATTTTGGAATTATGTTTCACGGTTCTTAGTTTTCTGTACGCAAATAAATTGAAAAACGTTGTAGACTAATCGTTAAGTTAATTAATAGTTCCGTGTCTTTTGGCCATTTTCCAATTCTTCCTACCATTTCATTCACAGGACGAGCAATTAGCAACTTGAATCGATTCAAAGGAACAATACTACTTCTTACATTACAAATGTGAGTTTACCTATTAAGTGCAATATCAGCTTTGTGAGACCCTATAAAAATTATATAAATTGATTTTTGTGATACCTAGCGTGAATTTATGTTCGGAGTGATACATTAATATGTACCAAACTACAGCTATTCGCACAACTATTACAAAAGAGTTAAACTTTAGAAATGTCCTAAAATGATTTCTATGAAGACAATTTTCAATGCTTCACATTGTAGGAGACTAGACCGGACTTTCAGAAACCTGAATCACCGTCTCACAAGTCACCTTCACTTTTAAACTAAAATGCAACCGACAACTGCACATACAAACGATTATACTCGCCCATGACTGAGTGTAGTCTAATTTTTTGTGATTTAAATCTAGAATGTGATCTTTGGATGCTTGGTAGAGCTCAGAATAAGGTTGAATATGTAGTGAAGCCCAACCGTGAAATGTCTTTTTCCTTCTTACCTTGGTGAAATTTGATTTGTGTAATTGGTTTCCTCCGCGTGTCAAGATTAATGGGTTACAAACGCACTATAATGAAAATCCATAATAGAGTCAGTTTACTTTGGGAAGAAAGCGAATGGAATTTGAGGATTTTGAACGAGCTTTCGACAGTCGGGCTTCTTAGTTACAGCAATTAACTCCCCTTCCTATTTTGCATATTAATTGAATGTATAATGGTCAACAGAGTCTAACCGCCCCATACTCTTCACGACCTCTAATGGCTAATGTATCGCTCCCTACAACCCCTCATCAGGTTTCGTTTTGAATGAATAACATTTTTCTACAGCGCGTATACTCCATCGACACCAATAAAGTTTAAACCAATACATATTTATGATCCCTAATGACGAAATTTTAGTAGGCAAGGGAGAAAACAGATTGCGGATCTCACGTAAAAATAGTCGAGGAAATTCCCCCGAGATGAATCGTCAATCTAAATGTAGATCACACGTTGTATTCTGGGGCATCAGAATCATAACAGTATAGATTCATGACCCGTTTTACGATAGGGAGCCTATATAAAAAAAAGTCTGACGAGTGAAAATTCCAAGAAGGTTTAGTCAGATTCAGCTAATTTTTGCATCTATTGATCATTGATTAGTATCTTGGTAGGTATAAGTACTAGCTTGGAATTGCATTGTTACCTTGGAGGGTATTAAATTGTAAGATTCTTAGTGGATACGTCGATACAATTTCAAGAATGGGGGGTGCGCATGATTTTTAAAAAAAATTCTTGATCGAAAGTAGACCTCATTTTGAGAATTTTGTCACCAGCCGGTCTCTTTTTGGATGAGTAGATCTTTTTCTGTGATTTTTTAAAGTTTCGAAAGTTTATGAAGTCACGAGGCCCTCCCCCCTGGGCGGGACCCCCCCCCTAGCCAACTGTGACGTCATAAACATTCGAAACATTGAAAGATCATAGAAAAAGGGTTCTCACGGTAAAAGGTCGCGGTTGGCGTCAAAATTCTCAGAACGAGGTCTAGTTATGATTGAAAATAACAATGAACAGTTGTCCGACCCATGCGCACACTCCATTAGGAGCTTTGAAAGTGTAGTTTCGGAAATGCACTTTTGCGCATGCGCTCAAGTTACTATTTGTCGGACAGCAGATAAACTCACGGACTATCTACATCCGTAATAACCTGATCAGATAATTGTTAGTGTAATCATCTATTGTTTCGACCATAAATGAAAGAAGAGACCGACGAAGCACCGGGACTAGACCTGATCGTCCAAACTTTGATCGTTAAAGGACCTTGCAAGTTATTTGCCCATTTAGCCTGTTTTCACATGGTGTGCGAGATGAGTTATTTCTGAAAGCAGCGGAAACCTGTATGATCCCTATAAACTTTGATTTGGAGCAAGCATTTGACCAAACCTGGGCTTTTCCTGAAACTGCATCCCCAATTTCCCAGTTACCTGTACGGTTACTCCACGATGAGAAAGCTGAGAACATCCGTACCACATGAACGCGTGTGAGCCCCTTACCTTTATCCCTTAAAAAATTATTTTAGAAGACACATTTTTGGATTTGCTGAACGAATACGGTAATAAGGCAGGAGAAACTGCCTTTATACGCTGAGGATATTATACGTTCAGCCAATACAGTTCTAGTGTGATCTGAGGTAGTATCTTAAACGTTGGGTGTAGAATTGAGCTTTCTCACTTGTTGATGTTATTATTGACGAAACTTCCATCTCATGAACTCATCTTTCGTATAGAGGGCCAATAATATTTTGAAGAAGCGTAGAAAGGTTTAAAGGATTACTGTTCATGGAGACCGGCAAGCGCAGACAGCCCGACAAAAGGAGCTAACTCCGTCCTTGCTCCCTTACCAATCACCAAAACGTCTTAGTCCTCAAATTTCCGAGAACTTGTCCTCAAAAATCGGGCTACCCTGGACCACAGGGGACTTTTTTTCTTCATCTCATCTGAAAGGACCTTCACTTTATTGTTGCGGACAACCCATTAACCTTGTTAAAAGGCGTGTAAAGCGCATTTTCCGCTCTTTGAGGGTGAATAAGTCTATTTGTTGGTTATTTGTGCCTCCTGGAAGCGGCGGGGACTCTATTTGCTGTCACTCACCGAAAGCCGGCCCTAATGCGACGTGGTCCTGAATGGGAGCCCTGTGGTCTAATCTATAATGGGGTTTTCCGTTTCATTGGAGGCCCAGTGTCAGCTGTGTTCGCTCCTACTGTATTGTCGGTCTCTCGTATTGATCTAGTATCTCTATTGTTGTTATGGGACGGTGGGCAGCTGCCGCAAAAGGCCCTGGCCCCGTTGACTCTCTCATTAGAGTCGACAGATTTTTCGCTGCGGAGTTTTTACGCTTCCTTCGAGGGGCATCGCGGAATACGAGAAATTGCAGTAATTCGTCGAGGTATTAGGCTGGATTCGCTGAGACGTGGGTTCTTCCAGGAGTCATAAACCTCGGGAAAGTGTAATTCCTTCAAGTCTAATACAAAATGGGACCAGTTAACTGTCCACGCTAGTATCAGCTTGTATCTTCCTGTCACCTTGGAGTCCTGTCACTCTTGCTTGCGCTTTGACCTCATACTACGAAGTTTGAATCTGGTATCGGCGAAGACACTAAATTTATACCCGCAATATGAAATTTTTCCCGATAAACGTTAACTTTTTTGAAATATGGTTTAAGGGGGTAAGAGAAAAATGATTTTTAGTGTACTTTAACTCAACTTTGCGGGACGCTATCTTGGAACTATTCTTCCGATTTTGATGCAACTTCGCACACTTCATCATAAAATTGTGCAAAATCAACTGTGCATATCATTTTGTGACAGCGTGTTCAGAAGATCGGTAATCGATTAGTGAAATGGTTGAAAAAATCGATCTTTTTTGCAACTTGGAAAAATTTACAGGAGACTCCTCATGCATTTTTTTCGTAATTTCCTATGCACCAGAGCTTCATTATGATGTTAGTGACACGGCATAAAAAAGATCCCCCTCCCCGCCCTCACAATTTGTTGGTTTACGTTTCAAGGTACGTAGAATCCAGAAATCGAATAAAATTCGGCCCTTCGTCCGCGGCACTTTCCTTAGTACCCAAGAACCGATTTTGATGAAATTTGGTAGTATATGACGAAATAGGTGCGATTGAAAAAGAGTGAAGCAAGAAAGAAACTGGAAAGAACTGAGAAGAGCGAAGGCTGCCCCTCGTACGCGCCGAGCGGTTTCTAAAACTTTGAGTTGTCAAATTGCACTTTAATTTTAAACACGTAAGAGTTGATCAAGAAATTCTAATATTTTGGATTCTGATGCCTAATATAGTCTTCTATTGTAAAATGTGTTTATCTCAAAACTGACTTTTTGACCCAAAAATTTTCCTTACCCCCTTAACTTTATACAAATTGAACTCATATTTCTAAAAGCAAACTTTTGACTTTCTGATTTTATGGTAAAGTTAAGGTTGAACTTATTTTCTTGAGTGGAATAAGTAATTGTAATTGCTTCCTGCGTGGCACTGCATGAACTGTTCCTTTTGTTGACTCAGGAGAGTCTCAGGGAGTTTAGTCAGTGGGTGGGAATTTTGAAGAAAGGTAACACTACAAATACATCGCCTCCTCGATGAAGATATTTTCCCCTTATTCACCTTTGGAATCATTGAAAGTAAAAAATGTTGAGTCAGGCTCCTCAGAAGAAATGGGTACTGAAATTCACGAATAAGTAAACCGCTGAGCAATAAATATCTCGTAGCACAAATAATCGTTATCATTGAAACTATTAGCCGCTACATTCGATCATCCCCGGTAGGGAGCGCACGAGACATAGATGATTGGCTCTAAAATCTGAGCAACACGGAGCTGCAATAAAATCAGTGCGTGTGGTCTTGAGGCAGGTCGGCAGCGGTTGCTCTTACGTCTAACCCACCGTCTGAGCAACTCGAACTTGCCTAGCCTCAAAGATTTGTGCCAAATACAAATATATGATCGAAAAACTTCCTTCAACTAACAGCAACTTTCTACTCCTTTTAGTAGTATAGGTATTTCATTAAGTGATTTAGTCATTCTGTATAAGTTTGAAACTTACTTGGTGGTTGTTATGAGGTTGATATTAAAAAAACAACTACTTACGAGCAAGCAAGTCACACGATCCAGAATACTTACCTGGAAACGAGAGAGCGGATTAGCTGACTTCTAATTAATCATTTTATAACAACACAAATATAAACGATTTCACAGTTTCCGAAAAGGGTCCACTCATTTCACTAGGTGATCAGATCGTTCAACTATTCATATCAACACTGCGCTGTTCAATCTTCTTACTTATAGTCGGAGCTCAATTACAATTACCCAGCTGATCTGTCTACATCATAATCTTCTCCATTGGAATTCGATCCAGAATGCATTGGAGAGAAATGAGCTCTAACTATCCGAAAACTCTCAATTTCGGAGATTTCCAAGAGCCTTAAAAATCAGGGCTCCCCAACATCCTGAGTAAAAAATTTCAGCGTTCTCTGTTGTATAATAGGAGAGGAGTCAGTGTTATCAATCACCCAGCAGATCTAACTTTCTTCCGATCACTTACAGAGGTTCCAAATATTATTTCCATAGTATGATTAAGTAAGAAGTGGAATTCGTCGACTTTAGACCCTACTATGACTCTAGTCTATTATGACCGCCACTCACCTCGCTGTGAGTGCAATTTCAAAATCTAATAAAAACTTCAAAAGCATCAACTCACGAATAAGAACCCAACAAAAATAAGCCCACGTGTCCTGATGCTCTGGAGATCTAGAACACGTCGCACAGGTTCGCTAACATTGGCACTACTTCAGCGGACGACTCTTTTAATTTTAGCAAGCACTGTAAGAAAGGTCCCTAGTTTTTACTACGCACTTCAAAAGAAATGGGTCGTTCCTATTCTTAGGATTTCGAAGGGGGAATGCCATTGAGTCTTCACTACATTTTATTATTACCTGCTGGTTTGTTAACATATTTCTTGCAACCTTTTGATGTTAGGTGTGATTTGTTGATCTTTGTTTTCTTGATGTCGTACAGTTAGTGTAGCGCAGTTTCGTGTTTTGAAAAGTTATCACTTATAACACTTTCAACGAGAATAAATAGTTTGTTCGATTTTAACATCAGTAATTTTAGAAGCTCCAAAAATATTCGTAAAAGGAGTATTTGGATTTATTGGAATTCAAATATTTCTTTATGCCATTTTTTTCCATTTCAAATTGGATTTTCGTGCGACTGCCATTCCAGGCGTCGCGGACGTCATCATCTGTCTTCCTAAGGGAAGATCAGAATATGTTCTGATTATTTCGCTCATGGCTTCCCATTGCCTCACCGCCCTGGGTTGTGACGAGGGGGGCGATGAGATATTATATATTTCTTTATACGATTGTAGAGCTAATTGTGATTTCAGCTACAACAAGTGTTTTCAACCAATATGATATTACTCTCACGTGAACAATCTGTTCAAATAAATTCCTATTAAAAAAAGGAAATCTATCTGAAGAAGGACTTGCCAGAATAGTCACCGAGATCTCATACATTTTCCGATCATGAGAAAAGTGTAGGCACAATTTTTATGTGAATACACGTATAGTCGCGTGATGATTGTAACTGCTTGTATGACTGCCCACATGGCACACCCGGCATCTCATTCAATATTCGATTCAAAGAGAAACCAGCAATTTTCTTCTTTCATTGCAAAAATTGCCCACGTTAGCGAGGTTTTACGATGGAATTTTTTTCCGCCAATGGGGGTGACCACCCACAACGTCAGGTGTTTGATTGATAGTTTCTGATGAACCCATCAAAGTCCACACCTGGCAGATACGACCCTTTGAGAATAGGGAATATCAATTGAAAGACAAGAGTAGAAAAAATGTTTTGTGCCTTTCGTCTCATTCAATTCACGTCATCCAACAATGAAAATGTTATTCAATCAATGAGGATTTTTATTGCAAAACCCATTCATCTTTTGCCGTTTCTCTACTAACAGAGACCTCCCTCGATCAATGGAAGTTCACTGAGTGCCTCCAACAGAGATAAAAACTTTCAATCTATGGAGTCTCAATTAAAGAGTCAGCGCCAAAAAGGAAAGGGCTAAATAGAATTTAAAAAGAAGAGAGAAGAATAAAAAATCCGTACGAAGTTTCTCCACTTAACCGACTGACTTGGGTGGTTTAATCCTGGTGGAAGGGGAATGAGGGGTATTTATTGCGGAGTTATGCCCTTTTTGACCAGATGCGGCCCCAAAGGCGTTGGGTGGCTTGGGATCTCTTGAGCGTCCGTCGGGAGGGCCCCTCTACCCGTGGCTTGAAGAAGGGGTACGACGAAGAGAGGGGTAGGACTACACCATACTTTATGGCTCATCATGAAATAAACCTAACCTCTACCGGGGGAGCCAACAATAACCGCTCACAATTCAGCATGCCAGAAAACACTTCTTTCTCGCATTCTTGGTAAACCCATCATAATGACGGCTAACTACTTCATCTTCGCCGTCATTCAAACTTTCATCTCCTTGGGAGGCGGGAGGAGTTTTACTCTCTTTTTCATCGTGCTTCCCAACCTCTTCTTTCATACTTATTTCGTATAAGATACTCATCCACATCTACGTACATGGCTCATGCACCAATATTGCACATGGTGGACATAGTTGATAGCCAATAGTTGATTTAACAAGCATGAATTGTGAATAAATAAGTATTGTGCATTACAAGCAACACTAGTAGGCATGTAAATCACTAATTGTACCGATATTGGGCGTAATAGTGGATAGACCAAGTACTAATAATATTATGTACTAATAGTAGTAATAGTGAACATATCATAGTGGTCATATCAAGTAACAGTGATGGCTTATCAACCACCAATAGTGGACATATATTCAGGTTGATATACCTATCAAGCACCTAACAGTACCAATTTCGGGCATAATAAAATTCTGCCAAGTGGGTGTGGCACACAGCTTCCTCGTATCCATAACCCGATTGTATAGATAACCAACCTCTGAATAATGTAGGAAAATGTAGAAATTATGATTGTTACAAGGATTTCACGTTTGCACACCCGCACAAAATACAATTTGTGGGCCATGATTTCTTCACCCCAACTCGCATAATCCCCAAAGTTTCATCGAAATCGGATGAGAAATGCAGAAGTACGGCTGTGCCAAGGATTTCGTGTTTGCGCATGCGCTGCAGCTACTATCAGTCGGGGGGTGATTATTTTCAAACGGGATCATCTACTCGCTAACCCGCACAATCCCTGAAAATTTCATCGAAATCGGATGAGAATTGTGGAAGTTGTGGCTGTGGCAAGGGTTTCATGACAAACACACAGATAGACAGACACGGAACCAAAATTGTTCAGAAAAGTCTGGAACGTAAAACGCGACTGAAAATTTTGATTTTGGAGAACTTTTTTTTTCAACCTTGAAAGGTGAAAACAAAGCTTCCGCTATATCGGTAGAGTCGGAAGCAATAGTGGACAGATCAAGGTCTAATGATGGACATGTTAAACAATGTACTGGTCATATCTACTATCAGTGGTGCCTAATCAAGCACCAACAGTGGTCATATTTAGCACTAGTAGCCGGCATATCTAGCACCAATAGTGTACAGACCAAGATCCAAAAGTGGACACATCAAACACCAATAGTGGTCACAATCTATAACCGAAAAGAGTACATAACAAAGATTAATATTTAGAGTAACTAAAATATGCGAATGTATCGATATTTTGGATCAGGACATGTTTCAAAAAACCACATTTAGATCCACAAAAAATGGTCAGATTCAAAAATAAATATTTGAAAATTAATATTCAAAAATGTTGGTAGAATTTTAAAATAAACGTTCAATAATTTAACATTACTTTGAGTCAATGGTACTGTTTCTTTTAATAACAGTAATTTAAAAGAGGTCAGTGTTATTCGAGTTCGTTGATACTGAAAGCAATTCTGATATTCAACATGAACCAGAGATAGGTTCTGATTCGGTCAGATGAATATCAGCGTCAGTATGATCGAACATCTGTGTGTTATTGCTGATTTATGTGCAGAGTCAGAATGAAACAGTGGAAAGTAGTAAAGAAAATATATTGGTAGAGAAAAACATATACGACCTAGTCGAGAGAAATTTTTGTAACAGTGGCCAAGAAAACATTAAATATTTTCTTGGCCAATGTTTTCTTGCCACTGTTACAATTTGGCCACTGTTACAAAATTTTGTTCCGTCGTCCACAGCAACATGATAATGTCACGAGTGGACTTCCAATAAGAGGCCATGTTGGGACTTACTTGCGAGCAATTTATCAAAAACAGGAATCAATCATGGTTTTTAGACACCTAATTCAAACTCTTCAGCTAGAAGAAACAAAACTGATGATAAGCGGTAAAGTACGAACGGAGGGACGTACGTTGGAATTACACGCCATGAGTGGCTGGGCGCGGGAGTCGAGAAGGAAAGGGGTCATTTCACAATAGCGCGAGAAGGCCTTCCTCCTTTCAGAGGCTTGATATGCAATTAACCACCACAGATAACATCACTTGGAATACTTAGCACTCTCTAATGGATGCTTACCAACAGAGCCGCCCTGTTTCTAATCCTTCCTCCTGCATATTTTTTCTTCTTCTTCACCGTTAGTTACAACTATTATACATCGACTCCTACAATGGTAAATGTTTTTTTTTCGTTCGGACCGAGACGTTAAATCATTTTTTCCACCCAAGAATAACAGGGTGAAAACGCCGACTGACTCGTTGAGCTAAAGAAGGATCGGTTTTCAAGTGGCTCGGAAAGCTTCCAACCTGTCCAGGTTGGGATTTGTGTATTTGAAGGATAATTACAATTCCTCTGCTGTGAGAAAATAAAACAACTTCATTTTTGATTGTTGAGTAGGAAAAGTTATATTCTTACTGAATAGTACATCTGCTTCAGTGCATCACAGGGAAATCTCATGAAGAATTTTTGCAAGCCAAACTCTGCTACCTTTTCGCGTTTTATAAGTCAAAACATGCAGTTATGATGTATGTGTCTGGTACTTCCAAAACCATAATTACTCCACTGTTTGTCAAGGGTTTTTGAAATTCGGCACACAGAATTTTGGAAACCACTGCAAGAAATGAAGGGGAGTTTGGACCAGATTCTGTTCTGTTCATTATGGAATGCTGAAATTCGAAACAAAGTCTCTTGGGAGAAGTCAGATCGGCTGTGTGAGCTACGAATCAAACGTTTGTCCTTGTCATTCCAGAGTGCCATGATTTTGGTTAATAGGAACTCAATGGAAGTGATTCGGTGAAAGTCACCAACTGAAGTGATCAATGTACAGCCTGAGTTTGAATCAATCAGTTTGAATAAAGGTGATTTCACTAATGTGCAAAACCATAAATGAGGAAGCCAACAAAACACCAACCAAACGTTTAGAATTACTACAATCTCTTCCACCAAGTATTATTCGTACTCGTGCAGTCATAGAAATAATTCAAAAGTAACAATTGCATTATTTAATTATTTAATTTTTATAGGTGAACTTCGTCTATCAAACAATGTCAGGGCGTCTGAAAATCTGGACAATGTCATCTTTGGTAGGACGAAAACACGCTGGTGACCGTCTCTTTCCAGAACGAATAAATATCTATGTAGGTTTACCAGCTTGTCAATGACCTTAGGCGCCACAACGTCTCATTCCATCCTCCTATTTTGGTACGATGGGAATCGAGTTTCCCCAACCTGACGTTTTTCTAAGAGATGCGGTGGTGTCAATGACGTGGACAAATTTATGTGGCGTTCAAAATAGCCTTGTTTCCCCGAATCGGTTGTGTCTTGGAATAGATCTATCATTTCACCTTTTGAACTGCTTTTCACTCTGATTCCATTTGTGAGGGTGGAGGGCAGAACTGGAACATGAGAAACTGACCAAAAAATGGAGGTTACTAGGAATGGAACATTACAAAGTAATGTGTTAAACCTACATTCCACTAAAATCGTTTGCCCAGAGATTTTCGAGGTAAAACTGATCTTATGGATAACAAGCTTTCCTACCAAGTATACACCATCATAGAGTAGCCAGCAGAGGTGGAAGATCCAATCTGAGAAGCCACCATTTCTGGACTAGTCTTCCTCTTGGTTTCTGAGATCTTAGAAACACAAAAATAGTCAAAGAAGAGGTCAGTTATTTCGTATGTCAAGGGACATAACTAGCACAGAAGATTCGAAACCCGTACTTTCCAAGCTAGAAGAATAGCTGGACGCGAAGGACAAGAAGACCACCTAAATACCTAAAAGAAAATGTAAAAATGATCATCTAATGGAGGAAATTTGATAAAATACAACCACTTCTCTCATATCAACTCCTTAAACAGATCTTTTTTATCATGTATTAGTCAGTGAACTCTTAAAATTTATTTAATTCAATTCCGTTTATGATATTCAAAGTTTTGCCAAATAATACAGCTACACTACAAAGCTGATTCACACTATCACAACTACCCTATAGTAGACTCTTTGAGCATTAGTGTCTAGCTTTTAGCCTCCTGAAACCTGCCAGAGGGGCCTCATTATTCTCGTACTTACTTATAGTCCTAGAAGTTTTTACAACCCGCAGTTTGTTCTACTAACAAGCCAGATCATTTTACGATCAAGTTTGGAATCAAATTGCAATTAACGCGTAGAATTGAAAGAAATCACTAGTTTCTTCGAAAATGATTAGTCACTTTGATGATTGGACTTGGCGATCAGACTATAAATTTTTCTTATTCTTAGGTGAAGTGACTATCCAAGGTACTAGGTCTTTCGCATTTCAACCCATAAATTCCTCTTTTTCGTAGGTAGTTAGTTGATTATTATATTAATGGTGGTAACAGAACTTTTATGTGAGAAATATTCCTATTCTGCTGCTACTAATAACAATAAACGGCGCACAAGTTTTCCCATCTAAGACTCTTGCATCATACTGGTTTTGTGCATCTACTGTTCTTCTACCAGCTCATTCAGGATAAATGTATCTATGAATAGGTATATTTTGTCGTAAAATCTAATGTTGAGAACATTTTCAATCAATAGCATGCATGTTATTTTCCGAGCAGGTCGGGTGAACTCTTCCAAGCAAGTCCTTTGAACTCTTCCTAGCATGTCCTCCAAACTCTTCCTTCATTTCCTTTGAACTGTTTGTAGCATGCATTTCTCTTTCTAGCAGAAATGGTGAATTCTTCCTAGCATAAGGGTTCTTTTCCTAGCATGTCCTTCAAACTATTCCTAATATGTAAATGAAGTGTTCCTAGTATGCACAAATTCTTTTGTTTAATTCTCAGTGACCCCACAACACGAAAGAACGAGGTGTGAGATGAAGTGATCAAGAGACCAACAGCCCTCATTGGGAAGACCTAGAAACAAAAACGGCCGTAAAACCGAACACCACCGAGGCGCCTAATAGTAAAAAAAAACCTCCAAACCTAAATAAATGACAAAAACCCCAGAGATATTTTCGGGTGTGACAAATTTCCAGGGCGTCCGAGACTTCGGGGTGAGTCCCCCAATTAATTGTGAGGGTTGTTATCGGAAGGTTCTATCCAGTAGAAAGGGACAGGGAGTTGGGTTGGTTGGATCGGACCCTAATAAATCGGGCGAAGTTTAGAAGGAAGCCCCCAAGGCGCCTGTCTCCTTCCTCCATGGCACGCACCTCTGTCCGTCAGCAGCTGATTTCTTCCGCACCTGTCACGTCTATCTCGCTCAAAACCTTCCCAATGTGATCTCACCTTGGTAGAATGGATCAGTCGGGCTTTCAAGTTTATTTTCATTTTTGTTTTCAACCGTCTCGTTTCTTACTGAAGGGGGGGGTCTCCTTAATTTGTCACGAAATGCTCATCTCGGTCGCTGGTTTTCGCCTTTGAGCTTTTATTGAGAAACATTATATACTAGAAGTATCAAATTAGCTGAAGGATCGTACAAAAAATGTCACGAACTCTAAATTCCACAGCTTCCGTTCGTGCAGAAATTTCAAGTTTCTGGTGAAGAATGGCGTCTTCAATTTAAATAATCTTGATACGAAACTGGTTTCAACTTATAGGACTATCGTCAGTGGATTCGCCATTATGATGGAACGATTATCGAAGATTGCCCCTCCTACAACATCCCACCAATTCCACATTAGTTCTAAAGGAAATGTTGCGTTTATTTTAAACACACCTGCCTTAATATGTCTGTATTAATTTTGCATTCTCACTGATGATAGGGTAGCATTATAATCTTCAGCAGGTAGCAAATTTGGGCCCTCTAAAGTATCAGAAGGAAGTATCGCTCAGTTGTGTCCATGTTATTCAATATGAGGAAGCTTTACTGCCCACCCAACTTGGTAAACTTTTTTTCTGTAGGTGGTTTTGTGGTTGGTAATGAAGTCGTTTGAAAATACTTCTTATTTTCACCCTGCCGTTAAATTCAGACCCCGCTTGGT
The DNA here is from genome assembly GCA_009739505.2 of Apolygus lucorum. Lineage (NCBI taxonomy): Eukaryota > Metazoa > Arthropoda > Insecta > Hemiptera > Miridae > Apolygus > Apolygus lucorum. Next base: position 19,599,647 of record CM019183.2, read on the forward strand.
GTGAAGTGACTGTGACAAACGACCCAAACAAAGTCCTTTCGTTCTCTTGCCTCTTGAGAAGTGAAATCTGATTTGACTAAGAAGATTAGCGGCCGCCTTAGAGCGTTTAGGTTACTAAGTAGGTGGGAGCATAGGTAAGGCGCCTTCCACGTCTTTATTTATCGATGAGTGGTGGAAGAATCTCGTCGAAAACCGCTGATTTAGATTTGAGGTTTTTTTCCAAGTGGTGAGCCACGAAGATGTTTTAAAAATCGCTTCGAACAACTATAATCCGGAAGGATTTTTCTTGTTATTCCTGGGAGCCTCTGAACGGTTTTAAATCATATTCGTGGCGTCTTGTTTATTAAAAAGTAAAAAACTACGTGAATGCGGTTTACGTCGGCAAACAAGAAAAGGCCTTCTTGAGGGTCAAAGCCCTTTAGGCGAGCTTGGATTTGAAGTGATATAATTATAGGAAACGAGGTTTTATAATATCGAAATGGAGCGTATCATATTCGTTACTAGTAATAAGAGCCTCCCAAAAACACTCAAAAAGAGCGTGATATACATGCTGTGCCTATAAACTCTGTATTTATCAACCTTGATTTTTTTTTTTGCTGAACGCGCCTCCTCTACCTACGTACTCGTATACAACCTCCTTCCAGTTCTTTGTGCGTTTTGCGCACTTTTTTTGGTAGATGAAAATCAAAAAGTGGCACATGATTTTTTCAAGGAATTTCTCTTCAAACATATTAATATAACAAACTAATATTATTTAATATTGTTATTAAATATATAAAGTCAATGTTTGAAATCCGACATTGTTTATAATTATAGTCATCCTAGTCATTCTATAGAATCACTAAAACGGCCAAGCAATGTAAGAATATGACCTCTTAGCCAATGTGTAAAATAGGCATTACATTTAGTGTATTTTGAAATTTTTTGTGTAAAATTTACACAACAAATTTTACAACAAATTTACAAAAATTACTTTTGGCGTTAACATTCATTTTGTTTTAAACCCTTTAGTAGTAAAATACAATTACAATGGGGACTACTGAAGGGTTTAAAACAAAATGAATGTTAACGCCAAAAGTAATTTTTAATTGCTTTTAGCGAGAGGATTAGGAAGTTTACCGTTTCAATGTTAAAAGTTGAACTGAAGGAATGGAAGAATCGTTAGGACCTATTTCATACACTGGCTTGGGCGTTACAGACTGCCTAATCTTTGCACAAAATCACTAGTCAATGTGGAAGAAGATTAAAAAATGAAGAAATTGTACACACTGACTATAACGACCTGTGATTGTACAGAACGCCTCGTTATTACATAGAATGAAAAAATAACAAAATATATAATATTTGTTTGAATGTACCTGCAATATACAAATTGACTTCAAATGTATGTTTGTGGATTTGTTTGTTTGTCCAATCATCCCGGCGGAACGACTGCACCAATGGTTATACGGATGGGCGCAAATTGAAGAGCAAATTACGGAATAGACCAGTTGAATTTATATGCTGCCAAGTTAAAACATCCAAACTGCCATTGAGATTACACACCATGTGCTTATCTCATTCGACATGGGGTGTCTTCACATGGTCAGCACAACCAACCTAATGCTAACAGAGAGCTTTGAAAATGTTGTAAAATGTGGACTCCCATTAGAGTTAGAACATCCCAAGAGGTGTAGAAAGAATTTTGAGGTAGAATCTTCCAATTACTGACGAAGGAGAAGATGTCGTACAACCATTTCCCTCAAAGTGAGTATACAGTTTGCTGGTGTCAATCATATCAGTTTATGGTTACTATTATAGTGGAGTTTCCAAGTGTAATAAAATATTGTACGGACCTCCCACGCAAGCAACGCGAGCGCTGGAAACAGGATATGGGTCCATGCAACGGCAAGACTGCTATAAAAATAGGGGTTTTCATTTGGAAAAAAACGAAGTTCGAGGATTTTGAAAGGTCCGAATTGTTTTACCTGCATCGCTTCTCAATCTTCGATAGCACGAAGCAGCAAAATACTAGACAGCTAGTAATTTTGCAAATATTTGCTCATTGAGTCATACTGCATGACTAGAACTTTCATTTAATTGTGATATTGACTGTGTATTGGTTATACGACCCTTGACTGTTGAGTGATACGAATATTCCATAAATCTAACTGCAACTCTGGGTCTTCGGCTCCGGCGTTTGACATCCGAGAATGTAATCCGTAAAAACGGCATAACGAATACCGTGTGACTAGGGGGAGGCAATAATCGCAGGTTTAACGACAGAGGATGAGTCTGTAAATGCTTAATAGAGAGGTCCGTCGTTTATTGTGCGAACGGCTAGTGGCTCCGGTCACAACAGTAAATCATACCTCTGACGTATACGACACCTGAGTTTCTACCATGAACAACTCTGATTTGAATAGTCGTATTCGGCATTTTCAGTAAGTTATTTACTGCTTTTCGAGCGGTCTCGCGCTTGTCATTTTCACTGGCATGAAAGCGGTGTTTCAATTTTCCATCTGTTTATGCATGAAGTTCGAGCTGACGGTCTAAATATTCGAGCTGACACTTTTTGACAGTTTGATTTTACAACCACCCAAGTCGTATTGTTGTACTCGGAGAATGATTTGAATTTATGTTGATTCTTGAAGGTTCAAAATTTTTAACGTAATTTTTACTCTTAATAAGCGAATTTTCAACTGATTATTAGCCTTTTATTTACTCATTATTGAAGATAAAGAAATCGAAAGTTCCAGATTTCGGAGCTTCCTGAACAACTTTGGTCTTTCCGTAGTTAATCCTTGTGATTATCTCTAAGCCGGTATTTCTTTATTGCTGGAGGTATTTTCCGATATCTACGACTATTCATGTTTATGAACACACTGATAAACATACATACTGATCCTGATTGATATTCAGACATAGTTTTTGAATTGTTTATTGTTGCTCATTGTGTTTAGGACCTTGAAAACCACACTTTTTAGTAAAACTATGTAAATAACAAACGCTTTTGGTTTATTATTTTCAATAATGAACCTTTGGAATCGACCAAGAAAAAAAAAATTTTAACACCCCCTCAAAATTTGATGGTTTACGTTTCAAGGTACGTAGAATCCAAAAATCGAATAAAAATTTGGCCGTCCGTACGCCGTACGCGGCACTTTTGCCACTTAGCATTGACCGATTTTGATGAAATTTGGTATGTAGGCTCCATTTGGGGTCTAGTTGTGCCCCGAAGCTTTTGGTTGAGGTAGGTCACTTCTGAGGGTTCCAAAATCAATTTTGAAATTTTGAAAACGCCTTAACTCAAAAAATTTTGATATAAAGGTATTGTTTTTCCTTCAATTTAAGATTCTATAGAATTTTTTGAGACCACGCGGAGCTCTATAGGACAAACCGTTCGCTTCCTACGAAAATTTAAGTGTTTATTTTGAAATATATATATATATATAAATCAAAACACGAGTGTGAATCGCAAAAGAGGCCTAATCTCCTTCAAATTAGAGCTGATCGAAATGTAATCGATAGTTGGTGATTTTGATTTTTTTTGATTTTTTTTCTTTTTTTTTTCTTTCATATTGGATGGTTGGTGATTTTGTAGACGAGTGATCTATATAGAAAAATAATAAACCATTGTGTAATAATTTGCAGCGTTTTTTTTCTCGAAATTCACCTCTTTGAAATTACAAAGTTTGTAAATACGTGAAAATCAGATAGTGTTATGACTTCTAAACGAATTTGGACATACAGACCAACAAACAAACACAGAAAAAAATTAACGGTTTTGTTCAGAAAACATTTGAACAAAGTATCAGAAGATTTTTAGGTATTTTAGAGGGAAGATTTTGTGTGTTTGTTGCTTAATGATTGGTCAGCCGGTTGCTGAAAACGCTGTAAATAATTACAAAACGGTTTGTTATCTTTCTGTAAAGATCACTCGTCTGCGAAGAACACGGCTTCTTGTGACCTTTCTAATTACCACAGGTGCGGGTCAGACTAGCTCACAGGGGTGTTAGTATTCTGATAAATTTTACGATATTTATAAATATTAGACACTATCTTAAATTGATGAAGAAAGGCATGGAACATCATTAAGTAAGGTAAGTTTTTGAGCTACGACGTTGTGAAAATGATTTTCCTCGCTTTTGGTGGTGTCAGTCACATCTAAGCTCAAAAACTCTCAATACGTAGTTATTGTTTTTTTTCATCAATTTAAAATAGAATTTAATTTTTAGAATCAAATAAGACCACCCAGTGCTCTGTAGGACAAACCGTTTGCTTATGAGGTTGCAGTTAATATAACGTTTTAAAACATTCAGAAATTTTAATGTTTTGAGTTATTTTCTGTGTGAATAAGTCAGCTCGGTTGATGCGTAAGACGTCACGACGCTGAAGGATCAATCAAGTACTCCCCCGGCTAATGTCAACTGCCCAAAACTGCTGCACTGGTCGGTCTCGATAACGCTCCAGATAACTACTCATTATGCACGTAAGAAAGCCGTGGGTAACCCGAAGGTTAGTGCCAATCAAAGACGCAGACCTCACAATATTCTAATCAGCGGGGAAGAGAAGAAGCCTGGCAACAGATAAGCCCCTGCCGAACGAACAGTCAAAGCTTTCAAGCTGACCAGAATGTGCAAGCAAAAGAGTAACTTCGAGTTATCTTTCATCCTCTTGCAAATTGGAGACCAAGCGAAAATCCTCTCAATCAATTACTCAGGAAAATTCTTCCTGTTCTTCGTGCGTCGCGACGGAGTGGAATGCGAATTTATTTGTTCGTTATCCGAAGTAATTTCAACTTCTTCATTTTTCTATATATGTCGTGAGTGCTTTCATTTCGTATCGTACTTATATCACTCTTTCTATTGATTAATATATACCTGACACCTAACCTAAGGTTACTTTACTTATTTTACATTGATGAGAACTGGAATATCTTGAAAAGTAGCTTATACCATACTAAAGAGCTAGGTACCTTCAAGTACACATTTTGACTTTTCTATTTCAATGTAATGAAATTTTAGAATCGAATTGAAAGGTTTAATTGATACACCCACAAAATTTATTTTTTACCTTCGAAAAATCAAAAAAATTGAATTAAAAAAATTCCCTCCGTCCGCCGCACAGTGGTCTAAAAGTAACTATTTCCCGGCCAAAATTCTAATATAAACCAGATTCTTCTACATTTATAAGAAGTGAAACATTCGGAATAAAAATGTCTGTAATAAAGCCTTTTAAACTTGGTAAGTCTTACCGATATATAATATATGGTACAGGGTAATTTGAATCCTGACTCGAAATCCACTTTATATGGCTCAGAGTAGATCAAAGGTGTAGAGATTAATACAAAAATTCTTTTGACGTTGAAAATTTACTCAAAACAATTAAAATATAAAATTGGAAATATTTATATTGATAATTCGAGTTAGGGCACTATCAAAAATGTCAACCCTTAATTTCTACCCTTTAGAAGTGACTGACATCAACCAAAAGCTTCGCGGCACAACTCACCCCGAATGGAGCCTACATACCAAATTTCATCAAAATCGGTCCATGGGAACTAAGGAATGCGTACGGCGGACAGACGGAAAAATTTTTATTTTATTTTATTTTACTTTTGGATTTGACGTGCTTTGAAACGTAAACCAACAAATTTTGAGGGGGATTGTAATTTTTCTTCCAATGGTTCAGTATTGAAAATAAACCAAAATTAGACCTTATTTTCGATTTAACATTTATAAAAGCAACCTAAAAGGGTATGAAATTTTAGTAGAAATAACAATATCCTTTATATCCTTTATCAATATCCTTTATATCCTTTATTTTAGGAACGTTTTAAAGAATTATTGATTTGGTCGATAAAGAGGCGAACACAAAACAAACTTGATTGTGAACCTCGCGGTAATTTAGATGAAGTTACTCTTATTTATGATAAGCAGAAAGACTATTGAACTAATATCTATATTATTAATTTAATATTTAATATCTATATATATATATATAGATATAGATATTTAATATCTATATCTATATATAATATATTGTTCATCATAAAGACAGAATTGACCGGGCAAAAATCTCTGTTCTTTGCAGATTGATTATCGATACGGAATGGAATATGAACCTTTGTACAATAACTTGTAACGTTTTTGATTTGCAATTTTAGTGTGATTCCGTTATCAAAATTTTTGCAGCACTTTTTAATGTAATTAAATACAAATAAAAAACCATACCCGTTAAAAATTAATGATGTAAATATTCGAGGAACACTTACGAACTTGGAAACGAGTCATACGAACTGGGATACTTACCTGTAAACAAAGGAATGATTGAAATAATTTGCATGTCATTTTTTACATTCTAAGTTACAATAAAAAGTTGTGTGGTGTACCACCCTCTTTACACAGAATAACAGGAACACATCATTATGTATATGTTGGGATAAAAGTATTGTGGATATATTGGCATCTTAGTACCGTAACCTCAATAATGATTAATCATTTTCACGATCTTGTTTAAAGTTCTCTAAATTGAAAAACAGCAACACGATTGAGGAATTACTCGCGATCACGTCGATCATGTCCGCTTTCTCACATTAACCGGTTCCAACAGATCATGGTGGAATGAATATCAGGTCGTGACACCTGTCCCAAACCTCCTCTGAAGTTCTTGTGAAATTCATGTTGGGATATTACGCTTACGCATGCGTGCTGTCAAAACGGACAGCAATAAAACCAAAGAAATAAATAATAATGATAATAATAATAAATAAAACCAAAATAAATAATAAAACTCTAAAAAATTTTAAAAAATGGACAATAATTTCGTAAATGGGACGAAGAGGCCGACGACAGGCCGACAAACATGCAAACAGCGTTTCAAAGTTGAACAGAAAGGTGAGATACCTACTGCCAATGGTAGGTTTCATACTACTGCAACGGTTCAAACAAATAATTGGGTCCACAAAAATAAAAATTGTCTTCTCGAATTTTGTTTTGTAAAGCCTACTGAGCGATTTCGGTTCTGCTTCAGTCTATCCACATCAAAACCTTTATTTCGGGCAAAATCAGGCAAAACGAATTTTGTATATACCTAAATGTAGTATATACAAAAATGATATAGTATGGTTTTGATGACTTTTCAGGTTTCATTTTTGTAAATAACTGTAAATTATTTAGAGTGAGCGTACGAGCGAATTTCTTGAAACTTTAGTTTTCAAGATACCACTCTTTTTTTGATACCACTCAATTAACTTCATAATTACGCCCAAAGGAAACGATTCATGAACGTAGTAAAATAGTGCAAAGAAGTCCCAAAGCGGCGTAGAAGTTACTACGAAGGTTCTCATTCTGATTGATCCAACAAGAAGTACCTAATGTAAGGGGCCTGGGGAAATATAGCGAAACGTCTAGCGGGCCGAGGCTGGTGACCCAGCATAATGGCTCGCAAGGAATGCAGAGCCCCACATTTCCGAAGACTCGATTTCCGTGGTACATACGGCTTAATTATTATTATGATAGGTTTTGTAATGCAAGCTCTGAGAAGAAGGGAGAGACCCTCCGCTCCGGAACTTTTTTTCTTCCTTTTCTAAGGACACACTTTGAATTAATGTAATTTTCGGTACGTTTAATAAGGGGCATTTAGAGTTTATACGATGAATAATGTATGAGACGGGCTTAATGCGCACTCGCGTAGGAGCCCTTCCACCACATATCATTCGGAAACATGGGCCACAAGCGACTCTCTTGGGACGGATGAAAAAAATGTCTCAGTAATGTTGAAACCGGGTATCGGGAGGTCCTCTGACGGGGGCATTTCATCCTGGGTTGCCAACCTTCTAATGATCGGCTTGCTCCTTGTCTGTTGACGCTAATAATCCTGTGATTAGCGTATGTTTTCGAGAAGCCCATAGTGGTTAAAACCCACGGTTAGGGCTCTTAACGGTCAGTTACGGACGCGTTTTGGATGCCTCAGTGAAGGAATGGAATGTTGTTCGTTGCGGGGTCTTTCGCTCCTTCAGTACGTTTCCGTAATGGTTCCAATGTTTCTGTTGAATTACGTCGAGTGTGATGAGTTTTGAGAGACCTGTCCCATATGTTTATCGCTTCCTCATTACCGAAGTTAGGGAAGCTTTGTATTTGAGCAGAAGGTCAGGAACATTTGGATCTTTGAGTACCAAATTCACACTGCCAAAGTTGGTGGTTACTGTTATTTCTATCATAGATTATTGTGAACGTAACGAATTGTGTGGAGTAGGTACAAATGATTGATTTTTTAAATTAAACATGATTTCTTCGATCATGTTTGTCACTCACGACTATACTGATGAATATCCATTTCTTATCCTCTTCTTTCTTACTGATGATTCTTCGTTCTCTTCTCATGTACCGTGACTACTGATCGGATCTTACAAAATTAGTAGCAATCGTGCCGGACTACTCATAAATGTCACCAAAATCGACCATTTGCGTCATAAGTCCGGACACTTCAAACATGAGGTAGAGGCTGTATACAACTTTTTGGGTGTTGGGAGAGGGTAGATGTGCTTATTTGGGACTCCGTGTACTCTCAGGGGACCATGTGAATCAGCTTTTGAACGGCACCTCCATGAGTGGATTAGCGAACTTATGTCGTGTGCTGCAGATCTGAACTTGTTAGGGAGTTCAATTTTTAATAAATCACGGGATGCGTTACCTATTAACTCCAATTATTTATCCAATGGCTACAATGTTACGTATAAGGGTGCCATCTATCGGACGCTCTTCAACAGAAGGACTTCGAGTCCATTGTTCTTTTCATGCAGCATTATATACATATTTTCATGTGTATTTTTAGGACGTCCCACAGTAAGACTTGGGCGTCCTTATGCGATCGATCTGGGGTAAAGTTGGACAACACTCAACAGAAAAAAAAAAATAACCACACAGTAATCCGTTTTAGACCATTCTGAATCCAAATCCGTGAAAAAAACCATAGGTGTATGTCTGTGTGTGTGTGTGTATGTGTGTGTGTGTGTAACAAAATCTTGTGTACTCTGCCCAGGCCTTAGTTCTCAACCGATTTTCGTGGTTCTTTTTTTGTTCGTCGCGGAAAACTATCTAGTTGTGCACTACGTCGCCGGAATTTCGAATTTTGCCTTTTAAGAGGGGGAAAGGGGAGGTTAATGCTTAAAAAACGTGCGTTTGCGGGTATAATCTTGTAAACACTGCCCAGGCCTCAATTTCCAACCGATTTGTATGTTTCTTTTTTTGTTTGACTCAAATAACTTCCGAGATAAACTTGATTTTACCAGAATACCAAAATTCGCAAGGGGAGGGGGTGAGTGGGGGGATAATATTCACAAAATATCCGATTTTTCAATATTTCGGTTCCTTTACTGTTTACTAATTGTACCCAAGCTTCGAAATTGAGGAAAAATTCTCATTATACCTCCGGATTTTTATGAATTATTCTCTGTACCGCCATGGAACTAATAGTGGTGCCACCATGGTGCCAGGACACCATAAACCGCATATTTTCGTGTTTTTTTTTTTTTTTTTTTTGTGTTTCACCTTGAATACGGATGTGAACTTCGACGGACTGCCTACTAAAACTAACAGATGAAAGTTCAATGTTACGACGTATTTCCGCTTTGGTGCCAGACTGGTACCATTGGTGGTGGTGGTGATGGGGGGGGGGGGGGGGGGTGAACTCGAATTCGCATGTTGGGTATCGTAGATCATGGATTTTAAAATGCTCTTCAGATTCGAGGCTCGCATGCCGCTAGAAGTGTTAAGGTGGATAATGATGGGGGGGGGGGTCAGTATTTCTTGCCTAAAGTAATAGATAAATTACATCGAGTGAAACAGTTTTATTGCTTACCAACTGGTTAAACTGATCCAATACTTATCCAATAGGACGTCCCCTGGAATGCATGCATTACTAAACAATATGTTTCAATCAATAAAGCATATTTTTCTTCATTCTTCTTCTTCTTCCTGGTACGTCCTGATGGAAAAAAGGGGATTTTACCCTCGCCTCTATTTGGTGTCTTCAATAATTGAAAAACTAGACTAAAAAAAAAAAAAAAAAAAAAAAAACTAGAAAACTAGAAGCAGTGTTGGTCCAGGGTGATCCATTTTGAGATTCGAACGAGTGGTCTAGCTGTCCCTAGTTTTCATGCTGCATTATTTAGGTACACATTTTCATTTGTATTTTTCAATCAATTCTTCTTCTTCCTGGTACGTCCTGAATGGACGAAAAGGGGATTTTACCCCCGCTCCTATTAAATAGGACACCAAATTTTGGTGTCTTCAATAGTCCAAGAAAGACTAAAAAAAACTAGAAAACTAGACTGCGGTGTTGATCCTGGGTGGTTCATTTTGAGATTCCAACGAGTGGTCAAACTGTCCCTAGTGTCATTGGCAGTACTCAATCTACAGAAAATGATAACCCTTCAACAGTTAGTACTAGAAGCACCTAACCGAAGAAGAGAAACAAGTAACTACTCAGTACAGTCACGTCATACGCTCGGACGCCTCTTGAATGAAATGGAAATAAACGGGAATTAGGAGAAGAACAAAAAAAGTAACAGTGTTATTTGGAGACCCGAGATTATAATGTGCGTTCATTATGAGATTCCAACGAGTGGTCAAACTCATTGGAGGAGAAGGAATGTTTAAAAGCATTCCTCAAATTGTAGAACAAGCTTTCCAAGAGAAGGTGGGCAAAAGGCGGCGAGGCCCCTGTGTTGTGCTTATTAGAGCCGGGAGCCCGCTCGCTGAGTATTGTATTAAAATCAGGGCAGGTAAAAAGGAAGGTTGGTTAGGCTCTCAGTGTAGGAAGGGAATGTGTTTGTACGTCATAAATCCTTTCCAGGTGATATTAATCCCCTTCTTTGGGGGGCCCCCCAAAGTCCCCGGGTGACCCGGTCGGGCACGGACGACGCATTTATCACTCGGGATGTGCCACCCGCAACATTTTTACCCGTGCGTTTCTCTCTTCGGGACTTCTTCAAGCTCTTTTCCAAAGGGACAAAAACCTTGTGAAGTTCTCTCCCGAGAGCCGACAGACCGACCGCTTATGGTTATGATGCTGCTCGTCATTCAAAACGAAATATCATGAATCATCCAACTCGTTACCCCCACCCACGTCGTTGGGTAAGTGGGTCCTAAACTTCGTGTTTATTCTCGTAAATAAGTCATCTGTACTTCAGGTATTAAAAACCCTCTTCACAGGGAGGAACAAAAACCTTTAAAAATAAAAAGGAATATTTCGACAATGTATGATGTCTTACAATATCACAAACACTGTAAAGAGGAAGACAGAAATCCAATCGACCAGGAGGTAATGCTGTTCCTTGGAGTTTCCTGTAGATCACGTTTAAGACATCTCCCAACAAACTCCTAGATAATAGTATTTATTCGATAAACAGGAGCGCAAAAAGACTTGATTTGTAAGCATTTTGCTCTCTCTCTCTCTCTACCGGTTGGAGAGGGGGGCTTTGTTAGACGAACATGCACCTCCCCACTTACATGCACCTACCTCACTAAGATCAAAATTTTGCGTCTCGTAGGTCAGTTATCTCACTTTTCATTTAAAAAAATACAATAGTACCTAGCGCTAATTAGCATAGGGGACACCACATGTAACTCGAAATCTGCAATTGCAAATTAAAAGTATCACTATATCAAAGTGGTAGCATCAAATTTTGTAGAAAATTTTCCTTATTTTCTCATTCCTAAGAAGAGATACAGGCGAAAAACCAAAAGTAGCCACAGCGCTCAAGTTCCGCTGATTGCTGTTTATGGAGGTGTAGGGATTTTAAACACCTAATCTATCATTTAAAAAAGAATAATAATTATCAACGTTTATCATGCTGAATCGATTGAAACGATAGTAAAATTGGTAAAACATAAGCCAAACGAAACAACAGTTGTTAAGATGTACAAAACTAGAATTTGTACATTTTATTATATATTTCATATTGATATAGATACCCAAATAGTGTAATCTAAGTTTAAACGTGCTGAAAACTTGTATTTGAGTCTACAAGAGATTAAGACATTTTATATCTTTACTCCCCCTTGCACTCTTTTCTCGAGGAAAAATGGAGAAGTGAACTTCTTCCTTATGCAGTTCTTTACAGGACATGGACTTTTTTTATGCCTATTTGCATAAAATTGGGAAGGTATCTGCCCCAACATGCCTACACTGCCAGAACAAAGATGACGATGTTGTGCTCCACACTTTCTTCAAATGCACCAAATGGGCACCTGAAAAAGACCAGCTGATGGCAGAACTGGGGTTCTGCTCCCCAGAGTTCAACAACAGAGGATGTTGTCAGCAGGATGCTGGAAGGTGAAAGGAGCTGGACTGCTGTGGCAGAGTACACAGAATGCATCCTGACAAGGAAGATGCTATTAGAACGAGGAAGAGAGAGGAGGGAGCATCTGGTCCGCCCCTTCACCCAGAACTGATTAAACGCCCCAGGACTCAGCCCGAAGTAATGTGTTAAACGGTTCCGGGCTGAGCTCCAACGTGGGAGAAAAGAAGGTGATTTTTCAATGGGTTTGAATCCCACATAACCGGAAGATGCGGATTCTTCCAGGTATCGTACGAGATTCAACTCCACCTTTGGATCTTAAAGATTTTCTCACCTGCCAGTCGAAAAAAACGTCTTTTCTCGTAGGGAGAATTTGTCGTTCCATTCGACCTTTGCAGTCCCATAGAAGCTACTTGTGAGATTCAGTTCCGTGGAGCCACCAGGAATGAATTTAGCTGACCCAGCTGATCAGGGAGGAGCATAGTCTGTCATTTAAACTCTGCAGTGCCAGAGTGTGAAATTTCAGTTTCGTGGGGGCACCAGGAGCCATAACGCACTTCGGTGACGCTTTTCGATTCTATGTGCCCAAGTAAAGAAATAACATGTCAAAAATACTTGAAAAAGTTGAATAATTAGTGTTACCTGAAGCAACGTCTTGTTGATCATGATGAATAACTTTGTTTCTCAATTTCAATAAAGGTTTACCATTGCGTTCTTAATTTGATACTCCTGGACAAAACTATACGTAATCTTTCTGGTGACATTTTTATGGATTTTGTAAACTAGCCCTTAGATGGTGTCCCATAATATTTCATCATCATTGGACTGATAATGACGTACGTGGAAGTGAAATCTTGTTTTCTTTTAAAATCAATTTCTCATGATCCAGCGAACCGATTTGTCCAAATTTATAGGGAAATTCCGAGCTTGTCTCGAGATGTTTTTCAATCGATTTCATGATGATCCCATTAGTTGGAAAATCAGAGAAAAACTTCTCGTGTTGATATTCCATAATGATTTATCTATATGATTGCGACGAGATACGAAAACTAGAAGTTGAGAATTGTCAGCATTTTAAACTGAATGAAGATACAATCTCAAGTGTCTATGCATACCTCTAAAGTCTGTTCGAATGGAGGATAATTGAAAGTGGGATGTGAACGATGAGAAAGAGCCGGGTGGGATTGAAAGGCTGGTCGCCGCTCAGGGTTGCCAAGACAAGCTCTGGTCCCACCTGGGTTAACCAATCTCCTTTCCAGATAAATCAGCAACTCTAATCTGCAGTATGTCAACAAGATTGAGGGGAGACTATGCATTGTTAATTCATTCTCTTACATGAATATTACAGAGGACAATGTGGCTAGAGGAAAATATTACCTTCCATAATTCCATTTAGGGGGCTGGTAAATCTCGTGGCCCCATCGCAAATCAATCATGGCGGCCTTAAGTACGGATTAAATGATCGAACATCGGTACATAAAAACCCCCCGATCGTTGCTTTGTCTCCCTGTAATGATAAAACACTCGCAAAATTGATCCCAGAAGTACACAAAATGCAGTTTTTAGAGCAAAGGTTTAGTATTAGTAGTAATAGTAACAACAAACCACAAGTTGTTTGAAAATCTATAATGATGCTGAAAATGTTTGTTTCCCACGAATAAAATCAATTATTCGACCTAATTTTATTCCATTGTACAACGTGAATTTTTATTATTTTATACACTTTTATTATGCATTTTATTCTCTTTTCTTGTATTCATGAGACACAGGATTGAATGCATGACCTATGAAACATTTTAATCCCCGTTAACGTGAAAAAATATCAACTTTTGTGGCGATAAATGTCTCAATATATATGTTTTAAATTTAATTTCAGCATATGTATTTTTTTAATTAACTGTATACGTTTTATTTTAATTTCAATAATTTGGAAAAATCAATAAGGAAAAATAGAAAAAGTCATTTAAAGAATACATTTAAATAATAAAATTAACTTAGAAATTTACAATTTGCAATTAAAATAAATGTTTAATTATTCATGGCTGCTTTGTCAATTAAATAAGTAAGGTATTCTTTCAGTTAATTAAATTTTATTTATTATGCTGATTGTAAATTTTATTTATTAATTTATGTAAGCTGGTTGTGCATACGAGAACGGCGAACGAAAGACTCAACAAAAATATATTAAAATAACAAATTCCTGTGGTTTTTGTATTTTTCTTCAGTTCACTTATACGTTTGACATTGACGAAATTCATTTTGTCGTTTTATGTACAGTTTACTCGACGATCTCTTTGAAGAAGAATACAAAACCCACGTTATCTGATGTACTCGTGCGTGATTTTTTTATGTCGTTCTTGAAGGTATCTTGATGCTGAGCTTGGGTCAGGTCAGAAACTTCGATAGCGATAAAATTATGTAACGCAACAAACCGGTGTTTTTCATCCGGCTGAATTCCGACAAACACATATAAAATCGACAACATGTAAAATAAAGTGATTTTTGAAATACTATAAACATTAGAGACCAATGTTTTCTTCAAGAGTTGGTTTCTTTCAATATCAAAAGATGGGATCATCTCCTGGGGAAGGATCGACTCCAAAGGCCGAAGCGGTTCAGAACGCTTTATGACCGATCGAAATATGAAGCCCCTTCAGCCTCCCCCTTCGGTATCTGGTCTAACGTGTCGAAAGAATTCCATTTAGAGCGAAGCAATTTGCATTTAAATACGGTACAGTATTTATAATCCTGAACAACCCGAGATGCCAGGCTGACCTTGCTTTGCCACATTTAATTTGATAGATGTAGCGTACCCTCAGCATAAAGATGAATATATTTCTTTTCGCTAAATATAAATCGCCGCTTTTATTGTTGCCCTAGGTTGGAAAGGCGCGCAGCCGCGAAACGGTCTTCAGAGACTTTGCCTTTGATCGCCGATTAGCTGCGGTCGCGGGTTGCAGTTTTAGCGGCGTTCATAATGCGCTTTGTGATCAGCCGTTTTGATTGAATCAATATCATTGCACAAGGATGAAAAAGCCGTTGGAACCTGCGATCTGAGGTCTGCTGGTGCTGACCAGTCTTCAGAGACTCGACCGACTGTCATCGACTCTTCTGCCTGGAGTAAAAAATAACAGCTAGATATTTGGTTTTAACTCGATAAAATATTAATTTTTGTTCGGTACCAATTCATCTCATTTTGGTTTATTATTTTCAGTAATGAACCTTTTGGAATCAACCAAGAAACATTTTTTTAACCCCCCCCCCCCCTCAAAATTTGTTGGCTTATGTTTCAAGGTCCGTAGAATCCAAAAATCGAATAAAAATTTGGCCGTCCGTCCGCCATACGCGGCACTTTCCTCAGCTAGCATTGACCGATTTTGATGAAATTTGGTATGTGGGCTCCATTTGGGGTCTAGTTGTGCCCCAAAGCTTTTTGATGATGTAGGTCACTTCTAAGGGTTGAAATGTTGGAAACGCCCTTAATCAAAACATTTTGATAAAAAACTATTGTTTTTCTATATTTTTAGGTAGTATTGAATTTTTAGAATTTTTTGAGACCACGCGGAGCCCTGTAGGACAAACCGTTCGCTCCCTACGAGAACTTAACTTACCCTACTTTGGACTTACGATAAATCAGAAACACGAGTGTGAATCGCAAAAGAGGCCTAATCTCCGTTCAAATTTTAGCTGACCGAAATGCGGTCGATGTTTTTCTTCATGTTGGTTGGTGGTAACAATGGCAAAGCCATGTTCTTTGCAGACGAGTGATCTATATAGAAAAATAATGATCCTTTTTGTAATAATTTGCAGCCTTTTTTGAGCACCACATGATGCAACTTCCTATTATAAAATTTTAAAAATCCGATTTGTTCAGTTTAAGTTTTAACTAAAAAAAAAGTAATTACGATTACCATTACTTCGCTTCAATACTAATGGTTCAGCTCAATCACTGAAGAAATTACAGGAATCGGGCAGGTAACGGTAATCGAATTAGTCAGATTCTACGACTACCACTACAGAAGTCGTAGTGAGGTGAAACTCATTGGGTACACTCAGAAGCAGGTAAAGTAGACTCTGTCCATCCTGTTTTTTATCCCAATTATGCTGGAGATGGAAATTAATATTAGTTTTGGAACTCATGTTACATTCTTTATGAACAAGAGAGTCAGCAACATGGAAAATGGAGGGATTAGTATGAGAGGAGCAGTTAGATGTTTAGGTACCTTTATGGACGTAAAAATGTAATCTTCATGAATTGAACAGGATATGTGTTGTTTTCTCTAAATTACATGTAGCCCATATATTGTCAAAGAAATGTGACTGGGAAGTTCACTCACAGACGACCACAATGACGAATAAATCGTTGGTGATGAGAAGTAGTTTCAGCTCATCACGGTTACGGCAGTTTTAATCATTTTCAATGAGTAGTCGCAGTGCAGCACGATTACTGAAATTATTATTACCACCGTTTCGTTACTTTGAAATTAGGGATTTAAGTATAGGTATAAAATTGTTCTGGGATATTTCCTAGATATTTGTTTTTTAAATCAATATAATTCGGCTTTCAGTAAAGTAGTGTGAACAAATTCACAGGATATCAACGAAACTAAATCATTGTTTAGCCTGCTAATAAAAATATCTTTTACCTCAAAATTGAATAAGAACTACGAGTGGAAGATCTCTTTTTGTAAACCAGGTAGTTCAATATTGAAACTGATTTTTTCTCAACAAGGTAAGCAAGTGTGAATGTTACTTAACAGTGTATATTAGCCTACATGTAACAATGAATACAGTAAATAATGCAAACATATTCGAGGAACGTCAATCAGCATGATGTCTACAACATAAGAGGTTATTCACATTTCCTCTGATTGCTTGTTCCCCTAGTAACGGGATCGGGGGAGGTGAGGAAAATAAAAACGAACGACCAACGATTTGTTAAAAACCAAATTAAAAGTTACAACGACGATAGCGACCGGCAACGCCCGGCATTTACCAATAGGTAAGTGCTTGATAAACTTGGTAAAAGTTCCCGACCGATTCCCACATTACGTATTCACCACAATGACAAGTAATCTTCAATTTATAAACATCTTCAAGCGGTTCCCAGGGCGGTATTAGGAAGACCAATAATTAAGAAGCTTCCAATGATGAAATCAATTTTCTAAACTACACACCGACCAAGCACACCCGACCGCATTCCTGAAGCCTCCTTTTTAATTATACACATTATCATATATTTATACCGGGGCACTACATCAGCCTTAATTTGGGGACCTTGTCGTTTCGGGAAGTCGTACAGCTCAATCTGGCTACAAGACAGACAGACCGTCAGAATCTGGGTCCAGACAGACAATCGGACAATCCGGGAGTGGTTACCATTAATTAGCTCTCCCTCTGACTTCTCACCGATTTTTTTTTCTCCTTTTTTGTCCGTTTTCATCTTCTCTTTCTTTTGACTGTCTACTTTGTTTTTAGGAGTAGAGCAGGATCTTCGGGGTTTAGGATGGGAATTTGAGGGCGGTTCGGAGGAAGGAGTGGTTAACCATACAGTGGCAGCGGCAGCGCGTTAACGGTATGATCTATTGAATTAGGATTGCGTGTTATAAATTATGTGCGTCATTAAGTTTCCGGCCGAACTCATCTACATAACTTACATAAAGAATGCGTGGTTATTACTATCGTACTGTGAGAAATGAAAAGATCAATAAGTATGTTGGTACCTGGCTAAGGGCACAAAAAAATGAAGAAAGCAAAAACGAGACGATACAGGAAAAAGAGCTTCCAAGGTGCCCTATACTCCAGAGGGGTTGCTTTTTTGGACTGTAGAAATACGTTGACCAATTTTCATTCCGTTAATTATGAGCTACCCTCCCAAGACCTAATGCCGAATTTGAGTGTACCGTAACAGTAGCTAATACAATTTATTTATTAGAAAGAAGAAGGTTCCTATAAGGAAGTATGAAATCGTCTTGGGGCGTCTTGGACGGAGCATAACGAACGGATCTGGCACAAATTCAAGCGACAAGACCAAAATTGAGGCGTATATGTCGGAAAGACAAATTGATGTGAGTCAAGTTAGAATTGACAATCGTTGAAACAGTTGCTGACATTTATGTCAGAAGCATCGTTATAATCTCTTACGAATAATACCACATATTACTTTATACTCACATTATACCACAAAGGGAAGTTGGGGTCTAGTTCATTAAAGAAAGTTAAGGCCCTGACCTCACAGAGAAATTGGGATCTAGCCCAAAACGAGGGGGGGGGGGTTGGTGTACTCTAAATACGGATAGTTTGAAGTCTAGTTTATACACGAAAGATGGGTTTCAATTCGGAAAGCAGTTGGGGTCTAGCCCTTTAACCCTTAATGTCCTAACGTATCTTTTTTGAAGTCCGATTTTGAAGCTTTCTGCAACGATTTCCAAACACTTCTAAGGCAAAACCGATATTTTACTGGCTACCTTGGTTCTTCAACTATCGATTGTGTAAAAAAAGTACATAAAAACATCGAATTTTGAGATATTATCTTGATAAGATCAAATCCACCTCTACTACGAATTGGGGGACAGAAAAAGTTAGTTTCATGAATTTGTTCAAATACCTACGTTATAATAACTATTCTGCCAATTTTTTTCTGAATTTTACAGAAAAAGAACTCAAGATGTTGAAGAAGAGTAGTCACTGGAAATATCCACGAATAGCAGAAAATTTCGATTTTTCAAAGGTTCCGATGGTTTATTATTGGAAATCTCAGGATATGGGGGCCACTGCATCAGTAATGATACTCCAGGAGGGGGAAATCTTATTTGGCTAACAATCATGTGTTGTTCGGTAAATTTATTTGTTTTTGGAAGAATAAATCGCTGGTTGCGCCCGGCCAAAATTGGATAGATAACCTACTCTGTTTTAAACTGCTAAAATTTGTAACCCCGAAGAAGATGCTTTTCGATTTATTCATATTTTGTATTCAAATACATAGGTAGTTCTTGATAATGTTATCACGATTTTTATCTTTGCAAGTTGTTTCCCAGGTCCTGCAGTATCTCTTTGGTTAATAACAATAAGCACTTCCCCCTTTTTGAAGTATCTTTTTAGAACCTCACTGCTTACATACTCCCCTTCTGAGGGGTCTAAAATTATACCGTCCAGTTTTCATCACATTCGAAAAAACCACAAACATCTACATCAAAACCAGCTATTTTATGCCATTTGGTTTGTCAAAATACGAAAAAGTTTTTCAAAAAATATCGAAAAACAAGTGTTTTGAACAAGTGGGAAATTAAGGGTTAAAAAAGATGGGATCTACCCCAAATCATCCATCATGACAATACTTCTATCATTTCAATCATTATTTATATTAATAAACAAGAAGGGAGCCTTGGATTAGCCCAATAGGGATATTAGGGTCTAGTTCATTAAGAGAATTTTGGATCTAGCTCAAAAGGGAAGTTGGGAGTTTGCCTATAAAGGACAGTTGGGTTGGGGGTCTAGTTAGCAAAGATGCGTTGTTGCCGCCTTGTCCAGAAAGAGAAGTTGGAGTCAACTACCGGTAAATAAGGGGAGGAAAGTTGGGGTTCAATCCAAAAATAACAGTTTTCTAGCACTTTGTAGGAAGATGGTGCCTAACCCAAATCAGCCGTTGTCACAAATTTCATGCCCGGCCCAAAAAGGGAACTGTTGGGGTCTAGTAGCCGAAATGTCAAAGTTCTACACTAACGACTTAGTATGTTACTATTAGATCCTCTTAGTTTTCTCATTGTGAATTTTCTCCACAACTTCCTTATTACCAAAAGTTCAAAATTGAGACATGACTCGGTCTCATCTAAGAGGCAAAAAAGACGTTGAAATGTGATACCCTTGACAATCCGCAACCTATCTCAATTAAAGGGGCTACCAAAATGAACATAAAACCACACTTAAATCCGAAGCTGCTTCAAACATTGTTATATAGATTGATGAAGGTGTATCTATGTAATACAATAAAGTGATAAAGGTGTATTTATGTGTGTATGTAATAGTGTAAGGTGTATGTAATAGTCATTGAGTGCGTTTTACATGAATGGTAATCCAGTAAACGACGTAAAGCTTGTTTGTTTCTGTTCACACCACAATCGTGTCGCGCGCCTCGGCTTCACTTCGGTAAATATTGACGAAGCAGCCGCAAAGAAGAAAAAGAAGAAGCCACTTGTTGAAGGCCCAGTCATGCAAACAGATGGTGCTTCCGATTCCCTGATAGTTCAGGGAGGCCTTAACCCATTTCACCTGTCGACGACCCGGCGAA
Organism: Apolygus lucorum; assembly: GCA_009739505.2. Classification (NCBI taxonomy): domain Eukaryota; kingdom Metazoa; phylum Arthropoda; class Insecta; order Hemiptera; family Miridae; genus Apolygus; species Apolygus lucorum. The sequence goes on from CM019183.2 coordinate 19,620,220, forward strand.
ATTCCCGTCGGATGCAAATTATCCGCTAGTCAGAAACTCCCTGGGATCCCGTTCAAGTGTCGCGGTCTGTGAATTTTCTGGTTTATTGGCTTGAAAGTTACGATCTTTGAGGAAATAGGACGGATCGTCTCTGGTGAATTTGTTTATACTTGGAGTCCGGTTCGTCTGCAGTTTCCTTGAGACCAAAAAGGGGGAGCCCACTTACCTACTTCACACCAGCCTAGCTGTCTAGCCTTTAACCTACCAGCTGATGAATGGAATGCGTTTTTCCTTTTAATTCCTTACGAGAACTCCTAGTGGCTTGTAGCGTCTGAAGTAGAAGAACTCGTAAATAGGGTTGAGTTGCGACTAAAGGTGGGTTTATGGTGTTACCAGCTTTGAATGAATCATAGGTACTTGAACTATTATGAAATTGTTGCATGCTGCCTGCGAAGCTGATATTAGGAAGGTACCAAATATATCGGCCATATTGAAAATACTCACAAAAACCTCCTGAACTAGACACTTGGCCACTTAGTCAAAACTACACTCATATTGAAAATTCAATTCAGACATCAAACAGATTAATTCGTTTACTTCTTATTCTTCAGGTCATTTTGCCTACGTTAATAACTATGTTTAGAGTGAGTAAAGGAAGATGAAATTGTCGCATTTATTGTAATTTGTTGTTGAGTAATTGTTGTTAAGGACTGAAGGTACTCATCCAGATGAATGGCGACACGACCGGAATCGCAACAGAACAAACTGATGATGCTTAGTGTGCATTGCAGGTGAGTTAGAGAGTAGATTGTGTGGAAGAGACATCCATAGAAGAAAGTACAGTACTGCAATGACCAGCTCCTAATCACAGAATGGGGCGAAGAACCGAGTATTTGCAAAAGATGTGGATAACAGAAATGTTAGGTAGAGGTAAATAACTATTATATAATTATAGGAATGCCACATCTTATATCGAGGAAATAGAAAAGTTGGCGTTAAGTAAGTACTAAAAAGAGAACTGTGCTATGATGACCATTACCTACTAACAAATTGGAGCCTGGTGATTCTGAAGAATATGGATAATTTAAGATGCCGCAACAAAGCTGGTAATTTGTGGGAAAATGGCGCGAATATACATATTTAAAAGTTCAGATCAGTAATGACCTTCATCTACAAACAAACTGGCGCAAAAAAACCTAGTAATTTCGGAGGATATGGATCGCTAAATATGACACCTATCAGATCAAAGCAGGCTATTTGTGGACAAAATGGCGCGAATCATATACTTAGAGAGTACAGATCTGTGATGACTATTACCTACTAACGAACTAGAGCAAAGAACTAGAGCGAAGTACCTGGTGTTTTTGAAGGATCTGGAAGAACCTAGAGTTTATGAAAAAAAATATGCCGCATCAAAGCTGGTAATTTGTGGAAGAGTGGCTCGAATCGTATATTTAGACTGTACAGATCTGTAATGACCTTCATCTAAAAACAAACTGAAGCAAAAAACCTAGTATTTATGGAGGATACCACTAAATATGCCACATCTTAGATCAAAGCAGGCTATTTGTGTACAAAATGGCGCGAATCATATATGTAGAAAGTACAGATGTGTGATGACTATTACCTACTAACGAACTAGAGCAAAGAACTAGAGTGAAGTACCTGGTGTTTTAGAAGGATCTGGAAGAACCTAGCGTTTATGAAAAAAATATGCCGCATCAAAGCTGGCAATTTGTGGAAGAGTGGCTTCATCTAAGAACAAACTGAAGCAAAAAACCTAGTATTTATGGAGGATACCACTAAATATGCCACATCTTAGATCAAAGCAGGCGATTTGTGTACAAAATGGCGTGAATCATATATGTAGAAAGTACAGATGTGTGATGACTATTACCTACTAACGAACTAGAGCAAAGAACTAGAGTGAAGTACCTGATGTTTTTGAAGGATATGGAAAAACCTAGGGTTTTTGAAGAATGTGGATCATTAAGTACGCCAAATCAAAGCTGGTAATTTGTGGAATAATGGCCCGAATATATTATATTTAGAAAGTTCAGATCAGTAATGACCTTCATCTACAAACAAACTGCAGCAAAAAACCTAGTATTTTTGGAAGGTGTCACTAAATATGCCACATATCAGATCAAAGCAGGCTATTTGTAGACAAAATGGCGCGAATCATATACTTATAGAGTACAGATCTGTGATGACTATTACCTGCTAACAAACTAGAGCGAAGTACCTGGTGTTTTTGAAGGATATGGAAGAACCCAGAGTGTTTGAAGAATGTGGATCATTAAATATGCCGCATCAATGCTGGTAATTTGTGGAAAAGTGGCTCGAATCGTATACTTAGACTGTACAGATCTGTAATGACTATAACCTACTGACGAACTAGAGCGAAGTTCCTGGTGGTTTAGAAGGTAAGGACCACTAACTATGCCACATCTCAGATCAAAGTAGGTTATGAGAAGTATAATGAGGATATTGCTTCGACACCACGACTGCCATGGTTGCAGAAGAATGATCGCAGATCTCGTTGAATATTACTTTATTGAACCAGCTTCTATTAGCGAACTGAAGCAGAGAGTACAGGATTCTTTCTCGGGAGGAAGGTGATGATGAGCATTTAAGAAGTCGAAGACAACCGTGTAAATAGGGTTGCGACCCATAGTGGGGAAAAAAGGGAATAACTCTAGTGGTCAAGGAGTTGAGGGTCCCCCGTATTAACTAAGGAAGTTGGGTCTCACTGCTGATAATTGCTGGGCGAGTGTGGTGGCCACCAACGACGGCAGAGGGACCGGCGAGGCAGGGAAGGGGAACAGCTTCTCTCAAGAGCGGTGGGGTAGAGATTACTTCGTCTCGAGGTTACTTGCGCGAGTTGACCTTGTTATTCCACGGATGACGATTCTAGTAATCTGGGACGGTACCCATCCTGACTCATACGGGGTATTTGACCCCCGCGTACCTGGCCCAAGCTACCCCAAATAGATTGGATCTGGTTTCGCTAATAATGCTCCCTCGTCCTTTCAGCCCAGAGATCCGAATTCCCGATAGCGGAATCAACCGTTCAGTCTGTTTCGCCAATGATTGGGGCCGATCTTTGGTTGATACGCACAAATCATTAATCACGGGTCATCATTCAACTCAACTTCACGTTGAATTGATTATAAACTCAGAGCACAGTCGAAGTGTTGAAGTTAACGAATAAAGAGCGAACTCTATGAGGTATAAAGCAGTATCATCGCAGATAGGTAGTTCGCCCAAGTTGATGAGTCATAAAATCAGCAATTTACTGAACATTTGGGACCACTTGGGAATATTTTGGTTTCACTTCTGTCAGTCGGTCTGTCTATCCCGGGAAAACCGTGCAAATATTTTATCTTGATCAAACATTGTGCATTATGGTGCAATTTCCTCGGAATGTATGCTTTAGTTCCTCTACATCACCGTACTTAAATCTGTTGCATTGCTATCAGACTGGTGGTCGCTTGTGAACCTGAATTAATTGAACCTATTGTCACCGACAGGTTTGATTATAGGCGCTTGTTATTAGTGATGTTCTAATCACCATATGACATTTGTTAACATCAAAATGATTTTTAACACGAAAATAACATTAAAATGTTGTTCTTCGTTATGATAAAAGTGTGAAAAATAATATAAGTTCTTGTCTATCGTTCTCCTACGCGTGTTGCTTTCTTTCTGCCACTAACACAGATTTGGATTTTGATTTCTCATTTTGGTTTATTATTTTCAATAATGAACTAATGGAATCGACCAAGAATTTTTTTTTAACCCCCCTAAAAATTTGTTGGTTTACGTTTCAAGGCCGGTAGAATCCAAAAATCGAATGAAAATTTAGCCGTCCGTCCGCCGTACCCCTCAGTTAGCATTGACCGATTTTGATGAAATTTGGTATGTAGGCTCCATTTGGGGTCAGTTGTGCCCCGAAGATTTTGGTTGGTAAAGGTCACTTCCAAGAGTTGAAATTTGAAAAACGCCCTAACTTGAAACATTTTGTTAATTACAAGGATATCAAGGATGTGAAAATTTGTTCAGTAGCATATAATATATGCTACTATATATATATATTATATATAGTGAAGGTTCCAGTATGTCCTGTAGATATTTAATTTAATTTAATTTAATAGAATTTAATTTAATTTAATTTCATCATTTACATCGATTGAAATCGGTCCGCACAGTTTACATATTCGGGACTCGAGAGTCTGCTCCCCCACCTAGCACAGAACTGTGTTCTTTGGTGGGAGTTGTTCCTGGTACTAAGGATTGTAATGTACGAGTATTATGTGACTGAGAATGGTAGGTAGGTAATTTATTTTGTAACCATGTAACTTTATGAAGGAATACATACATTTCATTTCTTTTCACATTCCATTATAAAGGTCTTGTTTTTTCATAAATTTATGATAGTATTGAATTTTTAGAGACCATGCGGAGCCCTGGAGGACAAACCGTTCGCTCCTTAATCCCTAAAAGAAGCCTTATCCCCGTACAAATTTCAGCTGACCGAAATGCGACCGATGTTTTTCTTCATGTTGGTTGGTGGTAACAATGGCTAAGCCATGTTATTTGGAGACGAGTGACCTATATAGAAAAATAATAAACCTTTGTGTAATCATTTGCAGCGTTTTCCCCCTAATAGCCCAAAACTGGAGGAAATTATAAATGATATTTCATAAAGAAAGGCACCAAGACTTTCGTCTATAAATTTTTAGGATACAACACAGTAGGTGAAAACAGAAACACGTGAAATTCCCCGGGTAAAGTTATATGAAACAATTGTCCACTTTTGAAGGAATCAGATGGCCCGTTGTAAATTGAATTGGTGCTACGTCACATATTCTGGAAGATTCACATAAATGATGAATGGGAGAGAATTCTATCTTCTCTTCTTTGGTGGCGTTACAGCCCGGGATGGGCCCTAGCCTGTCCAACAATATTTTTTCATTCCTCTCGTCTCTTGGCCAACATTCTCCAACATCTATGTCCCTTGCGCGCCACATCCTCCTCGACTTCGTCAGTCTATCGAAGCCTCGGTCTTCCACGAGCCCTACTACCTCCTGCATGTCCATTGAATACTCTTTTGACGGGATTACCATCGTCCATTCGAACGACGTGTCCCACAACATCTATATCGATGCCTTAAAGCACAAAGGCGCTATGCCCATCCATCTTCTACTTTTTTAATTATTTTTAATATCAGAAAAACTCAAATTTAAAGCTTGAATTATAGCATATTATAGCTTGAAAACGTATTGAAGAAATTAAAGAGTTTAGTGTAGGTACTAATCCATTATTTCAGGAACTGTGCACTGGTAATAATTTCTTTTGCATTTTTCTCAAAATTCCGCTTTTGGACATAGCACCTTTGAGCTTTAAGGTCTCGATATGTCATTGTATAGGTCACCTCATCTTTTTTTTTTTTTTTTTTGAAGAGAATTCTATATTTTGTTTATAGGTTCAGAAAACCATAAATTTGATCGTGGAGATCATGACTGTTTCATCATGGAATTTATTCAATTGTTTGTTGCATGAAAAGTCCCCATAAGTTCACTACACCAAAATACAAAAACTAGACCCCAAATGGAGCCCATATACCAAATTTGAACCAAATCGGATTCTACGCACCTTGAAACGTAAAACATCATATTTTGAGGGGGATTAAAAATTTGTTTTCTTGCTCGATTATTGAAAAAAGTATGTGTTAAGTTAGCTAGTTACAGAAGGGGGCTTTAGTTGCGAGAGGCAATGTATAGGTTATGTACAGGATTATTAAATAGGGTACCTAGGTTTCAATTAATGCGTGAAAAATGTAAAGTACCTATTGTTTAGTAATTTACATGTTACTGTAATGCATAGTAGGTATAGATGGAGCGATTTTGCAAAGATCCAACCTTACAACTCAGGCCAAGCCTAACGTCGGGTAGGAAACCTGAGCAAATCGCATCCCTTCATGTATTTATCTTACTGAAAAAGTGTACAAAATGGCGCCAAATAAACAAAAATCTATCTATTAGCGCTCTGAACGATTCAACATTCATCGCAGCATGGATTCTATAGTCCAGTTCTTAGTTCTTTTAGATTTTATCATTTCACGGCTGAAGCGCCAGAGCAATGGTTTGTCAAGAGCATTCGTATTTGAGGCCGTCTATTCTTGCGCTTCGGGTAGAAAATCTTGGCAATTGTGCACACAAGTACAATATTCCAAAAGAAGATGGTAAACAGCGAGTGACTTTCATGAAGTGAAAATAGGAGTTATCATTTGGCGTTGTCTACTAGGCTGATAAGCATGAAGTTAATTTAAATAAGTATTCGATACGTTAAAGGTCCTTTCGCGATATTGCCATATGAAGGGTACATTCGTGGAACTTGGGTTCCATCCGAGGCGACCTCTGCTTCCAGTGATGTCAAAGTAGACTAAGTAACACCTGGAAACATTAACGGTATGTCGTACACTGGGCTTGTTCAAACACGGGCAGGCTGACCGTTAGTTGGGACGGCCTAGGCCTACCAGTCTTCCGCGGCTGCATATTATTGATTTATTGTCATCCTAAATCCCAACGATCCCCTTCAAACCACCATCGATCGTTTATTTAGGGAAATCGTTATTTTCGCCCTTTGTGGTTCTCATTGTTTGAAACGGAGAACCCTTTTCACGTCGTAGACGGGAATGTTTGAATGGTTTGGGGCCCATGTGAGTGATCAGCTGTTGGTTCTGGTCCAAACTTGGAGCGATATATACGTAAACATATTACCCGTGACCCTCAAGAGACATCCCTCCTCACTACTCGCCGACTTAGTGAAGTGGATTGAGACAGATAAATATATCTCATCCTCTTCTTATCCTTCCCTTGTCACAACACTATTTGTCACTCTTAAGATGCTAAGCTCCCCTCTGTGGAAAGTTAGGTTGTCTCAGATCCATCCCCTTTTGCCAAAGCTCAAAATCAAATCTTTGCCCTTCAACTAACGAACGAGTAACATGTGCTACAGCGTACAACCTTACACAATCCTCAACCCATAAAAATCAGGTAAGAGTTAGATGTAGTCATATCAACGATGTTTCAAAAGGTTTTTTAAATCGCTGATTACAAATCTAATTCTATTTTGCACCATTCTATCAGGGTTTTGATACATGCATTTTTTTGTGTGTGCTACTACTCAATACTCCAACTCAATCTGTTTCTCCCAGCACCCATAGACACCTTCCCCCTGGTACTACCATCTCAAATCTTGTATATGGATGTTGGTACTTGATTCAGCATCATGAAATCGAAGTTTTCACTTTTGGCAAGGTTTTTTAGGGGTTGTTCAGGAGGGGAAAGATGATCTTTGCTGAGTTAGCTCATTAAATTTCAGCTATATATCCAATTCAGAACCTGATGACGACTTCTGTCTCCTTATTGTCACTGAACTGACATGAGTTCCATATGGAAGCTCACTTTTATTTGTGATTTGGTACGCGCTAAATAAGAGAGATTTAAACTCCTTGATTTCTCCTAAGTTGAGGTTTTGGAGTTGTTAGGACACAGAAAAATATTTCTCAGAATGAGAAGAGAGTCGAAAGAATCAGAAACGGATTCCTCAGTTGATCTCTTCATCATTGTGAATTCTATTCTCGCCCCCTTGTCGGTCCGTCTACGTGGAAAGAATAGAGCACTTTTTTCGGGAAATAAAATATAAGGAGGGCATAGGATGAGGCCGAAGGCGTTTGTTGAAGTTTCCCTTCGCTTCAACTCCAAACTCCGGGGGACGTTATGTTCGGAATAGTAAAGTAGATTTATACACCTCGAGTAACTAGAACCCGGTTCAATGAGCGTCAAAGAATGTCGAGGTCGAACGAATAAAATTCGGAGCTTCATAACGTGCTCAGAAACTGGGATGATGGAAAGGAACCACTTGAGAGAAGTCGCTCTCTCGTTGCATTTGACAAAGATTCAATTAAAATCAGGAATTTAGGGGACATGATAAGAGCTTGAAAGAGGCAGAATAGAAATAAGTATTCCTGAAGATAGAAATGAATACCGACGCTTGGAAATTATTTCATAGACAATTTTGGGCTCTTATTCATATTTATGAATATCCAATTCAATTCAATACGTTTATTTGCATTACAAAAACAAGACAACATTGCTCTTTGCAATGTTTTTGTAATGTTTATGAAAATAATGTATTATATTTATTTAGAGATCTAAAGAAACAGTGTAAACGATACCTCACCTTTCGATCTAGCGAAAAATGCTAAAATGCCAATAATAATAATAAAATAAAGGAATATTGGCCATCAATTTGCCCAACTCCAAGGGGTCCAAATTAAAAAAAAAAGCTGCAAATTATTACACAATGGTTTATTATTTTTATTTTCTATATAGATCACTCGTCTGCAAAGCCACCAACCATCCAACATGAAGAAAAACATCGATCGCATTTCGGTCAGCTTTAATTTGAACGGAGATTAGGCCTCTTTTGCGATTCACACTCGTGTTTCTGATTTATCGTACGTCCAAACTTTAAATTCTCGTAGGGAGCGAACGGTTTGTCCTACAGGGCTCCGCGTGGTCTCAAAAAATTCTAAAAATTCTATAGAATCTTAAATTGAAGGAAAAACAATACCTTTATATCAAAATTTTTTGAGTTAGGGCGATTTCAAAATTTCAAAATTGATTTTGGAACCCTTAGAAGTGACCTACATTAACCAAAATATTCGGGGCACAACTAGACCCCGAATGGAGCCTACATACCAAATTTCATCAAAATTGGTCAATGCTAAGTGGCAAAAATGCCGCGTACGGCGGACGGCGGATGGACGGCCAAATTTTTATTCGAATTTTGGATTCTACATAGGTACCTTGAAACGTAAACCATCAAATTTTGAGGGGGTGTTGAAACATTTTTTTTCTTGGTCGATTCCAAAGGTTCATTATTGAAAATAAACCAAAATCGAATAAAAATTTGGCCGTGTCTAGTTGTGCCCCGTAGATTTTGGTTGATGTAGGTCACTTCTAAGTGTTCAAAAATAAATTTTAAAATTTTGAAAACGCCCTAACTCAAAAAATTTTGATATAAAGGTATTGTTTTTCCACCAATTTAAGATTCTATAGAATTTTTAGAATTTTTGAGATCACGCGGAGCCCTGTAGGACAAACCGTTCGCTCACTACGAGAATTTAAGGGTCGGACGTACGATAAATCAGAAACACGAGTGTGAATTGCAAAAGAGGCCTAATCCCCGTTCAAATTTTCGCTGACCGAAATACGATCGATGTTTTTCTTTATGTTGGATGGTTGGTGGCTTTGCAGACTAGTAATCAATATAGAAAAATAATAAACCTTTGTGTAATAATTTGCAGCGTTCTAGTTTCGGAAATTACGGAGATAAATGGCTGGTCCTATAAATGTTGGCCACCCTGTATAGGATATGACTGATCTCGTACCAACCTCCGTTGCTGGTTCCACAACATGTCGTTGTTATGGAGTTTCTGAATCTTTCAGGAAGGGCGTGACGTACGTTGAAACCAAGGCGTGCCAAGCAAGCTATAATTGCTCGTGGAATTAACGACATGTCATGCGTTGCTCAAGAAAATAATACTACAAAAAAGAAGGAGTTGGTAGAAGGATATTTCGGTAGCGAAAACAGGTGGTTGTTGGTAGCGGTACCTGTTCCCCAAGCTGGAGCGTTATTACTTCATTTGAGGAGCCGCCGAGCCACGTACTTACCCCCACGGCTTGTTTGTCTTGTTCACAGCTCTGCTGGCTATACCGTACAACTCATCTCTAATCGTGATCCCCCGCCCCGCGCCGTCACCTCAAAAGAGGCTACTTAGCCGCGTAGGCCCCTCAGGGACGTGAGACGTGACCGCTGCCCTCGCTCTTACCTTAGCCCGTCTCTAATATGGATCTCTCACTTCATCAGTCATATCCGTTTACCCGGCCACCGCCAGTGCTCACGCGCTCCACGGATTACACGTGCCACACTCTTTATTTGCACTGCTCACCGATGATACCTCGATGCTTTTTGTTTCATTTTTTGCCCCATCCAATTCAAAGTCTCATCCGCACGTGTGAACCATTAGTACCTGTGAGGTACAGCACGCGTACCGTTAGGTAATTTTCGGAAAAACAAGAAGAATCAGGCAGGTTGATACCAAAATAACAAAATGCAAGCTGATCATAAATTAAGAACATATTGATACCTTAAAGCACAAAAGCGCTATGTCCAACCACCTTCCAATTTTTTTATTTTTTTTTAATTTCAGAAAAACTCAAATTAAAGAACTGGCAAATACGTTATGACGACATTTCATTGATGAAAGGGTATTACCACCACTGCGTCCAGCCAAAAATCAGTCGACAGACATGGTTTTCGGACTGGAAAATGTTGAGAAAGCGTACCTATAATACAGCTAATTCGACTGCGAACCGGACACGGGAACAACAGAAGGACACTGTACCTATATGACCGAGCGGAAGACTAACTCTGTACTCACTGCAACATTCTAGAGGACATGGAGCATACAGTAGTTGAGTGTGCTCTCTACGAGGAGGAGCGTAGAATTTCTTTGGGAGACCTCCTGCAAGAACGATACCTAACCTCCGTGCTAAGTGGTCTGCGGAAAAGTGATTACTGCCAAATCATTAATTTCCTTGAGCAATCAAGCATTGTATAGTGAAATAGGTAACAACTATGTTATGACAAAGTTATCTACACACTGTCATAATACGTATCTGTGCCAACTAATGTGTGACATAATATGTCACACATTATGAAGAATATATTGATGGCAAATGGGTGTATACCACTTAAGCCAAATAAAAGGGAAAAAAAACTTAAATTCGACAAAACTATTATTGACTTTCTTGACGATTATAGCTTGAAAATTTGTCGAAGAGTTAATGAGTTTAGTGTAGTAAGCCATTATTTTAGGAATTGTGCACTGGTGAAAACTTCTTTTGCGTTTTTCTGAAAACTCCGTTTTTGGACATAGCCCCTTTGTGCTTTAAGGTATCGATATTGTTTAGTAATGCACGCATTCCAGAGGACGACCCATTGGATAAGCATTAGCTTACCAGTTGGTAAGCGAAAAAACTTTTTCACTCTATGTAATTTATTAGGTATTTTAGGCAAGATAGTGGTCTCCTCCCCCCCCCCCTCACCCTTATCCACTATAACATTTCTAGCGGCATGGGAGCCTCGAATTTGAAGAGCATTTTAAAATCCATGATCTACGATACCCAACACACCAATTCGAGTTACCCATTACACCAATACGATACCCATTACCACCAATGGTGCCAGAACACAAAAAAAAAAAAAAAAAAAAAAAACACGAAACATGTAGTTTATGGTGTCCTGGCACCATGGTGGCACCACTTCAAGTTCCAAGGTGGTACAGAGAATAATTCATGAAAATCCGGAGGTACGTTGAAAATTTTTCCTGAATTTCAAAGTTTCGATTAGTAAGCTGTAAAGGAATCGAAATATTGAAAAATCGGATATTTTCTCAATATTATCTCCCACTCGCCCCCTCCCCATGCTAATTTTGAAACTATGGTGGAATATTGTCCGATTTGGAAGATTTCTGAGTCGAAAATAAAAGAAACACTCAAATTGGTTGGAAATTGAGGCCTGAGCGGATTTTACAAGATCATGCCCGCACACGCACGTTTTTTGAGCATTAACCCGCCTTTTCCCCCCTTATAAGCCATAATTTGAAATTCCAGCGACGTAATGCACAACTAGATAGATTTCCGCGTCGAACGAAAAAAGAACCAGGAAAATCGGTTGAGAACTAAGGCCTGGGCAGACGACACAAGATTTTGTCACACACACACAGACATCCACCTATGGTTTTTTTCGCGGATTTGGATTCAGAATGGTCTAAAACGGATTAGTGTGTGGTTATTTTTTCTGTTGAGTGTTGTCCAACTTTACCCCAGATCGATCGCATAAAGACGCCCTGTGGTCTTACTGTGGGTCGTCCTAAAAAATGGGGAAAAAAAACATCATCGTCTCATGACAGGACAAACGAATCTTTTTCTTACCGGAATTAGGAAATCTGAAAATAACTAGTTTTAGTTAGTTTAAAATTTAGCCTGTTTAGCCTATTTAACGGTTAGCCTCGCGCGCTTAAAAGTATTGACAGATGAAAACTCCACGCTGCGCGCAGTTGTGACTTTGGGAAGAATTTCGCTGGAAAGCAACAGTACCATTCAAATTATTCTCGTAATTCTAACGCTTTCGACGAGAAGGTCGAATACTTTGCGTTACGGTAGATTTAGCAGTGGAGTCGCTGCTCTTGTATTATCCATATCGGGAAATGAGTTGGGAATCTACCAATCTAACCATCGCTTTTCGGTCTATCCGATCGGAACAATGTTTGGTCGTCTAATCGCCGACTCAAGTCCTTTTAAACTGACGCAAACCCGGACCTGCCCCACTTTCCTGGCTCATCTCTCCTCCAGTAGCCGTTTTAAAACTCTTCGACGCTCTCACGGGATCACAAAGTTTCTCTATTGATCTACAACTCGAGCGAGAGTAGTTCTTTTTTAATCAGCCGGACATCTGTTGCGGCCTACGTGCAGATTTTCCGTCTCTCATTTTCTCCTTTGCGATAACATTGCAAAGTTTTGCTACAATTGTTGTCAGCGATATGTGTCTTCTGAGTTACAGAGTGATATGTTATACAGGTAACTGGATGCAGGTTTGGCAGCAGATAGGAGACTCCACCAATACTGTTTTTATCTGCTGCCTTCTGGAAATGACAGACTTTGGTATTTATTGTCGATAGGTTGAAGCAGATGAATCGAAAACTGATAGGTCACCGGTGCAAGTGGCTTAAAATAAAGGTAATCAGTTCTTGAACAGGACATTTTTTTTTACTAAAAAACCTAACATATTAAGCATTTTACTTGTTCAAGTTCGTAAGTGCAGTAGAATAATCCAATTAGGATAAAATAATGGGAAGTCAATGAAATGCTTTTTCTCTCAATATAAAAAAAAAAAAATAATAATAATAATAATAATAATAAAATAATGAGAAATCTTCACATGACCAGCCCCAAATAAACTCCAAATACCTACATGCTGTAATGCAATACATGAACACACAAATAGACGAACAAACACGCAAGCGAATATGTCAAGGAAGATAAAAAACGTGAAATGGGGTAGAAAAAATCAACTCACGAACACATTTGCTAAGTTCGGTATACTTACTTGATGGTAATGTACAAAAGAAATTAAAAACTATGATGTTGTTACATGAACGTTAATGTATTTCTCAATACTTCCATGGAGTCATGTAGGTTGAAAAACAAACATGTGATTTCGAGTGGTAGTCGTTAACTTAATTCCGCGGACGAACTCTGTAATGAACGGCGTGAGAATGATTATGCGAATACCTTACCTATGCTCATAAATTTTGCAAACAAATCACTTCATTTCTTCCAACACTTGGGCAATTTATTCCAGAGAAGGTATTATAACATGGACAACTCCCTACCTCATTAGGTGATTAGTCCTTTTTCCTGGTGGAATGATCTTTTGCCGATCATTACGTCCAGACCACCGTTGGTGACTCAATAAGCGGGATTTCTTTGATTACCGTTTCGAACGAAGTTGTAAGGATCGTAAAACATGTGAAGATGGGTGGCGTGCGTATTTTCACTTGATCAGTCTCCCGCAAAAGTAGATGTGATGATGGATACTTTAATTGGGTGGTTTAGGTGGAGGTACGCTATAGTGATGATTTGGAACAGGTTTTCCCCTTAGGACTGTGAGGTACCTACTTATGAGTCCAAGAGGAAAACATGGAATTGATCTGACTTTAAATATAAGTGGAAGACTTCCTAAGCATTCTTGAGAAGTATAATTTAAGAAGTATTATCTTCTTATTTAGGAGACCTTTGGTGTCCTTACGGTGAGGAGCATAGAATAGCTGACCTATGCTAGTCATGGATTGTACCATGTATGGCCCAAGTACCCTATCCATGAAGTTCAGACCATTCCAGCAATGCCAAAGGGTTCATCCAGGATACGAAGAAATGAAAATGACTAAAGCATGAGCTGTACATAAGCAATGAGCTACTCATGGAGACCATGATGGTTGAAATCAAGTGTTCAAAGGATAGTATGGACCCCATCATCTGAAAACAACCATAAAGCCATGACGAGAGAAAGACGTTGACAGAGGGCACGTTGGTGTGGGGTGATTTTATTCGATGAAATGATTGCTATAAGAACATAGCTGATCTAGCCATAGATGAGCAGGTCATAACTAGCGGATGATAGGAGTCATGAAAACACTATATCTCTCCTCGTAACATAGTAATAAATTATAGAGGAAAAAACGGGGAAACAACGTGCCTAGCTGGTTCCCACGGTATACCACTTCAATTACGATTCATGTAATTTTCACAGCTATTAAAACTGTATCATTTACCATGCCGTTTCAAAAAACCAGTACCTTCAACACTCTAAAAAAATTTCAGTTTATGTCCAATGTAATTTCTCAAAGTTCCCAAAGCGAGATCGATAAAATGGGAAAAATTCACTTTGTATCGATTCACAACGGTTTCATGATTGTTTCATCTCAACGTCACAGTAAAAATGGTAAACAATAGAAGGTGAACTACCCAATTAATAATCTCAACAACTAATCCACTCTACAGGACATTTTTCTTCATTCGACTCAACGAAAAAGTTATGAGGGTGAACAGAAGCACTGAAATCGTAAAGTAGGCAAAAGTTGGGAGAACGGCCGAGCAGGAAGACTTTCCCACAGTTTAGCGAGGGAAATGGGAATATAAAAGAACTGTTGTAACAATCGACTTTTAGGCCCCGACATCTCCAAGAGAAAGCGGCTATTGAATCATTAGCTTTTCAGCTATGGTCAATCCGTTACTGGGCTGTAGGTAGCATTCCTGTGTTTTTGAGCTAATTTCTCGACTCACCTCTCACGATGTTGAATAGGTTTTGGTTATCCTGTTTCGATTTGAAATGGTGGCTCCAGAACGAATCCCAATTAACTGGAACTTCACAACTTGTCGAGCCTCATAAATATATCTGTTTTTCTCACAGTGTAACTGTCAAGTGAATGTTGACTTTTTAGCACCTTAGAAGTTGCATGATGATGGTCACATGTCATAGATGATTATATAAAGTATTCATGTCACAAAGGCTTATTTTTTAAAACAAGAAAGGATGCATCAGGTGACTTTCTATATAAAATGGTAATCATTTAAAAATTAAAAATAAACCTGACCATATTTAAACGAGTTTTTCTGCGTAATTGAATTTTCTTGGATTTCTACTGCAAATTATGCTGTCAAATCGCTCGGACATCATCATCTTCCTCTCACAAAATAACAAATGATCTATATAAATGATTAATTGTAAATATCTTGTATTTTAGGGCCTCTTCAATGCATGAGCTCGATTAGAAAAATGAATAATACTTATTTAGAAATAAATATACATTCATACAATGAGACAGAGTTCATCTAGGAAGGAGTAATTTGTGGAGTCCTATGTCGCTCCTGTAGCCGTTCAGAGACAAATAATGTACTC
The DNA here is from genome assembly GCA_009739505.2 of Apolygus lucorum. NCBI lineage: Eukaryota > Metazoa > Arthropoda > Insecta > Hemiptera > Miridae > Apolygus > Apolygus lucorum. The sequence continues at coordinate 19,635,796 of CM019183.2, forward strand.
TCAGGAACCCGAATAGCCAAATAACAAAGTCTGGGAGGAGCTTTCTGTTTCAAGAGTAATAAATACGGCTTTTGTTATGTTCTTCTCGAGGCCAGTCTGTTTCGGTAGTAGATTGTTTGGTGGAAGAGAGTAGTTTGGGAATGAGAAAAAGGGAACTTTTCTTTTCTGTCTGGAGAGGAGAAAAGGTGGCTGGCTGAGTTGATTTTTATCGTATACGCCCCGTCTAGCGGAGGAGTCGTGTATTAGTTGGGCAGCAGCCAAAACTTTCGGGTTCGACCACTTTTTGGCAAGATATATCCTACGATTCAGCCCTCCTGCGCCCTTCCAGTCCTATTCAAACACTTCAGAAGCTGTTGAAGCACGTTTTTGTTGATCTTTCTGATTACCCATTATCTACGTATTTGCCAGCAGGGAGTAACAAAAATTTTCACGTTTACATTTGATTTACATAAACAGAATTGAGCGGAAAATATGAATGATACTAAGGAATAAGGTAAATATGACACACACCTACACCACAGGAGCTGAATCTAGTTAACAAACTGTGATTGTAGCAACCAAATCGCGTCTCTGAGAAAGAATGCAATATTTGAGATCTTCCAAACATGTTTGGAAGATCTCAAATATTCTCAATTTCTTATTCTTCAAGGAGGTACATAGAAGGTAGATGGTGTCTAAATTGAGATTCATTTTTCGATATTTACCCAATTTTGTTTCAAATAAATTTGTGACGTAAATTAAGGCATTATAATATAATTCTCACTTCTGTTCTCAGCAAGCGATATTATGGATACTTCAAGAATAACATTCAAGTTCGACTTTTATATCGTTCCAGTTGATGAAAGTAGGAAGCTAGGAGTGTAGGAGAAAAACTATGTATTTTTTATGTTACTGAAGAAAGTGGAATACAAATGGAAAAGTAGCAATCAGTAACGCCTGCCATCCGTCGTGACGTTAATGCTAACCAGTAGGCACTTTATAATTTGTCCAAGCTGTTTGTTCTTCCTTCCAATTCATTTGGTTTTACTTCGGCAGGGAAGGCGTCTATTGTGCAAGATGTGGAAAAAGTTTGGGTCCTTCAAAATCAAAATCAACCGTATAGTCAGAACAAAAAATTTTGTTTCATGTTATTATATTTTCATTTCAATCCAAGTAATGGTGAGAAAAGTGTATTTTATCATACATGTATCATAATACAGGTATGTATTTATCAATTTATTTACCCGGAGGGAGCAATTTTGCAAAGATCCTACCGGGTAGGAAATCTGAGCAAATCGCATATCTTTATGCATTTTTCCTTTTGTAAAAATTGTACAAAATGGAACTAATGAACAAATAATAAATAAAAATACATATATAACAAAAAAAAAAAAAAAAATGTAAATCTAAAAAAAGCCAACAAAGATATCGGTCATCGTCATTTTCTCAATCGTTAGGATATCGACAGGTTTATACGATAGTTACAGCAGAGAACTACCTAATTACAGTATTTTAGAACCAACACTTCCCAACCATCACCTACCCAACTTTCCTGGAAATATTGTGCTTATCGTCAACGTGTTCCTCCCGTTATTTGTCTTCTAAGGAAACTCGAAGCATCCAATGCTGCGCCGCAATTCAGACGGTGAGTAGGCGATTCGTGGGCCCATTTTATGTGAAAAGAGGTAGGTAGCGTGTAAGAGCGTTAAACGCCGATCCAAAGTCTTGGTGATCCCATTCGACTCGCTACCAGAGTTCACACACGGCTATGATTTATTGGTAAGCTAGGAGAGCCTCCACAGCCATCCGCTTGTACGCTGCTTCTCGTATGCTAATAAAGATCTGCCAGATAAACCCTTGGAATCCTTTCTCAGGGGGCCCATTGTACCGATGCAACAGTCATAACATCACAGCTAATCTTTCTGGATCGAAGGGGATTTCTTTATTTTCAGTACGTAATCACCAGGACCCGCTGATGCCATCTCGTTCACATTTCATTAAAGCGTTAACCTAATTTTCACTCGTCTTACTTCAAAGAAAAGTAATGCAATCAGCAAAAAAAGAAACAAACAAACTTTTAGCTACTTATTCAGCAGCAAGACGTCTGTGTCTTAAGAATAGGACTTGAACATGGTAAAAATACAACTTTCAGGGAGATAGATTTAAAATTTTGGGTTTTCAGTAAAATAGTATTTTGGGATCTTTTCACGTGTCTTAATAGGTAATCATTTATTGAACGAAGTTCGAAAGTTCTGTCGGCCATCAAATCAAAATAGTGTAGGACAGAATAATTCTGTTTAAATTATTTAAACATGCATTCAGTTAATTACTATTACGAGTAGAATAATCCTCATGTTGTTATTTTCTTATAATAAGGAAGATCCCAATTGATGTAGTTTCATTTATTCCATTTTATTTTATTCTCTAATAAATTCCTTTATTTTTCACTTGGACTAAATTGTTTTTCTCACAATGGATGAGAAACCGCCCGAGGGGTTGGAGGCCTCTTGGGTGGCCGAGAAGAGAATTCCAAACGCAAACCCAAGCTACCAAATTAAATGGCCACTAACAAGAGACAAATTGTTACCTGTTAGCCCAGCGATTAGCCCAGCTTTTAGGCCAACATGCTCTTAACACTGTCCCCAGTCATTAGCGCCAGCTTCCCATCGGCATTCGTTAATTGCGGAACTCTGAACTCCTAAGAATCCCACTCACTCCAGTAATAACTTCATCCCCCTTTGGGAGCGCGAAATGGGCCTGTGGACCTGAGGGGGGGGGGGGGGGTCGAGATTCTTTGAAATCTTGAGATGAACCGCTAAACTTGCAGGTGATCATTTGAATAGTCTTGTGAGGTGGTTTGGATTTCAAATACCACTTATTCTCCTCCTCATTCTCCGAGTGATTATTCATCAATCTCATTCTTTCTGTTTCACGACTAGAAAAGTAATAAGCGACGAAGCTCTTGCTACCATTGTTTCGTGTTCCTGGCTGAAATCATAGGCTTTATTGCATATTTTCTTAGACTTTTAATTTACTTCTTATTTTTGAACAGTCACAACGACAACCCCAAGAGCGAGATAACCGATGTTGTTTGGCTCTTTAAGAAAATCGCAAAGTTACGAGTTACTTAGGTATCAACTTGCACGTTTCTCCTGAAGATACCAGTAATTTGTTTTTCATCTCAAACGATGTTGCTCAAATATGGATACAGAGTATGTAATCGTATCTATGAGGGAATCAGGTTAGTTTTTTTCTCCACCACTCTTTTCACCATCATTTTTCGGGAATTCCATATCGGGATTTGTCCATAGTTTTCACTGCTCGTGGTCAGCCTTGGCTTTTTCCTATAAAAACGCAGGCGGCAAAGAATGATACCCTAGAGTTCAAGGCGAAACTCCAAAAACAGCCGCACGTGTCAAGGTCTCAAGCTAAATTAGGATTTTAATAGGGGAATTAAAATAAAAGGGGTGAGAAAGGGGGGATAGGAGTTTTCGATTTAATGGCATGTTGTGGGGTAGGGCTTTGCCAACAAAATGAAAAGTTGCCTTGATTAAAAGTCGATCACGTGCGGTCATAACCGCAGACGAAACAACTTCTGAAGCTCAAAGCCGGAATAAATATTTCCAACGCCCTTTAAAACTGTAGAAGAGTTTTTTTCGAATCAAAGTTCGAACCGAATAATAAGTGGGTACTTAATAAAACGGAGGATATGGCTTTTTGACTCCCGAGTGCATGAATAGAAAGGAAAAGAAAAGGTCTCTCAGAGGAGAGAAAAAGCTCGCAATAGGAGAATTGGAATCGGATTGTTAAAAGACCAGCTAATCCCTAACATCCCTGACTAATAACCATGGATTAACGATGTAAAGATTATATTTCAAATAACGAATCGAGACAGCGGGACAAAAGGGTCGCTGCTAGTAGTTTGGTAAGAAATGTCACAGAATACACTCGATGATTCGTATCTCTTGAATACTCGAACCAAAACTTTGGTCTTCTGAAGTATTTTGCCCGATCGAACAAATTCCACCATGCAAATAGGCCTCAATACCACCATCGGCCAGTCATACAAACACTCTATATCTAATTCGAAATCAGTACTACTACTCAATACCAGTTTCTGACTTCGAAAAACGAGAAATTTTTTGTTAAGGAGAAATCATGGAGTCTACTCCAAATTGGTCAATTTTGTAAATTTTCGTACCCACCTACGAGTACATGCCAATTCCGCCTAACTATAAAAACACTATAAGAAAAGAAACAAGACAAAGGGGTTACCCTTAAGTAGAGGAGAGGAATAGAGACAAGACAAATTTTTTAGTTGAAAATTACGAAACAAATAATGACTACGTAATTAATTCTTATTAAGGGTCATACTACTAGCTGTCATTACGTTAGAGTTCATAGGCACTGTAGTGGTGAACGGATATGAGATCGTCACGGAAGAATAATGAAGTGACTACGATTAACGGCGAGACGAGCAATAAAAAGAGGATACAGCTGATTAACCAAAATAATATTACGATGGAAATGCAGACGGTGGGAAGCCCTTCTGCTACTCTGTGAATGCAAATTTGAAATGAATTATGGCTGGGCAACAAATTATTGATTCAATCACGGTTGAAATGAAAAGTATGGTGTTAATACTGTAACATAGTTGGAGGGCCCACCAATGAAATTCGGGAATATAACTATGATTTTTTGCACGCGAGGAAAAGTACCCACGAATGAGGTACATATAGAAAACATTAAGAAAGGTGAAGGTGTATACATAAATTTTAAATCAACCCTCATAATGATTCGGAATCGACTTGCAGGTACAATTAGCTAGTTTTTATTACGTGTAACTGTGAATCAATAATTTCTGTTGATTAGAAAGTACCCGTTTACCTTCGACAATATTTCAAATCTAATGAGCCGATGTAGAAACGATGTAATGCAGCTTTCTCGTCACCTTACTTGCTTTGCAATGGAGTTTTCGGACAGTTTCATATAGCAATCTACATAGGAAGAATATTGTTTATTTTGGTACTGAGTAGTAACCTCGTCAACTTTTTGGACCAGTTTCCCCCGGCGTCGGTGTGGAAAAAGGTGTGATCCGTGTAGCCGCCAAATTTTGGAACCAATCGCACAATTCAAACAGTGTCTCGCGGTTTTCCATTTTTCACAACCAGTATTTTCCCAGAATTTTGTAAGTCAAAATGTCGAATATGCTGGGGGAAATGTTGGACTTGATTACGAAAAGCTACATAAAAGTGTTTATAGTATCCATAGTAGGTTCAAGGTGGAACAATCATACGAAAACCCTGCCGGAGGGAGAACTGGTAAGGTGGACACCGTACACTTTTGCACTCCACTCGATCTCTCCAAGGTTCCGAGAGACGCAGCCAACTATAAATAAATCCTCAGTCTACCCATAGTTCACTGACTCTGTGGGCAGATCAGACCAGGAGTCGTCCGACCCACACCCTTCATTCACGCCGATTTATACACTACACGACACCGACTAACACTTGCTCCGTGTCATTTCAATACAAGATATTTTTGGGCGAGTATTCTACGAATCTCAATTCCAATCTATGGCTGAAAATCATGGACCATGATTAAGGTGGTTCCCCTGGGCGATGAATCCGCAGGAGATCCACATTCTCAAAACACTAATTTCGATGAAAGTAGATATTATTTTATTTTCACCAACAAATGCAATTGAATATTCCATATTGAATATATGAATCGTATAATTCAAAATTAATGCACAAACAGCTAATTCTCGTGGGATTTGAGGTGGTCTTCATGAATGCAGTAATGCGCCCAATCCAGTTGAAAATCTCCTTCCGTGTACATTTATGAATCATGTAGTTTTCCATTCTTGCACAGGTACTCAGCTCCAGCGAGGTACAGGTGGTGAATCCCAGGATTCCCATCCTCGGAACACCAATCCCGACGAAATCATCTTACTGTGAATGACTATTTTCCACCATTGAAAGCAAATAATGTGAAAGAGTGCGCTCGCTTCTTTCGTACTGCACTACTGTAAATATATTTCTCTTCTCGAACGAACTACCAACAGACGCCTATTCAAGGAGCAAATATAAAGATGTGTGCTTGATCTTTTAATATTGTACTAACGTGAATAATTATTTTCTCATCCGTAGAAACTGCAATTTCCCGTTAGATTGACGTAATTTTTAGGAATGAAGAATCCCGCATCCTTGGAATACCAATTTTAATTAAAATATCCGACGATATGGATGAGTCCGTCCTTTCAGTTTACTTTCCAATAAATCATAAATTATTCCAACCTTGTAAAAGCTGCTCTTACCTTCAAATGTAATAAAATCACTTTCTCATATTTAAACACTTCACAATGCTCTGAATGAAATATTAGAAAAAGTAATTGAAACATAACTTACTGCAAACATTGACTATATGAATCAAACTACTAACTTATTCGAAGCACTTTTTCTTGGCTGGCATTACCAATAAATTTTAATAATGATTTTTATTCTCGTTTCTTCTTCGAATCCGAAAGTTACGTGAAAGGATATGATCATGTATATTGTAGAAGTTATCAAATGGAGAGAATTTCATGTAAATGATTATCATATTCAAAATGAAACGTTACTTTGAATATTATTATTGTATTATCAGCGAATTATTCAAAGTACAAAGAAGGACGAAATTCGATTTGGTTGTACGATTTGGTTGTACGACTTTTGGGGAGGATCCAATATAATATATTATCATGCTCTGTCAGAAATCAAATTCAAAATAATTACTGGCATTTTGAGTTATGGAGCTTTCTGAACATTTTTGTTCCATGTCTGGTCTGACTGACACCTGTCCAAGATCAGAATTATTAAGATCTATCCATTAACAACACTTCTCTTGGGTAATTTGATAATGAAATTGTCAGTAATCATCGTGTTAGTTGCCTCCATTGCACTGTCATATGATTTTTTTCAATTCAATCATTCAAATACCGACTGATTCCATAATTATATTAACTTTATTCTACGAGAACGATCGTACTTGGAGAAGTTCTACTGCCAACCCAACTTGGAATAAGTTTCATACAATTGCTCATTTCTTCAAGTACGTCTGAGAAACTTTGTGTAAACTTCAAAGAAATATGGTAATTTCAACAGAACCATCGCGCGATGATTTGGATGATTCGGTACTGTTTCTTCGCTAAACCGGGAATATCGAAGTTGAGCGCCGTCGAGAGTGAAATGAGAAGAAAAATATTCGCTGATGGACTTCCGGCCTCATAGCAGTCTTGCAAGGGAGTGCAGAAATTAAGTGGAATCCTCTTTTCTGGGAAATTTTAAGTTAAAACGCAGAACAACAAAATATTTGTCAGGTGATCATTTCGGCATCAACCGAAAAAACGTTCATAACTTCCACTGAGTGGACGTTGGCCTAATTTTGAAACTTGGTTCTTGGATATTCGAGACTCAACCTTTGTGTTTTCCATCTGTATGTTACCTCAACGAAGAACCAGTGTTCCAGAGAGCTCTGAAAGGCAAAATGCGAGTGGAAATTTAGATTTCTTAGGACCCAAATTCGTTTGATTTTTGATAGTGTGGAGGCAAAATATTGATGATGATTGTAAATTTTGCTTCCAAGTCTACAAAGTAGCGAAAGCATTATTTTCACTTTTCAAGTTTAAAAAAGTTCTAGAAAATAACAATTCTCTCTTGTGTTTTACTTTTTGGACCTTCTTGAACAATTTTGGTTCCATGTCTTTGTGTCTGTCAAGAAATTCTTGTAATGCGCAAAACTATGAATTTATTGTCCGATTTTTATGAAAATTTTAGGGATTGGGCGGGTTGGCGTGTAGATGATACTTTATGGAACTACACACCCGAACCTACTTACACCACTTACTTTATCGTCCCTGGATTGATAGCATTATCTGGGTATGGTCAAACGTAATAGCCATAACTTGGGCGGCGCTGTGGCCGAGCGAGCTACGGCATGTGTCTCTGGAGAAGAGACTCGGACCGGTTGCAGGGGCCGTGAGTTCGGGACTCGCCTCGTGGGCATATTTTCGGGCAATTCGGTCGCAGTTCCCCCTCGTCCCAACCCAGGGCGGTGAGGCCAATGGGAAGCCATGAGCATCAGAACAAAAAAAAAAAAAAAATCATCAGAACAAATTTTGATCTTCCCTTAGGAAGACAGCTGATGACGTCCGCGACGCCAGGAATGGCAGTCGGACTAAAATCCAACCTGAAATGGTTGTTTACTTTACTTTACTTAATAGCCACAACTTTTACATTTTCCACCCGAATTTGATTGATTTTCTAGGGATTGTGCGAGTTGGCGTGTAGATGGTCCCCTATGAGGGTAATGCGAGATACTCGGAGTTTGATACTTTGGATTATAGATACGAGGAAGCTATGTGCCACACCCACTTGACAGGCTTTTTTGGTTATCGATGTTGATGTTGTTCCATTGTAGGTAATATCGTTTGTTAGATTAATTATTAAATTCACGGAGTTCCTGAAAGAATGTGGGCGTGTTTAAAATTATTCAGTCCGAAGAGTCGGGAATCAGAGCAAATGAACTCGGAGAACCTACATCAAGGCTCGTCGGGGCTGTTGGGGGGAATTATTTCAAAGCAACGGTCCCTTTATCGTATGCCCATTTGAAGGAACATTGTAGATTTATTGCCCCCCAGAAACTGGAATGAATCACTCGGGTTGGAAACACATCGCCGGGGTTGTATAATTGAAACTCCTGGTATGTCCTACTGATTAATATGAATAATGTAAATCCGGAGTGGTCTGTCGGTCGCGGAACTAGTTCACGGGTGGTCACGGGTTGAGGGGACTTGGAGTCGGCGGGCGGTTGTCCAGGACTGTCCTAGACGTTCTGACGCCCAGACTGGACGGAGGGAGCGTTATCAGACATCGAACGGCCTTATCGTATCCCAAGAGCTAATTTCCCTCATACTTAACGACTGAAGAGACTCTTCATTAATGCTTCAACGAGATAAATGCATGTTGCTTCCTCACAATCAAAGGTTTGGTAGCCACGTAAAGTTGCATCAAGCACTTTTGGGCCAATTTCGGTTCTGTCCATCTGAAGTTATTTTAGGCGAAAATAAGCAATATTTGGTTGGATTCTGACAAAGCATTCATAGTGTTGTTGGATTAGCTACTTAAGAGAAAATCAGAACGGTCAAATTTTTGTATGAAATCATAAAATTGATATTTATATACTTTTAAGGATGGTCCCCTGAAAATTCGTCCTCCTCATACCTGTGTAAACGAGTTTTCGACTTCGTCACTACTACAATGTGATATTTGCATGCTTCTAAATTTTTCTTCTCGGAATACAAATTTTATAACTACCACAACCGTTCGCTTCGCTTTCTCAACTTAATGGGTGTGTTGTACATCACAATACATGCCGAATGTACTGTTTTACGATAGAGATGGTGTTTAGTTAACTCGAGTAATATGTTTTGGTGCTAGACTTTTTCATTAATTCAAGTAACAGGGTTTTTTTTACAATAAATGTCCCATTTCGATTCCAATCACTTCTATTCTTGGAGAGCTTCCGACAACCCTCTGGTTGTCATTGGCAATCCAACAGCGAGAGGACATGATTTCTGGGTGGTGAACAAGCAGCCACTACTGCAGATAACGGATTTATTCATCTGGTTGTCGAAAGCTCTCCAAGAATAAAAATTATTGGAATCAACAAAGGACTCTTATGGTAAAAAAAACCCCTTTCTTAACTTAAGTAGTTTGACTGTTTTTATAGTACCTACCCAATTTTTTGTACGTGCATGACACAGGCCTATATCACCAAACCATCTGATAGTCCATGCATCTATTGACTCATAGGCTGCTTGAATAATGCCAACTGTATTAAATTTCATCATACTTTGCTCGATGTAACAAGCAAAGCCTGTAGGGAAGTTGCCTTCGTCACTAAAGGTACGCTGTCTTCATCCTGATCACTTTTAGTGGCCACTCAGCAATCAGGAATTGAGCACATTTTACCCACAGCTCAACTTTTTCCCAAACATTTTGCGTACCATATATCAACGCCCATAGATGAATTGGAGCGACCTAGCTTCTTGTTCCTTTTAATAATTTAATAGAATATTCTTGAGATTTATGGGTTGAAATTATTGTCACCGATCTATGGAAATTGTGCACCATACTCCTTTTGTTTAGAGAAACTATTATGGTATTAGGTATGGTTACCTTTTATTACTTATTTATTACCAAGGAGATCGGTTGTGGTAGTTCCTTCACGAGGAAATCCACCAGTGCTGGGCAAATAAGCAAAACATGTTCTATTGCTTTTGGGTCACCGAGGTAGCGGAAGCTTTGTTTTCACTTTTAAAGGTTGAAAGAAAAAATGTTCTCCAAAATCAAAATTTCCACTTGGTTTTTTGAAGGTAGAACCTGTTCCAAGAAAAATCACTCTAATTGTTCTTTGTTTTTGAAATCAATTCATCCATCCCACGGAGCGAAATGTCGGCAAAATTAAAATTCACTTCCCGCCTGTATGTATCATCTCAATTGTTATAGCTGACTTTTACAAGTGTGTTTGATAAGTTTGCAACACGGCTTTGAGTTAGTTCTACAAGAGGTGCAGATCTTTGAGAGGATCGTACCTGCGGTGGATTGATGAAGACATTAAATATCCAACAGAAGGGGAGTTTCTAATGCCCCATAACGCCCAGGTGGAAGAGCTAAAATGGGACCTTCGCCGCGATAGCACAGCTCCGGGCACTGCGGGGTCCTCCACCAGGACTGGGGGAACTAGTGTATGGGTGGTCACCTCCGCGATGCGGTCATCACGCATGATGGGCCCAGACGCCAGGGCGCTAGCAGCCGCATTCTCCGCGCCCCTCTCCCTCCCACGTCCTGCACCGCCTTCCCGCGGTCTCCTTTCCTTCGGTAAAGGGTAACGTTTATCAGCTGTTAGCATTGACAAGGGCCGCAACCGCCCTTGAGGGGGCCTCCTCGTACCACTCGACGTGGAACACTCAGCTCGATCAACTTGTCCTTACAGACCCAACAGAGCAAGTACACAGTTCAGCAACCCTTCGCCCTAACAAACGACTATGGAAGAAGTTCGATCCGAGTTTCATCACCAGACAAAATTATTATGATCAGGAGTTTATAATGAAAAGACATCTCTCACAATCCTTTCACATAATCCCTTATTAAATAATCATTAATAGTGTGACTCATTTAAAATCACAAAATCAATTATTACCCTCTAGGTTCCACAGGTTATTGTTATTTTTATTTTTTTTATTGTGACATATTCGTAACACAGAATGTGTTTTCATGGATAATGCAATTTGATGTTAAAGTGTCAGTTACGTTGTCAGCGTCGTAAGATCCATCATTTATGAGAATAATTCATCCAATGGAGTGATACAATTTAGCTGGGTAAACTAAATTTGCTCCTGGTGAACCCAGAAAGTTGAAATTTCACAGAGAGTCTTTTAAATATTTCTGAGTCTGTATAACAAACTGAGCTCCTAATTGATCAGCTGGGCGAGCTAATTCGCTCCTGAAAAATTACCCAGATTACAATTATTGTGAAATTTATGTGAAAGAAAAACACATTTTGTGTATCGGCTTGATCCTTGATCATCAACGATTCGGGGGTCGGCCCTATACCTGCAATTCTAGAAAGTTCTACAATGTACTATAATTAACAAATAGAAACCCACAATTTTTTACATAAAATGTTATTTCTTAGTAGGATCTCTTAAACTCAGCACTATTTGGTTAAGTTTATTCAGAAGACACAAATAATAGGGATGGTTCGTACCATTTCACTACTTTCCATCACCAAGTCAAAAGAACCAAATCCCACGATATGAGATAGATTTCTAAAAGTTCAATCGTTGAATTCCTATACGTCGGATATCACTGATCGGTGCCGCTGGTGCTACCTTACTCCAGTCCAAGTAGACAAGATTTGGGCTGAGGGGACATTGCCTCGGATGAAACCCCGTTCTCATGGTCATTTTTAACGAAAAGCGTAATAATTAATTTCCAAGTTTTATTACTGTTGATAATAGGATGATTACCTAAATGTATCATCAATTCAATGTTCAATCATCAACTATTTTGGTGTTGGTGACAATTAAGTCAGCTTGTGTTTTTTCTTGTGTAAGGCTCCACACTACCCTTTTAACTCGAAAATCCCAATAAGAGCTCGACTGAGTGCTTTCAGGTATACTGTTTAGGGCTTCTAGGGGTCTAGCTAGTTATGTTTCCTTCAATATCTACTCCGAGTTTAAATCCTAAGCTATCTGCTACTTATAATAATCTAATGAGAGATGAATATTTGATAAGTGAGCCCATTAGGCGGTTGAAACCTGTTAAAATCAGATATTCGAATAAATTATAATTAATAATTCATTACTAATATAATTATTTTTTTTTTAGATTTTATAACTTTTTCGTCCCTTTCTCCTCTGTTTCTTTCTCTTCTCCCTTTCTCTTCTCCTTCTTTCTGAAGGGGGGGGGACTATTGCTCAATTTTATTTTTAGTAGATTAATACTGTCTGGGTATGATATTTCAGCAGTCTTAGCACCAAGGCACCATATGGGCCCATGCAACACACAAGCTGCCTCGTATGTTTACTGTAAACTTCTTACACGTGGAAATTTACGTATAATAGCTCTTTAAGCCAATATGCTGGTACATGTACACCCGTACAAAACCAATAAAAAGAATTTTAAAAATATCTACGAGTTATTAATTTATAAGTACCTCCCATAGCTGTAGAAGATTATTGTGGTAATTACCTCTTTTTCTCATAATATGGAACCAGCTGACAACTTTTGTCCACGGCTAACCAATACATGCTTATAGAAAGAAGAAATTTGCTGTTGTGTTGCTGAATAAGACTAAGCCGATTACCTTGTTGGGAGTCATAAGTATTTTTGCAAACCGTAGACTCTTGTTATATTTTTTGACATTTTATGTCTTTACTTTGGCACATAAACGAAAAAAGCGTTAACAGAAAGCGTTAAGGAAAGTTTCTGATGATTTCCACTTACAACCAAGACGTTGCTACGGAACTTCATTTTCGTCATTCGTGTTCATAGAAAAATCGTTCACCATTCGTTGGAAAGCCCTAAATTTATGCATAAATGATATACTGCCAAAACCGCTGTAATTATGGAAGAAACTGCGATATACCCCGGAGTTAAAATAACTGTAAACAACATTCGCGGCAAGAGTTTTGTTACACGTCAACAAACAATTATTGAGAAAGCATATTATTACAGGCAATGTGTTGTAGACTCGTATGCAAGCGTTTGAAGTTAACCATAAGGTTTTAAGTCTAAAATCACCTACTTTTTTCTCACTTCAAAGTCTAAGTGAGCTACAAGCCTACCTTTCAGCATTAGTTGTTGTAGAATAGACTCACATGTTAGAAATTTCGGTGTGAAAACTAATGTTTCTTCAATGACATCCAAACAAAATTCAGTTCGCAGAAAGGGGGGAAATCCTGATCAGCCGTAGGATGAATGGGTTTTTTCTTGTGACGAGGACCAAATAACAGAATAAGAAAAAAATTGTCATTATTAGATGAAGCAAGGTATGATTTTTTTTTAAATCGTGGAAGAGATCACCAATTTTCTCGTAGGTATGAAGCCAGCTAAGAACCAGCAGTTTAAATATATTTTTGCATTATTTTTAGTAGTTAACATATCATGATTCCTACCTGAATCCTCATTGTTCAAATAATTTGACAGTAGTTGGGTAACTAGGTACGTTCAAATCGAGCCCGAGACGCTTCATCGCACTTCAAAATCGGTTCTAGGATACGAGTCAACCCACAAAGGAAGACCCTTATTATTTATAGGAACTAGTTTATTGTTATTGATGATCAGTACTCAGCCAAGCCTTCGATGCTTGAGTGGTGCACAATAATCTATTAATAAGTGGTGACATTGGTCGGGGCGGACTATTGGCTTTAGGTGGGGTATGAAGTTTGAACGTTAGCGTGATCTATTATAAGTCGAGGGCGATGTAAATAGCCTCTGAGTGCCTTCTCGTCTGCGGTTGAAAATCACTAGGCCGGTCGCTCCTCTTCTCTTATCGGTGTAGATTGTAGAGCAAGTTCATGATGTATTGGAGTTTGGCTGTTGAACCACGTGGAATTTGCTTGAAAAGGCTTATTTCAGTATTTCCCCCTCCTAAGTCAACTTTTTTTTTCGGGTAAAGAAAATATCTTGAGAAAAATTAGGATTAAAGTGTCCATACGCAAATCATTTTTTCATTCTTTCCCCTTACATCACATCTGCGCCATCTCTATACGCATTCATATCCTTTAGATCTAAGTGGAAGCCAATATCGTACCTGCATTACGACTTCGGGTTTATAGGAATGTGTCTTTCGATTTTAGTAGTCTGTAACGAGAACGATTGAATGAAAAGAAACGAAGAAGACTTCGGGAAGGAAAAAACTTCTGAAAAACCCGGGAAGAAACGGACTCGGTTCGCCAGAAGGTTTTTCAATTAAAGTGTCGCCCGGCTAAAGAGTTGGTGCTTAGCGGGGCGGGACTCAATGTTTAATGATGCAAAGAGGGTTTCTTGGACTACTGGTCCCCAGGGTCACAGATCCCTTCACCCATGTCATGTCGTCAACCTACTACACTCAAACTAAATCTGTAGGCCCTGAGCCATCTTCACAGACGTAGTGAAGAGACGAGTCTGTGAGTTGTGGAATTGAATGAGAAGACCGATTTCGTGATGCAATTAATTTAGAGAGCCAAATTCTTCTAGGCAATCATTCAATATTGAAGAAAGTATTCTTTGTATTAGAAATCATGTTAAGGTCTTGAAAAATTTTATAATCAGCAACATGACATCAACAACAAGCTAGGCAACTATCATGCCAACTTACAAAAAATAATTTTTTATTACATTCGAGTAAAGAACAAATGGTCACAGAGTCGACAATTTTATAAAGAGATGTTTGAATGTTTCCTCCATGTACACACATAAAGAAAAGTACATGGTTATTTTTAACGAAGAAAAGGGTTAACATATTAGGGATGCTTGATATGTGTAATATTCGTCACGTACCTGAATAAATTTGCATCTTACTTTATATACAAAGAAGCAAAAAAGAATAACGGTTTCGACCCTTCTAGTCTACATACTTTGGTCGATTTTTGAAAGGACTTCAAGGAGTCTTCAGGAATGTGGTAACCTATTGAAAACATGTCGTATTCAAACGAACATTGTCTCCCATAGCTGGGGCCTCCTTTCACCCTAGTAGGTTCTGCTAGCTGAGAAAAGTTCTCACACCTTCGCCTAGGACGCTTAATTGCAGTCACGGCGGAAGCTTCCGGTCTCGTTTCATGCTAAGGACACACTAAACTCCTACACGTCAAGAATCTGCATATGAATATAACTCAATGTCGAACTTGCGTCTTCCAAACAAGTAACTCTGGGCACAATTTGTCTTTTTAATTAGTGCAGATTGCACAAAGGAACATTCTTGATCGCATGTTTTCAATTCATTAATCGAAATGTCTTGTTTCCTCTCAGAA
The DNA here is from genome assembly GCA_009739505.2 of Apolygus lucorum. Classification (NCBI taxonomy): domain Eukaryota; kingdom Metazoa; phylum Arthropoda; class Insecta; order Hemiptera; family Miridae; genus Apolygus; species Apolygus lucorum. Next base: position 19,651,334 of record CM019183.2, read on the forward strand.
CCATTCATCAATTTTGTGAGCTAATTCTCGAAATAACTGAACTAAAAAAGATTAATTAGGGAGCGGAGAGTCCGTTTCGAATAAAATAAAATGTTGCATCTGCGTTCTTGCCGATTTTCAGTTGAGTAAATCCACAGGTTGAAAGAACTCAGGCGGCAGAAAAGGTTCTTCCAATATTGGAAAAAATTGAAAAACTATTTCCCTCTCATACACCCCGATATTGTGTGGATCTCATCTCGAACCTGGAGAGGTACTAGTATAAACAGATAGGTCAGTACAATATGATTCTCAAGATCCGCTATATGGCTGGAAAAAATTGAAGTCTTGATGGTTGATGGATCGTTGGTGTATCATGATTGCGCGCTTGCTGTGGTTTTTATTGGGAACGAGGAAGCTGATGCTCAGAGTTGGCTGTTGCAGAATTGGATCGACGTCATTCAGCGGGTTTACTTACTCATACCTGATTATTTTCAATGATGAACCATTGGAATCGACCAAGAAAGGTTTACTTTTCAATGTGCGTAGAATCCGAAAATCGGATAAAAAAATTTCCGTCCGTCCGCCGTACGCGGCACTTTTCTTAGCAACCATGGAAATTTGGTATATGGGCTCCATTTGGGCTCTAGTTGTTCCGCGAAGCTTTTGGTTGATGTCAGTCATTTCTAAGGGGTGAAAATTAAGGGTTGTAATTTTCAAGAGTGCCCCAGCTCGAATACTTTCGAAATAAAGGTATTGTTTTTCCACAAATTTGAAATAGTGTGGAATTTAAAAAATTTTTAGAGACCACCCGGAAGAGACCGCGCTGAAGGACAAATCGTTCGCTTCCTACGAGTACTTAAGGTTTGGACATACGATAAATCAGGATCGCGAGTGTGAATCACTACAGGTCTAATCTACGTTGACATTTTAGCTAACCAAAATACAATCGCTGTCCGTGTCTTCGAGTTGTATTCAGTTTTGATTTCCATTGCAACCAGTAATCAAATTTCCATATGAAGGAACCACAACTTCCTATTCTTCGAATCGAGTGTGAAGCGTTTATTTCTTGCAAATAAACTTTTTTTAAATTTTCAATATATATATATTTAACAGTTTAGGGAAAACTAAACAGGAGCCACGTGAGAGATGATGAAAAAGAGAGAGCCAGAGATGGAGAATATTTTCGAAGAAAAGACTTGCTCATAAACTTGATTGTGAAGGTAATAATGTCGTAGGTTGGTAAGTAAAAAAAAAGTGATAATGGCAAAGCTGTGATGTTTGAGACGAGTGATCTATACAGGAAAATAATAAACGTTTGTGTAATAATTTGCATCGTTTTTAGTTATCGACCAGGGAATGCTTAGGGCCTGGAGGCTCTCTTTTCCAGCATCCCTGGAGCCAAAATAAAAAAATATCCTATTACAATCGATCTGATACTTTGTATCAGCAGAGAGAGAGAGGCTGGGAACTCTGCTAAGGTCTCTTTTGCACTGGTGGTTTGATTAGAAGGATAGAAGTCACACAGGCAATTCGAGTACCTAGGTGTGTGTGAGCGCTACCATACAACTAAATGAGTCTCCTGGTAGGATGAGAAGCTCACTGGCTTGTGCGTGACTCTTGGCCACCCTTCACGTAAGACGTGTGCCAAGTGTGAACACATCGAGGCAGTTTCCACTGAAATAAGGAGCACCGGCCACTTCAACGCGGTTGTATCCAATTCAACCCCCTTGTGCTGATGTTTATGGTAGTTTTTACTGAATTCAGAGAAAATAAGTCCGTTTCTATGGCGTCCATCTCTTGAGTTTGGATTGAAAATGAGTCTTCTGTACATACTTGAGAAAACGTAATAAACTAAAATTAGGATGGATCTTATTTTGAAGAAGTTAACAAGTGTGTTGAATCCACAGTAGAGGTTGGAAATGCAATACGCTGACCCACTAGAATATCTTGGACAGACTTTTACTATCCTTAAATACTTGAAAACTACTTCGTATAATAGCACTGCACAATAACATTGCATAATAGCGTATTCATTTAATGATTACAGCTCTGTTCCACGTAAACTTCTCATTCTCGAGAAAATGTGTTGAAGAGCCTCATGGAGTGAACATAGTTCTTCTGGGAATCCCTCTTTATTGCCGACCCCACTTCAGTTTAGTTATGAAATTCTGATATGATTAAGTGGACTCCTCAGTTTCACTTCTCCACATGAAACCTCTACATTGAGGTTGATGATCCCCTTTTTAAGTGTGTTAAGAACTCTCGGAGCACTGAATCTCCCGGCGCTCAACTACGAAACATCAATCATCCATTTTGAGCCAAATGCTCACCTCCCGCCCACACTTTGCTCGCGAGCTCCAGCATTGTGCCAAGGAGGTTTTCAAACACTTTTTTCTACCTTCGCTCTCCTTTTCTTCCCCGTCGGAATTGATGATTCTCCGCGAGTACGTCGGATGTAAACAACTATCGGGGGTGTTGGATAACCCCTTCGCGATCGCAGTTGCAATTTATCACGTCTTCTCGAGAGATCCAGATCGGAAAAAGTTATTCAAAACTTTGCTGGGTACATTCACCAAGCGGACATGGGAGGAATCTGTAAATGAATGCCTAGATGTGAATTTTGATAATTTTGGTATGGTTATGATAATATGAATAATATTATCAATTGCTGGACTATCATGATGTATCATGCTGTGAAAGCTAGTAGCTACATGGAGATGCCCAATAATATACAACCTAATAAGGTTTAATTAGTGGTTAAAAGTGAGCGTTCATTCCTAATCATCTCTTTGTCACCAGAAATGGTTCCAATATCAAATTATGGGATTTTGAATTTAATTATACTTCTTGGTAGATCAGAAACATATTGTTCAGTAATATATGAATTCCAGGGAACGTCTCATTGCATAAGGATTAGTTCAATTTAAACCAGTAAGGTATAAAACATACATTTTTATTTACCTTTCTACTGTACAAAATAGTTTCACTCAGATAGAAATAATGAACTCCCACCCCATTCCCACCCATAGCCACCATAGAATTTCGTAAAAAGTTTATTCGTAAATTAGGAAGTACGGGCAGAAAGTTTGCCGTAGGGGTTTTTTGAGGTGCTGAGTCCGAATTTGGGGTCAAAAATAGGAAATTCCGGCATGATGACATTCCTTATTGCATCAATATCAGTGATGAAGGCACGTAAGATCGAAATGGCAGTCACGTTTTTTCAAGATCGCTAGTTTTGTGGGACAGTGCATATCTGGGAGTTGATTTGGGTTTATGGGAATAACCATCGCCCACACACCTTTCACAAAATACGAGTAAAACTGTGGTAGGAAGTGTTTTGTTCCTGGTCACCTGCTCTGGTGTCCTGCCTGAAGTTCAAATCATTGTGAGCGAGGATTTGTAGCAGAAGAAAGCAACTTTTCGTGCCGGTTGGTATGCGTGTACTTATCATTATCTGAACAATGAGACCACCTGTAACATCTTTTGGAGAACGGTGGCCCGAATGAGGTTGATTCAATCCAGACTCCCGATTTAGACATTCGGATTGGACAGTCGCGATAAGACGAGAAATCCTTTGGGCAAACCTCTTCCTTTAGGGTCGGACCCTCTCTCCGTCTTCAGAACACCAGCGGAGAGACCGATCTTGGACGCATTGTTTCAGAACTCCCGCTCCCGGGTTTTAGCCCGATTGTTATTCAGTTGATGTACCCTTCTTTCCTTACCCTTCGTGAAGGCCGAGCCAAAGACGGCCTTCCCCTCCCCGCCCCATATCATCATCTTCACTTCTATTTACATTGTCATGCACCCCCTTTCGAGGAATACCCTGCATTTCTCTTCTGATCCTCAGCCGTCCTCTTACATATTACATCCAATTCCCCCCTTGAGCCTTCGAGAGGACAGAAGAAACGTATCTCTTCGCAAATTTCAAAATATGTCACCTCCCCTGTTTTGTTTTTTACATGTTTACCGCACCCGGAGGCCCGCACCATATATATACATATATATATTCTCCAAACGCTCTAATCGTTTTTGTGCTTCGTGAATTTCCTCTTTCTTCTGGGAACAAAATAATTGGATTCCATGCAGCTACATCATAACTTACATCCTGACATCACCACCGTATTCGGACCAAGTTTTTACTCTCCGACTAGTCATGGGGAATCTAATTGAGGCGGATTATGTCTTCCGCCATTGTTCGAGATAGATTTGATCTTCGATACGATCAATAATTTTTTGCTTTACCACTTTGACAGTATTATTGTCAATTCTGTAGTCCTGCCACGTCTATCTATATATTTACAAACGCTACATTTTTATAATCAATTTAACAATAAAATTAAAAGTTTTCTTTCAAACGGACTTATTGTTCAAATATGAGCTCAATTCAACATTCTATCATGTTTCAGGAATCCGTCGTTGGTGGCGCGTTAGTCACCTTCCGAATTAACCTTCTTCTATTAATCCTGTTATCAGTTCTCAAAACTTATACCAAGTGTTCATACAGTTTTCATTTGTGCTTTCATTAATAATTTTCTCGTTCTAGACTTATATCCATTTCTTACACTTTTTTTTTTTCACGGATTCTGAATTTTTGGGATAAGGCCTATCACCTCACGAGTTGAATTCCTTCCGAAACGGTTTGTATCCCGCTTTAAAAGATTCCTAAAAATCGGGTTTATCGACAAAACGGCTTTTATCCATCCAGTTGTTTTCAATAAACACTTTTTTTATTTTATTATTTTTTGCTTCCTCACTACCGAAGGTAGGGAAGCTTTGTATTCGCGAAAGAAGTGAAAAAAAAATGTCCTCCAAAATCAAAATTTCCACTTGCTTTTTGCGTTTTAGAGCTTCCCGAACAATTTTGGTTCCGTGTCTGTCTGTCTGTCGGTCTGTCTGTGGTCAATCCTTGTCCCGGGCTAAATAACTATACTAACCTGTGGTCCGATTTTGATGAAATTTTCAGGGATTGTGCGGGTTAGGTCTTAGACGGTCCCCTATCAATTTCAGCACCTTCGGACCAATAGGAGCGAGTGCGCATGCGCAAACGTGAATTTCCTGGAACCTCGGTTTCTCGGTTTCTAATGAACCGATTTTGCTCAAATTTGGAGGTTAGTTAGGGACTAACTTCTAAGAGACACCCTATAAGTTTCAATCAAATTGGTCAAATTGGTCCGCTGCGCATGCGCGAACTTTTCGATGAAATTTTCATGAAATGAATTTCGATGAAATTTTCAGGGATTGTGTGGGTTAGGTCCTAGACGGTGGACCGCTAATATTTTGGTATTCAATAACTCTTTGAATCATAATTTTTTCGCCAACTGATTCTATACGTCCATGTTACAATGAGTGAGGAAGCTATACTGCCCACCCAACTTGGCAGACTTTTTTTTTATTCGGTTTTCGGATTTTAGATCTCTTGAAACGTAGTCCAAATTTTGAGGGGGTTAGAATATTTTTTCTTGCTCGATTCTGAAGGTTAATCTCTGAAAATAATGGGTAAACAAATAAAAAAAAACAAAAAAATGAAAATGAGACTATTCTTCAAACTGGCAAAAACTCGTGTTTTTTTTCAAAGTGGCTCATATCCATCGTTTTTCATCAAATGGGAATATATCCAAATAAGAAACGGCCGTGTCTCCCTCAAAAAACATGCCAAAATGTTGAAATTCGGTCTTACAATCAAGTTTCATGAACAAACTATTTAGAAAATTTGGGAACCCTAGACAGCTTCCTTCGCCATGAAATTAATTTTTATCAATTTCCCAAAAAACATTCGAAGTGGATATAAGCCCGTTTGAAAGAAAACTCCTCCAATATCCCAGACGATTCGTGAGAAGTTTCTTTCAGTATTGCCCGACGCGTTTCGTCGTTTTGTCTGACACGTTCACCCTTTTTACAGGGACCTTTTTGTTAACCCCCAAGTAAGAAGGTACATGTCCTATTTTTTTCAATTATTCTTTCTCAGCTTGATTTGAAAAGCTGGGAAATATGAATTTTTAAAAATTAAGTACCATTTAATTGTATTGTATTTAACCCAAGAAAAGGTCTTCAGGCGAACTGAACTGATTGTCACTAAATACAGCTTCAATTTAATGGGGAAAAAAATTTAATGGGAAAGTTGTCAAAAGGTAAGTTGCTGCATTGTAATTCACAAAAGGTACATTTTTGATGATACACGATGGAATATTATAATTCTTGGCGATTGTTTTCCACTGATTATCTCTTCAAGGGGACTCGTGATCGTCAGTATTAATCAAGATCGGTACATCAGATGTCCCTGGAACTCGAATAATTATCATCTGGTTAACAAGCGATTTAGTTCCACAAACCACTACATGAGCCGTGATGTTATCCATTTGGAATCACTTCATGTCCTCCCCATCTGACCCTGGAGACAGTGGACGTCAGATGTCACCTTGTAAATTGGGACTACTACTTGTGAATAATATATACGTCCATTTGAACAAGTTCTTTGGTAATTTGAAAATATTAAGTTAACTCAGTTTTACTTACTTTATACTTGATTAACTTGGTAAGTAAAACAATCGTTCACTGATAATTGCTCCGTAACAATAAATCGAATGCGGAGATTAGAATATCTAGTAATGTAACTTTCGTTTGAACAGTAGGGTAGTAAATGCACTAATGAATGAATGGATTTTATGGTTTCCCTATTCATTCATCATGATGATTTTCAGTAATAAAAATACATAACTTACCCAATCTGAAAGCTATTGAGTCATTGACCAAGTGAGGAATTCGTGAAGCGATATAGTAGAACTTTATGGTTCCTCACACCATCCAACAATTCACAAGTTGGAATAAATAACCGATGATCAATCGTTGAATAACGTCGGAACTAACCACGTTGGAGATTGTAAGAAGAAAATGGTTCTAAGTTTTATCAAGAAATTGAGAAATGTATTCACAAATCTTTATTACGTTGTTAAAACTTCGGAATTCATGACATTTCGCTTGAACTGATAGGAATGATGTTGATTCGTTTTCTTCAAGACAAAATATATTTTCTATCATAGCAAAACACACAGAACAATGGAAACCACTATTTCCCGAATGTAAACAAAATCAACACCTGTTGGTTTCCAATTCACCAACAGACTCCGGCTTGTTTTTCTCTTCTTCCTTTTTCACGCCAATTCTTTTCAGTACCTGCTCATTCTTCATCCTGGAAAGAGGCTTCGTGAAGATGTCGGCATTGTTTTCCTCCGTTGGCACATATTCGATTTCCAACAAACCATTCTTTATCATATCCCGTACAAAATGGTAACGGATATCAATATGTCGGGAATGGGAGCTCACGCTATTACCTTTTGCAAAATTGACGGCAGCTTGGTTGTCACATTTGACCAGTGGCACTTTCAACGACCAATCCATTTCTTTCAGAATGAACTTTAGCCAAACAATTTCTACAGCAGTTGCTGCCAAAGAGACAAACTCGGCTTCCATTGTGGAAAGTGCTACACAGGTTTGCTTATTAGACTTCCAAATAATTGGCGTACTTCCTAACAGCACGATGAATCCTGATGTGGATCGTCTATCATCCTTGCAGCCTGCCCAATCCGAATCAGAGTACGCTACGATTTCCTCTCCATGTTTGTCAATTTCAAATGCATGTCCCGAAGTTCCCTGAAGGTAGCGTAAAACTCTCTTAGCAGCTACCCAATGAACTCTTCCTGGGTTTGAAGCAAACTGACCAAGTTTGGAAACTACAAATGACAGGTCGGGTCGCGTAGCTTGAGCAAGGTACATTAGCTTACCGACCAACCTCCGATATGGCACAGTTTCCATGTGAACTCTTTCTTCTTCTGTAGTCGGACAGCTCGCCTTAGACAGCAGTTGTTGCGGATCCATCGGTGTTGGTACTGGTTTGCACTCTTGCAAGTTGAATTCTGTCAAAATTTCTTTGATATATTTTTGTTGGTTCAACAGCAATGAACCATCTTTTTGTCTTTTAACCTCAATTCCGAGAATGTAATTTAGTTCACCCATATCTTTCATTTCGAAGTGTTGCTTCAACATTGATTTCAACAAATTCATTGTAGTTATATCTGATGCTACTAGTATCAAATCATCCACATACACAAGAATAATCATAATTTTGGACTCAACTTTCTTAAAATATATGCACATTTCTGACACACATTTCTTCATGCCACTTTCTTGTAATTTCCTATCTAGAGTTTCATACCATGACCTTCCAGATTGTCTTAGCCCGTACAAGCTCTTCAATAGTTTACAAACTTTCTTCTTAGCCCCACATTCCATTGCTCCCTCTGGTTGTTTCATATAGATTTCCTCTTTCAGTTCTCCATTTAGGTAGGCAGTCTTTACGTCCATCTGATGAATGAGCCAACCATTTCTCACTCCCAACTTTAGGATCAATCTAACAGCTGGTAAGCTTATCACCGGACTGTACGTTTCATCGAAGTCAACCCCTTCCTTTTGAGTAAATCCCTGAGCCACCAACCTAGCTTTGTACCTATCAACCGACCCATCTGCCAAATACTTTACCTTGAAAATCCATTTGCATCCAATTGCAGTTTTACCTACGGGTAGATCCGTCAGTTCCCAAACCTTCATCACGTCTAAGGAGGTTAACTCTTCCTGAATTGCTGCTGCCCATAATTCACGATCTTTACCCGTCATTGCCTGTTTATATGTTTTTGGTTCGATCTCTCGTGTTGCCGTTGTACAACAAAAATAATCTGGTTTTCTTAAATGGCTTCTATCTCTTAGAATCATCTTCTCGGGTGACTCGAGATCTTGGTCTTGTTCTTCATTGTTTCTTGTTGCTTGTTGTTCAATAGAAAGGCTGTCATCTTCAATAGGACCTTGATATTCATCACCGCAATCTGTAACTTCTGCTTCTAAATCAATTCTTCCTTCAACTTCATTATTGGCTTTTTCATCTCCAAGTTCTTTTATTCTGCTAATACTTACTCTACCCTCTGTTTCAAAATCAGAATAAGTTTTATCTTCATAAATCCCCTTTTCTTTACTGAATGGAAATTCCTTCTCAATGAATACCACATCTCTGCTTATAATTAGTCTCTGCTTCTTCAAATTCCATAATCTATATCCTTTAGAAGCTCCTGCATAACCCAACATGACACATTCTTCAGCACGATCATCAAGTTTCTTCCTAACTTCTTTTGGCACATGGGCATACGCTTTACAACCAAAAGGACGCATATGCCTTACACTTGGCTTCATTTTGCTCCATATTTCTTCTGGTGTTTTCCCATCATCCCTGGGGCATCTATTTCGGATGTAGCAAGCAGTGTTTACTCCCTCAGCCCAGAAACACTTAGGAGCGTTAGCCGCAATCAACATTGATCTTGCCAAGTCAAGCACATTCCTGTTGAAACGCTCAGAAACACCATTTTGCTGTGGGCTGTATGGACAGGATAATTGACGCACAATACCATATTTGTCCAACTCATTTGCTAAAACTTTGTTCAAATATTCTCGACCATTGTCACTTCTCAAGCATTTTATGACCTTACCCGTTTGTTTCTCAGCCATTTGTTTGAAAAGTTTGAAACAATTCACAACTTCATCCTTTTTCCTCAGAAAATAAACTGTTGCCCTCCTTGAAAAATCGTCAATAAAACTTACAAAATATTTATACTTTGAGTAAGATTCAATGGGCAAAGAGCACACATCAGAATGAATAACCTCCAACAAATCTCGCGTTACTAATCTACTTGCTTTTGGAAATGGATGACGAGTACTTTTACCTTTGAGGCAAGCATCACAAACTTCTGGATTTCCTTCTTTAGTAAGTACCAAATCCAAGCCTCGAACTGATTCTCTCTTGAACATCATCTCGATTGTATCTCGGCTGATATGTCCAAGTCTCTCATGCCAGTTATTCAATTTGACATTTGACACTTGGGCAGTCTGAACCGAATCGAATTCCTGGAATGCATACATATTAGAATCGTTCCTTTCAGCCTCTATCACAATTCTAGATTTATCAAAGACTTGACAACAACCGTTCTCTATGACTACTCTATGTCCATTCATTTCAATTCTTGCAATTGACAGAAGTCTAAAGTGAAAATCAGGAACATGGTACACATTTTTCAAATTGAGATTAGTCGTACCATGCCTCGTTCTTGAGACTATTCTCACCGTGCCTACTCCAACAATACGACAGCTTATGTTAGATGCTAGAGTAACTACCTGAGGGCTTTTGAACTCTTCATATGTGAAAAAATCAGATCTTTTGGGAGTAAAATGGCTACTTGCGCCGCTGTCAATTAACCATACATTATTGCTGGAACAGGTTACAGCGTTCAAGCACACTAAAGATGATTGATTCACATTTTTGTTGTTCTCATCTGCGTTTCCACGATTACTTCCTTGATTCTTTCTCCGGCAAAACTTCGCAATGTGTCCCTCTCCTCCACAGTTATAACAGCTGAAATTCTTCCTTCTGAATTCTAGTTGAATCAAAAGTGCTTTTGAATCTTCAGTCAACTCCGTTTCTGATTTCTTGATGGATTTTCTTTTGTATTCACCACACAATAAACTCTCCAATTTCTCAGGCGTATATTCATCGTCCTTGAAGGTACATACCATACTAACAATGGTTTCATAGTCATCAGGTAAGCCATTGATAAGGACGTTACATATTTGTTCATCACAGATTCTAGCACTTCCAGATTTCACTACCTCTGAAGCATATCCCAAAACCCGGTTTATGTAACTTTCCATGTCTTCATCTGACTTCATTTTGGCTGTATACAAACTTTTTGAGGCTTGCAGTCGTCGTAACCTGGTTTGGGGTTGAAATCTGGAGGCCAATTTTCTCCACAAATCTCTGGGGCACGTGATATCGAGTATATCATTCTGGATGTCTTCTGTGATACTTCTGGCTATTAACCTGTACGCCTTCCTCTTTTTTCCAGCATCAAGTCCTTCAAACTCCGTATCGTTTTCGGTGGTGATTACGTCCAACAGATTTTGGTCTTCGAGTTCAAGTCGAATGTTGAACGACCATGTCTTGTAGTTTTTCCGGTTCAACTTCACAATGCCACTCACCTTCGTTTTGTTGCTCCCGTCGTCTTCCTCTGTCATTTCATCTACTTTTTTTTTTTTTTTTCAATTGCGTGATCTGAGCCTGATAACCCTTGTTGATTCGTTTTCTTCAAGACAAAATATATTTTCTATCATAGCAAAACACACAGAACAATGGAAACCACTATTTCCCGAATGTAAACAAAATCAACACCTGTTGGTTTCCAATTCACCAACAAATGAAGATGTCATTGATTGTATCATTTTTGCTTCCACATTCTTCGCAATAAAACAGAAATATGTTATGGTAGTCATCTACCAATATTAAGTAAGTTGGGCCAGTTAATGTAATCCGAATTAGCTTCCATGATATTGATTAGTTTCCAGATTCCCTGCTGTGGATCAGTAGTGTAGTCCAGTTTCTCTGCTGTGGGTCAGTTTCTATACTCTTGTCCAATTCGTCAGTTCTCAAGGACTGTGACCCTTTGTGGAATAGACCGCATAAACCCTACGTATATCATCCAAATCGAGCCATTCCTGATAATTTCAGTCGTTCTATAAATTTTGTTTTGAACCAATCAAATTTGAGGTCGGTCCGTTTTTTGTTAAAAAGATTTCTATTGTATTATATGTAAATTATTGATGACGCACAGAAACGATAAATTTTTCTCGACCAATTAAGAAAAGTTAAAGAAATGCTTGCATACGAGTCTGCAACACATTAGGACATTTTCATGTCAACCACTGCACAACAAGGTAGTGAAGTAAGGTTGTTAGTTACCCAACCATCAAAGTTTTCGTGACGATTTTTCAGTTCATGTGCCAAAGCAAAGACATGAAAATGTCAATAAAATTTCGACATTCTAACTCATAATTTCATTAAAAATTGATTTGATCGAATTTCTTGGGTATTTGCACACGGCATGGTCGATTATTATGTTCCCTCATGTTCAGCGCTTTAGTCGCTCACCAAGTGCAGGAATCTCAGTTCTCAATTCACCATAATTCACTCTAAGCATCATGAGAATCGCCCTCGGGACTCTTATCAGATCTTGATAACGTCAGTGAGAAGGCGAGGCGAGCGGTGGGCGAGCGCCGATGAACCTGTACGACACTGCCAGGCCCCCCGAGAGCCCAAATGAAAGAAGAAACCTCCCATCAAGAGGGGGCCCCAGCTGGTCGGGAGAAGCTCGTTGAGAAAGTTATGCGCTTAGATAAGTCCACATAAGAGGTACTAAATAGACTAACATCACCCCAGATAAGTTCCACAAGGGCCCACTAAATAGGCTCGCATCATCTCGCTCATCATTTACGTCTTAATTCCCTCTTCCCGACCCGGGGTGCTTCTTTCGCTCAGATAGGCCATCTCTTCTCTCAACACCATCTTAGTTGTGAATTTATTCCTCGAGGGATCATCAGATTAAGTATTAGGCTGTGAGACAATATACATATTACGACACCATTAACAACTGATTAATACAATAAAGACGTCACGTTAATTTAATCATCCGATTAATATTGTCAGTAACATTATGTGTTGTCACTGATTACGATGCGCTGAACAATGCAAGTTTCAAATTAACGTGAAATCTCCCACTATACCGAGTGTATCGAAACCAATCAGCAATACTTCTCCAATCGTCGATAAATAGGTTCCCTACATGTATATTCACCTCACTCTTGGACACCATAACACTTTTAGTGACATTTGAACGGCATTTAAAAATCCATAATCTACGATACCCAACAGGCGAATTCGAAATACGTGGTTCAGGAGGCACCACTGTTCTGGTCCTCGATGGCACAAGGAATAGTTCATTAAAATCCGGAGGTAAATTATTGATTATGTTCACTGAATTTCCGTGCTTGTGTTTCATAATAGGAAGAGAAGTATTGAAAAATTGGGTATTCCCCCCGAATATATTCCCCCCACTTGCCCCTTACTCATGTAAATTTCGATACTCTGATGAAGTAATGTGCAACTGGGAAGTGTTCTGTGTCGAACAAAAAAGAAAAATCAGTTAGAAACTAAGGTCTGGTCAGAGTACACAAGATTCTGTCATACACACACACACACACTCACAGACGAACACCTATTGGTTTATTATTTTCAATAATGAACCTATGGAATCGACCAAGAAAAAAATGTTCAACACCCCCTCAAAATTTGTTGGTTTACGTTTCAAGGTACGTAGAATCCAAAATCGAATAAAAAACGTAATGGTTTATTATTTTACGGTGATCTATATAGAAAAAAAATAATAATACAACACTAAACTATTGTGTAATAATTTGCAGCGTTTTTTCGCTGTTTTGGATTCAGAATGGTCTACAACGGATTTGTATGTGGTTATTTTCTTCTCAGTTGAGTGTCCTCCTTCATTCCAGATTAATCACATAAGGACGCCCAGTCTCTGTGGAACATCCTAAAAAAAGTGCTAAAGGGAAAAGTTAGAGAAATTTAGTTGCATAATCGATTTCTGACGCATTGCTGATTAGTTTCGGGACAACCAGTGTAATAATATTGCCCGGGGGTAGTTCAGTCTGCTAAGGTATTCATTTTAGTTATCAATCAAGTAGTTCGACGACACTGATTTTGACAACGTTTTTGGAAGCAGATTAAAAGAACTCCTTCATCATACCTCCTTTCTACTTGAGTGACGTTGATTAGGCTGGTAAATACGAGTACGTTTGAAAGGAGTGGAGGATCGCGTAATTTCAATTCTAATGCGGCCAATTAATGTAAGGCCCTCCTCATAATAATCAATGTCGAGATCTTTGGTATCCTCGGTTCCAGGACCCAACTGGATACATTGTATGACGATGATTAAGGATGAATACCGCTGTTATATTGTTGAATAAAAACGTTTATTTCCAAGTCAAACTTGAAGTTTCATCAGATTTCTATGAATAATTCAGGGATTGCACAAATTGTGTCGTAGATTTTCCTCCATCAATATTGTGGCGTCAGACTCATCGTGATAGAAGGTAAAAATCATGTTATGGGTATTAATGAGCCTCACCCTTTTGGCACTTGTTGCACAAAAATAAGTGTCCTAGGTCTTTTTTTCACGAGGAAGCAAAGGTACAGGAAAACTGTTTGGCTTCACGAGATGAAAATGATGAAAACGCTCGAGGGCACTGTACTTCAACTTCATCTGACTCTCATTTCAACTCGTGACAGATCACGGTAAATTCCATTCATAATGGAAAGATTATTGTTTCCCTTCGAGACACTCTTCCCTAGTGACAGACCGAGGTCTTAAAGCCTCCGCGGGCCCTCACCGTGGGAGCGAATCACGAGTCATTAAAGGCCCTCTGCTAATCGGATTACAAACTCATTTCCATGTCAGTGGCTCAATCGGTTACCCCTTTCGGATTTCCTGGCTCTGAGGGGTCCGCCGACTTCACCTCAACCCAAACAAACATTTCAAACTCGCTTGTCAAGTCGGAGGGATTGTGTGTTTAGGCATCGACTATCGACAGTCAGGTAGGCTTTATAAACCTTTATTTATTTTTCAGATTAGACGATGTTTCTCCGAAAGTATTCAATTAAGTAGCCTGAGTATTGACCAAATACCTATTGTTAATTCATTATAACAGCCAGGAAAACCGTAAGGTATGATCGTATTCAGGAGTACTAAAAACTTACACTTCACGTATTGAAAATTGATTACACCGGTCTATAAAGACATTTAAAAATTCGTATAAATGCTTGTCATGGTGATCAGAGAAATATTGCTTATGAGGAAGTTGGAGAACGACAACCCTACTCACGAGTCGAAGATGATGAGTTCTAGAGGGACCCGTACTCTACACAGTCTGGATTGGTGGGAAACACAGGTCTTAATAACTTTTTGAGTTGGGCCTTTGGTGAACCCCCTACTCTTAAGGCGGTGAGGCAATAAGTAGCCAAGATTGGAATCTCAAAACCAATTTTGGTCTTCCCTTTGGATGACGTCAACGTCGCTAGTCGAACAAGTATTCAAACTGACATGGTTTTAACTTTAATTTTGCTGGTGAGCTGAGTCCGAGTCCTAGATCCATTTTTCACGAAGACACCGAGTTTCAAAAAACAATACCTACCTGCATTAATAAATTAAAAAATAAATGGATCAAAAAGTTTAAAAAACGCATAATTTGAATTCTATTAATGGCAAAGTGCCTCATTGAACATTTCCGGACCAATAACTCATAACTATTTCGAATATACAGCACATTCAACTTAACTCCCAACGTATTTCTCTCTTTGAGAGAAATGAAGAAATTTCACATACTGGACAGATCAAAACTGAAGCTATTGAAACAGACATAGCCTGTGGCATCAAGGAGGCACTGATTGTAGATGCATGCGATTCCCACGGTACGGACTCAGAAAGAATAGTTGCACGGCCGAATAGATGAAGAGCTCGGCCAATAATTTGCTTCAATAGGAACGTGGTCATTGTCATGGCGATGATTATCATAGCCCGGAGATACGCGGGATCTTTGGAGGTTTTAATGGACAAATAATGACGTATCTCCCTTTCTGTGTCCCAAACCAAAGAAACAGAAGGAGAAGGGTTCCGTGGAAAATGGAGTTGTTATATAAGCGGGGGTGGGATCCAGCATCGGAGGAATGAGGTATAAGATAAAGGGAGAGAAAGACCGTGGACAATGTGATTTAATTCCGGATTTAAGTGATTAACTGCGGCAACCCGGGGGAAGACATTGTGTCGACTCTCTTGGAGGTCCGTCCCGAGGTACAATGATTGTTTTACAAGAGCCCAAGGAACCTTCTTACAATGGTTGCCATTGAGGGACATGTGTTATCCCACAGGACCATTGACCATTGTTTATCATTTTATTGAACTCCTATCTCCCTTTCTCGCCACCCATGGAGTCAGCTCCTTGACGTCTGTCTTCATATGCCAGTAAATTGTTTTCGGTAATCGTCACCCGTAAAACTAATGAAGATATATTTCATTTCGGAATCTAAATGGGATCTTCAGACCGCCAAGTTAATACTCCCATCGTCCAACATAAATTACTTAGGCATTCCCTTCCTAATTACTTTTTGGACGCCTGCAGACTGTTGTTTGGTATTGTAGGGAGGTAGCTACATAATTACTACCCACTAAATGTTTTATTTATATACTTTCATCAACATGAACAAAATCATCATCATGATCATGAACAAAACAAATAAAAACCTTGACAAATTCCTGTGAAATTACGCACCCACTAACAACTTTTGAAGATTCAAACATTGAATGGGGAAAATGGCCAAATGGTGTATTATTAACCTAATGAAGTAATATAAACTTCCCCGTGTGTTTCTGTACTTCTCGGATTTTCTCAGTACTTTTCTTTTTGAATTCTCCTTTTAAAAAAGTTTTGGTATTCAAATAGCAAGATACAATGGTGATAGATTCCCCAATCCCACGAGGAAAACCCAGAATATCGTGTCAAGACGCATTAGCAGCACTTCAAGCAGTCTATTCAAATTCTGAGCTGCTCTATCCCCCCCCCCTCCACAGGGGGTGAGGAAATCTTTAAGATACAGGAGTGGAAATTGGGTCTCGTGATATACCCGAGGGAACCGCTCGTGCGGGTTGTGTAGGATTCAAACCCACTAAAAACCTCACTTCCTTTCCCCACGTTGGATTTCAGCCTGGAACTGTTCAACACATTACTTCAGGCTGAGTCCTGGGAGTCTTCTTAGTTCTCTGTTAGGGTCCGGTCCATGGTTCCCCTTCGCTGCCTCTCCCGTTCTTGAAGGATTTTTTTGTTAATTATTTTTTCCACATAATCTGCCACAGTGGTCCAGTTTTTCTCGCTTTCCAGCATCTTTCCTAAGACCGCCTCTGGGGTTGTGTCCTGTGCTGCGAGAAGCAATTTCTCCCTTAGGCAGTTCCTCTCCCCTGTCCATCGCATGCATTCAAAGAATGTATGGAATGCGTCATCATCCTTGTTCTTCTGGCAGTTGGGACACTTTGGGGACCTCACCTTTCCCTCTTATGTAGGTAGGCGTAGAAAAGTCCTGAGAGCTGCTCTATTGGAAAGAATAATTTGTCACTATTACGCAATAGTAATTATGATTAAGAAACTTTGAGAAAATAAAAAATAAATTGTCGAATAACTGTGAATGAGGGAAAACAAAAGGTGGAAAAAGAGAGAGAGAAAACTGTAGAAGCCGAACGATTGCGCAGCTGGAATGGCCTTAATTAATAGACTACGTGCATTTGTGGAAGTTTTAAACACGAACAGAAAGCTCACGGTTAATTATTCCCACAGGAAGATTTACATCGTCGGAGGTAAACAGATTCTTCTCTAACGGGACTCCAAGACAAATAACCAAATAAATCCATGAATGTGCTCCGGCGGTTCCTGAACTTTTAAAATCTATAGGTAAATAATTCGGGTTGCATCTGAGTAAGGCCTATTCGTCTATCTTCTCTAGTAAATACTCGTACACTACAAACAAGTATTTGCAGTCCTATCTATAAATGCTTCTGTGTATTCTGTGACATCGATTAATGTTGGACTATTTTTTCTAAATACTCTGCACATTTTTCAATGATTCATTAATGATCAGTGTATCATTGTAGGCATTAATAATTCTTGAGGACAGCTGATTTTTGGCTTTCTAGAATAATTCATACCAAATAATTGTATAATAATATACAGGGTGTCACCCTAACTCGAGAACCAAACTTCAAGGATCGATTCTACAACTAATTTGCAAAATTTTTTCTCTCCTGACATTTTGTTTTTAAACGCTTCAAAATTATACTTTTTTCACTTTTAAGATTTTGTTCGTGTTTTCGACCTTGAGCCATTAAAACGGCCATAACTCCCTCAATTTACTGGATAAACTCAAATATGAGTATACCGTTGGAAAGAACGTTAAATTTCCTATTAGTTCATCAGGACACAAAAGCTTTTTAAGCCTTTCGTATAAGTGAATAAATTGGTCAAAGTCAGAAATTTAAAACTTTCTCGAAAATCACCATTTTTCAGGCTGACTCATCTTGTGTAATAAACAGCCGTATCGGCGGGCACTCAACGGAAAAAACTTGCCCAGAATCTCAGCTTTCCAACGGTCTATAAGTTTTTCTTTTTAACATTCAAATTAGAAGAGTAAATGAAGTTTGAATGCCCGAAATCGTGTGTTTTACAAGCAAATCCAGTGTTTTAAGCGGTTTCTGGTCCCCCTCGACCTCAAGATGGCTTGACGATATTGGTATCATTTCCTATGTAATTTTCTACGCTGAATCAAATAGTGATACTTCCGAATGGTTCCGACGGCTAGAAAGTGGATTTTTCGAAGAAAACCTTCGTTTTTCGTACATAAAATACGCATTATTCTTAAATGTGGTAGTGAGCATGAAGTAACACCTTTGAACTCAACAAAAACTTCAATCAACTAGAAATTCGGTGTTTTTATTGAGTTAAAAGGTGTTACTTCATGCTCACTACCACATTTAAGAATAATGCGTATTTTATGTACGAAAAACGAAGGTTTTCTTCGAAAAATCCACTTTCTAGCAGTCGGAACCATTCGGAAGTATCACTATTTGATTCAGCGTAGAAAATTACATAGGAAATGATACCAAAATCGTAGAGCCATCTTGAGGTCGAGGGGGACCAGAAACCGCTTAAAACACTGGATTTGCTTGTAAAACACACGATTTCGGGCATTCAAACTTCATTTACTCTTCTAATTTGAATGTTAAAAAGAAAAATTGATAGACCGTTGGAAAGCTGAAATTTTGGGCAAGTTTTTTCCGTTGAGTGCCCGCCAATACGGTCGTTTATTACATAAGATGAGTCAGCCTGAAAAATGGTGATTTTCGAGAAAGTTTTAAATTTCTGACTTTGACCAATTTATTCCCTTATACGAAAGGCTTAAAAAGCTTTTGTGTCCTGATGAACTGATAGGAAATTTAACGTTCTTTCCAACAGTATACTCATATTTGAGTTTATCTAGTAAATTGAGGGAGTTATGGCCGTTTTAATGGCTCAAGGTCGAAAACACGAACAAAATCTTAAAAGTGAAAAAATTATAATTTTAAAGCGCTTAAAAAAAAAATGTCACGAGACAAAAAAGTTTGCAAATTATTTGTAGAATCGATCCTTGAAGTTTGGTCCTCGAGTTAGGGTGACACCCTGTAGACGACTCATCTTTATCATGGCCACATAGAAAGAATTTCATTTTGTATTTCATAAATAAGCACTATAATAGAGCGACTCGAGAAACTTCAGGAATCAATTTTACAACTAATGTGCAGCAATAACACACTTGTAAAAATTTTTTCTCTTCTAACTCCACTAAAGACCGTTTGGAATCGAGCAAGAAAAAATATTAACCCCCAAAATTTGATGGTTTACGAAAATCAGTGTTTGAAAAAATCCGTCCGTCCGCAGTACGCGCCAATTACCTCAGTCACATGGACCGAATTTGATGAAATTTTGTACCTATATGGGGCTCCATTTTGGGGTCTAATCTACTTTTGGATCTCTCGGATAGCAAAATTATTGCTAGTTTTAATGAAATTTCTATTAATTATTAATTTTTATTTTCTTTGCAAACGGGTGAACTACCTATACAGTAAAATAATTAAATATAGCGTATTAATTTACAGATTTTTTCAATTGTAAGATTTTCTCGTGTTTTTGACTTTGTGACACTCCCTCAATTGATTGACTCTCTCAATTTTTGAGGAAATCAAAATCTGACTACACCTTTGATAATAGCGTTAAATTTCTCATTTCCCAAATATCAAGCCAAAGAAAAAAGTAATCCTAAACATTGAAGTAGTCTGATTTCTTGTAATCACTACTACTTTCTAAGATCCGTAGCTGCCCTCTAATCTTCAATATGGGGAAAAACCAAGGTCTCTTCGAAACAAAAAAGTTGGTCATAAGGGAGAATTTGGCGTTTGAATGCAAACTAAAACGCTGCAAATTATTACACAATGGTTTATTATATTTCTATATAGATCACTCGTCTACAAAATCACCAACCATCCAATATGAAAAGAAGAAAAAAAAAAAAAAAAATCAAAATCACCAACCATCGATCGCATTTCGGTCAGCTCTAATTTGAACGGAGATTAGGCCTCTTTTGCGATTCACACTCGTGTTTTGGTTTATATATACATATATATTTCAATATAAATCCTTAAATTTTCGTAGGGAGCGAACGGTTTGTCCTACAGAGCTCCGCGTGGTCTCAAAAAATTCTAAAAATTCTATAGAATCTTAAATTGAAGGAAAAACAATACCTTTATATCGAAATTTTTTGAGTTAGGGCGTTTTCAAAATTTCAAAATTGATTTTGGAACCCTTAGAAGTGACCTACATCAACAAAAAGCTTCGGGGCACAACTAAACCCCAAATGGAGCCTACATACCAAATTTCATCAAAATCGGTCAATGCTAAGTGGCAAAAGTGCCGCGTACGGCGGACGGCGTACGGCGGACGGCGGACGGACGGCCAAATTTTTATTCGATTTTTGGATTCTACGTACCTTGAAACGTAAACCATCAAATTTTGAGGGGGTGTTAACATTTTTTTTTTCTTGGTCGATTCCAAAGGTTCATTATTGAAAATAATAAACCAAAAGGGGGTTTCTCCCGGTAAACCCAAGATTTCCAGCAGGAAAAACTAGTTTGGACTCGTAATTGTTCGTAAAACCATTGTCCCGTCCCACGTTAAAACAACCTAGCTCATTTGTGTTTAGTTTTTGGAATAATGAAGTTGTGAGATTTTATACGCCACCCTCGTTTTTTCGTTTGATACACCCTGTATAAAAATATATTTTCGTAAAACATATTCAGTGTGTATCTTACATTATTCAATAGTTTTCTTTATATAATGCTCCCAACTTAATTCGAAGAAAAGGTCAAATTGGGATAATAATTTGAGTGAATCTCATGCCTTTATAGGTACTTATTTAAGTAAATCCTCGCTATGTCCGGAATTCATGCAGAATTTGTAAAATATATAGGGACCCAATCTCACCAACCCAGTATCAGTTTCAGAGGTGGTTATACTGGTTCAAAGAAATTGGTACAACAATGGCGCTTCTCGAAGTTGCCCATCATTGGGCCACCTAATTAAGGTTGTCACGGTGTCAAAGCTAGTAAGGAAACGGATCTAGCCGATCAACAAAATAAATAAGCTCTGAATTCTATGCCTTACTAGTAGAAACTAATTTTTATGAGTTGGTAATAAAAATATGCCATGAAAACTCCAGACTTCCTCTTTAAAACAACTCATTTCAAGCCGATTCCTGTTTGAAATTGAGCTATATTCGCTTCTAGTTGATGATCACATTACCTAGTACTTCAATGGAACACCAGAGTGTCACAGCTCCATTAGCGTCGAGACGGGCTCAAATAGAAGGGTTAATAAACTTGTAATGAAATAGCGAGTCGGTCGCACAATGCGAGACCACGCGGGCCCATTGAGTGACTCATTTCACCAATCCATCACACCAGCTGGAACTACTTCTTATTCAAACGCACAGGGTGATAAGCATTGGATTTATCATAGGAGGGGAGGCTATTCAAACGTTGTCGATTAAAACTGCAAAGTTAAATTAAATGGACAAGCCATTATTTTGTTAACCGCATGTAGATATGCTTCCATGTCTCTGCGTATAACATCAACTGATGATGTCGACTGGACATGAATACTTAAAACCCTCCGATACGCACGGTATCAAATTGACACAAAATTTAGTTTTGAAAGGTTGCTTTGCCCCCTATCGTGCGGATTTGAGAGTTCCCTTCTCATTACCTTCATAACTTAGAACCCTCTTCTTAATAATAAGTTGGCCTGTTACAGGAGACACCTGGAGTGCCTGCAGTTGATTTTTATCAAATCAATACACCGCGCTCATCCATGTAACTTCCAGAATTTTCTTCATAAAGCGGGGTTTTCTTGTCAAATTATCAATTTTCACAAAAATTGAAATTTTCCTGTGAGTAATGTTACCAATGAATTGTTTAGCTCGATGAGTAAATACCTACTGTGTCTACTGTTAGTTTTTCAACACAAATAAGGTAGACACAAATAAATTTCTTTGGTATTTTTTCTACTTCATAGTTTTGTTCAATACTTTACTTTACACAGTTCCTATTCATATAAGTTGGTTTCCTTTATACAATAAAATTTGTTATAGAAAAAAATTAACTTTCTTCTATTCCTCATAACCCTTTCTCTCTCTCAAAAACCGTTTCATCAAAATGATACACCGCGCGTATCAGTTTTTTTTAGGCCGCGCTTATCCGAGGGTTAATTACATAAAATCTCACGATATTGACGCACGATGCACTAACAAATTAGTTATGAAATTTGTTAGTATACTGGTTGGAAATCATTGGTTTCACTATCCTTTAAAGCAGCATATTATTACCATTAATTTACGATGTGGTCGATCCATTTCGTTGAGTAGATTTTTGGAATTCCGTAGAGGTAGATTTGGCATTTGAATCACTGTACGACTCTTCCCCGAGTAACAAACTCAGTGGCTACTCACCTCCGCAGAGCTAAGTGAGTCACGACGGGGCAGGCGGAAGGCGGGAGTGGGAAAACGTATTACCGAATGAGATGACCCCGATAGTGCGAAGGCCGCAAGTTCTCAAGCCCTAAATCCTCTTCAGGAGGTCTCATCGCCGTCTTCTTTTCATTTCGGCCGCCACGCCGGTCCCCTTCCTCGCCCTTTCGTGCCCTCATCAGCGCAGGCGTTTCCTTCGAAACGGGACAGCTTGCAGGCATCCTCAAACTCAATTAGCAGTAGCAAAGAACGTACATACAACTTGAAGGCATCCCAAACTCTCATAGCAGCAGTACAGATTGGCTTAGCAATTTTCCTGGTGTACCATGGATTGAATCATCGGCTCCTTGAGTTAGCCCAAACTACTTGACGGATTGAGTGCACCAGTTAGTGGTACTTCCTTAGATAAGAAAATAGGACAAAGAGGATTTACGGCAAGCGTAGTCGGAGCTAAATGGAGTGGGACCCAACAACATCACGTTCATGGCCGCGACCGCGTAATGGCTCGTAGTTACTTTAGCTGGGCATCTCAGCAGGTGTACTTCGTGGTATCACCACCGGCGTTCAGTTTGTCGTATACCTGAACTAGTAGTCGTTTTATAATGACACTTCCTTCGATCCTAATCTCCCACCCCCACCTTCTTTGTCTTCTCTTATTCCGAGGACCGGCGTCGTGTAAGTCCTGGGCGTTCTCCACACTAAAATTTGATTAATCTTTTATTTATTTTTCTGGCGTGCCCTCATTTTATTAGACAAAAAGTACGTCATGACGCTCTAGCTGAAAATTTCCCACTAGAGGGCTCTGAGACACGTACTCTCGTTGAACGGATGTATGGACGAGCAGAGTTTCCATAATCATCCCTTGTGTGCCACCAAACCTGAAAGATATCCCCAACCCAACTTCATAGAGCGAACATAAAATTACCTACCTATTGGTGTACCCCCATCGTCCAGCGCTCAAACTGATCTCAATGTCCATTTTTACAGAAAAACCTGATGTAAAGGTAGTGTCCAATGTGATTGGTCTCGAAGCGATTCAAGAAACTACTAAATAACCAACCTGTTCAATGCGTGATGAAGGACAGTAATTAATGAATATACACTACCGACCAGAAATGTCTAGTTAATCGAAATGTTAGTCTGACCACTCCTTTCCCACGTCCAGCTAAAAACCAAATCTCCAGGCACTGATTCACAATGGAGCAGTTTATAGTGGTGGACTGCACCCAAGCCGAATGGTACAATCTATTTGCCTCGCCGGCAAGAGCCGATTCACCGTTAACCGTCTCCCTTTTTGTTCTGCTTATACCCTTATAGGATGAACACCCGGAGTACATCTTTCCCAGCATCTCCTATCTACGAGTATTCCCCCCAGTCCCATTTGCTTTTAGTTAGATGATAAATCAACGGTCCCCTCCCCATCGAGCGGCGAAACGCGCGAAATTGGCCGGGACCATAAAATAAAACGGTCCATAACTCAAGGCTTATTTCTGTAAAAAGCCTATTCTTCTATGCCATTATGATATTATGGAAAGACTTCTTGAAGTCATCAGATCCTAGCTTTTTCAACCTAACCTAATGCGGAAGGAGGAAATGAAGAGGTTCCTATTCTCTACGCTTTTAAAAATACAAGTAATATTGTAAGTGAGGAAAGGATGAGCCGGTGGTTTATGCACTGGCTACTTCTATAGGTCTTTTTACAATATATTGAATACTGTAAACAAGAGTGATGTTGTTTTTCAATTACAGTAAACGAAGGTTCAATAACCTTCAGCTCCATCAATATACTACGCATATGTCGAATGACTACGCTATTGAGGCATTTTAAGTATTTCATGTAAATTTTCGGTAAGTCTTGCTTCTTCTGTGTTTTTTTCTCCATCCAATGTGAAAACGATACCTTTGACCATTCAAAAATTTTAAGATCAATGAAGAATCTTGCAGGAACGATTCATAACGTGTGAGAACAAACTATTCATGTAGAATTATGATAAAAAGACAGTGCCATCTTTGTAAAAGAATTCTTGCAGCTGTTCTCTCTATCTTCACGCATATTATCAACAGGTGTCTATGATAATAGGTCTCCAAAGGATTATCACGTTTTATGGAGGAAGAGGACCCTCTTTTGGGACACGGGAGTCTCTAATGGGGTTTTTTAATGGGGACCGCTAATAGCTTGAAAATGTTAACTACTAGGTAGGTACTAAAAATTTCGTATTTTGTGGATCTTTCTTCATTATAGGAGGTTCTCATTTTATTGAAATATTAGGATTTGAGTGGTAGTAACTAGTTAACAATTTGTAAATTACCGCGCAACATCCATGCAGATAGGTAAATCGTACCTACTGGTTTGCTCGCAGAGAGGAATGATGCGGCTTCGATGCAGACTCAAATGTGATTCGCATGGACAGTGATGGCCATTGAGTATCATCTAATGGCGGTCTGCAGCAACACGGTTGGAGCTCGGCAATAATCGTCGATCCATGGTTCGGGGAAAACGGTGGTGCGAGAACGTTTACAGGTTACTCTCGTTACAAAAGCAAATCGGCTGAGGGGACCCACTATTTTTTTCATTATTGAATTAGCCATAATACTGAATGATTTAATAAATAATAATATAAACTTATTCTTATAGATTAAATAATTGCCACATTTTGCCTCCGTAAAGAAGTTGGCAGATTCGTCTATAAGTTTCACAATTTCACTAACAAATTTCTCACGATGCGCATAAAAAAGGATTCCATGACCAAATGACCCAAGTGTACATTACTTTCTCCGCACCTGCTGCAATTCTGTTCTCCAATTATGGTAATGTTAGGTATGTTTCAGTCATGGTCCTAGCGAATTCTTAAGATCCACCGTGAAAGGTTGCGGTTTTGAATTATTCTTTTGGTCTCACCAAATTTAATTTCTCCTAGTTTGACCGACAAACGCAGTATCAGCGCTAAAATCGACATTTGTAATTCACGTAGACCTCAAGCTTTGTCATTGGGAGCCAATCAGCTCTTTCAGGCAGTCACAAACTTAAAGGGCACATCGCTTTGACTTGATGCATTCAGATGGCTATTGTATTGCCTCCCTTCTGTGGTCCCTTTCAGTTGAGAGCTTGCAGTCTGACCAACAACGAACTTCCGTGCTGATTTGTACGACCGTCGTTCATATAGACGGTGACCTCATTGAGCGTTCATTCTAATCACAACTTCCATTCAAACACAGATTCTAGATAAATAAGCTATTTGATTCTGTCCCAATGAGCTAAGAGTGGTAGGAACAATGAGAATTCACGCAACTTTGAACAGTAAATCGATCGTCAATCGCCCGGATAATCCTGAACTATTTAAAAGAAGATTTGAGGTCAACTTCAAAAAACAACTAAACCCCAAACGGGACATTAAAAAAAATTTTCATATTATTCAAAGCAAAATACCCGGAATTATTTTATTCTATTTCTGGAGTCTGTTTTTTCAACACATCCCCCCTGACCTGACTTGACCTCTGTCGTTTGTAAGGTTCATGTCACAGCCTTGACTGGGCTGAAGTTACCCATAAACTAGGAAGATTACATGCCAGAACGAACTATCGGTCGTTTGAGACAAACCATTACACAAAGCAACGGAAAAAATATTATGAAGTTAAGGTAAATCTGACTCAATTGGTAAGACCAATTCGCATGGAGCGTTATTTTGGCCTGGACAAACAACTGTTTCACCAACTGTGCCCTGCCAAGGCGTTTTATTTTTTCCATCTTTTTACTTCAAAAGGATGGAAATGGACAATGATGTTCCTTCAAGAAAACCGTGGGAAGGTCTCTTTTAATGACCAGCGTAACTACGCTCGTTACTATAGAGCGCAGTTTGCTTCCTCAGATTTCATCATTTCGGTCTTCAAAAGCCGGAATATTTAGCTTAAATAATAGAGACAATTCCGAGGTTGTTTGTCGACTCGAGTGGTACAACATCGCAAACAGTTGTGGGCCTATGAAGGTTCAACTACTCTTGACGAGATTGGAGGATGAAGCTTCGTTTCTTAGGTAAGAGATTTGATGGAAAAAGATTGATAAGGTAATTGAGCCGATTAAATATCCTGAAACCATTATTGTGAATGATACAGGGGAACTGATCCAGTTTTCCTGCTAGAGACTTCTGATATTATAAAGATATTCCCAGAGTTGAGAGTTGGGTATCAATGGGAAAAAAAATTACTGAAATTATTAAAATAAATTATATTTTCTAGTTCACGAGAAGAGTATAAACTTGAGTCATACATTGGATACGTTTTTTTAATTTTCAAAATTTATTTGTAGGAAAGTGTAACGAACGGAATACGTATGAAAATTTAAAATATTGCGAGTAGTAACTCGCTAGCAATCGATTGAATCAGATTAATCGAAAAAGTTAATTCTGACTGCTGGATGAATTCTTAGCTGATTCCTACAAGTCAGTTATTAACCGTTGTAGTTAGTTGTTCTCGATCGGATTTGTTTTGAATCCTCGACTCAGTCCGTAATATCAAGTCTTAATAGTGAGAATGCTCTAACCATGAGAAAGCTCTCCTCATTGATTACGATGCGTAACAACCGTGACGTCAAGTTCAAACCGTTTAATTAATATTATCGACGTGACCGCATCAGCTGTTGGCATGCGTAGTTGGAAACAACGCTCCATCACGTCACGGAGTCATGATTCCGTTGTTGGATTTCAAAACTCGGAATAATTTCTTGATTATTACATCTGAACATCAAAAGCTAATTTTTGGAAAATCGTTTTCAAATTCGTAGTTTTCAAAATGTTTTCAACAACGGAGACAGTTCCCATTCTTGTTTCACATTTAAATCATCCAATCGTATCTAGTCGCCAATTTGTTGGAAAATTAGGTATTTTACAACATAACATGACAGTGTGCTCTACTTACGCCATTGAAGAAGTAATTAGCCTTTATCTCCTAAACTTGGATGGATACTCACCTGTAAAAAAGAGAAAAAAATAATACATTTGCCTTCTTATAACAATTGAAAGTACAAAAATTGTTTATACGATACATAAAACGTGATATGATTAGTGAATAAATGCATTTCAGAGACGAAGATATCTCTTGAAGGGCATAAAAAGTTCAATTTACAACCGGGAAGCCATGCAGGGTTTCAATCTATCCACCACCGGCCAGGGTTCGATTCTACTACTAATTTTTTGTCTCTTGACTTTTTTTAATCCCCTTAAAATCCGACTTTTTCCACTTTTAAAATGTTTTTCGTATTTTCGAAGCCATTAAATTCGGGGATGGATGGAGAGTGAGAAGAGCGTCGGCAGAGGAGACCTCCTCCCGTCAAACCGTCGATTTCGTTGAAAAAAAATTACGTTTTTTTGCATTCAAGCGCGGTTTTCTCCACCAATAAAAATATTAGAAAAAATTCTGACCATACCGTTGAAAAGCTGAGTTTTTGGGTCAACTTTTGGGGTTACAGTGAGAAATTAACCGGCAGTTTCAGCTAGGCTTACAAACGTTGGAAAAAAACTGTATATATCCGAGATTTTCAAGAGTTTACTATTCGGGCTCATTTTTCAATATCTCAATCTTCTTTTAAAAGTTTTATTTTGCACTAGGGAGGTAGAGAATTTAACGATCTTTCCAACGGTGTAATTATATTTGGATTTTGACTGAAAAATAAGGGAGTTATGGCCGTTTTAATGGCGTCGAAAATACGAAAAACATCTTAAAAGTGGAAAAAGTCGGATTCAAGTCAAGAGAGAAAAAAGTTGCAAATTAGTTGTAAAATCGAACCCTGGCCGGTGGTGCACCCTGTATAGCTGGGTTAATTCCAGGGGACGTCCCATTGGATAAGCGGTAGGTCAATTCAAACCAGTTGGTAAGCGATGAAACTGTTTCACTCGACGTAATTTATTTAGTCTTTCAGGCAAGAAATAGTGGTCTCTCCCTCCCACTCACCCTTATCAACCTTTACATTTTTAGCGGCATTGGAGCATCAAATTTGAAGAGCATTTTAAAGTCCATGATCTACGATACCCAACATGCAAGATGGGAGATGTAGGAGCGCAATACACTAATTTTTGTTACAAGCTTAATGAGTCAATTCGATCCGATTTCAATATTCAATAGTACATGAAATAGAGGATGTTAATATTGCAAGTTAATTCCAATAACCGTAAATAAAACTCGGTTCAAAATATAAATGTGTTATAGGTTCTATTTTGGGGTCAACTGAAATATACCTAAGCACCAATAAACTTCGCAGCGCTATGATTTTCGGAATAACAAATCAATAAACTTCTTCGGTGTACACTGTACGCGCTGCGATAAATCCGGGTGTAAATCAGATTACACTGGCAAAACGTTTCAACTAGCTTTCTGCAACGCCTGAGCTCGAAAAGGATCCTTTGATTGATAGTTATTCTGCGGCTTCGTTTGAAGAGCCGAGTGAGAGACCTCATTCATTCCGAGGTTTTTCTCGCCGCATTTCTAAAATACATCTCGACCACCCGTGCTAAGCTTGGAGTTGCACTTGTTAGAACTGCTCTCAATATTTATATGCAATTCCCACGACAGTGTCTTCCCTCAACGGGTCTGCCGACTTTCGAATTAGAGACCAAGTTTAACTGCCACCAGTTTTTAGGACGTCCCACAGTAAGACTTGGGCGTCCTTATAAGATCGATCTGGGGTGAAGTTGGACAACACTCAACAGAAAAAAAAAATAACCACACAGTAATCCGTTTTAGACCATTCTGAATCCAAATCCGCGAAAAAAACCATAGGTGTATGTCTGTGTGTGTGTGTGTGTGTATGTGTGTATGTGTGTATGTGTGTGTGTGTGTGACAAAATCTTGTGTCGTCTGCCCAGGCCTTAGTTCTCAACCGATTTTCCTGGTTCTTTTTTTGTTCGACGCGGAAAACTATCTAGTTGTGCACTACGTCGCCGGAATTTCGAATTTTGCCTTTTAAGGGGGGGAAAGGGGGGGTTAATGCTCAAAAAACGTGCATTTTTGGGCATAATCTTGTGTCGTCTGCCCAGGCCTTAGTTCTCAACCGATTTTCCTGGTTCTTTTTTTGTTCGACGCGGAAAACTATCTAGTTGTGCACTACGGCGCCGGAATTTCGAATTTTGCCTTTTAAGGGGGGAAAGGGGGGGTTAATGCTTAAAAAACGTGCGTTTGCGGGCATAATCCTGTAAAATTTGCCCAGGCCTCAATTTCCAACCGATTAGTGAGTTTCTTTTTTTGTTTGACTCAAATAACTTCCGAGTTGCACATAATTTCACCAGAGTACCAAAATTCGCAAGGGGGGGTGTAGTGGGGGGATAATATTCACAAAATATCCGATTTTTCAAAATTTCGGTTCCTTTACTGCTTACTAATTGTACCCAAGCTTTGAAATTGAGGAAAAATTCTCATTATACCTCCGGGTTTTCATGAATTATTCTCTGTAGCACCAAGGAAATAATAGTGGTGCCACCATGGTGCCAGGACACCATAAACCGCATGTTTCGTGCTTTTTTTTTTGTGTTTCACCTTGAATACGGATGTGAACCTCGACGGACCGCGTACTAAAACTAATAGATGAAAGTGCAATGTTACGACGTATTCCCCCTTTGGTGCCAGACTGGCACCATTGGTGGTGGTTGGGGGGGGGGGGGGGGTGAACTCGAATTCGCATGTTGGGTATCGTAGATCATGGATTTTAAAATGCTCTTCAGATTCTAGGCTCCCATCCCGCTAGAAATGTTTTGGTAGATTATGGTGAGGGGGGGGGGGTCACTATTTCTTGCCTAAAGTAATAAACCGAATTACATCGAGTGAAACAGTTTTATCGCTTACCAACTGGTTAACTGATCTAATGCTTATCCAATGGGACGTCCCCTGGAATGCATGCATTACTAAACAATATGTTTACCTTTTCGTCCGTTTTTCGCAATCGCCAAGATCCCTGGGAAGCGGTGTTATCTACGGCCTCATCAGTTTCGAAGCAAGATCCTTCTATTTTGCCTTGGTAATGCGAATTGGGCTTGGAAGTCATCTATAAACTTATTGATGGCTGAATTCTGATAGGACCTACGGTAGCTATTCAGACTCTGAACCGCCTAGATTAATTTTGTGACATGTGCTATACCCATAAATTCATTCATGTACTTATAAGCACGTGTTTTTGCCAGATATCGTAAGCTCTCTGCACTTCCTCAGCTTTGTTCGTTTTTTTCCACTTTTGGTTTTCATTATCCTCAGTCATAGGAGAGCCAGGAGCCAACCGGTATGTGATTGTCCTCAATAGACTGTTTATAGAGTCAAATATCGAGGGAGTAGAAGACCGGCCGAGAAACATTTGCTTAATGTGGTAGGTCCTGAGAGAAGGAAGAACTAAGGTAAGGAAGTATGGAAGAAC
Source organism: Apolygus lucorum (assembly GCA_009739505.2). NCBI lineage: Eukaryota > Metazoa > Arthropoda > Insecta > Hemiptera > Miridae > Apolygus > Apolygus lucorum. The sequence goes on from CM019183.2 coordinate 19,682,296, forward strand.
TTCTCACCGTGTTCAACGGATTTTTTGTGAATTCAAGAGATTATTTCTCAATGAACAGTAGTTAACGTTTGACTTTGTTTTGACGTGAAAGTTCATGAAGTTCATCCAGGGAAATCGGATTTTATTGATCATACATATTGTAGGGAATCTAGGGAAAATTGGTTATACCATTGAAAAACTTATTAAAACATGAAGTTTTTGTGAAAAGCAGAAAAATACATTTTTTGCTCCAAGACAAATTTTCAAAAATTCGGACTTTTTAAAAGTATAAAATTTTTTTTTGTGTTTACAAGAATTGAATCAGAATCATGGAAACTTATGTTTCCTTGAGGAAATATAATGAGTTTTTCAATGGTATGTCTTTCAATTTGCTGTAAGACCAACTCTCACGTTTGTTCCAAAAAAGACAAATTTAGTGATATATTCCTCACTCATGGGAATTGGACATGAGTCATGAGGAACGTTTTTGACGCATTTGAGATGCATAAATAGGTAATTTCTACCGTTGAGACATCTTATTTGTACATTCACAATTTGTGTACAACTTTAATTTCTTAAATCGTATCTCTATAATATAGATTTCGCGCTGATTCCTAATATACCATATATTGGTATTATTGTGATAGTAAAGTCCATAAAAAAACCCAATAACGCCTTTTTGACCCTGTTTTATTGAAATGTTGACCTCATAGAGATGTCTAAAACTCTTTGCTAACGAACTCGTCTTTACTTGAAATGTTCACGAAATAATTGCTCAAGTTATCGTTCACAGTGATGTATTAACATCTATATACATAAAACGCCAACCGTACGTATGTACCTTTCTTTAATTCGACAATTGGCTAGAATGCTGTAAGGTTCCATGAAAGCTGAGCACTCCATTCACTCGTCCAAAGGTCAAAACTTAAGAGCAGACGATGGCTGCAGCTAAAGAAAGTATTACTGGTACTACATATGCTGTTAGAGACGGAAACGCAAGACTTTCAGTGTCGCTGGATACGCAAAAACGCTGCAAATTATTACACAAAGGTTTATTATTTCTCTATATAGATCACTCGTCTGAAAAGAACACGGCTTTGCCATTGATGCCACTAACCAACATGAAGAAAACATCGATCGCATTTCGGTCAGCTGATTAGGCCTATTTTGCGTTTCACGCTCGTGTTTCTGATTTATCGTAAGTCCAACCCATAATTTCGCGTAGGGAGCGAACGGTTTGTCATATAGGGCTCCACGTGGTCTCTAAAAACTCAATACTATCTTGAATTGATGGTAAAACAATACCTTTATACCAAAATGTTTTGAGTTAGGGCGTTTTCAACATTTCAGCCCTTAGAAGTGACCTACCTCAACCAAAATCTTCGGAGCACAACTAGACCCCAAATGGGGCCTGTAAAACAAATTTCATCAAAATCGGCCAATGCTAAGTGGGGAAAGTGCCGCGTACGGCGGACGGACGGCCAAATTTTCATTCGATTTTTGGATTCTACGTATCTTGAAACGTAAACCAACAAATTTTGAGGGAGGGTGAAAAAATGTTAACACAGGACATGTTAGGTATTGCCCAAGGGTAACAATCCGAAAAACGTTACGCGCGTTTTAAACACTCCGATCCTACGCCTTTTCCAACCCTCCGATCATACGTCATTTTCAACATTCCAGTTTTCGAGGCGTTAAGTGCCGAGTTTGGAACCACCACGGTCCTCATTGATAGTGCAAAGTTTGCCGATCCAGAGCCTGATTCCTTCCTGTTGCTTGGTCTATAATCCTTCTCGTTGCATGGTTCAGCATTCCTCCTCTGTGGTGTTGTAATCATAAACCTTCTCTGTTGCCAAGTTCATTTGTCTATCGAAGTTACGTCACCTACACGTTTATGCATGGTAAGAACCAACTTCAATTTAGCGCATTTTTACTCATGTAGTTGGCTGGCATCGTTTTAACCAAAAAGTAATCGAAGCATCTTGTAACCTTGGCTTTCAGTTGCGACGTGTACTTCGACTTTTCAGATGTTTTCGATTTCCTGATAATAACAATACTTTTGGGACATCAAGAGGTGAATGAAATGACGAGCAATTTTAAAATCAGGCCCACAAAGAGCTAAATGAAAACAACAGACAACAAATTTCTTGTAAAAGAAAACAGCAAACAAACAAAACATGTTCCATATTTCTTGAATTGCAGCCGAAGGCTCTAAGTAGTAACCATCCGTTTTTTTTCTTCTTGTTTTCGATTTTTTTCTTGGTCGATTCCAAAGGCTCATTATTGGAAATAATAAACCAAAATGCTGATACGTTTTAGGAAGTTCAATGCAGTCCGACATGCTACAACTGCGAGAAGAGAAAGATGCTTGTCCGAATTTCCCAATGAACACTCTTCATCCCATCAAGAAGCTCAAACCTCCGAATCTCGACGACACGAGAGAACAGATCACTGGAGGTGATAAGGCGCCAAGTGAGGGACAATTAGCCTGAGGGGCCTAAAGGGGGAAGCTATGAGGGAGCAACTCGTGATACAGCTGACCCTAATCCGGCTACCATGCGCCCTCGTCGGCTTATAATTGGATAAACAAAAAGGCGGTCAAACGCCGTCGATGCTCCACTCGCCCTTTTATCACGGTTACCACTCTCCTCCCACACACACACACACACACACACACACACACACACACATACACTTCCCCTGGAGCCATGTCGAGGTACCCTGACACGTTCACTCTCCCCCTCCATTTTTTCCACCGTAATTACCCAATTATCTGATTCGTAAAACTATATCACGCGCCAGATATCCATCTGTTTGTATGCACTCTGAATCAGACGGTTTGCGATGAATTTTAATGCTCATAGAAATTCTTTCTGTCACTTTGCAAAATTTACCACCTCCATTTGCCAAAACCAATCTTCAAAAAGATGCATATGTGAATTTTTGAAAAATTTTCAAATTCTTACCTTCCGAAGAAACTACAACATAATAGTGAATTCTACACAGCATTGAAATGTTTCTCCACTATCATTGTTTGAACTCACGAAAAGTGAATTCAAATCAACCGCCTAGACCCGCCTAGACAGAAACCGTGTTAACGGTTGTATTTGACATGTATAATATACATATTATGTCTTATCGCTGAGGTTAATCCAAAATTTTGTCCTCAAAAAAAGGCTCGGGAACATTAATTTCCGCCAAAAAGAGTTACCATGAAAGAGAAATCAGTTACCATTCCCCAATGAAAATTTTCGGTTTCAGATGATTAGTGGTCTCTGCGCATGTACAGACGTAAAAACCAGTGACATCCATAACTCCTAAATTTGTCACCCGAATTCGATGAAATTTTCAGAAATTATGTGTGAGTAGTTCACGGTACTTAGAGATTAGTTACTATGCATCGGTTGAGGAAGCAATATGCCACAATCCAATGGGGTTATGCGGAAGTACCCTCTACTATCTTAAAAGACTAAAAAGAACTTTACAACCGCCATCGACGTTTAGTAAGGTCTTTGATTTCTGAGTTTTATTATTTTTTTTAACTCAGTATGAATGTAATATTGCCCCTTCCTGTTCAGCTGGGTGAGCTATATTTGTTACTGGTGGTCCCACCAAAATGAAATTTCACTGCATCCCTCTCTGGGATTACAAATATGACTAGCAAATTTGAAACAGCACATTCTGTGTTCCTGAGGGTGTCCCTAGATTTCATTCAGCAATAAACGTACCGTCATGAACAAATATATGTACGTGTATATGTGGGTTAGTTGAGTCACTCTTACTACCGACACACAGCAAAAGTCTGCCAAGTGGGTGTGGCACATACCTTCCTCGTATCGAAAACCCAATTGTATAGATGATCCAATGCATAGTAGTTAATCTCAAAACATCAATTTCTAAGTACCTCCCACTACCCTCATGGGGAACCATCTACACGCTAATCTGAACAATCCTGAGAAATTTCGTCGAAATCAGATAGGAAATGTGGAAGTTATGGCTGTTATAAGGAATTCACGTTTGCGCATGCGCAGCGGCTACTATCAGTCCGGGGGTGATGATTTTCATAGGGGACCCTCTACACGCCAACACGCACAATCCCTGAAAATTTCATTGAAATCGGACTATAAATTCGTATAGTTATGCCGGTTACAAGGATTTCGTGACAGACACAAAGACAGACGAACACGGAACCCAAATTGTCCAGAAAGGTCTGAAACGTAAACTCGAGTGGAAATTTTGATTTTTGAAAACTTTTTTTAACCTTGAAAAGTGAAAGCAAAGCTTCCGCTACTATCAGCAAAAATTGTCATCGAAAAATCTGCATTCACGTTGGTAGTACTGGTACTCGTCAAAATTGGTTCACACAGCAAAGTTATCAGGATACTTTTGCGAAGACTTCAGTTAAATGTTTGACAAATGCAAGAATGGAGTCGTGTTGTCGTTCCTGGCTAGTAAACTTTATAGATAATTTGAACTATTTTAGTAGGTACCTTCCCCTCCCACCCTAATGAGGGGCGTTTCTTATTACTTTATGGAATCGATTTTCAAAAATTTAGGCAAGGGCAAAGACAAACAATTATTAATGATCCTAAAATGAAATACAATGAAAACTAATATTACACATAATATCACACACAATATTACAGATAATATTACACTGAAAAAGTATTTAACTTTGGGAATCAGAAACTGGGAAGGCTAGGTTTTCCATAGAATGTCGCCTGCTTTCTAGTATATTTTAATGGAATTTTAATGGGTTACGTAATTTAAGCCCTAGATAGTCTTATCAGCTCTCCAAACAATATTTCTTCACTAACTGGTGGAGCGGATTTGGCTCAAACTTGAAGGGCATTTTGTGACTGATCTCATGATAGATCCAGAACTATTCTCGTTGCATTGAATAAGCGAATCAGCAACTTGATCTTGAAGTTCCTGTTTCTTAAAAAAAATTAGGTGTGTCCTTTCAGTATGGTACAATACGCGTATTATGAAAACTCTGGTCAACGCTCGAAAAATGATCTAATTTAATAGATCCCTGTAATTTTGTTGTAATGAAGCTATTTATACTGCTCAATCACTCAGACTTTCTTTTCTGATGGGTACCGTTAGGTCTGGTTAATAATGCACTCTTGTAGTATTAAAGTACACTAGAACCACAAGGTTGAAAAAAACCCTGGAGAACATATTTATCTCTTGCCACACTAGGAGTTTCTGTTCGAAGCGACATAGACCTGGTCTGCTATGATTTAACAGTTTCTATTTTTTTCTGCCATAGAGCGCGTTGTTTTGAAATGGCAATACGTCTTGAGACTAATCCTTCAATGACGTATCCAAGGGCATGGCATATGTGATTGGTGGCATTTCATCGTCCGACCCTGCGGAAGGAATGCGTCAACCACGTCATTTTTTTCGGAAGGCAATTCCTCGAGATCAGGCAGAATCAGAATCGGGCACCACTTTCGCACGGCTCAAGAATGCCGTCTAACGTGAATCATTGAAGGACAATACGGTCTTAGTCATTGCTCTGGAGATCGCTTATTATGCAAATGGGTTATCATCACACCGCTCAGCTATTCCCATCGTGGCGCTTTCAATCAAAGGGTTTCCGTACTACGAGGTTGCTCCGGTGGCGACATTAGATTTGGAATTTTCATGATTTCACATAACCAAATTCTTACTAGAATCCTCCATTAACCGGCTTTTGGTTCATTATTTTAAATAATGAACCATTAGAATCGACCAAGAAAAAATTTTAACCTCCACTAAAAATTTGATGTTTTACGTTTCAAGGTACGTAGAATCAGAAAATCGGATAAAAAAATTTCCGTCTGTCCACCGTACACCGTATGCGGCACTTTTCTTAGCAACCATGGAACGATTTGGTTGAAATTGTCTATATTTATGGGCTCCATTTAGGTGCGCGAAGCTTTTGGTTGATGTCAATCACTTCTAAGGGTGAAAATTAAGGGTTGAAATGTTCAAGAGTGCCCTAGCTCGAAAACTCTCGAAATAAAGGTATTGTTTTTTGACCAATTGGAAATAGTATTGAATTTTTAAAAATTTTAGAGACCGCCCGGAGCTCTGTAGGACAAACCGTTCGCTCCTTACGAGCACTAACGATACATTAGAATAGCGAGTGTGAATCACGCGAGAAGTGCAATCGATGTTCGTTTCTTCGAGTTGTTTTCAGTTTTGCTTCCTTATCAAAATAAACTTGATTGTGAAGGTGTGAAGTATATAGTAGGTAGGTCGATGGATGCAACCTTGTCGTGGCGCGGAGTGTGGTGCTGGAAAAGTGCCACGCAGTTGCGCGAGTTGGGCATCTCGGTAGGCATACTCCGTGGTATCACCACCCGTGTCCTGTTCCGCTCATATTTGAACCGGCGGTCCTTATGTAAAGGCACTTCCCTTCATCCCCTCTCTCTCACCTCCACCTTCCTCATCTTCCCTTATCCTTAGGGCCGGCGTCAGGTGAGTCCTGGGCGTCCTCCCCATTATATTTGATTTATTTATTTATTTTTATTTATGGCGTGCCCCTTGCGTCTTTCAGGGGAGTTTCAGAAAATAATAATAATAATAATAATAATAATAGGTAAAAAAGTAGTGACCGTGGGAAAGCAGTGATCTATTGCAGAAGAGTGATCTATACACAAAAATAATAAAACTTAGTGAAATAATTTGCGGCGTTTTATATGAAAGATGCTCTTATTGGGTAAGTCTACCTGAGCAAATGCTTATGCACACTTGAGCTTCAAGTTTTTTTTGTGTTCATTTTGCTTTGCTTCCGAGTCAACTTCGTTAGAAGAAGCATTGTTATAAGTTTTCAAGGTTGGGAAAAAGTCTCCGAAATCAAAATTTCCACTCGCGTTCACGTTTTAGACCTTCCTGGACAATTTTTGGTTCCGTATCTGTCTATAGTCGTTCAGCGTCTCTGCTAATTTTTGTAACGGGTAAAACTATACGAAGTTATTGTACAATTTTGATGAAAGTTTCAAGGATTGTGCAGGCAGGCGTATGGTCCCTTATGAAAATAGCCCCCGGATCGATAGTAGACTCATGGCTCGCGTCGTTGTGAGGGAGATGAAAGTTTGAGATCACCTACCTATGCCTTCGAGTTATGGATACGAGGAAGCTATGTGCCACACTCGGGGTGTGATTATTACGAGAGAAGTGGTGTAATTTCTTATCAAATTCGCGGAATCAAAATTCGCGGTGGGCGAAATTGCGAAATCGAAGATCGTGTTTCTGATTAATTTTACGTGAATGGTTGGTCCCATAAAATCCTAAGAGGTCTCAACCGATCGTGAAAATTTAATGATATTTTAAATCGTTGAAAACCAAACCAATCAAGCCCTTCAACCAATTGTTGAATTGTTGTTTTTCTTCCTTTAAGCAGAACATTTCTGAGCTTTATCTATCTATTTTTATCTGTAGAAATACTTTTGAGCAATATCTTCAAATTCTCAAAAAGTTCTGTTACTTTTCAAAAAAAAAAAAAAAAAATCAAACGGTTGCTTACAATAGAATGAATAAACGGTGCTATTTTCAACTGCTGCTATCAAGTTTCTACGGATCTGATCGGTTACCTTATTTGATTGTACAGTTCGGTAGGCAAACTATTTTTCACTTCGTTAAACTGAGCCCACAGCAGAAGCCGTGAAATTTGTGTTTTGCTCAAAACGTCAAGATCACTAATTTTTACAGATAATCAAAATTGATTCGCTATGACCAATTCTTCACTCAATATAAAGACGAATGGTCCATTGGCAGGAAGCCATTTCCCTCAAAACTGATAATGGCTACCTAGAAGGCAGAGAAAAACCTGTAAATGAATCTAAAAAGTTAGTTCCGTTAGTAATGAGTTCACACAAATTCGTTCTCTAATATCGAAAGTGCTAAACAGTCACCACTATATTATTCGACGAGTCATAATAAGACGGATTCTCTCATAAGGTAATGAAAAATATTACAAATAGTCAATAATCAAACCCTATTATCACAAATAGTCAATTTTTACAAAGTAACAAGCTTACTACTTATTATTTAAATTGCAAAAAAGGGTACGTAGATCGATGTTTTAGAGAAAGTAACGAGGAAAACATCCGCCTGTCACCATAATGTTATATTTTTGTAGCAACCAATAATTATTATGTTTACATAACACTTTCTTATCAGTATTCAAGAAAGCCGCTTTTTAAGAACGTTTTTAAAAGAAAGAACGTTTTTAAGTTAGAGGTAGATTACACAAAACGACCCAATCATGCACCATGAGTGCAAGAACGAATTTTCGAAGAACCACTTGGGAAACCACGACTTGTGGACTAGGTTACAAATTTTGATACGTATATTTAAGGAGGAATGGGAGTTCTATTTGATGTCTGGTTTGTTGTTTCATAAACTAGGTGCCCATTTTGAATGTCTGACGTCACCATGACATCACTAGTAAGGCTCTAAGTACGGATACTCCCCAGGGCTATGTTACACCGTACCTAATCAAATCTACATTGCTACGTCAGAGGTTCATTATCTGGCGATCATTGCGCCACTTGACGAATAGCGTGTTCGAGTCTGAGTTATTGTTATTGGCGGTCACACCTACTACGCGCGGTATTTATGATTTATGGTGGTATGACTAACATCACATCATCGTCAAGTACACAGGTACAGCAAATCCAATCTACCATCATATTTATGTATAATCCTAGTCATATATGCAAATTGTCTCTATAAGGAATAAAATTCTGCACAGAGCTTGGAAACTTAGTAGATCATATGTATTATCAGACACCTTGATACTTTGGTCATATCAACAGAGCAGGCTCGACTATTTCCTCATCAATTCATGAAGCTTTACAGTTCAAAAACATTGATTTTACAGTAATTAATCGTAAACTCATCCAGCTCAGGAGAATGTTTAATAATCCTAGAATAAGGGTTTGGTAAGCAATTTGAATGTACCTGATACATTGCATAATTGTTCCCTATTTTTAGTAGGTAGCATTTGATCTTCGTTTAAAAAAGTATTAATTCTCTCATACTAGAGGAAGAGCCATTCTTCGTTTAACCCTGATTAGACCATGGTGTCACTAGTGTCACCGAAAACATCTTAGGAATTCCATAGTTGTCCCGAAGTGTCACCAGATTAACTAGATTTAAAATTGTTCGGAGGGCTCTAAACCACATAATGCGAGATTAACAAATCCACAACAATTTTGTATCAGTTTGGTTCGATTTAGGTGGGAATCTTGGTAGTATAATAATTTATTTTAAAACGAAGGTAGTAATTTAAAACATTAATTGGTAACTAGATCATTAAATCCATGGAGTAATAAGGATATTGTTTTAGGGGCCCGGGTACTTACCTACCTGCTATCTCTAAAAACCTGTCCGACTATACTGTCATATCTACTGCCTCATCAAGAGAGCCTCAATCAAATGCAGTTGCAACGTTATAAATTCGATTGGATCCATCCATCCTATAAACGTCAAGTTGACGTCGAGACCACCGGGACTCCTAAATAAATTAGAGTGCCGCTTAAACGGTGTTTTTCTCTTAGCGGCCACCTGACAGTAGAAAACATGTTAGTTGGCGAGGTTTATTAGCGGTTGGTTTAGGCTGTACTAGGGTCAAACGGGTGGGTAGTTCGATTGCCATATGTGAGCTCCTGGGAAAGCATTCCTGATATGCGCTCCGCCACCAGTCCGGTCCTGGTGCTGTCCATTTGTGATTATGCAGCCTCTGCCTTCTTCTACTCCTAGCGGGGGCCCTCGGAACTTCTAGCGCCCTGCAATGACAACCCACTGAACCCCATTTATCTCGTTTCCTAACATATTTGTTTGCTTGGTATGGATCTGCAGTATCCTACTTATAAGTCGTTTAAAATTTTCTGCATGGGGTACATACTTGGTATTGATCACGCGTATGAAGAAGGAAGCATTTTTATAGGTACTATACACCTCCAATTTGTTGGAGTTTTTGGCCTCTAAATGATTATTGCGAGGGTGAAAATGGGCTATGTACAGGCACCATCTCTGGCCATAGCCGTGAACATTGACGAGAATAAAGTGGACTTCATAAATTTGTTGAGGGTACAATGGTCCCTACAGTTATTATCGTATATTTTTGACAGTTGCACAGTTCCACATCTCAGCACTCAGTAAATCCAAGCTAAAACACATTCTCAGTCTCCTGTCAAAGAACCGCGGAGGCAATTTTTTCTTCGTATTTATCACGAGTATATGGCCGAGCGCATGCGAGCTTAAACTGGGCATCAACGGTTTTATTAGCATATAATTATATCCCGCCCTATTAGTTGATCTGCACTGGTGGACTCCCTAATCACTGGAGACGCCATTTTACACCGTGCGCGGTTTGTAATTAGCCATTGGCTCGCTCCTCTTTTCTCTCCCCGAAACTGTTTAATTATTTTAATGAGAGACGGTCCGACCATTTACGGGTGCGGGTCTTCAAGCTTTATCCGAATTATCATTTAAGCGCCGCCGAACGACCACAAAAAATTTGGGTAGATCCTCTGACATGTATATGTATACGTCCCTTACCGAGAAATTATAAAAATAACTGGGTAATTGCTACCTGAGAAGTGAATATGACCTGTTATTTTTCAATTTCAAAGAACTGTTGTAGCTACTGATTTCTACTGGTTTTCAGTAGTAGTGAGAAATTCAAACCAACTTTTATGAAGATACAAGGAAGCAAGCAATCCTAATTTCACTTGGCCTAAAGCACATTTGATGAAAGTTAAAAAAAACCTTTGGGCATGGAATTATTGATGATGTTAATTATGATATTAATTATATAATCGAGGATCAAACGAATGAAATACTGAATGTGTTTTTCTTAACAGCAGTCTTGAATAAGCTCCCTGTGGAATTTCAGCATATTGGGTTCACCAGGATCGATTTTAGCTCACCCAGCTGAATTGTATCACTCCATTGGATAAATTATTCTCATCACCAAGGGGGGAGCTGATGGACGCTCTTAAGTGACAGACACTTTCAAATTGAAAAAGTCTCGTATGAACGCGTTTTGGCAGTTTTGGTGGACGATAATTAAATTTTTTCATATATAGAATAACTTGAACTAAAGGTAGCAGCTTTTATAACTGAGGAGCTAACTAATGGTTAGCTGATGCGAGAGTTAGAGGTAATACTACTGAATAAGACTGACCTACCTAGTTAAATGATTTTATTTATGATAACTTATTTTAATTTATATGTTACCTAATCTATTTCTAGTTGTTTTTCCGCACAGTGAAACTGGATTTTCTCGATTACATTGGTAATTTTCTGAGTTGACATATCAACACGATCAAGAAGTTGTTCCCAATCAAGTTGATTTTTGTACTTTTTGGATTATTATTTTCAATAACGAACCTTTGGAATCGACCAAGAAAAACGTATTTAACCCCCTCAAAATTAGTGCTCGAAAAAATAAGAACGCTCTTGGTTTTTTCGAGTTGAATTAAGTTTTGCGTCCTTAGCAACCAGTAATCAAATTTCCATATGAAGGAATCACTACTCCATATTTTTCGAATCGAGTGTGAAGCGTTCATTTCTTCCATATAAACTTGATTGTGAAGCTAATATGAATGTAGTAGTTAATAGGCACCTTTGCTTGGCAGGTTAAAAAAATAAAAAAAAAATAATAAAAAATAAAAAATGTGACAATGTCAAAGTTGTGATCTTTGAAGACGAGTGATCTATTCGTTTTATCCGTGTGACGTCACACAGAATGGATGTTGGAAGAAGAAGGAGAAGAAGAAGAAGAATAAGAGTAATCTCCCTGAAAGGCGGCCATGTCGACTCCGTTGTAAACAAAGATTGTATGGAATATTGCTTAGGTTTTTCATTATGCCAATCTGTGCGGTTATTAGTTGCTCTTCTCGTCCCGGAAGCGGTATTCAATTTTTTGGTTTGCCAAAAGTGATTAGAAACAGTGTGCAAAGACAAGAAACTTTCCGAAAAAAGAAGAATATCAGCCTTTTGACGTCGCTGCTTCCCAGCCTTCTGACAACCATGATTTTCGATGAACTGACACTTTTATAACCAGCTTCAAATTATCTTATTATTATTATTTGTACACGTTTTCTTTTTCATCATTTAGGTAGGTATTTGTTTGTTTCCCCGGGAAATATCATGTTGTTCACCTCTCGGAACCAACTGCTCATCACGAAAATTCTGTAATCTTCACATCAAGTTCATGGTGTAGGTACTGCCTAGCGTTAATTCTGTGCGAATTGTATATTGTTTCAATGTACAATGAAATTTCTGAATAAATTGCGTGTTTTTCATTGAATGTTGTACATTATTCCATTATATCAACACACCTAACTACAGATCTACAATAAACAGACGATGGGAGTCAGCTCACGTAAGTAAGTACCATTTAGGGTTTCAAGGAAAGAAGTTACAATAGTTATGAAGTTTACCTTTGAAAAATACCTTCTTTTCTAATAATGGTAGGTATTTGGTTCATTATGGATATCTGCATTTAGTTGTTGCGTCTATAAGTTCGAGTATCAATCATAGTAGGATTGATCTGTACTACTTCCCTGTTTGTGAAAGTCTGTATATGCGTGATAGTTAGAAACAAAACACTTGCTCTAAACTATCTAGAGATATGTTGTTGGATAACTAATGAACCAATAGGTAGGTAGCTACTGAATAATCGGTAGTTATTACTTATATGAGACCCAAAAAAATGCATTGAGAACTCTGGAAAATCTAGGTTTGTGGTGTTCACTAGGTACTTTCTAAAGGCGAATACGCTCAACCATCAGTAGGTAGGAACGTTTTTATATTGCAATCTAAGGTCAGATTGGGATGTAAATAGGCACTTGTCCCTGGTTCTCTATGTGAGTAGGTATCTATTATCGATCAACCCACCTAACTACAGATCTACAATAAACAGAATATCAGTTCACATAAGTAGGTACAATTTAAGGTTTCAAGAAAAGAAGTTCGTAGGTACAACATTTATAATATTTACCTTTGAAATATACCGTCTTTAGCAGTTAGTTGTCTGTAAGTTCGTATATCACTATATCTATCGTAGTAGGTTTGATCTGTACTTCCTTTTTTGTGAAAGTCTGTACGTCCGTGATAGGTAGAAACAAAACACCTCCTCTAAACTATCCAGAGATATGTTGTTGGACAAACAATGAACGAGGAGACAGAGAGCCACTGCAAAATCGGTAGTTGTTATGTTTGAGACCCAAAAAATGCAGTAAGAACGCTGGAAAATCTAGGTTTCTGGTGTTCACTAGGTACTTTCTAAAGGTCAATACGATCAAAATCATCAAAAGGTAGGAAGGTTTCATATCACAATGTAGGGTCAGAAAAGGATGTAAAAATAGGCACTTGTCTCCAGTTCTCCATGTAAATAGGTATCCAAGTAGTAATACGTTTGTTCAATGTGGCGAATAATTATTCAAATTTTCATTCTGAAAAACTTATTTCGAGAGTTTTTAATTGACACTAATGTTTGTGTCAGCCTGGTTTGCTTGTCAGCATGACAGTTGACACCTGTCATGTCCCTGTTCTTTGTGTCAAGACCCCTCAGAGTCTGTATCAGCTATTTGCAATCTGATCGCTACTTACGATTACATAATTGCTATAAAAGAATAGAAAGAAGAAAATAATGAATATACCACTATCATTCTGTTTGCATACCAAGAAATAGGACCTGTGTGGTATGTAAATATAATGACCTTGCTGACAGCGAGTCAAAATGGCGCCCTTTCACGACCAGCTGATCGGGTAAGCTGAGAAGGTTAGGTTTGATAACCTAAGGTAGGTTAAATTGAGTCTCACGGATATCACCTATACAGGAAAATAATGAACCTTTGTGAAATAATTTGCATCGCTTTTGACATTTGTTGACTCCTACTGATCGGATCTTGATAAACTTATGGAGCTCAATGTACTTCCTTGGATTACTCCTAAATCAGTTTTCAAGCCATTGCTAATTTAATCCTTTGTGGAAAATAAGGGAAAGTCTCGGTGTGCTGAACTTTTGCTGTTTCGATTCCGCATTTGGATTTAGCAGCAGTATTGTCCCTCTAATACCTGTTTTCAGCTCAAAATTCCGTTAAGATTGGCTATAAATGAAATGAAAAGACTGCGTGACGTAGAAGCGGAGGGTGCCGCGCAGAGTGAGTGAATTAATAACTTGCGATATTACAACATTTGTTTTCATAACATCGGGTACTCCTCGTATGGCACTTTTACGGAAAGACTTCATGAGGACACGAACAGATTTTAAAAAAAACAGCCGTAATTCTCAATTCTCTAGACCAGTTCATTACCTTCCATCTGTAATGATCCACATTCACCACCGAAGCGGCCCGAACAAACCGATGCATCCCTGAGTCGATGCAAAGAACTATAACCATTATTGCAAGCTTGTGTCTCTGGCGCGATCCTGATGCATTCATTCCGAAGGATATTTCTCTATCTCGGCGGACTCGGCCAGGGAACCAAAGAGAACTCTGTATCGTGGGTGGCAGACGAATGGAAATACGCAGAGGTTGAGCATCCACTCTATTATATGTTAACTAGGGCCTAGGAGCATGATTTATCGTATCTTTATCTCAATTTCTTACACATTATTCAAGCGATCCTCTCAGGTTCAACACTACAAATGATTTTAGCGGTACCCTCTCCACGTCTCTGAATTGCACGAATGGTTGAGATGTACACAATTGATTTCGTGAATAAATAAGTGCTTCTGATTTGAACAATGTTGCTGCACTAAAACTGCCTGTAACTTTTCTAAAAGTAATCAAGCAACTTCTGTTTTTTGTCCTATCTAGTAAAGTTACTCGTGCAAACACCCGCAGTATCATTCAGATAGTGTCACTATATCCGAGATAAAGAATCAATTTCGTAAATAATAACTAGCTAGCCCTACAAGTATAAAGCATACTTCAACATTCATTGTGTACAGCTCTCAGTTATCTCCAATATTATAACTTGAAAACAAAACAAGGAAAGTGTAAAGACGCCTTGGTCCTAATTGCTTCAATTCTTGTGATGTTTGTCTTGGTAAGAGTATCATCCAGTTTTCTAAGCATATGAATTGATTGTAAATACCTAATTTCTGACAAAATTCTACTCCTGTGAAACAACTATAGCACGAGTGTCTAAACCACACCTACAGCATTAGTTCATGCATCATGAAGGATAATAAAACGTTTTTCCTCTGAATCATATGAGATAGGCTTTGTTACTTATTTTGGTAAAACTTGAGATAATGCAATGCAGGTGATTCAAGGGAAAATGCTTTACTACCCCTAGCAGAGGATACATGAACTAAATTAGTTCGTTAAGCATTCAAATAATGAACGGCGAGAATTCGTGTAGAAGAGTACCGAATTTGGAGTTGACGGTAGGCTTGATGATAGTCTCGATCAGTAATTTGGAACCCCTCAATAAGTTTTATTGGTGGACCAGTCAATAAAGAGCGGAGATACGTTTTGTAGCACCTGTGTAGGGTCCGTTATGAACGACTTGATTGAAAAGATCCATGAAATTGGAATATGAATGCAAATTACCGTGCCATTTCGGAACCAAAATTTTTGGAATTACCTACATTAAAAATGTTTTTATTTTATGTTACCAAACATTATAAATTTTATAATAAATGCATTGAGATTCCTTTTTTTGTATTCCAAGATCCTCTTCTCCACTAATTTGGAAAAAAACTACTTAATAGTGTGATAAAATCTTCTGGTGTACTTATGGTGCTCGGATGGTGTTTGAAAGAGAAGTAGTGATACCTTGTAAGTTGAAAGAGCAATTTTCAATTCAGTAAGTGAGAACTCGTAAATGCAGTTTTTCGATCAAGAGATGAAATAATTGTCCCAAACCCTTATACTTATACTCAATGGGCCCTCACAAGTTTTAATAACCAAGGATACCGTCACACGGGGTCGCTTTGCTCCAGTTTTTTGAATTTTTTCAGAAATTATAATTTTTTCTTTACTTGATTCTCTTGAAAAAATTCCATTTTTGGATGAAAGTCAAGTAGGTACTTCCTATTAACAGAACCTGACGTCACAAATGTTGATACATCTTTTAAAAGTTGAATATTTTTTGTTGAAAATTGGAGCAAAGTTACCCGGGGGTATGATGACTTTGCTCCAATTTTAGAATGTAACTGAAAACCAACCTGAAATGAATCTTGGAGCATTTTAACCCCGTCCATTGGAATAATTGGGCCATGTATACACAGGAAAACACGAACAAAAATGTATTTCTTAAAAATTTTAGGTTTAAAACAATTTTCCAATTGAATTTCAATTTTTGTATACAAAATCTTTTCTCTATTACAAAAAGTATAACTTTCATAGTTTAATGTGAAGCTCAAGCGAACAAAATACTTATTAAATTGTAAATAAGATCAAAGGAAGGAACATTTCAACCAGTAAAATGGTACTTATCTACATTGTATCATTTAAATGATGCTTCCGTGAAAAAAGAAAACTTATTTATGTTCCTTGGTAGAAAGAACTACTTAAAATTAAGAACACACCAAAAACACTTGGAATGTGGCAGGCAAGTGGTAACTCAATAACTCAGGCACTTTGGTAAACCATTAAAAAAACTTCACATGGTAAAATCTCGTCCATGTAATCCTTGTAGGGTCTAGCAGCACCTGGTGTCCTCGACCTAAGGCATCTTGTCAACAAGGAACAAACAAAAACGGGATTAAATTCAGTACAGGGCTACAAAAAAATACAAACTTTCTTGTAAATTCCAACTGAAATAATGGGCTTCTTCGCTCTAAAACATTGGTGCCAAGTCACCCCACTATTCGGAGCAAAGTTACCCCGTCCGGCTTTTTTGTTGATTGCAACCACAGAAACCGGTTGAAAAGGAAAAACTCACTGAAATTCTGAATCAGCATAAAAATTATAATAAGAGGATAGTGTTACTAACCTGCTGTGATAAATACGTTGGCGTGCAGCTGAGAAATTTGCGGGACCGACTTAGAACAAGATTTCAACTGCACCACAAAAACGGCAATGCCACGAGTATGAAACGGTTGTGGAAGATTATTCTTCACATGGAAGTTATTTGCATTTATGCCCAACAAAAATATCACTGGAGCGCTACGATCGGATGAAGACAAAAGAGTGACGTCACTCTCAAAGATTTTCGGATTTTGGAGCAAAGTTACCTCAAAGGGAGCAAAATGACCCCGTTTGACGGTACCAAAAAAAAATATCGTAATATACCCGAGTAAACAGTTTTTTGCTTCTCCTGAAAAGTTAGGGTTTTTCACTTACGAGGTATCACTTCTAGGCCGACTAGGCCGTTAGCATTAAATGCTGTAGGTGTGATTTAGACGAAACGAACTATAGCTACATTTTTTTTTTTTTTTTTCAAGATAAGAATACGATATATTTTAACAACTCAGGGAAAAACAAAACAGGAGCCGCGTGAGAGATTCTACTATATAGCTACATTCGTTAAAACTCCATGAAGTCAAGATCTTGTTCGTATAGTAGTAATGGGGTACAGTTTGTACATCGGATGGTTTATATCGATGGTTATAATCTCGTAACATGACACAAAACCTCTATTTAATGTTAATTAATAATTCTAAACTTTCAAAACCCGCATTAAGGCTACCTTTTGAATATTATGAAGACGCTTTTCACACGTTACTTCATTCATTTAACAAGAAAATCAATTATATTTTTACGATTCAATAAATCTTATCATTTGAAATCTAAACAACTTATAAATTAACAATTAAGAATCGAATGATCTTAATTTGAAATGAATGGAAGACATTATTAAAGTGTGATTTTCTTTAAAACTATCACAAATAATTTCCTCCTTGATGGGAAAAACAATGGATCAAGGATATGTCTAGGTATTATTTTCCCCATAAAGGGAAAAATTAGATGATGGTTGATAATTGAAATGATCGTAGGAAGATGTAGGCAGGAAGAGAAAACAACAAAATTATATATGTAAATACATAAATTATTAAATTAGAAAAACAATATTGATGTCACGGCTAGCAATCGAACCCGGGTTTTCCAGATTGTTGATTCTTGCAGTCTAGTTACCGAATTTGTTTATCGGTCTCGCGTTAAACATTTTTGGTCTGAGAAAAAAAGTTGCACATTTTTTTCACAGACCCCAAGCTAAAAAAAGTATCCATCACTTGGATTTGACGTTGTCAAAAACTTATTATACCTAGATAGGTTAGTGGAAAAAGTAGTATTCATCCCAACTAATAATATCAACCGTATCGTCCTTGGTTTTAAGTCTAGTTTTATTCCAAGTTCATAGTTTTTGTTTAGTAAAATGTTAGGTTGCTAAGACCCAATTAGAACGGGCTTCTCTTTGAGTATGTATCGAGGCAATAAACTACTCCAGCGTTCAGTTTATAGCTGTAACACAAGTGTGAAACTCTCTCCTTGGCCCTAAGGCAGAATGATGTAATCAAGGTATGTAATTCTATAAACTTACCTACGTCGTTCCTAGGTAAAAACAATATTTTTAATGGATTAAAAGTGTGAGAATCACAGAAGTTTGATGAGTTTTACATTTGCCCTTGTTCTAAGGACAAATACCGATAATATTGCAACATTGCAATGATTGCACAAATAGCTGAGACCGGAATTATAGTATACTTTGACACAGAAGGATCAGGATGGAAGATCTGTAATTTTAATCAAGGAGTGAAGAGGTAATTAAAGAGGTACCCAAAACTTTTTCAATGGTGCAGCGTGATCGTTTGTACTTGCGCGCAGTTCGGAAAAGGTAAAAATAATGAAAATGAAAAAATTACTTTTTTTCCAACCTTAAGGGCCATGGGAGGAGGCTCACGGACAGAGCACCTTTGGAAACACGCGATGCGGAGATAAAAAGAATCAAATGAGGAAGTTATTAAATTTGTTTAAAGGGGTATGAATGGTTCTTATGGTAGGTACTTTATGAATTTTCAACGTACATTCAACACAAGAAATAACTGTAAGCATTCAAGAACAGCTTTCAGCAAGATATTTTTAGAAACTTAGTCTGGAGCAATTCACAGATTACACGATTGAAAATTACAATAGATTAACGAACACACGATCGAAGTATGGTTATTAAAAAACACTTTTATGTATGTACTTACTCCATCCCTTAGCACAACTAATTGAAACTGTTGGATTTATGTAACTTTTACCCTACGCTAACCCCTATAAGTTCTTTTACTTTCATTTCTGGTAAGCACACAAGCACCCAATTGGTCTACTCAATGGGCTCAGTAAGCAGTAAAGTGAACAACCATTTCAGGTTGGATTTTCGTCCAAATGCCATTCCTGGCGTCGCGGACGTCATCAGCTGTGTTTCATAGGGAAGATCAGAATTTTTCCTGATGATTTCGCTCATGGCTTCTCGTTTCTTCCCATCATTGGGTTGGGTCGTGGGGGGCTCTGAGCCCTGGACGCACGAAAACATGCCCCGGCCGGCGGGACACGAAACCACGACCCCCGCAGAAGCCGGTCCGAGAATCGCCAACAAAGAACGCGCTCCACAGCGACCACGGTCACAGCGGACCCCGCTGGGATAAGTCAGCCACCTAACGGTTCTAGGGATAGACTTTGGCATATAGGATTGCTGATGAGCCACTTCTATGTCGCTCCGACGTTCAAAGATCATCTTCTAGGCTGGTAGCTTCAAAACACTAGACACAAAATATAATTCGGCCAGTTTTCAAGCATCCAGTTCTCGTTCACTTCCTCTTATTGATAACAGCCCTCATTTGTCATGATTTTACCAATTTTGGAAGAAAGTGTAACAACACTTGACTTCTGACAGGTCAATAAAGACAAAAATATCAATAAAGACAAAAACAAACTCACTTGAACGTTTAAAGAAATGAGCAAAATTCTACTCGAGATAACGAATCCTTCAAGGTAGGCGATGGTAGGTATTTCTTTCCATTGAGAGTGGGGTGAGTGTCCAAAAAAGTAGACACTGTTTTTGAGGGGAAGGATAATAGACCAGGGGGGTAAAGAGCAAGCTGTCACAATAAAAGACAACTTTGAGGACAAATTGCTCGGATTCCGATCTTTAACAACGGCGCTTCATCGGGTCTTCGGGGGCCGATGGGGGAGATTTGTGGTGCGGCCGTTATCTCTGGGAAGCCGACGCTAGTGAGTCGTTCAGGCCGACCCTGTCAAAATACCTCTAAAAGCTTAGAAAGAAAGATCCCCTCTTCTACTTTATCTAGCATTCCAAAATCTAATTAAGCTGTTCCCAATGTTTCTGAGACTTTCGTGAAAATTTAAGACTCAGTAAAATGATCCACAGGTAAAATGAATATCATTATTTGGAATAGACTGTCATGTAGGTGGCGAAGAATATTGAAGAGTCATTTTAAATGCATGAATCCAGTGTGAACTACCAGTAATAATTACCAAAATTAAAGGCACATTTACGTAGGTTTTTCTAAACTCAAGTAGAAGGTCTTCATTGCTCAAGCAGCTGATCTTTTTTCCTCCCAATCATTTCCAAGGTCCCAAGTGGCAATACATACATTTTTTTTCAGAATTTAATTTTTATTTAAAACATAATTCGTGTATTTCTCAATACTGATTTCTGTCATGATCCAGTAAGCAGACGTAATTGGAAGATGCTTACTTTCCCAAGGTAAAATGATCGAAATACATTCATCATCTGTAAGTTATTCAACCAATCTTAAATTATTGCTTTCGGAAAGCCAAGCATGTGGATAAGTGTTGAAAGAATGTTGTCATTATTGATACCCCATCGCAAAAGCCAAAAGAATAAGGAAGGGAAAATCAATAGACCCAATTTATTCTGAATAGCCGACGATAAAATTCTATTTCTGCATTCCTCCTTCCATTTACGTGGGAAATTAATACCGCAATTAAAATGCCGGCCTCCCGACAAATACCAAACCCCATTGACTTACGAGCGGACATTTTTAATCTTTTGTAAGCTGATAAAGAATCAAGTTCGAGAAAAAAATGATAAACCCACCTTTAAATGGGTGATATAATCTATTTTCACCACGTCTTTCAGTGCAAATTGCAAGAGCTTAGGACTTGATGGACTTTTTTTAAATCAAAATATCGACTATTCCGAGTTTTTGAGACGCGTTTGCACCACAAAGGGAAAACCCTCTCGGTCGGGAAGAAACCTGTTCGGGTTCATGAATCTCCACCTCTCCAAATCGAGAATGAAAGACTCCTTGTATCCAGTGTGTTAGAGTTACGTACTAATATACGTCTAAAAATAGAGGAATTATCCACAGTCATCAATATACTGACTACATGACAGAAAACTACAGAATCAAATTTGATTAAGATCGAAGATTGAAAATTTTGTGATAATGAAGACCACAATTTTGTGTTTTTAGATGGATCATAGAAGCAGTTGTTCACTCAACTACTAAACATATTATTTTCAGTTTAGTGATGACCTACTGATCCATAGATTGGAATTACTACTTAAAATGTGATGTTCCAAAGTAAAAATAATCAGAAAAAAATATTGATGAATGAGAATATTTTACTAATAGAGAGACGTTGAGAAGCTGTGGCTGTTTGGTTCTCAACTTTTGGGCAATATTGATCTTGAAGTTGGTGAAATTACAATCAAAAATTGGCCAAAAATGGCAGCAACTCGAACTGGACCATTTACTCCACGGCAATCTGGGAGACATGTAGGTACATATGGATATTAATTCATATTTTTTGAAATGGATTATGATGACATAGTTTTTGGTACTGTTTTACATTCCTGCAAACTCTCAAATGGCTGAATTACATTTTCTCCAAACCTATACTTGAGTGATAATATTATGATATGTTACGGACTCACGCAGTCCATAGCTCCCCACAGAAATCATGGAATCGAATGACGAGAACCGGATCCAGCACAAATGCCCCAATTTCCACCCACGTTCATCTTTCACCGGTCATTAAGATTCACCCGAGGGCGGCCGATGAGATTGAAAGCCCGGTAATTCATTGCTCCCGCGTCTCCTTTTTTTCCGATATGATTTGTAATGGAGCAATAATTAAGAGAGATAAGGAATGGTGGATGGGGTTAGGCTTTGGGGTTCCCTGGGAACACCCCTGACGCCCTGTGGGGCCGTCCCTTCTTTTCCCTTATAAAATGCTTTCCGTGTCCACAGTTAGATAACCATCTCAAGGAGTCACACGCACCCCGGAGTCCGACTCTCATCGTCAGAGCCCTTGGCCTCTCTATTACTACTAATTAAACAAAAACCATTCGTCTTCACTGATCTCTCTCCTCTCTTCGGCTCACCCACCTCTAAATCGTATTTTTTCTCGCTACAAATAAAAATCGTAAATCAACCGCAAGATAGAATCCAGTCACTACAATAACGCATTAAATAATCATTATACCACCAATTATAACTTTTCAGACATATTCAAAGTCTACCATGAGAAAATTGGGGTTTACATGTAACAATCTCAATTTGCAACAATTGTCAATGTTTTTGTTTCTTTATGGTTTCTTCCAATGAAACAAACTTGGTATTCTGATGTACTGAGCCAGTTAATATCCTTTGATCAGAGCTCTGTTGGAAAAACTATAAAAAATAGAATAAGCTATAATAATGGGAAACCTCCTGGAGCAAAGCCACACTCACGAGACCACCAGCGCAGGTGGCTTTGAGAACCTCTCAGACTCTCAGCTAATCTGTCATATTATATGACATCGGCCATACTTGTGGATTCTGGGTGAGCTGCATTTGGCGCAAAGATAGTCCAGTTCTGTTGACGTCACGACACGGTGCCTCCATTACCCACTTTTCGACTTTAGACAATCGTGAGATCCGCTTGATCTCGGTAATACCTACTTATCTTACGAGGAAATTAAAATTATTGTCTTGAATAACATCACAGTTTTATTAAGCGTATTTGTGCGCAGTCAGAGACTAGGATCCCTTTTTCTTCACGGTTGCGGCTCGAGGGGAGTCGTCCCAAGACAGAAATTATCTCTAAAGAGCAATGAAGATGAAGATAGAGCAACTGCCTTTAGCAGCTCGCCAATCAACATTGAAAAAGGGGGCTGACTAATTGTCGTCAAAAACGTGGAAGGTGCAGGGTGAGAGGGCGTAGAAGAACGTGGTAGGTGCGGGGGTCTATTTCGGGACCCGCGTTATTTCGGGCACCCCCCCTCGAGTTTGTGTTACCCTTCGAAGGTTCAGACTCAATGGCGAGTATTCATCCGCAAGAAGACGTGTAAAGATGCGTCTGAGGGATTAGGCTGTTGTCGTCTGGGGTGACTCTGAGAGTCAGGAAAAGGGATTTACTCGTAAGTCTAGGAAGTTTTCGGATCGTAAATAAAATCACCTGGAAGTAACTTGTGGAGATGCTTCTTAGGAAACAACTCAAACAAGTTACGAGAATAGCAGACTAACTCTTACATACAGCACCACATTGGTATCAAGATTTTATTGGGATTAATTATTCGGATTAATAATTGCACTGTGATACTTATATTTTAAATACTCGTATGATGATAACCCTACTGGAATAAATAGAAAGATTAATAAGTATGTGGGAGAGAGAGAGGAAGGCCAGCACGAGCTACGATTATAGGCCTGCATTGTCCTTCGAGTATATAAAGGAAAAAGAGGCGAGAGTTATTTAGAGTACGACTTTTGCAATGTATGACATAACATGTCAGAAAATAATATTATTATTTTCTTCGCATTTATGTCCAACTTTTGCTTTCAGAAATGAAAGAAATAAATAAACTTACTGTCACTTATTCTAG
Organism: Apolygus lucorum; assembly: GCA_009739505.2. Lineage (NCBI taxonomy): Eukaryota > Metazoa > Arthropoda > Insecta > Hemiptera > Miridae > Apolygus > Apolygus lucorum. The sequence continues at coordinate 19,706,086 of CM019183.2, forward strand.
ATTAATTTTGTGAACATGAAAGTTGTTGCCTTACCTACCTCCACTTCATTTAGCGTTTTAAGGTGCACATTACGTACGTTTCAAATGATTTCTTGTAAATATGAGAAAAATGCATAGGATCTGGTTAATTTTTGTAAACCTAATAATTTCAGAAGGTGCACTAACGAACCATTTTTAATTATTGAAAGCTATCTGGAATGACTGCGTCTCGTTCCCTACTCACCGCGGATGTTCCAAGTTGAATCAGCACATCCTGTCCCGTGTCTACAACTAGGTAAACTCGAGATCATCTTTCTTCAGTTCGTCTTTTAACTGTATTTATCATGCCGAATTTATATTTCAAGGCCGATTGTTAACCAGACTCAGAAGGCGTTACATAGCTTGTTTTAATAATTCTAGTTGTTATGTTTTCCCCGAAAAGTAAGCAAGGTCAACTTTCCAACAGCCCTTAAAAAACTGGGCTCAACAAATTTGAACTGATAACTTCCCATTAACTTGGTAGACGTCTTTCCCATCACGGAGACGGTTATTTCACCATCGTAATCCTGACTGATTCCTACACTATTGAACACGTAAGCCTCCAAAGAAAGAGATGAAAAGTAGTGTAAATTAAAAATATTTCCGCTTACTAGTTCGGTCGGCGTTGGGTCGAGGGATACGGCCGGTGTCTGATTCCCTGACCTCTCACATTACACTGGTGTTGGTGTTGGGATTCTGCCTACATCCAGCAGTTCCGTTCTCTGATCTCTTTCACCACATTCTTTGATGGTACGTCCAGACGAGACTCTTCTTGTCTCCGAGAATCCACGACGCGGTTTCCCGTACCCGGAATCCCCTTCATCAGGTATTTTTCAATGATAATTATTATTCCATGGTGTCGGAGGACCATTTGGTGCCTTATTGAGATGGTTTTATTGATTTCAGTCTGGAGCTGCAAGTTTCAGCATTAGTTCAGGGTTCTTCATTAGATCATGTTAGCAATTTGGGGCAACTCTCTCCCGGCTCTATTCAGTGCTTGAATTCAGATATGCAACCGTAGCAGAAAAATCCAATTTAAGTTCCATGGATTTTATTTCCAACAGTCAGTATGCTTAGGTATCCATCTCACTTATTTCATAAGACAGGCAGCTTTTTTGTAGTTAGCAATTGGGTATTTCACATAAAATTTACACTTTTGACAGGTAAAGATCAAAAACGACTACTTATTTCTATTTTTTCTTCTTATTGATAACTGATCTTAAAACCCTCTTGATCATCAATACTCTGCCCATCACCCGTGTTTTAACCCTACAAAGTTTAGTAGGTACGTATTACACCCTTTTTATAAGATAAGTACACAGTTTTATGCAGTACGGAAGGGAATGAATCACTTCGAAACTTGGTGGGCAATTTTTAAACAGCTGAACTGATTTTCTTGGAATTTTTTGCACCGTGTAATCCTCAAACATTTGAATTACTCCGATACTACATTTCCCGACGTGAGGACCAATGAATGTTTACCCGTGCTTCACTGGAGAATCAGCGAAACCTCTTTGGATGGTCGTGGGTAGTAACCGGACGAGGAAAGTGACAATGGAAACTCTAAAGATACGAACACAGCCAAGGGGTAGTCGAAACAAGGCCAAGGGAGAGGGCAGTATAATAAGGGCCATTTACATAACAACAACTTCACCAGGAAATTTTCGTCTATAATATTCATCTAAAAGTTACTTTTTGCAAGAAACTATTCAACTACAAAAACTAACCATACACCTCTGTAATGTTTGAGAACAAGCGAGATTCAGAATGAACGTGAAATCCCAGGAAAGTGAAAATAAACTAATCTCATGGGTATATCATGGCTAAGGGGAAATATTGCTGCAAAACATTACCTGATTCAGGATTTCAGTATTTCAGTATTTTCTTGTTTTCATTCCAAACAACTTTCTGCAACTTGAATAAGTACCTACACGAAGCGATGCAGGAAAGTTGTATTTTTACCCTGATCACGTTTGACGGCGGGGGCGAAAGGAAGTTCGCGCATTGAAAAGAAAAACATACCTATGAGGTGATATTTCGGAGATAAAATAATATGTAGAAACTGCTTCGAAACTCCTGAATAAACACAAAAAAGGATGTTGAGAGAGGCTGGTTAGTACTTGATAATTTAATGTACCGTGGGCGTATGCAGTGTACTCTGGGTGATTTTTGTAGTTATTTTCGGATGGATCTCTCATTATAATGGTACAGTCCCAAATAATTTACTTTAATGAACCAATAAACCCGACATGTGTCTTGCAAAGCCAGCTAAATCGGATTTCTTCTATTCAAAGTTAGTAATAAATAGGATAGAATATGAATTGCTCGGCCGAATACAATAGATATTGCTTGACCGATATTTGGGCAAATTTTGCTAACTTATCAGGAGAGCAAAAATGAGATCTAATTCCCTAGCAAAAACCGTCTGATCGGCAAACTTACCCAAAAAGAGTGACATAGACTCTTCTTCCATCGGTTTTTAAAATAAAAATAGGTTGGTGAAGAATTCGTTGATAAAAACATGTTTTAATCAGTAGAATATTGAAAAAAATGATCATTCTTTTCTGATGAAGATTCTCTTCGAAGAATCGGTTAATGAGAATGAAAGATTGAAGCCATCGGAAAGGCATTTTGGTTTATCATTTTCACTACTAAACCTTTGGAATGAATAAAGAAAAAAATATTTTACTCCCCCGCCCTCCTCAAAATTTGTTGGTTTAACTACGTTTCCAGGTACGCAGAATCCTAAAATCGAATAAAAAATGTTCCGTCCGCCCACTGTACGCGGCACTTTGACCTATTTTGATGAAATTAGGTATATCGGCTCCATCTGGGGTCTAGTTGTGCCCCAAAGCTTATGGTTGATGACAGTCACTTCGAAGGGTTGAAATTTTGAAAACGCCCTAGCTCAAAAAATGTCGATATAAAGGTATTATTTTTCCATCAATTCAAGATAGTATTGAATTTTTAGAATCGAATGAGACCACCCGGAGCTCCATAGAACCAACCGTCCGCTCTTCATGAGAACTTGAGAGTTGGACTTACGATAAATCAGAAATACGAGCTTGAGGCCTAATCTCCGTTCAAATTTTAGCTGACCAAAATGCGATCGTAATACCCAGTCATCAAATTACCTGATGAAGGCACCCACAACTCTCTGTTTCTTCGAACTGAGTGTGAAGTGTTTATTTCTTTCAAATAAACTTGATTCTGAAGTAGGTATGTGGCAGGGAGGTAGTATCTATGGTTGTCGTGGCGCAGGGTTTGGTGCGTTAAAAGCGCCACGGAGTTGTGTGAGTTGGGCATCTCGGTAGGCATACTCCATGGTATCACCACCCATGTCCTGCTCGGCTCATATTTGAACTGGTAGTCGTTTTATAGAGGCATCCCTTCATCCCTCTCTCCCACCTCCACCTTCATCCTGGAGAGTGAGTCCTGGGAGTCCTCCCCATTAACATTTTATTTATTTTATTTATGGTGTGCCCCCTCCGTCACAAAAGACCAAGGTCTTCAAGGGGATATCTTGGAGGGGGGCGGAGGGAGAGATCATGGCAAAGCAGTGTTCTTTTCAGACGAGAGATCTATAGACAAATAATAAATCTTTGTGTAATAATTTGCAGAGTTTTCTTCTTGGTAAGGGCAAGACTAAAAGATGGATAGTACAAGGCGATATATCACAGGGAAAGGAGATTATCCAGAGTTATAATTTGCTCTTATCAGAATGATATGCCTGGCCGTCCTGAATTTTGTAGCATTTTGCGACTGCTATCTTTCAAGTTTACTGTCTCAAGTTCATTTGCCGCTTTCGCGATTCATTAACGCTGTCTAAATCAATCTTCGAAAAACTCGTTGATCACATCACAAAAATGTATTGATAATAATACATGAGAAAAACGAATGAAAACTGAGATTCGACGGGGGAATGATCAATCGATATCAATTCAAGCAATATCAAGTTTGGCCATAGTAACAGAACATAGACCCCTTTGAACATAGCGTTCAATGGAAATTTTGATATTTCCTAATTTTTGGCCCTTGACAGCGAGGAAACATAAATGGAAAGAGGTTATTTTTGACAGTGGAGATGGATAGAGGAGATTTTCACGAGTTGTTTCGTACCAAAAACGAAAAATCAGAAAAATGAGAGAAACCCCTTTTCGGCCAAGCTATTTTAGATGATTATATTTCACTTTTGGAGGGGCTTCCAAGAAATTATAAGAGGATGGGACATACAGTACTATAAATGCAAGAGCCAATTTGCTTTGGAAAAAGAGCTGGATTATTTAAATCTCTAATTTTCCTTATTTTTGTATTATTCATTTATCTTTGATTTTTATAATCCATCAAAGTCGTTGGTCAGTACCTACTATTAAACTGATAGCCCATGTCATTAAGACTCTTAGTAAATAGAAATCGCTCAATAGGTATGTTAACGAATGGTATGTGTGCAGATCAACCCGCGAATATAATGTGGCGTGTCAATGTGATTTCGATTTGCGATTACGTGGGTCTTGATCCGTTATCTCACTTGATCTCTTAAGGATGTGTCCCCTCATTTTCACGTGATTCTAAATTATTAGATATACATTTAATTTCAAATTGGTAACTATGCGGAATGCTCTAAAGAAGGCCGTAAATTTTGGTGAAGCTTGGTGAAAGGGATGAATATTTCTGTCATATTGATATACAAATTATACTGCAACCACATGTTCTTTTGGGTCCGGTAGAGAAGTACATGTAGTACGTATGTAGTTTGTAAGTTGTAACGTTGGAAAAAATTTTTTCTGAAGAAAAAAAGTCGAGTCGCGTCTTCAAAGAAAAATACTGGGACGCGTCCATCCGTCTTTCTCAGTTTTCAGTGGGTTATGCAACCTTTCCCTAGACCGTATCGACAGGAAACACCGAATTATTCTGGCGTATATCCAGAAAACCTGTTGACCTCCTTGTGACTCATTCTTTCGGTAGTACGAGTATATTAGAGCTTCAAAATTGCGATTTGGCGGAAAAAAACCGCTGCAGACTTATTACAAAGTGAACCGATGTTTACATTAGACACCTAATTATACACAAATATTAATATAGCAAAATTGCGCTGCTTATGAAAAAATACCAACCAAACAAAATTAAATTCTAGAACCACAAAACTAAAAATGGGACTGATCAATAATTTTACTGCACAATGAATTTGTTCCACTACCTATTGTGAAGATTGATATTGTGATACAGTTACGATACTATCAGTTTTCAATATTGTGATTTCAATTTATATGGCCAATATAAAATACCTACTCGTCAAATACTAATCCTATACAAAGAACAAGCACGTTTTTATCGATTTTTCGGTAAAAATGTAGGAAGTTATCGGAGTGGCCTCAAAACGTGTAGTCTGAAAAATACAATTAGGTACAATTTTCAATAGGAACATGAATTGGCCGATGATTTGGTAGTATGTAAACGCACATGTTCAACTTTTTTTTTCTTGATATAATTTCATGACCTAATAGGTTCCTTGCAGGTACACAAGCAAAGATCAAAATACAAAAAACCTATTCAATGTATTGAAGGAAATTGCATCGGCTACTCGTTTTCCGCCAGTTGATTTGCGCGATTAGTTGCAACCTTCAACTCCGAAGTCAGATCCTCGATCCGATAGATCGAAAATTAGTCGGGAGCAAAGAGAATGATGTCACCCTCGGGCTACACGACAAACCACTCGAAGCGATGTGAGTTCGTAAGATCCGCGGTAATTAACTGAGAAACCGACGGAGATATTGGAAGTTACTGCGTTTACTACCAAATGAGGACAAATCAGAATTTTCTATTACAGGGATCAATAAAATGTTTATTTATGTATCTAGAAAGTAGGGCGTGGTAGTGAAAAAATTCGGTCTTCTGATGATGAAACTTGATTGCTAGATTGGGAGTAGAGTCGAACAGAAGTGAATGCAACTTCCTACCGAGCTTTGGAAGCAGGTAAATAATATTTACCATCATCGGAGCTGAGAAGTAATAAAATGTATCAAACAATTATTGTTGCCATGACACCTGCAATAGACATTTTGGCTGTTCGACAGCTAAAAGGTTGGTTTTTGGTTTGATTCTTCAAGTGTCCGGTAGTCCTGTTCCTCTTTGCATAAACAACTCATCCATCAACATTCATCATCCAAAGCAGTCCTCTCGTACAGGAGCTTCAATAGCGCAACGAACTTTGGTTCCCAATTCGGCCCGGGCATCCAATAATGAGGGTGATAAAATCTTTGGTATTTTGAGCAGAGAAACAGAATTTAGAGAAAACTAAGGAGAAAGCTCTCAACCCCATAAGTACCACGTCTCTGCAAATACTTTTCTAAGATGCTTGTAATAAGATGTCAATAATTGACATGGATGAGTCTTTTGGCTCGGGGTAAAGACATTTTTCGCGACACTTTTTTTTTTGCCACAAAAAATGCAACGCGTTTACCAGTAAACAAAATCATAGCTAGATATCGTTAGCTATATGAAGCAAGGTTTTCTAGAATACTGCAATATATTACGTGCGATCGGAGAGTTTTTTTTAAAGAAAAAAATTGTGTTTATTCATAGAAACAACGTTTTTCTAGCTTCTTTTAAACTACCTTGTTTTGATCAAGACATTTCACATACGTCACAAACAAGTGAATCTTGATACGTCTAAAATTATAACAACGAGACTTCGGAGGGTTCTCTCCGACGATTCACTGACGTTACAGTAACGTCTTCGACATGTATTATCAGATAAATTTTAGCTTTTTTTCTGCTATAAGGAGATTGAGAGTCCAAGTTTCGTTAATGTTGAACGTGAAAGAGGAAAAAATTCTGAATTTTTTGTACTAACTCAGTTTCCCACTATCGGAGTTACGTCACTGCGGTTCTCATGACATGAGTGCTGTGCTTGGGTAGTAATGAAGTAGTTCGTATACCAGTAGGTAGGTTGTTGTACCACGAGGCGATACAAACATTTCTAACTTCTTAGAATATCGTTGCATAGCACAAGGAGACTGTATATTGGGTTTATTTGTTACCCACATCAGTTGTTTTTCATGTGACGGAATAATACCGCTCTAATACGGTAAGGCAGCCAGATGTTATCAGACGTTTCCTTAGGTGGCGAGGCACAGGTAGGTTGACCGTAAGAAGGCATGTGTTACTTTGGAAGGACGAAGGAGTTAGAAAGTGTGAACACGAGATGGATAATGTTTGATAAAACCAGCGCAAAACGCAAAACACGGGTGACTGACATTTTCTTGCCTATTTTTCTAGATCTTCGATCAGAATACGGAAATTCACGAGTATTATTTTGGAACGCAAGCTAACTACGAGAAACTGCCCGCGGAGCGAAAAACACTTCAAATGATTACAAAACGGTACATTATTTTCTGAATAGATCTCCTGATTGCAAAGGTTGTTCTGCGCTGTAGTAATAATAGCAAGAGTAAACCGTGATAATTGGCCCAATATCATAAAGTGGGGCGAGAAGGAGCCCCTTGATATTCTTCAGCCACCTGCTGCATTCTGGGGAAGGTAAATGTTCAAAATCGCACATCGTGTTCCTCATTCGTTCAACGCAAACGACAGATCCTTCAGACCTGTAGTTAATTTCCTTCTATTCTAAAAATTTACTATTTTAAAATTAAGAACAACCATACCTACATATTAAACATTTTCAAACTGGAGCTTTTTGAAAATTCCCAAAATCGAATATAGGATATTTCCTGCAATTGGGAACTGAAGGGTGCCTCGACCATGTTTGTAAAAACGCTGTAAATTATCACACAATATTTTTTTCTGTACAGAACACGACTTCTCATTAATAGCATTATCGCGCAATATTATTTCTGTCAACGATCAGTTTGATAGAAAGTACCTACCATGAACAACATCCTTATCAGAGAGTTATGGGTGCCTTCATAACGAAATTTGAATCTTGGTTACTAAGGAAGCACAAATTAGTGAAAGGAAACTCCACACGAAGAAAGAAATCGCATTTGACCGCTGAACTTTGAACGGAGATAATTGGCCTAAAACAATGAACATTCATTCGCAATTCCCACTCGTGTTTCTGCTTTATCATTCGTCCCAAGTTATTCGTGATCTCATAGAGAGTGAACGAATAGTCCAACAGAGCTCTGAGTGGTCTAATTCGATTCTTAAAATGCAATACTATTGTTTTAGATAGCAACCAAATGGAGCCGATATACCAAATTTCATCAAAATCGGTCCCTGGGAACTAAGAAAAGTGCCGCGGACGGCGGATGGACGGAAATTTTTTTATTCGATTTTCGAATTTCACGTAACTAGAAATTGTAAGCTGTACAATTTTGAGGGGAAGTCAAAATTGGTTTTCTTGCTCGACTCCTAAGGTTCATTATTGAAAATGAGGGGAGTTGGAGGAGATATTCACGACGGAACACTTGACATAGCTCACGAACAGAACAATAACAAAAAAAAAAAGATATATTTCCGATTTCAAATACCAATAACTGACTCAGCACTTCCGGAGGAAATAACTCTAGTCGGAAATAACGAGTGGCTCCAATCATAATTCGACTTATCTAGATGACTGAGCCATCCGGTGATCGAATTTTTTTTTTTTCTCGAGTGGGCCCAATAAATTTCTCCAGGCGGGAAAAGGAATTTTTCATTGATAAAAATATGTTTACTCAGTTGACATAATACGAACAATAACAGTGACGACATCGAATAGGAAGGCGATCTTTTTACCAGGCGCCAGGCGTGCGAGGGGAATTTCAGCGTTGACCGGCGCTCGGTCAAATATTTTCCTGATAAGAAAAACCACTGACGCCAGTTTGACGATTAGCAATCCGTTGGTAAATCGAAAAATTGCGAAGCCGTTTCTTTCAGTGTGAATAACAGAGACTTGTCTCTTCACGAAGGCGGCTTCGACAGTTTTGACAATAAAAACGGTTGCTTTAACCCCCCAGACTGAACAATTGAATCATTTAATTGAATTTAAATGCAAGCAGCGTGAGTTAGAGAAAACAGCCTGTACCAAATTAGAAAAAATGTTTTGTTGAAATATTTTTGAATGACCTATTATCCTTTAAAATTATGGCGTTAATTTCGCATATAACATAAATCAATAACTTCAAGAGTGTGATATTAACCATAAATTTCAACAACATACTTTTTTAACAATTTTTGATCCCTATACATTCCTAAGACATCTGTACTCCAGAATAGTTCGCCAACCAACTATAGTTAATATTATTCACACTTTATCGCCATTTTGGAATGTTATTGCTAGTTCGTAGGGTCGTTTCGTATTTCTGAAATAAGATGAATGTAGGTCAGACGGACACTTTTTCGAAAATTTGCCCACTCAAAATGTTGGACACAATTGAGTAGGACAATGTGTTTTCAAAAATCCTCTGAAAGGCTTCAAGTGATTACGGAACGGTTCATTTTGCTTTGAAAAAATTATAATATAATTTTATGTCGGTTATAATATTAGTAATTTTATTGTCGTGTTAATCTTGGCGAGTGATAGCTTTAACGGTACAATTGCTACACACTACAGCACAATAGTTTGAAAATTCATCAAAGAATAATTCGGTACTTTCGCATTATACGGGCGCCACTTATATACAGCGCGCTGCGGCGGTTAGGTTATCGTAATCATGTTCCTAGGACTTTCCTTGTTTCGTAACGAATCAAATGCCCCCTACGAGTACTTACGGGTTGGTCTTACGATAAATCAGAAACACGAGTGTGAATTGCAAAAGAGGCCTAATCTCCGTTTAAATTTTAGCTGACCAAAATGCGATCGTTGTTCGTTTCTTTGACTTGTAGTAAGTTTTGCGTCCTCAGCAAACAGTAATCAAATTTCCTAATGAAGGCACGGTACTTTCGCATTACGAAACAAGGAAAGTCCTAGGAACATAATTACGATAACCTAACCGCCGCAGCGCGCTGTATATAAGTGGCGCCCGTATAATGCGAAAGTACCAATAATTCATTTCAAGTTTTGAATGACAACTTAATTTCAATCAATTTTTGAAGTTTGAACACAGTTGATCAAAGGGGTTTGAAAAACCCAAAATTTATTGGAATTTTGGAATCATTTTGACAATTTTGCAATCTGCAAAACTAATGGTAATACATTTTGAGAAAACTAGAAAATTTACGCTTTTGACCATTGAACCTCACCCAAATGGTCTCTGAATCAAACAAGAATTGAATACCTGAAAACTGTGCAGGTGGATAAATCGAGATTTTTCAAATGTTTTTCGACAAACCAATCTTTCAGTAATCAAAGCCAGTTTCTAGATGGATTTTCACGGAAATTAATGCTCGTTCTGATGAATTCAAAACGTACTTATTCTTTTAAAGTATGGCAGCAGACATAAAGCGTCTAGTCACAGAATTATTTTTCTCCCAAGACGGTTCATTTGAGACCCGCCGTTGGTTTTGGATGGCGGCCAGCTCTGTACCGACTCTCTTCATGTAGGTGGGTTACGAATCCTTGGGTTTTCAAGAATGAAGTTCACGAAATGTGTAACAAATTATTCGAACTGAGTATTAGAGTTTCTACCTGTAGGTAAGGAGAAGTGTTATGTTCAACAGAACAGCCTATTCGGTTAAAGGTTTACCAGGTCTATTCGGAGAATACACATTTCAATTGGAGGCGTTTGAAATACGCGAGCAATGCGTAGAGGAGTGTAATCAACAGAATGTACGAGCTCGAATGCTCTTTACAGGAACCTGCCATTTGTTTCTTTGGTCTTCCATCGACGCAATACACGTTTGAAAAACTAAACTGATAAACTGACAAACTTTTTTGTAGATCATCCGATGGTCCCTAATTTACCAACATTTCTACTTTTGCGTTTGGATATGTAGTCAAATGCTATCTATTAGTAGTTTCCCACCAGTACCATTGTGTCCCAATAGAGAAAATAGCCACACGTCAAGACAGGAGAAATAAGATTTATCTTCTCAAATTGCCATTTTCACACTAACATTCAAAAATACTAGTATGATTATTAATTATCAATAGTCTTATTAATTATTATTAAGAATAAGACATTGTAATTGAAAGGAAATTTATCAAGATTTTTCAGTATTGATGATGACCATGATTTGGGGTTTTCACGGGGTTATTACCCGCAACCGGAACCAAATTAATCCTGGCTACGAGCCTGTGTTGTTTGGCAGGTATTTTACTCATATAAACCAGATCTTGTCGAATTCATATCAATATAGTATACTAGCTACCTACGTATCCTGGTTCGTTTGATTATGTCATCAGTAAATTACCTTGGTATTGCTACTACTCGGCTTATAGTTCCAAGTTCTAGTTTGGGCCTAATCAGACCACATTGGTTGTATTGATTGAGATCTTACCAATCTGAGGTAATATCAGACTAATTGAATATTACAAATTCGGTAACAAAAGTTAACATAATTCGGTAAAATTCGACTATTTGGTAAATAAATAACTGTGAGAGTCGATATTGCCTACTTTACAGAATCCGCTATTTATAACCGAATATCCAGTAGCGAGCACTTCACAGGCTCGGTAATGTGTAACTGAATATTCGGTACCTTCATTACAGAATAGGCAGGTAATTAAATGAGACTATCCAGCCATACTTCGCTAATCAAGTAGGTACTTCACATCAAACCTGTCTGTCTCAGTGACCCTCAAGATTTTCTTGTTCAATACTTCTAATGTTAAATTATCTAAATGCTAGGTTGTCGACACCCAAATAATTGGAAATTAAAAAAATGTATATTAGTTTGATGAAAATTTACTCAGTAATGATACTCGCACACGACATATGGTCCTAGTGATATATTGAGACACAGTGTTGTGTTCCGATGAAATCATGGAGCCCGGATTAATACCAGTTTCTGCGCATGCGCAAACGTGAAAAACTGTAAAACGCTGAACTCCTACAATTTCTAGATAATTTCGACGAAATGTTCGATGTTTGTGCGAGCTTTTGACTACATAGTTCAACGATTTTACGATTTCATTGTTGATGCCCTCAAAGGGACAAACCAGCAGCCACTCGTAACCGAAAGGCATACAAAATCCTTTTTGAACTAGAAATGGTCAGATTTTGTTTTTAGTTAAAGACAGTTCAGAAACGACACAACTGGTTTTCAAATTGTTCCAAAAGATGGGCAAAACAGATCTGAGCCCTCCGCTCGTTTAATCTTTTCGGTTCTTTTGCACTCGTACTTATTGTAAGGTTGAACATGCAATGAAAAACGCTTCAAATTTTTGCATGACGGTTCATTTTATTTCTGTGTGGAAACTTTTTATCCGATAGTACCTGCATTATATACAAATAATTTGAAATGTAAACCATCAAATTTTGACTGGGGGGGGGTTTCAATTTTTAGGACGTCCCACAGTAAGACTTGGGCGTCCTTATGCGATCGATCTGGGGTAAAGTTGGACAACACTCAACAGAAAAAAAAAATAACCACACAGTAATCCGTTTTAGACCATTCTGAATCCAAATCCGCGAAAAAAACCATAGGTGTATGTCTGTGTGTGTGTGTGTAACAAAATCTTGTGTACTCTGCACAGGCCTTAGTTCTCAACCGATTTTCCTGGTCCTTTTTTTGTTCGTCGCGGAAAACTATCTAGTTGTGCACTACGTCGCCGGAATTTCGAATTTTGCCTTTTAAGGGGAGGAAAGGGGGGGGGGGGGGACTCGAATTCGCATGTTGGGTATCGTAGATCATGGATTTTAAATTCTCTTCAGATTCGAGGCTCGCATGCCGCTAGAAGTGTTAAGGTGGATAATGGTGGGGGGGTCAGTATTTCTTGCCTAAAGTAATAAATAAATTACATCGAGTGAAACAGTTTTATCACTTAACAACTGGTTAAACTGATCTAATGCTTATCCAATGGGACGTCCCCTGGAATGCATGCATTACTAAACAATATGTTTTTCTTCCTGATTTATTCTGAAGCATCATTATTGAAAATAATATCCCATAAAGCGCTTCTTGTTTCATAAGCAAAGACAAAAACAAGGAGAAATAATTGAATGGAAAGAGTCAGAGAGTTTACGATACAATAATTCATGAGTGGTGGTGCGATACAATTCTACAAAATTGTTGTATTCGATCGATTTGTATCGTATTTTTGCTCTGAATTATCGTACGGGAACGGGAGTCCAATTTTTACCGAACACCACCCGACTGATCTCAAAAGATCTTTAGATCGAAGAAACGCGGTTCATTTTTACTGAGCTTCGTTTCACTTGCTCTTCTGAAAGATTCGGCTCATTATTGAGTGGCCCATCCCTAATTGTTCCTGATGAATAAAACCATTTTTGAATAGTAATGAATTTGTGCCTCCGAATCCAATAATATTTCTAGGAAAAAAGTTTTTTGCGATCAAGTTTGCATTTTCGACTCCAGGAGCTCATATTCTATACAGTATGGCTTGAATTGGTAAAAACTTAACTTGGAAAAATCGCCGCTCCCTGAAGTAGAAAGGAAGGTGCAGCGTCGCGGTTGGTCTTATTTCACGTAGAAACCAATCTACCTAAAAGACTTTGTTGGAATAGCGTTTTCAACGACCACAGTATTATGCTAGAAGGTAAAAAGGACCAAAAAACGTGACTTTGGTTTTTACAAAAAACGAAGTTTTTTTTAGCATATTTCTGGGCAAAATCACATATTTCTTCTTGGTTTTAGACCCCAAGTGATACACATTCGGAATCAGCAATACATTTCCAGTAAGAAGAATTGTGGAATTTTGAAATTGGAATTTTCTAAATTGAAAGAAGCTGAAACAACGAAAAATAGCCAATATCTAAAAATTTGGACGTGACGGGAAAAAAACGGAGGTCACATTCGAGTTCAGCACCCCAAAAACATATAAAACGATGTTTTTATCGGAGACGCCGGAAAGTGATTTTTTTTAAAGGTTTATTGTTTGTACATCTGTGTAATAAGTGAGAAAGAGCTCAGAAATAAAAGAGAATTTTGAAAAACTGCGTGTATTTCCGGATTCTACGACTGCAAAACCCTCAAAAATGACCAAGAAATGGATTGAGTTTGGTATTCTTCGTCAATTCATCACAACTGCCGCCCTAAGCCTCAAAAGTTGAAATTTCAAGTGATAAACCGTCAGAACTGCTTGCATTTCTGGATTCTCCGACTAATAAACTCTTAAAAATGACCAAGAAATTGATTAACTTTGGTATTCTCCGACGATCCATAGTAACTGTCGCCTTTTTTGGCCTCAAAAGTTGGAGTTTCAAGTTGTGAATCGTCAGAACTGCTTGCATTTATGGATTCTACGACTAATAAACTCTTAAAAATGACCAAGAAATTGATTAACTTTGGTATTCTCCGACAATCCATAGTAACTGTCGCCTTTTTTGGCCTCAAAAGTTGGAGTTTCAAGTTATGAATCGTCGAAACTGCTTGAATTTCTGGATTCTACGACAACAAAACCCTTCAAAATGACCAAGAGATGGATTAAGTATTCTCCGGCGACCCATCAAAACTGTGGCTCTTTTTGGCCTCAAAATTTGGAATTTCAAGTTATAAACCGTCAGAACTGCTTGCATTTATGGATTCTATGACTACAAAAACCAAAAACTGTCGCCCTTTTTGGCCTCAAAAGTTGAAATTTCAAGTTATAAATCATCAAAACTCCTTATATTTTTAGATTCTACGACTACAAACCCCCTAAAAATGACCAAGAGATGGATAAAGTTTGGTAATCTCCGTCGAATCATCACAACTTTCGCCCTTTCTGGCCTTTACAGTTGAAATTAAGGGTAGTTGTCGATTTTTCGGGAGTGATGAAATCCCGTAACTACATGTCCCTAACTCTCAGGTTCTACTCGACCTTTTCAACTCATTTCTTTTTTCTTCGTCAGAAATAATGTGTTTTAAAACTTCGACCAAAGAAATTTCGTTATATCAACTCGGGGAAAATGGAGACGATCTGAAACGTAATAGAAAAATACTATTTGTGAACCGTAGGATTAATTTAGTCCACTTGCCGCTGTTTTTGAAAAATGACGAAACCCTAGTTCAAAAAGTTCCTGCTGGACCTCCCGAACGTTTACAAAAAAAGAATGCTCGAAAGTGCTGATAAAATACTTATGTGTAATACCATCGATTGTAGCGGCGAAGTATTTTTTCCCAAATATGAATTTTTGACATAACGATATAGAGGACAACAAAATTTCTGATAAAAAATCGTTAGAACTGCTTGTAGATGAGAATACAGATGTGTTATCGGTCTATTTCACACAATTGTCGTCATTTTTCGCTTTAAAGGTTGAAATTTCAAGTTGTATGTCGTCAAAAATGGGTGTATGAGTGTCATTATGTGGTAGTCATTATATGAGAGAGCTGTGTCATTGCTTCCGAGTCTACCAGGGTAGCGGAAGCTATGTTCTTACTTTTCAAGGTTGAAAAAAATACATTTTCCAAAATCAATAACATCCACTCGCGTTTCACGTTTCAGACTTTCCTGAACAATTTTGGTTCCGTGTCTGTCTGACATGAAATCCTTTCCACAGCCATAACTTCTACATTTCACATCCGATTTCGATGAAATTTTTCAGGGATTGTACGGATTGGCTTGTAGATGGTCCCCTACGAGAATCATCACCTCCAGACTGATAGTAGCCACAGCGCATGCGCAAACGTGTATTTTCTTCTAAATTTCCCATCTGATTTCGATGAAATTTTCAGGAATTATGTGAGTCGGGGTGGAGATGGTCCACTATGAAAACCGTGGCCCCCAAAATGAAAGTATTTTGTGCGCCTGCGCAAACGTAAAATCCTTGTGACAGCCATAACTTCTACATTTTCCAACGATATTCAGAGATTGTACGGGTTGACGATGGTCCCCTATGATGGTAGTGGAAGGGACACTTGGAGATCGACGTTTTGAAATTTAGGTACTACTATGCATCGGATCATGTGCGGAGCTATGTGCCACACCCACTTGGCAGACTTTTTCCTCGGGTCTCAGTCGTTGGCCGTTCTTTCTTAGTATTTCGCGAAATTGAAGGGGCTAAAACTTTAAAAATTGTACCTAAATTTGAAATTTTCAAGACTTTTAGAAATTCATTAATGAACGGTCCTTGGGAATTGAAAAAATAAAAAATTACCGCTGGAATCATCAAAATCGAACATTAATCGCCGGATAAAAATGGGAAAAACTACTGAAAAAATGGTTATTCCCATGTTTTTCCCATATTTATCTGGCAATTATTGTACGATATTGATAATTCTAGCGGCAATTTTTCATTTTTTCAATTCCCAAGGCCCGTGCACTAGTGAATTTCTAAAATCCTTGAAAATTTCAAGTGTAGCTACATTTTATGGGAAAAACATAACTGAATTAACTGTTTTTTCCATATTTATCTGGCAATTATTGTTCGATTTTGATGATTCCAGCGGCAATATTTTAGTTTTTCAATTCCCTAGGTCCGAGCACTAATAAATTTCTAAAATCCTTTAAAACTTTCAATCTAAGTTCAACTTTTAAACTTTTTGCCTCTTCGATTTGGCTGAATACTGACGCGGAACGAGAAATGAACGTCGACCGACTGAGACCCCCATAACTCTGTAATTCGCAAAGTCTAATATACCATACGTGTTTTTTGTTCAAATTTTAACAGTGTACCTAGGAGCTTTTTTTAGTTTAATCATGTTTTTTAGAGGGTAGAGCTAGTATCACTAGCGATTCTTCCATTATTTTATTTTATGGATTCTTCTCCCCCATTATTTCAACAACAATCTCATTCATCGGTGACACAAATGTTGAAAATCTATTCAAATTTCAACATTTTAGAATCTTTTTCGATTTAGCATGTCTTTGTAGGGCCTAAAGTACACTTTAGGGGGGAAATGTTGATCGAATCGCTATAGGGATACTTTTGCCAAGTATAGGGTTAAATTAGACGTAACAAGCGGATGAAATTGAAGGTGGATGGAAAGGTACTTACGACAATTGTTGCACAGGACATCTTTGACGGCCTTAATGTTCTTGGGACACCTGAACACAGGTTCACCGAGGAGGGTGAAATTATGAGGTCCGACACCCATCACGAACACAATGTACTTGCCACCTTGCTTGATGTTAGTTCGTACTTTGTCGCCGGGCCTCTTGGTGAAGTTGTAGGACTGCCGGCACGGCCCTGACGGCTCCTGCCCGGTCCGGAACTTGAGTCTGACTAATTTCTCCCGCAGCGTCCCCGCGACGTCTTTGTGAATCTTGCCGACGACGAAGGTGACGGAGTACTGACCGGCCGAGTCGACGGCGCTCCTCGACCGGGCCTTCCCGTCGAACACCGTCGACGCCAGGTAGGCTCGAGCCGACACGCCGTTGACGGCGTCCCCGATGTGCGAGCAGGGCGGAGGGCGGCGGCTTCCGAGGCCCGTCCTCGAGAACCCGGGCGGTCCCGGACGACCCCGCTCGGACTCGGCTGAAGACGACGCGGAGTTCGCCAGGAGTGTCGCCAGGAGTATCGCCGCCCTCAAGAGACCGGATCTCCACCCCGACCAGAACTTCATACTCTGCCAGCTTGTGGTGAATCCGCAGTACTCATCCCACCCCACAACATATCCCCTTTACAATCACGCGACTGTCTCTACCAACCGCATACTTCAAAACACCGAAAACTCCTCCAAACAATTTTTTTTTCTCAGTCTATTTTTACCGTCCCACGATAGGGCGGATTTGTTATAAAGGTCTTTTCCTCCCAAAGAGTACTTATTTCCAGTTATTTTTAGTGGTTTCGAATGAGCGAGCGGGAACGACTGTAGTCTTTAAACGGTGATTCTCTTGAGCCCTAACAGATAGGCCTGATGACGGAGTCTATTTCTGGACTTGCAGTACGATATCTTCACGTCGTATCAAAAAATACAAAATTCGAAATGTTCAAAAATTTTATAAAATAAAAATTAATCCGGGTGGTAAAACGGAGGTGGAGGCGGCAGCAAGGGGCTGATTTTTGGTTTGAACCAAGACATGTCAAAAAAATGATAATTTTCGAGTCAAAATTACCACTGCATAAAATTAACACTATGACACTGATTGACACACACTGTAAGTCTACACTTGAATACGCGCGCCTAGTTCGTCATTACACCTCTCGCCTTCTCTAAGACAAACTGATCTTTTGTTTTTCGCACTGGCGGTCGGAGTGCGGAGCGCCACCTAGCGGTCTCAGGCCACAACTGGTCTCGTCGGAGCCGGTGGGGGGAGGACCACACAAAGCCACCCAACCCCCTCCACGCCCCGCCCGCCCCACCACCCCCACCCGAGGGGAACCAACCACCACCGGCATTCATTACCCCCACCCCCGCCTCGCCGGGGCCCGCCGTCTCCTTACACCTACTTCAAATTTATTTATCGTGACCACCACATGTATCTCTTTCACCTAGCTCTCACACGTACCAACCCCTCGCGTGCAACAGCCCCTCCGAAGTCGCCCGTCGAAGGTCCGCTCCGAAGCGTCCACTGGGATTCATGTTGCAGTACTTTGAGGAGGATTGGCAGCACTGCCGTCCAAACAAGAAAAACGCTGCACGGTTTTCATTGTTTTCCTGTATAGATCACTCGCCTGCAAAGATCACAGCTTTGCCATTGCCACCTCCTACCCTCCATGTTAGAGAGTTCCTAGGAGATATTGAGGATATAGGAGATGTTGAGGTACCACACTTTATCGCCTTCTGCGCATGCGCAGTAGATACCACCGATCGCAGATGCCACCGATTTATCTGTGGTAAAGATAATAATAATAATAATAATAATAATAACTTTCTTTATTTGTTCACCCTTGATACAGGTATAAATGCGTCAACAATCAACAAAGTATTAGTTCCTAAAAATAAATTTGTAATGACAAATGATTAGATAAACCTGTTTAAATTTTTGGAGGCAAATAATGTATTATTGGATTCACAGTACGGTTTTAGGCAAAATGAGGGGGTGAACGATGCTTTATTTTCCTTGGTATCAGAGCTTCATGGGGTTAGGGATAGGAATCAGAAAGCCATAGTCGCTTACTTGGACTTTGCTAAAGCTTTTGATAGGATCGACAGGAGTATTTTGCTCAAACGGATGGAGGAGGATGGTATCAGAGGGTCGAGTTATGTGTGGTTTAAGAGCTATTTGTCCAGTCGGATCCAGGTGGTGTCGACGGTGGCCTATGGCGTTATCCAGGGCAGTACTCTGGGGCCTATTCTGTTCCTCATTTACATGTACGAAATTGCTAGTGTATTGCGGAATGAAAAGGTGTTTTTGTTTGCTGACGATGCAGCCATTTTGTTTGTGGGCAGTGACTGGAGGACTGTTTTTGATAGAGCACAACTGGGGATTAATATGGTGAATGATTGGCTTCGATGTAGTTACCTAACACTGAATGTAGGTAAAACCAAATTTATGACCATCGGGATTGTTGGCAGATCTGATCTCCTGCGAAGTATTGTTATTCATTCCTGTAATGATCTGATGAATTGTGACTGTGAAGAGCTGGGTAGAGTAGAAACATTTAAATATTTGGATATACTGATTGACTCCAACTTGTCTTGGAAAGACCATATTAGTTTTTTGTATGACAAACTCAAAAAATTTACATCACTCTTTTACAACATCTGTTCTGTATTGGGTCTCTCTCAATTACGTCTCATATACCATAGTCTCGTCCAGTCGGTTCTCCAACATGGAATAATCGCTTGGGGTGGAACCTACCCTTCTAATTTGGAAATACTGCTAATTTTACAGAAATCTATTATTAAAATCATTTATAGGAAGCCTAAACTATTGGATAGCGAATCTGTTTTTAGCATATCCAAGTTATTTTCTGTACGTCATTTATTCTTGAAGAATGTATTGTTTTTTTACCATAAAGTTCCTTCTTTGATCAATGTTTCGTCGTTCCATGATCTGAATGTTGTAAGTCCTCTAAACCGTTTAGTTTTGACTTCTAAGAGCCCTCGTTATGATATAACGAGTATATTACACTCCATGTGTTGCACAACAAATTGAGTGAGGAACTCAAGTCTCCGTCTACGTGTCCAAAAGTCAAGTATAAGTCTTCTGTAATTTCCTATTTAATTTCTCTGAATCTGGTAAAATTTAACTTGATTATGAAAAGTATTTATGTTTGTTAGTGTTCTCTCGTTTATCTTTTTTCATTCTCATTGCCTATTGTAAAAAAAAAAATTTCTTTCTTTTTCTTGTTTTTCAACCATTGAAGATTTGTTAGTTTGTTGTCTTAATTTTGATTTGCAATTGATTTATTTTGCATTTGTAGTTTCTATTTTTTCTTAAAGTATTATCTTGAATTTATGGTGTCGTGGGTAGCTGCTCTTGACCCGTCGCTTCGGGCTTTCAGCCTTTAGACGGGCAACTTTTTCTGAAAATTTTATTTTGTTCTATGTACACCATTATATGATTATTTGAGTGAATAAAAAACTTTTGAATTTGAATTTGAAAAGTGAGGGGCAGTCCGGCCGGGTCCGGACCCACCCACCATGGCGGCTCCCGGGGCTACCTCCTATTTCTAGGCAGGCAGCCCTAACCATCGAGCCGTATTAACAGCTCGACGGCCCTTATAACAGCAGTGACCAACCACGCGAGCCGCCCCCGGGCCGACTGGACCACCCAACACAAAACCACTTCGATACACACCGTACACACTAACAAAACGTCAAATTTTTAAAAAATAATACAACAATCACAAAAAACAAGAAACATGATAACATTGTTATCACAGTCAAAATCACTTTTCAATCGATATAAAATAAGACAGGTGTGTATCACAGATTGTTTTGGTTTTTTAAAATAAAATATTCGACAATTTAGAGAAAGGTAGGCACAATATCACAGTCACAACACGCAAAATATCACAGTTTCAAGACAGAATATCACAGATACCACACACGAACTTCAATTTTCGAGAAATCCAAACAGCTTAATTATAATTACAATCACGACATAAACAGATATATAAGTACTGCGAGCTCGAGTACTTTTTAAAATTTTCCTCGGCTGCTAGTTCTTATATTGTGGCTACTCTAATAATAACGCTTAACATGTTATAAATAAGTCATGGTTTTAAAATACTCGGATCACTCGTGAAATATTCTTGAAGAGTTTAATGTGGCGTTTCATTCAAGAATTTTTTCAATGTCTTTTCAAATAGATTATCTGATAGTTCGCGAATATTACATGGCAATTTGTTAAAAATCTTTACAGATGTAAATTGAAATTGCTTCTGAGTAACTGAGAGTCTGCAGAATGGTATGCTTATGTCACATCTTCCTCTCGTACGGTGTGAATTGATTTCTCCTCGCATCGAAAATGTACACTTCTTAACTTAGCAACATGAGAGATACATGTACTGGTTTATTATGGTCATTATCTTCATTTTCTTGAAAAGAGGCTTACAGTGGTCCAAGTAGCCTGCCTTGCATATTTTTCTTATCGCTTTTTTTTTTTGCATTTTAAGCGCATTTTCAATGTCACTTGAGTTTCCCCAGATGTGCAAACCGTACGAACATTGAGCATGAAATACCCCGAAGTAGACCTCTCTCAAAAATCAGAGGGTAGCAATTCGGAGATCCGTCTCAATGCATATATAGCACCATGCAATTTTTTAATAATGGTGGTAATATGGGAACTCCAGCTTAGACGGTTATCATGTATGAATCCGACCAATTTCGCAGATTCTACTGTCTGTATGGATTCATTCGAATTGTCATATTTTGTGGTACCGATCATCAATTATTTGGATTTGTTAGGGTTGAGGACCAATTTATTTGAATTGAACCATTCTTTGAGATTTTGTAGCTCAACTAATAATTAGTTAATATGTAGCTTAACCAATCAATTATTGATATTTTTCAACTTCAGTGTAAATTTTCCCTCGAACAATCATCGTTGTATCATCTGCATATTGTGATATGTGAGCTGCTGTGCAGAAATTCAAGTCATTGACATGTATAATGAACAGCAGGGGCCCTAATATGGACCATTGGGGTACCACTCCTTATCTTAATACGGATGAATATGTATCTTTTGGTGGTATCGTGAAGTACCCTTCCAAGATTATAACACTATTAGCCGCAGAAAGGCGTACTAATACTGCTTGATGTAGCAAAAGCTTTTGACGCAATTCCTAGGGAATCACTAATGTATAAATTGGAGAGTCTTGGAATCATGGGACCTACCTTGAAATGGTTCAGAAGCTACTTGACAGACAGAAGGCAGATAGTCTCAATTGGTGACTGTACAAGTGAGGAATCTATTAATGTTTTTGGAGTCGTTCAAGGAAGTACATTAGGACCAATACTATTTTAGGTGGTAAGTTTACCATAAATACACCATACTTACCAACATACTGAATACACATGGAATGTTTTTAAGATGTTAGGACTCCTTATTCATGTTCTACTCGTCTCCACGAACTCATAGAGAACCCACTCGGCTATTGTATTGATGGATACAATGAATATATAAGCTGGTTTTTATTATATTTTATTAACAATTTTTGGACAATTTTTAATTATTGAAGTTGTACCTATATCAGAAATTTTGAGCTGAATCCGAACATACCAAAAATTACAATCTCTATTGAGCAGGGTGTGTTAAATTTGCATCTGGTAGCCCCAAGAAGCTGAATTTTTGCAGGGCGCCTATTTAAGACTGCCGATTCTCAATCTTTCTGGGTGATGGGAGGACATAAATTAATATACAGGGTGTCTCAAAAATTGAAAAAACCCCTTCTAAAATCGTTACGTGATAACGAAAAAAATCTTTGTTTTTGGAATTATGTATTTTTTGTGAGGATTATCGTGCTTTTGTGCATAAGCGCTGTTCGTTTGTCAGAATCGTCTGTCTGTTGGGGTGCCAACTATCCGGGAACTGCTCCGCGTACACTCGAACTTCTTAAAATAAGAGCGACTTTCCGCTAAAAACAACCGAATTTTCGGCCGCCATATCAAAAATTCCAATCAAATTCAACAATGGATACCACCTTGTAATTCAGCATCGAATAATAATTCTAAAATGAAAGATTTATTTTCCTCGTCACGTTCCTATTTTAGCAGGAGGGTTAACAACTTTTGAGACACCCTGTACTACAGCGGCTTCTCCTCCATTTAGGAGATTTATTTCCGTGTCAAACTAGCTTTCGTCTGTTGGGCATCGTCAGGACATTATGGTTTTATTATTAGTGTGCACCAGTGATATTATTGTGTTCTGAATTTTGCTAAATGCCACGGGGGCTTATATAGGCTTTTGTGCTACTGATATAACCAGTTCTTCATAACTTACATCAGAACTGGTCATATCAGTAGCACAAATATGAGGAAACCCATGGAAATTAGCAAAATTTAGAACGCAATGATGGCAGTGATGCACACTAATAACATAACCATAAGTCCTGACGATGCCCAACAGGCGTAAGCTAGCTTGAAACGGGTATAAATCTCGTAAAACTAGGGAAAGCCGAAATATGTTCACCCCTCTCCCAGAAACTTTGAAGGAGTTGAGACACTCTACCGTGAATGATTCTTACTGATAACCAAGATCCTTTTTTTTCTCTTCCATTTGATTTCGATGTGACTACTAATGATCCATGCAAAGTTTCACTTTCATAGCCTTATAAGGTAATTGGCAATAGAATGGGTCGTAGGCGAAATGCTATTGAATGGCTATAAACCCCCGATGCAAACATGACTGCTGATTCTGAATAACAAAACGATATAAGTTGTTACTAAGGAAGAAATTATGCAGAATGATAAATCCCACTTACAAAAATCTCAACAGTTTCATCAATTCATTATTTAATTGTAAAACACCGATAGAAGAAGAATGGATCTCCTTTAATTAATCCTGTAAATAATTGCGATCCGCCGCGGCGTCGACTTGGGTGAGTGGGAATGCTCGCCTACAGATCGCATAATTTACGAAGAGTTGGTACCTTCTCTTTAGTCCGTGGACATGCGAAATAACTTGGACTTGATGGCTAATTTTGACCGATAGAAGAAACATACATATTTGAGCGCTCTGACTAGTTTTTACTTTTCTCAATAGTCAACATAGAATACTGTACCTACGACAAGGTCTCAGTATTTTCACAAGACATCAACATAATTTAAGCAGTCGTATGTGAGTAAAGGCTCTGTGTAGCGTGCTGATTCTATAAATTATTCGAACATTGTGTCAGCATTTTTAGTAGGTTTAGTAAATTATATTTTTTGAGGTTTTTTAAAAATATTTAACCAAACCAAGAGGTTGATTGTATAATTTATATAATCTCAAAGCTGACTACTCTGTCATCTAACTAATGTTTCGATATTCCTAACCATAGCTTTGAAGATTTCTATTAAATTCGCTCATTAACCCTTTACTGCATGAAAATTATAAATAATATTATTATAATTAATTATATTATTTAATTATTATATTAATTAATATGAAATAATAAATTGCTATCGAATTTTATGCAACATTAATCTCATTTAAAACTGGCAGCTGACACAAAATAATCACCTTTAGTAAATTGGAGTACATTTTTACCCCTTCGTTTACGAGCTCCGTTTCCCAAAAACTTATGTGTGACCAAGGTTTGAAAACGCTAAAATATCGTTTATTATTATTGAAAATAATAAACCTTTGGAATAGACGAGAAAAAGAAAACAACGGACGGTAGACCTACGGTCGCAACAGTCAGATGATTAAATAATAATTAATTTTGCGCTATTTTTTCCATCAAAATTTTTTTAAATGATTATTCGTTAAAACAAACATTAACGCTTTCTTGAGTGGTGACGTCACGATCTGTCGCAAAACGGGGCTTTAGATGCGAGAGGCTACTGAATAGCCTGTATGTATAGGATTAGAGATTATTAAATAGCGCCCAATCTTCAGTCCAATCAATTCAATTCAAGTAATGGTTGAAAAAAAAACATGTATGAATGTATGTATATATATGTACATATATGTATTAGCGTGGACAAAAACAGGGGCAAAAGAAAAAAAGTTATGAGAGTACCGGGGCACCCCTTCGAATTTGTTCCACATAGTAAAACGCTGCAAATTATTACACAATGGTTTATTATTTTTCTATATAGATCACTCGTCTACAAAATCTCCAACCATCCAATATGAAGAAAAAAAGAAAAGAAAGAAAAAAAAAAATCAAAATCACCAACCATCGATCGCATTTCGGTCAGCTCTAATTTGAACGGAGATTAGGCCTCTTTTGCGATTCACACTCGTGTTTTGATTTTTTGATTTATATATATATATATATATTTCAATATAAACCCTTAAATTTTCGTAGGGAGCGAACGGTTTGTCCTACAGAGCTCCGCGTGGTCTTAAAAAATTCTAAAAATTCTATAGAATCTTAAATTGAAGGAAAAACAATACCTTTATTTCGAAGTTTTTTGAGTTAGGGCGTTTTCAAAATTTCAAAATTGATTTTGGAACCCTTAGAAGTGACCTACATCAACCAAAATCTTCGGGGCACAACTAGACCCCAAATGGAGCCTACATACCAAATTTCATCAAAATCGGTCAATGCTAAGTGGCAAAAGTGCCGCGTACGGCGGACGGCGTACGGCGTACGGCGGACGGACGGCCAAATTTTTATTCGATTTTTGGATTCTACGTACCTTGAAACGTAAACCATCAAATTTTGAGGGGGTGTTAAATTTTTTTTTCTTGGTCGATTCCAAAGGTTCATTAGGTATTGAAAATAATAAACCAAAAAATGATCGTGTCAAAATTTGAACCAACCAGCTCTGGCATACACAATTAAAACAAAAACATATTGTTTAGTAATGCATGCATTCCAGGGGACGTCCCATTGGATAAGCATTAGATCAGTTAAACCAGTTGGTAAGCGATAAGACTGTTTCTCTCGATGTAATTTATTTATTACTTTAGGCAAGATAGTGACACCCCCCCCCCCACCATTATAAACCATAACACTTCTAACGGCATGATAGCCTCGAATCTGAAGAGCATTTTAAAATCCATGATCTACGACACCCAACATGGGAATTCGAGTTCACCTCCCCACCACTAACAATGGTGCCAGTCTGGCACCAAAGCGGAAATACGTCTTAACATTGAAGTTTCATCCATTAGTTTTCATAAGCAGTCCGTCTAGGTTCACATCCGTATTCAAGGTGAAACACAAAAAAAAAAACCACGAAATATACGTTTTATGGTATCCTGGCACCATGGTGGCACCACTTTTATTTCCATGGTGGTACAGAAAGTAATTCATGCAAATCCTAAGGTATAATGAGAATTTTTCCTCAATTTCAAAGCTTGGATACAATTAGTAAGCAGTAAAGGAACCAAAATATTGAAAAATCGGATATTTTGTGAATATTATCCCCCCACTCACCCCCTCCCCTTGCGAATTTTGGTACTCTGGTAAAATCATGTACAACTCGGAAGTTATTTGAGTCAAACAAAAAAAGAAACACGCAAATCGGTTGGAAATTGAGGCCTGGGAGGAGTTTACAAGATTATGCACGCAAACGCACGTTTTTTAAGCATTAACCCCCCCTTTCCCCCTCTTAAAAAGCAAAATCCGAAATTCTGGCGCCGTAGTGCACAACTAGATAGTATTTCGCGTCAAACGAAAAAAGAACCACGAAAATCGTTTGAGAACTAAGGCCTGGGCAGAGTACACAAGATTATGCCCAAAAACGCACGTTTTTCGAGCATTAACCCCCCCTTTCCCCCCCCCCTTAAAAGGCAAAATTCGAAATTCCGGCGACGTAGTGCACAACTAGATAGTTTTCCACGACGAACAAAAAAAGAACCAGGAAAATCGGTTGAGAACTAAGGCCTGTGCAGAGTACACAAGATTTTGTTACACACACACACACACACACACACACACACACACACATACACACACACACACACACACACACACACACACAGACATACACCTATGGTTTTTTTCGCGGATTTGAATTCAGAATGGTCTAAAACGGATTACTGTGTGGTTATTTTTTTTTTCTGTTGAGTGTTGTCCAACTTCACCCCAGATCGATCGCATAAGGACGCCCAAGTCTTACTGTGGGACGTCCTAAAAAACGATGCAAATCATTGCCCAAAGGTAGTAGGTTCCTATGGTTGGTAGGGAGGGATCTATACAGAAAATAATAAACCTTTGGACAATGATTTGCAGCGTTTTTAACACAGAATGTGTTTTTGCGATGACCTACCGAAAAAAAATCGTCACGAAAAAGCGACAGAAAAAACATCTGGTGATATGTTTATTGGTTGTCATGTTAATGTCAACTCCACATTTATTATTGTTGTTTTTTATTTAACGGATGACTAGTATCGCAAAAACACATTCTGTGTTCCTATGATTTCATACAGAGTATGGAAAAAGAAATAAACCGGGGGGTGCAGGGGGGCGGAGCCCCCCGCCGAGGCGCAAGGCGCCGAGTTTTCTGTATAGATCACCCTTCTGTATAGATCCCTCCCTACAAACCGTAGGTACCTACTACCTAATAGGGCATTTTTGAAAATTTCAACCCTTCATTTTCATTTGGTTGGTGGTTGGATTTGAAATGTTCAAAAATTCCCTAGTACTTGGTAGGCACCTATGGTTGCTAGGAAGGGATCTATACAGAAGGGGGATCTATACAGAAGGGTGATCTATACAGAAAATAATAAACCTTTGGGCAATGATTTGCAGCGTTTTTTTACCTACCAACATTTTTCACCTATTTTTTTTTTTTTTTTTTTTTTTTTTTTACCTACCAACTTTTTTTTACCTACCAACCTTTGGTAGGTACTACCTACCAACCATACTCCCTTCACACCTTCACGATCAAGTTTGTTAGAAAGGTCTAAACGCTTCACACTCGATTCGAAAAATAGGGAGCTTCAAATGGAAATTTGATTACTGGTAGCTCAGAAAGCAAAACTGAATACAAATCGAAGAAATGAACAGCGATCGCATTTTAGTCAGATGAAATTTCAACGGATATTAGACCTCTTTTGTGATTCACACTCGTGATTATGTTTTATCGAAGGAAAACCCTCAAGTACTCGTAGAGAGCGAACTGTGTGTCCTGCAGAGACCCGGGTGGTCTCAAAAATTCTTAAAAATTCAGTACTATTTGAAATTGGTGAAAAAACGATACGTTTATTTCGTGAGTTTTCGAGTTCGTTTTTTTAGGGCACCCTTGAAAATTTCAACCCTCAATTTTCACCCCTTAGAAGTCTGACATCAACCAAAAGCAAACATCAAATCTTGAGGGGGGGGGGGGGTTAAAATTTTGTTTTTCTTGCTTGATTCCAAAGATTTATAATTGAAAATAACAAACCAAAAAGGAATATAACCAGGTATTCAATCAACTGAATATTAACTTCGCATGCAGGGATGAAGTTTCTGTGCGAATAAAACTTTTTTCAGAAATTTGGTTCGGCTCGTTTTTATCTAATTTCTGGGGCCTGGCACCGACCAGAGATGGGCTAATTCTTATTCATAAATACGATTATGAATACAAATCATATCTGCGACTTTATGATTATGAATACGAATACAGGTATGAATATGAATACAAATACAATCGTATTCACACTTTGAATACGATTTTCCCCCGTATTCGTATTTTGAATACGATTACATGATTTTTTCTATAATTTCCCTAAAAATCTATTTTTTTACGATTTTTCCTGAAAGTCATACTTTTTTTTTAAATGATTTCCTCCCGAACTCTGGACATATTTATAACCTAACATTGTCAAAATAATCAATCAAAATTCATAACGCTCACAAATTCTTGTAGGATTTTTCACGCGGAATCGAATGAGACCAACCCCAGGTCGCTAAGACCAACCGAATAGAAAGTACGACGAAATTTCCGCAGAAAATCGTATTTGTTGTAAACGATTAGCACTGGAAATCATTAAAACATCATGATTTTTACCGGAAATTTCGTCGTACTTTCTATTCAGTTGGTCGTAGCGATCTGGTATTGGTCTCATTCGATTCTGCGTAAAAAATCCTACAAGAATTTGTGAGCGTTTCGAATTTTGATTGATTATTTTGACAATGTTAGGTTATAAATATGTCCAGACTTCGGGAGGAAATCATTTTAAAAAGTATAATTTTCAGGAAAAATCGTAAAAAAATTCGATTTTTGGGGAAATCATAGAAAAAATCATACAATCGTATTCCAAATACGAATACGGGAGAAAATCGTATTCAAAGTGTGAATTTGATTGTATTCACAATCATACCTATATTCGTATTCATAATCATAAAATCGCAGATATGATTTGTATTCATAATCGTATTTATGAATAAGAATTCTCACATCTCTGGCACCGAGCACTGTTTCTACAACCACTTTGTTGGTCGTAAAAATAAATTAATTGGTGACGAGGTTGTGAAATTCTATTTCAATAAAAACGGACTTGAGAAGAACTTTCCACGAAAGCAATGAGTAACACAGTTAAATCGATTTCGACAGTAACAAACAACAAACAAAAACATGGGTACAACAGTACTACTTGGGTAGTAACAGTAACAAACAAGAACTTTAGGTACATCACAGGAAGCTCAGCTTATTCAGGCACAGGTGAAAGGGAGCATGAATCCCATCGGTTTAGATTTTAGATTTTAGTTTGGTTTATAGTTTATACTTTGGATGTGAGAGGCTACTGAACAGCGTTTATGTACAGGATTAGAGATTATTAAATACCTACTCGTAAATAAAGGGAACAATAAATCACAATTGCGCGTTACCAATCAAAACCGATCATCTCTTTTTAGTTCAAATCCAAAAATAGAGTGAAATGAACCTGTGACTCAGTCATCCAGTACAACTTTTTGTGCTTCTCTCCTCTTTTCCATTTTTGTCAATGCAATAAAATTATATGGCGGCGTTGGAAGCTCATAACAATTTGTTTGGCAATGACGCCAAAGCAGTGACGAACTTAGACTGTTGCGCGCTGGATGTTTATTCTACGCCCACATTCGGTCTTCTACACAACAAAACCTCAGTAAAAATCAAATAAAATTATAAGCCTTTTAATGATGAGGATCGGGCATCAAAGATCTAGCGCAGTACTCAGAATTGCGCAGATAAGTTTGTTTTTGTTTTTTCAGATTCAACGCTGAATAGGTTCCACCCACACGCTGTCACGAGGAAATCCGGCTGAAATACTCCACGCTGCACTGTGAAAATCGAATGTTTCGTCTAAAGATTTCATTAAATGACCTTGTGGGATGGTTTTTCCAAGGTTCAGCTGTCACGTACGCTGTATCTCGGAGCTTGCCAAACACGTTTCCAGCTCATCATCAGAAATTAAACTCCTCCAAGTTTTGTAACCCCTCAGCTTTTTGGCAAAGAATTCGTTATTTACAAAGTTTCACCTTGTTTGCGCTCGAGTGCGATGCTCCTTTGCTTCTTCGGACGATTCCAGTTTTAGTGCCCCAGTTTCCAATTAAATCCGGATTGATGGGGCAAGCGATTCCCTTTGTGTTTCTCGGTCAAATCGCATTATTTTTCTTTTGACTTTTACTCAACACCTTCACAGTTGTAGAACCGCCCACGTTTCTGGAACGTCATTGGTTGCAAAGACGACAAACGATGACGTAGTGAAGTTTCGATGACTCACTAAGACGAACGATTGCACAACTGAACGACAATAATGAGATCTCCGAAGAACGAATGATTCTTGCATCATACCGAATAGAAGAGTGTCTTATATCCGTGCAGAAACTTAAAAGCTGTTCATAAGGTGTATTATTAATTGTCTGTCTCAAGGACCAGCTTAATCTAAAAGGTGGCTTCCAGGTTGACTCGCGGTTTTCATCCGAGGAAAAGAGAAGGCAATGCAAATAACCCCACTATGGCGAGTAGATCTAAGCAATGTCAACGCTCTCAATCTCGAAAAACCTTCGTTGAATAAGACGAACAGTTATTTCAGGATCCCACATTAGTGGAGGCGATGTTGGTGTTCCCTTGCATATTTTACTATACTCTCATTGACAGCTTCGCCTATTGTTATTTTGAAAGGTTTGCTTTCTTTTAATATTTAATGTCTTTGCATGGTGAGAAGAAGGCCACCATTTTCTGCTATTAGCTTCACGAGCCTCATGATAGTCAATGAAGACCCCAATTCCGTTGATACCACATTGTCATAGGAGTAGGCCCATGACCATTCAAGAACAAAGATTCAAACAAGGACAAGACACAGGAGGAGAAAAGGGAGAGAGCATGGAACTCTGTCAGTGCTACGACAGCTGAGGGCTCCACGGCTTTGGAAGATCAAACGTTGTAAAGGTTGACCGGTAAAGCTCAAGAACCATATGGTCCATCACTATGTGATATCATCCCGAGGAACTCAAGACTATTAGCTGTATCTGTGGAGGTAATTGGCATTATCTGATAAGAGCTATTCCTAATTCATTGTGGAGAGGATTTATTTCAGATGACCACAACAGTCCCAACAGAGAACATTTTGTTGGTCTGCTGAGCCATAGGTGCCAGGAAACATACGGGGGCATACCTTCTTTAGACCTGAGCAAAACTCCAACCTCCAGAGGACGAAAAGCTTCTGCTGATGGCATAGCAGAAGATTCGATAGACTCCAAACTTAAGCACTTGAGCAGCCGTCACTATTCTGGAGATAACCGCAACTACAAAGGTGAGGTCATCGCAAGTTCAACAGGAGGAACTAATAATATTCGTTCCTCCTGTTGAACTTGCGATGACCTCACCCTTTTTCTACCCTTGGAAGTTGCAGTTCTGCTTAAGGTGTAAGGAGCTTATTTTACATGCTATCACACGTCTTTGGGTATCCATTACAGTATATTAAACTGTTCGCGCGGTAATGGATACCCAAAGACGTGTGATGGCATGGAAAATATGCTCCTTAGACCTTAAGCAGAACTGCTACTTCCAAAGAAAAGGCAGAAGGCCTAAAGACCCATCCAAATGGTGCACAGCATAGAATCAGATCTCGATGAACCTCATATTCAAGTGCTGCAGACATGGCGTGACAGCAACTTCTCAAACATTACTGAATTTAAAGGAAATCATTTTGCCAAATTAGGCAAAACCATTTTTTGTAAAATGCCTGCATTTTTTTAACTAAAATTTTCTCGAAAAAACGAAAACCCCAACGATACATCTTAATGAGGGTGCCTGGCAAAACTTGATAACCTCAAGTCTTCCATTCGTTATAACATAGTGTTTTCCAAGTAACTGATGTTTAAAGGGATGCGAGGAATCATAAATCGAGTGCAGGCGATTCTTTTTCATCAGCCGTCTCTCAAGAATGCGGGTAACGCTTGGACACAAGGTTGCCAGCGACCATGTAGGTCAGTTGAGCTCGGATATCCCTTTCTGAGCCCAATATCGGTATGTCGCTTTCCCCGTTCGGGCTTCCGAGATTCCAAACAAGGAGGGTGGGATCCATTTATCGAATCCCCTCTTTGTCCTGCCCGATTGTGTTGCGACACAGGTACACACATGAGACCTCGGCGTAGCGTGGGAAGGGTTCGCATTTGCTCCTAATATAGTCGGTCGACCTCTACCCCTTCTACCGGACCGTCCCTCTCTTCTTCTGATATGACATATATGAGCCGATGCCCTGGCCATACAAAACCTCCAGATCCTATCTCCCCGATTTAATTCACTATTAGTCACAAAGGCAAACAATACGGTGGTAGCGCGGGGGAGAAAGGGCGCTCCTATAGCGGGTTGCTCATCACCAGAGGAACTTCTTTCTGTGAGTAAACTGTTTGCCCAATTAAAGGATTGCATCATTAAGACGGTCCTACCTGGTTCATTGTTGGGTAATATTTTTCCGAAATCCGCCATCCCCCATCAATCTTTCTCGTTCGGCTTCCAAACCGGGGCGAAGGTGGACTTAGCTTGTCATTCGGTCTTCATAAGGAAATCCTCACTTTCTGTCTCGAGGGAGGTCAAACATCTGTGTGGGTTTGGGATCCAGGATCCTACGCCAGTTTCAGATCATAATGATGGTATCCTGCCACCATAGTTATGATTACACGCGATAATAATGCCTATTGCAAGAGAGAATTTTTGTTGGATAAGTCACCAATAAAATAATCAAAAAAAAATCAGACGGCAAGAAACTACCAACGAAGCTACAAACCAACAGACTGTCAGTTCTACCGTCAAAATGTGTTCAACACGGACCCTCGTAGGAAAGTGTTGGGGGGTTTCTGATTTCTTCGATTCCTCATGTTTTGAGGGGTGATATGCCCAGAGTCTCCCAAGGTTCAAGTAAACGAATAGGTGATGCATGTACATCATGCCTCCAGGAGATACGTGATCACTTTTCCCTCCCAGACCTCAAGCCTCCTGCGATGTTGTGAAACGGCTGACCAAGGAACTGCCAATCAACGAACACCTGAACAAACTCTACAACTGATATTAACGATTAGAATTACTGTCTCGGTGATTCATTGGCCTTCTTATCCACAGACTCGCGTCTTATTGAATCGTTTCTCTACTGCAATGTCCACCGAAACCAGTCTCAGCAGAAACGGGAAGAAGTTGTTAGTGAGAACTCTTCAAAGAACATTTTTGCCCTTAGGACGTGAACAGTACGAGCCAAAATGAGAGATTTATATTCTTCTTTGTCTCTTGCGAGGAAACGGCCCACCCCTTCTCGTCACCAAGTTCATCGGGTTCCAAAATTTAGCTGCATTTTCTATTTTTCGTCTTTTCACCCCCAGAATAAATTCGAAAGTCCAGTTTTCTTTCTAGATCTTATTTTGGCCTAATTATCGGGTATTTCATTAACTTCAAAAAACGTGAAGTACCTTTAGTAGTAGTAGTATATTCACCCTCGTTTTTCAAGGGGATAGACTATCTTTTGACCCAAAAAGATCGCATTTTTGTGAAGAACTACCTACTCCTCAAAAACCCTGGGAAAGTATTCTCAATTTCGATGAAAATGGTCTTTAGTACCTTTTGGAATTAAACTCCTCAAATAACACGATTCGTTTTTGGGAAGCTTAAGAATGCCCAGAAAAACAAACCAAAAGCAATCTGATGAACGAAAATTCGCAAAACGAACTGGAGCAAGGGAACTACGGAGCGCTCCTAGTTCGGGAGGCATGGGGACTATCAATCGCCGAACGGGAGAATACCCGCCAAAAAATCGCAAAAAATTCGCGCAACGAAATTTTGGTGGCAAATCTCCGATTCGGATTCAGCACCCAAAAAACAAAAGGAATCGAAAAATTAGAAACCTCCAAGATTTTTTTGTAAAAAACACATTTTGACTGAGCTACAGCTGGAAAATGGAAACCTAGCAAATGGACGAACTTTGAAACTAGTAACTTTACAGTTGGAATAATCCAACCATTTCTTGCAATTGGACAAACCTTACAATTTGTAGGCTTCTTGAACAAACTGAGTGGCTAGCAAAGTGGTTCTCTAGAAGCCAACTGTCTAGGCAAGAGTGTTTAGTGGAGCTTAGAGCCCCAAGTACCGAGAGGATGGCTGGATATGCAAGGGAGGCATTGAGGTATCGTAGATTCTTAATTCAGGAATTCAGTTATTGAACAAGTTGAATAGCTTTTATTCCTTTTTGTTAATTTAAAATTTTGGTTTCAGGAAGATGTAATTTATTTTGATAAGTACGACATAAATAAAAGTTAAAAAAAGTATAATACATAAAATTACCGCCTTGCACAGAGGATTACCATTAATTTGTAGTATAAATAAATAAATTTTTAAATTGAAGAAAAGCGCCAACCCAGTGGAGGGCCAACCCCCAGAAGGGGTCTCAGTCGGTCGACGTTCATTCCTCGTTCCGGGTCAATATTTAGCCAAATCGAAGGGGCAAAAAGTTAAAAAGTTGAACTTAAATTGGAAATTTTAAAGGATTTCAGAAATTCATTAGTGCACGGACCTAGGAATTGAAAAACTGAAATATTGCCGCTGGAATCAGCAAAATCGATCAATAATTGCCAGAGATAAATGGGAAAACCCGTTAATTCAGTTATCTTTTGGTTTATTATTTTCAATAATAAGCCTTTGGAATCGAGCAAGAAAAAACAAATTTTAACCCCCCCTCAAAATTTGATGTTTTACGTTTCAAGGTACGTAGAATACGAAAATCGAATAAAAAAATTTCCGTCCGTCCGCCGTACGCGGCACTTTTCTTAGCAACAGTGGACCGATTTGGTTCAAATTTGGTATATGGGCTCCATTTGGGGTCTAGTTGTGCCGCGAAGCTTTTGGTTGATGTAGGTCACTTCTAAGGGGTGAAAATTAAGGGTTGAAATTTTCAAGAGTGCCCTAGCTCGAAAACTCTCGAAATAAAGGTATCGTTTTTCCACCAATTTTAAATAGCATTGAATTTTTAAAAATTTTTGAGACCACCCGGAGCTCTGTAGGACAAACCGTTCGGTCCCTACGAGTACTTGAAGGTTTTCCTTCGATAAAACGGAATCATGTGTGTGAATCGCAAAAGAGGTCTAATCTCCATTCAAATTTTATCGGACTAAAATGCGATCGCTGTTCATTTCTTCGATTTGTATACAGTTTTGCCTTCTGCGTAACCAGTAATCAAATTTCCATATCAAGCTTTCTATTTTTCCAATCGAGTGTGAAGCGTTTAGTTCTTTCTAATAAACTTGATTGTGAAGGTGTGAAGCCAGTATGGTGTGGTAGGTAGTACCTAGCTGGTAGGTAAAAAAAAGTTGGTAGGTAAAAAAAATGTTGGTGGGTAAAAAACGCTGCAATTCATTGCTCAAAGGCTTCTTCGCTCTTCAGATCACTGATCAGCTGAGTGAGCTCCGAAGCCATTTTCAATCCTTTTGAATGGAAGTGCTCTTCCAGGCGTCTCCAGCATTCGAGGAGATCTTCTTCACTCTTCAGATCACTGATCAGCTGAATGAGCTCCAAAACCATTTTTACTCCTATTGAATGGAAGTGCTCTTCCAGGCGTCTCCAGCATTCGAGAAGATCTTCTTCACTCTTCAGATCACTGATCAGCTGAGTGAGCTCCGAAGCCGTTTTCAATCCTATTGAACGCAGGAAGCTGAAATTTGAGAGGGAAGGTCAAGGGAGAATACAGATGGTGGTAGGTGCTATTGATGGAGAACCAGTGATCTATACAGAAGGGTGATCTATACAGAAAATAATAAACCTTTGAGCAATGATTTGCAGCGTTTTCCCATAAAATGTAGCTAAATTTGAATTTTTCATGGCTTTTAGAAATTCATTAGTGCATGGGCCTTGAGAATTGAAAAAATGAAAAATTGCCGCTGGAATCATTAATATCGTACCAGATAAATATACCAGATAAATATGGGAAAAACATGGGAATAACCGTTTATTCAGTAGTTTTTTCCATTTTTCTCTGGCGATTATTGTTTGATTTTGATGATTCCGGCGGCAATATTTCAATTTTTCAATTCCCAAGGGCCGCGCACTAACAAATTTCTGAAATCCTCTAAAATATCCAATTTAAGTACAACTTTTTAACTTTTTGCCCCTTCGATCTGGCGAAATACTAAAAACGATCGGTCACCAACTGAGACTCTCTTAAAGCCACCACTGTATCAAGATTTTATGTTATTTGTTTTGAAAACGGAGTTCAGTTAATAAATCTTTTTATATCTATACATCTATCTATCTATTGAACAAACCAAATATTGGTCGAAAAACTCTGCAAATTATTACTCAACGGTTTGTTATTGTTTTGTTCGAGCTTGGGCATTTGAAATGTCAACTTCACTCCTTAAAAGTCACTGACGATAACTTATAATTTTTCAGATTAAATTGTATAATCTGAATCAAAATACTATAAATATTAAACTATAAGACATTAATAATGTCTTATAGTTTAATATTAAATAAATTATTAATATTAATATTAAATAAATATATTTAAAATTAAATAACATTTAATTTTGTTTGTGGTTATTTCTAATTGTACCTACATTGATCTTCATCTTCATAAACCAGACATAAATATGCTGTACTACGTTTAGTTTTCAGATCACGTTTCCAATTAAGGGCTAAATCAGTGAAGGGTTTCTTCAAATAATTATACATTATAATATTTTTAAGTAGTGAACAATTTGATAAATTTGAGTCCGTCTGCACCTCTCGGCGACGCGGACTTGAGCAGTTTGCCAAACACACAATTTGAACCAATTATTTCGTTCATGACTACTTATTGCCTCACCCTTTAAGACCTTTTATAGTTGGACTTATTAGATTACAGATCTCGAGAGAGAGGAAAATATTTCTTCTCGAAAATACTCCCAAAAAATAGGCAAAACGCGGTCTGTATTTCCGTTTCAAAACTCCACAACTATAATCTCTTTAAATAAGCTAGCTACCAACTTTCCCTCTTCCGACCTCAAGAATTTATTCCAACGCTCAAGGCCCTCAACTAGAATGATTTAGTCATCACATCTGCGTGGGATATACATAGGTCCTGAAATGCGGAATCAAGATCATCCCATGCTTTTAAAAAAGAACAGCCGGCCAGAAAACTGACCCCACGAGAGCGTGTCATTTTAATAGTTGTGTGTTTGTTGGTCCCAAATCTCTTAGAAAAATATTATTTCAACTCTCACTACTAATATCTTGAAACAGTATTCTTCCGTTTTACGAGAATTGACTTTTGAAAACCGCTTCAGCTTTGACGCTGAAATGTTGGAAGAATAACATTTCTGGTAGTTTTAAGAATGGCAGGTGCGTAATAGTAGGCCTAACGCAAATGGGGCGCCCTCTCTAAAGTAACGTTAGCGCTCTGGTTTAATTTTAGAAACATTTATTTCCCACTGCAGGCCGTGATGGGAACTCCACACCCCCGTCTTTTTACACAACTAAAATATTCATTCGGCCTAAATTTCATCCGGTTCCGATTGAGATGTTCAATTTTGTGAAACGGGGTTAGGAAGATCGGTTACCGATATTAAAAGAGAGCTAACGATTAACACGATGGCCTTATGAACATAGATGGCAAATAGAATGATGATTCTCATGAATGTGGCCCAATCTTCAATGAGTCAAGGCTAAACAAGATGTATGAATCAAGCAAGACGTCTTGGTATACAGCTCTGTTAACAGGAAACCGTACCATGTCATGTTGCCTCCTTCCAAGCCTCTTTAAAACCTCCAGGTCTTTTCCCCATCACACTGATTTCATTGACTGCCCTTTTTTCGTTATAGAAACTTGCTACGACGATCTGGTTTAACAACACAAGGTGAAGTGCCTTTTGAGGGGTGTGATCAAATTTTCTCCTGCACACAAGTGATACCCCTACCTGTGCTGTACCTTTAAGTGATTCGATGCGTTTGAATTTACTCCTGTTTTTTCCTGGTAGAGCAATGAATATTGCTGGTTATTACTATTATTCATCACTGAGGTCATACGTCCAAATTCCATTTAGGGGAGGGGGGGGTTCCTGGAGTTTGACTCTTTGGATAGTTTCGTTAGAGATTAAAGAGGGCATGATATTATATTATATAGGGTATGATGTTATATTTTTTCTTTTTACTTGTCCAAGTAAAAAGAAAACAAAACTTGTTTTTCTTTTTACTGGGTCTACCAAGATAGTGGAAGTTTTATTTTCACTTCTGGAAGGTAAAACCAAAATTTTCAAAATCAAAATCTCCATTAGTTTTAGACGTTTGTCTCTGTCACAGGATTTTCAATTTCTTGCAACGGACAGAACCATACGAAATTACAGTCTCATTTTGATGAACATTTCAGGATTTGTGATGTTTTAAGTCAATATTGTCTCATCAATTTTATAAATCCCGAATAGATAGCAATAATTTGCACAGGCGCAGAATTGAAATTCTCCTAACAAGCATAATCTCTACAATTTCAATCCAATTTTAACGAAATTACTAGGAATCGCATGGGTAGGACTTAGGATGGTGCCTTATGAATTTCATTTCGGTCAGATCATTGGTAGGTTGTCTCTTTACAAGCTTTAAAGTGAAATCCTTTTAACGCATACATAACATCTTTTGTTAACCCAAAACCAATTTGAAGGGTACTTAGAGAATGATGATGTCTCTCACATCGGATCGTCTAAACATTCGTATTGTGGATTTAAGAAATTTACGCGCTACACTCGCATCACAGACTTTCTTTCAAATTTTACTCCATTCTCAAATCTATGATAACTCATGAGTCAATCAACTGTACACTGACCTTAATAACAAGTTCCGAGCGATCCATGTAGAGTCCTTTATGAATGTCGGCCATCTTGTGTCCGAACGGATGTTGGTCCTAAAGGACCATTTGTTGAGACGACGAGTGGTGACAGTCTGGGATCAGCGTCGATCGCATCTGCACAAAAATGCGAAATAGCTCATGTTTATACAATTTAATAGCGACAATGTTTTGAAAAGTTAAACCAAAGTTTTGGGTTTATTTCACATTTTTGAGGCAGAACCTGATTATTGGTTTAAAAAAAGGCTGCAAATTATCGTACAACTCCTTACTATTTTTCTGTATAGATTACCCAATAACACTGCGAAGAACACGACTTTACTTTATTAGTAGGTACCGTCGAACCGATTTTTGCATGGTTAACGGTTGCATGGTGTTACGCAATCAAAATTTAAGTTCAAAAAAGCTGATTTGGGAAACTCATATTTTCCCAAACAGCTGCCTCCACTTTACATAATGCTATTTTACTCCACTTTTTAGAAATGTATAAAAACAATGTGATCTGTTTCCCTTCAAAAATAAAAAAAGTTTGCCAAGTGGCTGTGGCACATAGCTTTCTCGTATCCATAACCCGATTGTATAGATGATCCAACGATTAATAACTAATTTCAAAACATCAATCTTTAGTATCTTGCACTACCCTTATAGGGGACCATCTACACGTCAACGCGCACAATTCCTGAAAATGACGCGAAACCAAAAATTGTTTAGGAAGGTCTAAAAACGTAAAAATCAAGTGGAAATTTAGATTTTGGAGAACATTTTCGTTTAACCTTGAAAAATAAAAACTACCTAATGATTTTACAGAGTAATCCATTTACGCAATTACCATCTATGCGATAAAAGAAGCAAGGTACGCAGAATCCAAAAATTGAATAAAAACATTTTTGTCCGTCCCCAGTACACTTTGCCCTGAGCCCAGTACAAGTGAATGGCACTAACCAAGCTTCGGGGCACAATAAGACCCCAAATGGAGAGCCCAAAATCGGCCCATGGTAACAAAGGAAAGTGTCGCGGACGGCGGAAGGACGAACATTTTTTATGCGAATTTTAGATTCTGCGTACTTTGAAAAGTACCTAAACCATTAAATTTAGAGAAAGTTTTCTTCCCCGATTTCAAAGGTTTATTATTGAAATAATAAACCAAAATTCGTCATAATGTCGCATCAGGTGAAATTCTGAGGATTCCATACCAGAATGTTGCATATCACAGTTTTTCTGCCCTTCCAAATTTTGTGGCTGATGCATTCATTACGATGCATCTCCAATATGTATTGAAGATTCTGGGAATTGCGACCATTTTTGCCAAAGTATTCGAACGAATAGTAAGTGCCCATCAATCAGATGGTTGTCTGCATGTAAAATGAAAATATCGACCTAAAAAGACATCAGACGATTGGAATGTTCGAATTTTGGTTAGTCCCATCCAACTCTTCGACGAAAAAAATCTTTTTCTGCAGGTTGCACCGGAATGAGGCGGGAGAGGGGGTAGAGGGCCTGAAGAGAGAAATGCATTGTAAAATGTTGCTTAGTTTACATGAAGTTAAGGAGCAGAATCGGGTATGAAGAAAAGGAGGGCCCCTGGTCCCCCTTCTGCTATGTTAAGGACGCTCCGTATGTGGAACCGCCGGCTCCAGTGTCTCCACTGGCCCTTTCACTTTCGTCCAATTCCGAAGCAATAATTGCCCGAGAGCTGTAGGGATGTTATTACGGCATTAAACTTCATTAACACATTATCCAAGAAGAGGGCTGTAGGGACAGTCCGTTGGGCGTTATAAAAATAGTTGCTGGATCCTCCTAGAGAGCTCTTACAAACCTAAACAGCTACACTATCCTCGTCATGCTACTGATAGAAGTCATCAAAATTTGGTCGATAAGTAGGTACAATGCAGTAGCATTGCATCTGGCGAGCACTTTTGATTGAAATGCGGAATTGATTGATGGTTTATGAGCTCACAGAAGATTGTCACTTGCTGTATTAGCATACATTGAAGAATATGGAACCTAGTCGTGTATGACGTCCAATTTTACAGCTCAACTAAGCGCTTAGCATATGCCCAAGGCTCTTGAGGAGTCTTGCTGCATGAAATTTGGCGACTCTTGGAGGGTTTCAACAGGGGTGAACTGGTCGAAAGAGGCGAATAAGAATTAGTGAGTGGCAAGAAAAGGATGAATGCATGGAAAAGGCATTTCATTACAAATGTTCGGGTGAAGAAGAAAATTTTACATCGTCAATCAATGGAAATGCTGATTGATAAGGGTATCAATGCCTTAAAACAGTCATAACGCACGCTCAACATTGCAGCTAGATTGTCCACTATATATAAGTGTTTACTGAGAGCGGTTTTACGATGAAATGCATCAATACTTACCAAATTTGCAACCTACCTTTTAGATCTGTCCTAAGACAAATTGCCCATCCCTTCTTCCACTTCTTCCCACTCTTTAAAACGACTAATTTCTCAAGAAAAATAGAACTGCAAAGGCTTGCAGTAAAGCGGTTTTTGTTGAGAAAAAAACGGAAAGGAAGGAGCCCGAGACCCTTTTGTATGCCCACAAATAAGGATATCTTCCTCGGTGGGTTTTGACACGTCGCTTGAGGTTTTGGTCTTTGAAGGTAGTTGACGTGTAGAAATATCGGTGGTGGACAAAGGTAAATAGGCGGGCCGGAGGTGTGTGGGCCGGTACCTGGTCTCCAGAGCCCACCACCCGCGGCGCTTCCTTCGATCGGCGGAACGAACGAGCAGCTTCAGGGCATGTGTACCCTCCAACTCGTAACAAATTAGTTCCAGGAAGCCGGGTGATCAACGAGACATTTTTTCCTTTAAATTCACCATTATGATAGTGATCAAGAAAACAAATATTGTTCAAAAGCTCTTGAAGAAGAGTAAAATACCTCAGACGGCATTGTGGCCAAATGCATTACGGTGTTTTAACGATCGTGTGCCCATTTTTGGAGAAATCGGACAATTTGGCGATATTCAGTTGTGTTTACGTATTTTGGATCCATGCCACAACCCATACAATCCCTTTGAAGAACTTAGCGGAAAATGATGCTTAGGCGCGACATTTCATGGGACGACAAGGAATTCAAGTTACGCAGAGGGTCATGTCAACCAGGGAAACTGCATACCTTTTTGCACTACGACAGTACGATCTCTGAAAATTTTAAATGAAATTGGACGAAAAATATGAAAGTTACGAATGTTACAAGGATTGTACGGATGTTACAACTTTTTCGAATGCGGAGTGGCTCCCGGTGATCTAACCACGATGGAACTCATAATTCCTAACAACTTGTGCCGCGAAGTGAAATGTAACTGAAAATTTTGAGTGTGGACGAATTTTTTTTTTTTCGTGCCCCGAAAGGGAAAATAATGTTTCCGACACCTTGATAGACTTGGAAGCAAAAGTGGTGTGGTTTAGAAAGTGGGGAGAGTTGTTGGCTGAGACTCGCCGGGATGCTCAAGCAGGCGAGACTAGATGACTACTGGGCCCCTGAAAAGTGATAAAAGGGAGGTTGGTGCTGCAATCGAAATGGCAACGCACTTCTGGGGCACTGCCAGAAAATGATTCACCTTCGATTCAGTCGTCTACATTCTAATAAACTATAACGGTAACGACCAAAATAATTCTAATTTCCCCCACCTAGTTTCTACGCTGCTGAAAAAAAGTATGCGATAAGATATACAGTGGTAATTCATTATGGAAGAATTACCACGACTAGAAATATCTACCACACCTCGTTAACTCGATATAACTGAATCATTACAGGGTGTCCCATATTGAGAACTGCAAAACTTTGGGAGTCAATTTTACAACTAATTTCCAAC
Source organism: Apolygus lucorum (assembly GCA_009739505.2). Taxonomy (NCBI): domain Eukaryota; kingdom Metazoa; phylum Arthropoda; class Insecta; order Hemiptera; family Miridae; genus Apolygus; species Apolygus lucorum. The sequence continues at coordinate 19,749,178 of CM019183.2, forward strand.
AAATTTCTCGTCGCAATTTTGTTTTAACCCCTTGTTTTTCCAAATTTTACAATTTTACTTTTTCGTGATTTGACCTGACGCTATAAAAATGTCTATAACTACCTTAATTTACATAAAGAAAAATGTAAATTAAATTCTTAATTAACATTAGAATTGAATCTTTAATTCTAATTTCATCGTTGTAAAGGGCGTGAAATTTCACATCTTTCGAGTGCCTACACAAAACTCAACACCAAAAGAGAGGAGTTCTCAGCTTTAAATGGTATAATCAAAACATTTTCTACAATCGAATTTAGGGGAGAATTTCGTGTTTAAACGCGAAGAAAATGAATTTTTAACATTTATGTTATGTTGATTTTATAAAATCAACTTTCAGACTCTACTTTGTCGAAGCTCCTTCCTCCTTTCAACCAACCCCCCGTCGTTGATTTCGTTTTAAAAAATTCACGTTTGTCGCCTACATTTTTAAATTTCTCCCCTATATTCGATTTTAAATATTAATGATTATATCGTTAGAAAGCTGCGATTTTAGCGCAGTTTTTGGTGTAGAGGTACGTAAAAAACTATGAAGTAAAAAACCTTATTAACCAAAACAAAAATCGAAGAAATAAAGATTTCCTTCATTTAGAAATTTGATAACTGGTTGCTAAGGAAATAAGTGGTTGCTAAGGACGCAAAACTGAGTACAACTCAATGAAAAACAAACAGCGATCGCATTTTGGTCAGCTAAAATTTGAACGGAGATTAAGCCTCTCTTGCGATTCAAACTCGTGTTTCTGATTTATCGTAAGTCCGACCCTCAAGTTCTCGTAGGGAGCTGATTGTCCAACAGAGCTCTGATTCGTCTCTAAAAATTCAATACTATTCAACTATTCAAAAAACTTTTTCTTTTCTTTCGAGAGTTTTCGAGCTAGGGCACTTTTGAAAATTTCAACCCCTTGGAAGTTATTGACATCAACCAAAAGCTTCGCGGCACAACTAAGACCCCAAATGGAGCCCATATGCCAAATTTCATCAAATTCGGTCCATGAGAACTATAGAAAATGTCGCGTACGGCAGACGGGCGGAAAATTTTTTATTCGATTTTTCGGATTTTACGTACCTACTTCGAATAGTAAACCAACAAATTTTGAGGAGGGTTAAAATTTTTTCTTCGTCGATTCCAAAGGTTTATTATTGAGAATAAGTAATAGAAAATTTAGTCAATTTGAAAAAAATTACTTCACAAGTTGATTTTTCATCCATCAGGACTCTAAAAATAGTGTTTTGAAGCCATTTTCAACGTGCAGTGGAAGCGTGCTGCGCCCATAACCCGTTGTAGAATAGCGCAGGTATGTTTTGTAATCTATTTGGAAGTTTCTTTCTCTGTTTGTGAAATAATATCAGCGTTTACCTTTTGATGCAACGTGTAATTTTCGAATGAGGAAATTTTGTACAAACGAGGCCTTATGGGAAATTTAGCATGTGACGAGGATCTCTAGCAACAAGTGATAACGAAACGAAAACGATATTTAAATAAATTTTTAACTCGCGTAATTTGATGCCACAAGAGTAATCAAATATCAATATGCATGTAAATTATGAAAGTTGTGGCCGATATTATGGATTAAGGTCGAAAACACCAAAAAATCTTTCAATTGAAAAAACTTGGAAAACAAGAGGTTAAAACAGAATTGCAACGAGACATTTTCTGTTGAAAATTAGTTTTAGAATCGACTTTCGAAGTTTTACGGTCCTTTACATGGGACACGATCAGATGAGGAACCACTAGTTTCATAATAATGGTGCGCGTTATTGTTAATATTTGCGTGAATAATAAAACTTTGCCCATTTTAAAGGTATCCATCGTATTTTTTTATTTGGACAAATTCGACTAAATTCCCCTGTCAGTCTTGAATAAATTTTGCTGGTCAAAATCAAGGATGACGATTGTTTTCATTGGGACAGCAACGCATTTCATGCATATACAGGTGTTCCATCGTTTTCATATCTACTCTACCTCCTGTCACTGTCACTCCCTACGACCCCAAGCTGACACAATGTCCCAGTAAGTCATTCATGGAGGGCACTAAAGCCATATTTCAACCTGTCAAGATACTGTTTGTGGGTGTTTTGCGGGCCCCGTTTCATTTGGCGGGCTTTCCTCCCCAATGAAGCCTTGCGGTAGTTCTCAACATTTTGGGGGTCTCTTCCCACGCAGGACCGAGAAATATGTCTTCGTCTTATTGTCCCAAGGAGCCTTGGCGGCGTGATAAGTCAAAGATGGATTACCCGACACTTTTCCTCCGGCCGCACTCCTGTCCCAGTTCCGTCAGACAATGTGGTTCCTGGGGTGCTCCAGTGCCCTCAGGCCTGTTTGTCATCAGCTTTAGTCGAGTTCAAGGATACCTTGTAGAGTAAACACGAGGCAAGTGAGGTACTTTTCAAGGCAGGACTCAACTCTTATGAATAAGGAATTCTTTGTTTCTACAAGGAAGTCCGCTCGCTTCCCTCACTCATCCAAGTGGATGAATATATCACAGGATTCGCAAACCCAAGTGGTCATGATTTGCAGTCTCATTACTTACACTAAAGTAGATAGGTACGAAATTCTTAACCCTCTAATGGTTCAAGGAAAAAAATCTCTATAACTTCACCCTGGTTTTTTGGTTGATTTCAACTTCAGCTATTTAAAAAAATATATATATGCTCCGAGTCTACCAAGGTAACGAAAGCTTTGTTTTCACTTTTCAAGGTTAAAAAAAATGTTCTACAAAATCAAAATTTCCACTCGCGTTTCATGTTTCAGACCTTCCTGAACAATTTCGGTTCCGTGTCTGTCTATCTGTGCGTCTGCCATGAAATCCTTGTAACGGGCATAACTATACAGTGTTAAGGTCCGATTTCGATGAAAATTTCAGGGATCATACGGATTGGGACGTAGATAGTACCCTATGAAAATCATTGCTCCCGGACTGATAGTACCCACTGCGCATGCGCAAACGTGAATTACTTGTAACAGCCATAACTTCTACATTTCTCATCCGATTTCGACGAAATTTTGAAGGTTCATGCAGATGGTTCCCTACGAGGGCATTACAATACACTTGGAAATTGGTGTTTTGAGAATAACTACTATGCATCGGATCATCTATTCAATTGGGTTATGAATACGAGAAGATGTGAGCCACACCCACTTGTCAGACGTTTTTATCCTAATAGGACGAATTTTTTGGGAACTAAAATATTGATTTATGAACTCAGGATATTGGCACGACATTCCTTTCCTCGCAAACGAGAATTACCCCTGCGATGGGACCAGTTGTGTTGTGATATAATCTAGATTCCGGCCCAGAATGTAGGTAGACTATCCTCGATTCAACTTGCTTCAATAATATTCTCGGAGAGGAGGAAAAAACGAGTCAATTCGTTTAGAAAACCCTCCCCATTATAAGAAGTTAGTAACCGCAAGAGGTGAGACCGCTGCTCGGTTGCATTCAGCTACTGTTTCCTGAACATTTCACCTTTTCATAGTTAATGAGTATTTTCCTGATACCCGAGGAGGGAAGGGGCCCCCAGGTGGCCCATTTATTAATGCAGAGTTCCGGCTGGGAGACCGATCGGTTGGCGCTCCAGCCGACAAAGACACGCTTTCCTTGGAACCCATCTCCGAAAAGAACTTGTGTAAGTATGTTGTACTAAGACGTTGTTTTAATTCAAAATGAAATGAAGAACTTTTTTTTTGTAGTAAAATATGTGTAAGTTCCTCCTGGCTTCTAAAAAGAGCCAGTTTCACCATTTTCTAGCTCAAAAGCCAAGAATTGTTGATGATTGACTTCCACTGCTTTCGCCCCAACGATCAACAATATTATGTTCGGTAACTAAGAAAATGGAGTGTTTTCCAACCTTGTCCCCAAATCTACTACTGAGTGATGATCATGACAAATGTACGCGCTAAAAGTAGGCAATTGGAAATCAAAATAGTTAACTTTCGAAATGGAGGACTTCGAGAAGTGGATGTTGTTGTGGGAAGAAGAAGATATCGTCAGTACCTATAGAATGTATAGGTACTGACGATATCTTCTTCCCACAATATCTGATATTGAGGGAGTCACACTCTCATCACGGTAATCTATGAAACCTTTCTTGAGGAACGGCTCATGCAGTAAAACTTAAGTTATGTAGTAACGACGAATCTGTGGAAACCGGAGATGGTGGAGATGTAGGATATCAGGAGAAGCTGGTAATATTATGCAAGGAGATAGGAAGAACCAAACCAATACAGCTGTTTCTTTATGAGCTCAACGACGATTCAAAGTAAAAATTTGGATTAAAACAGGCAGAATAAAAAGAAGTTAAACTTCGTTTTATGACTTGATTTTAAAAAAGTTTTATCTCTAAAAGATAAATTGGGTTTACACTGAATAGCTTGAAAATTTAACGCTCTTTCCAACGATATCCTCAAATTTGAATTTTCTTGGTAAATAACTGGAGTTGTAGCAGCTTTTATGACATGGAAAAATATTAAAATTGAAAAAATTCGGAAAACAAGGGGTTTAAACAGAATTGTTATAAGAAATTTTTGTTGCAAATACTTTATAAAATCGACCCTAGGAGTTTTCCCGAGCTGTAGGGTGGACTTCCTGCATATGTGAACATTCACACTCTTTGAGCACAAGAATTTTAAATAAAAAATTGTCTCACGTATCTTGTTGAGTACAAAAGCTATTCGCTAAAGCTATTCGGTGCTTCTCAATGAGACATTCATATTTGATTTCTAGAGTCTGTTGCACTCATTAACCCGTCGACAAAATATGAGACTGCAAGGTGAGCAATTTGCAGCTGAAATGGCAGTGAGACACTTCATCATTCATCGCTTCGCTTAGCAATTCGATTCTGTCTTCGTTTCGCTTGGTGTCCCACCTCAACTACAGTGTGAACGAGCCGCAGTGACTGCCACTTGCATCGTCCACTGTTTCAATGTTCACTTACAAATTCCTTCTCTGGGTTGTTCGCCCTTCAACAGTACCGTTGTAAGTCTGCCGACTTCGATGTTGTATTCAAATTTTTCCACAACACTATTCACTGATTCAGAATGCGAATTCTCCGGGAAGTTTATTAGGCCGAACTGCTAGTAGTCTTCTAATCTGAAGATCTTCTTAAAACACATTGACACCTGAGAGCACAAAAGGGCAATCTGATTTTGAAATACCGTTTTTAAAACTCCAATGGCTATTGTGACGCCCCTGGTCACGATAAAATTATGTCATGATTATTTTTTCGTTGCAAAGATGAATCTATCTGGAATTTAATTCTAACAAGTTTGTGATTCGTCAGTGGAGAGGGAACTACGAAGAAAAGAAAGACGGGAAAGAGAGTTGGCTCTTTGAGGTCGACTTGACCTCGAAATGTGCCAGTTTGTTCTTCAAAACTCCCCTCGCAAAATCGCAAGGCCAAGCTGCTAATTTCTATTGACGGTGGTAGAGACTACGATATTTAAAAAATTGTTAATGTTGTATATGATTTTCCGTCTTATAAACATCAAACAACGTCAAAAGAGTTCAAATTCGTCATCCAACTGCACGTGGGTCCCTAAGAACATTACAGCTCGTGCAGATTGACCCTAATGTATATTTTCTGGAGTTGGCTGTAATGTATATTTTCTGGAGAACTTGGCTCAGTTCATTTGGACTTCGAACGCATTTTCAGTAAGCCCTTAGCCTAAAAAATGCAGCCCAAATGGCCCTTTCTGCCCTCCGATGCCTTGTACTACCAGTTCAAGTGTTGATAAACTTGATGTACATACTCGTAGATATAATAAGAAGCTGAATGAGTTGGGTTTACACCAAGTAGCACAAAAATGGATGAATGAGCTTTTATAAAATTGTCTTGAAACACATCACTTTCCAAGAAGTTCAAAAGAATACCAAACGTGTTCACACTTCGTTAATTTCTTCCGATTTGTGATCTAAACTAGTAATAACCTCCACAAACATTCACAACTGATCACTGATACAAAACAATATTAGGTAGTCGCCAACATTATTCGGGAACTTGGTTGTCACGGAGTTGGCGCAGAACTCGACGGACCTCAAATTTGGCCACAAAATAGCGCTTATGAATATGTATATAAGTACCTACTGAGAAGTTTCAGAATGAGCAAGATTGTAAAAAAAGAAGATTCCTCTTCTTCATCTTCTAGGAGGAGTCATTGAGTGATAGAGGAGAATCATTTTGTGGACATTATTTTCATCCGGTGTCTAAAATCATAAAGACTTTAAACTTAAACTTGCGAAAGATATTTTGTTGAAATGAAAGAAATAATATGCTCATGCAATATTCATACTGGTTTCGACGTTCACGCGTGCTGTAATCTACAAAATATGTTTTATGAATTGCAATAATACTTGGGTAGGTATATAACTAATTTTTGTAGGAACTCAACCATTTCGAATCTCCACTCCCACAGTTGATGGAGTTCCAAAACCAAGCTTTGATCATCTTTATGAAGTTCCTATTACAATCAGTGTAAAGAGTATACAAAGGCTGAAATTTTGAATATCAGTCACGGAGCATACATCTGTCATGGAGCTGACATTTGCTCACAAAATTCCTATGCGAATACTTATGTAATTTTTTTATTTTTTGAAGCAAGTTTCAAGATTTCAACGTTTAGTTTTTTATAGCATACCTACTAGCCGGTCCCCCGACAACTCGCTGATCACACTTGGCAATAGTGGGACGAACAGTACAATGATTTTGACATTTTTCAAAGAATTGCCCCCCTCTATCATCCCACTCCCGCTGTTATAATTTGGTAGTTAGAAAGTGATGTAGGTAAATAAAAATGGTTTTCCGTGTGTTGACGCACATGTAGACTGGGTGCTAACTGATTACATCACAACAAATACTTGAATTGCTTCATGCAAAAAGGATTCACATGGTTGTGTTTTTTACGTTTTTCATATTGGTTTCACCGATTTATGTAGGATGGGACCTTCTCCAGGCACTGCTTCAACTAGAAATTTGAGGATGCATTCTTCTTTTTATGCATATTTATGGTTTATGGCCCCTTCCTGCATGAACTCCTAAACCTCATCGTGAGAGGCTTCTCCCTGCTTTGTGAACCTGCTGATGACTTTGTTTTCAATCTATTCTGATCGTAAACCTTTTTTTCGTTTCATAAGAAGATTTTGATTGTCGTTTATGCGTTATTTGGACTGATTCGCGCAGAAAGGGACTTTATTGACCAACTGAACACACAATGAAATAACCCAAAATTTCACAGAGAAATCAACTGTTTTTTTTCTCGATTATACCTCAAACGGTTAGGTTAGCGATTCCTTTTCCTGTCCATCAAATCCGTGATTCCCTTAATCGTTCCTTCTATTAAACCAATAAAGGCTGATTGTTTTCCCAGGTTGTCAGTTTTCATGATCTGAGAAATACATGGGTTAGTAGTATATAAAAATCTATAAATAAATAGATAAAGTCTATGAATTGTTGCCTAAAACAAAGCCCTATCAAACGTGGCTGGCAATGCTGACATATTTGATGATTCATAGCCACGAAGATAGATTGCCAAGCCGATGAAAGACTTTTGATTCCGCCAAAATTACAGGCACGACGCCAAAACAGACATCGAATCTCTTTCGGTATCACTTTGATGTCCAACGACAGCCCGAAGAAGAAGAAAAAAACACAATAAGACGGTACGGTAGTTTTTTGTTTGCGTTACATTAGTACCTCCAAGCCTTCTGTCATGCGAGAGACCCCCTAAGAGAAATAACGAGCCTACCGAAATACTAAATGACACGTTAGGGGATCGTCCCAGGAGGTAATGACACAGAAATCGGAAAACGCACCTCCCTCTCTTTGAGAAGTCTGCTGTCCGCCGTAAGGGCGAATGGTGGCACTCACCAACCCAACGACACAGCTGACGAAGAAGGGGTGGACCCCTGGACCACCGTCGCTACTGACCTTTTATAAATTGGTTATTACAAATTGCAGGGCGGTAAAAACAAACGTTGCGGTTTTAGATCTTTTCTTCTCCTTTGATTCATTTTCGGTTGAGGTCTTTTTCCGTTTCGACCTCTTCCCCCATCATCGTCGAGTTCGTCTTTTTGGGGGACTTCGGCCCTCTCGTCTGGAGAAGACTATTTACACGCGGCATTATACTGACTGAGGACTTTTAGAGGTCCCATTCCCCTGTTACCCTTCCGAATGGCCTTGTCATAACGAGGCAAGTCTCACTAACTTGACGTTTAGTGTTCCCTTGTTGGTCTCTCAAACTCACTATAGATTTTAGTCTCGAGAATCTAACAGGAGACATCTCAAGTTTTAGAATGTGAGGAATAGTAAGAAAAGGCTATTCGCTTACAACATCGATCTTGTGAGTGGTGCATGTAAGAATCCTGCATCTCCAGCAGAACTAAAGGCAGAGTTCTTGGAGTCTATGCAGCTGCGATTCTCTTCCTCAGACTGGCTGCATGTTTACATGGATAGGTCTGCGGATGGAGCTCTCAATAGGGAGCTCAAATAGGGAGCAGGAGTCCTCTAAAAATATTTGAGTTGAATGAGCCAGTTGGAACAATAGCCTCAAAGTTCGATAGCAAAGTAGCTGCAGTATTGATGGTCTTGAGTGAAGTACAAAGAAAAAGACTGCAGCAGATCGTTATATTTGTCGTCGCCCAGGCTGCAATACTTGCACTGGGCTCAGATGCAATCCCTTCGGAAGCTTTACATAAAACCGAAGAAGATTGGAATATTCTAGGGTTTGAAAGGAATAGAAGAAGCAGACCTGCTATCAAAAACAGGTAACTAGTAAGCTCAGCCAGATTCATCACAGTTACTGCACAATTCGAAAGGAAAAATAGCAGCCTTCATACCAAGGAGAGATTGGTGGCTAAGAGTACTGAATGACTGAGGGTGCTTCACTGCAGACGATGGCCGAATTCCACGGCAAATGTTAGTGGCCTGTTTCAGGATGCTGCCTCCAAAAACATTTAAATAGATTGAGGATTTTCTCTATTAAGTAGCCTGGGAATAATGGACGCCTGGCACCTCACGGAGTGCACGGCATCGGATAGGGTTGGTGGGTCCACATCAGAGGTACTGGACAGCAAGACGACTAATGCAGTCAAAGACATGCGTAGAATTAAAACACCCGTCTCCAAAGAACACGACTTTTCCACTAATAGTACCCACCAACTAAAATTATGGCGCAAGGTATCTACGAGCAATCATCATCATCTGAGAATTGAGTCCTCATACTCATTACGGAACGAAAATTTGTTCTTTGTTGCTAAAGAAGCACAACCGAAGTAGCATTACAAAGTATACTCATATTGGAGGAATCCTCTTGTTTCTTTGGTTTTTATTCGTGAGCTTTATCTTCGTTACACAGGATAAGTCTCTCGAATGTGTCATTTTAGTTTTTTAATTTTATCGTTCCGAACAGTTTTTGGTCAAACTATGACTCATTTTTACAATTTTCAATTGGGCGAGTTTTAGTGATGAATAAGCATGATAGTAGGCGTCTTGCCGAAAACCCGATTTTCTTTCATAGATTGTTAGGATTTTAGGATATTTCTCTTTTAGAATTTTCAATCGGGGTGATTGAAAAACATGTGTCCAAATTATGCTCAACAATATTTGAGAATTTGAGCCAATTTTCTGCCATCTTCTTGACAGTGGCACTATTTTAGGTGAACGTAGTAAGTTGCATTATAGCATGTAATGCTTAGTGCTACAAGAAGCAGCCTTGAGTCAGTACATATTCTGGATAGCTTTTTACCTTGGAGTATCTTGGTTGATGTACAAATTACGAGTAGGTATTGTGTTTTAAGTTCACTTATGCAGTAGATAATCAAGTCTTGTTGATGAGAAGCTGCAGAAAAATTCGGAGATTTCATATAAAGGAGTGATTTATAGGATATTGTTCCCATACTGATGTTGACGGAGAACTTCGCATTATAAAAGATTGGAAAACCATTCTTCTCAACCCTCAATCCTACACACTCCCTTTCTGAGTTGCATCCATATAGCCAATTTTCCTCCTTGCCTTTTCTGTAATTGACTATTGATTTACGATTGTCGGTATTTCACTGCACCGCATCAGCAGCCGCAGAGGTTTTATGTCGATGTCGTCCACTGCTTGCGTAGGTACATTATTGAAAAATATCCACCATCCCTTATCCCCCGAAAATTGCACTAATCAATCATACGATTGATCTTTACTCATGTCTGTGATTTGTAACAGAACGCAATGTAATTCGTTCCACCCAATTGGTCAGCTTCAGTATCAGTTGCAGAACAAAATTGGCGTTTTCGTGAAAAGCAGGACCGAACATAACAATTTCAAATAATTCTAAAACTCCTATCAACCTCAACTCAACACAATCTGAATAATCTTACGAGGAACATTACCATCACAGTATTCATGATGTTTACCCTCATTTGAGGCAATATGTCCGAATTTTATACGTTTTGGACTAATGTAGGCAAGTGCGTACGTATGTGAATGTATGGCCAGGATTGCAGCAATATTAGGATCATGGTAGAAAGTTCAGTTTAGTACTTAGCATCCTTGAATCCACAAAATGAATGCTTATAATCCAAAACCAAACTATTCGAAATTCAAATGAGCTGGTTGAAACTACAGCCCCCAATTGTACTATGAGTAAACGACAAAAATAAGTCAACTACACTTGGCCAGCTGAGCTCTAGGGATTTTTCCGGTCCTGTTCCTCTTACTAAGAAGAATTTTGACATTATATTTATAAGCTCTTTGACATAATTATAAGCTTTTCTGGGAGGAAATCGAACGGTGGGCAAATATTCAGCTGATTCAGCTTCAAGGCCGTTTTCGTTCCTGTTTCTCTCTAGGTCCTTTGAGGTGTCTGGAAACTGTAGGAATCCGACCTTTAAATGCCTTTTTGCGACGTCTGACATCGAATGGTGGGGTCCCGATGAGCATAGCCCCTTTTCCCCCCTGATACGGGAATATTTTGGACGTTTTTTGGCATACATGTACATTCCGCAAATTTGGAGTTCGATAGAGTCTATTTGAGCCTAATGAGATCCGTCTCGCTCATGATCAGCAGTGAGCTCTGATGCTGTTTCGCCTTCCTACGGTACGGTACGTGTATGTCGCATACAACTACAGAACGTTGTATTTCCAGAACAATGGGCGTTGTTTATGCACAAAAATATAACGGCTGAGGACGTTGATTAAAAAATTTGAAAATGAGTTTAATTTTGGTAATTGTTTGTCAGCTTTGATTACTTTCATCCCACCTCTACCCCTCAGGAGAACACCTTTCAAAAATCTTTCTTCCTGGAGGTTTACATTGAAATAAAAAGGTGAATGAGTCGGAGCAATTATTTCAAAAAATATATTTTATGACGATTGCAAAGGAGAGGGGTGCGGGAGGGCAAGAAGAAACGTCGGGGTCGTAAAACGGGTGTGTGTTTTGGGACCCTCAGAGCTGCGTGAGGGCGCCTAATTGTTGTGACGGACTTGGGAAGGGGTAATGACAGGCCGGCCACCACCACCTTGTTTACCGGCGAGCATGAATATTAGTTTTTTTGAAGTAACAAGTTAATTGTGTGAGGGAGTTGGAGGTGGGGGAAATAAGTCCTTTCTAATGGTCAGTTCAAGTCTGTAGTACGGGCTGAAAGGCAATCTGTCTAGAATCATGTGGACTATCAAACTTAATATCAAGTAATTCATGGAGTCTAGTGGACGTTATTTTAGATAGAAAATAGAAAAGTACCAACCAGTATGCTGCAATGTAGCATAATATGCTAATATGACATATTATGTCATATCATTATCTCCACTACAGCATCTGTGGTATTACGTTGAGCAGGATTCTTGTAGGGGGTTCGAGACAACATAGTTTGCAACCCAAAAACTGAACAGCTTTCCGAAATCCATCATCAACGATACCCAACACCAAAATTTGTTGGTTTCAAGGCATCGAAAAATCCTAAAATCGAATAAAAAATTTTCCGTCCGTCCGCTGTACGCCGTCCACCGTACGCGGCACTTTTCTTAGCAACCCTGGACCGATTTGGTTAAAATTTGATATGTAGACTCCACTTGGGGTCTAGTTGTGCCGCGAAGCTTTTGGTTGATGTCAATCACTTCTAAGGGATGACAATTAAGGGCTGAAATTTTCAAGAGTGCCCTAGCTCGAAAACTCTCGAAATAAAGGTAATGTTTTTTCACAAATTTAAAATAGTATAGAATATTTAAAAAATTTCGAGACCGCCCGGAGCTTTGTAGGACAAACCGCTCACTCCCTACGAGTATTTGAAAGTCTTCGTTCGATAAAACAGAACCACGAGTGTGAATCACCAAAGATCTCTAATCTCCGTTGAAATGTTAGCTATTCAAAATGCGGTCGTTGTTCGTTTCTTCGAGCTGTATTCAGTTATGCTTCCTTAGCAACCAGTAATCAAATTTCCATATGAAGCTCTTCTTCTTCTCTCGAATATTTCTTCGAATCGAGTGTGAAGCGTTAGGTTCTTTCTAATAAACTTGATTGTGAAGGTGTGAAGGCAGTATGGTGTGGTAGGTAGTAGGTACCTCTGGTTGATGGGTAAAAACAAAAAATAAATAAATAGTGACAATGGCAAAGCTGTGATCTTAGCAGATGAGTGATCTATACAGGAAAATAATAAACTTTTGTGAAGTAATTTGCAGCATTTTTGGAAAATGACCGAAAAACCTACCAGGCGACCGCTCGAGGGGGTATCTTAGGTCTTGGAAATGGAGGTGAACCCCGCTTCACTCAAGTGGTTGAGGCAATAAGTAGCCATGAGCTAAATCATCAGATCGAATTTTGATCATCCCTGAATTTTGAAGACAGTTGATGACGTCCGCGACGCCAGGAATAGCATTTAAACAAAACTCTCTGTTCAATTTCTCCCTTGCGAGGGAAAAACATTAAATCATGTTTAATGTTTTTCCCTCGCAAGGGAGAAATTAGATTGCCGATCACTCAGCTGATCAGTGACCACTCAGGCGCCTTCAGCATTCTCCATTGACCCTGCTTCTCAAATTTCAGCTTCCTGCGTTCAACAGGAGGGAAAATGGCCTTGGAGCTCACTCAGCTGATCAGTGACCATCTTGGTACAACTAGACCCCAAATGGAGCCGATATAACGTGGTAACTAAGAAAAAAAACGTTGCAGATTTGCGTGTCGGAATTCACAGAACGACCCCCAGCCCTAAAACATTAAACATGTTAAAATTCATCCTGAAATGGTTATATACTTTTTTTTAGTACCTGGCTCCCTAGCACCAAGGTGATACTACTATTTGTCACCTAAGTGTCCTATATACGGGGTGTCTACAAATTAGATCTCATTCCTTCAAGGGGTCGATTCTACAACCAATTTACACCAAAAAATGCAATTTTTTTAAAGGATACTTTTCCGAGTTTTTCAATTTTAAAGTTGTTTTTCTCGTGATTTTGACCTTGTTTAAGTAAGTAAAAGTAAGTGAAGTAAACCACCATTTCAGGTTGGATATTCGTCCTACTGCCATTCCTGGCAGATTTTGACCTTATGTCATTAAATTTGTAATAGCTCCTTTAATTTTCTGTAATAATTGCAATTTGAGGATACCGTTGGAAAGAGCATTAAATTTTCTATGTTCCTGATACCAAATAAAATTTTTTCAGTTGAATTTTACAGGGAATTAAACATCCTTAAAAGTGAACTTAGTGACTTTTCGATAACTCTCTGTTTTTCAACGCCCATAATGTCCAAATAATTCGAGATAATGAACTATTGCCGGTAAGCCTAAAAATTGCTCCAGAATCTCAGCTTCCAATGATACAATCAAAAAATTGATAGGAGATTTAATGCTCTTTCCAACGGTATCCTAAAATTGTAATTATCAAAGCAAATTAAAGGAGTTATTACCAATTTAACGACATAAGGTCAAAAACACAAGAAAAAAAATTAAAAATTGAAATAACACGGAAAAGAAACCTATTAAAAAATTGAGACATTTTTGTTGGAAATTAGTTGCAGAATCGACCCCTTGAAGGAAGGACCTGTTTAGTAGACACCCTGTATGAATAATACATCCAAATCTAGAGGTTTATAAATTGGTTATATCTATTATCCGAATGTCAAAGCTTAATTTGTATTCAACGACACAGAACTCAACCTCTGCAAATGCATATTTTTCAACAGCAGATCCCAACAAAATTTCTCAATCAGCATAAAAGATCGTTGATGTAACGCCTACCACTTAATTGACCCTTACATCAAATATCAGTAGCAAAATTCGTCTTCTTCAGGTTGTTAAGGTTGGCGATCATCTTGGAAAGGCGATTCTGCCATATTATAACTACAGCTCAACTGCTTCACGGATTCCTGTTCAAATCCCAACGTTAAACGACTATGATGCTCATTTGCTTCTACTCCCATTCTTCCTGTTATCATCTCAGAAGTTATATGCCTGTATGCTAGCCTGCAGAAGGAGCCTTGCACAACAGGCGCACTCATCACTATCAATCGACATGGATGGACTCCACCTTTTCTTACAGACATCATCTACATCATACGTTGGAAATACGCATGCCATTTACATGTGAATAGTGTTTACCATCCTCGGAGCACAAACTCGAGGTATAAACTAAACATTGACGCCGATTGAGCTCCTAAATGTCACTTTTGATTTCTTCGATTTTGATGGGGTTCTCGTCCCATTCCGATCGAATTCAGCTAGGTAGGTGAAGCTTTGGCGGTTTTCCAATTATTGTGCAAAAAAGATTTCTCCTCTTATCGCAATCTAATATTACCTCCTGGGACAGAGGGCGCCTCCGTTTCCTCTGACGAAAGGCGTTCTTGTGATTTATTCTTCGCGTCCGAAATAGACGAGAAAACTCACAGTATCGTGAGGTGTGTGTGGGAAACTATAGTTTCTCGATGACGAATGAACTTCCGAAACTTTTCCCGCATCCTATCGAATAAACACTTTCGGCTTCAAACCTTAAACCTCAAACATCGAAGAAAATGCTGCGGGAATCCCAGCACATCCCACGTCGATTACGAACGATCTATTTCTTACTTCTTTCTGAGAAGAAACTCTTATTAATTTTGAAAATTTTCCTCAGCGTAGGTGGATTATTGGAGCACATTTGGTGAGCACGGAAAAGAGGGAATAAAAGGAATATTTAATAAGCCTACAGCTTCGCTCATGACCATAGAATTTACCATAGACAGCCAACAACGGAATCGAAATTGCCCTAAAACCTCTGAAATTCTAAAAGCGAATCGAAAATCTGACTTTAAAAAATTTTAATTCGGTAATGAGATTATTTTTGGATTTCTTAACTCATCATCGGTCTACAAACTCCTCCACATTATCTGAAAATTTCTCAATAACCAATCTCAGATAAATTCAATGAAACTATCATAATAATGATAAACTATCATAATCATATTATGATTATGTCACTCGTTCGTCCATGAGTTTTCATGAGTGTTCCCGAATCGATAAAGTCACATCAATTTATTCATAGATCTTATAATTATACCAGCTGATAGACAATGTCCACCTAACTTAGGGGAGGTTTTTCAAAATTTAATACCAGGAATATACACCATTTTGAAATAAAAAGTTTTTATTGGTTTAGGGTGTCTAGCACTTTGAAATGCGGGTAGAGGTATAAATGTCTTTGAAGAGGCGGTTTGATTATTTCAAAGAAGTAGTCCAATGATTGTTGGTGGTAGAGGAGGATGAGAATATCAGCCCACTGCGATGGAACCGCCACCAGCCTCCCCGAACCAAGACCACCTAGTAGTCGATTAGCCGACCTCATCAGTCATTTTTACCTTTAAATATTTTGAATCCATTACCACTCAACTAGGAGTTCATAAGTCTTCCCTACCGGTGCCTTCTTATCAATCAAAACTCCCTCAGATAGAGATCCAAGAGAGGGTGGGTCCGGGCGTTCACCAGCCCCGAAAAAAAACAGGTGGAAAAAAGCTCCAGTAGCTGACCACTTTCATTTCGAATCGGACGAACAAGCCTATGAAAGGTGCTGATGACGGTGGATACTCCGTCAGCCTACAAATCAACTCATATTTAGCGTTCATCGGATACTTCCAATTCTTATCAAATTTGTGCAAACACTCCGCCAAATGGGTGTGGAACTCAATTTTGTCATTTCCATATCAGGATTGAGTAGATTATCCTTTGCTCAGAGGGTGAAATAAGTCTCATTCTGACATTGTCTTGGGCGCGCTACCCATTCCTTAACCCTAATTGGACCATGGTGTCACCTGTGTCACTGAAAACATCTCAGGAACTCCCCAGCTGTCCCAAGGTGTCACCAGAGCAACCAAAATTAAATTGGGATTTAAAAATAATCGACAGAGATTAATTTTTTGAACCATTTTTTGTGAGTTATTAAAAGTCAAAAAATGATGCAATGACGAAACTTTTGAAATTTTTGTCATCGATTTTTTTTGGGAATTTTTGTCATAAACTCCATTTTGAGACTTCCAATTGCCCAAAAACAATTCTGCTGTTCACTAAATTTAAAATTGCAATTTAATTTTAGTTACTCTAGTGACACTTTGGGACAGCTGTGGAGTTCCTGAGATGTTTTCGGGGACACTAGTGACACCATGGTCCAATTAGGGTTAGTTCTCAACCGATTTCCGAGCTGTTTGTTGTTGTTTTTCGACACATACAACTTTCCAGTAGCACATTACTTCATCACAGTATCGAAATTTGCCTCGAGAGGAGGCGAGTGGGGGACCACATTCACAAAATACTCAATTTTTTTTTTTTTTTTTTAAGTAAGCTTTGAAATTAAGGGAACATCACTTACATTCGGTAAAGAACGAACTAAGTATACTTTGTGCCACCGTGGGTCTTATCAGTGGTGCCTCCATAGAGCGTATTTAGAGAGTATTTCGTGGGTTTTTGGCTTGAATACAGATGTGATCTTCTACGTCCTACCTACCAAAACTAACAAATGAAAGCTCAATGTTACGACGTATAAACGTGGTGGTGCCAGACTGGCACCATTTGAAGAGGGGGGGGGGGGGGGGGCACTCGAATTTGCTTGTTAGGTATCGTAGAGCACGGATTTTAAACTGCTGTTAAAAATCTAGGTCGCATGCCGCTATGAATAATGTTATAGTGACTAAGGGTATTTTCAACTCAAAATACGAACTAAACTACATCAACCCTAATTGGACCAAGACGTCACCTGTGTCACCGAAAACACCATAGGATTTCTACAGCTGTCCCAAGGTGTCGCCAGACTAACTATATTAAATTGATATGTTGTGGTTTTGGATGTTTTCTTTTTTTAAAAAAAAGTGGGGGTTTTTTGACAATAAAAGTCCTTTGTCGTTTCCAATCACTTTTCTGCTTGGAGAGCTTTCGACAATCCTCTGGTTGTCATTTTCACATGAGTACTGGCACTAGTAGCCACTACTGCTGATAACTAACAAAAAATTATCGAAAGCTCTCCTGGAATTACAGTAATAGGAAAGGACATAGAACTTTTATTGTCAAAAACCCCCTCTTAGATATAAATGACAGACCTGAATGTTTTAAACCGTTTTTTTATGTTATTAAAAGTCGAAAAATTATGTAACAAAATTTGAAAATTTTTTCATCAAGTTTTTAGTAAATTTTTGTTAACTTTATTTTGGCTCTCTCAACAGCCCACAAAAAATTCTGAGGTCCATTAAATTTTAAATTGCAATTTAATTTTGTTGCTCTTTTGACACTTTGGGACTGCTGTGGAGTTCCTGAGATGTTTTTGGTGACACTAGTGACACCATGGTCCAGTTATGGTTAAGTGAAGCTGTTTTGTGCAGTAGAAAGGTAATTAAAAATGTATGTTTTATTGCTTACTGGTTGAAATTGAACTAATCCTTACCCCATGGGACGTCCCCTAGAATGCATGCAATACTAAACAATATGTTTTGTGTCCAAACATACAATTCTTATTCTTTTTATCACGATTTAATTCTCTGCTAGCGGTCAAGGAATTTTTCGAGACACTTTTTTTGCCTCAAAAAATGCAACGCGGATACCAGTAAACGGAAAGCTACATATCGGTAGCTGTGAAGTAGAGTTCTCTAGAATTCTGCGATATACTACGTGCGATCGGGTTTTTTTTTAGAGATAAAATTCTGTTTTGTCATAGAAAAAGTAAATAGGTAGGCATATATGGACATATCCATGATCTATTGTTTTTCCCTCTAAGGGAGAAATTGATATTTTGCCACAATACCATAAAAGAGAATCATAGTAAAATATTGTTTTTTTTTTTTTTGTAAAATTCATTATCTCTTCCTTTTGAGATATCCAAAAAGATACTTCCAGTTTTCTTCGAATTAAGAAAAACCTCTCTCAAAACGAGTCATTCTTTGCCTTTTAATTTGCCAAAAAATACATCGATGTTTTCAAATAATAAATCCAAATTAAATTTTGTGGTGGAAAATTAAGGGTTAATAAAACTTTTGCAGAAAGTTTCTGTGTATGATTCCCAAACTCTAGTCTTATGTTGATTGAATTTTCCTTCAAAACAGTTTCCTGCAAGATTTTCATTCGCACATCAGTGGTTCCAATAATTCTACTCATAGCATCCTCTTGGCTTCTGTCCTGATTGACACGAGAAAAAAGTGAAACGAGGGACCACCATGAGGGCTGAAATAGGTGGAGGGCAGAACCCCACTCAAAATCTCATACAAGAGCGATCCTGAGGAGTGGGGGTTGAGAAAAAATTGAGTTGAAGGAAAGATAAATTATTGAGTAAATGGTAGAAAAGTGATGTGGAAGGCGTAATGCTCAGGTTTTTAGGGCTCCTTTTCGGACCTCTGTCGGAATGGAAGTAGCCGTGTTGAGGAATGCTTTGAGAAGAGATAATAATAAGGTGTACCCCCTCCCTCCCCCAGTCCAGAGCCCATCTAATGGGACAGAACAGCGGGGAGACACCATCATCCACCCACCTGGTACAATTGTCACGACCTTAACTTCCGACAAAGGTAGAGAAAAGCTTCCCTTCCCTTGAAAAGATGGGAACTCAGGGAGGGAGGAAGGTTCCGAAAAAAAAAAATATTGAGAACTCTGGGAACCTCGAGATGCATGTTTCTTTTCCATTGGAGGTCTAGGAGGCAGATACGTGGGGATTTAAAGGGGGGTTGGGGGTTGTCCCAGTGGAAACGGGAACTTTCAAGTAACCTTTAATATCCTTGTTCTCTATCGTACAAGCAGTATCCACTGCTTATGTAGGAAAACATGATACCCTTTCAAAAAGATGAGTCTACTAAGTTAGTGTGGCTGTTTAGATAGATAGCTAGATAAATAGATTTATTAGGCGGAGTAAAAAACAGTTTGTGCAGTTCAACAACGGAAAACGCTGCAAATTATTACACAAAGGTTTATTTTTTTCTATACAGGGTGTGAGCCTAACTGGTCTTCCATACGGTACCAGTCGATTCTATAACTAATTTGCAACAAAAAATGTTTTTTGTTTCAACTTTAAACTTTTTTTCGTGATTTTGACCTTATTTCACTAAATCGGTCATAACTTCTTTAATTAGCTGTGTAAATTACAATTTGAGGATACCGTTGGAAAGAGCAGCGAATTTCCTATCGGATAAACGCCTCAACTTTTTTTTGAGTCAAGGTTTGAGACATGAAAGTTCTCTGAAAAGAGAATTTTACGTAAGTTTGGAAACCTCGCATTTTTTCAATCGCAAAGTGAATTACAAGAACCCATATTTTTTCAAGATTGAAGAACAGTAAAAACTGCGCCAGAATCTCAGCTTTCCAATGGTATAGTCAACAAATATTTTACAACCGAATAGGGGAGAAATTTGTGTTTGAACGCGGAAAAACGTGCATTTTTTCAACGAAATCAGCCCGAAGATCTGAGGGGTCGGACGATGGGAATATATGGGTCGGCGCCGCAGTAGACCGGAAGCCTCCGGAAACCAGAGCGCTGATTTCGTTGAAAAAATGCACGTTTTTCCGCGTTCAAACACCAATTTTCCCCCTAAATTCGGTTGTAAAATATTTTTTAATTATACCATTGGAAAGCTGAGATTTTGGCGCAGTTTTTACAGTTCTTGCATCTTGAACAAATATTGGTTCTCGTAGTTCAATTTACGATTGAAAAAATGCAAGGTTTCCAAAATTACGTAAAAATGTTCTTTTTAGAGGACGTTTTCATGTCTCAAACCTTGATTCAAAAAAAGTTAGGGCGTCTATCCGATAGGAAATTTAATGCTGTTTCCAACGGTATCCTCAAATTGTAATTTACACAGCTAATTAAAGAAGTTATGACCGATTTAATGACATAAGGTAAAAATCACGAAAAAAAAGTTTAAAGTTAAAATAACTCGAAAACGAAGGGTTAAGAAAAAAATGTCTATGAGGCATTTTTTGTTGCATATTAGTTATAGAATTGACTGGTACCGTATGCCAGACCAGTTACGCTTACACACTGTATAGATCACTCGTCTGCAAAGAACAAGGCTTTGCCATTGTTACCACCGACCAACATGAAGAACAACATCGATCGCATTTCGGTCAGCTAAAATTTGAACGGAGATTAGGCCTATTTCGCGATTCACACTCGTGTTTCTCATTCAAGTTTTTTGACCCTTAATTCTCGTTGGGAATGAACGGTTTGTCTTATAGAACTCCGCCTGGTCTCTAAAAATTCAATGCTATCTTGAATTGATGAAAAAACATTACATTTATATTAAAATTTTTCGAGTTAGGGCGTTTTCAAATTTTCAACCCTTAGAAGTGACCTACATCAACCAAAAGCTTCGGGGCACAACTAGACCCCAAGTGGAGCCTACATACCAAATTTCATCTAAATCTGTCCATGGGAACTAAGGAAAGTGCCGCATACGGTATACGGCGGACGGACGGCCACAGAGTTGGATGTTCAGAACACTGAGGGAAGATGGGGCCGAGCCCAAGGTGAGCAGAGGAGGGACCAATGAGACTATGAGACTTGGGATCTAGCCCAACAAGGGGAGTTGGAGTCTGATCGACCGTGGTCTAGTCTATGGATGTCCCCGAAGTATTTGACAGGTAAAGTATTTGACGAAGCTGTTGACAGGTCACGGCAATTTTAGCGCGAAACTACACTACTCCAGGAAAGGCGATTCCCCAGCATGTCCATGTGGCTTCAGAGAAGAGACTGCTGAACACATCATAAGAGAATGTGGCCTCTATGATGAGGAGCGAAATAATTTGTGTGGCCAAAGATCGTATGGAGGGCCATCGGAGAACCTTGTTTCTGATACCAATTCCTTACAAACGACTAGAAACATTTGCAATGAAATGGCTCGCGAAAAGAGGCGAAGGAACGGAAATACAAGGAACAGTCGGATGATTCAGCGTACATCAATATCCTTGATCTACTGATTTCTGGAAAGCAGTGTTGGGCAGTAGTTAACTACGACAAGTAGTTAACTACATTTTTAACTACTAACTACTAGTAGTTAACTACATCGTGCAACTAACAACCAGTAGTTAGTAGTTACAGAGAAGTAACTACTTTTTTGCAATTACTAATTAGTAGTTAGAAAGGAGTAAGTACTAACTAACAATTGGAAAAAGTAGTTAAACATTATTAACTACTGACTACAATGTAGTTATAGTGATGTAATTAACTAAGCTGGTTAACTACTCGGTTGTTGAGTACTACTAGTACTACTCAATTGTTACCGATTTCATGATTTTCCGTGTTTTATTTACCTATTTATTTATTTATCATTATTATTTTATTTATCACTATTATTTCTTTTAATAATGTCAAGTAGGTATGTAGGTACTGCTAAACTTTGGGAGTCGTTTCTACAACTCATTCCGCCAAACTTTGGGAATGTTATTGTAGTTCCAAATACCAACTTTTACCTAAAAAACTTTTAAAAATCAGTTGTAATTTTTTTCACTTTTGAATTCTAATGACACCTCATTTCAAAGGGTTTTCAACGCTGAATACGTTGGTCAAATTAGAATTGAGTTGAGGTATCTTTATTCGTTTCAAAATATCGCTGATCATTAGGTAAGTACATATATAAATACATACGACAAAAACGTTAAAATTTGGTGTTCGACTACTTTTGACCTGAAACAAAAAATGTTGAAAAAATTTTTGGTTTTGCAGCACTTTTCAAAATTTGGAACGATCTCAATAGCTTATTTTCTTAGAAAATTCGCTAATAATGGAAAGTAATAAAAATAATTTTCAAGTTGCTAAGTTAATTTTCAACCACAACTACCCCCACAAAGTATTCTCGTTGTGTCATTATAATTATAAGATCCAGGATTTGATTCAGAATGCTCTGAAACGGATTAGTATTTTAATGTGGTCAACATTTTTGGCATGCTCGGATTCTGTAACTACATTCGGGAGAATGTAGTTAGTAGTTATAAAAACTTAGTAACTACTAACTATATTGTAGTTAGTGATTGCAAAAAATTGTAACTAATTTTTCCAACTACTAGTAGTTAAACTTTTCTAACTACTAACTAGCAATTAGAAAAAGTTGTTAAACATTATTAACTACTAACTACAAATGTAATTAGTAGTTGTAACTATTGTTGTATACAGTTGTTGTAACTATTGTTGTAAGTAGTTGTATACATCTTAACTACAGTAGTTGTAGTTAGTAGTTAGTAGTTGTGATTACAGTTTGCCCAACACTGCTGGAAAGCAACCATCCCATATAAGCTGCCACCTCCGCGAGGTCCATCCTGGGCATGGGTCCAACCCCACAGCGAACAGCAGCCATTTTCGACATAATACATGTAAATTAACATGGCCCGCTGTACCTCCTCACCAAATAAAGAATGATTGTGAAGGGCCCTTGTAGGCCTTAGACACAATCTATCAATACAGTATAGCGGACGGACGGCCAAATTTTTATTCGATTTTTGGATTCCACGTACCTTGAACGTAAACCAACAAATTTTGAGGGGAGTTAAAAAAAATTTGTTTCTTGGTCGATTCCAAAGGTTTATTATTGAAAATAATAAACAAAAACATTCAAACTGTTGAAGCAACCGCTGTTGATTCATTTTGATTAAAATTGGCTAAAATATTGCTTTTACGGAACAGTTTGTGTAAGAAAGACAGAAAAACAACAACATCAGAGACGACAAAGTTGCCACATTATCATTGGGATCAGTGACGGCCGTCATTAGGGAAACTTGGAGAGGACTTTAGTGGGGTTCGGAGTTGACGGCGCCCGAAGTTGTGGGAGTTTGGAGGAGGCCGTGGGGTTGACGACGTTGAGGTCGACAGGGTTTACACGGTCGGGGGGCGGTTTACGACGAGGGTGGTACGCGGGAGGACACAACAAGACATCTCCGCCGGGTTCACCGACCCAAAAACTAGCGGGAAGCGTTTCCCATCGATCCGATCGAAAAGGAAACGACCCCGATAGACTCGTCCCGAAAAACTTCCCGACCCCCCCTCCGCCGCGCCCGTTCGAAAGAAGAGGAGTTTGTCACCCGGAGGCGGCTCGGGAACCTTCTGGAGGGCACTAAAGACTAGGCGGGGGCGGCGCCAGGAGGCCGGGGATTCATAAACCCGTTCGGCGCCACCCCCGGGGTTATTGCTCCCGACGTTCCCAACCGCCCGAGAACCCTACGATGCAAATCTCGCAGGAATCGGCGGGACGTTCTCCCCGCCGCCGCCGCCGACGGAGGGTCCTTTCGCCGTCTCCCCGCAGAAGATATTGCCGCCCATAAACTCCGCGTCTACTCCCGCCCCCGACCTCGCCGCCCCCAGACGATAAACCCACAATTATTATCTGGCTCTTGATGTAGAAGGCTCTAACTATTGTCGCGATGATCTATCTTCATATCTATAAAGACTTTTTCCCGTCCTCAACTAACAATAATCGCCGTGTTTTTCAAGGGTAGACGAGGTGAAACCGCGTTTCTCAGGGAAAATAAAAATTTGCTGTTATTTTCGCCGAATACCGAGGAAATGCGGGTGCAATAACCCCTGACGGCCTAACGTGGTCTCCCCGTATTTATGGTTTCAGTTACTGCGAAGAAGAGAAGAAAATAGGAGAAAAAAAATTAAACGCACCTCGTCTGCAAGGTGAATGAATTGGGGATGGTCCACAATAAATTGGAGAAAGGGAGAGTGGGTCCTCATAAATAGGAGGGTGGTGATCTCCCTCATACTCTGTCTATTTCCTTCTTTCTCTCTCTTTGGTTGGGGGTTCAGCCCACCTTGGGAGTTGGATGTTCAGAACACTGAGGGAAGATGGGGCCGAGCCCAAGGTGAGCAGAGGAGAGTCAGGAGTCACCATTGAGAGTTGGCGTCTGGTCCACCAAGGGAGTAGGAGTCTAAGCCACCAATGAGACTATTGTGGTTTAACATATCTCGGAAAGTTGGGAACTAGCCCAACAAGGGGAGTTGGAGTTTAGACCACCAATGGGACTTGTGTGGTATAGTCTATCTAGGGAAGATGGGATCTAGCCCAACAAGGGGAGTTGGAGTTTAGACCACCAATGGGACTTGTGTGGTATAGTCTATCTAGGGAAGATGGGATCTAGCCCACCAAGGGGAGTTAGAATCTGGCCCATTAATGGGATTTGGAGTCTAGGCCACCAAGGGGAGTGGGGGTCTGGTCCACCAAGGGGAGTTGGGGTCTGGTCCACCAAGGGGAGTTGGGGTCTGGTCCACCAAGGGGAGTTGGGGTCTGTTCCACCAAAGGGAGTTGGGGTCTGGTCCACCAATGAGAACTGGCGTCTAGTCTACCAAGGAGGGTAGGGGTCTGGCCCACAATTGAGAACTGGCTTCTAGTCTTCCAATGGGGCTTGACGTATGAACCTCCAAGGGAAGCTGGGGTCTGGTCTACCAAGGGGAGTTAGAATCTGGCCCATTAATGGGATTTGGAGTCTAGGCCACCAATGAGAGTTGGCGTCTGGTCCACCAAGGGGAGTTGGGGTCTGGTCCACCAATGGGAGTTGGAGTCTGATCCAACATTGAGAACTGGCGTCTAGTCTTCCAATGGGGCTTGACGTATGGACCTCCAAGGGAAGCTGGGGTCTGGTCTACCAAGGGGAGTTGGGGTCTGGTCCACCAATGAGAGTTTGCGATTTAGTCTACCAAGGAGAGTTGGGGTCTGGTCTACCAAGGGGAGTTGGGGTCTGGCCCACCATTGAGAGCTAGCGTCTGGTCCACCAAGGATAGTTGGGTTCTGGTCCACCAAGGAGAGTTGGTGGTCTAGTCTACCAAGGAGAGTTGGGGTTTGCCTCACCGAGGAGGTTTTTGTATTTCCACCAACCGAGGGCTGTTGAGGTCAGCCTGTGTAAGGGACGGTGGTGATGTAGACTAGCGAGGGGAGTTGTTCACAGGTCAAAGTGAAGAAGAACTAGGAAAACCGTGTAGTCGTTTCTCTTCTTTTAAACTTTTCGCTACTTCCAAACAAATTTCCAGTACTTAGTTTCGTAACAAACCTTCTATCGAATATTCATTTCCCATTTTCCAGACTATATTTTTCTGCACTTGAGATAATTCACTGATCCTCAGCTGGGAAACATTCCATTTCTGACCCTTGAAACTAGGAACATCTTTTTTGTATCCTAGCTACTGTTATATAACAACAATTTTATCAATCATGAATGCCAAAAATATCTAAAAAGTGGGTTGCAACGCTTTCAAAACTATTGTCTAGAGAGAGTATAGTTTTAGAGAAAAGTATTAAATTATAATTTCTGATGTCTAAACGAAATCATGAAAACAATGAACAGGATGAAGATGCCACAAGAAAGAAGGTTCCAAAATTTGTAGAGGAAGAATTTAATCTGAAAAAAGAATCCCATGAGTCCAACAATGAATCCCAATATGAATCCGATGGGTCAGAAAATAAGTCCCAATGGGAATCCGAAGAATCTATCAGCAGCTATGAGGAGGATGTCGAGGAGGACGAAGCAGGTACGATGAGGAATAAATTGATTTCATCCATCACAAGCAAGTTGCCGTAGGGCGTTTGAAGAGAGTTCAGAGTAAAATAAGGAGAGGAAGAAAGAGTAGGATTCGGGATTGGAAGGGTAAGGAAAGAAGTTGTTAAATCGGGAACCCAAATTTTGTATTCTAAAATGGAATATCTCCCATCAATTTCTTAGTATGACTATTGAAGATTTGAAGGTAGACAAGAAGAAGAGTGTTTAGATGAGTAAATGAATGGTTGAAGATAAAGGCGGAGTGGAAGAGACGCCAAAAGAAGGGAAAGTAGAAGAGTGAAGAGAGGATGAGCAACCGGAGTAGAAGTGTAATGAAAGAAAAGATGAATTGAAGGAGTTCTTAAAGGTATTGAGGAGTAGAATAGTGGTAAATAGAGAAGTAAACATGTGGATAAACTCAATGGAAATAGAGAAATAGAAGTCAGATAGAAAGACTTCTCTCTATCGCGAGGACAATAATCAGTATAGACTGGACAAAACAACAAATCACTCATTTTTTTATTTAAAACTTTTTTTGTTTAGGCACTTGTTTTCGTATTGCACTTGGTTGAGTTAACATTGTGGTGGTCCTTCCTAGATGATGGAGGACAGCAGGTTATCATAGAGAGCTGGAGGTGGTGGTACATCTTTGTTTAATTTGTTGGAGTGGTTGGTCTCTCAACAATCTACGTAGAGATGGAGGTACTGTCAAGTAGGTACCTTCATGTCGTAGGCGTTGGAACAGATAAATGTGAGAAATAAAAATGTATCGCCTCCGATACTGTAAAAAAAGTATCGATACTACGATATACATCAGGAAGAAAAGTATCGATATGTATCGATAATTTTTTTCAAGAAATATCGACACTACGATATATATCAGGAAGAAAAGTATCGATTTGTATCGATACTTTTTTCAAGAAATATCGATACTTATAAGCATCGATACTTTGGGGACATCCCTAGAGCAGTGAGCAGCTGAAGAGTAGTTAAAGGCAGAGGACGATGAAGGGTGGATAGAGAAGTAGAGGATGAATGAGTTGACAAGGGCTTAGAGGAGTTGAAAGTAGAGAGGTGAAGGAGTACTTAATAGAGCGCAGTGAGAAGTGGAAGATGAATTAACCCTTTCTCTACTACACCCGAGTGTACTCGTTTTCTGTTTTGCCATCTATCAGAGCCTTTAATAACTAGGTAATATAGTATGATGGCATTATGTTAGCACTTGATAGGGGCAGCACTTATCTACAAGCTATTGTGATCATTTTTCTGCAGGCATCAACCAGTTTTTCATTTTTCAGACGGACACGGTTGACACGGAACCAAAATTGTTAAGGAAGGTCTGAAACGTAAAACGCGAGTGGAAATTTTGATTTTGGAAAAAATTTTTTTTTAACCTTGGAAAGTGAAAACAAAGCTTCCACTACCTTGGTAGATTCGGAAGCAAAAGCCAAGAGACTAGATTAATGAGAGGCTGAAGGGAAATGTTCGGTGGTGAAGTGTAAAACCGGTAAAATGGAATGAAGGAGCTGATAAAGAGAAGGAAAAAGTGAAAAGATTGTGAAAGGAATTAGCCAGGAGTGCATGACTGTTTCCATTGGCGAATGAGTGAGTTTATAAATGCGCCTATCATGTTTTTCAACTAAGTAGTCGTGCAATCTCTGTAAGAAACCGAATAAAGTTCCTTTTATGGCCCCTTTGAAAAGGAAGTAGGAGGATTTGAGACCGTTTCGTGCCCCTGGTACTATTACTTGATGTGACGTATTGCTTTTCACTATGTTATTTTACCAATGTTTTGGAAATAAACGTTACTATTATTATTACAATCATCCGGTAGATCACGACGGAAAAGGTTCAAGCAGTGTTTTGAGAGTGGAAAACGACAAATCCGAAGCGCAGCCGTCTGAACCTCCCGATCCGGCGCCTGAAGACGACAAAAAGACCGTAGAACCCAAGAGGCCTAAAACGTCGCATTTAAAAATTAATCCCGCGAACTACAAGCCGCCCGATGTAAGATTTTGATGGGGTAAAGAACAAAAAACCTCAAAAGTTGCCGAAATTGAATTTCCGTACTTTCGTCTGGCTTACTGGCACTGGCGCCAGAAAGGACGGGTTAGGGCTCGAGGGTATTGTTTAACGGGAATTCTTTAATTTGAAATTGATAAAAACAAACCAGTTCTACATAAAATATTCCACATAAAAAATATGTGGCTAAATATGTGGTAAAAAAATGCAATCAGGTTTATTGAGAGTGTAATTGACACAGTACTGAATGATTGTAGCTCATCAGCAAGTTGTACAATCATAACTTGTAGAGCAAAAATACAACATTTTTACTGTAATATAAATTTTCTTTCATCAAGCTATCACGATATAAATTTTTTATTATAAATGAACATGATTTTCGTACCATTTCAATTACATGTGGTAGTATCTTCCTTAGAAAGGAGAGCGATCTCAACCATCGCCTTTCTATGCTCACTCCGACGAAGATTCAGACAAAGAAGGACTTCCGAAGGAAGAATTTTCCGAAGAGCGAATAAAAAATGATCACGGACCGCCTAAACTGAAGAGGCCACCGAAGAAAACCAACAATACTATGACGCAAGTTCCTCACAAATAGAGCAAGTCTAATGACGCTCTGTGATAGTGAGTAGTCTTGTAGAGCTCATAATAAATAAGCAAAGGTCATAGCCATTTCGTGTTATCATTCTTTAATGTGTATGGAGCTAAGGTATTTCGATCAGGTTGACGAGCTGAAAACGACTTTTTGGGGTTCTGATCAGGTAGGTGAGCTATTACAGCTCTTAATATAGCGACATCTTGCATTTGGTTGGCATCCTCACCATGACTACCAGACGTGATAAGGAGCAACTCAGGGCAGGCAGATCAGTAGTGAGAAAGATAAAACTATTTTCTCATCGGAGTACGTGATTTACGTTTCAATAAATATATTAATTAAGGAAAATAATTTCAAAATAATAGGTACTAATTGTTTAATTATATTGGTTTGGTTTATTATTTTCAATCGAGCAAGAAAAAAAATTTTAACCCCCCCGCGAAATTTGTTGGTTTTAAGGTAATAGAATCCAAAAATCGAATAAAAAGTTTGCCGTCCGTCCGCCGTCCGCCCTTTCTTTAGTTCTCAAGGACAGGTTTTGATGTTTTGGTTGATGTTGGTCACTTCTAAGGGTTGAAATTTTGACAAGGCCCTAGCTCAAAACATTTTGATGTAAAGGTATTGTTTTTCCATCAATTTAAGACAGTATTGAATTTTTCGAATTTTTTGAGACCAACCGGAGCTGTGTAGGAGAAACCGTTCGCTCCCTACGAAAACTTAAGGGTTGGACTTAAATGATAAGAAACACGAGTGTGAACCGCAAAGGAGGCCTAATCTCCGTTCAAATTTTAGCTAACCGAAATGCGATCAATGTTTTTCTTCACGTTGGTAACAATGGCAAAGCCACATACCACACACCCCTCACTTATCTCCTCCTCCCCATTCAGCTATAATTAAACTTAAAAATCTGAATTCTCATATGTAATTTCATTTCTCATTTGTTGGACCGAATTTCTCTCCCCGTTAGAATGACCTACTTTTTTTTTAGAATGTATATTGGGCTCGCCCGTAAATAAAGAAATAAGAAATAAGAAAGCCGTTTTCTTGGCAGACGAGTGATCTATATAGAAAAATAATAAACCTTTGTGTAATAATTTGCAGCGTTTTTGATTAATTTTAATATGTTGAAATTCATTTCCAGTATTTTTATTAGTACTCAATTCTTACGATTCCTGCAAACTAAAATAAGTAATTTATTTTACAGATCGTCCCTATACTTGGTAAACCATGTAAGTCGAGTTTATCAAATTTTACAGGGGACACTAAAAACTAAATAATTCAGTTTTCATTCCACATGCAATAAGTTTTTTCGTTCCATTCCTTAAAACAGGTGGTAACAGTAGTATTTCAAAGAGCCTGAGACTAATTTCATCAAAATTTACTTTAGCGAACGAAAAAATGGACTTACATGATTTTACCCAGCCTTTGACACCCGACTTACATGGTTTTCAATTTGATTTTCATGAAAATATACCCAGCTTGGGTTATTCAATTATTAGGAATATTATTCAATTTTTTCTCTCCAGGTTTCAAGGTTACACAAAATACCCAAATCGATGCAAAAGGAAAATATTTAAATGAAAGATCATAGGCGTTGACACAATCCAACTGTAAGGCTCCTTGAGTCAAAATGACAGTCTTCAGTCTTAATGTTACTAGAGTTGAGCAATACATTATTATACTACCAATTCCTCTATTACCATTTCTTAAATTAAAACCATTACTTATAGGAACACTTTACCTATCACAACCGTAACTAGGTAGGTATGCATTGAATATAAGTGTTAGGTAACTAGGTACTTTTATTTCATTAAAACAAGGGATGAGTTAGGTATGGGTTAGGGGTAAGGGACATGTTAGGGATGAGCTAGGGACGGGTTAGGGATGGGCTGGGTATAAATTTGGGGTTGGGATAGGTTAGGGACATGTTGGGGATGAGCTTGGGATGGGTTAGGGGTTGGAGATAGCTCAGGGCTGGGTTGGGTTAGAGATGGACTAGGGATGGGTTGAGGATGGGTTAGGTATGAGTTAGGTTAGGGATGGGATAGGGGTTAAGGATAGGTTGGAGATGGGCTAGGGACGGATTAGGGGTTGGGATAGGTCACGGCTGGGTAGGGTAAGAACTGATGATGGATTAGGGATGGACTAGGGATAAGTTAGGTATGGGTTATGGATGGGTTGGGTGTGGGGTAGGGATAGGACAGGGCTGGGTTGGAGATGAGCTGTGGATGGGTTGGATATGGGTTAGGGATGGGTAAGGGGTTAGGGATTGGTCAGAGATGGATTTCCTCAATTATTATCTCTTGTATCATTAATTTTACAGAGTTTCCTGTAAAACATAAGCAGACCAATAGCACACTACTAATATCTTTTTGTTCTTTATAACATCAGCATTACAGCTACGTCAAACAGCCAACAAATCAATCAATTCACCTAAAATTATCCTCCTAAATAATGTAAAAATAATTTAGAAACAATGCGTGGAACACAAGGAGTGGAATTTATTGCTGAAATTGAGACTAATAAAAAGGTTTCTATTTATGATCACTTTCTCCGAACTCCATTTATGATTTTGTAAACTTTTACATGGAAAAAATTTTTTAAAAAAACTGACTATCTTTGATGGAAACTTGCCACCAGCGTGAACTGCTCACTCTTATGAAGGCATACACAGGACTTACATGGTTTTCCGGCGAAAAAATAGGTAACCGACTTACACGTTTTTTTCAATGTCTTCTGGGTAAAAAACTATTCATCAGATTGGAAAACGTCTTCACTAAATGAATCAAGCGACCCTAATTTACCTGAAAAGCTCAAAACCTTATTTTCGAAAAAATACCGACTTACATGGTTTACCAGGTATAGGGACGAGATGCTAAAACAGCTATTATTGTTTGGGAACAATATATTGTTTCAAAAACTACTATATCCACCTCCTTTTGATTTCAAAAAGTACTATAAATCTCTGCTAAGATGGCAAAATGTGATATGTCTCTCTTTTTCCAAAATCGGTATTTTTGCTTCCTCTAGTATATTATGGTATATTCAAGACATTAATACCTCGATCAGGCGCCTAAACCTCCTTAAGTGGCAAAAATGAATTAGCCGAATGTGATATGTCAAGAATGAGCAAATCGGAAGATGGCAGAATGTAACATGACCATTGTTTCTTGTTGCCATCGCTCAATTTTAAAATTGTATAGAACATCCGATGCATAGTAGTTGATCTCAAAACATCAGTCTCTAAGTACCTCCCACTACCCTCTCAGGGGACTCTACATTGTTGGTAGGTATGGCTGTTAAGATTCGGGCCCTTGATTTTCATAGGGTAATTGACCATCTATAGGCCAACTCGCACAATTCCTGAAAATTTCACCGAAATTAGATGGGAAATGTAGAAATTATGGCTGTTACAAGGAGAAATTATGGCGTTGCAGGTACTATCAGTCCGGGGGAGATGATTTTTATAGGGGACTCTACAAGCCAACCCGAACAATCGCTGAAAATGTCATTGAAATCGGATGAGAATTGTGGAAGTTATGGCTGTGGTAAGGAATTCGTGACAGACAGACAGACACAGAACGAAAATCGTTCAGGAAGGTTTGAAACGTAAAACGCGAGTGGAAATTTTGATTTTGGAGAACGTTTTTTTAACCTTGAAAAGTGAAAAAAAGCTTCCGCTACCTTGGTAGACTCGGAAGCAAAATTGAATTGGTAATAAAGAATATTATGGTAAGTTCATTTCCTATATCTTTTTATTGAGTACCTACCTACCCAATTTTATCAAAATTATTCAATTTACGCAGAACTTCGTCTGGAAACTGATAATTTGAAGAATAACTGATGTCAACGACAAAAATGGTAAACTCGAGTAATTTGGAAGGTGGCAAAAACGTATGTCAGGAGTGTTTTTCGAAAATGTAGAAAATCCTTTCTAATGATAGTAGATTTGATATCGAAAACCACATAACTACTTAACGACTATTTACTTCGAGCAACTGTAAAAAAAAACAACAACATGAGAGAATTTCCCGATTTTTGAGAGGTAGGTAAACTTTCAAATTGTTGCCCTGAAAAAATTAGAAAAAGTGACGTATCTCAATCTGCTATCTCAGCACAGAAATATCCACTTGTTTTGATTTCAAAAGTACTAAATGCCTCGTTTTTGTTTCAAAAAGTACTATATCTATGAATCTGATGTTTAAAATATCATTCAAAATTATTTTAAACTTTTTCATCTAAAAATACTTATCATAATTTAGAATTATATCAAAAAAAGTCTGCCAAGTGGGTGTGGCACATAGCTTCCTCGTATCCATAACCTGATTGTATAGATGATCCGATACACAGTAGTTAATCTCTAAATATCAAAACAAGTTAATCTGTAACATCCTTGAAAATTTCATTGAAATCGGATGGAAAATGTACAATTATGGCCGTTACAAGGAAATTCACATTTGCGTATGCTCAGTGGCGCAGTCCGAAGGTGATGATTTTCATAGAGGACCATCTAAATACTAATCTGTAACATCCCTGAAAATTTCATTGAAATTGGATGGAAAATGTAGAAGTTATGGCCGTTACAAGGAAATTCACGTTTGCGCATGTGCAGTGGCTACTATCAGTCCGAAGGTGATGATTTTCATAGAGGACCATCTAAATACTAATCTGTAAAATCTCTGAAAATTTCATTGAAATCGGATGGAAAATGTAGAAGTTATGGCCGTTACAAGGAATTCACGTTTGCGCATGAGCAGTCGCTTCTATCAGTCCCAGGATGATGATTTTCATAGGGGACCGTCTACACACCAACCCGCACAATCCCTGAAAATTTCATAGAAATCGGACAATAACTTCGTATAGTTATGCGCGTTACAAGGAATTCATGACAGACACACAGACAGACAGACACACAGACGCGGAACCAAAATTGTTCAAAAAGGTCTAAAACGCAAAACGCGAGTGAAAATTTTGATTTTGGAGAACTTTTTTTTTCGTCCTTGAAAAGTGAAAACAAAGCTTCCGCTACCTTGGTAGACTCGGAAGCAATAACATAATTGGCTTACAGCATGTTTTTCAGGTCGCTATGGTTTTTTGTATTTTTCACGTTTGATCAAAACTGATATGCCTGCCTAGTACCTTTAGGCATCAAACTCCTCAATTATGGTTCTAATATGGAGTTAGTTGAATTTGCGTGCTTTGACGAATATTTTGCTAGAAATAGGACACCGCCAAGCAAGATTTTCTCATTTCTGGGGAAATTATCTAATTCTGTAAAGCTGTATCTCCGGGTATTCGATAATCAAGTATTGATGTTTGAGCGTTAGCAGATTGACAATAAGTGAAGAAATTATACTGTCCTCTCCACACGTAACGATAGTCCTTCATCCAGGGTTTTAGTCACACTCCTCTGGTGGAACTTTGGTAGTTGCGGTTTGTATGGTGCAATTCAATGTTAAGATGACAAAGAGAACTAGTAAATATGTGTTGGAGTTTCCTCCCAAGTATGGCGTCAGACTCCACGGATTTTAATTCACTGCTGACGTACAACTAACAGTTTACGTTTATGCGCTACCGCCCTGCTTTTTGAGTGCTTCCTTTATAAATCTAGCCTCTCCAAAGATCTCCCGGTTTGCGACCAATCGCTGTAAATGTCTGGTCTATTTTTTCGCTCTTTAAAAGAAATACACAGCGGTGCGAAGCAAATCAAACTGTTGCCCTATGATGTAATTGGCAGCAATTCAATGCCTCGTGAAAAATTAAAAGTGGGTTTTTGAAGAAGCTTTTGTGTCCACGTGTTGATACTAGAAAACCTTTCTAGGGTTTCATAGACTCAACAAAAGGTTCGAAGTAAATTTAAAGTATCCAGTGACGGTGGTTGGCGCCCAGACCTTCTAAAGCCATTAGCGGAATTTAGTCTTCCGTTACGAAAAAATTACTGTAGGTTGCTCCAGATGCAAGTAAAATAGGAATGAGGAAGACGAATAACGTCAGAGGAAGATGTCAGACGCACACGCTTACTGTTCGACGACAACGAAACTCTTATGGGACTGTGTAGGGGTTACTCATTCCCCGAAAATTACGAGTACCTATTACTTTGTGTAGTTTCAGACCTATCATAGACCTTAAAATGTGTCAATTTTTCATCTTTCATCTTTACTCCTAATTCTTTGTGTGGCTAGGGTACGCTATGTGAGGGCCACGTTTTTCGCCATCATTTGATTGGAGTTCTCCTCAGTGAAAAATTGCTTTCAAAACAGAAAAAATCGAATAAAAAATTGTTTTTAGTAGGTAGTACCGACTTTGGTTTACCTATTGTTGTCAATTATGAACCTTTGGAACCGAGCAAGAAAAATAAGTTAACACCGCCAAACTGGGCACGTTTTTCGGTATCATTTGATTGGAGTTCTCCTCAGTGAAAAATTGCTTTCAAAACAGAAAAAATCGAATAAAAAATTGTTTTTAGTAGGTAGTACCGACTTTGGTTTACCTATTGTTGTCAATTATGAACCTTTGGAACCGAGCAAGAAAAATAAGTTAATTTCCCCTCAATATTTGATGGTTTACGTTTTAATGTACAAAAATCGAATAAAAAAATGTCCGTCCCTCCACTTTACGCGGCATGTCCCTTAGTTACTAAGGACCGATTTTGATGAAATTTGGTATATCGGTTCCAATTCGGGTCTAGTTGTGAACCGAAGATGTTAGTTATTGTCTGTCACTTCTAAGGGGTGAAAGTGGTGGTTGAAATTTTCGCCTTCGAACAAGGCGCTTTCGAAAACAAGCACTGGTAAAATAGAGACGGTTTTTAGAATCGAATGAGACCACTCAGAGCTCTGTAGGACCAGCAGTTAATTTCCTGTATGGTTAATTAATACCAGTTAATTAAATTGATTTATGAATGTTCACTGATTGTGTATTTGGGTAACAAGACAGACTCTTGTCAATTGGTGATCAGATCATTAGTATCCACGGCGCATGCGCCAACGTGAAATCCTTAATAGGTGAACTCAAAGTTTGATTAAATTCACTCCTCCTTTCTTTTCACTGCTTCCTGAGAGCCATGTGTTCTGCGAATGGCGTCTCAAGTTCTTAGGAATATGTTTTTACTAGGGAACCAAATTTTAAAAGAGGGTACTCTAAGAATGGGGGGAGGGGATTTTTTTAATTTACCAATGAAAAAAACCTTGTTTTTTGAAGACGAGTGATCTATACAAAAATCCCCAAAGTGGGTGTGGTACGGATCCTTAACCCGAAAGGAACGGGATCTGATGCAAAGTAGATAATCTCAAAACATCAACCCCTAAATATACCCTCCAGTACCCTCATAGGGGACTAACTACACGCCAACGCCCACACTCTCGGAAAACTTCATCGAATAAGTGAGAAATATGTAGAAGTAATGGCTGTGTTACAAGGTTTTTACGTTTGTTTATGAGTGGAAGTTAGCATTAATCCGGGGGGGGGGGGGGGCATGATTTTCATAGGGGACCATCTACATGCCAATCCCTGAAAATGTCATCGAAATCGTACAATATAACTCTAACAATAACTATAACGAATGGCAAATTTGAATGAACCAATATGTGGATTACCTATAAACAAACTAATTAGGGGTATATTTCATTGAGAGGCCATTCGTAATGGTTTCGTTATCGAGAATGGTTTTTTTTTGCACAATAACGAACAGTATACTCGTGATCAGCTACTCTAAAAATCCGTGGAAACCTCATTCGATATTATTTGAAGAACTTGTGGGGCTCAGGCTTCTGACGAAGTGTTTAGGTCCTAAATAGTGCGACCTGAGAGTCCTGCCGGATGGTTTATGGGCCGTGTAGCCCAAAATCTAAGGAAGGGTTAGGTTCGATCTAATGTTTTAATTATGATCAACCCATCAGGTCATCGGCTCTCAATTCCATACGGTCGGACTCCGTGAGAAACTCCACCGATGTGAGCCTCTTGGACCCCAGTGGGAGGTAGGAAAAAGGTGGGGCGCACCCGAAGGGCGTCCGAAACGTTGAAAAATTTAAATGAGGCTAATCTGAGATAATTCAATTATGCACCGATAGGTAAATGAGCTGGTGCAAGATGAATCGTCGGACCGGACACGGAGACCGGGGGAAGACGGGGTCCTTCTCTTCAAAGAAGATTCCCAATTAAAATGACTCACTCCAAACAATGTAACGCCTACTCCGCTGAATTAGCATTTATCCCTAACCGGTGGTGTTCCCTATCCCTGCCGTCCCTCTTTTTCCAAACAAAAACAAAAGACCGTAGGAAATTAAGTGATACAGGCGATTAACCCTTTACGTCTCACCGTATAAGGACCTCAGCGGCGTTTGATCACCGGGTATTTTAAAACGACGGGATTTCGGTTGTTCCTTTTTGCCTTCCGTACGGCCTACATATTTACCCGCTATGAAGGTGGACACTGAAAGTTTGGGGCCTGGTATCTTGTGAGTGTTATCCCTCGCTAATCTCAAATGCTACATTCCAACAAGTATCTACAATAAATAGTTTTCAAGAGAGTACGACACCCAGGAAGTCGGAGTAAGAAACATTGTTAAGTAATGCATGCATTCTAGGGGACGTCCCACTGGATAAGCATCAGATCAATTTGAACCAGTCGGTAAGCGATAAAACTTTTTCACTCGATGTAATTTATTTAGTATTTTAAGCAAGAAAAATTGGTCTCTCCTCTCACCGTTATCCAGCATAACATTTCTAGCGGCATGGGAGCCTCGAACTTGAAGAGAATTTTAAAATCCATGATCTACAATACTCAACAGGCCAATTCGAGTTCACCCCCCCCTCCCTACCAATGGTGCCAATCTGGCACCAAAGTGGCACCACTATTAGTTCCATGGTGGTACATAGAATAACTCATGAAAATCCGGAGGTATATTGGGCATTTTTCCTCAATTTCAAAGCTTGGGTAGGTACAATTAGTGGCAATCAAGGAACCGAAACCTTTAAAAATCGGATATTTTGTGAATATTATCCCCCACTCACCCTCTCCCCATGCTAGTTTTGAAACTCAGGTGAAATAATGTGCAACTCAGAAGATTTCTGAGTAGTGCAAAAAAAGAAACCTGCACATCAGTTGAAAATTGAGGTCTGAGCAAAGTTTACAAGAATATGCCCGAAAACGCACGTTTTTTTAAAGAATTTTCTCCCCCTTAAAAGGCAAAATTCGAAATTCAGGCAACGTAGTGCACAACTAGATTGTTTTCTTCGTCGAACAAAAACAGAACCACGAAAATTGGTTTGAAAACTAAGGCCTCGGCAGAGTATACAAGATTCGGTCACAAATACACACACACACAGACATACACCATTGTTTTGTTTTTTTCGAGGATTTGGATTCAGAATGGTCTAACGGTTATTTTTCTTCTATCGAGTGTTTTTCAACCTTACCCCAGATTAATCGCATAAGGACGCCCAAGTCTTACTGTGGGACGTCCTAAAAATACATCTTCAGCCTTCGTACCTACCTTCGACACTCACAGCGTGGCAAAATTAAGATCAATCTGAGGCTCTTGTATCAGTAGCATTGATTGATTTGTGTTATAGGTAGATTCCTAAGAGACAATAGTGTTTTCTTTGACCATTCCATTACTTCGTTTGCAACCAACACTGAGAAAACTAAAAACCATCAGTTGCGAGGGTTCACGCTGCTCTCTTTGTAAATCCAAAAATTGGCATTTTTAGCCCCCCGTTGCAGAAAGCATCTATCTAATCATTATCTAAATAACTAGGCTTGGGTGTCTATCGTAAAGTCTAGGTGTTTATTGTAAAACGTTTCAGGTCATTGGCATCTAACGAAGGAAATATGTTTGGCTCGATTATCCCGTGTTCCGTGGATACTTGAAAACCTCATTACCAGAGGTGTTAGTACAAAGAGTTTAGTAATGGACCAGATTTCTGAGAGAAACTTATCTATATCCTATGTA
Organism: Apolygus lucorum; assembly: GCA_009739505.2. Taxonomy (NCBI): domain Eukaryota; kingdom Metazoa; phylum Arthropoda; class Insecta; order Hemiptera; family Miridae; genus Apolygus; species Apolygus lucorum. The sequence goes on from CM019183.2 coordinate 19,787,713, forward strand.
GCTATAGAAAAAGTGGATCAAAGTTATGATATGTGCCAGTTTGTCTATCTGCTCCAGGAATAGTTTTGCCCCTCGATAAATAAACTTGTCCAATCCAAGTAACTACCTGGTCAGGCCAAGTTTAGCTCCCGCCTATGAACAAGAGTCTGGATGCCACAGCAGCAATTCCTAACCCATGGTAACATAAATAATGGTCCATATTAGACTGTACATACCATATTTCAAGGCTAAACTTATTAGGGAAATCACACAAGATAGCAGAAGGAAAGTAGAAGAAGCTTAGACGTTTAAGAATACCTACCTAATATCTGTGCAATATACAATGAATCTGAAGGAGAGATCTCCTGGTGGAACATTTCCTGAAATTCTACCATATTCCAGATTGGATTGGATTCCATTTTTCCATACTCTCCAATAGATCCACTACTTTTGCTTGGATCGTCGTTGGACTGACGTACCCCACCACGGTCGAGCATCCAGTGAGGTATGTCCGAGAAAGTGTGGCCACGTTGCTGAGTTGCTCTAATCCAAGTGTCTTTGTGCGGGGACACGTCTCGTCGCTTGGTTCCCAGCTCTGATGCTACCTGTTTAACCCTCATTAGCCCGACCACCTAGGCGCAGGCGGTGAAAATCGGTTATCGCCCCCCCCCCCCTCGATACTCCTCAGACCTCAACTCAGACGTTGTTGAGGAGTTACACGCAATAAACAACGTTCAAACGAGCAGAGTTTTTTACAGCGACTTTCTTGAAATTAGGACTGCGCTGAGAACAGCAAGATTTGTTTAGTTCCTGCAAAAGGGGATGCGTAACAAGTTGCACGTTTTCAACTTTGAGAAGGGAATACCTTACAGTCTAGGATTCAGGAAAACTGTAGGACATCACAAACGATATGTGAAGGTTTGGCTCACATACTCCAAGCATTAAGACTTGCAACAGGAAGCAGTCAATCTTGTTTTCACTACCTTGCTACTCAAAAGCTACAATATTGTTAACATTCTAGTTTCAAATAAAAGGATTGTTAAGAACTAGGATACTTTTGATCACGCGGGCTTTAAAAAACAGACGCAATGTCAATTCACTCAGGAATATTCTTGCAATGACGACATTCTGCATATACGATCCCTGCATATTGCTTCCGAGTCTACCAAGGTAGCGGAAGCTTTGTTTTCACTTTTCAAGGACGAAAAAAAAAGTTCTCCAAAATCAAAATTTTCACTCGCGTTTTGCGTTTTAGACCTTTTTGAACAATTTTGGTTCAGTGTCTGTGTGTCTGTGTGTCTGTCTGTCTGTCTATCTGTCTGTCTGTCTGTCTGTCTGTCTGTCATGAATTCCTTGTAACGCGCATAACTATACGAAGTTATTGTCCGATTTCAATGAAATTTTCAGGGATTGTGCGGGTTGGTGTGTAGACGGTCCCCTATGAAAATCATCATCCCCGGACTGATAGAAGCGACTGCGCATGCGCAAACGTGAATTCCTTGTAACGGCCATAACTTCCACATTTTCCATCCGATTTCAATGAAATTTTCAGGAATGTTACAGATTAGTATTTAGATGGTCCCCTATGAAAATCATCACCTTCGGATTGATAGTAGCCACTGCGCATGCGCAAACGTGAATTTCCTTGTAACGGCCATAACTTCCACTTTTTCTACCCGATTTCGATGAAATTTTCAGGGATTATGCGGATTAGGTTGTAGATGGTCCCCAATGAAGATCACCACCTTCGGACTGATAGTAGTCACTGCGCATGCGCAAACGTGAATTTCCTGGTAACGTCCATAATTTCTACATTTGCTATCCGATTTCAAAGAAATTTTCAGGGATGTTACAGATTAGTATTTAGATGGTCCCCTATGAAAATCACCACCTTCAGACTGATAGTAGCCACTGCGCATGCGCAAACGTGAATTCCTTGTAACGGCCATAACTTCTACATTTTCCGTACGATTTCAATGAAATTTTCAGGGATGTTACAGATTAACTTGTTTTGATGTTTTGAGATTAACTACTATGCATCGGATCATCTATACAATCGGGTTATGGATACGAGGAAGCTATGTGCCACACCCACTTGGCAGACTTTTTTTTCATTAATTAGGCACTTACATTGATAATGATGATGTATTTTTTCGTAAGCACAAAACGTTGGCGACGAGGGGGCTGGATAAATCATTGAAAATACCACTCAGAGTGAAAATGTCACGTGTCCCCTCTACATTCGAAAGCTCTAATACAAAAATTTCGTGTTTGTGCTTTACTAAGGAAAAATTTGCATTAATGGGCAAATTTCCCTTTTGGTTTACTATTTTCAATAATGATGGTACGCCTCCGATGTAGGTGTAATTTGAAAATTAAAATGATGAAATAAAATACACACAAACATAGCTTCCGTTATGTTTACTGGTTCCGCTTTGCATTTGTCGCTTGGGGCAAAAAAGTCGCGAAAAATTCCTTGACCCCCGAGCCAAAAGACATAACATGTCAATAATGTCAAGTATTGAATACGCACCGGAAGGTTTTTTTGCAATGTATTAGCTAGAAAGTTAGCAATAAAATGAATGAATTCAATACAAGTATCAGTGCATTTAGATTGCACAAATTATCACACTCCCCCTCACGAGTAATTTGAATTCAGTCCAGTTGCTCCCGAAAGACGACGAACTTGTGACCGACAAGAGCCTTGGTGAATATGTCAGCATTCATCTCTTCATGTCTTGAGCAACACCCGAGTTCAACATCCCCATTTTCAACGACTTCGTGAATCTAGTGCTCAGTGATCGCTATATTATATTAAATTATAGGTTTTGATTTTGCATTTGTAAAGGGGTGTGTTGCCCATCTCTGTGCTACCCCGTTGTCTGTGGAGATGCGAATTTTTTGGTGTGGTATGTTTCAGTCGTTTGCCAGGTGACTTTCAGCTAATGGCTCAGCCTGCAAATGTGAATCAATGTTCGCAAGACCTGCTATCGATGCAATTTCCCAAGTTAGCTTCAGATAGTCTTGTGATTGGATGTCCGGTCTTCCGAAAAATTAAACTAAGGCCTTTGGTACCTTTTGGATACTCCAGTACCTAGCATTTATTATGCCAGCTCGAATTGAATTGATGTGGGTAACTCACTGGTGAATGTAGAACCGTGGAAGAATGAAACTTCAGTTTATAAAGTTTTGTTAGAAATAATTTTTATGTAAAACCAGAAAAACGTCTGCCAAGTGGGTGTGGCACATAGCTTCCTCGTATCCATAACCCGATTGTATAGATGATCCGATGCATAGTAGTTAAGTAATCTAAAAACACCAATCTCTAAGTACCTTTCACTACCCTCATAGGGGACCATCTACACGCTATCTGGACAATCCTTGAAAATTTCATCAAATTCGGATGAAAAATTAAGTGAGTAGGTGTATGTGATTGGGTCAAAAAATACATAGCCTCGACTAGGGTTCGAACCCGCGACCTTAAGAGCTCAAATCAAGACTCTATCCTCTGAGCTACCGATGACCTGCAATTAATGGGATTTGAGATTCTGAAAGGAGACCATCCCTCTATGAATGAATCCCTCTATGAAAAACAATTCTCTGTGAATTTCATAGGGGATCATGTAAACACTACTCTGTAACATCCCTGAAAATTTCATTGAAATCGGATGGAAAATGTAGAAATTAAGGCCGTTTCAAGGAACTTCACGTTTGCGCATGCGCAATGGCTACTATCAGTCCGAAGGTGGTGATTTTCATAGGGGATTATCTAAATAATAATCTGTAACATCCCTGAAAATTTCATTGAAATCGGATGGAAAATGTAGAAATTAAGGCCGTTTCAAGGAACTTCACGTTTGCGCATGCGCAATGGCTACTATCAGTCCGAAGGTGGTGATTTTCATAGGGGATTATCTAAATAATAATCTGTAACATCCCTGAAAATTTCATTGAAATCGGATGGAAAATGTAGAAATTAAGGCCGTTTCAAGGAACTTCACGTTTGCGCATGCGCAATGGCTACTATCAGTCCGAAGGTGGTGATTTTCATAGGGGATTATCTAAATACTAATCTGTAACATCCCTGAAAATTTCATTGAAATCGGATTGGAAATGTGGAAGTTATGGCCGTTACAAGGAATTCACGTTTGCACATGCGCAGTCGCTTCTATCAGTCAAGGGACAATGATTTTCATAGGAAACCGTCTACAACCTAATCCACATAATCCCTGAAAATTTCATCGAAATCGAGTGGAAAATGTAGAAGTTATGGCCGTTACAAGGATTTGCGCATGCGCAGTCGCTTCTATCAGTCCGGGGATGATGATTTTCATAGGGGACCGTCTACACACCAACCCGCACAATCCCTGAAAATTTCATAGAAATCGGACAACAACTTCGTATACCTAGTTATGCGCGTTACAAGGAAATCATGACAGACGGACAGACACACAGACAGACAGACACGGAACCAAAATGGTTCAGGAAGGTCTAAAACGCAAAACGCGAGTGGAAATTTTGATTTGTAGAACTTTTTTTTTTTCGTCCTTGAAAAGTGAAAACAAGGCTTCCGCTACCTTGGTAGACTCGGAAGCAAAATTCCTACCCGGTGTTTCAATTTGAGTGCAAAATCGAGGATAAATTTCACTTCTATCGAACAACCTAACATGGTAGGGTAGAAGTACATAAAAGGGAGCTCAACTCTTGAGACCATTAGGAAAGAACGCAAACAAATTGCACCCATTTAAATACTTCGCGGGACTAGTCTCACAAAGGACACGATCAGCGACGGTGAACTATCCAATTTCACCTCTCCGAGTTCTTTTGTTGTAGTAGAATTGTAGTTTACGACTAAATTGCGAAGGTTTGAAATCGAAAGAATATGATAAAAAGCGGCACATCTTGAAACATTCGCTTACCGTTATTGTCTGCGCCGCCCTGGGTCCAATGTGAAGAAGTGAAGTTGAAGACCGTCCAAAGAACCGAAAACCGTTTCCGAACGTCAAACATACGACCGACAATAGAGATTGACAAATACAAACATTTTAGAACGGGTAATCAAAATGAATTTAGTTTTTCGCCTTCGGGAACATACGAGCTCGAGTAGGTAACAATTACCGTACGTAGTCGAAGGAAAATCTTCCAAGTCGCGCTATCGTCGAACTGAAAACACCATGGATGCCATCCATGTTACATTGTGAAGCTATACAGTTCGGTTCCGCAAACCACCTAGTGGTACCAACCTGCATAACAACCTCAAAATTTTTGATAATTTTATTTAAAAACTGGTTTGGTTATTTTACGATTTTTTAAAATTACCTAGAAGTTGATCAATTTGTAATTTATATCAAAAACTGAAAAGGATTCAACTGCCTCAACGACTACGACAACACTGTCATAGGGGTGGTGCCAACCCCTCTCGGAGAGTTGAGCGGCTTCCCACCTTTGAGCTTCACTTCATATTTTTGTACTTATATTGCGTAGTATATTCTTTCGTTTCAACTCTACTTTTTACCGTTTGTATGGTTTAAATAGTTATTATACCTATTGTTAAATTGAAGAGTTGTTCGTCCTTTGTTGGATCCCAAAAAGGTAATCTCTATCTAATAAGTTCATTATTAAATAATAGGATGCGCCGACATGAATTCAGCCCGACCCTCGGAGGGGTCATGTTGAACCATTGTTTCTTTGCCTAACAACTTTGTATGATTCTGCACTCTGAGGTTCACCTCGCCACCGTAGAATATCTAAAATAACATTTCAGGATTCCTATGTTGAGCATTGTTACAGGAATGTCTCGATGTTTTTCATGACTGTTGATAACCTTGCAAAGTACCCAATTTGGTTCTCTCCAAGGAACATCACTCGACGATTTTCATGATTCTATGATATCTTGCCTGATAATGAGGCATGACTTTTGAAGTAGTTGACTATTTTATGAAGTATTGGTACGGCGTCTTGTCTCAGGATGGTACGGAGTAATATGGATAGATGGAGGAGAGTAAGGAAAAACCACGTGTTGTTGATGAGGAATGTCATGTATTCGTATGGATTATGGATGGTTGATGACGATCGTTTACCATAAATGATTCGATTCTCTGCCAAACAGGTGTCATAATCATCTTTATATAATAAGATAGTAATTTCACTTGTTCCATCAACTACCTACTGAGACCTGAGATTAGCCTGATCAGGGGTTGAAACATTGGTGTCTACCTATCGATGTTGATATCGATTACAATCACCGATGTCTGCCTATCGATCATTGTTGTTATGAAATAATCAACAATTTATGAGCAAATTAGATAGTCACATCCAAGTTTTCTAAATCCAGCTGCCTAATCATTTAATTTACTTTTTATTTTGGTATTTCTGTTGCATCTGATTAGTTTCTTGGTGACACAAATCGTCGATGTTTCGATTATCTCGAACTGTAGTACCCTCTCGATTCAATCTATGATTCTTCTCGATTTTAGTTTGAATGGTTTGGAACTTGAAGTGTCCGAGTTTTGGAATATTTCTGTGTTTCCTTATGAGTTGGTTTTCTTAAATGGACAGCTTCTAGTTTATTCTTGTTCAGAAATTAGCCTATTACTTGTTTAAAATAGGTTGTCCTTTTTTTTTGAGGTCTGTGGATAGTGAGGTAACCCAGATTATTTCCAGGCTTGAGTTATTCTAATTTTATTTTCCAACTGGGTAAAGTAATTATAAGTTACTGATGGAGGTTTGCTTCAATAGTTAGGCAAATGCAATTCAACATAAAAGGGCAGGCGTCTTGAAATGGAATCAGAAAACTAATTACGGAGAATTACGGAGTATTACGGAGAATCACGGAGTATTACGGAGAATTACGGAGTATTACGGAGTATCACGGAGAATTACGGAGTATTACGGAGTATCACGGAGAATTACGGAGTATTACGGAGTATCACGGAGAATTACGGAGTATTACGGAGCATCACGGAGAATTACGGAGTATCACGGAGTATTACGGAGCATCACGGAGAATTACGGAGCATTACGGAGTATTAAGGAGTACTTACTATGGAGTGTAAGTATCCAATATAATGCCCAGGTCCTGGTAAACACCGTTCATTAAGTTGGCGTGTTTACTGGTGCATTGTGAATCATTAGTAGGAGTCAATGTTAGGGTGGGGGAAGGACACCCAGTACCTAACTCAGGGAAAGCCCTAACATACCAACTCCTACACCTCCGAAAATGGTTTCAGCACTTTGACCAATGTTAATGGGTAAACATAATAGTTCCTCTGATTCCATCTCATATCGAGCGCATATGTTTTGTATTTAATTATTAACAAAAAAAAAAAAAACAACATAAAAAAAAAAAAAAAATGGAAATGACATTATATAATAGCAAATAATAATGACTTCATTAACATTTTATATATGCATTTGTTACACTAATGTAAAGTTTTAATTTTTTTTTAAATTAGGTTATTTAAATGAAATTTCAGAGTCTTCTTGAAAGGAAGTAGAGGTATCATTATTAAAGAAATAAACTATTATTTAAATTAGGTTGAGTAGATAGGTACCTTCCAATCTTCCAAGTTGTTCACAATGTTTATTTCACTATGTTCCAACGTTAATCTTCCATTCTTTCAGGATGTATTTATTATCATCATTCATTTATCCATTAGTAATTCTGATTCTTTTCCTTGTAGGACAACAATGGAAAACATTAATGAAAGACAGATTTTTGAGGAAGTTGTGCGTAGAGAAAAACGTTTCAAAAGAGGTTTGTCGATCTCATTCATTACTGAAGCTCAGCAGATGAAAGACGAAGTCAACGCCATAGCAAGTGAGTTCTGTCTTCGTATGGATGCTTTATCCAGTAAATATCTCAAATACATTGATAACTATAAGACTACCAGTAGAGCTACAGTTCCCGAGGATGTAGGTCTTGGATCCAGTCACGTTCTTGGCTCTTCAGCTAATTTGGAGGGAGCTTGGAACAATTTAGTTGACGTTGAAGAAGAAGCTGCTAGTGAGCATCATCCAAATCTTCATAATGCTAGCTTGATGAATATAGAAGATAAGATCAAAGATAATGATAAGAAGAGGGGTGAACTTCGACTGAGATTTCGTTGTGGAGATAACAAGCTTGGTCCAGACACAGATTATTCTCTATGGAGAGATAGGGTGATTCTTGAACTCAAAGCAAATGATTGCATGTTTGTGTTAGATCATGGGGAAGTGTCTTCAGAATTGTATACGGACAATGAAGTTTTGAGAATGAAGAATACTGTAATGGCTTATATAATGTCCAACCTTCCTGAACAAAAACAGCGAATGGTTAGAAAGTCGAAGGACCCAAAAGAAATGATGAGAACCTTGGACAAAATAATGGAACCAACTACATCCGTAATGGAATTTGCATTATTTGAACAATTTGTCAACACGAAATTTGATCCTGCTAAGGAAACTGTTCTCGACTTCATTACACGTTTTGATGATCTAGTTGATAAAATCAGAAGATGTCCAGATTCTGATTTGTCTGATGCTGCAGTGAAAAGAAACCTTATTGCTGCAATAAGTGAGAGTTGCCCAACAATCAAGAATAATGCCTTGGACAAAGGAAGAAACATGAACGTGCAAGATATAAGGGAGGCAATGCTAGAGGAGTTCAGTATGGTCGAAGAAGGAGTACGTCGAGATCAGGGTTCAGGTGGAAGAGCTATGGTTGGCAAAGTTTACCAAAAGGCTCCAAAGAGAGCCCTCAATAATTGGACTGACAGGAACAGTGAGCTAGTAAAACAAGCTAAAGTGACCTGTTTCAAGTGTGGTCTTCAAGGTCACGTTGCCTCTGACTGTTTCAAATCTGGAAAAATGTGTTATAATTGTGGGAGCTTCGATGGTCACCTTTCAGGTAATTGTCCCAATTCTCCCACAGATAGAACCAAGAAATTTAGGCAGCAATATGGCCATGGGAGTCTTCCCTCATTAAGAAGAGATTTTAGGCCACGCGCCTTCCCAGGAAATAAAGCAACACCAGCTAAGACTCGAATCAATAAACAAAAATCAGAAAACAAGAAGATGGGAATGAGGATGCCTCTCACCCAGGCACTTCGTCAAGCAAGAGGAAAAGCGAAACTTGCGATTAGCATTGACTCTGACACCGAAGATTTACCACTTGAAGAGCAAATGTGCTTCGTGGACTCCATGAATACGTCTGAGGCAGATGTCACTGACCAAGTCACAGCCAACATTGCTACCGAACGTTTTGAGCATAGTACTTTGGAAACATCATACGCAAAGGGGTCTGCAATGGCCTTGGTGGATGGTAAGTATAAAGTTTCATCAGAAATTCACTTCATTGCTGATACTGGAGCTACAGAACATATTGTGAATAATGAAAATGTACTAGTTAACATTAGAAATTTGATAAAGCCTAAAATCATTTCTTGTGCAAATAATAGTTCAGATGCAGATCTCATAATTCGAAAAGTAGGTGACATAATCTTTTTTAATGAAGAAACGAATTCTTATGGCTGTCTTCAGAACGTTTTGTACGCCCCTGAAATAGTGGAAAATCTATTCTCTCTTCGCAAGCAAATGAAAAATGGATTGGTAGCTGAGTTTGATAACACTTCGATAACAATTTTTGATAAAGAAAAAGGTGATACAGTTAAATCAGGGAGATTTGATGGCCGTTTTTGGTGGCTGTCATTCACTCTTCCTTTGGCAAAGGCTTCATCTGATGAACGTAAAAAAATCATATCAAGTGTAAATCAAATTTTTATGCCCGCTAATTTTGTAACAGATGAAAAAAGGACAAGCGATTCTGTTTCTGAGGATAGTATGCCATCTACCTCTAGGTCTCAAGTTTCAAACGAGCGTGTTCTGAAAAGATCCACCGTTACTGATTTAGGAGGGAGTGGTACTATAAAAAGGTCCAAATCTACAGAAAATTCAATGAATCTGAGAGATAATTTAGGGTTGAAATGGCATTTCCGACTTAATCATGCCTCAAAAAGATACCTTGAGTTAATGGGAAAGCATTGTCCGGAATTAAAAGGAGTCAAATTCGAGAGTGACATTTTAGACTGTTCAGATTGCAAACTAGCCAAAGCTAAGAGAAAACCGTGTATCGAAAATAGACATAGATCAGACATTGTATTCCATAGGCTTTACAGCGATTTGTTAGGTCCAGTCAAACCAGTTGCATATCGTTCTCAATGCAAATACATTGTAACGTTTACCGATGATGCTAGTAGATATGTTCTAGCCTATGAAATATCGGACAAAACTAAGGTTAATCTAGCTCTGTTGACTTGCCTTGAGGAAATTAGGAGAATTTCAGGTCCAAATACAAAAATTAGCGAGATTAGAATAGATGGGGGATTGGAATACAAAACAACTGAAATGAAATCCATTTTAGCCAGAGAAAATATTTCTGTAACTGTATGTGCTCCTTACACTCCACAACACAATGCTTGTGCTGAGAGGTTAAATTTAGAACTGGAGGAAAAGATCAGGGTTGTCTTAATTTCATCTGGACTCCCCACTCATTTTTGGGCATTTGCACTTAGGCACGTGATTCACGTTCATAATCGTACCCCCAATGCATCCATTAATTTTAAAACACCCTTTGAAATCGTTGCAGGCTATCAGTCAACCCTAAAATATCTTAGGAGATTTGGATGTGAGGCCTATGTATTCGATAATCAGGCTAAGATTAAGTCCAAATTTGCTCCCAGAGCCAAATTGAGTTTCTTGCTGGAATGTGGAGAAACTGGGTATACTTTATTCGATGTGGTGAATAAAACAGTGATCAGGTCTAAGCATGTTGACTTTGTGGAGAGCAGAGTGTATGCTGATTATTTGAAAGATCTTCCTAATAGATCTGCTACTCCTATTATTGAAAATCTTGTAGATCTAGAAATAGGTTCAGACAATCTTAACGCAACAAATTTTCCAGTTCTAACTAATGAGTCAGAATCAAGTGAGCTGGGGAATAAACAGATTGGAGAGAATGTTAGTGCGTCGACTAGCGAGCCTGGTGAATGGATAGGAGGGAGTAACGATTACGATTTCTATGAGGAAAAGGAAATCAACTCCCTAGTATTTCTGACTGAGGGAATCTTCGAGGAATTTACTTCAGATCCTAGTTCTTACTTGGAAGCTATCAATAGCGTGGAGAGTGACAAGTGGAGAGAAGCAATCAATCAGGAATTTGGTGCTCTTGATAAATGTAACACATGGAAGTTAATCCCAAGACACCAAGTTCCCAAATCCACTAAAGTTATGAAAACACGCTGGGTGCATAAGAGGAAATTGGAAGCGAATGGTGAAATTCGGTATAGAAGCAGATTGGTAGTTAAGGGATTTGGAGATAGCAATTCTTATGAATTGTCAGAGATGTATGCTCCTGTTGCACGGCTCCCTGACGTAAGGTTTATATTGATAGTAGCTGCCAAATTTGACCTAAAATTGATACAGTTTGACGTCAAAACGGCTTTTCTTAATGGAACATTGGAGAAATTGGTGTATATAGAAATACCTGAAGGTTTTAGTGAATATTCAGGGTTAGGAGATAGCGTTAAAAACAACTCAGTGTGTGAAGTACACAAGGCTCTTTACGGATTGAAGGTTTCCCCAAGACGATGGTTCGCTAGATTTTCAGAGGTAATTGAGAAATTAGGAATGAAACCCTATGAGTTTCAGCCTTGTCTATTCCTTTGGAGGAACAAGTCAGACTTTGCCATTATGCTTCTATATGTAGATGACATCTTGTTGACTTCCAACTCTGTGCAGAAGGTTATAGAAATAAAAATGACTCTTCAGCAAGAGTTTTCCATCACAGATCTTGGGGAACCGAAAAAATTCCTTGGTTTAGAAATAGTTAGAGATCGGGCAAATAAAACTATTTGGTTACACCAAGAACGGCACATTGATATAATATTGAAAAAATTCGATCCTAATAGTGATAAGACGGTTACAACCCCAATGATAGCTGAATCAGGTCTGGTAAGGGATGAAACAGTGGGCTCTGAAAACCTTGGAAAAATTCCATTCAGACAGGCCATTGGATCCTTGCTGTACCTCCAAAATGGCACCAGACCTGACATTTCATTTGCTACCAATATTCTTAGCAGACGTCAGGCTAATTTTACCCTAAGAGATTGGGATTCAGTAATCCGAATTATTCGATATCTAAGAGGAACTAAAAAGCTAAGTCTCAAGTTCTCTGGTGGCTCTGACGACGTAAATTGTTTTGTAGACGCATCACTAGGTTTATCAGCAGAGGGTGGCTTCTCCACCACTGGGTACATCATTACTTTGTTCGGAGACCCTGTGATTTGGCGCACAAAAAAACAAAACCATATTGCGCTATCGTCATCTGAGAGCGAATTTGTAGCGATGAGCACAGCCTGCAGGGACCTGGCGAGCTTGAGAGTCATGTGCCAAAATATTTTGGAGCTGGAATTAACACCCGTTGTGTTTGAAGATTGCAAACCAGCTATCAGACTAGCTGAAATTGACGAGTCATCTACTCTCAAACATTTAGTTAGACTGTCTTACTTGTACGTGCGAGAAGAAGTGAAACGGGGAAATGTCAAAATTAAGTGGATAGAAACTGAAAATCAAATTGCGGATACATTCACCAAGGCACTTCCTAAAGCCAAGTTTATTAAAATTCGCAACATGATATTGTTTGATATTTGTATAAAAGAATGTTAATTTCTGTATCTCTGCTCAATTCCAGATAGACTGTCATAATTTTCAATATGAAGATTTTACTAATTTGTTTAACACAGTTTATATATCTGAATGATGGGACTTAGATCCTCATATTGACGCTTTTATAATGAGAAGAATTTGGAGACAAGATTTAATGGCACCAACCTACTCGGTGAAGCAGTTGGGAGGGAGTGAAAAGGATTCAACTGCCTCAACGACTACGACAACACTGTCATAGGGGTGGTGCCAACCCCTCTCGGAGAGTTGAGCGGCTTCCCACCTTTGAGCTTCACTTCATATTTTTGTACTTATATTGCGTAGTATATTCTTTCGTTTCAACTCTACTTTTTACCGTTTGTATGGTTTAAATAGTTATTATACCTATTGTTAAATTGAAGAGTTGTTCGTCCTTTGTTGGATCCCAAAAAGGTAATCTCTATCTAATAAGTTCATTATTAAATAATAGGATGCGCCGACAAAAACAGAAAATCGATTCTGAAAAATAGGAAATCGATTCTCCGACTTTTCTACTCTGTGAAAGTTTCCGGGCAAGTGTCTACTCTGTGAAGGTTTCCGGTCGGGTTAGGTATTCATTTTCAGTGTTCGCGGGTTCGGCTTGTTGTTCATCCTATTCAATTTAGATTCCGATTAAAGGAAATTCCGATTAAATGATATTCCGATTAAAGATTGGTATTGGTAGTTCAAATTCATGTTCGTTCGCGGTGTGTCGGTGACTTCTTCTCGTGCAAAGTTTCCGTGAGCTGGAGTCGTTTTCTTCGAAGAAGGAATAATATACTCATTTCAAGGTACCATTCCACATTATTGATTACCTACCAATGTTATTGGTGAGTCCTATAGTTAGTTTCTAGTTAGTTCTCTAGTATATAATTTGAAGGTATCATGCTATCTACTTTCTCCCATACCAATGTATAAGTAAACTTCTTTCACTTCTTCAGAAGGGAGCTTCCCCTGTGCTAATGCCAAAGACCGGTGCGCCGAACACCGAACGGAAATGCTTTGATAGTGTGTTTGTTGACGCCAAAATTTTACACTTCCCTAGGCAGATAGATTTTTGCTTCAAAAATCTACTGCTTGAGATTGTGGAAACACATTAATATATTGAAACCATAATGAATACCTACTACAATTGAGTGAAAAGTACGAAACCAAGGCAAAAACGAAAGAAGAACTGGCATGATGAATGCTTTAATTACGTACCTAGCCGTGGAATTTCCTTGTAAGGAGAGCGGACAGGTACCTACCTACCTTGTAGATTCTACGAAACAACTTCTGGCAAATTTCAAAAGAAATATCTAGTACTGCAAACAGAAACAAAATCCCTGCTTGTGCAACATGTATGATTCAGCAAATTATCATAAAATATAAACATATAATAGGCATAACTTACCTACTTGAAAACTGGAAGGTGCCAATGACCCCATAATCACCCCACCTACTCCATGTTTACAATCACACCTCCTGACACCTGCGATGTTTCGGGTAGGTATAGGTAAGTATACCTATAAGGTTTTTTCGACAGTATAAAATATTATGGCACTACTATGAGCGTCCAGTTCGATTCCTTGGGTTAGGTACCTATTATGAATTTCCATACGTTAGAGAAGTTTATTCAGCTCTACGCGGGTGGAATCATCAAGGACCCGAGCTAGACGGAGATAGTATCACCGCCTCTTCCCAGTCTATTTACGGACTCCTCCCTTCGGTTAACTTTTACGTTCGTCTTTACGGCTGGCGGTAGGCGGTATAGTGAGGCCTACTTGCTTTCTTTCACTCGTACGTACCGTCTGAGGGGGGCCTCCCGTATCCAACAGGTTTTAGGCGTCTGTAGATGCACTTTCGAGTAATTGAATCGGCACAGCCTTCACAAGTACTGCTTTGTCATTGAAATTGTATACCTAGGTAACTCCAGCGAAGGTAGTAATAAAATGAAATCGCCAGATTGTGTTCACTGAGTAAGTAACCTTATGGACTCTTCGTACTCTGACCCTCACATTGGGTCCAAGAGGAATCTACTGCACTGCTATCGTGAAGTTCCAAATCATGTGTTGGAACACTACGAATATTCTTGAACTTTGAATTCAGATGATAGTCGCAGATTCGCAGCGTCGAAGGGATAAGGTTTGTTCCAGCGCCTCTCAGTTCATGAACTTTCTTACACCTAACCTGCGCACAACCCGCGCGCATGTTGAGTTCATGAACTGATGCGTTCCAGCGGCGCCGAGTTCGAGAACTTGCAAACATAAACCGCGTTCCAGCGCTTCCAGTTCATGAACTTTTTGCACCTGGGTTCATGAACTTTCTGCACTCGTCGAAGGCAGGGTTGTGAACTCGAACTGAAGGGTAACCTGTGCCGTTCACGTGAAACCTACTAAATTTTTCATTTGTTGACCAGTTTTCACGCTAATCACTTGGATCCATTGAATCGATTCCATTCTCAAACTTTCTTTTCGTTGTGCTGAGCCCCTCTTTCTCGAAGAGCGAGTCGTCTCTAGGAATGAAGTGTTTTTCGAATGAAGTGTAAATTTTTGATAATTACTTACTTATGTTCTAACAGATGCCATTTTCGATCTTTCTCTTTGTTTTTTTGTCACAAATACACGATTATTCCATTATCACTACAGTGAGCTTTGTCTATTTATTCGGAGAGTGTGTCAAGGAAGTTCACATCATCCCTCTCTTCCTCAAACTATTTACCGTAAGATGGGGTGATTGATTACTCATGTGACATGGGCCAAAGTTGATTTGTTGACTACAATATTGGGTTGCTGCGTTTGAACTGAAAGCTTTTTCGAGAAAATTGAAGCTTTTCACAAGAAAATATAATGTTTTACGCAGAGTCCGGTCACCCGTCGATCTCAAGATGACTTCACGATTTTGGTATCATTTCTTCAGTAATTTTTCACGCAGAATTCAATGGCGATACTACTCACTGATAGAAAGTGGGTTTTTGAAGAAATAGTGGAAGCTGATCAATGAAATGAACCTCCGAACTCCAGGTATGAAATTTGCAATGTTTTTTCTACTGAAACAATGTTGTTTGAGTCCCATAAGATTGAATTTTAACGTAACACAAATAAGATGATGTTGTTATTTAGTAGAAAGGTGTTACTTTATGCTCAGTACCTTATCTACGAATAATGCGTATTTTTGGAACGAAAAACGAAGGTTTTCATCGAAATAACCACTATTTTGCTGTCAAGAAGTATCACCATTGGATTCAGCATGAAGTTACATGTAATTCCTATGCATAGGAAATTAATGATACCAAAAACTTGTCAATTCATCTTGAGATCGAGGGTGACCATGATAAACCACGTATAACACTCGATTTTTTAGTAAAACACACGTTTTCTTTGGCACTAAAACTTGATTTAGGTACCTACTCTTCCAATATGAGTTTTAAAAAGAAAAATTGATAGAACATTGGAAAACTGACAATTTGAGCATGTTTTTTCGAAGAGCGCCCATCGAAATAGGCAGGGATTCAGAGTAAAAACTTTGAAGTTTGCTTTTTGACTTGATTTTTTTAAACATGTTTTATTGCTAAAATATTTTGGTTTCGCACTTGTTAGCTTGGAAATGTAACGCTCTTTTTAACAATATCCTCAAATTTGAGTTTACTTGGTAAATATCAGGAGTTACAACAGTTTTAATGAAGTAAGTCAGTAAACACGAAAAAAATCTTTAAATTGAGAAAACTTGAAAAAACAAGGGGTTGAAACAAAATAGCTAGGAGACATTGTTTGTTTAAAATTGCGAAGAATCGTTCAATCTTAAACTTAAAAAATCCCGCTAAAGATTGAGATGAGAGGAGGTTATTCAAGGTTTGTTGAAAGCCGACTTCCGCGCTCCCTGCCGAATTTCATGTTAACTACTAAAATCGTTCCAGCGCACAGGTTCCTGAACCTAAAAAGTTCATGAACTCTTCAACTTTTTCGGGTTCTCACACCCAGCGGGTTCATGAACTAGAGTTCATGAACTTTTTGCGCTGGAACAAACCTATAAGTACCAACTCAACCTGTGCTTCTGCTCTTGAGGTGACATCCCGACCTCTCTAGCTCCATTCAAGTAAATCCGAATGTTTTCTCATCAGCTTCCGCTCGTCAGTGCTGAACAAATGTTGACAGTTGAAGCTCGTACAGTTCCATTAAATGGAACTATACAAATTTTGTGTAGATAGCCATTGATGAGTATAAGTCGGTTGTAGTCCAGGTCCTTGTTAACTGTGTTCCTGAGAAACCATGGAACATCATTTCGTGTGGTTCGTGAGATCCCGTTACTATGCATTTTCTTGATAAATTAGTATTTAGTAGGTTTAGTAGGAGCTCCATACCTACCTTTCAACCAAAGTCGAATGGATTAGACGTTTTTTTGTGGCAATGTGGTCGAGACTGAGGCGACTAAATTTCAGCTCCTTAGTTCTTTGGGTCTACCATGGAGTGGTTTCATGTCGGTTGCCAAGCGCTTCAGATGCCTTCGTCTTATCGATCGGATTTCTTCGCCATTTGTTGGTAAACTTCTTTACTTTGGGTTTCTGTTAGTCCATTAAATGGACTAACAGAAACCCAAAGTAAAGAAGTTTACCAACAAATGGCGAAGAAATCCTCCCGTCGTTGTTCGCATCGTGCTTCAATCTTATGGGCTTGCTAGGGACGGGACATCGAACAGAAAACATCGATGTCGATATTTCATAGAAACATCGATATCGATGAAACATCGTATGAAAAACATCGATGTCGATAACATCGTAAGGTGAAAAATCGATGTTTTTAAAAAGCGGGAAATTAAATTCATCCGTCAACCAATTGGAATCAAGGGAGAAAACCTGATGAGGTTGCTCTTCCTCCATTCATAAGAAGTGGATTTTTTTTTCTTTTGACGTGCTTTTATTTTACTGGATAACCTACTTACTTCATTATAATTTTTTTCATTCGTGATAAATTATCCGATTTTTATGCACTTCATTTCGATATCCCATACCTCCCTCATTTTCATTATTGGTTCAAGCATAAAGAGACTTTTCTATTGTTTTCCAGTAATTAAATTGTTATATAAAGTGATGATTGTGTTGAAGCATCAAAAATTAACTTCCCTCAACCGGGGATCGACCTCCTATCGTTCCGACTGAGCTAAGGAAGTGAATGGACAGAAATGCGAAGAGGTAGCTGATCAAAGGAGGTAGCAGTATGAGATTTTCTTCAAATTCCAAGTAAATTCAATGAAGTTATCTGGTCTGAAATTGGATTTTGTCTGATTCCCTTGCAGTGCCTAGTAGGTCAAATTTATCAAACGATGTTATCAGACCATCTCGTCGACATATCGATATCATCGGACCGAAACATCGATGTTTGAAAAACATCGAATGTAAAACATCGGTGTTAAAAACATCGATGTTTCGATATTATCGATATCGATGTCCCATCCCTAGGGCTTGCTCGTGTAGCGTAGGTTCTATCCGTTTCTTGGCTGGTTCCTGCACAGTATGGCTAGGTACATCTTGTGGAAAGTAGTACAGATGCGAGTACGATCCTGAGTCACTTCCCTGTGAGATGCCTGCTTGTGTTTGTTTAGCTTTATTTGTTGTTTGTTACATCTTTCAGCATACGTTTGAGTCCTTAAATACGAGTACTATTGATTTAGTATTGTGAAATGAGTCTGAAAGTTCGTTTCTGATATTAAAATCGTCCACGTGATATACACGATCAAATCACGAATCGATTGTACAACTAATTTCCAACAACAAGTATCTCGTTTTTTTTAGTATCTCCACTTTATGGCGTTAGCACCCCAACTACCGGGGGTATGGGAGCTTTGTAATCGTACCTACTCATAACTATCAAATAATCAAATTCCGATGATCCATTCAGATGTGCATTTCCTCGTACTCAGATCTAAGATAGCCTCCCTGCATGCGCAAACGTAAGACGCAAGCACCATTTTCTCACCATCTAGAATTTCCTGACATGGGAATATTTCCATGGGTGTATTCATCTAATAATAATTGGTGCATAAATAACTTGGATGAAATTTCCACTGATTGTCTAGGTTGGGGTTTAAATGGTCCCCGATGAATTTGATCCGACCTTAATTGAAAAGTTTTGGTTGTTTTGTTTTCTTATTTTTTCCACGCAGAATCAAATGAGACATGGCGCGTACCTTAATCTCCTAAAAGTTTTCGCTTTATTAGGTAGGTATGATTGAGAACAACAATTTTTGTACGGATTCAAATTTTAAAAAATTAGTAGAACATGATATAATGTGAAACATTGGCGTGGAATTCATCTTTTGAGATATTTCTAGGTACCTTTAAAATTAGAAAGAGATATTGGTGGTGTAGGACGCATTTTATGTACTTACCTAGTTATAAACGTGATATTATAATATGAAAAATGTTATGCTTCAAGAGTCGTTGTAATATGGTCTCCAATGGATTTGTTCTTGAAAAAAAATCTCAAAATTTACTAATTCAAAATGTTGTTTTTTTGGATTTATTGATCGTAAAAAATGCTAAAATGGGGATTTTACCGATTGCAATACTTTTTTTTCACCTTGAAGAAATATTCGTCTGGAAATTCAGTTTAAAAATTCAATTTCAAACAGTGGCCTAAAATACCAAGCATTATGAGGGAACGCAGGGAGATTTTATTAGTCACCCGTAGGTGAAATGAATGGGGAAAAATCCGCGATCCACATCAATGTTTACGAATTTCAAGAAAATACTGACTCAAGAAAGACGTGCGTCTTCCCAGACAGATTTTTAAATAAACTCAGCCGCCAGAGTCGTGCCAGCTGGCTAAAATTTAGATTCCATTCATTAGTTGAAGCCAGGTAACCGAATTTAGAATGGGCATAATTTATTGTTTACCTGGCTTTTTCGGCTATTCCTGTTAGGTCAGTGACGGAAACGGGAGCTAAGTAATTCTACAGTCTACGATCACATGTGGAAAGGTCTTCTTGGGGAAAGGTGGTTCGACTAGAGGTCACAAACATGTCGTATTTCGGGTTTAATGAGGCTGATGAACTGGTATTAAAATCAAACTTTATGATGGACCGCTAAAAGTCATAAGAGTGGAGTCTGATGCATTGTGTTGGTTTATTATTTTCTATAATAAGCCTTTGGAATCGAGCAAGAAAAACAAATTTTAACCCCCCCTCAAAATTTGATGTTTCAAGTTTCAAGGTACGTATAATCAGAAAATCGAATTAAAATTTTCCGTCCGTCCGCCGTACGCGGCACTTTTCTTAGCAACACTGGACCGATTTGGTTCAAATTCGGTATATGGGCTCCATTTGGGGTCTAGTTGTGCCGCGAAGCTTTTGGTTGATGTCAGTCACTTCTAAGGGGTGAAAATTAAGGGTTGAAATTTTCAAGAGTGCCCTAGCTCGAAAAATCTCGAAATAAAGGTATCGTTTTTTCACCAATTTTAAATAGTATTGAATATTAAAAAATTTTTGAGACCACCCGGAGCTCTGCAGGACAAACCGTTAGCTCCCTAAGAGAACTTAAGGGTTTTCCTTCAATAAAACAGAAACACGATTGAGAATCACAAAAGAGGTCTAATCTCCATTGAATTTTTAGCTAACCAAAACGAGATTGCTGTTCTTTTCTTCGATTTGTATTCAGTTTTGCTTTCTGAGCAACCAGTAATCAAATTTCCATAATATGGAAATAAGCTTACTATTATGGAATTAAGCTTCATATTATGAAGCTCCCTAATTTTCGAATCGAGAGTGAAGCGTTTAGTTTTTACAATAAACTTGATTGTGAAGGTGTGAAGGCAGTATGGTGTGGTAGTACCTACCAATGGTTGGTAGGTAAAAAAAGTTGGTTGATAAAAAAAATGTTCTTCTGTATAGATCACTGGTTCTCCATCAATAGCACCTACCACCATCTGTATTCTCCCTTGACCCTCCCTCTCAAATTTCAGCTTCCTGCGTTCAATAGGATTGAGAATGGCTTCGGAGCTCACTCAGCTGATCAGTGATCTGAAGAGTGAAGAAGATCTCCTCGAATGATGGAGACGCCTGGAAGAGCACTGATCAGCTGTGTGAGCTCCGAAGCCATTTTCAATCCTATTGAACGCAGGAAGCTGAAATTTGAGAGGGAAGGTCAAGGGAGAATACCCTAGGTAAGTACCCAGGGGGGGGGGGGTAGGGGTGTCCCTGTGGTAGGTGCTATTGATGGAGAACTAGTGATCTATACAGAAGGGTGATCTATACACAAAATAATAAACCTTTTGGCAATGATTTGCAGCGTTTTACTGATGGTGGAGAATGTTTTGCAGCTCCCAAAATCGAAATTTCAAGGTTGTTTCAGATCTCTCTAAACAATTTTGGTACTTGGGTGCCTGTTATTGTGTGTTCTTCTTCACTATCGAAAATAGGAAAGTTTTATATTCATGAACTAAAAAAAAAGTGAGTTCTCGATCTTTGGTTCTTATTTTTGATACTAAGAGGGGTTTGAATTCTAGTGCCAATCTAAAGGACATCTTTCGATGTTAATGGACAGTGGCTAAGGGCACCGTAATGAAATGTAGAGATGGACACTGGGTTGGAGGTCGTTGGGTATGGTAAAAATTCGTTCTGGTTTACTACCAACAGGAATGTCCTCATGTCGTCTTCCTAGACGAGAGCCAGGCGTGTAGGCGATTATGACGAATGTGGTGTCAGATACCCGAAACAGCCACACGTCTGCTCAAGATTTGCTCATCCATAGCTACACTTAGGTGTGCCCAGCATAACTCTATACTTAACACATTAGATGGCTATACTCGTCGTAAAGGATGAACAGTGTGGCTTGAGCAACACTTCAACCTGGAACAACGACGTTATCGTCCTGATCTCTTATAGGTAACATCAAAAGGAGCCTTCATTATTGATGTATCGGTGGCCTCTGGCTCTGAACAGAGATCACTTGTAGACATCAATGCTGCCAAAATTCAGATATATGAGGTTGAAGCACAATCAGAGGCAAAACCATTGCGTACCAACACTCACCGAAGTCAAATAAGGGTGAATGGGGCAACGATTATTTGGCAGATCAGCCAAGAATCCGATACGAGCCCATTTTCCATCCTAGAATGGATGACTTCCCGAATCTTGACAGGAGGAACATTCATCTGGTTAGCATTCAAGGCTAAAGCTTCTCAAAGATGTGGCTTCAGCAAATTAATGCGCCCCTGGGACCTGGAGCTGAACTCAAACCCAAGGGGAGAAGAATAGGCTCTTTGCTTAGCCAGAAGAGGCACTATTCTCTATCCATCATCTTGGAGGCAATTCAATCTTATCCCTCACCCCAAATGCCCTGAGTTGTATGTCGGACCCTGAAACCCAGTGCAGATTTGGTTACTATGTTGTATTTATTGTGTTATATTATAATATAATATAACATAATACATAATAATATACATACATAATAGTATACATACATAATATTATTATGTATGTATTTATGTTTGATGCCAACGATTGTAGTGTTGAATTACCTCTCCAATTACAAAACATATTCGAATGAGTTAGTTAGGTTGGTCAAAAAAATTTGAGTCCTCCGAAATCAAAATTCTAAAACGATAATATTCAGTTTGCTCAAATTTGGAGACAGGTTTGGAGCACTGATCGAAGCATGATCCGACCAGTAGGAAATACTTATAGGTATATGATATATTGTACAAATCAGTAAAAATTCAATAAGTTGGTGAAAAAAATCCCCAATTGTGTTGCTGATTGTTGACTTAGGAAACAAGCTACTTTTTTTCTTGAAAATACTAACTTAATTCAATAAAGAGCTATCTACTTGATTTGAACTACCTATTCAAATGAAGGCGCTCATCTGCAAACAGGAGCGCTTCGAGTTGAGCGGTGGTGATGGGCCGACTTTCCCTTTCCCACCACTTTCCCTCTCTATTCAGAGCATCAGAGAAGTGGAATGTTCAGACGAGAGGTGAATGCCATCTGTCGGATTCACGGCCAAGCTCGAGGCCCGCCTTCACTCGGCGTTCTCCCGGTAGACCTCACAGGGCGTTTGACTAGGAAGAACGAAACCAGTTGGTTGTAGGTAGTAATTTACTTATCAGGTCCTTCCAGTAAGTTATGTGACAAATTAACAGCAAGAATATCATCAACAAAACGTCTTGATTTAAATTAAATACAGTGCAAATGCACCATTTATCGCATGAAAATTCAAAACTTGACTTTCCTGTCATTTGATTGATTCGAGTTCTTCAAGTAGGTACCCATCTACTACTTGAAACACCTACTTTGGTAATAGATGGAAAAACATTAGTTTGCTACAGAATGAAATACAATGTTGTATGAGTTTAATCTCAAAATTTCTTTTTCGACTATTGTGAACACCAATGCGCCAGTTATTGGACACAAAAAACAACCTAAATTTTATTAAAACTCAAAATGCGAACCAAATGATGCATTTTGTGTTCTCACCGTCATAATATCGAGAAAAAACTGATCTGAGCAATAATATTTCAGCTAATTGAATCAATTAGTCAAAGTCAATAAAATCAAAGAAAATTTTTATTTTGGTGATTTTATCACGATGTCAAAATTTCCATAAAAATCAGTCCATTAAAAAGCAATTTATAAGTCTCGCAAAATTTCGCATGCTTGCTCTCAATATTCTAGAACAGCTTATTCTCCGACAGATTTACAATAAACGAGTGAAAGTAGGTACCAAATTTGGTGAATATCGGTTCAGCCATTTGGCTGTAAACAGTTATGGGCAGACTCATGCAGACAAAAAGATGAAAAATTACTACCTAGTTTAGAAGTAGGTAGTATTATGTCACAGACAATAACCTACTTGAGATTATAAGTACCTAATTAACTGAAATTGGTGACAAAATATCCATAAAAATACATTTTTGTACAACCTTACAGGGTCTAATTTTCAAAAAAGTTGGTCAAAAACGTACTTATTTTTGAATTTTCAATAGTTGTTGTAATATAAATACCAATGTTGTACTATAAATATATATACCAATGTTGTAATATAAATAATATAGGTAGTTGAATATAGTAGGTGATGGTTAATTCGGAATCAGCGTAAAATTGTAAAAGATCCATCTGACATTAATAACTCGTGGCTCAAACAACTTTCAAGAATAGGGTTCGACAACGTGATTTTTTGAGCTTTTTAGGACGTCCCACAGTTAGGCTTGGGCGTCCTTAAGCAATTGATCTGGGGTAAAGTTGGGCAACAATAGAAAAAAAGTAACCCCACACTAATCCATTTCTGATCATTCTGAAACCAAATCCGCAAACAAAAAGTCCATTCATGCAGTATAAATTAATGAGCGTATAATTATCTCCGTTACTCTGTGAACAATGGTGTTGCAATTTCTTTTAGAAAGTTTATTTTACACGATTCTTGGTTTTTTCGATTTTTATTATAGCATACCAACATACTGTATGCACCGGGTATGCTTTGAAGATGTTAGTTAAATAAATACATAATTTTCTTAATTTTGGACAATTTTAAGTTTTGAAAAACGCATTGATATCAGAAATTTTGTGCTAAATCCGAATAATACCAAACATTTTTTTTTTCTCGAAAAAGTCGATTCTAAAAATTTTGAGGCCATTGCAATAGCTTCATTTTCCTTGAAAATTCGCTAAAACCATAGGTGTATGTCTGTGTGTGTGTGGTAAAATCATGTACTAATGTACTCTGCCCAGTCCTTAGTTTTCAACCGAGTTTCGTGGTTCTTTTATTGTTCGGCGCGGACAACTATTTACTTGTGCACTACCTCGCCAGAATTTTGAATTTTGCCTTTTAAGGGTGGGGGGGGGAGGTTAATGATCAAAAACGTGCTTTTTCATGCATAATCTACTTTGCCCAAGCCTCAATTTCCAACCTATTTTCGTGGTATTGTTTTTGTTCGACGCGGAAATCTATCTAGTTGTGCACAACGTCGCCGGAATTTCGAATTTTGCCTTCTAAGGGGGGGGGGGGGGAGGGATAATGCTTTAAAAACGTGCGTTTGCGGGCATCATCTTGTAAACCCTGCACAGGCTTCAATTTCCAACCAATTTGCGTGTTTCTTTTTTGTTCGACTCAGCAATTTTCCAAATTGCACACTATTCCGGTCAGAGTATCAAAATTAGCATGAGGGGAGGGGGGGGCGAGTGGGGGGATAATATTCACAAAATATACGATTCTTCAATATTTCGGTTCTTTATTGCTTATCATTGTAACCAAAGTTTGAAATTGAGGGAAAATTCTCAATATAGAGGAAATTATTCTTTTGTGCCACCATGAAACAGAACAGTGGTATCACCATGGCGCCAGGACACCATAAACCAAGTATTGAGTGGGTTTCTGTGTGTTTCTCCGGCTAAGGGCGAAATGCTTCTACTATTTCTAACTCAAAATTCTAACGAAATTACGTACACTGAGTGAAACAGTTAAGTAGAGGAGGAAGGTAAATACAAATGCGTGTTTTATCGTTCACCAACTGGTTTAAATTGACATAATGATTATGTGGGACGTCCCCTGGAATGAATGCATCACTCAACAATATGTTTGACGGAAAATTCTATTTTGAACATTACTTTGTTGGTATATTTTGAAACAATTTAAAATTCCGAAAATCTTCCCTAGGGAGACATTGTGATGTGAAGAAGAATTATTATAGTTAACAATAATTACTGAAAATCCGTTAAAATATTCGAAAAATTGATCTTTTACTCATATTGCACAAGTGAGAGTGTATAAAGTGTTAACTGTTGTATTCTATTCCTATAATCGTGCGAATTGGAAGTTTTCTTCTTCTCAAAACTACTCAGCCGGTCACCACTTTCTTCTTACCATTGCTAGTTTCGAGATCAATTCAACCCGTAAGGGTTTTCTTTGCAAATCCTCTCCAATATCTATGAACACAAGATTTCCATGTTGGTAGCTGAACATTTTGTGGTCGAACATCGTACGAGTTCCGTGGTAAATCGAGGTGCTATAATCTGAGATTTGGAAATTGATTAGTTCCTACGTTTAACAATTGGAGCTACTGATTTAACATTTCCACGAAAGAATAATAAGATATTTTGATTACTTCTTCCATCAATTACATTATTAATCTTGAGAATAATGGTAGATTATTGGACAGGAATCGGATTAACTGTATATCCACTACTCTTAGCAATTATCTCACATCTAAGAGCCCATTTTTGTACATCCTCGACGAGGCCAGGGTGACACTCTTTCCAACAGAAGCAACACTCTCGGGGGAACTCCTCCAATTATCCGTTCAGTGCAGCACTCTCCCGACGATCCTGTGAACTATACGTGGAATGTGGAGCTCCTGCCAACGGCTGCTCTCCTGGTCGTAATATTCCGTAAAAATGTTTCGACGGGCTCTCACGAGTTCCGTGGAGTTTTCGAATTCTCGGGATGATTCCAACGCCAGACCCGGTTCGACCGGCTTCGCCAGCATTCCGCGCGCGTCTGAAATTGAGTAACAACCAAAGTACAAATTTTTTTTTTCAAATACGATATTTTACACTTATTTGGGGGAAGACAGACAGAACCAATGAACCAATCGAATCATAGATAAAAGTAACGATTATATCGTACGGGATAATATCAATCATGATATCATGATATCATCGTACGATAATATCCTATGCATATTATGCGGGTTGTTTGATGCTTATCAGTTGATCATTATCAGTTTTTGATCAGATGTTGATCAGATTTGGCTGAAACTTCGCACACATACCATCAATTTATATCTTTTTAACGATAAAAATTGTTGTTGATCCAAAATAATTCGAGGCCATCAAGGAAGCGAAAGCATTGTTTTCACGTTTCAAGGTTGAAAAAAAATTCTTCAAAATCAAAATATCCACTCATTTTTTTAGGACGTCCCACAGTAAGACTTGGGCGTCCTTATGCGATCGATCTGGGGTGAAGTTGGACAACACTCAACAGAAAAAAAAAAAAAAATAACCACACAGTAATCCGTTTTAGACCATTCTGAATCCAAATCCGCGAAAAAAACCATAGGTGTATGTCTGTGTGTGTGTGTGTGTGTGTGTGTGTGTGTAGGTGTGTGTGTGTGTGTGTGACAAAATCTTGTGTCGTCTGCACAGGCCTTAGTTTTCAACAGATTTTCCTGGTTCTTTTTTTGTTCGACGCGGAAAACTATCTAGTTGTGCACTACGTCGCCGGAATTTCGAATTTTGCCTTTTGAGGAGGGGGAAAGGGGGGGTTAATGCTCAAAAAACGTGCGTTTTTGGGCATAATCTTGTGTCGTCTGCCCAGGCCTTAGTTCTCAACCGATTTTTGTGGTTCTTTTTTTCATCGACGCGGAAAACTATCTAGTTGTGCATTGCGGCGCCAGAATTTTGAATTTTGCTTCTTAAGGGGGGGAAAGGGGGGGTTAATGCTTGAAAAACGTGCGTTTGCGGGCGTAATCTTGTAAAATCTGCTCAGGCCTCAATTTCCAACCGATTTGTGTGTTTCTTTTTTGTTTGACTCAAATAACTTCCGAGTTGTACATAGTTTCACCCGAGTACCGAAATTCGCAAGGGGAGGGGGCAAGTGGGGAATAATATTCACAAAATATCCGATTTTTCAATATTTCAGTTCCTTTACTGCTTACCTACTAATTGTACCCAACCTTTGAAATTGAGGAAAATTCCCATTATACCTCCGGATTTTTATGAATTATTCTCTGTACCACCATGGAACTAATAGTGGTGCCACCGTGGTGCCAAGACACCATAAACCGCATATTTCGTGTTTTTTTTTTTTTTTTTTTTGTGTTTCACCTTGAATACGGATGTAAACCTCGACGGACCGCCTACTAAAACTAATAGATGAAAGTTCAATGTTACGACGTATTTCCGCTTTGGTGCCAGACTGGCACCACTGGTGGTGGTGGTGGGGGGTGGGGGTGAACTCGAATTCCCATGTTGGGTGTCGTAGATCATGAATTTTAAAATGCTCTTCAGATTCGAGGCTCCCATTCCGCTAGAAATGTTATGGTAGATAATGTTGAGGGGGGGTCACTATTTCTTGCCTAAAGTAGGTAATAAATAAATTACATCGAGTGAAACAGTTTTATCGCTCACCAACTGGTATTAATTGACCTAACGCTTATCCAATGGGACGTCCCCTGGAATGCATGCATTACTAAACAATATGTTTTACGTTTCGGACCTATCTGAACCATTTTGGTTCCGTGTTTCTGTGTGTCTTTGAAGAGTGTCATGTTTGTAACTTGTAACTGGAAAACGACACTAAGTTATAATCCAGTTCCGTTGAAATCTTCAGGTATTGTGCGGGTTGGCGTGTAGATGGCCCCCTATAAAATCATGGCTTCCGGAATGACAGTAGCCACTGCGCATGAGTAAACGTAAAAACCTTATAGCAGTCATAACTTCCACAATTCCCATCTGATTTCGATGAAAGTTTGTGTTAAATCGATGACAGATTGTGCTAGTTAAAATTTAGATGGTCCCCTATGAAAATCCTGGCCCTCGAATTGATAGTGGTCTCTGTGCATGCGCAAACGTATAAACCTTATGACAGCCATAACGTCTACATTTTCCACCCGAATTCTACGAAGTTTTCAGGAATTGTGCTAAGTATTTACAGGTTGTTTTGAGATTAACTACTATGCATTGAATCTTCCATACAATCGGGTTATGGATACGAGGAAGCTATGTGCCACACCCACCTTCAGACTTTTTGCTTCCGAGTCAACCAAGGTAGTGGAAGCATTTTCACTTTTCTAGTTTGAAAAAAAGTTCTCCAAAATCAAAATTTCCACTCGCGTTTTATGTTTTCCTGAACAATTTTGGTTCCGTGTCAGTCTATGTGTCCGTGGTCTATCATGAATTCCTTGTAACAGGCAAAACTATACGAAGTTATTGTCCGATTTCGATGACATTTTCAGGAATTGAGCGGGTTGGCTTGTAGGTGGTTCCCCATGAAAATCATCGCTCGGGACTGATAGTAGCAGCTGCGCGCTAATGTTAATTCCTTGTCACACCCATAACTTCCACATTTTCCATCCGATTTTGAAAGAATATTCAGAGATTGTGCGGGTTGACAGAGATGGTCCCATGTTAGGGTAGTGCAAGGTACTTCGAGGTTGATGTTTCGAGACTAGCTACTATACATCGGTTCATCTATACAATCGGGTTATGTATGCTAGGAAGCTATGTACCACCCCCACAAGGCAGACGTTTTTGTATCTTACCAAAACAAAAGCTTTATTTCTCCTTTGAACCATGGTGCCTAAATTAGGCCTACCTATTACTTTCTTACTTAAAGAGGAAATGCTCTCGAAACTGAGTGAATTAAACTTCAAAAAACTTTATTACAACCTGGTAATGTCATAAGCATTCGAAAAACGACTAAAAGTGACTAAAATTAATGCAGGAAAAACTCCTTGCATGCGCTGGTAAAACCATAGAGTATGGTCTTTGAGCCAATGTCTATCATATATAACGTCAATAAAATAATTATGACAGATTCTACCTCATCACTTTGACATTGAGCGGCTGTATTCGTCAGTTCGTAAAAATGTTCCGTTAATGTCTCGGACTGTAACTTTTCCTTAGCAGTAAGTTCCTAATGAAGAAGTTTACTGCTTACGTTATTCGTAGATTCTTTCGTGAGGGCCCTTGACGTAATTTTACTCATGTGTTCTTTCGAGCCCTATAAACAGTGCTGCCGACCCCCTCAACAAACAATAACAATTTTCGATAGGATTTGAAATTCATCTCCTTTTATTTAAGGTTTTTAGGACGTCCCACAGTAAGACTTGGGCGTCCTTATGCGATCGATCTGGGGTGAAGTTGGACAACACTCAACAGAAAAAAAAAGTAACCACACAGTAATCCGTTTTAGACCATTCTGAATCCAAATCCGCGAAAAAAACCATAGGTGTATGTCTGTGTGTGTGTGTGTGTGTGTGTGTGTATGTGTGTGTGTGTGTAACAAAATCTTGTGTACTCTGCACAGGCCTTAGTTCTCAACCGATTTTCCTGGTTCTTTTTTTGTTCGTCGCGGAAAACTATCTAGTTGTGCACTACGTCGCCGGAATTTCGAATTTTGCCTTTTAAGGGGGGGAAAGGGGGGGTTAATGCTCGAAAAACGTGCGTTTTTGTGCATAATCTTGTGTACTCTGCACAGGCCTTAGTTCTCAAACGATTTTCGTGGTTCTTTTTTCGTTTGACGCGGAATACTATCTAGTTGTGCACTACGGCGCCGGAATTTTGGATTTTGCTTTTTAAGAGGGGGAAAGGGGGGGTCAATGCTTAAAAAACGTGCGTTTGCGTGCATAATCTTGTAAAATCTACCCAGGCCTCAATTTCCAACCGATTTGCGTGTTTCTTTTTTTGTTTGACTCAAATAACCTCCGAGTTGTACGTGATTTTACCAGAGTACCAAAATTCGCAAGGGGAGGGGGTGAGTGGGGGGGATAATATTCACAAAATATCTGATTTTTCAATATTTCGGTTCCTTTACTGCTTACTAATTGTACCCAAGCTTTGAAATTGAGGGAAAATTCTCATTATACCTCCGGATTTTCATGAATTATTCTCTGTACCACCATGGAACTAATAGTGGTGCCACCATGGTGCCAGGACATGGTGCCATGATGCCATAAACCGCTTATTTCGTGTTTTTTTTGTTTTTTTTGTGTTTCACCCTGAATACGGATGTGAACTTCGACGGACTGCCTAACAAAACTAACAGATGAAAGTTCAATGTTACGACGTATTTCCGCTTTGGTGCCGGACTGGCACCATTGTTGGCGTTGGGGTGGTGTGGGGGGGGGGGGTGAACTCTAATTCGCATGTTGGGTATCGTAGATCACGGATTTTAAAATTCTCTTCAGATTCGAGGCTCCCATGCCGCTAGAAATGTTAAGGTGGATAATGATGGGGGGGGGGGGTCAGTATTTCTTGCCTAAAGTAATAAATAAATTACATCGAGTGAAACAGTTTTATCACTTAACAACTGGTTTAACTGATCTAATGCTTATCCAATGGGACGTCCCCTGGAATGCATGCATTACTAAGCAATATGTTCAGAAATTATGCCTTTGCTACCAGATATCGGATTGCCATGAAATTAATGAGTGATCGTTCTACGACCAACTCCCAATTATCTTTCGAATTCGATCAAAATCGGACAATTACATCATGGGGAGTTACTACTTGTTTAACAATGAGGGTGTCGGCTATGTCTGCACATTTAAGGAAAAGATCATTTTCTTGGATTTTTTCCTGCAGATCCCATGAATAATATTAGCATTAATCAGTACGTAAAAATACTTCTCAATGCTTCCTAAGACCTATTCAACACTTCCCAGATATCTGCTTCTCCTTCCCAAATTTTATACAACGTAATATATTGTTTTTCGAAATCGTATTTTCAAGTTGTGACTTTTCAAAATCGAATGGTTATATCAAAATTTGGGATTTTGATGCCTCCATACGTCCATCATGTTTCAAGAAATACTTATTCTTCGTTCAGTGAGGGACACTGAAAATGCGGAGTCCGTAATGTTGAAATCATCACAAGTACACTGAATAAATCTCTCAATTTGTCGGAGATAATATCCATGAAAGTGAGATGAGTTGTTCCCTACAGCCTGCCAGATTCTTCGGAGTTTCCGGCGGATGATCCGTCGTGGATTGCCACTCGATGCAGCACCTTGTTCATATTGCTTGATGTGTCATCAAGGCACCTTATCCAGCTTCACATTGACACTGGATTGATAGTCAACACGTACCAGGAACTGGTATGTAGAGGATTGTTGAGAAAGGCTCTTCTGCACCAGCATTTGCATAACTGCTAGCTACCTCTTGTCCAGAAACCCAGACACATGAACAGAAGTCTCAAGCTTATCGAATCTTCTCTCGGTCCAGCATGGGAATCCACGCCTCTCTTGGTGGCTTCCTCTGAAGGAATTAAAACATACTAGCAGTTTACCGACCTACAGACATCGCAAAATATTCAGATAGCTCTAAAACTCAAAATAGGTCCGCATCCCATTTTGTTTTGACTGCTCCATGATTTCAAATCGTACCTTCTGTAGAGAGTCAGCAATTTCAACCTTCCTCTCACACCCACTGTGCCATGGGTGACCATGAACTCCTGTTTTCATGTGACAAAAAAGTAAAAATTTAATCAAAAGCAAAGTTAGGAGAGGGCGAGCGAAGGAGAACTAGAGGGAAATATGGAGGGTCGGAGTTGTTAGTTAGATTAATAGTGGCGCTGGGATGTATGGACTGGGACCTCCCTTGCCCTTCTGCAATCTCTCAGACAAACTACGACATAACTTTTTCTGCAGTTTTATAATCCCAACTCTCGCAATCTTTCAGCCGTTGGAGTGTGAGGGGAGAAATCGTTTTTCCTAGAACTGGAATCTCAACTTTTCTCGCGTTCCGCCCAATGAAATAGTAGAATATGGTTTGGTGTTCTTTATGGCGAAGACTTGTGTCTGTAAGTCCTTCTCCTTGGTATTCCTCGTTTGCTCCAAATCTCACCTCAACAATCTTGAGAAGTCCAGCTTCTTCTGTGGCCAGCTTCTGTCTGTCTTGAAAGGAATTGAACTGGGACAAATTAATTAGATATTTATTAATCGTTCATGAGGATGAACTTTTCTACCATCAGCTTTGCCCAATGCGGGATATTTTTCTCTGCATAATTCTAGTTTTTAGGGCTTGGATGATCACTTAGCATTGCCCTTCGACCTTCAAGTCGCTTTTCCCTCGTCAATATACGTTTACAAATGTAGATCGTGATTATGGAGAAATTGTAGGATTTATATGTTTGCCACTCCAATCCCTTCCCAGGATAATTGACCAAATAATGGCATTACTTCGAGTCATAACTCCGAGTTCTTTATTCTCGAGAAATATTCTTTCGCAGGCACTCATCTTTGATTTCGGGTTGTGAATTAAAAAACGCTTTCGGACTACGAACTTTTCGGAATCGAAAATCGGGCGAAAATTGACCGAAAAAGATGCAAAAAAAGTCTGATGCAAAAATTGGAATAGAAGGGAAAAGAGGGGAAAGTTACTATTCTTTACATTTTTGACATGGATATGTCTATTGGCTGGCCTACGTGAGCATGAAAATTAAGATAAGAAAGGTCCATTATTGAAAATAATAAACCAACAAATGCAACGGACATGTACGAGTCTTCTTACCGACAATATTTTCGATAAGTATATAATTAAATGAAATTGGCAAAAACTGCAAGTTTATTCATCGGGCAATATTACAGAAACATGTTAATAGAAACGATGAGAATATTTCTGAGATGTTGGGTTTATGAATTGGGTCTACCTGTCACCTGTGATGTGTCATTCCGCATCTAGCCTAAGTATATTTGGACATGTATATTTTGTCACCAGTCGTGTCATTTTGCATCTGGAGCCTTTTTGATTACTATTTTCAATAATAAGCCTTTGGAATCGAGCAAGAAAAAAAATTTAAACCCCCCTCAAAATTTGATGTTTTACGTTTCAAGGTACGTAGAATCCGAAAATCGAATAAAAAATTTTCCGTCCGTCCGCCGTACGCGGCACTTTTCTTAGCAACCCTGGACCGATTTGGTTCAAATTTGGTATGTGGGCTCCATATCGGGTCTAGTTGTGCCGCGAAACTTTTGGTTGATGTCAGTCACTTCTAAGGGGTGAAAATTAACGGTTGAAATTTTCAAGATTGCCCTAGCTCGAAAACTCTCGAAATAAAGGTATAGTTTTTTCACCAATTTTAAATAGTATTGATTTTTTAAAAATTTTTGAGACCGCCCGGAGCTCTGCAGGACAATCTGTTCGCTCTTTACGAGTATTTAAGGGTTTTCCTTCGATAAAAAGAAACACGAGTGTGAATCGCAAAAGAGGTCTAATCTCCATTTCAATTTTATCTGACTAAAATGCGATCGCTGTTCATTAAATGAACTTTTCAGAAGAAATTTTCGAAGAAATTTTCTTCGATTTGTATTCAGTTTTGCTTTCTGAGCAACCAGTAATCAAATTTCCATTTGAAGCTCTCTATTTTTCGAATCGAGTGTGAAGCATTTAGTTCTTTCTAATAAACTTGATTGTGAAAGTGTGAAGGCAGTAGGTGTGGTATGGTTGGTAGGTTATAAAATTTGGTAGGTTAAAAAAAACGCTGCAAATCATTGCCCAAAGGTTTATTATTTTCTCCCAAAGGTTTCGGAGCTCACTCAGCTGATCAGTGCTCTTCCAGGCGTCTCTAGCATTCGAGAAGATCTTCTTCACTCTTCAGATCACTGATCAGCTGAGTGAGCTCCGAAGCCATTTTCAATCATATTGAACACAGGAAGCTTAAATTTGAGAGGGAAGGTCAAGGGAGAATACAGATGATGGTAGGTGCTATTGATGGAGAACCAGTGATCTATACAGAAGGGTGATCTATACAGAATATAATAAACCTTTGGGCAATGATTTGCAGCGTTTCTACTAAGCCTATTCTATCACCTGTCATGGTTCATTTCGTATCTGTCATTTGAAGTATGAATTGAAAATCCATGATTTTTTCGCGTGTTAGGGGTAAACATTTTCAATTACCTACTGTGCTCTGACGATAATTATACAAGAAAAACCCCCAATACGAGAGCTGCTACGTGCACGCACACAGCAGAATTGTTGTCCTATAAGATCATAATTATTTTTAATAGCTGAAATAGGTGAATTTTCTGGTTTGATTTGAGCTATGATCGAGGCCTCGTCGGCCATGATGATTGCACCCCTCTGCTAGTTCTGCTTCTGACTATGACAGGCTTAAACTCAGGTCTTATTTTCGGACAGCTCACCATCATGTTTCTTTTCTTTCCCCTCCGACACGGAAGTTCAACGAGTTCTCCACGCTGATTCCACGTTATCTATTTTTACGATTATCTTTTTGGCAAAGTTGCGCTTATTTGGTGGGGCTCGTATTAGAAATTACTCTTCCGAATGAGCCCGAGAAGTTTATATTGCGTTGAGGCCTTGTTTCCCTTGAGGTCCCCCCCCCCCTTCCACAAGAGTCTATTCTGGGTTATGATGGGTAGAAGATAACCAAAACAACTTTTACTTTTTGAATGGCTCTGTTATGCGGAGATCCGCCTATACGTTCCACTCCCCAACCTCCTCTGAGTTCATGTTCCATGATTATGGTCCTCGAGAGGAAAACGAGGGGTAGAGAAGGCGGTGCCGGATCACGCGCTTTTCAAAACAAGTTTCCTTCTCTGGGAATGGCGCCCAATCTGCGACAACCCATTCTCTCCCCAGCGGGTTTCTAAATTAAAGTTTTGCGGGTTGAACGTCTGTGGCGCCTCTGTGACCTTATGCGCTGAGCTTGAAACTACGTTCGCTACTTCCACCCCCTTTTTTTGCCAAATCCTGTCACCAATATCGTGCAGATTTACAGTCCTGTTTTTCTACTCTGCCGAACCAATCGCCATCTACTCGAGAGCTTCCAGTAAAATCCAATGTGGCTCGTCTATATGCCGGACCTCTTATTGAGGAAGGCCTTTTTATCCCAAAGTTGGTAACAGAATGTTGGTCTCTCATTCATAAACTCTCTTGAGATCGTTACGAGAACTCTCATCAAGGAACATCATTTTGTAACGACCTTTTCGAGCAATTTCACGATGGTGGTTGGGGTCTTATGTGCGGGATCTTAGTAGGCTGATGGATTTACTTACTGGTGTTGGATTTTCTCATTGTTACTGCGGGTGAACAAACACCCATGACATGTCATATGGCTGAAAAATAACTGTAAATCAACATTAATTTCCCGATTTATTGTCTTGATAAATCAATGAGGTACCTAGTCAGTTACGTAGGTGCTCTTTGAATCACTCCATGCTCAAACCATCATGGACTGACACACACTCACAACTGAAACAGCATGCAATAATAAAGCAGAATGTGTTTTCACGGAGGTTATTTGGTTTGAAAGTGTCTGTCACGTCATATAAGGTTCCTATAGGTGATGAGAATAATAATTATTGAAATAATTATTCTTTGACTAATTCTATAATTAATTTTATTCAAATAAAATTTACCTAGTCGAGGCTGGTGGCCCCAAGAAGTGGAAATTTCACACTCCTGTCTTAAGACTGCTGAATTTTTATAGCAAAGTGAGCTCCTCCCCGATCAGCTGGGTGAGCAAAATTTGCATCTGGTGCCCCCAAGAAGTTCAAGACTATTTAAGGCTGCCGAATCTGAACAAACTAAGCTTCTCTCAGATCACTTGGGCGAGCTAAATTTGACTTTGCAAATTAAATATTTTAAATAATGTTTTATGTAAATATTTCATGACTAACAAAACTGAGATATTATCTTTGATGACAAATAACAGTATGTCCGTGAAAACGGAATACGAAATGGAGAAAAGCATTCCCACCGAATATTTATAGACATTCAGTACCGGAATACCCGGGCACCTAGCCCAATATGTGCCTAGCGCATGGTTTAGGTACAATTTTGATTTATTATCTAATGATGAACCTTTTGAATAGAGCTAGAAAAAACATTTTAACACCGCACCCCTTCGAATTTAATGGTTTACGTTTCAACATGAGAAGAATTTCTTACTTACCATGGGCCGATTTAGATGGAATTTGGTATACTCGAATTTAAGCTCTATTTGAGGTCTAGCTGTGGCCCGAAGGTTTAGGTTAGCTTTAGTTTGGGTAGTTTTAGGGCTTGAAATTTTCAAGACGCTTTGCCTGAAACATTTTTGATAGGTATAAATGTATTGTTATTCCATCAATTAAAGATAATATTGAATTTTTAGAATCGAATGAGACCAAGAGCTCGATTGAACCAACCGTTTGCTTTTGAGAATTTTGAGGGGGGTTAAACAAATTTTGTTCTTGGTCGATTCCAAAGGTTCATTATTGAAAATAATAAACCAAAATTTGCCGTCCGTCCGCCGTACGCCGTACGCGGCACTTTCCTTAGTTCCCATGGACCGATTTTGATGAAATTTGGTATATGGGCCCCATTTGGGGTCTAGTTGTGCCGCGAAGCTTTTGGTTGATGAGTCACTTCTAAGGGGTGAAAATTAAGGGTTGAAATTTTCGGAAGCTCAAAAAAATATTGATATAAAGGTATTGTTTTCCATCAATTTGAGATAGTATTGAATTTTTAGAATCGAATGAGACCACTCCGAGCTTTGTAGGACGATCCGTTCGCTCCCTATGAGAACTCGTTCCGAGTCAGTATTTCACGAAATTGAAGGCGTAAAAATTAAAAAGTTGTATTTGAAATTTTGAAGGATTTTAGAAATTCATTAGTGCACGGCCCTAGGGAATTGAAAACCTGAAAGATTGTCGCTGGAATCAGCAAAAACGAACAATAATTGCCAAAAAAATATGGGAAAACCCGTTTATTCAGTAGTTTTTCCCATTTTTCTTTGGCAATTATTGTTCGATTTTGATGATTCCGGCGGCAATGTTTTAGTTTTTCAATTCCCCAGGGGCGTGCACTAATGAATTTCTAAAATCCTTTAAAATTGCAAAGTAAGGTACAATTGACATTTTCATGTCTTTGCTTTGGCACATATAATATGTCTTTGGTTGTACATATAATATTTGAATGATTTCTGAAATTGTACTAACACCAGAAATTGCGTGCTGAATCCGAAATATATCTTATATTACCTACTATAATTATGATGGTAATATCCACAAAAACTCTTAAAACACGTTTTGGGATTATTTTATAAAATTGGACCCCTAGGATTGTCCAAAATTCCTGGCTAACGGACTCGTCTTTCCGTTTGTTATGAACATTTGGGCAAAATTTGAAATTTGTGCAAAACATACTCAAATGACCGTAAAAAGTGCATTGCTGAGTATGCTATTGAGGTTCGGTTAGGTTATTGAGTAAATTTTTTTCCAACCATTCGATGATTTATTCCATCATTTTCAGAGAATCCAATCCGGCCAAAGTTAACAATGTTACAGACAAATATTTTAAGTTGGTTATGAACGTAATTACAAGTTGAGTGAGAAAACGGGCTACTCCCGGTAAACTTTATCGTTTGGCACAGCGCCTGCGCAAACGTAGTACAACTTTTGTAACAAACATAATTTTCAACGTATCCATTCGATTTCGATGTGATTCTCATGAATTTATCGGCTTAGACTGGAGATGGTCCCCTACGAATGTCATTGTTTTCAGACCAGTCCAAGCGCAAACGTAAAATCTCCCCTCTATCCTCATTTCCCACATAAACTGAAAAATCGTCACGAAAACGTTTGCTCACGCGACCAATAAAATTTATTGGTCGCGTGAGCAAACGTTTTCGTTTTTTTTTTTTTAATTTAATAAAATAGACTCCCTGTGTTGCTTAGAGAACAATCAACTGTTTTGATGCATGGGTACATGAACTAACAACCTTACTTCACTACCTTGTTGTGTAGTGGTTGACTACACGTTAATCAAATTAGACTAGACGCCTTATAAAATTAACTTTGCGACTTTTGAAAACACACATGGAAATGTCCCAATGTGTTGCAGACTCGTATGCAAGCATTTATAATTCTGTATGTTTTTTAAGTTTCTGCCCCTTCGATTTCGCGAAATACTAGGAACGACCTACTGAGATCCCTTTAAGGGTTGGGCTTACGATAAACCAGAAACACGAGCGTGAATCGAAGAAGAGGCCTAATCTCCATTCAACTTTTAGCTGACCAAAATGCGATGGTTGTTAATTTCCTTGAGTTGCACTGAGTTTTGCGTCCTTAGCTATCAGTAATTAAATTTCCTAATAATTAGGACAACCCAAGTCCCTGTTTCTTCTAACTGAATGTGAAGCGTTCATATCTTTCAAATTAACCTGATTGTGAAGTAGGTATGTGGTAGGTAGGGAGTGTCTTTGGTTGGGATGACGAAAGGGAGAGATTATATAAGGAGTTTTCTTTGACACGGGCTTATATCCACTTGGAATGTTTTGTGGGAAATTGAGAAAAACTAATTTCAAGACGAAGGAGGCTGTCTAGGGTTCCCAAATTTTCCAAATAGTTTGTTCATTAAACTTTTGATTGTTAGACCAAATTTCGAACTTTTGGCATGCGTTTTGAGGGAGACTGCCTTTTCTTTTATGGATATAAACCGATTTGATGAAAAACGTTAGATATGAGCCACTTGGAAAAAAAGAGGGTTTTTGGTTGTGTAGAGAAAAGTGTCATTTTCATTTTCTTTTATTTGTTTACCCATTATTTTCTTTAATGAAACTTCGGAATCGATCAAGAAAAAATATTCTATCCCCCCTCAAACTTTGATGGTTTACGTTTCAACGTAAGTAAGTATGTAAAATCCGAAAACCGAATTAAAAAAAAAAAATAAATTGTTTATCGAAAACAACGGGATGTATGTATGTTTTGTCGGCAAACCCGATTTTAGCAAGCTCTTAAAGCGGGATACAAACCGTTTCGGAAGGAATTCAACTCGTGAGGTGATAGGCCTAATCCCAAAGATTCAGAATCCGTGAAAAAAAAGTGTAAAAAATGGATATAAGCCCGTTTGAAAGAAAACTCTTCATATCACATCCCGAGTGTTTGGTTGGAAATACCTTGTAGATTCCATAATTTCAAACAAGGCAAATAGCGAATATTTTCATTGAAATGATTAATAATATAATTATAATTGTACAATGGTATAATTGAACCCGTTTAATTAAAAGGGGTTATGTGTCATTTGTGAAACTTTCGGGAAAACGCAAAAAACTGTCCCAAGTCGTCAAAACGATCAAAACATCCCATTTTTTGAAATATTCTAATACAGCTAATTACTCCACAATCCTCCAGAATTTTTCAGATTTTTTCAGCAAGGGGAAGTGTATCAAATTGCAATTTGAAATGCTCTCACATACCCCCTTTAAAAAAATCGATTTTTCAGGACTGAAATCATTTAAATAAACAGCTTTATCCATTGAATGAAACATATTTTGATGAAAATATGTACAGAAAACATCATAACATAAAAGATGTATGTAAGATAGGTCTCCTCTTTTCTTTTATCTCGACAAATCAACAGATGCAGTAGGTATAATACTGAAATTTCAAAATAAAAGGCAAATTACAAAAACGAAAATAATAATACTCATACTTGACTAAAAGTAGGTACATAATGGCTCACCTGAATCTATAACATAAGTCACTTCCAAGTCTTAGATATAGTAAACAATCACAAACTTCAGGTGGTAAGACTTCGGTGGATCAACCACTACTGAACTGTTCACAAATAGGTAGGTACATAGATGTTTACAAATAATCATCTTATCTTACTTAAGATTGAATAAGATTGAGGGTAAACTCAATAATACATGTATATGATCAGTTTATTCAAAATTAAAATCCAATCAACCAAAATCAAAATTTTCACTCGCGTTTTACGTTTCAGACCTTCCTGAACAATTTTGGTTCCGTGTTTGTCTGTCTGTCTGTCTGTCATGAAATCCTTGCCACCGCCATAACTTCTACAATTCTCATCCGATTTTGATGAAATTATCAGGGATTGAGCGGGTGGGGGTGTAGTTGTCCCCTATGAAAATCATCACCCCCGGACTGATAGTAGCCGCTGCGCATGCGCAAACGTGAAATCC
This sequence comes from Apolygus lucorum, assembly GCA_009739505.2. Lineage (NCBI taxonomy): Eukaryota > Metazoa > Arthropoda > Insecta > Hemiptera > Miridae > Apolygus > Apolygus lucorum. The sequence goes on from CM019183.2 coordinate 19,828,025, forward strand.
TTGCCACGGCGATAACTTCTATATTTCCCATCTGATTTGGATAACATTTTCAGGAATTATGCGAGTTGTGATGATGATGATCCCCTATGAAAATCATGGCCCCCAAATTGAAAGTATCTTATGCGCATGCGTAAACGTGAAATCCTTGTACCTAACAGCCATAACTTCTACATTTTGCAACAATATTCAGATATTGTGAAGGTTGACGTGTAGATGGCTCACATAGCTCCTTTCAAAAGACATCGGAAATTTCAACCTGTTTTTTCTATGGGAAGCGTCAATGATACGAGATTCCTTTCGATCGCAATCGATGCAACCAAGTATGGAGACCCAGAAAATAAAATCTCTGTTCAGTTTCTCCCTTGCGAGGGAAAAACATTAAATCATGTTTAATGTTTTTCCCTCGCAAGGGAGAAATTAGATTGCCGATCACTCAGCTGATCAGTGACCACTCAGGCGCCTTCAGCATTCTCCATTGACCCGTCCTCTCAAATTTCAGCTTCCTGCGTTCAACAGGAGAGAAAATGGCCTTGGAGCTCACTCAGCTGATCAGTGACCATCTTGGTACAACTAGACCCCAAATGGAGCCGATATAACGTGGTAACTAAGAAATCGGTCCGGGGTAACTAAGAAAAAAAACGTTGCAGATTTGCGTGTCGGAATTCACAGAACGACCCCCAGCCCTAAAACATTAAACGTGTTAATAAAAGTGAAAATGGCCGATAATGTCACATAGCTCCTTTAAAAAAAAAAAATGGGTTCAATTATTTCAATGAAAATATTCGCTATTTGCCTCGTTTGGTTTTTTTCAAGTGCCCAAATTAGAGTGGAAATGAGTTGAAATCGTTCCACCACACTCTTCTCGTGGATGCTGCTGTTGGAACCCCTTATCCACCGCTCCATCTATGAATTTTGATGAGAACTAATATCGCGAGTCCACGTTGAGGAGTGGAGTGGAAATTTCGTGTTCTCAGGAAAACCTGTGAAACCATGAATGGATAAACTATGGCTGCCGACGAAGGTATGCAAAACGAATGGGAGCGCGAGCCAGTATGTGTAACGCAGATTGTATTACGTATGTAAGCGGAGTGAACAATGGGGTGGAAAGAGATGGGAAAAGGCCAGTGATGGGACGGAAAGCGAGCCAGTGACGGAACGAAAACCGCATCAGCGGTCGGTAAACATCGGCGGTCATCGGCGCGTGTGCGGCACCCGGTAAAATATGTTAATCGGGCTCGGTCAGAGGAGGAAACCGCCCTACAGTCACCCTCCGCCCCGCGCGGTAACCACTGAGGAAAAGGTGTAAATTTGCAAACGTTTACATAAATCACGTTGTCGGCGCCATTAAACAAGTTGATGCTCGGGAGTTTCCGCCCTTTCCCCAGTCGAGGGTCTTCATTATGGCATTTGCATAGACGAGTTAGCGGGTGGCTCTCATCCCTATCCGGGGTGTTTGGTTGTGCGACTGTGGCTGATCTGTGGTGTGGGAGGGTGCTGTGGTGTGGCAGATCTGTGGTGTGGGAGGGTGATGTGGGCTCATCTCTGTCGTTTTAGATCGCTCGAATGATCTACCAATGAAGAGCGTCAATGCCATAAAGTTGATAAAAGTCAGGTCTCTACTAAGGTCCAGGCTGAGGTAGAAATGGCAAAAAGTATCGATTCTTTTAAAAATCGATTCCTATGAAAAAAAACTATCGATATTTTTATATTATTTTTTTCTCCCTGGAGAATCGGTGAATCGATTCAAAAATTTGAGAATCGATCCGATTCTTTTCATTAAGGTGCGTCGGGGAAGTGCAGAGTACAATTTGCATAGTTCAACTTTGGAAGACCCTAAGAAACTAATTTTTAAAGCTTGATTTTTTTCCCTTCTTTCATTATACCCCTCGGACTATCCTCTAACCAGTTTTGTAGTTACTAAAATGAAGCGTTTTTGGGGACATTTTTGTTGGCAACATTCTTTATAAAATGAGTTCAAAAAGTGGGGAAAAGTGAGTTTTGGACGGAGGGTTATTTGTGAAAACACATTCGATGGTGTTTCGATCCGATCTATTCGATTACTTCAGTGCTGGAATTTGTTAGAGACACATTTTTAGCGTTTTTTTTTTAACCGGCCTGGCGACCCAAGTAGTACGTGGTATGCTAGATGGAGACTGATTACTCGATTAAAAGGCAAACAATATGATCTGCCGGGTTCAACGAGTGGCCATTTCATTGGTATACTGGCAGATGAGGTGGAAGCCTTAGTCGGTGGCATACATCCATCAGAACGACTGTTCATCTATGTATCAGTGCTCCTACAGAGAGACAAGATGGTCAAGCAAGCCTCGGACATACGCTTGCTTCTGCAAAGGCGAATCCAGCTCTGGGTTGATGGAGAGATTGATGCTTTGATCGCAGAAGCCCTCTTTCGGATAGAAAACCTGGGGGCCGGCCCAAGAGATGTGACAAGAACAAACAAACTGATTCTGAGGCGGTTAATCAAGGTCTGGTCAAGATGTTTTACCGCTTGATGAGCAGGGGTAACGTACGGGAGGCTTCTCGTTGGTTGATGGAAGGAGGAACAACGACTGTGTTAGCATTTGAATCGGAAAAAGATGAAAATGGCACAACTGTACTTGACGAGCTGAGAGCTAAACGTCCTAGCCCAACAATACCAAATCCATCTCAAATTCAGCTCATGGGCGGTCAGGAGTTACCACCGATGCTCTAGGTTCAAGTGAGAAATGAACATGCTGAAAAAGTGGCCAGGAAGCTTCACGGTGGGGGTGGCCCTAGTGGAACAAATTCTGAGCAATGGGTCGACATGGAAGGCACAGTCAACGTTTAAGAGCAGCTGTGGCTACTTTAGCCAACAAGCTCGCCAATGAAAATGTAAGCTGGGAGTCGATGCAGGCACTTGTGGCTAGCCGACTAGTGGCACTAGATAAATGTCCTGGAGTGAGACGTCGAATTTTGGGGAAATACATGGCCGAGGTAACAGGCGAGGACGTCACTGTAGCTTGTGGGGAGAAGCAGTTATGTGGAGGTTTAGCCGCCAGAATTGAAGGTGCAGTTTTCGCAATGTCCACTCTGTACCGGGAGAAAGCAACTGCCTACGCACACTGAGGACTCCTCTTAGTTGATGCGAAGAATGCATTTAATGCAATGAATCGGATGGTAGCACTTTGGCAGGCTCGCATCAGATGGCCCAGATGTGCACGGTTCTTTTATAACTCGTACAAAGGACATGCTGAGTTACTTTTTCGAGGCAGTGAAAATAAAGTGTACAGCAGAGAGGGCGTTACCCAAGGGGATCCTCTGGCAATGTTACTTTATGGTATCTCCACACTGCCACTCATAGAAAAGCTAAAAGACCCTAGGCTGACTAAATGTTGGTATGCGGACGACTCGTATGCTCAGGGACACTTTGGTGATTCCTGAATCAGAAGCTCTGGATCAGAAGCTGGTGGGACAAATTGATTGCTCTCGGTCCGGATCATGGGTATTTCCCTCAAGGACCAAATCATTTCTCGTAGTTCACCCAGACGACATTGAAGAAGCCAAGGAAAGATTTTCTGGGACTGGAATAACAGTTGTGACTGGTCAGCGCTTATTGGGAGGTTATGTTGCTGACAAAGAAGGGAAGCAGGCTTATCTCAAGAAGAAAATGGAAAAGTGGACTGACAGCATCAAGAAGATTTCCATGGCAAGCATCACACAGCCTCAGTCAGCTTATGTGGCATTCACTAAGTCTGTCCAATTTTAATGGCAATACCTTCAGAGGGTAGATGACAGCAGAGGAGAGGACTATTCCAGTCTGAGGGAGGCCACTTGGTCCACATTTCTCCCTGCCTTGATTGGTGGTACCATTTCAGCAGAGGAGTGCGCCTTATTTTCACTATCCGTAAGTAGAGGAGGCTTGTCAATTACAGATCCAGTACATTCAGCCAGCATGTCGTACGAAACTTCAAGGGAAGGTTCGGCTGAACTTGTGGACGCCATCTTGGGAAGAGAGCCACTTGAAGTAGGGGACCATTTAATGAAAATGAATGCCGCGAAGCGGGTAGCAGTACGTAGGAGGGATGAGGAAGAAGAGTCCCTGTTACTAGCTACGCTGAACACTTTTTCAAGTGAACGACAGAGGGAAATTCGTTGGTCAGTGTATGCACTCAGTAAATGCAAAACATCCGGATGGCTCACTGTGCTTCCCTTGAAGAGTCAGCATTCATTTTGAAGAATCTGACATCCCTAGACTGAGGTGCCCTGTCGTCCTTCCTAAACATATCATTAACATAATATGTTGATAGTATGATATTATCATATAAATAAACATGTCATCAACGTCCGTCACATGATTTGTATTCGTGTGGTAAAAACTAGAGTGACAGAATAGTAGGTAGGTAGGTACCTACACGCCCAAATTACTTCTGCGTATATTGCCTCTCAAAATAGGTAAATACCTACCTAAAACCAATTCTTTCCTGATAATTAGTTCACTAGATCAGGTTAAATAGTATAATATACTATCATGATAACAATTCAAAGCCCATTTATCCTAGGTACTGTACCTACGCTAAAAATACAAGAGCGGAAGTATATAATTTTCAGGGGATCGTGTTATAGGCTATAAATAATTCATGATATAGCATAATGCATTATGCATTTTATTACCGAAGGGAAAGAGAGAACATCTTTTGTAACGTTACGATGAACAGAGAAGCGAGTGGGCCACAAAAGCAGTCTGGAGGAAGTAAACAGGAAAATCTCCAAAGAAGGTCGGAGAAAAGAGTTGTAAATAGAGAAGTAAACAAACTTGTTCCGAGTCCATCAGTCATATTGAAATGTGGCGGGATAATGTAGAGGGCGGGGTATTTCCATAACTTTGGTCCGCCATATTGCCTTCGCCCGAGGCAAGATTGTATCCAATACAAGGCGAGCCCAGGAGCTTTGACCGCTTCCAAGACTCACATAAGGGACTCCTGGAGCCTCTCCAATATATTCACCCTTGGGGGCAGACCCTTCGCTGTATATAAACACCCTTATGAATATACAAGATTCGCATCTCTCCCTCCTCCCCGATTTTTCGAGCTACTTATTGACCGAATGATGCGAAAACCCTCCCCACGTCTCAATCTGACCCTTCTCTCGCCACTGAATGGTTACGAGGGGATTTTTATCTTCTGAGACCCTAATAGCTTTACCAATTTCAATCCCGTCTTTCGCAATATTTTTCTCTAATCTTCAAAATTTCAAAATAACTTATCAGCTATAACATTAAAATAGTAATTGAATGACAATGTAATAGGAAAAAATCCCGAAAACCTAGTCATTTTGGTTTATTTTTGAAAATAATAACAATCGACCAAAAAGGAATTTTTGCAACACCCTCCCCCCTTTCCCAAAAATTTGTTGTTTTAAAGGTACGTAGAATCCAAAAATCAAATTTAAAACGCTGCAAATCGTTACACAACGGTTTATTATTTTTCTACGTAGATCACTCGTCTGCAAAGAACACGGCTTTGCCAATGTTACCAACAACCAACATGAAGAAAAACATAGATCGCATTTCGTTCAGCTAAAATTTGAACGGAGTTTAGGCCTATTTCGCGATTCACACTCGTGTTTCTGATTTATCGTAAGTCCAACCCTTAAATTCTCGTAGGGAGCGAACGGTTTTCTTACAGAGCTCCGCGTGGTCTCTAAAAATTCTAAAAATTCAATACTATCTTGAATTGATGGAAAAACAATACCTTTTCAAAATTTCAACCCTTAGAAGTAACTTAGTTCAACCAAAATCTTCAGGGCAGAACTAGGGCCCAAATGGAGCCCACATACAAAATTTCATCAAAATCGGTCAGTGCTAACTGAGGGAAGTGCCGCGTACGGCGGACGGCGTAAACGTAAACCACTAAATTTTGAGGGGGGTTAGAAGAATTGTTTTCTTGGTCGATTCCTAAGGTTCATTATTGAAAATAATAAACCAAAAGTTTACCAAGTGGGGATGGCACATAGCTTCCTCGTATCCATAACCCGATTTTATAGATAATCCGATGCATAGTAGCCTATCTAAAAACACCAATCTCTTAGTAATCTCTTGCCCTACCCTCATTTCATGTAGTTATCATGTGTGTCATGAAGGATTTCGTGACAGAAATGTTCAGGGATTGTGGGAGTTTTTCAGGGAAACGTTCAGGGAGTTTTCAAGAAATAAAATTGTCGTGTAGATGGTCTCTTATGAAAATCATCGCTCCCGGATCGATAGTAACCCCCGAGCATGCGCAAACTTGAAAACCTTGTAACAGCCGTAACTTCTAAATTTTCTACCCGATTTTGATGACATTTTCTGGGATTGAAGAGGATGCAGGGTAGAAGGTCTTATGTGGGATTAATGCAAAGTACTTAGAGATTAATGTTTCGAGATCAGGTACATCAGATCATTGTTACACCCTAACCCGGTTACAAGGAAGCAGTGTGTTTCTTCTCAGGTCCTTTACGTAAAAACAATAAATACTTTTATACCTCAACATTTTATAATTCCTATTTATGTTCAAATTGCTTTCTCGGTTGTTTATTATTACATACTGAGCAATTGATAAGGATGGGGTGACTGTGTAAGGGCAACGCCCAGAGGTGCTGATGGTTAATTAACATTACCCTCAGCAACCCACTACCCCTGCTTTCACCTGACGTTGGATACACAAGTCATGGTCATGCGTACACGTATCGCGCAACCCGGGCACTCCTGGGATGGACAGAGTTGTCCCCATTAGGTTTTCTTCTTGAAGTTCCAGGGGTGGCAGAATGGCCCTCTGGCGAATAGGAACGGCTTCCCTGACCCAGCTAATCATGTTTCACTATGGATGAAAACAGTGAAGAGCCTTCTTAAGAGGAGAGCTCACTCATCTGATCAGGGAGAAGCTCAGTTCGTTATTCAGAATCGGCAGTTTTAAATAGACGCCCTGTGCAAATTCAGCTTCTTGGGGCCATCAAGTGCTAATTTAGCTCACCCAGCTGATCAAGAAAGCGTTCAGTTAGTTATCGCATTACCTTGTCCATTTTGAGACGGCCGTGATGGCCCCAAGAAAACCTAAGCCAAAAAAACCTTGTTTCCTCGGCTGCTCTTTAGTCTCGCGGAGACCGCTCGATGAACAGAGAATTGACTTTTAGCTGGTGGTCATTTCATCACTTGAGCGTAGGATTTGGACCTCGTGTTGTCCAGGCGTTTCTATTTCCATTACAGAATTTATTCCATAATGGAAATTTCCATTTATTGCATAGAATTTAAAGAGGAATTCAAAGCAGTATGCTGAACTAAGCGAGGCTGCGAGCGGCACATCTCCCAACCCTGCCTAGATCAGCGGAGGTAGGGGATGAAAAAGTACCAAATGTACGGTATAGACAAGTCTTGGTAGTTCTACGGTATGTAGGCACTGTGAGTGCACGTTGTTATTCTAAGAAACCTAATAATTCTGATGTTTGTAAACGGTAAGACGTAAACATTTGAAGTAAAACCTACGTTACACACCCAGTAGGCATACTTTCTTAACGCAGCTCATTTCAGGAAAAGCCCAAGTGCCATATTAAGCAACTATATTTCTCAAACAGTAAAAAGTACATCCACTTACAACTTTCAAAATAAAACAAGGCATACTAACTGTACCTTTCAATGTACTACTCTGTACTCGATTTTAATGCCTTGTTTTATTTTGAATGTTATAAAGGTATGACGTACATGATTCCATGGATAGGCTTTTTTTAAACAACAACTTCATTTAGGCGTCAAAAACTTGGAAAGGTATGCAGTATTTTTTAATTTACTGATGCGACGTGTCTTGTTTTATTTTTATCGTGCAAATGAATCAATTCCTAAAATCTGGATGGGACCATAAATTGTGGGGAAAGAAGATTATGACATCCTGGGCCAACTTCTAATAATCACGTTACGATCTCGCCGTTCCTAATGTTGGCTCTTCAAGCCCCACCCCTTAAATCGACATTAAACCCTCGAGATCTGGCACAATTTCAATTCATATTTCAGACCCGCCCGATACCTTTTGTACGCGCGAAAGCGCTTTTGAAGGGCTCGAAATCGCGGGAAAACGGGAGGAGGGGAGACCTCTTCCGATATCTCTCAAGTTTGCCGGATAGATATGTATTGAGTTGGCAGCGTTAAGCATAAAGTAGATTCACGGTCTGGAAGGGAAACGTTTCTCAATTTGTTACCGCTTTCTATCAGAAAGCCATTGTCGAAACGGTATCGCCATCTGCAAGCTCAGATAAGACATTCCTGTATCAATTTTGGGGGGCTTTCCCGGTATGCATGCGTCATTGAGCCCCTGATTTAGTGGCACCCCGCGGCGCCCTCGGTTTCGCCTCTTATCTATTCAACAGTCGCAGAGAGAGGAATAACGAAATTTAGAAGGGTTACCCCCTTTCGCCGTTCTTTCCGAGAGCAGGAAACGTCAAATAATATTTTACGATCGTCGGCCACCCCTCACAGTTTGTTTTAGACACCGCCGGGTTGTGATATCCGTCGCGGTGTCATATCGGATACGGATTGGAAATCGGTACGTAACGGAAATTGTTTATCTATAACGAGACTATTCAGAGATTGAGATGCTAAATCACTCTGTCTAGCTTGAATTTTCTAGACTTGAAGACCTGTTCTTCAGTTTTAACTAACCTCCGAATACTCTCAATCTCAACGAGCTCTTATTCCCAACTTTTTTCCAGTTTTCTCATGTCTCCAGCTACTCCTCAGGTGTCTCATGTAGGTAACTACTACCCAGTGCCTCAAAAACACCCTATTTCTCATCAACTCCAAGATACTCAAACAAGCCCTCCGTTTCCTAACAACTACTCAAAGTATCTCCATTTTCCCAACTACTCCTCTAATGCACCTGGATTTTTCAACTATTCTTCAAGTTCTCATCTACTTCTCTATTTCCCTACAAAAACTATCAAATAAACCTCGATTTTCAGAGTACTCTCAGATTTCCCAACAACTACTCAAATTCTCCCCAGTGTCACAACTACTCCTCAAATACTCTCCGAACTCTCAATAAGTCCTCAAGTTCTACTTCTAACAACTAATCGTCCCCAATTCCAATTTCCAACGCTAAGTCTCTCCAGTTTCCCAACTATCCCTCAAAATTTTCAACCACTCTTCCAGTTCTCAAGGGCTCTTCAGTTTCCCACAGACACACCAATAAACCGAGATCCCCCAACTACTCTTCGAATATTCCACAATTTCCCAACTACTCCTCTGATACTCTCGATTTTCCAACTGCTCTTCAAGTTCTCATCTACTCCTCCATTTCCTAAAAAAAACACTCAAATAAACCCCGATTTCCCTACTACCTACTTTTCAAATACTACCCGAGTTCCCAATTACTTCTCAAATACTTCCTAATGTTCCAACTACTCTTGAAATACTCCTAGTATTACCAATAAGTCCTCAAGCTCTATTTCACTCAAACTCTCCCCAATTCCTCAACTACTCCTCAAATACTCCCTGATTTTCAAACTACTCCTTTTATACATCACAGTTTTCCAACTACTTCCTGATTTTCGAACTACTCTTCTAGTTCTCAACCACTATTTCCCAACAAACACTCAAATAAACCCCGATTTCCCAGCTACTCGCAGATTTCCTAACTACTGCTAAAATACTCCCCAATTTTCTGACTACCCCCTGATTTTCTCCACTACTCCTCTATTTACCTACTGTAAACACTGAAAAAACAATAGATTGACAGATCCGAAACTGACATTGTTCTAAAGATTTACACCCATGAATGCGAGTGGAATTTTAGATTATTTATTTTGTTTCACATGCTGCACGAATACAAAGCTTCGGTAACAAAGGTTCAGCTTCTCATAACTCGGTGAAACAAAAAAAACAGTCAACTCCACTGGAAAGATATCCTGAAGCAAGAAAGAAGAACGGCAGTTTGTTTACACTTGAGCCGGTCCCTTCGTAATTTTACGGAAAAATTAGGTTTTAAGCTCGCAATAGGGGTGTGGAAAGTGGGGGAAAATCGAGTTGGTGGCTGAAAGGCGGTTAGCCACCCATTACCTTGAGTCCTCTTTTGCATTTCCAATCCCAGCAGACGCCTTGGGGCGGTAACTGCGGTAAGAGGAAAACAATTATATTTCCCCACTAACTGGAAGGCGAGCGGCGGTAATAGCTGATGCTCCGGCAACAGGAGCACTATAATGGTTTTATAACGTCATCAATATCAAGTCAACCAGCCCAATCTACTTTACCTTCGGATACCCTCTCTTACCATAATCAGGTTTTCGACAGCTCGGTTTTACATCTAAATAGGGTTCCAGGCTAACCAATATTTCCTTGCAGATAAGGAACCTGCGTGAACAAATATTTTCATGGAATGAGAAAAAAAGGGTTAACACAGTGGACCATAGGGGGAAGTAGACTAAAATTAATTGTGTTTTACAGAGGATTCGTACAATATTTAAAAAAATGCGGGTGTTCCGAAATAAGAATTCCCGCGTATATGAGGCACTCATTTACGATATCAAAGGCATATCAGAACTATTGGACATGGAAAGGTCATTTCAATTCTCCTATACTTCGACTGTGAAGGCAAGTATGTCTGTTGGGGATGAATATTTCTGGTTCAAAAATTACCTCATGGGTCATTTTCTCAGACTTGATGACAAAATGAGAAGAGATGTTTAGGTAGACTAGGTAAGAGTTTTCAAGGGTAGCTCTCTCCAGCGCGCGATCTTCCAGCTATCTATAATTTTGGTGCGGAATTGGAAATTGAATATTTTTCAATATTTATCTGGTAATGTTTTTATTTATATTTTCAGTATCCACAAGGGGATCAAAGATCACTCATTCAACCTGAACATTCCTGAGTACAGTTTATGGTCTTCTCGCTTTCATTCCATAGGAAGTGATTCTTCTGATCAAAAGCAATAGATCCTCAAGTGAATCCGAAGCCACTTCGAGAGAATACATTGGAAGACGATGCCCAAACTCTAATGTGATATATACAGATGGCTAAATATCACAAAAGGTTGTTAGATTTTTTTGCTAAATATAAATTGTTTGTTATTAAAGAATATCCTGTGCACCCATATTCTCGAGTAAACCTGCAAGTTTCGATGATTTCAACGTTCATTCTCGATTTTTCCGTACAATCGAAGGTGAAGAAAAGCCCTTGAAGTGGTCGTTTCTCTCGAGTAAACCAACAAGTTTTGATGATTTCAACGTTCATTCTCGACTTTTTCAAACAATCGAACGTAAAAAGAAGCCCTTGAAGTGGTCGTTTATCTCGAGTAAACCAACAAGTTTTGATGATTTCAACGTTCATTCTCGACTTTTTCGAACAATCGAAGGTGAAAACAAGCTTTTGAAGTGGTCGTTTCTCTCGAGTGAACTAACGAGTTTCGGTGGTTTTAACGTTAATTCTGGACTTTATCCAAGAATCGAAGTCTCTGTTGTGTCTATCATGAAATCCTTGTAATGGGTATTCGAAGTTATTCTTCGATTTCGTAAAATATTCAGTGCGAATTGGGCTGTAGATCCCCTATGTAGATTCCCTATGTAAATAATCACCCCCTGACTGATAGTAGCCACTTAACACTTTCCTTCCCACTGTTTCGATGACATATTTAGGGATCATGCGGATTGGAGTGTAGATGGTTTCTATGAAAATCATTGCCCCGGACTGATAGGTACATGTAGATTGATGTTTTGAAATCAGCTACAATGTATCATCCAATGGATGATACATCATGTATCATGATGATGTATCATCATGTATTGGATGTATCATACAATGGATCATCCATGCAATCGGATTGTGGAAACGAAGAAACTTTATGCCCCACTCACTTGGTTTTTCATTTCTAGCGCTTTCTCATTCCATAATAAAAACCTGAATTTTGAGAAATTATGGTCACATTTATTTATATTTTAGTTTATTTAGAACCCTGGAAAAAACTCAAAAACTCAGGGAATTTTTTTTTCGGTGAATCGCTGAACATTCTGAATATTCCTACTAGAAGAAGGAGTTAAGGGAACTCGAAAATGATAACAACCTTTATCGAATGGTTAATGACAACAGCCCGTATCAACCAGTTTGGTTCATTATTTTCAATAATGAATCGACCAAGAAAAAAATTAACTCCCCTCAAAATTTGTTGGTTTACGTTTCATGGTACGAAGAATCGAAAAATCGAATAAAAATTTGGCCGGCCGTACGCGGCACTTTCCCCAGTTAGCATTGACCGATTTCGATGATATTTGGTATGTGGGCTCCATTTGGGGTCTAGTTGTGCCCCGATGCTTTTGGTTGATGTCAGTAACTTCTTAGGGTCGAAAAGTTAGGGTTGAAATTTTGAAAACGCCCTAACCCAAAAAATTCAGATGTAAAGGTTTTTTTCCATCAATTTCAGATAGTAATGAATTTTTAGGATTTTTAAAGACCACGCGGAGCCCTGTAGGACAAACCGTTCGCTCCCTACGAGATCTTAAGGGTTGGATTTGCGCTAAATCAGAATCACGTGTTAAATCGCAAAAGAGGCCTCCGTTCAACTTTTAGCTGACCGAAATTCGATCTATTTTTTTCTTGATGTTGGTTGGTGGTAACAATGGCAAAACCGTGTTCACTGCAGACGAGTGATCTATATAGAAAATTAATAAACCTTTGTGTAATAATTTGCAGCGTTTTCGCTTCTCCTGAAAAGTTGGGGAATGGGCGATTGGGGATGTTGGTTCCTAAGCGAAGAAATTCGGGCCTAATGCTGAAACTTTAATTATTCCGTACGCTTCCAGCTGGTTTTCATCACTTACGATACCATCAATGACTACTCTTTGGGTTCTTCCTCTCAAGCATTCAAATGGAGGGATCTACATTTGAATTGGAAAAGATACCTATCTCATTTGAACAGTTGATTTCATTATTAGTGTTACGTGATCGATTATGATAGTGGAAAATCAATCCCTATATGAGGATCCATCTCGTGTTACACCAACGGAAATTACTGTTAGGATCACACAGTAGTCCATCCGTTTTGTGATCCCTTCGTGTTGGAGGGATCGGTGCCAGACTCTCTCCGCGGAGGAAAGAATAATCTCCGCAAAAACCGTGTGGACGAAACAGCAAAACCTATATTGCGCGAAATAACTCTTGGCGGGTCTCCGCGTGAATATGTGGTTGTCGATAAGCACATTAGCGCTGCCAGCTCGAAAAACCCTCACCAGCGTCACGAAGCGCGGAATTAACGGGCTCTCGGAAAAGGGCGTTTGCGGGGCGTATTCTGTTTTCAGCTTCCCTCCGCTTATTCCCCGGGCGAAAAACCCCGATAACTCATTGGTTTAAATCAAATGAGCCCGAGCAAGATTGACAAAAAAGTGCTGGCGACAGCGATGAGGAGAACCGCACTAATGACTGGGGACTCCCTCATGAGCCCCTGATTGTGGTTAAGCACGCTTGGCCGCTGCCGGGTTTTCCCTCGATATTAAATTAGCATCGTCATCAAAACCATCGGTTTTTAAGCGGGGTTTGTCCCACATTTCGTCGGGAATGGGAATCCGCCGCGATTTGCTACGAGCGTGCACCATCGGTACTTCTAAAATTACACGATGAAGAAGAATACAGTCTGAATAATCGAATTTTTTATTTAGCTTTCTGAACAACTTTGGTTCCGTGTTTGACTTTGACTGGTCTGTCGGTAGTCAATTCCTTGTCCTGCATAACTTTACTAAACGTCGGCCAAGTAGGTGAGCCACATAGCTTCCTCGTGTCCATAACACGACTCTGTAGATGATCCGATGCATTGAAGATAATTTTGAAACGTGAATCTCTTAGGCCCACTTTCACCAAAACTTAGAATACTGGTTTAAACCAAAAAAAAGGCGTAAGGTAAACGACGTTTAGCAATCAACGACTTTCACCAGAGCGCTTTACATAGTAAAGACCATAAAATAAGAATAAAATAAACGTGTCCATCATAGTTTTGTCTCTGACGTCAATAATTTGGTTCGCTCCTACCATCGTCATCATGAACATTGCATCTAAACGCCAAGTCGCATAATCCTTGAAATTTTTTATCAACATCGTACCTCCTACTGACAGACGCATAGACAGTCACATAACCAAAATCGTTCACAAAGGTCCAGAACGTAAAACGCAAGTAGAAATTTTGATTTTCGAGCACTTCTTTTTAAAACATGGCTTCCACTTCCTTGGTAGACTCTATAAGGGACCAATCTTATGAGGTTTTTCGAGGTTTGTACCAGTTAGCACATAGACTTTCCCTATTAACCCTAATTGGAAAATGGTATCACAAGTGTCACCGCAAACATCTCAGGAACTCCACAGCTATCCCAGAATGTCACTGGAGTAACCAAAATTAAATTGCAATCGTAAATTCAATTTAAAGCAGAATTTTTTTGGACTATTGAATGTCTCAAAATGTAATTATAACTAAAATTTCCAAGGAAATCGATTAACAAATTTCCAAATTTTTTTTTTCCAAACATCTTTTTTTGACTTTTAATAACTTACAAAGAATTGTTCAAAACACTGCTTAGAGCCTTCGGCTAAAATTCAAGAAACATGGAACATGCTTTAGCCGTGTTTTGTTTGTAATCCACTAAATCGATGTTGGTTTTTGCCGCGATGTTGAATTTTGTTTACTTACAGTTCCTTTAAATCAGAGGTATATCTCAGCTTCGCCCATATTTTCAGCTGTTTTGGCAGTATATAATTTACGCATAAATTGAGGGCTTGAAAAGCTGAGGCGAACTATTTTTGTGGGATGAAAACTAAGGGCGATACATTTCTCTGGAAACGGGTCAGTTGTAAGTGAAAATCATTACAAAATCCCGCGCTACTTTCGTTCCACGGTTTCGTCATGTTTTTGCCCAGTCATGTGATGGCTAAAGCACGGTCCATGCTAAAAAATTCAGCTGTCCATTAATTTTTAAATAGCTATTTGAATGTAGTTCTGGTGACAGCTTGGGACAGCAGAGGAATTCCTAAGATTTTTTCGGTGACACTAGTTAGGTACAAGATGGTCCAATTAGGGTTTATTCCATAACCATCGGATCAAAAGAAGCATTAAAATTTTTCCTTAATCAATTTTGCACGACTCGATTAGCCAATTTTGTTCAAAATCGGAGGGTTGTTCGGGAATGGTCTCTGCATTGCTTACTTGCTCACTGATTTCATCACGATCCAATCAGCAGGGGCCTTAGAACTGTATGTACATCGTTTGTACAAAACGATGCAAATTATTAGGTCACGAGAACTTTCTCAGGCGATTCAAACTCTGTGTTTCTGATTTATTGTTTATCCGAACCTCGTGTCTGTATAACAGGTGAACGATTGGGCCTACGACAGAGTGATCTCATGCGATTCTAAAAATTCCGAACTTCATTAAATTATATCAATCTTTCAGAGTTTTTTTTGGAGGTTTTAGAGTTGAAGCGTTTTGAAAATTTTAAATGAGCACCAAAATTTTAACCCTTTAGAAAAGATTAAAACTAACCAAAAGCCTTGGGGCACATCAAAAGGAGCCATAAAGCCGAATTTCACCAATTTCAAACCATGGAGAATACTGATCAGGGGAGGTGATAAAATGCATGAATTGTCGTGGGAGTAGGTTTGCAGGAAATGTTTCACACAAAGAATCAGGTGGTTTTATTATTCCTTCAAGAGCTTCCTCTTTCCGTCATTTCTCCTCTAATGGATTTGGACATCATCCTCTTCTTTTCCTCCAAGCTCAATTTTTTCTTCGACAAGACGTACATGACCTTCGTAATTGCAGCTTCCGCAGTCATGTCGCTTACAAATATAACTCCCATTTCCTCGAGAAGTGTCCCATTGCCTACGATAGACACCGGCATAACCGCTCCTGTCGGACATTGAGTGCAATTTACGATTATAACTCCTCGATCTATAGCTTCTTTAATGAGTTTGATGAGTTCTGTTCTGTCGTATGGGACATTCCCTAATCCATATGTTTGCATGACAACTCCATCAATTGGTACCTCAAAGCAAGCTTTCATAATCTGGATAGGTAACCCCGGGTATATTCGTAGAAATGAAACGTTCGGGTTCAATTTGGCATGAATTTTCAATTTACACCTTTTTGTTGGAGTTTTAATCAGATTATCTACCTCTTTCATGGGGAACCCCATTTGTAATAGCGGTGGCACGTTAAGAGAGTCAAAAGCGAAGAAAGAGTCAGCACCGCGCTTGATGCATCTATTTCCTCGCAAAAGTCTATCCCTGAAGAAAATCGTTACCTCTGGTATCTGGTAATTCCCTGCTATCAAAATGGCGGTTTTCATGTTACTTTTTGCGTCTGACCTTATGTCAAATATCGGCTTGATCGATCCAGTAATTACAAGACATTTGGACAAATTTTCGAGCATGAAGGACAGAGCAGATGCTGTGTAAGCCATTGTGTCATTTCCGTGTAGTAGAACAAAACCGTCGAAATCTTCATAATTGGCCTGAATGTCTTTGGCGATGGTTTTCCAATGTGCTGGACAGACGTTGCATGAGTCCATCAATTTGTCGTACGGATGAACGAGGTAGGCTACGCGATCCATTTTTTGATCTTGGTCTGCCGGAAGAACGCAGAACGCGGGAGATTCTAAGGAAGGGCCGAGAAAGTTGATATCATTCAATGTAGGGTCTGTTCTGCAGAAATCGTAGAGCTTGGTGTCGGTGGTCGGCAGACCCTCGGTAGTCTGATTGAAATCGTTGATGAAACCGATGCAGCCACTGAAGTACAGAACCAGCACCCTCTTCATATCTTCCTTCGGAGGCTTCACAAATTTGAGTGGTTTGCAACTTGCCATGTCGAATTTTAACTCGGCTTGAAACGAGAGAAGCTACTTTTCAGGTTTAGTGTGATGTTTCTTGTATGTTTGAGCTGTTGTGCTTGCTTCCTTGCTTACTTGTAGTTGAAAGTTCTCATGATATAATAATTTATATTATATAATGATTCTTAGCAACCAAAATAGTGTTTGTTCCTAAAGTACAATCATACAGAACTTTGAATATAGCATGGAGGAATTATAGAAAAGTACCTATCAAATAAACTTTTATAGAACCGAAAGTTATATTGGAAAGGTGAAAGAAGTTTCAAAAGTTTAGTCAGCAAGATGACCACGAGTGTTTCAATACTACTACTACAAGTCTCCTTAAGGAGGGGGTAGTGAGTAATCTGGTCATGATGTGTGCTATTATAATAATGTCGAATCATATCCCACTCTGCTGTTAAGTAAGAAAAACATGCCATTAAATTAGCATCGTACGGTATTTTCGTCTAGTTTTCAAAACCTGATTGTTAGTCTTACAGATACTAGGCTAAATTTGTTCAAAACGCTTTGGAACGCAAAATGCGATTGAACGTTTTGATTTTGTAGAACCCAATTCTTTTTGGAAGGAGAACACTTTCCACGGAAGGAAGCAGGACATACTTTATACACTTGGAAGCAGATCATAAGCAATTATTAATCTTTCATCTTTTGAGGTCCTGTCGAACTTTAACCTGCACCACTTCCATCTTCACCATCAATGGGGGGTGCGCCTTGATTTTTTAAAGATTTTTAATCGAAAGTAGACTACATCCTGAGAATTTTGGCACCAACCGCGACCTTCTAGCGTGAGTAGATCTGTTTCTATGATTTTTCAAAGTTTCGACCGTTTATGACGTCACGAGCCCCTCTCGCCTCGGCGGGACCCCCAGCCCACTGTGACGTCATAAACGGTCGAAACTTTAAAAATTCATAGGAAAAGATTTACACACGCTAGAAGGTCGCGATTGGTACCAAAATTCTCAGAATGAGGTCTACCTTAGATTAAAAATAACAATAAACAGTTTTTCCTACCCAGGCGAACACCCTATTCACTTTATTTGTAGAAAGGTACAGTTACAAACCCGAAACCGTTAATGTCATCAGATTAAATACAAAGACGAAAGTTGTTCAAGAGGGAAACTTTGACTCCACCCACAATCTAGTCGTTCCCTTCAGGGCGGAAAACGCTATTAGGCGAGGTGTGGCTAAATCAGACAGGGCTAAAGACTCAATCTTCCGCCCCATTACGATGTCCCCTCAAGGTTGGATACTATAGGGTAACATCCATGCCTTCAGGCTAAGCCCCGCCTTCTCCTCTATATGCTAACCTACACCCTATTACCATGTGGCCCTCCAAGCACCACCTTTTTACCCTGATATACCCCCGACCTTACCCTTTTTTCGGGCAAACAAGATTCTCGTAGGGAAACGCCGTTACCATAATATTTTGGAAGGCGCATTGTTCTACCTCAATACAATACCTTCCACCAGCACCTTGAAGTTCTTATGAAGGAAAATACAAACAGTATCGATACAAACTACAACCAAACTTATAAGAAAAACTGATTGGGATTTCATACAAATTGTCTACTTACGACTGTAGAAAATTTGGAATATTTATGAAGTTTGGGAATAGACTATTTGAGAACTTTGTACAGGTGACTTTGATAGGAATTTTTGCGTCGTGCTCATTACCCTCTGGGTAATCTCTGGTAAAGCTGTAAAGGTAATCTCTCTGGGTAATCTCTGTAAAGCTGGGGAATCCCAGCCTGTTCAGATAACAAACACTGTGTGCCTACTTGACAAGATCATGGGCAGATGTGGACTTATATATGAGTTGGTAGAGATTTGTGGGTACATTAGCGAAGCTTTGGGTGTTCTAGGAGACAGGGGAAATCCAAGAGATACGAGTAGGTTGGGAAGTGGAAGATAGTGCCGTATGTGGCAGCCCCTCGAGAGCGCCTGGCGTACGTGACGTCTCAACCACCCTTTGTTAATATGCTCGGAGATAGCGTGTTTTGATCTGGGACCTATTTACTATCGCGACTTCAGTATATTACATGTGAAATATAACTCCCTCCTCCGAGGAGAATAAAGGAGTTGGAATTTCTAGGAGCATCCCAGACTTTACCAGAATACAATAATCAGTAATAGTACCTTGCATTTGGTGGCCATCAAAGTCGAGGCATAAGTTTAATGTGTTCGACAGCATTTTTTGAACCAATAGTAGAAATGGGAAAACAGCCATAGTCGGGTTAACCTCTCTTTAAGAAGTACTATTTAAAAGACAAAATTGTGAGTCTCTCGTTCACTCTCCTCGGTTCAGCAGTTCTCAACACGAAAGGCTCAAGCCAAACCATCTCAAGAGCCTACATCCAAATAAGGCAGCCCTGACTAAGTTTGAATCCAACAGTAGATATCTCTAGGTGTAGAACTGCTGATGGAGATCCTCAGCTGGGCACTTCATGCCCGTCTCAGCGGTAATGCACTCAGCTATCGAAAATAATTAGGATACTGCAAGATCTCCTTCCCCTCAATTATCGATAATGTAGGCAGTTATGCTTGTAATCCAGATATACAAAATAAATCATTAAGATCATTAACCACTTCTCTCACAAATGAACATCAGTCAAATTATGGAGTTACAAAAACGGGATACCCTAAAAGAAGAAAAATACAGGATGTCTTCAAAATATGTAATAATAACTTAATAACAATATCTCTTTTGATATTTTATAATGTCACCCAGACCTTATATAAACTCTGACAAACTCTGACAAAATAAATTAATCTTATCGAATGCATAATTATATTGAGTAAAACTAAAAAATTAGGGCAAATACGAATACATCAATCGGGGAATGACGATGTCCAAAATTTGTAAAATGAATTTACTCCAATCCCAGAGAAAAGTTTATGAGTTGTATAAAGCCTAGAATTATGGGGAACCAGGCAACAAGTACTCTAAGCCAGTCCAGGAGAGATCCGTAGAGCACGTGTGGCTTTTCCCAAGGATTGTAGAAAATCTTCTTGAAATCGACCTTTTCTTTGCAATATGGACATATTTGCTTCTTACCAACAATACACCATCCTCTGATGCAGAACTCATGGAAAACATGATCACATACTAGCGTATAGGTGTTCTCTCTGGATGTACCTCCGTCCGCAGAAACGTGGATTCCATTGCCACAAACCGCACATACGTTGTTATTGAGTTGGCGAGTCGGTATTCCATCTTTAGAGTAGTAGCCGATGTGGGATGCCATCTGTTCACTGGATATTTCAGCCAGATCCTGACCAAGGACACCGTAGTAAAGACCATAAAATAAGAATAAAATAGACGTGTCCATCATAGTTTCGTCTCTGACGTCAATAATTTGGTTCGCTCCTACCATCGTCATCATGAACATTGAGTAACTGATTATACCGGAATAGTAACTAGATTTGTAAATGAAATAAAACCATTTGTAGACTAGCCTTGGTGTTGAACCGTCAATAGGGTTTTCCAGAGCTTTGCAAACGACGAAAGCAGACGTGCATGAAAATAGCAACCACAGAAAGATGAAACTCCACCACTGATTTCGAAGGCTCATTCCCAAAGGAATCAACCACATCCCTGCCAAAGTCACTAGTTGGTATGACTTCGGGTGCATCGTCTTCCAGGCTACGAGTAGCACTTGAGCAACTCCAATAGTAACGATGATGATCAGTATCATCTCAGCATGCATAGATTCATGGCCCATATGTAGATTTTCTATTCGCTCTAACTCCAGGTGCTGCAATTTCACCATGTCATTCGGACGTCGATTGCGCAAGGCTTGGATGAGGAGTTGATTGGTCTGCATGTCTAGAAGAGAGTGTTCCTGCTGTTCCATCGTCTAGTATATCGTTCATATTATTAATACACTTCTCTAACTAGAAACATTTGTTCAACAACTATACTGTCTCAGATCTCAGTCAGAAGTTTTACCAGATTGCCTGGCAACATAAACACAACACAGGCTGATTCTATAGGTGATGGGTGAAAAAATCAACTGGATCTCGCCATCGAGAACGTCATCCACGCCATTTTCTGAATTCCATCTCTCAAATCCTCCAGATCATCATCAGATAGTTACCATTGTCAGACCACTCCAAGACCTAGTCTTGATGAATTTGGTTGCTGCTTCTATATACTACAGTAATTGTAATTAATATGGTACGAATTTACTCTCCTGCAACTGGAAGTAAAATTTGACCAAAACGATGGATTGATCAATGCCTCTGGACATGTCTCTAAAAATTGACAAAGCAATAAGCCCGAAAAAAAATAAATTATAGACTTTTGCTTCTTTGGTGATTTAGCAATGCAAGTAATGCATTTCAGCCAACTTTCAGAACGATACCTATTGAGTGATGAGAGTCAACTTCCTGTATCTAGTGCACATTGACCAATGGGTAACCCTCTTCTTCTCTGCTGAGCATAAAACATCAACTTCTCCGTCGTCCTTTTTTTTAAACTTGGGTCCTGAACTTAATCATTTGGGCGAATGAACAGTTTTCCGCTCCGACAAACTGAGTCGAGGGTCCCCTAAACAGCTTACTTTTTTTAAGCTGCTTTATCTTATCTCATCCGTTAGATAACAAACAAAATGTGATGATCCACCCCTAAAAAGAAGAGATATCATAAATTAGATATTAAAAGAAAAATTTTCGTTTATGTTCGATCCGACCCACAGCTCGACAACACTCTATTGAATAGGTACTCTCATCTGCTTAGATTCCTATCTAATCTGCTCATTCATCCTATCGTCTTCGGAAGGTCTTCTTTTTTACCACTACAGGTTCTCACACAATGATTTCTACTCCGTTGTTATAGATATCAAAAAACCGCTGCCAAGTGGGTGTGGCACATAGCATCCTCGTATCCATAACCCGATTGTACAGATGATCTGATGCATTGTAGTTAATCTCAAAACATCAGACTCTAAGTACCTTGCACTACCCAAAGGGGACTCTGCTCGTTAACCCGCATAATTTCTGGATATTGTTGGGAAATATAGAAGTTAAAGCTGTTACAAGGATTTCACGTTTGCGCATGTGCACAAAATACTTTGAATTTGGGGGCCATGATTTTCATAGGGGACTACTTACAACACAATTCTTATAATTCCTGAAAATTTCATCGAGATCAGCTAGAAAATGTAAACGATATGGTTGTAACAAGAAAATACACGTTTGCGCATGCGCAGTGGCTTCTATCAGTCTGGGAGCAACGATTTTCATGGGGTGCCATCTACAGGCCAAACCGCATAATCCCTGTAAATTTCATTGAAATCAGGTGAGAAATATAGAAGGACACTATCTGTAAGGGAGTGATGATTTTCATAGAAGATCATCCAAACGCCAACCCGCACAATCCCTGAAGATTTCATTAAAGAGGCTGAGAATTGTAGAAGTTTTGGATGTCACAAGGATTTCACGTTTGCGCAAGCGCAGTGGCTACTATCAATCCGATGGTGATGATTTTCTAAGGGGACCATCTACACACTAACCCGCACAAACCTTGAAAATTTCATCGAAATCGGATGAGAAATGTAGAAGTTACGACTGTAGGAAGGATTTTATGACAGACGGACACGGAACCAAAATTGTTCTAACCAAAAAAGGTCTGAAACGTAAAACGCGTAGAAATTTTGATTTTGGAGATCATTTTTGTTTCAACCTTGAAAAGTGAAAACAACGCTTCCGTTACCTGGATAGACTCGGAAGCAAACGTTGCAAATTATTACACAACGGTTTATTATTTTTATATAGATCACTCGTCTACAAAATCACCAACCATCCAATATGAAGAAAAAAAGAAAGAAAAAATCAAAATTTTTTTTTTTAAATAAAAAAAAAATCAAAATTACCAACCATCGATTGCATTTTGGTCAGCTAAAATTTGAACGGAGATTAGGCCTCTTTTGCGACTCACACTCGTGTTTTGATTTATATATATATACATTTCAATATAAACCCTTAAATTTTCGTAGGGAGCGAACGGTTTGTCCTACAGAGCTCCGCGTGGTCTCAAAAAATTCTAAAAATTTCATAGAATCTTAAATCGAAGGAAAAACAATACCTTTATATCGAAATTTTTTAGTTAGGGCGTTTTCAAAATTTCAAAATTGATTTTGGAACCCTTAGGAGTGACCTACATCAACCAAAAGCTTCGGGGCACAACTAGACCCCAAATGGAGCCTACATACCAAATTTCATCAAAATCGGACAATGCTAAGTGGCAAAAGTGCCGCGTACGGCGGACGGCGGACGGCGGACGGCGGACGGACGGCCAAATTTTTATTCGATTTTTGGATTCTACGTACCTTGAAACGTAAACCATCAAATTTTGAGGGGGTGTTAAAATTTTTTTTTTCTTGGTCGATTCCAAAGGTTCATTATTGAAAATAATAAACCAAAAAATGTTACTTACCAAAACGCTGCAAATTATTACACAATGGTTTATTATTTTTCTATAAAGATCACACGTCTACAAAATCACCAACCATCCAATATGAAGAAAAAAAAAAGAAAAAAAAAATCAAAATCACCAACCATTGATTGCATTTTGGTCAGCTCTAATTTGAACGGAGATTAGGCCTCTTTTGCGATTCACACTCGTGTTTTGATTTACATATATAAGTTAAATAACTGTTTTGAGAGAATGAGTTTTTAAAAAAAGAACTTTATTTTCCACAACAGTTAAATTATAAGTCACAGGAATCGTTAAGACAAACTACTACACTTCATGAAGGGCGACTCCAGACTGCCCGTACAATCTGTTCCCTCCGCGGGGCTCGCAGAGCCCTAAGCGGGGTTTTTCCTGGGGTCTGCAATATTACGGAGCATTCAGCACAATTTACACATTTAACTCCTCCACCCCTAGAATTTGGCATCTCCCGGAAGGTTGATGTCAATACAGGTCCGGGGTTCTACCTGAGGTGAATTTCTGAAATTTAATGATTTGGATTTTCTGAGATATTTTAAAGTAAAATAACACACTGATCCTATGATGATGAAGTACAATACAATTGTCCAACAACTTGGTATTACTATGTGAGATGAATCGAAAGACCTAACCGGTCGTATGGGGTTCAATTTTATATTTTTAAAATTAGCATCTTTCAAATTTAGTGACACATCAGGCGGATAATTATTTTCCATGTCAATTTCAATATTGTGAATAATTTTCGGTTGACCCTCCGACTGGCTAGAAGATGTTAATTGTTCATTTCTAAAATATACAGTATGTTTTTCATTTCTGATGAGATATATTCCTTTTAGCGACTTTATTTCTGTTTCTTTTTCTTCCCTAATTTCTATAGGTTCTTCTGTTACAAAAGTGCCAAGATATTGATTGATTTCCGGAATAAATTCAATTTCGTTGTCGATAGTTTCTAGTTTAACATATCGACATTGTTTAGGAGCTCGGCCCTGAAGAATTTCTTTTTCGCAGGTACCATTATAAGTTGAGAGAATTTCAGTCGGGCACAAGTAGGTACTACCCGATATGCAAGAACCTTTAAGAGGTTTAATTGTAGAATTGTCTTTGGCTTTTAACAAGTACTGAGAATCCGGCCAAATGGATATTAGACCGTTACTGGTTTCTGAAGGAATTGGCCTCAAATAAAATAAATCGAACTCTTTCGAGTTTGTCAATGGTAACGTTAAGAAGTAAACAATTTCTTCAGGTCGAACTTTACAATTAACCTTAATCAAGGATTCTAATTCTAACATATTTTCATAATTGATCTCTAAAGGTAGTTTCCCTTGGTAATAATTTTCTATTTTCTTAAGTTCGTCATACAATTGTTTGGTAGTAAGAATACTGGGATGAAGGGATCCCATTTTGCAAAAGGTCAAGGAGTTCTCTATGTCTTGGACTACATTTAAGATCAGGTTGAAAACTAGTTGTAGATGATTCACTAATTCTCTGGCCGTTCCAATTTCGATTTTTAAACTATTGGTTTTAATTAAGCTATTTATTTCTACCACTTTATTTTGTATTTCTTTGTTGTTGAATTGGATGGTGCTAATTGTTTCATTAAATTCTTCTATTAGTTCACTGTTGATGGAGAATTGAGCGTCTAGTTGATCTTGAAAGTTTAAATTATTGTTTCTAATTTGTTCTATAAATTTGTCATATTTTTCTGCGTCAGTGGAGTCTAAATTTCCCGTTATAGCTTTTACTACACTACCTAGCCCATCAATTAATCCCCTCTTCATTCTACTGTCTACATGTTTTATGCTATCTATTTTTTCTTGAATAATATCTACAGTATAATCTACAACCCTTGAATATTCATCTAATTCCCTAGATATTCTTTCATCTACTCTAAGTTTCTTAAATAATTCTACATTTTTAAACTTTAGTTTGTCGAATTCTCGTATAAGTCCGTTGATCTTATAGTAGTGTATCAACGTGTGGTCAGTTGTAGTTATTTTTGCCGTACCTAGCCGGATAGGTAGGACACCTGGATTACTGCTTATGTCTTTTATTTCGGCGCATCGTCCTGTCGTAAGCCCGAGGGCCCTGGAACAGCGTCAGTAGGTGGGTTAGTTTGGGAAGTAGTTTCTGTAATTTTCTTTCGTTTCCTAGGTCTCTTAATATTGGAGAGATGAACCTTGCTTCTCGTATTGTAATGACGAGGCTGAATCTCTGCCGTGTTTCTATCAACATTTACTCTAACTACTTTCTCTTTCGCATATTTATTTTTAGTCTTTGCCTGTAATTGTTTATTTTTTATATAAACTTCGGCCGGTATATCTGGTGGGTCTTCTCTAGATAGGTTTCTACTGTTGATCACTTTCTCCTTTTGGTTTTGGTTTTTCTCTCTAATAGTGGAGTATAATAATTTTGTCTTTTCTTTATGCTGTTGTACGAAGTTAGAAGCTAGTCTTTGTTCGATATCAATGTTTACTGCTGAATCGTTGTCTATATGACCGTTAATTACTTCAAATGGTGTCAGTTTTGTTACTGAGTGAATGCTGTTGTTGTAAGCTATGAGGGCATAATTTACTTTATTTAGGATCGAGTCTTTTTTGAACTCGTCTTGATTGTTTAATAATCGGATATGCTCTATCAGTGTGGAGTGGAACCTCTCGATAGGTCCATTTGAGTCGGGATGTTGGGAACTTATAAAATGAATTTTGATTTTGTGTAACATCAGTAATTCTTTTACTAAGGAGCTATTTAGATCTGCTCCATTGTCCGAAATGATTTGTTGAGGTAGTCCATGATGAGCAAAATATTTGAGGAGATTAGTGACTACCTCTATACTTTCTGAAGTTTGAACCGGATAGGCCTGAGCGTATCTTGAGAAGGTGTCGATTATCGTCAGGAATTTTGTCTTTTCTAGAGTGAATTTATCAATGTGAATTATTTCGAACGGCCTGGTCGCTGTCGGGGTAACATTATATTTTATTTTTAATGGATTTCTATCATATTTGCAAATTTGGCAGATTTCACATTGATTAATGAATTCTTGGACCGTCTTTTTCATATTGGGCCAAAAATAAAGTCTTTTAAGTTTTTGGTAAGTTTCTTCTATCCCTCTGTGGTTTTGTTTACCTACATGATAGGAGGCTATTACTTCCTGTACTTCTTCGTCGCAAAGTACGTCAACTAGCTTTCCACTACATTTTGTGAATTTTACTTCTGAGGTTTTAAAATATTTAACCATTATTTCTAAGAATTTTTCATAAATGTCGTTTTCAAAGTATATTCCATAGTTGACATTTGGTATAATGTATTCCTTGACAAAGTTTACTATTTCTTTTTCTAATTGGTTTTCTGATAATTCTAGCAATATTCTGGTTTTGTGATTAAAGAGTTTCTTTATTTTTGGTTTTGTAGGATTAAATTTTACAAGCGATACAATTACTTGATTATTAAAATAATTTACGGGGTTGTCACTAATAGGGATTTCTATGGTGGTATTACTTTCTTGATTGGTATGAACAGTTTGGTGATCACTCTCGTCGTCAATGTTAGCAGTTACAGATTGTCTGTCTGTTTCTATGGCTTCAGTTGGGGGTGTTCCTTCGGGGAATAGTTCTCTTATGGTTTGGTCTGTCTGTCCGTCTTGTAGTATACTCTCAGTTCTATTCATTTTATCTATTAAATCTTCAATAATTTTATCGGCTTCTTCTATTTCCGTGACATTAAGTTGGATCCTTGATAGAGCATCTGCATTTGCGTTGCTAGTTCCTTTTTTGTAACAGATTTCGTAATTATATTCTTCTAGTTTTAATCTCCACCTAAATAATTTTGAGTTGGGTTCTTTTATTGAAAATAACCATTGAAGTGGTTTGTGATCTGAAAATATTTTAAATTTTCTGCCGTACAAATACGGTCTAAAATATTTAACAGCCCAAACGATTGCTAACAGTTCTTTTTCTATCGTGGAGAGTCTAGTTTCCGTTTCGTTCAGAGTCCTACTAGCATAAGCTACAGCTAGATCGCCTCCTTTGTGGGTTTGTGAGAGCACTGCTCCTATTGCTACGTTACTAGCGTCCGTGGTCAAATGAAATGGTTTTTCGAAATCTGGGTATTGTAATATTGGTTCGTTTACTAACAATTGTTTTGAAATTTCGAACGCGTTGGCGTAGTCTGGGTCTGTTGTGTTAATTGTCGCTCCCTTTTTCAATCTCTTCGTTAGTGGTTTTGTTATGTCTGCAAAATCTTTTACGAACCTCCTGTAGTATCCCAACAACCCTAGAAAACCTTTAATTTCTTTAGTGTTTTTGGGTATGGGATAGTTAATTATGGCTCTTATTTTCTCAGGGTTAGGTTTGACTCCCTCTGGGGTTATGATGTGCCCGAGGAACCCTACTTCCTTTCTTAGAAATTCCGTTTTATCGAGTTGAATTTTCATGTTGGCTTGTCTTAATCTTTCAAAAATTTCTCTGAGTCGTCCTAAGTGTTCTTGTAGACTAGTGCTAAAACATATGATGTCATCCATGTACACTAGGCAAGTTTCGTTCTGGATTCCTCTCAGTATGGAATCCATGACTCTTTGGAAAGTTGGTGGGCTTCCTGAGAGTCCAAAAGGCATTCTTCGAAACTGCCAATGGCCCTGTTCTGTCGAAAACGCGGTCTTTTCCACACTTTCTGGGCTCATTTCTACTTGGTGGAACCCTGACGCTAAATCTATAGTTGTGAAGTAGTGGCATTTCCCTAACTTGTCTAGTAGGTCCGTAATGTTAGGGAGAGGGTATTTGTCTGGTATCGTTTTCTCGTTTAATTTCCTGTAGTCGATGCAGATTCGGTATTTCTGTTTCCCCGATGCATCTGGTTTTTTCGGTATTACTACAATGGGGGAATTCCACGGAGAGTTCGATGGTTCAATGATTTTTTGTTTTAGCATGTCATTAATTTGTCTCTGTACCTCTTGTTTGTATATCTGCGGGTATCTGTAAGGTTTCGTGTAAATCGGAGTCTCGTCTGTTGTTCTGATTTGATGCTTTACTTGGTTTGTGAAAGTTAACGTGGTTTCTTCCGAATGAAAAATATCCGAATAGGATCTGACCAATTTTAGAATTTCCTTCTTTTCTTCGCGGTTTAAATGGTCTAACCTTAATTTTGATGGGTTGAAGTCAAATTTTCCGTAGGTGTGCATGTTTAGGTTACTGTCGGGATTTTTAGGAACGGGCTCTACTTTGATCGGTTTCAATTGTTTAAATATTATCTTTTCTTCGGTGGGGTTTAACACTACGCCTAGTGCTTCATGATTTTTGATTGTCACTAGGCATTGTGGTATTTCTAGTTTTTTTAATTTTGTGTATTGTATCACTCCTTCTCCATCTTTTATGTTATTTATTTTAAATTTTACTTGTTGTAAGGATCGAGCTTCAATTTCGTAAGTTTCGAATTTAGTTAGTTGGTGGAAAAGGACCGGCAGTTGCTTCTGGGGAGTACATAACATGTTTTTCGTCAAGTCAATTTTTGCTTCAATTTGTTTTAATCCATCTAGCCCTAACAGTAAGTCAAATTTATCGTGAAACTGGAATACATAAAATTTTAAATTTAGATTTCTTTTTCCAAATAACTCTCCACATGGTACCTTGGTGCTTTGTTTACCATGGGTCGTTCCATGGGCCGTAGTTACTAGGAAAGGGTCCTCTATTATTTTCTTCTGGAAATGTTTATTGGCAATTCTTGGATTTATGAAAGATTTGGTACTAGCCGTGTCGATAAGTATTTTCAGATCTAAATTGGGCATGATTACAAAAGGCAGTTCATTTTTTATACTCAAATTCATGAGGAGGAATTTTGGTATTCCTCCTGGCCAACTTCTAAAAAAGGTTCTTCTTCTATCTGTTCTTCTTCTGACGAACGACTTTCACTTTCGTACTCTACATGTCCCTCTATATTCCGCTGATGGAATTGAGGTGTATGAGTTTTGATGGTTTGTACTCCACTCATCGGAGTAGGATATTGGGACCTGTTTTGCGGAGTTTGCGGGTATCTGGGAAATTGTTGTTGATATTGTGGTGGAGAGGAAAGAGGACGTTGAGTCGAGGGTTCTTGATTATCTTTCCCGTAACGCTGATTCTGGAAATATGAGGAAGTCGAGGGTCGCGAGGGTCCCGCTTGCACGTGCCGAGGCGACTGATAAGACGGACCTTGAAGAGGTCGCGAACTCGTGAAGGATTTATTATTGTCCGTTTTTACATACGGCTTGGCAATTCCGAATTGAAAGTCGTTCGTTAGTAGATTATGGGCCGCATCCAAATCTGGAGGTCTCCTGGCCTGCAATAGCCCTCCGAGCGGTTCTTTTAATCCTCTAAGGAACACCCTTAAAGCTAAACCTTTAAAAAATTGACATTGTTGGTCCACGTTAGGAACCGCGTTATTCTTTAAGTACATGATAGATAAATTAAGAAATTTCCTCACTTTTTCTAAAAATATGAACGGGGTTTCTCCTCCCTGTTTTAATTCGGACATTTCTATCGTTAACGTGTATATGTCTCTTTTGTCTGAGTATCCGGACGTCAAGGCGTCTCTTACACTCTCCCAATTTGAGCAATTCGCACTGATGATTAACTCAGCCGCTCTACCTTTAATTTTTGCTAAGATGGACCTCATCAGATATTTGTTTTGAAAATTTGTAGGGGCTGCCCTATCATAAAATTGGAGCACTAGCTCTTCGCATACTTCTAAAAAGTTAGTAAGAAGTTCCGGTTCTCCGTGGAACTCCGGAATCATGTCCAGATAAGCTTTCTTTAACTCTGGTACTACCATTATTGCTCCTGTTTCGGTTACAACAATATTAGGAAATTCGATGTTATTTTTAAATATCAAAGGTGGACTCACAAAGTCGCGAAGATCGCTAGCATCGAGTGGTTTTCGGGTCGGTTTCCGAAACGCTGGTAGCTCGGCTGCGTACTTCTGGTGAGCTGGGTCAACCTCTTCTTCCTGGTCCGTTGTGGAGAAGGATCCTCTTCGGTTTGGTGGCTATCGCAGCTGCGATCGCGGTGTCCAAATGAAGGGTAGAGAGCGCCGAGGTGGTCCTGTTGAGAACGGTGTCCTCTTTGATCTCGAAGTGTCACTTATCGAAGTAGGTGGATCTCGCCCCAAATTTCTCGGCCGAGTTCGGTCTCCTTCTTCGATTAGTCCGCAATGATATCGGTGGTCTGCGATAGACGGTGTCCAAATATCAGATAGGGTTGTCGGTCTTGAAGATCTCCTGCGATTTTGTAGGGTTCCGCAGCGAAGAGTTAAAACTCACGGCTGAGATTTATAATTTAACTAAATTCAGCCTCCTGCGGTCCTACCGACTGCGCCAGTTAAATAACTGTTTTGAGAGAATGAGTTTTTAAAAAAAGAACTTTATTTTCCACAACAGTTAAATTATAAGTCACAGGAATCGTTAAGACAAACTACTACACTTCATGAAGGGCGACTCCAGACTGCCCGTACAATCTGTTCCCTCCGCGGGGCTCGCAGAGCCCTAAGCGGGGTTTTTCCTGGGGTCTGCAATATTACGGAGCATTCAGCACAATTTACACATTTAACTTATATATATATATTTCAATATAAACCCTTTAATTTTCGTAGGGAGCGAACGGTTTGTCCTACAGAGCTCCGCGTGGTCTCAAAAAATTCTAAAAATTCTATAGAATCTTAAATTGAAGGAAAAACAATACCTTTATATCAAAATGTTTTGAGTTAGGGCGTTTTCAAAATTTCAAAATTGATTTTGGAACCCTTACAAGTGACCTACATCAACCAAAAGCTTCGGGGCACAACTAGACCCCAAATGGAGACTACATACCAAATTTCATCAAAATCGGTCAATGCTAAGTGGCAAAAGTGCCGCGTACGGCGGACGGCGGACGGACGGCCAAATTTTTATTCGATTTTTGGATTCTACGTACCTTGAAACGTAAACCATCAAATTTTGAGGGGGTGTTAAAATTTTTTTTTCTTGGTCGATTCCAAAGGTTCATTATTGAAAATAATAAACCAAAATCGTTATCGTTGTATTTAGACTGAGAAATTCTGTTTCTTAACTATTGGAGGTAAATCAATTTTCGTGCTGCACCTTTTGGCATATTGCCACCAGTAAAGGCGCAGGAGTATAGTTATTTTCATATTTAATTTACCCGACAGAATGCCTAGTTTCTGTGAGCCTGGGTTAGGAGGGCCCAGGTCATTAATCACCCAAATTTCAATGAAATCCATAATGGGACCCTCCATGGTCTGAGCAACTCAATTTTAACTAAAGTCCGGGTACAATATTGTTGTTTTGATTTATTTTTTTAACTATTGTGTTTGGTTCAGCTAAAAGTATCGCAAGAATAGGTACCTCATCTGGGACTCGCTAATCCCTGAGGTAGAGTAGTACTTGGAAAGTTAACTGGCTGATTGGAAGTAAGTTACCTATCCATCTTCTGAAAGTATAATAGGTGTTTTAAGTTGTTGTGTTTAACATGGAACATGTTTTAGCCCTAGAGTAGCTACCCGAAAAATGTTTTGCTGGAAGGGTTACGCGGGCTTTTCGAGGCGCGAAGTGCCGAGTTTTTCTAATGCATTTTAAGATATTTTGCTAGGGATAAATAATTTTTTTTATTATACCTACCTACGACTGAAGGTTCTGCACTAAATTTGGCTAAAATATGTTCCATGTTTTCATAATTTACTCCGTAGGCTTTAAGTAGATAGCATCTGCGGGGTCCATGGGGGCTTGCCCCCTTGGCGAGACGCGAAGCGCAGAGTTTTTCAATTTTGTCTTTAAACGGAATTTACATTATTATACGGAGAAACTTTATTGCTAGAGATGTAATTTCACCTAGCTGGCAAATTAAACTATCATAGATGCAAATTCTGCACAAACTCCATGCTTAATTTATGTTAAAGTGTATCTTTTCCTGAAAACATTGTCTTCTTGGTAGACATCTGGTACTCTATGAATACAAGTATGAGCAGGTTTGGCAGAGAGAACCTCTTTTCTTGCGTTAGTGAACGAGGATGTCAGAGGTGTAGAGTTTTCAAATAGATGGCTTTTATGATGGCGCGAGGAGTGCACTACTTGTTTGTGACAGTCAGGCTCAAAATGGGGATTCAAGCCACCATTTGCTACCGGATCATGCTTCCATGAGCCAAGCCATGCTTTACTATACTATGTACTATACTCACCTACATAATTTGATTGTCAATCCCAAAGAAAGAACACCTGCACACATGCACACATGCACACCCAAACATATACCCATAAAATGATGCATCACTCGCTCAATTAGCATTCAAGAAGGCAGACCCCATCGCAAAACAAGAAGGGGAAGGGGAGGGCAAACATTCAGTCAAGACAAGATAATATAGTTAATACTGAAGTTGTAAAGAGGAGCCCACCAAATGTAACCACTTCTGTTATGCTAATTAGAGAGCCATAACGCCGGGATTACAGCCACAGATATAATATCACTTAAGCGGCGTTCGAGAATCTCAAGGTGTCATTACTTCTATAGTCACGTTTTATATTCCCCAGCGCCTTCGGGAGACCCATAAAGCAAAAACGTGCTCGGTTTCTTCCTTGAGGCCTTGAGAGGAGGGTCTTATACACTCGGAGCTCCTTTTACCCCTTTTACTCGGTCGAGATGTGTTTATTTTAAAATAGGGCAACTAAAACCTCTACGTGACCTTCTTCGTTTACGATGACATTTTGTAAAGGAAAATTTCCCCGTTATCTTGAGGTTTTCGCGGGGCCGCTTATCGGTGGCGGCAGAATTCAAAATACGGGTTTGAAGTGTGAGAGGAATATGAGCGAGCCTGAACGAATCTGAAGAGGGTAAAACGGCGCTTTGCGTCCTCCCATTTCAAGTTGATTCCGAGCACAATGATTCGGTAAATTTTTGGTGCCAGTTTGGAATACTAAACAGTGTCTGATGATTGAATACGGGAAACATAATAAAGGATGGTTGCCTTCATTTTAGGGAAATTCTTTTTTCGATCTCAATTACCTCGATTCATGTAAGAAAGAGTAAGGCAATGTGGAACTTTCTTCGAAAAATAGTCACATTTAGTTACTTGGCACATATAAAACCTGGAAATGTAGAATTTTTCTTGTATAATTATGACGCCTACGGTAACTTTTAATAGGTACCTCATGTTCTCATCTTCACTTCTTTTGCTCCTATACTGCAAATCTCTCATCTTCATGGGCGAACCGTACAAAATAGTTGAGGCTCACTTTTGCAAAAGGTACCTACTTCTAAAAAAGTAAATAAACATGAATTGAAAACAAAATATTTGGCTAATGCATTTCAAGTTACGAAAGAATCAATTTTTGGTAAATTATCCACTCAATGGTGAGATCATATTAGTGCGATCATGATTATTTTAAACTTGCGCAACATCCACTCCCATTAGATTAGAAACTGACTATGAAATCGGGTTTACCTTTTGCCATTTTGCGAAATGGTATCTCATTTTGAAATACTTGAAGTCAAAATCCCTACTTGATCTCTCTTCTTCAGGCTTTAGGTATTCTGAACAACCGTGATTCCATATCTGTCAGTCCTGGCTCAAGTAGCTAAAACGTCTGTAATTTACAGAATGATTTCATTGAATGTTTAAGGGTTTTGCGGGCTTGCTAACTGAAGACGGATAGAGGGGATGGTATTTGTAACCAAATTTAGGGAGTCCGTTGGTATATCAGAGCGTTTCTCATCCCAGTTTCTTCAAAACCGAAGTATACAATTGTGAACAAATTTAATAGCAAAACTCCAATAAGTGTTTGAAAAATAACAATTCTGAAGAAACCCACAATTTGGAACTACAAAAACAAATCATTGTGGTGTCATTCCTTAAAACAATGTGAAGATTGAGAATTTTTATATTATCAAGGTCCAAATGTGTAATATATTCTAAAAGTTGTGTACAAATCTGAAGAACCTTGTCTCCAAATTCATTCCTCGTCCTCCTGGATTTCGTGTTTCGCCCTATGATCCTCGGGGCAAGAATTGGCCATAGACAGTCGGACAGATGTGGAACAAAGGTAGCTGAAAAAGTTCTGAAACGCAGAATTCTGGGGGCCCATGGGTCGGAAAAACTGGTCTACTTTCGATTAAATTTTTTTTAAATCAGGCGCACCCCCCATTATGATTGGTTTGACCTGCTGCTCGAATACTAACCTCCTTATTATCTTCCATGCTGAGGAAACACGTTATAAAATTGTTCACGAGGTACATTCATGTACTATCGTGTATAGCAATCTTCACATAACTATTAGTAGGAGTATTTCCTTCATAATATCTTGGATTCCAAAATATTGTGCTTCGATGTGGAACACAGTGGTTTTCTCTAGCTTCGCACACACATTAATCATTATCAAATTATTACTATTTAGTTCATTAATTATAAAAAATTGTAAAGTTGTATTATTTATTGGTTTTTGCGTCGAATATCAACATATTCGTAGCAATTCCTTTCCCATCAGACCACCAGTATTATCAAGTGACTCGAAATTCGGGATATATGGAGCCCAGTGAACTTCTGAAAGTAGCCAAATCGGAGAAACCAGGGTAAAAGTGGCCGACTAGGAGAGAGCGAAGGTGCCGAGAAAAGCTCAATATTTGCGGTCGGTCGGAGAGGGCTTGGGGCCAGACCCTGTCAACTCACCAGACACCGGATTTTATGGTCGAATAATTTTCTAAAACCATTCCCACCCCTAGAGCTCCCCACAATGACAATTTCTCTTTCTCTTTCAACCCCCTTGTGTTTCTCCCGATCTACTTTTTTTATATCCAGTTATAAAAAATAACACCTTTTAGTAGATTAGCTTTTAGAGACGCCCTCGAGTTTAATATATCTCTCCCCGCTCTTCCCCCATCACAGATTGAACGATTACGGACATCAGGGCTGCAAACAACATATCAATTCGTTTGCCCGTTATCTGAAAAAAAAGTATAGAAGAAAAAAGCAAACATATTAAATCATAATTTTTACGCCATTCAATTTATGGAGTTGGTTTCTCTAACCCCTTCGAAACTATTTGTGGGTGTGCAAGGGTAAAAATTGATTAAAAATCTGGCGCTTACCGAGGGTCTTAGGGTTCTACGTATGAAGGAAAACATAACATCCATCACCCTTATTTTGGAGAGCTTTTTATAATTAATTTTTTCGATCCAACCACTTCACTGCTTTGTAATCATGTTTTATATTTTTCCATTGCACTACCGCAGGTACATAAGATGTTCATTTCTGCAGGGTAGTTGGATCTGGTTTCAAAAACAATTTTAGTTCAATTTTTTTTGTTACTGCCATTTTTTTCAGCCAAAACTGTAAGAGTAACGTATGATTTTGAGTATATATTCAGGGTTCATGCACGTTTGTTTCTGGACCGTCATTACAAATTCCTCCTAAAAACGCTGCAAATTATTACTTAAAGGTTTATTTTTTTTATATATATAGATCACTCGTCTGCAAAGAACACGGCTTTGCCGTTGTTACCACCAACCAACATGAAGAAAAACATCGATCGACTCACACTCGTGTTTCTGATTTATCATAAGTCCAACTCTTAAGTTCTCTTAGGGAGTGAGCAAGTTGTGCTACAGGGCTCCGCGCGGTCTCTAAAAATTTTAAATTGATGGGAAAACAATACCTTTACATCAATATTTTTCGAGTTTTTCAACCTGAGGATTTTTTCTAACTGAGGAAGTTCCGTGTACAGCGGACGACGGACGGACTACCAAATTTTCATTCGATTTTTGGATTTTACGTACCTTGAAACGTAAACCAACAAATTTTGAGGGGAGGTTGAAAAATTGTTTTCTTGGTCGATTCCAAAGGTTCATTATTGGAAATAATAAACTAAAAATCGACCTAATAATTCGAAGGGCGTTTGAATCCTGACTTTGACTCGATCGCATGTAAATAGCTTCTATTTCGCAATAGTAGGTCAAACTAGAGGTGTGTCGGTACCGCTGTACCGGGACTGTGGAACCGAGTATCAACTTGGAACGGTTCCACGCAGTGACAAAAACTCGACCCTTACCATAATATATATATATAGTAATAATATATATATATATATATAATATATGTATAGTAATGATGGAACCGGACCGTTAAGGATGGAACCGGACCGATAAGATATCATGGAGAATGGCTCTGGACCAGGAAGGGTTTTGGACCGGTAAGCATGGATCTTGTTCTCAGTTCTGTTCCATGTTGCACCTGGAAGCGCCCTTACTACTTCCATGGACTGAGAATAGTATCATGGAATGGCTCTTGAGCGGGAAGTGCTGGACTGGTTAGCATGGAAGTTGTCTCCAGTATTATTAATTTATTATTGTCATGTTAACTTCTTGAACTGCAACGTCATTATTCTTGGATGGATGGATGGATGCTCTAATTAGGTTGCCAAGGAATTCCGTGATAGGCAATAACGAGAGGGGGGAGTCCCTTTTAGGAGTAATTATTCTTTCCTTGAATTGTTTGGTCACTATCATTTATAATAAATTGTCTCTTTTGTAACACTGGTTCAAATTCCTTCCTTTTAGCAAATTTTCGAAGAAAAAAATGCTATTGTATCGAAAGTTGAGATCATAAGCATGGAAGAAGGACGATAGAGATTTGACTGCCTGCTTCATCCATGTCATGTGAGTGGGATTTGACCGCCTGTACCTGTAATGGAACTGTACCGGTAATTTGGAACGGTTACATCTTTGTCACTGTAACCGTTGGAACCGTTCCAGGGAAATTCCTGGACCGACACACCCCTAGGTCAAACCTAATGATCCGATTTTGATCAAAACTTCAAGTTAATAATATTAACTTGATATTATCACGGGGTAGCTCGTGCAGCTGTTAGTACACGAACGAACCAAATTTCACCACACCACTGCTTTCTCAATCTTATCGGTAGATTTTTCCATATTTCGAAAAATCCACAGTTGGGATTCAAATTTGGAATGCTGAATTTTATGGCAATTAATATTTTGTTTTATACGTAAAATAGATCTGTTCCCCAAATAATAGATACTCGTGGAATTTGAAAACCATCCACGTTCTAAGATATCGATCACGCTAAGTGGATTGTTCCGAAGGCGTTATGTAACGACACACTCGCAGGATTGAAAGCGACCTCTGTTTTCCTCCCAGCTTGCCCGATAAAATATGTGGGGAAGGGACCAGATTGCTGTGGCCCATACATTACATACATATGTGAAGCTCCTTCCTTCTTGAGGACGGAATTATTAAACCGAAAAAACAGAAAAAGAACTACTAGAGAAGGAGTTTCCCCGTCTTTCGGACCCGGATGGTGTGCTTCCTCCAACTAGTAAACCCCGAGCCACGGGAGAAACAAACCCATTTGCCAGATTGGATTGTGAAGCGCGCATCTTTCGTTCTGATAGATGCTCCGCTGAAACACTGCATATTGTCCTGCTGTTCTCGAGACTTTCCCTTCACTTTGGACTTGCTGCGAATATGCCGAGCTTCTCACTCCTCCCCAGCCATTTGTTTCGAATATATCCGTTCCAAAATTGTTACGGAAAATCGTGAAGAGGTACAGTGACCAGAATAAAGTTTATGGGTGGAAACTTTGTTTCGTTGAAAAGAAAAAATTTAGCCGGTTTGCATAGCACGTTAAAAAGCACAAATTTGGTAGTTAAAAATTTCTCGTTAACAATTGTGGAGGTTTCAATGAAACTCAAGTTTTGAAACTAAGAAATTTTCAACTTTCTGGCTCAAAAACTTGACTAAAAAAAGCTGGCTTCAACAATATAATTGTATTTTTTGGATCGAAAGAGACCACCCAGAGATCTGTAGGACCAACCGTTCGCTCCCTATGGCACCTACAACTCTCGGATATTTACGTTATTCCTGATGGATAATTTCTATCCGAATAAACTCAACTGTTAAAGTTCCGTGATAATATTGTGGGTTTTTGCTAATAATGTAAAACGCGTGATATTTGCAGAAGAGAAGATGTATAT
This sequence comes from Apolygus lucorum, assembly GCA_009739505.2. Taxonomy (NCBI): domain Eukaryota; kingdom Metazoa; phylum Arthropoda; class Insecta; order Hemiptera; family Miridae; genus Apolygus; species Apolygus lucorum. Next base: position 19,866,333 of record CM019183.2, read on the forward strand.
ATGATATTTGCAGAATTTCTACACCTACAGAAAAATAATAAAACGTGCGATAATTTGCAGCGTTTTGGTTTATTATTTTCAATAATGAACCTTTGGAATCGACCAAGAAAAAACAAATTTTAACACCCCCTCAAAATTTGATGGTTTACGTTTCAAGGTACGAAGAATCCAAAAATCGAATAAAAATTTGGCCGTCCGTCCGCCGTACGCGGCACTTTTGCCACTTAGCATTGACCGATTTTGATGAAATTTGGTATGTAGGCTCCATTTGGGGTCTAGTTGTGCCCCGAAGCTTTTGGTTGATGTAGGTCACTTCTAAGGGTTCCAAAATCAATTTTGAAATTTTGAAAACGCCCTAACTCAAAAAATTTTGATATAAAGGTATTGTTTTCCCTTCAATTTAAGATTCTATAGAATTTTTAGAATTTTTTGAGACCACGCGGAGCTCTGTAGGACAAACCGTTCGCTCCCCATGAAAATTTAAGGGTTTATATTGAAATATATATATATAAATCAAAACACAAGTGTGAATCGCAAAAGAGGCCTAATCTCCGTTCAAATTAGAGCTGACCAAAATGCAATCGATGGTTGGTGATTTGATTTTTTTAAATTTTTTGATTTTTTGATTTTTTTTTTTTTTTCTTCATATTGCATGGTTGGTGATTTTGTAGACGAGTGATCTATGTAGAAAAATAATAAACCATTGTGTAAAAATTTGCAGCGTTTTTTATTTTAATATGCAATGGAAATGTAAAGGATTTTTTTAAACTTGTGAAACATCAATAAATTTGTAACGGACTACAGAACTTACGTGTACGATCGTAACTAGTTCTGAAGCAACATTTAACACCAACCTGCATGAAAGAATGGAAGTTACTCCTTTTCTTCCATGATTGGGTCTGGAACATCAATTTCCTTCCGTCAAATCCCTCAATCACCGGAAATCTCCAAGGAAATGCTAGCAGAAGCTGTTGAGGGTGCTGAAGATGCGAAACGGAAGTTGTGGGCGCAGTAAAGAACAATCGAATGGATCAACGAGTAAGTTCCCACTTGAGGATAATGCTGAATGAACTGCGGACAGGGGAAGGTCAACAGGCTGAGTAATTTATAATCAAAACGTAAATGACTGAAGTAGTAGTCTCTAAGGGCTAGTCCAAAGTGGCAAGTGCCTCCCCATATTGAGTCACCCTAAAACAATAAACAGTATTAATGTGAGCGTCTAGTCGTTACACAGGATTGGCTTTTGCCACTGATGCTCCCTCCACAATCTCTCTTCCCGGGTGAAACAAAGAGACCGGGGGTTGAAACATTTTTGTAATTGGTTTATGAGGCGGTCTTATCTTTCCGTGGATAGCTTCAGTCGAGGTTTCCCATTTAGCTTCAGATATAATCTCCTTTGTAATTGTTGTGATACAAAGTTTTTGCATGTTCGCTCTCTCCGAGGTCCCCACGGCGCAATCTGCTCTTCCACTGATTCATCTTGTTCATTCATAATGTAGCCGGCGTGACAGCTGACACTAAAACCACAGATCTCGACCGTGTAATGGCCCTTTTTTCTAGCTTGTTTGTTTTTTTGGGTTGCCCCCGTGTGGGGAATGTAAAATCGGAGGATTTTTAAAACCAGAATGTCATAAAAAAGAAGCGAAGTTATCTCTGAGTAACACAAACTGGTATAAAAACATGCTTTCCGCCTCAACTCTCGGGCTCCAGTTGTTTAAAAAGTTTGCGGGAAGGGTCGTTTGGAAACACCTACACTTTGTGTATGTTCCTGATAAAGTGTTTTTCTTACAAGAGTATTTTTGTGTTCCATCTCTCTAGTTGTACGCGGTAGAAATATGTAAAATCTCAATAACTTTACATTCAATTCATATAATATATGAATGTGGATCTTCACCGGGATAAGAAAATTTGTGTCTTACGACATTTTTTGCTACAAATTAGGTGCTGAATCCAAGCTTGGTCGGTGGTCCGACTTGATGTTTATGCCCTCAATTCCTACAATATTGGATTCAGCACCTAATTTGTGGCAAAAAATGTCGTAAGACACATTTTTTTATTCCAAAGATTTTCTCCGTGTTTTCGACCTTACGTCCCTTATTGGTTTATTATTTTGAATAATATACCTTTCGAATCAATCAACAGATACAGAACCAAAATTGTTCAAAAAGGCTTGAGATGCTAAATGCGAGTGAAAATTTCGTTATTGAAGAACCCAATTTTGGTTAATATTTTTCAGTAAACTCACAATTAAATAAAGATCTAGTATTTATATTTGGGTTGTAATGTGTAGTAGTTACCTATATAAAGTGTTGAGGAAGATGTTTTTAAATACTCATGTTTGATTTTTTAAATATTTTTTAATTAAGAATGTATGCCTTCAAAAAATCGAAATTTTTACTTGCATTTTGGTTCTCAAAGCTTTTTGAACAATTTTGGTTTCGTGTCTGACGGTCTGTTGCTATTACGTCCATATTATTTATGAGGAAGCTATACTCTTACCCTATTTGGCACCCTCTTGGTTAATTATTTTCAATAATTAATCTTTGGAATCGACCAAGAGAAAAATGTGTTGGTTCACGTTTCAAGGTAAAAATCGAATACAAATTTGGCCGTCCGTCTCCTGTCCGCCGTAAGCTGCACTTTCTTTAGTTCCCAAGGACCGATTTTGATGAACTTTGGTATATGGGCTCGAATTGGGGTCTAGTTGTGCCCCGAAGCTTTTGGTTGATGTCGGTCTCTTACGAGGGTTGCAATTTTGAAAACGCTCTAGCTCAAAAAATTTCGATATAAAAGTATTTTTTTTCCACCAATTTAAGATAGTGACGAATTTTTAGAGACCACGTGAAGCTCTGTAGGACAAACTGTTCGCTCCCTACGAGAACTTAAGGGTTGGACTTACGATAAATCAGAAACACGAGTGTGAATCGCAGAAGAGGCCTAACTCCGTTCAAATTTTATCTGACCAAAATGCGATCGCTGTTGGTACGTGGTAGGTGGGTAGTATCTATGGTTGGTAGGTGGTGATAATGGCTAAGCCGATTTCTTTGCAGTCGAGTGATATACACATAAACGAAAAATTTGCGCTGCAATTCAATTGACCTTTCAGTGAATTATTATTGTCACTTTGCAAAAACTCTCTTTGAGTTTGGATTTAGAACCATGCGTATAATAGTGCAACTACTGGTAAGAAAATGGTTAATCCAACTACTCTTACTCGCCGGTAATTTGAATGCAGACGTAAAAGGGATTGTGTGCCCTGATACTGGGTATATTCACCGTCTCTACCAAACTATTACCATAAACCACTTTGACATCATCTGGTAAGCAAGTGGGCTTTGTTACGTTAATCGCACCAGGAATAATTCCAAAGCACATTTCGAGGAATACGGAAAATATTCCAAATTCCAGGGCAAACCGCGAAGTTCCGCCATCGTCAAAGTACCGCTCCTTCCGGACCAACTTGACTTTCTTGCAGGATCATTGAAGAAGTAAAATGTTTATTGCTTAACTTGTTCGCCTAATGAATTAGCAACTGTTGAAAAGGACCCGAAACTTGCACAGGATCTGTTGCGAAGCCAAAGGGAACCTTCCTTCAAGGAACAGTCCGTATATCAAAGACCGGAGATTCCCACCACCCCCGCTTACCAACTCGGACATATTTATGCTAATATGTTAGTGTTATGCCTAATTTCACTCCTCCTAGAGAGAGCTACTTCGAAACTGCATCCATATTAATACAAAGCGTATTTTATACTTAGTTAATTCATATGCTAATTGAGGGCAGGGCCTTGTGCTTTTACCGAGACCGGTATGAGAATTCATTTTCGAACAAAGGATCCACCATGGTGAAACTAAGGGCAGATACCGTGCATATGGTGTTTTGTCTTGTCCTGTTTAATTAGCATTACACTGCTTCATGATTTTTCCACAAGTGTCATATGCTAACATTGGGTCGGAATAATTTTCCCATTGTCGACCTATGTTTCAAATAAGCCGAACCGGCTGGCGCCACGTAATTACTGATTTTTTATCTTCTATTCTCAGTATTTTTCAAACGCCAGTTTTCCAACGTTCTAAAATTTTTGGAAAATACACTTGGACACCAGAAGCCACAGCGCACTCAGACATGCTTGGAAAAATGCCCCTTTCATTACTTTCTTGCTACCTACTGACTTTGGATTCTTACTGCTGGTCAACAAAATGTTGGCCTTCCAAAGTCGAAAGTTTTCCTTGCGATTCGCAGCTGTTTTGGACATTCATTTGATCTGATGTAAGAAAAAAATGTTTCCCTGTACCACAATTAGTATTTGAGGAGCAATATCAACCAAAAATTCAAAATAATTCATTTCTGTCCAGTTTTGATAACTTTGTACAACAATTACCTTTAGTATTATTTATTGAAAACAACTAAATAGGACGTTTTTTAGGACGTCCCACAGTAAGACTTGGGCGTCCTTATGCGATTGATCTGGGCTAAAGTTGGACAACATTCGACAGAAAAAAATAACCACACTAATCCGTTTTAGACCATTCTAAATCCAAATTCGCGGAAAAAAAATCATAGGTGTATGTCTGTGTGTGTGTGTGTGTGTGTGTGTGTAGGTATGTGTTGTGTGTGTGTGTAGGTGTGTGAGTGTCTGTGTGTGTGACAAAATCTTGTGTCGTCTGCACAGGCCTTAGTTTTCAACCGATTTTCGTGGTTCTTTTTTCATTCGACGCGGAAAACTATCTAGTTGTCGTCGGAATTTCGAATTTGGCCTTTTAAGGGGGTGAAAGGGGTGGGTTAATGCTAAAAAAAAAACGTGCGTTTTTGAGCATAATCTTGTATATTCTACCCAGGCCTAAATTTCCCACCGATTTGCGTGTTTCTTTTTTGTTCGACTCAAAAATCTTCCAAATTGCACACTATTTCACCAGAGAATCAAAATTAGCATGGTGAGGAGGCGAGTGGGGGGGATAATATTCACAAAATATCAGATTTTTAAATATTTTGGTTCCTTTCCAGCTTACTAATTGTACCTAAGCTTCGAAATTGTGGAAAAATTCTCATTTTACCTCCAGATTTTCATGAATTATTCTCTGTACCACCATGGAACTAATAGTGGTGCCACCTTGGTGCCAGGGCACTATAAACTGCATTTTTTTTTTTTTTTTTCACCTTGAATGCGGATGTGAACTTTGACGGACTGCCTACCAAAACTAATAGATGAAAGTTCAACGGTACGATATATTACCGCTTTGGTGCCAGACTGGGGGAGGGGGGGGCTCGAATTGGCATGTTGGGGATCGTAGATCATGAATTTTCAAAAGCTCTTAAAAATCGATGCTCTCATGCCGCTAGAAACGTTATGGCGGATAAGGGTGAGGAGGGGGGTGACCACAATTTCTTGCCTGAAATACTAAATAAATTATATCGTGAAACAGTTTTATCGCTTACTAACAGTTGGAATAAAGGATAAAAATGGAAATGGAATAATTGAAATTTTAGACAAATTTAAAACACATTGTTGAGTAATGCATGCATTCCAGGGAACGTCCCATAGGGTAAGCGGTTGATCAATTTAAACCAGTTACTGGTTTAAATTGATCAACCGCTTACCCTATGGGACGTTCCCTGGAATGCATGCATTACTCAACAATGTGTTTTAAATTTGTCTAAAATTTCAATTATTCCATTTTTATTGAATTTATTGAACGATCAATGCATTCAAAATGTGGAAATCATGTGCTCGAGTGATTTGATTATATAACAGTCAGGAATATGTTTAATGTTTTACAGGACAGCCTGAGAATTTCGTAATTTCAGATTTGACCCACCCTGTGATGGTGCTGAATTCTCGGTGATTCCTACACAGATGATTTCGTAGGCATCGATCTCTTCAGCCAATGTTCGTTGCTATTTTTGAATCTGGCCCGACGAATTTATTCTCCTCTGGGTATCGGAAAATATTCACCAGAACACGTGTACAGTGCTCGATAATTTCTAGGGCTCGTGCGGCATAGCCCATGTTTTTGTTAGCCGAGCCGACATAACCATAAATCATACCGCGACCTCCAGGAAAAGCTTGGATCGCCGCACCACGCGCGAAACGACAGCCGCGGTGGAGACCTATTGTGTGAATCACAAGAGACAAAACGAACGAGGGCTCAGAACCTGAAATATGGCGCGAAATGAAATAGAAATGTTGACTCAATTATATAATAGACTCCATCTATTGAATATTCATGGGGGAGGAGAAAAGGGACAGGAAAATACCGAACCGGTATAAGGTACGCTGTGAGAAGGGGTACGAAATACTCGGGCGCCCCAGGAAGCCATCGCGTATTATTTATGGACGACCTTCCGGCCGGTACGGCCCCTTCGGACCACACTTTCTCTTTGTGTTTCGCCTATAGATGGCACAGGGGAGGGGGAAAATATCCCTTCCATGATGGATCGTTTGGGAAAAATACAAAAAGACATCCCCCATTTCCCTTATCCCCCCCTTCCTACCGAGTCTCCATTTTGAGGCCGAAAACCTCGGAAATGCTTAGGGTTATTAATGATTCATTAGATTTACATGGCACCCCTCTGAGGCGAATCTTCCTTTCGAAGGGGTCTTGCTCCATTTGCCACCAATATTTTTCAACAAAAAACCATCCCGGTTTTTCCTCTCGCTGCCTATACTTTTTCCTCGTATTTTTTGTTGGCTCTTCTCGTTTTGTATCGAAAAATGAGGCAATGACCGTTGCGGATACGGGTGAAGGGTTTTCATTGGTTGAAAAACAAAACGCATCCGCTCGTGACAAAACGTTGTTAGGTGGGGACGAATTACGTTTGACGAGATGTCGGAACCCTGTCAAATTCCGATCCTTCCCCCTGTTATCACAATACTTGTCGTTTTGGGGTTTTTGAATAATATTGTAAACCGTGTCATTCATCTCTGGCTAGATTTAAAAAGAAGATTTATTGCGGTGAGGCGAATGAAGAATCAACCAATCAACCTTCCGATTTTGAGCATGGCGTATTGAGTGAAATCACACAATAATCGAGTGACAACATTGCAAATATATACAAAACCCACAGTTAGGAAGTACATACTAGTAATAAAGAGAAAAAGCTATCTCAGTTTTTCATTCAGAATCATCAGTCTTAAATAGGGGCCTTGCAAAATTTCAGCTTCTTCAGCCACCTGTTACAAATTTAGCTTACTAACAGATCATTCGTACATGAACAGTCCATTCATGCAGCATGAATTAATGAGCAAATTTTCAAAGAAATCTTTCAGTTGAAGGTATGGTCAAGAAAAGAAACAATGGTGTTGCAATTTTTTTCAGAAAGTTTTTTTTACACTTTTCTTGGTTTTTTCGATTGTTAGTATACCATACGAACGTACTGTATATGCACTGGGCATTCTTTTTAAGATGTTAGGAGTCCATATTCATGTTCTACTCGTCTTCACAAACTCATAGAGCACCCACACGGCTGGGTATTCTTATTTTTTTCTTCGATTTTCAGTATACCATACCAACATACTTCATATGCACTGGGTAACCCACACGGCTACTGCATTTCTGTATACAACAAATATCGATACCTTAAAGCACGAAGGCGTTATGTCCAGAAACGGAGTTTTGAGAAAAACGAAAAAGAAATTATCACCAATGCACACTTCCTAACATAATGGCTCACACACTAAACTCTCTAATTTCCTCAATACATTTGCAATCTATAATCGTCAAGAAGATCAATAATAGTTTCGTTGAGTTGAGTTTTTCTGAAATTAAAAAAAAAAAAAAAAAAGAAAATGTGGAATATGGATAGACATAGGTAGCCTCTTTGTGTTTTAAGGTATCGATATATGCATGTTTTCATTACATATAAAGGTATATGTATACTTTTTTAATTTTCGGACAATTTCCATTTTTGGAAAACGCATCGGTATCAGAAATTTTGTGCTGTATCCGATTATACTATATATTACTTTGAAAATATATAGTATAATAAAAACTGGGAAAATCCCGTTTTGGTTTATTATTTTCAATAATGAACCTTTGGAATCGACCAAGAAAAAAAATTTTAACACCCCCTCAAAATTTGATGGTTTACGTTTCAAGGTACGTAGAATCCAAAAATCGAATAAAAATTTGGCCGTCCGTACGCCGTACGCGGCACTTTTGCCACTTAGCATTGACCGATTTTGATGAAATTCGGTATGTAGGCTCCATTTGGGGTCTAGTTGTGCCCCGAAGCTTTTGGTTGATGTAGGTCACTTCTAAGGGTTCCAAAATCAATTTTGAAATTTTGAAAACGCCCTAACTCAAAAAATTTCGATATAAAGGTATTGTTTTTCCTTCAATTTAAGATTCTATGGAATTTTTAAAATTTTTTGAGACCACGCGGAGCTCTGTAGGACAAACCGTTCGCTCCCTACGAAAATTTAAGGGTTTATATTGAAATACATATATATATAAATCAAAACACGAGTGTGAGTCGCAAAAGAGGCTTAATCTCCGTTCAAATTTTAGCTGACCAAAATGCGATCAATGGTTGGTGATTTTGATTTTTTAAAAAAAATTTTTTGATTTTTTTTTCAATTTTTTTCATATTGGATGGTTGGTGATTTTGTAGACGAGTGATCTATATAAAAATAATAAACCGTTGTGTAATAATTTGCAGCGTTTTTTGGACTATTTTTGACATTTGGACCACTGAGAGTTGTCCAAAATTTCTGGCTAACTAACTCGTCCTTTTGTTTGTTGTTACGAACATTTTGGCAAAAAGTAAAAATTTTTTGCCAAATAATTACTCAAGTTATTATGCGGAGTGACACATACCTATATTTGATGTACAGGGTGTCGCACGAGTCCCCCCCCCCCCTGCTAAAACCGTCCAGATAGTGGTAAAAAAAAGTTAAAAAAAAAAATCTTCTTGATTTTTCTTAAGGATCTCAAATTTGACCACGGTGCGCATTGCGCACGAGCGCAATCGTGCGCAACGCACACCATCTTTGTTATTTCAAATGAGAACTCCTATTTTTATTGCAGATTTGGATTCTACTCAAAATTTCATGAGTTTTAGACCCCTCAACCAATTTTTTTGGTGGCGCAAACCCGTTCAGTGAGCGCGCAAACATGCTCAACCCCTGGATTGTGCCAAAATTGAAATGAAGGTAGACCCCAAGTGTAATACATGTTTTTTCGTTAATTTTCGACGATGAATCAAGTGGTGGTATGTATTTTTGGATTTAACTAGAATTTTTCGAAACGGCGGCCGAAGGGTGGTTTGAACTATAAAATCGCTCTTTTTCCATCCTTATGAGTTACGACGCCATTTTAGTTAGTTGAGTAGTAATTTAGGGGTAGAGTTGGCCACCTGAACTAATTAAATTTTCGTCGTAACTCATGATTGCAATAGCTTCATTTTCCTTGAAAATTCGCTAAAACCAAGTCAAACATGATAACGCCTTGTGGAAATAATATTGCAGAACGCTTTTTTGCGGACAAAATTTTGGATTGTCCCTGGCATATTGATGTCAAAAACTGGCGGAAAATTTTTGGAAACACTGAAATAATTTGAAATAAATCAGAAACCTTGACGATCTTCGCGCTTATTCGACGAACGTTGATTTGGATGACCGATTCCACCATTAAGAAAGTAGTGTTGAGAATATCTCTATAGCATATAACCTTGCGTAACTCACCCATTGTTTAGCGAAAAAAACCCTCGGAATTAAGTTGAAGAGGAACAATAAGTCAATCTTCCAGTCTGCCATTTAGTATAAAGACTTCTAGATGATCCCTGAAGATAAGTGGAAGGGTGTATGTTGAAGTCTATAATTCCCAAGGAAAAACGTACACAGAGGAATTGTCGGCTGTGGGCCGGGCTTATAGACCGTAGGGCACTTTGGGAGAAGAGGGACACCCCGATTTATTAATATTCGGAGCACTGAAGAAGCTTGACCCCTCTCATCCGTTTAAGACCATCTCATACAAGGATGGGTTTCGGGACGCTTGTCCCCCTTCTAACTTCCCTCTTCCTCATAAATTGAGATTAGACACCGTCATCTCAATCTGCACTCCGACCAAATTGAATTTCTCGAGGAAAACCCCTCGAGATGCGAGGGAGCGAGACCGCAGATTTGAGCGCTATCTAGAAATTCAAATCCTCGTCCGTGAGAAACCAACAGCGGTCCGGTTTTGGGAGTTTACGTCGAAGAGGGGTCGCCGAGTCTCATCTCCACATCTGTTCTATCCTATTCGATTTCGTTGAGCTCTTAACCCGTTCAAGTCGACAAACTAAGCCAATCTAGCATTACGTTGATGAAATAACAATCACCCTTCCTGTAATCCAAACTCCAATGAAAAATGCAGCGTTACAGCCGCGACTGTAGAACTTTATGACCAACTCGAGAGAATTAAAACTCAACTTTAGGCATCGAGAAATGTTTTCTTTTTGACTGGTTTTATTGCACCAAGTACAACTTATAAGTAACATTTTTCTGATACATACCTAGTGTACACTAAGAAAACTAAGTCACTTCACTTAGTTCTTATTGTCCTGAAATTTGCACTTCATGATGGTCACACTAAGTGGATTAGATCGTGTGGCTTGGTTCTCTCAAGTCTTCTAAGTAGATCATCTGTATTGAGAAGCTGGACGACATCCTCATTTACAAGATCTTGGAGCCTCATAAAGTGATTCATGGCTTGGCTGCGAATGACCTCATCGACAGATTCAATCTTCAGCTCGTAGTGAAGTCTGTCATTTCTAAAGTATCTGTATGCATCAACGCAGCATCGCAGTACATTATTCTGGAAAAGCTGAATTCAGTATCGATTGCTCTGGGCCGTGCACCCCCACGGTTGTGCACCTAAGTCCAGACAGGCTTCAGGACTCGCTTGTATAGTATGAGCTTATTGTGGACAGACAATTTTGACCGTCGGCCCATCAGCCAGTACCTTTTCCTAAATTTAATCAAAAGCTCAGCTTTTTTCTTCTTGACGTGGGCCTTAGTTTGGCATCTAGCGTCATTCCAAGATATTTTGCTTCATTGGCATACGGTATCACCTTGTTATCGAGGAAGGCTGGCACATAGTTGATCCTTTTATTCGTGAAATCAACATGAATTGACTTTGTCTCATTCATTCTAACTCTCCAATCATGAATGCGGGAGATACAAAAATTTAATTTGGTAACTGATTCACTGTTTGTTTCCTCAGTCTCTTCATAAGTATCATCCGCAAACGTAGCGAGGGTATTACCTTCAGTTTCTGGTAAGTCAGAAGTGTAAAGCAGGTACAGTAGTGGGCCCAGTACGGTGCCTTGCGGCACCTGAGCTTTTAATTTTTTTTTTTTTTTTTGCTCTGAGAAAGCATCATCTTGTATTATACAAAAATATCTGCAGGTATCGAGAAATGACAATAAAGGTTACTATACTTAGGTTACTAGCACATCCGATGCCAGCATTTGCTTCACTCACTAATTATATGTGCAGATTAGTGGACTTGCTCATCCAAAGGATTTGAACTTAATGTTTGTAACCTATGTATTGTCTCGTGTGACAGTCTCTATCTTTGGGTTGCTTGCTGGGTGGGTCCTGTTTATACAGCTCGATTCCTCGGCATCACATTTACTGCCGACACTCATGAACGTCCTAATACTGCTCCTAAGTATGACTGTTTCATACAGCCCAGATTCATGATGCCTATATTGTCGAAACTTTTCGCAGTATATAAAATTGCATTTTTCGATCAAATAAAACCTTGTTCCAATAAAATGAAACCTTGTTCCAATTAAATCACTCGCTTCATTTAAATAATTTTTGGTGTCTGTGTATTCTTCTGTTTAGCAACAATCTGAAATAAAATGTTATATTTTAACATGTTTAATGTTTTAGGGCTGGGGGTCATTCTGTGAATTCCGACACGCAAATCTGCAACGCTTTTTTTTCTTAGTTACCACGGACCGATTTCTTACTTACCACGTTATATCGGCTCCATTTGGGGTCTAGTTGTACCAAGATGGTCACTGATCAGCTGAGTGAGCTCCAAGGCCATTTTCTCTCCTGTTGAACGCAGGAAGCTGAAATTTGAGAAGCAGGGTCAATGGAGAATGCTGAAGGCGCCTGAGTGGTCACTGATCAGCTGAGTGATCGGCAATCTAATTTCTCCCTTGCGAGGGAAAAACATTAAACATGATTTAATGTTTTTCCCTCGCAAGGGAGAAATTTTTTTCATGTACATCTCCTGATCTTATTTCTGGATGGTTCGAAGAAGTTTCATTTGATTGAAAAAAAATTGTATTTGATTCTGGAACAGGGATTCATTTCATAGGTACCTACATGGTTTCATTTGATCGGAAAAAGGTTTCATTTTTTGATTGGTACCTACTTACATGGTTTCATTCGGTCGGTACGAAGTTTCATTTAATAGAAAAAAGATTTCATTTGATTGGAAATGTCTATAGTTACTTAATTACTTGGGTGCATTCGCGCACATGGTTCTGTTACATTGTGAATTCTGCAGGAAATATTCCAAAATTTGATGATTATCGGACGATTAGTTTGGAAACATACCTACTTAATCAGGTTTCACACATTTACCTAGCAATTCACTGGTAAAAAACGATCGAGGAAGATGGACCCCCCCCCCCCTCTTTAAAAAAACTCCCTTTTGATTGGCCTAATCACCCGATGAGCACTATCAGTTAATGGAAATCGATCTGCTGCGTATTATATACTAAAATAGCTCAAACCCTTCCTTATGAATATACTAAATTTGAGATGAGTCGTTCGTCAGTCATCGGTTCGGGATTGACAAACGGACAAAGTTTCCAAAAAGTAGAGTTAACATGGATCCGCTGTTTAAAACAGTAAAATAATAATAAAATAAATAATTAAACAGTACTTACAAATAAAAATTATTTTGAATCCTTCAGCCGCGCCTAACAGTTGAAAGTACCAAATTTTGTCAATATTGGTTTAGCCAGTTGACAATAATTATTAGAGATTATGTAACGTTTAAACACGCAAGTATTTCTTAAATTTCTTTCTTTCTTTTTGAACTTGTACGTTTTGCTGTCAGTTGTTACTTTTTCGGAAAAGAGATATTAAATCATGCCACTTTTATTTCTAGCACATGCTGTGCACATGTGCACCTAAAAGGGCAAAATAGCGAGTGAAGACGTCATAAGCAATCATGAGAAGAGTATATAAAAGCTAACAGAAATCTGTAGGGGTGGCTAAAGAGAGCGTTATGGGTGAGCGATTAGTATCAAGGGTGCCTTGGCTGAAGGGGCAAGTTTGTTCTCACCCTCGTTATCCCTTCAGGAGCGGAACGATCCGAGACGAAACGGCTTCCAACACTCTTCCCTAGTGTGCAGAGATAGTTTTCAGTAGGGGGACACGGTTTTCTTTTTTTCGATCGAAAGGGGCATGATACGTCACGAGTTCGATACACGAGGTGAGCAGAGGAAGCTATAATAGTGATCGAATAGTAAGCACTTTGATTTTTCGAGATGCAGATCAAGAAAGATTTCCAGGTAGAGTGAGTTGCAGAGAATCTTCATCCAAAATAACATGAACATAATAATGTACATTTCGGTATTTTATCCGATGGTCAGGGTGCCCTTAAGGCCGTTCCCTCATACACTATTAGTTCGAATTTGGTTTCGGAGGGCCTGAATAGCAGTAAGGTTACTCTTCTCTGGGGTCTCGAACATGAAGGTCATGAGGATAATGATATTTCTGGTCGTCTTGCCATAAGAGGGTCAGAATCAGTATCACAACTAATCCTAGGAACCACAAAAAGCTGCCTTGAGAATGTGGTAACAACTGGGAAAGAAATGAGCGAGTAACATACAGGCAAAACCTCCAGGCCTGAGACAGGCAAAACACTCTTCGGTAAGCGATAAAACTGTTTCACTCGATATAATTTATTCAGTATTTTAGGCAAGAAATAGTCGTCACCCCCCCCCCCTCAACCTTACCACATTTTTATCCACCATAACAACATTTCTAGTGGCATGGGAGCCTCGAATTCGAAGAGCATTTTAAAATCCATGATCCACGATAACCAACATGCGAATTCGAGTTCACCCTCCCTTCCACCACCCCGATGGTGCCAGTCTGGCACCAAAGCGGTAATACGTCGTAACTTTGAACTTTGGCAGTTTTGGTAGGCAGTCCGTGGAAGTTCACATTAGAGGTGTAACACAATAAAACCCACGAAACATGCGGTTTATGGTGCCCTGGCAACATGGTGGCACCACTGTTAATTCCATGGTGGTACAGAGAATAATTCATGAAAATCCGTAGGTATAATGAGAGTTTTTAGATGAGAGTTTACAAGATTACCTATGTCCGGAAACGCATGTTTTTTAGGCATTTACCCCCTTCACCCTTAAAAGACAAAATTCAAATCTGGCGACGTAGTGCACAACTAGGTAGATAGATTTCCGCGTCGAACAAAAAAAGAAGGATGAAATTCAGTTGAAAACTGGACAGAGTACACAAGATTTCGTCACACACACAAACATGCACCAATGGTTTTTTCGCGGATTTGGATTCAGAGTGGTCTAAAACGGATTAGTGTGTGGTTATTTTTTTTCTGTTAAGTATTGTCCAACTTTGCCCCAGATTAATCGCATAAGGACGCCCAAGTATTACTGTGGGACGTACTAAAAATGTTAAGGAAACCTTCAATAATTTTTAAAAAACCGAATAATTATGTGTGCCAATGAGGTGAATGAGTGTTGATTTTATCTTATCCAGTTTTGTATTCGATCAATTCAACGTATAAACATTAGTGGGTTGACTTAACGGATAATACATCCCGAAAGCAGAGAACCGGAAGGAATCGCCGTGGCTCACAACCGCTCGAACAGGGGAAGCTGTGATCTGTGATGCTGACACCCACACCTAACTAGATGATTCCGCACGATGAGCTATGGGTTCCGGAACTAATACAATGCTTTTAGGCCCACCCTTTCTACTGCCGCTTCCTCCGCGACACGCGGCTATTCAGATGCTGCTCAATAAGGAATTTCTGGAGGGAAAGAGAGCATCATCTGATTGGATTCGGTCTTCCTTCCTTGTTTGTCATGTAGGACATCTGATCCACGGTTTTGTAAACCAACATGAGTAACTATTGTTTTATTGTTCAACAGCTCGACAAATATTGGGTCTTTTATATTAGGGTCTAATACATCTTCTATACGAGGTAGGATTGGTTGAATATTTTCAATGGTATGATTAACTGCTTCGATTTTCGGCTTGAGGTTTTTTGTTATATAGGAGGTAATCACGATATCCTTAGTTGCAAGTTATAGTCTTGATTAGGTGACCGGATCACCTCCGTAGCAAGTGATTTCCTACTACTTGTGCTGTGGCTTTGGCAGATCGAATGTAGATAGAGTTGTAATATTGTAATAGAATGTGTAATAGAGTTGAATTCAACGAGCAGTCACCGTAGACCCAGATTTTGGGGTTTTCAAGAGGTTAACTCGTATAACCCTTGATCATTTCGTGAGCATCTTCCCTTGGTTTTAAAGGAGGAAAAATCTCTTTTGGTCCACTGCATAAATATAAATTGTACTTCCTGACGACCGAAGCTGGGCAAAAGTTCATATTCATGCATCAGGTCAGAGAAAATTGAGTATCCCGCTGCATGATTTTGGTTCCATGTTCCAATTTCGTTGGAATCATCAATGTTGATGCTGGATTGACTAAGACGTATCTCAATAAAGTTCACTACATCGGACAACAACAGCGTGTGTGTTACATAAATTTTTCGTGATTCAATGTATGGTTTGACCATACTTACAATAGTACAGACACTATCGTTTTATTAGGTCAACCTACATCACCATATGTCTTATGTTCTTCCTCAAGAATGAAATTGTGAATTCCAAGTTTCTGTAGGAACTTCATTTCTCCTAACAACTTTGGGCCTATAAAAGTGTATCACTTCAGTATTCGACCTGCTTCCACTCGCGATGTTTCTCCATCCTTCCATAAAATAAGTTATGTCGTAAAAATAAAAGAGGAAGTTTGCCTAGTCTTTTACGATCTGCTGAACAATGTTGAGCAACTGTTCAGCTCTAAAAAGAGTATAATTTCTTGTTCCATGTCATGTACTGCTGCTCGAGTCTGCAGTTCGGAAGAGATACTTACTAGCAGATGGAATGATTCCTTCGAGAGTGGAGAGACAGTTTCACGACTTTTCCAAAAGTTCTTCTTCTCTCGAGGGCTATTTCATTCAGTTATTGAGAGCACTCGCCATGTAAGATTTTTATTAGTAATTCGATAGGTATATGTTAGTTGATACTTGCTGATAGACTCGGGGAGACGTAAAAGTACCTTTCCTCCACCAAGGAACCTTCATACCTTCACTCAAAACCAACGCTGCAAAATATTATATAAAGGTTTATTGTTTTTCTGTATAGATCAGACACAACTTTGCCAGTGCCACTACCTACCAATCATATATTATTTTCGCATCACAATCAAGTTTATTTTGAAGAAATACACGCTTCACACTCGATTCGAAGAAATAGGGATTTGAGGGTGCCTTCATTAGGAAATTTGATTACTGGTTGCTAAGGACGCAACCTAGATTAGGCGTCTTTTCGACTCACTCGTGTTTCTGATTTATCGTAAGTCCGACCCTTAAGTTCTCGTAGGGAGCGAACGCTTTTTCCTACAGAGCTCCGCATGGTCTCTAAAAATTCAATTAAAATAGGTAAAAAAACGATACCTTTATTTCGGGAGTTTTCAAACTAGGGCTCTCTTGAAAATTGCAACTCTTCACATTCATCATCATCATCATCATTTTCACCCCTTAGAAGTTGCTGACATCAACCAACATCATCGCGGCACAACTATACCCTAAATGGATCCCGTATACCAAATTTCAACCAAATCGGTCCAGGTTTACTAAGAAAAGTGCTGCGTATGGCGGACGGACGGATTTTTTATTAGGACGTCCCACAGTAAGACTTGGGCGTCCTTATGCGATCGATCTGGGGTGAAGTTGGACAACACTCAACAGAAAAAAAAATAACCACACAGTAATCCGTTTTAGACCATTCTAAATCCAAATTCGCGGAAAAAAATCATAGGTGTATGTCTGTGTGTGTGTGTGAATGTGTGTGTATGTGTGTGTGTATGTGTGTGTGTGTGTAACAAAATCTTGTGTACTCTGCCCAGGCCTTAGTTCTCAACCGATTTTCCTGGTTCTTTTTTTGTTCGACGCGGAAAACTATCTAGTTGTGCACTACGTCGCCGGAATTTCGAATTTTGCCTTTTAAGGAGGGGAAAGGGGGGGTTAATGCTCAAAAAACGTGTGTTTTTGGGCATAATCTTGTGTACTCTGCCCAGGCCTTAGTTCTCAACCGATTTTCGTGGTTATTTTTTTCTTCGACGCGGAAAACTATCTAGTTGTGCACTACGGCGCCGGAATTTAGAATTTCGCCTTTTAAGGGGGGAAAGGGGGGGTTAATGCTTAAAAAACGTACGTTTGCGGGAATAATCTTGTAAACTCTGCCCAGGCCTCAATTTCTAATCGATTTGTGTGTTTCTTTTTTTGTTTGACTGAAATAACTTCCGAGTTGTACATGATTTCACCAGAGTACCAAAATTTGCAAGACGAGGGGATGGGTGGGGGGATAATATTCACAAAATATCCAATTTTTCAATATTTCGGTTCCTTTACTGCTTACTAATTGTATCCAAGCTTTGAAATTGAGGGAAAATTCTCGTTATACCTTAGGATTTGCACGAATTACTTTCTGTACCACCATGGAAATAAAAGTGGTGCCACCATGGTGCCAGGGCACCATAAACCTCATATTTCTTGGGTTTTTTGGTGTTTCACCTTGAATACGGATGTGACATTCGACGGACTGCCTACTAAACCTAATAGATGAAAGTTCAATGTTACGACGTATTTCTGCTTTGGTGCCAGACTGGCACCATTGGTGGTGGGGGGGGGGGGGGTGAACTCGAATTCGCATGTTGGGTGTCGTAGATCATGGATTTTAAAATGCTCTTCAGATTCGAGGCTATCATGCCGCTAGAAGTGTTATGGTTTATAAGGGGGGGGGAGTGTCACTATTTCTTCCCTAAAGTAATAAATAAATTACATCGAGAGAAACAGTCTTATCGCTTAACAACTGGTTAAACTCATCCAATACTTATCCAATGGGACGTCCCCTGGAATGCATGCATTACTAAACAACATGTTTCGATTTTCGGATTTTACATTCTTTGAAACGTAAACCATCTAATTTTTTCGTGGGGGGAAGGGGGTGGGGTAACAATTTTTTTCTTTTCTTGCTCGATTCCAATGGTTCATTATTGAAAATAATAAACCAACAAAATATCAAAAGTCAAAAAAGAAAGTAAAGTAAAGTAAAGTAGAAAGTAAAGAAAGAAAAGTAAAGTAAAGTAAAGTTTATATCAAAAGTTTTTGAGCTAGGGCGTTTTGAACATTTTGAGCCTTGTTCAGCCAAGTTCAGCCAACCCTACAATGGCCAATTTCCATCAATTCCCTCGGCTACAATATTTTTCCCGGTTTTTTTACTAGGTGTTCGGTATAAGAACGGTGAAACTTCATAAATCGGGACCACAACTAATTTGCAACAATTTTTTTTTTTTGCTCCTCCACAAATCCTAGCTAAAAGATTTTTTTCGTATTTTTGATCTTACGTCACTTAGAATGGTCATGACTCCCTTAATAAACAAGATGGACTCAATAATTATGTGGGTACCTGTGGAAAAAGAATTAAATTGCCGTTCATTTCGGTCACATAAACTTCTCACCTGAATCACACAAGCATGGTTTTTTAGCCTGAACTTGAATTGTTGTCAACTACCAACTTCTTTAACAATTTTCAATGGTGTTTTCCACGGTCGAAACATCTACGTTTTATTAGCTTGCCTTCGGTCTATCGAAAGTATTAAATCTTAAATTACAAAGAATAATTAAATTATTATTATTTTGGTTTACTATTTTCAATAATGAACCTTTGGAATGGACCAAGAAAAAAAGTGTTCACCCCCCCCCCCCTCTAACATTTGTTAGTTTACGTTTCAAGGTACCTACGTAGGAAGCCATACGCAGTACGCGGCACTTTCCCTATTTCCCAAAAACCGATTTTTATGGAATTTGGTGTATGGGCTTCATTTGGGGTCTAGTTGTGCCCCGAAGCTTTTGGTTGATTTCAGTCACTTCTAAGGGTTAAAATTTTGAATTTGGTTAGATTTGGTTAGAATTTTGATATTATCAAAATATTTTGAGCTAGGGCGTATTCAAAATTTTAACCCTTAGAAGTGACTGAAATCAACCAAAAGCTTCGGGGCACAACTAGACCTAGATTTTTAGAACTAGACTTTTTATATTATAAAAGTATTGTTTTTTCGTTAAATTAGAATAGGTAGTATTAAATTTTTAGAATCGAATGACCCACAGCTCTGTAGGACCAACCTTTCGGCACTTGAGGGTTGGACTTATGATTAATCCGAAACACAAGTGTGAATCGCAAAAGAAGCCTAATCTCCGTTCAGCTGACCAAAATGCGATCGTTGTTCGTTTCTTCGTGTTGTACTAAGTTTTGCGTCCTTAGCAACCAGTAGGTAGACAAATTTCCAAATCAAGGCATCCACAGCTCTTCCAAATTAACTTGATTGTGAAGTAGGTAGGTAGCGACAACGGTAAAATTTGTTAGTTGCAGAAGAGTGATCAATGTAAAAAAATAATAAACCTTTGTGAGATAATTTTCAGCGTTTTTGTTCTTTAGGTTGTGATAAGCAATGACCTTCATAAATTTTCCTTCCCCATTGTGCCCGTGATGATTATTGGTTGTAGTGATTGTTATTTTTGATGATAAATTATTTCCCTTAACCAGCTGATGAAAAGAATCGAACCGATTCTCAAATTTTTCAATCAATTCTCCAATTCATCAGGGGAAAAGAAAATAATCTAAAAATATTGAAAGTTTTTTCAAAAGAATCGATTTTTTGTAAGAATTGATACTTTTTGCCATAAAGCTACATTATTATCATTGTATTTACAAAGAGGCAACTGACAATGTTGTCCAAGTCTTATTTCCTCACGAGCATCGAGGGTAGGAACCCTACCCTCCCCTCTACCTGCAATGTGGAGTAGACAATAAGAATGATTCAACTCAAATTTTCTACTCAGTTCCTCCTTTTTCGCGCGCCTTTCGACGCTAGTCCCTCAAGTGCCTGGGTTGTTCGGTATTTTGCTTGATGTCAAACTTATCTAAACAAACCATCATTCATCAATACGAGCCATCTATTTAAAACATGATAGTTCACTTAATTCTCTTCAGGAACTCGTTTTCCCTTCTGAATCTTTTCTGATTTGTTGTAGGTACCTCTTGCCCAGCATCTTAACGCCCCTACAATCGAAAAGCTTAACCTCCCTCGAAGGATCAGGAGCAATATGGGTGGAGTTAGATAAGAGTCTCAGCTTCGCTTTTTATGTATATTATATCGAGTACCGCCCTGAGAAAAAAACGTCATTGGGAGGCGGTGGGAGGGGAAGATACGTTTTCAATTTTTTTACGATAGTCCACCCCTGATTGGCTCAACCCTCTTTCGCCCAAATCTTTCTCGCAATGTAATTGCACCTTCATCTTCTCTGCGCATGCGCTTTTCATTATTACTGGCCCCCGCCTCGTCTTTTTTAGGGGAAAACTGTCGTTTTTTTATTTTCCATTTTATTTGATAAGGCTTTTATTCCGTTTTCGTCGATAGGGTGTCGAAGTTATTCACTCCCTCGACTTTTTTAAAGGGATTCGAATATGGCCATGGTATCTACCTAATGCTATAAAAATATTGTTGTCTTTTATAGCCTCTCCATTTTTAATTAAGCCATCCGATTTAAAAACAGTGAGTTAGCTTTTATGCAATCGATTACATAAAACTGGTTATCTAAACTCCGCAGGTAGGCTGGTTTAAAAAACTGTAACATTTTCTTGACGGTACCACGCTCAGCTGAGAACTAAGTGAAAAAAGAGAGAGAATACTGAATCACAGAATACATTATTATAATGGCAGTTACCTACAAGTCTTTTGCTGTCTATCTTAGGCATATGATCGATTTTTCAAAATCAATGAGTCTGATGATTAGACCAACTACATTCTTCCTCCACAGACAAAGGTTTTCGTGAACTTAGCTACACGTTACACGGTTATGGCTGGCAACTCTCGGAGCAGATTGAGGTGAGATAGAAGTCCCGCGGAGCTACTCGAGTTAGGCATCTCGGCAGGTGTGTTCCATGATAACACCACCCGTTACCTACTCAGTTTTAATTTTATGGAACTTACTTTTGAGATGACCCTCGTATTTACTTTATATATGAGTTTTAGGAATATTTTGGAAGAATAATATACCAGGTTATAATACTTGGGTGTACATCCTAGTGTAATTATTGAAATGTTATACCAATGGTGTACAAATTAAAATATTGCTTCCGAGTCTACAAAGGTAGCGGGAGCATAGTTTTCACTTTCCAAGGATCAAAAAAATTTCCTCCAAAATTTCCACCAGCGTTCAAAGTTTTAGATCTTCTGAACCATTTTATCTATCATATCTTTATCGTAATTTCGTGTTTGATTGTCTGTGACCAAAAATTCTTGTAACTGCAAAATAAAGTTTTCGACTGTTAACGAAGTTATTGGATACCGTAACAACAATAAATTTTCCATCCGAATTCGATTAAATTTTTAGGGATTGTGCATTTGGGACAGTAGACGGTCTCTTATCAACTCCAAAGTCTCGTGATAATCACATTTTGAGGGTAGTGATGGGTATTCGGAGATTGACGATTTGATATTATCGACAGATCATGTACATACACAATCGTGTTATCGATACGAAGAATCTATGTGCTACACATTGGAGCAAACTACCGAAAGACTCCAACTGGTATTCAATCGTCTACGTTGAGCAAAACTAGCAATTAACAACGATAAATGCAAATTTTACAGAAATCTAAAAAATACTTAGGCCACATAATCGATGAACAACGGTTTCAAGCTTCTCTAGAGAACGCAGAAATTGTTATAAAAGCTACACCACCGAAAAATATACATGAACTTCAAGTATTTCTTGGCATGGTAAATTAAGTACTGTAGCAAAGTCTAGCCAAATTTAGCTTCCACTTCGAACCCTATCTATGATCTTCTCAGAAACTCTGCAAATTATTTCACAGAGGTTCATTTTTTTCTGTATACGTAAATCACTCGCCTGCAAAGAACCTAGGTTTTCCATTGTCACTTTTTTTTGTCGCAAATTTTAGAAAATTATTACAGACCATAAGCCTCTATGATCCATTTCTGACCCTCAAGCAACTTTACCAGTTTTGCTTCCGAGTCTACCAAGGTAGCGGAAGCTTTGTTTTCACTTTTCAAGGACGAAAAAAAAAAGTTCTCCAAAATCGAAATTTCCACTCGCGTTTTGCGTTTTAGACCTTTCTGAACAATTTTGGTTCCGTGTCTGTCTGTCTGTGTGTCTGTGTGTCTGTCCGTCTGTCATCAATTCCTTGTAACGCGCATAACTATACGAAGTTATTGTCCGATTTCTATGAAATTTTCAGGGATTGTGCGGGTTGGTGTGTAGACGGTCCCCTATGAAAATCAACATCCCCGGACTGATAGAAGCGACTGCGCATGCGCAAACGTGAATTCCTTGTAACGGCCATAACTTCTACATTTTCCATCCGATTTCAATGAAATTTTCTGGGATGTTACAAACTAGTATTTAGATGGTCCCCTATGAAAATCATCACCTTTGAACTGATAGTAGCCACTGCGCATGCGCAAACGTGAATTTCCTTGTAACGGCCATAACTTCCACATTTTCCACCCGATTTCGATGAAATTTTCAGGGATTATGTGGATTAGGTTGTAGATAGTCCCCTATGAAAATCATCATCCCCGGACTGATAGAAGCGACTGCGCATGCGCAAACGTGAATTCCTTGTAACGGCCATAACTTCTACATTTTCCATCCGATTTCAATGAAATTATCTGGGATGTTACAAACTAGTATTTAGATGGTCCCCTATGAAAATCATCACCTTTGACCTGATAGTAGCCACTGCGCATGCGCAAACGTGAATTTCCTTGTAACGGCCATAACTTCCACATTTTCCACCCGATTTCGATGAAATTTTCAGGGATTATGCGGATTAGGTTGTAGATAGTCCCCTATGAAAATCATCATCCCCGGACTGATAGAAGCGACTGCGCATGCGCAAACGTGAATTACTTGTAACAGCCGAAACTTCAACTGTCCCCCAGGGGTCGCGGGTTCGAATCCCAGCCGAGGCTAAGTATTTTTTTGATCCAGTTCTTACAGCCATAAGTTCTTCTACTCACTTAATTTTTCATCGGAATTTGATGAAATTTTCTAGGATTGTCCAGATTAGCGTGTAGATGGTCCCCTATGAGGGTAGTGAAAGGTACTTAGAGATTGGTGTTTTGAGATTAACTACTATGCATCGGATCATCTATATAATCGGGTAATGGATACGAGGAAGCTATGTGCCACACCCACTTGGCAGACGTTTTTTTTTTCCTTTGATGAAATGAATTTTCCCTCCATAGTGATGGGGTTTTCACGGAAACTTCACATCTTAGTGAGGCTGATTCAACTTGATCGACAGTTGCGAGAATGTGGGCTTGTTCAAATATCATCGGTTGAAAATTCGACAGTACTTACATGTTTTTGTTCGATGATATGACATTATCAAGTCTAACTAATCTCTTTCCAAATCAAATGAATCTTTTTCCAAACCAAAAGAATCTTTTTCCAAGCCAATTTAAAATTTTTCCAAACCAAATTAAACTTTATCCAAATCAAATTAATCCTTTTCCACAACATAACAATACATTTATTTAAAGTAAGTATGTCTTAAGAACATCATCTTGGAAATTCAATTAAAAAACGTGTAAATTGTCAAGTAAAAAGCAGTAGGTAGCGAAGATTAGAGAGAAATGGAAGTAGGAAGGAATACTGATCAGCCTCATCTTCGGGTACCTCAGAGGATTTCGAACAGAAGAACAGTAAATTTTTCACATTCTACCGTTAAAAACGTCTCACGTTTTTCTACAATTCGAAAAAAAATTCAGTGGGTTAATTTGATTTGGACAAAGTTTAATTTGGTTTGGAAAAGGATTGATTATACTTGGAAATGCTTACATGAAAATAAAAAAATAAATTTTGTCTTTATTTGTAGTTTAATTGATTTTTTTAATATTTGAATTCTTTATTTACACTCTCAATAATATTAAGGAAATCCATGGGAAAATATTTAAAAATGTAATAAATCGCAGTTCAAAATTGCGTCAATTTGTTAAAATCAGATTTTGGGTTCCCTGAGTTACTGTCGTGACTCGAAAAAACGCTGAATCGAAAAACCGAACGAGTCGGAATAGGTTACAATGATAGGAGAGGAGGCGATTTGAATGAATCGAATGAGCTAAAAGACAAAAACAAATGAAAGATTGATTCGAATCGTATGAATCAGTCTTTGAGTGTTTTAGGTCTTTTAGTTTTGTCTTTTTAGTCCTCAGTTCATTCGAACGTAATTCTTCACTTGGATGATGGAAGGTTTTGCTTAGAAAACCACCTCCATCTACTTCTTTCTGTTGATTCTTCCTTGTCATTTTCACACATTCATGATCTATGCACAAACATGGATGTATACAAATACATTATAATATAATGTATTTGTATACATCCATATTTGTAAATAGATCATGAATATATTATATAATATATAATATATTCATGATCTATGTACAAATATTATTATATATATTCATGGATATATTATATCCATGTCGTTTTGAAGATAAGGTCTTTTCAATACGTTCACTCCTGACCGACACACCTCTAATTCCAATAGTCCATTATTGATTATAACAAACCAAAAAGTCTGCCAAGTGGGTGTGGCACATAGCTTCATCGTATCCATAAACCAATTATATAGATGATCCGATGCATAGTAGTTAATCTCAAAACACCAATCTCTGAGTACCTTTCACTACTCTCAAAGGGGACCATCTACACGCTAATCTGGACAATCCTAGAAAATTTCATCAAATTCGGATGAAAAATGTAAGTTAGTAGTGATTGGATCAAAAAATTTCTCATGAGAATTACTGCATGAATTACTGCAGTAAGGCTGGGAGTCGAACCTGGGACATCTGGGTTGGAGGGCGACCAGTGGCGTCTGGTGAGAATATTCGTGAGCTTGGCCAGTCACAGAGGAATAAACAATAATGAAAAACGTTGCAAATTATTACACAAAGGTTTATTATTTTTCTGAAGATCAAGCGTCAGCTTTACCCTCTTCACTACCTACCAATCATGTTTTCGCTTCAAAATGTTGTTTATGTAGATGAAATAAACCCTTCACACTCCATTTGAAGAAATAAAGAATTCCTTGGTTTAGAAATTTGATTACCGGTTGGTTAAGGAAGCAAAACATGTACAACCCAAAGAAACGAACATCGATCGCATTTTGGTCAGATAAAATTTTTAAGGTGATAAGGCCTCTTTTGCATTTCACACCCGTGTTTCTCATTTATCGTAAGTTCAACCTTCAAGTTCTCATGGAGAGCTTATAGTTTATCCTCTGGGTGGGTTCATTCGATTCTAAAAATTCAATGGTACCTATCTCAAATTGGTGAAAAAACAATACCTTCATAACGAGAGTTTTCGAGAGAGGGGGCCTTAAGACGTTACAGCCCTAATGTTTCACCGCTTAGAAGTGACTGACGAAACCTTCGGGGCACAAGTAGACCCCAAATGGAGCTCTTATACCAAATTTCATCAAAATTGGTCCATGATAATTAAAGAAAGTTCCGCGATTTTTTTATATTCGATTTTCAAAATATACGTAGTAGCTACCAACCTCAAACGTAAACCATCGGGGGGTTCAATATTATGCAATTATTTCCATGTAGGTACCTATCAACAAGAAAAACGATTAGGTACAGTAAAATCGGGAACGGGACACCAGTCAGCGCCAGGCAGCCGCTATTTGCGGTGGCCAAAATTCTAAGTTTTCCTTCTTTGAGATAATGTGGTTGGATGGATATGTTATGTCTTGCCATGCATGGGTTAATTACTATCCATGACTCATCTTCCAAGTTTCTCTGCTTTAAAGGTCACGAAACAGTTCTCCGATTGTTTGCAACAGCTGATAGCATGGTAGTGGGGGTATGGCAATACTTGACCCCGCGCTGACCCCCCGCCACCCCGCCGATCGTCTCCTCTCACTCTAAACAGTCCCGAATAATTCATTTTTTAGAACTGCTTGCCTTGCATCGCTTTGCCCCGCGCTAGTTCATCTGCAATCATCTACATTACCGACATCTCCAATTCTGTGGTGTGTTGCGGGCTAGTATCCAAGGCAAAATACGTACTTTCTTATTCCATTCTCCTATTTCATCTAATTTACTTAGGCCCACCTTTACCAAACATTCAAAACGAGTTTAAACCAAACAAGGCGAGAGATAAACGACGTTCAGTAAAAATCGTCTTTCACCAGCGCGATTTACGAGTTTAAACACCATCTTGGAGGGTTCGAGTTTAAACGGTCGAAAATCGGCCGAATAAACTAGGAAACCTCGTTTAACTACCAATTCAATATGGCCGCGCATTGATTTGTGATTGTTTTCGAAATGAAATTGCGAATTATTTTTGCATTTCGAATTATTTTTGACTCGTCTGACGATGACGACGACGTCCGAGTCGAGTCCTGGATCGGATTCCACATTCCGAGATTATGTACGTTACTGAGTTTCCGCCTTTCCAAGCCCCCAATCGTCCAAGTGCTCGACTATATTGAATCTCGCCTCGAGTTCCCGTCATACAAATAAGTTCAACACGTTAATTTAAAATGAATAATGGTTTTTTCAATAACATAATAGTGCAACCTACATTCCTTGGTTGTTTCTATTCGGACCAATTATACAAATTGACCATCATAAAAGACCAGTTCGACCAAAATAAATTTTTATTGAGGTAAAATCGGGGGCCCTCATCTTCGAGTTTACATCCATCGGTAATCATTCAAATTATCGAAGTAAATTCCTACCGTTCAAAACAAGGCGGCGGCCACTGTGTTTCACTAGGATACATCAAGGAAGGTACTTGAGTCTGGAGAAATACTGGAGTTATTGCGCTCGTTGTGGCTCAAAGTGATGATGTGTAATAACTCAATAGGTAGGTGATGAAAATATTCAGCAAAATGAAACGAAGGGAACCGGAAAACTCGAAACAAACCGCAGGAATCAGCAAATAATAAAAACAAAGAATTCGAAAAACTGACACTGATAAAGATAAACAAGGCGGCAATCTGCTGATATCAAGCGCGGTAGTGGTTGTTGTTCAACGTTTCTATTGCCCAAATACGTCATAATGTCCAACTTTCATTCATTTCGCTCAACATTTCAAGTTTAGACAAACTCGATTGTCTTAAACAACGTTTAACGATGATTTGGGTTGGTGAAAGACGATCGCCATCTTGCCGGGTTTATTCCTTCAGATTAACTATTAACGCGTTTAGCTGAGCAAGTTTAGAACAACTTTTGGTGAAAGTGGGCCTTAGTAATAATGAAAAAGTACCTAAATTATATTAAAACTTTCCAAAATTGGCTATTATATTACTTGCAAAAAATGGAAATATAGGAGAATCTCAACAAAAATTAATTTATTCATTTTGCTTATTTTGGTTTATTATTTTCAATAATAAGCCTTTGGAATCGAGCAAGAAAAAAAAAATTTTAACCCCCCCTCAAAATTTGATGTTTTACGTTTCAAGGTACGTAGAATCCGAAAATCGAATAAAAAAATTTCCGTCCGTCCGCCGTACGCCGTACGCCGTACGCCGTACGCGGCACTTTTCTTAGTTACCATGGACCGATTTCGATGAAATTTGGTATATGGGCTCCATTTGGGGTCTAGTTGTGCCGCGAAGCTTTTGGTTGATATAGGTCACTTCTAAGGGGTGAAAATTAAGGGATGAAATTTTCAAGAGTGCCCTAGCTCGAAAACTCTCGAAATAAAGGTATCGTTTTTTCACTAATTTTAAATAGTACTGAATTTTAAAAAATTTTTGAGACCACCCGGAGCTCTGTAGGACAAACCGTTCAGTCCCTACGAGTACTTGAAGGTTTTCCTTCGATAAAACAGAATCATGAGTGTGAATCGCAAAAGAGGTCTAATCTCCGTTGAAATTTTTTCTGAAATTTTTCTAAAATGCGATCGCTGTTCATTTCTTCGATTTGTATACAGTTGTGCCTTCTGCGTAACCAGTAATCAAATTTCCATAATCAAAAGTCAATGGAGAATACTGAAGGCGCCTGAGTGGTCACTGATCAGCTGAGTGAGCTCCAAGGCCATTTCCTCTCCTGTTGAACGCAGGAACCTGAAATTTGAGAGGGCGGGTCAATTGAGAATGCTGAAGGCGCCTGAGTGGTCACTGATCAGCTGAGTGAGCTCCAAGGCCATTTCCTCTCCTGTTGAACGCAGGAAGCTGAAATTTTAGAGGGCGGGTCAATGGAGATTGCTGAAGGTGCCTGAGTGGTCACTGATCAGCTGAGTGAGCTCCAAGGCCATTTCCTCTCCTGTTGAACGCAGGAACCTGAAATTTGAGAGGGCGGGTCAATTGAGAATGCTGAAGGCGCCTGAGTGGTCACTGATCAGCTGAGTGAGCTCCAAGGCCATTTCCTCTCCTGTTGAACGCAGGAAGCTGAAATTTTAGAGGGCGGGTCAATGGAGATTGCTGAAGGTGCTTGAGTGGTCACTGATCAGCTGAGTGAGCTCCAAGGCCATTTTCTCTCCTGTTGAACGCAGGAACCTGAAATTTGAGAGGCAGGGACAAAGGAGAATGCTGAAGGCGCCTGAGTGGTAACTGATCAGCTGAGTGAGCTCCAAGGCCATTTCCTCTCCTGTTGAACGCAGGAAGCTGAAATTTTAGAGGGCGGGTCAATGGAGATTGCTGAAGGTGCCTGAGTGGTCACTGATCAGCTGAGTGAGCTCCAAGGCCATTTTCTCTCCTGTTGAACGCAGGAACCTGAAATTTGAGAGGCAGGGACAAAGGAGAATGCTGAAGGCGCCTGAGTGGTAACTGATCAGCTGAGTGAGCTCCAAGGCCATTTCCTCTCCTGTTGAACGCAGGAAGCTGAAATTTTAGAGGGCGGGTCAATGGAGATTGCTGAAGGTGCCTGAGTGGTCACTGATCAGCTGAGTGAGCTCCAAGGCCATTTCCTCTCCTGTTGAACGCAGGAACCTGAAATTTGAGAGGGCGGGTCAATGGAGAATGCTGAAGGCGCATGAGTGGTCACTGATCAGCTGAGTGAGCTCCAAGGCCATTTTCTCTTCTGTTGAACGCAGGAAGCTGAAATTTTAGAGGGCGGGTCAATGGAGAATGCTGAAGGCGCATGAGTGGTCACTGATCAGCTGAGTGAGCTCCAAGGCCATTTTCTCTTCTGTTGAACGCAGGAAGCTGAAATTTGAGAGGGTGGGTCAATGGAGAATACAGATGGTGGTAGGTGCTATTGATGGAGAACCAGTGATCTATACAGAAGGGTGATCTATACAGAAAATAATAAACCTTTGAGCAATGATTTGCAGCGTTTTTAGTAAGGCAAACAGTGTTTGCTATGTTTGCCTGGAGGAGGCGCCACTGAGGGCGACAAATGCTCGGCTGTTACAAGGATTGTACGTTCGCGCATGCGCATCGGCTACTATCAGTCCGGGAGTGATGATTTTCATAGGGGACCATCTAAACACTAATCTGTAATATCCCTGAAATTTTCATTGAAATCGGATGGAAAATGTAGAAGTTATGGCCGTTACAAGGAATTCACCTTTGCGCATGTGCAGTCGCTTCTATCAGTCCGGGGATGATGATTTTCATAGGGGACCGTCTACTCACCAACCAGCACAATCGCTGAAAATTTCATAGAAATCGGACAATAACTTCGTATAGTTATGCGCGTTACAAGGATTTCATGACAGACACACAGACAGACAGACACGGAACCAAAATTGTTCAGGAAGGTCTGAAACGTAAAACGCGAGTGGAAATTTCGATTTTGGAGAACTTTTTTTTTTCATCCTTGAAAAGTGAAAACAAAGCTTCCGCTACCTTGGTAGACTCGGAAGCAAAAAGGCATTTTGAGTGGGTTAAGAGAAAATTGCTAGGAGACATTTTTTGTTAGAAATACCTTTTTTTTGTTTATTTGGCATTAGCTTCACACTATACAGCCATACATAATATTACTTCATTCAATAGGTATTAGGTAATGACATTTTTATAAATTATGATTAATTTCTACGAAAAATTCATTCAAAATAAAATATACTTCTGCACTATTCTGTGACAGCAGGCACCTCACATTAAATGGTAATGGGACTTGTTCCGCTAGTTTCTTAAATAGAATCTCCCGTTGGGCTTCATATTTCGGGCAGCATAGCACTATGTGATCCAGGTCTTCTTCTTCTTGTCGGCAAGTTGTACAGTAGGGGGCTTCCGCCTGGCCAATTCTGTGTAAATATTTTTTACACAGGTAATGGTTGCTTCGCATCCTCGTTAAATTTTTATAAAAGGATTTTGGTTTTCCTAATATTTCAGAAAACCAAGTTCTGCCTGATATAACAGGGAAAATTGCTCTATACGATGAGCCAGAACCATACTCGTCAAAAATTCTCTGCCACCGGTGTAATGCCATTCGCTTCAATGTTCTGCGGAAATCTGTAGGTGGATACAGGCTCCTGGTATCTTGACTGACGTCCAACTCGATCGCGTGTTTAGCAAGAGAATCTACTTTCTCGTTCCCAACGATTCCACTACCTATGTCCCCGAATCCATAGAAGAGTTGTCTGGGTACCCCGTTGTCTCAGCCTGTAAATTCCATCGAGCAACTCGCTCTCAATTTTGGTCAGGGAAACCTGGGGAGCTATAGATTTTAGTTTGGAAAGTACACTCTTTGAATCGGATAAAATGATCAATGTTTGGGGTACATTTTCTTCGCTGAGTACGTACCGTAAAACCGTCAAACTTTACCCCACCAGAGGTAACTTTACCCCAAAAAGTGATAATCTTCAATTGTCACGTAAGCGTGGTAGAACTTAGATAAAAGTTAGCTATTGTGTTTTCGTTATTCTCCACATCCCAGAGAATCGATGCGGCTTGCGATGGCGCCTTTATCCATGTTATCAGCTGTTATCAGTCATAGTTTCCTGTTCAGCTGTTTTTGTCCTGTTTCTCGTGCTCCAAAATTTCTTCCATATCAGGTGTTTGAAGTGGATTTACCAGGCAAGCCCTCATCATATCACTTTCAATATCCTATTTTGAACAAAATACACTAATCAAATTCTCTAAAAAGTGTTTTCTTAGTTATGCCTTTGTTTACCAAAAATTTGATGGTAACTTTACTCCAAAAACCGGGTAACTTTACTCCACTATAAAGGTTGGGATAACGGTAGCCTCACTCATATTTTTCTTATTTAATCTCGAAAAATATTTGAGTTTTATAATTTTCGCAGTGTTGAATGTAAGGTTTCTAGTGTATCTCATGTCAGAAGTTAGAGATGGGGAGAAGAAATGAGAAAAAGCTTGGTACGCGCCCCTACCGAAACTTTACAACAATGATATGAACATAAAATTTATGTTCATATCATTGTTGTAAAGTTTCGGTACATTTAATGTGCTTTGAGTACCAAAGCACATTTAATGTGCTTTGGTCTCATAAGTTGTGATTTACAATATTATTTACTCGTGGGTTAACTTTGAAATTTACCATTGCAATTCATTTGAAAGTTATCGAATGTGAAACAGACTTTTTCTGTGATTTTGTTAAGTCATTCGTTTATCGTTTATTGTCCTTTAATATTTCTTTACTTGTAGAAAGTTTTGATCTACCTACATAAGGTCTGTCTATACTGGAAGACTGAAATTGTGATCTCCTAACCAGAAATATTGCATTTCAAGCAAATTCGTTGAAATAAATTATCATTGGAATTTATATGTTTCTTAATTTATATTTTTCAGAATATATTTTATAATGATATTATAAATACTTGATATTATCAAGTATTTCTGGGGTGATGAATTCAATCCCGACTAGTAACATTGCACCACTGCCCGTTTCTGTAGCGATAACCGTGAGTTTTTCAGAGTGGAGTAAAGATAGACGCACTCGTAGGTAACTTTACTCCAAAATTTAAACAATTACATAGGGGGGTTAAAATTATCTGATCAATGTGCTCGACCACTCAAAATGTTCAGGAAGCCCTGAAGATCAATTCGCTTATTTAAAAAAATCAATTTAACCCATTTCGAGCGGGAGAAATTGTATTTGGAACTGTTTTGGAGTAAATCTTGGGGTAAAGTTTGACGGTTTTACGGTACTTAATTGCTCCCAAAATCGCGATCATTTCAGCTGAGTATATAGAAGCCTTGTCCCACAGTCTGATCGATTTTGAGTGGCTCAACGTAGGTACGTAGAAAGCACAGCCAGTCCTTCCCCTACGGCAAGACCCATCCGTATAGATTTGTAGTGCTCCTGTATAAAATAGAAATACCTTGTAGAGTCGAACCCTGAAGTTATGCCCTACTTAAGTGTAGACACCCTGTATGTTTCGGTATTTGTGACTTACGATTTTTGATTCAAACCCAACTCGACTCGGCCACGACGTATGTCCTGCAATCTCTATTCAGAAGTAAACACCACTGATTTCCTGGGAATTACGCGAAATGTCAATCCTGAGCCATCTTGTCCTCGGCGAGGGCAGCCGTCTCTCCTTCCCCTCTCAAAACCATATTGGAATCCCCCAGGAAACTCCGGGTCGTTCCGATTCCGATACGAGATCTGGCTGTAGAAATCGTGACGCTGATGGTCCCGGGGGCGGCACAATGTCCCTCCGCCTCCGCCGCCTCCAAACCGCCCTTTCGGATTCGAACAGCCTCCTCGTGTTTAAATTAAATGGAGCGCGAGGGGCGAGATAAGGCCCAACACCCAGTCAATTGTTTGTTTCCCTGATCTTCATTTCTCGCGAACTGCAAAACGCCCCCCCTTTCAAAACCCCGATGTGGCCCTTTCGAAACTCGAGGTGGCCCTTGCAAAACTCCGAGGTGGCCCATGAAACTGGGGTTGAAACCTTTCGATTATTTTCTCCCTTCCTTTTCAACCGCAAAGCTCTTTCCGGCAATTACGATTGAATTCTTCCTCTTATCGCTTCTTTAAATGAATTATCGGATTTCCCTTGTGGCCTCTCATTTATCAAACCAGCTCCCCATTTCTAAACAAAGAAATATTCCTTTATGCTGATTCACTTCAGTTTGGAAAAGTTTCCTTAATCTAATAGCAAATGTTCGTAGGGATTTTTTTTTTTTTCGTCGGGAATTTGTGTTTCCAGGGAGATAGCCCAAGTTTCGGTTCATTATTTTTAAATATAAACCTTTGAAATCAGGCAAGAAAAAATTTAACTACTTTCAAAATTTTTAATGGTTTACGTTTCAAAGTACACAGAATTTCCATTTACTGCTGAGTCAACTGCCTGAAAATACTTTTGCCGTCACTTTTATCCCCCTTGCACCTAAAATAAACAAAAAATGCAATAAAATCGATAAAAACCCTTAAAATTCCATTTTTTAGTTGTTCCTTCCAAGGAACATGTTCCTCACATCAACATGTAGGTGTTCCTTAGATGGAACATGTTCCTTGGTAGTGGTACTATTCTCTTGCTTTGATGGAAGAAAAGGTGATGAAATAAGGCATTATAGTTTCAGTATTTTCTAGTTTTATTACCTGTATGGATGAACGATTCTTATCAGCCGTGCTATGACACAGTATCACATTTTCAATGGTAAGAATGGTACCTACTATATCAACAGGGTGACACGAAAGTGTTGTAGCTTTCTTTTTGACTAGAACTAATTTACGAACAAATAGGGTAAGGGCACCAGCCATTGGCCACTTAACAACGTTTATCTTCATACCCGCTTTATTTTTGATGGTATTTGTATCTTTCCTGGTGTTTTAGGAAGCTTAACATCCAAATATTATGATACGATAACAATTTCAAACAAATAGAAGATCTAGTAAAATTTACTATTTAATATTTAATATTTAATTTAATATTTAATATTTTTTGACATGGATATGTCTTAGTTCTGGGGATCATTCCAAAATTTTCGACACACAAACAATGCAACGTTTTTTTTCTGATGCTGTTGAACGTAGGAAGCTGATTCATACTTCTATACATCATCAAAGTTGATGATCACTAATCAGCTGAGTGAGCTCCAATGCCATTTCCTCTCCTGTTGAACGCAGGAACTAACTTCCTCATTTTCCACCCCACAAAAATCGTTCACCACTCATTGGAAAGCTCTCAATTTATTAAACATGGTACATGGTCCCTAATATGAATGTACCTGTACGGAAAGCTGAATTATGCGCATGTTTAGTAACATATGATCGTGAGTAACAAACGAGATGTCATGATGAGTGAGAGGAAAATAGGTATCGTCATCCAACAAATTCCTTTGTTACGGAGACAGGGTCAATAGAGAATGCTGAAGGCGCCTGAGTGGTCACTGATCAGCTGAGTGAGCTCCGAGGACATTTTCTCTCCTGTTGAACGCAGGAAGCTGAAATTTGAGAGGCAGGGTCAATAGAGAATGCTAAAGGCGTCTGAGTGGTCATTGATCAGCTGAGACATATCCATGTACAGATGTATCTGCATGCAGTGTAGATACTTTGATACCACCCGGAGCTCTGCAGAACAAACCGTTCGCTCCGGGTGGTCTCAAAAAATTGTACAAAATTTGTTTCTATTTAAATAATTTATTTAAATTTTCTATTTAAAGTTTATTTCTATTTTATAATTTATTTAAATTTTCTATTTAAGTTTCTATTTAAATTTCTATTTAATAGAAACACACTTTTTTATGTCTTTTTAATTGGTTTCGTAAAATCCGTTTTCCACCAGTCATTGGCCGGGAGTTCCTAATATTGGCCACCTTGTCACCAGTCATTGGCCACCCTTTATTCATCGTTTTCTGCTCCACCGTGACGGCAAACTTTAAGATTTTTCCGGCAGGCAGCTGAGCAAGCCTTAAACATCCACAGATGGAGTTGGATCTCGTAAGATACCTTGAAGGGTCCGCGTTTTCGAGGTTATGTGGGATCCCCCACTAAAAAAAATCAACTCCTTT
Source organism: Apolygus lucorum (assembly GCA_009739505.2). Taxonomy (NCBI): domain Eukaryota; kingdom Metazoa; phylum Arthropoda; class Insecta; order Hemiptera; family Miridae; genus Apolygus; species Apolygus lucorum. Next base: position 19,901,587 of record CM019183.2, read on the forward strand.
TCTCCCACGTTGAAAGCTCAGCCTGGAACCGTTTAACTCATTACTTCTGGCTGTGTCCTACACAGCTTTATTGGTACCAGATGGGGGGACGGACCAGGTGCTCCCTTCTGTCTCTCTCCCGTTCTGGCCATGTCTTCCTTGTGAGGATACTTTCTGTGTACTCTCATACCACAAGACTCCAGCTCCTTTCAACTTCCAGCATCTTGCTGACAACAGTTTCTGGTGTTGAACTTTGGGGAGCTAATTACAGTTCTGCTATCAGCTGATTTCTATCAACCATCTATATGATACATTTGAAAAAAGTGAGTAGCGCACCATCTTCTCTCTTCTGGCAGTGCAGGCATTCTGTTCGCAATTCTCGTTTGAGCAATAATTGCCGTAAAAAGTTGCTCGTCTAAATGGACCTTAAGGACAGAATTGGACTGAAAAATAGGGGCTGTAATTTTAATACCGCTCTAGCTCGAAAACTCCAAAAATAAAGGTTTTGTTTTTTCATCAATGTAGAATAGAATTGAATTTTCAGAATCGAATGAGACCACCCAGAGCTCTGTAGAACAATCCGTTCGCTCCTTATGAGGTCTTAAGGGTTGGACTAACAATAAATCAGAAATACGAGAGTGAATTGCAAAATAGGCCTTAGGTACGTTCAAATTTAGGTGATCAAATACCTAATGCGATATTTGTTCGTTTCTTTGAATAAGTTTCGTTTTGTAATCAGCTTTACGTAATCCGTTTTGTTTCAAAAAGTACTTTATCCACTTCGTTTGATTCCAAAAAGTGCTAAACGCCACGTTTTGTTTCAAAAAATACTACATCCATAAATCTGAAATTTCAACTCTCGTTCAAAATTATTTTAAACTTTGAAATAATTCACCTTTTTTCCCAAAAATATTTATTATAATTTAGAAATATATATTTAATAAATAACATTGGTTTACAGCGCATTTTTCAGGTCGCTGTAGTTTTTCGCGTTTTTCTCACGTTTAACCAAAATGGATATACCTACTACCTTTTGGAATCAAACTCCTCAAATATTTCATATGCAAATCAGTTGAAACTTTTGACATTAGTTCCCTCCTTTTGGAGGGCTAATTCATTTGTATTCTTATTGTTAATAAACTATATTAAGTAGGTTAACATGTCCAGTAATAGAAGAATAAATATGTAGAAATGATAACAAATATTCATAAAGAATGCGGAGTAATTCTTCATGCTCCTAAGCATTCTTATTCACCTGAGTTGAGTCCTTGAGTCTTTTTCTCTTCTCGAGATTGAAAAATCATCTCAAGGGAACTCATTTCGGGACACTCGGAATCATTCAAATGTTCCAGTATCGGAGTTGCAGCACTTCTATGAAGAGTATGAGAACCGTTTCAAGCTGTTTGGCTTCAGGAAATTACTATCTTTACGATATTTCTCGTAATTATCAAATAACTCTGTATTGAAATCCCGAAATCGCCAATTTTCATTAATCCTCAGCAAATCCTAAAAGGTACCTACTACTCTTTTATCCAAAGGCAATATACAGAAATCAACACATAAATTAACTCAACAAATTGTATATTTGACTAGATCTATAAGACATCATTGAAGCAGATATTAGCAATAATAGTTATTGCATATAAAAACATCAAATATCATGTACGATATATTTATACGACATAGGTAAGCAAAAACCAATACATTACAGGGTAGGTATATTACATAAAATATACAGAACGTATAACATCAACTTTAACAAATATTGCACGTTTGCCTTTGACCTTTATTTACATCACGAGTTACCATTAGACATACGTTCGCGAGTTCATAATTCTTGCTGTGTTTAGTTTCCAGATAGGATGATGACTGTATTAATGAGCACCTATTTCTAATCTTTTGATGATTTAGCGGAAATTTTAATGCGGAAAACGAAACTGTATTACGAATATTTATATAGACATTCACAACAAAGAATTTGTAACTATGATGCAAATTTATTTGACATAAGTACCTATCTGGAGAAATATTGCATTATGATATTGCATTATGGTTAAATGGTGTTTCAAAGACTCAATCAACTTCTGAATCAATATGTTATTTTACAAACCGTGGAAATGAAGAAAATGAATAGTGAAAGCATCATTAGATTACTCATTCAAGTAAACTATTATGTACTTACAGACAATTTTGAATAAAATACATCCAAATTTCGTAGCGTTTTTATAAGTAATATAAACTATCTATATATTTTTTCTTGAGAATATTTAGTATATGTATTGCCTATAGTAAAATAAGAGAGATATGATTCAATAGGGGGGATTGAAGTGTTCAAAATTGGTACTATACGGGTGTCGGTAGTCGAAATGTGGGTTGTTCTTGACTAGTTTTGAACTTTGTCCGTTCGTATGTCACTTGTGGATTCTTCGCCTCATTGATACGTCTTCTTCTTCGTCAACTTTGTCGCCGTCTTTGTCTTGATGGGCTGTCATATGTCGTGTTAGATGATGACGTTCGCGGAACGTTTCGTTGCACACGGGACATCTTAGTTTGTCTTGTTCCCTCCGCCTTCGGCTAGAATCGTGGAGGAAGCTGTCACTTTTGTGTTGGGATCTCATGTGGTACACTAGATCAGACGTCATTCTAAAGCTGATGTTGCATTTGGCGCAAACGTTCTGCGCAGGTAGAGTGAAGGCTGCCAAGGAGGAAGGCAATAGTGCCGCAGTGACATTGGCTGCTGCTGTGAGAAGTGCAGGAACTTGAGCTCCAGATCCGGCAAATGTGCCAGGGAATGGATAAGCTGCAGCCATGGGTAGTGCACCGTAGGGCATAACTTCGCCGGGATAAACCCTCTTTGAGCTGGACCCTTTGTCTTCTGGGTGACTCTTCAAAAACTGCCCTGGGAAGCCAGTCTCGGGGGAAGACCTCGGGCCTTTTTCTCTATGCATTGCTGTGGACTGATACAGGTACGGGGGCGTAGCGCTTGCCTTTCCCGGTAAATATTGTGGATTTTTTGTGTAATATTGTTGCGGAGACCTGTTCCTGGATGGTGGGCTCAAGCTACCCTGATAGGACAAATCAGGGGACACTGCTGGAGACATCACAGGAGAAGATGATAAATGCTCAACTCTTCCAGGAACTCCTACTTTTGTAAATGCACTTTTCGAGAATTCTTCCACAGATTCCTGCTTGGATGGCATCAGCAATCCCAAAGGTGCCTCAGAGTAACTCATGCTCTTAGTCTCCTGCAAAGGAGGACTATACCTCTGTAGTAACCCTGTACTAACTAATTTCAACTGCTCCTGATGCCTCTTCTTGACGTTGTCGTCTGGAGCCATCAGAAAGGCAACGTCGAAACTTCTTTTCACAGCGGGTTTTGGTGGCGTCACAGTGATAGGACTGGGAGACGATGAACTTCCTTCACTATCTCTGGAGTCCGTTCCAGGTGAAGCTCTCGTGTTGATGAACGGTGAGCTCGACTCAACACAACGCCGACGGACGTCCATAGTCATTATAAGTCGACTCTCCACCACCTGGAACACAGAAAACAATAACATATAATTAACAAGTCAACAAATTTATATAGGTAGATATTATTTCCGACCCCATTCCTGCTAGTTTCCGTACCTTCTAAAGAGTCAGTTGTCGGGCCAAACCAAAGCTAAAAATTGGCTACTCGGATCAATTTTTAACCACGGGAGAGGAAGTTAGTAGTCCATAGTGGGAGTGTTCCAATATAATATTGTCTAGTTGTTCTTAAATACACACGTCGAAACGTAAGCGATAGAAACTTGAACCACTGTGGCTCAACGCTGTGTGTGAACGACAGACGGCTACTTTTAATGCAACAAAATTTTCCTTCAAAATTTCGAATTCTGAACACAAGCTATTGTGGCGACTCTCTCCATCTTGGGATTAGTTGTACGAAGGTCCAACTAAAAGAAAAACGGACCTTATCACTTCTGGGGCAAGCTGCTGTTGAATTAGTAAGAACTCAGGTGAGATGATGATGAGAATGTTAAAGTGGGAAAATGCTGAAAGCGAGGCCAGCAGGGGTGGTTGGTTGCACTTTTCCTCCTAATAAAGATTAGCCTGGCGAGCCGTGGAGGGGTGGTGAATTATTCAGTTGTTCCGAGCTTTACCTGTTGAGTCCCCCTGGCCAGTAGACTACCTTGTTTATTCATAAAAGGATTCTTCGCTCGTGCGTTTGTTGAACTTGAAGCCGCTGCATTGAATCAATGATGTGCCTATGTCAATGCACTACTATGAACGGGTACAATTATGTCACAAAAGATTAAGTAGGCTGTTTTGATAATCATCTGAGTTATGCCCGAATTGTAATTCAAGGTATGCGGACTTACTGCTCACCACTTTTAATCTCTAGGAATGAGATTCCCCTCCGGAACGTGTTTATTCTTCCGACGCATTACTTTCTCTCCCAAATAGTTGAGCGGTTGATATTGGGCGGATTCCGTCGGTGTGCTGAATCCGATTTCCGGTCAGAAACAATAAACTCTAAACCACAATATTTACCTATTCTCTTCTTATCCATTCTTTGTGCAATACCAAAGTCTATCCGACACATAAACAACAAATTGGACTCCTAACCTTCGCTTTAGCACAGAGAGAAATTGACAAAAGTCATCGAAATCCGGTCATTTATTAATTACTCCATCATTACCATAGCCAGCAATGAGCACAAAGATTGTTCTTCAAAAAGAAAACAAATTACATATTTTGTCACAGTTTTTGTTGTATGTAAATTTGCGTTTTTCAAGTTCATCAGTGCACAAAAGTGTGCGAACTGCCAATGAAACACAAAATGAGCACTAAACGAAATAATTGAGTTCTTGTTATGTACATCTCAATACATGTACAATATCGTATTTGATTTTAGAGTTTTTTAAATGCACAATTGTGGTAATAGTTTTTCATAACGCAATAATTCTATGAATGAATCATTTACTTCAAAATTGGCTCAAACAAGAATAATGTATCGCAACTAGGCGATTCTGCATGGAAAAAGCACATTACCACAAGGTAATTACCATTACCTTGGTAGTGTGGTAGGTACTTTCTAACAACAAAAAAACCTGGATTTTTGAACAAAACAAACCTCGATATAAGAACACTGATTTTTTAATTAAAATAAACGTCAACGTAAGAAACATCATACGTACTTGGTTATTTATTACACCCTCAAAAATACTGTTTTAATTTTTGAGTTATTTTCGCGAAGCACATATTCGAGCTATTAAACAATCTAGGTGATTTATTTATTTAATTTTGTTAGAGAGAAAAAAAATGTATTGAACTTTTTAGGAGTAAAAAAAAAAAAAAAAAAATTGGACAAGGACTCCAGTAGGTAGTTGTCGTAACGGAAGGGATTTGCCAAAAGTTGAAATTGAGTTGCCAAACGTTCAAATTGAGTTGCCAAAGTTTCAAATTGATTGATGCCAAAGAGTTTTCTCCTCTCTCCAAGATTTCCGATCAATCCGACCAAAAAGGGTGGTGTCAAAAACTAAGTACACGTCTGTTTTGCGATAAAGTTGAACGTATATTCAGAATAGGCTGTGAAACGGTCTCGGTTTACCGACATAATGCAGCAACAGTATTTTCAAGTTAAAGTATACCTAGGCAATTTAATAATTTTGCACTACTGGTTCATAATGGCCCTTTATGACGTTGATCAATTCTACAGCCCAACATGTATAGAATCTGAACAGCCTAACTTACAGAAATCAGAACCAGATACCAACACGTTACTGATATTTATATATTTGTTACGAACAGATTTACTTGATGCACGCACGAACGCGATTTTAGGCAGCTTCATATTCGATTAGGGAGTTTTGCTATCCTGTTTCGAAAATTACATCGAATTGTGATTGAGTATTGGGTGGACAGACCCTCAATCAACAGAGATACATAGACATGAACACAAGAAAGAGATAACTGATAAGCCAGAGTATTGCTTGACTGTCATCTACAATTAATTCAAGAACTGATAGATACTTACTTGGGAGAAAAATTCGTGAGATCGTATGCGTCCTGTCGCGGCCGATCGCTCGGCGCCGAAAGGGTCGGGTGTTCGAGTCCAGCTGAGGGCGAATATCTCTTGAAAAACTACCCTTCTGCCGAAAGGGATGAAGACAGACTGTGCCTACAACCCTCTGCCGGATGATAACACCCGCGTCTGCCAGTCTCCACCCCCGTGAATGTGGGCGGGGCCCAAACCGTCCAATCAGGATCCTCCATTTCCACCGTCCTTCGCGGTTCTGGTGGGGAGCGGTTCCCTTCTGCGTCAAGACATCCTCCACCCTCTTTCGCGCTCCTACTGGGCAATCCTGTTTGCTAAATATTTGCTCTACCTTGTTCTACCGTAAAATTATCGCCAAGTCCTCATGTTCTAATTTCAACTTTTTCCGAACTCAATTTATTTTTCTTCGTTAGCGAGCTCTCTTCTTTTTCTCTTCGAAACTGTAAATATTGATTAAAAATGCAGCTACTCTAGCTATCCTCTTTCAATAATGGCCCTAGTTACTTTAAGAATTTCGTTCTTTTATTCAAAAATCCTTTTTTTTGTATGCTGTTTTCTGTATCGTCAAATTTTTATGAGGGCAAACTACGAAAATGGAAAACTCATATTTATCATGTACCTTTATTTATCATATGAAAACTCATATTGTACCTAGTTGGATTCAGAGCCTAAAAGTTCCCAACTGGGTTTCTTGTACCTAATCGGTTTAATCAAATAGAGAATTTCATACCATTCCAAAAAAAAAAAAAAAATAGCTAAAGCTCTGCTCTCATAAAGACCTTCGCATTAGCGCAGGCCTCCTCATTGCCACTCCCATTTGAGATATCTCAACAGAATGGGCAAGGCCAGGGCAGTTGAATGTCGACTCTGCTGCTAAGGATTCGAGACAGCAAAAAACATATCCTATGAGTGCCCTGATGTAGCATTTATTAGATTCCGACATTCTCGTAAGGGTACCCTCGTCCCGGCCGAAATTGCTCGGTAAATACCCGCAAAACTACTTCACTTTGTGAAAGAGGAGGTATTTAAGTAGATACTAAGTTGAATGTAGAGTTTTGTCACAATTTATCAAACAAAAACAATGGCTAAGAGGCCAGGAAAAAAAATAATTGCAGTCTTTTATTTAAAATGAAGTATATCAAGTATTTTATTGTGAAGTAGGTCGTATTCTGTGTCATCAAATTTTGTGATGAGGACAACCTCACTTAGTGGAACTCTTATGATGCAGTCAGATTCTGGCTCCAAACGTTCCCAATTGGATTTCCTATTATTGTTTATAATTAGTTTCAGTATTATATTATATAATGGAAATCTTTAAGGTTTTTTTTTTGCTTTCTCACTATCGAACATAATATTTTTGATAGTGAGGAAACAAAAAAAATCCTAAAAGATTTCCATTATATTATACAATACTGAAACTAATTATAAACAATAATAGGAAATCCAATTGGGAACGTCTAGAGCCTGAACCTGACTGTATCATAAGAGTTCCACTAAGTGAGGTTGTCTGATGGTATCAGACTCTGCAGTCATGTCCATTTGGCTGCTGAGTCTGATACAATATTGTGAGGTAAATATGTATGACCGAGTACAAAATAATAGGTTGTAGTGGAGAAGTATTTTTTTCCAAATGTACATTGTTAATTCAGCTAGCAAAAAACTCGGCAAATTATTGCACAATGGTTTATTTTATTCCTGTAAAGATCACCCGTCTGCGAAGAACATGGCTTTTCCATTAGTGTCTACCTACCAAAGATACAAAGTTACTGTCTAACTTACTATAACTAGGTCGAGGGTCAAAACAACTACTCAAACCACCTAAGTACTATATTTGTACTACTATATAAGTACTGAACTCATGTTTGGTGTCGCTGACGAGGAGTACTATACACCTCTTAGGTCTTACCATTGCTGAGTAACAGCCATGCACAATATCAAAAAAGTATAGTATCCCCATGGTATAGTCTCCACCAGCAAAATGCAGATCCTGTTTAGTATTTCTCTTCCTTGCATCCACCGGCATACTATCTTCATTATGCTCCCTCCTCCATGCTACCAGCAAACATCGATTCTTCACGATTCATTGACCACCCGATTTCGATCAAATTTGAAGGGTGGTTTGGGAATGGTCTCAGAATGAATAGAATCGGTTTTATCACTATCCGTTCAGCAAGAGTAGAAAATGCGAAAAATTGTCAACATAATCGAGAATGACTCCTTGATGTTCGTCAATGACCTTGAAAATTGAATTGATAAAATAAGGGAATCAGTGATAGTTCTCCTTAATTCACAATATTATTGATAGCTAAGGAAGCTTTGTATTCGTGCAGCAGGTAATAAAAAACTGTCGGTACTCTAAAATCAATATTTCGACTTGCATTTTGCGTTACAGAGCTCTTTGAACAACAATCTGTTTGATTGAGTCCGTCTGTCGCCCTATACAGGGTAATGGTCCCATTTCCATGGTTTATGCTGGACAGTCCGTCAATTTTCAGATAAGAATTCGCCTTGGGATCTATAAAACCATCTACGCATGCCCCAACTTCGTTTTCCTTATAGGTACTTCAATTTCTCACTACCTAGTGGCCTAAAATTTGTTTGAGAGTTGGTCCAAGATAACTTTTTTCATTCTACATTGTTTCAATCAATGGGGGCCATGGTACATGTGAGAAAGCAAAACTTCATCAGCATATTCGGACAACTTACCCTTTATTCATCTTTAAGTACAGGAATGATCGTGAAATCATGATTCACGTTGTAAAATTCATCGAAGGTACTGTTCTATAATACAGCAATCATTTATCCACCATCATACCTATTACACATATTTTGCATGAATCATTGATTATTCAGCGTTAGGAACATGTTATGCCTACAAACTTTTCACATTTTGCTTCCGAGTCTACAAGGCAGCGGAAGCTTTGTTTTCACTTTTCAAGGTTGAAAAAAAAAAGTTCTCCGAAATCAAAATTTCCTCTCCGTTTTATGTTTAAGACCTTCCTGAACAATGTTGGTTCCGTGTCTGTGAGTCTTTGTGTCTGTCTGTCATGAAATCCTTGTCACAGCCATAATTTCTACTATTCCCATCCGATTTTGATGACATTTTCAGGGATTGGCGTGTAGATCGTTCCTTATGAAAATCATCACCCCGCTGCGCATGCGCAAACGTGAAATCCTTGCCACAGTCATAACTTCTACAATGGGGTATTTCAGTCAATTTTTAAAAACATTTTTTCGAAAGAGTATGGCTTAACGGTAATTGGGTCTGTTCGTCAAGAAAATTTAGAAGAAATATGGTAGCTACTAAAAGTTGAAGATTTGAACAACGGCAGCAGGGTATTAAGTTAATTAATTTTTCTAACACATGTTATTGTAAAGTTGGAGTATATAGGTTTCCAATGGTGCCGAATCCAAATTTGAGGTCAAAAACCTGAATTTCAGACCCACCGAAATACCCCATTCTCATCCGATTTCAATGAAATTTTCAGGGATTGTGCAGATTGGCGTGTAGATGGTCCCCTATTAAAATCATTGCCCCCAAATGAAAGTATTTTTTGTGCATACGCAAACGTCAAATCCTTGTATCAGCCTTAATTTGTTCATTTTCCAAAAGTATTCAGAGATAATGCGGGGTGTAGATGTAAGTAGTGCAAGAAACTTAGAGATTGATGTTTGGAGATTAACTACAATGCATTGGTTGATCTATACAGTCGGGTTATGGATTCGAGGAAGATATGTGCCACACCCACTTGGAAGACTTTTTGTACTTAGTCTACTATTTCCTGTGGGTTATTCATAGTCCTCTCGCACTGCGTTTTCGAGCAATCCCCACCCATGTATTGGCATACGTTTATCCAGTTTATCACGAGCTGCTTTGGGTGCAAATATGTCGACGCCTATGACAACCGATTCTTCATTACAAGTCCGAATGTGCCAGATGCTTCTACGAGTGTGAAGGATCAGGTCACGTGGCAGGCAATTAATTAATTCGACAGTTTCACGTCTAATTATGAAATATGTTCGTCTCTCACTGCGTTCTGTGAGAAAACTGAACATTTGCCGTCGAGAAATCCGAACAAGTGTCGAACGTCATGGGAAAAATCCGACTTGCGAGGGTGCCGCTAAACGGCCGCTCAGCTCCCGAGAGATTGGTCACGGAGCGTGCGTCGGTCGGTCGGCGCGCTCCCCAAGCCGCCGATTCGAGCCGCTCTGTTAGGCCCTTGGGCGAGTCGTGTCCCTCTTTTATGTTCACACCATCGCTATTTAACCTGATTAGATATGTTACTGCTTCTTCTGTATCAGAAATCTCGGTTCCCAGACGTCCGCATTACTGAAAGGCGCTAATGGATTGATCGTTTTCCAGCGAGGAGCCTCCGAACCGCTATTTGTCTTAGTTATGACAAAACTACCGAATCCCTTCTGTCCAATGTATACCAAAAACCAAGAACCAGGCTTTGCCATCGTCACTATCTACCAACCATAGTTACTCCCTACCTATCACATAGGTTCCTACTTCAAAATCAAGTTTATTTGGAAGAAATAAACGTTTCACACTAAGTTCGAAGAAACAGGGATTATTGGAAACTAGCTGAAGAGCCTGCAAAACGCAGGCAAAACAATTGTAATTGAACACGTAATTTATTAAAAGAAAAAAATATTATGTCACGACCTGGTATCGAACCAGGGTCCCCCACGTTTGGGCGACATACGTTCATACGGTTGGGGTTTTATGTATGTAGATTATTTTTATACCCTAATTATTACGAAATTCGATTTCTGGTTGACGCAGAACTAAGTACAACTCGAAACAGAACTAAGTACAACTCGAAGAAACTCGTGTTTCTGACTTATCAAAAGTTCGACCCTTAAGTTCTTGTAGGGAGCGAACGTTTTGTCCTATACAGAGCTCTGGGCGGTCTCAAAAAATTCTAAAAATTCAATACTATTTAAAATTGGTGAAAAAACAATATCTTTATTTTGAGAGGTTTCGAGCTAGGGCACTATTGAAAATTCCAACTCTTAATTTTCACCCCTTAGACGTGACTGACATCACCAAAAGCTTCGGGGCACAACTAGACCCCAAATGGAGTCCATATACCAAATTTTATCAAAATCGGTTCATGGTAACTAAGGAAAGTGCCACGTACGGCGGACAGACGGAAAATATTTTATTCGATTTTCGGATTCTACTTATCTTGAAACGTAAACCAACAAATTTGGAAGGGGGGTTAACAATTTTTTTTCTTGGTCGATTCCGAAGGTATGAAAGGTGGTTGATAACTGAAAATAATAAACCAATACAAAAATCAACATCTGGTATTGTTTCGTGTTGAGTATGGCACGAGAGTTCCTTGTATCCATACCACAGTTAAACAGATGTACCGAAGCACTTCGGACAATCATAACTTCAATCTCCAAAAACTCCCCAAATTTGAGAGAAATCAGACTTGGAAAATCAGAGATCACCTCAAATCAGATGGAACCCATGGATTATTACTAGGATTCCTCGTTTGCGAATGCAAACTGGCTACTATAATCCAACTAGGATGAAATTGATAGGAGCCCATTTAAAGTCACAACCACAGACCCATCAAACTTTCGACGAATCCAGATGGTAATGTGACGTGATGCTCGAGACGTTGATATCCATCTGGCTTTCATAAAATCCGTCTACACCTCGAAAACTTCATGGAATGTATCGTCCCTAAAACCGGACAGAATAAATCGGACCCTAAAAAATAAAGTGGACTGTATAAATCGACTGTATAAATAAATCGGACAATAAAATTGGACTGTATAAATTGGCCAATTACAAGGATATGAGTAGGTACACAAAAATAGTCTGACCTATAGACACAAAACTTTTTTTTGACATGGATATGTCTTAGTTCTGGGGGTCATTCCAAAATTTTCGACACACAAAACAATGCAACTTTTTTTCTGATGCTGTTGAACGAAATTTGCTGCAGGAAGCTGAAATTTGAGAGGCAGGGTCAATCGATATATACTTCTACACATCATCAAAGTTGATGATCACTGATCAGCTGAGTGAGCTCCAAGGCCATTTCCTCTCCTGTTGAACGCAGGAACCTGAAATTTGAGAGGGCGGGTCAATTGAGAATGCTGAAGGCGCCTGAGTGGTCATTGATCAGCTGAGTGAGCTCATCATTTAAATTGCCATCATAAGACATATCCATGTACAGATGTATCTGCGTGCAGTGTAGATACTTTGTATGTCCGTTTCAGAAAGTAGCAGAAAATTTTGATTTTGGAGGAAATTATAGGTTAAAACTCATAATGTGATTAATTCACTGATTTTGATTTATGACTAGGAGCCAGTGTTCCCTACAACCCCTTGTCATCTAACCTTCAGCTCAAAATACCTACTGGCTGTGTAAACAAAATGACAGGATAGTAGAAAGCGAGAGCTGTGACGTCACAAGTTTCGGAAACAGTTTTTAGTTTCAACACCCAGTTCCATTTATCGATTCTAACGAATTCCTCATCAGGTAAAAATAGGATAATATAATTTTATTATAGGATATGGATTGTGGAATTCCGTTAGAACATTCATTAGAACACCTCTAGCTTGAAAACACTAACACAAAACCTGCGCACGTTTTCAAATTTTAGCCAGTACTTAGTGGTTGTTTGTAAATTAAGCAACGAACCAAGTACCTACTAAAATACACTTCACGATATTTAAGGTTTAAATGAATATGGAAAACTTTGGGCGAAAAGTAAAAGGAAGCAAATACCAACAATCAACAATGGCTCAGATTTGCATAAAGAAGGCACCCTCCACACTCTGGGACAGAGAAATAAATAAAAACACGAACGATGTTCTCCCAACCCCACTCCTTCAAGTATTGCGGTTTCTTTCTCCCTATTCTTTGGGTTCTTCCTGCCACCTTTCTTTTATCTTTCATATATTTTTTCAGTCTTCCTGATATTTATCAAGGACCTGGAGGGGGTAAAGTAGGTCGTAAATTACTGAACAAAGCTAGTATTCTTCACTTAAGTCGGGGAACAATGTTCTTTTTTTGTCAGCCTTTTCTTCGGTAGGGTTTGTGTTGGTGTCTTTTCATTCTGGATGGAAATAAGTCGGAACAATATTCAAGAAAAATGTAGTTTAAAACGTAGGTAAGGTACCCTACCTTCGCACTCGAGACGGAGTCAAGTGTTTCTGGAACGGACATCCTGACAGGATCCCTGTGACAGGATCGTGAAAAATACACGGAGCAGCGTCACTATAAACACCCAACAATTGTAGATGATCTAGTTTCACTCTCAACCGTAAGGATAATTATTGACTTCACCATTATTTACAATTTTCCTTAATCGCAAGGTCCTTGTGATTGTTTTGGTTTATTATTTTCAATAATGAACCTTTGGAATCGACCAAGAACATTTTTTTTTTTAACACCCCCTCAAAATTCGATGGTTTACGTTTCAAGGTACGTAGAATCCAAAAATCGAATAAAAATTTGGCCGTCCGTCCGCCGTACGCATCGAGCGATTTTGATGAAATTTGGTATGTAGGCTCCATTTGGGGTCTAGTTGTGCCCCTTAGATTTTGGTTCATGTAGGTCACTTCTAAGGGTTCAAAAACAAATTTTGAAATTTTGAAAACTCCCTAACTCAAAAAATTTTGATATAAAGGTATTGTTTTTCCATCAATTTAAGATAGTATTGAATTTTTAGAATTTTTAGAGACCACGAGGAGCCCTGTTGGACAAACCGTTAGCTCCCTACGCGAACTTAAGGGTTGGACTTACGATAAACCAGAAACACGATCGTGAATCGCACTGAGGTCTAATCTCCGTTCAAACTTTAGCTGACCGAAGTGCGATCGATGTTTTTCTTCATGTTGGTTGGTTGTAACAACGGCAAGCCGTGATCTTTGCAGACGAGTGATCTATGTAGAAAAATAATAAACCTTTGTGTAATAATTTGCAGTGTTTTTATTTTGATGGACATACATACGTGAACCATTGTTTTTTTAAGCGCAAAATATATGCAAGCATTTTTTTTTTTTTGAAAACCCGAATTATCTTTTGATTATGACATAATTGTAGGTCAATTTAAAAAACTAACAACATGATCGGGAAGATCACGTTTTAACTTAGAAAATCTATGAGAGGTAAGGTTACACAGTATTTTCCAAAATACTAATAATCCAAACATCAGGAATTGATTTTACACAATATTTTCTACAAAAAAAGTCTCCTATCTATCTTTTTCCCAAGTTTTTTCAATTTTGATATTTTTAAGGTTTCTCTTATCTTACGTCATTAAAACGGCCATAAATTCCGCTATTTACCTAAATTCGAACAAATTCGGACCAAATCAGTTCAAATTCTTTGAACAGAGTTAGCTGATTAGAGCCTGTTCGTTTTTTAGAGTAGAGTTTTATGTTCTCAATTGGGCTTCCTTAGTAAAGAATCAAATTTTGTAATGAAGTCACCCACAGCTCTATCCGATAGCGATGTTATTGCTAGTAAGTAGTATTGAAGTGAAATAGTAAACCATTGTGTAATAATTAGCAGCTTTTTTTCTTACGAAATCGATGTTTTGGTGGGAGCTCCAGGGTTGAAGTCGTCGACTTAAAGAGCTCGAGAACGAAATGCAAAGTAACTCGGAAATATAAGGCTTTCAATTTTTTAGATTCTCTGGGCAAAGTGATAGAAAAATATGTCGATCATAGCCTAGACAAATTTTGTGCGGGCTTGCTAAGGCGGCAAGAGATAGTGTTAGTAGGTAAGCTGACGATTGTAAAATCAGAGATAGTGAAATCGGACACGTCCTCAAATACTTTGTACCGTGAATTTATTTAAACGTCCCGCTACTTTCATATTAACGCGGTTCTCGGTGCTGTCCGTTCCTGTCTTCCGCCAGTCGTCAGGCAACACTTCCATGCAGATCGGTTTCCTTTCAATTATTCCGATTTAACTAAGAAAATGGATCATCGTTCTCTACAAATTTTATCCTCCATAAAAAGGGATATAATGAACTAAATCTCGAATAAAATTCATGGACGAATTTATCGCAAATTAGTACATCCCGTCATGTGCTGCCACCTGTAGGAGCGGAGGACAAAATCTCAGCTTCAACGTCCTTCTCCTCCTTTTTTGTTCGCCATCGCTGAATGCCGTACCTACCTCGTTTTCCCGTTCTACCGTTTTCGTCCGAAATTAATTTTATTCCTCGTTGGAAAAAAAATTAAGTTCATCGGATTGATCGCCTTTCTCGGATCGCCTGTGGAACGAGCATTTACCGTCGGCAGCTCTTCACCACCGTTTTGGTAAGCCTACCTACATACCTGTTGGATTCCACCTTCATGCCGTCTGAAACGAGATGAAATTTTTACCATCCGATACCTCTGTTCTTAGCTTCTCAGAAGTCTTCCTTCGTCCGTTCGTCTCTGCCGTTCGCCCGGAGTGCTATATACCGTCTCCGTGAGTCCTCGCCGTGGATGTCAACGACGAGCGACCTACACTTCACGTACCGGTAGGTAGTACGCTAAATCTACCATACCTCACAACCTCTTCGAGCACCATAAAGCAAAATAATGAGGAATCCCTTCCTATTTTGATCAGTTTTAGGTCGGAGCCTGAATCTTTACTGCCCGCTCGTCCTAACTCGGTGATTTCAGTACACAGAAAGTACCGACCGCTTCAGAGGTTCCCGTCCTTCCCATTCCGAATCTGATAAGTAACAACTATAAGTACCCAAAGGGTCTAGGGATATATTTAATTTCGTTCATTACTAAATTCGACGGCCGATTCGAAATTCGTAGATATTACCTATAATTATCTTGGATGTAGTACCTATGATTATAGTTTCGTGGATATACCTGTGACAAGTTCCTCCCTGAATATTGAGTCAAGTATCGACTATATAAAGATTTTTCTAGTTTCAAATTCATTTTGCTTAATAAAGCGCTTACATCAATTTGTTTTGTTTTTTTTCTCATACTCAACCTACTAGCCTGGGTCAGATCTTCTTTACTTACATTTCCATGGGTTCATCCCCGCTTTATGAAAATTTTTAGTCCCTTTTACTGTCACAACTTCTTTGGTCTTTCCTTTATAAACCCCACTGAAGTAGAAGAAACGTTTTTGGAGTTGACGGCAGTAAAACACGTGCACAAACAACTCAACTGGTTCTTCGTATTACATCCTCAACTAGGTACTTCATATATGCTGTGTCCAGGTCCCCCCCCCCCTCCAAATTTGGGCGTAAATGTCATCAGAAACGACCAGGACAACCAATTGCTATGAGTCCTCACGCTGAATTCAATAACCCTCACCCCCACCTATAGAGCAGGATGGCTGGAGCACGATTGAAGGCCCCAAAAATATCCGAGATCACCAATATCACGCCTCCAAACGCTTTCCACATGCTTTTACTGCTCGCCGTTTGGACTCAAAACAAGACTCACACTCTAGACAAGGAATTCCCCTCATATCTTCAACCCCCAGCAATATGAGAATTGAATCCGATTCAGTTAATCAAGCCCAACAAAATAATTTCGGATGGACCCTTCAATCTACTATAAGTCCTCTAAACAAGGTGGAGAACCAAACCTCGTAACCCACGGACACGCGATCTACTCGTCTTCGAACTGTCCCTAGACAAATTTTAACTAATTCCTCTACAGATGTTGTACTGAACTCCAAACTTGGTGGGTGAGCGTTTTCCATGGTGGGTGAGGCCAAAACTGTATCCACTTTACAAGTAGAAGATTCGTGATATACGACAAAATCATTGGATCTTAGCGCGAAAATCCAGTAAAATTTTCTTCGAATATCAAAACCTAATGGCTTCTGGAGTATCACGATCCGAAGCTCGCCAAAATATGCAAGTCGTATCTGCTCTGTATAACGACTTCCAAAACAGATATATCCCGATGTCGTTGGAATCGGAAAGAGTGGTGAAGAGGGGAAGGAGGCTTCTCCCCTCTCTTTTCACCGCCAAGCAGACATAGCTGGAAAAAGACTCTCTCTAGGGGCCATTCAGAAAACACAGCACAAGGATCCGGAAAAAAGATGGCTCGCAATTCAGAAAAATATTATCCTTTTCCTCTTTCGGGTCGGTTGAGTCGACCCTTCGAGGACCTACCCCCCTCCTCTTTTTCCACAGCCGTGGCGAAATTTACATAATTCCGCAGTAAAACGTGCAAGTTTAACGCAATATTCATGCACAGATGTAAAAATCTGAGAAAGGAAGGGCTCAGGACATAAGGAACTTCTATGTTTGTTTCCGACGACTTTACTACCATCTCCCGATATCTATGAATAATTGTGAAACGCTACATAAATATTTTTATCTTTCTCAACCCCCTATCAGAACGAGACTGTCGTTCCAATTCGGGTTCATTTTGAATAGTATTCCGATGTTTTACTGTTGACTCGTTTGAGGTCATCAAAAGCTCGTCAAGTCGATATTCGTATATCGATGCTTGAGTTCGCTATCCAAAAGTATCAATTTTGTGGTTTTGGTATCGATGAATTGGTTTGGACAACATCCTTTTAAATGGAAATGGGCTCATATTCATTACTAAATTGAAACTAAATGGAAAAACAACAAAATTTCTAATTCTGAAAATTTGTTGACAGCGTCAGGCTCGATCACTATAAAAAAAAACGCTGCAATTTATTTCACAAAGGTTTTTATTTTCCTCTATAGATCACTCTTCTGCAAAGATCACAGCTTTTCCATTGTCACTATTTATTCATTTTTTTACCTACCAACCATAGGTACCAACTACCTACCTACTAGGGAATTTTTGAAAATGTCATCCCCAACCACCAACCAAATGGAAATGAAGGGTTGAAATTTTCAAAACTGCCCTAGTAGGTAGAAAGTAGGTACGTATGGTTGGTAGGTTTAAAAATAAATAAATAGTGACAATGGAAAAGCTGTGATCTTTGCAAAAGAGTGATCTATACAGGAAAATAATACACCTTTGTGAAATAAATTTCAGCGTTTTGGTTTAAAGAATCACCCGAGTTTATTGGAACCAGGTATAAAATCCGATGTTTAGTATGAATGTTTTATATATCTCACGTTACTAATTTGCGCAAAACTTCAACCACGTGTTTTACAACTAATTTTCAACAAAATGTGGCCTATACAGTTTTTTAAACTATTAAATCTCAAGTTTTCTTCACTATTAGGATTTTTTTCGTGTTTATGATCACTGGTCGCTGAAAAGTCCACAACTCTCTAAGTAAAAAAAAAGTAAAGAGTAAAAAAGTAAAGAGTAAAGAGTAAAAAAATCCGGGGGTTTTCCGGACGAATAAATTAGGCACGACTAAATGAATTTAAAGGCGAATTTACGTAATTTTTGGTGACACTCAAATTAAACGAACGAATTAAAGAAGTTTTCTGTCCCAATATCTCCATTTCAAAGTGTAAGAAACGTCAAGTCAACGAGATTTTAGTTTTGAAAATTATAGTTGAACGATTGCCTTTACAAAATAAAATAATTAAATGAACTGTTCAAAATAAAGTAAAAATTCTAAAATTCAAATGGATTGTTTTATGGATGTTCAATTGTAATGAATAAAGTCCAAAATATGCATTTTTAATCATTAACAAAATTACATTTTTGGGCTCTAAAAAATTATTAGTAGATACGGATAAGTTGAAAAATTTAACGCTCTTACCAGCGGTATTACTCAGGTTTGGTTTTACTCTTCATACTAGGTTTTGAGTTCAAAGTTGTTTTAAGTTCAAATTTTGCACAGATAACGTGACATCGTATATACGCAAATTTTGCGCATGTACGTGTTCTGCTAAATCACCTTTTGACAGATTTTGGAACATCATAAAATGTGTGCTCTTTATAACTCGTTTTAAGAAAAGTAACGAACAAATGTACGAATGGGTGAACAATCAATCATAATTTACCCGTACTGTGAGGCTTAGAGTATCAAAAGAAACGCTGTGATCTTTGAAAAAGAGTGATCTATACAGGAAAATAATACACCTTTGTGAAATAAATTTCAGCGTTTTGGTTTAAAGAATCACCCGGGTCTATTGGAACCAGGTATAAAATCCGATGTTTAGTATGAATGTTTTGTATATCTCACGTTACTTATTTGCGCAAAACTTCAACCACGTGTTTTACAACTAATTTTCAACAAAATGTGGCCTATACAGTTTTTTAAACTATTAAATCTCAAGTTTTCTTCACTATTAAGATTTTTTTCGTGTTTATGATCACTGGTCGCTGAAAAGTCCACAACTCTCTGAGTAAAAAAATCCCAGTAGGTACACAATTGGAAAGAGCGCTAAATTTTCCAACTTCTCAATCATCCCTCAATCCTCATTCATTTTTTGAAGAAAACTTGAGGGTGAAAAATGAAAATTATGGCTAAATCTTGAAAACTGCCTGTTTTTTGGTTTATTATTTTTAACCAATATTCCCAATAATTCTGGTGATAAGCACATCCTGTAAGTATAAAAACTGCTCGAAAGTCTCAGCTTTCTAACAGTATAGTCATTTTTCAAGAGAGTTTTATTTTTTTTAGAGAGGACGTTTTTGAGAAAATTTAGTTTTATGCTAAAGACGTGTGCTTTAGGCACATTTTTCGGGGGTTTTCCGGACGAATAAATTAGGCACGACTAAATGAATTTAAAGGCGAATTTACGTAATTTTTGGTGACACTCAAATTAAACGAACGAATTAAAGAAGTTTTCTGTCCCAATATCTCCATTTCAAAGTGTAAGAAACGTCAAGTCAACGAGATTTTAGTTTTGAAAATTATAGTTGAACGATTGCCTTTACAAAATAAAATAATTAAATGAACTGTTCAAAATAAAGTAAAAATTCTAAAATTCAAATGGATTGTTTTATGGATGTTCAATTGTAATGAATAAAGTCCAAAATATGCATTTTTAATCATTAACAAAATTACATTTTTGGGCTCTAAAAAATTATTAGTAGATACGGATAAGTTGAAAAATTTAACGCTCTTACCAGCGGTATTACTCAGGTTTGGTTTTACTCTTCATACTAGGTTTTGAGTTCAAAGTTGTTTTAAGTTCAAAATGTTGCACAGATAACGTGACATCGTATATACGCAAATTTTGCGCATGTACGTGTTCTGCTAAATCACCTTTTGACAGATTTTGGAAAATCATAAAATGTGTGCTCTTTATAACTCGTTTTAAGAAAAGTAACGAACAAATGTACGAATGGGTGAACAATCAATCATAATTTACCCGTACTGTGAGACTCAGAGTATCAAAAGAAACGTGGCGATACGAATGTGGAGGGAAAGAAGTAATAAAATTTTAATCCTATTTGTTGGCGGGAAAGGGTAGTTTAGATCGCTAATAACCCACGGCGCGTGCTCCATCGCTTTCCGCAGACAAATTGCCTATCAGTTCCCTCTTAGATTATCCTTCCCAGCACCCACTTACCGATAGAATCGAGATTTATTTCCTACACATCCACCAGATTATTGTTATTGCCTCCCACTCCATCCCTCCCTCTCAGTTTTTTTCATATTTTTTTCCTTTGCTTCTCAATAAGATATCCCTCTCGACTGACGTGGCGGATCTTGATAACGCAGTGTTATATGGCCACAAGTCCCAAGCGTATGTCGTTCTATAGTTAGGGAAAACCGGTTTGTTCGATTGAGAGAAATTATTGATAACTATATAGAAGCTGAAAACGATAAAACTTTTCTAATATGCGATTTTAGCACACAGCTTCCTCGTATTCACGTTATTTTGAAAAAAAAAAAGATGAATGAATGAATGCTCCATGAATGTCAACAATTCGATTAAAATACAATTTGTAAAAAACTATCTCCGTCTCACCTCAAAACCATTCCTAAACATTTCATCAAAAACGGAAGAAAATTGTGGAAGTTCTGCGAAAGGCAAGTGATTTAGCCTGGCCCCCCACTGGAAGCGACCTCAAGCGACCAAGCGACAAGGCGATTACAGGCGGCTTACGCGAGGCGACTGGGACGCGACTGAGCTCCTCCATTGGAGGCGACTTAGTCGCGCAAAATCTGTGGTGGTGTATAGTGGACTGCATTTTATTTTTGGTGAAGACACAATGGACGACATAGATAGTATTTATTTGCAGCCAATTGTTGTGCTACTGCACCCCACAGTTTTCTCTGAACGTCCCTGTGATGAAACCGAGGGTCCTTCATGTTCCACAATGGAGTTTTTTCTCTCACAGCACTTATTAAAAGTTCAATATCCATGTTTGTCAACAGTGTGAATCAAAATGGCCTGAATCAAAAGGCAGGAACAAGAAAATGTGAATCACAGTCGGAGGGTGCGCCGAGAAAACATGGGAGGGGGAAGCCAGGTCGCTCGAAGACAGGCGACCGATCCCATCTGGATGGGATCAGTCGCTCGTCGCCTCAAAAGGCGCTAGTCGCGTCGCTCATAGTAGCTTGCAGTGGAGGACCTCTAATACGTTTTAAGCTTATGGGATTAGTCGCTTATATACGGACGAAAACGCTTAGTCGCTTAGTCGCTTGAGGTCGCTTCCAGTGGAGGGCC
The DNA here is from genome assembly GCA_009739505.2 of Apolygus lucorum. NCBI lineage: Eukaryota > Metazoa > Arthropoda > Insecta > Hemiptera > Miridae > Apolygus > Apolygus lucorum. The sequence goes on from CM019183.2 coordinate 19,923,146, forward strand.
AGCCAAGTCAAGCTCACTGGCTACCGATTATTAGACAACGATCAAATTTATGGAGTACCAGCTGGTATTCAATCCACTCTATTCCAGGAAATTTAATCAAAAACATACAAGGATTTCACGTTTACGCACGTGCAGTAGGCACAAATGATCCGATCATGGAACTGTTCAGTGAACATTTCGAGTCCCTACTGCACAACCCCTCAAATGAATTATGGTGATAAAATTAATATTAATTTTGAATCATCTTTTTAAACATATTTTTTTACAATTTATTCACAAAACATACAGTTTGGTAATGTTTTAAATACTTACATGCATGTTATGTTACATGCTACAAATATCAAGAAAAAGAGTTAAAAAATGTATGCTTTGATAAAAGCGATTTCTCAAACTTATGAATTAAATTTACTGCCGATTCACCTAAGCCATTACTAATATGAATTGACAATCCCTATTTTTCAAGAACAGTTCCTATAATGTAATAATTACTACTTTCTCTAATGTTGTAATGACCATACATGAATGAAAACAAAATCTATTGATCAGAGATGGAATAATACTCTTAAGTACATGAATGAATAACAATGAATACAATGTAACACATAATTGATTATTTCCAGAATAAATTGTTTATATTAAACGAGTGAGCAGTTGAAAAAACACAATTAATTTCAGAAACAGGCTTAACAAAGTAATAATCTTATAATTAAATCACTAACTGTACCAAAGAAAAAACCACAATAATGATTCATTTAAATTTTTCCTTCAACAATGTATGAAAATATCCTAGACGGGTCTTCATTACGGGGGGTTCTATGTTTATGTTCGTAATGAACACCTATATAAGTCTCTCACTTTTTGGTTATCCCGATTTTGGATCCCATTCATTCGAGTGCCTACCATGGGTCAGAAGTAACTTCACTATCAATAAGCACCCTTCAAACCAACTTATCAAGGAGTTCTTTGCATTTCACGATTTCTGCCGTCAAAGATCTACCATCGGCATTTCGAGAAGCACGTAGTATGGCATTCATATCTTCATCACATTCTGTCAGGTAACTCGATGTTGCAGTGACCGTAGTGAAAACCTTGTCCAGCTTTCTCAAAATTGAAGTCACCTCTTCGTTGATGGACAAATCCATTGGAATCTTATCTTCATGATTGTTAACGTTGAAAGTAGCTCCGTACTTCAAAAGGATTTTAGCAACTTCCAATTTCCCCCTCGACGCTGCAACGTGTAAAGCTGTCATACCACTCTTGATTGTCTTCGAATCGACGAAATCCCTTCTTTCCGTAACTTTTACCCGTTTCAGGAGGATTTCAGAAATTTCAGCGCTCCCTAAGAGTGCAGCAGAATGCAAAGGCGTATTGCCTTTTTTGGACTTGACTTTTACGTTTGCTCCGTGGTCAATCAATCTTTCAACTAAACTCACATTTCCACTGGATACAGCGTAATGCAAGGCTGTTCTACCTTCTGCGTCTGTTGAATTTAAATCCATTCCATTTTCGAACATCTTGGTAACAACGGCCACGTCGCCACGGGAAATTGCTTGGAACACTTTGAATTTATCTATTCGCTCTTCTGATGGTGAATCTTCGCTGCTCCATATTAATTCTCCTGCAAAGAGTTTTGAAAAAAAAGGTACATCCTTCTCATTTAGAGGGGATGTATCCATAGTCATCCTCCCATCCTTATGATTGATCCTCATAATATTTCCTCCTTTTGCGAGCATATTGAACACTTTCTCCTTCGCATCATCTGTACGTCTATTGCTTTCGTGACCTCCTTCATTGGCATGACAACCGAAGTACCGTCGTTCCAACCTTTCAAAAAAGTTAATCAAGCTTGGAAACCAAATTTCGTGATTATCTTGAATCGTGTGATAGATTTCGGGTTTGAAGACATTGACTCGTTTGCCAGACCTCAACCAAACAAATAATTTCATCCTGACATGTTCTTCATCACAACAGGAGTGATCAAGTACCGTCCAATGAACCTTCACCGCATCTACAATGACTTGAAGGCTTTCTTTGAATTTTTTTTGAGCAGCGTAAACGAAACCGACATTAACCATACTTCGTAAAGTTTCCCTATGTTTTGGTCCCAAAGTCATGTTTCGCTTTTCCAAAACCTGTTCATGGAGGTTCAACGCTTCGTCCAGTTTGCCTTTCTCTAATAAAATCATCGCAATGTCATCCTCAATTTCAAACTTTATTTGATTATCATTCCCATCAATAAATTCAAATCTTTCAATCAATTCATAATTGATTTTCAGAGCTTCGTCCAGTTTTCCTAATGAACATAAAGCTTTGCTCATGAGCATTTCTGTTTCAATCAGTTCAATGTGCATTGGACTAAGAACAGATCTTTGTCTCTCAATGATGTTTTCGAGCAATTTGAGGGCGCATTTACTTTTTCCTTTCTCCATCAGTGCAATAGCCCTCAAACTTTCCACAGCGATTGTCAAACCCCCATTTTCTCCGATCATCTTCTTACAAATCTCATGTATTTTTCCAAGTTCAAAGATACCCTCGTCATACTCCTGTTCTCCACACAGGGACAATGCAGCTACCAAGTCTAATTCTATATTTATCATACAATCCTCAATGACCAATAAGGACTTCGGATGATGCCTTTCTAATTTAGCACAGGTCAGGGATGCTCCTGAACGTTCCAAATACAGTGACTTTATGGCCCTTTCCAAATTTTGGTTGTTACAGAATACTGACCGAAGGCGTCTGACGTCGGGAAAATTAACCAGTAACGCACACGCCATAATGGTTTTTCCTTCACGATTTCGGCAGTTGATCAAAGCTCTGACTTCGTGTGGTCTCAATTTCATCTTTTGAAGCGTGTCTAAGATAACAATATCTCGTGACTTTATCATGAGAAAAGTGTGTTCTATCAACTTCAAAAATTTCGATATTTCCACATCAGTAGCGTAGTCCCTAGGTGTTTTACCAGCATTGTTGAAAGGTTCAAAAACAGACCCACTCTCGAGTAAGGCAATAACTATAGAATAGTGGGAGAATTTTGAAGCGTAGTGGAGAGGAGTAGAACCAGATTTGTCGGCCAGGTCCGGATTAGCTCCGTTTTCCAACAATTCCTTAACGATGATTGTTTTTCCTTTCCAAGAGGAGCAGAGTAGTGGAGTCTCATTTCGCTCATTTCTCACATTAACTACAGCTCCTCTGTGGATGCTATTTAGAACTTGTAATATATTGCCTCGTTTCGCTCCCGCGAAAAGCTGTTCAACTGAATCGAAGATCAAACGAATTGTAATACTCATCGTGATCTCATTACAGATTTTTTTATCAAAATATGAGCCGTTTTCCAAGAAAAACTCGATGAGCTCAATATCACCCAAAATAAGAGCGCTCTGAAGTGGAGATCGACCATAATCGTTACACCTATTAGGATCCATGTTTTTTTCACACACTAGAAGTTTTGCTACGCTCAAACGATTGCATCGACCCTCCATAGATAACAAATGCAATAAGTTGTTTCCATTTCCAGGTGAATCGTAGATATCCATTCCTGCTGATAGAAAGAATTTGACAACGTCAGCATATCCACCAATGGTAGCATAATGTATGGCTTTACATCCCTCTTCGTCTTTCTTGTCAATGTTAGCTCCCCTCTGAACTAAGAGTTTAACAATTTCAATTTCTCCAAAAACTGATGCTATTTGCAAAAGTGAAATTCGCTTTTCTGTTACATAGAAATCGTTTAAATTTATAGATTTATTGTGATTCAAAAACAATTTGACTATGCTTGTGTGGCCGTATCTTATAGCAATACTAAGAGGAGTTCTTCCTTTTGAATCTTCAGCCAAAATGTTAGATTGGCGAATTAAAAGAGTCTCAACTGAATTTCGATGACCGACCTTCGCCGCCAAATGTAACGGGGTTACACCATCTGATAATTTCGCATTGGGGTCTGCCCCCAGTTCTAACATAAGTTGTATCATCTCACAGCTACCCATAAAAGCTGCTGTGTGCAAAGGTTTTGAACCTTCTCTGTTTTCAGCATTGACATCGGCTCCTCGATCTACCAACATCTTGATAATTTCAGGTTGAAGATTACCCACAGCTATTGAAAGCAATTGTGTCCCATTAGAGGAATTGGGGAACCTGTCCAACAATAGTTCCATAATGTTGGCAAACCCTAATCTAGCAGCTTCGTTTAAAGCATTTTCATCGAATTTTGCCCCCTTGTTGACCAACAATTTAACGACATTTATGTTATTGCTTCTCACAGATAAGAATAGGGGTGTTATTCCACGTTCAGCTGGACTATTTACGGAACACCCTTCATCAATCAATTGTGTGGTGCAGTCCAGTGAGCCACTCTCACATGCTCTGTGAAGGGGTGTCCAGCCATTTGAATCTATTTTATTTACGTCTGCTCCTAGTTTTAGCAGCAATTTAATCACCTTCGTTTGTCCGATCGCTGCGGCCAAGTGACAGGGAGTAGATCCTCGACCGATCGCATCAGTAATTGAAGCACCTTTCTTACAAAGTAGAGTAGCAACGTCTTCATGACCAGCCAATAATGCCAGTAATAAAGGGGTTGCCCCCATAATTGTTTTTGCATTTACTTCGGCTCCTTTGCCGAGTAAATACCTGGCTATACCCGTGGACCCGAGTTGACAGCTGTAATGTAACGCGTTTAGACCCTTACAATCCACATCATTGACATTTGAATTAGTCACCATAAGCTCAACAATATTTTGGTGTTTTCCGAGCACTGCATATAAATGAGGAGGGCGGTTAGACATATCGCCAATATTATTTTTTGCGCCATATTTCATCAATAGTTTTGAAAGTTTGTAGTGTCCTTTTCGAGCACAGTAATGAAGAGCTGTGCGTCCACCGATATCCTTAGCATTCACCTTAATCCCGTTTTTTATTAGAAGTTCCACTAAATCTTTCCTATTGTGATCAGCTACGACGTGCAGTAGAGTAATCCCTGAAACCGCTTCAATGGTATTGACGGGTGCTTTGGCAGATATTAACATTTCCATTATTTTCTTATTACCGTTGGCCGCAGCACGAAAAATTATATCAGCATTCCTCGCATCTGCTCCTTTATTTAACAAGAAACGAACAACTTCTTCTTTATTGCCCAATACAGCACAGTATAGGGGTGTGTGTCCGTCTAGTGTTTCAGCATTCAAGACCCAACCGTTCTGGAGAAGAACCTTGATGGATTCTATTTGGCCTTTTTTTGCAGCATAATGCAAAGGTGTAGGTGGTTTAGTTACTGCTGAGGACTTTCTCTGTTCAGAATGTTTCGCTTCTAACTTTATCAACGCCGGCAGTAATTCTAGAAGTCCATTCTCTGCAGCCACGCTAAGTGGTGAAGTTCCAATTGTGTCACCGTAGCAAAAATTTGTGTTTTGGAGAATGACTTTGGACGCTTCTACATTTTTACTATACAGAGCCTGTTTCAGTGGAGTGTGACCTTCTTGGCTAATACTATTCGGGTCAGCTTCAAACATCAAAAGCATTTTGGTCACAGTTATATATTTCGTTGACACCGAATAATGTAGAGCAGTCCACCCAAACTTGTCGGGTGTATCGACAGACTTTTTAACTCGATTTAGGAGTAGTTTGACGTTCTCAGCGTGGCCATTATAAGCAGCCAGATGCAACGGATTCATCCCATCGTTGTTTTGCTGGTAGACTTCAAGTTTCCACTGATCTAAGATATATTTCAGGGATCCAGAGCTCGGCCCTTTTGCTGCATAATGGAGAGCAGAATTGTTATCGTAGGTTCTACCGAAAATGTCACTACCATTCTCCAGACAAAGATTCATTGTTTCCATCTTTCCATCGGAAAGCGCCTGCAACAACTGATGTTGGAAACAGACAACATTGTTGATTTGATAGTCCCGTTCAATCAACTCATTCAAATCAAATAAAGTTTTATCAATCAGACATTTTTCAAAATTTCCTGTCACGATGAGTCTTGCATTATTGATAAGAGAGGTAGCTGAATTGTCAGAACATATATCGACGATGTCCTTTTTATGTATCAAGTAATCGACCAAGTCGGACCCATACAGTATGGGGACCCTCGCATCAATAAACGCATGACATTTTGTGCCACAGTTTTCTGTGTGACCCATCGAGTAGAAAGTCTCCACCATCAAAAGTTCTAGGATGGAAAGAGTACTTTTTCTCTCTTCGAGGGCCAGATCGTAGTGCTTGGTTTTGTTTCCACAGTTGCCAACTTCTACAAGTTGTTTTATTTCCAAGGTTCGATCGGCTGCATGAGCTGTCTCGATTTTTTCTGGTGACAATTCCGTTTCAAAAGAACTAAACGGAAATTTGATATTGTGATTTTTCAGTTCGGTATGCAAGTTTTCATCCAACTCTGAGTTATTGTCTAATAATTCAATAACATTGCAAGCAAGCATGTATGCATATTTGTAATCATGTTTACTGGAGTGTGAAGTTAAGGTCTCGAGACACTCAATAATATTCCTTACATCAAGACTCTGCAATAACTTTGGGCATTCGAATGTTGGAAAAATGTCCATTAGTTCTTTGGACGTGCTTTGAACTGTTTCCAGTTTGAATTCATTATTTTCGATGATAGTAAACCCTATATGCATTACCCACTGCTGAATAATAGGCTTCAGTTTTTCTAAATCAACATCCAACCTGCGCTGGTCAAATTCGTTCTTTGTCAAATTTGAGTTTACGATGTTTCCCAGGATCATAATATGTAGAGAGCTATCTTCTTTTTCTTCGAGTTTGTCAAGCAACTCTTTTAACATTGAAACATTTCCTGTTAGTACCAAATCGTCAAATTTCACGGAACGAAATAGTTTTATTAACTCTTCAACAGTATCCAAGTCATTGCAATCCACCAAAATCCTACAATATCTCTTAATCTGAAAAAAAATATTTGTACCTATGATGTTCTTGACAATCTTGCTTAAGCATGTTATGCCGATTAGAATCTTTTCAAAGAACTCTATCGTGTCCTTATCGTCTTTTTCCGCCTTTTTTGACAATACAAAGGAACCAGACAACGAATTTCGTATGTCAATAATTATTTTACCCATGTTCACTTCTTTGAATCTACTCGTATTCGAATCATCCGAAACCTCTCTAGTATGTGTATCTAAAGTAAATAAAAGTCTCTTTCTGACTTCATCTGAGAGCAAGGGAGCTTCGAATGTATTCTTGAAACATTGGCTTATCACTTGTAGCGTACGAACAATCACATAACGCCCGTTTTTCTCCCCTATATCCGCTGTAAGAGAGACATTCATGTAATCGTTCATGACTGCCAACGAACGGACATCTCTGGTTCTTTCAAAATCGTGATACAAAGTCTGAAAAAATGGATATTTCTTGATAATTAATAGTATTGCTTGTTCTCTTTTTATAGTAGGAAGAGTTTTCAAAGTATCTGCACTTTGTTTATCTAGTATATCATTTTTCTCAGCCGTTAGACATTTGGCAAAGTTTTTGAGGTGAGATACCAGAGCACTCTTGGTTATGAATGACCAGTAGAGAATATTCAGATCATCTTTTCTTATTCGAGCACGCAAAAAAATCGTCAAGCAGAATTCCATCTCTTCCCATGGTATGGAGTCATAGGTGAGCCGCAGTGATGTTTTAAGAACATGAATGTTTTTTGCAATTGTTTTCAAGTTGTTCAATAAAATATCTATCTTATCACCAGAATCCTCGTCCAAGGTACGGTGTATTTTCGATATCAACCAATCCACCCTCGCAATAATTTGAGTCAATGTTATTTCGGGATTATGAAGTGTTTTACTGATGGCCAATCTGAAATCGAGAAGCCGGCTTTCTACGCAAAGATGCATTTCCGAAGACAAAGCAACATTCCTCAATGTAAGATCTTGATATGAGCCAGACAGAATTTCCTCGAAGCATTCGATGTTTTCCCCCAAATTGAATCTGGGCCACTTTTCGATCAGCAAATCGACAAGCTTCACATCATTAGACCGCATAGCATAATAGAAAGCGTTGTGTTTGTACGAGTCGGAGTAGCTGGGGTGAATTAAATCTATTCCGATGCGTTCATACAAGTTGATAAGCATATTTTGTCCATCACCGAACATGTACTCCAAAACTTTGAATTGTTCATTTTTACAGGCAAATATGATCAAATTGGACTTTGACAAAGGATAGTCAGGATCGTTTTGTATAGATAGTACAACCTTGTTCTCTGATCCAATAATTTCGATGAGGGACTCAAAAATTATTCTTATCTTTTCGGTATTACCTTTGAGGACACAATCAGTCAATTTTTTCAGTAGTTGGATACATTCTTTACGAATACATTCTTGGCGACCGTCCATGGTGCCCCCAGTAGGAAGCACATAGGATGAGTTTAGACAGCCAGATGTGTTTGCGAGTTCCAAACCGTCTTGGTTGAAGGACAGGTTCCTGAAACAATGTTTTACAATATTTATTAGCGCACATTCGAAAAAGTGAAGATAGGTATTTCAAAGGACTCAAAATTTTTAGCTAGAGAAATTTCGAAATTATCGAAGTTTTGAAGTCGAAAAATTCTTTGAAACACTAAATAATCATAATTATTTGGACAGAAAGTAACTACCAGCAAAAAATCGTTATCCCGAAGTTGAGGATGTCTTCAATAAGGAAATTTGGTTTTTGATGTTTGGGGAAATCTTATTACATTGATGAAAAAAAAAATTAACGGAACATTATTTAATTTGGTAATTAATTATCCTCATATTATGGCGAATGGTTGGTCCTACGAAGCTCTGGGTCAATTCTTAAAAATCGGTAGTATTTCAAATTAATAAAGAAAAAAACCTGCACATCGAACGGGCGTTCTGAAAATGTTTTTTCACAACTTTTACCCATCAGAAGTGACTGACACAAAACAAAAGCTTCGGAATACACCTAGACCCAAAATGAAGCCGATATACGTACCATTTACCATATTCCAAATTCCATCAAAATCGGTCCATAGGAACTGGACAATGTGCCGCTCACGTCGTACTGACGGAAAGTGTTTTATTCGATTTTTGGGTTGTACAGACCTTAAAACGTAAACCATCCGATTTGGAGGGATGGGGAGGGGGTTAGCATTTCGTTCATATCGTCCAGTTTATCAAATTTTACAGGGGAAACTGAAAACTAGATAATTAAGTTTTCATTCCATATACAATAAGTTTTTTCGTGGCATTCCTTAAAACTCGTGGTAACAGTAGTATTTCAAAGAGCCTGAGACTAATTTCATCAAAATTAACTTCAGCGAACGAAAAAATGGACTTACATGCTTTTACCCAGCCTTTGACACCAGACTTACATGGTTTTCCAGGTATATGAACGAATTTTTGTTTCTTGCTCGTAGGGTCTCTAGACCCTAAAGGCCCAAAACCCCTCTCTCATCCACATCCGGTCCTTGGAAAGTAGTCAGTTCTATCGCGAGGTTGATTAAGTTGTCTCAGTTACTCAGTTCGTTAGGAAAAAATAACACGAGTGTGAATGGCCATGAACGTTCACAGACGGGAATGAGCCAAATTTTACTTGATAAAAAAATTAATACGATTTTTTTCCGTTTCTTCCGATAAAATTTCATTATTTCACCCATTTATGCTTGCTTAACAACCAAGAACTTTTGGATAACTGTTTTGCTGGTAGGAACATTCCTTCTAAATAAACTTGATTGATAAAACTTGCGCGATAATATGGTTGCTACGTACTACTAATGGAGTTGCCGTGTTCTTCGCAGAAGAGCAATCTCCATAGTTCAATAATAATCCGTTTTCAATAATTTGCAGCGTTTTTGGATTCTCTGGAAACGTAAACCATTACATTTTTAGAGGGAAGGGAGGGGGGAATTTCATTGCTCGATTACCAAGGATCATTATTGAAAATATTAAACCCAAAAAAGGGCCATAAAACATGTTTCAAGGGTTTTCCTTAGACATTACCGTGATAAATATTGTACTTAATATATGTATATTCGGAATCTTAACATTTTACAAATTCAGAAACTGAAAATTATACGAAAATTGGATTATATTATTACTGATTAGTTCCATGGTAGCAAAATGAATAATTCATGAAAATGAAGGGGTGTATTGATTATGTTTCCGCAATTTCAATGCTTCGGTACCATTAGTAAGCCTTAATCAAATCCAAATATTAAAAGTCGAAAATTTTAAAAATATTATCTCCCCGTTATCTCCTCCTCATGCGAATTTCGATACTCAGGTGAAGTTATGTGAGAAGTTATACAAATCAAACAAAAAATAAGAGTACACAAGATTTTGTCATAAACACAAACATAGACACACCTGTGGTGTTTTCCGCGATTTGGATTCACAATGGTCTAAAACGGTATGAGGTTTACTTTTTTCACCGTTGATTTTTGTCTTCCTTCGGCCTAGATTAATCGCATAAGGACCCATAAAACACCCAAAAACCCACGAATTACTCAGTTTATGGTGTCCTGGCACCATGGTGGCACCGCTGATTTGTTCCATGGTGGCACAACAAATAATTCATGAAAATGAAGGGGTATATTGATTATGTTTCTGCAATTTGAAAGCTTCGGTACCATTAGTAAGCTTTAATCGGAACCAAATATTAAAAGTCGAAAATTTTAAAAATACTGTCTCCCCGTCATCTCCTCCTCATGCGAATTTCGATACTCAGGTGAAGTAATGTGAGAAGTTATACTAATCGAACAAAAAATAAGAGTAGGTACACAAGATTTTGTCATAAACACAAACATAGACACACCTGTGGTGTTTTCCGCGATTTGGATTCACAATGGTCTAAAACGGTATGAGGTTACTTTTTTCTCCGTTGATTTTTGTCCTCCTTCCCCCTAGATTGATCGCATATGGCTTGGTTTAAGTCTTAATGTGACAAAGTTCTGTCCATGGTCGACGGGCATCTTGAAGAGTGCCTTAAACTAACAACGTTTATAAATGATGATGCTGACCTTGAAAAAGCGGAGTGTATTGGATTGTGAAGCACGGAAGGAGTTTGTTCTTAAGTCACCGACCGCGAACGAGTGAGAAGAAAACCCTGCAAATCATTACACAAAGGTTAATTAATTGATGTAAAAATTATACTTCTGGGACAAACACGATTTTTCCATTAGTAGTACCATCCAACCATAATTACTATCGCGGAGGGTTAACATTGAAGTTTATTTGTTCATTATTTTCATTATCTACAGAACCTTTGGAATCCGGGCAAGAACAATAAAATTTTAAACTCCCCTCAAATTTTCACGTTGAGTCCAAAAATCGGATACTAACGCTGCAAATTATTACACAATGGTTTACTATTTTACACGCAAACATGTGTAGGTAGACATAACTCTTCTGCTTGGAACTCGGTTTTTCGCAATGGATACTACTCGCAATTACTTCGCTGTACGAGAGTTGTGGGTGTCTTCACGACAAAATTGAATTAGGTACTGGTTGCTAACGACTTACAACTAAATGCAACACGAAACTTAATCAAAGTAATGAACAATGATTGCATTTGTACAGCTAAAATTTGAACGGAGATCTCGTATTTTTGATTTATTTTAAGTATAAACCTTAAGAGATATCATAGGGAGTGAACGGTTTGTCCTACATATATCTAAGTAGTCTCATTCGATTCTAATTATTCAATTCGATTTTAAATTGAGGAAAAAACTTTATATCGAGAGTTAGAGCTAGGGCGATTTGAAACACCCCTGTTTTGCAGGCCTTAGGAGTGTCTGGCACTAACCAAAAGCTTCGCGGCATCCCAAATGAAGCTCTTATACCACATTTCATTAAATTCGGTTCATGGTAACTAAGGAAAGTGCCCCGATATACGGCGGATGGACGGATTTTTTATTTGATTTTCGGATTTCTCTGTAGGTACCTTGAAACGTGAATCATAAAATTTTGAGGGGTACTATTTTTTCTTGCTCAATTTACCTCTCGCTTCCCCGAAAACCTACACGTAGAATAGGGTCAGTCCTTTATCGATCAAACCGACATTCAACACAAAATATAAATAAATCGACAATATAGTAACCCAATGTTTGGTGTATTAAATACCTATGTACGATTCTGTGCAGGATACGGGGAACAATGGATTTTTGGAGGCTGGCCATCAAGGTGAAAAACATGTAAGTGATCATTTCTGAACCATTATCATTTCATTTTCACTTCATAACATCTTTTTTAAAGCAATTTTACACTGATTCAATTAGTGTGAAAGTGAGTATTCCATTATATTAGCTAATACGTTCAAAATAGCATATTTTACCTTAATTACGTTTTGTAACTACATTTTGATGAAAACTCTTTGAGCTCTAATGGGTTTTTATATTTTATGGAATATTGTTGTACCTAGGAAGATTAGTAAGTAAACTAATTATAAGGGATTGGGATTTGAACTCACCAGTGATAGTGATGAAGCTGCCAGAGGAGTATCTCTTGAGATTTAAGAGGAGCAAGTGTCGTTAGCTGAACCACAGAACGTACTGACCATCTCGACCAGGGATATTCAATCCTTATCTGCTCGGATGCCCAAGTGGAGATGGCTGCTCTATCGAAGACTTCACGTCAGCGATTCTGCTCTTTCGAAGGTGGTTGTATTTTGTTTATCACCAGAGCATGTTGACGTGGCATCCTAACGACCTAAAGAACCTTTTGAAGGGATATTTAGATCTCCGACCGCTCAAGAGGGAAAAAAAGGTTCTTTATGGGGAATAAACAACCAGAAATTGGAAACATTGAACCAAGCGAAACGAGTAACTCCATCTCAACGATACTATGAATGACCTGTCTAAACCTGCTTTGTACGTTGGACTATTCCGGCTATTTCATTTAATTTGTGTGGCTGAAAGCCTTCAGTGAGGGCTTACCAATGATGAGTGGAAGGGTGAGAAAACGAGTGTTGTTCTTATCGTAACTTATGATGTCACCTCCCTCGCGTCCGTCGGCGGGGCACCCTTCTCTCTGAGCTTACGACTCAATCTTTCAAATTCACAACCAAGCTTAAATTGAAAACGGGAAAACCTACGAAAACAAATAGTTATAAAACTATAAAAATTTCCTTTATACACAATCTAAACGGAATTTTGAGCTGAAAAAAGCACACATGGAATTTTCTTACACACCGGAATTTCCTTTTCACAACCCCGTTTTCGTATTTTCCAAGGTTTTAGGCTCACCTAATCCAGCTCAAGTTTCTCCTTGAGTTACCTATTATAAAGTGAGTAGTGGATGACAAGTTCGAGGGTCAATAGGGAATGAAATATTAGGTAGGTGAGGGAATAGTTTGAGGAAAACGTTGTCTATGACTAAATGAGTTGAATGATTCCAGAAATTCTTACCACCAACCGACTTGAAAAAAACATCGATCGCATTTCGGTCAGCTAAAATTTGAACGGAGATTAGGCCTCTTTTGCGAATCACACTCGTGTTTCTGATTTATCGTACGTCCAAAACTCTAATTCTCGTAGTGAACGAACGGTTTGTGATACAGAGTGTCTCAGAAAATTCTAAAAGTTCTATACTATCTTAAATTGATGGAAAAACAATACCTTTATATCAAAATTTGTGTTAAGAATTTTTCCTTGTGCGATTCCAAAGGTTCATTATTGAAAATACTAAACCAAAAGTTGGTAGGTAAAAAAAGAAAACGCTGCAAATTATTTCACAAAGGTTTATTATCTTCCTGTATTGATCACTCTTCTGCAAAGATCACAGCTTGGCCATTGTCACTATTTATTTATTTTTTACCCACCAACCATAGGTACCCTCTACCTACCTACTAGGTCATTTTTGAAAATTTCAACCCCAACCACCAACCAAATAGAAATGATGGGTTGAAATTTTCAAAAATGCCCTAGTAGGTAGGTAGTAGGTACCTATGTTAAAAAATAAATAAATAGTGACAATGGCAAAGCTGTGATCTTTGGAGAAGAATACAGGAAAATAATAAACCTTCGTGAAATAATTTGCAGGGTTTTGTGAAACGTAAACCAATAAGTTTTGAGGGTGGGTTAAAAAAAAAAAATTTCTTGGTCGATTCCAAAGGTTTATTATTGAAAATAATAAACCAAAAAAATCTCTTTATCAATGTGAAATCTAAAGCTGCTATGTTAAGTCACTCATGGGGCTTTCACTGGAAGACCATCTTGTGCCGCAGCAACGAACATGAAAAAAAGCGTCACAGTGCGGACACATACGATTTGATGATCAACCAAGCAGGGACACCCCCTCCACATAAATATCCGTAGGGTCCTTTAAATAGATTCAAACTAGTAAGAACGGGAATGAGGGAGAACTTTGATGAGGGTGAGGAGGGTGAGTTAAGTGTATTAGCGATACAAGGGGCCCGAGAACCCCCAGTGCCAGCACCCTGTTCCGAAGGAGTGCACCGGCTTTGATAAATAAACCGATCTTTTGTTGTGATCTGCGGCTGGAGCAAGTGCGCCATCTGTCGTCCTCATTAACCACCCACACTCTACATCAGTGCCATTTAAATACAATGAAGGGAAAGAGCGGATCTCCTGACGTACCGGGGGGTTGTCAGTGCAGAGAGTGCCAATATGTTGGAGAGTTACGTCGGCAGTTCCTTCCGCGTTAATCTCGGATATATAAGATAATTATGTTGTCGTTATCATTGTTTTCGACAACATGATTTACCTAGTAATGAGTTGCATCACTTCAAAGTTTGCCTCCTCCATCAATATAAAACTATGAACATGATAGATAGATGATATCGAGAAGGATCGGAAGGAAAGCTCTTGAGCATATTGGAGTTGTTTGGAGAGTTTTCAGCGAAATTGTAGGGTTTTAAATCACGACCGATAGGTACTTTTCTCACGTTTGACCTTCACATTTTGTTGCCCCCCAGAAAAACTTTTTGCTTCCGAGTCTACCAAGGTAGCGGAAGCTTTGTTTTCACTTTTCAAGGTTGAAAAAAAAAAAAGTTCTCCAAAATCGAAATTTCCACTCTCGTTTTATGTTTTAGACCTTCCTGAACAATTTTGGTTCCGTGTCTGTGTGTCCGTCTGTCTGTCTGTCATGAAATCTTTGCCACAGCCTTCTACAATAGGGTGTGCGCCATGGTAGGAACAACTGTTTATTGTTATTTTGAATCTAAGGTAGACCTCATTCTGAGAATTTTGGTACCAACCGCGACCTTCTAGCGTGTGTAAAATTTACATTGATTTGTAAAAGATTTAATCTTTTCCTATGAATTTTTAAAGTTTCGACCGTTTATGACATCTCAGTGGGCTGGGGGTCCCGCCCAGGCGAGCGTCATTAACGGTTGAAACTTTGAAAAATCATAGAAACAGATCTACTCACGCTAGAAGGTCGCGGTTGGTGCCAAAATTCTCAGGATCGATTAATAATCTTAAAAAAATCAAGGCGCACCCCACATTATCGTCCGATTTTGATGAAATTTTCAGGGATTGTGCGGGTTGGCGTGTAGACGGTCCCCTGTGAAAATCATCACCCCCGGACTAATAGTAGCCGCTGCACATGCGCAAACGTGAATTCCTTGTAACTGCCATAACTTCCAAATATTCAACTCGGTTTAGATGAAATTTTCAGGGATTATGCGGATTAGGTTCTAGATGGTCCCTAATGAAAATCAATTCCTTAAAATTGACAGTAACCTCTACCTTAACACCTACATTTTTCATACAAATTTGATAAAATTTTCTAGGATTGTTCAGATTGGCGTGTAGATGAAAATCATCTCCCCCAGACTAATAGTAGTTGCTGCGCATGTGCAGACGTGAATTACTTGTAACAGCAATAACTTCTACATTTTCAATCCGATTTCGACGAAATTTCTCAGGATTGTTCAGATTAGCGTGTAGATGGTCCCCTATGAGGGTAGTGGAAGGTACTTAGAGATTGATGTTTTGAGATTAACTACTATGCATCGGATCATCTATACAATCGGGTTAAGGATGCGAGGAGGCTATGTGCCACACCCACTTGGCAGACTTTTTACTTTTAAACATTTTTTCTGTTTATTATAATTATTAGTTCTTATTATAAATTATAATTTCTTTAAATTACAAAACAAACACAAATATGAACCGTTGGGTACCTACCCGAAGCTGAAGCTTGATAACATACCCATTAAACTTCCTATCAGTTTGGAGGGAAACGTAATTTTTTAAAGCCATTTTTGTAAAGGTAAAAAAAGGCCTGTTAAATTTTTTGAAAAAAGTTTCAGAAATAATTATTTTTCCATTTTTTGAGGCTAATTGTAGAGCACTCAAGAGAAAAACCAGTCAGATTTCAAAAGATATAGTCAGTTTCTATGTTTTAGAAGAAAACTTTTTCGAGAAAATTGAGTTTTTTTTAGCGAAACACTATATGCTTTTAGGCACATTTGGCTTCCAAGTGTAATAAGGCAGCTGTAGCTTGATAACATTTTTCAAGGATAAAAAAATGTGTATCCTTCAAAATCAAATTTTCATTCTCATCTTACTTTTAGACCGAAAGGTCTCAAAGGTAAGTAGCAAATAAATATTTTTATTATTGAGTACTTTTTTTCATCTCTGAAGAGTGAAAACAATGCTTCCGCTACCTTGGTAGACTCTGAACCCAACCTAAAAGAACACGTTTTCTCGCATAAAAACTCATAAAAAATTCTCGCATAAAAAATTTTCTGAAAAAAGTTCATTTTAAAACATATAAACTGACTATACCGTTGGACAGCTGAGACTCTGGGCTAATTTTTCTCGATAATTGCCCGATAATACCGTTATTCATTACGGGCATTCGATTAGCCTGAAAAAACGGTGATTTGACGTCAACGGTAGGCACCTTGTATAAATGTCGTCAAGTTTACAAGGGAAAATACAAAGTAAAAAAATCCATTTTACTATTGATGAAAATCATTAGGCAAGTCTTCTTTCTATCGATTCTTTATGTTTGATTGCTCTACTGTAAATCAGAGTCAGTGGCCTAAATTTCACTGTTCGAATTATCGTCAACATTGTTCACAGCCAAACAATCGGAAAATATGATATTCAACCAAGTCCTCCCAACGATTTTTGTTGATAAATATTGCTTGTCTAGGAAGTAGAAAACTATTAATTCTTCAAGATAGAGAACAAACATAGATTTTAAGAAAATATCTCGAGAGGAGATAAGCTACAAACATCGTTATTTATAAATATCCAGTTCGTGCTTGAAACGCTTCGACTTGCTGCATTTATCTGTGATTCTATTCCTGTCTACGGTTATCAGAGGACCGTACGTCCTTCCTGTCACAAGTAAGATAATTGGGATTGCTGCGATAGATTGTTGAACTTTAAGTAGACCCTCGTCAATATGTTGACTTTCACTCATCCCACTCTACTTGCTGGTTCGTAGATTTTTTGTACCTAGTTTATATCGTTTTCAGCAGGAATGTTCAAGGTATGTTGTGATCACCACCATTGGGTATTGAATAGTTTTAAATAGGTACCTATACACAGTTTGGCATCCTCACTTAGTATTCGTGCTCTTGCAACAATATGAGTAACAAAAAATGTAACAAAAATTGTTATTGTAAACCATCGATTTTTAACGATGTAACCGCTCCGTTTGAAGCGAAGTTCGAAGTTGGCACTAGAATAGTTGCTGATGAATTTCGTAGGAATTCAATCAAAAAAAGAATTCCGAGAGGAAATCAAAATATACTGGGAAGAATTCTTGATCGGTTAGATGTTTCTAAATGTTTAAAACTAAATTAGAACGTGAAATTCATGTCTCATAAATATCAAAGTATTTAGGTAGCTGATCTATGGACTCTTTTTATAAATCCTATGTGTCCATGTTATTATTTATACAGTTCACTCAACTTGGCAAACTTTTGCATCCGAATCTACCATTATTTCCAATTCTCAAAAATAGAGAAGATTTCCATCAAAATCATAGTTTTCTCTCGAGTGTTTTTTTTTTTTTTTTTGGCCTTCCTCAACAATTTTGGTTTGGTATGTCAATCGGTATGTGTGACCGCAAGGCATATAAAGGTAACGAACAAAGGTAACGGAAAAACTATACGGAGTTACACACCAATTTGATGACATTTTCAGGGATTTTGTGGGATTTTGTGTGTCTTCTATGAAATCCATGGCCTCCAAATTTCTCCTTTCGAAGTCATCAAATTTGACAGGTGGTTACTTGGTGATTAAAGTTTTGATTATCATTAGACTCCGGGAAATCGAGATGGAAATGCTAAGCTGATCCATTTTACTCACATTTATGGCCAAGAGAGTTATGAAAACCGCAAGCTCTCTTGAGGAAAGGGAAACCCTCTTGAGTTGAGTGAAAAAGATTTGAGCCATTTTTGTTGGTCAATTATTGACGAAACATCTTGATCATGGAAGCGCCCAATAAGTTTGATTTTTACTGTTCAAAATGATACTTTTATGGTAGCCACACATTTGTACAAATGATTACTACTACGAAGTCTGAATGCTCTAGTAATTGGCTGGATAGGAAACTGGCCAGATGCCACGTGAATCGAAAAACGCTATTGACCGCCCTAGCAGATTGTCCTTTACCCGGATTGAGGCCCATCGAAGATTCCACCTCCTGGGGATTAGAAGAGTATAATGAAAGTTGATGCCTCGGAGGGCGATGGGCTCAGTCAGCTAACATGTGCTGCCGACAGATGTGCTCTTATCAAAAGGAAGGGGTACAAGTGCCCAATATGCACTCCGCACCAACTACCCCCTCGGCATATGCCTCCTGCTAACCGCACTTCCACAACGTGACCGCAGGTTTGCGCGTGCCGATCTTTCAATAGAAACGCTGCAAGGTGGAATCTGCTCCATGTTGGGTATAGATGTTGATTTTGAAGGTTGATTTCAGTTCTACGTCAGTTTTTGAACAAATTACAATACACTTTTAATAAATCGAAACTGCAGAAACCAACGCACACGAATCCTGACCCTCCCTGTAAGCCAAATTAGCTTCTTTCATAACCATGAGTTGGAGATCGGAGATGAATTTTCACTGAAAGACCTACCAGTTTTGTTTTTCTTAGAAGGGTCTAAGGACCTGCAAGGTGGAATCTGCTCCATGGATACCTAATGAAATGATGCTGATCACGGCGTGGTCTTGATCCTGATAACTTTAGTAATCAGGATAATACCAAGTATGGTAGTTATAGTAACATCACTATTTTGTACGTCAGTTAAATAGAAGAAATAATTCTGTATTATAATTATATTGAGTTTGTCTCTGTTAGAATCCTTCACGTTCCGAGGATGGTTTCTGTCGATCGCCTACTCATCTTCCATAATCATGAACCAGACTCTCCTCAGTGACGAAAATTTAGTGAACATATTCGTAAATAGGAAAGTTTCGTGTTACACTGCGGGACGATTCCTAAGGCGTCTACCAAATATATCCTAAAGGCCTTTATATATCCTTTACACTAGCCACATAAATATAGCGAGAATTAGGAAAAGTTGCTCTACAAAAGTGGTCCGACAACTCAAGCCAATATTTATTGCATCTCTTCCACATTGCGTGCAATATTTCATGCTGGAGATTGCTCAATAAACGTTGCTCCATAAAAATTGCTCAATTTTTACGTCTACACTTGAGAGGGAGATTTGGCAACAATTGCTCTCAAAATGTATCATCAGGAAGAGGTGGTGTTACTGCTGCTGTCGTGATTAAAGAAGGAGAAAAAGGAAAATGTGACAGAGAGATTTTTTCAGCCTGAGCAACTTTACACGAGCAATTACGTCAGAGCTAATTTTGGAAGGAGAACTATTCCTAAATGTCAAAAGTTCAAATGTCCAAAGTTGATTGTTAATTTTTAATGCAACTCATCTCATCTAGAGTGATTCACACCTTCTATTGAAAATTATGATTGATTATGCATCGACCTATTTCAGAATCGATTATACCAACATAGTCAGTTCTTTTCTACTAAAAATGCTCCCCCAATTCGAAGGGCTTATTCAGAGAATGAATGAACAAGGTAAACCAAAACGAAATTTCTCCATTCTCCTCGTCATTTTGGTTAATTATTTTCAGTAATAAACCTTTGGAATCGACCAAGAAAAAAAAATTTTAACACCCCCTCAAAATTTGATGGTTTACTTTTCAAGGTACGTAGAATCCAAAAATCTAATAAAAATTTGGCCGTCCGTCCGCGGTCGGCCGTACGTGGCACTTTTGCCACTTAGCATTGACCGATTTTGATGAAATTTGGTATGTAGGCTCCATTTGGGGTCTAGTTGTGCCCCGAAGATTTTGGTTAATGTAGGTCACTTCTAAGGGTTCAAAAATGAATTTTGAAATTTTGAAACGTCCGAACTCAAAACATTTTGATATAAAGGTATTGTTTTTCCTTCAATTTAAGATAGTATAGAATTTTTAGAATTTTTTGAGACCACGCGGAGCTCTGTAGGACAAACCGTTCGCTCCCTACGAGAATTTAAGGGTTGGACGTACGATAAATCAGAAACACGAGTGTGAATCACAAAAGAGGCCTAATGTCCGTTTAAATTATAGCTGACCGAAATACGATCGATGTTTTCCTTCAAGTTGGATAGTTGGTGACTTTGCAGACGAGTGATCTATATAGAAAAATAATAAACCATTGTGTAATAATTTGCATCGAAAAATAATAAACCGCTGTATAATAATTTGCATCGTTTTAATTACATTTTATACTGCACATAATATGGGAAGAAATAATTGAAAATATTTATTTAATTAATTTTATTTCGTAGGTACCTACATGTTTACATGTTTTTTCAACTAGTAACTTGCTGGTTACATAAAATTTATATAAAATTTCAATTATGCATTAAAACACCCCGAAATGAAACGTCTTCGATCTTCTCCAGTTGGAAATGTTGCCGGAAGTTTTCCAAGGGGGTCGGACCACACCGGCAACACGAAAAACTGTAGCCGAAGTGGGTTCAACGCCCGGAAATGTTGCTCCACTCGCGGCAACTATTACTCGGCAACTCTAGGCGACATTCGGTAATATTGCCTAAACGAGAATATTTGCCCAGGAATGTGGAGCAAGACATATTGCCGACAGAATTGTTGCTAGTGTAAAGGCCCCTTAAGATACACATTTGGATATCCAGAGGAAGAACCCCGTCATTGGCTCAAAGCTGATTTCGAGAAAAATTAATTTTAAAGTTTACCAACTAATGGCGACTTTAAACACAATTTAAAAAATACAAAAATGTTGTATTTGAACCATCAACTATGGATAGTCACCAAATGTTTCCCATAAAACAATTCTTCTAACTATTTAATCATATTTTATGAAAAATTAGTACTTAACAAGCGAATTTCAACCCTCTTTAACCTATAAACTCAACAATAGGGAGAAGAAAATAGGCTTTAAAGAATCAATAAATATTCACAAAATGAGTTTTAATACAAAATTTCCCTTGCACTATCTTTAGTCAAATTTTACAAAAAAAAAAAAAAAAATTACCTAACATTTATCAAAGTAAGGGGTTTTTACTCATTTTAAGCATTGCTGTTGGTTTGGTAGGAAAAGGACACGTCTTTGAATGTGAATGGATGAACGAAACTCAATTTACAGGTTAAAACAATAATACTGAGAGCAGAAAATACGGTCAAACACTCAAGGATGGTGCTCGCCGTGTTGGGGCCTAAACTGCCATGACGGGGTTCTTCCCCAGCACAGTCAAATTTCAACCTCTTTTTTCAGTAAGATGATGGGGTTTTTCTCCAAAACTGAGTGCGTCGTTGGATTCTACTCCTCGAAATCTTTAATGAACCACTTTGAACCTGATTCAGCCCAAAATGTCGATGACGGTGTTTTTCCCCTGGACTCTTCAAATGTATTCTTGGATACCTACCGTGGATCGTTGAAATTTGATAGATGAATTGTAGTTCAGAAAAGTCAAAGTAATCTACTTTAACATTCCAGTGATAATTTTCATAAAAATGTAGTTTTTCGGTTGTTCATTGGAACTCATAATTGAATGCTTCGTGGCTAATCGTAAATTCTGACGACAGGACCTCCCTTTCGTCTCACGTCCTCAACATTCATGAAGGAGCGTATCAAAGCACGAAAGGCCGGAGGATTTCACTCAGCACAAAATTATTGATGACCTGAGAAAACGGATCTGACTCACCAATCATTGATTAAGGAGCTGAACGTTAGCTAACACTTCTTCCCTCATCGCATTGGCATCCCTCCAAATGTACTTAACGATCAAATAACGAAGGAAAGTTTAAAAGGAACCCGATCGATTAATCATAACTTGTCTTGATGCCTTCAAATACCACAAGAAATACTCTCTTTCGACAAGCATAAACAGTGTTAGAGGAAAATCAGTTCGCATTCTGTCCATCTCGTGAAAAGGTCTCACAAGCTCACTGATGTTTGAAACGATAAAAATGTTTCTGTCCATTTTTCTATTTCTTCCTTTCACCCCAGACTCTAAAAGTGTTTTTTTTTTCGTTTTTTTCTTAACGAGTGGGTCGACACCCTTATTTGTATGCAGTGTCGTTTGTCTTGGTTAGTAGCTCCTGTTTTTTAACGGGGTTATATCACAATGTTATACCATTACAACGACTCGTATGGTCGTAAACCTCCTTTTTCCGTTCGTTGGATTTTTATGTCGGAGTATCACGCAGTTGGTTTAGAACCCTCGAAGGAAGAAAATTCGACATTCTGTCGAGTTCATCATGAAATAACGTTTTATTTAGCTTTCAAGAAGGTCAGATTTATTTGTGACTGGTACTGGTAGATTTCGAAGTGGAAAAAAATTAACCTCTCAATGTTAAATGAAAGTTTATTCCTAAGAACTTGGATAAGTTTTATAAATAAATTAGTGCCCATTTCCTCGTATATAGTACACAATTCTCTTGAATGATACCAGCCGTAAGAAATCTCACGTCAAAGGAAAAGTTGGGGTCCATCGTCTAGGCCAGGGGTCGTCAACCTTCGCCAACTAAGGCTTCGAGTACCTCGTAGCTTTGGTTCTGGCTCCATCAGAACGCCGCGGAAGAATTGAAATGAAACTATTCTAGAAGAAATCAAAATCAAATTCATCAAATGAAAAAAAAAATAAAATAAAATGAAATAAGTTGTTTATCAACCCTAATTGGACCATGGTGTCACTAGTGTCACCGAAAACATCATGGGAATTCCACAGCTATGCCAAGGTGTCACCAGATTAACTAGATTTGAATTGCAATTAAAAAATTAATGGACAAAGCTGAATTATTTGAACTATTTTTAGTAAGTTATTAAAAGTCAAAAAATTATGTTATGACAAATTATGTTACAAAAATGTTGAACATTTTTCCATTGATTTACTTACTTTGACATTTTTGTCATAACTCTATTTTGAGACTTCTAATAACCCATAAAAATTCTGCTGTTCGTTAAATTTAAAATAGCAATTTTATTTAATTTATTCCGATGACACTTTGGGATATGTTATGTGGAGTTCCTGAGATGTTTTCGGTGACACTTAAATAAATAGTTATTTATTTATAAGTTGTAAATGCCCCATGCCCACTCAGCCAGCTCAGCCTAGTAGGTAACTTCTTAGTTTACCAAATCAAAGTTACAAAAATATTTTTAATATTTCTAGCTGATTTTGATGTTTGATATTTGACTGAGCTGATGTTTGATTTTTTTACATGTATGTATGGTATGTATTCGAGTTATAAAAAACATATATAGGTAGGTATTGAGATATTCTGATTTTTTGCGATCAGCTCATAAGCAAATGTTATGTCAAAGATTATTCACTCCGGTGCCACGAGTTGGGAGAACAATTTAATGAAGTACTTACGAGGTACGCACCTGTTCTCACTCGACCATATGGGCTCTACATCGATGTTTAATTGGAAAAGGAACAAGTCTATGAGGGTTCAGAGGGGTCTGAGGTCTCATGGGGCCCAGTGAATAGGACCCCTCGATCGTCCCCTGGTCGCAATATGCCGAGTATTTAGCTCTGAGTCGCATTATGTAACCATTTGCTCAGGATGGTTATAAATCCTGAACAATATGTTTGATTTTGGACCTGTAAGCTTCATTCATGCTGTATGGCATTAAGTGCACCTGTCAAGGAAGAATTTACTTTTATCTAAACATTCCATCTGACTTTTAATCTCTATTTGGGAGCAGTTTTTGTCGCATTATTGGACTACTCTACTACAACCGCCAAAAAGATAATATATTATATGAGAGCTAACATTATATCACGTCTTCCAACAGAATTCAAATTTATTTGTGCCCAAAATCCTTATTGTCGTAAAATCTACTTCAAAATTTTTTGGTTGAAAAAAATTCTATTTGCAAAACCTCACTAAATTACAGAATGATTTTCACGAAATTCCCAGGGATTGTTGGCTCAATATCACCACATACGGATAAGTACGAGCTTCGGGCTTCTAACTCGGGCCCAAAAAAAGCTTCACAATTACTACAGTACACAATTCAAAATGGTTCTCAATTGACAAGAATTTCGAGTATTACTATTGCTATTATCCAAAATGTTTCTTAGATGCAACAGTAATGAACGGTAATTAATGGGGTCTGTCCAAGGTCTGAAATCATCTTCGTTGCAACATACGAGTAAGTCCAATTTACGGAAGTGGATGTCAAACTTGATTTTTCTCTTGCATCGATTTTTCACAATGCTACCTTACCTAATGCCCTGATTTCGCTCAAAATCGGATATTGATTATATGTTGGCCCCGGCATGATTTTCTACTAATTTTATGGTAATCAGATCAATAAGAGCTTCACTGCATATGCTGAAAAATTAACATAAAAGAAGTACTTACATTTCAATAAATTAATTATATTCTCAATCGTGTTGTGTTTCTGAATTTAGGAAAATATCAACTTGAGTGTGGAAATAATAAATTGCGCTTTCACTGAATTTATTAGATCTCATTTATAGATTCAATGATTGTTGCATCTTTATATTTCCAGAAGAGAAGCTGTATTACCCTCCTAATTTAGCTGGTGTTTCAAACTCAAACATACAATTTTAAATAACTTAACATACAATTTCATGTCACAAGTGCAGATGGCAAACTTGGTGCGACGGAACGGAATTGATATGGGTCCACTGAAGGGCTGATGAACGAATTGCCTTGAAATGTTATCGAAATCAGACAAACGTTTCTCTTAGTTTCAATTGGGACAAAGAATCTGTCAGGGCCGACAAATCCAAAGTTTTTCTTATATTTACCGAGCTTGGTGGCTCCGACTGATCAAGACAACATTAAATTAATAGCTAATCGTATTGAACCATCCGAATACGAGAGGATTTGGACGTTTAGTAACTGAGAAACAATAGCTCAGAAGAATTCACCTTTACGCATGCCCTCTCGCTACCGCCTGTCTTGTAGCTATGCTATCTCCCTTTGTTTCAACGTGCACTATTTAGAGACTACCTCTTATTTCCCGAAATATCGTTAAAATCGTACCATATTATTATTTTGCCCCAGAAACTGGGTTAACCCACTGAAATTGTTCAGAAAGTTCTGATACGGATTATGAGAATTTAAATACTGATATTTGAGGACCCATATTTTTCTACCTGTTTCGAGAATAAAATCCTTTTCTATCTTCTATAGAGAGTAAACAAAAAGAAACTTCTTCATTGTATTTGAGAAAGCAATAAACTCCAGTACAGTACCTACCCAAAGTTATTCCATTCCTCTGACTGATGATCAAAAGTGTCAGCAGTAGGTGTGTATTATGTTTTATTAAACTGATAACTATAACAGAAATTTAACAAATTCACGCTTCGCTGCTCAGGTTTTTACGAGGAACAAATCCCCAGAGCACAGCTGCTGATTACCCCATAGGAAATACCATTAGTTACGTCCTCTTGACCCCAGACAAGGCTGAGGCCCCCCTCTTAACGCAGATCACATTGTGAGCCTATTATCCGTAACCTAAAATGAACCCATTCATTGCCGTGTCCAATGAAGTACCACATAAGTTACATCTGATGTTCGATTTCCCTCCCGTTTTGATACTTCACGGTAGTCGGAAGAATCACTTGTGCATCTAGTACAATAGGCACTTGTTATGAATAAATTATAGTCTCTTTTTGAATAGTTGGAGGAACACGTGGTTTCTTTGTGAGGTCTACATGACTAAGATTCGTTCTTAGTGTTCACCGCGATTTGCTTCCTCACTGCTTTTCGCATACCAAATCAAAAAGTATTCCAAGTGAGGAGAGCAGTGCAGCGTTCTCATATAGAGTAACTCGTAAAACTATTTGATTGTATTAATGAGATGATAAATTTCCCAATATGATCATGTTTATGGTTTTATGAGTCGACGGATTGAGAACCCTATAAGTTTTAACAAAACAAGTCACCGTAGATTTTTTTATTTCAAAACTACACGATTATTTTGTATATTTTTCTCCGGAATAAGAATTTGATCATAGACTATTGTTCAAATAGATCTGAAGCGCAAAATGTAAGTAAATATTTCGATTTAGGAGTACAAAAAACAATTAAAAAATTCCATATTTATGTTAAGACGAGAATTCAGGTCAGTACTTATTCCAGTTTTCTCTTATCAAACTACTAAATAAGAGAATTGTTTTTTTTTTAATAGGAAATGGGGGAGGTTGAGGGATTTGTTTTGACGGGAGTACCGACTACCTCGTGCCTTGTTATGCGAACCTGTTGAGTTGAGGTAGTTATTAGTAGCTAATCGTAGTTACGTAGGTATATTTTTGTTTTAATGAATGGCAATTTTCGAGTTGGTGTGTTCGGTAAAAACTCGGCAGCGTTTTTGAGGACAAAGGATCCACCTCTCGGGCTGACCCCCTTTTGTGGGTTTGTTGCTTTCGATTTAACCAAAAGGGAAGGGATAGTGAAATCTCCGGATTCATTGTGCTTAGCTCCAGGGGAGTCAATGAGTATTGAATGAGTAACCAGCCAGCGCTAGGGGAGGGTGGCCAAACAAGAGGTCCATCTGTTCAAGACCACCTGCCACGTCATCCACAGCCATTTAAAGAACTATGTCCCTCTCAGCACAACAACTGGTCTTTGCCGAAGAACGTCATTTCATTATTTTTTCTGCTCCCTTCCGGGGTGAAGCCATATGGGTCTGTGGTTGGGGCCATTTAAACGGGGAAAAGTCCCAAAAAAGTTCGTGTGGTAAAGATAGGTATTTCATGTTTTCATATACCGACTTCTGAGCTCATTGACTCATGACTCATTGACTGAGCTCATGTGGCGGCTCCTTCAGATTGTTCGTGGATGGGCAACGTGGAAAGTCGACTTAAATTTTCCTAAGACTTCTCCTGATCATTGTGTAACAAAATTTTGCCCGTTTTGCACCACATCGTGCGCTAAGTTCTACGAATTTACTTAGCTCATTCTATCACTAAAGCCAGATGTAGGTACACTTCGCGGACGCAACTAATTATGTTATGTCTGTATTTGGACAAAATCAAAACATCAACTAGTTCACATTTTGAAGAACTAAGCACAATCTTTCTGCATGAAAACAACAGCAAATTTTAATAAATACTAACATTGCCGATTCATTAGTAAAGCTAGATGGTGCCTACCTTGCATGTCCTCACCAGCCGCCTCTGAATTGGCCATAAAAAACAAATGCCATTATTATAATAAAATTTCTATTAATTTTTAATATTCTTTTAATTTTTTGATTTCTGTAATAGAAATCTCAAGTGTTACATGATCTTCAGGATCATTTTGATATTTCACTGAATTGGTCCATCTACCCTATTATTATTATTTTATTATCTCAATGAACGGAACGTGTACGATGTGCAGGGCTTCAAGTTCGGTCATCTGTTTTAAGCAGTTTATTTACGGGGATTTGACTCACAGATTAAAGGTACTAAGAAGATTGGATTGACAGACGGATCAGGAACCTTAGCGACGGCGCTCCTCTGTGTAATACACATTCTCTTACAGCAGGGATAGATGAGATTATGTGAGGCGTTGTCAATCCTGTCACCTGCTCGAGCTTAAGTGCATCAGGTTATTGGATATACACGAGATCCCACCGAAGAGACACGAGCTATAAATGGCACTTTAACAACGGATTACGTCTTATAAACGAGAGTGTTTCTCGAATTTGTCCTTTTGGTACTAAAATACAACAAATTTGGATGATGAGAGACGACGATATTTTTTTAAATGTAGTCCTAAGCATCTTGAGAGAACATTGAACATGTTTGTGCATCCATTAAAACTGTTAACTGCGGAGCTGTTGTTATAGGTTATTAACTAGGCTAGTTCACTCAAGATTATCGTAGAGATTATCTTCTATGTGTACCCATTTCTTAACATAAAGCTTCTAGATGCCCATAAGTACCTACTTGAGTTAGCTGAAAATGCCTCTGTGAAAATTGTGAAAAATGGGATAGAGAGCGACGAAATAGAATAAATTATTGTCTCTGTCAACATTACTTTACAGACACGCTTATTCTGTTGAGTTGTTGAAGTTGTCCTCTATGTTGCTGTTAGTATGGAGGACAATACTATTTCACCCGTCAAACATCTACGCCAACCAACATGTGATTAATAATGTTTCCCTTTTACATCTTGTCGAGATTTCAGTTCTACTAAACATAGTAATGCATTGTAAAAGCGAGCAAGCGAAAACCATGGTTGCTAAGCACCTTCAAAAAATTGAACATGCATGTAAAAAATTAAGTTAATAAAGAAAATCCATGGTCAAATGGCGGGCGGTACAACGGTCAGCCGATAGAATCAAATCTAAATTAAAAGACGCACTTCAATCATAATTTGAAATCAAATCCGTTGTGTTACATTTATTATTATTTAACAGGTACATACTTCAGGTATATGCTTCATCATCAGCATTCTCCCTTAACCCTAATTCCCAGTTTTTTGGCCGGTTGAAAAAAAAACTCTCTGATCAGTAAACAAAGTATGTACCAACATGGGGGAAATTTGTACCAAGAACAATATCGAGCAAAGCTATTAAAATTATGCTTCATAATAACTTTTGAAATATCGGTCGGTTGTATATCCTACTACAAACCTCTTAGGTCGTTGCGAGGATTCTAATTTCAAATAAGCGTTTCAAGATCATCATTCCTGATACGTACTCATTGTAGACACATGCAAGTTCCTAGTAAGTAGGCAAGATCCAAAACTACATGGGAGACTTGCCAAGCAAACAGAAAAACTCTTTGATGCTATTACGAGGTACCTGTTCGAATAACACGATTTACGTCCAGAGGTAAGTTCAGTGACATATGAAAACGTTCGCTCTCTTATAATCTTCATAACTAGAACGAATTATCAAATGATTCCTACCTACATCTCCTTGATAAATCATGTATGTTGTGGATCGTGTTTATAAAGTAAGGAGTTCAGAAAGCAGCCATCCGAACTCTTGACGAGATATAAACAGGAATCAGCCTCGTGTGACCAATACGAAGTCAGGGTAGACTCTAGACTAGAGACTAGAAATTATTCCCATATAACTGATCTTGGTTGTTATGTAATCAGAACAAAAATCTATTTTTGAAGTCGGTAGTCGATCTGCTGCAAGTTTTTGCCTTGTATGACTAAGCACAGGTTCCCGGTAGTTCTTTCGCTCAATAAACGCTAAGATACTCAAATGAGAACGGGCGCGATCAAAGACTTGATGTTGCTTCAGTCAAACGAGTTAGACAAAGACTACGATATTCTTTTCAGAATCAATAGTGTCATATTTGGGGTCTGAACAATTCAGCTGTAAATATCAATGAATTCGGAGATAACAAGAATGAACGGACACTGGAGTGTGTGTATGCTTGGTGCCCTTGGACGTACTTTATAAACACTAGGTAGCCTTGCGTATGAAAATAACAACACTAACTCTTATGTACTTGCTGCACATGGCCATTGGCCTGTTTCCCTTAGTTTCATTCCTTTTCCATCCGATAGGTGTAGGTTTCCGTGACTGATCTGGTTTCTGTCAGTTGAACTAGTTCCGAATGTGTAGTATTTGAGCACATTATTCAAGTACCATTCACATAATATGTGAATATACATATTATGTAATATATGAACAATTTATTGTGTACAGATAAATATTAAATGGAATGGCTCTCGCTCAACCTTTGAACAACAAACTAACCTTGTGGCAAGGCTTCAGCACGTTTGGTGGTCAGATCGACTTGCTCGTGATTTACGAGCCAACACATCTCAAGGTGATGTACGATGCGTCAGTATAAGATGAGTGGATATAATGAACTTGGACCGCTCCACACTTTAATAATCCTATAAGTTTTGGTTTTAATTGGTAAGGGTACCACGTATTTTCGATCATATTGCCTTGACTCCATGTGACTAAGCAAATCGAAGCTGTTGTAAATTGAATGAAATGTCCGATAGGTTGTGATGCAGCTGTTCTCGTCCACGAAAGACCTGATCTCAGTGGAATTTATGAAGCAGCAAATGTGTTTGACGACAAGGGAAAGTGGATTTAGGAAAACTTGCAGCGGCAACCGTACGTCCTGCTGGAGTGAAGAAACCGTAAGATCTCTCTGGATACCGTTTCCAACCAATCCAAAAATGGCGAAATGGGAAGAAAATAACAACATACTTTCTGTTTCAATACCATGGTTGACTGTATGAAAATGGTTTTGTTTTTTGCAAATTCAGTTTGAGTTTTTTTGTATATAGGTAAAATAAAAATAATACGGTTGATCAGAGTAATCATGGACCATTTGGTCTGCTTATTGGGTAGTATGCGCCTCTGATGACATCTTAAGTCACACCCTCGCCAAGTCAAAATTATATATTTTCATCACAAACTGCGTAAATATCCTCCACTGAGGAAATTTTGCAACTTATGTCGCTAAACTGAAATGAAATCTGTGAAGAAGGAAGGGGTTTGGAGACTGACATCTCTGACGAATGGGCTCCGCAAGGAGTTCCCGACTCTCTGGTAGGCTTTATTTATCTCCCCAGAGCCAACGGCCCGCTGAAAATATGAACTGGAGCTCAAAGCTGGAGATATGGAGGAATTTTCGTGAAAGGTGCAGCCCGGGGGTTTTCCCTGAGTTATAGCAGTAGAAGATAGAAGCTACAAGGTGTGCCGCCTGTGATTAGCCTCGTCTCCAATATTTCTCTTTCCGGGACGTGGCCGACTTTTCTTCCATAAATCCGCGCTCTCAGCTTCAAATCCTCTTCAAGTCTTTTTTCTCGTTTTTTCCTTGCCTCCTTCCCACAAATTTACCTTCTTGTCTAGGCATATTGCATCTTCCCATATTTGGAAGAAAACAAGATATGTCCTTATAAAACTTATGCCGGGTTAGTGTTTAGTTTGCTATGTCATTCAAGTTCGTGGTGCGTAAAGGTAATGTGCAGTGGGTCTAGTAGACGAGCTAACTAAGTTAGCTTAGTAACAATGAGATGAGCATGTATAAATATAACGATGAACTGTGAGCATCATGCACCGTGTCTACAAAACAAGTCTCATTCATTCAAGGGGTCGATTCTACAACTGAATTCCAACAAAAAATGTCTCAGCAAATTTTTTTGAGGCTTCTTTTCCGAGTTATTTCAATTTTAAAATTTTTTTTCGTGGTTTTGACCTTATGTCATTAAATTAGTAATAACTCCTTTAATTTGCTGTGATAATTACAATTTCAGGATACCGTTGGAAAGAGCGTTAAATCTCGCTAATACCAAATAAAAGTTAAAACGGTTTGACGGGGGGTTTTCACCACCGCCGCTCCTGACGAGCACCGTCAATTTCGTTGAAACAAATGCACGTTTTTCCGCGTTCAAACAGACATGTCTTACTCAAATTCGATTGAAAAATATGTTTTGATTACACCGTTGAAAGCTGAGATTTTTAGGCTTACCGGCAATAGTTCGTTATTTCGAATTAATTGGACATTACGGGCGTTAAAAAACGAATAGTTTTCGAAAATTATCAAGTTCACTTTCTAGGTTGCTTTATTTCCCATAAAATTCGACTGAAAAAAGTTTATTTGGTATTAGGGAGATAGAAAATTTAACGCTCTTTCTAACGGTATCCTGAAATTGTATTTATCACAGCCAATTAAATGAGTTATTACTAATTTAATGACATAAGGTCAAAATCACGAGAAAAAAAAACTTTAAAATTTAAATAACTAGGAAAAGAAGCCTCCGAAAAAATTGCTGAGACATTTTTTGTTGGAATTTAGTTGTAGAATCGACCCCTTGAATGAATGAGACTTGTTTTGTTGACACCCTGTATATGTGTATATACATCAAATGAAACCCCACAGATATATTAGGTACACCCTACTTGAATCATATTGTACGGGGTTACATTGTGTTTTTGACTATTCGGGGAGTACTGAGGAATTGAGTTATCTACCTAGGTTTATCATGCTAACACATTTTCTGTGTTGGTGTCGGGAACTTGTGTACGACTAATCGGTAAAGAAGGAACTCCTCTGCTTCATTCGTTCTCGTCAAACATACAAGAGAGAAGAAGTTCGGCAGTCGAAACTAGCAGAGAAGAAAAAGCAATTATTCTCCGGGAATCGAAGAAGTCAGTGCGCAGGAAGAGGCTGGGGACTGGAAAGATTTTATCTCTGATGGAACGATGATTGTGGAGGTGGTCCCTCGGGAGGAAGAGTTGCAAAAAGAAAGTGGATCGGGAAGATGTAATCAATCAGTTGATCTGTGATCGAACTCACCTCAGGGGAACATTCTTGGTTTCAATCAACCTCCCACATCTGCGACTCTCACGGCGTCATCAGTCAATCGGAATCGGACAACGACAAATTAACCTTCTTTTCTTTTATTCCGAGTCTGATTCTGCCTTTCCTTGTATGAACCTGTTGCCGTGAAAAAGAGAACGTGCTGTTTGGGGGTGATAGAAACTGTGTGTAGGGTCTTTTTTAGTACTAGAATGATGTATATCTCAAAACATAGAGCTTGTTCAACTGAATCAAAATCCTTGATTGATACGTTTGAGTATACCATACTGTCGATTAAAAGGAGGGAGTTTTAAGTGAATCGCATTCCAAATAACGAAAGCCTCAGAACCATGCCTAGCCATAGAGTAAAATTCACAGATTGGTGGGACTTCGCTAGTAGGTTTCTAATCATCTGTATTTAATGCAAAGATTTGAAACTAACTAAACAATATTGAGGATTACTTAACGTTTTCAACCAGAAGGACTCTGAATCGGTGCCTTTCTCCAGACTGAAACAACAGTGAATTTATTTGGAGACATAAACTTGAGCACTCAAATGTCAGGTATAGGAGGACCCGAAGACCACGTAGGGTCTTTTCTCTTCACAAATATTTTTCTTGCATAAAACTCCTTTTGTTGATGCCACAAAACCATTACAAAACAGCCGAACAATATACTATACAATACCCGTAAAGTATAACCGTATTTAGACCCATACTCAATGATCTGCACCAATTTCAACTAAGACACTACAATGTTTTTCACCGTTTCCTTTCTAGCCATTAAAATAAGAAAGGTTTGTATTCCTCCAGAAAATTTTTAAAAATGTGATTGATGAACTTTGTAGAGTCGGCAGATATTATTTTATGTGTTGATCCAATCGACTCGGGTTGGGGTCCTCCCCTATTGAATAAGGGGAACGTTGGTATTAGTTTTTTAAATCTTAGCGACATTTTCGCTGGTCAACCCTCCAGCATGTTCAGGCTAAAACATTAACTTTTTAAAAATTGTTGTCAAAAAATTCCTTTAAAAAAACAGTCCATAACTATTATAGTATCATTAGGCGCATTAAACTGGCCTAAAACGTATAATTAGACTACACAATCTTAATATACAATTTGTTTTTTTTTTTTTTTTCAATTGATGTTTTAGCCTGAAGGATGCTAAGGTCCTCGGGATCTGGGCAAAGTGCCACGGTAAAATTTGTATTCGATTTTTTGACTCTACATACCTTGAAACGTAAACATTAAATTTTGAGGGAGTCTTGCTCAAATCCAAAGGCTCATAATTATTAAAAATAATTTTTTATGAGGGAAAAAACCCTTTATTGAAATTTAAAAATAATAAACCAAAAACAGCTGTACAGAACTGACAAGGATTAAATACAGTAACTAAAACCAACTAAGAAGGGAAGTCAACAGAATTTGAACAGTAGGGACGTATAAGGAGCAAAATATCAATTTGAAAAATCGTTTACTCTTATCCCACTGAAACAAGGGAACCTACCTACGTTGTGCAATTTATAAAATACAATGAGATCAATTCTATTCTAGGAGACGAATCTCAAAAGTTTCAGTATATTATTATATTATGATCCTTCTAGTGTCATCAGAGGAGACAATTTTTTTTTTTTTTTTTTTTAATGTTACCTTTCATCAACTATGGGATATTTTTAAATCCAGAATCAGCTCATTACTGATGTTTTGAGGATAACAAACGTGGTTTCTTTTATCACATAGCTATCACTGAAGGTTATTACATATGTGAAATATATAACTTAAGTTTCTATATGATGAAATTTAGAACTTATCTACATTTATTGACAGAACTATTGTCAATAATATTGATCGTTTGTGGTGCGACAGGATTGATCCGGTAAGTAGAGAATCATCTCTGGTTGAATTTTCGTCCTACTGCTATTCCTGGCGTCGCGGACGTCACCAGCTGTCTTCCAAGTGGAAAATAAGAATTGGTTCTGATGATTTCACTCATAGTTAATATTTGCCTCGACTTCTAAAATGGAGCGGGGTTCACCATCGGCCCAACCCGAAAAATTATCAAGACCTGCGATACCGCCCCCGAGCGGTGCGGCAGTTTTTGGTTTATTATTTCCAATAATGAACCATTGGAATCAAGCGAGAAAAAAATTAACCCCCCTCAAAATTTTATGTTTTAAGTTACAAAGTACGTAGAATCCGAAAATCGAATTTTTAAAAATTCCGTCCTTACGCGCCATTTTTCTCAACAACCATGGACCGATTTGGTTGACATTTGGTATACAGGGTGTAAAACCTTCGTTCCCGCCAAAACCTAGGGATTGATTCTACAACTAATTTGTGACTTTTTTAGTCTCTTGATTTTTTTTAACGCCCTTAAAATTCGACTTTTTTCACTTTAAATATTTCGTGTTTTGGACCTTGTATCATTAAAATGTTAATAACTCCTTCAATTTACTAAATAAACTCAAATTTGACGATACCATCGAAAAAAGCGTTAAATTTACTAGCTCCCTGATGGAAAACCAAAGTTTTTTAAATAGGCAAAACGGATGAAAAATGAACTTGAAGAGAAAAAATTGTCAAATCTTGAAAATCTCAACTTTTTTCAACCGCTCATAAGTCCCTGCTTTTCAGCATGTAAATTCTTGCCTGTAAGCCTAAAAGTTGACCCAAAAGCTCACCTTTCGAACGGTATGGTCAGAATTTTTTCCGATATTTTTATTAGTGGAGAAAACCGCGCTTGAATGAGAAAAAACCTGATTTTTTTTTTAAACGCAATTGACGGTTTGACGGGAGGATTTGGGGGTCTCCTTCGCCGCCGCTCGTCTCACTCTCCATTCAACCCCGTCAAACCGTCAATTTCGTTGAAAAAAAATCACGTTTTTTCTCATTCAAGCGCGGTTTTCTCCACTAATGAAAATAATGGAAACAATTCTGACTACTCGGAAAGATGAGTTTTCGGGTCAACTTTTAGGCTTACAGGCAAGACTTTACATGCTGGAATGTAGGGTCTTATGAGCGGTTGAAAAAAGTTGAGGTTTCCAAGATTTGACAATTTTTCCTCTTCAATTCCACTTTTCACCCGTTTCGCCTGTTTTAAACTTTTGTTCTCCATTAGAGAGATAGGAAATTTAACGCTTTTTCCAATGGTATCGGCAAATTTGAGTTTATCTGGTAAATTGAAGGAGTTACTAACATTTTAATGAGAAAAGGTCGAAAACACGAAAAAGATCTTAAAAGTGAAAAAAGTCGGATTTTAAGGGGGTTGGAAAAAAAGTCATGAGACAAAAAAGTCACAAATTAGTTGTAGAATCAATCCCTAGGGTATGGCAGAAACACAGATGTTACACCCTGTATATGGGTGTAAAATTGAGGGTTGATATTTTCAAGAGTGCCCTAGCTCGAAAACTCCACTTCCACTCCACATCCACTTGGATGAGTTAAAGTCTGTGATTGGACATGCTAGAATTCTAACTAATTGGCGCATGTGAAAAAATTCTTGTTTCTAATCCACCAACTTGATCTTGAAGTCAAATTATCTATTCAACTATTTTCGAACTTACAGAGTCTATTGCTCATGTTATTCTGTGAGGTCGAAGACCTTCCAAACTAATAACTATAATATTTTGGTACCATGCACTCCTGAGCGTAGCATGAGTAGGTATTTCAACATAATTGTAATGAAATTTTCACCAGGCTGAATGCTGCAGTTATCTTCTTCCTTATAAATTCCCCACAATACTGAGCTATTGTATTTAAGTTTGTTAGGGAGGAGCGATAAGAGACATTACCGTAGGTTGATTAATGCTGAACCGGTTTTGGTTAATTAGACAGTGTGTGGCGGGATTGTTGTTATCAGTTTCGCTTTGCCGAGAGGGTTACGGCCGGAGCAGTTAGCAGCGTGTTCTTCGCGCAGACTCCCTTCCTTCATAATGAAAGTAAATGAGCCGGAAACACAGATTGTGCTTCTACACCCCCAAGTTCTCCCACTGTTTTCACTCCTCACTGTGAATTCGAGTTTCTAAAGGCAAAGTGAGGTTTTTTTTATATAACTAAAGACCTTACTCCCACCCTCTATTCAACATTTCAGCGAACTTGCGACCTCAATGGTTCCCAACCTAATTTAGAGAACAGATTCGATGCTCATCCCACCAGTATTTTTACTGTCGACCTCTTTTCAGATATGATTACCTCATCTGAGCTCCAAGGAAATTCCATCTCATTGATTAAAATGGAATAAAAGGAAGGGGGATTAGGTGAAGATATGAAGTAATGAATGGCTTTAGTAGCGCTCAAAACCTATTTTTTGAGCTAAATTAATGAGTGATTCGGAAAGAAAACTGATTCAATGTTTAATCCTCAGTTTTTTAATTGCTTCCGAATCCACGAATAGCGGAAGCACTCTTTACACTTTTAAGGGATAGGAAAAAAATGTCCCCCAAAAACATTTTCATTCATATTTCACGTTTACACGTTCTCGGAGTCTCTGCGCATGCGCCAACTTTAAATCCGCCAAACGTCATTTTATCACTAACTAACTGATCGTCCGATTTTGATCGATATTGGAGGATACTTGGGGAAATAACAATTCAGCCATTCCCTATGAATTGTCGTGATCGAGCTGTTATAAGTAGCCAGTACTCTAAATCACACACTAGAGCCTTGGCGTGCACTAAACTCAAACATTCCATCTGACTTCGATATATTTTTCAGCAATAGATGGTCCTTCGTCAATTAAATTACTTCCTTTAACCTAAAACTCTGGACATTGTCTACTCACTTCCTAAATCTCCGATCTCAATAAAACTTGAACATAATATCGCACCTCAAGAACAGTAGTTAAACAATCCCGATCATTTTCGCGATCTTTTGCGCACTACACGAGAATAAATCATTGTTACAATCCTAGTACCAATTATAGCTCACGCTTGAGTGCAGTGGTTTTAGTACTACAATGAACCTGAGTGAGGAGGGGTCCATCGATAGCAGGCATTCCATTCTAAATTTCTGTTTCAATGGATTTAGTATTATATTCATCAATCTAGTCCCCCAAAATGTTGAAATTGCCAGAAACTGTCATCATTTATACGGATTGTTGTAAAAGTTACTTATTAAAAAAATTGACACAACAACGTGACAACTTAAGGTAATTAAATATAATTCGCCCTTTTTTTGTAAACCTCTGAAATACAAAATGCAAGGAAACATTTTGATTTTGGTGAGCCCAAACTTAGACATTACTTGGAACTATCGTAGGTTTGTTATTAGAGCAGATTTATGTATTCATGGTCCTGTTCCTATTGTTATTATTATTGATAGTAGTAAAGTAAAAACAAAATGTTATTTTTTTCAAGATTTATATTTTTAAGCATCTGGCAGACCCTCCAGTTCTCCACAAAAACCTAAAGACGGCAATCATGCCGGCCAAGGATCAATCTTCTATAGAAGAAGGGAGTGGCTGCTACTGGAACCTCGGAGCAGACTAGATTATATCTAAGTGCCGCCTTGTGATGACATATAGGGGCCCTAAGGGGACACCAATATCTCACTTTCTCCAGGGACCTTCTCCGCTTTTTTCACCCAAGAATTGGATTTGAACGGTCCAATAACTGGATCAGAGATAGAGCCAGGTCGGTGAATTGCTTCTCTTCTCGGATAACTTGGTCCGGTTCGACATATTATAGCTTCGTCCGGCGACCCATCATCTTCCCGGCTCCCATCTCCACGCTTTTTGATGTCTTAACCCCCCTCCGTCACCTCCTTTGGAGGAAAATATGAAATCAAGTAAGAGCTTTCGATCTAACAAGTAAAGATTATAAAGTAATGAATGAGTATAAAATCTGGTCACTGACTACAGATGATAATCATGGATCCCGCTTAATTAGGCTAATTAATTAAACGTAAGCAAAGGACGGTGGGGATTATATGAAGGAGTTGAAAGTCATAGTGGTGTGTGTCAGTTTTTGAGAGAAGTTGAGTTCGACTGAAGAATGCGATGTAGATGAGGAAAACTGTTTAAAGTTGTGAACACTATCTATCGCTATTATCGGTTATAGAGAAAACAGTTACTTGAAGGGGTTGAAGTCATAGTGGTGTAAGTCTATTATCGGTTATAAATAACAGTTATTAAATAACTGTTAACTGACACCAGCAGGATTTTATCCCCTTCATATGCTCCCATATATAGAGGTAGTTGAAATCTACATTCTGATTCTCACAGTCATATTTGTAGTTTTTTGGGTAGCCAAACTTGCGGTTATTTTCATGTCGTGAGTCTACAATCCCGCGAAACTACAAATCACAACCAAGTCCCAACCACATGAACAGCTAATTTTACTACCTCAAATGGTCTACCCATCTGGGTCTACTACCCAGACTCCATTTGTGAGCTCAACTCCAACTTCCTTTCATAGGCTAGATCCCAGTTCTCTTTTGAACTAGATCCATACTCCGCTTTCTGAGCTGGACTCCCAACTTCCCTGTATGGCCTAAACCCCAACTTCCATTTATGAACTGAACTCCCAACTGCCCTAAAGACAAACTTTCCTTCGTAGGCTAGACCCAACTTTCTTTTGGTTGCTTGACCCCCCCCCCCCCCCCCCCGGCTGAACCCAAACTACTCCTAAACTTCTACTTCTCTTCCAGGGTTAGTCCGGGACCCCAACTTCTCTTTTGACATGAATATTCTTCATGGTAGGGAATCATTCTAAAAATGTATGATGTCCCATTGCTCTGAAGCCCTATTGCTTCACAACACTCTTATCCATGTCCCAATGAACTTTCGTTTTGGGATATCAACTATATGAAACTTTGACCATAAATGAAAATACACTTGTACGGACTCAAGGCAGAGATGGACTCATGTTTCCACACGTTTCCCCGCGCACAAGAACATACTTCCGTGGGTCTCCCGAGAAAAGGAATAACCCCCCATTAGGACTTGATACGAAAGATCCGGAAAATGCTCGGAAGCGGTAGGAAAAAACGGGTTTACATTCGGAAAAAAGGTGATGAGCGAACCGCCAATAGCACATATTTATTCCTTTGAGGGAACGAAGGCAGGAATCAGGGGCCCAACGTATTCAAAGGCGTTTGGACGGAAACGAGCTCCTCAGACGTGAGACGGACTGATCGGTTTAGCATAATCACAGAGGGCGCATCATCCCCCTCTGCAACCTACCATACTTAACATAACCTTACAAACCAGCCGCCCAATCATCAATGGCAGCCCTCCGCCTCTTCAAACATTCTACTCCTTTTTTTCTTCCTACAATGCGAATAATGTCGAGAAAATTTATCGTTTTTATTGTGAAGAAGACTTTCAGTTCATTTCAATTGGTAACGAGTGCCTTTGAATTAAAAATGAATTCTTGCGCCAAATCGAGGAAACTGGAAAATATTCATTTATTCAATCAGGTACACTCTTTCACCCAATTTATTTACATGATAATAAATATAAACCAACTTGCACTGAACAAATTCAATCAGTTGCCTAATATTCGGTCTGCTTTAATAACTCATCAACAGAATCTTTTCCTAGAATACTCCATTGAAATGTGTACCAACAGACTTTAAAAAGAAAAAAAAAACGCTACAAATTATTAAACTGCGGTTTACTATTTTTCTATATTTTCCTATTTGAATTAACCATAGTTTCGCTTCACAATCAAGTTTATTTTGAAGAAATAACGCTCCACGCTAAATTCGAAAAAATAGGTGTAGTTGGTGCTTTCATAAGGAAATTTGAATACTGGTTGCAACAACTCGAAGAAACATCAACGGTCGCATTTTTGTGATTCGAACCGAGATTTGGACTTTTCCGCGATTCACACTCGTGTTTCTGATTTATCGTAAGTCAACCGTTAAGTTCTCATTGGGAGCGAACGGTAGGTCCTACAGATCTCCGGGTGGTCTCATTAGATTCTAAAAATTCAGTACTATTTTAAATTAATGAAACGTTCTATCTTTATTTCACAAGTGTTTGTGCTTTTTGAAAATTTCAACCCTTAAGTAATTTTCATACTTTATTTCAAAACTTTTTGAAAATATCAACCCTTAATTTTCATTTCTTAGAATTGAATGACGTCAACCAAAAGCTTAGGGACACAACTAGACCCCAAAAGAAGCCCATATACCAAATTTCATCAAAATCGATCCATGGTAAATAAAGAAAGTGCCACGGACGGAAAATTTTTTTTTTCAATTTTGGACTCTACGTACCTTGAAACGCAAAGCAAAAA
Organism: Apolygus lucorum; assembly: GCA_009739505.2. Lineage (NCBI taxonomy): Eukaryota > Metazoa > Arthropoda > Insecta > Hemiptera > Miridae > Apolygus > Apolygus lucorum. The sequence goes on from CM019183.2 coordinate 19,964,080, forward strand.
ATTTTGAGGGGGCGTTAAAAAAAGGTTCTTGGTCGATTCCAAAGGTTTAGGCACCTAATGAAAAAAATCTCAACTAAAGTACGAGAGAACTAAAATACTCAACTAAAACTCGTAGAGATCCCTTGGTTAGTAGACCGCATAGTTTCCAGGTCAATAGGTTAATCATGAAAATTGAAAATAGATTAATGAATATTAGGTAGTAAATACTCCAAAATGGTCTGAAATCGTTCAAATCTGTTGTCTCAGTAGAAATAATGTAAATGATCAAAACATGTACTCCACTAATATTTGGAATGAAGGAATTTTTTTCAAAATTGGGAATGATGAACAACGTCGATGTTTGGAGGAATTCATTGTCATTCGCACAAAGGACGGAGCCACGTTATACAGTACCCGCACGACTCAGCGATCTTGCGTTTTTAGCATAGTTTCAATAATAGTAGAATCTACTACCTTTATCTGATAAAGGTGAAGCATGTCGCGGAATGAGACAATAGCGATTATACAGATAGTGCGGATAAAATAGATTTAAGATATAAGACCTAAGTATATTATATGGATAATATACATGCTGTTATAGATAAAATATGTAAGTACTAAACATTTTTTAAATAGTTTCTTGTTTTTGGGTTTACCTGACATTTTAATTTTTTTTTATCGTGTAGCTGGTTTTGGTAGATGTTCAGTAAACGATTTATTGTGGATATTTAAGTATATTTATATGTACTATTAGGTACAGGTATTCGTGAGTACCCCTATTAAATTTACATAAGCCAGAGAGCTTTCAACATAAATCTATTGGATTCATTGTAAACGATGATCAATCATCATTATACGTGACGGAATTAGAAATTCAATATTTAATTAAAAACAAATTAATTTATTCACTAGAGTAAATTAAATGGTACGGATGTGTCAAACAGGTTGAGCCTTTATCTTGTGGGCTCCAAGTCCCGCCTGAATATGCCATCGGAAAAGGGAAGTAAGGGCCGAAGAGAAGATTATAATAAAACGAATGCCGCAAATAGGATTACCCGATGGAAAACAAATTAGCGGTTAATTAATTTCCTACGTTCTCCCCTTCCGAGATGCGAAAACGCCGACAGCGTGGTGGTGCGGGGAGATGGCGAAGTAAAGCAGTTCAAGAGTGGAGGGGTCGGACTATAAATCCAGGCTTATTTTAATCGAAGCGGCAAGTGGTTATCACTCGCCACGAGCGAAGCCTTCAGTGGCAGGCCTGAACTTAGGACGGTTACCAAGTGTGACGTGAGCCAACCTAGGAATAGTTTGCATCGAATTTGCGCATGAATCCTCCAACTTCACATGTTTACATGAAAATGTAAAGATAACTACCTATAACCTATTAGTATAAACGCCAACAACGGAGCCTATCAGTGAGAAAACAAATCTTACCAAGTGGGGAAGCAGGTGGTGAGCTATGCCGAAAAATAATACCTTCATCATAAAGTAACAATTTTCAGGTTTTGCTCCTATAGAGAAGCTTTGTGTTCGTGCAGCAGGTGGGGGGGGGGGGAAGCGTGGGTCCTCCGTAATCAAAATTTCCACAAGCATTTCAGAGCTTTTTGAACAACTTTATGAAGTGATTTTCAATCTAGCTGAGGAATCCTTATCCCGGGGAAAACAACTGTAAATCATAGTCCGATTTTTATGACATTTTCGGGGTTTTATGACATATTAGCCCTAATGAATTTCGTAAAGATTAGAAAACAATACGCCCAAACGTGATTTTACTTAAATATCTAACTTTCTCCAATTCTAATGGCTCAATTTTTTAGGAAAGTTAGCGAAAGAACTAGAGGAATGAGGATTCATTCTCTAGATCAGCGGTTCCCAACTGGTGGTCCGCGGACCCCCGGGGGTCCGCGAGGTATGGCTGAGGGGTCCTTAGGATATACAAATTAAATATCTATTTGCAGCTTCTGAACGTTGACTTCTGCGTCTGGCTTCATATGACAACTAACGCTAGCACACTCTAGTTTGGCTTTATGTATTTCAGAGATGTCAGTTATTGCTATATTGTTAGTTATTTATTATTGCTAGTGCTCACAGAGTACTGGAGACAAGTTAGAGCTAGTGGAGTTTCCTAGTGCTAGTGCGGTCCCTGACCGAGTTGTTTACATGTGTGATTTTGTGCAACATTTTAGTGATTGAAAAGCTTTTTTTTTCACGGAAAGTTAATTACGCGTACGTTATGGACCGTTGGTTAAAATTTGGATCGTTAAAACGGCCTAGGCATACAGACGAAGAACGAGAAAATGCTTTCGATGTTAAAGTTAATAAGTCAGTGACTCTCGAACCGAACTTGCTAGTATCTCTTGAACCTTGAAAAATCTCTGTATTTTCACGAATAAATCCTAAGTTTTATAGCATCAGTTTGATTTATTTTTTCACATATTTTGGTTCTTTTTAGGTAACTTTAGATAGTGGGGGTCCTCGTCATTGATGAAGGGGTCCTTGGAAAAATTTAGTTGGGAACCGCTGCTCTAGATTAATCCCCATTGATTTCACCATGACCTGAAACAGTTGAACACGAATACGAACGATTACACGTTGCGGTTTGTTGACCTAAAAATCCCGTGACATGATAGTGAAACTCCAATTTTGTATTGGAGAATTTATCAGTACCACAATAATATACTCATGTACTTATAAATTACGCTCAACAACAAGCATTTTAACTACAATATTATTTTATACGTCCATATTATTTTACTGCCCTCCCAACTTGGTTGACGTTTTTGATTTAATATTTTCAATAATGAAGCAAGAAAAAAAGTTGAATCCCCCTCGAAATATTATTATTTACGTTTCAAACCGTACGCCATACGCAGCGGCCCTTTGCAAAGTTCCCGAAGACTGATTTTGATGACATTTGGTGTATATCGACACCATTGTGTCCCGAAGGTTTTGGTTAGTGTAGTCTAAGGTGTAATAAGGGAGGAAACAGTAAAAACGCCAGAGCTCGGGACTTCCGATAAACAGCTGTTGTTTTGCTTCCGAGTCTACCAAGGTAGCGGAAGCTTTGTTTTCACTTTTCAAGGACGAAAAAAAAAAGTTCTCCAAAATCAAAATTTTCACTCGCGTTTTGCGTTTTAGACCTTTCTGAACAATTTTGGTTCCGTGTCTGTCTGTCTGTGTGTCTGTCTGTCTGTCTGTCTGTCTGTGTGTCTGTGTGTCTGTCATGAATTCCTTGTAACGCGCATAACTATACGAAGTTATTGTCCGATTTCGATGAAATTTTCAGGGATTATGCAAGTTGGTGTGTAGACGGTCCCCTATGAAAATCATCATCCTCGGACTGATAGAAGCGACTGCGCATGCGCAAACGTGAATTCCTTGTAACGGCCATAACTTCTACATTTTCCATCTGATTTCGATGAAATTTTCAGGGATTGTGCGGATTGGTGTGTAGACGGTCCTCTATGAAAACTATCATCCTCGGACTGATAGAAGCGACTGCGCATGCGCAAACGTGAATTCCCTTGTAACGGCCGTAACTTCCACATTTTACATCCGATTTCAATGAAATTTTCAGGGATGTTACAGATTAGAGTTTAGATGGTCCCCTACGAAAATCATCACCCCCGGATTGATAGTAGCTGATGCGCATGCGCGAACGTGAATTGCTTCTAACAGCCATAAATTCCACAATTTCTACCCGATTTCGATGACATTTTCAGGGATTACGCGGATTAGATCGTAGATGGTCCCCAATGAAAATCAAGGCCTTAAAATTTACAGTAGCCTCTGCGCATGCGCAAACGTAAAATCCTTGTAACAGCCGTAACAGTCGTGTGTGACGTGAGGATCTCAAACCCCACTCAACCAACCCCTTAATAGATCAGTGAGCAATGCTCTGGATTCCCACCCTGGAGTCCCAGGTTCGAATCCCAGTCAAGCTAAGAAATTTTTTGATCCAATCACTACCGCACTTACATTTTTCGTCCGAATTTGATGAAATTTTCTAGGATTGTCCAGATTAGCGTGTAGATGGTCCCCTATGGGGGTAGTGAAAGGTACTTAGAGATTGGTGTTTTCAGATTAACTACTATGCATCGGATCATCTATATAATCGGGTTATGGATACGAGGAAGCTATGTGCCACACCCACTTGTTTTTCATTATTTTAAAATAATGACGATTTTGAGGAACTTAATGACACCACCCTGAGCTTTGTAGGCCCAACCGTGGGCTAATGAGAATAATTAATTAGGTACCTATTTATTATTCTCAATTTATTATCCCTCTCCAACATCCCCTGGTCCCTAGAGGAGTAGGAAGAAGCCACGTCATTCGCATGCGAATGGTCATTACAGAACAATAATAAACCGTTGTGTAATAATTTGCAGAGTGTTCGACTGGTTATCAAAATATTGGAAATAAGTAATTCTAAAATATTTAGCTTAATTCTGAATATCCTAGGAGATATTCACCCATCCTAGGAGATATTCCCCATCCCTCCAGCCCTTTCTATTCTACTCTGACCAAACAAGATCAAATTTCCAAAATTACGGAACAAAACGTGCTTTTTAAAATGATTTTTTAGTATGGGTTACAATAGAGGAGACATAGAAAGGTCCTACATAATAGGTTAATTAAATGTATCAGAATAAGGACTATTCATACTATTTATATGTATCAGAATTCCCGACTTAGCGTACTAAGTCGGGAATTCTAATAAGAATTCCACCTCGTCAAAACGGCTGAAATTATGTATTATCATAGGTACCTACAAGCAGCGTGCTTTTCCAAATCTGTAATGTAAAAAAGGTAATATTTTAGAGAATTTATAGGGTTAAAATTTGGTTCGGTTTGTTGATGGTCAAAGTAAATTCAGAAATTTTGGTTTATTATTTTCAATAATGACCGATTGACCATTGACCGATTTTGATGAAATTTGGTATGTGTGCTCCATTTGGGGTCTAGTTGTGCCCCAAAGATTTTGGTTGATGTAAGTCACTTCTAAGGGTTGGAAAATAAGGTTGGAAGTTTTGAAAACGCCCTAACTCAAAAAATTTAGATATAAAGGTATTGTTTTTCCATCAATTTAAGACACAAACCATTGTGTAATAATTTGCAGCGTATTTCAAGTTGTAACCGAATATAAACGTGAATTGGGGTGAAGCAAACGGCTGTAAGATAGTTCCCAAGCCATGACGTCATTGGTCAAAACCCAGACAGATCTCAGGCTTTCAAATAGGGCGGCGTTGCCTCAACCCTGTGCCTGGGAGCAAAATGTCGGATTACGTAGGATACAAACTGGGGTACAAAAGACTGAGATTCCCCCGAACCACCTCATCTGTCTCATCCAGCCTCTCGACCAGGCAAAAAATAACAAGTAGCCCCCTCCTCTGTCATTTCCGCCCCTTCCAATCGGATTTGTTTTCAAAGATTTATTATGCATGGACGACCGTTAATTCATCTCTACCCGCTTTTTTCCCCGTAAACCTGAAGCAATTTTTTTTTTTTTCGCTCCTCGTTTTTCAACTCTAGTTGTGGATACCCACACTTCTTTTTATATACGTGAGTAGGTAGGTACTTATGAAATTTATTAACGAAAAGAAACAAGAACAATATTACTTGAGTTACTCAAGTTGAGTAGTCTTAGGCCCGTATGCAAGAACCTTCCTTTAGTAAAAGGACCGTTCCTTCCTTTTAACTTCCTTAGGAAGCTAGAAGGAAGCTAAAAGGAAGTCCCTTTTAAAAACGGTATGCAGAGATCACCCTTATCCGGAAAGGGAACCTTTCCGATTAAAGGATCGTTTAAGGCTAAAGGGGACAGCCCTCTAGTTTGATTCTCTTTTAGGAGATGGCGCTAGCGTCGCACTCAAAAGTTTTCCCAAAGTTTTTCATCCTCCACGAAAGATTTTTTCCAATTATAATACGGGAATGTGTCCAGAATAAGTAGATCTCTCTTTCCACCATTGAGTTTTTACCATACTATTATTATTTAAATCATGAAATCGCAGAATTCGGGCTATTAAAGGTGTTGAGTAAAAAATGAGATAGCTTGCATATTCATTGTCATTAATAATTGATGAATGATTGGTTAGAAATCCGATTCTTGGACAATTGGAGACGGAAAGGGTAAATGAAAAATAACGCACGCTCATTGGTTGCTAGCAAATGGAGTATGAGGTTGGTTGCCTAGCGACCCTTGTTACCCTCCCCTTCAATCCGACCCTCCTTGACCCCCACGAAATAGGTCAGTAACATTGCTTGCGATTTCACTTCCACATCTACCTACCAAGTTATACTGAATAAGCAATTTTATTGAGTGATATTCATCATATACTATGAAAATGAATTGATTGATAAATGAATTTTCATTACATAGTTACTCAAGTGGGATATTTATGTTATTCAATCATAATTAAAAAACCTTTTTTTAATAATAATATTGAATAAAAAGACTATAAATAATCAACGTTTCTTTTTTTAATATGTTCATACTTGATATTTTTTAATACCTTTGTATATATCTATTCATTTTTCTAACGTTGCACAGAAGAATGAATGGTATCATGAAATATCAATGATGGTATCAAAAAATTCTAAAAATTCTATAGAATCTTAAATTGAAGGAAAAACAATACCTTTATAACAAAATTTTTTGAGTTAGGGCGTTTTCAAAATTTCAAAATTGATTTTGGAACCCTTACAAGTGACCTACATCAACCAAAATCTTCGGGGCACAACTAGACCCCAAATGGAGCCTACATACCAAATTTCATCAAAATCGGTCAATGCTAAGTTGCAAAAGTGCCGCGTACGGCGGACGGACGGCCAAATGTTTATTCGATTCTACGTACCTTGAAACGTAAACCATCAAATTTTGAGGGGGTGTTAAAATTTTTTTTTCTTGGTCGATTCCAAAGGTTCATTATTGAAAATAATAAACCAAAAGGGGGGTTTCGTTTTAAAAAAATGAAGTTAGTGTCAATTACTCGCAAATATTATGCGCGAAAGTACTTTTTTCTGAGTTGTGTGTGGTTGGGACTTACGATGGTTCCCTATGAATGTCATCATCGTCTGACCTCAAATTTGGAGGGTTGTGACAGATAGTTGGAAATTAAAGTTTCTATTACCTACTGAGCATATAGGATTATCTCTATGCTGTCGTGTTTTAGGTACCTACGAAGATGGTATGTGGCACAACCTCATGCAAACATTTTGCTTCCGAGTCTGCCAAGGTAGCGGAAGCATTACTTTTACTTTTCAAGATTGAACAAAAAAAGTTCTACAAAATCAAAATTTCCACTCGCGTCCACGTTTTAGATACGACCTTCCTGAACAATTTTGGTTACGTGTCTGTCTAACATGAAATCCTTGCCATAGCCGTAACTTCTACATTTCTCATCCGATTTTGATGAAATTTTCAGGGATTATGGGGATTGGCGAGTAGATGGTCCCCCATGAGGGTAGTGGAAGGTACTAAGAGATTGATTTTTTGAGATCAACAACTATGCATCGGATCATCTATACAATTGGGTTATGGGTATTAGGAAGCTATGTGCCACACCTACTTGGCGGACGTTTTTATTATTAATTAGTGAATAATAGGGGTGATATTCTCAAAATCGGGTTTTTGATGATTTCTCAATTATAAGAGTATCAATACTTTCGAAATATGGATACGAGGAAGCTGTGTGCCACACCTACTTGGCATACGATTTTATTATTAATTAGTGAATAATAGGGGTGATATTCTCAAAATCGGGTTTTTGATGATTTCTCAATTATAAGAGTATCAATACTTTCGATATATGGATACGAGGAAGCTATGTGCCACACCTACTTGGCATACGATTTTATTATTAATTAGTGAATAATAGGGGTGATATTCTCAAAATCGGGTTTTTGATGATTTCTCAATTATAAGAGATCAATACTTTCGAGTTATGGATCCGAGGAAGCTATGTGCCACACCTACTTGGCATACGATTTTATTATTAATTAGTGAATAATAGGGGTGATATTCTCAAAATCGGGTTTTTGATGATTTCTCATTAATAAGAGTATCAATACTTTTGAGTTGTGGATACGAGGAAGCTATGTGCCACACCTACTTGGCATACGATTTTATTATTAATTAGTGAATAATAGGGGTGATATTCTCAAAATCGGGTTTTTGATGATTTCTCAATTATAAGAGTATCAATACTTTTGAGTTGTGGATACGAGGAAGCTATGTGCCACACCTACTTGGCATACGATTTTATTATTAATTAGTGAATAATAGGGGTGATATTCTCAAAATCGGGTTTTTGATGATTTCTCAATTATAAGAGTATCAATACTTTCGAAATATGGATACGAGGAAGCTATGTGCCACACCTACTTGGCATACGATTTTATTATTAATTAGTGAATAATAGGGGTGATATTCTCAAAATCGGGTTTTTGATGATTTCTCAATTATAAGAGTATCAATACTTTCGAAATATGGATACGAGGAAGCTATGTGCCACACCTACTTGGCATACGATTTTATTATTAATTAGTGAATAATAGGGGTGATATTCTCAAAATCGGGTTTTTGATGATTTCTCAATTATAAGAGTATCAATACTTTCGAAATATGGATACGAGGAAGCTATGTGCCACACCTACTTGGCATACGATTTTATTATTAATTAGTGAATAATAGGGGTGATATTCTCAAAATCGGGTTTTTGATGATTTCTCAATTATAAGAGTATCAATACTTTCGAAATATGGATACGAGGAAGCTATGTGCCACACCTACTTGGCATACGATTTTATTATTAATTAGTGAATAATAGGGGTGATATTCTCAAAATCGGGTTTTTGATGATTTCTCAATTATAAGAGTATCAATACTTTCGAAATATGGATACGAGGAAGCTATGTGCCACACCTACTTGGCATACGATTTTATTATTAATTAGTGAATAATAGGGGTGATATTCTCAAAATCGGGTTTTTGATGATTTCTCAATCATAAGAGTATCAATACTTTCGAAATATGGATACGAGGAAGCTATGTGCCACACCCACCTGGCAAGCGTTTTATAAAACTTCTGAGTACGGGAACTGTGTTGGGCGGGTGGCGGATGAGCTGAAGGGCGGGTTTGTTGTCTTCTGAATGGCGAGGGGGGTTGCCTGACTGAAGTTCACCCCTTTTGATTTTCGTTTTCTCTTTCGGTCGCTAATTCTCAATATTTTTGATTTCTGATGGATTCCATATGTTGGGGACATCTGCTAGAATATGCCTGGTATCTCGGTTTTGGGAAAATTTATTCTAGTGCCCGCATATTTGGTCAATGAGTGAATCACCAAAAGATTAATTACGGTGTTTCGTCAAAAAATATAGATTTTATGAGAAATTTGACATGGCACAAAGATGGAATACGAAGAAAGGAAACCAAATAATTTTACAGAATGAAAATCGGTCCACTGATAGCTGAGAACTTTTGGGAAAATGATTGAGCTCCTGACTCTCTCTTTTCCCGATATAGCTGTCTCTCTCGCACACTTGTCATCCCCTTTAGCCACTAGAAGAACAGTTAGCTACTAGAGCTTCTTGCAGACTACCTTTCTCCTTATCAGTTGTTTCGAAATACGTTGGTCGCATTATTGTCTTCTCATTTCGCTGTTCGTGCTTGCGCTGTTTCTCTGTTTCTGCTTCTTGTTTTCATCGTAAAATTAAAAAATGAGTGCGAAAAGGAAACGGTTTGACAGGGGGGAAACCGAGTAGGTACTTGATGACAATGGTGTTGGAAAAGAAAAACATTGTGGAGAACAAGCAATCGGATGCAGTCTCCAATTGTGAGAAAAAAACTGCATGGGGAGAGATCGCAATGAAATTCAACAGTGAACCAGCTCATACCAAGGTAAGCCATAAAATGATTATTACAAGTGGGTTCTAAATTTTGGAAACACGACATGTGTTCGTTTTTTTTTTCGTTCTATCAGAGTGATACGAGAGCTTTTCAAAAATAACATAAGTTGGATACTTGGGACTCGTGTTCTGTGCGCCCATGGTATAGGTAGAATGAATGAATACTACTCGTATTTTATAACGTAGGATACCGCTCATCACGAGAGAAATGCGTTCCTCATTGTGAAAAATTCCTTTTGTTTCAGAGAACCGTAGCCCAACTCATGAAGTGCTGGGGTAATGTGAAAACAAAAAAAAAAGAAGATCGCTATTTTGAAAAAGATGGGCTGGAATGAAAATTAGCAAATTAAGTATATATTTTATACTTAAGATTAACTATGTGTTATAAGTTTTAATTAATAAAATAAGGTTTTAACTGGTGAAATGAATTTATTATTTATCAAACCTGAAGTCAATACAAAAATACAATCATAAAAATTCATACAAATATTATACAAAAATTAACTCAGTTATATAAAGTGCCTTTGGAAGAAGGAAGCTCTGATTGCTGCACCTCTTCGATTAAAAGGCGCATGTGCTGGTACGGTGATTTCACCTCGAAGGTCAGTTCATTCAATATCAGGAATTTTGTCTTCTCTACTTATGTTGTGAAGTACATACAGCACATGCTGCAATCATTATGAGCGAATTTCCCAACTTGTTCCTTGAAGCTAAAAGGAAGGTAGGTAGGTACCTTGCGATCAGCCTTTTTAGGAAGGATTTCACCGGTACCTACTTTTTAGGGTAATTAATTCGAAAATTTAATTCGAAAGGTATCTCTTTGAACTACCTATCTATCTTAATGAAATACCTAGGTACCTCGTATTTCCCAACACCAACATATCTACCGATCTTTTAATTACAGTGAAAGGCATTTTCCTGAAGAATAGTGGAATACTACTGATTGTAGACGAGTTGTGACCATTTTCAAAATTTAAATAGGTTTTATAATAGAATTCCTCATAACAATAATAATTCGAATTTTTCCGAATTCACTTAACAATATTCACAAAAATCGAATTCACAAACCAATATTCACAAAACCAGATCCTTGAAGCTAAAAGGGAGCTATAAGGTACCTCGCGACCAGCCTTACAACTTTAGGAACATTCCTTTTAATTAAAAGGCTTCCTTATAATTCGTGATCGATTTGCCGTACGGCAGATTACGAAGGCTTAAAGGAAGATCTCTGCATTAGAAATTCGCGAAAGGAACGTAGAAGGCCCCCTTTAAGGATGCCTTTTAGGTAAAAGGAAGGCTCCTTAAAGGGAGCTGTTATCAGTAGTAAAGGGAGCTCTCTGCATACCAACTTGAATAAAAGGATTCCTTATAGCTCCTTTAAGGAGGCCTTTTATTAAAGGAGCGTTCTTGCATACGGGCCTTAGAATTGAATCAAGAAGGTAGGTAATAGAGAAGAATAGTCTATGAATTTGTTAGGAAGCAGGCCAGTAGCCTATTTGGTTTCGGGTAGGACCACATTCATGGTCAGATGGTAATAAAAATCGTAATAACTGCCTTGATTGTACTTAGGTACCAACATTTATTATCAATCATTCCATTATTTTTGGATGTTGATAACAAAATATAAAGTAGAAAAGATCTCTGCACACAAGGAGCATTGTTAGTTTAAATGTGCAATTGAAAGATTAAATCTAAAAGAATTCAACAAAATCCTCCGTAAGTTCATGAGTTTTGTGGGGAAAAAAATAAAAACTGGCAAAACCCCGTTTTTTTCCTTTACTGTGATGAAACCTGTCATTTTTGTTACTCTCAAACGCGTCCTGTATTGATCGAAAAGATCTCAGAAACAAAAGGAGTGTTCCATTCAAACGGTAAAGCATTAAGGTTCGTACATTCAACACAAAATTCATTCAATTGGAATCCATGATAAATTGTCTCTTGATATAGTACTTAAACATTGTAAATCAATCATGAAAAGGTAAATAGGTACCAGGCACTTTTCAATTGCCAGGTAAGGTAGCCAGAACGGGAAAGATGAAAATTGTGTGGGATCTAGAGGATAATCTAAGAAGTAGTTTTCAACAGAAAGGTGCCTTCCCAAGTGATTGAAAGTGGTCAATTTAGGTAACGGATGAGGAAACTGGTGGACCAGGGACAATGTGATTAGGTGCTTCCCTTCTGTTAAGTAGATCTCCAATGCTGGCCACGTCTGAGCGAAGTTTGTGGAGGAGAAAATCCGGGGTCTCCAAAGCCTCTTCAGGAATTAGTCAAGAGACTGCAACTACTGGGAAAGCAGCTTCGGTCTATGTGAGCGGAATAGTCTAACCCGTAACTGAGACACGAACCAAATGCTCAGTGGTTCATTCACACTTTGTGCTTATTTATTGATTGCTAGAACGAAATCTTGTTTCACGCGTTAAAACATGAGGTAATGTGAAAAAAGAATGAAAATATGTTCAGGGTCGACTCGGTGAAGACAGGTAGTACCAAAAATACGGCGTCTCTCAAGATTCTGGTTATTCTGAGTTCCGTTGTACTGAAATTTAGGAGGGAAGATGTATGTAACTAACAAAATACTGTAGATGTCTTCCTTAAGTAACTGATGAAAAATGTGAAAAGTAATAATGACGTCCGAAATTGATTTCGCTTCCTCACTATAATATAGATCAAGAGATCAGGAAGATATTATCTTCCTGATCTCTTGATAGTAACACCAAGAGAAACATGCATTATTGATATCTCAGGTGGTATCTTGACAGAAATCACTCGCAGACATCAATGCTGTCAAAATTCAAAAATATGAAGTTGACGCATTATTAAAGGGCAATCATTACTTGAGCCCCAATCCCTCATTAGTCAATAGTGCGAAGCTGTTTCGCGAGCAAGGGACGTGAAAGAGGGGAGCCGTGTTGAATCTTTTGGGCCCCACCTTACCTTCGTGATGATACTCCTTTGCGCCCACAGCTCATCGTAGGTACATCCCCAGTCTAGTTAGTCTCTCAATATTTACCGACATGTTTTTAGTGGCAGGCATGGGTTGGAATTTCCTCCTAGATAAATTATTTCAGACCTGGAAATCGGGATTCAAAACGCATGCAAATCTGTATTTCCTCAAGTGCAATGGGGTATTTAGGTGGGTCGGAAATTCAGATTTTTGACCTCAAATTTGGATTTATTACCATTGAAAACCGCTATACTCCAACTTTTTGCCCATTTATACTACAACATGTGGTAGAAAAATTAAATAAAGAAATCACGTTTGAAAAAAAGGCGGGCCTCCAAGAACGCACACACATTACGCCGTGGGTGTTTGTCCGTAGTATTTTGTAGTATCCAAGGCCACGAGGCGTTCGAGACAGCACGGGATTAGTGGAATGTCTCGATCCTAGGTCAGCAAGTTAATAGAGAGTTTTCGCCACGTCAGACGTGACGACTTGAGATCGTGACGACTCGAGACAGATGGGGCCAGCAGACGCAGATGCTAACTTTTTTTGGTGGATTTCGAGTCGTCACAAAATTAGGTGCGGACTCTGGAAGTGACGCTTAACAGCTACCGACCTGTGAAGTCACTTGAAAATGGCCGATAGCGAACAGCTGATTCAGACTCCGGGGGGTCTCGAAATGACTTTTTCAGATCGAAAATAAAAATGTTCGCCGTATTGAAAAGGCAATAATTTTTTTACTACTTGGATACCTATTTACATCCCTTTCTGACCCTACATTGCGATATAAAAACCTACCTACTGATGATTTTGATCCTTTTCACCTTTAGAAAGTAGTGAACTACACTAGCTTTTCCAGAGCTCTTACTGCATTTTTTGGGTCTATAATACCTACTAACTACCGATTTTGCAGTAGCTACCTTTCTACTGGTTCCTTGTTTGTCTTACAACACGTCCGTAACATATCTATAGATAATTTAGAGTAAGTAGGTACTTCGTTTCTACCTACGTACTATTACAAAAACGGAAGTACATATCTATCATACTAGGATAGATCTACGAACTTATAGACGTAACACCTAAATGCAGACATCCATAATTAACCAAATACCTACTATTGTGTGAAAAGAAGGTATATTTTCAAAGGTAATGAACTTTATGAATGAAAGGTAATGAACTTTCCAATTTGACATGCAACTTACAAGTTCGATGATCACAGCAAACGGAACTATCAGTTGAAATCTTAAATGGTACCTACTTACGTGAACTGACTCCCGTTGCCTGTAGATCTGTAGTTAGGTATGTTGGTAGATGAATAAATAATATACAACATTAAATGAAAAACAAGGGTGCATTTATTCAGAAATTTCATTGACATTTAAACAATGTAAAATTCGCACAGAGTCAACAACAGTATACGTTGGATTCACTTGATCTTGATGTGAAGATAACAGAATTCTGGTGACGAATAGTTTGTTTCGAGAGATGAAAAACTTGATAATTCCCGGGAAAAAGAAAACTGTTCGAGAAATGAAAGCTAAAATCGAGAACCAAAACACGGGAGTCGACCGTCGAACACAACACAAAATCTGGCTACATCCGATCTAAATTGAAATTGGTTATAAAAGTGTGAGGTTATCAAGGGTAGAGTCGTCAAGAAAGCCTTCGTTCTCGACGCCGTCAAAAGCCGGCATTTGCCGGTGTCCAAGACGACCGAGCTCGCCGTCCAAGTCGTCACGCATGCGCAGTCACCATTTTCAGACGGTAGCATGGATATTACACGCGGACGGTCGTCACAAAAGACGTGGCGAAAACTCTCTAATACGTCACAAGTTACTACGTCACATCATTCAAATCTTCAACTTTCATTAGCTTCCCTAAATTCTTCTAAACATTTTCTCGACGAACAGACCGGATTACCGTTATTCCTGACCCATGCTCTTTTGGTTAAAAAAAATTGACTGAAATACCCCATTGGTCGTCTGTAGTTTTCACGTGTGTAATGGCAGAGGGAAGAGGGCGAGTGGGTGTTTCATGGTAGAGGGCGATTCATCGTTTTGGACTGTCAACTCATTACAAGGATCAGAGTTCGTAGTTGGGTATTATTTATTTTGCCAATTTGTAACAATTATTAATTATTAGAAAAAATTAATCCTGTCATGATGTGTCTTGTGTTTTCTTACTTGGGTGCGCAAGACTAATTCTTGAAATCAGGCGAGGGTCGCAAAAGAGTACTTTCCCTGACCCACCCAGCTCATTATCTCCATGGTCCACTGCCACTAAGAAGGATTAAGTTTGGATTCAGTAGCCTTGCCAACATACAGCGAAGTCAATTGAAGTTGATTGGGGCAACGATTACCTGGCATGAGGTACGGCATGGCAGGTCAGCCATGGGACAGGAACGAGTAGGTTATCCTTGGAATTGGAGCTGAACTCAATATCCATGGGGAGAAGAAGCTTCGGCTGACGGCATAGCCAGAAGAGGCACATTCCTCCCAACAACTTGGGGACAAGCTAATTTAATCTTGTTCTTCCCCAACAATGTCTCGGGTCTGCTCTCAAACCCTGAAGCCAAGCAGCCAGACAGATATGGCTGCAGAGTGCTGATGAAATCGCTTTGAGATCTATTCATGTGCAATACCATCAATTACAGCGGTAAAATATTTTTGGTAATACAAATTGTTAATACAGATCGCCAAAAAAATATACGGCCTCCAAAATCTAAATTTTCACTCTTTGAGTTTCATTACCTCTGATATCATGTTGCAATACAATGAGAAGCATGATGTGGCATGTGTGCAATGTGTGAATTATAATTTTCTTTGAACTACGATTTCTCAGACCCTAGCAGTCCAAATTCAGACACCTCGACAGTCCACAGACGTCATTCCATCTAAATCAGTAAGAGCCACCGTTCTGAAAGAAGCAGAAAAACGTCGATTTTCTTGTCCCGAGCAAAACTATACGGAACAATATAGTCAGATTTTGATGACATTTTCAGATATTACGTGTAAGTATCGATCCCATGCAATTTTGCAAGAAAAATAATAAACGGAGTATCATCTTTAACTTATATAGTAAAATCACATTCATTGAATATAAGTCTTAATTACGTTCAGCCGTCTACCAACTTCCTTCGTAGTAGTATGAAAGGACCAAAACAAGTCGAGACGGAATTGAAAATAATAAAATTTAATTACACAGTGTTATAAAAATATAAAACATAGAACTTCAGGTATTAATTTCAACACCGGCAACACTTTTCCTAACAAGCCTAACATACAGTGAATCACGTCATAACTTAATTTAATATACAACTATCTAAAAGGCAAGAGAAACGTCGTTGATAAATAACTATTCGCCTCATTATAGCAATGGCAAAATATGATTTTTTCAAGTCCATTGAACTTACAACCATCATCATCCATTCATCAAACAATCATCTATGGAAGCAGCTCTAGAGTTCTCTACTCAAATTTCACTACGAGTATGTTGCAAGTGATGTTTAAGTCCGTTTGGAATTTTTGTAAATCATGAAGCAATTATCATACCTAAGAAACAACATGTAAGTTTGGATGAGAAATGCACGGATAATTGATTGATTAAGAGCTCAATAATTTTGATTCTGACTATAAATTGCAACTCAAAATAATTGTTATGTAGGTACTCTATTTCACTATAATTTATTTGTGACCTCATTCTGTTACAAGATAATTTTCTTGAATTGGATCTAATCATGACAAAAAAAATTGTTTTTTTCTTTTCTGATCTTAACATATTTATAATTGACATTTCATTAGTCGTACCGAATTTCAGCACTAAATTTCGACTAGTTTTGCCAAAACGGACTTTATTAAGACGAAGGGGAAATAAAGTATGTCTGGTCCAGGTCTATTAACTCTTTACGGGATAATAGCGTTAACTCCTAACGTTAACGGTTCAGAGTTCTCTAGCTACCTCACCAAAAAAGAACACCTCTTTATAACGTGTAAACCACACTGGAAGCATTAGTTCATGTATCCTCCGCTAGGGATAGTTAAGCGTGTTTTCCTTCATAAGATGAGGATAAGCTCAGGTGCCTATTTTGGTAAAGCTTGAGACATTGCGAAGCAGCTGATTCAAGGTGAAAACGCTTTACTATCCCTAGCGGAGGATAGATGAACTAATGCTCCCAGTGTGGTTTAGACGTTTGTATCTCTATAGCAAGAAACTTTTGAAGACTTTTTTATATTTTTTAATGAGTTTACATAGTTAAAATTACCAGGGAAAATCCAATTATCTGTAAAAGGTTTTGGACAATCATCTGGCCAAGATACAAATTTAGTGAATGGTTTGTAATTCACATGTTAGCTGAAGCTAACAGTATGAGTTGCCAGTAACTAGGACTTTCAGAATGCTAGCATCACGATGTCGCCAGTCATCTCTTTCATCTATTATCAACCAACAAAACAACATCTTATCGATTCAATTATCTATCATGAAAATTGCTAAGGATATATCGATGCATGTGTCATCAATTCATGTCCACACATCCGGCAAGTACGTAGGCAGGTTACATTGCCTATTCAAAAATCCTGATCCCGGACTCCTTCTACGAAAACATGGCTTTCCTATGCAACTTTAATCGAGCAAACACTTTTGTAAAGATGGCGTGGTTGCGATATATCAATACTTATCAAGTTCTATCCAGATGTGACTTGGCTTATGAGCGCACATATTACTTACAACGTCCAGTGAAATTCAGTATTAAGATAACCCTAACTCAACTATAAACTTATTTTCAGGCCTGAGCCAATGGCCATCGTCAATCATCAATCAGTTTCCTTAGTTAAGAAAAGACTTCTGTGCATTTTTTGCGAGTTCTTCGTCTTTGGAATTGTGGCAAAGTGAACTTATGCATTTATCCACAATCCATTTTGGTCTGTTCCGAAAAGTGGATGACAGACTATTTGATCTCTGATACGAAAATAGACTAGTCCGAAGTACAGATGATAGACTACTAACCTAGACTAGTTCCGTCGTTTGAGATCTACACCTCAGGCAGAGATATGCATGCAAATATGCGTACCCTTATTAATACTTTTGAGATGCTTCAGTAATCAAGACCCAAAAACTCGGTTGGTTTTCGACAGATTGAGTGTTGCAAAATGCAAAGTTACGTCAATATGTAAAATTACGTATTCACATGGTGAAAGTTAGCATCCACTCGCTTGCCCTAGCAGCTAGAAATGGATTGTTGGTTCTGAATTTCACTGTAATTCCAACCAGCTTCAACCGGTTAGAATGGAGAAATCATGGCTGAGTTATGAAGTCACTCACCTCCGGTTATTTCTTTCCAATTTTTGGCAAAACTAGACAAAATTTAGGCTGAACGCCGTAATTGTCTCTTGAAGTTGAATTACAAGTAAATGTGTGGTTGAAAAAACCCTTTTTTTTTCAAAAGCACTCCCCATTTACAAAGGTATCAACAAAGTAGCCTTAAAATTATATCATGCCAAATTGACAATCTTTTATTATTATTCTGCACTTAACTTAGCAAGATCTATTACCTAATTATTTAAAAAATACCTAATCATATACTACTCAAAACATAACAAATTGTACCTAATTTAATGGACGGCATTTCGAAATGTTTCACGTTGTCTTATCAACTATCAATATTTATTATAACATTCAAATACTCATTTCTACCTATTGTATTTTTTCCAAAACGCTTAAGTGAAAAAAAGAGTGTTCAAAATATACACCAGACGATCCAGAAAGGGTAATAACGAATAGTGGTAAATTAAATTCAGGTACTTGTCTGAAAAATTGGCCGCTGGAAGCATGGCATCAGGAACAATACATTACAATAATAACCCACGTGACGTATGCTTCCTCGCAACAGGCGTTTCAAAATTCAGTAGCTATGGCGTTTACGAACATTATAGCACAATATTACATTTTTACACAAATTGTTACTTACAAAATTATAGCTTACTTATCACTTAGGTATTTTGATTTATTCTACGCCTTACCTAGTCAATAAGATTTTTTGATTTATCCTTAAACAGTTCTCTCATTAATACTGCAACGATATCATTCATTTCACAATCATTAGAGAATATAGTTTTAGGGTAGCTAACGTAACCCAAACTACTTCTTGGAGTTAAAGATTAATTATAAAGCACATTTGTATAATAGGAATGCAAGGATGTGGAACTTGATGGTGAAATATGGCAAGAGGGGTTAATAGAAGAAATTAGTATCTACCTAGGAAAGAAATAATTTAAAAAAATAAGACCAATCCCATAGCACCAAAACAAAATACCAGTCGATAATTTTTCCTATCTTTTAAAGAATATACCAACTTAATAATGTCATTTGCGTCTCCTACAAAAAAAAAAAAACACTGTTTGATAACTAAAAATTCGAAAAAGTTAGTAGCTAGTCAATACGACAAATTCAACAAGTCACCGGCAGTCAAAAGTACGCAAACATTTGACGAAGAACAATCAACGAACTTTTGTTCTCAATTACATTACTCACATCTTGACGTAGGGTATCCCAAGAAATTCGCCGGTTTCTGTAGTTTCACCTATTACTCTGACAAAATTTTGAAACTTAATTAAAAACATAACGTTTTCCGAGGAAAGGTTAGCATTGGCGCATGCTCGCCCTAGCCGCTTGTTTCCATTTCCATGAAACGGGATAGGAGAAGAACCAAAATACTCTATCAAGAAATAACGGAATACACAAATAACGAATAAAGTCAAAGGTGAGTAACAATAATTGTTTTAAAAAATCCCTCATTTAAAATGTGAAGTGGTATAGGCGTTCAAATTTTATTGAGCTCCTGGACCATTTGAACTTCATTTTATCAGTACTCCGAAGCATGCAGAGTTAACACGTTGAACGCGGGAAAAAAAAACGCGTTGGCCCCCTGTGGCGGAGAAATTTTTTTCTCGCCAAAACGCTATAGCAGCAACATATATTAAAAAGTATATTTTTCCAAAAATTTTGACATTAAAAAAAGTTGAGATTTCTCAGAATTTATTCCCGGTGTGACGCGGCCAGTGGCAGTGTAAAGTTGCTCCAGTTTGAATGGGAAATCAACCCCTATGTGAGTGGGTTGGCTTAGGCTGCCTGTCCACTGGACGCGATTTCTGGCGGCCTTTTCAAGGGAGATAGGTTGATGGTGCATAGAAATAGGTAGGAATCAATCATGTACGACAATATAATACCTAGTTATTCCATACCTGGAAAGAGAACGAGTCTTCTCTTTTTAGGGAGCTTTGTAGAGTTGTCTGGCAAAGATTCGAAACAGAAAAAACCGAGTCAAACACAAAAAAAATCGGAGTCGAACCACTGGGTCTTTTATACAATAACGAACTGAAAGTATGAAACTTATGAGAGGATTGAGCTGATTATTGACACAAGCAACAATTAAACAATGTCGATCAACCTTAAAAAGAGTGAATCATTCCGTAAAAATGAATGAAAAATGTTAAAACAACGAAATTACTGGAGGAGCGCACAAAGATAAGGTGTCACTTTGATAACTGCTCAATTACCTTCAACCCCGACCGATTCAATTCCGGATTGAACCGTTCGACTCACAATGTGTTCATCTATTACGAAAAAAAAGCTAGAAAAGAGCAGAAACTGAGAACCTAAAGAACAGGAACAGATATTCTTGAACCGGTTTTGCGAGAGGTGTTTGCGTGACATAGACGCGGCCAGCCACAGAAACCCCGGGATTTGAGTGACATAGACGCGATCCACGTCCAACGAGTTAAACAGGATATTGAGCGGTTTGAGTCACTTAAAATTATTGAATAATGTTACATTTGGCATTTTTCAGAATTCTCTCACATTTTCAGGTTGTGAAAGTCTGTAGACATCCAACAGAAATCTTTTAGGTTATACCTAATACAAAGTTACTACTTGATAATTTATATTAAATTAATCACTTGTAAAGGGCAAGACAATAACAAAAGTATATGGACGCACAAAATGGCAAGCCAGTGGCAGGGGGAAATAAATGGGTAGTTTAAAACTATGATTTTATCTATACCTACCTTATAGGCTGGTCATGGCGGGGGGTCTGGCATAAGCTTTGGGGATGAAACCGTATTTCCTAGTTTTGGGGGCGTAGGCCCAGAGCCAGCCGTCAACCGTTTGATTGTTCAAATCAGCGTAGATCCAGTCTCCTCTTCGAACAGAGAGGTCGTCGGGTGCTTGCGCCTGCAATGTAATTGGGGCAGCTTAGCACAGGTAGAAGTTATAAGTGTAATAGGTAGGTATAATGGATGTCAACGAAGATAAGAATAATCACTATGCAACCCATTATTTAGAACAGAGTTGGCGGGCAAAGTCCTCACAGTCCAGACGAGCGTGAGATCAATGAAAGCATCGAGGATATAAGGACATTAGCGCACCCTAGCTGTCATCGACGCTCGCACATCTACTGTTAGATTTGCATTATGGAGGCAATCCCTCATTTACCTATCTGCCGCTAGAGCCGCTAGAGGCGACCACCTGTTTTTGCTAGTCCGCTTAGTAGTTTCCTGTCGTTCACATGTGCTCCCCATTAAAATCAAATCTTTACTGAAGTCTCGTGTTTTATGTGCGCCTATCTAACCATCTAAAATCTACCATTGATGAAGCATCGATGAGTTTTCATAGATCAGTTCACCATAGATGTTTTCCCACACCTTTGGAGGTTTTTAAAGGACGGTATGTAGGTTTAGTGTATGTAATGAACGGTTTTTAATGTCAGTTGTGTTCTGTGATACAACGTTTTCGAGGGAGAGCTACGATGATGTCTCCTTATCAGCAGCAATCAAATGGTGGTTAGTGAGTAGCTCACTCCCGAACTGAACATTAATGGTCCACCCAGTCATTAAACTGAGAGATAAATTTGGAGAGTACCACCATTTATTACCCCAATTTAAGGAAGATGAAGAGAGGTTAAACAAGTACATGAGGATGTCGACAGAAACCTCCAAATGCATGCTTCCTGCGACGACAAGGAGATATCAATTTAAAAAAAAATATTACTGTGAACAGAATTGGTGCGAAACAGGAATAACCACAATTTTTTCTATAAAAAGTCGAATAAAAGTTTTAAAATTATGTTTCCTCTATTGCTTATGAGCTTTGCATTGATGATATGGGAATCAACTATCCTCGATGCAGCTATCCCGTGAGAAATGCCTGAATTTGGCTTTGGTGCTGCTCAGCTACTTTTCAGGGCTCTGCCACAGGACCAAATACTATAGCCATAAGGATGGCCCCCTAGGTAGCAAGGATGTGGAGTCTTTTGGCCCAGACGCATTCGTTTCCTCTTAACCATGTTAGCTTTTAAAATGCGCTCTCTAGTGACCCTTTCAATGGCAGCCGTTCCCAGCTTGCGAAAACTCTCTACGTTTTGCAGCCCAATCACATGACTTCTTACCACTAAGGCCCAATGATTGGCGTATAAACCATACAAAAAGTATGTCTGGGCCAAAAAAAAATTATGACGTAATATAAGTAATTAATACAAGTACCAACCTTATAATCGTAAAGCATAACTAATTCAGTCCCATGGTAGCGCAGGTCATCATTGCCAGCTGGTGCCAATGGTCCTTGAGTTCTCGCACTATTCACAGTGTTGTTCGTAACTGTTTGGTTATTGTTCATTTGATTGATATGCCCTGGGGATGAAGAAATCGTCGTTTAATGAAATATATCTAAATGTTTTAGTAAAAAGGTGTGATTATCGATGCATCATCATCGTTTTTGTAACCGCATAAAATATTGAAATCTTGGTTCTCCGACAAAAGACTTACCTTGTATGACATCAGCGGGGTAGACGAATCCGCTGGGAACAAACCCTTCTTGACCATCAGATCTGACGACCCAGTACCAATCAGGGTCTTCTCTGTTGAGAACAGTGACGAACTCCCCTCGCTCCACGCTCACGTCATTCTCGTCTCTTGCGATGAAAGTGTAAAGTACGATAAAACGTCCGGACGGATCCTGAAAAAGGAATGGAATTTTCTCAGCAACTAAAACTATGTTGAAGACTAAGAAACGGGCTTCCATTGTCACCTACTGGAAATATTTAGGATATAATAAAGAGATATATTCACTACTGACCTTGAAGAAGGGATGGATGTCTGGCTGTGAGGATGAAGCACTGTGCAAAGAGGCTTGTGAACTAGTGATGTTGGGAGCTGGTAGGTTTGTGGAAGTTACTCCTATTTTCTTACCATAGCTCTCGCAATCCGAAACTTCACCTACAACATGAGCATTTCTTAAAAAATACTGTAAATTCATAGGTTGGATGAAAAATTGATTCGTTCAGAAAATAATAACATAAACATCAAATTAACAGTACTTGAATGGTCGTTGAAAGAAACCATTAGATCTCGAGAGGAGAGCCAAGTCCCAATGTTGTTTAATGAAAAAGATTAAGACAATTTTGGACCTGTACACGATCTCATTATCATGATACACAGGGACTTCGCTTCGGAATAAGGGTAGGATTAAGTTGAAGGTGGAGGGAGCACAGCAGAAAGAGGGGGCTCCTTTTCAACTACGCGCTTCTTTCGAAGGTTATGTTCCTCTATAATGTGCAGATATTCACGAAGTTCTTTTTAGCATGGAACATGCTGTAGCCTTGACCTAACTGGCAAAAATTGTTACGTTTTTCGAGAATGTAAGCAAAATTTCGAAATTTTGCTTAGTCGAATACAGAACTAAGGATCGTGTAACATGGTGTAACCTATTAGAAAAATTAGCGCAGCTAAAGCATGTTCCATGTTTCTAGAAATTTAGCTGTAGGCTTTAAGCGAAAAACCTCTGGGAGTCCAGAGACCTTGCCCTCTGGCTAGGCCCGAAGGGCCAAGTTTATAGCTGAAGAACTAGGTATTTCCAAGGTTTTTTTTTTCTTCTTTTTTCTCTTTTCTTTCTTTTTTATTCTTTTCTCTCTTTCTCTCCAGATTGAGATGTGCTTGAAAGGAATAGTCAACTCAACCAGTCAGTTCCAAAGGCAATTCCAACAGGACTGTATTGTTCTATTGGTTTGTTCTGTAGTTCTCACAATGGGGTATTTCGGTGGGTCGGAAATTCAGGTTTTTGACCTCAAATTTGGATTCAGCACCCTTGAAAACCTATATACTCCAACTTTAAGCCCAATGATACTATAACATGTGGTAGAAAAATTAATTAAAGAGATCACACGTTTGAAAAAGGCGGGCCGCTATAAATGCACACACACTAGGCAAGGACTATGCCACAGACTACGCCACGCGCCTGTGTGAGTGGTGTTTTGTAGTATCCAAGAGGTCCCCCAAGGGTTTCTGTGCATGGATACTTTTTTCAAAGACAGTTGGCTAGCTACGTCACGATTGGCTAGCTACGTCACACCATTCAAATCTTCAACTTTCCTTAGCTTCTCTGATTTTTTAAAAACATTTTCTCGACGAACAGACCCGATTACCGTTATTCCTGAGCATACCCTTTTGAAAAAAAAAAAATTAAAAAAATTGACTGAAATACCCCATTGCCACCGAGCACTGAACTCAATATTTCTTTTCCTTATCAATGCTGCAACAGGATAGGTGGGGACAGGAATGTGACCGCTGCATGTTCTAATCATTTGTGCTGGTCACCTTTACTCTCCGGTGTTTCCTTACATCACTCAGATGTCTTTCATATACTTTTTATTTTAGCATTCATACCATGTTCTCTCATACCAGTCAATTCAATTTAGAGAAGGGCGAAACAGTTACATTTGCGTATTAGGTTCTACTGTTACCGCTCTGAGTGGATAATAGGTTCCTATAACCTGTTATTTATTAATAGGTTGTCTCAGGGACCTTTTCACAAGCTCATTCCGACATACCATTCCAAGGTATTGTTTCTTTGATTTCTACTTTTCGTTCCCGGCCTACATTCGTTTTACATTCATTTCATGTTATATTGTTATTCCACGATCTCTAGTTTTTATTTCGCACATAAGTTGTGGTTTCTATCAAGTTATTCCCGAAATATTTATGTATTAGTGTATTTTCACTCTTATTCGATAAAAAGAAAACCAAAGTTATTGTTCTGGCTCCACACATTTTGGAGCCTTCCCTGAAACGTCATTTAATAACAGGGTTATAAATAAAGCGGAATAAACGAAACTCGGTAATAGGTCATTTTAAACTGTTACGTTAAATACCGCCCATCTCTAATTCGGTTAGACCCGTGGAAAATTAGTTCGAAAATCATAGTTTTTCTCCCAATGTAATTCACATCATAAACTCTCTACATACCAATGATCAATGTGACTCATAGGAATCATGTGATGAAAAAAGAATAATGAAAGAAACATACGCAGACACCCAGATTTTCTAATGATAGCCTCTCCTTGGGATATTTGCACACCTTCAGCACAGTGCTAGGAAAATAAGAGAAGAAACCACTTACTGACTCTAACTTCAGCCGCGACCTCCCCTTCCACTTCTGTATTGATTCTTGGCAGCTTTTTCTTGACGTTGTTCATTGCCAGTTCTCCAAGCTGGGAGTTGTATGGAGTGCAGTAGGAATGGGGTATGAATCCCTCCTGTCTGCTATCCGCCGCGATGACGTAGACCCAATCATTTTCCCGGTACAGAATGTTCACAACCTGTACCAACAAAATCGTATTGAGGGTCGCAATCAGAAAAACGATGTTTGAAAAATAATAAATTTACCATGAATGGGAAAAGGGGACTTTAAAAACAAATTTCGTTTTTATCAGCTCCTTGAGTCAAGCAGAGTATCACCTGGTGGGCTTCTGAACTAATAACTAGAGGCAGACAAGTATGATATATTTAATTATTCAGCCCTGGAGAATAAGGGATCCAGTTGGTCAGCTACAAAACTACCATACCTGTCCTCGTTTGACCTCCAGCTCATCATCAACGCAAGGAGTGAAATCGTGGAGGACGACCATCTTGCTGTCGGGGGACAGCCCGTTCTCCTTCTCAATCCCAACGCGGACCAGAGTCTCGATGGAGGCACTGCCGGTGATCCGGCCCATCCCTGGAGCTCGGACGACATCTTTTTCCAAATCACTGGTCGAGCCGGCTAGAAATGTGAAGTCACTTGGTGAGACAAATCTCATTTTCAATGCAAACAGTTATTCAATACAGCCAATTTTAAATGTTTAAATGTATTACATCGTACCTACTTTTTAGGATACAATTTAAAACTCACACGTCTCCAGAGGAGCAAATGAGGTCCTATTTACCTTCATCCTCAATAGGTAGTTGAATTTACTCAGTGTACATGTTAGTGATGGGAAGAGCAACTCTTCAAAGTAAATCGACTTCCATGTACTGGCTCCCAATTACTGACAAAGCGACTCTAAGAAAGCAGGGCTTGAAAGGTTTGAGGCGGTACAAAGCTAAGGCAGCTCGGTTCCTCCACTCACTAGAACTCATACTCTCTTTAAAAAGTAGGGGAGGGTCGACAGGTTCTATTTTTGACCGATTTCAAAGAGCCGCAGGCGCGCGACGGAGGAAGTTCTCTTTTCAGTGTCGTGGGACGATTTTTTTTTTGTATGTCCGAACACCTTGCATTTTGTATAGATCAAGAAATGAATCGTCCATTCATCCTCTTTCTCTGTTTTACTAATTGTTCTCTTAATACTCTCATTCATAAATTCTCGAATCAAAGACTTACAAAACCACTTTAGGAGATGAGAGGCTACTAAAGGCTTGAAAGGCCTAGAGGAAGCAGTGGAGAGCTAAAGCAGTACGACTCTTCCACTCACCGAGAACGCCAAACCTCTCTAACTTTAAAGGAAAATTCCCCTGGCGGGTTTCACCCATTGGCTGTGGTCCTTGAGTACAGTGAAACCACCTAAAGACGTCAGTGTGAATTTCACGAGCCAATTGGTTCCCAATGCAATAGTGTAAGGTTATCAACAGCCACCACGAGATCAGTACCAGCACCAGCAGATCAGTATGATACTGCAGCTAGCTGGTCACGTAAAGGAGGCGAAGATTTTCAACCATCAATTTCCATTTTAGAATGTTGAGATGAAGGCAATGCCATGGAAGACGTTTTTTCATTGTTTAAACTACGCGCTTTTCGTTACTTATCTTTTTAGCCTGACTATTACTGGGGATTACCATACTTCTCAGTATCTGTTACTGGGGTCGAACCTTCCACATAATTTAATGACATAAGATAGAATCGACTAATTCAGATGAACCAGAAGCAGGCTACAAGGCTCAAAAATTGATTTAACCTGAAAGTGATGTTCCAAGTATCGGTGACTGGTGACTTTACCCTACCTTTGTCACTATAACATAACAAAACTCATCTGTCATAATTTTAGGTACAACATTTAGGTATAGCAGATAACTTCCGCGGTAGGTGCTGTTCCTTAGTATTTGTATTTCCTAATGGAACATTAAATCGTAAAACTCTGAGGTTGGCGTTTAGAGGTATTAGTGACAAAGAACTCCCTAGCAAACGACCTCCGTAATCCCCATTCGGAAGAGTTCTAGATTATTCAAACTGCATCCTATGATGAAGGGATCACTTTCATTTTCGATTTTCCTTCAACAGGATTTTGACTCCCCACCTCTCATAAATCATGTCATAAATCGTCCAACGATCCAGTAACTTCATTTCCCTCGAACGCCAAGATTCCGTAATACATTATATGTCGTTGAATAAGATCTGTGGACAAACTAGTTTAAAAATGAGTAGCCAAGTAAGGTGAGAACTGGCTGCCCAAGCAACAGGTGTCTCAAGGAATCAGAATGAGAAAGCGTGTGACCAAGGCGAAATTAAGCGAATCTCTGATCTAGTTCAGCTTACCTTTCTTCTTCTTTCCTCGTCTGATTCTCACTGGACACAAAAATGCCATTATAAAGGAAATTCACCATTATTCTCCTGACAAATCCGAAAAGGCCATCACCCCTTCCAAATGTTATGCACAAAATCGTTGGAATTCCATTCCCAGCACATCCCCTGCCCCGGGGCAACTTTCGTGGGACCTGTTTGTCGGAGAAATAATGTGAAATTCGAAGTAATAGACTTGCTTAGATTGAAGTGCCTTATATGAAATTTCGATGAAAATCAAAAGTGACGAGAATGAAATAAGAATAACAATAAATCACTGGGAAAAGGGCAAGATATTTTGTCTGAAATTCATCTATGTTTTATTGGCTAACCTGGAAAAGTGACGCTAAATGCAACCTCCCTCGTTGGTTATCTGCGTGATCGCAGTTCGTCAGGTTATGCAGTTCTAAAACGTGTTGTTGTTTATCAAATTTTCAAGTTCTTGGTCTTTCTTCTGTTTGTTATTTCATCGAATTTCGTGAAATGGGAAAGAAAAGGAAGCACGATGGGGAAGAAGATTTTGTTTTTGATCCTATGCCAAGACATCTGGCCGCGCCGAAGCACATTACGAACCAAGAAAAGCGACTTATTATCATTCTGGAAAGGGCACAACTGGAAACCGTCAAGGTGAGTTAATCCGTTATTCTATCGAAATTCAGCAAAGTTTTCTGGTGCTAACCTACAGAAGAGGTGGAAAAAGGGTCACAGAAGAAAAAGGCACTTCCATGGGTTGCTTGTTAGTTGTCCCACTTCCAACTCGGTGACATAAATTTGTGATCTTTCTCGTTCTTCCAACTCGATTTACCTACTACTGAGCAGGTAAACTCACTGTAGGTATGGAACTCAACGTTTTCTATCCATAAACTAATAGGTACATCCAGTCCTATTTATTTTGTTTTCTTTCGCACTCTTTCAGGCTGGCATCGCGTTTGAACTGTTAAACAGCGATGATCACAAAGCGATCCTCAAGAAAAACGATCGGCCAGCTAGTGACTGTCGGCCTGATATTGTTCATCAATGTCTTCTGATGCTGATGGACAGCCCGTTGAATAGGGCTGGGCTCCTTCAGGTACCTACTCTTAATATTGTTGAAAATATTGTGATGTTTGATGATTTGCATTGTTGTTATTTTTCTTCAAGTTTATTATTCGTGTTCTTTTCTGCATTCGCAGGTGTACGTGAAAACTGATAAAAATGTCCTTATAGAAATAAACCCTCAAACCAGGATACCCAGGACGTTCAAGAGATTTGCTGGGCTCATGGGTAATCATAAAATACTATTCTAGTAGACGCCTATGTAGGTTTGTTCCAAGCATGGCGTGTTTGGGTTGGCTTAATGTACAATACATGTTTAGAACCTAATCCACACATGCAGCGCAAACCACTGTTCCATGGCTATTTACAATTTGAGGAAAAAGCACCTATCTACATATCCATTGACCATTCTCTAGGGATAACCATTTTCCCGTCCATTTTCTTATCGGTAGCAAAACGAATAAGGTTGTCCGTTTCCAAATTAGGTTAGTTTTCGTTATAGCACATTTTACAGTATACCAAAAAATAGGATGGTTCTCAACAGAGTTCATGGTAAAATGAATAACGAGGAAATGTGGTGATGAAATTAAATACTGGGAAATTCAATTAAATTCCTAAAAATGTACCTTAGTACGTGGTATGTGCTACGCAGCTTCACCTTAGGGACTCCTAGGTTGGAGGTACTGAATATGAAATTTTATGGGACAGTACTTCGTGAGCAGGAACCAGACCATGGGGAGGCAGGAGGGAGTGTTAGAAGTTTGAATAAAGGATACTGCAGTACTACTGAGATTAATAATATTTTTCCAAAATTGATTTATAATGCTCGTGAAAAACTTCGTTAAAAGCAGCTTTTGAAGGAATTGCCCTAATGGCAGGAGACAAAAAGAGACTGACTTGGGGAAGGCTGGAATCGATACTAGCGCTCCCAAATGGGAAATAATGAGCTATGGCGCTAGATTTCAAACGAAAACACTTGAGATATGTATTGATACTGATCTTCCTTGGAATAGTTACATGTTTCAGTTTCAGACGTGAAACATTCAAAAGTATCAATTCAGCTCCGCTTACTGATCTGTCTGATCTGTGTCTGATGAGAGCAGAGGTCATGTTATAGCAACTATGTAGATCGACCCAACCAAACGGACTATGTCAATTGATCTTGATTGTGGTCTACTAGAAATATAACACCTTCTTCGCCGAGCTTTCGGTAAATTTATTACCTTCTTCAGGGCCTATAAAACAAAATAATAT
The DNA here is from genome assembly GCA_009739505.2 of Apolygus lucorum. Taxonomy (NCBI): domain Eukaryota; kingdom Metazoa; phylum Arthropoda; class Insecta; order Hemiptera; family Miridae; genus Apolygus; species Apolygus lucorum. The sequence goes on from CM019183.2 coordinate 19,994,053, forward strand.
TCATCCTTAACCCATTAGTGACCGTAATTATTTTTTTCTAAAATTTCTGGTGAAACTTGGTAAGATACCTCATATTACGTCTAGAAGCACTGGAAAAATAATATTAAAAATTTCCGCGTGCGAAAAGGTGGTATGAAGGGGTGTGCCCAAATTGGCCCTCAGCACTAGCAGTCATGAACGATCATTTTTTAACAGGTTATTGAAGTAGGTATGTAAAACCAAACAACCGTCAATAAGTTGAAAACCGTAAATTTGGTCGAATAAATTTAAAAAACCGGGCAACTAACATATTACCTATCTCAAAAATTTTGAGTGGAATGTACCTTTCGAAATAGTTAATGCACGTTCCCTGCTTGAACATCTTGAGCACACATGGCGCATAATCAAGCAGGGCAGTTAATTCCTGCGTATCTCTTCATTTTCTTCCCCTCTGTATTAAAAATGTGGTGGTATATATCATTATTGCATCGCTGACCCTAGATGTACTCTTAGAAATACATCTTCCAGAAGTCAGTGGATGTCTCCGGGCGACAACATAGCTTATCAAAAACGTCTGGTCCATGCTCTTTTGAAAAAAAAAAAAAAAAAAAAATCTAAAAAAATTGACTGTATTGAACTATTCTATCTGAAATGTAATTGAGAAACTTTATAACTCTTCTATGACAATATCCACCCTTTTTGGGTAGATGCGTATATCCCCTAGGAAAATACCGCCCATCACCATTTCTGGTTTCTTATGCCAACGCGTCAAGCAGCGTGCACATGTCCGGCAATTGTTCCCAGTAAAAGGGGTTTTGAGGGGGAACAATAAATCTCTGAGGATTGAAATATCCACAAAACATTTAAATTCTTTAACAGAAATTGGCGGGTATTTTGAATTTATTTCAAGTGAGTTTGGTTCATATACTTCATTATTCCCCAACGAAGGGTTGATCGCGTCTTGGAGGTTCACTCCGGTCTACAAACAATGAAATATAAGAAATTATAAGATGGTAAAAATCATCAGATGGTAATAATGAACGAAAGAATGTCATCTCAAATCAAAATCGATCAAATATCAAATCTGTTGGAATAATTCACGGCATGCTTATGATGACTATGTGTATACGAAAGTGTCGCCAAGTGCCCAGAGGGCTAATTTGGGAACACCATGATATAGCTCAGTTTTTCACGGAGCTACTACGGGATATTTACTCAGTTATGAACTGTTCTCGTTGGGTAACAACCATAATCTAAAACTATGCAAAGAAATACCGTCAAAATAAACATTTGAAGCACTTATGGCAATAAATACCGCAGCCCATCAACGACCAGATTGTCACTCATCTTGGCGACTGAATAAACCACGCTGAGCAACTGATTCATTCAAACTGAATGCACTCCGAACATAGTAGGGAATCTAGGTAGCTTGTAAGACGAAAAAGTAAACAATACAATCAAAATTACACCAAGAATTGGGAGAATTGTGAGACCAGGTTTGCCGTTCCGCTACTAGCCCGCTGGGCTCTAATGGGTTAATAGCATGAACTCTAACGATCCTTTGAGTATAAAAACAACAAAATTACGAATCAACAACAAATAAAAACCTAATGTTTAGCAAAATGTAATAATGTAAGCTAAATAAATAAAGCTAATAAAATAAAGTAAAATAAAATAAAATAAAATAAAGCTAATAAATGTAAGCTAAATGTAATAGCAGATTTCACTTACTCGAAGGTTGTTTATGTCATAAGGTCTTGTTATTCCTAAGAAAACTGAGTAGCTACCTAACCATTACAAATCTAACCTGTAAAGTTGTCTCAAAACTAACCTAATTACTTACAGTGGGATCCGTTACTAGTAATGTTTATTCTGCTTTAGAATCTAGGTAGGTTCCTCTCAGCGGTTGCTCGTGTAGGCTTCAATTCGGTTTATTATTTTCAATAATGAACCTTTGGAACTGAGCAAGAGAAAAAATTGTATTGTTTAGTTTCAAGATATGTAGATCCCAAAAATCTATTAACGATCTCTCCGTCCATCCGCAGCATTTTGCCCAATTCCCATGGACCGATTTTGATGTAGTTTTGTTTATAGGCTCCATTTGGGGTCTGGTTTTCCCCCGAAGCTTCTAGTTATTGACAATCACTTAGAAGGGATAAAAAGTAGGGAAACCGTTTTCAAAAAGCCCTAGTTCGAAAACTTTTGAAATATAGGCATTTCAATGACCATTGAGTATTTGCAACGAGTATTTTTTCTAAATTTTCAAGAATTTTTCGACACTACACTGAGCTTTGTGGGACCATCCTTTCGCTTAATTTAATTGATTGCCTAATTAATGAATGTTTCATGACGTTTTTTCGTCCTTTTTAAATAGTGTTAAATTTCAAGAAACTAATGATACCATGCAGACGTTCGTTGTTAAAGCGCATTTGGGTCCCTCTTGTCTTGCCTCAAGGACTCCAACCCCTCCCCACCATCTAACCTTTAGAAGAAATTTGAACTTTACAGAAAACAATAAACCGTTTTGTAATCATTTGCAGCCATTTTGATTAACATATATCTTTATAAGTTGTTGTTTTTGTGGTTTTAGGCCCCCCAAACTTCAATATGTACCTAGGTAGTCCACTTTACGTAGAAGTTATTCATTAATGTGTAATGTTTTTATATTGGCAGTTCAACTCCTTCATAAGTTCAACGTCAGAGCGTCCAATGGAGGGATGAAACTTTTGAAAGTGATCAAAAACCCTGTCACAGACCACCTTCCAGTGGGGTGCCAAAAAATTGGCACTTCCTTCTCGTCGAAAAAAGTTGTAAATCCTCGAGACATCGTACCTGCGAATGAACCAGTTGCCATAGTGATAGGTGCTATGGCACACGGACAGGTAATTACATCTTACCTATATACCCCTTCATCTATACAATCAGGTTATGGATACGAGGAAGCTATGTGCCACACCCACTTGGCAGACTTTTTTTGTGTACTTTTTTACGGAAGAGGAGGAGCAGCATGTTTGCATGAAATTTTGTTTGTAATTGGACAAATTGTTTTGAGACAAAATTTTGAGAGCTTATAGCGATGATAAGATGAATCGTTCAAGGTAACATGGATGGTTCGAGAGGCTCTCAAGTGGCCAATGAGAAAACCCTTATGCGTTCCAATCGTCAATTGACAATTCGTGAGATTGCACGGGGATGTCACATCTCATTTGAGTCGTGCCATGGGATTTTAACCAAGAAATTGGAGATGATAGAGTTTTCTTCAAACGATTGGCTGGTAGGTTGTTGATGGGCTAAGGGCTTTGTACGAAGGAACGTGCTAACTAGCCCGTGACGTAGGATCTTGCCAGCCCACGTTTGCGAGCTAAGACTAGCTCGTTACAGCCTCACCCCATGTTAACCTACTAGGCAGGAAATCTCACTGCATTCTTAGACTGGGAGCGAAGGCCAAAAACTGTGGCATAGGTTCGAGTTGAAAGGTTCACCATCACGAACTAAGAAGTTAGCACATTTTTTCCTTAGATGTTTAACCCGTTTTTCCTTAGCTCGTCAACGCGCTAGTGACCAAACTTTTGCAGAAAACTCTGTAAGTTGCAACCAATTTTGTTTCACGACTGATGACAGAAGATCAAAAAGCGGATATCAGGAGCTCTTGGGAAAGAGCTTTATTCACTATGAATTCCATTTATAAGGGGGAACAAATTAATCGATTTTGGTACCCTAAATTTGTGCTATAAAATTCGACAGTGGAGGCCAGAATGGGGTATTTCGGTGGGTCGGAAATTCAGGTTTTTGAACTCAGATTTGGATTCAGCACCCTTGAAAACCTATTACTCCAACTTTAAGCCCAATGATACCATAACATGTGGTAGAAAAAATTAATTAAAGAGATCACACGTTTGGAAAAAAGGCGGGCCTCCCTTAACGCACACACACTTATGCTGCGCGGGTGTGTGAGTAGTATTTTGTAGTATCCAAGAGGTCCTCCAAGGGTTTCATCGCTTCTCTGTGCATGGATACTTTTTTCAAAGACAGTTGGCTAGCTAGGTCACACCGTTCAAATCTTCAACTTTCCTTAGCTTCTCTGATTTTTTAAAAACATTTTCTCGACGAACAGACCCAATTACCGTCATTCCTGAGCTCTTTTGAAAAAAAAAAATTTCTAAATTGACTGAAATACCCCATTGTGGGTGACATGAGAGTGGTTTTTCCACCACATTGCGTTCTTCACTCCTCAATCGCGATTTTCCCCCTACTCTCCTGAACTGGCTTCCCGTGACTTGTAGCTGTCCCCAAACTCAAAAATCCGATGAAATAAAGCGTTTTTTAAGAAGTCCTGGACCTTTTTGACCAGACCTTGTATGACGAGCCTGAGAATAATACGCAGCCTGCCATAAGTTTAGGCTTCGCCTGACTTAGGGGGTCGATTCCCTCCTCTTCTTCGATTTACTTTTTCCCATTATCTGGTTCAATTTTTAAACCTCATATCCTCTATTTTCAGGCTTCACCCGACTACATCGAAGATACCATTTCGATCAGCAACTACCCACTTTCCGCCGCCCTCGCTAGTGCGAAAATTTGTTCCGCTTTTGAGGAAGTATGGCAAGTCATCTGATCGGGCTTCTTGAAGTAAATATTTTTTAAAATTTGTCTGAATATTGTATAATATTGCATAAGTTCAATTTTATCCCAATTATATACCGACCTACGAATATTTTCATAACAAATACTTAACTTTCGTTGTACAGTTTTGAAGATAACCATTGTATTAGTAACCTTCCGACTCAAGATAGGAATTTATTTTTAGCAAGTTTAGTATGATAGGCATCGACATTGCAGACTGTGTTCACGAATGTAAGTCAGGGAGTTCGGACCTCGTAGGTTGAGGTCTCCATAGTAATGGCTCGGTAGATGCATTTACATACCTGAGCAGCTTCTTATTTACAGAAGGTGGGACATCAGAGAATATTATGTATCCGCAAAGCAGATGCTGCAGTGGTCCAGCTGTTCCCAATATGTTTCAAGAGAAATAACCACCAAGACCGAACTGAGAATCTTTGGCCCAAATGTAAAACTGTTTAAACATATATTAGGAAAATAGAGGTTTTTATTAAGCAGTGTCTATGAAAAATAATCCTCATATTTTGGCCCACTGTCATCTCCCAATAAGACTTATGGAGGAAAAGTGGCTAAACCCCAAATAAAGTGCTAATGGGGGGTGCGCCTTGATTTTTTTTAGATTTTTAATCGATAGTAGACTACATCCTGAAAATGTTGGCATCAACCATGGCCTTCTAGCGTGAGTAGATCTGTTTCTATGATTTTTCAAAGTTTCGACCGTTTATGACGTCACGCGCCCCTCTCGCCTGGGCGGGACCCTCCTGCCCACTGTGACGTTATAAACGGTTGAAACTTTAAAATTTCATAGGAAAAGATTTACACACGCTAGAAGGTCGCCGTTGGTTCCAAAATTCTCAGAATGAGGTCTACCTTAGATTAAAAATAACAATAAACAGTTTTTCCTACCCAGGCGCACACCCTATTAAGATAAGGAAATGGTTGGTTATACGCTTTGCAAAGATCACCTTGCAATTTAGCGCCATGCGCTGACTTGGAGCTTGCAAGGACGACAAAAGCAGAGACTACCAGCAATGGGGTGTTTCAGTGGGTCAAAAATTCAGGTTTTTGACCTCAAATTTGGATTCAGAACCTTTGAAAACCTATTTACTCCAATTTTTCGCCCAATGTTACAATAACAAGTGGTAGAAAAATTTATTAAAGAGATCACACGTTTGAATAAAGGCGGGCCTCCCTGAACTGACAAAGACTTACACTGCAGGCGTGTGATTGTAGTACTTTGTAGTATCCAAGAGATTCTCTGGAAGGTTACCCCCAGGAAAGGGTTTTATCTCTTCTCAGTCCATGGATACTTTTTTCAAGGCGAGTAACTTAATACGTCACTCTCTGCTGCCATTGTTCAAATCTTCAACTTCTATTAGCTTCCCTAATTTCTTCTAAACATTTTCTCGACAAACAGACCCGATTACCATTATTCCTGAGCCATACTCTTTTGAATTTTTTTTTTATTGACTGAAGTACCTCATTAGAGTCTGAAAAAAAACAGTAGTCCGCTGGCTTAGTAGAGGCCCTTTGCTCTGACCAATAGTTATAGGATACTAGTCAAGCATAACTTGTTCAGGTACTTGGTGCTTTCGAACCTGGGACACTCACTATGATATCTTTAGCAAATCCAATATTAAGAGTCAGTACTTACAGAATGAGGTGTAATTTTGTGAATTAAATGAATCATTGATTGATCATTCGTTGGTCACATTATTTTATTGAGTTGCGGTTTAGCACAAAAATTGACGTAGATACATAATTGCTTAATTTTAAAAATTGGTCTGAAAATGGCAAGTTTCTCTTTCTGCGGTGTTAGCTTTCTTTCTCACTGGGAATAGTAAATACTTGCCTAAGAAGCTTGAGCGCCGCATCCATCTGCAGTCTTCGGAAGTCCATATCATTTCATTTTCGAAGCCTTGACAATAAATTCATACTTGAATTTTTCCAATTTGGCGTGTGAGATAGCTACCCCGAGTATAAGAAATTGCGGGTTTTTATCATCCTCTTCTACGCTGAACACTGCAGCTTCCTTATAAAGCCATCGGTACTCGTCTCCCCCATTCGGTACCTTGATTTTGATCTTTTTCAGCCCTGTGTTCTTATAAACTTGTTTCTCTAAAATATTCATGAGATCCTTGAGACCTCTGCCGTCAACACATGAAACCTGCAAGATGTCCTCTGGAATCTCTTGGCCTTCTTCAATTTTATCCACTTTGTTGCCGACCGTTATTATCGAGTTTAATAGATTCTGAGGTAATTCCAGGGTACGCAGAGTCGAAAGAACGGTCTGTTCTTGAGCTTTCCTGTCTGGATGGCTCAAGTCCTGTACGTGGATGATAACATCCGCCCATAAGGCGTCTTCCAGGGTCACCACAAACGGCTCCAAAAGATTTGAAGGTATATTCGATATGAATCCGATTGTGTCCACCAGTAAAACCTTCACGTTAGTCGGTAGAACGACAGCATGTAAAGTTACATCCAGCGTTGCAAAAAGTTTATTTTCTGGCTTCAAAGCAGCTTCATTTGTCAAAGCTTTGATGAGTGACGTCTTTCCCGCATTGGTGTAACCCACCACAGCAACTGTTGGGAACTCTTTCCCCTTTCGTTTTGATCGGAGAAGTTGCCTATTTTCCCTCAATTTATTGATCTCTGCTTTGATTTTCCGTTCACGTTCTCTTAAAATTTGAATTCGCGTTTCTTCAAAAGTCTGACCACTTCCGATTCCAACGTTTGACACCTGGAACACCTCTCCTTCATTGATGCCTTTGATCCTCGTCCAAAAATAAGGAATTTCAGCAAGAGCAACCTGCAGTTTAGCTTCCTTGGTTTTCGCGTGATTTTTGAAAATGTTGATAACTATGGAATGCCTGTCGAAAACTGGAACCTGGAGCATTTCCTCCAATAAAAGGTGTTGGTGAAGTTGTAACGATTTCACGTTGACAAAAACTGAAGAGATTGTTTGCTGTGACCTGGTCTTTTGGACTATGTTTTCGAGGTGGCCTTTGGAAAACAATGTAGCCTTATCGAATGATGTAAGAGGCACTAGTAGACTCGATACTACCTTCCATTGTGGTAATGTAGACACTAGGGCTTCTGCTTCTTCTAACTGCAATTGAGGAGTAGTATTCTTCAACATCTTTGGCCCCCATTTGATGTATGGCTGTATGACGAACACCTGGTGAGGATCCTGGGCCAGTCGAACGCTTCTCAATTTATTCTTCAAATCCTTAAAAATCTCATCTTCATCTTCGTCCAATTCGCTATTCTCAGTCTTCTTGCAGTATGGACAAATTTGATTATAACTATAATCACGATTCCTCAACAAATTTAACAGGATAGTTTTGTGAACCCGAAAGTCGAGATTCCTACACTCAGCTGAGGAGATCCTGGGGAGACACCGCCATGCAAATGACACGAATTTTGTCAATTTCATTTTTGAATCACTGGATTTTCATGACGAGTTTTGGGTTAAATCATCACTTACCATAAGTTACCAACATTAAAATTCGCGATGAAACCGCTATTTAGCTTACATAAATAGGTATTGCAATGTTCTACTACAAGACAGGATAGAATAACGTGCACTCTATGGAGAAAAGTACTGCTGTCACTTTAGCTGGACAGGGCTCCACACTTTTTCATGAAATACACCGTTCTCAAAATAGGCAACATCACGAGCACACCAACCACACGCGTTTGTTTACGAAGTCTACTTCGATAAGGCTGATGATAACGTATATCGATTCTGAGTCATTCGATTCGAGTTGCCGGCATCGAATGAGGATGAGCAATGATCTGTATTTCAAGAGCCTTCAACTCGCAGGGGAGCAACCCGCATTGACTGCGAGTCTTGCGTGAAACCAGAGAGGTTTTCGACGACGATATCATTGAGTAAAGTACGTAGGACCTACACCTATAATTTGATAGCATCCATGATTTAATTTCTGTTATCCTACAATTAATTTGGGAAACACATCATAAATTATTTAGATTCTATGCAACATATCCACTTTCCTGGGTTTGTTCGATATTGAATTGTTTGCAATATTCATAGCTGAGTTACTTGGATCAATTATGTACTGAATTCATTTGCTTGGTCATTGCTGACGACGTGACACATTGATCGCTTCGGGGACAGCGGTTTGGCTACAGTCATTTTGGTGTCATTGTTTGGCGGTGGACTTTGGACTGAACTCTGCGGGGATCGTGGGTTCAAGGCTCATCGCCGGCAGCGTGCGTTTTTCGGCGGCCGCGGCTCTCATCGCACCCCTTGTCCCAACCCAGGGCGCTGAGGCATTGGGAAGCCATGAGCGAAATCATCAGAACAAATTCTGATCTTCCCTTTGGAAGACAGCTGATGACGCCAGAAATGGCAGTCGGACGAAAATACAACCTGAAATGTTTACTTTACTACTATTGGATGGTTTGTTCTGACGTACCTTCATTTTAATAAATTGTACTCTCAGTAGTGAGGACGCATTACATAACATCCAAAATCACGTACTAAGGTGCAACGTACCTGTCTATATATGATGTGTATGGTTTAACATGTCAATTGAACAAAAGCACTTTTGATCTTTCCAACATTTTTATTTTATAAATAGTAGGTAGGTAGGAAAATTACACAGGTAGTTCTCTTTTTTTGAGCAGATGACACATTTTGTTGAGGAATCGCTAGCCTTCTGCCCTGTCCTTAAACTTACAAGTACATTTAAATTAAGTCTTTAAGATCACATCTTCAGTTCTGTCACTGTTCTTGGTAGGATTGGTAAACTTGAGGTTGTTGGGAGTATGCCGATGGCCTTTGTACGGCTACTTGCTGAGCTCCGGTGTAGGCGGCGATTTGCCTCAGTTGAGGGCTCTGGCTGTAGACCTGTGTGTGTTCTGGCCTCAGGATCTGCTGGGGTTTGGAAGCAGCCTGAAACATGACGCGTATAATTCAATTAACTCAAGTTTATAAAAATTTTTTGGAAAAGATGACATTTTGAGATCATTCTGTTTTTATTACGGAAAACTACACCCAATACATATGCCCATTTGATGACCTTGTTGAGCACCTACCTCATCCCCCCTCCGTATTCGCACTTTTCTATGTTTGCCAAATTAGAATCAACAACCCAAAAAACTAGAACAATAGCAAAATAATTAAGCTGTTCTGGGAATCTCTTCTTCGGAAAATCGAGGCTTCAAAAGGTGGCTCAAGAGTAAGGACTGACCTGCAGGTACTGTTGAGTCTGTTGCTTTCTGGCGGCTGCGGCGATGCCAGCGTACTCAGGCTGCTGCTGAGGTTGTTGAGCAGGGACGGGGAATTTAATTTTGATGTCAGTTGGCTCCCTTACGACATCAGCTTTGAATCCCTAAAATCCAAAAGGAGAAGTTAGACGGTTGGCATTCATTCATTCTTGCGAATCATTTGACATTCTTGTTACAGTATTACCTACTCAAGAGGGAATTGGAGGAACTCGATACTAAATATATGGGAATCCAAAGGACAATTGGTACTTTGTATTCATCTACCTGAGTATTAAGTAGATACCTAGTATTATTTAGGTGGACCTAGTAGATCACATAGTTATAGTAGAGCACATAGTTATATTCATGAGCTTTACTATCAACATTTAAACTGTCTTATAAGTCGCTCAAGATTGTTCTGTTAAATTTTACATTAGTCCGAAGCATAACCTAATTATTATAGGTACCTAGGTATTATGGCACCTATACATCCTTTATATAATGGTTAGAGAAGTAAAAGTGGTGGGTATTGAAAGATAGGAAGTCGACTTGAAAGTTATCTGCTAGTAATGGAAGTTGAGTAGGGGGGTATCGTAATATATGACAGGACAGCAGGTGTGTCCTACATTTCTTCTTAGGAAGCATTCTTCATCAAGAGATCTGATATTATGTTACGTAAGACGTTGTTAATTATTTACCAATTTATCGAAAACGTGTACCAACATTTGAAGAGCAGTAGGTTATGGATTTGGGATGTGTTGCGGCTATTCCTCCACCGTCAGATTTTTTAAAATACCATAAATTAGTCAAATAGTAAGCTATACATATATATTAAAATCATAATTGCTTGTTACCTCGAGGGGATCAGCCGTGTATTTAACTGTCCTTATGTAACCGTCGGCGTCAACTACGCTGTAACTTCCGGAAATCTTGTCTCCTTCCCTCTGTTCTTTCCTTTGCTGGTAGTTGGTGAACTCGTCGTCCTTGATGTCGAATCCAAATTGGTATTGAGGATTGGGCTACAAAAAGGAAATCGTAACAGTCAGATAGATAAGGCTTTTATACAATTCAAAAGGCTTAAAAAAACTATACTTTCATTATAGAAATTATAATGGTATAGTAGGTGTCTTACATCAAAGTCTTCAGGCTCTTGTTGTTGTAGTTGTTGACCGGGCAGAGGCCTGATGAGCTTCTTGGTGGGCTGTGGTTGAGACTGGTAGTACTGCTGCTGCACCTGGGGCTGAGGCTGATAGTACTGCTGAGGTTCAGGCTGAGCTTGGGGTTGATAGTATTGCTTAGGAGCGGCTTGTTGTTGCTGATAAACAACCTGGAATCGTTGATCATTCGTTAAAGTTCCAACACTATGCAATTGATCATTTTGTTCAAACTTGTTTTTAAATTTTATTTAATTTATTTATTTATTTTTTAAGCATGAAACATGCTTTTGCCATTACTTAACTGGGCAAAAACGTGACGAAATCGTGGAACGATAGTAACGCGGGATTTTGTAATGATTTTGACATTTTCATGTCTTTGCTTTGTCACATAAACTGAAAAATCGTCACGAAAACTTGCTCACGCGATACCAATAAATAAAACGCTGCAAATCATTGCTCAAAGGTTTATTATTTTCTGTATAGATCACCCTTCTGTATATATCACTGGTTCTCCATCAATAGCACCTACCACCATCTGTATTCTCCCTTGACCTTCCCTCTCAAATTTCAGCTTCCTGCGTTCAATAGGATTGAAAATGGCTTCGGAGCTCACTCAGCAGATCAGTGATCTGAAGAGTGAAGAAGATCTCCTCGAATGCTGGAGACGCTTGGAAGAGCACTTCCATTCAATAGGAGTAAAAATGGTTTTGGAGCTCACTCAGCTGATCAGTGATCTGAAGAGTGAAGAAGATCTTCTCGAATGCTGGAGACGCCTGGAAGAGCACTTCCATTCAATAGGAGTAAAAATGGCTTTGCAGCTCACTCAGCTGATCAGTGATCTGAGGAGTGAAGAAGATCTCCTCGAATGCTGGAGACGCTTGGAAGAGCACTTCCATTCAATAGGAGTAAAAATGGTTTTGGAGCTCACTCAGCTGATCAGTGATTTGAAGAGTGAAGAAGATCTCCTCGAATGCTGGAGACGGCTGGAAGAGCACTTTCATTCAAAAGTATTGAAAATGGCTTCGGAGCTCACTCAGCTGATCAGTGATCTGAAGAGTGAAGAAGCCTTTGAGCAATGATTTGCAGCGTTTTCTACCCACCAACATTTTATTTACCTACCAACTTTTTTTTACCTACCAGCTAGGTACTACCTACCACACCATACTGGCTTCACACCTTCACAATCAAGTTTATTAGAAAGAACTAAACGCTTCACACTCGATTGGAAAAATAGAAAGCTTCTTATGGAAATTTGATTACTGGTTACGCAGAAGGCAAAACTGTATACAAATCGAAGAAATGAACAGCGATCGCGTTTTAGTCCGATAAAATTTGAATGGAGATTAGACCTCTTTTGCGATTCACACTCATGATTCTGTTTTATCGAAGGAAAACCTTCAAGTACTCGTAGGGACCGAACGGTTTGTCCTACAGAGCTCCGGGTGGTCTCAAAAATTATTAAAAATTCAATACTATTTAAAATTGGTGAAAAAACGATACCTTTATTTCGAGAGTTTTCGAGCTAGGGCACTCTTGAAAATTTCAACCCTTAATTTTCACCCCTTATAAGTGACCTACATCAACCAAAAGCTTCGCGGCACAACTAGACCCCAAATGGAGCCCATATACCAAATTTGAACCAAATCGGTCCAGTGTTGCTAAGAAAAGTGCCGCGTACGGCGTACGGCGTACGGCGTACGGCGTACGGCGTACGGCGTACGGCGGACGGACGGAAATTTTTTTATTCGATTTTCGTATTCTACGTACCTTGAAACGTAAAACATCAAATTTTGAGGGGGGGTTAAAATTTTTTTTTTCTTGCTCGATTCCAAAGGCTTATTATTGAAAATAATAAACCAAAATAGACTCACTGTGTTGCGTAGAGAACAATCAACTGTTTTCTTATCTTGATGCTTGGGTACATCATCACGATCGCGAATTCAATTAAGTACCCACGGGTGGGCGGTTTCTCTTATGGCCCATTTAATTGATCTGTACGCCCCGCCGTGCAACGCACGGGTGAGATCTGCCTAGTAATAAATACAATAAGAAAACACACATGAAAATGTCCCAATGTGTTGCAGACTCGTATGCAAGCATTTTGAATCGATTCTACGATTCTTCGTTTGACATTCAAACTTCATTTACTCTTAAAATTTGAATGTTGAAAAGAAATTTCACTTGAAACCGACCCGTTTCTAGGGAAATGTATCGCCGTTAGTTTTCATTCCACGACGTTCGCCGCTCGTTGAAAAACCCTCAATATATGCGTAAATTATATACTGCCAAAACAGCTGTAGGTACCTAAATATGGAAGAAGCTGAGACCTGATACCTCTGGAAGAGCTGATACCTCTGATTTAAAAGATTTAGCGGATTTTTATTTATGTAGTTGGCTGGCATCGTTAATATCAAAAACGCTGCAAATCATTGCTCAAAGGTTTATTATTTTCTGTATAGATCACTGGTTCTCCATCAATAGCACCTACCACCATCTGTATTCTCCCTTGACCTTCCCTCTCAAATTTCAGCTCCTGCGTTCAATAGGATTGAAAATGGCTTCGGAGCTCACTCAGCTGATCAGTGATCTGAAGAGTGAAGAAGATCTCCTCAAATGCTGGAGACGCCTGGAAGAGCACTTCCATTCAATAGGATTGAAAATGGCTTTGGAGCTCACTCAGCTGATCAGTGATGTGAGGAGTGAAGAAGATCTCCTCGAATGCTGGAGACGCCTGGAAGAGCACCTCCATTCAATAGGATTGAAAATGGCTTTGGAGCTCACTCAGCTGATCAGTGATGTGAGGAGTGAAGAAGATATCCTCGAATGCTGGAGACGCCTGGAAGAGCACTTCCATTCAATAGGATTGAAAATGGCTTTGGAGCTCACTCAGCTGATCAGTGATGTGAGGAGTGAAGAAGATCTCCTCGAATGCTGGAGACGCCTGGAAGAGCACCTCCATTCAATAGGATTGAAAATGGCTTTGGAGCTCACTCAGCTGATCAGTGATGTGAGGAGTGAAGAAGATCTCCTCGAATGCTGGAGACGCCTGGAAGAGCACCTCCATTCAATAGGATTGAAAATGGCTTTGGAGCTCACTCAGCTGATCAGTGATGTGAGGAGTGAAGAAGATATCCTCGAATGCTGGAGACGCCTGGAAGAGCACTTCCATTCAATAGCATTGAAAATGGCTTCGGAGCTCACTCAGCTGATCAGTGATCTGAAGAGTGAAGAAGCCTTTGAGCAATGATTTGCAGCATTTTTTACCCATCAACATTTTTTTTACCTACCAACTTTTTTTTACCTACCAGCTAGGTACTACCTACCACACTATACTGGCTTCACACCTTCACAATCAAGTTTATTAGAAAGAACTAAACGCTTCACACTCGATTCGAAAAATAGAAAGCCTTATATGGAAATTTGATTACTGGTTACGCAGAAGGCAAAACTGTATACAAATCGAAGAAATTAACAGCGATCGCATTTTAGTCAGATAAAATTTGAACGGCGATTAGACCTCTTTTGCGATTCACACTCATGATTCTGTTTTATCGAAGGAAAACCTTCAAATACTCGTAGGGACCGAACGGTTTGTCCTACAGAGCTCCGGGTGGTCTCAAAAATTTTTAAAAATTCTGTGCTAATTAAAATTGGTGAAAAAACGATACCTTTATTTCGAGAGTTTTCGAGCTAGGGCACTCTTGAAAATTTCAACCCTTAATTTTCACCCCTTAGAAGTGACCTACACCAACCAAAAGCTTCGCAGCACAACTAGACCCCAAATGGAGCCCATATACCAAATTTGAACCAAATCGGTCCAGTGTTGCTAAGAAAAGTGCCGCGTACGGCGTACGGCGGACGGACGGAAAATTTTTTATTCGATTTTCGGATTCTACGTACCTTGAAACGTAAAACATCAAATTTTGAGGGGGGGTTAAAATTTTTTTTTTCTTGCTCGATTCCAAAGGCTTATTATTGAAAATAATAAACCAAAATTAATCAAAGGATCTTGTTACCTAGGCTTTTAGTTGCGATATGTTCTTCGACGTTTTAGATTTTTTCGATTTCCTAATAATAACAATACCTTTGGGAAAGCAAGAGGTGACTGAAATGAAGAACAATTTGAAAAGCAGGCCCATAAAGAGGAAAATTAAAACAACAGTCAACAAATTCCTAGTAAAAGGAAACAGCAAACAAACAAAACACAGCTAAAGCATGTTCCATGTTTCTTGAATTTTAGCCGACGGCTCTATTTTTTTAGGTGGTTTTTATTGGTTTTATTTGCATTTGTTTACTTTTCCTACCTGTTGAGTCTTGGGCTGGATTTGATAAACCTGCGCGGTAGGCTGGGCCTGGTATACAGACTTGGCTTGAGGGAGAACGTAGGCCTGTCGCCTAGGCTGTTGCTCAGCTCCTAATCCTGATGTCTGCTGTCTAGCGACGTACTGCGCCAGCTCTTCTTGCGTGACGGGGTACGCCGCGCTATAACTCAGCAGCGCCACGCACACAACTCCTGCTACCTGCAACCAAAACACGAGAACATTATAAAATATTTACATTATAAAATACAATCACGTTAGAAAATGAAGTTATCAAAAGACCAGATACCCTGAATAATAACTGAAACATTTATTTTTGAATTAATACATTTTTATGATTTAAATTGGCATTTTTGGATTGCATACTTGTCAAAAATAGGTATCTTTTCTTCATCTCCTGGGAATCTGTTTTAAATGGTTTTGTGGAAACTCGCTAATTAACTCATGCTGCATGAATTGGCAAGCAACAGTCAAGAATCAAGTTGAGACAGAAACAAGATTTTCAACTTTCAATCCACTTTTCTTTTCTCTTCATCGAAGCTAATATTTATGAAACCTGCGACAAAGCTATTCAAGGTAATTCTTCGCTTCAGAGCATGAAAGTGGGTTCTCGAAGTAAACACATCACTTTTGATATAATTACTGGAGAAAAACTTGCAAAACTCGAAAAACCGTAGAGGTAAATTGATACAACAAAACCTTAACTGGCGAGAACGTTTGAAAGGAAAAGGGTGAGCCTTGTTTACAGCTGAGAATACCGGTCTGTAGGTCTGTAGGCTAGAGGCTTGCATTAGAGTCAGAGAAAGTAGGTATTGCCCCAGTTATGATGTAATGGACCGGGTCGTTTGGCGCGTCTAAGTGGAATCGAGTGATTTTTTCTACTTGGAATTAATGGATAAACACTATTACATTAACCTCCCTTGTTATAAGACCTCGTGCATTCAATAGAACTCAAAGCCTCAGGATTCCTGTACGTATTAGATGCTGATAAATTTTCGAATGACTCAAATGTCCTTGCCCTTAGCCAGCACAATCGTTCCTTCGTGTTCGGAGACATTGTCACCCTATTAATGTGGACGGATTTCTCGACAGGAACCTGAATCCTCTCATTGAAAACTTTGAAAGCTCCTGTACAAGAGTGCTCGTGAAAGTTTGAACAAATACGGCATGGTCGTAATATTCGTTCACCAATCGAAGAGCTGAGACTCAATTAAGTAACACCAATTTGTAAGTAAAACTCGAATTTTTCAATAGAAAAAGGATTTATGATGGAACTCCATAGGCCTGACAGACATAGTTTTCCCCATCTCCTACCGGGTAAGCACTTCCTCAGTACATTTTACAGGAGATCTTGTACTCGGCTCATTATTATACTTTCACCAATCATTATGAGTACAGGCGTATTTTCTATTACTAGCCGATTGTACGGAGTTGGTTTCATTATTTAGAGTACTTGTTTCGCTCGCGTGGAGTTTCCACGAAATTAGCTATTCAATAAACTTAACTGAAGACAATAAATTATCGTTAACGCACTCTATCGGAGAATCAAGTCGAGTACCTGCAAGAGACGAGCGCTTTTGATGTAAGGACATCATCATCAACTCAGAGAGTTGCTTGCTCCAATAAGGTATGTTTAAACAATAATTGTATTGTTATAAATGGCGTAACGAACCCCATACATCTACTAAATACGGTCATTTTCACGAAGAAAGAAGCGAGTCTGTTTAATCGATTTAGTATAGTTTTACTATTGTTTACCAATAGTAAAAAAAGAGTTTAAAAAATTATTATTTGCGGCCCAAATCGCTCGCTAGTGCTTTTTGTTGCGATTCACTATCATGATATACTTTTACGAGTATAAAGAGGGATCAACATGATGTTGTGAGTAGTCCAGTAAGATTCATCCTCTCCTGTTCATCCTAGGGGTGTTTAATTTGGAAAGCAGCCAATTGGAGAAGTCTGAAGTGATCAGGAGAAACTCTGAACTGGTACATAGATTTTGACTAGAGCTTAAATGTGGTAGGTAAGCAGCCTATTTGGGATTTCTATAGCAGATCAGATCAGCAGTTTAGCAATAAAACTCGCTTTACCCCACTATCATCAGAGGTGAAATTTTAAACAGAACGAGCACTGAAAGTGATTGAGATGAAGTTAGGTGCTGGATTACCCTCCTGTTTTTTGCGGACGGTGTAATTTTAGAACGGTCTAGAAGGTAACTGTATTGTTACTGATCCAATCCAAGAACCAAGAGACGTTTACAGTGCACCCTTCAACCTTCAGGTAACCATGAATCTCAATATTATGTTGAGCTTGACGTGTACGTTCTTGTCAAACCTGAATAATGAAGAATTTGGACACCAAGTCTGTTATCTTGCATAGATGTACTTGATATCTATTCAATTCATCAATTAAGAATTAGGATCTTCCTTATGAATACCTACTTTACTGTACATGTAGTGGACAATCGCTTGGCGTTACTCCCTACTCCTACGTAGGATTTTACTTAGTAAAAGTAAAGACTGGTTCGGCTTTCCATCGAAAGGATCTCCACGTGCAGTCCAGTTTGCGAACGTTTTCTCAGTGCAACGACTATCTCTACCTAATATATTCGAGCTCTCTGAATGAATAACAGGCTCGTCGCACGGGTTTGACGGTCGGGGAAAAGAAGCAGATCGACCAAAATAAGCACACTGTCAATCTTTGAAATAGGATCGAGTGGGTACATTCGAGGGTGGGCGATTTGGTTTATTATTTTCAATAATGAACCTTTGGAATCGACCAAGAGAAAAAATGTTTTAACCCCCTTCAAAATTTGTTGGTTTACGTTTCAAGGTACGTAGAACCCGAAAATCGAATAAAAATTTGACCGTCCGTCCGCCGTACGCACTTTCCTTGGTTCCCATGGAACGATTTTGATGAAATTTGGTATATGGGTCCCATTTGGGGTCTAGTTGTGCCCGAAGCGCTTGGTTGATGTCGGTCACTTCTAAGGGTTTAAAAATAATGGTTGAAATTTTGAAAACGCCCTAGCTCAAAAAATTTTGATATAAAGTTATGGTTTTTTCATCAATTTAAGATAGTTAGTATTGAATTTTTAGACTTTTAAGAGACTACGCAGAGCTCTGTAGAACCAACCGTTCGCTCCCTACGAGAACTTAATGGTTGGACTTAAGATAAATCAGAAACACGAGCGTGAATCGCAAAAGAGGCCTAATCTCCGTTCAAATTATAGCTGACCAAAATGCGATCGCTGTAGGTACGTGGTAGGTGAGTGGTGACAGTGGCATAGCCGAGTTCTTTGCAGACGAGTGATCTACATGGAAAAACAATAAACCTTTGTGTAATAATTTGCAACGTTTGTTTTTATGTATCATTTAATAATAATCTTCTACTTCATTACTCCACTCATTGTGGTTGTCAACTCAAAATGCGATAATACGATGAATCTCGAAAATCGAGATGATACAAAATAGCTTGAAATCAAAGATAAAACCTTGCATTTCTTCCCGTAGCGTTGTTGAAAATGTGGAAAAACTCAGCCAAGTTGGGTGGGCAGTATAGTTTTCTCATATGAAATAACATGGACGCATGGAATTCTTTAATGTAAGAATTTATAGAACTGTTCCTTCCATTGACACATTTTACAATATGAAATTTGATTTTCACAATCGTGTTGCTGGTTTCATAAGTTGACGAACAGCAACACGATTGTGAAGTCGCTAGCAATTGCGTTTTTCACTTAACTACCTATATCATGGCCCCTAATGATCGAATCTTGATGTTACTATGCTTTTTCCCCAACGAAATCAATAAGCATTCCTGTTGGGCTCAGCCCCTAACTACCCTCCACATTTAACCAAAATCAAATCGTGAGATATCGGTGTCCAAGTAAACTCACGTTCGAGCATCGTCGTAGTTTTAACCGTTTTGTAGCGGGTTTGTTTTTGTGGAAAAAGCTATACGGAAAGCTTTATGATGAATTTCTATTTTGTATCATGAGATAATAGGGATGCAATGAACGAATATTAGTTGGATTATTTGATAAATTGATGATTAAAGTAAATCACGTAAGAGCGTAGGTAGACGCTACTATTGATCCAGTTGTAATGAAATTGATATACACGGAACCAAAATTGTTTAGACCGCTCTTAAACGCAAAATGCGAGCAAAATTTTCGATTTTTGGACTAATAAATTTTTAGATCTTACTCTATCAAATGTACAGTGTTATGAGTCACAACAGAAATAGGTATTTTTTTCTGGAAAGGTACAACACATCACTAGTGATGTCAAAATGTCAATAATTTCAATAAATGTCAAAACATTCATCAGAATGTTTTGGATAGTTACCTACCCTTATGGCTCAAATTTTGAAAAAAAGAGTTCAAAGTAATTAGCAATGCGTTTTTACAACAGTTTTTACTTTAAAAAACTGTTGAAAACCAAAATGCTTACATCGTAGAATGTTCTAGAAAATTATCTCATCGAAAATCAAAAAATTATCTAGTTCAAAAATGATTCGCTGCCTTTTTTTTCAAACAATTTTTTAAAGAAATTGTATACGTTTGCTTATTGTTTTACCTTTTTGCTTATCGTTTTACCCCTCAACTGTGGGGTTGGGTTAAAGTAGGTTGAATGTCTTACCTTCAACATGTTTGATGTGAAAATAAGTCCCAAGTCCCAACTCGATCTGGTGCCTCACATCCACTCTCACTAGGTGTCCCTCGTCGAATGTACTTTTGTAGAGTCGCCCACTCTCTTATAGCTTCGCGCCCCACCATCCCCTTCCCCACAGACCACCCCCTTCACCCCTTTGAAACAATAGGATTCACATAGAAGACTAATCAAACATCATCACTGCGCCTTGAATGATGGAAACGGAAAAAAATTGAGCCACCGGATTCGAGTGTTATGTTCGGGAGTGGGTTGGCGAGTCAACGTACGATCAGGAAGGTTTGTTCTCCCTTCAAGAGCTTATTATCTAACGCGACCTGGGGTGGATCTCTTGCGACCCTGAATGGAAAAGGTCGACTTCATGCTGTAAAAGCCGCGTGGGGTATCCTACTTTTGACTCGGCATTCGTCCTAATAAATTATTTACTTATTTTCCCGAATGTTACAACGTGGAATTCATTAAACCGTTGTTAGATTCGCTATACCTGAGCAATCACGAAATTGGGAGACCACATAGTCCATCAGAGTGCAAGTTCTGTCTCCAAAGACGGTTGGAAATCTTCACTCTGAAGGATTTGGGTTAATTTGTATTATCCAAATGGGAGGCAATGATTTCAGATTGGATGGTCCAAATCATCATTCATCTCCGGTAATTCGCAGATCAGAGTTACTCTGAAGGGAGCCTAGTTGCAAACCACACTCGTGTGTACCTATCCTCAGAGCAAATCGTAAAATTTACTAACTACCATGTCATTCTTACCGAGTAGCATAATTATTATACCACAAAGACCCCGTTTTTTATTTCAGGATTTTACATGGGTTGACTAAGAAACAGAAGTTAGCTTCAGTAGTCACTCAGCTGATTTTGAATACGCTTAACCCTAATTTGACTATGGTGTCACCAGTGTCACCGACAAAATTTTAAGAATTAAACAGCAGTCCCCAGATGTCACCAGATTAACTAGATTTAAATTGCAATTTTAAAATTGATGAACAGAGCTGATTTTTTAAACCTTTTTTTGTAAGTTATTAAAAGTAAAAAATTCCTCGTATCCATAACCCGATTATATAGATGATCCGATGCATAGTAGTTAATCTGAAAACACCAATCTCTAAGTACCTTTCACTACCCTCATAGGGGACCATCTACACGCTAATCTGGACAATCCTAGAAAATTTCATCAAATTCGGACGAAAAATGTAAGTGCGGTAGTGATTGGATCAAAAACTTTTTAGCTTGACTAGGATTCGAACCTGGGACTCCTGAGTGGTAATCCAGAGCATTGCTGACTGACCTATCAAGAATCAAGAATCAAAAATAATTTATTAACAGAAATATTTGTACAAAAAATATACGTCAGGAAGGTTTGAAATTACAATGCCGGCCTAACGGCCCTATTTGTAGTATAGTCGGGTGGGTAAGGCATTTATAGTTACTTAAGATATTTAGATTGATTAGGAAGTAATATGTATAAGAGAAAATTGGATTATTGAAAAACTCTTTGCATGAAGTAGTGACTTAGAGCTAAAGTTATGTACAATACCTATGCTAATATATACAATATTTACAATTATTTACATTTCTTTTAAACAAATACAATTCTTTTTAATAATTATTAGTATTTGTATGGGAGTGAGCTCAGATCTGTCATTAGTTCGGGGGGGGGGGGGAGGAGGTACCAGGACCCCAGCGCGGTTTGGGACTTATGTCTATGTTGGTTAGTAGTGGGTTGTTGTGGTTTTTTAATTTGTCGGAAAATTTGTTTGTGATTTTATCTATGAATGTTTTGATTTTGTCTATGTGGTAAGTTGAGTGGGATGAATCTATGTTTGTACGGCGGGAGGTATGGGTTGCTAGTCGGATGCTTTTAATTTGGGTGATTTGTAGTTTAGATAGGGAAGTTGTTGATGTTGTGTGCCAAATTGAGGATGCATATGTCATTGTGGATCGGATTAGTGTTTTGTAGAGGAGAAGTTTAATTTCGGTTGGGAGGTCATTTGATTCAAATAGGTGGAAATAGCGGGCAAACTTTCTACGTGCTGTTTGATTAGTGCGTTTAACATGCTCGTTCCATGTTAAACGCTTGTCCATGTGAAGGCCAAGGTATTTTACTGAGTTGGAGAAGGGAATTTGGTTGGAACGTATTTGTATCTTGCTGGGGAGGTTTCTCTTGCTGCTGAATATTATACCCTCTGTCTTAGCTGCATTAACTTTGATTTTCCATTTTTCGAGGCGGGAGATTATTACTGACCTATTACTGACCTATTACCTGATTATTACTGACCTATCAAGGGGATGGTTGGATGGGGTTTGAGATCCTCACCTCACACGCCACTGTTACGGCTGTTACAAGGATTTTACGTTTGCGCATGCGCAGAGGCTACTGTAAATTTTAAGGCCTTGATTTTCATTGGGGACCATCTACAACCTAATCCGCGTAATCCCTGAAAATGTCATCGAAATCGGGTAGAAATTGTGGAAGTTATGTCTGTTACAAGCAATTCACGTTCGCGCATGCGCAGTCGCTTCTATCAGTCCGAGGATGATGATTTTCATAGGGGACCGTCTACACACCAACCCGCACAATCCCTGAGAATTTCATCGAAATCGGACAATAACTTCGTATAGTTATGCGCGTTACAAGGAATTCATGACAGACACACAGACACGGAACCAAAATTGTTCAGAAAGGTCTAAAACGCAAAACGCGAGTGAAAATTTTGATTTTGGAGAACTTTTGCTTCCGAGTCTACCAAGGTAGCGGAAGCTTTGTTTTCACTTTTCAAGGTCGAAAAAAAAAGTTCTCCAAAATCAAAAATTTCACTCGCGTTTTGCGTTTTAGACCTTTCTGAACAATTTTGGTTCAGTGTCTGTGTGTCTGTGTGTCTGTCTGTCTGTCATGAATTCCTTGTAACGCGCATAACTATACGAAGTTATTGTCCGATTTCAATGAAATTTTCAGGGATTGTGCTGGTTGGTGTGTAGACGGTCCCCTATGAAAATCATCATCCCCGGACTGATAGAAGCGACTGCGCATGCGCAAACGTGAATTCCTTGTAACGGCCATAATTTCTAAATTTTCTATCCGATTTCGATAAAATTTTCAGGGATGTTACAGATTAGTATTTAGATGGTCTCCTATGAAAATCACCACCTTCGGACTGATAGTAGCCACTGCGCATGCGCAAACGTGAATTCCTTGTAACGGCCATAACTTCTACATTTTCCATCCGATTTCAATGAAATTTTCAGGGATGTTACAGATAAACTTGTTTTGATGTTTTGAGATTAACTACTATGCATCGGATCATCTATACAATCGGGTTATGGATACGAGGAAGCTATGTGCCACACCCACTTGGCAGACTTTTTTTTCGTCCTTGAAAAGTGAAAACAAAGCTTCCGCTACCTTGGTAGACTCGGAAGCAAAATGGCTTTATAACAAGAATTGTCCATCGATTTCTTTGGAATTTTTTTTATAACTTTATTTGAGACTTCTAATAGCCCACAATAAATTCTGCTGTCCATTAAATTTAAAATTGCAATTTAATTTTGGTACTCCGGTGACATCTTGGGACAGCTGTGGAGTTCTTGATATATTTTCGGTGACACTAGAGATACCATGGTCAAATTAGGGTTTTTTTTTTTTTTTTTTTTACGGAAGTGGGGAAACTCTTTAAGAGCGAAGGGGAAGTTCACCCCAACAGTGTTGGACTCCCCATGAGTTAGGGCTACCAACTAAAACCCCACTCCCTCTGCTTAGGACTCACCCCGGGACCACTTGTACAGTATTACTTCAGGGTGAGCCCTTTTTTTGTGCCATATGGCTGCTCCTACTTCTGGTCTCCTTCAATTGTATTCCTCATCTTCTTCCTCCCATCTTCCATCCAGCTTTTTTGCTTTGAGGACTGATGTGACGAATACTGCCATTGCGTCCCAGCTCGACTTGTTCTTAATCATCTCATGTATGATTGTCTGTGGACGCAATGTTCCAATGACCTCCTCAGCACACCCCCTCATACCCTCCCATTGAGGACATGTGAAGAAGGTGTGGCAGACATCGTCCTCCTCTATCCCACAGTATCTGCACTCTGGGTCAGTGACTTTCCCGATCTTTACTAGGAAGGAGCGGAAGTATCCATGCCCTGAGAGGAATTGAGTCAGGTAATAGTTCACCTCTCCGTGTTTTCTCTCCAACCAAGACTTTAGATCGTCGATTATGAGGGCTGTCCACCTTCCACGGGTTTCACAGACAAGGTCTGCTTGCCACCTACGGATGGTCTCCTCCCGCTCTTCCCTCTTTACTATGGTAATTGTCTCTGCCTTCCTCATTCTTATCCTCTTACGTTCCAGTGCCTGGTGGTATATTGGGATAGTTCCCGCTATCACTTGTGATGCTGGACCTGAGACAGTTCTAAATGCACTACTGATTCTCAGAGCTCCTCTCCTCTGTACAGCTTCCATACGTGCCCGGTACTTTTGGTACCTAAGGGAGTCTGCCCACACTTCTGCTCCATACAGCATAATTGAATCTGCAGTTCGCATAAGGAGTCTCCTCTTAGCGGGTGATGGGCCCCCTAGATTTGCCATCAGTCGGCTCAGCTTATTTACAATACCTGCAGCCTTATCTGCTGCTCCACTGATGTGCCTCCAGAAGCTTAGTTTCCCGTCCAGCATCACACCAAGGTAGCGAATGGCTGGAGAGGTGATGATTTCCTGTCCATCCACATTCATAGGTATAGATCTCTCAATTCTCGCTGTGGTTAGCAGTACAATTTCCGTTTTTTGGATCGCCAGTGACAGTGTGTGTGCTTCCATCCACTCCATCACTCTGCGCATTGCCTGATTCAGCTTAAACTGGAGGTGTTCCATCCTTCGAGCTCTTATCACCACCACCAAGTCATCAGCGTAGCCAATCAGTGTAATTCCTTCGGGCATCTCTACCCGAAGAATCCCATCATAGTTGATGTTCCACAGATCGGCTCCCAAGACTGAACCTTGTGCCGCTCCCGAGGTAATTCTTCTCTTTTTGATGCCCTCTTTTGTATCATAAATCAGCCAACGGTCAGCTAGGTAGTTCTGCAGGACTCGTAAGAGGTATGATGGAACATGAAACTGAACCATCAAAGCTTCCAAGATGTCTTTCCATCTGGCAGAATTGAAAGCATTTCTGACATCGAGGGTAACCGCCATGCACATGTCCCTGGTCTTGTGGTTCCCCAGCTGAGTTTCCTTTGCTATTCCTACCACTCTGCTAACAGCATCAATGGTGGATCTGCCAGGTCTAAATCCAAATTGCCTCGGTGACAGGCCTCCAGCTTCAGCAATGGCAGTCAGCATCCTTCTTTTCAACAACTTCTCATACAGCTTTCCTGCTGTGTCTAATAGGCACAGAGGCCTGTGTGCTGAAGCTGTACTGGGATCTCCTTTGCCTTTCCCAATCAGTACGAGTCTTGCTAACTTCCATCGCTCTTCCATACCTTCTTTGAGACATGTATTGTACATGTCTAACATAATTTCTGGATGTGTATCTGCTATTGCTTTCAATATTTCCACAGGGATTTTATCTGGGCCTGGGGCTTTTTTATTGCGCATTGACTTCACCGCTTGTGCCAATTCATCTAGAGTGAAGAGAGATATATCACCTGATATTGCAATCGGTGGTCTCTCCTCTATCTCATGATCAGGAAAGAGTTCTGATACAATCCTGAGACATCTCCGTGGATGTATCCACTCCCTTGAGCTTTTTTAGCACAATCTTGTATCCAAGTCCCCAAGGATCGTTGTCTACATCGTCACATAACTCTCTCCACTTTTTAGCTTTGCTCCTGGCTATGGCAATCTTCAGAGTCCGTCTTGCCATCCTATATTGGTCTTTTCTCAGTTGGAACTCCAAGGAGTCCCTTCTAGTTCTTTGGGATAGTCTTCTGAGCCGTAAACATGTCCTCCTAAGTTCAGCAATATTCTGGTTCCACCAGTAGACAGGGCGGCGGTTATTCATACATCTCTTCTTAGGCATAGAGCTCTCACAAGCCTTGGTCAGCAAATCCATGGTTGCAGTCACCAACAGGACAGCAAGGGACCCTTCAGTTGCCCTCTGTTTTATCTTCTCCAGGGTTCCCTTGCCCAACTGAATCATTGCACCAAATATGTCCCTGTCCAATCTTTCAACATTCCATTGGTGCTGGGAGATTGTCGGTTGTATGGGTATATTCCCTCCTATCTCAAACTGGATGTACTGATGGTCGCTGGCAGAGTAATCCTCCAAGACTCTCCACTCAGTAATTCGTGCTGTGAGGTTCTCTGAGGCCATAGTGATATCAGGTATGGTTCCCCTACATCCTGCTCTACGAAAGGTTGGTACATTTCCGTCATTTATGACTACTAGTCCAAGTCTTGACACCATATCCATGACTTTATGCCCTTTATTATCTGGAGCTGGTTCCCCCCATTCCACTGCCTTTGCATTGAAGTCACCTGCTATTAGCACCTCTCCATTTGCATTTCTAGCCTCCTCTTCAATGCAGGCCAACTTTGCTTCATAGTCAGAAGTTGGGTCTGTTGGTGATAGGTAGCAGCTGATGTATGTAATGCCCCTGCTCTTGATCCAGCAATACCCCAGGCCAGCACCATTGGCTGCCACCTGCACTGCCACTCGGTTTACCACCCATATCGCAGCAGTACGAGATGTGTCTTTGAACCAGTTCTGTGCATTGTTTCCATAGGTGTACTGCTCACTCACAAGTATTATGTCTGCATTTCTTTCATTAGCAATCTTCTCTCTCATACTGTCTGCTGTCTTGCTCCTGTGTAAATTGATTTGAAGGAATTTCATGCTTTTCCTTTAATTCTCATGTCCAAGGCCCTCCGAAAGGCAGTACAACCTTTCCTTCCAGACATGTGGTTGTCTGCTACGCCTAGTGTTGTGCACAATGGGCACTTTGCTTCATTCTTGCATTCTGTTCCCTTATGTCCCTCTCCTCCACATTTGAAACAAGTTCCTGTTCTGTCTGGGCCCTTGCATGTCCTGGCAAAGTGGTCGTAATCCATGCATTTGAAACAGCGCAGGACCTCTACCCTTCTCCGGATATGGCAGTTTATCCAGCCGATCCTTATTCTCCCTTTCTCTATTAGTTCCTCAGCATTCTTTCCTGGTAGAGAAACAATAGCCAATCTCAGTTGTCTAGTGTTTGGGTTTGTTATGTCGACCATCACGTCCCCGTCACCAATTCCGCCCAGTGAGGCTTTAATTGCTTTTTTAACCTCCTCCGCTGTTGTGAGAGGGTCTAGATCTCGGATCTCTATTGATGCTCGTGGCTTGAGGTCTTTTACTAAGCCCTCCCCCACTGCATTTTCAACCGCTTTCTTGAAGGCATCTGAGATTGTGCTTGTTGGCTCCACCTCCAGCAACACATCACCACCACCAGTTCTCCTTATCTTCCGGATCTCCGTGTTCATCTCTGCCGGATTCACCTTGTCTTTCAATTTTTGTAAGACCTCGACATACGAGTTCTGGTCTGACACCTTGATGACAAGGGCCTGGGATCTCTTCAGATTCCGTTGCATGTCCCTCTTGACTGCCTCTTTTCGCTTCCTTCTCCCATCCTGTTCGGCACGACGCTTTTCTTCAGATTCTTTCCGCTTTTTGTCTGCTTCTTTCTTTTGAGCCTCTACCTCTGCTTGCTGCTTAATTCTCCTTATACGGTCAGCATCTCGTCTTGCCTCCCGAGCTGCCTTCCTTTGGGCCTCCTTGGCCAGATCCTGTCTTCCTTTCTGGGACTTGACCTTCTCAAATGGTACGCCTGCAGTGTCTGAGTCACTGACCACATGGCTGGATGTTTCAGTCTCCATGCAATCTTCTTCAGAGTTGCTGAGGTCAGTCTCATCCTCCTTCCGCCTTTTCCTACTGCCATGACTCCTCTCCTTGGAAGGAGACCATTTGGTCAGTTTATCCACTTCTGCTTTCAGTCTTTTCTGAACTGAAGTCCTTCTTTTCTCCTGTGTTACTAGGGCATCACACATCTCCTCCATTGTGTTCAGCCCATCTTTAACGATCTGACTGATGTTGGGCTGCTTCTTTGTGGCTGCCAACATTGCAGTCAGGGTTTCCTTCATGCATTTCAGGTATTTGAGATCTTCCTGTCCCATTTCATCAAGCTCTGTCAGCGAAGTACTCCCACCTGTTGCTGCCTCCTGTTTCGTTACTTTTGGTAAGGTTGTGTTGATAGTGTTAAAAGAAGAATTCATCATTAATTTGTCCAGCACATCGTGTGGAAGGGGGCGGGTCGCAATAGCTAAGAACGGGTATACCCTTGGCTGGTCACATCCATTGTGTTGGTATGTGAACAAAGCCTACCCCAGTTCCCTGAGGCCTAGCCTGCGCTTAACTGGTTCCGGAATTCACGGACAAACCAGCACTCGCCCGTAGCAATGCACAGTCTGACACCATGCATCCCTTGCACACTCCCAGATCACGGCCCGAAGGGGCTGGTTCTTGATCTTGACCAGTGGGGTGCTTCGGCAGAGCAAGCTCACATCAGCCGAATCTCAACAAAATCCAGCACTCCCTGCACCCCTCCAGATCAGATCGATCAAAATTCCTACTTGTGCTCTCTGTATTGTCTGTACGATATACATAAATCAGAGAGCTCTCACTTATGAGTGAATCAGCCTAGCATGTTTCCTTAGTGTCTTCTTGTATGCCGGGCATTCCTGGTCATCTACTTTGTGGTTATAGGGCAATCCCATTCTTTGGCAATTTGCACACACAGGAGAGTGTGGCATCCCTCCTGGACATTCCCTCGTGTTGTGTTCCCCAGCACAAAACCCGCAAGTATGTGTGCTGGCTTTGCAGTTGGTAGAAATATGACCATACTGTTGACAATGAAAACATCTGGATATGTCAATGAAATCCTCCACCTTGCATCTATAAAGAAGTATATTGAGAGATCCAGAGTCAATAAGGATCTTTCTCACTTCTTTTGAGACTTGAACTACCCAGGTGACCTCATCGTATTGCTTTCCTCCCTTGGTGAAAGCTGGGATGAAACCTGAGTTTATCTTGTCCCAGGAGGTGAGCTCCCTTAAGAAAGCATTTTGTTTCCAAATTGTTTCCAGTAGCTCCTCCTTGCCTACAGATTTGTCCACTCTAGTAATTTTAATCAGATGTGGCTTAGAGTTTGATTTGCCTTCTGTTACTGTGAATCCTTTCTTTGCCAACGCGTTGCTCAGGACAGTTCTCTCCTTGTTGTTTGTCACTACCACCAAGAGCTTCTGATCCACTGGCTTACAGGTGGTGACTTCTACGCCCAGTTTAGTCAGATCAACTTCATTGAGCACTCTTCTTCTCACCGACTGAGGTGATAGCTTTTCCCCAGCTTCGCTCTCACAACTAATGTATAGTGCTGCTGGTCCTGGGCTCCTAGTCTCCTCCCTTCTTCCATCCAGGAGTGTGGAAAACAGCAGTCTTGTGTCCTTTGTAGGGGCTCCTCGCTCTCTTTCCACCATTCGCCCTGGTCGCCTCCTAGGAATAGGAATTGGTGTGTTGATTTGCTTTATCATCTTTTCTGGCTGTGATTTCTCTCGTTTCTCAACGGGTGAAGCAGGCTTAACCTGTTTCACTGCTGATGCGTATTGTTTTGGGGAAGAAATTTTCTCTGTTTCTTGCGCTGTATTTGTATCCTCCCTCGTGGGAGGGATAGGAATTTTGTGCTTTTGTACCCTATTTTGCTTTAGGTTTGCCTGCTCGTCCTTACCCTGTTTCACTGCTGATGCGTATTGTTTTGGGGGAGAAATTTTCTCTGTTTCTTGCGCTGTATTTGTATCCTCCCTCGTGGGAGGGATAGGAATTTTGTGCCTTTGTACCCTATTTTGCTTTAGGTTTGCCTGCTCGTCCTCTTCCTCCTCAGCTGATGCAAACAGGTTGGCATGTGGAGTACCATAAGTTTCTTCTGCTTCTCGTATTTTCCTGGACATCACATCGACCTTCCGGCCTATTGCTACCATGTCCTCCCTTCTGAGGGTTTCCAGCTGACCCTGCATTTTGTCGGTCTTGGTCTCCACATCTGCGATGCGTACTAGTACTGCAGCAGTTTTACTCGTGATAACCTCCTCTAACTTAATGAACGCCTCTGCCCACTGTCTATCTCCCCAGTGTACTATTGGTTCCTCCACAACTGAGCCCATAGAGCTGCCCTCCATGCTTGAGACCCTGTCTTCAATGCCCTCAAGTGCACTCGATAATCTATCCACTCCGAGTGCTACCCTCTTGGCATGATCCAATTCCAAAAGAGCCTCGTTGTGAGCCCTCAGCAATGGGATAACTACATCCGCCTCAAGAGCCTTGAACAATGTGGTTGCATCAGTATGAGGTCCTATCCTGATGGCATTATCTCCAATGGTCTCTAACCTAGTGCTTAGTTCTCTCCATTTACTTGCCAGGCGATCAGCTTCCTCGGTTCTTGGATCTACCTTCTTCTGCGTTGATGGTCTCTTGGGGGTACTTGGTCGTTTAGGGATTGTACCAGTGTGCTTTACTTCTGGGAAGACATACACCAGCTTATCCCTAAATTCCGCAGGTGGTGATATGAGTTTTTCTCCCTGTCCTCTCTGTTCAGTTTTGGCATTTCCTAGTTCTATGGCATACTCTGTAGAGAGTGGGGGCCACAGATACCTTGGTGCTGACGTTGTGGGTTCATACCCTTCAATTCCCGATTCCGCTTCAGATTCGAAGTCAGAGCCAGAGCCAGAGCCACCCTGACTTGGGCAGTCTGGTCTTCCACATGCAGCCAAGACCACTTGTCTCTTTGCACCCTCTTTAGTGCTATTTACCCCCATTACAGGCACTCCCTTGCACAATTTCGGTCCAGCTTCCACCGAACTCTCTTCTCTCGATGTAGGAGGTACCCGTAACGGTGAGCCAATGCATCTCTCTGCCACTTCTGGGATCGTGCATCTTGTTGAGCGTCTCCTTTCTTTCTTTCCATCATCTGAAGTCAGGGCAGTCACCAGTTTTCCCATCCATGAGCCTCCATCCTCCATACCCCTTCGAAAGGCGGATTTATCCTTGTAGCCCACAGGTGCATTCCATGATTTATAATTAAGGTCTCTATCCTTCTTAAACTCATGGCTCGTTCTAGTTGGGTTCCCATTTAAAACCATCCATTTGTCTATCGACACCAGCTTGTTGCTAGTTGCCGACATATACCTGTCGTTATTATTTTTTAGAGTTTCAAGACTCACACCATATCTTTCAGGATACAGTTTGGGAGTTGAACCTTCCTCCTGACTCTTGTGGTAAGTTCTCAAGGCATTGAGGGTCTTCGCCCTTTCTACCTCCTTCTCTACACGAAGATTATCGCACTCTTCGTGATAGTTTTTTATCTCTCTACAGTTCTTCATCGGCGGATTTCCGCCTCTAAATCTGCTTGGGTAGGTTGGACCGACCAATGTTTCTGCTAGGTATTTGGCGCCTATGCAGACTGCTCCAACAGCGGAATGTACATTACCATTTGTTACCGCATCGGCGGTAAATCCTGCTAGAATTTTTTGGTCAGCTTTTCTGACGTCCTCCCATGATTTTGCGAAGTGGTATGCATAGTCATGTTCCTTCGATAGTTGATCATCATAATCTACTGGTTCACCGTTGGGGAGAGGGTTCCCTGGACCCATATATCGATGGCCTGGAAATAACATCACCCACTGCGTTCTATTTAAAAATTGGCGCCTTCATTGAGCGTCGCAGAATTGAGAGGGAAATCGTCGAGGAAATAAACTAAAAACTCCCTCACAGATTGCTCTTCCGTTCCAAGAAACAAAACAAAACAAATCCGCTGGGCCGCTTCTCTGTAAACCTCCAACTCAGCTCATACCTCCAACTCAGCTCATACCTCCAACTCACCTTTGCTGACGTTGGCGGTACATCCGACGTCGCCCGGTTTGCTATGTCACCTATTTCTCATAGCTCGTTGATAGCTCTTTAATAGTGAGCACCTTGAATCCTACTCGATTGAATCCTTTCGTGAAGGAGCCTGTGTACGGCGTACCGAAAGACAAAAAAAATCCAACACAAAATTCAAAAAATCTTAGGTATCCCTTTACATAAAACAAAAAGGGAACATCTGCCTTTCTAGGAAGTATTATAGACAACCCCCTATCCCTTAGGCTAGGTACTCACCAATCCTCAGGTTCTGCAGCATAATTCCGAAATTTTGCCTTCATAAATACTTATTCCTTCAATTACTCGCGAGACACACCGCACACAGCTGTTAACTCGACGAGCGTCCAGACTCGACTCCCGTCAAATTAGGGTTAAAAGTATCTTAAAGGCTTCTTTGCAAATTCAGCGTCGAACTTGAGGTTACTAGCTATTAAATAAGCAACTAGTCTCACTCAGCATTCCTTCGATTAGGATTTGACAACCTTAGGAATCACTTAGCTGATCTTGGATGCGCTTCACCTCTACGTTCTTAATTATAACTCGTCTTCATTTTTCAGTATTGTAAGTTGAACAGGGAACAAATTAACCCCTTCAGTCCCAAATTTTGTCTACTAATCCGAAAAATCTCAAATTTTTTACACGTTCAACTTTTGGTCTAAATAGATTAGGGTCAAAATGTTATCACTTTAGCGCCAATGGTTCAGAAGATATGAAATGTACATTATGCTGCACAATAGGACTCAACTTTTATTATAAATTACTTCAATCTGGACTAAAATAAAAATTTACAAAAATTTCAGTTTCCAACGAAATTTAAATATAAAATATTACCTAGCTACGACAAGCACAGTCCAAAAGTTGTATACAGTATATTGTACAAAGGGATTGAAGGAGTAACCCACGAATCATTATGCTTCCAAGTAAACACCAAAGTTAGTTGTTTTTACCTTATTCTGCTTCCTTTTAATTTCTTCATTTCGGATTTAACCATTTTAAGGGACAACTTAGTTTATATTGGATGCTCTTTACCTAATCATTCTTACCTTATTGCACCTAGAAGACTTCTTTCGTCATGACACCTTTTTGGAATAAACCAGCAACAGAAACTCTTTTTTTAATGTCATCCTTGTAGGGAAAAAATTAGCCTGAAGGCTCATACTCAGCTGATCTGGGATGCTTCTTACCTCGCTATTATGACTTCGTACTTCCGTACTGGTTCCGTTTCTTATTAAGTAGCGTTGATTGAAAGAAATCAACTAATTTTGGTTCGGAAAGAAAGTCCATCACTTCTTTGATTGTATGATGATCACTTCTTTGATTGTTTGCTGAGTTTACCTGTCAATCGTTAATTCATTTTCTGTTGCTTCATTTCACGCAGTTTTTAAAGTAATCGCAGTTTTCTGTTCATTGGAGTCTGTTTTCTATAATTATGACATCACCATTGCCCGGAGTTTTTTCAAGCTTTATTGTTGTCAAATACATCTAAATTGAAGGCTTTCGTAAACATTCATGTGTTGACTCAGAATTGGCACGAAATATGACCATAATGTCACTGACCAGATTAGCAAATGTTTTTTGTCAGGATGATTGTCTTATCATCAACTTATTAACCCACTAATTAAAATCTCAGTCAATGTATTGTATCTGAGGATTTTTCATTCGTGAGATTTTTGCCAAACTCATTCGCCATTCCGCCTTGAGAGTTTTCTAGTCTTTCCTCACGGTTGGGCTGATGATGAACGACGACCTCATTCCGGTGAATAGAGAACATCTTTTAGCGCTCGTTCAAAAGTGCAGATCCTTCCGCGGGTTTTGAAGATTGCATCCGCCAGGTTATGAAATCAGTCGGAAATTACTTTCAACTCAATAAATAGTAAATTATAACTTTTTCTCTTGTTTGTTTCTCTACGAACCAGTTAGATGAACAGGCACCATATTTTTAAAAGGAAAATATCTTTTATTTCGTGCTGAGTTATCTCCATTTTCCGTTGGTTCTAAGAGCAAACTATCTGGGTAACTATTCCCAATTGAAAAACATTGTAAATTTTGAAGAATACAGAATTACTTTAAGATTCAACCTAATCCTTTTACGAAAAATCCAATTGTGCCTCGCATGGCTTCTTCTGAATGAAACGCCTGTGTCCACCCTTCAATTTGCAGTTACGAGAATATTTCGTCTATTCCCCGGCAAACTGGCACAACGAATCACTCGTGTGATATTTCATTCCGATCAAGTCATAATTCTCCCGCAATCAGTCGCCGGCCGGTCTGTTTGACCTTCACATCTCGCTTTCGAGAAGAGGCGTGGGCGGTTGCGAATGCCTTCCATCTGGCCCGAGGGAGCTGGAGGCTGGTCCAAGGGGTAGTAAACGGGGGTACCTACTACTTAGTACCGACTACTACCTACCAGTACACTCTCTTCACCCCTGGGTTGGTGCCCCTCTTCCATCGTCGTCTGAACTTGCAATACGAGGTATTGCTGCAACAGGGAAGTCCTGCCTTCGTTCAGCCCAATGGGACAGCAGTGAGTTTTTTATGGTCGGATTGGAATCAGGTTACCTCTTTCAACCATGGCGTGTGAACAAATCATTGGAAATCAAATCTCAATGAAAATATGACGTATTAAAGAATGGGGGGAATCCAGGGTTATCCTAAAACAACGAGCTTTTGAGGGAAAATGGTGTTAAAACCTGATTTTTTTTTCTTCTTCTTCTCAAAAAACCGAATAGATTATTCCTCTCTGAATTGAGGAATAGCTGTCAATTTACGACTGACAAAATTGTCTTCCAAATTTGAACACACTGACCAACCGACGGACAGACACAAAAACCATTACTTTAGAAGGCTGTGTAACGCAAAATGCAAGTGAAAATGTTGATCTTGGAGGACCCAATTGTTTGGTTTGTTACTTGGAGCGGACAAAGCCTACTACAAAGCGTTGCTACCTATGATTATGAGGAATCAAAAATCTATCTTTCAAAATTAATTATCAAATTTCGCTGGGTTTGAAACTGTTCCTGGACTGGTAGTCCGAAACAAGCCCACACGTATTTATAAGCATATTAACCAATAGTATCTTGAAGGTTTCAAAAAAAATGACAATTCATCCAGTTCTTCATTATCTCGTTAGGCTGTCTAATTTATCAATTTCTACATTTTATTGGATGATCGGCGTAGGCCTGTATCTCTTATGAAAGTCGAACTGTGATAAGTATTTGACATAATTACGCAAGTTGCGACCCAATCCAATTTATATAACGCCCGCGAACCCTTTCACTGGGAACCAGGTAGATATTTAAAACTAAGCCGTATGTCACAGAATCTAATTGAACCAGTATCAGTTTTGAATCCTACCTACCCTAGACGAAGTTACATACAAACATGAGTAGGCACCTATACCAAGAATTAGCGTCAATATGCTGCATTATTACACAACGGTTTATCGTTTTCGGGTAATGGGGAAACTGATTCACTATTGGTTAATTGGAAGTAACAATTTCATAACTACAACCGAGATAGTAGAAGGTTCCCAGTCATAGATACTTTTGTACATGGGTTTCCTTCAAATCACTGTGTCCTGTATATCACTCCAGGATTTTAGGGATCAAGTTGTCATCTTCTGAAGGGATTATTACATTATATGTAATGTAAACATGTTAACAGCATAATAAATTTTATTATGCTGTTAACATGTTTGTAGCATGTATACGTATAGTGAAATGAGGGGTGAAATTATATATTTATCTCTACTCCAACGATCACTGGTTTCAAATACGAATAATGGCGTGTAATAGCGGTTTCTCAGATGATAAATTATTGTTTTGCACATCGCCTGTGAAACGGTGGAATATGTGACGCACCTAATTTTCGCCATTGATAGCAGACAAGATAGCTTTTTTCACAGCCGATGAGGTGGAACACTCTCAGATACGTGTGAAGAATCCCTTGAATGGGAAACTGGGAAATCGATGTCGTTTCGTGAAACTTTTTTAATTATTAGAGATTATTGAACTTGACACTCTCAGAATGATGAAATGATGTGTAAGGTGAATCACGAGAAAGGTCAATTGATTTCAATAATATCATATTACCGATAATCTAAGCATTTTTCCACAGATCGTTGTGAACCTTTTAATAATATTTTGAAAATATTGACCAACTATTGTGCAAACTATTGTTCTTATTTGTTAGTTCTTTCTATAACTGTATTCATCTGAATGCATCTGGGAGACATTATCGAAGGGGATCGAGGTTTTAAAGTTAATTTTTGTTACAATAATGTAAAAAGGCGAGCAATTTTTTCATCTAACGTCACATTTCGACTAATAATCCAAGATTGCTCTTTGACACGGAACTTTCTCAGCCAGACTAAAATATTTGGTCACAAACAAAAATCGTATTGCATTGAAAAATTCAAATTCCCAAAAACTTTCTGGTGATATGGAATGTGGAAATTTTTAATGGCAACCTCATAAGAGGCTTTGGCGATCAATGCCACATTTCCTGACAGAACCCTAGATGAAACCTTCAAAAACTCTTGAACCTTTCAGGGATTATGAAAGTTGATGGTCCCTTAATATTTTGACAGTTTTTGGATTGATGGTAACCCCCAACTTGGTATGCAAAAATTTGATGATTGGATTATCACCTTTCTGGTTGAAAGGACTACTCAGTACTTCGGTGGGAGGTGTTCATCATTCGAACAGAACGTAACCTACCAAAACAAAACTCCCACAAGCGTTTCTGGTCACTGATTATGCAAAATGACGTCAATATCTTGCGTGTGACTCGGTGCACTTCCTTCGGCCCGGTGGAGGAGGAGACTCGAGAATTCGCAGAGAGTCCTTCCTTGTAGTTACCTCTACCTTCGATCCACAAGATACCCCATCAGTTATGTCAGAGCCGAATAATTGTGACCGTCAATCCATTCCCATCTTTGCCCCGTTTCTTCATATAACTCCGCCCGGGCCGCTGCAATTATTTTCACTGACCGACAGACTGAACCCCACGGTTTCCGCTAGGGTTCGCAACTTGGTTTTGGCTTCAGTTATTATAGCAATATTGATTGACAGCGCAGGAATGGACCCCCACATTCTGCTTCCTCGTGGAGCTGGTCAGTAAACTGCGGTACTCTAAAATCAAAATTTTCACTCGCATTTTGGTTTATTATTTTCAATAATGAACCTTTGGAATCGACCAAGAAAAAAAAAATTTTAACACCCCCTCAAAATTTGATGGTTTACGTTTCAAGATACGTAGATTCTAAAAATCGAATAAAAATTTGGCCGTCCGCCGTACGCGGCACTTTTGCCACTTAGCATTGACCGATTTTGATGAAATTTGGTATGTAGGCTCCTTCTGGGGTCTAGTTGTGCCCCGAAGATTTTGGTTGAGGTAGGTCACTTCTAAGGGTTCCAAAATCAATTTTGAAATTTTGAAAACGCCCTAACTCAAAAAATTTCGATATAAAGGTATTGTTTTTCCTTCAATTTAGGATTCTATAGAATTTTTAGAATTTTTTGAGACCACCCGGAGCTCTGTAGGACAAACCGTTCGCTCACTACAAGAATTTAAAGTTTGGACGTACGATAAATCAGAAACACGAGTGTGAATCACAAAAGAGGCCTAATCTCCGTTCAAATTAAAGCTGACCGAAATGCGGTCGATGTTTTTCTTCATGTTGGATGGTTGGTGGCTTTGCAGATGAGTGATCTATACAGAAAAATAAAAAATAATAAACCATTGTGTAATAATTTGCAGCGTTTTTCCTCTCGGTCCGTCTGCCCGAGACAGAACCAGTTTTTTTGGCAAAACTGATAGAATTTTTAGGAAATTTGGTGGTCAGTTCCCAGTTTCTTATGTGTTTAAATACTATTAGAATAGCGCGCACGCATGCGTAAATGTGAATTTTTTTATCGACTAATTCTCGATTTTTGATGGTCCAAAATAGCTCAAGTTCGGATGGTTGTTTTATTTAGGCCCCAAGACGATTGCCGACATATTTAATTTATTGTATTTGGACGAGTAGAAAAAAACAGAAATTTCGGATCCAGGTTTAAAAATCCAATCTTAAAGACCTTGTCAGGCATAGTGTATTGGTATTGTATTGATCTCGTATAAATTTCATCCCCATCGCACCAAAAGTACCGCCATTTGCGAAAAGATTTAACTTCATTTTCCAAAAACATGCAATCTCTCGATACTGCTCCAATTCTGAGGGTAGATTAGAAGTTGGTACCAGAATAATTTCGGAAAAATTTCATAGCAATCCAATCAGCAGGGGAGCAAAAGTACCTAGGAGTATGAACACCTTAGAGAAGTTGGTGTAATGTAGAGCCAGCGGTTGTTGCACTCAGCTAATCATGAGCTTCTTCTTGTCTTATTCCGCCCTCAGGCTTCAAGCCTCAAAAGCCAGGAATTAGATTCTAGTAAGTTCACACTATAATTCGATTCGCACGTAAAGGATGAGTATTACGTACTCTTACAACAGAACAGAAACTTCGAAGTCAATTTTAACAAGCCATTGTCTCTTTATTTGTTCCGGATTAGATACAATGATTTCATGTCGTTGACTGGACGAGAAGCTGTGCAGCTCTACCTCTACTTAGCTCTGCTCTCTTCTGCATCATAAACCTCTCATCTTCTTTGATTTCATTGTCATGGTCACGCCGTGTCTGTTCCGGGCACTATTGGATTCGGACAATACCCCAGCAGTGATCCAATGATTATTGACGGCGGCCGTAGGGCATCTTCCTCCAATTCCGTTCAAATTCTTCGGAAATTTTAATTTTGGGGGACACTGTTTTGAACTTGTCCTTCGATATTGAGATAGCTTTCTTTTTCGAGCATCGACCGCCCAAGTTGATTGAGCTATCTATGGGGATAATTGCTGACCGTGAAGAATTTGGCAGGTACAGACTACCTAAATAGCTAAGCTATACTCTGACAGCTACACAGCGACAGTCTATACAGGTATACAATAAGCTCGATACTCTTGCCATCGATCCATAGGTCGGTACGTTCGTATGTTACTGAAAAGAGAACATAATAATATATACATAATTTTTATTTTTGGTAAAAATAAAACTTGTACCTAGTTTGCGTAGTTTTTTCAAAAGAAGAATAAAATGGCACCACTTCTCGTAACTACGAGAACTTGCAAAGGATTTACGGGTCACTGCTTGGCGCATGACAATAACTTCGTGACCCTACTGATCATGAGATACTTATCTCTGATTCAATGGTCTCGAAGGCCAATCGCAAGATTTCGTGGAACGACTCCCAAAAACAATTATAAGTTCGTTATGTAGCATTATGGGGTGTGTAATTCGAGCTTAAGTGAACCAGGGTAAAGCGTGGTGTAACTCTGGGTCATTTGGTTACTTTCTTCAGGAGGTGGGTAGGAGCCAGCTGAGGTGTTGTGATGTAACAATGGGGCGAAGCCTTGAGGAACCCGACCTTTCACTGTCTTCCATCGCCTCCATGGGTTGGCGATCAGAGGTCGTTTGGAGCATCCTCAGTCAGCTCGTCCCCAGCCTCAACTGAAAGAGAACCCTAACTAGAAGTTCTTTTGTCTCGGATACTATGCCTTTTGGCTCGCCCTCATCCTGCAAATTCTGGGCGTCTCGAAGATGTCCGATGACCCCTCCCATAAAAGGTAAATTCGGTGTATTGAATAACTACATAGATGGATTATTATTAAATATGATCCAAACAAAAATCTGGTTGGAGTTCAGTTGGTTATTCAAGCTTCGCAGTTTCAGGAAGACTCTCTGTGAAATTCCAGTTTCGTGGGGCCACTAGAAGCCAATTTAGCTTTAACTGATCAAGGAGAAATTCAGTTTGTAACTCGTTCTCAGCAGTCCCTGAGTCTCCCTTTGAAATTCCTGCTTCGTCGTGAATTTAGCTGGTCTACCGCTTGTTTGAATGCAAATTTCCATGAAAATTTGAGAGAATGTGCGGATTAGGGTGTATAAGGTCTTGTATGAATTTCATTCATTACCCCCAGATTGATAGCAGACTGCGCATGCGAAAACATAAAATCTTTGTGACAAGCGTAAATCCACCGTTGTCATCCTATTTCATAGAAAAATTCAGGGATAATAAAATTTCATTATTATAGGATCATCCGTAGCCAATCATCATGAGCAAACCTTAAATCCTGTAGTTTCCATCAGATTTCGATGAAATTTCCCTGGTGTGTTGGAACTTTGGGTTTCCTACTTATTTCATATTATCTGAAGCCCCCGTATATTTTTTTAGGTAATTGGAAATTATCTTCCACGCATTGGACAATCTATACAAACGTATTATTGATACGATGTTCGACACCCTCTTGGCAGACCACTTTTATCTAGTGTATGATTGGACAATCATTGATACTGTCTTTGATTGAGTGAATATAAATATCAGTCATCAGGTTGTAGTAGATGTAGACAATGCAATGGAGTTGAGGTAGCTTGTACACATTGAGGACTTTTTCAAAACAGTGTCCTCAAGGAGTACGAACCTACGTGTTGGCTTCTGGTGGTCAATTACGATCTCTTCCCCGAGCTAAGTGGTCACTTGCTGCGATACTTTCCTTCAAAAGGCGTGATATTTGCGCAACGCACTGGGTAGACCTGTATTGTCATAACGGGGTAACGAGTCGCCGTTCTCATGTCTCCTGTTGTTTCAAGGGGACCTCCCCTGACGAAATATCCATCAGGACCGAACACCATTAGGACCGGATGAAATAGGTGGTAAAGAGCAAGTTGCCTTGGTACCTCGCCAGCCTTGAGCAATGACTCTATTTGAGCGGAGTTCATTTTAATGACTACGACTCATCAATAGCAGGCTGAAATGTCGTTATATAGTTTCTCAATAGCAATATGATTAGTCTATGCATAACATGGAGTTATGAAGGTCATACTCGCTGGTTGGTCTGCTATTGTTAACTGGACATTTCAACATCACAATGACTAAGGCATCTGAGGTGGTTCTTGTTCTAACGATTAGAACAGAATGATATAACAATTCTCCATCCCAGCCTAAATTATAATAGCAGTTGGTGAAGGTTATGAGGTCTTGAAAACTAAAAGTGGATTTAAATACACCATTATTCTAAAATAAGCTGGCAGGAAATTTCTCTATAACATCGAAGTGGTTAAGTACCTATGTAAGTGATTGGAATCTGTGAATCCGAAAGTAGAATGGACAAACGGATATGGCCTAAAACTGAACCAAACACTTTGGTGCCTATCTAAGCGATAGTCAAAATTGAGTCTACTATGTCAATTTAAAGGTAGAATGATCTCTGTTCATAATATTATTATATCATAATCTATATAGTGTAATATAGCAGCAAACATCAACAACAACAATCATTCTTTTCTCTTGGTACAGGTTCATTCTCCTCCAAAAATTGATAGCTGATGCACGACATTATGTGCAGGAGATCATAAAGTTCAATCGTTATAACATTTCTTTACATTGTGGGTATATTTTGATTTATTATTTTTTTATTTTCATGTATTTATTTCATGTATACGTCTCGGATAACTGACAATAGGAACTAACATAAAATCCAAAATTGATTAATATGTAAGTCATGTCAATGGAAAGGCTGAGGTAGTTGGGTAGACTTTTTGGAGAATACTAGGGAGACTTTTTGGGGACGATTTAATAGGGTTAAAAATTGCTTACAAAACAAGTTCTGAGGTTTTCAGTTGAAAGTACCATCTCAAACATATAAATATAGTATGGTACGATTGGAATCAGCACTTGTAAATTTAAATAATAGAAATAAATCCATTCAGAATGGCTTGAAGAGGTTAATGTTGCTGTTACCAGGAGAGATACATTTGGCATCGTTTTTCACCAAAAGCACTGTTGGAAACCATAGCCCACCACATCTGATCTGGGTAGGGTGACTCGCCCAGTGAATGAACAGTACGAGGTTATTTGGGAATAATAAGGCTTGTGATGCACCCTGGTGATAACAGTGTTTTTTCATTAGTTCCATCAACTTATCATAGATAGCAGGGTGAAGCAGTAGATAAAAAGAAGTCTGCCATCTTCTTTGGTTTTGATGTTATCAACAGGTCAGTCTCCAAGAACGTCTCAGGGGGTAACAAATGGAGTTGGCCATTACGTGGGGATTAGTGTATAGAGGCAAGTAAAATGCTAAATTAGTCAATGTCATGCTTTATTATTGTAGCTGATATGTTTTTCTAGAGAGAACTAATTGGGTAGAAGGGAATTTTTTGATTATGATATGTTTTGTTGGGTGTTCATACTTTGGGAGCTAAAATATGACCTCCAACCAGTAAATGAACGACAGTAAAATTACTGTTCATTCACTGGCTGGAGGGTTATTTCACGATTTTTAAATCGAATGGAGGCTTCCCAAGTGAAGAAACAACTAAACTGCTGATTTTTTGCCTCAACTTGTTTAAATAACTATCCTATCCAGTGAATGAACAGGTGAATGTGTATGGGAATGGAGTGTTCATTCACTG
This sequence comes from Apolygus lucorum, assembly GCA_009739505.2. NCBI lineage: Eukaryota > Metazoa > Arthropoda > Insecta > Hemiptera > Miridae > Apolygus > Apolygus lucorum. The sequence goes on from CM019183.2 coordinate 20,036,470, forward strand.
GAATTTCAGGGTTCATTCACTAGGAAATAGTGTTCATTCATGGGGTGAAATACATTAACTCCTTTATTGTGGAAAATTAGCTATAAAAATCAACTTTTCTCGTCTTTTCCCATGCTATTCTTGTTCCTTATATAATTTTAAACAACATCAGACAAATTCAAGTAGTTTAGTACTCCAACTTTAAGAACTATAGACATTAAAGTTCGTCACTAGTGTGCTAAGAGCTTAAGTGTTCATTCACTGGGCGAGTCACCCTATCTACCTTTTGGAGGAAAATCAATCATTATTGTGCTTCCGAGTCTACCAAGGTAGCGGAAACTTTGTTTTCACTTTTACCTAAAGGTTGACTCGCGTTTTACGTTTCAGACCTTCCTGAACAATTTTGGTCCCATGTCTGTCTGTCTATGTGTCTCCTTTGTCATGAAATCCTTGCCACAGCCATAACTTCTACATTTCTCAACTCATTTCGATGACATTTTCAGGGATTGTGCGGGTTGGTTTGTAGAGCCCCTTTTGAGGGTATTGCAAGGTAGAGATTGATGTTTTAAGTTAACTACTATGCATCGGATCATCTGTACAATCACATCTATACAATTTCACACAGACTTTGTTCCTGGGATTTCCAATCACATAAGTTCCTGTTCCACATTGATTTTCGCATAGTTCGAGCTTTTTATTGTTGACTTATTTTGTCTAATTATAATTATTATTGTTGATACCTTGCCTACATGTTAGTATTAGATAGTTGAAAAACAATCAATGCCGTAAAAAATTGTTCGACATGTACTATGTACATATATGTACCGACAGTATGAAAATAAAATATCTATCTTTCAATCGGGTTATGGATACGAGGAAGCTATGTTCCATAACCACTTGGCTGGCTTTTTTTATATTGTTATATTGTTTATATTGTTATATATTGTTTATATTGTTTATATTGTTTATATTTATATTGGTTATATTGTTTATATTGTTTATATTGTTATATATTGTTATATTTATATTGTTATATGTTATATTTTATATTGTTTGTAAAATTATTGTAAAGATCAGTTTCCAGGATGGGTGTGACATGAGCACAATTAGCCGTGATATCCACTTGACAAAACCTCTTCTTCATGGCGACATGCACGGATTCGATTGGCTCATGTTTCACGACCTGGAAAGAGGTGGTGTAGAATAAGCACGACCCCTCGACACACGTTCACTTCAGTATCAGACGTCAGGTTGTCCGTAGTGTTTGTTACAATCGCAACTTTTGTTTTCACTTGCTCATCTGAATTCCCCTTCTCGAATCTCAATCCCACAATGGTACCTCCACTTCTCTAATCAGTTTTGTTATGTTTCTGATACCTACCGAGGAAATCTTCCTGTTTACTCAACTCATTTGAAACTATAACCCGTTGTGCAGGGCATAGTTTTGTTGGTTGAGACGGTAAAATAATCATAAAAGCACTAATCACACGATGAGCAAGAAAGGAGTTTGTTGATATTACCCTGAGATGATCTTCAATCAACGCTGTACAACTCATGAAAGAATTAGAAGTGAGAAACAATTCCAAAGTTCTAGCACGAATGTGTGAGATTTTAACTTCAACGTTCCCACAGCTAATCTCACTGTCTCCCGATCACTTCCGGATCTTCCAGTTACTAACTTTCAGCACTCTAGAGAATAAAAGTTTTATCTTCTCTCACATCGCTGATTTAATTTCCTCCCTATCACTTCAAGTGGCTTTTGAAAAGAACAGTACCAAATATCCTCGCTCTACGATGAACAGGAGAGAAATTAGTCCTTGAAAGTTTTTTCCCTAATTACTTTCCTCCTATGGAAGGACAAAATAAATTAATAAAAAAAGATTTTACCTACCTATCAGAAATTGATCCAACCGTTTTGCTTTGCATCGAGACCGACCCTTTTTTGAGATTTATAATGTACCTATCAATAATTACAGTTTTGATTAATTCATTATGTTCTCATACTTTTACGCACTCTGTCTTCAGTTACTATAAAAAAGTCGTTCTTTCGTGCAGGGAACGTTTCCTGGCTATAACTTGAATTGGAAAGTTCTTATAGTAACTGGTATTCAACTTCCTAGTTTAAATGGAGCCTCAGCAGTATTTTTCCTATTATTTTTTGTTTCCTATTACGAATCTGGGATTCTTTAGCATCTCGTTACTTTTTTTCATTGAAAATATGTTCAGGGATAAAAATTTACTCAAAATACGTTATAGTACAATATTGGAGTAACTATAATTCAACCGAACGCAATAAAACAGAGAAGATCTTATTTGTATAATTGTATGGACGAACAAGGCATTTCCTACATTATATGAGTACTTTTACACTTCAAAGGAATAGGCCGAAAGTTGAATATTCACAAATTATACACGAAGTTTTAGCACAATCATCGTCATCAATCCTAAAAAGACACTTTTTCTTAGACATTTTTCCTCTATTACCTACGTATATTCGTGAGGACGTACGGTATTAGGTACAGATACATTTGAATGTCCAATATGTTGAACCTGAATCAAATCTATCAATAAAAAACAATACACTATAAAGAGTACCTGCTTGTCAAACTTTATTATTTTCAGACTAGGTACTAATAAATTGCTATTATAGCTCTTGTCGCTTATTCTTCGTTATCACAATGTTACACAGAGCTAATCTTATCCTATGTATTAATATTAGTTTTGTATTAAGAGAATACTGCTGTACAAATTGTTATAATTATTAATAAATTAATCAGCCAGCGAAATGATGGCCGACGTGGTGCTTGACGCCCCACTTGAAATGGGCTTCTTTGTTGGTTTTCTGGTACGTGTGGACGGGACCAGTCACGCCCATGTGACCAGTCCTTTTGACGCGCCCAAGAGCCTCGGAGGGACGTTCCACGGCATCGCTTTCAATATCATCTACGAAACAATGAAAATATTAACGCTTAAAAGAATAAAAGTATACAAGTACCTGATCATAAACATGAATACAAATTTCATTATAAAGGAAACTCATCGAATAGGACATGAATGACGTAATATGTAACTGTGGAAACTGTTGCTCTTTAGTCCTCAATCTGTAAAGCTGCATCCACACTTTGTGGATTGAGAGTGCTCACCTTTGCGGATCCGCGAAAACCCCCAGTAGGGAGAAACAGTTCGGATCAAAGAAAGGCCATCGACATTAAGCCTAATTGGACCATGTTGTCACCAGTATCACCGAAAACATCTAGGGAATTCCACAGCTGTCCCTAGGTGTCACCAGATCAACTAGATTTAAATTGAATTTAAAAAATTAATGAACCTAGCTGAATTTTTTGTAAGCTATTTGAAGCCAATAAATGATGTTATGACAACAATTATGAATTTTTTTTCATCGATTCCCTAGGAAATTTATGTCAACTTTATTTTGAGACTTCCAATGGCCCATAAAAAATTCTGCTGTCTATTAAATTTAAAATTGCAATTTATTTTTGGTGACACTTTGGCACATCTATGTAGTTCCTGAGTTTGGTGACACCAGTGACACCATGGTCCAATTAAGGTTAATAGTGTGGACGTGCGGATCTCCAGATCAGATTGCAGTTTTCTTTCAAGCAACGTTGCATAGTGCAGTAGTGCGTAGGAAATTCTAGATACCAAATATACGTCATGTTCATACGTTATGTAATGTAGATAATAAATGGTCACGTTTCCTAACAAAGATGATAAAACATGTTTATCAAGGTTTTTAATGGCAATTTTCATCTTCAACTTCTTAATATGTGTTATATTTGGAATCAGCGTGAAATTTCCTTTAAGAATACATTATAAAATTGTCCATATTTACTGCACAAAAATATTACTTGCAATAAAATCGCAAGCTAACTGATGGTGATCCGCTCGTCCTCACTACAAATGTAGCATCGTCGGATTGGTTGTGAGTTGAAGTCCCGTAGGAAACTACTTTTTTCTTCTGAAACTCGTTTAATTTAACTTTTTTAAATTGCAGATCTCTTAATAATCTTCTCTAAGTTTGCACTTCTCTTTAATAACCCCTAGGCTCGCTTGTCAAAATTCGTTTTCCTATTATAAGAGAAATTTTGACGGGGGTTAAAATTTGTTTTATTGGTCGATTCCAAAGGTTCATTATTGAAAATAATAAATCAAAAAGCCTTATTCGTTGACCTTTTTTTCTTATTTAGACATTCGTGGGAAATTTTGTTACAGTTCGCGAGAAATTTATGTAATTTTGATGACTTTAGGAAATGTGTGGGTTGGAGAGTATAGTGGTGTCCCCTATGAATTTCATAGCTCTCAGATAGAAAGAAGTCAATATCCTTATTTTTCGTTTATTCGACGAATAATTTTTAATAATTTTATTCTTGTAAAAAGATTATTCTTGGAGTGTAGCCTCTTGGAGTTTGGATCTCAGATGTGACTCATAATTTGAACAGATGATGTGGGTATTGACAGTATAGAACTCTCTAATTGCTTTCCTATTAGAAGAAGCTGTAACTTTATTATTGTACGAGAAGGTTGGTAAGTGACTCATTATAGCTAGGAACGGCTCTGGTAGAGGATCGGTCGTTAAGGAGCCAATTGATCTTATGCAATACTAACAATGTTATCGTCTGATTATTGATACAATTTTACCAATTAGCTACCTAAGATGGCACATTGTGGTTCTAGTTGAGCCTTCAAAGCTAAGTTCTGAAGAGCTTAGTTCCCACGTGACGCGAACTACATCCAGGTAGAGGATGTTTTAGCGGAAATGGACGTGATGAGCCACGAACGGTAATTGGGTATCTACTAGGCCTTCTGTACATATAATGTAGCCCAGTTACATACGCGTACGTTTTTCAGTATTACGGGGCCGAGACCCCAACGCACTGATCTGTAGGCTAAAAAATCGAATACGCGTGTCAGTTATGCAACACTGGTTACTTCCCCGCATTCTGGATTGTGAGGCAGTCTATGAGGAAAAGACAGGCAGGCAGGAGATGAGAAGCGATGATTCTTCGCACGTTACTCACCAGTTGAATGAGCTTGCTTAGGTAAGCGAATCAACATACCTTGAATCGCCTCCCAATTAACTAATGACGACAGCCTAAAAACTTCCAGGAAATCAGTCTATAATACGTGCGACCGTTTAGCCACTTGTGCCCGTGCGAGACTCCTAGGTAACACCTGGGTTTCTTGAATTATGCTGTTCAACAGTAATAAGAAGGTTTTTTAAATTCTCCCATTTCAAAGTTGGGACAAAGTTGGGACATGACTAACCCTTAATAACTTGAGGTATCTTTATGTAAGTCCGATTTTAACCTGCAACAGTTTATCCACTTTTAAACCAAAACTGATGGCCGTTGACACTTGATACTCCAACTATCGATTATGTAAGAAAACGTAATAATAAAAACATAATAACACAAAGAAAAATCAAAATAATCCTCGAGTTGACAGACTGTAATACAGCCTTCGAGGGACCATCTACCCTCATTTCTCACCTTGTTGGCTATTAATTGTGTTTCCTAGTCAGAGGTGGCGCTGGCACTGTTTAAGGCACCACAGATCCCCCTAAGAAGTGACCCCTCTCCACCTTATTCCTTGGTTCTATACTTTATAACAAATAACTGACCCCAACATCCCACCAAGGAGTTTTCCAAGTATCCTTCTTCTACTCCAAAAAAACTGAGTTTATACACAGATTCTGAGGACGCAGATGGCGCTCGTGTGGCCCATGGAAAGACCATTCTTGAGCCGACAGACTGAAATAGGGCCTTTGAGGTACCTTCAGCTCAAATATTCAAATATATTGGCAAAAACATCTAAATTTTAAAATCCGAAAAACAAACTTTTTGAAAAAGTGGGAAATTGAGGGTTAATGGTGCTACCATAACAAAATTTCTCTCAAACTGGCCTGACGAATTTCCCTCTTTCGTCACTCTTTATTTTAGACGTGGTGATCCAGCATTATGTTTTTGAGGTTTTTTTTTAATGAAAATACTATTCATAAATTGCAGATTACGATTGCAATATACTTATTTTTAGCTCATCTAAATCATCTCTATCTTTCGCTAACCAGCCAAGTTGGGATTTTCTTGAAAGTTCGTTATTTCAACTCAAATAAAAATGTATCAAGGACTAATTGGTAGAAAATGAGATTTCGCTGTACATACTTAGTTTCAGATTTAGTACTACATCGATTGATCCAAAACCAGCTTAAAATCCTAATAAGCAACTCCTCCTACCTGATCTATAGCCAATAAACCCCTGATTACCACGAACAATGTGATCATTATGTCTATCAAAATAATAGATGTATTATATATGTGGGATCAAATAATATGAAATGAGGAAACACCTAATGGACGCCTGCTATCATCAATAGGGCTCGGCATTTTGCATATTTGCATATTTTTTTGCGATATGCCCAAGCTGTAAGGAGCCCAAATATGCTATATTCAAGCCATTTTGTCGCTCCAAATTTAATGGGCATTTCTTGACAATAACCATATTTTTCAGTTTTTTCAGCTATTTCCTCTAATGAGGAGGCGTTATCATGGCCGGGAAAAACAGGTGAAACCGTTCGAGAAGAATTAGAGTGTGTACTCAAACGAAATCCTGGCTGGAAAACTGTCGTTGTGTTGGCGAAAGTGTTGGAAGGCGACTCACCCAACACCAGCAATTGGTCATACACTCCTCAAGAAGTGGCGTCTTTCAAATGTCTACCAATTGTCTCAGCAGATGTGGAGCGGTCATTCTCCCGTTTGAAACTATTATTGCACGATTTGAGAAAATCTTTTACAACTGAAAATTTGGAAAAGCACTTGGTAGTACAAGCCAACAAATTTTAACAATTAAATGTTTTGTCTAAAAACTGAGTAAAACTATTGTAAAAATTGTATTTATACAAATCATTTTATAAAATGATTTTGTATAAAAATGTACATACAAAAAAATTGAATAAGTACAAGTAACTATGTACTGAAAAGACTCTGTTTCCCACTTATTATTCAATTGTTCAACTATCTTGCGCATATTTTCGGATTTTTTCACGCATGTGTACAAATGCATATATTGAGCATCTACGTGCATATTTTGAGGTTCTATTTCGCATTTATTGCCGAGCTCTAATCATCAAATTATAACCAATTTTGGACGCATAGGCTGTTGATTATGGCAGTTCGTAGAAATCGTATCAGGTTAGTAATTATTGTATAATGTTCATTCCGTAGATAGTATTAAATATCAAAATGTTTGGTTTTCATACGTACCATGGAATGTTGTTTTGTCTTTAATATTTTGAAAATTCAATTGAATCGATGACAGTATGAGAGTAAAAATCGCAAACAATTTGAGTAACAAACAAAATTACCGCAGATAAAATTGTCACCAGTGTTGCTGACCTTCCAATCCCTTAATTTGGCAATGCAGCTCTAACGCAACATCAGTCGATCAAAAAATCCCAAAACGTCATGATGGTTCAATTTCGGATATTTGAAGACTAACCATGCAAAATTACCTTAGTTTCTTGTTCATTTGGAATAAAACTTCTCGAATAAGCTTGTTATGATGGTTTAAATTCGGATATTCCGAGACAAATCTCGTGAAATTACCTTAAATTCTTGTTAATTTGGAATGGAATGGGTTTTTAAAACTAATTTCTAGAATTTATCTTGATGAGTAGAATTGAAAAAATATTGGAGCGATTGGTCGACCTGCATTTTTCTTGCCAAGTTAAGGGTTAACAGGTAATTTGCAGTGTGCAGAAGACTCTAGTTTGCGATGTTTACTCTTATGCTCACAGATTCAATCTACTCACGTGACTAGATTATCGATTGCCGATATGGACTCCCCACTTGAAGTGCCCGTGAGGATCGGTTTTTACGAACGTGTACACCGGAGCGTTGCTGTGAGGGCGGACTTCTTCTTCTTCTTGGTTTAACTGCTGGTACTCGGGGCGGTAGGTGTCTACAAAGGGGGTTCTGCTGTCAGCAGCCGACTCCTGTTCAGCAGGACCAAAGCTATCCAGGAGTTCTCCTTGAGGAAGGCTGGACGTCGGGAGGAGCGTGAAGAGCTTCAAAGTGTCGTACTGAGAAGCCTGCTGGTCACCGTTGACGGGCGGCACCAGGATTTCACCGGCTTCGAAGCCCAAATCCCACTTATCGGTCAGAGGAGGAGGCTGCTGAGGCGGAGGTTGTTGAAGAGGTAGTTGCTGAGGCGGAGGTAGTTGAATTGGAGGTTGCTGAGGGCTCAACTGTCCTGGAGCTGTTTGAGGCGGCGTGTCAGGGGCTGGAGGCGTCAGATACTCAACGGGAGCGGGAACAGTGTCGTCTATTATTTGACCTCCGCCTGACGGCAGAGCCTCATTTCCCAACGGATCGCCAAACGCAACTTGCGGTATTCTCGCTACTGTTTGGTCTGGATGTGATTGCCTCTTACCTCTACCCCAATCTACTGCATTTACTGCAACAAATACATTTCTACGTTCTACAAACAAACTACTTTATTTCAAAACTACATCAAAAGAAAATGTGGGAAATTATCTACCATAAATATCCTGCCACCAGTAATATTGTACCCTACACTACCATGTAATATACAGGGTGTAAGCCTAACTGGTCTGCCATACGGTACCAGTCGATTCTACAACTAATTTGCAAAAAAAAATGTATAGTCAGTATGTAATGGAGGAACTGCAGATACTGCTGAATCAGACCATGCGTAGAGTTATGAAATGGATGGAGTCGAAGTCCCTGTCTTTGGCTGTCGACAAGACAGAGGCAGTGCTCCTAACCACCAAACGGATTGAACGAATCACCCCGGTGAGTGTTGGAGGTCAAACCATCATGACTTCATCCGCAGTTAGGTACTTACGAGTGATGTTAGACACCAAGCTGACGTTTTGGGAGCACATAAGGAAGACAGCAGAAAAAGCCGCTTCAGTGGTGGGAAGGCTGGGCAGGCTCATGGCCAACGTGGGAGGCCCTTCGCCAATCAAAAGGAAGCTAATTATGCGTACGATTGAAGCCATACTACTCTATGGAGCAGAGGTCTGGGGCGAATCGATGCGTTTTGAGAAGTACCGATTGAAGATGGAGTCTGTGCAAAGACGAGGTGCCCTGCGAATATGCAGTGCGTACCGCACAGTGTCAGCCCCGGCAGTGCAGGTCATTGCGGGCACGGTTCCCATAGATCTCCTGGCAGAGGAAAGGATAAGGATTTACCAGCACAGAAACGATCATGAAGCAAGAGCAGCGACGAGGAAGGAAGAAAGAGAAGAGACTCTATGGAGATGGCAAAGCAGATGGAGTAGCGAAACCAGAGGACGATGGACCCACAGACTAATCAGGAACGTGAAGGAATGGGTGGAAAGGAAGCACGGTGATGTTAACTACTACCTAACACAATTCCTAACGGGACATGGGTATTTCAGGTGTTTCCTGAAGAAAATCGGAAAGGCAAGAGATGATCAATGCACATTCTGTCGGGAGGATGAAGATACAGCTGAACACACTTTCTTCAAATGCATGAAGTGGACGCAGCTCCGGGATAATCTCGCACAGGAGGTGGGGGGTTTTACCCCTGAGACAGTCATCGGGAAGATGATCGAGAAAAAGGAGATCTGGGACGCTGTATGCACCTTCGTGCTGACAGTGCTCAAAGAGAAGGAAAACAACAGGGAATGGGAAGGTGAAGATTAACAGCAAAACAAAAAGTGATGTTGTAAAACCAAACAGCAGAGACGCCTATGAACCTAGGTTAGAACTGAACGGAAAGGAGAGAAGCCCATCATGAGGCTAGAAAAAGAGGCCACCCCGAAGTATACTTAAAAAGGAGTCCCGGAGCGGCCCTCAAACGAGAAAATGAGGTTAGGGTTTTAGTTGGTAGGTCTGGTGTAGTAGAAACACCAGGAGTCCAACACTGTTCTGGGTATCCCTCAGTTCGTGCATGAGCATTTTCCCCCCTCAATATATATAAAAAAAAAAAAAAAAACTGCTATCGTCCGACCCGTCAGATCGACTAGGCGGAGCGCCGATTTCTTTGAAAAAATGCACGTTCTTCCGCGTTCAAACCCGAATTTCTCCCCTAAATACGGTTGTAGAATATGTTTTGATTATACCATTGGAAAGCTGAGATTCTGGTGCAGTTTTCACTGTTCTTGCATCTTGAAAAAGTATGGGTTCTCGTAGTTCAATTTGAGATTGAAAAAATGCGAGGTTTCCAGAATTATGTAAAATTCTCTTTTTAGAGGACGTTTTCATGTCTCAAACCTTGACTCAAAAAAAGTTAAGGCATCTGTCCGATAGGAAATTCAATGCTCTTTCCAACGGTATCCTCAAATTGTAATTTACACAGCTAATTAATGGAGTTATGACCAATTTAATGACATAAGGTCAAAATCACGAAAAATAAGTTTAAAGTTAAAATAACTCGAAAACGAAGGGTTTAAAAAAAATTGCTATGAGACATTTTTTGTTGCAAATTAGTTGTAGAATCGACTGGTATCGTATGGCAGACCAGTTATGCTTACACCCTGTATAGATAGCGCAATTTATAAAAGCGAATCTTCTTGATCTCCAGGTGAATGAACTTACAAAAGTTCCATTCATGCAGTGAAACAAAATAAGCGCATTTTTTAATTACTGCAAATATGTAGATCGACCCAACAAACAATTTTTTGTCAAATTGATTGGGAATGAGGTACTCAGGGATAAAACTCCTCCTATGCCGAGCTTCCGGTAAATTTATCACCTTCCTCAGGGCTCGAAGGATGTGTTACCGAGTGAACATCACATCAGCGTCAATCAACAACCAATTTAGTTAAAAATGCCACCATAGCTGGTGGGAAATGAAGATTTGGAGATATTGCAGGTAAAATAAAAAATGGAAAAAAGGGTGGGGGGGATTTAAAACATCATTTCCAGCTAATAACATTAAGTAACAATTATGAGGATCTACAGCTTGGAGAGACCCTGGAAGGAAGCCCTGAGGAAGTTGATAAATTGAGGAGGAGTTTTATTTCTAAGGACCTCATTCCCGAACAATTTGACAAAGAATTTTTCAATACTATTTTGACCAATGCATTTATTATTGTACAATTAACTGCATCCCAAATTTTGTCATGAAATGAATAGGAGGATGGTTGATAAGTTTTTACTCTACTCGAGTGAGTGTAAAACCGCAGCTTTATTGCTTATACAACTGATTTGATACCCTCTTTCTTTGGTATCCAAAAAGCTGTGTCTAATTTAAGATTTTTCGAGGTTTTAGCTCTTCTAAAGAACAAACTAACAGAAAGACTTAAATCTAACTTGATGAGGGAAGAACAGGTAGGCTTGTATACCGACTACGGTTAAGATGAGCCCATGTGCTTTGAATCATCCCAAGAGACGGAGCACTTGGGTCTTTCAACCTCTAGTCGGCAATATCCGCACTTGAGGTCCCAGGGTCTGCAGACTCCCACAGAATAATAGAGCTGTCGAGTTAATAGAGCTTTCTATCGGAACTTTCTAAGGAATAACGAGATTTCCGATCTCATCAAGATAATTATAAGCATTAGGAAGTGGACCAGTTAGTGAGGAGGTACCATTAAATAAACTTGGAGCCATCACTAGTTTACTCTTGAGCAAAACATCGATAAATTCAAGCTTGGGTAAATACTAGCTCCATTTGGTCATGATTGAATTTTCGCAAGGTTCAATTTACTTATGATATTCGATTTTACATTATTCATTTATGAATCTCGAAATAAATTCTGACCAAATTCATTCCTCTCCGGACTTGAATGTCCTATAACCTGGCCTTAATTGCAAAATAAAAATCGTCATTTACAAATACATTTCCATTAATTTTCAAATGAACAGGCAAACTTAGTTTGATTGTACATTCAAATATTAGTGAACATCTATTATAATTTGATTTTTAATAAGAATTTAAATTTGGTGGGATATCTGTTTTTGCTTTTAGACGTGGACATCTATCATTAAAAAAAAAAATTGAACCCCTCCTGCAGTGATATTAATAGTTTAATATAAGAACTAATTAAATTGCACTATGAATACTTCAATGGTGATCGGTCGGGCAGTGGAGTAATTGCATTGCATACGATTACTGGTAATGGTAATAATTTTAGTTTCATTACCAAGTCGTGTGATCGAAACGGCAACTTTCGTTCATTTATCTTAAATTATGTGAATGTTTGAGTTGTGGTCTTTGAGGGTCTTCAATCTGCAGATTCCATTCAATAATATGTCATTATTAACTCTTGAAAACTTTATTTTCCTTACTACAACTACTCTACGAGTCAACACAAATTTAAGGTAAGTACATGACCCAATTACAATCACCTCTCGAGTCTGACTGTCTACAAGAAACTACTCAATAATTATAATAAACTAAACTACCATACTGCTTGATAGTGCTAAGTTGGTTACATTATAAATACTGATGTGGTTCTAAAACTTACCATATGTAACGTAGTCCGCGTTAATTTTCTTGAAATATCTAGCATCTGATCCCGAAAACACAGCCATCAGCACCAACGCTGAAACGATCTGAAAAATGTAAATTTAATATGACAAATTATTTATAATTTCATATCATTATTTTCAACAGTTAATTGGCAAAGAATGTCTAAGTTCTGTTGAACTCTTTAAGGAAGAATCAACTAATTTCATAAGCAGGAGAAACCATTAGAATTACATTTTGATTAAGTACCTAATTATAGTCTGTTTGGTTTTTAACTGAACGGTTTGAAACCCGGTTTCTCAGTGAGGGAGCTTTCAGGCGGAGTAGGAAACGCCTGCGGATCTTTGAATGCCACAACCGCATCACCGTTCAGCATTGCGTTCTTCGGGGATAGTCGCAAGACACTTCAACAATCCGAACATTGGTGATCATAACCATAAACCAACATGTTTGACAACCAAGAATGTGAATTTGTTTGGAAATGGTAACGGCAATTTGATACGAAATCATCACGTCGTTTTATATTACATTTCGAGGAAATGCTACGAATCGTCAGGTTAAATTATATTTGGCTGGTGAGTAGTTTAATCACACAAACCTTCCGTTACGTGCGTCTTTACTCAATTTATGCTAATATTTAATATCGGCAAAACCATCCCCGGAACTTGCTGATTACAATGGATCAAACCGCTTCAAAATCCGACAAAAAATTATGTACATACAGACAAATACAGGCAAGCAAATAATAAAAGGAAAGGATGATAAATGGTCGAGACCTTCACTATTCTCAGTAGGTCTTGCCTATTACTTATTCTTTCTTTAAATCTATGGGGTTAGTTGTGCTAGTTATTACAACAAGATTCTCTTACTTGTTTACCTAATTATTGGCTTTGGTGTATTAGCTCATTCGTTTTAGAGTGGTGTAATATATCATCTATACACTGTAGAAAATATCACTAAGTTAACATTATAAGACGGAAGGAACTTATAATATAAAACTGCTATTCTTACGTAACGGTTTATTATCATAATTTGAGACTATTAAATAACGTTCAGTTCGTATAAATAACGAGCAGAGGTGAGATGGTCTTTTCCATTCAATTTCTGGTAAAATGTAACGATATTATATTTCAGCGTTGTTGTAGGTAGTTTGAGGTAGCGTAAACATATAAACAAAACCCCAATCACTGTATTTATTGAATCTGCCCCACAATTTTCCACAAGCTGTAATGATTTTAATCAGATTTTATCAAGGACCAGGATTTAATCAGATTTTATTAGTGTACTTGGAAATATACGCTCAACAAACAGGGTAGTACACGTGCGCAAATTTATTATTAAATTATTCCACCATCCTATTTCAAGCCTTTTAATCCGTTGTTCTGTGTCCCAGTTAAATTTTTTCTTACACCGAACTGAACGAAACCTTGGTCCGATTTCGGTGGTATTTCAAGGTTGATGCGGTTTACCTGAGCGTCAGTTGCTTAAGAATTTTATTGCCATCCGACCATTAAACGGGTGTCTGTAAATACGAACATGATTTTCCTGAATCACCAGTTGCCCACAATCCAATCGCCTGATCCCAAATTCGGAGGATAAATTGAGACTGGCTCCAACATTGCATATGAATTTCATTTTAGAATGTTAGGCCAGACGGAAACTTGCGAAATCAGTTCGTCAGAATTCGCCCGAAAACGCACGACGATCCACTCATGTGACTCGGTGGGGAACCGCGTCCACTGGGCCCGTATCGACCTCAGTTTTTGTCAGAACAGTACAAAATCCCATTTTGCTGGGATTTTCCGGATGAAGAGTGCGAAAAGATGAACCTTGAAAGGTTAATTTTGCTTGTGCAAGAAAGATGCAACAGGGAAGAAATGCGGAAATGCATTTTCCTGTGTTTTAATTTCAAACTGCTCCAAGGATTTAGATGATTTCATCTTCTGTTTCAGTTCGATCATAAAAGTCATGGTTTTTGATTTTGACACAAAAATGTATTTATTCACTGGAATATAGGAACACTATATTCTCAAATTCTATTATAATTCAATCTACAGTAGTAATCTCCCGTTTAATTTGAAGACAGTTTTATCAGCAGAAGGGCAATCGTCAAATGAAGTGACTCCATTGCTGGATGAACTAACAAAAATGTCTGCCCTCCTAGTCGATAGTTAAGGGGGTCTCAGTCGGTAGCCGTTTGTTCTTAGTTTTTTCGCGAAATTGAAGGGGCAAAAACTTGAAAAGTTGTACCAAAATTTGACATTTTCAAGGATTTTAGAAATTCATTAGCGGGAAAAACTACTGAACAAACTGTTTTTTCCATGTATTTCCCATATTTCTCTGGCAATTATTGTTTGATTTTGATGATTCCAGCGGCAATATTTCAGTTTTTCAATTCCCTAGGGCCATGCACTAATGAATTTATAAAATCCTTGAAAATTTCAAGTTTAGCTGCATTTTATGGGAAAAACACAACTGAACTAACAGTTTTCCCATATTTCTCTGGCAATTATTGTTCGATTTTGATGATTCCAGCGGCAATATTTCAGTTTTTCAATTCCCTAGGGCCATGCACTAATGAATTTATAAAATCCTCTAAAATTTCAAATTTAGGTACAACTTTTTAAGTTTTTGCGCCTTCAATTTCGTGAAATACTGACCCGGAACGAGGAACGTCCCCCTTAAGTAGGAGTAATGCGAGGGGGGGGGATGTAGGACACCTTAGTCATTCTAAGGGAATGAAACATCTCACAGAATTTCTCATTTCTTAACTTTTTAATTCCCTCGTCACCCGAAAAACATCATTGGGGACCAAACCAGGCCAGATTCGGAAATTCACCTACAAATCCCTTCTTCGTCTATATCGCGTTCGCCGATGATAAATCAAGGGTGATAATTCGAACGCTAAAAGTTCGATTCAGCAGAAAACCCCTTTTGAAGAGCCAAAGGGGGGTCCCATCTACGCGTTCCGACGTGCTGAGTGGATTGATGGACGGCAGGCTCTCAGTGGACGGCCAGACTAATGCTTTGATTGTATTATGCATTTTATTTGAGGAAGCTTTTTTTTATATCCCTCACTTGACGTTTCTCGTCTGTTTTCGATGTTTAAGATCGATCAATACTCCCACTTATCAATTTTATTATATTTCTTACAATAACTACTTTTCACGTTTCTTCTTCTCTTGTCTTTTTCACCCTAAAGTCGGAGCATCAAAACCACAGTTGAATGGTGGAGATCTGTAGATTCAGGTCGTGGTGGGGTAAAATATGAGGCTAACATCAGTGGAACTTTTATTTTGGCATGTTTAATATCAATAGGATGGCCTGCAATATATATTTCTGTGGGACTAGGAGTGATTGCACGAACCATAGGAGTCGACCAAGAAATTTTTTTGAACCCCTCCTCAAAATTTGTTGGTTTTACGTTTCAATGTGCGTAGAATCCGAAAACCGAATAAAACATTTTCCATCCGTCCACCGTACGCGGCACTTTTCTTAGCAACCATGGACCGATTTGAAATCTGGTATAAGGGCATTTGGGGTCTAGTTGTGCAGCGAAGCTTTTGGTTGAAGACAGTCAGTTCTAAGGGATGAAAATTAAGGGTTAAAATTTTCAATCAATTTTCAAAAGTGCCCTAGCTCGAAAATTCTCGAAATAAAGATTTTTTTTCACCCATTTTAAATAGTATTGAATTTTTCGAATTTTTTGAGACCACGCGGAGCCCTGTAGGACAATTCGTTCGCTCCCTACAAGAGCTTAAGGGTCGACTTACGATGAATCAGAAACACGAGCGTGAATCGCAAGAGAGTCCCAATGTCCGTTTTTCCTGCCACTGCCATTCGTTGCTATGAATCTTTATCTTCCCCATTTTTCACCGTACAAAAATCGTTCACCACTCGTTAGAACCGTGCGATTTTATTGAACATTTTTGTTATTCACCTTACCCCCGTACGCTGCGGCAGCTTAGGAGTACACGATGAAAAAAATGTCTGCCAAGTGGGAGTGGCACACAGCTTCCTCCTACTCATAACCCAATTTTATAGTCATCTATAATTGGATTCCGTTGTATAGTATCTAATTGTGGCTGTTACAAGGTTTTTACGTTTGCGCATGCACAACGGCTACCATCGATTCGGGGGCGATAATTCTCATAGGGGACCTCTGCATGCCTATCCGCACACTCCCTGAAAATTTAATCGAAATCGGACAATAACTTCGTACAGTTTTGCCCGTTACAAGGATTTCATGACAGACTCACAGACAGACAGTCACTAAATCAAAATTGATCAGGAGGGTCAAAAACGTGGAACGTGAAAACAATTCTTCCGCTACTTTAGTAGACTCTGAAGAAAAAGGAAGTAAACGAGATCTTTAACTTTACAGTTTCTGCTTTATCATTCGTCCTAACTTTAAGCCTTCGTAAAAAGCGAACAGTATGTCCTCCAGAGATCTTCGTCTCAATCGATTCTAGAAATAATACTTTTTTAAATTTATGAAAAAACTATACCAACCTTTATATCAAAAATTTTTGAGCTAGGGTTTTGAAATTTTCCTGTTTTTCAGCCCAGAGACAACTCTCCCCCTCTCCACTTATTTTTCACCCCCTTGACTGACAACAACTAAAAGCTTTGTAGGACAAGTAGACCCCAAATGGAACTCTTGTACCAAATTTAATCAAACTCCCCCAAGTACCCACATTTTTTATTAGATTTTCGGATTCTAAGTAACTTGAGACGTAAACCATCACATTTTAAGCGGGGTAAAAAATTGTCTTTCTTGCTCAATTTCGAACGTTCATTATTGAAAATAATAAACCAAAATATTAAATAGTTGTGTAATAATTTGTAGCGTTTTTTACAAACTAAATCAAAAATGAAATGTTAAAATTAAAATCCCTGATCTTAAAAACATTTATAGGTAGGTTACATTTATGGGAGGTAACATTTATTGGAGGTTATACATGCGATAGAGCCATGTCTCTTAGAATGAATTAGATAACGATTTATCAACTAACATTAACAACTTTATTTTTATTATAGTTTTTATCTCGAGGAAAATTGTGGGTATGGAGGTTTCAAATATAAAGACCCCTTTAGATTCTCTCAATTAAAAAGTACCTGCTCATTATCATGCGTGAAAATGGGGTTATCCTAATCCATCTCCCAAAAGATTTTGTAAACTTATCAACTGAAATTTTGGGGAATGTGGTTGAACTAATTGCATAATTTTATGACCAAAGGCGCCTGCGTTTATTATTTTATGAACCAACCCGACCTGGAATGAAAAGATTAGAGTTGATTTGAATCGATCTTGTAAGACTGCTTCCCGTCCATTCTTCCTTCTGACACTCAACTTTAATCTCTTGTTTGCTTCAAAAAATACTGTATTTTATATTGTTGCATTTTTTATTCTTATTTTTTTTTACATATTTTGTAATTATCAAAACGTCTCTAAACATTTCTCATTTTAAATGGGAAAAATTTAATAATTATTTAATATTATCTTTGAATATCTCGATCGTAGGCGTACAACTATTCAAATAATATTTGAGAAATTGATTTGCGATTAGTTTGATCTGAGTAATTCGTACTTTGATTAAGAAATAAATTATCTATAGAAATAATCTATAATAATAAATAATCTATAGAAAATTATCTATTTGGTCTTGAAGAGATTGTCCAGATCTGGTTTAATAAATTATCACATTCGAATTTCATGCAATACATTTGAGAAGGGTTCCTGTTCAACTTTGTTCTCTAACTAGAGTTCCACAAGGCACAATAGGAATAGGGCACCCAGAACCATGTGCACTTATCAGCATAGTTACAATTGACGAATTTTAGGGTCAAAGGGCCAAAGTGCCAACTCTCATTAGGGTCTCTTTGTTCTTGAAGCTGTTCAATATATTAAAGATATTTTGACTAATTAAATTGAATTTAATGATTAAAGATATTTTCACCAAAAATACTAACTACCTGTTTATTATTTTTATTAATCAAAATCGTTGAACTTTACAGTTCTAAACTTGGAAGTTTTCAAATTGGTTGTTGGTAGATTGTATAGATAATATTAAGGTGAATCTTCTAATTTGGGAGATGTAGAAGGCACCCACCAGAGATACGCAGATTGACAATGAGATGATACTTGCTGTTTTGGGAGTCACTGACGATCAAGAAGAACACTGAAATCTGTATCCAATAAGGAATTCGATCCATTGATTATTTAATCAATAATAAATGATCGAAAACTGCGAAGACACAATGCTGAGGCGATACCGATAATTTGCGCACAATTCACACTGAAGACGTCCAAATTCACTTGACACAATCCTAATTCTTCAGCACTGCTTCAAATTGCGTATTCCAAATTGATGGCCAGATCATCACTCACTTACCATCAGAGAAGTTCTCATGGTGGGTGGTGGTCGAGGAATGACTGGGTGAACTTGAGCTTGGGTGCTATTTATAGCTCTCGTCACGGCTGTTTCCTCGTAGGATCGTATCCCGTGACGCCGATCCTCCGACAAAGAACCGAAAAACCCTCCCCTAGACGTCCGGAGTCACCAGGAGTTCTCCCTGTCCGCAGAATCTAATTGCATTTCTAGGTGGGGAGAAACTCATACTGCGCACATTTTCCCTTCTAAAAGGTCCAGAAAAAATTACGCAATGAAAAACCCCCGAGAGAAATACGATTCGAGGAGACGACAAAGGTTTTTGTGCTCGGATTGGGTCGTGTTGAATGGAAGTAGGTTGCAACTGGGTTATGTTTACTTCCTGATCGTAACGCGAAGTCATCATCCATTTGTCGGGGTGGCGAATGACAATCTGGGGTCTTTCGTAGCCCTAGGAAATGGAGTTATTGTGATCCAGTTGGACACCCATCATCTGGTTCAGTCGTCCCTACCCTTATTACCCCTTGCTCTTGAACTAATTCTGTCGCTCACTGTGGACCCTTTGTACATAATAACGAGCCAGAAAGGCATTTTTTAACATAAGTACATGAACCTAGGATGAGTACATGAACCAGTACTATGAGTCACTGATTTGAATGAACTACTTAGAAGAGCAGCAATTTGTATTCCGAAAATTATTTGCAAAGGTCGAAACAAATAAGCCATGAGTGTTGAAATATAGCGCTGAAATACGACAGTAGGTTTAAGACCAAAAGCCATAATTGTAAAACTATAACCATTAGATCTCTGCTTGAAAACATAATTATTGTCATACGTAAGTGTTGACCAGAATTGACCAGAATAAATTAAGTTCAGTTTGTGAGCTCCATTTGGGTCTAGTTGTGCCCCAAAGCTTTCCGTGACCCTGAATCTATTTTAAAGGGATAAAAATTTCAAAACGCCCCAGGTCGGACACATTTTTAATTTTAATCCACGAAGGACGGAAAAAAGTCTGCCAAAAGGGTGTGACACATAGCTTCTTCGTATCCATAACCTGATTGTATAGATGAACCGATGCATAGTAGTTAATCTCAAAATATCAGTCTCTAAGTACCTTGCACTACCCTCTTAAGGGACTCTTCACATCAACCCGCAAAATCTCTGAAAATTCAATGGGGGGCCACGATTTTCGTAGGGAACCATCTACACAATCACTCAAAATTTCATCGAAATTGGATGAGAAATATAGAAATTATGGCTGTGGCAAGGAATTCATGACAGACAGACAGACACCGAACCAAAATTGATCAAGAAGATCTGAAACGTAAAACGCGAGTGGAAATTTTGATTTCGGAGAACATTCTTTTCTCAACCCTGAAAAGTGAAAACAAAGCAACACATCGGAAGCAACACATTGCTTAATGTCCGGGGCTAACTTTTAATGTAGGAAATTGATGATGAAAAAAACTGCATGATGTGTTCCTATCGTTTTACTTCAAAATATTAATTCTCTGTAAGAACAGCCTTTTTAGAACAACCGTCTAATAACCGATATTTTATGGTCCATCAAAATCACTTACACTAACGGATTAGGTTTTTTTTCAATAATTTATTTCACCAATTTGAGTATATATATTTTTTTGGTTTGAATAAAAAAATATATGCAGTAAATATATATACAAGTGCAGTAAGTATAATAAAAAATTATTGATAGTATAATATAATAATTCAGAAAGTAGTTAGATTTGTTTTCAGATTTTTGTAAATTGTTCATTATAAAGCTATAGGTACATATATTATTAATCACATTTAGAAGTTTTTTTTAATCATTCCTGTCCATCAGGTCGGCCGTTCTCTTTCTTTTGAGGCGTCGGGGGTGGAGTTGCCCGTCCCATGAGTTGAGGAGGTGTTCAAAAGCCGAAGTATTTTTGTTCAAAAGTTTTTTTTTTTTTTTTTTAATCCAAGGTACTAGTTGAGGGTTCCAGCTGTCACAGGAACATAATTATTTGGTGGGGTATTTTATTTGAGTGGAAGCACATCGCATATGACGCAAATAGTGAGAACTGCCCGAGTGCATCCCTCGTTACCACACCTCCTTTAGCTTTGAATCAAGACATTTTTCCATCAGTTCTTATATCATCGATGACTACCTTAGTTCTCTTCGTTTTCATGGAGGTGCCACCAGCAAAATAGCGGCTAGTTTTGAAAGGCATTTTGTATTTGCTGAGATGATTGAGCATAAGGTCTCTCTCTAATTCCAGCTTCGTCAATTTTCCCCCTGTTTTCCTATACAAGCGCCACTCATTATTGATCGCCACCAAATTGATCCACTTCTAGTCCGTCCTCAAGTATTACTTCAGTTTCTTTCTCAAGAATCTACGCGATTTTAGCGACGGTCAGACCATCCCGTAGGCTTAAATAGATCCTGCAAACGAAAAAATGACGAAAAAGTTGGTTAGCAATAGGTTTCTCTTAGAAGAGGAAAGTGCTCACAAGTAAGAAATTTAAAAAATTTGAGTCATTTTGGGGCCCAAAAACTCAACCAGAACTCTATAATTAGCATTTTGTCCCGAAATAAGTTGGTGTGAAATGAAATCTCCTATGAAGGACGAGAGTGTGATGTGTAACGCTAGCCTCTAAAATGTAGAATAACTTGAAAGAATCGACACTGACTAATGGAATGATCGTTGAAACCATCTGAGAGACGAGATCTGGACAGAAATTGTCACTGGAGTAATGTGATAAAATACAGTACTTTTCAGGATGAAAACCACAAACAATCCACAGGTTTCATGATAAATGCTGGCACTCAATTGATCAAAAGTGCCCCCCCTGAGCAAGCCCGAGAGGTTTATTTGGTTACAGCATGCACGGACTTACAATTTAATCTTGAATTCTATTTTCCCACTGTAAAATTAAAGAAAAAATACCATAAGGGATTCTAGTTAAGTGAAAATTGTCGGCATATTCTATATTATTTATTACTTGTGATATTGTCATGATTTTAGTGTATTTTTACAGTGAATCTTGAGGTGTTTCATGTTATTTCGATTAGCGATCATCCTTCTTAGATAGGCACATTTTATACTCTCTAGATGATCTTTCCTATCATCCTATAAAATTAAATATACCCCTCACTCGTCAGGACTGTATATATATATTTACGTAATAGTATAATATTATAGATATAAGTTGGTACAGTTTGTAAGAATCAATTGCTTTGTCTCTCGAACTCTTCCGCAGGTGTTCTTTGAAGTCTCGGCTATAAAGAGTCTGGTGTACTACGCGTCAAAAGGTTTGACATGAATTATTGATGAAGATGCCCACTGAAGTGTGCAGACAATAGTAACCTTGAATCGTCGTAAGAAGCCCAAGTGGTTGAATATAAAACTTGATTGAACATTCAATCAAGAACTACCTAACAAAAGAATACTTACAGGATCATGATACTCATATTTGGTGGTTAAGTTCTCGAGTATTAGTACACAACTGTAGTGGTTTTAATTAATCAAATACATGGGTATTAGAATCTATAACTCATCTAGTTCTCTTTTCATCCACTTCTTACAGACCTACTTTACGAATGCTCTACGAAATTCGTTCAACTTGACGGACCACTAAACACGAAATGAAAATGGTTCAGGAAGCTGCAAAACGCAAAGGAAAATTTATATTTAGGAGGTCCCAAACTTTCCCGGCCTGTTGTGAGAATTCAAAGCGTCTTTACCCTTAGTAGACAATGAAATGTACCTACCTAGTTGATTTGGAGGAACTGGATAAGGTCAGGTTGGTTAACCTGAGGTGAGACAGATGTGTCCGATATTTTTGAGAAGATGGAAGTTGAAAGACGTCTTCATCGTCCGAATGTGATTATAAGACCGGTTTTGACTTGTTAAGCAATCCTTGGTACCTTCCCTAATATTTCGAATTCCAGAGAAGATGTCGACAGAATCCTCTTCAAAAACACACTGAGGTTGATTCAGTTGGAATC
Source organism: Apolygus lucorum (assembly GCA_009739505.2). Classification (NCBI taxonomy): domain Eukaryota; kingdom Metazoa; phylum Arthropoda; class Insecta; order Hemiptera; family Miridae; genus Apolygus; species Apolygus lucorum. Next base: position 20,059,309 of record CM019183.2, read on the forward strand.
ACCATAATTATGATTGAACCGCGTTTGTTGACATTGATTGAATTATTTAAAACTAATCAGCAGATAACTAGAGATATTTATTACATATAGGTATCTAAATAATGATCAATAGCTCCTTCAATCTGGTGCACTGAAGCCTACCGATGCGCTACCTACTAACCGCAGTGTCTCCTGGTGTGGTTGAAACAACATCATCATGACCAAAATCGTCGTTACCCTCAAACCCACGGAGCGTTTTTGGTGTTAATTATCAAAACCACAAAACTGGGGGAAGAAACGCCCCTTGAACCTGGTTCTTCCTACTTTCTTCTGATTTTCGCGTCGTAATTCCAATGATTTCTCTCTAAAACATGATTTCTCAGATGAACATGGTTGAACGAGTTTCAACAAACGTCATCGGTTTTTAATATTGTGGAGACTAAGGAAAGTTACTTTCCCATTACACTAAGAGATTTCCTCAATATTAGTGATTTATGGTACAGCAAAATATGAATCAGCAGAGTGAAAATTGTTTGGATGAAGAAAAAAGTGTATTAATTTATTCCAGAAAGATACAAGGAATTCGTTGATGTGAAAATTATGAAAGAGTATCACAGCAGCTGATACATACTAGTAGGTAAGGCCTTTTACATAACAAATAAAAGTATATGTACCTAAAACAGAAAATAAAATAAAAACTAAATAAATAAATTTAAAAAAAACTGAAAATAAATAAAACGTCCGCTAAATAGGGTGAGCAATAGTCTCCTTACGTAAAATAACATGGGCATTTAAAATTTTTTGGAGTGAAAGGGCTTATTATTGAGTAGTAAGTACCACTGATAAATCATGTTGCTGGTTATCTATGTTTAGAAACAGCAACACAATTCTTCAGTCATTCGCGATTGTTTATGATTTTTGACTTTTTTCATGTACCTGACTTCAACTGATGAAGTCGAGTTGCATTCTTCTAGAGTCCAGCCCCAAACTTCCCTCCAAATTTTAGCAAAATCGGACAGTAATATTGTGATGAATGAATTACTGTTTGAGAAAACCATTTTTTTAAATTATCCTCAATAATAAACCTTTGGAATTGACCAAGAAAAAAATATTTTTAACCCCCCCCCCCCCCTCAAAATTATTTGTTATTTTACCTTTCAAGGTTCGTAGAATCCAAAAATCGAATAAAATGTTTGCCTTCCGTCCGTCGTCCGCCATAAGGACGAATTATGTGGACTTATGGACGACTTAAGTGACCATCACTTTCCTTAGTTACCATGCTTCGATTTTGATGAAATTCAGTACACGGCCTCCATTTAGGGCCTAGCTGAAAAATAAGGGCTGAAATGTTCAAAACGCCATAGCTCAAAAACGTTTGATATGAAGGTATTGTTTTTTCATCAATTTAAAATAGTATTGAATTTTTAGAATCGAATGAGACCACTCAGAGCTCTACAGGACCATAATATATTATGGTTATTATTAGAGCTCTGAGTGGTCTCATTCGATTCTAAAAATTCAATACTATTTTAAATTGAAAAAAACAATATATTATATATAATATATTATGAGAGAAGGATTGGACTTACAATAAATCAGAAACACGAGTGTGAATCTCAAAAGAGGCTTGTATCGTTGACAGAATCTCGCATTCAACAGACACTCTTTCCATACACATACAAACTGCAAAGCAGTGAGCCTCCCTTGAAGAGCTGATTAAATCGGACGAAGTTATCATTAAAATTTTTTACAAAGGTTTTTGTGTCACGATTTCATATTCGACACGCTTGTTTCCTCGATCCGTGATGCAACGATCTCGTACGAATGTCCGCAGGTTAAACTGACGTGATGCAAACGTTTAAAGAGTAATCGGAACGTGAAAGTGCAGACGGAAAGGTTGACTACAAAAGACCAATGACAGTTTTCTGTCTCGTCTTCCAAAACAATGGACCGTTAATATTCACGCGAATGTCTGTCGCAAGAGATGATCAAGGAACGAAGAATTTTCATACCTGAATTCCTGAAAGGGCGCACCTATTTCGAAATGGTATCCCAGTAACCCAAATGTGAGGAAAGATTTTAGCTTTGTGGGTGCGCATGAAGGTGGAATTTTGTAACCACAAGGGTAAGTACAAGAATTTTTTTTGCTTCCTCACTACCAAAGCTAAGTTTTATATCCGTTCAGCAGGCCAAAAATAAATGGGCTCTCGAAAATCAAAATTTGGTCTTGTATTCAGAACGTTTCAGAGCTTATTGAACATTTTTGGATCTGTTTGTGTGCATGGTAATTTTCTAGCCAATTGTGTAAGTCCATGACATGGACTTCCTTACATTGTAAGGAAGTTATACTGCACATTCAACTTGGAAGTTTTTTTCCCGCGGTCAATACATTGATCTATTATTAACATTCTATTTTTCTACTCTGCTTGTCTGTCTGGAAGCATTTTCGATGTATTAGCCCTCAAGCTCCTCATTTTTTATCGATACTTCCAATTCTAATTCAACCCTCCAACAATGAAGGTTATCGGTTCCCATGAAATCACCGAAGTTAAAACCAGTCGGCACGGGAGATTATCTGGAGGTAACCTCTCGAGGGTGGCATCGCAGGTGAGGCAATAAGTAGCCTTTAGCAAAAAAATCATCAGAACCCATTTTGATCTTCCCTTTGGAAGACAGGTGATGACGTCCGCGACCAGGAATGGCAGATAGACGAAAATTCAACGTGAGATGGTTTACTTTTTCTTACTACTTATTCTTTTTATTACATTGAAGTTTCTACATGATTTTATTGAGGATTCGAGCCCTAACAATCTGCACGAAACAACAAGCGAAAGAAGGTCCTAACCAGGAACACTCATGTTGACGACCAGGAAGCGCTCATAAATTCGAAATGCATAGGAAGTCTTAATGGATGGTTATCCCTTGAAAAATCGTTATATATTTTCTGTTTTTTTTTTCAATTGATTTTTTTAAAGAAATTTAAAATTTTAGTAATCTGCACTGGACTGAACTTTGTTTTTACGAATATAAACGTCCTTTTTTATTGCGGATTCGGATTCTACGTTGCATTTTATGCATTTTATTTTAGACTCCTTAACCTCATAAATGCTGTCCCTTCATAACGGTATCCACACTTGTTTCCCGATGTCTGAACTTTGACGCAATTTTGTGGTCTAAAATTGGTAGAATCGAAGAATCCAAATTCGCAATATAAAAAAAAGGAGGGGTTTATAATTTATATTTGTAAAAGCAAAGTTGATGTGCATAATAACGCTCAACAATGATTTATTTGAATTTATTACAAAAAACTAGTAAACAGAAACAAAATTCTCCAGAGGATATCCTTCTAACATGAGTACACATTTTTCCCCCAGACAAATGTGATTGTTACAAATTGCTCTACTCTTATAGGGAAAACTGTAGAGTCAATCGAGTGGTCTACGAAATTAATACTTTTCGAGCATATATTTCTAAATTTCTTTATCAAGCCAAATGTTCTCAATAAATGTTTATTATTCTATGAAAAGTCGAACCGGTGGTATTTGACTCTTCTTTCTTCCTCACAATCAGCTATTCCCTATATATCAGCTATTCCCTATATATCAGCTATTCCCTATATATCTATACTTTATAATAAGAAGTTTAAATTTTTAAATTTTTGGTAATTGTCCATGCTTTCTTTTAAAATCAAAATAAAGGTCATAAGCTGACTTTTGAGATCGCCATCCTTCCTTATTTATTTATAAGAAATAATAAATTAATGGGATGGAAGTAACATTGAATTGTTACCAACACTATGAACTGTGAATTGCGTAGATCCTTATTGCAGATGAACTTCCAAGGCCGATTCCCGCGGGATATCATCAGAAGCTCTCTTACCGCTTTTCGTGCGGTAGGAATTAGGTAACACATCAGGGTTATCTTTCGGTCTGCAGCTTGAACTAATTTCCTCGCCACGTTCATTTTCTAGGGAAATACAGGAACCAAGGATGATGCGAATCTGTTACACCTGTTGTAGGCATCAATTTTACAACGATGGAGAGGGGGGGAGGTGGAATTGTGATATTATCCGACCCATTAATTCTGCCGACCAATTCGACGAAGCTAAGTATCCAAGCAATGACCGCAATGATCACAGTGGCTTCCACGACCATATTTCCTGTTTCCTGAGCTCAACAACGCCGATGACCCGCTGTACTGGATGCCCTTCACCTCTCCACCTCTGGCGATGCGCGTCAACCTCGCTTCCAGGCCCCGGATCCTCCTAATTGCGACTCCCCATACATCCTTGGAGCATCCTATCGGCTGTCAACATTGTTTACTGTGTTTGTGAGTTTAACCCCTATTCCTCTTCTTCTTCGTGGTTCGGTCATTGTTTTCTATCCGAGGATTCTCGGATCGTGACAACAATTATGGATTTTGTCACGGACTTAGTCTCAACGAATTGTTATTCATGAAACACTGATAATTCAATCACGCCGTGGATCTCTGAACTTCAAACAGGATCCAATGATGAGAGATTCTTGGGTGAAATAATCATCGAGCTCTACAAATTATGCAATCAGCAGATTAACACTTTCAATGCGTATATGAAATAAATTACCTCTATAATAAAAATAAACAAATCTAATATGGAGTCGGGACAAGTAGATGTAGTAAAATTAAAATCAGGGTGTTATGTCATAACCGCAATTATTTATTTAAGGAGTGTGGATAGTTGTATACAATTTGATTGCCACATCATTGGGTTTTAGCTCTAATCAAAAGAGTCCATCGAGTTTGGCCCAGAATTTATGGAAGATGACGAACAAAGTATGTAATAATAGTGTAATTTATGGTAATTGACCGTTGTGCTGAGTAAAAATCGAGCGTTTTCGCAAAGATCTTACCCTACAACACAGGCCAAGGCCAAAGTAGGGTAGGAAATCTGATCAAGTCGCATCTCCTATGTTCTACATTTTTCTGTTCAGTTTTCTTGGTCAAATAAATATATATTTATCTATCTCTACTGATTGAATCTCAGCTCCAATAGCCAATCTTAAGAGTTGTTTAGTTAAGCTCAGTCACATTTTGTTGACTTTTGCAACAATCTTACTAGATGAGGATGGTCCTGGTAGTCAGCAGACTTGAAGCCCACCTAGAAAGGGAAAGTGTATCTGACACACGTCCTAGTCCACTTTCATAAGTTAAACTATTGTAAAACGATCCTCCGGTCCTTACGTCACGGCTGCCGCTCCAAAAGCGACTTATTTCCTTCTTTTACATCATACAATGCTTCGGTTCATCAGCCAGGGGTAGGCTTTCTGTTGACAATGCATGATCCGACACCCACGGTCCCACGGTACTCACAAATGTCCGCTGTATGACCCATTTAATGCAGCGGAACTGTGTGATTGTTACGGACCAGTATATCGATAGCGGAAAAATAGTGGAAACTTCTTTTTCTGTACAGAACATACAGGCACCTGAATTATACCTACTCTTTGGTTCCAGAGAGGGTTCAGTTGGAATAAATCCTTTTTTGAGGCATATACTGACTAGGACAATTTCTGATTCGATTCTTTTCGGTTTGGGATAACAGAGAAAAGGACAGAAAAAAGATAAAGATACTTATCTCGTTTTTTTGTTCCACTTGAGAAGTTGAGAAGGTAAACTGGTCCAGAGAAAAGAAGGTCCAAAAATTATGGTCAGTTGAGCTGGACTAGCTCCTAAAATTAATTTCATGGTCTGTTGGGGCACTGATCCGAAGTAATAAAACTAAGAGTAATGAACTGATCCAAAAAAAAGGGGAAACTGGTCCAAAAATAGTAGGTAATTACCTACTCGGAATCAACTACCTAGTTTCCCCATCACGCCGTTTTTTCTCAGTTTGATGTAGTCTCGTCCTGACCTGGGTCAATTTCATGAAGACGTCTCATAATGCTAAAATACGACCTAAAAAGTGAATTTTGTTCAGAAAATACAGCAACGCATAACAGCCCCTGCAACTCGTCTTCATTTGGAAATTATTTTTCGATATTTAAATTTAAGATAGTGAATCTTTCATCGGTAATTGTTCATTTTCAAAAATAAAACTGAAGTGTCTATTCTAGTACTCTAGCGATCTGACCGTTGTAGGATGGTACTGTAGAAGAAAGAGAAGAGAGTCAGCTTTATCGCTCACACATCTGATTTGACTTTCTCCTTGTCATTTCCAACGGTCCTCAAGAAGAAATGTGTACTTTTGTTTCAACGCTTCCAGATGAGATCTAGTGGAGTTTGCTTTATTTTTCATGCGAATCTGATTTCACGCTAATTCCTGTCTATTATAGTATTTTTAGCTATGTAGAAAATTTCAACGCTCTTGATACAATCTGAACAATTGAGAAGGCGCTGCAGAGATGTACATTGTGAGTGTTCCCACATAATCCTCGTATAAATAGTACTTATTTTTTAATAATTTTTTTAAAATCTCAATTTGCATTTTTACTTCTTTTAATATTTTTTTTAAAAATCTCAATTTGCCTTCTTACTTAGTTCGCACGTTATTGTTGTCGTTCGTACTCAGTACTCAACGTATTCATTAAGGAAAAGGTACGTTATAAAAATGCCAGTTCCATACACTCAAGTGTGAGAGAAGGTGAAAAGGTCAATTTCCTCCAAATTTTGATCCCCTCATTTGAATATGAATACCCCATCCGACGCTCCCCCTCCTTCAAGACCAAGAACGTCCGGTCTTCCGCTTCCGTGTTGACCTCTGACTCTGGTTCGACGCAGAACCGGAACCAGGAACCCTATTTTTTCAATTGAGGAGATCCTTTCATCCGCAGTGATTCGGCACCCAAAACAGCCAACCGAAGAATGAAACTTGAATTCTTCCAAGGATGAGGCGACAATCCTTTCAAACCAGTTTGAGGTTCAACTGAAACTTGATACTATTCAACTGATTATGAGTTGAATCGTCTTTCTATACAACCCTCCACAAGGTACCTTGTTCGGAAATGCAATATTGTGAGGTACAGTTAAAAAAATTATTTGCATAAATAGGATCAATCGTATTAATTGTGTTCAACTGAAACTTACACTATTAGACAGACTGTAAGTTGAATTCTCTTTCTCTACAACCCTCCACAAGGTACCTTGAACGGAAATTCAATATCGTGAGGTACAGTTAAAAAAAAATTATTCGCATAAATAGGATCCATTGTATTCAAATGAAACTTACACTATTCGACAGTTTATGAGTTGAATCGTCTTCCTCTACAACCCTCCACAAGGTACCTTGCACGGAAATTCAATATTGTGAGGTACAGTTCAAAAAATTATTCGCATAAATAGGATCAATTGAATTAATTGTGTACAGCTGAAACTTACACCATTCGACAGATTATGAGTTGAATCGTCTTCCTAAAGAAACCCTCCACAAGGTACCTACCTTGTACGGAAATGTAATTGTGAGGAACAGTTTGAAAAAATATTCGCAATAATAGAATCAATTGTATTTATTTCCATCCGTGCAAGGGGAACATACTTAAGATTTTATTTTCCCACATAATGAACTAGATTTATGTTCCTGAATGTAATAGAAAAATATTAATAAAAAACCTGTCTCTACATCTAAATTTACAAGTAAGGAATCAATTACCTAGGTTAAAAAAGTGATGTTTTAACCCATAAATAGTTGTCGTGGGCTCAACTATAATGTAAGCTACAATAAACTAAAAGTGATATAAATTTTGCGTACAACTTATGAAAATGTATACAATGAGACAGTCTTGTTTCAGTAAATTAATAAACAAAATGAACGACGAATGAACAAATAACCAATGGTGGAAGAAAATCAGTACGTACGAGTATTTACTTATTCTTAATACGAGCAGTAGCCATATTATATGAAATATGATTTATTTGTATAAACAGTATTACAAAGATTACTGATGACAAATGTGATGAGACGAGAGTATTTCAAGAAAATAATTCAATAGTGTAGTGAGTTGTTAATATATTGATTGATGATAGCAAAAGAAAGAATGGATAAAGAGGGACTAAGAAACACCTACGAATATAACTGAACCTATGCACACCAAGATACATACTTATGAAGAACATCGTCATAATTCTTGAATTCATCTTCGTTATTAGTTAATAACTAATGACATTTGAATCCTTAACCAATACTTATTTATTCAATATGAGATTTTTAGGAGAATTAGAGCACAAATAATTCCATAAAAACCATTACTTACTAAACTACTTACCATTATCTATTCAACTTCAATATCAAATTTTTGATATTTTAATAATAATAAAATAAGGAACACATTCATCTATCAAAATCTGGCAGAAATGTAGGTGTGATGCATACGAAGGATACATAATTACGTGCTTTTTACCAACTGAAAAGTTTATCTTATTAATACGATTTTCAATTTATTGCAAAACCTCTAGATTGTGAGTTGATGTTGGATAGGTTGTGCAGTTCAGCCGTATGGACGCACTCCTCTGGACGATTCGTAGTATTTCCGTCCTAAAGAAACTTTCGGAAAAATCCTCCTCAGCCATAAGACATAGTACAAGTCAATATTCAACATAATCATATTATGTTCAACATAATGATATTATCATTATGTTCTTAGCAACATGATTCATATTATGATTTCTGGTGGTAATGGATACGTAACAACCTACCAACAGCCTGGGCAAGACAAATTATTCAACCCATTAACAGAAACAATACACTTATCTGGTTAACTGCAAGGAGTATATAAAGAGTTGAGCAAGCTAGTAAAAAGTATTCTGTCAAATTTACACTTTGATTTCACAAGTAACCACTAACAGATAACTGTCTAGAATCGAGAAAGATAATAGGAAATAAAAACAATGTGTTGGGTTGAATTTTGACCCTTTTGGGTTCAAATTTGACGAATTTCGAACCATAAATTCTTGGAAGTCAATCAATAGGGTAGAGAACATAAACTTGGCCGGTATTTTGGTCTGTCACAGTTTTGGCTTCGACGTTGTAGACAAGTGAAGGGTCTTTTCCCAGCGCTGCGGGCGGTCGATCGGGTTTTTTCGCGGCTCCGTCTCTTTTGGATCGGTCTTCCGAGTAGCTGTTGACTCGATCACTCGCCTGTAACCAGATTTAGAAAAGTTGGTTCATTCATCGTTATTTCTGCACGTCCAGACTGCTTTTCCTCCTGCCAAACCGCATTTTTTCACTCTCTATGGGCCTTCAGTGAGGAGTTGTGTGTCGTGGTTATGGTGGGTGTTCACTTAGTCCATTAGAGTGTCGCACGTTGGTTTTGCTATTTGTAATCATTTGAGTGTGGAGTGGTATGAGATTTCTTAATTCATTTCCCAACTGAGCCCTACAGTTCTACGTTCCAAGTTGTGGTTCTGTAGTGATCGAATTTTCATCAACAATACATTTCATTCTTCCTTCCAGTTTGGAAGATTGAAATCCATGGAATCTATCGTCGCTAAGAAGACTTGCAACTACTGATTAACCATCTTTAGTCGTCTTTCTGTAGTGATTACCCGCTGAAAAATATCCCGTATGAACGAACCTACTCACTATTTACCTTTACATCACCTAGTGAAGACTTCGACTTTCAGAGCGTAACACGATTTCTCATAATAGCCGACTCGAGAGTAGTGTTGCAGTAGAACGATCCGCGAGGCTCATCCTCTGACGGCCTCCAGGCTTCATTAAACCAAAAAAAGTGATGAATGTAGAGTTTAACATTGTCCGAGAATGTGGATCAGAATCGTGACTCCCGAGATGCCCATTATCGCCGTTGCATAAGCGGGTTCGGATGTACCCTACTCCCGTTCTCTTGTAGCCTATGGAAGTCCTTTAAAAATCACTTCTTGAAAGTCAGTACCTAACTCTTCCGCTAGCGCCCTACGTAATTCAGGTCCTTATAAAGCGCACAAGCTCTTCTTGAAGAGCAGAGGTTGGTGAAAGTTTTGATTTTATTGATCAATTTTGACAAAAAAGTATTTGTCTGCTTAATCATTTATGCACTTTTCGTAATTTTAAAGAAATTACACACTTGTTATTGGCAATTTTTTTTTAATTTTTGTTAATTCACTGATTGGCGCAAAAAACGCTGCAAATTATTACACAATGGTTTAGTATTTTGTATTGATCACTCACCTGCAAAGAACACGGCTATTCCATTAGCTCTTATCTAACATCGCCACCCATTACGTTTGTGCCTTCATTACAAAATTTGGTTCTTGGGTGCACAACACAAAATTCTATTCAAATTCAAAGGAACAATGACCCCATTCGAACAGCTGAAATTTGAACGGTGATTACGCCTATTTCTATCCACTGACTATTTCTCACTTGCTGACTGAATGCCCAACTTTCATCAACCTCCCATCGAAAATCCGAGGAACGTAGAGGGGGAAACAACTCAGCTTGCTTGAACGTCGTCTTCGATAAATTGAGAAGCCTATCATTGTTCCCCAACTATAACAGTTTTTAGGACGTCCCACAGTAAGACTTGGGCGTCCTTATGCGATCGATCTGAGGTGAAGTTGGACAACACTCAACAGAAAAAAAAAATAACCACACAGTAATCCGTTTTAGACCATTCTGAATCCAAATCAGCGAAAAAAACCATAGGTGTATGTCTGTGTGTGTGTGTGTGTGTATGTGTGTATGTGTGTATGTGTGTGTGTGTGTGACAAAATCTTGTGTCGTCTGCACAGGCCTTAGTACTCAACCGATTTTCCTGGTTCTTTTTTTGTTCGACGCGGAAAACTATCTAGTTGTGCACTACGTCGCCGGAATTTCGAATTTTGCCTTTTAAGGGGGGGAAAGGGGGGGTTGATGCTCAAAAAACGTGCGTTTTTGGGCATAATCTTGTGTACTCTGCCCAGGCCTCAGTTCTCAACCGATTTTTGTGGTTCTTTTTTTCATCGACGCGGAAAACTATCTAGTTGTGCACTACGGCGCCGAAATTTCGAATTTCGCCTTTTAAGGGGGAGAAAGGGGGGGTTGATGCTCAAAAAACGTGCGTTTTTGGGCATAATCTTGTGTACTCTGCCCAGGCCTCAGTTCTCAACCGATTTTTGTGGTTCTTTTCTTCATCGACGCGGAAAACTATCTAGTTGTGCACTACGGCGCCGAAATTTTGAATTTTGCTTTTTAAGGGGGGGGGGGGAAAGGGGGGGTAATGCTTAAAAAACGTGCGTTTGCGGGCATAATCCTGTAAACTCTGCCCAGGCCTCAATTTCCAACCGATTTGTGTTTCTTTTTTGTTTGACTCAAATAACTTCCGAGTTGTACATAATTTCACCTGAGTACCAAAATTCGCAAGGGGAGGGGGCAAGTGGGGGATAATATTCATAAAATATCCGATTTTTCAATATTTCGGTTCCTTTACTGCTTACTAATTGTACCCAAGCTTTGAAATTGAGGAAAAATTCTCATTATAGCTCCGTATTTTCATGAATTATTCTCTGTACCACCATGGAACTAATAGTGGTGCTACCGTGGTGCCAGGACACCATAAACCGCATATTTCGTGTTTTTTTTCTTTTTTTTGTGTTTCACCTTGAATACGGATGTGAACCTCGACGGACCGCCTACTAAAACTAATAGATGAAAGTTCAATGTTACGACGTATTTCCGCTTTGGTGCCAGACTGGCACCATTGGTGAGGGAAGGGGGGGGGGTGAGCTCGAAATCGCATATTGGGTATCGTAGATCATGGATTTTAAAATGCTCTTCAGATTCGAGGTTCCCATGCCGCTAGAAATGTTTTGTTAGATAAAGGTGAGGGGGGGGGGTCACTATTTCTTGCCTAAACAAATAAACCAAATTACATCCAGTGAAACAGTTTTATCGCTTAACAACTGGTTAACTGATCTAATGCTTATCCAATGGGACGTCCCCTGGAATGCATGCATTACTAAACAATATGTTTTCGTTTGTTTTTCTCACTTTTTCGATTGTTGTCTATGATCAATAATTTATTTTAATCATTTAATGTGGTGCCCATGACCACTAAGAGGTGATCAATAATGATCAATAATTTATTTTAATCATTTAATGTAGTGCCCATGACCACTAAGAGGTTTCATGTGCCGCATGTGCCTCAATAATGGAAAAAGAGAGATTCACACTCGTGTTTCTACTTTATTATTATTCCTACACCCTAGTCTTTAAATAGGGTGTTAACGGTTGACCTTAAACAGCTCTAGGTGGTCTCACTAAATTTTATAAATTCAATACTATTTTGAATTGGTAAAAAAACGATACCTTTAAGTATAACAATTTTTTTTCGATCTAGGACGTTTTGAAAATTTTGACCCCTATTTGACTCACCATAGAAGTCACTGACACTAACAAAAAGCTTCGGCGGATGGACAAAAAAAAATTATTCGGATTGTAAATTTCTGGTTGGTTATTCTAAAAGACTACAATACTTGTATAGATGGCGGATAATTTGGTTAAAGTGAGGCTTGATTCAAATGAGTTGATCTAACAAGTCACATGATTAATTTCCAGCCTCCTGAGGAACGTATGTGGGTACTGGATTTAGTTACAGAGAAGTGGCAAGCTTATCACGAGTATGCCACATAACTACGTTTGTTTTGTCCAAGAACCTCAAATGAACCCTTAATTTCTGATAGGTACCTATGGTTATAGTTCTTTATTAGCTTCAAATTTTACATAAGATCTCAGAGTATGTTCGTTACGTGTGGGACTACCTGTATAAACAGCATTCAAAAACCAAAACAACCCCCAATTAAGCATGTTCAATGGAATTGTCCTAACTCCTTCCTTTTTCTTCAAAATCGTAATCAAGAGCTAAAGTATTAGGATACTGAAGAGATCACTATATTTCATTATTTGATTACTCGTTTATTCATTCTGTCATTCAGGAAAACCGTTTTCCTATATTTTCTATAAGGTGGATTCTAATCGAAAAATTATGTCCCAACCGTGTTTACCTATAATAAGTGATTTTTTTGTAGTTGCAAGTACCCTCTCACCAGGGGGGAACCCCTTGCCTTATGTGAGGTCACGATGCATATAATAAAACCTACTCCTCCTTTATGCCTATAATAAAAATTACTCTTCGTAGAAAAGCGGTTGGTGTCTAATTTCTTAGAATAAAAACTACTTTCGTTAAAAAAAACTTAAAATGAAGTATCGCTTATCAATCACTGCAAAAGCACAAGCAAACTACAAACGGTTGAACATGAGAGCACTTATTATCCTGATGGCGTTTTCCAGTCGTACAAGAGATTTTTCTTGTTCGTCCTCCGTAGATAAAAGTGCGTTCTTGTCCTTGATACTTCCGGTCCTTCTCACGATATTGATACATACCTACCTAATGCCTTTTTTTTTAAAACTATTTATGGTGTTCCGTGATATCTACGTTTGTAAATAGGTAGATACTTATTTCCGAAACACCTCTGTACCTCAAAAATATAGGCATTTACGAACACAAGTATATTAGAAATACATGATGATGGTCTAGAGAAAACATAATTCTCCGAGGTAAAGCCAAGGATTTCCAGCTGTTTCTATAACTCCCACTATATTACGTTTTTCTACACCTTTCTATAGATTTCTAATCTCGACCGTCAACCCTTCACATCAATTCTCAAAACTTTGGCAATCGTGAGATTCGAAGATCTTTCTCTTCTTTGTTTTTTTTTTTTTTTTTTTTTTTCTGGCGCCTTGGAGGTCGAGGAGTACACGTGTCCGAGCTTTCTGTTCCGCCGACAAACCACGTGCCTCTCGGAAAGCGCTCTCTTCGCTAGCTCCGTTTCGCTCTGGGGAGTCCTCGGATGGATCTTGTTAGGACGAGTGAGCTTCAATGGGTTTAGTCTGTTACTGTAATTCCTCGACCAGAAAGTGCGAGCACTCGACAAAGCTATGGTGACTAAGGCTTCTATATCGATCCAAAAAATGTGTAACAGCTCCGAAATGTATAAACTCTCAGGACCATGAGCTCCCCATTTACTATGGAGTTTCAACATTATCTGTGTTTTTCACGGTTGGTTCGGGACATCAATATTTTCGACATGAATATGTCTTTTGGCTGGGGGTCGAGGAATTTTTCGCGAAACTTTTTTTTGCCACAAAAAATGGAAGGCGGATAACAGTAAATTGAAATTAAGTATCAACCTACTCCATGCTAATAAATTATTCTTAAATATGTTGTGTGTATTTTATTTCTTCATTTCAATTTTCAAATTACACCTACAACAATGGACTTATCCAAGATCTTTTTTTTTCCCTCTAAGGGAGAATTTTAACCAGCTTATAGATTCGATATATTATATTGATGTAGTATAATATATATATATATGTATTTCAAAAAACGTGAAGAATAACATATATTATATGTTATTCTTCACGTTTTTTGAAATACATAAATCCCAGTTTTTGTTGTTTTCCAGATTAAGGTTGGACCGAGTCACGTCGTTCATTCCTCAAAATAATAAGTAGGTTAGTTGAAATCTAGGCTATGTTTATAAATCAAAGATGTCCTCTTTCACCGTGAAGGAGGCTTTCCTCAGCGACGTTGATTGAGTAAACGTCAATCATATCTTTTGACACTATTGACTGACTTGAGTCTTCAAAGCTCAAGACCCAAACTCGCAATTTAGTGAAGGTTATAGTGTCGGTAATAACTAGGGATATAAGGAAGGTCAAAAGTATTCAGTATTACCGTTTTGAATCACACTGGCTCCAAAAAATTAATTTCAATTTTTGACAACCAAAGTGCTCTATTTTCATTGTGTGGGAGATGTCAGGGCTTGGAACGAGGTCAAGGGATTTGCGAAATTCAAGGAGGATCTGGTCCTGGGAAGACCAGTTGAGCGAGAGACCGGTCGAGTGTAACGATATCGGTGATGAAAAGGTGAGCTGACCTTTTGGAAGTCCCGATATGACCCGGAGCGTGAGTACATTCAAAACTATAACTTTCTCGGGAATGATGGAAGATGATTTAATCGGTTAGAATGTGTTTCTACCAAATTTGTATGACTGTAATTTATAGAAAACCGAGAAAAAATTTGAAGCTCACCTCATCTGCTTCATCGCCAGCTCCTTCATCCTAAAAATGGTTTCAAAACATTAATTTTTCTCTGGGTAGGAAGAAGTAGATAGTAGTAAGTATAACTGTAGAACATAAAATATAGGAACGAGAGCTGTTGCACACACATTATTGAAATTTGCGAACAACTTATTTTCCTTCAGTGGTTCTAGATGATTATACTATCCTAATAGGACTAATACTATGCTCATAGTATGAAACAAAATTAAAATTATGTGCGAGGTGTTTTTGGAAGTATTGATTCGGCTGTAAGTTTCCATCCGCGACCGATCTCACTGAGGGTCACTATAACCCTCCTATGGCAATTAATAATCCATAATGGCCTGCGTTATGCACAGATTGGTTATTCATGAATAAGATGGGTAAGAATAAGGAACTCACCCCATGATGGCCGTGGTGATTGTAGTCCCAATAGTGTTCTCCGTGGCCTCCATGCTTGTCTGCCCATCTTACCTTGAAACCGAAAAAACAAAAATTTAGCTAGTGGATGCCAGAAAGAAAATAAATTTTCAATAACCACTAAATTTTCTTTATTTTTATTTATTTATTTATTTTATTCATTTATTCATTTTTTTAAATTACAGTAGCGAGTTGCCTTTCAAAATCCAGTATAATTATGTAAATCGCAAGATAAAAATTAAAAATTTGGCTTGGAAAAATGTCATAAAATGCACGATGCTAAAATTAGTTGGGAGGGAGCAATATTTTTATCAACTTCTTGGTTGCAAGTAGTAACAAGGTATTTCCTGTAACCAACCTACAATTTGAATGGTATTGTTCTGATATTATGTTAATTCTGGTCCCTTTTGGTATAGTATACAGAAAGTACCTGGTTTGGTAGTATGACGGTAACATCTTCACATTGAATTTCTTGAGCAAATTTTGCTTCCTCACTATCAAAGAAAAGGAGAGTTTGAATTCGTGCTACAGATAAAAAACATTGATTTCATTGGATTTTTTAACAAATTTGGCTCCAAATGTGATCAATTGCTCGTTGAGAGCAAAAGTGATTTTGGTTACGTGATCCTGATTTTCATGCGGTTAGTGGTTACGCTCAGACATTGGAGAGAGAGCTGGAGGGCTGGTAAGCACTGCCTACACTTCTACTCAAGAGCTAATTAATCAATGTCTCTCATTCATATTTCCTCAAAGGTACTCCTTCGTGTAGTTTCTTCCTCGCTCAAGATGATTGTTCATTCATTCTGTACCAACGAACCTCCCAGAGACTTTTCTCTACCTCATCATTGAATTAAAAAGTTCTATACTAACAAATCATGTGTCGAACGAGACCAACTCCACCACATCCACGCAGTAATCATGATTTTTCAGTGTTTCAAGTTTGCTGTGTCCAAATAATTAAAATGTAGCAATTTTTGAAAAAGTTGGAAAAATCACATAAAATGACTGTAGTGAGGATTTTAGGAAATTATAATCAGTATCTCATGAATTTTTGAGCGCATCCATCAATACCTTACCAGCTCGGCAAGGTCCTTCTCATTCAAAGGTCCAGCCTCGCAGGTGAAGTAGATTCCCTTCCGTTCTGAAAGTCTACGGTATACCTGGCTTTATACAATGAGGAAGTATGCACACCACACTCAATGTTTGCCAGAACATACCTTCGGATATACCAGCACAGCAGGTTGCAAGATTGTACAGACAACAGCTTTCACAATTAGGAAACCATCTGCACGCCACGTCCTATCACGAAATGCAGCTCAGAGCTTCGTGATAGTCATGAATCAGTGATGTACGGCTTTATTATTATCGTGATTATTAGGTATTATTATTCGGGAGTAAACCAGATAATGCATCATAGTACTACCATCTTCAACTATCCGGCATTTCCGCTTTCTTGCTCATCATATGTGGTGGCCCACTTTTCAAGCAATCAATTCTGAAAACAATTTTCTGCAAAAACGATTCTTTCAACGAACTTTCTAATTATCTTTTTGGCCCCCTTTTTAGGACGTCCCACAGTAAGACTTGGGCGTCCTTAGGCGATCGATCTGGGGTGAAGTTGGACAACACTCAACAGAAAAAAAAATAACCACACAGTAATCCGTTTTAGACCATTCTGAATCCAAATCCGCGAAAAAAACCATAGGTGTATGTCTGTGTGTGTGTGTGTGTGTATGTGTGTGTGTGTGTGTGTGTGACAAAATCTTGTGTCGTCTGCCCAGCCCTTAGTTCTCAACCGATTTTCCTGGTTCTTTTTTTGTTCGACGCGGAAAACTATCTAGTTGTGCACTACGTCGCCGGATTTTCGAATTTTGCCTTTTAAGGGGGGGAAAGGGGGGGTTAATGCTTAAAAAACGTGCGTTTTTGGGCATAATCTTGTGTCGTCTGCCCAGGCCTTAGTTCTCAACCGATTTTTGTGGTTTTTTTTTTCATTGACGCGGAAAACTGTCTGGTTGTGCACTACGGCGCCGGAATTTTGAATTTTGCTTTTTAAGGGGGGGAAAGAGGGGTTAATGCTTGAAAAACGTGCGTTTGCGGGCATAATCTTGTAAATTCTGCCAAGGCCTCAATTTCCAACCGATTTGTGTGTTTCTCTTTTTGTTTGACTCAAATAACTTCCGAGTTGTACATTATTTCACCCGAGTACCAAAATTCGCAAGGAGAGGGGGCTAGTGGGGGGATAATATTCACAAAATATCCGATTTTTCAATATTTTGGTTCCTTTAATGCTTCCTAACTTTCCCCAAGCTTTGAAATTGAGGAAAAATTCTCAATATACCTCCGGATTTTCATGAATTATTCTCTGTACCACCATGAAACTAATAGTGGTGCCACCGTGGTGCCAGGACACCATAAACCTCATATTTCGTGTTTTTTTTTTTTTTTGTGTGTTTCACCTTGAATACGGATGTGAACCTCGACGGACTGCTTACTAAAACTAATAGATGAAAGTTCAATGTTACGACGTATTTCCACTTTGGTGCCAGACTGGCACCATTGGAGGAGGAGGGGGGGGGGGTGAACTCGAATTCACATGTTGGGTATCGTAGATCATGGATTTTTAAATGCTCTTCAGATTCGAGGCTGCCATGCCGCTAGAAATTTTATGGCGGATAAGGGTGAGGGGGGGGGTCACTATTTCTTGCCTAAAGTAATGAACCAAATTACATCGAGTGAAACAGTTTTATCGCTTACCAACTGGTTAAACTGATCTAATGCTTATCAATGGGACCTCCCCTGGAATGCATGCATTACTAAACAATATGTTTTTGGAGCACTTTCATTTTGACGATTTGATATCGATTTATGTGTTATGGTTTAGTTATGTTTTGAAATTAAGAATTGTTCTATCTAACGAATTTGTACCCCAGAGTGAAGATAAGGATCGTCTTGTTAGTATTCCTCTAGACATCTTCGACTTTGCGCAACAAAAGTGACATTTCAAGGAGGCCGAGCCCTTCTCGGGAAGATTTTATTGGCTCGAATTCGGATGAGGCAACGGAAATGCCGTCCAGGGCACATACAACACCAATTCCAACCCCTCCTGTAATAATTATTAGATAATTGCCGTTTCTTCGAGGATTGATCCATCCAGGTTCAATTTCTCACGCTCTAGACGACCCGGCACCTACGTCTACCGGTCCACCTATACGAGACAAATGAATACCTACGTTTATTCCCACGAGTTTCTTCTCTCCTCTCGATTAAGTCATCAGGACATCCATCATTCGGATATTAAGTAATATGGATGAATCTTATTCATTCGCCTGGTTTTACCATTTCAAGTGAAGTTATGGAGCTGGAAATTCGGCAAACAGACCAACCGACACCAAACCATTTTTATTTTTTCGGAGGACCTTTTTTAAATTTATTTGTTTATTTTTTATTTTTTAGTCTTCTTTGGTACTGAGGGAGAAAAAGCAGTACTCATTGTTCCAATCAGTATACCTACATCTTATGACTCTGAAATGACGATATTCTTACCTTAGTCTTGAAATGACCAGCGTGAGGGTGGGCTTTCTCATGTCGCTCTTTGACATGATGTTCGTTTCCTCTTTTGAAACCGAACTCGTAATGGTCCTTTTTGGGAACATGCTGATACCTGTGCAAAGCGAAAAGCTATTTCATGCCTTATCAACCACCAAAGCTCAGCTGCATATAACATGGAGTGAACATAATTATAATTGGGTTATCATAATATTATTGTAATGTTGAGGGATGTATTCATCCTGAACGAGCAAGCTGTAGTTAGGTATTGCAGGTGGAATAGCAGTGATGAGGGGATTTTGGAATACCATTCACTCAATCTTGGTAAGTCCCCTATTCGCGTATAATCTTGTAACTGAATCAAATTCGAGAGTAAATTTATGAATTAATTCATGTAGATTTGTTGTCTCTCTTTTAAGTGACAGTATAACTACTAACGGTGTCCCACAAAAGTTTTTTACCTCGATCTCAAAATATATTTAAAATTTATATTTCATAAATATTATAATAATGATTTCAATTTTGTATTTTATGAGACTCCAGATTTCCGAATTTATAAAACAGATTTTTAGGTTGTTGTATGTAAGTTATCAAGTTCTGATGGTTCAAGTTTTAGGATGTTGAAATATTATTCTGGCGACATAATTATGTATTAATTGAATGGACCATTTAGTGTCCCTCAAATAACCGCACATTGCTTGGAAGATCCTGACGATTCTGGGTGCAAATCATGCATCAGACAAACAGAAAATCAAAGAACCAGGAAATCACAAAAATCTGGTAAATAGCAAAGTATTGATCGCAATGATGAACAATATTATTATGTTATTTCAAATTTGTAAGCAAGCTTTTATGCAGTCGTTTTGATTTTGTTGCGCATTGTTGTCTCCCAGTGCTGAAGCCATTCAAGCGTTTTGAAAATGGGCGTTTACTTTGCATTGCACCAAATTTTATTTCGGTAACTACCTGTCCTTGACGCCTATTGTCTTTGAGGTGGAGCCTTTCGAACCTCTGTTCCCAGTTGTGTGGATCTTCACAAACGTGGCCGAATTCCAACAAATCCGGGCTGGGCTTTTCCCAAATGGTGTCCCTGAACACCACTATATTTTTATCAACAAACTGCTTTCTACATAGTGATTTGAAACCACGTATTGCACATAATGTTTTTACAGACAACAGCTAAACAAAAGTAACTAGTAAGTTCCACGTAAATGAATCTAGGATTGTCATTGTACATCTGACGGATTTCGATAATATTGCAGTTGAATAAGGGACAGTGTGAGAAATTTCTTGGTCTCGAAATAATAATAAAAATAATAAAAGTACTCGTGCTCGCTAAGATTTTGTAGTGGAATAGAATGCTTGGGTGCTTGATAAATTGATGTTTCCTTTCTGTGATATAACTGTTGTTTCTATAAATATAAGGGGAGTGCTTGGGTGCTCCTTCTGTGATAAATTGATGTTTTTTTTCCTGTAATATAACTGTATTACAATTATTATGAAGTGTTATTATGAGATTATTAGCGGCTATTATTTCAATTATTATCATTTTACTGTACGACGCATTCTTGCCCTGCAAAGGATTACGAATAAATATTATTATTACACAATGTTTCAACAATCGGTAAATTTCCTCCTTGAGTTGAAAAGAGAATAGCATGGGAAGAAAATTATACATTTTTGTGCCTTTTGTAAGTTTTTCCGAATTTTAGCTCAGAAGGAGAGCTTTCCAAAACTATGCAACAAGACGGGTTGAAATTGACCAAAAGTAAGTGAAACAAGATACTTAAGTGCACAAAAACGAATTGAACCCACTGCTGAACAGTCTGGAAAAATTAGTAATTAGTTATTAATATATTCAGATTAACTTAAATCTACGTTCCTTGAAACGTAAAACATCAAATTTTGAGGGGGGGTTAAATTTTTTTTTCTTGCTCGATTCCAAAGGCTTATTATTGAAAATAATAAACCAAAATTGGCTTGGAGGGCTTATGAGGTTGCTGAATTTGTTTTTGAGTCAAAACAGCAAATTCAAACCTACAATAATTGTTCGTTAGGAAGTAAATGGTATTTCGCCCTCGAAGATAACAAACGAGAAGATGACCCCTGAAGGTTGATTGAACGTGTTTATTTAAAAACCCAGGGAGAGATTAGGGCCAAGTGGCCCTCTCTTCCATCCCCCCTGGCAAACATAAGTTTTCACATCCTCGATTTCGTTGTACGTATAAAAATAATCATATAGTAAAAAGGAAGATCGGTGTAACGTCAGTGCTGCCCAAACGTCGTTGCCCAGTTTGCTTTCAGATCCGCGGGATGTCGCTAGAGCGCAAATTTCCAGCATAAAAGCCCCCCGACATGAAAAGAAGGGCTTCAAACTAAACAACTTCTTGCCTCTATCTTTCCCACTCCCTCTCTCTGCCAGCTTCTTTCAGCCTGCTCTATCAAGGCTCCTGGGCTGAGAGCAATATTTTATAATAGATGCCTTCTAATGATAATAATTCAGTTTATTGCTCAGTTAAAGATTAAGTTTCATCACCTTTCTTTTAACAATCGGACGATGAAACTTGGGGTCACAACTCTTACTGATAATAAGATCATTTCTGAGTGTTCATAGGTCAATACACATCACTTCGACCTCTACCAATCTAACTATACCCTATCCTGAGCACCGTTCCCTTGTTCCCACGTTCGTGGCCTAAAGATGTTCGACCGGAATAGTTCAAAATTAATTATTATTATCAAAGTTATTGATTATTGTTGGTACTTACATGAAATATTTTCCGCCCCCTCCTCCTCCGCCTCCACCTCCTTCAAAGCCTCCAAAACTCTCAAACCCGGTACCTTCAGCTTTTCGGTCTTCTTCATCCTCGTCTAAAACTATTCCTGAAACAAGTGAAGGAATCACGAAAATTATAATTCAAGAAGTGATTTACAAACTAGATACTCTTATATTTAATATAATATATTAAATATAATATATTTAATCATTAAATACCCTACACACCATTATTACGAATTTAGGTCTTGGTATGTCCTGACTCTAGCTGGACAGGTTATCTTGGCTTCGTGCTTAGAGAAGTAATGTGTATAAATATACTCATAATAATATTATGAGTATCTAGCTGGACAGGTTATCTTGGCTTCGTGCTTAGAGAAGTAATGTGTATAAATATACTCATAATATTATTATGAGTATATTTATACACATTACTTCTCTAAGCACGAAGCCAAGATAACCTGTCCAGCTAGAGTCATTACTTAGAGAAGTAATGTGTATAAATATACTCATAATATTATTATGAGTATATTTATACACATTACTTCTCTAAGCACGAAGCCAAGATAACCTGTCCAGCTAGAGTCAGGACATACCAAGACCTAAATTCGTAATAATGGCGTGTAGGGTATTTAATGATTGCGCTGCAGCTCCTTGTTTTGAGGCGTTATATATAAAATTGCATTTTCATTCCATCAATTTTTGTATATCCTTTTCCCACACGAGGCAAGCCAGACTGAAAACAATCACCCCTCCTTCTCCTCGACTATTCATAATTTCGGACAGTTTAGGAAACTACAGCTTCTTATACGTGTGATGTGTCAAAAATTTTTGGTTATTTCAATAAAACAGCTGGTACTTTCGCATTATACGGGCGCCACTTATATACAGCGCGCTGTGGCGGTTAGGTTATCGTAATTATGTTCCTAGGACTTTCCTTGTTTCGTAACGAATCAAACTATACCCGATGAGTTCCCAAACTATAACCGAATCAAACTATATCCGATGAGTTCCCACACATTTTGGTTGATGGCAATAATTGCCTATTTTGAAGAAATAACACACTGTCGGGTATAGTTTCACTATTCATCGGGTATAGTTTGATAATATCAAACTATACCCGATGAATAGTGAAACTATACCCGACAGTGTGTTATTTCTTCAAAATATCAAATTGATCAAATTGATATATCAAAATATCAAATTGATATATACTATTTAGACTATTCATCGGGTATAGTTTGATTCGTTACGAAACAAGGAAAGTCCTAGGAACATAATTACGATAACCTAACCGCCGCAGCGCGCTGTATATAAGTGGCGCCCGTATAATGCGAAAGTACCAAACAGCTGTTTAAATAAAAGCAACTGTTATGAGAGTCTTCAAATTAGAAATCCGTTCACTTATAATAATATAAGAAATCCAATACAAAACAAAATTTTAATACCAAATAATTATTACACAATTTTTTCCGACCAGCTGCACAAAGTTCCCTGGTATTAATGAAGTAAAATAAGGTAAAAGCGTCAAGATGAAGAAGTATCGAATTTACAAACTTATATTCACTTCTATGAATATAGTTTTTCGAACTTGAAGCACCACTCACCTTTATTAATCTGTTTAGGAATCCTCTTGACCTCCTTTGGACTCTCTCCTGCAGCAGTCACTCCCACCAGTATCACCGATAAACACAAGATTACCTAAATGGAATCATAATAGGTATATGAAATGAATTACAGCTACGAAAATTTCTAGGTTGTTTGATTAATAATTTACTTTAAACTTGTCGAAAATAGCCTGTATTTCCAAGTTGTTATTGAAGTTGGAGAAAGCTCTTCTTAGTTCAAGATTCGTGTACTCAATTTTAAATTGAAGTTATTCCTTCAATGATGATCAAGGTATAGATATTGAAATTGCTTTTGAAACATTTTGAGACTGCAATGAAACTGCAAGACGTCACGTTATTCAAACCTCTCACCTGCATCCCTCCCATGATAGTAACAAAACTCCTTCTGAACTATTTTCTGGTTTAGCGGATACTTTTATAGGTTTCTAAAGGAGGGGAGCCTGCCTTTGACACGGTCCTTTAGCTCCTGCCAAAACCGCAATAGTCGTCACAGCTTATGGAGGCGATTGGAGGAAAAATGGGTGATGGGAAGATGAGTCGACACTCGAACAGGATACCTACTGTATGTAGGCATACTGAAGATGTTGGTAACGGGGACGTTCTTTACCGTTCACCTACCCACTTTCTTACAGAGATTATTTATTATTACTGGAGGGAATTTGGCTTCTGCTGACGTTAGCCGAAGTGATCTTAACAAATGTACAATTCTTGCTTGGAACTAGCATTGTAATAGAATCATAAATAGTGGACAAAACTACGATATTAAATAGAGGTAACGAACTCTACTTTGTACCAAATTCCAAACGAACAATGATTATGAATGTATTTTTGGATAATTCCAGTTTCTTACATCAATATTCAATGTTAACACGTTGCTAGGGATTTTAAATAGTTTCAGAGTCCTGATAATCTTGTTTTAATAAACAGTCCTGATGATCTTGTTTGACCCAAAAAATGACCCGAAAAAAACGTGACGAAACCGTGGTACGAAAGTAGCGCGATTTTGTAATGATTTTCACTTACAGCTGACCCGTTTCCAGGGAAATGTATCGCCGTTAGTTTTCATCCCACAAAAATCGTTCGCCACTCGTTGAAAAGCCCTCGATTTATGCGTAAATTATATACTGCCAGCTGTAAATATGGACGAAGCTGAGATGTACTTTCCTTTGATTTAAAAGAACTGTGTAACGAGCTCACTCCAGTTACTAAACTGTCAAGTAATACGATAGCAACAAATGTAAACGGTGTGAATAAAATGAGTCTTAATGTAGAATTTGAAATGTGTTTCGTGATTTTCTATTCTAATAATATAAACTTGTAATTCAAGTATTACAATTTGGCGCGGTCGGTAGTTCAGTGATATAGGACATGTCTTCGTGGGAGTGTTTACCAGAAGACGTTCCGGTCATGACTAATTCTGGTAGTTCGGCGGCTTATTTTCCGAGTGAGTTCCAGGCGCTCATGAATTCGATTCTCCAATCTCAACAGAAGACTATGTGTAGCCTTATTGAGAGGGTTATGAGCTCAATGGCCACATCTTTCACTGAGGCAATAAACGATCTTGCTAATAGACCTGAGAAGATGGAGATACCTCGATTTGATGGGAAGACTGAAAGCCCCGGCTCGTGGATTAGCCTTTACGAGTTGGCCTGTGCACAAAATAGGTGGTGCACAGATGAGCAGAGAATAAACAACCTTCTTGGATGTTTAAGTTCAGGAAGTGTAGCCGAAAAGTGGTTCAACTCACGTATAGTCGGTCAAGTTTCAAATAACTGGGATGAATGGAAAACATCATTTATGTCTGCGTTTGGACAGAATCCTGTCCAACTGGTGATCGATGCTTTGGGATACCACTACCAGTTCGGATGTCTGATGCAGTTCTACTATGAGAAACAACGGTTACTTCTACTAGCATTTGGTAAGCTTCCTGATAGAGTGTTCAATTTATTAATTTTGCACGTCCTTCCTGCAGACATGCAGAATTTATTGATGGGGAACGGTACCGATCTAGATTCCATAGAAAAGTTTAGACAGTCTTTTGTGCGATTGAGACCATTAACAGAGGTTGAAACAATGCAGGTGGACAATCTGTATTTGCCTAGCCCTGAAAATACAGAAGACATTGATTCATCGACTCTCACCAATTTCAGTAATGCTATGAACAAAAATAGAACCTTTTCTTTAGATGTATTCTCTTCTTATTTGTCTAACGATTCAAGTAGCTTGCCACTTGTCCAATCTCTAAGTTTGAATGGAGTTAACGTGAAGAGTTTGTTGGATACAGGTGCAATGGTGAATTTAGTGTCGGATAAAATTGTTGCTAGAAATAGATGGAAGTGTAGTAGAGAAGACAAAGTATTACGAGGCTTCAATGGGTCTATTCAAAACGTTTCTAGAGCTGTTCTAATAACAATTTGCTTGGGTCAGTCTAAGGTTGATTCTAAAGCATACGTAGTGGATCAATTGCCATATGAAGCCATAATAGGCTGGCCATCTCTACGTCAACTGGGCCTTCGTCTAGTGCCGGCAAAAATTGAAGAACCTGTGTATCAAGTTAGAAAAGGCTCCTACGAAAAGGTTATATTGAGCCGTGACGATGTGGTTCGAATGTTTCCTCAGCAGGCTGATGGTAGCAAGATGGGACCATCCAAGGAAATAAAATTCAATCTGAAGCCGAATTCTCCCATCGTGAAGCAGAAGCCTTATCGGTTAAATAGGGAAAAGTATGAGTGGGCGCAGAATAAGGTCAAGGAACTCTTAGAAAAGGGTGTTATTCGGACTTCTGAGTCAGAATATGCTTCACCCTGTGTGATAGTTCCCAAAGAAAATGGAAGCCTTCGTCTCTGCCAAGATTTTCGTATGATCAATGAGTTCACAGATTTGGATCCATTTCCTTTCCCATTGATTGACCAGATAATATCAAGCTTTGGAGGTTGCTGTTGCTTCACGAAGTTGGATTTGAAAGACGGTTTTCATCAGTTTCCCCTCTCTGATGAAACCAGAAAATATACAGCCTTTGTGCTTCCTTTTGGGCACTTTGAGTTCAACAGATTGCCGTTTGGGTGGAAAAATTCTCCACCAAAATTTCAAAGGTGCATGGTTGAAGCTCTGGGTTCATTGCTTGAAGACCCTCTCATCTGGGTCTATATTGATGACATAATAGTAGGTGGATATACGGAGATTGAATGTGCTCAGAAGACGTATAAGGTCGTGAAGAAACTGACAGAAGTTGGTTTACAATTGAACTTGGAGAAGAGCATTTTTTGTCAATCTAATATCACTTTCCTTGGCCGTCAGATAGATGGTAAAACAAAAACAACCAAGGAGGAGTCTGTAGATAAGGTTAGAACAATGTTACGGCCCCACAACATACACACTCTTCGAGTTTTCACAGGTCTGACAGGTCATTTTCGAGCCTTTATCCCTGATTACGCCAGAATTGTGAAGCCTTTGGATAAGTTGAAGGAGAAGAATGTAGAATTCAAGTGGACCGATGATTGTGAGAATGCTTTTCAAACATTGGTGAAGAAAATCTCATCGAATCCAGTTCTTCAGCTTCCAGACTGGCGTCTGAATTTCGAGCTGTGTACTGACTCTTCTCACTACGGATGTGGTGCAATTTTGTACCAGAGGGATGCTTCAAAACCAAAAAAGCTACAACTGAGGGTGATAGGATATTATTCGTATTCTTTCTCGAAGCCAGAGATAAACTACAGCGTTACTGAAAAAGAAGGGCTGGCTGTTATAAAAGCGATAAAATATTTCCAATCTTACCTAGAAGGCAGAGAATTTGTCATCCATTCCGATCATCAGGCGTTGAGCTATATCTTGAATCTCAAAGAGGCTAAAGGACGATTAGCTCGTTGGCAAATGTTCCTTATGGGATTCAACACCAAGATCAATCATAGGAAAGGATTGGAGTTGGAGGACGCTGATGCGATATCGAGGCTTTGTATATCAATGCCAGCAACCCCACAAGTGGTCGACATCAATGCCGTTGTAAAGAACAATAAAGGCAAAATCTATATTGATCCAGCAAATAGAGATGAATTGCTACGGACTTACCACGATAATCCGGATTCTGGTGGTCATGACGGTTTCATGAGGACATATTTGAAGATTAGGCAGAGGTTCCATTGGCCGAAAATGAAAGGAGATATTGCGAAATATATCAGAAGCTGTCACCAATGCCAAGTACTGAAGTTCAAATATCGCCCCAAGCCTGACACGATGATAATACCTCATACAGCATCCAGTCCATTCCACACACTTCACCTAGATTTTGGGGAGCTTTGCAAGAAATCTGAAGGACACCAGTCAACTAAATCGTTTCTAGTGGCCATCGACGAATATTCTCGGTATTCGTTTGCAAAAAGCATGTCGGAGACATCTGCATCTGTGATCAAATATTTACGAGATTTACCAGTGATAGGTAAGGTTAAAAAACTGGTTACAGACAATGGTGCGCAGTTTACCTCAAGGTCATTGCAAAGATTTGCTGAAGAGAGAGGAATTAGCCTTGTCCACACTACACGATCCTGCCATCCTGCTGGGAATGGCTTGGCAGAACGGAAAATGTTTGGAGGCAGCAGTAAAACACCTTAATCGGTCGCACTCGTCTGGAATCGGTTGTTCTCCACATTTCATGGCATTCGGGAAAGTATCACTTTACCCAGCAGACGAAGCCCATGGTGTCAATGCCGATATGATCAAGGAGGAACCATACTCGCCTGAAGAGAAGATGAGGTACCAAGAGAGGATGAAGAAAAACTTTGACAATCACCATTCAAAAACTGTGCCCTCCCTCTTGGAAGGTGATAAGATTTTAGTACAGTCAGGATTTCACAACAAAGTACCAAATATTAAAGGACCATTCCGTATAACAAGAATTGCACGGATGGATGGCTACCCTAAATCCATATTTTACAGAGATGACGAAGGAAAAGAACAAGCAGCAGCTATTAAGAACGTTCTGAAGTATTTTCCAAGAAGCGAAGATCAATCTCAGTGAGGAGGAGTGTAACGAGCTCACTCCAGTTACTAAACTGTCAAGTAATACGATAGCAACAAATGTAAACGGTGTGAATAAAATGAGTCTTAATGTAGAATTTGAAATGTGTTTCGTGATTTTCTATTCTAATAATATAAACTTGTAATTCAAGTATTACAAACTGTAAACAAAATTCGCGGTAAAAACCAACATCGATTTAGTGGATCATATTTAGGTTGTTGGTTGGCTTGGTTTTTACGAATGTAATCAAAGGACCTAGAAACCTAGGCGAGATTTTGTTATGAACGCGGGCTTTTAGTTGTGATGTGTTCTTCGACGGTTTAGATGTTTTCGAATACATTTGTTGTGATTGAGACTGCTTTACAAAGTAAAAGGAAACAGCAAACAAACAAAATACGGCTAAAGCATGTTCCATGTTTCTTGAATTTTAGCCGAAGGCTTTAAGCAGTAACCATCCGGGGGTCCAGGGAGCTTGCCCCTGGCGAGGCCCGAAGGTTTTAACTTTTCATTTGGTACATTGAAGAGTCGATCCTACTTATGCTTGAAATTTTATAGGTAACACCAATTTTAAATCACTGGGTGTGGACAGTGTACGCAGTACGTTACACCGAATTTCAGAAGGGAGAGGAAAAATAGGGTTCACGCTCAGATGACCCAGCACTCATTAGGGCAGATTTAAATGACATGGGATCCACTGGACCCTTTTTCCCAAAGACATTAGCGGTCCCTTCGCCCTTTCGAATCGGAGGGGGACCATGTGAAGTAGTGTCACTGTGCTCAGGACTTCCTTTTGTTCTAGCGAGCCTCCATTGTCCATTCATTACCTGCCCACAGCACTGCCCCTCTTCTTAAATGCCGGTTACTCACAGATGCTTCTTTCCTCGGATTTTGCCCACGTAGAATAATGGAAGGAATGCTTCATGCAGCAAGAATGCTTCGAATCATTGCATCAAAATCGGACCATTGTTCCGTGTAATTAACATCGACTCATAAGGACGAGAAAATAGCGATGTTCCGCTAAAAACAACATAGGTAATTTTCTGCCAACATTTACATAAATTCCACTGACGTAAACCGGGTGTTCAGGGACCTGGAAAACTGGGATACTCAGGGAATGAGAAAGAGCCCGAAAAACCCTAGAAAAAGCCCTAGCGCCAAACCTGTCAGTGGAAAGTTCTGGCAGTCTGTGCGGGAAAAGTTTTAGTACGGAAAATACTCACACTACTTAATAGTAGTGTGATTAATTCCTTAAGGTAGTAATTTTATTCCGTGAAACTAGCCTTCCTAAGAATTTTTCTTTTTTCAAATATAGATATCCCAAATGTAGTGAAATTGGTCAACCATAATATGGGTCATTTTCCCAGAAAGGGCCAATCGTTGTCCAGAGGAGATTCCGAATGCCCATTTATGATTTAGGCGTTTAAAAAAAATTCTCCATAAACTATCAACTTTGTTCTACTTCGGGCAATCAATAAAATATGCACTTATTCACGCTAAAATATAGAAATTAAAGTTTAAACTGCTAAATGTCCAGTAATCTGCCATGTCCGGACCCCTAGGTAATCAACTTTGCTTGAACACTGTGAATCACCTATGAAAGCAGCGGCCTGAATTTGTAGTGATTCTTTATTGCATATTCCTAGACATGAAAAAAATGGGTTTGCAGATTTTTTCAAAAGCAAATAAAGCGAGCAGGGGGATAAAATGTGCTTGTCCGGAGGTTTCTTTCTTTAATCTGCCTTTTTTGTGTTTTCGTATTTTGGCGCCTTTTTATCGTTTCCCGCGGTTTTACTACCACTGTAAGAGGTGAGGTTAGTCGTTAGGTTATCAAGGAAAGCGGCGGGAATCGTATTTCTTCTATGTGGAGGCGTGCACAAGTGGTTTCAGTTGCATAAACTTGGTGTCACAGTCACCGTCTGTCTTTCATCTGCCCTCTGTGAAACGGTAAGAAATCGAAATTATTTTTTCTTTTTGGTCTCTAGTTCTTGTTTCTACCGAGCTGGTTCCAGCGATATGGTTACACTTCAGCAGAACAGCACCAGAACGTGGGAAAAGCTGAAAAACCTAAGTGCCACCCGGGAACTTGTGTCTTTCATCTGCCGGTGATGGTGGCAGATAAAAGACCTTTTGGGCAGATGAAAGACTTCTTTCAAGTTGTTAACAATTTAATTTGAATTTCCCGTTACAATTTAAAACCTTTACATTTTTCGACCTTAAAACTGTATTCAGCAACTGTAAAAATCCCCTGGTACCAAGTTTTGGCTCGAAAAACCGATAAATTGGGATTACTTGGTTACTTTCGGAGGTTTCTAGGTTGCTATCAGAAAAAAAAACTGTGTTCCATGTTGGTTTAACCCTTTTCTACACCTGCGTCCCGCCCTGGTTCAATTTTTGGAATAACTCCCAGTTCTCACTCCTTTACGCGGAAACCATGCCAATAGGTTTCTTTCGATAGGTTTTCTTCTTCAATTTTTAATTAATTAATTAAGCGTCCCACTGTGTGTTTTTTCGTCGAAATTCAATCGGTATGGTGTGAGGTTAATCCCTGATTTTTGGCAGAACTCTAGTCTAAAATATACATTTCTACGAAAACTAAATTTTTAAAATACTTTTACATTATGCCACTGGGATTGCTTAAATATTTTCGAAAATTTGCCGGAAGTGTTCATAAATTAATGTTAACCGGCACCGCGTACATTTCTCAACTAGTCTGATTCTGGTTACCTAAATTTTAACGTTCATTCTCGACTTATTCAATATGCAAGTCTATGCTGATCTGTGAGCTCAATTTAACTAATGATGAGATCATCTTTTGTTTCGATTCAGCAGATCATGGAGTCTAATTTTCGATTCAGCTGATCTGAGAGTTAATGATCAATCATACCTATCATAAAATTAATATAATAAGAATACAATAGTGTTGACAATATTTTATATTATTACGAATTTTATAAGAAAAATACCTATAATTCCGTCTATATTACCATGTTTATTTGAATAAGGTAACTACACGTCCTTCCCCGTGATAATCACACTTCCCGCAGTTCTCCAACGATGCCTAGATCATTTCCTCGGTCTTTCATCTTGATAGGAGAAGAGGACCTACACTTTTGATTCCGTTGAAGTCAGTAGGGATATGTAACACCCCAGAACAAAGCAGTCCTTTCTCAACGCGGCGGAACCCACTGGAGAGAAATGGCTTTCCTTCGTTAACTGAGATTCAGGGTTCGCCATCCGAGACGGTGGGCGTTCGTTTGGGCAGACCACCCGTCCCGGAAATCACAGCATCCAATCAAGTCAAAAGCCATTGCACAGGAATAACCGTGCTTTTTGGTTATTTCCGTCCGGAAAAATCACAACATTACTCTCAAATATAATTGAGTCCATGAAACTTGAATACCTGAATCTGAAAAGATGAACTTACAGAATCCATCCAAGTATTTAGGAAAAGGGCTTGTCAACTTCGACTTAGCTTTAATAAATTTTGATACAGCACGAGCTTTCCCCGGTAACAAAATTGTTTGCTCGATCAAAGTTGCAAAGGAAGGCCACATTCTCGTTGAAAGAGATCGTGCTCAGAACTTTTTGATAAGCTAAAACCTGCCTAGGTACTTGCTGCTCATTGGAAGTAGTAAGTTGCAGGCATAATTTCCCATTACATGAGTCCCTAGCGAGTATGCATTACAAAAAAATTTCAACCATTCATGACGCTCCATCGCATAATTATAAAACAAAGTGAAGGGAACTACATAAAAACATAATTTTTCAGATACTTTCTGGAGGAGAAACGTTCCACCGACGAAATTGCGAGACCGAATAGATTTTCCAGCAATTTTCGACTTGATTCGGTTCTTTCATTGACATTTCAATAAGGGGCTGTGGGGCGTGACATCCCGTTGAAACCAATAGATCATTTTTACATTCCTCAATCCACTTGAAATGTGAAACGGAAAGTATTGAAACCAATGTTCTGAAACACTATTTTAGCGTCTGATCTATTTCATCCACGTTCTAGACGAATCGGTGTCCACGGCAACTAGTAGTCACAATTGTGCGGCTCCTACGAACATGGTGATCATCCTGGAAACTTACATCTTGGGATCCATTAGGGTACTTAAATTAAGTAGGTACCCTTATAAAAATAAATACATTTTCTATCTGTTCTAATTCATTATTAAATAATGAATTAGAACAGATAGAAAATTTATTTTGAAATAGTTAATTTTTGGCACGTTTTCTTTTAAAGTTATTGAAAAACGTCTACCACGTTGGGTGAGCAGTATAGCTTCCTCACACAGACTAACATGGCTAATAGTATTGGTTAGTTATCCACAACCTCAACACTTGAACTCAAGAATCAATCCTCATCGTTTGGATCAATTTGCGACCTACAACCCATTCAGCTACAGCTTCCTGATTTAATTTTTCTCGGCTGAATTAACCTGCATCACTGTTTTATTCAACGTGAGAAAATCAAGGAACCACCCTCTAATAAATTTTGAAGAAGGATTAACACTAGTCTGAATGCGGAGATCCAACGGCTAAGCGCGTCTTCTCGCGGAGGCATAGATTTGAATTCAAGACAAAAGATCCCGAAAAGGGGAAGGACCATTGTGAACTGACCCCTCACCCCTCCAGTGTTTGTGATTTATTATAGTGGTGGCACCAACACAAGGCCTTCAGGAATTAGGTTTGTGAAGACGCTTCCTTGAGCCCTTTTCTCAGCAGGTTCCCTCGAAAACTGACCATCGGATGGGGACTAGCTGAAAAGGCGGACTAGAATGAGGAAGAGGGGTAAAAAATGTAAATTATATACCAACATAAACAGTAAGTAGGTCCGACAAAACGAACCACCCTTTGGTCCATTGTCCGTCTCCTGATGAATAGAAAAGGGGTAACATCAAAGATAGAATGGCCTAAAGGTTTTTTTAGGGTACCCTAGGAAAAAACGGACAAGGGACTTCAGGTTGGAGAAGGGACAGGGTGTAATGGTGCATTGTGCGATGAGTTGTATCTCGCCTAGATTATCTACCGCAAACCAGACATGCAAGTTCACACCTTGGCGAATGGTCGCGGGCATCAACTCGGTGACGTGCGGATGAGCCTGACAATAGACGACTAGACTTGGTTCAACTGACGAAAAACGGCTCGATTTAACATCCACAGATAAGAGATCTTCACCGTCGTCCGTCCCAATGTTGTATGTGTTGTATGTGAATAAAAAATGTTTCAATCACACAACTACAGTTTCAACAGAACAGTATGCATAGCAGTTCAGTTTGAG
Organism: Apolygus lucorum; assembly: GCA_009739505.2. Taxonomy (NCBI): domain Eukaryota; kingdom Metazoa; phylum Arthropoda; class Insecta; order Hemiptera; family Miridae; genus Apolygus; species Apolygus lucorum. The sequence continues at coordinate 20,093,003 of CM019183.2, forward strand.
TTCTAACAGAAGCACTCGTAGTTCTATAAGAGCAGACTAACGTAAAGGAGGTGTCCAAAAAAAATTTCTGTTAAAACATCATGATCAATCCTATATTTATATTTACGAGATACGATAAAGATCGTATCTCCATAAAACAAAAAATATCCTCATCGAGATTTTTTCAAAGCCTTTGTCTTTAGCCAATTAAATTAACATTAAATTCACTTCTTGGTGATGAGAAAAGTATACCAAGTTAGCTTCCTCACTTGGAAGCTCCTTCAAAGTAAACTTGAGTTTTTAAAAATCCATGGAATATGAAACATAACTTTCTTGATTATGCTGATAGTTTGATCGCCTTCCAGCCCCTAACTACCATCCGATGAATATTTAAACAACATTTCAATAGTGAAATTTACAATGAGCAGAGAAATGTACTAGAGACAGTCTGGAAGTTATTCCGCTAAACCCCTGAAAATTAGTATAATTATTTTCAAAACCAAAATTTTGCAAAACCCCTGGAAATTAGCATAATTATTTTCTTTACATGATTACTATAATTGGGTCATTTCAAAATTTGGGGTTATTTCTTGTCACGTAGCTTTTGTGAACACTCTATTTGTCTTGGAAATTCAGAATTTTTTCAGGGAGATACAGCAGGTTGGTGTCTACAAAGATCACATAGAATGAATTTCACTAATCAATTAACTCAGATAATTAAAAATCATTAATGATCCCAATTCTCTCTCCCTACACCTGTCACAGAGGGTAGGTTGGGAACTTTGAAAATTTTTGGAGAACTCTATATTCATATTTTAATTTAAGTAAAAAACGTTATTGGTCCAGGATACTCTCCTCTTCAGGAATAAATTAGAAACGAACGAAAATTCCATGAATTGGAAGGGTTTTTGCTATGTTTTGATGCTGTCACAAGGTTTTATTCTCTCTCCCTACAATTTTTTTGAAATGCCTGCCCACTCCTGGAAAACGATTATTTTGTGTCATGAAAAACAAAAGTGAACACTGCTGCAAGATGGCTTCCGAAGCTACTGAAGTTTGTTGAATTTCCAAGCTCCCAGTTGTGTGGGTTATGTTGTGAAGTGTTGAAGCTTTGAGAGTGGGTAAATACTTTCTCTCTCCCTACAACCACCTCACTCATCAGGGTAAGTGTTCAACTAAGTTTAATTAAACTCAAATTACAATTATGAATGCCATAGTGTTATGTATTTTTTCTAACGTTCAGAATCAATAATGGTAGGCCAGTAGAGAGTGATAACCTCACAAACCTCTCTCCCTACAACCTCTCTCCCTACAACCTCTCTACCTACAACTTCTGGGAAGAGGCTGGTTTGTAGGAAGAGAGATGGAATTGCAGGGAGAGAAGTTTTTTTTTTTCAAAGCCGTTTACATTTTTAAGAGTTACCTGAACTATTTACACCGCTGGGTCATATAATTCTGACTTTTCATTAACCCACATTTTACGAAAGATTAGACTGATTGAAAGACTTGAAGAATCTGATAATTCTGATGTACCTAGATTATAGCTTCGGACTGTGATTGCGATAAGTAAAAGAGACTCCTAAACTAAGATTCTCGTATTTTGAAGGAATAAAAAGGTTTCATGAGTTCAACTCACACTTGGTTTTCTCTCTCCCTACAAAGTCGAAATTATGGAAAAAAATTCAAAATTCTATAAATTTGAAACTACTTGATAAAGTGTGCGCCCACTTCAGGATCTGCCTCAGTGGCCAAAACAAAGGACGTTTACGGGAGAAAAAACATAAAAACTTCAACAATAATTTATGGAAAAGTTCGAGGACAAAATAACCCCAAATTTTGAAATGACCCAATTATTCTCGTGTTAAGGGCCTTCATGAGTCAAAAAATAGGTTGACCAAAAAAACATTTTTTTTGGTACTGTTAAAATCTCCGTATTGACCAAAGTTGTTCATAAAACTCAAAAATGCACAGTGCGAGCAAAATTTTAATTTTGGAAGACCCAATTTTTTCGGCATGCTTAAACGTTCACCTTTTTAAGATTTTGAGAGATTCAGAGATGCATTCTCGAGTCTTCAAAAGGATAGGTATGAAACATAGTTTTCCATGCAGACAAGTGAAAACGAAAATTCTAAAATATCTCCATTTTTACCGCTTTCAGGAAAGGAAGAAAGTTACGCAGTTTTCAATTTTCCAAGTTAAATAAAAATATTTTCCAAAATCAAACATTCCACTTGCGTTTTATGTTTTATACCTTCATGAACAAGCTTGGTCTCGTGGCTTCTGTGTGTCTGTCTTTCAGTTGGTCTGCATGTCCGCAAATCCTTGTAAAGAGCAAAACTCTACAAAGCAACTATCCAATTTTGATTAAATTTTCAGGGATTAAAATTTAATCCCTGGGGATTTTGGCTAGGTCTGCTATGAAAATCATATCCCTCGGATTGATAGTAGTCTCTACGCTTGCGCAAACATAAAACCATTGTAGCAGCAATAGCTTCAGACATTTTTCATCTAAATTTGGGGAATATTTTTATACAATTTTGTTATGGATACGAGGAAACTTGTGCCTCACCCACTTTGCGGACTTTTTAAAAATATGGGCTCTCCAAAATAAACATATTTTTCTTATCCTGCGTTTTATGGCTTTCGCAACAATGAAAAGTATTATTGATGGTTTAACATAACATAAATGTACCTCCCCTAAACTACCGACAGCCAGAAATCGTCGTTACGGCCAGGCGTGATTCCTATAATGCCTCAGTTACGCGTGAGTATACCCTCGTTCTCCATATGGTTTTTCTGAGAGTAATCGACCAGCTATTATCTGTGATCTCAGCAGAAGGGTTCACTCCTAAAGGGTCCCTCTGCGTTCTTCCGGACTATTACGTGAACGACCCATTTGTAAACAATGAATACAACGTCTAGCACTAGCATATCGTATATTCCTTTGCTTACTGCATGGTAGAAAGAAGTTTAATAGTATTTACTTATCAAAGTTTTGCGATAAGTTTGGCTCTACGTGAATAACTATCAACCTGCAAAAAATAATGCTGAAACAAAACGAATACCAACTTAAAACTGGAGAACACGTCCTCATAATTGCACAAACCCTAATGCGTATGGTTTTACCTGGACCAAGATGAGCTCTGACAGACCAGTAGACACTGTTTCATAATTTATGTTCAGAGAGATAGAGGCTAAGCTGATCCAGGGGAAATTGGCACAAAATGGCTGCTGTCACTGGTACAGTTTCTTTACTTGGCTTCATGAGTGTCAAATGATTTCCCTTTGGTGAGAAACTAGTCCAATTTTTGGACCAGCCTCCCTTGGAAGCAATTTATTTATAGCAAGATTTATTTTTATTTTCCTTCACTTAATTTATTTTCTAGTTGATTTGGTGATTGGTGTGCCATCAACAGGAACCTAACATTTCGGCTGTCCAGAGGGAACTGTGTTTCTTATTCAGACAGGTATTGGTTTATTATTTTCAATAATGAACCTTTTGAATCGACCAAAAAAAAATTTTTTTTTTGAACCCCCCTCAAAATCTGTTGGTTTACGTTTCGAGGTACGTAGAATCCAAAAATCGAATAAAAATTTGGCCGGCCGTCCGCCGTACGCGGCACTTTCCTCACTTAGCATTGACTGATTTTGATGAAATTTGGTATGTGGGCTCCATTTGGGGTCTAGCTGTGCATCGACGCTTTTGGTTAATGTAAGTAACTTATAAGGGTTAAAAATTTGAAAATGCCCTAACTCGAAAAATTTTGATATAAAGGTTGTTTTCTATCAATTTAAGACAGTATTGAATTTTAAGAATTTTTAGAGACCACGGTGAGCCCTGTAGGGCAAACCGTTCGCTCTCTACGAGAACTTAAGGGTTGGACTTAAGATAAATCAGAAACACGAGCGTGAATCGCAAAAGAGGCCTAACCTCCGTTCAAATTTTAGTTGACCGAAATGCGATCGATGTTTTTCTTCATGTTGGTTGGTGGTAAAAATGGCAAAGCCGTGTTGTTTGCAGACGAGTGATCTATATAGAAAAATAATAAACCTTTGTGTAATAATTTGCAGCGTTTTTAGAACGTATCTAGGTATGTAATGTTATGGAAGGTGATTGACCACATCACTTTTCAATTCAACTCCACGAGTATTTGGCAACTTCCAAGTTCAGATTTCGTGTTCCATTTTTCAATATTTTGTGTATTTTTATCGGTCGATGTTTGTCGATCTGTATGGTTCGACCATAAATCTTAGAACACTAACTCTTGTTTTTCTCTCCTAGTAACCGGACATCCTTTGCCTTTGTGGGATAATACCTCACAATTAGCTATGTGGAATAATATGCCTACTTCTTTTCAAATCATCAACTCCCTTATGGGAAAAGGTGCAGCTGAAACAATAACCCAGAAATTAATGTTTGATCACTAGAGGAGGCTTCCGAGGAAGTTCCGTTTTTTGTTCGTTGACGACCTTATGGGAAAAGGTCGGTGATGGACAGTCTTCCTGGAGGCCCTTCTTGAAGGGTTCCGTTGGCTCTTTTTTAGGCCCTTGGAAGGAAGGGGTGAGACGGCAACAGTTTTGATTGATGCTCATCCGCCGTGAGAGATGGACAGGGCCCTTCGAGTTGGGGTTGGTCATTTTTGGCCCAACCCTTTTTTCCCTTTCCACCCTTCCGTAAGACCGAATCCCACCGTCGCGCGACCCTTCAGGTGTTTTTGACCCTCCGGGTTTTCCTTCACTTGTGTCCTAAGTGGCCTACAACGCGCATCACACCTCATACTGTACACCGCACTCCCTGAATAGAAGTATCGTCTTACTTGAAAGGTAAATAACTCGATTCATGATATTATTTTCTTTTGTCTTTAGCTTACGAACAACTCGCTTGCTGCATTGTATAAACACCCAATGCAAGGTATAAACCCGTAGGTATAATAACAGAACTGCAGTAACAGACTTGTTTACATATTCTTACCTGAGTTGGACTTCGTATAGATCAAAGATTTGAACACAATTTAAAAAATCCTAAAATAGGATCCATTTTGGATTTTTTTTCACGAATTTCAGTAGAAACTCATATTTTATGCAATATCCAAAGTTTTTTTACGAAGGTATTTTGGTTTGAAAATCTCTGCCACGTAAGAGCATGACACCCACTACAGTAGAAAACTATGCTGGAGCTAGCTCTGAAAACAAACTAAGCTCCTCCTTGATCAGCTGGGCGAGCTAAATTATCATCTGGTGGCCCCAAAGAATTGAAATTTCACAGGGCACCTATTTAAAATTTCTGAATCTGAATAATAGACTGAGCTCCTCCCTGATCAACTGAGCAAGCTGAAAAAAAGCTGAGCAAAAAAAATTGAGCTAAATTTGCTTCTGCAAATAAAATATCGTAGGATTACTGGTAAAAGTGATCAAGCCCATAAGAGAAAAGTGTTCAGGAGTGCCTGTCAAAGTTCGCAAACACATGGATTGATGGAAAAATGTGGAATGTGAACTTAAAATAAGGTTAAACCACATGATTTTGAGTTAAGTGAGCTCAGTAACACCATTCATAAATGAAAATTGTACCAAAAATTATGAAAAAAAATCACTTTTCTTTTAATTTTCACGAATTTAGTGAAAATTGTAAGATGTAAACCGATATATTTCTACAATCATATATTATGTAGAAGTAATGACGACCAAATGACTTTCAAAATATTTTACTTGTAATGTGATCATTTTTTTTATCTCGAGTGTTCCGCTGGTTCATGAATCAGGTTTTTAAAATTCTCAACTGTAGACATTGTTTAAACCTCATGTTCTCCAAAAGATTCACTTTATCACTTTTACCACCAACCCCACGATATTTTATATAGTTTACTTATTTTATGTAAACTTTTCATGTAAATAATTTATGACAAAAACATTCTGTGTTTCATTGGTTTGATCCTTGATCATACAACATTAACGATCCGGGGGTGAAGAGGTGCCCCAGATTTCATTCTATGTACAATACCATCATCAAATACCACCTCCAGACACCCCCAACGGCTACGGTTTATTTTCATCCGTTTTAAATAAAACTTGGTGCTTGTAAGGAAATAAAAACCATATCAACAACTACATTGTCCTTCTCTTACACGCATAAAACGCGAGTGGAAATTTTAATTTTGGAGAATATTTTTTCTTACCTTAAGAGTGAATAGGTATGTGTACTTATCTGACACATATTCACTCTCAAGGTTAAGAAAAATGTTCTCCAAAATTAAAATTTCCACTCGCGTTTTACTTTTTAGATCTTCCTGAACAAATTTGGTTTCGTGTCCGATTTCGATGACATTTTCAGAGAATGTGGGGGTTGGCGTGTGGATGTTCCCATATGAAAATCCTCCTCCTCGGATGTTTACCTACGTTGGATATTACTTTGAATACGTTTTAGTACTCTGTAAACCCATTTTACGTTTTTCAATACTAACACGATATTTCCAGATTTCAACAAATTAAATTTTTAAAACTTTCCGCAACATACTCAAAAAATGGAGTTAGTCAGATGCAATTCGAGGTGAAGTGTACAAACGTAGCGAACGTTCTACTGATGCTGCGATTATACAATTTCTCAACTAGGTAGGTAATAATTATCTCTCGACCTTCCCAGAAACCTCGAAAGACACGAGGCTGCGAGCTAAAAATTATAATGATTATTAATATCAAAGATACCGTAATTTGTTGAAGAAATATATGTCGAGTTGTGAAATTTGCAGTATTTCTGTTAGAATCAACATTGTCGTCCAAGTTGTGTCGGCAGACCTTGAGGCTGATAAGAATAATGATTTTTCAGAATACCTTTACTGATAGACTATAAATAATCGGTGGTACAACTCTAGACTACCATTCCTTCTCCTTTAATTACACTAGATTACAAAATTTAGGGGTGGTCTGGCTGCCTCGTTCTTTCACCACTTTTCTTATGGTATTTGGTGCGCTGAATCCGAATCTGACGTCAGTTTTTTTGGTTTACGTCGGATTTTCAAGATATAGCTAGTTTTAAGATTTTTCTAGTTCTCACTTATCTTCATTTTTTAGTGAAAACTCATCTTGCTCAAATCTCCTCAGAAAATACTCAGACTTATAGGAAATTTCATGTAGAATCCAAATATGTACTTAGTTTTTAAGTAAAACTGTGTTAAATCCCCTATTTTCCACAAAACGTATCAAAAAACACCGGTTCTCAACGTTTTTTCGTCGGGTTTTCCCTTACATTTTGCCACTTGAAAAAAAGATTAAGGCTGAAAAAAATTTTCTTGGGCTTTTAATTTGTAGGGGGAACACCCCAGAGAAGAATGAGACCAATCGCAGCCTCCTAAACCCATTAATATCGAAGGAATGAGCTTTTTCATGGCACTGAGATGAAAATTCACAAAAACCGTTAGTTAATTTTTCGAGATAAGTATGAGTATGTGCGTTCCTAAATCTGTTTTCCTCAAATGGATATTCCTTTCTTCCACATTTTTTATGCTTGTCACCTATTAAGAGTAAGATCGAAAATAGGTACTCAAAGGGGGAGTAAATCATAATTGGGAAACTCTTGTTTTGTTAAGTGATTTTAATTCAGTTTTACAAACGAAACACAATAAACTGCAGAAAAGTTAACGGTGTAAACATGTTTCATGAAGGCTCAGATGAATCAATAGTTGGTAAAATGTTTGGTTATTCCTCCACCTCAGAGGTTCCACCAAGATATAAAACCATGGAAGAACGGTACAAAGGGTATTGGGAAGTTCACATGATGGCGGACTATTGTTGGACCTTAAAAAGAGAGTTACCTCAGGCGGCGAAGTTTTCTCTACATAGATGCCGGCGATGAAACCTCTGAGGTGGAGGAATAACCTAACATTTTACCAACTTTTGATTCATCTGAGCCTTCATGAAACATATTTACACCGTTAACTTTTCTGCAGTTTATTGTGTTTCGTTTGTAAAACTGAATTAAAATCACTTAACAAAACAAGAGTTTCCCAATTATGATTTACTCCCCCTTTGAGTACCTATTTTCGATCTTACTCTTAATAGGTGACAAGCATAAAAAATGTGGAAGAAAGGAATATCCATTTGAGGAAAACAGATTTAGGAACGCACATACTTATCTCGAAAAATTAACTAACGGTTTTTGTGAGTTTTCATCTCAGTGCCATGAAAAAGCTCATTCCTTCGATATTAATGGGTTTAGGAGGCTGCGATTGGTCTCATTCTCTTCTGGGGTGTCCCCCCTACAAACTCCCCAAATTCTACAAAGCCCGAGAAAATTTTTTTTAGCCTTAATTTTTTTTTCAAGTGGCAAAATGTAAGGGAAAACCCGAAGAAAAAACGTTGAGAACCGGTGTTTTTTGATACGTTTTGTGGAAAATAGGGGGTTTAACACAGTTTTACTTAAAAACTAAGTACATATTTGGATTTTACATGAAATTTCCTATAAGTCTGAGTACTTTTTGAGGAGATTTGAGCAAGATGAGTTTCCACTAAAAAATGAAGAAAAGTGAGAACTAGAAAAATCTTAAAACTAGCTAAGTATATCTTGAAAATCCGACGTAAACAAAAAAAACTGACGTCAGATTCGGATTCAGCGCACCAAATACCATGAGAAAAGTGGTGAAAGAACGAGGCAGCCAGACCACCCCTAAATTTTGTAATCTAGTGTTATAGTTGACCCACTTTCATCGTATATGAAGGAGAATGAGTTTTCTTTTCCCAATTGAACGGTTCTCAAAATATGACCATTTCCTTTGTACCACCGAAGGTAGTAGCCAGTATATTTTGCTGAATATTGATAAAATGTTTTGTAAAATTTCATGTTTTTCTGCCTCTCTTTATGAAGTCAACAAACTCGTCGCCCAATGTTTGATTTCTTCATTCTTTTCTACATCAAACTTCCTTCCTACCTTTTCCGCCTCAAAACATATCATACTCTTGTTAGGTTCTGGAAAAACAGGATAAACCAAGATACTGCTTTACAATATTTTCAGGAACAATAGTAGACTATTGTGGTCCTCTAGGATAGCATCAATCCTCTTAGTAGCCATCAAACCGATGACTGTAATTTTTCTATGTCAGTATCGTCTATATCTCCGTCATCAACCAATCAATCAATCATGGATCTGCCATATAACCCATAGATCATGATTACTCGTATATTATACCCTCGTGCTCCAGAATGCAAACCTGGTAATATACGAGTAAACCTCGTAACTCAGATGAGACGCTTTCACCTTATTGAAGGACAAACTTTTGAATAAATGACGCATAAAATATATGAAAAATTAAGCAGTTTAGTATGATTACAATCATCGCTAACCTAATTTACAATTATTCGATTTTTTTAGAAAATATTTTAATAGCCCATTCATGTGTAACTCGTAAGATTTTATAACTTACCCCAGTCACTGATGGAAAATTAAGACCTGATCGTGTACAACGAATGGTTAGTACGGACCGGAAACAGGATGCATGTCATAGGTCGAGGGGTTCTCACGGAAGACCACCATTTCTTCTCCATGCACAAATCCACCGGTCAGAGAATCTCTTTTCCGTGTAGAATAAAACAGGAAGAGCGATTTTGACCGATGGTCACAATACCTACCCTTCCCTTTCTCAAGAGGTCATTCACGGGATCATGGTTTTAGTAAATCAACCCTTTCATTGGAACAAAATCGGGGGATATAGGCTTTACAAAAGGCAGTTGTTAAGATTGTGAGGCCCCCTTCTTAGGTTGGTAGTCTTCATGAATGATTCATTTTTATTCGAGCTGGGTTTCGGTTTCATTCATGTAATCGTAGGTACCTGTTTGAAGGTTTGTTCCACGTAAGGTCAGTATAGAGAGATGTGTATACTAGGTCTCTACCGTTGAGGTGGACCATTTACACTTCAAGAATTGATTCTACGCCTACAACTACGACCTACATCTACTACTCGTAATTTGCGTCACTTTCTATAACTTTTTTTACCCTCTTTAAGATTTTTTCCGAGTTTTCTACCTTGTATAACCTTTTTAATTTGTTGTTGAGTTTGTACGTAAATAAATTACTCATAAATTACGCATTCGTGAAGGTAAAAATTAAACCAAAACCAAAGTTCTAAAATCATCTTTTTTTAGGCTAACAATTAGCCCCTATTAAATAACGCTATCATCGAGCACTTAATGAGAAAAACTACCCCAAGATCCCAGCTTTCCAACGGTATAGTCAGTTTCAGTTTTTAAAGGGAACGTTTTAGAAAAAATTGAGTTTTAATGCGAAAAAAATTATTTTCACTTTTCTAGGATTATTGTTTTTATTCTTAACCCCTTGTTTTTCCAAGTCAAAACTGCGGTAACCCACGTTATTTACCTATTAAATTCAAATTTGAGGATATCGTTGAAAAGAACGTTAAATTTCCAAGCTACCTACTGCAAAACCAAAACCTGTTAAAATAAAACATTTTAAAAAAATCAAATCAAAATGAAAGGTTTAAAAATTCTTGATATTCGAATTTTTTATCGAAGTTTTTAATCTCAATCCCTGACCATTTTTAAAAAAACATGCCCAAATTGACAGCTTTCTAACGGTAACCAATTTTTTCAGGTTCACTGTGAAATTTTGAGGGGGGAAATAGAGTTCGATCTAGAAATCCGAAAAATAACTAGAAACCGAAGTGGTGAAAGGGCGGTGGCTCAGTTGATAGCCCCCTTCCTTTCGATGTTTTGTATAAGTATCTATATAGGTCTATCTATATCTATATATCTATCTATAAAGGTCCTCCTCATAAATATGCATATTGGTATCTACATGTAAATGTCGTTGAAACTTTCTTCTTGAGTTCAGTTCGAGCATTTCCTTTTGTTCACCCCTGCTACCATAACAATTTTCCTCCTTTATTTTTGCAGTGCTTTATTTTGAAGTGCTGAAGAACAATTTCCGTTAAATACGTACCTAAGTAAGAAAATTAGCTAAGTAGAAATACCAATATTTTTTTGAATTACGTATTCATTTAATAATTTCATTTATTTCACTGAGGAAAGAAAATCAAAAACCCCACTGTTCTCCTTATTTTCAATTATTCACTTCTAGAATAATTGCTCTGTATCATCCCGTTTCTTCGGTGTGAACTACTCTCTAAAAAGGATTTATAGAGACAGTTCGTTAATGGATAATGAGAATAGTAAACCAAATCATTGATTTCATCCGAATTATTATTACAGTATTTGGGGGACAAGGTATAGATGCTGCCATAAGCACTTCGTCGCAATCTTTGCAGTGATTGCGCAGGTACAAAACAATTCGACAAGACAATTCTTGTACCCCAGATAAACCAAACTGCCATTCTAAGTTGTTCAAATTGTAACCACAGCTGAGTAATGGGGTCCCATTAGTAGCTGGAATCACCGAGCTATTCAAGTCCCTGAAGACTTCAACGATTGGTCAAGAAGTAGGAACAGTCCGAAGCCATTAATTGAAAATGCGAATACAATACCATTGTACATTCAAACTAAAGTACGTGCTTTCAAATGTTACCTCAAGTGTGTTACCTAAGTGGTACACATAGTATACGATGTACAGGCACGTGGAAAAAGGTATCAAAAACTCAAGAAGATTCCTTAAAACACTGTATTTTACTTCAAGCTAAAAAGAATTTTTTTAAGAACATGACTAATGACGATTTTAGTAAGTACATAATTGAATAACCAAATATGATTGACGAAATCGCGAACAAAAGGTATTATAAAGTAATATGACTGTACTAATTTAATGAAAGTATGTTGAAGCTAAAATTAATAACAAACAGTTAAGGTTGTCAAAATCAAACGTAACCCTTTCATTTTTCTATTTTTTTGGTATTTTTTATTTTACTCCATTTAACACTAACGACTAAGAATCATAAAAGGCGCGGTTTACTGGCTTTGGTTATGCACAGACCGTATAGTTAAGCCAGGATTCGATCAAGCAAACGCTGTTGGTACAACTGATAATATACGCTTGTAATAACCGCGCTCAAAAAGAAAAAACTGAAAATTAACGTTCAAATTAATTATAAAATAAAATCAAATAAGCGAGGCCGTGGTGGTAACCGGTGGTAGTTGCTGGATGGAAGGCACCCGCTGCCTAGATTTATTCATCAGGCTCGTTGAGACGAAGGCGAGCGAAGTCTTCGAAGACGATATTGTCGTCATCATCGGCATAGCAGGAGTTCTCGTAGCGAGACCTCTCAATGCTCTTGGTCTTCTTCAGAGCTTTGGATTTTTCGTTATCCATGGTGCCTGGAATCAGTTTTCAATAGTAAATTTAAATTGCCTCTCTGTAGATTTCCAATTTTAATGATCTTCCTGGAGTCCACATTATTCCATGAGGACATGGAGTTACAGGAATCCTTGGATTCCTCACAGGAATGTGAGTGACGAAGAGAACTGCACGTAGTCATCTTGAGTAGTCAATACCCAATATCTGAGCCAATCATATCGGCAAGTCTACCGGGGTATTCATATGCGCTGATTTATTTGAAATTGAAAAGGCGCTGGTATCATTAATACAAATTCAGTATGGGACACTGATCTCACCTGGAGCAGGATGGAGAAGCTTGAAGGGTACGTCAGTGACGAGCTCTCCTCCCAGAGTTCCGCAGTTGATCTTAACACGAAGAGAATATGAGATCACGATACCAAGAGCTTCAGCAGGGCATTTTCCTTCAGCCACCATGGTTGAAGAAGCCAAGTTGACATCTTCATCCTAAAAAATAGAAACGCCTTTTACTCAAGAATTTCTAAAGGATAAATCCCTGACTTCATTGAATCAAGGCAGAAATGTCTTGTTTGCTTCTGCTCCTACTAGGTATAGTTGGATATTTCCCCCTCCAACCATTCTGGCCAAAAAGACACATCAAGTTTGACTACTAGAAGTGATTCTTCAGCGTCGATAGAATGAATTGAATTTCGGTAAATGGAGCAGTTTGAAGAAAGACATTATGGAAACTTACCTTGAGATGACCATCAAGAGCAATACCACGGCGGTCCTTGTTGGACGAAGCCAGAGGCACGACGTAGAAGACCTTGCTGAAGTTAGCACCGGGGGTGATAGGACATCCTTCGCGAGTCTCCAGCCCAGCAATATGCTTGGAGTACTGTCCGTTGACCATGGTCACCTCGCAGTGCTGGATTGCGTAGACCTGAAATGATATTATAGGAGTCAATTAGATTCGGTGCAAGAAATTTAATATCTTGAATATTAGTGATAGACTTGAAAAGGATGCTGTAATAAGCAAGCTGAAAAGCTTACTCGGAAATATCAGCAGCTTGGACCTTCTCAACCAAAGTTTTCATCTTTCTGTTTACCCAGGTACCTGAATCCAAACCCCTGAATCTATGTTGGACCGTTGGTTGCCCGGGAAATGACAGAATGTAGGCACAGCCTGGAAGCTGACTTATAATTGGTTGAGTCTACGGGTAGTTGTAACGTACCTGACTTTCACCACTCATGTTTACGTAATAATGTGCACGACATGTATGGTACAAAACCGAAACAACACCCACATGTATAGATCCTGTGACCACTCATCAAGAAGGATGAGCAAGCAAACTTGCCATATAGATCGAGTATTGGAAGTGTTCAGGATTTTCTCTGTATAGAGCTCAATTCGTATAGAACCCCTTTGCCTATCAATACCTCGAATATTCTAAGGAGAGGAAATTTTAGATCTTGGTCCCTAATTGTGTACAACTCGTGATTTCCCTTACTATCCATGTCGTTTTCAATTATCTGTGTAATCAACAAACTCAAGATTTCAATATCCTAATTACCATGTTCCGGTTTTCGACGAGTGGATCACGAAAGCGCACGAAAATTACCTTGATATTGCGGACGGACTTCCTAGAATTATTGCTGATGACCACGTTGGCGCCGATCTTCTCGCCGTGGTAGTAAATCTCTTTGTCGAGCGTGACTTCAAGATTCAATTTGCCGGTCGAGAAGGTGAAGCCCTTGCTCACGAGGGAGCTAGGCTGGCGGCGGCCACGGGAAGCCGGAGCGTACTGCAGCTGTAATCCGACAGAAATCCAATAATCAGACAAATCGATGCGTAGGAAGCGACTATGATGGAAACTCAACTCTACAGACGCAAAATAGAAATCCCACATTTGTAAGTAGGGTGGTAACTTTATTGAATTTTCCTAAAACTGAAACTTATTCCAAATTCAAAAATTGCTTAGGTAGGTACTCAATTGTTTATCATAAAGATTCAAAATTTTCTCAACAAACACGTAATTTATAGAATATTTTTAAATATGTTTTAAAGAAGTAGATCGATCAGTTTGAGAAAACTAAAGACCGATATGAAGTTCCTGATATCCCGCAGTCAATAAAAATATGCTTACTTGAGAAATGATATTCTCTATTATTATTTACGGAAGAGTTTTCGACATTAATCGTTCTTCCTTATCAGTCGGATGAATTACTTTGGCTTTCCGCTAATATTTTTCGTAAAAACTGTTTTGATTCTAGGAAATTTTCAAAAATTGTATCCCTTAGTTACTGGTTAATCCCTTGGTTAATGTACGATCATTAATGAACCAGTTGAAAAGCCTGCTAAAGCAGACAAAAACAAATCGTAGATAATATCTACGATCACATATTATGTGAAATTGTCATATATTATGTGAAAAGAAAACCGGGGAAGAGAAATAGGGGATATTACACTTCACACGGGCTGGGATTTTATGTATTAGATTATATAAACACGTACCTATTTTATTAAATAAGAAAAAAATTTTGAAGTCACGGCCTGGAATTGAATCCGGGTCTCCCACGTTCGGGCGACGTTCACGTACCTACACACGTACGCTTGGGATCTTATGTATTGGATTAGATTAGCCAACAATTAAATTTATGGGAACAGCTAATTTCTATCATGTTGCAGTCTATCCAGTTGACAATGATCCTAATATGAGTTCCGAAACGGAAGGTCTCAATTGGTTCCAATTTCAGTCCCAAGACCCAACCTAGGGCTAAAATATCTCTCTTTTTATTCTACTTTTTGAAAAACATGGTCTAAAATCCAGGTTATGGTGCCTTTCACACCTATTTTCGGAAAGGTATGAGGCTTCACATGAGATATCAAGACTGTTGCTTCTCAAAAACCGTCGCTTATGAGAGTGTTGAGACAATATCCTCTCCTCCACTCCTCCCTTAAGGGGCATTCTACAAAACTTGAAAGCCCCTTTTCTGTGTGAAAGCTGCTCCAGTCTTCTAGGAAGTTCAATCTAATTCATTCTCGTTAATAAACCCACCAAATAATAAGAGAACCATAGCTGCCAGCTGAGGTTCAACTTACTTTCTTGATGGCGAGGTTGACCTGAGATCTCTTGTGACCCTTTTCCTCGTTGTTCTCCGCGACATACGTCTTGATGGTGTACTCGACTCCCAGAGGTTTGCCCTGATCGTCATCGCCGGGCTGGAGAGTCACAGAGCAGGGAGAAGCTGGAGGGAACTTGAAGGTAAAGGGGAAAGCGTTGGGTCCGAATTTCTTCATGAGCTTCTCCTGGATGGGGGTCAACTCCTGTTTCTCTCCGGAGGGAGGTACCACCTGTTCCTTGGCCACGACCATCTCTTTGCTGAATTTGAGTCCCATGACCTCATCCTCTTCTCGTCCAAATCTGTAGGTGGTGGACACCTGAAGAGGCAGACATAACAAGTCATATTTGGCAGTCCATCACACGTAGTCGTACTCCATAATAAACTTGGTATTCAAAGCAAAGTACAAAAACGTGATTTTCCCCCTTATTTAGTGCAGTGAAATGAAAATTACCCAGTACCATTGGAAAGCTGAGATCTTAAGGAATTTTCCGCGTAACCCTCTAACTCAAATATCCTGTGCTTTGAAGTGCTTTGAAGATAGAAGAAATTTGAATTTATTTTATATGCTTTTTATTGTTACGCGATGCCATCCGTGTGTTTGTGCCATTTGTGCGAACACTCGTGAAAAACATTGTTTTAATACAATAAATCATCTATCTATCTAGGTAACGAAATAGATTGAAAATGAAAATACTGCTTATAAAATCAAGTGAATGGAGCACAAATTCAGGAACTTGTCCGGGAATTAGGTGGTTTATGAGCGAACTCTTATGCGATAACATCCTGCAAATACGCTTGAAGTGCGTGAGAACATTTCAATTCCTCTGAATCGTTGAAGCAACCCATTTTGAAAAAGAAAAAAAAACGAATATTTTTTTTGACTGAGAAATATTTGGAAGTTCGTCGAATAAATTAGACGCCATCGATCTCACGAAACCCATCCTAACTAGATAGCAGAACCGAACTCGTTGCGTAACGTTATTGAAACAGACTGTCAGCCCTTTGGAGACGGCGAGTGAAAAATAATGATCTCAACTCGTAAGAATGGGCGGGTAATTGAGAACATCCCCACAAACTGGGCAACTGTTGATAATAATAGCTCGGAGAACCCTAAGAAGAGCAGGTGGAGGTCCTGTTTCGGGTTACTAAATATGCATCGTTGCTTCCTTACCTGTCCGAAAATCTTTCTGCCTTTGAGGTAGTCATTGTCGACAACTACAACTCCGTCGATGGGCTCGCAGAAGTCTAGGTGGTCTATGAAATCACGTTTGCCGAGATAGACTGTGAGCTTACCTGAAATGAGGAGATAACGGAAATGTATGATCGAATGCAACGAATGCCTTGCGATGGTATGAATGTATGTAAAATGATGTAGTTACGATCAAGATTTTCATTGAAATAATACCACAACACTTAAAGAAAGGTGAATTGAATCTGTGCGTAAGAAATAAAAATCAAAACAAATAAACATTTTATTGGTTGAGATGAATTGACCAGTTGTTATTGGGGAAGGTTAGGGATAAAAACTACCGAAATTGCGCAAAATGCGGATTGTAGTGAACTGCAAGTTTGGTTGGGCTGTAGTTTTACGGATGAACTAGCTGAAAAGCAGGCAAAAACAATCGTAGTTAAACATATACCTAATTTATTAAAAGAAAAAAATTGCATGTCACGGCCTAGAATCGAACCCGCGTTCCCCACGTTCTGGCGACGTGCCTACATACGGTTGGGGTTTTATGTATATAGATAGGGGGTGACAGGATAATGTCATTGGAACGACTGGGGTGATGGAAAACTTCCAAGGGGAATCACAATGGTGGAGAGGAGGGGTGAATTCCAGCGGTTGGGTTAAAGAAGGTTAATTCCATTGAGATATCTTGTTTGGAGGAGCTGGGAGGGTTCATATCAATAAGGAGCAATTTCAATTGGGGGTAATCGTGAGTAAAGGTAATAGTTATTAGGGGTAATCGTGAGTAAGGGTAATCGTTTGTAGGGGTAATCGTTTGTAGGGGTAATCGTGAGTAGGGGTAATCGTGAGTAGGGGAATCGTTTGTGGGGAGGGGTAATCGTTTGTGGGGAGGGGTAATCGTTTGTAGAGGTAATCGTTTGTAGGGGTAATCGTTTGTAGGGGGTAATCGTTTGCAGGGGTAATCGTTTGTAGGGGTAATCGTTTGTAGGGGTAATCATTTGTGGGGGTAATCGTGTGTTGGGGTAATTATTAGTAGGGCAATTGTGAGTATGGTTAATTGGGGTCCTTGTTAATTGTCCCCAATTAACAAATACCGCAACACCCAATAACCCCCCCCCCCCAACAAATACCACAACGCCCAATAACCCCCAATTAACACATACCACATCGCCCAATAACCCCCAATTAACAAATACCACACCGTCCAATAACCGCCAATTAACACATACCACAGCGCCCAATAACCGCCAATTAACGCATACCACAACGCCCAGTAACCGCCAATTAACAAATACCACGCCGTCCAATAACCGCCAATTAACAAATACGGGCAAAATAACATTGTGGGGAAAATCTTTTTTTTTTATAGTTCTCTCGGTATAATATACCTACATAATATGTAGGTATATAATATTATTATGTTATTATAATATACTACATAATATTATTATGTTCCTAAATCGGATCAAGTTCGGTGGGAGAACGTCGGGCCGCTATTCTACTCTCATCAATTTTGAGCGGTTACCTTTGGAAAATTCATAATATTAATTATTTCATCTAAAGTCATGATTAAGGCACCCTATTAATACATCGCCGATCAATCTGTACGCTTCTAATATTGCTGCATTTAATAATATTGTTAGGGAGTTGAGTACTCCATGAATTATTATTGCTGGGTACTGTGATAAATCAGGTGTTGAGGAAATGTGAGTTGTTTGCGAAATCTAATTATATAAAACGCCAACCGTACGTACGTATGCACGGAGGGGTTGGAGGGGTCGTGGGGAGAGTCGGTGGCGGGAGGAGCTGGGGACGGGAGGAGTCGGAGTTGGGGGCGGGAGGAGTCGGAGTTGGGGACGGGAGGTGTTGGAGGGAGTGGGTGGAGGAATCGTTTTTGCCTACTTTTAGTAGGCTTTTCAGCTAGTAGAAACATAAGAGGTCTGTTCTGGTCTTGATGTAACGTGTTTCTGTTTACGATAACAGTTAATATTAGAACCCAGGGTACAGTTCTAGGGATCCACCGAAGATCTTAGCAATAAGTAGTAGGTACTCATCTAATGCAAAATCCACTCTTTTTTTTTTTTTTTTGAGACCTATACAAATTGCCTCAGGGTAGATCACTATAAGACAAATTACGAAAACATTTTCGGAATGGTTTACTTTCAAACACATGTTTCTAAATTTCTTTTTTTAATCAAGTGTTCTCAATCTATGAATTAATCTCTGTAAAGTTCGAACGAGTTGGTATTTAACTTTCTTTCCCATAATTACCTATATTTTCATTTCTTCCTTATATGGCCAAAATACGTTATTCAATGTCCACTAAACCATTTCTTGGCAAACAGTAAATTATGACGTACCTACAATTAGGAATCACCTGCCACTGGCCTCTGCTGTTCCTGGACTGTTAATGCTTGTGTTATCCTTCTCTTATCAGAATAACCTGACAGACATAATAACAGACAGACATCCTTCTCTTATCAGAATAACCTGACAGACATAATAACAGACAGACATCCTTCTCTTATCAGAATAACCTATTCTGTACTGTCACTCCCGCTCGAGTGTTCATGTTGATTTGAATAAAGTTGAGTTTTACTCTTTTAGGTATTTCTATTAGAATAGAAATACCAACACCTACTAATATCTTGATAATTTTGTGACTCACACATTTTCAAAATTATGAAAAAATTAAAATATGCCCTAAGGAATGCCCTTAAGAAGTAAAGAGTGAAAATAATTCAGAAATTGCTAAAAACAAATTGTAATCATTGAAATTTGGGGCTAAAAATCCGTTAAAATTTTTTTTTCAAAAATTTCGCATTGTAGGATAAGGAAGAACTGACATTGAATGGATAAGGAGGAACTGACGATACTAAAAAATACCGAACAAAAACAAATCACATCCGTCTCTACCTCAACCTGCTGAGTCGGAATTTTTAACTTTCATTTCGCACACAAAAATTATGTTGTTGTATTGTAGCTTTCTTGAAAAACATGTTTTAGCTCTAAATCTGCAAAGAGAAAATTCAAGTACAACATAATTTTTGTGTGCGAAATGAAAGTGGAAAAATTCGGACTCAGCAAGTTGAGGTATTAGAGAAGTAACGAGCAAGTTTTGAGTAATAATGTTCTCCGCTAATGGAAAGAGCAAAACAAAATCCACAGGAATCTCGATTTTTGAAAAATAATAAAAAAGCCACTTGGCATGATGGGTGGAAAACTTGGACAATCTTAAGCAAGATGAAGGAATCTAAACGTTTCGGTATCCATAATTCATGTAAGAGGGATAAGAGGGTACTCACCATTAGGTGTTGTTTTCTTGAAGACTTTGACCGCGACTACGCCGTACAATCCGAGGAAATTCATCTGTTTTGGTTGAGGTTGAACCGGAGGTTCTTGCGAGAGGGTGAAGAATGAAGTGAGGAGTTCACAGGAAAACAACACCTAATCACAAGCTCACAGTCGGCAAAATTTAAGTTATTTGAAAATATCAGCGAGACGTGAACGACTCGTTGTCGAAACTAGACGGACGTCGCGGACCCTTTATAGGGAACTTGGGTGGTTTCTATAACAGGATAAAGTCCGTTACCTAACTTATTTTCTACGTTATAAGCTCCGCAGTCAATTGAATTAAGGGAATCCTTAAAGGTGAGACGACGCGTTCCAGGTGTGACGTCACGCCTTACGGAAAAGGGCTACCAATATTCCTACGTCAATAGCGAACTGCATTCATTGATTCGAAAATTGAGTGGAAGTGGAATCCACTAGTTACTCGGACATCTGTGTGAAACTGAATACTACGCTACCGCAGAATAACTAAAATTGCGCAGAACCTACAGCTGATCGGATCACGAATACAACATAATATTCATTCAAGTTGTCCCGAAACCATTCAGCAATACTGCAGGAATCGAGTCTTCAACTAATTTGCAACATCTTTTCCCTCTCGCCACTTTTTTTACTCTGCTGAAAAAGCCATTTTTTTTCGCGCAAATGTCCCATTTCCCATTCGATGAGCTCTTGACCAGTTTAGAAAGACTGTACACTAGGATAGTCTTTCTGCCTCAAACTAAAAGCGCTGCAAATTATTACACAAATGTTTATTATTTCTCTACATAGATCACTCGTCTGCAAAGAACACGGCTTCGGCCATTGTCCCCATCTGCCAACCATAGATACCACCTACCCATCACATACCTGCTTCACAACCAAGTTTTTGGAAGACAAAAACGCTTCACACTCAGTTCGAAGAAACAGGGAGTTGAGGTTGCCCTAATTATTAGGAAATTTGATTACTGGTTGCTAAGAACGCAAAACTGAGTACAACTCGAAGAAACGAACATCGATCGCATTTCGGTCAGCTAAAATTTGAACGGAGATTAGGCGTCTTTTGCGACTCACACTCGTGTTTCTGATTTATCGTAAGCCCGACCCTCAAGTTCTCGTGGGGAACGAACGGTTGGTCCTACAGAGCTCCGCGAGGTCTCAAAAAATTCTGAAAAATGAATTGGTGAAAAAACAATACCTTTATTTCGAGAGTTTTCGAGCTAGGGCACTCTGGAAAATTTCAACCCTTAATTTGCATCCCTTAGAAGTGACTGACATCAACCAAAAGGATAACTAGACCCCTAATGGAGCCATAAACCATAAACCGAATTTCATCGAAATCGGTCCATGGGAACTAAGGAAAGTGCCAAGTACGGCAGACGGACGGAAAATTTTTTATTCGATTTTCGGATTCTACGTACCTTGAAACGTAAACCATCAAATTTTTAGGGGGAATTAAAATTTTTGCTTCCTCACTACCGAAGGTAGGGAAGCTTTGTATTCGTGAAAGAAGTGAAAAAAAATGTCCTCCAAAATCAAAATTTCCACTTGCTTCTTGCGTTTTAGAGCTTCCCGAACAATTTTGGTTCCGTGTCTGTCTGTCTGTCGGTCTGTCTGTGGTCAATCCTTGTCCCGGGCAAAACTATACTAACCTGTGGTCCGATTTTGATGAAATTTTCAGGGATTGTGCGGGTTAGGTCCTAGACGGTCCCCTATCAATTTCAGCACCTTCGGACCAATAGAAACGAGTGCGCATGCGCAAACGTGAATTTCCTGGAACCTCGGTTTCTCGGTTTCTAATGAACCGATTTTGCTCAAATTTGGAGGTTAGTTAGGGACTAACTTCTAAGAGACACCCTATAAGTTTCAATCAAATTGGTCAAGCAATAGCCGCTGCGCATGCGCGAACTTTAGATTTATTGTTACAACCAAAACTCCGTAACTATTCAACCAATTTCGATGAAATTTTCAGGGATTGTGTGGTTTAGGTCCTAGACGGTGGACCGCTAAATAAAATTCTACGTTGAAAATACAAATTATTATAAACTATAATACCTTATAAAAATTATAAAAATATTATAAACCTGCAACCCTGCAACCTGCAACCCTATCCCGCATATTATCGCCAATATTTTGGTATTCAATAACTCTTTGAATCATAATTTTTTCGCCAACTGATTCTATACGTCCATCTTACAATGAGTGAGGAAGCTATACTGCCCACCCAACTTGGCAGACGTTTTTTTTTTGGTCGATTCCAATGGTTTGTATTGAAAATAATAAACTACAATTTTGTCAATTTCTGGTGATTTTTTAAAGCATTTAGGAGATGTACACCTAACAGTAGATGTATTCCTGTACATGTGAGGGACACCCTGTACATTTAGAAGATACAGTATGTTGGTATGGTTACGATCGAGAAAAAAACCCAACAATAGCCGTGTGGGTACTCTATGAGCTCGTGGAGACGAGTAAAACGTGAATATGGACTCCTAACATCTTCAGAGAACCTCAAAAGATTTCATATGCTCGATTTCATACGCTCTCGATCTGTAACCAATTTTGGTTTATTATTTTCAATAATGAACCTTTGGAATCGGCCAAGAAAAAAATTTTTTTAACACCCCCTCAAAATTTGATGGTTTACGTTTCAAGGTACGTAGAATCCAAAAATCGAATAAAAATTTGGCCGTCCGTCCGCCGTCCGCCGTCCGCCGTCCGCCGTACGCGGCACTTTTGCCACTTAGCATTGACCGATTTTGATGAAATTTGGTATGTAGGCTCCATTTGGGGTCTAGTTGTGCCCCGAAGCTTTTGGTTGATGTTGGTCACTTCTAAGGGTTCCAAAATCAATTTTGAAATTTTGAAAACGCCCTAACTCAAAACATTTTGATATAAAGGTACTGTTTTTCCTTCAATTTAAGATTCTATAGAATTTTTAGAATTTTTTGAGACCACGCGGAGCTCTGTAGGACAAACCGTTCGCTCCCTACAAAAATTTAAGGGTTTATATTGAAATATATATATATATATTTATAAATCAAAACACGAATGTGAATCGCAAAAGAGGCCTAATCTCCGTTCAAATTAGAGCTGACCGAAATGCGATCAATGGTTAGTGATTTTGATTTTTGTTTTCTTTTTTTTTCTTCATATTGGACGGTTGGTGATTTTGTAGACGAGTGATCTATATAGAAAAATAATAAACCATTGTGTAATAATTTGCAGCGTTTTTTAGTTTTTGTATGAAATTAAATGAGAGAATCTGGTGTTTAAATGCGAAAAATCATGTTATTTTAGTGAACATTTAATTTTTTTCCACCATAATATACAAAGTGAAAAAAGTTGCATGCAAAGAAGTGAAAAAACAAGTGCTGGGAGGGAAAGATTTATCCAAATTAGTTGTAGAATAGATTAATGAAGTGCTGCTGATTGGTCTTGGGGCACCCTGTGTTACCTTTCCAAAGATCAAGCTCCCAAATGCCTTGAGAATTTAAGGATATTTCTACCAGCTTTTTGTATTTTGCGGGTGACGAAAATTGTAATGAACCAGCAATCTTTTCTTTCTCAATAGACGAATAAAGCAAAAAACTAATCATGACTAGGCAATTAGCAAAATTCAATATACTTTGCCTTGAGTCCCTCAATTTGCTCTGCAAATTTAAATTGTAGGTACCTTTCACAAGTTCGTTAAATTTAATTTTTCCTTATATACCTCATTGTTTAAGGTGGAATTGAGATTAGAAAATGGAGTCTGAAAAGCAAATTTAGTCAAAATCTCAAAACAACCAGTTTTTAAAACTCCTGGTGACCCTGTTATTTCTAGTAGCAGAATTGTGAAGATAAGCTAAAACATGTGCCAAAATGTCAGCTTTTTAACGCACTTTCAACTTTATTTTTCTGTCTAATTGAAGTGAGAGAAACGTGTTTTTCTGACTAAATGTGACCCTTTGTGATTCAGTGAATTTAGAGTTGTCTTCGTGGTAATTTTTCTCGCTCTCGGAGCTTCCCGACTGAAAATTTGGTCATTTTCATTTTTTTCCGTTATTTTCAAGGAAGAGGTCCTTAGTGAATTGTAGGATCCCTAACAGGATGAATGCATGGAATTGTAGGATGAATTGGAGGACAGTCCCCTGTGAATTAGATTATGTTATGTTGTTGTGTTCCCATTTTTGACGAATTTCCACTATGGAGGTTAGTCCCCTATGGTTGGTGGATGGTTACTTATGAATTTGATGTTGGTCCCTTGTGAATAGAGGATGGCTCCCTTTGAATCGAAGAATTCAGCATGAAAAGTTACTTCGCAGATGACTCAAACCTCACTTCTTCACAAAGAGTTCATTTTTAATTTAAAACAAAACCTCTTAGATTTACGAGTAGCCTCGTAAGTAGCCAAAAATCACTTTTTTTGGATTAAATTTTCATTTTTTCTCTTCAATTATACAGTAAAAATAAAGTTGACAAAAATATAGTTGATAAAGTTTTAAAAATTTACAACATGCGCTGAATTTTATGCCCATAATTATAAGGAGCAATAAAAAAAAGGTTTTTGTAGTGGGTATGTACGTTGTAAAATTTTTCGAAGAAACTTCAAAACTTTAACCCATATTTTAAGGCTCGATTACACAGGGCGAGTTTACTGGCCCACAATCTCACTAGCTAGCGAGTAGCTTGTAAAGTAGCCGGGTCGTCAACTTTTCCAGCAGCTCGCCAGCTAGTCTGCTAGTCAGCTAGTGAGCCGATGACACGGGGAGAGTTCACTAGCGGCTAGTGAATTCGCTGGCTAGTAGCTGGTAAACTCGCCCTGTGTAATCGAGCCTTTACGTTTTAAAGCTTCTTGTACCGTTTTTTGAAAACTCGAGGACCGGCCACTAAAGCACGCCATCAGCGCCGTTCAAACTGTAGATACTAAACGGATGGTGGGCTCGTGCTTTGAGACTAGGAACTATAGCATAACCTTTGTATTGAAGGAGATCGTCAACTTCTCGCATGTTTGAAGAAACTTCCATCTATGGTACTTTCTAATTATTTTTGTACATCTGCATTAAGTTATTCTTGACTGTTCGAAGAAATTCCAGTCTACAGACAATCATACCACAATTGAATATCAATATTCTACATTTTTGAAAACTGTCGGTACCTAATATCTAGCTGACTGTGACTAGTTTCTTCCTTCATCATTACTAGTTAGCTTGAGAACTTTAATCGTGATTAATAAAGTATTTTTTTGATGGTTTAACTGTGCCTCCACTGGCCGGAGCTCTCAGTTTTCACGTATAATAATAATATTGTGGATTGCTTCGAAAAAACAAGATCGAGCACTAACAGACCCAGTAAGCGTCGTTCAAACTACACATGCGTTGTGACAGTGCTTTGAGACTAGGTACCTACTATGGAATAACCTTGGTATTGAACTTCTCGTTTGTTTGAAGAAACTACCATTTTCTGAGACATAAGTATCATCTTATCTTCATTCTTTTTGGAATCAATGGGATTGTGGATAAATGACAATTTTTTGTACACTGAATACCTATAGAACATTTATTTGTGAGTGAGACACGTCAATTTGCTTCAAGAGGCAGGAGCCCTCAGAGTCATGACTCACGAGGCACACAAGAATCGATACATCGTAACGCTGGTTTGTGAATCGATTTCACCTGCCATATGGAAAAAAGCCTCCCTCCTGCTTTCCCCCCAGTCAGGTTATGTTGTTCATAATCTTATCAATTCCACTTCTCTCGATCCCAGTTCACAACTTTATTTCCTATATCTCTCAATTTTCTGGTAGCCGAATCGACCCTGAGATTTTTCATCGCCCACTTATGAAAATAAGAACATGACAATGCATTATGTGAGTCTAATAGCTACATCTTGTTTCGCTCCATTCTCAGTTCCTTGTGTCACACTCGACGATGGTTGACAGTAGGTAACTATTACATCGATTCTTACAACGTGAAATATTTCAATTTTGTTCCATCCGTGTGTTTCAGGAGCCCTAACAAATGAGATATGCCTACCTATTTGACACCCAATCGTCATGGATATTCAGTTAGGTTTTCTCAGTTTCAACCAGATCGATTGGTGTGCGCTACATCCCAATACTATGGTCTTGCAGGTAAAAACTCAATTCTACATCGAATACATTGCATATAATATTATTTTACTGTCGTAAATTAAATGTAGGCAATAAATTGGAAAATCTTTTATTTATCAAGAGTACGTTTGTATGGGCATCAGGAAGACAAATAAATCCTCACGAATTGTCGCACGGCTCACATGTATTATGTTACTCGAGTTATATTATATCGAAATTGACTTTATCCGAAGAAGTTCGAAATTAAAAACTGATCTGAACTTTCAGTGGGCCCCGAGTGGCTACGTAGGTACCTGATTCCCAGTGCTCAGGGACGATCATGGGAGCCAATGAACGGCCCAATTCAGAGACCCTTATTAGAAGGTATCTGTGAAGCTTCGATAGTAAAAGTGTTTCTTTTAAGTCCGAAAATAGACATTTTTCAGGTGACGAAAAAAAGAACCAGTCTCAGGGGCTGCCCCTTTCTGTATCTCTCAGGGATGAGATTTATATTAAAAGCAAGCTGGTGGAACGTGAATCCTATTTGCAAGTCTTCTGTGCACAAATTTCGTATTTATTTCGGTATTTTATGATTTACGATTTTTGATTCAAACCTAACTCAACTTACGAGGTTTAACATTTTTACTATCGCTTTGTAAACATTTAAGCTGGGGTGAAACATTCAGCAGTCACCCCTAGCGACTCCAACATGCTTGACTATCTTGTAAATCTTTCGGAAAGTTATCTCTACTAAATAACTAAGGAAATAATTGAAAATAAATTTCATTGATTCATCCAGTTTTACAATTTTTGAACGACTCAAATTTCAACTCACACATACCGGTGGAATTTGACGGCAGTGAAAATTTGTGAAATTACTGAAACCTTTCATATTTGATGACAAGTTCACTCGTTGAACGTTTTCTAGCAAAGGCATCTTTCGTGACGAAGGATATTTATTAAGGACTACTGAGTAGCATGTAATTTCTTCAAGCCTTCATATTTTGAAAATCCTCATCGATATTGGTGCGGCGGTTTATAAAAATTCGTATAATAGTTATACGAAATGTCAATTAATTGTAAAATGGAAGATATTTAGAAACCCTATTTTTCAAATATTGATATATAAGACGGAACCTGAGTTCCATCTCCCGCTCTCTCCGAAGGGTGCTTACATGTCAAACTTGTACTTAGCATCAATTGTGAATGTGCAAACCTATTAGTATCTAGCGCAGCATAATTAAAAAATTAAACCACATATTACTCACTTTACGTAAATTATGTAGCTCTCTGAACATTCATAATACGCGAAAAATATAAATTCGCAACTACTGACGAATGGCACCGTTGAGGCGCAAAACCGCGTGTTTTCAGGGGCATTGTTATGCAAAAAACGCAAGACCGCTCGGTCTTGAAGGTGGGGTAGACCCTCAGCGCCGCCGCCTGACCACACGTCCAATTAGTAACATTTCTGAATACGACCATGATTCGATGTTTTTCCTTAGAAGTTTTTTGCGTGAAGATTAACCTTTCGGTAAGATTTCTCTCGAACTAGACCAAAAAAACGCTGCAAATTATTACACAATGGTTTATTATTTTTCTATATAGATCACTCGTCTACAAAATCACCAACCGTCCAATATGAAGAAAAAAAAAAAAAAAAAATCAAAATCACTAACCATTGATCGCATTTCGGTCAGCTCTAATTTGAACGGAGATTAGGCCTCTTTTGCGATTCACATTCGTGTTTTGATTTATAAATATATATATATATATATATATTTCAATATAAACCCTTAAATTTTTGTAGGGAGCGAACGGTTTGTCCTACAGAGCTCCGCGTGGTCTCAAAAAATTCTAAAAATTCTATAGAATCTTAAATTGAAGGAAAAACAGTACCTTTATATCAAAATTTTTTGAGTTAGGGCGTTTTCAAAATTTCAAAATTGATTTTGGAACCCTTAGAAGTGACCAACATCAACCAAAAGCTTCGGGGCACAACTAGACCCCAAATGGAGCCTACATACCAAATTTCATCAAAATCGGTCAAAGCTAAGTGGCAAAAGTGCCGCGTACGGCGTACGGCGGACGGACGGCCAAATTTTTATTCGATTTTTGGATTCTACGTACCTTGAAACGTAAACCATCAAATTTTGAGGGGGTGTTAAAAAATTTTTTTTCTTGGTCGATTCCAAAGGTTCATTATTGAAAATAATAAACCAAAAGTACTTTATTAATACAATATTGATTTTGGTTTAGAGTTTTCAAAATCTTTCCTATGGTGGACCTATCTACGTATCTTTCAGAAACATATTAATCACTGTACTCACTTCTAATAATTCTTGTATCTTGTGATCCGTTTCATCCAGGAGGTGGAACTCTTTTCGTCCTGGACATCACTTCAGAGGGACAGATCGTTGAAGTCTCCAAGTATGAGTGGTGCGACGGACTTTTCGACGTCGTCTGGAGCGAAAACAATCCCGACGTCGTCGTAGCTGCCAGCGGGGATGGCATCCTCCACGTTTGGAATTCTGCCGTCCCTGAGGTAGGTACCTGGAATATGCTCTAAAATCGTAAAAATGACAGAAAATCTTATATTCATCTATATTGATTTCTAAATCAATTTTCAAAAGAACAAAACACTTATGAAAAACATAACGACCGTATTTACTTCAGAAAAATATGTGAATAAACACGTATTGGTTATCTACTTACCGATATCGTTCCGCTCGTCCTCACAGTTCAAGTGGACGGATTAACTTACAGACTCATTATGTTTCCTAATTTTTACGGTGAAATTGAGTTAAAAAATTGGATTGGCAAAACTTCTTCCATGTTCCAAGCGATGGATGCGGTGAGGTAAATCTTGGTTTGATGTCGGTGACTTCCAATGGTAATCCTAGAGCAGACCCCTCTACACAAATGGTACACGCCACTAGTTACTCATCAGTTTTAAGGTGTGAAAGTGACGAATCGCGTGTGTGGTATGCAGTCCCGAATTCCTGTAACACCGATAACTTCTACATTTTCCATCCGATTTATATGAAATTTTCGGGAATTATACGGATTTTCATTATCTGACATAATAATATTATAGAAATAGGTAGAATAGATAGGAAAGGTAGAATATATTATATTCTACCTTTCCTTTCTATTCTACCTATTCCTATACCCAAAAATAGTGAGAAATGATGGAAAATGTATGTGCGGTAAAGACTACCGCTAGCGTCCACTAATGTCACAGTCGGCATATCACCCACTCGTGGGTTAACATGAGTTAATAAACCTCAAATGTCTACAAAAATGCTAGTTTTTCTGAAAGTGATCTGTCAGAAAAGGCAATCAAAATCATTCTAATTCGTTAACGGAAAGTTAACATTAATCGAAGGTTGAATGTAAGAAGAGCAGGTGACCAAATAATGTGGGACGCTGTAGCTTAAGAATATACGTATTACATTACTTGCACCTTCTAACACCTAATTTATTTTTATAATTTCAGGCTCCAGCAAAAACTCTGAAGGAGCACAAAAAAGAGATCTACAGTGTTGATTGGAGTCAGACCCGACACGAACAACTAGTCCTTT
The DNA here is from genome assembly GCA_009739505.2 of Apolygus lucorum. Classification (NCBI taxonomy): domain Eukaryota; kingdom Metazoa; phylum Arthropoda; class Insecta; order Hemiptera; family Miridae; genus Apolygus; species Apolygus lucorum. The sequence goes on from CM019183.2 coordinate 20,122,511, forward strand.
CTGCATCGTGGGATCGCACAATTAAACTCGTGAGTTTGAGTACCTTGAAGAACACCATCATCTTTGAAGTCAGGAGAATGCTTTCAAATAGCACGTGTTTACTTAATTTTATCCAAGTAAAATAATCATATTTTATGGCCTTCTGAAGAAAAAATCCTCTTCAGATTCCCCTGAAGCTGTATATCATTTGTAAACGACATAACTACGGGTATCGATCTATCAAAATACGAGTACTTAAATATCCATTATAAATTCTACACAAATAGTATATTGTATTTTGCTGTTTTCAGTGGGATCCTGAAGTCAGTTCGTCCCTAGCAACGTATCTAGGGCACTCGCAGCTCGTTTACAATGCAATGTGGTCCCCTCATGTACCTTCATTATTCTCTTCAGTATCTGGTGAGTACTTGCATTCGAGGATTACTCTTACAAATTATCGTAAGTACTATTAAGATAAGCTCTCCCGTACCCATCAGCACCAGCGTTTGGCAGAGCTGTGTGGTGTCGTCCACTCTTTTCCAAGTGGTTTTGTATCAATTATTGAGGAAAGCTCTTGGACAGAAAAAAATATAGCTCTGGTTTCTGAGATTTTGTCAAGGTATCTGAGTGACCAAGGTATATTCATTCGATACAATTGACAAATCAGTTTTATTCTCTACGTGGAACGTTTTTGATTGAAAAAAAAACTTTTTGTGTAATTTGCTGTCCAGGCAAATTCTGCCTTAAGTGTGGCTGAAAATGGTATGATCTTATGAAGGCTTGCTGAGTCACATCCGCCAGAAACCTGTCTCCAAATGGATAATAAGGTGGAAATAGAGTTGGATGGGTATTACCTTACAAATTTTAAATTAGCATAAGATCGGAGTGATTTGGAATTCCACCAACAAACATTGTAGGTATAGTCTGACAGCTTTGTGTAGATTGTAAATTGCCAGCGCTTGTGGAGATTTGTGATGTCCTCTTTCTCAGGAAAGGAAAACTATTCTTTCTCGGGGAAATCTCCGGGGCACAAATAGACCCCAAATGGAGCCCATATGCAAAATTTCATCAAAATCGGTCCATGGGAAGTAAGGAAAGTGCCGCGTACGGCGGACGGAAGGCCAAATTTTTATTCGATTTTCGGATTCTACGTACCTTGAAACGTAAACCAACAAATTTTTAGGGGTTGATTCCGATTATTGAACATAATAAACCAAAATGTTGCCGCTTGGTTATTAAGATACTTATTGATGTAATTGTTTACTTTTGTAATAAAATATTCATTCCTTCTAGTGACTCTATTCGATACTTTTCTTTTACTTGCAAAATTTGCTATATCGTAGGTAGTTAAGAACTGGCACGAAACGCACCTTACTGAAATGATGAGAATAAAATTGATTGGCTCAAAAAATAATAATAATAAATTGTTGAGCAACATATCAACAGAAATGTTGATAGAATGGTACCTTGTTTTTTGAAGTATGTATCAACTCATGATCATTTGATAAATATAGGAGGAAGATTAGCTACAGGACTTTTCCTCCCTCCAGAACTTCCACTCCTTCTGTCTTCTAATTTCTCCTAAACTCTTTCATCCAAAAAAAATTTTCATATCACTAGTATAGCATAAACGTTACCTACTAATATGTCGTATAAGAAGCAAAAATGACTAATCGAATCCCATCTTATGTTCCCCCTCAGGCGACGGAACACTGAAGATATGGAATTCGAAAGCTCAACACAAAGCCACAATGACGCTGAAAGCTCACGACGCTGAAGTCTTGACGTGCAGTTGGTCCAAATACGACGAAAACCTGCTGGCCACAGGAGGGTCGGACGGTTTAATCAGAGGCTGGGATTTGAGAAGTTTAGCCATACCAATCTTCGAACTTCGGGTATGTACCTTAATAAATTATAATTATGTACAATAAATGTGTATGTTCTAAAAATATTTTTTCTCTCAATATTGTTAAATGTTATGTTGACTTGTTGCAGATGGGCGTCCTCATGTTGTACGACGACATTCGCTTTATTTATTTATTTATATTCCATAGTACCTAAAGTCCACCTCTTATCGTTGTAGAATACCAAGAGGTGCTTACTTTTGGAACCCCGTAGAGATAAATACGTATAATAATATCTGGTTTATCTTACAGGGCTGTGAATACGCAGTACGCAGAATACAATTTTCTCCCCACAACCCTGCTGTTCTCGCCTCAGTTTCGTACGACTTTACAACCAGGTGAGTTTCTGCACCTCATTTGAAAGTAAGCAAGGTTTTCGGTAAACTATGTCAACTGACTAGGAATGGGGTCAACTGGAATTAAACTCCTTCGTTGCCGAGCTTTCGGTAAATTTATTACCTTCTTCAGGGCTCGAAGGACGTTTTACTTCGACCCAACAAGGTCGTTCTACATATTTGCTGTGGAAAGTTTTCTGTTGAGTGGAATAACTACCATTACACAAAATTCAACAGTACATTGCAGCATTCAACGTTCTTCAATATTCTCAATTTGTGAGTGATCATAGTACAGTGTATAAGAAGTTTGTTTTCATTGAAATGACGAACAAAAATACTCAAATTAATTAAATGCAACGTTCTTCCAACAAAGACGGATCTTGGTCGGTTTTGGTTGTTTATCGAGGGCTAATGCTCTCTCTGAAGTCGGAACTGAACTAACAGCCATCGAGATGAAATTTTGAAATAGCTTACGAATTCCTTTTGAACAATCTTGACTTGCAGTTCTTTCACCGACCATTTATTTATTGAGTTTGTTTTCCTGATTAATCTACAACCAGGGTGAGCAGCAGATGGTTTTGACTTGTCAGCCACTCAGTTCAGAGACGCAATCGCCCTACGATGCGCCCATGTCCCTCAAGCCATCTCTATATGCTGCGAGAGCTGTTGAGCAGCGTTCGATGTCTCCCACGCACTCAATTGCAAAAAGAGTGGATTGGCGAAAATACCCGACGATTTGAGGGATGTGGTAGCGGGAATAGCCAACCTTGCTTGGGGAGGGCCAGTGACTGAACCAATCATGCGAGAGGCAAGCAGTAGCCAACCTGCCCTGATAGGAGACACTATGGTTAACGGGGTCTGGGAGACCAGCGTTTTTTGATAATATATGCTTAGTGAATGCCGGTGTTGCCTCCTACCTCTCCTAAGACTGGGAAACGACCGCTCAAACAGCTGCTAATGCGAAGGGCTCAAAGTCTGATCGAGCCAACGAAGACTGCTGGGTCATTCACACCATTGGTTCGCTCGTGCGATGGGGCCACGGAGAAGGAATTTATGATATTCATGAAACGGGCCTCCCACGTACTGGAAATTAAATGGAAGAAGCCGTTTTCAAAACTTGTTGGGTGGATGAAAACAAAAATCCAATTCGTCATAATGGGGAATTTGCCTCAATTTTAGATTCTGGAATTTCAAGTCAAATCCTATAATAGGGCCCTAGAATAACGTTCAACACTAGGAATAACCAAGGGGAAAAAATTACCGTAGGAGAAAATGACTAAACAAGTGAACCTCTGTTACAAAACACCGCGAAAATCGAGGAATATTGTTGACGTCATACGAAAAAACAAAAAAAAAGACGCGAAAACAACTCCGACAACAGACAGAGTTCTAGCACCGCCACACAAAACGATCCAGTGAAATGGCTACTCGAATAATGTGATTCAAATCTTGAAACTAAATAAGAGAAGATGAAGACTAATAATGCTTGATAAACTAGTAGGTAGATTCGTATTGTAAAAAAGTGAGTAATATTGTTTCTTTTGGTCACTTTTGTGCCTGGGTTCTTCCTGCCAGTTCACGGCCCACTCCTGTGCGCACTACACGGAAGCTAAAAGTTCGTGTATGTTCCGCTTCTGTGGTAAGCGCCACAGAACCTCCTTTGAAGTCAGATTGGTAGAATATCTGTTACTTTTCAAACATGGCTGCCTCTTACCCATTGCCACCACATTTAAAATTTCCATCTTCCTTAAATTCTCTAAATTTTTTGGATGCGTTTTCGAGCAGCTCACTATGGTTTTATTCCATAAAAATAAACCCTCATTCGAAAAAAAAAAATGTGAGGCAAATTCCCCATTCGAGCAGTGCCCCAAGAAAGGTGCGTCCGTTCCATTGATGAAAGAAAATTAATGACACCACACACCCCCCCCCCCTATCGTTACTCATAATAACACTTTTGTTACGTCTGAAATTTTTTTTTTTCTTTCAGAATTTGGGACTACAAAGCCTCTAGCGACCCTGTTGAGACCATCAATCACCATTCTGAATTCGTCTACGGTTTGGACTTCAACAACCACGTTCCCGGACAAATCGCCGACTGCGGGTGGGACTCCCTGGTTCACGTCTTTACCCCCAAATCCCTCAAGTCTCTCTCGTCCAATTGAGTCGTTACACGTCATCATTCTCTCAAAATTAACTGCCTAAACGGTAAGGAATAATTGTATTAGCTGTAGGGGAACTTGTCAAAGAACATTATTGAGTCAGAAGACAAATAAGAGCACTGTGATTTCTTTTTAGACTAGTATAGTATTATTGGACATAATGTCAATGTTTTATTGGTAATTTAACAGACACCGGAAAAAAAACACTAAGGCCTTGAAGGTTGTGCTGAGCATATCTAAAACTACCTTTTGATGCTTCCCAAAGTTTCATATGAAAAAGTCCATTAAATAAGGTCGATGAAGTCTTCTAAAATGATTTATGTTAGCTGCTCACAATAAGTTGGATTCTAGCCTCGTTTACGAGTACTCAGTGGAAGTATCGTGGTCATAGGCGATCCTCTACTGTTTACACCGTGCGATGAGGGTACAGCTTGAGTGCTCAATTTTACTCGGCTGAACCAGCAGCTCTTCTTGAGAGACTCGCACATACCGGCTGAAATAACTCGCTGTAGCGAATGCGTTGTTTTGTTTACCTTCCTCGAGTCATGTTACTCTCCATGGCTTCCGTAAGATAATTTGTTTTAATTCGTCCTCGAATCCGATGCTAAAAATCCCAATTTAAATTAATTTGAATACTCCTGCTGCCTGTACCGTTTATTCAAGTTTTAACCAGAAACCATTTTCGACAGCGTAATTGTGGAACTTACATCTAAGGAGAGCAGGAAGGGCTCTAAATATTTTTCGGTTACTACTTGGCTGATTTTATTTAGCATGGAACATGCTTTAGCCTTGGACTAACCACCCGAAAATATTACTCAGGACGGGAGACGGGCGAGTGTCATGCAGGGTTCACCCCTTCGCTACTCCGCCGAATAGCGCAGCTTAAGCATGTTCCATGTTTCTTGAATTTTAGACAAAGTCTCAATGTCTTAATTTCTTCTTCTTTTTCAAACCTCAAATGCATTAGGACGTTATTTTTTAAAATATTGATATTTCAGTCGTTTAATTGTCTTTTGGAGCTGACCAATATAAAGCATACCGCGTTATTGGCTGAAAATAATATGAAAAACTTTATAACGCCAATGCGAGTGGTATTAACTGTTACAGTAAGTCCAGTTTTTCAACCATTTCACAGACAGAATACAGGCTGGCTTTTTAAGGACATTTAGGGAAGCTTCCTCCCTGATATTTCTGACTTTCAGTTAAATATTTCAAGCCCAATGGACGGCCTAAGAAGTGGAAATGAAGGTGTTTCTAAATTATTTGATTAGTCTTTGCTACAAGAACCATCAAACTCAGTCAAAAGTGTAATTTATTCAAAAACTTGAGGAACTGGATCGTCCTGAATTAAACGAACGTGTCTTAAGTTCCACACAAGTAAAGTTCTTGGGTTTCTTAATTGGTTCATCATTTTCATCTCCTTTGACATGAATGGACGTTTTTAACAAATAAGTACTAAAATAATTTGTATTCAATTTGGAGTTTTTCGGGCTGTGTAGTAGTCATATTATTTTGTAATTTTTCATGTGTTCATGCTAGAGTGTAATCTTATAACTACTGTTATCAAGTTTTTATCCGCACAATTAATTTGATACGTAGGTACGTACTATAAATGTACCAAATAAATTAATATTGTTCTGTTTGTAATATTTAGATTATTTTTATTTAAACGCGTTAAACGCTTTCTTTAATGGCAAATTAAATAATGCACTGTTCAATATGTTTATGAGTATAATATTGGTACAATACGGTGGGGAATTTGCCTCACATTTTTAATTTTTTTTTCCGAAAGAGGGTTGATTGATATGGAAGAGAACCAAAGAAAAATCATCCAAAAAATTAAGACAATTTATGGAAGATGAAATTTTCAAATGTAGCGGCAATCTGTATGGGGCAGCCATATTGCCACGTATCTGGCTGTCTAACCAATCTGATTTTTTTCATGAAACGAGTAATGGGAAGAGTCACTTCACAAGAGCATCTGTGCCGCTCACTACAGTAGTGCTACCTCTGGAACAGAGATGGGAGTAATCAAAATCGTGATTAGATTACAATCATACGAAAATCGTGTGATTACGCTGTAATCGTACAAAAAGTGTATGATTACACTGTAATCGTACGGAAAGTTTATGATTACACTTTTCGTATGATTACAGTAGTATTTTCAGGGTCATTAAAGGCACGCAGAACGTCAAAACTGTTCTTTGTATATTACCGTAATAGACGAAGGACAGTTTTGACGTCCTGCATGCCTTTTATGACCCGGAAAATACGACTGTAATCTTACGATTTTCGTATGATACACTTTTTGTACGATTGGAGCGTGATTCTACGATTTTCGTAGAACAAAGCAATTTCACTCACTCTTTTTCACAATACGATTCTACCTACCTGTTTATCAAGCATTATTTGTCTCCATCTTCTCTTATTTAGTTCCTATATTAGTTAGTTCCGTTATTTGAATCACATTATTTACTTTCGTGTGGTCACAAGGGCGCCTACAACTCTACCTGTTGCAGTTCTTTTATACTATTTTCTGAGATACTTCTTTTACGCTTCGCCAGAGCACTGCAGTGTGAATTCAGTTTGTTTTTGCGTCCTTGCGGGAGGAAACCCAGGGGTGTGACGTCCTCAACTTTTTCAGGGATTTTCTTCCACGGAAATATTATTCCCTTGAGTATTCCTGTTGTTATACGTTATTCAAGGGCCCTATTATAGGATTTGACTTGAAATTCCAGTATCAAAAATTGAGGCAAATTCCCCATTTACCCTCTCTTGAGGACTTTGCTAAAATTGTGGATTCAAATTTTGTTCATATTTATTCGTTTCATAAACTGCAATTTATTACCATGAAATGTTTTAGTAGTTTTATTCGAGTGGTTTTCACAATCAAGAAAATCAGCTTATTTTACGTCTCATAATTTATTATTAATCTATAAATACTATTGTATTATGGTTAACCTTTAACCTACAATCTGTGATACTATCTAATGCATAATAGGTAGAGGTATTAAATTATCTAGTGAATATTACCATAGGAATTTTATAACTACAAAACTTTTATTGATCATTCAGATGATATACTATTATTTTCGAGGAAAGTACTACGTATTGTTTTATATTTTATTGTTTATGGTGGGTTACTCAGTCAAGTTGTATTAATAAGCTTCAAGTTGTGTTTATTACGACATATGGTGGGTGTCATTGGCTAATAATTTTAAAAAATAGCTAACCAAGCTCGAACATTGTTTCTTACAGGTTGTAATGAGGAATGGACGTGGGTTGTATTTAAATAATTTTGACATCAAAAGCAGATTTATCACCCTCTGAATTCCAATTTTCCAGGTTTTAAATCCGATTTTCTATAAGAATAGGCCAATCAAAAATCATTGACTCATTATCTATTTTGAATTTCCCCACGAGAGGAGCTAGAGGGCAATACATTCCAGATTATGTACCCCGCTTTTTCCTTCCCCTTTTTCACCACTTCCTTTCATTTCCTTCGTACTACGTGTTGCACCATTTCGGAGTGCTCTTTGGTATCTACATTTTGAGGGATTAGAAAAACTGACGTCCATTTCTCAATGAGCTTCACATGATTTTCTTTGTTATTTAGTTATAGCTTTATTTCTTATCCAAGAATGGTCTTAGATTGTTTGGGAAGAATAAACTTATTTTCGGTTTATAACCGCTTGCGTTTACTTTCAATTCCATTATACACTGGTTTCACTACTGTCTGGTCCTAACCAGACAGCCCTCTTTGTCGTGAGTTGAGGTGGATCCATGCATTGGAGAATGTTTCTAATTTATGGAGTAATGCTCGACGTTGGAAACATTCTATACAAAAACACGAATTATGAAAGGCGCGGCCAAATATGAGGCAAGCAGACTAGCGCATGCACACGGTACATGCACAAGGTACTCCTCAATAATCCAGGAGAGACCCATTGGTTCGCCCCAGGAACACTAAGGACCGACTAATTCACAGCTCTGCTCTGCTTGGGAAGTACCCTTCGGAAATGCAACACTTCACTTCTAGGAAAGCACTTTGAGATAAATCAGACATTCTTCAATCTCCCTTCTCCAACTGCGTTGGCTGACTCCATCAAACCTCTTTGGTTCTTCTAGCACCCTTCTTAAATTCTTCATTGATGGTACTAAGTTTTCATTTGATTTCAAATCCACGGTATATGTGAAAAAGTTGAAATCCATCAACATGATTAGGAATAACTTCTCAATCGTGTTGCTGTTCATCAACTCACAAAACAATTAACTTAATTATGAATATTCAGTCTCTTGTTGGGGAATTCATCTGTGATCTACCTATTAATATCGTCAAATGTTAGGACAACTCTATTGGAAAGTCGATCCAGTACCTGAGTAGGATCCAATGGGCACATTCCACAGGCCTGAAACCCAGCTTTCAAGTTGGTGCTCTTGTTCTCCTCTAGTTTGTTCATCAGTTGCTTCAGCTTTTTGGGGAATTGGTGTTTTGGGAGAGATTTTCCTATTATGCCCTCTGGTGATTCTTTCCAAGAGTCGAGTACCTTCTTCCAGGCAACTGTGGTTTGTTTGAAAAACGCAACGTCTAAAGGTTGTAGCAAGTGGGTTGAGTTAAGAGGAAGGGCGCAAAATTGTATGTCATTCTCTTGACACAAGGTCAAAACTCGTTCACTGAAATGTGAGCTGAGATTGTCTCCAATGAGGATTTTTTTTCCATCCTGTTTCTTAAGGATTGGCAACATTAAAAACTCAAACCAATCTTCAAAGATGCGTCCATCGAACCATCCACTTTTTGAACGATTGTATCTTGTTCCTGTGCAGTCATCTTCCATCCAGGACTGATACAACTCTTCAGCCTCTTCGGCTCGATAGCAAACGTAAATAGGAGCCAAATCACCACCAGCACTACCACACATCATGAGAGATATCGAAACTTGGGTGGCATTTTTTATGAAGTCAGGATGTTTACAATCCCTTCTGACAATTATTTTCTCCAAACCAGGGTCGTCTGAAACACTGATCTCAGCGTAATTCCAAATATTGCAAGGTGGGAGGTTTTCAATCTCAGAGGCAAGTTGGCAGAAGAACTTTTCAACGACAAACCTATCAACGTCGCCTCTAGGTTGCGTAATGTTTTGGGAGATTCTTTGAGTTAATTGGATTTGGTGACGCTCCAGGAACAACCTCGCCCAATCCATCCCAGGCAAATTGTTTCGGAATTGTTCAACTCTTCGGTCAATTTTGTTCAGGTAGGACTGCACTGCTACCCGCAAATCCAAGGTGGTAAAAGGAAACCCAAAGGAAGCAATGGCTAAAATATGAGAGACGAAATTCCGTTCAACGTCTTGTGGGAGAACTGTCTGGCCTCCATGTGGTCTCACAGGTGGAGAACCGTCTTCTTTCAGCTGCAGCCTCCGCAGCTTCAATTTTTTGTTCAAAACATTGCGGTGGATTCCATATCTGCACGAGAGGAAAACACATGTAATAAATATTAAATATATAACGACTCAATAATTTATCATACCTTAACAATAATAATAACATCAAACCAACTCACCTCCTGTGTGCTTCTCTTGCTGATACATTTTTGAGCTCAATTTCTTTTATAATGCTCTCCAGTTCCTCATTAGTATAGCATTTGTAAGGCCTCACATCGGGTTTTCTTCGATAAGTCCGCGGCATGACTAGAAAATTGCAAAAAAAATGTCATAGAATTTCCACTGCAGAGTAACATTGCAGAAGATACAAGATTATTCTAAAAAGAAACTCACTGACGCCAGCTATCACTCCAGCGAGTGGCCTATTACTACCAATATCAAGCACATTCAACTCAGTGGTATATAAACAGAATACAACACAATCTTAAACACTGATAAGGTGAGGCTAAAACACAATGATAAGGTGAGGCAGGAGGTGGTCACCGTTTTCTCTGTCTGGGATCGAGTTGTGGTAGACACTGGTAGGAGTGGACACACTCGTGCACGGTAGACTCGGAATCAAAAGGTTGAAATCAATTTCAAAACATATTGTTTAGTAATGCATGCATTCCTGAGGTCGTCCTATTGGATAAGAATTATTGTTTTTCAATATTAATAATTGAACGATCATCATAATGAGAACCCAAAACTGGATATTTTGAAACCGAAAATCGTCGACAGAAAAGTACCACCCAATATGTTACCCTCCTCCCTCACGCCTAGCCACCATAACATTTCCAGTGACGTTGGAGGTTCAAATTTGAACAGGCGCATATCAGGAGTCCACGATGACACAAAGAATAGGTAGTTAATTAAAACCCAAAGGTGAATAGATTATATTTATATTCCCTGACTTTCCAAGCTTGGGATTCAAATTTTTGAAATTTCCAAATTTGGTTACTTTGATGAAGTACTTAAAGTGCAACTAGAAAGTAATCTGTGTTGAACAAAAAAAGATGCAAATTATTGCACAAAGGTTACCTTTTTTCTGCATAGAACACAAAGCTTTTCTTCTTCATTAAGCTCTCTCAAAACAAAGCTTTGCCGTTGTCACTACCTACTAACCATATTTTCGCTCCACAATCAAGTACATTTTGAAGAAATATATATAACGCTTCACACTCGCTTTTGTGATTCACACTCGTGTTTCTGATTTCTCGTAAGTACAACCCTCAAGTTCCTCCTCTGGGTGGTCTCATTCGATTCTAAAAATTCAATACCATTGCAAATTAAAGAAAAGACAATACCTTTATATTGAAACTTTTTGAGCTAGGGTGTTTTGGAAACTTCAGCCCCTACTTTGGTTTATTATTTTCAACAACAAACCTTTGGAACGAAAAAAAACAAAAAAAATGTGTTTACCCCCCTCCCCTCAAAATTTGTTGGTTTACGTTTGAAGGTACTAGAATGTTAGTACCTACGTATACCAACAAAATTTGTTGGTATACGTAAAATCCAAAAATCGAATAAAAATTTGGCCGTCCGTCCGCTGTACGCGGCACTTTCCTAAGTTAGCATTGACCGATTTTGATGAAATTTGGTGTATGGGCTCCATCTGGGGTCTAGTTGTGCTCCGAAGCTTTTGATTGATGTAGGTCACTTCTAAGGGTTGAAAAATAAGGGCTGAAATTTTGAAAACGCCTTAACTAAAAAAATGTTGATATAAAGGTAGGCCTATTGTTTTTCCATAAATTTAGGATAGTATTAAATTCTTAGAGACCACGCGGAACTCTGTCGGACAAATGTCTCTGTTCGCTACCTACGAGAACTTAAAAGTTGGACTTAAGATAAATCAGAAACACGAGCGTGAATCGCAAAACAGGCCAAACCTCCGTTCAAATTTTAGCTGACCGAAATGTGATCGATGTTTTTCTTCATGTTGGTTGGTGGTAACAATGGCAAAGCTGTGTTCTTTGCAGACGAGAGATCTATATAGAAAAGTAACAAACCTTTGTGTAATAATTTGCAGCGTTTTCACCTCTAGAAGTGACTGACATCAATCAAAAGCTTCGCGGCACAACTTACTAGAACCCAAATAGAGCACATATACCAAATTCCATCAAAATCGGTCCATGGTATGCCACGACGTACGGCGGACGGACGGCCAAATTTTTATTCGATTTTTGGATTCCACTTACCTATCTTGAAACGTAAACCAACAAATTTTGAGGTGAGGTTTAAAAAAATGTTTTCCTGGTCGATTTCTATGGTTTATTATTGAAAATAAACCAAGACTTGTATATTTCCGGAGGCCTAAATTGGTTAATCTCTCATGCACTTGTTAATTACGTAATTCACTCGCTTCTTCAAACGTTTTTAATTATTTCCCGAAAAAAAACGAAAAATGATTCTCAACTCAATCTGAGTCTTACGCTCTAATGAACAACACAGTCAAAATTTCCCACACTTTATTTTTTTATTCTTTCAGACATTTATGAGATTAGGTAAATATTTGATTTACGATGAGAAAAAACCGCATACTCACTAGACCGATCGGACACAAACACATTGCGTATAATTTCTATCTTAATTTGAATGTGTTTCAATAAAATAAGGCACTGCGAGGGAACCTGGTGAGGCAAGGGAGGGAATTTGTATGGTTGTTCGGGATTTCTTTAATGATTAATTTCAGAACCATGGGCTGTTTATGGGTCATCGATTGAACTTCTCCTTCGGAATAGTCTATTAGTCTAACAGTAATAAAACTCCTGGGGTACCGTTTAGGGAATAACACGTACCTTCATTTACGAAAAATTTAATATCACCTTATTTTTGAACTGTTTTGTCCAAAGCAACTAAGATCTCAACAACAAACAAGCCAGACCCGGAACCAAAATTTTCCAAAAACTTTCAAAACCAAAATGAGAGGGAATTTTTTTATTTTGAAGTACTGAACTTTTTTAATAGCACCTTAATTATGTATGAATTTATAATACATGAAGATATCTTCAATAGTGAGGCAACGAAAAAATCCCAAAAATTGAATGGAAAATGAGGACTAGGTTGCGCGCACACAATTTTGTTTCATAAACACCTACATCTCAATTCACTGTTGTCATGTTCCAGACAACATCGCTGGGGGTCTCAGGTTCACCGACTGAATAAACGGGGTTTTCCCTTATTCTCTGGCGATTATTGTTCTATTTTGATCATTCCAGCGGCAATCTTTTAGTTTTTCAATTGCCTAGGTAGATGCGCTAATGAATTTCAAAAATCCTCAAAAATTTCAAATTTAGGTACAATTATGAAACATTGAGCTCTGGTTCGTAAGACTACCTGGAACGAGACAGGAACGGCGATTGACTTAGATCGGACGTCTTTACTATTATTGGACTTGAAAAAGGAACTAAAACTTAAGCCCTCCCTCCACCTTGGACAAAAGGGGTAAGATGCAATCCTTGAAATCAGTCCTTCACTACTCGAACGACAAAACACAAAAGTATAAATTAACTTTAAACTGAGTAAGCTTGTTCAAGTATGGCATTTATGACCCCATCGTTTCCATTCACTCCCTCGTATAGGCACTCCTTCACAACCAACATACGCCTTATGTCAAACCTACTCGTACTTTTTCAAACGAGGTCGCCCTGCAATAACCGTGAATCGAAACCAATCGGTAAAAATCATAACGAAACTCGACTCCTCTTCATCTCAGAAACCTTGGCATTCGCGAAACCATAACACGAACCATGACTAACAATCTTTGTCTTTCAGCATGTGATCCCACATACATCTCACCGTTCTGTGAACCCTTTAAAGACCTTTAAGAGTAAAAAAACCCTTCTCGATTCTTCTTTTTGTGAAGTTTCGAATTATCCTTGACAACATTACTAAAAAGTCCAAATGAATGGCGAACGTTTACAATTTTTATATCAATGCCAAGATTTATGCGCCTCCTGTTGCACGGTGTAATTTTTTTTATACCTAATGAAGATCGTTCGCTGAACAAAGATGCTATTGTCAGCCGAGGCTGAAAAATCGTTCCCACGACTGACTCCATCTGCCGAAATGTATTTATCCGACGTTCACGCCCATGGCATTTCCACTTTAGGATATCATCCACCATCGATAAATTATGCGATTCTGGCCTGAAATCAGGAGGAATTTTTCCTGTGAAACAGGAAAGGGGTTGTTCTCATTCAAGAGGTTCGAGTGATAAATCTTTGAAATCGTCCGGCTCGAGATCAAAGAAGCGTCTTGCGATCGGCTTGCGTCTTCCCATTGTTTCGTGATAATATTTCGCCAACACCCGCGGTTATATCAATAATCGAAAAAACTCCCCTCGGTATAACTTAAATTCACTCAGTGCATTGTTACAAATCTGCCGGCGGTAGATGTAAAGACATTTTGCAGAACTCCATCAATAGATTAGTACATTATAACGTGGAGCTTCACATTTTTTGCCCACCACTGAAAACCTCAAAATGGTTATCTTCCTCTGATTTAGGCTCTCTGGATATTTATTTGGATACGTGAAGCATTTCTATTCGGGTACGGTTTGCAATAGATTTGCAGTAGGGTGTTTCTGAGAAGCTAAAGAAGTGCTAAAACGTCGTTTCTCACTCTTTTAAAAAGGTATTCGTCTTATTTTTCCAAAAATCATGGGCGCAGGCTGAAATTCTGGACGTTTCTTAACGAAATCCCCACCATGTTTGTAGAATTTGTAGAAGCTGGAATTTCGAAAGCATTTTTAAGAATATTTTTCTGGACGAGGAAAAAATAGACAAAAGTCAATAAGTAAAGTCTAGACATTTTTTTTAAACCGAAATTTCATTTTCTAAACTCTTACTTTTGGTTTATTATTTTCAATAATGAACCTGTGGAATCGACCAAGAAAAATTTTTTTTCAACACCCCCTCAAAATTTGATGGTTTACGTTTCAAGGTACGTAGAATCCAAAAAACGAATAAATTTTGGCCGTCCCTCCGCCGTACGCGGCACTTTCCCCACTTAGCATTGACCGATTTTGATAAAAATGGGTATGTAGGCTTCATTTGAGGCCTCCCCGAAGATTTTGGTTGATGTAGATCACTTCTAAGGGTTCAAAAATGAATTTTGAAATTTTGAAAACGCCCTAACTCAAAAAAATTTGATATAAAAGTATTGTTTTTCCTTCAATTTAAGATTCTATAGAATTTTTAAAATTTTTTGAGACCACTCGGAGCCCTGTAGGACAAACGGTTTGCTCCCTACGAGAATTTAAGGGTTTTACGTTCTATAAATCAGAAACACGAGTGTGAATCGCAAAAGAGGCCTAATCTCCGTTCAAATTAAAGCTGACCGAAATTTTTCTTCAATTTTCTTCATGTTGGATGGTTGGTGGCTTTGTAGACGAGTGATCTATATAGAAAAATAATAAACCATTGTGTAATAATTTGCAGCGTTTTATTGTAGTACTGCTATAGACTGTACGGGTGCCATGAAATTCTCCCATCTGCTCTCTAAACCAGTGTTGCACTTGCACCTTGACCAAAGCGGCCATTCAGTTGCTGTTTGGGGTGAGAGAAAAGTTGGTGTCACATAGTTCTTTGCCATGAATTTTGATCCTTAAAAGCTCACGAAGCTCATTTATGCACATTTTTATCGCCCCTACATCCCTCTTCCCTTCCACGTACCATTGCAATCTGCCTATAATTTTCAATCGGCCTAATTTTGTTTCGGTCGGTGAGAAAATTAATAACTTTGCTGGTATGGGAATCATAGAATCCAATTCAAACGGCTGTTGCTCGGAGAATAAAGGAGCTAGAAACACCCGGCTGAGCTTGTTTGATAGAGAGAAGCCTCAGGTAAACAGCAGGCGGGCTAATATTCACCTTATGAACATCCTTCCAATCGCTTTCATCTCTATTCATTTCATCTCTATCCACCTCATCAAAGAAAAAATCCTGTAAAATCTTAAATTATTTCGTAAACTATGGTTCTAACAAAATTTAAAGAACTTACGACAGTACGCACTTACATGTAAATGCATTCGAATACGGATCTTGGGAAGGTAGGGAAACTTGTTTGCTGCCTACAGTGTAAATCCTGCATAATTATAATAGCTTTGCAACAAGATACATCACTACCAAGGACACGAGAGGTTTGTAAAGAGAAAAAATAAACAAATCTTGGTTTTGGTCATGCTAAATACTCAAATTTCTAGTCGTGGAAATTCGCTGTTGATGTCATATTTTTTGGACAACAATGAAAAAATTTCAGGTGCACCTTTACTTTCAATTGGTCATGGAGTATCCACAATATATTTTACCAACGTCAAATCAGGCCATGATGACAAGTTGAGCACATTGAGATTATAATATCTTGCATAATGACTATTCAAGTGTACTTAGAACTAAACATACTTACAGGTCGCTGTTGTAGGCATCAACTCAATCTTTGGAGGAACATCAGCTTTGCTGTTGAAACAGTCTCGCTTCATAAAATGTCTCAGACTCTACGACCAGAGGAATGTGGAGGCCGCAGTAGACCTCAGTACCATCAACACGCCATGCAAAATCAAAACGTTCCTTGGATATGATCAGCTCGAAAGTGCATTTGAAGTGAGTCCCTATTGAAGTATTTTTACATACCCACCCCACTATTACCACCTATTATAGGTAGTAATAATAATATTTTAGGTGGTAACACTATAATAGTGCTACCAATCAATGGGCACACCTCTTTAGTAGTTACAGAGCCTACTGAGCCCCTTATTTATCTACTTGTTGCTCAATCATTCCTGGAATAGAGGAGAACAATCAAATTACCACCTAAAAATCTTACTTTCAATTTTTCAGGATGCAGATATTATCGTGATAAGCGACGAAGGAAATGATGCTATAATGAGCTTGGACTCGCATTTGATGAAAACAGCTGGAAATTATAAAAACTATGCTTCTGCCATAGCTCGAGCTTCCCCACACGTAATGCAAACATTTTGACTTTGGTATTTTGTCTTGGATGATGTGTGAATGCCGAGGCCGCGATGGTGCGCCCAGCCGAGGATCGCCATAGGTTCTGTGAAGTGCTCCGTGGAGGGTGTGAGAGTGATTTTTTTGCGAGTGTATTTGTTATTCTAAGAGATTTACCCAACGTTACCAGGAAGACTTCTCACCTTCCCCGCCCATTCGTTATACCTACTCAACTACCTATTTTTGACCAAGTTCAAATTCTATAACGATTGATCCTTCAACAAAACCAAAATTTGATATCTCGTTTTTTTTAAATTCTCATTTTATATTAATAAGAAGAAGTACTGTTAATATTTCAGGCGATCATTGTTGTTGCCTCCACACCCGTCAACTGTTTGCTCCCGATTATGAGTCAACTGCTTGCAAAGCATGGGTGCTACGACCACAACAAAGTATTAGGCTCCACGCTGGTGGACACCATCAGAGCCAGCTCAATGCTCGCATCTCATTTGAACCTGGATCCTAAAGAAGTTGTATTGCCAGTCATAGGAGGAAGCTCAGAACGAACAAGGGTTCCAGTCTTTTCTCAGTCCAGGCCGTTTTTTACACTGAAAAAAGTAAACGAGCTTTGAAGTTCTAATGTATCTAATGTTATCACATAATGTTATCTACGTAAATAAGTATACCTAGACAATAAACAGTATTTGTGGTGTATTCTTTCTCTAGAAAATTCCTCAGGTCACTTTGTATTTTTCAAACATACTTTTGTGTTTATTGTATTGTAGATATCTGTACTGTAAGTCATGCTTACAAAATTATGCATCCTTAGGAAAACTCAACACTGAATAATTTGATTCTGCTGATCTAGATCCTGTCATTCGCTGATTATGGTTCTATGTGCATACCAAACTTATATTACTTCCCATTTATTGTTAATAGTTCTTTCTGGCACCATTTCTGCATCTTCTCTTTAAATCATGATTTCAGGATGAAAAAACCAATCTGATCATGAACATACGACGAAGTGACGTGCAAGTGCTGGCTAATAAAGGGAGCCCTGAAGTATTGAACCGTGCCTACTCCACTGTGCGCTTCTTGAACTCCATCATGGCGGGCCTGAGAGGTGATCCAAACGTGACAGACATCACTTTATGTCGTACGGACCAGGTTCCGGGCATTGACTATTTCTCCTTGCCCGTCATTTTAGGGAAAGAAGGGATCGCCAAGAGATTTGGGGTTCCTAAAACTACAGAAGCTGAAGACGAAATGGTCGAAGAAGCCATTAAATATGTCAAAAAGGACGCTGATAAAGCCGCCTACATAGTCAGAGGGGCAATCGAGCTACCAGATAAGAAATTTTTGTCCGCTAATGAGCGGGCTTCCTCGCAGAAAGAAATGTTTGACCTTTACGTTAAATGCCTCCCCAAACCTGCAGATAACAAGCCACGAGATACAATGTCTGATTACAACTCTCAAAAACCCCAAAACTACTCATTCAATAAGCTCATTAAAGATGAACCCTCAATTAATCCTATGAAAGTTCCTGGCAGTAAATCTTTTCGACGTATGGCAAGTAACAGGCTGAAAAACGTGGCTTCGGAGGAGAACTTTTTGAAGTCAACTGGATATTTCACGTCTCCTTTTCAAAACCCAATACTAATTCTCGAACCTATGGGTTGTCCATCGGCACCACGAGATCTAGATAAACATTCCGAATTGGAGGAATCTGAAGGAGGAGAACGCGAAGACGAAGACAACATTCTCCACGAGAACATGTTGGCGAGAACCGGAAAATGTGGAAAGGCGTCTTCAAATAATACTGAAAACTCAAACGTGAGAATGAAACGAGTTAGTAAGAGCCCGTTAAGTTCGAACGAAATGGAACATGAGAAGACAATCGATCCGATTGCTAAGTTGAAAGAGCATGTAGCCGATCATTCTCGCAAGGATGTTCATATCCGCCCTAGTCGTATAGCTAGAGCATCAGAACTTCCAAGTGTTCATAAAGTTCATGATGATTCTTCTGATCAGTACAACTCGAAAGATATCGTTGGATTCGATGCTGCACAGCCATCAACAACGCGACGATCCAAGAGGATCGATAAACACACTAAACAGGACGATGTATTTGCAAAGAAAATACATCTGACACCTGGTTTTGAAGAAAAGCTGCACTCAACTAACAAAGATGAAGACGCATCCGAAAAGGAAATCAGAAAATTCGTGTACGATTTCAGATCTGATCGAGCAATGCCTACAAGAAATGGTTACAAGCGAGACGAACAGTCTCCGTGTCCTACAGAAAAAGATAACGGTGAATGGCAAGATGTCGTCTCTGAAGACTCGAAACACTTCAACCTTGAAAAGGAAGAAAAATACAAGAAATTGGTTAACCGCCTATTCAGTAAGTTAGACGGACTAAAGGATGGAGGGTATTTGCCTGAAGGGTATTTGCCACTGAAGCCGTCAGAACGTCCAAAATCAAGATCCATGCAAAGTTTTACGGAATCTGCCATTCGTTCAAAATCTCATTGGACTTCTACAGGTCATCTGTATCCATCAAAACTACAGAATAAGGACAAAATTAATGTGACACCTTTTGAAACTGAACAAGATGTAGATTATGACTATTACCAGAAAAATCTGGGATTTAAAAAGACGAGAAAGACCGTTCCAAGAATTAAATCTTTTCTGAGTCAATCGACAAGAAACACAGCTTTGCGATCATACTCAAAAAAACAATCGAATCCAGAAAACCTTGAAAACGCCGTTGAGGACAAATTTGAAACAGTACAAGTTGTTTGTCCTAAATGTCAAAATAAAATTGAATGTTCGCCTGATAAGAAGATTAAAAGCCCCAAACTCAAGTCCCTTGAGAGCAAGACGTCCAAAAGAAGTGCAGAAAATAATACAGAAAACAAGAGGGACACAGAAGTTAAAAAAGTTAATATTGCGTATTATGGTCCAAGGCCTGACTGTAACAGAGCTCATTATACCGACAATAATAGGGCACGTTCTTATGATTGTGAGGGTATTGATCTTACAGCCCCATCATCACAGCCCGTGTTGAATTCACCAGTAACGCCATCAAAAACCCTTAGGGAATCTGAAATTCAAGATGAACGTCTAAAGAAGCTGAAAGAAAAAATCAATCAGAAACTTATTCCTTTGATGAACGGTAGCGGTTCACCGAATGCAAAAAATAATTCAAAGATGGTAGATACAAGAACAACTCCTTCGTCCAGCATTAATTGTCTGAATACATGCAAAGCGTCGTGTTCGAAAAACTCAAATGACCACCAGCCTCGAACTGGTAGCCCATTCGTAGTAGGAAAATCTGACGCTTCCATACAGGAGAATACGCGAGATTCAAAAAATGAAGAGCAAAAAGTCACAAAAGCACCCAAGTGGCAGGGCATTCCGTTTGTTGTAAAAACAGAAAGTGATAAAGCTGTGAGAAAGCGCAAAGAAGAAAAAGGAAGAACAGAGGACTTGAAGAAAAATGAGGAGACCTGCTCCAAGCAAGCGGATGAACATGTGACAGCAAATTGTTTGTACAAATCTATTGGGGCCAACAAACGGGTTACGAAAACAACCAACAAATTGCAACTACTTTCTTCCAACATGGAAATCGATAAGCAGCCTGAGATCAAAGAAAAGATTGCAGAGCTGCTGGAATCAGAAAATTGTTTCAAGGAATCCAAGCAAAAAAGGAAAGAAAAGTTGGATCTAAAGAGTGATGAAGTCCAATGTTATATGCAAACTAAAATTAAGAATAGGTTCGAACGAAGTCAAACGCTCAAGATATCTACAGATAGTAAGAATGATGATGAAGATGCTAAATTGTCAGACATGTTTGCAGAAATGAGTGGATCAATTGACAAAAGTTCATCAGCAACAGGATCTCGTCCGACAAGCCAGACATTGCAGGAGAAAAAGGTAGTTGTCGTGAATCATGTTCCTTCAGGAAATATCAATATCGACGAACCAACTGAATCTGAAAACTGTAACGAGAAAAGTTCTAGTGCAGAATCTGTCAAAAGATCTTCCACTGATTTGGCAGTGGGGGAAGTGTCTCTAAAATCGGATGGAGAAAAACAGAAAAGCGTAAGAATCCCGCCTTCCACTGATTCTACGAGTGTAGAAGTAGAGAAGGCTCAGTCTGTAGATCAAGAAAGTGGAATGATAAGTTCTCAGCCTTTTGAGCAAAATAAAGACACCATTGATAAGAAGATTAATAGTAAAAGTCAGAGTTCCAAGGTATCACGAAGCTCCCTAGTAACTCTTAGATCTGATCCACAATCGAAAGCAAATTCTTTATTACAGTTGATAGTGGGATCACCTAAATCAGCCTCCAAGTTGCAGTTGTTGGCGATTGCTCGTGAAAATAAATTAAATCACGATAGTAGTTTTTCAGTTAATAGTAAACTGCAAAATATGTGGGAGCAAACCCTGAATGTAAATGCTAATCCACCAGAATGGAAAAAGTTCAAGAACAGTTCGAAGAGCCACAAGAATATTTTTGAAGGAAAATTAGGGAAAAGATCGGCAGCCGTCAGAATCGCTCAAAATCAGGATCTGAGCAAACCGCCGACTTACAAAGTGAGACTGACACATCCTACAGTAAATAATACCAACATTTTGGATGGGTTTGCGTTTCCGTGTAGGAGGAGGAAAACGAAGCACAATATGCTTAAGAAACTCGCATCATCAACATCTCTACGAAAACCACGACAGAAGACAGAGTCAACGCCAGTTCGAAGAGGAAGATCTTTAGATCCAACGAATAGAATCCATTTATATAAGGAGGATTCTGAAAAAAAAGAAAAAGGTTTTCCGACGTTTTCTAGACACCAAGAAGGTGTCTTCAGAACGCGTAGCGCCGAATACTCGAGGGATGAAGATCGTATAGCAAAACTAGCTTCTGAAGTTATGATGAAGAGAAAATTGACCCGTCCACCGACCGTAGGTAGTAAATGGAAGTCGAGCGGCCCTGATGAGAAATTCCGAGAAATGAGAAATTTTCAGAAACCGCGTCCCAGCAGTTACCCATCAGCCCAAAATCTGCAGGAGGTGAGGGCTAGTTACGGAATCCGAAATGACAACAAACGTGAGCCTAGGGCTCGAAAATCAGCTGATGACGTGCAAAGTAAGCTGATGTCCATGCCGAGAGTCCGTCATCAGATTGAGCACTTTGAAATGCCTTTGGGACCTCTGGAGATTCAACCTGGTCTGGCACCCTTGATTTACGGGAAGAGTGGCCAGTCGTTCCCGACTGCTGACAACAGCTGGGAGTCTGTGCTATACAACGAATACGTTCGGTCCAACTTGTTGCCCAGCTTGAAAGATACTCGAGAGACCTTCCATATTGAAGAGCGGCCTTTATAAATATTTTGGAAAGAAGTTAATAACTTTTTTATTTCACTGATTAACAGTGAAACTTCCTTTAGTATTCACATCTATCACATACTTCTACTTGTCTGATATATTGAAGAGGGGGAGGTTCATTGCTTAACTTACCAGTAAAGTAAGCAAAGTCCTTATTAGCGTCACCACTCGCGTTCCTCTCCAATCTTGGGCGAACAAACTGTTTTTTCTTGCCAAAGTCATCCCTCCTCGTTTCTCCACCCTATTTTATCTTCTTCCCTCAACAGCAAGACCTGCGTCGGGTGCCAGCTCTCCACAATCATACTTAAAGCATACTTTCCCAGTTCATTCAAAGAATTCTCTTCATCTACATCTACCCCATTCACCTATTTTACATTGAAAACTAATAAGACATTTCCTTGAAAACGCTCGCAAAAATAGACCAAAGTTATACCACCCCAATAGCTGTATTTCGTTGAAATAAGACGTCTATAATAGCAAAGATTACCTAATCATTGCCTATACGCCATACTCCTTCAAAAAACCAAAACAAATCATGCAGGAAATAATTATAATTTATAATAATACAAAAGCTAAATAATAAATAATAATGCCAAGAAGATGTTATTGGTCAATAGCCTCCTAGGCTAGTTGCAGACAGGTCTTCTCATTGGCAGCAATTATCTTCATACCCACATACTAACTCGATTTGAATCTCAGACTGCACCATTTGCCTCCCATCAGGGCTACTACTCTTTCCCTTTACGGCCGATATCTGCGTGGTTTGATCGTCGATCCTGGGCTCGACGTTTTCTAATTATATTTCCGTTTTTAAACCAGAAGATTCGTTTGTGGGAGGAATATATGAGTAGGCGGTACGCGTAGGCCAAGTTCAAGATCCTGGCGCTGATGCATCTTGCCCGCTGTACCTACACGTTACGGGCAACCATTCATTGTGTATCATGATATATATATCAGGTTTATCTGAGTTCTTAAGCCATTATACGAACCTCCTCCTGAGATTCGCCTTAATAGCTTTATCACTATCACAAGGTTTTATAAGAGCGGTGGATTTAGTATACTGGTGGACACAATTCTCACATTTTAGGAAACCCATACGATTTAAGTGAGTCAGCTTTGTTTAGCTATCAACTTCAACGATATTTAAATAATTACCTGCGAATCGTAACCAGAATATTGACAATGAGAAATAAAGTTGTTGGGAATCTGTTGGGAACTGATCCAATTTCGAACTGTACCTTGTATTTTGCCGTGATCTCCAAAATACTGTTAACAGCTTTCAGGGCTCCAGAAGGGTCGGCAATGCAATAAAAGACGTCAGAATACCGCAATTCCTAACTAAAATTAAGGTAATAGGTTACAGGTAATTCAGGTAGTGCAAGTCTAAATACCACTTTCCTCCAAACCAGGGGGGATTGCCCCTCACGTGAGAGAGGAGTCAAGGTGATTCATCCACCTCAGTTCATCCTTTCTTCTCCGTGCATTGTTTTTCAAGCAGTTGGAACGCCCGAGATCGAATTAGCATATCACCAGCTCATTGCGTAAAACGAGTTGAAGGAGGTGTTAATTAATGGATTAGAGAGATCCAAGCCCTCCTACTGAATTAGTGGTACGTACCCATTTGAGGTTATAACTAGATTCGAATCAGACTGATTCAATGAAAATATATGATTGTGTAAAGACATAGAAGCATGGCAATACAATGGCAGACATATTGACAATTATAGTGGTTCCTCACGTGACAAGAGTAACTAAATAACTAAAATAAATTAGAAAGATTTACTTCCAAGTATAATGTTATAATTTTTATTAAATAATTATTTTATTGTTATAACGTGTTTCTACTTCAGTTATTTTACCATAATGCAATAAACTATATAGAGCTTATTTGTTTGGTTTCGATATCTCAAATTCCGAAATTGAAAAACACAGGTTAAACTGTTCTGTTACCAAAACGCTCAGGGGTGGGTAACAAAATTATTTTCCAGTGTTTTTGAAGTACTACTTTGTAGAATATTGGTGTCATTCGGTGAACAATACTAGAATGGGATGTACTAGTTTGCTGAGTATTAATGTTGTTTCTTTGATTGTTTTCCCCTGGCTTTTCTGGAGTACAAATGTATGAATCTGCAAAGGTCTTATGAGGAGATTCTCTCAAAATTGGGATCGGATTCTTCAGTATGAACTTCCTGTTTCTTATAATATTCCGTATCTCTTTGATTTCGAAGTAAATAGGACGTAATACCTGCTGACTTAATAACAGAGCCATCTGGAATCCAATGACCGTTTGGTTTTAGCTTATAGTGTACAATATCCCCCGATTGTAGTGATGACACTTTCTATCAAAGTATTTCTTAGACTTAATGATTCTAAAATTAATAATCTTAGGTTTCAAAAGATTCAGTTTACCGCATGAGGAACACTGCTGACCGACTGCTGGATATTTAGCACAATGAATTTGATTGATTTTGAGGTACACCAGTGTTATCAGAAAACTGCACTCTCGCTACCAAAACTGTTTAGAACGGGCTGGGAATATTTTGAGAAGTGATGTTTCACTAACCTATGTAAATAATAAATTTATAATTTGATTTCGGTTTATTATTTTCAATAATGAACCTTTGGAATCGACCAAGAAAATTTTCTTTTTAGCCCCCCTCCCCTCCTCAAAATTTGTTGGTTTACGTTTCAAGGTACGTAGAATCCAAAAATCGAATAAAAATTTGGCCGTCCGTCCGCCGTACGCGGCACTTTTGCCACTTAGCAATGACCGATTTTGATGAAATTTGGTATGTGGGCTCCATTTGGGGTCTAGTTGTGCCGCGAAGATTTGGTTGATGAAGGTCACTTCTAAGGGTTGGAAAATAAGGGTTGACATTTAGAAAACGCCCTAGCTCAAAAAGTTTTGATATGAAAGTATTTTTTTCCATCAATTTAAGATAGTATTGAATTTTTAGACAACACGTGGAGCCTTGTAGGCCAAACCGTTCGTTCCCTTCGAGAATTTTAGGGTTGGACTTACGAGAAGTCAGAAACACGAATGTGAATTGCAAAAGAGGCCTAATCTTCGTTCAAATTTTAACTAACCGAAATGCGATCGATGTTTTTCCTCATGTTGGTTGGTTACAATGGCAAAGCCGTGTTCTTTGCCGACAAGTGATCTATATAGAAAAATAATAAACCTTTGTGTAATGATTTGCAGCGTTTTTCTTACTGCTTAAGATTTTCTAGAATCCTATGTTATACTTACTTTTGGTCTCACCCTCGTAGTAGATGTGTACCTACATAGAGTTGTAATCATATTCCATATTATTCTCATACAAACACTTGAAAAAATTGACGAGCCTGTGACACCTTCGAGAGGCTCAAGGCCAGTCCTAAATGATTCCGACCTGAGGATCCCGGTTCAAAATTCCTGGTCACTCAAACCTCGAGCGCCCTTGACCTTTCACAAATGGGTATCGGCCGATGGGAGGAGACGCCGTCATACTTTTTTATTTTCGCCGAAGAAGTTCTTGGATTACATCGAACAGGTGCCTCGATTCGGTAGTCCCTTCTGAACTAGCATGAGATGCCATTTTATGTTCTTGAGAACAGACGATTTCTGGCTGGAAACAAGATGAGATGGAAAGCTGGGCACTCTTGACGAGGGAGCATAATTGACACCTGGGCATATCTCTGTTAGTTGGGTATGTCTTTCCGTGCAATTTAATATTTTAAAACTATTTAGTCACCTCAATATTGGTGACCAGTAATTTCTGGAGATCGGGTCATATTAAAATAACGTCTTTGTTCTTTTAGGAAGCCCAACCGCATCAAAATGTGCTTTCGTAGGGTCTCCTGAGTATGTTTTCCATTGTGGCATCGACTAATATTTTCCTTGTTTGTTCAACCAATTTTGCTTTTTCGCTACCTAATGTGGAAAGCTTTGTATTTGTGCAGCAGGCCAAACATACTGGGATCTTCCAACCTTCTACTTCTGCTTTTGCGTTGAACAATTTCATGAGCTGTACGAAGTAGGGTTTGGGGGGGGGGGCAGTAGATAGCGCCCACCAGTTGGTAAATCATATCCTAACTTTGACCTTCATTGGCAAACACACCTCACCCCCTTCACCAGCACTTCCATAGGACCACTCAGCCGTGGATATTCTGGTTCTTACTATCCAGGTAAAGAATATTAAATTATAAATAAATTATGTTAAGGAAGAAAATTCCGAACTCGTTAAAAAAAAAGTGAAATTGTAAAAATGTTATGGTTTACATTTCAAAGTACGTAGAATCCAAAACCGAATAAAATAATAAAATTCATAGAACTTATCATGGGCATTAAGGGTTCTAAAATTTGTGGATTTCTAGTAAAAATTAAGTATGCACCATAAATTTCTCCCCTAGAGGTAAAAACAATAGATCATAGATACGTACATTGTTGTAGGTGTAATTTGAAAATTAATTTTTTTTCTTAAAAAAAACCGCTCTGATCGCAAGTAACATATTGCAGTATTCTAGAGAACCTTGTTTCATAGCTACCGATATGTATTGTTTACTGTTATCCGCGTTGTATTTTTTGTGGCGAAAAAGAAAAGTGTCGCGAAAAATTCCTTGACCCCCAGCCAAAAGGGTTGGGATAAAGAACCAAACCTGGGGCAAGTAACCAAAAGGGATAAATAACTAAAGGGGTGAATAACCAAAAGGTCTAATGCTTATTCATTTCAAAAGTCCTTAAAAACCTGAATTTTGGAAAATTATGAACGCTGGAAAAGTCGAAAATTGACCCTGGAAAACCTGGAAAACTCAGGGAATTTTTTTTTTCGGGGCAACCTGGACACCTGATATATCGATTTTAATGAAATTTGGTATTTCTTCTCCATTTGGTGTCTAGTACCTCGAAGCTTTTGGTTATTTTCGGACAATAACCTTGAAATAGGTTGCATAGGGGTTGAAATTTTCAAAACGCCCTAGATAAAACACTTTTGATAAGTATTGTTTCTTCATCAATAGTATTGAATTTTTAGAATTGAATGAGACCACCCAGAGGTCAGCAGGACAAACCGTTCGCTCCCTATGAGGACTTGAAGTTAAGACATATTATTCATTATTTTTATTATTTATATTATTATTATAGGAATAGTCTAAATTTCCATTCAAAATTCATCTGATTGAACACAATCTTTTTTCTTTCCTCACAATAGTTTAATTTCTCTCAGTAGCAACCTTGAACCAAAATATGTTATGGACATGAGGTTACCCACAACATTCTGAAAATGATGCTTTGCTGTTTAAATAAAGTTTATAGTGAACCTTGCGTGTTAATTATAATAGAAAATAATAAACCGTTGTGTAATAATATGCAGCCTTTTCTCCCTAGTTCAATTCTCAAATTTGAATTTTTTTTAGTAGACCGTGGAAAACTGACGTTGTGGGGCTTTTTTCCCTTGCTGGAGAGAAGTTGTAAGGCGGCTATCGACGCCCACAACAGAACAACAACGCTGCAAATTATTACAGAAAGGTTTATTATTTAGTAAACAAACAAATTTTGAGGAGGGGTCAAAAAGAGAGGGATTTCTTGGTCCATTCCAAAGGTTTATTATTGAAAATAAATAACTCATACTAGTTTAATGTGTAGTATTACTTTTGACCCTTGAGTCTCACTTTAAGAATTTTTGTTTGAAGTTAGAGAGATAACAAATGTAGAGCTCTTTTCAACAGTGTTATTAGATTTTGATTTTTACTAAATTGAGGGAGCGATTGCTATTATAGTGGTGTAACGTCGAAAAACTAAAAATCTTATATTTAAAAGAAGGTTTTTAGTAGAATTATAAAAAATTATGGAGGACCAAAGTTGTTGCAAATTAGTAGTCGAATTGATCCCTGAAGTTTGGCTCGTCGAGTCGTACACCCTGAATAATGACTCTTCCATATTTGAACTCGTCAGGCTGGCTGGATGTTCAACGCTCCATTCTTCATTCTATTGCCCCTTTCGGATAATTACACCCTGCTCGAGTTTCTTCATCTCCCTTGTTATGAGAAGAACAAACATTTTCAAGACTTTCTAAAACGTCTTCTGGTAAACCTTTGCCATTTTCGATAGCTGACGTGCCTCATCGTCTTTCATCACCCGCCCGCATTACAAGCAAACTCGGAAAAGGTGTCGAGGTTTCCTTTGAACTCCTAAATTGAGTTCTCTTTGATAAAACTGACTTTCCAGGAGCCGATGATAAGTTGAAGAACTCAGTTAAGTCAGTCTCATTTTGGTGGATTCTTGTATATCTCATAACGTATAACATTTTTTTTTAAATCGACAATACTGAGATAGGTATACTTTTTCTTACAAACTCTTACTAATGTCCTATACTATTTAATCCCAATTTTACTCTGCATTCTAAATTCAAAAACTAAGATTGATAGGCATTTGAGTGAATATTTGTTGTGATTTGACAATAATATTACTTCGGATTGCACTTGATATGCAACACACGTATTCATTTTGTGTGATGTATCACATCTGTATTTAACACCATCAAAACTGATTTCACATCTATTTCCTTATCATCGTAGCTTGAATATTATCAGTACCGCTCTGTGGGCACTATTAATCCGTAAAGACCAAAACTAATCCTATTTGTACCACCAATTTCCGTCTTACCTCCTTGGATCACTACTCTATCCCTAAGGACTACATCTAACCCACTTTGGGCCACATCCGATCCAAATAAAAAAAAAACTCACGTTTCTTCACATTCAAACATAATTTCACCCTTCAATTTTTTTTTTTTTTTAACGTGATTTATTATTGCAACTGAATATTAAGTACAATCCATCTAGTAATATTACATATCATTTTTACACTCCTTGAGAGCCCGTTTACATTAAAACGCAGTCCCTTCTCATAACAGTATCTTCAACATTGAGCTATAACTGCACTTTAACAGCACTAACTAAGTCCAGTGGTTTGTTTCGCTTGAGTCGCCGGAGTTCATCTTCGTTGTCCAAAACGTAGAGCATTTCCAGGTTCTCATGATTGTGGAGGCGTTGTTCGTGCCTCGTTGAGTACCTTGCCATAATTTCGTGGACTGTTTCCATCCTCAAGTCTCGATGAATATCATCGTTCCTCATGTACCAAGGTGCACGCACTATACTTCTCAGTATTTTATTTTGGGAGGTTTGGATTTTGTTAATGTTTGATTTTTTGGCACAGCCCCATAACTGAATTCCATAGGTCCAGATAGGGCGAAGGATCTGCTTATAAATAAAAGTTGATGTGAACTGATTTTGATTCATTCAACTTTATTCTCCACATCTTGGTCCACTTAGAGACCTCAGTGATTGACTTCTGTAGATTACTAGTTGCAGCTTCGATATCATCATCGACGGAGAGGATAGCCGTATCATCTGCAAAGGTGGCCACAGTTGTACCTTCTCTTTGGGGTAAGTCCCGTGTGTACAGTAGATAAAGGACACTCCCTTGCGGGACCCCAGCTTTTATTGGCTTCAAGCCAGAGTATTGGTCATCTTGCTTCACCCTGAAATGTCTGTTTTCTAGGTAGGATTTTAGCAGTAAGTAGTACTGTTTTGGGAGATCTCTGTGCAGTTTGTACTCCAATCCCTCGTGCCATACCTTGTCAAAGGCCTGTGCCACATCCAAGAAGATACTGGCACATATTTTCTTACCTTCGAGGGCCTTTTCTATTATGTTCACGTTAAAAAATAAATAAAAAACCCTCAAATGTCTTAGTATATCCAAAAAATGGGTTTCCGTTGGAAATCCAATGAAGTGGAATACGTTTTAAGCTTTTGAGGGTTTTGGAGTAAACCATGTTTCAGCAAAAGAAAAATTATCAAAATTTTTGAAAAAACAGGAATTGAAACATTTTTAAGTTTGAAGTAGAAAGACAATCCTAGTAGGTATACAGTTTTTCTTGAATGCCGAAGAGCTCATAATTTGGGCAATTTCACGGTTTTTCGAACGGTGTAACCTTATCTGAATTAGCATGGAAAATGAGGAAGCAAGGTCGAAAGCACGAAGAAAAAAACTTCAAAGTGAAAACATATTGTTTAGTAATGCATGCATTCCAGGGGACGTCCCATTGGATAAGCATTAGATCAGTTTAACCAGTTGTTAAGTGATAAAACTGTTTCACTCGATGTAATTTATTTATTACTTTAGGCAAGAAATAGTGACACCCCCCCCCCCCCCCACCATTATAAACCCTAACACTTCTAGCGGCATGATAGCCTCGAATCTGAAGAGCATTTTAAAATCCATGATCTACGATACCCAACATGCGAATTCGAGTTCACCCCCCAACGCCAAAAATGGTGCCAGTCTAGCACCAAAGGGGAAATACGTCGTAACTTTCATCTGTTAGTTTTGGTAGGCAGTCCGTCGAAGTTCACATCCGTATTCAAGGTGAAACACAAAAAAAAAAAAAAAACACGAAATAAGCGGTTTATGGCATCATGGCACCATGTCCTGGCACCATGGTGGCACCACTATTAGTTCCATGGTGGGACAGAGAATAATTCATGAAAATCCGGAGGTATAATGAGAATTTTTCCTCAATTTCAAAGCTTGGGTAAAATTAGTAAGCAGTTAAGGAACAGACATATTGAAAAATCGGATATTTTGTGAATATTATCCCCCCACTCACCACCTCCCCTTGCGAATTTTGGTACTTTGGTAAAATCGTGTACAACTCGGAAGTTATTTGAGTCAAACAAAAAAAGAAACACGCAAATCGGTTGGAAATTGAGGCCTGGGCAGAGTTTACAAGATTATGCACGCAAACGCACGTTTTTTAAGCATTAACCCCCCTTTCCCCCTCTTAAAAAGCAAAATCCAAAATTCTGGCGCCGTAGTGCACAACTAGATAGTATTCCGCGTCAAACGAAAAAAGAACCACGAAAATCGTTCGAGAACTAAGGCCTGGGCAGAGTACACAAGATTATGCCCAAAAACGTACGTTTTTAGAGCATTAACCCCCCCTTTCCCCCCCTCAAAAGGCAAAATTCGAAATTCCGGCGACGTAGTGCACAACTAGATAGTTTTCCGCGACGAAAAAAAAAAGAACCAGGAAAATCGGTTGAGAACTAAGGCCTGTGCAGAGTACACAAGATTTTGTTACACACACACACACACACATACACACACACCTACACACATACACACACACACAGACATACACCTATGGTTTTTTCGCGGATTTGGATTCAGAATGGTCTAAAACGGATTACTGTGTGGTTATTTTTTTTTCTGTTGAGTGTTGTCCAACTTTACCCCAGATTGATCGCATAAGGACGCCCAAGTCTTACTGTGGGACGTCCTAAAAAGTGGCATTTTAAGCGGGTTTAACGTTATGAAAAAAAATATTTATTGACTTGGGACACCCTGTATGATATAAATTTATTTACCTACAAACTCAATAACATCAACAATAACTGTGACAACATAATCAGAATGAGCAGCCATAACGTAGATGTTCCAAGCGGGTGAGTTCACGGTCAAATTTTGATGTCCTGGATGATGTTATTTTACATTAAAGGAGGGGGATTAAAAGAATGTTCAAATAAGTTGGTTGGCGATTGGCACTTTATTAGTTTCAAATGTACACCATTGAATTGTATAAATAGAAGGCGCTCGCCCTTCCAAAATGGACAACAGAGTCATTGCGATTTTATCATAAAATTGAATTCACCGTAACACTTTCGTTCAAAATGAAACAGGTATATTATAAAGTTAGCTCTTTTTTGAACATCTATTCCATTTTTGATGAGTTAAGTACGCAAGTAGTTAAAATATCACCACACCTTTATAAAAGATGTAGCAATTTTGTTTAGTTGGTTGGCGATTTTCAATGAATTACACTGTGTATCGCGTGAATGCGATTAATACAAAAACTATGTAACTAAGGAGTTCTTAATTCGTCCATGGTATGCAACATTAGTGAAATTATATTTGTTCGTTAAAGCGACGGTACTAAAGAATAGAAAGTATCAATTAATGGTAACTTTACAGGCACGTTCTCATTTCCTGTATTACAGTAATTCATAAATATTTTCTATAACGAGAGAATGGCAGTGATTCGGAAATTGTGTCATGTTTATCAAAGTCTCTGAGAGTGGGGAGCAGAAACGGTTAAAGAGCTTCGACGCCAACGCTGATTGAATTGGCAGTGACCTTGTCCCTGTTGGATTCGGATTGGTCCCTGAGGCTCTGGAGAAGTGGGTGTTCTTTGGAGTTGAGGAACACCTGGAGGGACGGTCTGGGCTGAGCCGACTGCACGATGCCAGCGGGGATGACGGCCTCTGGAGGATTCCTGTTCCCGAGCTCGCCGTTCTCATCGACGGGCGGCTGGTAGAAGAGGGTTTCCGGGCTGGCGATCTCGCTGGGGAAGTTGAGGACGGTGACGACGGGCGCCGCGGGTCTCTTGTGGCCGTAGAGGTCGGACACTCCGGTGTAGGACGGTCCGTATGGAGAGGTCGGGCGGACGGGCGGCTGTGGTCTGTAAGCTGCTGCTGCGGGCCTGATGGGTGCTGCGGGCCTGGCATCAACCACGTGAGTCGACGTCGCAGAAGCGTACTCCGGTCTGAAAACCACAAACATATTCAATATAACTGAATTTCCCAGTCAGACCACGCTGAATATCCACAGCTTTTCCTGAACAAATCCATCATTTTCACAACCAAATCCAACATTCTTACAATCAAAATCAACCTTCCTTGATCAAAATCAACACATTCCCAACAAAGTAGAATATTTTCTCAACCAAATTCACCATTTTATCGAATTTTCAAAGAAAGATTTTTCTCAAGATTTGGAAATTTTATTAACATTCTAAAACACAAAAATTATGAAATAATTATGAAACCATTAAAAAATTTTCAACCATTAAAAACCTGAGTTTTTTCACCGTTAAGATTGTTTTTCGTTGTACTTGCACTACTGAACCTAAGCGGACATGACTCCCTTCAAAAAGCGTAGGTACTTGAAGTCACAAACTTAATGTCACCAATGGACTCTGACTTAATGTTTTGAAAGAGTGTTGTAATTCTTTCAGGAGGCCCCTTATTGACTCTAACGCCCGCAACTGTCCGGTTCTCCAGACCTCGTACCCCCCAAGTCAATAAAACTTCGGTAGTAGGCGAACGCACACAATCCCGCCAAAGTAATATGTAGGTGTCGGTGGAGTAGCAGTTTTCCACGATTCTTTCAACTCACGGTTTTGAAAGTCATTCAACGAAATACTATTTGTTACCCAACGAAAGAGTAAGTGCTTTGGTACAGACCAATTGCTTTCAAAATGATCGCTTGTACGAATTGCACTGCAATTAGATCTGTAAGAGCCATATAATAGGATACGCAAAAAAGTCCCCACAAAAGAAGAATTACACGAAAAAATCCATATTTCTCCTAAATGTGTGGCGTATTATTATCTTTTTTGGCAAATGAACCCTACTTCGGAAGACTGAATGTCGTTTTGAAGGGAACTCACAGAAAGCCAAGGTTCTCTTTGACTACATGGTTTTCAGGAATATCACGATTCATCTTACCTCAGAGGGTAGGGGACAGGGTTATGGGAGTAGACGGGGTACTGCAGATGGAGAGGACCAGCAGGAACGGCGTACATCACCCGGACGAGAGTCGGCCCTTGGAACGTCTGAGAGGGAATTGGAACTACCAAAGCTCCAACTGGCACAGACATCCTCAAACCTTCGTGGATAACGTTGATTTCCGACGGGAAGGGCAGGTAGGAGTCGGGACTGTCGACCACCACTGGTTGTCGGAGTACTACCCTGACGGCTGGAACGGCATCCTGAAATCGCCAGCAATTGATAGGTATAAGTACTAGAAAAATGCTGCAAATTATTACACAGCGGTTTAATTGTTTTTTCCTGCTAAGATCACTCGCCTGCAAAGAACACGGATTCGCCATTACTAGTGCCAACCTTTTGATAGAAAGTACCTACCGACAAAATATTTTAATTCCAAAGTTGTGGATGCTTTCATTACGAAATATGGTTCTTAGTTGATAAGGAAGCAGAACTGAGATAATGAAAAATTCTATTAGAAGAAACAACAGATAAGGATAGTTAAATGGGAGGAAGGTGTCTAGGAAGGTATACTTTATGTTGGGTATAGAAATGGAGGGTTTGTAGTATGCGAATCCGACTTTTGGTTTGACTATAAACTGAGAAGTTTGGTAGGGTTATCGACTAAAATTTCGACGCAAAATCAAATTGTAATATTTCCAATTAATTGTAACTAGAAAGAATATTTTTTTCAAATAAATATCGTATTTTCAAATGCTTTTGGACAATTTATACTGAATTTCCTAGATGTTCTTGTCCAGAGATTTTTTAAAAGAATTATTGCAAAAACAAAATTAGAAAAATCATATCAAACTTGTCAGATCGCATAGTCTTGTGCCCTTGATTTCCTTGGGAAATCCAGCTTTTTGCATTCAAGTTTGATTGATTCTTCAAATAGTGCTTTCAAGTTTTTCACAGACTTATTGCATTGCAAAGCAGACATTTTGATTATTAGCAGGTTTATGTTTTTTTTTTAAATGATACACTATAATACATTTGTTTTTGCTTGAGCAACAACCTTGTAATGTGCTGTCTTTGTTCCACTTTCAAAGCTTCCTGTCGGCTGGCTACCGATTTGGATGATGTAAAACGCCGCAGCATTCCAGAAAAGCCAGTTCATAGTCACGCGCCAGTAGATGGCAAGCATTGGAGCGAGCAAGCGGCTTTTTTTATTGCCTGTGGTCAGTTTTAGTTATTTCTATGACTCACAACAATGCAATAGATCGATAGGTACGTTCTAAAACAAGCGGTACCTGTCACTAAATACTACAGAACGAATAAATTATTAATTCGTCTTAAAATATCGAATAACATTTATGAGGCCAATCCTTGCCGTTGTAAGCATACTCAGCAGATGTTAATTTATTTTCACCTGAACGTCCCAAGTCAAATTTAAATTTCAAATCAAGTTTAAATTTCAAATTTTGAAAAATGCAACGTGAAATTTCCTATGCTGTCAAGAAGCCCAATTTTGTTTATGTCTGTCGACCTGAATTTTGTTATGTCCTTTCTGGACACCAAAGAACGTCCATAAGTAATTTAGAATTAGGGTGTTTACGGTACAAGACTTGTGACATTTGTACTCCTTGAATCTTAAAGAATATTCAAGAATGACCAAACCAACTACCCACCACAAACCAAGAATCATAACACGAAGAAACGATAACTTACCAAAGAATATCTGTTGGTCTGGCACGTAACCAAGGGTTGCGTGTCAGAAACGGAGCTGATGTGCACCCTGGAGTACAGTGCAAGTTCGTTCCTTGGAACTAGAAGCATCGGTACATGCGAGACTGTTGGAGCCACTGATAGAGGTCTGTCACCAACCAGCGCCAGGGGAACGATGCCATCATATTGTGCTGTTGTACTGCTCACCAAGGCCACCAACAACTGAAATCAGAAAGGCCTTCATTAGTTTAAATTTGATGAATTTCGATTAAGTTGAATAATGATAATGTTTATGATGTAAAATATAAGGTTTTACTAGTTTAGGCAATTTTACAGATCTCCATTTTTATTACAATAAACTCAGTGGCGTCCCCAGCATTGGGTAGTTCTCCTCCACATCTCCTAGATGTTGCTGGGACAAATGAAGGCATGCTCGTATCTTTGATGAAGAATAACAAAGCTGACGCAGTCTTCCTAGGACCCCAGAGAACTGCTCCAACCCTCTATGACTCGTTCAGGGGACCCTTGATGTTCAGTCTGGCGGTAGGTATGGTAGGAATTGAGTCCCATTTTCAACACCTCATGACTTGTACAGTTGGAAGACCCCTATATCCGAGGAATGTCAAGGTCACAATAGGGAGCTCTTTCTGTGCTAATAAGGAGTGACGACCGATTGTTGCTGGGCGAGGTTCATTAGGATCTGATTAGGATCGCGTCGGACACGCACTGTGCCCATTTTAATGACCAAGTGTGCACTAGATACCTCAGATAAGTCATCGACAAGTAGACAGGTAGTTGGATGATACAGACACCTGATAATCAGTATCACCAGTCATTATCAAAATCTTAATCTATTTCCTTATTATCATTTTCCAAGTTTAAAAAAAAATCTAAAAATCATCAATGTTATGTACGTTACTGGGTTTTTTAAACAAAATTTATCTTTCCGAAAATTCCACTATTAGAATACGGGGTATTAGCAGAATTGTTGGAGTTACCTACAGACCGTCATGTGAAAATTTTCAACATTTATTACTTGTGTCTTTTTGAAGATTTTCAGGTATTTCTAGTAGGTTAAATTTAGCTAACAGTTCTACGAGCTGCTGCGCGAAAGGGGAGACGTTACAGTGCCCGCTACCTCTCAATGCTAACCTCCTCTGTGAGGTAGAAGGGATCTTCAGCCTCTCTTGCTTTCCAGTGGACTCTTCCACCCCTTCTTCAGTCATCTTCTGATAAGTGGACTCTCCATTAAATTTGCGGTTTCCTTTTATACCCAAAAACCCATATTCATTTCATTTCTATCCCTTTATCAGATTAAAGACAAGCTATGTAGATCAATGTAGATATACGTACCTAAACGAAACTCCCGTTTGTTATTGAACTATACCCAATCTATATTATATTAATAAATTAGTATATTATACCAGGCTATTTTGATGTATTACCTTAATTCATTTTCAACTCTATTTCAAATTCTATTTCGGTGTGAGAAATTGTTAATTCAATTTAGAAAACTGTATTAGATATGATGACGTGTAAACTAACCGTTTTTTTATTGCCAAAATACTGCACCTGCTGTACTTCCCTGCGTGAGTAAATCATAAGGTTAATTGTATCTGTGACATTGTATCACATAACTTGTCCTAATTAACTTGGCCCAGCGTAAAAGGGGAAAAAACAAGATCGAAATGGTACGCGGTGTATGAAGGTATAAATAGTTGTAAACCTCTGGGGAACCAAGTTCGGTCAGGACAGCTCATCCTGAGCAAATGTAACTCGACCTTTATGTGAGGATGCGGGGGTCTGAGGCGGCCGCATAAATCCTTCTAACA
The DNA here is from genome assembly GCA_009739505.2 of Apolygus lucorum. Taxonomy (NCBI): domain Eukaryota; kingdom Metazoa; phylum Arthropoda; class Insecta; order Hemiptera; family Miridae; genus Apolygus; species Apolygus lucorum. Next base: position 20,159,735 of record CM019183.2, read on the forward strand.
AAGCCATTATGTCCTGCCGCACCGACTATAACAGTATTTCCAGGCGGTCTCCTAAGCATATCGGGAGACTGTTGAACATGCCATTAGTCCCTCTGCAGCTTCCAACGTACCTCCGACCTCCCACGCGAGGTTCCGGTATCTCTGAGGTTCTGTTTTTTCAATTTAATAATCCGAGCGCACCCGATGAATTATGATCTCGATCGATCAAGTTGGAGATTGTGGTGAACTCTTCGATACATAAATTGCGAGAATGGTTCAGTGGAATATAAATATTATCTCTGATAAAAGACGGAACACATCCCTTTCATGTAGGTGAATCTGATCGTAATGCACAGCATCAGCCGATTATCTGTGCATTGCGCAGCCTATGTGTAGAGGTTGATTGATGATGCTGTGTAGAAGTCATCATATTGCTTAGAATTAATCATAACATACTAACTTGCATCATCTCATGCTGAACTGGAGGGAAGCTAGCTATAACGGTCACCCGGCTGACCTGAATCCCTGTCACTTCCAGTGGTCCCCTAAGGGCTTTGTACTCACTTTCAAAACTCAAGTATGAGTAAAAATGTGTACCTCACAATACTGATCTGGCTTCCTCTTAACCACTTTTACTAGGCTCCAAGTGGATTTTTACAATTGCAGAGGTCCTCACAAGGCGGTGAACAAACTTCCAATGCATTAGGAAGATCAGCACCTTTTCTGGAGGCAGGGTTGATGTTGTATTCCTACCGATCAGCCCCAAGCAGTAATTCCAAAAACCCATCGACTTCAAACTAAGTCGTAATTTTGTCCATTATCATCACAAAGGAATGTGTAGCTTGGAACAAAGTTTGTTTATCATAAGTATTAATAGCAATCAAATTATTCCGTCATTATTGATTTATTTTTATTCCTACAGCTATTACATAACCATTGCAAATTACGCCTTCAAAACATCAAATGATCTTCTTTACTCTTCTAAGAATGATCCTAAGAGAAAATCTGTGCCATTGACAAGAATCCTATGGTCTCCAGATTAAGATGAAAGATTCACAATTTATTATAATCTACTTTGGAAAGTAGGTACCTCGCAATGAGACCCATAATAAAATTGGTCCCAAGGCCTGTTGTCCTTTCTGGAAATAATGATTATTCGGTAGAATTTTAAGAACTGAAAAGATTCTCAGGTTTTTAAAAATAACGAAGCAATTCAAATAAATAGAGCAGTACAATAATGCACATTTCCAAGGGTACACTTTTCGGAAATGTTTATGGAAGTTCATTGAGTGGTAGGTTTCAAAAAGGAATCAATTCGAGTTCCGGTAAATTCGTAAAACGTAATAGGAAGGCGAGTTTTAATCTATCCTAAACTGTTATTGCACTCTCGTCACCCAACCTCTCGCTAATCACGAAATTAAGGTGGACAGCCATGAATGATGTCGCCTAATTCGTGTGTAAAAGTGGTGGACTGGAACAGGAGACGCGCGACCAGGCGGTCATCAAGGGCGCCAGATCTGTCATTATCTGATACCCAACCGCTTCTTCGCCCCGCGATTTGTCGCTCAGGATCGATTCATTAGCGCCGTCTACCATCTACCGCCCTATTAGAGGGGAGCGTCAAACAAACGATCATCCAATTTTCCCAATTTGGCGTCAAAGAAAAAGATAATTCCGATAACCGAATAAATTCTGTGAAGATTGTAAAGAAAATCCATCTTTGCGTCCCAACATTCTTACCACGAACATCGTCAATTATCGTATTATAATCCAACCGCAAGATACCGAAGTATCTTTTTTTCAACACCCTCATGACATCGTGTCGTCGTTTCATTTTATTTCTTTTCTTTTTTCCAGTCTAATCCTTAATTAAGGTCTGACGGTTTACATTTTTGTGGGCGATATTTTATCTACAAATTGGATTGAAGTTGTACAGGTTGATAAACCCGTCGGGAGGCCAAATTCCAGAGCTGACAAGGAAGGATTTTTTGCCTGGTTCACTCAATCAGACTTCTCTACCTAAAATTTTGTCGACCCAAAAAAAAATCGCCCTATGACTCACCTCTGCGAGACCTCCTTTTTTGTGAGATAGATTCGTTCAAAAATATTTGAGTTTTTTCCTTTGTTTTTCAATCATACATTTCTTCAGTAAGTCTCGGATTAATTAAAATTATTAAAATTAAAATTAAGTCCTAGTAAGAACTGTGTACCAGAGAACGTTGAAAAGTAAAGGAAGCACAGGACTTGGAATGAAATGATGACCTCTTCTCCTGAGCCGAAACCATTACAAATCATTTAAATTGTGCTGGTCATGGTCTAAATGGTCTTACATGAATTTCATTGCCTCTGCCAATGCGCACAATAATATTTCGAAAAATTCCTCGCCAATTCCCTCGATTTGTCGATGTTTTGCTTCCAAGTCTACCAAGGTAGCGAAAGCTTTGTTTTCAATTTTCAAGGTTGAAAAAAAAGTTCTCAAAAATCATCTCAAAATTTCCACTCGCTTTTTACGTTTCAGACCTTCCTGAACAATTTTGGTTCTGTGCCTGTCATGAAATCCTTGACACAGCCATAACTTCTACAATTCTCATCCGATTTCGATGAAATTTTCAGGGATTTGGCGGGTTGGCGTGTAGATCGTCCCCTATGAAAATCATCGCCCCCAGACTGATAGTAGCCACTGTGCATGCGGAAAAGTATATTTCCAGCCGTAACTTCTATATTTTCCAACATTATTCGGAGATTGTGCCGGTTGACGTGTAGATGGTGGTTACAATCGGATTATGGATATTAGGAAGCTATGTGCCACACCCACTTGGCAGACTTTTTATAATGGATTGGGCCGTCTATTATGTTTCTCTTGCCTCTAATTTGTCAACCAAATAGTTCGATTTTCCCCGCACATGGTTGGTATAAGCTGGTGGCTCTTGTTATCTACCGTTGGTATCATATTATGGATACCAGAAAGCTAATGTGCCCAACTCATATGGCAGACTTTTATATTAAAATAATAATTTTTCAAGGCTTTTTACAATTTTTCTTTCATTATTAAATTGTCATGTTTAATGAAAATTTTCACGTTGAAAGACACACTCACTGCAATAATAAAATTGGAATAAAATTGTGTTAATGATTTTTGAAAACCCTGAAATTTCAGATAAACATTTATTGCTTATATTTGGGGCTATTTATTAATACTCAGGTTTATTTTGTTTTATATTACTGAATGATCCTTAAATATGAAAAAAACTTCCAATTAGATAACAAAATCCGGTTATTTTCACATTCGTTTTCGATTTCAAATTCATACCGTAATATATAATTATCTCGAACATCAAAAAATAGTGAGATCCTCAATCAATAACATCGTTATGACACGACGGCTTTTCAGACTATCCTGTTCCTCGTTCTCAAACTCAAGGGTGAGGCACCTGATTTCATTGATACTTCAGTCTCGTACTTAAATACCAAGGTCGGGCCGGGATGGGCAGAGCACTTGCAGGAAACCGCAGTTCATTATATTATGATTGTTTCTCAAATATCCGACGAGTTTTTGCTCATCTTAAAAGCTTTTCGTCCAAAGTTGGACTGTAATCATCCTACATTATAAACTTTTCACATTCGAAAAAATAGGCATTCGGCATTATCGTTTTGTAGACTGAAAATACCTAAGTGACTAATGTTACTCGTAAATGTACGTCACAAAAAGAACTAATCTCAATAGGCGTAAGAGCCCGTCTGCAAACCGCATGCTAATGGTCGTAAGATTAAATGGTTGATAACAGTTTTTATTATAATAGCTCGGTTGAAATTGACAGGGTGCAATTATAAGAGACGAGTCATAATTCATCTCAGGAGCAACCAATATGAGGGCTAGTGATTGATTAGACAGGCCCCTATATTCCAGACAGGCATCCGTCTGGTTATTATCTGAGAGGGTAAACAGGCTCTTCGAGATTTGGGGACATTCAAAAATTGTTCGGACTAATTTATTGATTACTCGCGTTTCGAAGAACACTTTTCATTTAATTATTAATAATATTTTCTTTGAATTTGTGAGTCGGCTAACGATTTGGAAATTTGTGAACTAATTGGCACCTGTCCATGAAAGAGATGAGTGAAGAATTTGTGAAGAGTGAAATTTGTTCGTTCCTTGAATTCTAATTAATTTTCCTTAGAATATATTATTCCAAGTATTCGATGAAATAAACATTGGTTTTTTCCCTAAGGAAGTATCACAGTCGGTAAAATTCGAATAAGTTGTACCTACTTCCTGTTTTCAACGTCGGGAGGTCTTTAGGCTGGGTTTTAGCCGAAAAAAAATGTCTAAGACATAAGTATTATATATAGCATTTCCGAATTGAGTTAAACCTTTTCCATTTAGATTTAACCCTTTTCCATTTAGGTTTAAACCTTTTCCATTTGGATTTAAACCTTTTCCATTTAGATTTAAACCTTTTCCATTTAGATTTAAACCTTTTCCACTTGGAATCTAAATGGAAAAGGTTTAAATCTAAATGGAAAAGGTTTAAATCTAAATGGAAAAGGTTTAAATCCAAATGGAAAAGGTTTAAATCTAAATGGAAAAGGTTTAAATCCAAATGGAAAAGGTTTAAATCTAAATGGAAAAGGTTTAACTCAATTCGGAAATGCTATATGCTACATAAGATTATAATAACAATATTACTTAAGGTGGGGTCGTTCACAATGACTCCTCAACTGATTTTGTTAATCGAACGAAATCCAGTCTTGAGCTTAGTTTGACTTTGGATCAGAATGTAGTTCTGTGACCACTCATTAAATTTTCTAACTCCACATTTATCTGGATTTCGAATTAAAACCCTTCGCTTCTAACAGCATCATTGACAGGAGCATCACAGTTTGTACCGATTACAGTTTGTAGACTCACTCTACAGAGAATCTTAAAATTCGTATCTTCAATAAATAAGTCAATTCAAGATCTCCCTACGTTGCTACAGTCACTGAAAGTTTGTACTGCGGGTACCTGTCCTGCCGGAGTTAGTATCCTAGTATCTCTTACCTACGACGTCTATTTTGCGATAAACTATCTATCTGTTCATTATAACTGATTCCAACATGACTAATTAAATTTATACGAGGGCCTTTACAAATTCATATTTCGTCGTGGAATCAGCAACACCACTGAGCTCGTTTTTCACAACTTTTCAGGAGAGAGAAATAACCGATTTTTTAGTCCATCAAGGCCTAATTGACTGATGATTTTTTTGTTTTGACTGATGAATAACATTATCATTCATCAGTCAAAACAAAAAAAATAAGTCAATTAGGCCTTGATGGACTAAAAAATCGGTTTTTTCTCTCTCCTGAAAAGTTGTGAAAAACGAGCTCGGTGGTGTTGCTGATTCCACGACGATTTGTCATTACCCAAATTTCTCATTCAATTTCGACGATTTTTGAAGTTACTGAACATACAAAACCATGCAAAACTAAACTGTTTCCATCCAATACCAATGACATTTTATGATAGCAGCGTACACGCAAAAAGGATCTCCAAGCTGATCTCTAATTAGGAAGACGATCGAGCATTTAGCCTCGGGGATTGCTGGAATGTTGAAATTGCACATTTGCATGTTTGGTATAATCATGTGAAACCACAAGTGAGACTGCTATGGCTTGCTTGTTAGAAGAGCAACAATATACGGTATTTTACAGTACAGAGACATATATATTGTAATATTGTCAGGGCTACGTTTTCGCTGAACCAAGGAATACCAGGAAAATGCCCCACCCACTTGACAAACTATTTTTCATTCAATTTTAATACCGCCTAATTTGTTAAGACCTGGTGGATGCCTATTAAAACTAAAACTGGCAACAATATTAATGTCATTGTGAAGGAATCAAACAATCCGCGATCTACTAAAAAACAACAACAAAAAACTACCACACCGGCCCAGACCACAAAAACGGGAGAAGCCGATATTTGATTTAGAATTCGAGATCTGCTATCGACAGATGATTTACAATCGATTCTCCACCTTCCGCATTATATTTTTCCCCTCAGTGTCCTGGAATCCTGGTCAAGCACGCATTGACGTAAAAAGGAACTCTTAATTAATGCATTCGCTATCAAGTCCATGTTTAATTGGTTGTTGCGGTTTAGTTGTTCGGATGAATAATGGGTCAAGAGTTTGGAAGTTGAAAATGAGCGCAGCTTCAACCTTGACTGTAGCATCTACCTTCTTATTTTGGTTAGAAGTTTCAGCAAATTTCTCATAGAAGGTATAGCTATTTATCAAATTGATTTTGAAATTTGAGAGAAGGAGGTTGAAAGTAATTTTGGTTACTGGTAGGGAAGTTCTCAATTCACTCAATAATCAGGAGAAGGTCCGAGGATTAAAAAAATACTTTCATAAGAAAGTTGTTGAATATGAAATATCAATGGAGAAAAAATAATTGCGTCTGGGCGTTCAAAAAACAATGGAACAACATGGCTTGGACTTGGATAGTCATGAGACTTAAAAAGGAAAAATAAGATCCAGAAACACTACCATGATCAGGCTTCAGTTGATCAGGCTGACTGATGAGCGCTGATGTACTGCAGCCAGGGGACAGGCACTTGGAAGGGAATGAGCGAGATTTCATGCTAGTACATCAACAACTCGCATGACGCACTCTTTTTGGAATAATGTAACGTCTCAATTTTCTACTATTCGACTATTTTCTAATTTCGACCATTCTTCTTAGATAGGTAATTAAAATTGAAGTAAAGAATCATGAAAAATACGGAAAATACTCATCGTTTTCCGGAGAAGACTGCAACTCGTTTGAATTCTGTAGATTTTTTGGATATTGAGAACCACTAAAGACGAAATTTATGTTTTTGCTTAGTTTGAAGAAAGGTAATTTGGGAAGGAAATTAGGGAAGTCCAAGAATGATGTTGGTGGGACAACTAGAAGTGAAGTTTTATTATTTTTCTGAATACATCACCCCCCTGCAAAGTACACGGTTTCTCAACTAATAGTAGGTACTTACCTACCGAATTATCCCGCAAGGTGTGCTATCAACTTTATTTTGACAGCAAAACATTCTTATCCGAGAGCTGTTGGTGCCTACATAATTGGTTTCTCAGGAAGCACAACTGAGTAAAACACGAAAGAAACTAGCAACCATTGCATTTGATCAGCTGAAATTTTAGCGGATATTAGGTCAATTTTCGTCATTGAACATTCTTTCACAATTTACACTCGTGTAAATTTTATTTTAAAATTTTTATTTTTTATTTTTATTTTTAATTATTTATTATAAGTCCAACCCTTAAGTCCTGATAGGGAGCGAACGGTTTGTCCTACAGAACTGGGTGGTCTCATTCGATTCTAGAAATTCAATTCTATTTTAAATTGGTGAAAAAACAATACGTTTATATCGAGAGTTTTTGAGCAAGAGCGTTTCGAAAAGTACAACCCCTATTCTGACCACAACGTTCCTCATGTTATTTACGGCATCAAAACCGAACAGCACATATCCATATCTTATTTTAGAAAACTAGTCATTCAACCTCAAGGCTGACGAGGGAACAACCTCAAGACTTCTGTGAAGAACAACTGCAACCCCCTCACACACATCCGAAGCCAATAAAATTGTATTAGCCAACGATTGAGCTGAGGTGTAGACAGTGTTTCAATGGGCGTAGTCATTTGATTACTCGGACAAAATATAAAGGAACTTGTTCATATAAGATGTATAAGAAATGCTACGTGACAAGAAGGTGGAGCCGCAGAGAATCCCTTGAGGCTGGATATTCTAATTTTACTTCTGACTTCGATGGTACATAATACCAGAGCTCTTTGTGGTGAATCAAAACCCATATATTCAGAATGGTACACCTTTTAAATACCAATCCAACGTCGAGTCAGGGAGCGAGTTTTTGTTCTTCGGATTTTTTTGAGGTAGGTCAATTTCGAGGGCGTGGTCCTAAGCTGCGGTATCAAAGCGCGAGAGGGAGCTCTTAAAATCGTTCTTCATCTCGCGGATTTATTTCATTTTCGGTGGTCTGCCGGGGCTTGTGAAGGCTTGACATTTGGAGAGATGATGAGTTGTAAGGGCGAGTACAAACAAGGGAGGAGCTGGCGGATCATCCCAGGGCTCGCGGCAGGCAAGGTGAACAGGGTTCTTGGGCAAGGTCCTTTCTTCAAGTGGCAAGGTCGTCGGTTGTTTCAGGCATTTTTATGTAACACGCCCCCTATTTGACCAGAAACCGTTAATGAGAGTTTTCTTTTGAACTTGAACAGATAACGTTTGATTGCTTGGTAAATGGTAGAAAGATGAACACATTTTTTATCTTCAAAAATCATAGGTACAAGTACTACATCATTTACATTCCAAATAGCTGACCAGGAGCACGCTGCTATCGCCATAGTTCAGGAGTTCACGACTTTGCCTTAGTGAATAGTTGCCTACTGTAGGTACATAGTTTTGGAAGGCCGATTTCACGATGGAGCTTAACAAAAATCTACTTTCATCGTATAATCTTTGCCGTCGTTTTGCAAACCCGTATCTAAATTGGTGTAGTCATTTGAGCGTAATTTTCTCAACAGTTTAATATTGAGACCTGGTTGTTTAGTAAGCTAAATCAATTTTGAACAGCTCTGTCCCTCAAAACAGGCCCTTACAGTATCTTCTCAAAAAAATCTTTAATGTAGCACATTATTCAGAAATTCTTGCATGACTCTTTCAGATATTAAGTCTTGAAGTAATTTTACCATTTTTTATGTATATTTTACTTGAATAATTAAGGTTGGTATTTACTCAGTTTTCCCAAAATTTAAAAATGTAGGTATCTCTCTTAATTTACTTTTTTTTTTTATTTGTTGTGAGAAGAGTTATTGTGTTGAAACCAACGCCATTCAGTATAAGTAAACTACCAAATACCTCAGTAAATGATACAGAGTCGAAATGGAGCTGCTACTCTCTCGAAGCTAATAAATTCGTCATCTTTTGTGACTGGGCAAAAAAGAGAGCAACGACCGCTCTCACTCGCCCACTGTTTGACTCAGAAGCACGCGAGAGTTTAGTTTCAAATGCGAAGAACCTGCCATGTTTCTTTAAAAGCCTCGCATACTTTTTATTGCCTGTTTAAACCGACACCAGGAATTGTATTCCAGGATTTTTGATGCACTTATAGGAAGTGACGGTGGGTGTATTGTAAGTACGAGTATTATTATTATTCGCGTATTTTGGATCCCCCCACTGTAGCCAAGGAGAATTTCCCCCGGGCTATATTAGAAGAAAACCACTCCCCCAATTTTCCAATAAAGCAAATATTTTTTCTAAAGGCTAAAGGCAGAAATATTGTCAGTAGTTAGCATATAATTTTCAAGGATATTACAAACGAGTCAAATATGTTTGCTAAAGACTAAAGGCGGAAATATTGTCAGTAGTTAGCATATAATTTTCAAGAATATTACAAACGAGTCGATAGTGCATCACGATGAGTTAAGGATCTTCGGTTTTTTACACACATATCGACAAGAGGCGTTAGTTTACCTTTTTTAGAGGATATCCAACAGATCAGAGCTCTCTTGGTAGACCTACTGTAGGTCAACTGTAAAAAAAACTGTAATAAAAAAACTGTAGGTCAACCTACTGTAGACAACTGTAACAGTTGTCCTAGTGTCTTCTTTCTTGAGGATGTTACATAAAGTTTTGCCTGCGTTTGACCTGGGAGGTTTTGCAAGTTGAGAGATAATCTTCCAATAATTGGAAAGTGGTTTATCAATTATTGATAAACCACTTTCATTAGATAACTCCTGGTAGTTCCAAAAAGCGGCTCTGATCCTATTGGCAGGGACTATATTCTCTTTTAAACAATACAATTAGCATTTACATTACACTCTTAACTCTCAGGTCCAGGGGTTCATAGAAGAGTGACTTGGTTAGTCTTAGTCACTCTTCTGAGAGTGTTCAGGCAAAGAACAAGCTTCGAATGTATCATGAACGCGTTTGACTGAATCTATATAGTCTGACTGAACCAATCTGTGTAGACTGTTTCATAGAAATATCTTCGAACTGAATTTTTCAATAAATCTTCAGCACTCACTTTTGAAGCAAGAACCTCAGCCTTGAAAATCGTGGTATTAGTCCCAAGAATGTCCAGTCTTGTCCAAGAACACCTAGCACCGATCTTCCTTGCATTACTGATCCATCCGTGTACCGAGGAGCCTGAAGCAATCCCTATATAATATTGACACCCCCCCCCCCCCCTCTGTATTGCAGCTACCAGTAAAGCTACTTTCTTCAATGACTGCAGAGGAGAGAGGAGATTAGCTGTGAAGAGGCAGTTGAGTATTGCGCCAATTATATTCAGGAACGCTTGCCTTTGAACATTGGTGATGGTCATCTGGACCGAAGCTTTCTCGGTGTACGGCCATCATGTACCTACGGGTGGAGCTAAGAGTTCAACGATACCGATGTACCTGCATAGACAATATCATTTTGGGCCTCAAACCCCACGTTTTGCTGAACATGCTTCAGGGATATTCTCAGTGTTCGTGAAACTTAACCTTACTAACGTGCCAATGGTGTTGATTCTTATCTAATAAAATATTTACTTATCCAATCCCTTATGGCCATCATTCATACATACTATTTGGAAGACTGGGTTAGTCCAGAAAATCTAGGGCTAGCAGTAACCGAGTAGGTAGGTATTCAAATAAATTAGCATAGAATCAGTTCAAAGAAGACAGGTCCGTCTGGGCTGCTCCATTGTAAATATAATCACTACCTCTTGATTCTCGGGACGGGTAGGTATTGGAACGTAATTTGCAATAAATTATAGGGCAGATTGATCAGATACCAGTAGAAATGACCGGACCAGTTGACCCTAACGAGATCGAATCGAGAAAATTGCTCCGTCAAACATTATAATTTGCAAAGAAAGAAGATCCGCGTACAAAAAATGTACAGAAATAACAGAGGTGTCCGGTTGACTAATGTTTTTTTCCCTCATATTTGGCACTCTTTATCTTCAATCTATTTGTAAATTATCTCCAATGATGATTTCGTTCTGGATAATGAGGGTGCAATGTAAGTTGTTGTGACCAAAATGTCGTGAGCTGATGACTTTACTACAAAAAATCATATTATTACTATTTTATGCATCTCGATCAAATCAGAAAGCTTGTCGCAAAAAACCTTTGAGTTGAGAACAACCAAATGTTGTCAGTATCCGTCTATCAGAGATTGTCTACAATTTTAAAAAAGATTGAAAATTGTGATTTCAGAATAAATTGAGCTTAAGCAGTTATCGGGTGGCAATTTAAATTCATAGGGGACGTCCAATAGGTAGCTAAAAGAAAATCTGCAATATCTAGGAAATTTTATGAGAGTTCAGCCAGGGATAATTTAGACACGGAAACCAATTTTTTTTTAAAGCTCCTATTAGATTTTTATTTTGGAGAGAAATACATTTTTGAGCCTTCGAAACAAATACCTACTAGGATTATCTACCTCCACGATAGAAGGATGTGACCCCACTCATAGAGTCATAGAGGAAGGCGACGACCCACTCATGAACTCCCATAGACCTCACCAAATTCTTTGATTCCATTGAATTCGATTGATTCGATTAGTTTATAAACACTATCATTTGAGATTGAGTGAAGCAGCTGCTGGCAGGTTCACCTAGTTCAATATAGGGATCTGCCACAGATACATACCCTCTTAGAACAGATGGGTGGACGGGTAAGACAAAAATAAAACCAACAGTTATGCCCAGTAACAGTAGTTGAAGGTTCATTACCATGTCAAACAACCTCATTTATTCCTTGTAACTGTGAACAGTAAAAAAATATATAAATATGAATAAACAATTTTATCTGATTTGACCTTCTTTCATGGTAAAGTGAGATGGCAGAGACTCGACAGACAGCTTTTATTCTGTTCAATACGTGTTGCTGTGGGACACGTCAAGAACATGTCCCACTCGGCGCGGACCGGCTTCCGACGAAGGCGTTTGCCATTAGGAAATTCGCGTTTTATTTCTTATTGGACCCCAACACGAAACCCATCTCCCAGAATCTGCCTCGGGAGAAACAACTCGAATCACGCATGTCATAGCCAACCCTCACGTGCTGTGAGATGAAACACTTCAAAATCGGACCACTACGTGCTGCCCAGGCGATCCCGAGGAATCCATCAGAGAACGCCTATCCATGGAAATTAATAGCAATTGCGGATCTTCACGACGTAATGACGGTCTGCGCCAGATAAGCTGGGCAAGGTCAGTTCTAACTTACTACGAGGATTGGGCGTAACCTGAAGTACTTTATTTATTAAGATGCGAATCCAGATTAGCCTCGTGCCGCAAGGACGTTGAATGCTCCCTGACTTTTTTGCTTCTTCTTCATTTTCATCGGCTTCGATTTTTTAAACGTATCGACTTCTTAGCAGGTTGCCTTTTCGGAGTCCACACCCATTTGTTGACATTTAGTTCTAATCTTTACCGAACCAAGGGCATGACCCTCATACTACAAACTCATCCTGAACTGCCAAGGTTGATGCAGCCTCTCGGATAAACTGGATTTTACGTGCAGTCTCCATTTCAAATCGGCTCCTTTGTAGTTTCTTTTGGGCACCGCAGTTGCAACAACAAAACCGCAAGCTGTTTTGCATACAACTCGGTGTTTTGGAAAATAAAAGAGACGGCTAAAGAATGTAGCACGCATGCCGCGGCTTCTCCAAGCCCAGGGCACTTGAAATAATTCGAGAGAGGTAGGTAGGACCTTTTTCATGAAAAAATGAGGTACCCTGCGACGCCATTCCAACGGCGATTGAATAGTAACAAGTAAATCTGCAAAACCATGTTCGTCCCATTATCGGAACCCTAGTTACCTAATATCTTTAACTACATTTCCCCAGAATTTCTGTAAGGATTTATTGGAGTTACGGGATCATTATGCGTTTTAGGGGGATCATCATTGATTCAAATTCCGAAAAGCTGAAGGTTAAACGCCAATTAGAGGGGTTTAAAAATACACGGATTTTCAGGTTTCCTATCGAAAAGTTTAAATCCATTTTCAGAGCCTAACGATATGCACGCATACTCAGATACAATGTCTGCCAAGTTGGGAAAGCAGTAAAAAATAACTACAACAAAGAATAACGTGAACGGTGAACACATTGAATCAGTTGGATCAAAAATTATTACATTAGTTAGAGCATTAGGTAACAGGAACAAAAATTCGAGCTGTAAAACATGAGTTTCACAAAGAAGTTTCTTAATGATTTTGGTCAATTCACCTTTTCTTCATACCTATGAATTGTTCAGGATAATAATGTTTTGCTGTAAAAATGCACTAGTTACTGAATTGCTGTGCAATTCATTAGCAACTATTGTGGGTCCAATTTCCCACTATTTACTTGTACAGTTTTGTTGTACAAAGGATTCGAAGTTACGAACAGAATTTGTCCGGGAATAAGAACCATTGATGTCAAAACTTATCAGTTTGACTTTTTGGAATTTAGGTGAGTATGTACTACTCAATATGCAATACTTTTTCCCAAGTCCCACATAATTTATGCCTACAAAAATGTAGGGACTTTCAGTTCTAAAGTCTTTCTTGGAGGTGCTCTTCATCTTCCTCTTCCTTCTCCTTGTACTTTAGTCGTCTCAACCTTCATTCCCCTCACTCACTAATCTAAGGACCCCCTCTAATCCTAGAACAACCTCCTCTAATCCTCGAACCTACCAATCACTTTCAAGACCCAGAGATGGAATAGAAATTCATCTTGATGTTCTAAGTATCGTAAAGACAAGTCGGCTAGTTTAGCTTTTAGTATAGAATTTTTAGAATTTTTGGAGACCATGCGAAGCCCTGTAGGACAAACCGTTCGTTTCCTACGAGAATTTAAGAGTTGGACTTACGATAAATCAGAAACACGAGTGTAAATCGCAAAAGAGGCCTAATCTCCATTCAAATGTTAGCTGACGGAAATGCGATCGATGTTTTTCTTCAGTTGGTTGGTGGTAACAATGGCAAAGCCATGTTCTTTGCAAAAGAGTGATCTATATAGAAAAATAATAAACCGTTGTGTAATAATTTGCAGCGTTTTTCCAACAGTCTCTCGACCATAAGGTTTTTGTCTCCCAGTGAGATACTGGTTTGGTCTGAATCACGTTGTCTTCAGCGGCTGTTTGTTCGAACAGGCTGTCCCTCATAATGTTGGGGTTCCAAGATTCGCTCAGTTCGAGTACAGAAGCTCCGAGTTGGACACCCTAATCGGCAATACGTGGTTTGTCTGCAATTAGAACCTGGCTGGGATCTTCGGCTCCATTGTTCGTCTCTTAACGAATCCCACTTCTGACACCAGTGTAAGAAAGTTCAAGTGCAGAAGGAAAACTAATATTACTTTTAATCGGACACGCACACCGACTCTCAAAACATTCAATTTAGGTTTATATGCATATGACGAAAAACACCCAGGATCAACGATAACAAAATGGCAACTACTCAACAATATCATGTCGACCTCAAAATAATCTCCTACAGTCTTATAATACGTTTTCAACTGCATTATTTATTTTAGCGTGAAAGTTTACGAGCGGTTCAAGACAAATCAACGATACATCTCACGAATGTTTAGTTGTTTAGGCCAATAACTCATTCAGATGGAGGGCCCATTTGGTTATTGAAGACGACAAAAGCTATAATCAGCATACACCCCTAAATAATAAACGAGTGACGAACGATTTAATTTAAATATATACTGAACGTGATTCGTGGAGGAGACAGGTTAGTAGACGTCCAGGACCAATTTCCTAGATTAACTGTTCTTTGAGAGGATTCGACATTCTAAGAACGCGTCCTGAATTTACATTCTGACTTTGTGCGTGGAAGACAATAAGGTACATTATTAGCATATCATTTCGAGCGGAGCAGCGCTATCCGAATGACAAGCACCGGGCAAGAAGGTTCTATGGGACTGTGGCGGAGGCAGAACTGATTCTTAACGCCCCTTGTCATGTTCTTTCGTATCGCTTGTTTGATCTCCTAATGTAGATGGGAGCGGTTTTGATGTTTCACCGGCTCAAATCATTCAATCCTCAGTGCATTGTGATCAGACTTCCTCGCAAGATCCAGTAGAAATGATTCATAATTACGTTCACAGGAATAATTAACTGTGAGACTCGAAACACAACACATCAAGTTTTTCTTCATGTCTGGAAAAAATTGCGATGGAAGGTGGAAGATATTTTACTTTTTCACAATTGGATGTAGGAAAGCTTCAACCGAGATACCAACAAGAAGCTGGTCTAAACTGTACTCACTTTTTTATAAATGGTTAAAAGAATTTGTATCCTCCAAAATTAACATTTTCACCATCATTTTCGGAGCTCTTTGAGTAAATCTGGCTCCTTGTCATCTTGTCTGTCGGTCTTTCCGTAATTGACCCCCAGCTATACAAAATCATGGCCCAATTTTGATTAAATTTCCAGGGTTCGCCTCAATTTCATACCATCTATCTGTATAAATTCTCTTTTTTTCTTCAACATTGAGGAAAACCTGTTTTTTTGGACTCTTATTTCCTTTGCATGTTAGGATTGTGCCTAAATTTCCTTATTAATTCCGACAGTGTTGAATTGTTTTGTTGATTGGTGTGTAACAATAACAGTTCTAAAGGTTACATCTGAACATCCAAGGCTCCCGTTTCTCGATTATCATCTCGAAAATAAAAGTAGATGATGTATTTACTCCGCAACTCATTTATCCTTCACCAACTCCGATGGGTATCGTGACAGGAAGATTAAAATTACCGAAGTTTCAGAGCGAAGGAAGACGCTCTTGGGCAGTTCCATTAATCAAGAGTAAGCCCTCAACTAAACTTTCCGGTTGCACTGATCCATAAAGTGTTTCAGTATAATCGCGGGCTGTTATAAGGATTGGGTTCATTGCAGTAGAACAGTGCTAGCTAAATGTATCAGGTGAGTACTCAGGAGTGCTCTAGAGTACCGTAGTACTCGTGATAACGACCACAATATGTGAAATTTGAAGGTATATAAACCCAGGTTATGTTCATTTGTGAGAGTAAAAACGCAAGTACGTAGATTCAACAATCATCTTTGTTGGTTCGCATATTGACTAGATGATGTGAGGTTGACTTTAATTGTAGCTGTTGATGCTGCTGGGCAAATGAGAGTTTGCAAAAACCCATAGCCCATTTCCTTTTGCCTTATGGAGTAAATTTGAACGAATATTATGAATGCATTTCCAATGATTTTTTTGTATAAGGATCATTTATTTTTATTTCAGCAATAAAAATGGAATCGGTATGCTCTGGTTCACATAGATTGCCAGTATTATACGGGTTGTTTTAACCACTGTTGCTTCTGCTGACCAAGTGTCCCAAGTCCAAATGGCTAACTTGCTATCTTGTGATGGAAATAAATGAACCCACTTCTTCATCTTCCAGATGAATGTGATTGCCACAGTCTTGCCCAAGATCAAACCTCTGGAATAATGACTGTTTACATCACAGTCCATGATAAACTCAATCACTTCCAACTGCAGTCGTAGCCAAAAACCGCAAATCCTCTTACTCTGTAGAGGTTCCTAGTTGACACGAAGCAGCAAATTGACCCCTCTAAATTAGCCCTAATTTCGAAAGAGAATTAAAAGTTGAAATCCACAAAGTTACCCAGGTTACCCAGTTATAAGTTCTATACAACTAATTTATTGTAAAATATATAACTAGGTTACATTTTAATTCAAGTTTCGGCAACTCAGGTCCAACCTCTATTAGTGTGAGTTGTACAGCTATTAGTAAATATGCATGTCCAGAGCTTCTATCTAAAATACATTCATATTTCGAAGCAGAGCTGGCCTGACTTCTGTATCGACTCCCAAGACGTGCACCTCAATTCCGGGTCATCACATTGTTTAGAGCGTACTGTTAGACACCTTTCTCTGCCTCGCCGCTAAATCTTTGGCTCTTCTAGTCACTCTCTTTCATTCACGAAAACAAATCTCTTGGAACGATACTTATGCATTTATGATTCTTTTCACAAGGGTGTGAGGAGAGGAAGCTGTCGAGTCCTTTCGATGTATCAGTTAGGATATTAAAAACATCAAATGTCTACCATGACCCTCGAGCTGTACCAGTGACTAAATCTATTTCGAACTGGTACTGCATCAAAATGACCGTTCGATCCAACTAGATGGAGAATTTCAACCAGACGTGTCTCAAAAGTTCTCTCCCTGTATCAATGGGGAGAGAAAAATAGGGGGTGATCTATTGACTGAAAATTCCAACAACAATGATAATTGAGGGCCCCGACAAAAAATTATGTTACGGTTCTCTAGTTCAACATAACAGCGGAAAAAAACTCTTCACACATCCCGACGCCGGAATCAACATTGAAATCTGTTAATGGACAATCCATAATTAGTTAAAAGGGAACAAAATACGAATCCTTGAAATCAGTCTTTCTTACGACAAAAACATCGCTTTTACAACTTAAAGCCACTTTGTCACGTTAACATAACACGGTTATTGGTGATTTCACGGATATACCTCAATACAGGAGTTGCTACCGAATCAGTTGGTACCAAAAACGCATTTTCGGAAAAATGTAACAAACAATTTTTTGCAAAGGTTTATGGTATTATTGTGGTAGCATTTATTACTACGATAAAAAATGAAATGCATATTTATTATAAACAACCCAAGTAAGACAATATTCTACTAGATAAGGGAAAGCAAACACCAACGTCTTTATAAAAATAAAAATGCTGACTGATCATTTTCTCTATAGACGGTACCTACCTTGCCAGTTTCAACAATGAGCCACACCGGTTACGAGGCAAGCGGCTATAAGAAGGGTTCTAGTCGAGATACGAATCTTAATTTCGGTCGTCCTGTCACGCGTGGCTCCATAAATCAACGGAATTTCACACCTTATAATCAACCCCTTTGTTACCGGCGTCTACGTCCAAATTGACATTTTCATTTTCATTGCCGCACCGATGCGGAAGACTTGGTGAAACAGTGACCTTGAATATTGCAACGACCTACCAGGGTTGTCAAGTAATTCAATGCATTGAGAACGGATTATTTGGAGACAATCAATCAAACCCCAAGGAAATAGAAGGTCATACACTTTAGTTAGAAGAGTCCTATCGAAAGTTCCTTCGAATAGGTTTTGAATTTGCACAAATTGATACGGAATTGGTACCAGCCCTCGTTTTTAGGGGAACAAGAGGGAAACCTTTGTCTTTGATTTCTCTCACTACCACAGATAAAAAGCTTTGGATCAAAAGCTGATTTTAAAAAATTGAACACTCAAAAATCAACTTTTTTCTCCTATTATGGTTTTAGAGCTATCTGGTTCCGTGTCTGTCCAAGCAATACAAAATAATAATTCGATTTTGAGGCAATCAAATTTACAAAGCAATCGTTCTCTAACTTTTTAAGATGACCTGGGTTGCATTTTTCAGCAGAAAATTTGTATACAGGTCGCTGAGATTGAATTTACTAGCCTATCAATTCAAGAACCGCATTGCAGAAGCTCTTCATTTTAAAATTTCTATGAATATGGAAACACAATCACGTTGGGATTCTACTTTCTATCACCAATCCAAATTACATTGTGTATACCTAGTGTTTTAGATTTCAGTTTTTGCATATTCATTTTGAATCAATCTTGAGCAGTCACGAGTTCAGAATCAACCGTTTTAAATATTCGCACGTCAAACTTCTAAACAAGATAACAACTCATTGAAATTAAGCCCTTGAGCGAAATGTACTCATCAAACTGTTCTTCGAGTCTTCGCTGTCAGCTGTACTTTCTGCACTCACTTGCATCTAAGAGTCCCGGTACAGAAAAAAGTCAATGTTTGACAGGATGTGCTCAGCCTCAGGCTTGGCAGTTCCTCTGACGATTTGTGTCAGGTTGATTAAACAATGTCATAGCGTAGGCGATGCTTGTGAAAGCGTTGGGGTTTTTTACAAACCTTTACCGACTACCTACCGAGAGAAAGACTTGCTCGTTAGCTTGTCTCGTACGGATCTTGATCTTGACATGTAACCAATCAACCTAATCCACTACCTATTTGTCGCAAAAAGACCACCCACGGTATTTGTCTTGTCGTCGTTATTTTGGTTTATTATTTTAAATAATGAACCTTCGGAATCGAGCAAGAAAAAAAATGTTAACACCCCTCCTTTCAAAATTTGGTGGTTTACGTTAATTTACAGAGATTTGTGTTGTAATCAGTTGAGCGTCCTTAGCAACCAAGAATCAGATTTCGTGATGAAGGCATCCACAACTCATGGATAGCGATGTTGTTCCTAGTTGGAAAAGACACGCTGACGGGAGATCTACTGAGTAAAATAAACCATTTTGTAATAAATTGACATAGCTCCATTTTTCAGATAAAGTTGAATCATTTCGAACACAGAACATAGAATTATAACATTATTGATGTCTTTATGGCTCTCAAACTTTTTTGGATGGGAGCTTCTGCCATTATACCATACAGTTCTTTGCTGGTTGGTTGTAGGATGGAGCTACAATCTATAGAATCAACGTATGGTTCGCGCTAAGCAATTTACTGAAATGAGGCAGCAGGTTTCTACTCAAACTTACCCCTTTCAAGTTCTTACCCGTACGCTTAGTGCCATCAGAGCTGCTTAAGGTCAGACGGTCACAAAGAGCTAGTCACCTCCAATGGTCTGTGCGCTTGAAAAGAGCTCATTGTATCTTGGAATTGCGAAAATCCAAAAAACAGCGCAGTCAAAAGTGCTTATCTAGGTCTTCTACATCCCCCAGAACTGCACTTTTTGTTGTACAAAGCATCGCTCCATGATTAACTGTCAGGTCTCGGATGGCTCCCCATTCTTCGTCTTTTTCGCCTCGTAATTTACCCTCAAAGCCGTCCCGCACGGTTTATTTCCACCTTTGAATCCAAGAAGAAGAAAGCCTCCAGCAACGGTTTCTCTACATCCATTGAACCAACTGAATCACGTTAGCGGCACCCCGCTAAAAGGTCAGGAAGTCCTAGAAATGTACGTTTACAAGGAGTGGAGCGGGTCACTGAGCTGTTTTGTGAATGGGAGGCGTCAGAGAGGGGAATGTAGTAATGCTCTAGTCATGACGTAATGTGGGAGGCTACCAACCTGGAGGTAATGAACTTCATCCATGACCATGAATCACTACAAGAGTGGCAAACTAGACCGGCTGTCGGTCTGGCTTTCCAAACAAACCCCAGAAGCTGAATGCATTTTTATTAATTTCTATTACGTATTCAATGGTTATTTGGCTATGGTGTGGGATTTCCAATAAGTACTCTGTTTTTTGAGAGATTAGCGCAAGAAATCATGAAATTCTCCCATCTGAACAAATTTGATTTCAGTCTCTGGTTGTTGTTAATTGCCTAGCCACCGGCATAACTACTAACAACCTGATCCTTTTCAACCAAAAAGGTGATATACCGTTTAAACGTGCAATATTATTTTGAGGTATTCTTACTTTGGCTCGTCTTCTAAGTTTGAAATCTCCTACCAAATAACACCCAATATAGACGCCTCCGCCTATGAAAGTGATGACAGCTCAGAACCAAGGAGGAATATTTATAGGCCCATTATTCATGGATGATTAAGGTCTGCGGACCATTTGGAATTGGCCGCCCGTACCCATGAGATGGCTCAAATTATTTGTTGTATATTTATTCAAAGATATTGATTTATGATCCGGCGAAACAACGTCTCAAGTGTTTTCATTGTAACGAACTTATTATTAGTGATAATAATTCTTGAACCTGAATCAGTGCCTTCAAAAATCTTCTGATGTCTATTTTTAAGTTTGAATTTTTTTTTTCAGTTTGAAAGAGAGCGTATGGCGTGCTCAATGAACTACTTAGAACGAGAAAACAGCAAATTTTGAGGGGGAATAAACCATTTTGGCCTCATAATTATGACTAATGAACCAAAAAGTTTACTATCACTGCAAAGTTTCTCATTGACATCTCCAACTTGAACAATGAAATTGGGACTTTTCTCCAAACCAACTAACTTTGAAAAAAGAAAGAAACCGGAATTTTGAGGATGATCCTCGTCCTGACGAAAGGTGCTTGGAAAGACGGCTCTTGAGACCCTGGGGGCCGAAAGGTGTAGGACTGGAATAAACCCGGTTCTCACCACTCCCCTTATCTCGTTGATACCGAAACCAAAGAAAAAAGTTCAACTTTTGCAGAAAAGATTTTATGTTGAAGACGAAAGAAGCGACCAAGGTCGAGGGCTGATGGTGGGCCTGGCTGGGCGAATCCAAGCGAATTGCATCAGGGAAAAAATATTCAGTCGACCGCATTCCGAAGAGCTGCGTCGCTTCCTTCGACGTGATGGTTAATTTGTTTACCAAGATCGAACAACTTTTGATATTCAAAAACGATGAAATGTATCGTCGCATTTACTGAGATCTCAAAAATCCCCTTGTAGTCCTCAATAAATTGACAAATCTTCTTCCTGACACATACTTCCTGATCAACAGATCTCAGAACCAAAGAGGTTTCAATGAAGTCACTACGATACTTGGACGAATAGAAGTGGACCTCAAAAGAGCAAACTGTAACTTAAGGAGTTACGCTGGAAGCCACGGTGCAACTGTTTTTCAATCCAGCCCCAGAATCCAGGAGGAAGGCAAAGACATTGGCAACGTTTGCAAGTGGATACGGCACTCCAGGAAGAAGATATATATAGGAGGTCTTGGATATCTTAGTAATTTCATTAAATTAAAGGCAAAGACATTGGCAACGTTTGCAAGTGGATACGGCACTCCAGGAAGAAGATATATATAGGAGGTCTTGGATATCTTAGTAATTTCATTAAATTTAGTAATTTTATTAAAGTTAGTCTAATTTTCTACGTTTCTTTTGGTTCCAGTCGCGCTCACACAGCTATCATTCTGTTTTTCCACCCACTTTCATAACTTGAGGTTTAAGGTATCTTCTTCTACTCAGAATAAGCTAGAGCTCAGGCTTTGTGACCACAAGTAAATTGATGAGATTCACTTCAATGAGCAACGCTTTTCAAACGAGTGAGACGACACCGCCGGAGTTAATGAATATTGATAAGAAATTGGAATTTATTCTGTGATAGATTGTTTTGAGGAAGTGAGTCTGATATTTGTTGAAGGAACAGGAAAGGAGGATGTTTTACTGAAACGAAGAGCCGAACTGCATTAGCGCTCCTCTCCTCTTCCTGTCCCCTTAAGACCATTCCGGTCCCTGACATCCCTCATCCACCAGAGTGCTTTGGTGAGTGTTTAAGCGAATGATTCATTAAAGATAAGAGTGGAGGAGTGGGAGACCTCGAGAGTTATTGGAAGATTGGGTTGTTTAGTAAGTATTTGTAAGCTTCACCTCATGAGTGATTCTAATCTGTCGATCTATTCTTTCCAACTGGAGTTGAAAAAATATTTAATATGAAAGCTTGAGTTTAAATGTGCACTTCATATAGGAAATTGGGTAGTATTTAGTGTACGAATAATTCAGAATTGTAATGGAGCTACTCTCACTATAGAAGCTGTACCGTTGCGGCTATATTCCGTTTATAATGTATAAACTATCAGCATGAGTCATAAACGGTGAATTTCATTTGCGTTTGAATTGATGTTCTTCGCATAAATTTTATTGGCGAAAAACGGTTCGGGGGACCGGTGAAAGTTCGTGGTCATGGCAAAGTGTCAAGACCGGTCGGGTTCAATCGCGTGTGAAGAGTTGTCTTGACATCTTGTCCATCCGCCTCGCCGGGAGACCCCAGCTATTTATATGTATATTCAATGGTTGAATATAGAGGTCGTCCTTCCGACTAGCGAGGTTTATTGGCCTACCGGCTTGAGGTTCCACGTCTAAAAGAAATGTGAGGGAGGTTTACAGTAATTTCTCCGAACACGGGATTATCAGACTCCCAAGAATTTGAAAGAAGTGCCAATCAGTGACACTCTGAGTGAAATTTAATTTAAAAGGGGATAATCGTGGTATTCTGAGTGAAACGTAAGCCAAGATGGGTGGGCAGTATTACGGCTTCCTTAAACATAATAACAAACTTATAGAAATAGTCTGACGTCACCAATATGAAACATGATCTTCAAGTGCATGATGATAACTTTCAGATTGGCAAAGGTTAACACAATCGAGAATTTTTTCCAGATCATATTGAATGATTTTTCTTCTTTTTCCCGGTTACTTTGCATCATATTGAAGCCGGATCTTATCTATTGGAGAGTTATTATTTTGTTTCAGGAAATTACGTTCCCTGATCAGATGAAATTCATAGAGTACTGTTTGAAGGTACACCGCTGATTTTAATTACATCAAATCATCAAAACTACGCCAGAGTGGGGTTTTTTCGAAAAATTGAAATAGATAAATTGTTTCCTACCAGTCAAAGTGTAGAAGAAACTAGAAAGGAAAGTATGAAAATATATATTCTAAGGTAAGAAAAGTAAAAACTGCCTACTTCGACCTTGAAAGGGACCCCCACAGTACTCGAGTGGTAATTTGGAACAAAGAATACCTCAGATCCGGGTAGCGGGGATCTTGGCCTCTCATTAAAATTAATTGTGTTACTCCCCTCATAATTCATGCCGCCTTTTGTAGGCCACATTTTGACAACTGTGAATATGCGCATGTAAATTTATCGTGAGCTGCAGTGGTTTTTTATAGCCCTGTGTTCAGATTCAATCTTGATTTTTTGTTTGTTGTTTTTAGCGAGCTCAGAAGTGCATCTTTTGTCGTCTGGAAGAGACCATCAACGTTCAAATAGCCTTTTGGTGTCGTATTAATTATTTTTTATTGCTTGAATAACCTTGAATTCGACGTCACGACTTTCTTATGTAGAGGTTGCTGGAGTGGAAATTGCCTTAAAAAACTTCGCGCGTTATGAGACAATGGAGACATTTTTAAAAGGCGATTTAAGCCGATGTTTGTCGAAGATTTGTATCCGGTAGGCTACTCTGAAACGAATGTCATAGCTCATACGATATTATTACAAAATGTATTCGACCCATCTTCAGAAAGGTGCCAGTCCCAATCAATACATAATTTAAGTATTAATATAAATATTAGCCAGTCATACATTACACATGCGGACCATCAATAAAATTTCTCCAAAAAACACTTCACGTGAAAAGCGTGGTATCCACGTTGTGCAGGAGAACAGGAGAGAAGTTATCGATGTGCTCTATACAGCTTACCAAGCACATCGGAAACCCAAAATAAACCTTCCCAACAAAAAAAAAACCTTGAAAACAAATGCTGGCTAATCATTAAGAATAAAAAATAAATAATAATTACAACATATTCAGACCGGTTGGAAGGCCCAAACAATGATACAGTTGGTCGGTGATGTGTTGTTGATTTCACTTGATTATGAAGGGATGGTCTGGCACTGTGCAGCAAGATCGGTATGCGCTTGAGTGTTGTTTACAAGACAGAAGAGAAACTGATAGAAGCTTGATAACTTCTGAACATGAAAACTGTTTGTAGCACTATACGTCATACTCATACGTTACCGAAAATTTGTTTTAATAAGGTCATTGAAAGAAAAATATGATAAAACTCCGTGGAGGAGGACCCTTCACTGCCCTCGACGAACCTTTTTCGAATCTCGATGCGTATAATAAATTATATCATCCTGAAGTATCCTTTTGACTTTGATTCATAAGCAAAAAATTTAATTAAATATTATTTCAGAGGATTAGATGGATTAGAGGATTAGATCACTGTTGTCTCACCTCAAGCTGCATCCGATATTGTTACGCGTGGTTGCGATAATAAATTACTAAAATTTACTTACATGTTGCTATATTATTCTAATGAATATAAACTATTTACAACAAATTTGTCTACTCACCAAAACCACTTTCGTTGTCGTCATGTCGAACTCTGTAACAACCGAGTTCAATCAGAATTAATAAATATGGTAAGTTAAGTTGTGAATATGTTGGGATTTTCTCGAGGAAAAAAATAGTGTAACCAATAAACATTTAAGCTCAATTTTCACCACGCAATAAGTCGCGCTGTATCGAGCCATATGACAGGATGGTAGTTTAAATAAATATCCATGAATTATATTGGATTGCTAATGAGACACCTGATAGCCAAAAAGGGCACTCTTGTGATATGACTTAACGATGGCGTTTAACGAGGGCGTTTTGAAACATCTTTTCACTCGACCCATTTCTGAATTGTGATAATGTTTTGTATTTGTGGGCCTTTCGAATGAAAATTATTGTTTCATTGCAACTGCTATTTTATAATGTTTCTTCACTATCGAAGTGGTTCCTCTAGAATCAAAATTTCCGCTCGTCCTTAACGTCCATTTTCCTTTTAATGCCTTTGATTCCGTGTTTGTCTGTTTGAGGTCAATTCCGGCGAGAACTACTCAAAACATGATCCGATTTTTATGAAATTTTCCGAGTTGATGTTGGTTAACCTCTGCGGACTTAGTCAACATAGCTCTTTGCGTCTAACGTCATTTCACAGCAATTTCTCACGATTTGATAACCAATTGACACAAATATAAAGGGAAGTTGAGGTTGGATCCAACATGAATGCACATTGCTTCATCATGAGCCGTTCAGTAGGAGCCACGGTTTGGGAGAAAAACAGAAAATCCATCAATCACACATTCACTGTCGTGTTGCAGTTGTCAAGAAGAATAGCATTGTGATCATGAAAATCAAATTTCATATCTAGTAATTAATCTGAGTTACTTGCTGCTCAATAATAATCTACCATTTCAACACCAAATAATTCTGTATGACTACAAAGTACATTTTATTCTACAATACGGAGTTTTTATTGCCCGACCTCTTATTGCACCGACCCTATTTAAAATTTCAGGTTTCAAATTTGACGAACTACGATCAAATATTTTCTCGAGAGTTGAAGTTAGGGAAATCCTGGTTCCTATTTTGTGTTTCTCTTTCTAATTTGATATGAAAAACCTTAAATTTGACTCGGAAAATGTAGATGCACAGAATCATAATACTTTTCATATAATAATTAAATAGGTATAATGAAAGTATAACAAGTGGCTGAGGCACATAGCTTCCTAGTAACCACAACGACTATAATATGATCCGTTGCACTGTGTATTTTCAAAAATGTAATCTTCTTGTACCTAATATTACCGTCCAAACTTGATTCTAACCATCCAGATTCCCTAGTTCGTAATTCCTAAAATTTTCAGAGGATTCGGACGGTACTGAAGAAGTTATGGGTGTTAAAAGGACTTACGCATGCGCAGAGGCTGCTATCAATCCGTGGGCAATCAAGTGCTATCAAAACTCCAAACTTCTCAATCTTGAAAATTTCATCGAAATCTGACAGTAACTTCGAATAGCTTTGCTCGGACTTGTAGAAACAATCGTACACTGACAAATTGTTCATAAAGGCCTAAATTGTGTCATTTTTTTGGTTTATTATTTTCAATAATGAACCTTTGGAATCGACAAAGAAAAAAAAATTTTAACACCCCCTCAAAATTTGATGGTTTACGTTTCAAGGTACGTAGAATCCAAAAAACGAATAAAAATTTTAAAAAACACTTAGCATTGACCGATTTTGATGAAATTTGGTATGTAGGCTCCTTCTGGGGTCTAGTTGTGCCCCGAAGATTTTGGTTCAGGTAGGTCACTTCTAAGGATTCTAAAATCAATTTTGAAATTTTGAAAACGCCCTAACTCAAAAAATGTTGATATAAAGGTATTGTTTTTCCTTCAATTTAAGATTCTATAGAATTTTTAGAATTTTTTGAGACCACCCGGAGCTCTGTAGGACAAACCGTTCACTCACTATGAGAATTTAAAGTTTGGACGTACGATAAATCAGAAACACGAGTGTGAATCGCAAAAGAGGCCTAATCTCCGTTCAAATTTTAGCTGACCGAAATACGATCGATGTTTTTCTTCATGTTGGATGGTTGGTGGCTTTGTAGACGAGTGATATACATAGAAAAATAAAAAATAATAAACCATTGTGTAATAATTTGCAGCGTTTTTCCATCTTTGTTGAAACATTGCTACGCTGTCTTGGTAAACTCAGAAGCAATTTATTTTTAACAGGCCAAAATTTGTTTAAATTGTTTCATGAAATGAGCTTATTACGAGTAATTAGTGTTCGTGATTGATCCTTTTTCAATCAATTTCCTACTGTTTGGGACTACCGGCCAGCGGCTTGTTGTGGAAGGGCGCTTCAACGCAGGAGCCGGCATCTCCCCCTTCCCGCCCCGGCAAAACCTAAATCTGCGTGCAAATAGAAATTACCTGAAGTGAAGAGGTCGGCCAAGTGCAGAGAACTGAAGTCCTCGGGCCGGAGAGATGGTACCTAATGCCCTGGGCCCCACACCCCTCCCCACCCAGGGGCCCCCGCGGACCCCTTCGCGGAATCACTTCCTCTTTTCATCGTTCAGAGGCCCCCCCCTGATGGGGTTCCGCAAAAGGTGCTTCAGAGTGGGGCTCCTGAGACTGATGGGATGTCGGGTTTTGTATGTAAAGCAGACAGCTCCAGGGGATGATTTTGAAGTCCTCTATCCCAAATGCTTGCAGACCTCATATCGCAAACGTTTTCAGATTTTACAAATAGTTAACCAAGAAGGTGTTTATAGGCACTTCACCACAATAGACAGAGACAACGCTTATGAACAAAAAGTCAAATATGGATAATTATTGTAAACGTACCTGATTGGAGAATCAGTCGTAACCAGCTTGCTGACTCCGATACGTACTGGCTGGTACGTTAACAGTGGTTGTACTCTTATAACTAGTGTAACTAACCCCACTCTTTTAATACCAATATTAATATTAGGTATTCAATGTTTTACAAACACCTCGGTAAGAACATATATGGAGTAAGCCTAACTGGCACAATTTATCTTGTTCAAATACATGAGGGAAAACTTAGCCCTATGTCGTTCACTAGGGTGGGAGAGAGCCTGTCAATTTCTTCAGCCTTTAGCTGAGCCCTAGAGCCGATCTTTTCATTCAATGGAACTAGTCATTTCAATGGATCTTTCATTCAATGGAACCAGTTATTTGGTTAACAATAGATCCCTCACTAGACAGGGTGGATAAATTTGTGGAACCGCAATTCGTGTTTCTGGCTAATTTTACGCGAACATTTAGTCCTTCAGAGCTCTGGGTGGTCTCTTTCGATTTCATATATACGGCACTCGAACGGTGAAATCACCTAGAATCAATATGATATGAGATAACCGTTCATAACAAAAAAAAATCTGAAGATGATTGCCTGAAATAAACAAGTCCAATGTGTCCAGACCAATACGGTATAGGTATGTGATTCGAGGTCCCTGTTAAGGAAACCGTTTATTACATTATTATGAGTTTTGAAACAAAAACACATTCGAGACATTAATTTTTCACCTTTTATTAAAATGTCTGAAATTGCAGAATCAATTTCGTACATAGCGATGCTATTGCTCCAAAATCACTTATTGGCATGTAGCTTGGTTTGGTCAAAATTATAAATAAAAAGAAAATGCTTATTTACATTATAAGCTAATGTGATACGAAACATGCATTACCAAACAACACGTTTTTATTCGATTTTCGGATTCCAAGTACTTTGAAACGTAAAACATCAAATTTGGAGAAAGATGGGACTTGCCAATCAAAGATGACAAAATGAGTAGTGAGGGGAGGGGGGATCAAACATTGAAAACATCATAAGAGAGGGAAACCAAGCTATTGCAGGAATGAACCCATTAATGGTGAATTATGTTGAGAAATTACCGGACCTGTCACTTTGAAAACAATAATTTCGAATTTTTCAAGCTAACCCAACATACAATTTCGGCAAATATTGGGATTTCTACTAACCATCTGTATGTTCTATTACACTAAAATTATTATTGAATTTCCCCAGATGACTCGCAAAACCTTTGCTATCCTTTTCGTGATCTTTTATGGATGTCTCGCCTTACAGGACTCACTCCAACTAAACTAAACAAAGACTTAAGTTTTGGAACAAAAGGAAAGGACCGGGAGATGGTAAAGGTTGAGGTTCTTCTCAGAACTCAGTAATTTGTCATCGGTTGCCTTTCATAATAATCTTTCGAACATTTTTCCAAGTTTATAAAACTCTTAAAATACCCGCAAAACACTAACGATAAGTCGTAAACAACTTTTTAACCAAGTCCCTTTTACCTTGAATAAAATTGTGATTAATACTCATTGCCAAGAAAGGTATTCAAGATGACCCAAGCAGTATTCTTATGATGACCTGATTTTACTTGATCTCATTTATACGAGTCATCAATGTGGTAGTACATGCCTACAGCCACACAAAAAATTCAAAACAAATATTCAAACCTTCTCTTCCAATCGGCCTAAGGCCGCGGTCTGACATTATACTGGGGCTTCTCCTTGGGAGAAAAATTCGCCTTGGCTCATCAGCCGTTAGGTCGTACCTGTACATCATATCTGCCTGTTGAAATACCAACAAATGGCATACGTACTGCAGAGATATTATGTAATTGAAGGCAAGATTGGAGCATCTTAATTTAGAAATACCATTGAACATGATCAATTATTGTTGGATGATTGCGGTGTATTGGGTATGGCCCTCCAAGTATTCATATATGCAGTATGCATACCAAATATTACGTCTGGTTCCTGACGCAAACTATTCTTGTGTTTAGGCCTCAAAACAAATCATGAGCAGGGTGATTCTATATTCAAAATCATTCTAACTAGTTTTACTGCAACCACCAGGTGTCCTTATTCTCATAACCTACGAAGCATCAAACGTACAACGTCCGATGTTAAACATGGAGGAAGTTGATCGGATGTCGCCCGATCAGACCCATAATGAAGGTGATTCTTGAAATAATTTATTTTCCGCCAATTTAAAACTTTTTTTTCACTTTTTATATGGATTGAAGGAAGTGAAAATGAGCAAAAATGATATGATTCCCGCGTTATTTCTTTCGTTCTCATCCACAATCATAGTTGCTGTACCTTATGAACCGTTAGCTGGTTTAATGAACCGGTTCCCTCGAGATCGCCGAAGTTAAGGCCAGACGACGCGAGTGATTATTTGGATTGGTGACCCCTCGAAGGTGGTATCGGGTCTTGATAATGTTTCGGGTTGGGCCACTGGTGAACCCCGCTCCACTTAAGCGGGTGAGGTAATAAGTAACCATAAGCGAAATCATCAGAACCAATTCTGACCTTCCCTTTGGAAGATAGCTGATGACATCAGCGACGCCAAGATTGGTAGTTGGACGAAAATTTAACCTGAGACGGTTGTTTACTTTTATTACTTTTACTTAGGTGATATAAGGTTGAAGAATATGTTTAAAACGCTAAATTATTCCCAAACTATTTATTACTTTTGTGAATGCATAATTTGCAAAGATTTATGGTTTCTAATATTGACGACAGCACTTACCAAATATTCATTAATAGTTCTCCTCTTGCTTCCCAGTAATGGCTTCCGATATTTTTGAGCTAAAATGTCTGAGTCTCTCATTCACAGTTTTTTTAATCGTACTTCCAATTATATCTTCGATGTTTTCTATCAAATCCATGATATTCGTCCTATCTTTTTTCTGAGTGATCTTGATATGGAACCCTTTGAACTTCATCACTTTCAACCTGATTATCATGAATCGAAGCAGCGTCCCACCTTGGAACGAAACTCTTCCTTGTACCAACAGCTGTTTTATTCGAACCACCATTGGAGTGTTTTCAAGGAGGAGGCCGTCAAAATCTGTCACGTTGACACCTTTGAAATTTATTTTAATGTTATTGATGGCATAGGGGATCTTAGCTATTAAAAAACTTTCGTCGTTTCTTGTAATATTGACGTTATTGATCGCCTGAAGATTAGATATACCGCAGACCTGGCCTTCCCCCGTCTGTATCTCCTCCACAATTAATTTGTTAACTTTTAACTTGTGTGGTCTGAGTTTAACACAGTCCAATCCCAATGTCCTCATGACTGGACCAAGCGTTTTACTGACCAGAGTCAAAGACGCGTAAACTCCAAATGCCTTTGCTGCAGAGAGGCCTTTACTTACGACATTCGTCAAAAACATGATGTTTTTTTCAACTTCACTCACAACCGAAATCACACCGCCCACAAAATACAGTACAGTGTAAAGACCTGGAAGCCTAACTGCTTTGATAGCCTTCCAGTTTTCTCCTATTACTGTCGATATATCTTGTAATACTCTACTGGAAAAATTAAGACCCAATGAAGTAATGTAGCTGGCTGCATTGACCAATCTTTCTGCTCCCAAGAAGGGAAAACGTATTATCTTGGCTCCAACGACTACACCACGCCAGGTTGCACTTCTCACACCTTGGGCCCATCTTTTGCCGAAGATCCAGTCCAACAAACCTCGAGAGCCTGGATGGAGCCTGGAAGAGTATTCTACCAGATCGTATGGCCCAGGCATATGATTGTTCGTGCCTTTATAAGAATATGACTGAATCCAGTCATTTTCATTAATTGGAAGATACACGAGCGGTTTCAATTCCTGTGGATGTTCTTTGTTGTAGAGCAAGTGAGCGCTAGCCGAGTCGAAGAGATGAACTAAGCCGATTGTCGAAAGACCGACGGTTACCAGTTGGAACCTGGAATTCAAAACAATCAGAAGAATGCTTAGTCATTTATAGAACTTATAATTTATTATTAACAAACAAACAACACTAAATTACATCAAAAGAGGCGTCAAAGGGGACCTAGTTTAGGATAGCAAAGCACTTAATAAAGATGAATAAAACTAAAAACTTACACTCCTCCCTCTGGGATATTTTCAATCCAAGAGTTATATTTTGAAGTACTTAAACCATAAAAATTCTGCCATATTAAATGAGGAGAACAGCTTCCTCATATAGTCTTCAACACAACAAAACATTGACTAATAGTATCAGTTAGTGTAAAAATATTCAGCAAATATGTAGATCGATCCAACTAAGCTCACTACGTCAACTGATTGGGAAAGGGGCCATTGGAATTTAACTCCTTCTTTGCCGGGCTTTCGGTAAATTTATTACCTTTTTCAGGGCTCGAAGGACGTTTTACTCAGTGAATATACCAAGCGTCAATATGAAATTTGCTGGTGGATATGCCACCATAATCATTGAAGATTGAATTTTATGGTATTAGATGAAGAAATGAATTTAAACACCAGCTTTCGGGAAAATTAGTAAAAAAAAGCAATCAGAAATATGTTAAGATGTATCACAGCTAGGAGAGAATCATGTATTCTCTCGATGGGATATTTTTCAATGCGATGGGAAACCTCCCATCAGACGGTTGTGGCTGATAGATGTTCTTCATCGAGTAAAAATATTTGTAAAGAGCCACCATTGCCAGATAGGAGTGATTGTATCAGTCAAGTAGAACTTCTCTATAGACGGTTTTAACAGTACCTATATGATAGATTCCTGTGGGTTGTGCCATTCGATTCTATGCATCGGAGTAGGCCATTGAAGTGAAGTAGTTCTTCAAAAAACCTCGTATTAATTTCGTTTTAAAATTGCCGAAATAATTTCCTACAACTCCAGCTTCCCTGTTGTCAATCTCATCAGTTTATGGTCACAATACGTATTTAAATCGTGTGTAATAGCTAAAAATGTTCAACCTTTCGATCACTGAGATCTCTTTTCCATACTGTTCGTGTAATCACAAACCGATTTACACGGGTTTCCGTGATGTCAAAGTTCCCGGGAAAGTGCAGGCAACAACAGACGTTCTTGATAACATCCATTTAGTAAACACATTCTTAAATTCCAAGTGGGTGTGGCACATAGCTTCCCCGTATTCATAACCCGGTTGTATAGATGATTCGATGCATAGTAGTTAATCTCAAAACATCAATCTCTAAGTACCTTCCACTACCCTCATAGGGGACCATATACACGCCAATCTGAACAATCCTGAGAAATTTCGTCGAAATCAGACGAAAAATGTAGAAGTTATGGCTGTTACAAGGAATTTACGTTTGCGCATACGCAGTGGCTACCATCAGTCGGGGACAATGATTTTCATAGAGGACCATTTACAATCAAATTCGCAAATTCCCTGAAAATTTCATCGAAATCGGATGAGAAATGTAGAAGTTATGGCTGTTACAAGGAGTTTACGTTTGCGAATGCGCAGAAACTACTATTAGTAAGGGGGTAGCGATTTTCATAGGGGACTGTCTACACACCAATCCGAACAATCCTAGAATATTTCATCAAATTCGAATGAAAATGAAAGTGTTATGCCCGTTACAAGGATTTCATTACAGACAGACAGACACGGAACCAAAATCGTTCAGAAAGGTCTAAAACGTAAAACGAGAGTGGAAATTTCGATTTTGGAGAACTTTTTTTCAACCTTGAAAAGTGAAAACAAAGCCTCCGCTACCTTGGTAGACTCGGAAGCAAAATAGAGAAGGTTCGAATAATTTCATATGATGTTTCCAAATAAAGTTTTATTACTCCATTCCAACGGTATCAGATTGATTCCCGTGAGTTAAGTCGTAAAAATTAATTAATTAATATTAAAGAATAATTAATAATAATTTCATTAATCGAGAGAGAATATTGATATTTTATAACTCGGTGATGAAGAGAAAATTGTCCTAATATTTCATAGTGACGTTCACAAAATGATTGTCAAGAATTATTCAGTGAACAGGGACATATGAAAGCGAATAGGATAAACAGAAGTTATGTGTGCTCCTCTTTTCTCATCCTAGAACAGTAAAATTTTTGGGTTAGTTTAATTGATAAAGCTAACTTCCAATACCTACTCGGTTCACTCAGTAGTACTGAAAGTGATAGAGATGAAGTCCCGATCAGTTGGGCAATTGTTCAGCTCCTGTTTTTTCCGGGATGATAGAAATTCAGAATTATAACATTAAAGTAACAAGAAAATCATAAGAAATTCATCAGATGGAATGGAAAAATATAGAATTTCAATTTTGAAGGAATGAAACTTTCTATTACTTAATGACTATTAATCTACTAGTATTTATTGCAATAGGGTGTGCGCCTGGGTAGGAAAAACTGTTTACTGTTATTGCTTCCGAGTCTACCAAGGTAGCGGAAGCTTTGTTTTCACTTTTCAAGGGCGAAAAAAAAAGTTCTCCAAAATCAAAATTTTTACTCGCGTTTTGCGTTTTAGACCTTTCTGAACAATTTTGGTACCGTGTCTGTGTGTCTGTCTGTCTGTCCGTTTGTCATGAATTCCTTGTAACGCGCATAACTATACGAAGTTATGGTCCGATTTCTATGAAATTTTCAGGGATTGTGCGGGTTGGTGTGAAGACGGTCCCCTATGAAAATCATCACCCTCGGACTGATAGAAGCGACTGCGCATGCGCAAACGTGAATTCCTTGTAACGGCCATAACTTCTACATTTTCCATCCGATTTCAATGAAATTTTCAGGGATGTTACAGATTAACTTGTTTTGATGTTTTGAGATTAACTAATATGCATCGGATCATCTACACAATCGGGTTGTGGATACGAGGAAGCTATGTGCCACACCCACTTGGCAGACTTTTTTGGGTTAGTTTAATGGATGAAGCTAACTTCCAATACCTATTCGGTTCACTCAGTAGTACTGAAAGTGATAGAGATGAAGTCCCGATCAGTTGGGCAATTGTTGAGCTCCTGTTTTTTCCGGGATGATAGAAATTCAGAATTATAAAATTAAAGTAACAAGAAAATCATAAGAAATTCATCAGATGGAATGGAAAAATATAGAATTTCAATTTTGAAGGAATGAAACTTTCTATTACTTAATGACTATTAATGTACTCGTATTTATTGCAATAGGGTGTGCGCCTGGGTAGGAAAAACTGTTTATTGTTATTTTTAATATAAGGTCATTCTGAGAATAATTCTCAAAATTATTTTGGTACCAACCGCGACCTTCTAGCGTGTGTAAATCTTTTCCTATGAATTTTTAGTTTCGACCGTTTATGACGTCACAGTGGGCTGAGGGGTCCCGCCCAGGCGAGAGGGGCGCGTGACGTCATAAACGGTCGAAACTTTGAAAAATCATAGAAACAGATCTACTCACGCTAGAAGGTCGCGGTTGGTGCCAAAATTCTCAGGATGTAGTCTACTTTCGATTAAAAATCTTTAAAAAATCAAGGCGCACCCCCCATTGAACTTCTCCTCATAACAATGTGTCTAGAATTGGGTTTCTATTAGATTCTAATCAACTATTTTTCAGCAAAAATATGAGATGATGCCGATGGACTGGGCGTTGTAAAAATTTAAAAAAAAACACTCACCAAGGAAACCTGAATAAGAAACCTACCATAATGAAACATGAGTAATAAATGCGTTAATGCTCATTGTAATTCTTTTATGGGATTGGGATTACTAGCTTACTTTTTATAGCTGTCAAAACGATCAGATTAGACTCCAAAATCTGTTTTCCTAGTGTTTATTAATCGGAAGTTCTAAGATGTTTCATCATAAAAAAGTTTGAACTAATACATTAAACTTTGATTTCTTCACAAAACTCTTTTGGTGAAAACTCGTTTTAGTGAATTGCGCGTTTAAAAAACTCCAAAATTATTACGAATAAACAATCACAAATCATAATGGCTTATAATCATATTCAGAGTTAGATAATAATAGTTATTACCAGTTTGGAAAAATCGCTTCACAATTATCAATCAATATTATCAATAAGAGTATGAATATTAACTACCAATTTTAAAACATTCCCTTGGCTTACTTAAAGAATGGTAGTTGAAAGTTGAAAAACGTCTGCCAAGTGGGTGTGGCACATAGCTTCCTCGTATCCATAACCCGATTGTATAGATGATCCGATGCATATTAGTTAATCTCAAAACACCAATTTCTAAGTACCTTTCACTACCCTCTTAGGGGACCATCTACACGCTAATCTGCACAATCCTAGAAAATGTCATCAAATTCGGATCAAAAATTAAGTGAGTAGATGTATGTGATTGGATCAAAAAATACTTAGCCTCGGCTGGGATTCGAACCCGCGACCCCTGGGGGACAGTTGAAGTTATGGCTGTTACAAGCAATTCACGTTTGCGCATGCGCAGTCGCTTCTATCAGTCCGGGGATGATGATTTTCATAGGGGACCGTCTACACACCAACCCGCACAATCCCTGAAAATTTCATAGAAATCGGACAATAACTTCGTATAGTTATGCGCGTTATAAGGAATTCATGACAGACACACAGACAGACACGGAAGCAAAATTGTTCATAAAGGGGAATTGTTTTCATAGGGGACTATCTACAACCCAATCCACTTAATCCCTGAGAATTTCATCGAAATCGGATGGAAAATGTGGAAGTTATGACCGTTACAAGGAAATTCACGTTTGCGCATGCGCAGTCGCTTCTATCAGTCCGAGGATGATGATTTTCATAGGAGATCGTCTACACACCAACCCGCACAATCCCTGAAAATTTCATAGAAATCGGACAATAACTTCGTATAGTTATGCGCGTTACAAGGAATTCATGACAGACACACAGACAGACAGACAGACACGGAAGCAAAATTGTTCGGAAAGGTCTAAAACGCAAAACGCGAGCGGAAATTTTGATTTTGGAGAACTTTTTTTTTCGTCCTTGAAAAGTGAAAACAAACCTTCCGCTACCTTGGTAGACTCGGAAGCAAAAATCTACTTGTAGGTCCGAGGAGACGATTTTTTGAGATTTTTGAGTAAAACGCTTTATTGATACATTATTATTATTATTATTGTATTATATTATGTATTCCGAATCAGCGCAAATGTCCTATAAGAATATCTACTTATACATTGATTTCATAAAGTAAAAGATTTCTCAAAACAAATTAAATATTTCTTTGAAAATATCAATCGTAGTGCACGAATGGGACTTTTTTCCTACCTGCTGGACTGATACAAAGGTTTCTCTAATTCTCGAAGCAAAAGTAGACACTGGTAAGAGTACCAGCTAATACACGGTTTGAGAAACGATCGCCCAACAGATGGTTCGAAATAAAACCGTTCATTTAATTCTAACACAACCTTATAAGCACCCCCGCTGAGCCGCGTGAGTAGAACGAAAAGTAGTGACCACCTCGTTCATGTTTGACGCTAACTCGACATCCCATAAAAGCCAATTTCTCAAATCCCACAGACAAAAGATAATCGGGCATCCATATTTCTACAACTAAGAACAACAGAATAGACTACACAAATCGCGAAACATTCCGACGTTCTGAGCTTCATTATGTGATTTTTCGAGAAATAAACTTCAAAAACGAACTTCGGGATTTTTGCAACCTTTTTTAGTGTTAAGTTATATAGAAAATATGTTGTACGTCCGATCCCTCGGGATTTCTAGGAAATTTGGTTGAAAACTAATGTGTTAACCTTAGAATGGGACGGTACATGACAAATGTGGCGAGTCTCATCGCCGGCCGGCTCTTGTTAGACGAAGATAGCTATCTGTTACGAGAGAGTCAATATAATAGGGTCGAATTTTATAATCACGCTCCTGTTTCCTTCTATTGAAAAACGAAAAAGTGATATCTTAGATCGGCGTGGTTCTTCGGGAAGGTGATCAATCTGATTTGAAAAAGAGGTTTCGGAAGCTCGAATAACAACAGATGATTCGCGACCAGTTTTTCTCGCAAATTCTCAGCGTTTTAGTGGGTATCTGCGTTCCTATCACATTTGCATAAACTAGAGGAATCAATCCTACGCCAGTGTCGGTTATGAAAAGATATTTATCCTCGTTGTAAATGTCTACCTTCAGAAAATTATGAATAAAGATCGCAATCCCCAAATCTCAAATTCCGTATTTTTATCAGGGATTTAAATTCAAACCCATAATTCCTAACAAAATTCCGATTTTCAAATCAAATCGGTACCTAACGTAGGGCCGTCTACCAGACGTCCTTCATTGGAGGATCTTCCACAACTTCAAGCCTGAAAAATTCATCAAAATCTCATAAAATTCTATTCGGAAACTGTTTCTACTATTTTCTAAGTTTTTTTCGGAACGAGGAATTGGCTGTTTTTCAATTTTGGTGGCGTGGCTCCTACTGGTCCTCATGAGATGACATTTTTAGTCAATCCCTAATTTTATTGATGAGGAACTATGATACTAAACTATAAAACTAAGATACTATAAAACTTGGGCCCAAGGAAACATGTCCGAGGACGCGGACAGGAGTAAGGAGCAGCTATTAAGCTCCCAGAATAATAATGCCTCACACACGCACGCACGCAAAAAACCGCTGCAAATTATTTCACAAATGTTTATTATTTTTCTATATAGATATCAAAACTTTTTGAGCTAGGGCGTTTTCAAAATTTCTACGTACCCTTAGAAGTGACTGACATCAATGGAGCCCATATACCAAATTTCATCAAAATTTGTCCATGGGAACCAAGGAACGTGCCGCGTACGGCGGATGGGCGGAAAATTTTTATTCGATTTTCGGATTCTACGTACCTTGAAACGTTAACCAACCAATTTTGAGGGGGGGGGATACAATTTTTTCTTGGTCGATTCCAAAGGTTGATTATTGAAAAAAACTCGGCGCTGCGCGCCTTCGCCCCCTGCACCCCCGGATGATTTCCGCTTAGAGCCTAATGGCTAAAATGTCACATACCTTGAAAAGGTTTTTGCTCCCTCTCCCTCTTTATCTTTCTTCCACTGTAATATTTAAGATACCTCCTTATTCATAATAACATCAGGTTGTCAAGCATATTTGTCGTCAAGCATATCGATACCTTAAAGCACAAAGGAGCTATGTCCAAAAACGGAGTTTTGAGAAAAACGCAGAAGAAATTATCACCAATGCACAATTCCTAAAATAATGGCTTATTACACTAAACTCTCCAATTTCCTCAATAAACTTTCAAGCTATTATCGTCAAGAAAACTCAATAATAATTTTGTTGAAGTTGAGTTTTTCTGAAATTAAAAAAAATAAAATATGTGGAAGGTGGATGGACATAGCTCCTATGTGCTTTAAGGTATCGATATGATAAATCATAGCGCTACTTTCCTGTCGCTTTTTCCTGTCGCTTTTTGCTGTCGATTTTTCCTGTCGTTTTTCGGCGGGGGGTCCCATCGCTAAAACTTTTTCAAGGTTAAAATAAGCCAAAACCCTTTGGCATAAATCAATTTGAATTTTTGGCATACGAATTTGAACTTTTGGAAACTGGTTTTGAACTTTTGGCAAATCCCTTACGTTTCGACAACTACTGGAGTCCTTGTCCAACTTTTTTACTTCTAAAATGTTCAATCAATATTTTTCTCTTTCTTAAAAAAAATACAAATCCTATACTAATCAATAACTAAGAGGAAATAAAGAACCGTAGTTTTAAAAAATCCTCATTTGGCAAGCCCACACGCTATGAATGATCGTGAAGCAATGAAACTAGAAGGGAACTAGTTAGGGACTAACCAGAACAATCCCAGTAAATTTCGTCAAAATAGTACAATCATTTCATATATTTTCCCCAATATGAGTGCCACGGAACGGGCAGATATACCTACGGGGAGAAACATCATTTCAACATTGGCAGTAGTCAATTTAATGTTGGTACTTACCAATGTGGAGTGAAAATAACTAGAGTACTAGGATTTAAACGCCTAATGCCCTAAGTACTATAAAATACATCAGATGTATATCCGTAAGATCGGATGTACGAATGTAAGTCCATGTATTTCAATTGGGATGAAGCTATACGGAAGCTCGTAATTCCCAATAATTCGATAGATTCTACCGTATTCTATACATAGCTTCCTCCCAACTGAAATACATTTACTTACATTCGTCACCTTTAGTGCAAAGACTATGAAATGTAAGGGAGTTTCAAGGACTTTATCAACCAAATAATAGAAATTTAACGCTATCTTACAAGGTAACTATTTATAAAACTTCACGATTGAGTTCCTCGTTTCCCTCCTGAAAACAACAATGCGATCCAAAATTCTTTCAAATTTATATAGATTTTTCAGATTGTCTTGCTTCTTTATCATAATTATTCTGCTGATTGAATTACTATGGAATTCATCAATAGGTAACTAATTTGGAATCCACATTCCGATTTGGAGAAAACGGTGATTTGAAAAAATCAAGTTGGCATGTTATGTTTGCGTTTGTGCAGAAGGTACTTTTGGCACCACAAGGATGAAATTCATATTGGACCATGTAGGGACTAACGCATAATCTAGGGCCCGGGGCAACGATGCTACTCTGTATTTCCCAAACCCTTTCCTTTTGGCTACAACTTATCCAACATGCAATGCAGTTTAAGGGGGATTGTTTTGGAATCTAAGCCGACAAACTATTCATATTTGAACGATTGTGAACTGCCTATCAGGAAGTGTGAAATCGTTGTTTCATGAAATTCAAGTTTTCACGTTTCACGGAATTAAAACATTTCAGGAATCGCTAAAACGCAAAATGATAGAAAATATTAATTTTAATAACCCATATTGTTTTGGCTTTGGGCACGAATAGGTACTGAGCTTTACTATCTTCGATATCAAGAAAGCCAAAATTGTGAATCATCACAGTAGGTAGGCAGTTTCGGTATTTGCTCAAAGGATTTTCGGCGGACACATCAAAGCCACGTCGAAACGCCTCCAGTGCCTTCAAACCCATTAATAATGAAAAAAGTCAATTTTTTTCCGAATGGTTCGAACTAAATAAACATTTCAGTATTGTATCAATACTAGATGATAGTATGTGGGCAGAGAAACGAATTCTGGTCGTGAGAGAGTATTATTTTCGTTGTTGGTTCAAAGTTTCGATTAATTAAGTCAAGGTGGATAACTAAATCGTGCCTATCAAATTATTAACCTACCTGTTTCTGATTATTAATTATAATGAACATTGAATCAATTAACTTGAAGCTCAGAGCAAACAAGATACAAACCTTTCGTGTGACTGATAGCCAAATGAGAGGGTGACTATTTTCTTTAACGTCAAATGTTTTTACTTTCGTTCATCTCTTCTACTTACAGCAATTACTGACTTGTATCTTCAGCTGAAAATTAAGAAAGAGGAATTATAAAAGTGACGATTTCAAATTCTGGCAAAGGAACAGCCTATTCCGATCCATAATAATTCCCAAGCGTGTGATCAGAATACCAAGAGGGTATTTTCACGTTTTGGTATAAAATGTAACATTGTAGGGAAATGTTTAAGATTTATTTTTTATTATATTTTAACTTTTTACTCGCATTTGTCTTCACTAATTCGTACACAAATTTTGGCCTCGCTCCGCTCGCTCGACAAGCCCCTGTGAGCCTTCAACGAAATATACTACACACCCGCATTACAGTGATGATAAGAGGCTTGCTGTCTCTAAACTGTAGGAACTAACCTTACACTTATGAGATGAGGCGTAATTCGATCTAGAATGGGATGCATAATTTATTTACTAGTTCATTATAATTAATAATCTGTGCCGGTAACTACTAAGAAAATGTTCGATATATTTTTAAGAAAAAGAAACTGAAATCTAGAGAAAGATTTTCCAAGTACGTGATGCGGTTATTTTAGACAAAGTGAAATAATCCCTACTTGGAAAATATTGGTTTAAATTGGCCTAATGCTCATCTAATGGGACGTTCCCTGGAATTCATACATTACTAAACTATGTTTGTAATTCAAGCCGAATAAGATAATCGACAATATATCAAACAACTAAGTAATTGACCGTTTTCAAAAATTTACAGTTGATTGTCACAAAATAGATACCT
Organism: Apolygus lucorum; assembly: GCA_009739505.2. Classification (NCBI taxonomy): domain Eukaryota; kingdom Metazoa; phylum Arthropoda; class Insecta; order Hemiptera; family Miridae; genus Apolygus; species Apolygus lucorum. The sequence goes on from CM019183.2 coordinate 20,201,481, forward strand.
ACCTTCAAAAAACATTAAAAGAAAACCCCTAATTTCAATGTTAAGTAATTATTTTATTACCTTAAACTTCATAAAGTATTTAAAAAAATTATATTTTTCGAGAAGTTAATTTTTATTAAACTAGAATGGCCTCAGTACGTATTTGAAAAATCAGCTCATTTTTCCCAATCAGATATGTATAAAATATTTTCATAGTAGTTACATTACTCAGTATGAGTAGGCAAAACCCTAGTATTCACTTGCGCCTCATTCTGTTTTGGGTTGGTTCCTACAATTTAAGAGTCAGCAAGTCTCAGGCCATAACTGCAGTGCGGGTCAGTCAGCCTGGCTTATTGAAGGCTCACAGGGACTTGTAGAGCGAGTTGTGCAAGTCTTGGAAATGCGAATGCAAAAAGTGAAATTATTTAGTGTTCTCATTCTACCTCTAAAGTTGAAATTCGAGTGTAGAATCCCGAGTGGTACCCACTAAACAAAAATGTTCCTCTCCTACAGCGATCTAAACTTCCACCCAGATGGAACTGTTTGATGAGTTGAACAAGTAAGTTCTCAATCATGTCGATGAATCGTTTTCCAAAAGGAATTTTCCATAATAAACCATCTAGCACAAGGCCTCCTTACCCGTAAAATCACGAAAATTCCCTTTTTTTAGTTCGCCTAGTGACGCAGATCTAAGGATAATATTTTTAAAAACACCCCTAAAAAATTCATCAAAATTTGGGAAATCGCTCAGATAAATCCTTTTTCCCCACAATTTTGCCGTTTCTCTCAAAATATTTTATAGAAATTCTTGCCGATTTCGAAATTGGGATCAATTTTGCGATAACTATGTATTATATTAGAATAAACACTATATTGTGTACCTAAGGATTTTAAGAGGTTTGTCTGACAGTGAAATAAATCACTGGTAATTGTTTTTTTCAAAAGCAGGTATCCTGCTCAACTGATTTGGTTCAAGTTCAAAGATCGTCGTCATGAATTATTAGTAGCACAATTTCCACAGGCTTCGGCACATTCAATTTATTAAATTACTAGGTAATCGCGTTAATTCCTTGAGAAACCACCCAGAAGGCCCTTCCCTGACTTCTGAAACCCCCCATAGAAGAAACTCTGTCTACACCAGAAAGCTCAGGTATGATTTGGTAGGAAACAGTAAAAGACGTTTCAGCGTGCAACTTGAGTCTTCCCAACAAACCATAAATTACGCAGGTACCATAATTCAAGGGTCTAGAGCCCCAAAACTATGGAGGGACTGTAAAGAAATGTGTACGACTAACGAGCCATCTTGGACACAATTTTAATAGTGTCTTTCACAGTACAAAAGTAAATTGTACAATATAAATACCTATCAAGAATTATTAGTACTGTTTTTTTATTACAAAGATGCGCCATGATATTCCAAGCACTTTTTTTTTATTTACGCCCTTTATCTTAAAAATATTCGAGAAAAAATGAGACCTTAAGATTCAGACAAAAATAAAACTTTAGCCATAACAACCTAATAATATCACTTAGAACCTACTAACAAACAACGCTGGGGAAATAGTCACGCGATATTTGGATGAAAACTGATCGACAAATGAATTAAGAACGAAATAGCCAAATAAATGCAAAGAATGAGTCTAAAGTCATTGTTTTATTTATAAAACAATTATAGTTATTAAACCATGAACAGAACATGAAGTAGTTTTTCGATTGAAAACGTGATTTGAGGTCACTGGTTTGAACATGATTTCTCTAACACAGGAACGTTACGTCAAAACGGACATGATGAATGAACCACAAAAAGTATTTACATGATTTATATAAATAAATATTTGTACAACTCAAGCTTCCCCTTTCCGAAATTGCACTATGGTGTTTTCGTTGGGTATCAAAGAGAAAGTTCGAGTTCACTTGAGCACAACCTTCTTACGGGTGCATTTTTATAAACTCAAAAAATCGAGTCCATATTTTTTTAGGTTTTGTTTTTCGTTTTCGTATTTTTTTCTTTCTTTAGTTTTACATAGTATTTGCCCTTTTAGGGCAAAAGGCGAAAAATTGGGGGTGGCCTTCGAAGATTCAAGGCGGTTTTTAGAATAGGAGCGTGGACATGCCTCCCATCTCGCTCTGTTCTTTGACGAAGATCTCGAAGTACTGGTAGATGATGGTGACGGCGAGGAGGATACCAGTTCCTGAGCCGATGGCTCCCATGAAGTCGGCGAGGACAGAGAGGGCTCCGATGCAGAGACCTCCAAAGGCGGCTGCCGTGGGGATGTACCTGTTGAGCTCGTGGATCATGGAGTTGTCGCGGTGACCTCGCATTACCATTTGCTGCTCTTTCAGTTGCTTGGCGACCTGCGAAAATAATTAAAGCGAAGGGTGAGCGATGGATTTGTAAAGGCGCAGATACAAGCAGTCCAGCAGTTTAGTAATCCAAGTCTTTAGGAGAGGATGCTAGGACTGGGGCATTGAATGTCTTACCTCTTTCCAAAGTGGAAATCGGTCAAAGGAGGACTGAGGCCAAGCCTTATGCTCTCCCCCTCCACTGCAAGCAGCAGAGGAAAAGCTCCTCCGGAGAGGGATTGTTCACACAATCAGCGTCGATGCATAATTGCATCTCCCTGTTACTTCTTACAGGTAGAAGCCGCATGTACTAGCTTATGCTTCCAGACTTAGCGGGTCCGGCGCCCGAATTTTTGGTAATTCGCAAAACTCACATGCCGGGATCCGAGTGCCAGGTCAACCTGTTGGCCATCCCTAGCCAGTTCTGCAGAACCCGCACTGCAGCCTGGGTTTTGTAAACCACGACCCCCGCGATTCCAACCTCAATTGGGGGGCTGACAGGTGGCACTTTGACTTTCGTCGGTGTGCCAGTAGCCTGGGGCTCCCCCCACCCGCGGTACCAGGGAATGGGGCAACTAGCAACGGCCAAGTAGTGCATTTTCCAGAGGAACAACAGCTGCAAAGTGATTCATTGGAGTTGAATTGATGGTAGAAGCCGGCCGGCATCAATTCCTGCGAATCGTAGCGATATGTTAGAACATGTTAAAGGTCGCTCCCACCTGTCGCGACGATTTAACTTGTTGGTTATCGTTACATAATGAAGTGTTGTTATTGTGTTGATCCTTTTGTTATTAGGGCAGACAATTCGAGTAGACAAACTCCTCGAGAGTTCTTGGGTGAGTTTATCAAACTTTATTGAAGGTTTACCAGTTTATGGCTCATCAAGGGAATCCTCTCAATAAATTCCCAATCACCACTTGCTTCTTACCACTACTTTCATTTTGCTTCTTTATAACTCTCGATAATGTCAGACGAACACTAGTAGCCAATCGAACATTCAAATGTAAACTTTGCTTCTTCCTTACCAAGGGTTTGGACAGTGATTACTGACACACCATGAACTCCAGAGGCCAACTAATACATTAAAAACCCAAGTTGCCAACTCAGCACGAAGATCTCATCTTGAGTAAAAGACAAGAATATTGAGGACAAGTTGAGTAAAGAAACCAATCAGCCCTAAGGTAATAATACTGTAGGGACTAACTCCACAATCGCTCCACTCATCTGGTATCATCAGCTGTGAGTTTGAAGTTAGGTGTCTTTTTTGGCCTAATTTTTTCTGTCCACAAAATTCCGTGTTGTTTACTTACACACCTATTTTTTCCGTTTTCTCTGTCCGCGTTATTTATCCTAATATATTTTTCGTACCGAAACTTCCGTGTTCCGTCTCTGTCATTTCTTGTACAATACAAAATATGTGCTAGCATCTTAAGACACAAAAGGAAAAACTTACGTCTTTGGCTGAAGAACCAGAAACTTCAATCCAGGTCTTGGAGAAGAATGCGCATGAGCCAAGCATGAAGATGATGTAAAGGACAGCGTGAACGGGATCTTCAAGAATATGGCCTAAGTTCTCAGGTGGCGATAAGTAATAGCAAAGACCGCCGACAGGGTAAGCTCTGGCGGGACCACCGCCTCCAACGTCGGCCCACACTCCGAGGAGGTTCACGATTACGTTCCCATGGAATTTGACGGCTAACATCTGTAAGTTGAATGAAAAATGATTGCAATAAAATAGTTGTATTTGCTTTGATTATTAATAAAGAAAAGGTACAGAAGAAGAAGAAAACAGTTAAGTACATTCAAAATGAAACTAACCTGAGATATCACGTACAAGTTGGATACCAAAGCGGATTGCAAGATAATAGGGATGTTTGAAGTGTAGAACAGTTTGATGGGGTAGCTGCTGTATTGTCCCCTGTAGCGGGCAGACTTGATAGGTAGATCGACCCTGAAGCCCTGCAAACAAAAATTCAACATTATCTCTTGGGAAAGTTTCAAAAGGAGCAGATACAATACTTGAGAGTGTTAATTGAGAGAGAGCTACATAGTTAATACAACAATTCACCTGGAAGTATATGACTATGGCAAAAACGAGAATAGTAGCCAGCAGGTTCATCAGGTTGGGGAGGTTCTGACGGTAGAAAGCCTCTCTGAGAGCTCGCACTTTGTCTGGTCTGGTAGCAAGAAGGTGGAACAGAGCAATGACAGCTCCTTCGAACTCAGTACCTCTTCCTGCAAAGGACATCACAGTGAGAAACGAACGTGGGGAACAACAAATTACGGTTAGTTGGCGAATCCCACATCTAGAAACCCTCCAGGCACGACCAGCCGGAGTGATCATACATATATTTACACGACGGTAGTTATAACCGATCAGGGATTAACTCTACCAAGCTTTGTAAAACAGAATCGTGAAGCTGTCCATACAAATGTATGTAAACATTGTTTTTTATTTCAATGGTTTTCCTTATCCTTGTATTGATTAATTAGTTAAGTATGAATTTTTAGAATGAGGAATTTCACCATGTCGGAATTTTCTATTTTTACCCCAAAATCGGATTCAGCACCTCGAAAAACCTCCTGAGGCAAACTTTCAGCCCGTACTTCCTAATTTACTAATAAACAAAACAGTGTAGAAAATATGAACGTTTAAAAAAACCGGGAGGATGACGTCATACTGTAATAGTTCATTTACGGCCGCTTGAAGCACTGAGATCGAAAAATCTATAGTACCCAGATGCAACATTTCACAAAACCAGTAAAGTTCGAAATCGAAAAACTGAAGAAAAAAAATAGAAAAAGCAAGATGGGAAAATTAGGTATCCCCTGTTTTTGTTTGGTAACTTTCCTCTTAGATAACACGATTTCATCGTACCATTGGGCAACACTGGGAGGGGACGGCGATCCGAACAGCTAATCAGCGAGCATTCCCGCTTCACGTTAAAGAGGTCCGTTTTCCAGGTTATTTTTTTAATTCATAAACTTTGATTGTCTCCCAAAAATAAAAGGAGACTTATTTTCCGAAATCAACCTGATTTTCATCTATCCCACACCAAAAACTATTCAGGAAAAATGCAAACAGAATCCGGTGAAATTCCTCATTCATCATACCTGTCTCAATCGGTTGATTCCATCATTCTCATCACAACATCCAAAAAGTTAAACACTTGTGCCGACTGAAAACCTTCTCAGTGATTTCCATGTGGTCATGGATATTTAATTGGACCAACTTTACCTACATGCACTCCGCAATCAATTGAGAAATTTACGAGTTGAGCAAGTCCACAGTAAAGTCACTATTATCGAGATATAAATAAGTAGAGGGAGCACATTGAGTGAGCAGGGAGTGGGACTCGTAGAGGTGACCCCGCTCTGTCTCCTCTAAAGACAGAAACTCTGTCCCAGAGGCTTTGCTAACCCATTTTACCTGTATTGGAGCTGGGCGTGGAAAATTCCAAGTTATACAACAGAGCAGGAACAGCAAGTCCCTGACGTTGTCTTGACAAGCTGTAGAAAGGTGAACAGCCTCGTCTCTTATGCTCCTTCTACTTATCCTTCTCAAAGATCGCTATTCTTTGAAACTAACCTGTGTTGACAGTAGCAGGGCTGAACGCTTTCCAGACGATCGTCTCACAAATATTAGTGGCGATGAAGAGCGAAATTCCGGAGCCCAGACCATAACCTTTTTGGAGAAGTTCGTCAAGAAGAAGAACAATGAGACCAGCGACGAAAAGCTGCACTATGATGAGCAGGCAGATTCCAGCGCCAATTTCCGAGGGATCGCCGTACATCCCGGTCATGACGTAAACTATGGCTTGACCCACGGTTATCACCATACCGAACACTGGAATTTCAAACATAAAACTTGATAAATGCCTGTAGAGAATGTGATAATATTGCCACTATAAGTTATTTCCCAGTAAGAAGAAGGGGGTCGGAATGAGAGGTTGGTAGTCGCCAGGGGTGGGATCACCGACTCACCGTGGATGAAATTCGTCAGAGGTGGAAGCATGGTTTCCACGATAACGCTCTTGTGTGCAATTAAGGGGGTCTCAGTCGGTCGCCGTTCGTTCCTCGTTAAGGTTTGTATTTATCTCAAGAACTTAAAGTTTAGATGTTGTACTTAAATTTGAAATTTTCAAGGATTTTCGAAATTCATTATTGCATCTAACTAGGGAAGAGGTGTTTCGGTACAGCTGTACCGGGACTGTGGAACCAAGTATCAACTTGTAACGGTTCCATGCAGTGACAAAAACTCAGTCCTTACTAAATCTAGTAAATACTAAATTGTCTCTTTTGTAACACTTGTTCGAATTCCTTCCTTTTTTACTGCAAGTTAAGATCATAAGCATGGAAGAAGGAAGATACGGATTTTACTGCCTTCTTCTTCCATGAGTGGGATTTGAACGCCCTTCGTAGGCAGCACCGGTAATGGAACTGTACCAATAATTTGGAACGGTTACATCTTTGTCACTGTAACTGTTGGAACCGTTCCAGGGAAATACCTGGACCGACACACCCCTAACCTAGGGAATAGAAAAACTGAAAGACTGCCGCTGGAATCATCAAAATCGAAAAATAATTGCCGGCGAATAGTGGGAATTCAGTAAGCGAATAAACGAGGTTTCCCACTTTTCGCCGGTAATTATTGTTCGATTTTGATGATTCCAGCAGCAATCTTTTGTTTTTTCAATTCCCTAGGTAGAAGCACTAATACATTTCGAAAATCCTTGAAAATTGCAAATTTAGGTACAACTTTTAAAGTTTGAGAGCCCGTTCTGAAGAGAAATACTAATCAGGAACGAGGAACGAACGGCGCCCGACTGAGACTCCTTAAAATTATTGTTCCCCCACCCTCATCCATCAAAATTCTGTGGTTTACATTTCGCAATACGTAGAATCCCAAAAATCGGCCACCCACCCCTTCGTAAAGACTAAAAGTTCTTTTCCTCTACGTACTGAAGAGTTAGAGAAGAAATACATCAAAAACACGAACGAACTGCAACGAATTTAGCCAGCACCCATAAAAACTTCGTTCAAGAGTTCTACCGCTAGGCTCAAGAACACCAACTGGGCTCATTCTATACCATGCTAATGTAGGTGGTTTATATTATCACGACGGTATTGACTAATGAAAAAAATCTTTGCTGATGATCAGTATAGAACAATTAATACCGCTGTGTAATAATTTGCAGTTTATTTCACGTTAAAAATTTCAATTTAGGGATGCCAAACATGATAAAAATTGAGTTTTTTCACGTCGAATTTTCAAAAATAAAAATAATTGCTTTTATAGACAATAATTAAATTTAAAATAGTTATTTTGTTAACTTCACACTTGAAACTTGCATAATAGGCAGAAGACATTCACTCACATTTTTGGGCTCCGTTGAATAAAGCACGGTCTTTCGGAGTGTCGCCGACTTCAATAATTTTAGCACCGGCTAACAGCTGCATGATCAGTCCAGATGTGACGATGGGCGAGATACCCAGCTCCATGAGTGTTCCTCTGTTGGAAGCCAATATGACACGAATCCAATAGAAGGGATCCGCCGAGTCTGAGCTCATGATCCCGAAAAGTGGGATCTGGAAGGAACAAAGAAAGCGAGGTGAATTAAGAGGAGCATAACAACGAAATACTCTCACTAATAGTCATGCTGATTCTAGTATCTACACAAAATGTGCCAACTGGAATGTACTTCCTAATTAATCGAATTAATTTAAAAGAACTTTGAAACTCACCTGACAACATACTAAGAAGATGAATAGAGTGATTGCTGTCCATAATACTTTTTCCCTGAATTGAATCTGGAAAATAAAAATGGCACTATAGTAATTGTTATGACCTACATTGTACATTAATTAGTTCTCCAATAAAGCGAAGATGTACGAGGCTACCTGAGTGAGTCACCACTCATGGGAAAGGTGAGGTATGACGTCACTCTTCCTCTACGAAATACATGGAGTATAAAAGACTCATTCAGGTATGCTCCATCATGCAGTTTACTCCACTCGATCGACTTGTTCTTTACATCAGCCTCGCTTCCTTCACTTCAAGCTGGAGTAACTGCAGAGACCCCAGTTCAGTCTCACCACCGCCGACCTCTGCAGCCAATCTACCTTGGAGCTCTCCTCGCATCAACTAGGTTCATAAGGTAAATGTCCTGTTCGTTAACGGTCTGTCTTGACTGACGCCGGAGACTACAGGCGAGCAGATCTTCATGCACTCCGCCTAGCGGTAGGTCAAAAGACGCCGGGGCGACAGTGCATAAAGTCTAGCGCTTGGGACCATCTCTCTGTTGAGTACCTACGCACTTGAGAAAACTCAGCAGCCACAACAGCGTGCGTTGAGCAAGAAGGTCGTCTCCTTCACTGTTATGTGAATGGAGAGTGAAGGAGACGACCTTCTTATAACAGTAATCTTACGTGAGACACTAAAACTAGCTACCTACATAAGAACGTACCAAATATAATATATTAGAATAGCTTATCATTTGTAATAAATATAATCATGTCCCAGAATTAATGACCCAAAGTTCAAGGATCGATGTTAGAACCAATTTGAAACAACTTTTTTTTATACGATTTTTTCCAAAACCTCCATCCAATCCAATTTTTAATTTTAAAATCAATTTTAATTTTGTTTTAGACCAATAAATTTTCTTTCAGCTTAATATACAATCAACAATTTTTACGCGACCTGAGAAAATATAAAATTATGCCAACGTGAAAAGTTGGTCAAGTTCAACTTTACAATCACGCTTAATTTGAAAACACAGCTGGAAAGTTTCTAGCAAATGTTTTTTTCCGAAGAGAAGACTGCTTGGGAATGGAAGAAATTATCGATTAAAATTACCGTAAAGTTCAACAAAAAAGTTGAGCTTGACAAAAATGTTCACGTTGGCGTAATTGTTTACGTTCATCTTAAATGCTGGGATGGTAAAGGTACAAGAGTCTACCAACAAAATGTCAAAAATAAGGTCTCAGAAATTGAATAGATACCTTTCGTTCGGGTTTTGCTATTTCCGGTAAAATACTGCAAAACGGCTTTATAACTTCCAAGAATTTAACTGAAAAACAAAAGAAACACAAATTAGCATGAATGCAAGGTGGTTAGACGTGTTAAGGGAAGACAACATAGTTTCTCTGTTGATACAGTCAAACATTGCTATGTTTAGTTAGTTTACATTTCCGGCAATGAAACGTCACGTACTGATGAACTACCAACGACCGAAACGTGGCTTTGACTAACAACTATGACCTGATCACGCTAAACACGCATAATTGCAGGGAGATACATCTTGAAGGAGTTTTTGGTTTCAAGGAGTAGGCTTTCACGGAGTACAGACTGTTTCTAAAGTTAATTTTCGAAACTCGCACAAAATCTAACATGACTGGATTTTTCTGTAATATTATAATTTCTAGGTATCTACTAATTGACTCACCGAGATTATCATCCCAAATATCCACTAAATATGACGACACATAATTATTTATTTAGTTTGTACAACTTCAGCCTCCGCCAAAGGAAGGTTACAATATTGTTTACCAATCTACAAAATTTATGTAGAAGTAAAAGTATGCAGGTGCCGATTATCAATCGATAATTTCCAAAAATTATTTATAGTAATTAATACCAAAATTACATCTACGTATGAACTTATTTCAAAGGCAGATTAAACAGGGCAGTTATCATAGATGTCAGTTAAGTACCTGGGAAATACGCAAGGGAGCTGATTGCTTGGATAGGGTCTACTTCCGCCGATGTCCCCAATCTAAAGTTCAACTGTTATGCAATTGCAAGATACCGTACAATTCACTATTCTCTGGACGAATTCCATAGAAATTCACCTCTAACGAGATGGCATTAGTGAACATGCACCCAGCGGACACAGGAAGTGTAGTATTCACAACATACTGTAAGTTTTCTAAGGAGTTGAACAGACACATCTGCTGAGAGGAGACGTCATTCCCCCTGACTTCCAACTGACTTTTAGTTGTTCCCTACAAAATATTGAACTCTCTAATTAGCAATTGGGTGACATTGAGATTAGTTCGTCTTGTCGATCAAGTACAACATGCGTCAGAAGGTCACAGAATGATTATTGTGAAGACGGAATGAAAAATGATCTAGCATAAAATTAGCATTAAAGAATGCGGTCAAATTGACTAATTCCATTTTCCAATTCAATAAAGATGTGTAGTACATTCTTAGGTACTTTAAATGAGCTAACATGAACAGAACACATCAATAAAAGAAGGTATACTTATTGCGAAGCACTTGAAATGGGATTTTCTAATAGTGTCTGAAGTGAATTACACCTGGACGGGCGGTACTTAGTTACGGATTTAGAACAGTGAAACCTTACAAAACTACGGAACTTACTGGCCATGGTGAAGTTCTATGATAGTTGTCTGTCGTGGGATGCAGATTCTGTCCAAATTACGTGGAGTTTGTCATCAATGGTAAGTAAGAATCTGAGACCGTCGAGAAGAACACTGAAAGAATTTCAAGAGACAACACAAGGCTTTCCCTTACACGTAGACCCCAACGGTACACAAAATCGGCACACGTAGCTGACAGTTTGACCAACCCTTTTGAATAGAAAACTGGAAGAAAACCTTCCTTTCCATGACCACATCCGAAAGCAAAAGTCGTCGGATTTCTCAATTCCATAAGGCGAACAAATGATTAAACTAATTATAAAACATTTACCTGCAATTTATAATTAGTTCTCAAACTTTCTTCATTGTTTTTCAGAAAGAACTTGATCTGTTGAGAGTGGCATAACGTGCTCTCGAAATTCGACAGCCTAACAAAACTTTTATCCTTACTTTTCGCACTGTTAGATATATTTATGCAGCCGTTTTATGGGAGAAAATACCTGAATATGAAGGTAATTGAGATATTTTCAATCGCTCTATAGAACTTTCGGGACGAAATTTATAGATAAAGTAAGGATATATTTCTGACTCAACTGCTTGAATCATTTTGACGTTCTGACATTTGAGTCGATTTCGCGCCTTTCCACACTGAAGTTATACAGGCGAGATAACAAAACTGATAACATGTCGGTGCCGTTTTTCCCCAAAATACAAACTTTCATCGTGTTCGAGTTTTCAATTAATTTCGTGACTGTGTAATTTAGGAAACGTTCTCAGAGTTAAATTTTAGATGTCTGTGAGATTGATAAACTGATTTAACTTTGAAGTTGAAGCTTTTGCCTGGGTAACTACAATCAGTGAAAGATCATACCGCTAATTTTTATGTGTGTCGGGTTCTATTTCAGTAGGTACGTCTGAGGACTGAAATAAGTTGATAGATTACAACGGTTGATTGTGAATGAACTAAAAATGTGTTCGCTCGGTCGTTTCCCTGATATACCCATCACCAACGACATTTCCATTTGTCAGGTTGACGGAAAAATTCAGTATGCAAGCGCTGACTTCCCGAACCTTCAACTGTATACCGACTCAGTAAGTTTTTGGATTTCTTTTCATAAAATCCCTAATGTATTGTCGTCACGGCCATCTGCCGTACGAATTAATATCATAAATACATGATATTTCATGTAATCGATTTATGTTTTGCCACATATAGTATGTAAATAGGTATCACATGTATTGTAAATGTCTACATAGATCCATGCTCTCCCCTTTTGGGCTTTTTGTATATGACGGACTCCCCAACGACCCCTTATCCGTCCCCTGACCTCTGTATAAGTATGTATAGATATAAAAGGCGCCCAGTATAGTATTGGTACTGTATAAACCACACCGCAGTGTAGTTTAGATGTATAGCTGCCCATAACCAGCTGTATAGATAAGAACCATTTTATGTTCTTATGTGTATAGTATATGCCATCCGCCATGGTCATATTATGGGAAGTATAAGTTGTACACCAATTGCACAACAGTATACTAGGTAGGTATGGTATAGTGCCACAGTATAAAGGTATAATGTATAGTATATGCGTATAGTATAAGTGTATACCTAGTATATGTATAGTATAATATTCACATATTATGTGTATTGTATGAACCACACCGCAGTGTAGTTTAGATGTATAGCTGCCCATAACCAGCTGTATAGATAAGAACCGTTTTATGTTCTTATGTGTATAGTAAATACCATCCACCATGGTCATATTATGGGAAGTATAAGTTGTTCACCAATTGCACAACAGTATACTAGGTATGGTATAGTGCCACAGTATAAAGGTATAGTGTATTATAGGCTTCTGTATAAGCTATAACATGTCTTATAAGGTATTGTGTGTTTGGTATAGAGTATAAGACAAGGGGAGAGCTTGCTGACACAGAAGGTATAGGTATAATCGATCGATCGAATAAGTATAAGGTGTAATTACTCACAGATACCTTCTCTTGTTGCCCCCAGGAGCACAACAAAAGCGTCGGGTCGCCTGTCTTGCTTCCCTCAGCGTGTCTTCCCCCACCACTCTACCTCTAGGAAGCCCCTCCTTCTCCTGGGTTTTCCCTCCCTTACAAACTACTGTATTGTATATACTCTCGCTGTAGCGACATGTATGTTGAAAAGTCAATTTGCTGAAGTACGTCCATTTGTTCGACTGTCTCTGTCCAAGATCAACTGGCACTTGAACGTTCCTCTCTTACAATCACACTAATTGTTCAGTTGTCTCCGGTACTCTGTGCTATTCTATGTACCATGTCCCATAAGTTATTATTAGTGAGAAAAAAACTTGAAACAAATAAGAGAGAAATTCCTGTCTACTATGAGTTGAAAGGTGTCAATTCGAGTCATTGTTTGGTCGGAAATTGTAACTTCTGTTGCACGCAGACGACAGGTAGACATCTTATCCTCGTGCACTTCAGCTGGGTAATTTCCAAGTACAAAGCTGACACGCTGATGCATTATATTAATTAGTAATCGACTAGGTATTCTGAATGGGTGAACGTCGCATACTTAACCAAGTGAGAACTCTCACGACTCTTGTAACTTTACCTCGCGGATTAATGGAGACCCCTCTACGCCTAATTCAATTCTCTTAAAATTTACCAGAAAAAAACAGATTTAACATGGGGTATAAATGCCCACAGAAGGCGTTAATGTTATCTGGAAATTATTGATGATGTGTGAGAGTAGGTACTTACTAATTTGTCCTTTTCTCCTCCAGGTTTCCGACCATCCCAAAATTGCTGTTCCCAAAGATGCTCTGAACCAGCCCAGAGTTTCAACTTCTACTGGCACTGTGTTTCTCCCTGGAGATCACTCATTGCTAGAACGTATTGAAGATGCTTGGTGAGTGTATCACATTTAGTTCTTGTGAACTCTTAGCTGACAGGAACCGGCTGTTTGAGTATATCAGAAGTGATTTTTTCTGTTCTTCAGGTTCGAAAGTGGAATCGGTCGAGTACTCGACATACTCGATGATGAATCGACAGTCTTCAAATACCCTGCTCGATACTTGAGGATGTTTATGAAATCCGTTCAACAAATCATCAAATACACCATTGTCCCCAGCTACGAGGTAAGTTGCTATCCAAAGGAACTCTCAAGGAAGTCGTTTTAGCAAGGAACCAGCTTCGAGCTCTGATCTCATGGACAGTGCACAGCATCCGATTGATCATTCAAGATCGTTGAACCACCATTCAAGTTGTTTCCGCTCTTCTCATTGTCATTATGATCCGTGCCTTATTTCACTCTGTTTTAATTTCAGGAGTACAAAAGTCACGTTCATACTGAGAGAGAAAAATTCCCAGTGGTCAGCGTCGCATGGCATCCTCATTTCACTATGATTGCTGTGGCCACACGAGATGACACAATCACAATCTACTCGCACAACTCGAATTTCAATCCCATATTGAAGTCCAAAGCTCAGAGAAGGATAACTTGTATTGAGTGGAGGTAAAGTTCAAATTGAGCACATCTCTCGATACCTTTCTTTATTTTGTAGAATTATTAGAATGTTTAAGCAATCCAATACTGGGATGATTCTACAGCGAGCATTTGAAGAGGCTAACTGACAAGAGTCCAGTGAGGGAGATGTGTGACTGGGGTCTAAAGAACTGGGCGTACAACTCCCTGGAACTGTCATTTCCTAAGCAGGGTTCTCACGGTACGATTTGACGAGCCTCGTTCGAAGTTTGTCAAACCTGTCGAGCTTTTGCACTCCAAAAACTCAGTGAAGCTCGGCATGACCTTTTCCCACAAATGGGGGATTTCGTATTTTTGACATCAAATTCAAATTTAGCGCACTTGAAGACGTTCCTAAGCCAGTTTTCAGTTCTGAATTCCATTTAGTTAAACCGAATTTCCATTAGGAAATACCGCCTTCCTTGTTTGGACAGACAACACTGGTGTCATCTGGCGTTGAGGAATCTAATGAAGTGTTTAAGATCACTGCAATCGAGGACAGATTCAGGTCAGAAACATTGAAATAAAGATGCAAAAACGATTGATGATTTAAAAATGTAATTTAACAATAGTGAAGCAGGGTTTTTTTGTTTGCCTGTTGCTCTCCCTAGTGTTGTTGGTTGATCATCTTAACGATGACGTAGTCCCCCACCCTGCAGTGTCCTAGTCGTGTACGATTTTCTCGTTTGAATCCAAAAATTCCATCTATCTGACTTCAAGTAACCTATTGCTGTTTGACGGATGGTAAACATGGCACAAGGTTCAAGATGGTTCAAGCACATGTTTTGGCAACCTGTTGTCATATGCATTTATGATTTTTCCATAGAGCCTAGTTTTACTAAAGTTTTCTTCTTCCAAAAGAAGGTGAACAAAAGTGTCGCGAAAAAAAAAGTTCTGAATTTATTTTGGGTGCAGTACGGAGGGGTCCAATGTAGAGTCTGTTCAGAGAGGCAGTCCTGAACGGCTCGGAGAGGTTTGGAGGAGACCGGAGGGGTCCATTCGCCTCTATCCCCTCCTCTTTTCAGCTCCAGTTTGGTTCCAGACTGCCTCTCCGAACAGACCCGTAGTGAACTTCCTCTTCGTCACTGTCCAAAAACATTTTTTCATAGTCACTACAAAATAGTTTATCTACGCGGTAGTCCTGCAAAACCTGATGACAAACCACGATGAGATTCGACAAACCACGAGCTCGAATTCGACAAGTCACTACAGGTAACAGCAGACTGTACGTCTGTGTGTACGCTCGCCAAATTTCTGACCATGGGAACTGGGCATTAGCATCACTTGTTAATGTTTCACTAAGAACCACTCTCACCTAGACACTCATTACTTTCTGCGTGAACTATTATTAAAATTGAACGTTACAGGCCTTTATCGCTCGGAGAACTTGCTGTAGCTTGTTCTGCTGGTGTTTATCTGTGGGATATCGACACGGAAAACATTATAACAAGACCCGCCATATCGACCAGTGCCCGGCTCCTCCCAGGGTCCTACGTCACAAGCATTTCGTGGAGTCCTGATGTAAGTTTTCAGTAATAAATTAAAAAGTAAAGTTGAGTTGTAATGACTCATATACTCTAATATGTTACCTAGTTCTCCAATAAAGGACACAAGGGATACCCTGAGTGACTCATCGTGCCTGGTAGGTAGAGTGAGGTATGGGGGACAAACACGTCACTTGACGTCACCTTCCTCCACTTTCCCTTTACCTTGTTCAAGTAGTATAAAAGGATAACTCGGGGCTTCACCTTCATGCATTCATCTTCTAACAATCGACTTGATTATTTCTTGTTCTCCTTCGTCACCTCTTGGAAGCCCTAAGTTCCTCAGAGGTCTCGGTAAGCTCATCCGCGCTGGCCTCCGCTCCCATTTCGCCCAGGAGTTGTCTGCCCCAACTAGGACCTAGGTAAAAGTACCGCCTCCCTCCGGTCAGCGAGCAATCGCGCCGAGGATACGCGGCTGAGCTAAAGTTCTAAGCACTCCTCCATGCGGTAGGCGGAAACGCGCCGGGCAGAAAGTGTTGTCCCATCCTTCACCTTCGTTGAGTAGGGACCAATATAAATCGACAAGCTGCCGTGAAGACCATCGCCTTCACACGACGACACGCCAACATAACAAAAGTAAAAACCCATTTCAGTTTGGATTTTCGTCCAACTGCCATTCCTGGTATCACGGGCGTCATCAGCTGTATTCAGCACATGCTTATTAATCGAAAACAAACTTCAGAACCTCCGATGAGGGGAGGAACAAATATCCATGCACCACCATTGCAGACTACTGTTGTTGCAGTGTTGTTTTCTAGGTTTGAGGTTATTCTTTGGGTCTTTCCCTTTGACTCGACCTCGTGAGACTGGCATTTGTTATAATATTCAAGAGATTTAAAGATTTATGCACTTAAAGTTCCTCCATGAGTGTCTTCATAGACTTTACGTCATAGGCAGATATTCGGAAAGTTAAAGGTCAATGTTGTTGGTCCTCGTATTGTCACTTTTCCCAATGTCAGAGCTCCTCACCCTCGAACCTGAGCGTCAGTCACCCCCACTCCATGCCATCTGGTGATAGATCTGAACAAGTGATCTTGTGAAGAACATAGTTATAATTTGTTGATTTGTAAATAATAATCCATGTTTTTAAAAAGTCAGTATTAAGTACTAATAGTGAAACTATTGAATCAGGTAAATCGCTGCCATAATACAGCTATATAACAATAATATCATGTTTTCAGGGTAACTATTTAGCCACGTCTAACGGATATAGTAATTGTTTAACCATTTGGAGTCCCGACGAGATGAGGAGAGTTGGTTTGAGGAACATCGGAGGAATTTCACAAGTATCGTGGAGCCCTGACCTCACAAAAATCATGGTTTGCAGTGGTTCTGATATCATGAGGTAAGTTGATGCGATTGCAACTACCGACTTGCCATTTAATACAATATTCCTGTGATACAGTTTCATTTTGACGCCTTAGATTGTAACAGTTGACTCTGAAAAACCGACAAATGTTCCAGAGTATGGAAAACGACAGACTGGACTGCCGAACCTTGGAAAACATCTGGTGGTGCTGCCGTTCATCCAGTCTGGTCCAAAGATGGCGCAGTTCTGCTCTTCGCCACTCGAAACGACCCTTGCTTATGCTGCATCAATTTCTCCTCGCAGCTCTTTAGTTCTGAGACGACTCAGACGAATGTGGTTCAGTCCGTGGCAGATCTGGCAAGAGTTGAAATTGGAGATGATCTTATGTAAGTTGCAAAGATATCAACGTACATTTGTGTATAGCGCGGTTGATTATCTAATTGATCATCTTTCTCCAGTGTTGGTATTTATTGTGTCTTGATTTCCAGTGTAGGCGGTGAAGTAACTGGAATGGCGTGGGATCCTCTAAGTCAATACCTGGCAGTTATCTTCAAGAATTCTCCGTTGGTTGCAGTCTTCTACACCAAAACCGCACCCGTGCTTGCTGTAAAACCCGGGTAATTTTTTCATCATAAGGTTCATCCTAACTTTCTTAGAACTATAACCCTTGGGTCTGAACTTTGAGGATTTTCCCCTACAATTGCACTTTCTGGTGATATCTGATGTATATCATAGACAAATGTAGGAACAAGGAAGATAATTGAACTATTGACGTCTCACCTGTGTTCTTCCATGTGGCAGAGCACCCCTGAAATAAATGTCTGCTGGGGGGATTATCCAGTGCTGTCTAGCGGCGAACCTGAATTCCTAGCAATTGATAATCGTACAAACACTACCTTGCACAACTCCAGCACTAACAACTCGGGGATGTTTTGATGTTAGCGAGTCTTGCTGTTGAGCCTTCGAGTCCAGCTGATCAGCTACTCGTTGAATTAACTTGATCCTGAAACCGTGGTCCATCTTCCTTAGCAACACTGACTTCATCAAAACTTCCATATTTGATTCAAAATTAACCACACATGTCTCAAATGTGAATAATATAAACATAATATTCACGATCGTTGGTATTATTTATCGAAGTTCTTGGGAGAAGTTCAGTTGTGAAGACGGTATATACGTAAAACGGTCGTTGATAATAGAGAGTTACAGCGGGCCAAGATACGTACAAAAACGCGAGCCTAGCGCTTGACGTGAGGCTCACGGAAGACAGTTGACTCGGCCCTCTTGCGTTTTCGACGTGAGAGTCGCGTTTTCGACGTGAGATAACCTACTAGGTCAACTCCTTGTTTTTGTGGCTGAGCTAATGGCCGCTGTCAATCAGCTGATCATTCTGTTTCTTTCGTTTTGAAGAGTTTCGGTTAATCTTTTGCGACTTCTTTATCTTCGGGGTCGCGGTAAAGTGAATTGAAGATTGATCCCTTATACATTTTGCTTGAAGTGAATATTGCTCCCTTATACATTTTGGTCTGTTGCGGCATCTGAAGTGTGGATGGCGGATGTTTGATCTCGATGACATCAGTTGGACGATCGATCTCAATTTCTTCCCCATTGAAGGCAAATTTTCTCTACCTTTTTGACCGACTTCGTATTTATTTTACTTCGAAAAGGTAATATTGGAATATAATACGAAAAGATTGATTAGTCCGAGGTCGATCATAAACTACCAATCTCGTTGAATTCGGTTGTCTGTAATCTACTCCTCAGACAAGGGGATGGACTGAAATGCACGATTAGGTGCTCACATTCATTTTGCATTTATTTATTTATACTTTTACGATTATTTTTGGTAATAAACGAGCGTACTTCATTGATTTCCCTATATTTTCCTTCCTGTTTTCCTTTATCGGTTCAACAAAAACAAAAACCGCGGATTGAGTTGACGTTACCTATGGAGTGATGAGAAATCTAAAGCGTCATTGACATGAGACTGACGTTGGAAAGTTAGCATCCACTCGATGCTCGCCCTAGCAGCTTCTCACATCTGAACAGTTCCAGATGTTGCTGTAACTCTCTATTATATAAATATACATAAATGTACTTTACATAGACGGTATATAAGTAAAACGATCGTTGATATTATATAAATAGGTAAATATACGTAAAACGATCGTTGATATTATTTATCGAAGTTCTTGGAAGAAGTTCAGTTGGGAAGACGGTATGAGGTAGTTTTATAATAACATACATGAAAACTTGCACTTATAGAATCATCTAAGTCATACATGATTGGGGCTTTTTTCGTCCATAAACAGAGCAGGATTCTTTTGTCACGATTATCTGGCTTATGTGTAGTTTGTCTACCAGTGTATTTATTTTTGTTTTTCTCTTGTAGATTCTTCGTAAAAGGATCGGCTGATGAAGTCCCAACCACAGTGACTTTTCAGTTCAACTTTGGCGAAGGAGCAAATCTGACCATTGTGAGTACCAACCATAATTTGCCCATGATTGACATTGGGTACGCCTACTGATACAGCCTACTTATGAGTGAGAAAGAAATAATTGAATTTCGTTGTACTTGAATTCGTAACTTGTGACAAAACAATCTTCGTCAATACTGCAACATCGCATTTCTAATTTTTTTTTGTTTTTGAGATTTTTAAATCGTTAGATTTTAAATTTCCCGCTCTATCGACCTGTTCAACACTACTTCTCGTGTTGGTCACTAGAAGCGCGCAAAACGTATTAATGGTAACACCGCATTTCTCATAAGTTAAAATCGGTAATTTTGCATATCTCAGCTAAAATTAAAAAAAAATCAAATTCATAATTCTAGCAAGAATAGTTTATCCATAAGACAATTAAAAACACTTGAATCCCTATTAAGACAATTTTCTATCAAATCAGCCCATAAAATCATTGAAATCCAGTTTTTTGGCTCTCCTGAAAAGTTGACAAAAATGAGATGTGCGTTGTTGCAGTTTTGGCGACGCAATATTGCTTACGCTGAGTTACCTTGGATCAAACTTCGGTTATTGCACGACAAATAAAAATCGTTTTCGTTGATGTAAACTATTTCCGTTGTCATTATAACAAGTTGAGATAAACTACTCTGAGAACAACATATGAAAGAATTGCAGATACCCTCAGGAGTATCCAGGGGAAGAAAGTGGTGGAACAGCCTGAGCACTGCCTAGCAAAGATAAGATGAACTTTCTGGAGCTCAAAAACCTAGGTTATCTCTTATCAGTTGGCTGATGTGATTTATTCCTAATTTGTTCCTAATTACTAGAATGCTTTAAAAAATAATTCTTTCTACCTACGAGTACATAGTTTTTTTTTAATTTCAGATTGAATGCCTTTTTTGTTGAGGGCAAATTTCTGGTTTTTATACAGATTAGACAGGGATCTACAGACATTACCTCCTGTCAATAGTGGAGGTGGACCCATCTTGCCAGGGAAAGAAGGGAAGGTTCATCAAATCGTCGCTAGATAGCGCTCGGGCCTTTCCGCCTCTTTCCTCCCCTAGATGCTCCTGATACCCTCGCGTCAGCAATGTTTGGCCTTTTTTGTATTGACTGGACTACACCAACTGAGTGTGAAATCAATTAAAAACCGCAATCACAAGAACTTTGTAGTCATCACCTTAGTGCCTTGTTTTTACAGTATTTTGATGGCATTTCGCGTGAATGCCAACGAAAGAATTTTCCAAGTTGTTTTATATGCACGCCTAATTACACCTCAGTAACCCATCCGAAAAATTATTTGTTTCAGTGCTGGAGCAGTGGCCGAGTGCAGTACTTCCCCATCGTCTCAAGCGCATCAAGATCTCGACATAACGTAATACGCAAGGGGTTTTAAATATAGCCACCACAGCAACACATCAACGAGGCACGGTTTAATTACAGATCATGAATTTTGTATAATTAGTCTAATGTGATTAATAACACATTAATTAATAACAATTAATTAATGTGAAAACTATTCTCGCCAATAAATCAATTTTTAACTTTTTACCTCGTAAAAATATGTTCACCCTAAGTATCAGGATTTTTATTTCGCACGTGTTCCTTCCAGGATTCACCAAGGTTGTTTACAAATCAAGGATACATGGAATGAAAAATAGAGGAACATAACACCATAAGTTGCTTTTCAAAGTGTTATATCGTTGAGGTGACGCCTGTATTGAGAGAGTTGAAGTAGCACCAATAAAAAAAAAAGCTACCTCCACTTAAGAATGGGGTATTTCAGTCAATTTTTTTTATTTTTTATTTTTTAAAAAATCAGAGAAGCTAAGGAAAGTTGAAGATTTGAATGGTGTGACGTAGCTAGCCAAAACTCTTTGAATAAGTATCCATACACAAAGAAGAGATGAAACCCTTGGAGAATCTCTTGGATACTACAAAATCACACAGGCGTAGTGTGTGTGCACTTATGGCGGGCCCGCCTTTCTTTAAAACGTGTGATCTCTTTAATTAATTTTTCTACCACATGTTATAGTATCATTGGGCTAAAAGTTGGAGTATACAGGTTTTCAAGGGTGCTGAATCCAAATTTGAGGCCAAAAACCTGAATTTCCGACCCACCGAAATACCCCATTATAGAGAAAGGTAAATGTGCTTGAGGAAAGGGAGTGCTTCAAGAGGGTTCCTTCTTCTCCCTCCAAGTTCCAAGATATTTTCTACCATTATTACTCATTTTACATTTATTTAAAATTAAACTAGGCAATGACAAAACAAGATGTAGAAGTGAACAAAGTTCAAAGTCTGTGTTCCCTCAGGTACCAGCTTACTGGTTTTCCAACTTATTCTTGAGAACAGCTTTCCACTCCTCAAGTTGTTTCTCCACCTGAGCGACGTCGCTTTCAGTGACAGAAGGTGTAGCACCGCACTCTGCCTCCTCCTTCATTATAAACTTGAGTTTTTCCATTTTGTTCTCCAAGAAAGATAACTTCTTTGAGTCCAGTTGTTTTTTGTAGTCGTCCAATCTGGATTTGATGATTTTATCACAGTACTCGTCGGTCAGCATTCTCAGAGACCGTTTCCTTTCCACCCTCATGTAGACAGTTCTGTGAGAGAAAATTACGCATTTTTGTCAAAGTAAATATTAGAAATTAAGTTGCAGATCGGCTTCCAATCCACACAAAAATTTCGAGGTTCCCTTAATAACGAATGTCCAGTGAACAAAAATATTCAACGGTTCTAAATGTTTTTAGAAGAACTTACTTTGGAGGGTATGGTTTGTATTCCAAGTTGAGTTTTTCCAATAAGTATTCGTAGCACTTGTAGTCCTGCTCTCTCAACTCAAGGAGAAGCCTTTTTCGTTTATCAATCTTCTGCTTAAGTCTTACTTTCATCTCTTT
Source organism: Apolygus lucorum (assembly GCA_009739505.2). Classification (NCBI taxonomy): domain Eukaryota; kingdom Metazoa; phylum Arthropoda; class Insecta; order Hemiptera; family Miridae; genus Apolygus; species Apolygus lucorum. The sequence goes on from CM019183.2 coordinate 20,223,914, forward strand.
GTTTCGGGGATTTTTCTCATACTGTGCTTGAAGAGCTCTGATGTTAGCTGTGAACCTGGAAACTGAATCGAGAGTGATTTCCCAATTAATTTGGCACGTAGTAGTTTGAACAAGTTTAGAGTGGACAGAAATAAGGTGCCTACCTACAAAATAGTAAGTAATCTGAATTGAATCGCTTCATGGAGAAAGAGTCTTGCATTTTTTCCGGTTCTGAGATAATAAAAAGTGTTCATCTCTCTGAATTTTTTCAGTTAGTTTAATGAAATTTTCACTGGGCATTCCTCCAGATGAAACTCACGATGGAGTGTTGGAGATTATGCAAGAAAGGACCGCGAATAGGGCCCCTTCTTGCATAAAACTGAAATTTCCCGTCAATTTTCTAGTTGAAGCATAGCCCGGAGAAGGCTCCGAAGAAGAATGAATCAGGGGAAACGGAAAAAACACCACAATCTCGATTTGGCCAAATGTGGCGCTTGCCCTTGAGGCATGAAGCAATTCAATGGGAAATTTGCCTCAATTTTAGATTCTGGAATTTCAAATCAAATTTTATAATAGGGCCCTAGAATAACGTTTAACACCAGGAATACCCAAGGGAAAAAATTACCATAAAAGAAAATGCCTAAACAAGTGAAGCGGTGTCAAAAAACACCACAAAGATAGAGGAAAACGGATTACGTCACTCCCCAGGGTTCCTCACGCAAAACTGCTCTCGCGATGCTTAAAAGGAGTTTTGGCAAATAGTGTCAGAGAATGTCAACAGGTAGAGTTGTAGGCGCCCTCGTGACCACATGAAACGATCCGCTCAAATAATGTGATTCAAATATCAAAACTAACTAAGATAAGACGAAGACTAATAATGCTTGATAAACTAATAGAATCGTATTGTAGAAAAGAGTGAGTAAAAATGCTTCTTTTCGTGTCTGGGTTCATTCTGCCAGTTTGCAGCGCACTCGTGTGTTCGATCATGTGAGCTAGTTGTTACATGTGTGCTATCAGAGGTAGCGCTGCTGTCATAAAAGGAAACCTTTAATTCTATAAATTTTTGACATTTTCATCTCTTTGCTTTGGCACATGAACTGAAAAATCGTCACGAAAACTAAGCAAATCTTGCTCACGCGACCAATAAACACTGTGTTGCATAGAGAACAATCAACAACCTTACATTTTGCTTTGGCACATGAACTGAAAAATCGTCATGAAAACTTTGATGCTTGGGTTGAACCAACAACCTTACTTTACTACCTTGTTGTGTAGTGGTTGACATGAAAATGTCCCAATGTGTTGCAGACTCGTATGGAAGCATTTGGGTGCATTTTCAAGCAGCACACTATGGTTATCTTCCATCCCACTTTCGAAAAAAGAAAGTGAGGCATTAGAGAGTTCCTAGTAGGGTCGATCCGGCGCGCCAGATTGCCTCCTAGTGACGTATTCGACCATAATAATACGGCGCCGTATCGGATACGGCACGTTCTTATCACAATTCGGCGCCGGAGTGTGTGTGTTAAGGCCATATCACACGAGCGATTTTTTGGCTTTTTTTCCGCTGGAAAATCGCTGGAACGTGAAGAGGAAGTTAGAATAAGTTAGGCGAAGTTGAAGAAGAATAACCGCAGAAAACTGCGAATAGAGCGCATTCTGGCGGCCAGCGATTTTCACTGACTACAAGTTTTAGATCAGGTTATAGTAGTGTGGAATTTTGAAGCAACGTTTTAGAAGCGAAGTTTCACTTGTTGTCCACCTATTCACTATATCCTTCGGCGGCATACTTGTTGGAGGTTTAAAAATGAACGAAGAACTGATTAATTTTTCTCTCGGAAAACTGAACAGACGTCGACTAGTAGATCAAGGAATGCTACAACCACAAATTACTTATCGATGGAGAACCTTCGAATGGTTTCCTTCCAGCTTTTTTTCCCGCACAAAATGGCGGACTAGAAAAATTAGAACGCGTTCTAAATATTCCAAAGCTAGAAAAATCGCTCCACCAGGGTGCAGGCTAGGCTATGGGGGGGTGGGGAAGTGGAATTAAAAACCCGCTGCATGGATACTTGAAACACTGTACTTCTTCCCTTGCATGGATACTTGAATCACTGTACTTCTTCCTCTTCACGTTCCAGCGATTTTTCTGCGGAAAAAAGCTGAAAAATCGCTCGTGTGATATGGCCTTAATACATCATGCTGTATAAAAAACCACTAGGAACTCTCTATTATTCCCCGTTATTGAAATTCATCTTTCCTGGGTTAACTTGATCATGAAAACATTTTAGCGGGCATCATTTCTGATGAGGGTCTAGCCCCCAACAATCCTTGTCGTGTTTCAGCGCTACCTCCCACCACTTCAACGAACTACCATTCCTGATTACCATAACGACCATTCTAAAGATTGTAGTCTCGTGATCTTTTTCGTTTCTCTCTGAACAGTTATGGACGTGAAAATGATGCCAAGTGTCGTTTTATGTTGCGAAAACGAGCCCAAAATTCAATTTCAAAGCTGGTCTCCAAAATCGTCACTAGTTACTGCCATAGAAATATGAGAAACGACAATCGTTAGGATGGTAGTTATGGTAATCAGGAATGGTAGTTCGTTGAAATGGCGGTAGGTAGCGCTGAAAACCGACAAGGATTGTTGGGGGCTACTCTCATCATTTCTGAAGGCCCTTCCTTAGCGATTAGAAGAGTGTACTTCTCTCCTAATCAAACCATAGATGAGTAAATGAAAACGGAGTCAAAATAATCTTATAAGCATATCGTTTTTGGGAACGTACTTCTTGCTTCAGGTGAACTTTCATCCAATAAATGACGTTTCACTTTGGACATATACTCTTCTTTCAATACTTCTCTTGTCTTAGTGTAGGGGAAAAACTCCAAAGTGAACAACCGTTTAACCTGTTCATCAGCACTGGAAATGAGCAAACATGTCTGAATTAGTAGTTGCGTTTGCACCAAACGAAGTACTAAGTTGCTTTATACGAATGTTATGGGAATTTAGTCGAATTAGCATGATATGTTTCCCATGATCATAATTTATTGTTTATATCTAGAATTTCATATTCCTCGCTTTTACGTTGTATTATTGCTAATAAAGCCTTCATTCCAAAAGGTTTTATCACTCCAATGAGATTTATAAGACAAAAAAGTAATAGTGATCTGTCACAACAAGTTTACACAAAATTGGATCCCACCGAAAAATCATCATTGAAAAATAAAAATATTGTGAGATAATGCAGTACCTCTTCAATTCCTCCGAATCCCGAAATTCCAGAGGTGTAAGGGACTTCACATCCAATTCCATGACTGGCTCGAGGTCGCCACTTTTCTCCGGTTTGTAACAAGGAATTTTTTCGGGACGGACCCATTTGATTGGTAAATTACTTTTCAGCGAACAGGGCGGTGATAAGCTCAGATTTCTTGATAGTAAATAATCCACGTTATTCCTCAATAAGGTTTGACTCCAGTGCTTCAGGAGTTGCAGGCGAGCCATCCTGATGCACTTCAATAACAAGTGCCTGGACAATCTTCTTTTGGTTCACAACTTCACTTCAGCCCTCAAAGGAAATAAATAATAAGCACGGTGTACCACAGACAACTTACATAAACATAATCACTGTAAATAAAGATAAAGTAGCAAGTTGATGGCTCCAATTCAATTGCTTCATGTCAAAATTATAGTAACGCTATCAGCGATAAATAATCTTATTACTAGGTAACAATGAACGGCATACAGAAGAATTGAAAAAGAATAATCAGCTGACTTTTGCAGAACAGCAATGGATGAAAACACGGATTAATATCCCTAGATTCTCTAGTAGCAGGTAATAAAGACCCTAGAATTACTAGTTTAGAATTACTAATCTAGTTTAAGGGTCTTAGTAGTAGGATAATAGGTCCATGTTTACACATCCATGGAACGGCCTCACTAAGATTTCCATGGAGAAGGTTTAGACCTGTGTGTTGCTGAGAGTCTTTCATTTTTCTATAACAAACTTGTTTTGTTGACAGCAAATTTCATTGACACTTCGGGGTTCGGGATTAGTTGGGTCTCCTAGTGATTTTAAGTGATTACGTGTACATAATCGGTTAATTTATCGTTCAATTACAATTTTAAATTGAAGGTAGTGAATTTGTGACTCGTAATTATGGTGTGAAACTTGACTCTGTGCTTGCGTTTGATCAGGTACTATGAAAAACTCATTGATTTCTTGGGTTCTTCCGGCTCTGCTGGTGTCAGTGCTGGCAGACTTGGACTATCTGAAGGGTTTCGATGATTCCATTCTCTATAAAATTAACTGGCCAGGCTCGGATGGGCTTGATAATATCGACCAACTCTACGGCGGCGAAACGATGGTTGTAACCACCCAGAGGAAGGAGAAGTATCGTTGTGTATTGCCGTCCATTAAAGAGAAAGAAAAGGAAAACTACGACGAGTACACGGGCCCCAATCCTGTGCAGCTTCTGTCTCCCATGTTCGCCCTTTCAACTTGTACCACTTTGTTGGAACCGTATTGGAGTTATGAGCTGTGCCATGGTCGGTACATCCGTCAATATCATGAAGAAAGGGAAGGGAAAAAGTTGAAGCTGCAAGAGTACACGTTAGGTAAGTGGGATACGATGAAGACCAAAATAATAAGCGCTGAATTGGATAAGTTGAAAGAGGAAGGTTCTTATAATAATCCTCCTATCAAGAAGTTGGAGGGGATCAATCTTCCTTATTTACAATTGAATTACACCGATGGAACTATATGTGACTTGAATGGTAAACCTCGCAGAACGAGTGTCCTGTACGTTTGCTTCATGGGTGGAAAAAATGACATTTTTATCATAAAAGAAACCTCAACGTGTGAGTATGAGGCTATCGTGACTTCTTCTGAATTGTGCAAGCATCCGAAGTACAGGCCTCAGCTCACTGGAGAGAACGACATTAGTTGTTCACCTTTGGATGGAGCTCCGACCAAACCAGTTTCCATGATGATGCTGGAAGGTGAAGCTGCCAAACAGAAACAGTTTTCTGCTTTCGGGGATGCAAAATCTGATAAAATGTTCGCAGTTTATTCAATCGGGGAGTACAAAGACAAGGATGGCAAGATGCAGTTCAGAGTAGAATTCAGGTCGTTGGATGGCGACGAGGTGGAGTCGGAGATCACATCTGATGCCAGCGAGTCTCCTTCAGGGAGTGGACCACTGGCGTCGCCACCTGTCAAGACTCCGGCGAACACTCCACCACCTCCAGCGGACATTCCCTTCAACGCCTACGAGTTCCTCGAAGGACGAGCCTGCCCAGAAGGAGGATACGGATGGTGGAGATACAAGTTCTGCTACAATGGAAAAGTCGAGCAGTATCACTACCACAAAGATAAAGGTACCAGAGACTCTGTAACCCTTGGTCTCTGGGACAAGCAAGCCCATTTGGATTGGTTGGAAAAACACCCGCATAAACGTCCTCGCCCTCTTTACCACAGGACTCACATTTCTTATTTCTACGGGGGTGGTGACATTTGCCCCGAAACTGGAAAGCCGAGAGAAACCGAAGTCAAATTGAAGTGCTCTCAATCCAAAGGAACTGTCTCGCTGTATCTCCTCGAACCGAGTATATGCCAGTATATCTTGGGTGTTGAATCTTCGATCATCTGTGAAATAATCAACAAAGTAGATGATGACGGATTGTACCTCCCCTGAGCGAGATTCTAAACGTCTTCGATGAAACTTTTATTGTGAATTTATTTGTTTGTGATTATGAGAATGTCGTATTTCTTTTGGTTGTAAGTACCTATAATTTTTTGTTTGATTGCAATAAATTGTTAATAATTTGTTACATCTCAAGTCCTTTTTTCTAAAACAATTTTAAAAGTATTCAAGCTTTTACTTACCTACCTGGAAACTTACAAAACTAGAAACAATGGGAACCTATATTATTATGTATAGAGTTCAAGAATTATTCAGGAAGTAAGTCTACAAGGGATCGTGTGGCGAGGGCGATTTTGCACCTGGCTTGAAGTCATAATGGGCATTACGCTTCAGCCCGTGAGACATGGGTCTCTACTCCGGGAAATTCAATAGACAATATCTTCAATGGCGTCATTCAGTTGGCAAGGAAATCAAAAAGACGCCTTTGGCCAGCAAAGTTGTAGGATCAGGAGGTTGCCCTTTTGGTCGAATTATGCTGAAAGGTACTATAATACCCTTAAAACCTTGGAAGAGCGATCTAGAAGCATAGAGAGGGTATTTATGCTAACACTCTCAATGCGGGTGTCCACCGGTGGTGGACGCTGCGGTCCTTCTCTCTGCCTGCCATCCACACATGGTGGACGAGGCGAAGTTTGAAGGAGCCTTTCAAACGTTCAAAAATCAGAATTTCAGCGGTAAAACAGTTTCAAAAGTCCCGTGAGAGATTATAACCCTTCAGTCTGTCCAACATAACATGCGAAAACCACACATGGAGGACGGTCAGCGGGAGAGAGTCAGCGGGAAGGTTTTTCATCTAGGACGGGGACAGTCCTACTGATTATTGACACGCATTGAGAGTGCTAAGCAGGGGGTACCAACCCTCACAATGTTGTGAGTCATCCAAGAACGTTTTACTTCGTTTAGATTGAATATTATTAACCATCCTCCCAATTCACCCGACATAGCAATATTTTGACCTCCATCAGAAGTCGTTTAAATAGGTGGCTGTAGAGGTCTATGACACTGGTATTAACCCTAACTGGACCATAGTATCACTAGTGCAGTGTTGCCAAGTTGGGGGTTTCCCCCCCCCCCTAATTTGGGTTTTTTTTTCTTGACGGGGGGATTTTGGGAGGAGAAATCTTTTGGGGGGTTTTTACCGACGAGTCGGGGGGATTTGGGTAGAATAAAAATGAATCAGCAATTAAAATAGCAGCAGGTAATATATATATTCAATGGAGTGAAAAACTTCACCGAATTTACCAATGTCTATCGTGGGCTCAATGGGACTATAATTTTGGAGTTTTGGAGGACAAACTTTTTTCGATCTTTGGTCTTTCGCAAGCACACACTTTGATAAATTCTTGAAGTTTATTCGTCCGTTCACGCTCGTTACTATTGGCAAACTTGAAGTTTTGAAGAACTTGAGAAGGTTTTGGAGATGGGGGTCGAATGCGACCTCACTGTTTGACATTTTGATTTTTTGTACAAAAAAGTACCCTACCTGAAGAAACTAGTTTATTTTTTAAAATGTTTTTAATGTTTTTTTCAAAACCTGTATGACCTGAAATGTATATCGCTAATACAATAATTGCATTGTCTTCAAGATCCACTCCGCCCTCAAATCATTAATGACTTACAATCTACTACTAAAAAAAAAATTGCATTGTATTCATTGATATTGTTATTTCATCCTTAAGTTTTAGGGTTTTTCTTTTTTGGGGGGATTTGGGGGTTTTTCGAGGTTGGCTCAGGGGGTTTTGGTAGCCGCTTGTTGGCAACACTGCACTAGTGTCACTGACAACATCTCAGGAACTCCACCAATATCCTAAAGTGTCTCACTGGAGTAACAAAAATTAAATGGCAATTTAAAATTTAATGGACAGCAGAATTTTTTGTAGACCATTGGAAGTCTCAAAATACAGTTATGACAAAAATTTCCAAGGAAATCGATCGACAATTTTTCTAAATTTTCGTCATAACACCATTTTTTAAATTTTTAATAATTTACAAAAAAGGTTTAACAAATTCAGCTCTATCCATTAGTTTAGTAATTGCAATTTAAATTTAGTTAATCTGGTGACACCTTGGGACAGCTGAATCCCCAAGATGTTTTCCGTGACACTAGTGACACCATGGTCCAATTAGGGTTAAAAAGCGGGTGCCAGGCTTCATAAATGTCTCAAACTCCCAGTGGATTACAAGGAAAAGGTTTTGTTAAATTTAAAAAAAATAGTTCTGTAAATTTCATTTAAATACATTTTTCGATTTTACATAAACATTAACTTAGGTACTTTCTGGACGACTCTCGTACATATTCCAGTAAATTGTGGTATTGAAACGTCGTTATAAAAAATGTTCCGATTAAAAATGAAGTGTTGAAATTTACCAATGAAGAATGGGGAATTTGCCTCACATTTTTTTTTTTCGAATGAGGGTTTATTTTTATGGAATAAAACCATAGTGAGCTGCTCGAAAACGCATCCAAAAAATTTAGAGAATTTAAGGAAGATGGAAATTTTAAATGTGGTGGCAATGTGTAAGAGGCAGCCATGTTTGAAACGTAACGGATATTCTACCAATCTGACTTCAAAGGAGGTTCTGTGGCGCTTACCACAGAAGCGGAACATACACGAACTTTTAGCTTATAACGATTAACACAAGAGTGCACCACGAACTGGCAGGAAGAACCCAGACACAAAAGTGACCAAAAGAAACAATATTACTCACTTTTGACATTTTCATGTCTTTCATATGGCACATAAAAAAAAATCGTCACGAAATTTGAAGCGACGAAATTTGTTGCAACGAAATTTTCTAACGAAATTTGTCCCAAGTCGCCACAATGATGATTATGACCATCAGAAGTGAAGTTGTTAGGTACTTTACAGTTAGGTAGGTACTTTACAGTTTGATATTACCAGATCAGCTGAGTCGAAAATTGAGCTCCCAGATCAGCTGAGTCGAAAATCGAGCTCCCAGATCAGCTGAGTCGAAAATTGAGCTCCCAGATCAGCTGAGTCGAAAATCGAGCTCCCAGATCAGCTGAGTCGAAAATCGAGCTCCCAGATCAGCTGAGTCGAAAATCGAGCTCCCAGATCAGCTGAGTTGAAAATCGAGCTCCCAGATCAGCTGAGTCGAAAATCGAGCTCCCAGATCAGCTGAGTCGAAAATCGAGCTCCCAGATCAGCATGAAAATGTTTCAATGTGTTGCAGACTCGTATGCAAGCGTTTTTTCATCAAAATTTCAACTTTTTCGAACATTTGAAATTCCTACAGCGAATATTTATAGTAAGTTTTTCACAGCCTTCTTGATAAGCTGGGTAAACAATCGATTATTCGGCCTAACAGACAGGTAATTATACCGGACAGTTAATAATTAACAACCTTTAACAACCACCTTTAACCATCGTTACATTTACCGGAGGGGTACATGAACCTCCGATAACTTTGGTGACTGATAAACCGACCCCAGGTTAATGCAATTTTACAATACGATTCTATCTACTAGTTTATCAAGCATTATTCTTCATCATTAGTCTTCATCTTCTCTTATTTAGTTTCAAGATTTGAATCACATTATTCGAGTAGCCATTTCACTGGATCGTTTTGTGTGGCGGTGCTAGAACTCTGTCTGTTGTCGGAGTTGTTTTCGCGTCGTTTTTTTTTTTTTTTTCTTTCGTATGACGTCAACAATATTCCTCGATTTTCGCGGTGTTTTGTAACAGAGGCTTCACTTGTTTAGGCATTTTCTCCTACGGTAATTTTTTCCCCTTGGTTATTCCTAGTGTTAAACGTTATTCTAGGGCCCTATTATAGGATTTGACTTGAAATTCCAAAATCTAAAATTGAGGAAAATTCCCCGTTGTGGAGAATGGAACCCCTCCTTTTGGTTTATTATTTTCAATAATGAACCTTTGGAATCGACCAAGAAAAAAAAAATTTTAACACCTCCTCAAAATTTGATGGTTTACGTTTCAAGGTACGTAGAATCCAAAAATCGAATAAAAATTTGGCCGTCCGTCCGCCGTACGCGGCACTTTTGCCACTTAGCATTGACCGATTTTGATGAAATTTGGTATGTAGGCTCCATTTGGGGTCTAGTTGTGCCCCGAAGCTTTTGGTTGATGTAGGTCACTCCTAAGGGTTCCAAAATCAATTTTGAAATTTTTAAAACGCCCTAACTCAAAAATTTTTGATATAAAGGTATTGTTTTTCCTTTAATTTAAGATTCTATGGAATTTTTAAAAATTTTTGAGACCACGCGGAGCTCTGTAGGACAAACCGTTTGCTCACTACGAAAATTCAAGGGTTTATATTGAAATATATATATGTATATAAATCAAAACACGGGTGTGAATCGCAAAAGAGGCCTAATCTCCGTTCAAATTTTAGCTGACCAAAATGCAATCGATGGTTGGTGATTTTGATTTTTTTTATTTTTAAAAATTGTTTTTTTGATTTTTTCGATTTTTTTTTTCCTCATATTGGATGGTTGGTGATTTTGTAGACGAGTGATCTATATAAAAATAATAAACCGTTGTGTAATAATTTGCAGCGTTTTTATTCATTCTTCATTCTCCTATATAGGCCCCGCCTTATGAGGTTTGCTCCAAACGGCTGCTGCGCTCGATTTCTTTCCCTTGTGTAGTCCAAAAACTCTGGAACATGGATACTCCATGTACTTCGTACTTTTTTTGTTCGAGTTGATAATTTTTCTTGCAAGAAGTAGCTCTCTCGATATGAATTATTCAGAATTTTATTCCATTTCATTTAATTTTCATTCTAGTATTCTAGAAAACTTTTAAGGGTGTCAGTTTCCGCTGGAGTATTTACGGCAACACTGTCAGTCTGACCCTCTTGCATTTTGCACTCGATTTCGGTTCTCCCTTCTTCATAGTTGTGGAGGATCTTAAATTTTTACTACATTATTTTCTGAGCGTTAGTAATTTGCGGTTAGCATTTTAATTTTATTTCTCCACGCTTATGTTGTAATACTATGGGAATAACGCTCGTTCGAACCATATCGACGTTTACTGATCACCGGAAAGCCCCCGCGACCCGTTTTGTCTCCCGTCGCTAGAAGTCTTTTTCCTTGCACTCGGGAGTCTCGGTCCACGTGAAGTCGGAAAAAATTTAATTGTGGAAAAATGGCAGACAGTGCTAGTGAAAGTGACTCGAGTTCTATAGATGGAGGTCCGATTATGATGCCGCCGTCTCCCATAACCAGGGAACAGCTGCAGAAAAGAATTGAATCTTTGCAACAGCAGAATCGGGTCCTCAAAGTCGAACTGGACACCTACAAATTAAAAGTCAAAGCCCTTCAAGAGGAAAATAGAAGTCTCCGGCAAGCATCTGTTATCATCGTAAGTTGACTTTTAAATTATATTATACCACTAAAATTACACCTAGATATAATTCAGTTGATTCGAATTTTCTCAACTCGGTTGGTAGGTTGTAAGTAATAGGAGTGAATGAGATTATTGTTATGTGATGTCGAGTATTCTCCCCTACAAAATGATAAACGTCGGTCTATTTTATTACATGTTTTTATTGCTTGAATATTGGCTATTCTTGAGTTTAGGAAGGAATTCTTTAGTCTTGTGACACTTTACGTATTTTATGACCAATCATGTTTAATAAAATCAACTCGTGAGGTACGTGATTAATACCGAATTAAAATAGTTGTTTTCATTTCCTAAATTTTTGTGGTTCCAAGTTCTTGTTCACTTAACTTCACGCTTGTCATTTTACACAACTTCTGTATTTGCTCAATTCGATAAGATTGAGGTTTATAGAAAGATAATTCCTGAGGAAAGCTCTAATCAAATCTGCAGAAACAAGGAGCTACTCGAAAATCCCTGTTGAAGTACCAACCGGTATGATTATTCTCTAATAGGTACATCTTGAGGGTAAAGTTTTGAAAGTCTCAGAGCACGAAATTTGACTCTTGAGCATTCCGGATATATTGTAACAGCCGTGTCGGACGACTGAAGCCGAATTACCTACTTGTACACTTACAGATACCTGACAGCATGGATTTTGATCCCCGTTGTTTGAGTATTATATTATTTGGGGAACTAATTAGGCACACGGCCGAATTCAGCATTGCTGCGTTGTTATCTAATAGTGGAGACGACGGGTTGGACAGAGATTACGTTGGGATACCCAGACAATTCCTGACGAGCCCATATTAACATATAACACTCGCTTTGCGAACGTCCGATCTATATTGCAGGTTAAGGAGAGCTGATTAGTACGAAGTTTTAAAACCAATAGGTCCTAGTTTATTGAAGATACCATGTAGAACTCCGAGGTAGATCATTTTCAGGACGTTCTTGAGAAGTGGCCTTTCAGTGATTCAAGTGTGGCTCAGAGGATCTAATTCTAGAAACCACCTCGCCTATCCTTGGATGTTGCAATTTTGACATGCTGACGAGGAACACGCCTTCAGCACCCTTATTGCCAGGGCACTGCACCGTAACTGTTGCGGGCACTGCATCCCAGGTAGTTGGAAAGCGTTTCTACTCCACTCGAGGGATCCCCCAGACGAGCTACGCAACCCTACTATGGAGAGTAGGTATCCTAGTTTAATGAAATTGTCAAGGTTTGAATCCATTGAGTGTTCCATATGACTTGAAAGCGGAAGCAGCGCATTGCGCTTCTAAGCAGTCCGCTAATTTAGGAGGAGAGTCTAGCCCCCAGAAAGTATTGTCGGGTTTCAGCGCTACCTACCGCCACTTCAGCGAACTATTATCCTTTTTCAGCTCGATGTGAGCGTGGAAAAGTAGGCTTACCTCGATTTTACCCCTCTCTAATTTCTAAGTTTGGCGGCTTTACTTCCCTGCCTTTTTAAATTGTGAGGAAAAGGAACTTGATATTGCATTTTTGTGTTGTTTTCAATTGTTGTGTTGTTCTTCTTTGCTACATTGTAATGTTGGGATAACTGCAAGTTAGAGGAGCTACGGTGGTAATGCGGTCGCGAGCGTGATCACCTTATAAGATATCAGAAATGGTAGTTCATTGAAGTGGCGGTAGGTAGCGCTGAAACACGACAACACTTTCTGGGGGCTAGACTCTCCTTAATTTAGGCATGTCAATACAGAGCAGTTTACTTTTCGAGAGTCCAGAGTCTTTTTGTGGTCTTTGGTAGCCTATACGCGTTTTCAATACATCTGCTCACATTGTGTCAGTTAGATATCTATTTAGTGTGAACTACTATCCCTACCGGCGCTAAACCTGCGTTTTTGAATGGAATCAACAAGGTCTGTCTAAAGACTAGAAATTTCCAAAGTGACTAGAAGTTTCTGAAATGTACATAGTGGTTTTGATTTTCATAGGTTTCTAGTTTCATACGACAAAACCTCATAAAAGGGATCATTTTCAACTCAATTGTTGACAGACCGTCATTAGTTCTCCCACGATGCTGTTTTTCATTTGGTAGCTTCATATTTTTCAATTATGCAGATGACAAAATTCAGAGTGTGCACGAAATATTTCAATTTGTTATTGTAAATTCTCCAAAGTTTACCGCTCCTTTTCTTTACCAACTGTCTTTTCACTGGAATGGGGTAGTTGCATGATATTTTTTTGTATTTTTTCTGTGTAGAGAATCTTTATTGAAGTACGAATCTGCAAATAAAACTCACAGAAACGCTTCCTAAAAATTTAGAGATTTTTTCAAAGAACGGGATTTTCGGATTCAGGCGGGAAAACCTACACACGACTTGGATGCTGTGGGGTGGGGGCTACGTCACGGGTGTGAAGGGGCCAAGAGACCACTACACCACTGTTACCCTGACGCAAGGTTATCGACGTGGGGGTACTGTGCCGGAGAGATCCTTTGCCCGGGGGGTCCTTTGATAGCAACCCTCTGTTTGTTTACATTCATTTGAGGTGCTATCATACTGAATTTTGCTAGCAGCGCAATCGAAACATGTTGCATCTAAGATTTCGTTTCCTTCTGGCATTCCCCCCACTGTAACTGAAACCTTATATGGTTGTGAAGAAACGCGGTGTTCTGGTGATACTCGAGCCACAACCTCGCAAATTTGCTAGATTCTTCCAAGTTGGACATAAACAACATCCTTTTATTTAACAATTTACAAACACTCATTGGTACTACGTTGTACAGGATAATGACACTACGATGAAACTTCCAATAAATGAGCTACAGCAACCATTTTGATGAAGAAGTACTACACTCAAGAAAACAACTGATCTTTTACTTTCTACCAAAGTGTCAACTTACCTTCATTCTTGGCTCCTCTTATTTCGGCGCTGACGAACTTTTTATTGACGTAAAAATCGTGCTACATGCCAATATGCGAATACGGAATATTTTCCAGGAAAGCCACCTCGAAACTCTAGTCGATGGCTCTCCTTTTTGGCATATAGACATTTTATTTCAATACTTTGGCACATAAACGAAAAAAGTTACGGTTGGTTTTCTGATGATTTCTACTTACAACCAAGTCGTTCCTACCTAACTTTATCTTCGTCATTCGTGTTCGTAGAAAAATCGTTCACCATTCGTTGGAAAGCCCTAAATATTTGCATAAATTATATGCTGCCAAAACCGCTGTACTTACGGAAGAAACTGAGATATACCTACCCCTGAGTTAAAAGAACTGTCAACAACATTCGAAAGCAGATTATCGGGTAGGTAGCGGGAAAAAATGAAGACATGTATTGCAGACTCGTATGCAAGCGTTTATTAAAAGCTTCTTGAAACTTTACAGAGAACATTATCTTTTCCAAACCAATCAACTAATAAATTATGGTAGGTAAATACCGGTATAAACTATGGTACTGTTGAGTCATCAAAAATTAACTTCCCTCGACCGGGGATCGATCACCTATCATTCCGATTCTAAATCGGAGCTCCTACCACTTGAGCTAAGGAAGCGAATGGACAGAAATGCGAAGAGGTCGCTGATCACAACATCTTCCCCCCCGTTAGGAAATCTTAGGTACTCCGTTACCTAGTCAGGGCCTGCGTTTTTACAACCCATTGAGAACGCGTATTTTTGACTGGCTTCGGAGTTTTTTGTTATTGTTTTCCTTATTGACGGGGCGGGGGATCTGCTGACCTCAACGTTTGTCCGAATAGGCGGTGGCTCGACTCGTGTCTTGGGAGGGAGTTGTTTTGATGACCTAATCTTAATGAATTATTGTTTCTCTGAGAAATTCTGAGGAGACCGTTCGGGTCCTACCGACTGCGCCATACTGTTGAGTCATCAAAAATTAACTTCCCTCGACCGGGGATCGATCACCTATCATTCCGATTCTAAATCGGAGCTCCTACCACTTGAGCTAAGGAAGCGAATGGACAGAAATGCGAAGAGGTCGCTGATCACAACAGTACGAACTCAGACCGCACCACCAGGAATGTGTCCACTGATAACGTGATAACTTGACTGTAAAAGTAACGCGAGGTTTTAACAACAAGAAAAATAACCAAAATATGCTTCAAAACTTTCAATTTAAACGAATAATTCAAACATGTAAAGTTTGAAAAATATATTTCAAAGTTTTTTTAACCATCAGCATTATTTTGCAACTATATTTCAATGTTTCTGACTCGAATTGTCCTCGATGGCAGTGATCTCAACGCACTCTATCGTGAGATTCTCGTTTAGGGATGACGTAAGAGGAGTGGCCCGCCAACACTAAAAGGGACGGTACTTCTTTATTGAAATACGGCTAAACTAAATGGAATTTCTAACTGAAAACAGGTACAGATACGTTTTTAAGTGCGCTAAATTCGAATCTGAAGTCAAAAACACGAAATTCCGACCCATGCAACTACCCCATTCAAAATGCTCCTGGAAACTCATCCGATGTTGCACGATGTGATTCTCTCGACCGAACTCGGTTTTCATGTCGTCCACCACCTCCTTCTCAGCGTCCCTTTTGATGTTTGTTGAAGTTGACGGATCATCTTCTCAAGAGATCTTCTTCTTTCTTCGAAGTTGATAATGAGAAGTTTCCAATGTCTTTTGTTCGTTTGATTTCCTTTCGTCCACTTGAATTTATTGATGGGCACGTTCCAGTTTTTGCCGCTAATAAAATTGAACATTGTGCTTTTCTTTTTGATTTCGACTCGGTTTCTCTTTTCACTCCTAAAATCAGAGTAACTGACCTTCTCCCGATTTTTAGGGTTCCTTCTTGGTGGGCTCGCCCATAAGTATCGTCACATTTTTATTTACTGGTTCTTGGAGTTCCTGTGGAATGTTTAGGTGTCTTTCTTTCGTTAGATGCTATACTACATTTTCATTAGATGGTTATACTTTACTTGTTATAAGTAAAAATTACCAGAAAGAGCATCTCCAACCATTTTTTCGTCATTTTTCCTTCCCATGTGTAGATGTAGTTTTTTCTGTGTATATACAGCTCTCATTTCTGTGAGGTGCCTTGAGATTCTATTGAATGTTCCTTTCTTCATATCTAAAACAACCACTCAATAGGATTCACTCGATCTCCATGATTATCCCATGTGATTTGATCAGGTCCCTCAAAAATTACCTACCGAAGACGATAGAGCACTAAAATAGGTCGTGTTTATGCATTTTTAGCTAGTTATATGAAGTACCTAGAACTAGTAGCATTGCATTTTTTATGTAATTATTTGATGAAGAAAAGTCTTCGCCGCAAAATTGTATCTCAAGCAACGTTTGTTACCCATTGGGTAAGGGTGAAAACGCAACTGGCAGTGGTGAGGGCGGTCTCCATGAGGATTCGAGGAACGAGGAGAAGGGTGAGATGCCTTGGGTTGGAGGACGGCGCTTTGATGCCGAGGTAAGAAAAACTCAGAGGACTAAGAAACTCCGGCAAAGAACGCGGAAGAAATAAGCGAAGAGGCCCTCTTGCGTTCGCTGGTCTTCTTGGATGATGGGAGGGGAGACGAATTTCTAGAGCTTCTGGGAGCGGAAATATAGAAAATTACTTTTAAAGACTTCCCTCATAAGAGTGGACGTTGTTAAGCAATAGATGCTACCTATCCATGATTTCGGGTAGGTGCCATTTTATGTCTCTCATGATCCTAGAAATGTTATCGTACTTCCCTAACATACGGAATAACATTGGATGAAACTGATTTTGCAATAGAAAGATAATGAATTATTTATGTTTTAATCTCACTCTGGTTGTAGTTCAACGTTCTACCACCATGCTTGACATGGTGGCGGACATTATGCCTAGAACTTTCGCTGAGAAACACCCCTAAAGATCAATCATAAGATCAGAGGGGCGGCAAATCTCCCAATGCTGTCCCAACGACCTATTCTGGTATACGGATGGATCCAAAATGGGGAATGGTACAGGGATTGGAATTTACAGGACTAATCCCAGATGGAGCCACTCAGCTCCTCTGGGAGAATATGCCTCAGTATTTCAGGCTGAAGTACTTGCAGTTAGGGTCAGTGGCCAAACCTAACACCAGCGCCACAGAAGAGCTAGTGCGGCTGAGCCGCAAGGAAGTCAGGTTAATGGTCGGCCTGGTAACAAGCTTCACTCCACTCCGATTCCATCTCAACCGCAATGGGGTAAATCAAAATACAACCCTCTGCAGGCTGTGTGGAGAGGCCGAAGAAAAAGCCTCCCACATAATATTTGACTGCGAAATGCTATCAAATCGCAGGTTTCACCTCCTCGGGTCACCTACACCCATGGAGGCTTTACTCAGCACAAACCTAGCCAAACCGCTACTGGCCCTTACCAAAGGGCTAGGACTCTTTGACTAGGAACAGAATCCGCGGAGTAGCACAATAGTCCACTAGGTTTCAGCGCTTTGGGCTTCCATCACCCTGATCCGTGGATTCATCTACAATCTACCACTTCTTCCAAAAGGGCTGCAATCCATATAATCATATCTTATGTATTCAAGTACAAATATGTAGGTAATTGAGTTTCATTTTTCAGCAAGCGAAAGCCGAACAAGAAGAGGAGTACATCAGTAACACTTTGCTTAAAAAGATTCAAGCTTTAAAGAAGGAGAAAGAAACCCTCGCACATCACTATGAACAGGAAGAAGAATGTTTGACCAATGATTTGTCCCGTAAACTAACGCAGGTTCGTCATGGATTATCCAAACAAACATCATCTGCCATCCTATATTTTAGCGTGCTTCTCAAAATGTCACTATACACTTTTTGTTTAATCTTTATTCTCTTTTTTCATAGCTGAGGCAAGAAAAGTGCAAATTAGAACAAACTTTGGAACAAGAGCAGGAATGTCTTGTAAACAAATTGATGCGAAAAATCGAAAAACTTGAAGCAGAAACTTTGGCTAAGCAGAGTAATTTGGAGCAGCTCAGACGAGAAAAGGTGAACTACATTTGATATTTTTCTGCCACGATTTAATTTTGCGAATTAACGAAGAATAATAATTATCTGAAAGTTTTGATTTTCTATTTGTTCAGGTCGAATTGGAGAACACTCTTGAACAAGAACAAGAAGCGCTCGTCAACAGGCTGTGGAAACGTATGGACAAATTGGAAGCCGAGAAAAGGTATATTTAAATTCGCCGTGTTCAATAAGTGTTGTTCAAGCTCCACGAGTTAAAAAAATTCGATGGAATGTTCGATGTACGAGTAAACAACGTGGGAAGATGTTTTCAGCTAATGATTGATTGTTTGGATCTGTTCACTGACAGGATGCTGCAAATTAAACTTGACCAACCCGTGTCAGATCCAGCCTCTCCCAGGGATATGAACAACGGCGACACAGCTTCCAACCTCAGTTCCCACATCCAAACTTTGAGGGGTGAAGTTTCACGTTTGAGGGTACAACTTCAACACGCTGAACGTGAGCGTAAGTCGGAAACTGCTTCGCTCGGATGTTAAAATGTTCATTTGTAGGTTTGGGAATACTGTTACATGCATTGATGGTATCCGAGATACTTTCGTTGCTACATGTGTTGTGGCCAAATACTGAGTGAAAATTGGCTAGTTCTCTCCTGTTCGCTCATGTGGTAACCCCCCTGAGAGAGGTTCTACGTAGAGGACAATTTGTGATGTATCAGTGATGATGCATATCATGGTGAGAGATTTCCCCCTTTTTTGTTGAGTGTCACATTAATTCGCAAATGAGGTAGGGCATACAAATATTGCGATGACCTCCCAGAACTGCCGAGTACTTACTTAACCCCAACGAACTAATTTTTCCTGATCTCTGTTCTTCGCAGATACGGAAAAGATGGAACGTTATGTCAAGGAAGAACGCCATGTTAGGGAAGAAAACCTCCGCCTTCAGAGGAAATTACAACTTGAGGTCGAACGTCGGGAAGCTCTTTGCAGACATCTTTCAGAATCTGAGAGCAGGCAAGTACATGATTAAACTTTAATATTTTCTAATAATTTTTCATTTATTAAGTGTGTTATTGAGAAGAATTTCAATGCAATTTGTAACAAACGCCATCACATCCTATTAAGATTCTGAGGAACCTTATCTCTCAAAGAAATCGTTTCCACTCGCCCAAGTTATATATCAGACTATCCAATTGGCTGTTGGGGGTGGGGGTTGCTTCTTTCCTATTTCTGCTGTTGTCAATGTAGCTGAAAGTACACCATGGAAGAAGGAAATATCCTTTAATAACAATTATGAAGTATATATATCACAAACCTAAGTAGGGGAATTCAGACACAGATAAAAGTATAATTAATGTCGAATTTTAGAAACTTTTTTTAAATTACGCCGTATACGAGGCTCTGCGGTCATTCGTTCACGTGCAGCCCAATAAATATTTGCTTTCCTATACCAGATGGTTTCGTCGTCTCCAATCTGCTCTCTTATGTCTTGCAGTGCAGGACATGTGTCTATATATAATCCTGGGATATTTTCGATGTGGCAAAGTGTACAGATTGGACTGTCATAGACACCGATTCTGTTTAAATGCTTGGCCAGGAAATCATGCCCAGTCTGAATCCTGAAACAAGCCACACTTTGCCTTCTGGGCAGTGTTTTAGGTATGGAATTATTCAGTAGGGTGGCCCATTGCTTTCCAGCTGCTGCTCTCTCATGGCCTTCTCGAGCTATTGACTGTATCTTGGCATCGACCAGGCGTTTAGCTGTACTGTAAGGGAGAGGAGCATCTGGCTGTGGCAGGAGTGACCCTCTTTTGGACTACGCATCTGCTTCTTCATTTCCCTCTATTTTGCAATGTGAGGGAACCCACTGCAGCACCAGTTGGGAGCCCCTCATCAACAACTTCTCATTGGCAAGACGGTATGGGCACTCGAGGACCAGGGCGACATCAGTTGAAACGTTGCTTGTGAGCGACTGAATGGCAGCTTGTGAGTCGACAAAAATCACGACTTGGCGATCACCCCCCGCACAAGCAGATGCTCCACAGCAAGCTTCACTGCACAGACCTCTCCCTCAAAGTTGCTGAAGAGCTTTCCTACAGGGTGTGAGGTTTCAAAGAGTGTGCAGTATACCCCGGCCCCTGCATTGGATCTTGCATCTCTGGCTGAGCCGTCTGTATAGATGTGCAGCCAATCCTCTTCTGGATAACAAAGATGCAGGGTTTCCAGGAACACAACCCTAAGCATAGCTGTAGGCGTTCTCAGCTTGTCAACAGGTTCTGTCAAGATCAATGATCCCCGAGCAAGCATTCGTGGAGACAATTCTGTTACAGCTTTTAGAAACTATTTTTAGAAACAACATCTACAATAAAAGTTTTGTACAGCCTCTGGTTTTCTTCATCAATGCGCTAGTTGACAGTCCATCTTTTTGATGGAGAGCCTTCCAAGTGTTCGCGATCCATCCCGGAATTGATGCGGGTAATCTCTTCCTCCCAAACAACTAATGAAAAAATAAAATATGCCTGGACCATCTAAAGAATAGGGAATGCCGTGGATAGGAGCTCTAACACGCATGGTCTCAGCCAATTAAAACAGAATTACAAAACTTCTATGGAACAGCCAATTCAGTGCATCGAGTATTATAATTAGGAATGCAGTAATAATTAGGTATTTTTACTGAGCTTTCTGTTGGAGTATTTCCTTTACTTCATAAACCTGAATGGGGCAGAGATTCCTTTTCTAGTTTGGAGATGGAGGAAGAGAGGCACTATAATGAGATGGCTTCTGGCGGTAACATTTCCAACATCAATCGCAGCAGGACAGAGTCCAGTCCTGGCCCGTACAACCCGTCTCCTGTGTCTTCTCGGCCTCTCAGCCCTGGAGGTGAGTTTATTTTAACTGTAGTTTGCGTTCCAAGAAATCGATGGTACTCTGGGAAGTACTCCCGGGTGGAATCACAGTTTTTTTATGTTGTTAGTTTGGCTAAAATCATTTTTAATGCAATAAAAGGTGATAAAAGGGCGTCTTGATCTGATTGCAGCTCTCAACAGCACTAGGGAAACCACTACTGGCAGATGTTACGCATGCGGCTCTTCCTATTCAAATGTATTTCTAGCTGGAAGTTCTTCTCCTCCCGCACCATTAGCCGTGAGTTTCTGTACTATCATTTATCCTTGTGAATGAGATCTCACTTTCCAACCCAAATGGCTGACGTTGTGTACCATAATATGGATAGTACTTTTTTGGTAGGGAATTCCACCTTTGTGTGCGACGTACTACCGCTTTCTTTCATCAGTGCACAAATGCATTTATCTGCTGTTCTCTTTAAGCAATGCTTGAAAATGTTCTCGACTTGTACATAGAATCAATCGTCACATCTTTGTAATTTGATCTTTAGGGTCGCCAAAGAAATTCGGAAAGATTCATCAAGCCAGCTATTCCTCCACCGTACGGCGTTGGAGCTCCTTGCTCGCCCTCTCCTGCTCCATCACCTGCCTCTCCGATGGACACGAGTACTCCCAAATGCTAAAGTAAGGCTTCACTTTTAATTTCCAACAATATTTTCTTAATTCAGCTGGTAATACTATCCTTCCTTTTTATAAAGCTAGAAAAGAAATCAGATGACTTGCCTTACATAATATTTGATTGCCAAGACTTTGATAATCAATTATTCATGTGCTAAAAAGAATAAACCAGAGACAAAAAGTGTCAGCTAGTAATGGGAAAGTGCTTTAAAATCCTAATAGATTTACTGAGTGACATCACCTGTACACTGCTGGACCACCTACCAAATTCTGTCGGGGGAAGCCCAATACCCATCGAAGTAGGAATAGGATAGAAACGCTCACACCCCAGTCTTGAGAGCAGCTTTGGAGAGAGGATCATTTCCATACTAGGGGCTTGGATATGAGTGCTGATAATTGGGTGGCTTCGAATGCCGACTTCACCTCATTTTCCAGTTATATCCAAAGCCACAAGGCGGACTCACGCCTTGTGGCTATTCTGGAGCAAGTGCAGAGCATCCATGAATGCCAGGACGGGATGGCGGCAGTGTTCCAGCATCCCGCGTCTTGCCTGCGGCGTTTCCTGTCCTGTGACACACACCGTGCTAGCTCCTCAATTCCTCCAGTCCTCTCTAGGCAACAGCCGTAATTAACAGTTTCTTCCATGGAAATACCTAGCTATTTCACAAAACAATCATTAATCAGTTCCCGCACTTATTGACGACTTCATGTGTATTCTGAGCTCTCCCTGACAAGAGCTTCCTTGATGTTGGTTATTCTCCATCTTGCTAAAACGTTGCATCATTCAAAATATATGTCCTGAAGTCTTCCAATTTCCATTATAAATCAATTAATTGTGAATCTTTCTTTTCACAGTTTCATTTTGTCCATGGTTGAAAAAATTATGCTTCTACTACTGCAAAGGAACTTCCTACTGGTGGCCACTGAAAATTACTTTAATCTCATATTCTTTATAATGTAGCTATGGGCCATTGCTGTTGTGCCTATTTATATACCAGGCTGGCTAGGGATAGCTGTAGGGGAAAGGATGCTGACCCCTTATCGCTGATTCTGTTCATTGTTTGACTAATTTCTTGTGTTGCTTTTTGTCCCCATTTTTGGTTGAAATGTCCTCCTTTGCACACATTGCCTTATTAGCTTCGTTTTGTTTTTGGGATTTGAATAGTTTTCTGATTAAACTTTTCATTTTTTCCGCTCTTCTATATTGTTGTAGTTGAAACCGCATTCGACTCCTATTTCTCCCTCACAAAAAAGCTAACTTCGCAGTCGGTCCATTTCTTACTGTCATTACTAAATTGCTATCTCTTCTAAAATTATTATGCAAAAAAATAATCTCCGATGGCAATGTTGAAAATAAATTTTCTAATTGTACCCTCATTCATAAATACGCAAAAAAAAGAAAAAAAAATGTTACCTTCGTGCTGTTTAATTGGAAGTCCATCAAAATGTCCACATTTCAAAATCTAAGTGTATTAATCACTAAACTGTTTTAACGTGGTTAAAAAACGATTAAAAATACTTGATCGTCGATTGTTTTCGTCCTCAAGATTCGCCTATCGTCTTGAATAAGTAGATTCCATGCCATGGAAATTTGTGATTCAACTCTCATAAAAAATGAAACAAATTATGCTTTCACAGAAGTGTTCATTATTCGATGAATCGGGTTTCTACTCTTGTTTTTTTTTTTTTTTGTGTTTGTCTATTGACTGAAAGTTGATTATAGATATCGAACGCTGCATTAAGGCGGAATTTTATTTATAACAATTAATGTTGTCGTGTAGTAAAAAATGCGTACTATTAAGCGAAGGCGTAACAATAGTGTCTTGAACCAGCACCGTTCTTCTCAAAAAAATTTCTTTGTGAGCGTCATTCGACAAATTTTAGCTAAGGCTTGTGTATTTAGTGAGTAAAATACAATATTGAACTATATCATTAAGTTATAGTCTGTTAATTGGATGAAGAGTTTTTATTTGAGCAGTGAAATTTTAATCATTCTACAGGGATTTGAATCGACAAGTAATTGGTTTTAGTCGCACTTCTTCTTATAAAAAATTAATTTTTTTTTTCTTGGAATTAATAATGTTATTGATCTTTTTGGGACTCGTGCCGTACATATAAGTCGTTAATGGGCGTGTGGCCCTGTGCCGAATGCCACCTACTGGTCATTCTCTTCATTACTCTGCGATCTAATGGCTGCCGAAGCAACTTATTTTTCATAAAACTAACCTATCCAGCCTCGGGGAAGTCTTATCGAGGATCCGAAGACGATCCAATACCATCTCCTCGATAGTCCATTCACTTGGGGATGGTAGGCACCATTTTCCGCCACACTGCTGACATCAGTTGGTTTAAATTGAACCTGGGCCGTAGATGCTGTGATTGGGACACCGTATCTAAGGACCAAATTCTCTGGACTAAATCTGAGATGGTCTCTGCCCAATGAACAGCCACTGCAAACGTTTCCCTCGTGCAGGTGGCCCACATTGTGGATGACTAAACTTGTCGTTCGGCTCAGAAAATTTTAAGACCCTTCCATTCCATCCACTGAGTATTTCCTTCTTGTTCACCAAATCTCCTGTTATTTACGAGACAAAATTAGATGTTATTTCTTAGGCTAAACCTTATCGAGCGATGAAGCAGGCAGAGTCGGTTCTGCACAGATCCATTTTTGGCATCTAGACTAAAACAGCGTCAACGAAACTTCGCCCTCACAAAATTCAGAAACACAAAACCGGGTTAACTGGATTTTAGTCGTGGATTAAAAAAAATGCTCCAAATCGCTTGAGTCAAATTTTTCTTCGCTACAACTCACTTCCATAACCTGGAGCCGTAATTTATCTCGTTCATTTAGTTTTTATCAAAAAAGTTTAATTTCGTTCATTCCAACAAATTCCCGAGGAAGTGCGATTGATAATTAATATTAAGTGAGAAGGCGTGTGATGATTTCTCGAAAAAGCCGCTCCGCAAGAGCGCTTCTTCTTTTATATGTATAGATTTATCTGCTGTTGGTTCTTGTGTCATAATAATATTTTTGTGTAAGTACATCTTCCCTTCTAATTCGTCGTATTCAAAATGTAGGAAGAATCGTTTTGTTCGTTAATCAGTAGCCACGTGGTACTTATCACTTCTTTCACTTTCAAAATGAACTCGTCGGTTGTTCTTTTTCGTCACGATTTATCCAAGTGTTACATTTTTATTTGGTGTCCCGTTTTATTGCTTATTTTGGAATGTCGCAAATTTAGTCATTCATGCGCGACACAACTCAACAATTATTTCACGAAGAGGTTGGGAGTAGATAGCAGTTTTCCAACGTGAAAAACTGTTTGATTGGGTGTTTCATTACCCACGTCAATGTGAATCTACAATTTTCTATTATTTATTCCAAGTTGAGTTGGTTTTGCAGACAAATTTAATATCTATGACAAAAGTTGCGTAACGACATGTTACTGTGATTATTAAAAAATAAAGATACTTTCAGTATAATTCAGAATTGTGTCAACAAATTATTTACTGATCTCACCTCGTATCAAAACTCTATTAACCTGGTCTGAGTGTCAGAGGAAGTTATACGCGAGATTGAATCTTTTTTCAACACAACTAACAACAACGCAGAGATGTTTGAGAAAGAGGTTGAATGGGGAATTTGCCTCCAATTTTGGTTTATTATTTTCAATAATGAACCTTTGGAATCGACCAAGAAAAAAAATTTTTCAACACCCCCTCAAAATTTGATGGTTTACATCAATTTACGTTTACAATTTTGGTTTACATCAAGATACGTAGAATCCAAAAATCGAATAAAAATTTGGCCGTCCGTCCGTCGTACGCGGCCCTTTTGCCACTTAGCATTGACCGATTTTGATGAAATTTGGTATGTAGGCTCTATTTGGGGTCTAGTTGTGCCCCGAAGATTTTGGTTGATGTAGGTCACTTCTAAGGGTTCAAAAATGAATTTTGAAAACGCTCTAACTCAAAAAATTTTGATATAAAGGTATTGTTTTTCCTTCAATTTAAGATTCTATAGAATTTTTTGAGACCAACCGGAGCTCTGTAGGACAAACCGTTCGCTCACTACGAGAATTTAAGGGTTTTACGTACGGTAAATCAGAAACACGGGTGTGAATCGCAAAAGAGGCCTAATCTCCGTTCAAATTATAGCTGACCGAAATACGATCGATGTTTTCTTCATGTTGGATAGTTGGTGGCTTTGTAGACGAGTGCTCTATAGAAAAATAGTAAACCATTGTGTAATAATTTGCAGCTTTTTTAATTTTTTTTTTCAAAAGAGGGTTTACTGATGTGGAAGAAAACCATAGTACGCTACTCGAAATAGCATGCAAAAATTGGGTGAATCTAAGATGGAAATTTTGAATGTAGCGGCAATCTGTATGGGGGCAGCCATGTTGCGACGTAACTGGCCTTGTGTCCATTCATGGAATGAGTATTAGGAAGAGTCACTTCACAGGGGGTTCTGTGCCGCTTACTACAGTAGTGCCAGTTCTGGAAGCGCAAATGAAATTATTAGCTTACGTGGTTTAACACAGGAATGCGCCAACTGGGGGAGGGAAAGCAAAGAAGCAATGTTGTACTCAGTCTTTGTTGGTGCAACCAGTGACCCTTTGCCTCCCTCAATGTTTGTGGTGTTTTTTGACTGAGGCTTCAATTGTAGGCATTTTCTTCTATGGTAATTTTTTTCCCTTGGGTATTCTTGGTGTTGAACTTCGTGTTTCTTGGGCTCTATTAAAGGGTTTGACTTGAAACTTCAGAATTTAAAATTAAGGCAAATCCTCCATTGCATTAACTGGTTGCTTTTGGGGGAAGGATCTTTCGTTTTGTCACCCTTCTATGGGAAACTGTCCTGCATGTAGGGGGCAAGATGTCGCAGGTTTCGCCAGGGGGCTGTTGTTGCTCTTGTAACCTAGTTGTGGACACGGCCTTTGAGAAAGCTGTCTTCGGAATAGGGATTGATGGGGTGCGAGTAGGTGAGTTGGACTTTGTCGATGATGCCATCACATTGGCAGAAACCCGTGAAGACTTGCAAATCGCCCTGATGTTGATGTAAGGACATCATCAAGCCGCCCATGGAATAATAGAGTAAAGCCAGTCAGTGGTGACATTTATAACGTCTGGGAGAAGAGGGGGGTAGGGGTAGTAAAAGGTTGTTTTTCTATCCTGTTGATTGATTGGGACAGATATAAGAGCTTATCTTAATCTCTCCCTTTCAACTGACTAGTTGGAGAGTTACCAGGTGGAATGGTCCTTGAGATGAAGAGCCTGGGCACTCCTCCCAACACAATTGAACAAATTTTAATATTGGGGGTGCGCCTGATTTAAAAATAAAATAAATCGAAAGTGGATCTCATCCAGAGAATTTAGACACCAGCCGTTCTCTTTTTGGAAGAGTACATCTTTTTCTATGATTTTTTCAAAGTTTCGAATGTTTATGACGTCACACGCCCCTCCCGCCTGGGCGGGACCCCACTGTGACGTCATAACATTCGAAAAATCATAGAAAAAGGTATTCTCACGCTAGAAGGTCGCGGTTGGTGTCAACATTTTCAGAATGAGGTCTAGTTTAGATTAAAAATAACAATAAACAGTTTTTCCAACCCATGCGCACACCCCATTCATTCTATTAGGTGGATTCATCTCAGAGAAATTAGAATCAACTTTTTCAGGCAAACTGAGTCATTATTGCGCTCTAAAACATTTTCAGCCTACCTGAATAGTCCATATAGGTAGGTACATACATACTCCTCACTCTCACATTGAGGGGCCACCGGCAACCATGGAAATTCAATAACTTTGGAGCATATTGAATTAGACTCAATTCTTTTCACTCTTTTTATTATGAATAAATCACAGCCATTAATGATTCGTAACTTCGAAAAATGAGGAGAACTAGTTCAGCTAACTATTCTGTTCTTCGTTTGGCCCTCAGGAATAAAATAGCTTTATTGTTGGTTCCTGAAACACAAAAAAAACATACGATGGTCAGTTCCTGCCGGGAAGTAAAGGATTTATTATTGATTATACTTTAATATTAATAAAATATATCTAATAATATTCTAATCGAAACCGATTTTCAATCAGTTCATGAATTGAACAGGTCAAATTTCTTCATGTTACGTTCCTACTTAAAAATTAATTGCGATTGCCATAAATTCCATTTTTCTTATAGATGTAGCAACCTGTACAACTGTATTTAGTTATATAAGCAGTTACTCACCAACAAAGCTGAGTATTATGGGCAAGAATATGAGCCCATGTAAAGCTCCGTACAGCACCATTCCCAAGTACATCCGAAAGTAAAAAACTCTGAAAATTGGTGTACTCGAAAACGCCAACACCCATATTCCAACAAATTTGGTCAGAGTGATACCGGAAAAAACCTTTAAAAAAGTTATGTAATAATTAATCAATGACTTCTAAACATTTAATCTAATGCAAAAAATAAATAGGTGAAATAACTACCACATGTATTCTGATATGAGAATGGCCTCATCTTCTGAAAGAAAATATATAAACTGAAGTTATACTTACAGCAGCCCCGGTGGTTTGCAAAGCATCTTTTGCTCTAAGCTTTCTGGATTCGTACGAAGAACGCCTGAACGAGTGTACGATATGACTGCAGAATTCTACGGAAATCCCGATAGCCTGAAAATATTAAATTAGTACTTTGATTTATCTGAGCATGTGCAGCCCATAAGGCAATAAGAGGAAAATTCAAGATGGGAGGTACAGTTGAATCGCATCATCTTTCTGATCCAGAAAATTCTTTCTACGCGAACGTCTCTATCCAAAATGGAGGAGGAGAAGGGAATTTTCTCTGTCTCGATGGTTCTGATTTATCTCTACGTCGGTAGTCCCAAAAGTATCAGTCCTCAACTTTCGAGCGCTTCTTGAAAATAATTTCTTTATTCTCTCTTCATACTCGCTTCCCATCACTAAGTTCTACTAATCTACCCTCAACCACCCGAGTACATACTCACCATGACCAGATTCACCAAACTAATCGCATTCAAGTTTATGTCCCACCAGTACATGAGACCCGCCAAATTCGTCAGTGTTATAGACACAGTGAACAGAATCACTGAAGAGGATACAACGTCGAATCCAGTGAAAATTAGCGACATCACAAACACTGTTGAGAGTGAAAGCAAAATCGATTTCACACCATCCCACCAAATCGTGAGATATTGTTCGTAAAACACGTAGAAAACACTGAAAAGAATTCAAATTTTTAAAAATATGTCGTCACAAATTACAATTTTTCGCAAGAGAATGTGAACCACCTCAAGATTCAATCAAAAACGGATGATGATCTATTTATATTACTTAGTAACTTATAATTTGCGCGGAAATTAACAACTTTTCCATTTACTCAATTGTTATTTGGGTTGGCTTTCACGAACATTGTTGCGTGAGATGTAGTTCGTCGTAAATAATTTGGAAGGTAATGAAGATACAGTAGGTTTTGCGTTCGTGTTTCTAGCAATAGGCCAATCATCAGTCAGAAACACTAACTTTACATTCTAAGAAGTTGGTACCTACTGTTTTGCATTCTTGCTTCCAGCTGCTTACTGCTTAGAGCCTTTGGCTAAAATACAAGAAACATGGAACATGCTTTAGCTGCGCTTTTCAGTGGAGTAGTGATTGGGTGGAGAATAACCCCCGTGTGACGTCACACTCTGCGTGTCACCCTCCTTCCCGCATAATGTTTTTGGGCGTTGGTTAGTCCAAGGCTAAAGCATGTTCCATGCTAAAAAAGAAGGGAACATAAAACGAAGGAGAAAACTTTGGCTAAAATCCAAGAAACATGGAACATGCTTCAGCCGCGCTTTTTGGTGGAGCAGGGATGGGGTGGACCTCCGCGTGACACTCGCCTGTCACCCTCTCCTCGTGACACTTTTCAGGTAGTTAGTCCAAGATTGAAGCATGTTCCATACTAAATGCATGTGCACTAATTTTGAGTGTATATTTGATTATGCTATGAACTAATTTAATTTCATCAGCAGCTTTCATAATTCAAAGGAAGGAGTTATCTCGCCAAATCAGGTCTGAGCATGAAAAATGACAATTATTTTTAAAAACACGACCTTTCAGGCCTCGCTTTACTGCTTAGAGCTTTGGCTAAAATTCAAGAGACATGGAACATGCTTTCCACCCACGCTTTCGGTGGAGTAGGGATGGGGGTGACACTCGCCCATCCCCCTCTCCATATTACCCTCTCTGTGTCACCCTCCTGCGTAATGTTTTCGGGTGGTTGGTCCAAGACTAAAGCATGTTCCATGCTAAAATCAATTATTTATATTAGTTGAGACGTTCTGACTTCTAAACACTACCTATCTAATAAACAGTTCCAGCATTTGCAGCATAGGTGCAGTCCCACCAATCAGAGAGCCCCATTCTTTGAACTGCTCGGCTGCCTCATTTACAAATAATAATGCTCCAGCTTCTTTAGAAGATGAAAAATTAAGGAGAGCATAAATACGAGAAAAAAACACATTACGACCACTTTGAAATAGTTCTTAGTTAATAAAAATTTATTGAAAGAAATTATGGCCTGACCCCATTGCGAGACAAGTCTCTGACGGTGTGATAATGAAGCGAGACTAGAAAAATATTATTTGAGCTTACCTATACGGGAAAACTTCAACGGATTCAGTAGAATTGCTATTTTTGAGCATGGTTGTGATATTACTCGCAACTTCTCGTGCCATTTTTAGAGCAGTGTAGTAATCCCTGGAGGTCTTTAGTGGACTGTGAAACGACATGAAATAGGAATCCGTTACGATTGGAAGTTTATTATTATCCAGCACATAGTTCACTGCCTGAAAAACATGTAAGCACCAGTTAAATCAAGTATGTAGATGTATGTAGAAGCTGAAGGAGTGATTCGTTTCACTGAGAATTATCAGCCAATACATTTAGTATAATTAATCTGGCTCAAATGCTTACTCCATTATAAGCAGCATGGCCTCCTTTTGCACAGTTCATGTCTGGGTTATCTTGCAGGAAAAATGGAAGGTAATACCTAAATGATTCCTTTGTCGGCCTTGTATTATCTTCATTCAACTGAACGGGGCAATTTGTGCACAAAGGATCTTCACCTATCGGATAAAAAACGAATATTACTGGTAAATACGAAAAAGGTAATCTGATTCGAATATCCCACCACTGGTGTACGCATTTTCCTTGATGGTACACGATTGTAAAATAAGGTAAAGGGGAATTGACCAGAAAAAATTATTTATCATCCTGCTCATTGTTAAAATATAATAAATTGTACCAACTTTAAGCACGAAATTCCCTTTAGATTCGCAAATATACTCTGGATACTAGAAGTATTGCATTCATAGACTAGACACGGATGTTTCACAGTACATAGATGATGCTATAGGCATAGGTCTACCACAGAAACTTTGCATCCGTGTGGCGCCCCCTAGGTGGCGGATCCGTGAAATATAACCATCAAGTCAACCTTCCATGGTGAAACCTTGACACGGAAATTGGAGCTGTGAGAAATTTGATGTTCGTGTAGTGCCACGAAATTTCAATTTTGGAAATGCACGAATTTCAAGCTGCAATAGGAGGGAAACCATGTCACTTTTGAGGGAAAAAATTCCCAAAAAATTATCGCAGGTGCGGGAATCTGCTTGATGATAAGAGATAATTAGTTCTATGTTCTCCAGAAGAATGCGCCAAAGGGATGCAAAGTTTCTGTGGCAGACCTATAGCAGTACTCTGCTGATGTCATGTTCACCATCGTTATCTTTCTCCTCTTAGTGCCATCCACGTTACTACTTTTTAATTTTCCAATCATTTAACGTAACGAGACACATTTTGGTTTATCATTTTCAATAAAACCTTCGGAATTGACCAAGAAATTTTTTTTTTAACCATTTCAAAATTTGTTGGTTTACGTTTCAAGGTACGTAGAATCCGAAAATCGAATAAAAATTTGGCCGTCCGTCCACCCTATGCGGCACTTTCCCCACTTGGCATTGACCGATTTTGATGAAATTTGCTATGTAGGGTCTAGTTGTGCCCCGAAGATTTTGGTTGACGTAGGTCACTTCTAAGAGCTGAAAAATAAGGTTTGAAATTTTAAAAACGCCCTAACTTAAAAAATTGAGATATAAAGGTATTGTTTTTCCATCAATTTAAGATAGTATAAGATAGATAGTATACCCCACGGAGCCCTTTTGGACAAATCGTTCGTTCCCTACGAGAATTTAAGGGTTGGACTTACGATAAATCAGAAACACGAGTGTGAATCGCAAAAGAGGCCTAATATCCGTTCAAATTTTAGCTGACGGAAATGCGATCGATGTTTTTCTTCAAGTTGGTTGGTGGTAACAATGGCAAAGATCACTCGTTCTTTGCAGAAGAGTGATCTATATAGAAAAATAAGAAACCTTTGTGTAATAATTTGCATCGTTTTACACTTAAAATCAGAACACTTACTAAAATTTGAATTCTGAACAGATCATAAATAGAAAAAAAAAAACACCTCTTCTCAAGGACTCCGAAGGTTGTCTTTCTTTGTTTGCTTTCTCAACGACCATAATAGGTTGAGGTTTGGTTAGTGGCTTATGACATCCGTAAATGCCTCAGCAGGAAGCAGTTCTCTTAATTAAGCTTGTAACATAAAGGTTCCTCAGCACAAGCTTCTTTAGAGCAAAAGTCCACAAGTTATTTACTATTTGGGGTTTTAAGACATTTTCAAATGGTGAGCTAAAAATTTCCTACTGAAGATACAACTTTTCATCTTTCTAGTGGGATCGTTGATATCAAATGCTGATCGAAATTAATGCAATATAAGGCAGGTAATTGTACTGACTGTTGTGAGGGCAAAAAGTTCCATTGGGATACGTTTTACAACATCCACTCACTGAGGCCCAATCATTGAAGTCATCCAACCAGGAAGAAGCCGCTGTGTTTATGTATGTTCTATAGCATAAGAAAAGAAACAATTAATAGAAATGAGAGATTTTATTACACGACGAAACCTCATGATGCTACTTATTAATGAAGCATGCCAATAACGTTCTAATGGGATGAACAAAAAGTAATGACCACGTCGTGTTGCTACCACCACGGATGCACCTCAAAGCTGCTAGAAACAACAAAAGTTTAGTCGAGCTTGGGTGGTTTAGGATGGAGTTGTGAAGCTTGTGCCACCACAAAGTGAGGCGCCACAAGCTCGTCACCCTTCCTAAATGTGGCTATCTTGGATAACTCTATAGAACATCCCTCAGAGAGGTCAAGGGTTAAAGGTGCTTCACATCTCCTCAGAGTTAACAGATAGATCATTCAAAATACAACTAGAACTGTCATTCTTCACCTTTGCCTCTCTAGGGCAGCTTTTTAAGTGTAACTGCCCCTACTTGCCAACTCTGGGGGAGCAAAGGCAGTTGTTGCTCCAGAGTAGGTTAAGGGTATGTTCGCTTAGAAATAGGAAACATGAAGCTGTGAGTTCATCTCAAACATTTTTCTATGAGGAACTTAGAATTATGAAATTGTTATCTACCTACACGTTAGTGCGTTTTGACGCGCTGTAAATCTGCGTATTTAGAGAATCTGAATAACACCTTAGCCCTCCACAGACCATATTTTGAACCGTCGAATTTTCCAAGTCAAGACCTGTCTTCAGTACAAAGTAAACAGGAGCGCCAATTGATAAAACTGCATTCATTACCTTGAAACATAAATACAGTTTGAAAAAAAAGTACATTTTTAGTGTATGGCTGGTAGTTTTCTAGAGTGTGTTAAATTGCATTTCAACGCTAAAAATCGATAATAATGAAATATCTCACAGGGAAGGTAAGTATGAGTGTTCATTTATTTGTTACTTCAGGTGGTTTCAGTTAATAATAATAGATAGACAGCTCACTTCAAAGTATTTCAGTACGTATGAGTCTTCAGGCATCGACAACTCCTGGTCTAGTCCAGGTTCCAACTGAGGTATGACAGCCAAGTTGACGCAAAACCATCCGATGAACAGAACGACGATTATTTCGGAAAATCCTCTTTTGAAGATGACGGGCGAAATACAATTTTTAATCATTCGATTCACCCACGACTCACTTTGGCTATCTGCGTATGTTTTCGGTTTCACAGCAATACAGCAAAAAATGTCCAATCTGTTATCCTGGAATCAACGAGACCGAAATGAATAAGCATAAAATTAAAGTATTCGTGTTTTTAAGCAACGATATTCCGCTCCTATAATTTATAATTAATACATTGATGATAAGTGAGATCTTACAGCAGTCCGCCTTCCGTTCATAGATAGAAATGCTACGAAGACTGTCATTTGCAACATGAAATTTATAAGTAAAGCTACTGTGGCGTAGTTTGCGAACGTTTTGACAGCAGGCATGTCAGTCCAACCACCTGTCAACGAAGAAATGAGAATTATGGTCAGAGCGATGGAAAGAAGAACGAAAACTATTTTCTGTTGGGGGAAGGAGACGCATTAGAGAATGCCTGGAGACCACTAGTTGGCGAGGATTTACGTACTGGCACAACTCCTAGGATGGAATGTAGTAGGTAGCGGAATGTCCAAACTTATATCAGGGTGAGTTCACTTAGCGCAGGCTTTCAGGGTGGTAAAGTTTAACTTTATGTCCACGAAAAGATACGAATCCCAATTTATTCAGCATTTCAGTAGGCAACTAAATTATGTTCTCTTTCGCAGGTACTTCATAATATTTATGTTGGCTACCTGATCGTTCACCTTATATATATAGCATTTCCGAATTGAGTTAAACTTTTTCCATTTAGATTTAGTTCTTTTCCATTTAGGTTTAAACCTTTTCCATTTAGGTTTTAGACCTTTTTTAAAACCTTTTCCACTTAGGTTTAGACCTTTTCTATTTAGATTTAAACCTTTTCCATTTAGGTTTAGACCTTTTCCATTTAGATTTAAACCTTTTCCATTTGGATTTAAACCTTTTCCATTTGGATTTAAACCTTTTCCATTCTTCTTCTTTTCCACTCGGGAAATTATCGTGGAGTTAGAGGTAAAAGTCATAAAGTCACAAATTCAACACGTGGGAAAATCAAATGCAGAATATTATGATTATTTAACTGTTGTTATTATTGGTGATCGATATCATCAACCTATGTATCCAACCTAAGAAAATAATTTATTATCATATTTACCAAACTAACTTTTGAAATTTTAATTTGATTTTCGCACAATATGAACTCTTCGGTACTTTTACCTCTAACCCGACGTTATTATGACACAACTTGAAAATTGAATCATGCAAGTGTTTTTTATGCACAGAAATGTAATATTTCTCAGAATTTCTGTAAGAATTTCTCATGAACGGAAGTTATGAATTAAGTACAGTATTTTTCTTTAATCACATCTGAAGTGGAACAGAATGTTTATGGCGCTATGCAAATGAGAATAATATTACTTACTTACTTACTATGATGGGGCTAACTACTGATGTTTTGATGGAGTTTACATCCAAATGGAAAAGGTTTAAATCCAAATGGAAAAGGTTTAAATCTAAATGGAAAAGGTTTAAATCTAAATGGAAAAGGTTTAAATCTAAATGGAAAAGGTTTAAATCTAAATGGAAAAGGTTTAAATCTAAATGGAAAAGGTTTAAATCTAAATGGAAAAGGTCTAAACCTAAATGGAAAAGGTTTAAACCTAAATGGAAAAGGTTTAAACCTAAATGGAAAAGAACTAAATCTAAATGGAAAAAGTTTAACTCAATTCGGAAATGCTATATCTACATCCCAATCTGACGCTTGATGAAGGCATGCTGTGCGGGGAAGCATTAAAAAGGACCCCTATAAACCTTCAATGACGAGTACTGACGGATGGTCAGGGCTATAGAAGGGAAAGAATGCACATTTCGACTCCAAAAGTTCCTGTCACTTGATGACAACCAGGAACCCTCAGTGAGGTAAACCCAAGGATGTGAAGTGATGAGTAACAGTTGGGAGGTGAGGCAGCTTTTCAGAACTCACTCATTAGTGTGACCAGTCATGGCCTCTGAGGAGGAAGAGAGTCTGCATCCTGCGGATGGGTAGCCCTGGGCTGCCAGCACAATGGCTTGTCAAAGTCCCATTTGCCAGCCCCTTAATTGAGTTTGGAATTACGAGGGCTGTGGTCATAACCTTGGTGGTGCAGCCATCTTCTGCATCATCAAGGAAGGGGAAGGGGGGGGGGGTGTCTTGATATGGCTCTGACATGTGATGTTGTGGGCTCTCAAAACTTGGGGCTGACTTCTTGAGTTGGAAGTGCGAGCTAGACCATGCTTCTCCACCTGTTTGTAGATCTACAGGAACTGAAATTGATATGGACATTGCTCTTGTGAACAATCCACCTCCAGGGCGGGGATAAAGCTATAGCTTGAGGATTCTTTCTAACCTATTTTTTACCTAAGTTTTTTCCATTTACTCGTGATTCTGCCAAGCTCACAAACATTAAATGTTTAGGAGTAGATTTTATTTTTACATACACAACTTATCACCCTACAATGAGTGTAGAACCATCCTCAGTCAATTCCCTTTCTCACTTACCAATAGCAAAACAAGTTGCTTCAGAGAATGTCGTAAGTACCACAGAAGGACCCACAATTCTCAAAGTGTGTCCCACACATTCGGTTACATCAGATGAATAGTTGACGTTTTCCATGAAAGTTTTAACAAGGATGAACATATTGTCAACGCCAACAGCTAAGACAAGAAAGGGTATCACCTACGAGGAAAAAGTAATAATGTAATTTTTAAAAAATTAATCAAATTTCAAAAAAATAATCAAGATTGCATTTTTTTATTTAACTCACCTCGATTGTTAGGAGAGTTGTTGGCAAACCAACGTAACCGAATATGCCAATTGACGAAGAAACTGAGAGCAACACTACCAAAACTCCTCCAAGTCCCAACATGATTTTACTGTTAACCTGCAAAACAAAAACATGATTGATTCATAGGGGGTGATGGACACTCATAATCAAAATGACAAGGTATTTCAATAAAATTATCGTTGTACTAATAATACATTTGATGAATACTCACAAAGAACATTCTGTCAAATGATCTGTATGATCCTAAGGCGACGGTAATGTACACAAACATCAGGATGTAACTTATAACGATAGTGTAAACCGCAGCAGCTGACTCTCTGACCAATTCATCTTGAATGGATCGTTCAGCCCTGAATGAAATATCCATAAATTCTGGCATTTCGGTGGCGCTCCAATTTTTCAAAAGCTCTATAAATCTAAAGATTCGAAAACAATTCAAATTAATCTGTGTTATTGAATAGGGCAGTCGAACGATATTATTGAGTGAAATAAAAATAACTGGCATGAATGTCTTCTGGCTGGAGGTCATAAAATTTAATGATTTTTATTATTAAATTAAATTTTTTGATGTGGAAAAATCGGTTAATTAAAAACGATTGTAGAATTCTGTTGTATCACCAAAAATTAACTTCCCTCGACCGGGGATCGATCTCCTATCATTCCGATTCTGAATCGGAGCTCCTACCACATGAGCTGAGGAAGCAAATGGACAGAAATGCGAAGATCCCCCCCCCCCCCCCCCCCGTTAGGAAATCTTAGGTACTCTTAACTAGTCAGGGAGGCTGCTTTACAACCCAGTGAGAACGCGTATTTTTGACTGGCTTCGGAGTTTTTTGTTATTGTTCCTTATTGTTGGGGCAGGGGATCTGCTGACCTCAACGTTTGTCCGAATAGGCGGTGGCTCGACTCGTGTCTTGGGAGGGAGTTGTTTTGATGACCTTATCTTGATGAATTATTGTTTCTCTGACAAATGCTGAGGAGACCATTCGGGTCTGGTACGACTGCGCCATATTGTTGTATCATCAAAAATTAACTTCCCTCGACCGGGGATCGATCTCCTATCATTCCGATTCTGAATCGGAGCTCCTACCACATGAGCTGAGGAAGCAAATGGACAGAAATGCGAAGAGGCCGCTGACCACAACAATGGGGTAGTTGCATGGGTCGGAATTTCGTGTTTTTGACTTCAGATTCGAATTTAGCGCACTTAAAAACGTATATGGACCAGTTTTCAGTTCGAAATTCCATTTAGTTTAGCCGTATTTCAATAAAGAAGTACCATCCTTTTTAGTGTTGGCGGGCCACACCTCTTACGTCATCCCTAAACGAGAATCTCACGATAGAGTGCGTGGAGATCACTGCAATCGAGGACAATTCGAGTCAGAAACATTGAAATGTACTTGCAAAATGATGGTGATGATTAAAAAAACTTTGAAATATATTTTTCAGGTTTTTCATGTTTGAATTAATCGTTTAAATTGAAAATTTTGAAGCATAATTTTGGCTGTTTTGCCGATGCCCGGGGGGCACATCGGCGCGGGGTACTTCGATTAACCCCGTTGCTTTAACCGTTATCACGTTATCAGTTTTTCGGCTGGCCCTTTCTCGTAGTGCGGTCCGAGTTGTTACAGTTGTTAGTTGTTATAGTTTACACCAGTATTTACCATAATTTATTAGTTGATTGGTTTGGAAAAGATAATGTTCACTGTAAAGTTTCAAGAAGCTTTTAATAAACGCTTGCATACGAGTCTTCACTTTTTTCACTTCACCGCTACCTACCCAATCTGGTTTCGAATGTTGCTGACAGTTCTTTTAACTCAGGGGTATATCTGTTTCTTCCGTAAGTACAACGGTTTTGGCAGTATATCATTTATGCGTAAATGTAGGGCTTTCCAACGAATGGTGAACGATTTTTCTACGAACGCGAATGACGAAGATAAAGTTCGGTAGGAACGACTTGGCTGTAAGTAGAAATCATCAGAAAAACAACCGTAACTTTTTTTTCGTTCATGTGCCAAAGTATTGAAATAAAATGTCAATATGCCAAAAAGGAGAGCCATCGACTAGAGTTTCGAGGTAGCTTCCCTGGAAAATATTCTGTACATAAATATTGGCATGTTGTACGATTTTTACGTCAATAACAACAAGTTCGTCAGCGCCGAAATAAAAGGAGCCAATAATGTGAGGTAAGTTGACACTTTTATAGTAAAAGGTCAGTTGTAACTGTGATTTCTTGTGTGTAGTACTTCTTCATCCAAATGGTTGCTCATTTATTGGAAGTTTCATTGTAGTGTCATTATCCTGTACAACGTGGTACCAATGAGTGTTTGTAAATTGTTAAATAAAACGATGTTGGTTATGTCCAACTTAGAAGAATCTAGCAAATTTGCGAGGTTGTGGCTCGAGTAACACCAGAACACCGCATTTCTTCACAACCATATGAGGTTTAAGTTACAGTGGAGGGAATGTCAGTAGGAAACAAAATCTTTGATGCAACATGTTTCGATTACACAGCTAGCAAAATTCAGTATGAAAGCACCACAAAGTGTGAGTGATTCTCCAATTTTATTGCCACAAACGAACGTAAACAAACCCAACAGAGGGTTGCTATCAAAGGACCCCCCGGGCAAAGGAAGGGGTCTCTTGGCCCCCTTCACACCCGTGACGTGGCCCCCACCCCGCAGTGTCCAAGCCGTGTGTAGGTTTTCCCGCCTGAATCCGAAATCCCGTTTTTCGAAAAAATCTCTAAATTTTTTGGAAGTGTTTCTGGGAGTTTTATTTGCAGATTCGTACTTCAATAGAGATTCTCTACACAGAAAAAATACAAAAAAATATCATGCAACTACCCCATTCGATTTGTAAAATCGATTATTAACATTCACAATGGAGACTGGAATGGCATGATTGGATCGGGAAGAGACGGCCACTTCTCTCGATGAGCTACACTCTGACTTCTCTCGCTATTACGATGTATCCCTGACTTCCCCATGACCATCCATTTTATAAGGCCATCCACGTACCTATGAACGCCATAAAGCGGAATTACGTTTGGTTTTATTTGATTGAGATAACTTACTTGGTTTCCCATTCTAGAGCAGGCTGCAAATCGGTCTCATTTAATTTATTAGAAATAATGTAGGTGACAACCAGTGCATTTGCTCGATCAAAGGCAGTGCTGCCATATTCCAAAAAGTCACCTACAGCGAGCTGAGATTGAACATTACCTCCATAGGGGGCGAGACAGTCAGGGCTAAGGCTGGTCCTGAACAAATTTATTGAGATTAGTTTATTAGATAGGTAGGTAGTATTACTCCTGAAAAGAATTGAGTTCAGTTACCTATTGCAAGGAAGGAATTCTACCGCCTTCCTATGAAAAAGCTGGTAAGTGGAAACATGGCAATATTTTATGCGTGACTCGAATTCGAACCCTCTTAACAGCTGAGGACAATACCTTTGTACTCAAGCTCCATTCTTTATATTTGAGGAATATTAGTAGGCCTTTTGTGTAACACATACACCTTGAAAAAATAATAAAGCTCCTGTCCAAATTACATGGCACTCCTTCAAATATTCATCTCCACCTAATAATTACAGTTGAATACCATAAATTTAGATTAAAACGAAAAGGCAAGACAATATAGAAGGAAAGAACTCACAGTAAACACTTGTGAAGGATATCCAAATAATTCACCGTGAAACCTCCAGAGTCAGTTGATGATTTGTTGAAAATTGCCAAATCATTTTGAAAATAGCCCCAAACGCTTTGAACAGTGCACTGCTTAAGAGTTTCAGCCGTTGGCTTCGGGCTCAACGGTGCGTAGCAAATGTTTATCAATCCAGGTATCTATAAAATGTCATTCTATTAATGCTTTTTCACGCACAGAATTCTGACAAAATCAAGGTGATGATGAGAAAAACCTACTGCCTCAATTTTCTGCTGTAGTTCGAATACTTTCAGGAGGAACTCTTTATTAAACACAGGTCCGAATTCCAGCACTCCATCTGCTGTTGGGTGACTGATCTGGAAAAATGCAGAATATACCTTAAAGCTGGGAGTGCACTATACGCAACACAACATGTTCGCTTTTGTCGTTAACTTGCTATGTAAGTGCTTTAATGAGCAACTTTGTTATAGAGGGTGGGCAAATTTGTCAGCTAATAATAGATTTTACCTAACTACATGGTGATCGTCTTTGCCTTTCACCTTGTTGAGATAGGTACGGTGAGGGGAGGACAACTTCGGCTGATACTCGTTAATAATGTAGTGAAGTTGAGTGCACTTTCGCCAGTAATTACTTTATAATTGTTTTTATAAGGGACTTACTGGCTAGGAGGCCCTTCTATCTAATGTACCATACTACTATCCCAACAAAAAATAGGACTGTTCATAGCATATTTTTCGGCATTATTTCGGATTTGGGATGAAGAAAATAAAGATTGTCATAATATGTCAAGTATATTATAGGTAGTAGTAGTACTAGGTAATAAATACCTAGCTCAAAACTAACCACTAAAGTCTCGAAGCCAAACATAAAGGGGTAAAGGGATAATCTGTTTAACATTCAACTCTGATGAAGCAGGCGTTTCATCATGTAGGGATGTTCATCAAGTAGGAATGCAACTTAAAGGTACCTAGCGGAACTAAGATTACGTTTCTCCAAATCGAGGTTGTGAAATGATACCCGATCATCGCCTCAGCTGATTTACCACCAGATAAAAAGTTACGGGTAACGCTCATTGTGCATGTTTACGAAGGTTTGAGCCTGGCTTAGAGGATAGGTTTGACAAGAAATATTAATTGTATCAGCAATCAATTTTCAAATATTATCCATAAAATCAAGGTTATTATGATTCGCGAAATTTCCCACTTACTTTGTCAAGTCCTTTGGGTAAGAAGAAAATTTGCTCAGATCTGTAGAAAGGTCCAAAAGTAGAGTCAAAATAGTCTTTTTGAATGCGAGATGAGGATGACGGAGCAGCCCAAATTTGGATTGGATCAGTCGTTATGACCATGTAATTGATTCCATAGGATGTCAAAACGATGAACCAACTAGCCAATGCCAACACCAGGGTAGGGTGAGACGCTACAGCTGCTCGTGGAATAAAAATATAAATTAAAATTATTCTCAATTTATAATTACATGTAATCACTTACTTGCACTATCCAAGGTGAAACTTACTTTTACCCCAGTGATAGAATAACTTCTCCATGTTTTCTTCAAAAGCGACGGTCACGTAATGGTACCACCGTATTGTGATTTGGTCTTCTTCACCTAGGTCATTCATCCTGACGTTCTTACCAGCTCCTAAAGTATATGAATTATTATTATTATGAGCCTGTACTTTGAACCTCGTTTTCAAATATGTGATATACTTATAACTAGCGGAACTAACCCCCTTCGTTTAATGATATAGATAGTTTTAAAATGAGAGTCGTGAATAGTACTACACCTTTCCATCGACAAAAGTAAGTGGTCAACCCAAAAGTAGTGAGAAAAATTGCGAATCCGACAATTGTAACAATCAGGAAGCCGTCAACTCCGAAAATTTGGAAATTCAGTTCGCCTGAGCTGTAACCCGGGATTACTGGGCAGCTTGCCGGGCAATCAATGCAGCTACAAGCGGCAGA
Organism: Apolygus lucorum; assembly: GCA_009739505.2. Classification (NCBI taxonomy): domain Eukaryota; kingdom Metazoa; phylum Arthropoda; class Insecta; order Hemiptera; family Miridae; genus Apolygus; species Apolygus lucorum. The sequence continues at coordinate 20,265,875 of CM019183.2, forward strand.
AGAGTTCTACAACAAACAGAATATGTAAAACAATTCACGAAACAATTATTATTCGTAGGTACCTATTTATAATATCCACCAATAATTTTTTATTCGAATAATTTAATACACCTGGGTGGGGGTCGAGTATGAAGGTAGTAATGCTCTTTTTCCCTGCTGATATCGAACTTTTCTTTTGAGCAGGTCACTCACCCACCGAACGAAATTAACATTTTCAAAACAACCTAAAACTCATGGTGTGCGAAAAGAATACTTTTTGATCATAGGTGACAGTGACTGGCTGGTAACAGGTGACTTTGTAATTGGGTGACAAAGATCCTGTCAGACGCTCCCGCTGACAAAGTTTCATGTTTCTCCCTGGGAAACCGAGTCGTTGCAATTCGACTGATGCAGTCCTGATCAGACCCTCCATTTGTACCCCAGAAGAGAGAGGAGTCATGTCAAACGAATTACAGATCCTTGATCTTGAATCGCAATCAGATTCCAATTAGAGTTTGATGTTATGACAAGTTCGTTGTGTGTTGAAAAGCCATGGTTGTCCCCTTATGTTAGTGATGGATCACAATTTGTGGAATTTGCGACACTTTTCGATAGATTGTGTGATGAGCGGCAACACAATTATTTAACACGTTTTTGCTGTTGTGAAGGTGGCACGTGGGGTAGGTGTGAGGGACTTGATACATAGTAGAGAGGTAACCTGAATCAGGTCTTGACCCAATCAAGGATTTTCAATGGCGTCAGGTCCACTCAGGTCTCATAGTCGCTTCCCCCATTTAAATACACAGGAAGGGTCTGTTCAGGTGCTCACATTATGTCTGGTCAGGTTGGAGTATTGCAGCACCTTAAAGCTAAATGCACTCGAGGGGCATTGCATAGCAAAAATGCGACTGGATTAGTTTAGTGGCATTTAAATGGCAGTGTACACAGTACAGAGCGCATCTCTCAAGGCGTTTTTCCCTGTCTGCTGCGACCTGATGGGATACCCCAGTGTGCTTTGGCCTTGAGTGACAAGTGACAAGTAGCGCCAACCACATGAGGAGAGACAACGTACGCAATTTGAAAGAGTAATCAAGTGTGGGGAGAAAAAGACAAGGGACAGCGTTATTCTACCTGCTGTCAATTTAATTCAGTTGGTAATAGGGTCAGCTGCGTAATAGGAGACAATGGCGACTCTCCAGTAATAAGTGATTTTAACCAGTGACGCGATTTCCGACCCACCTCTACCTAAAACTTGAAAGGGGCAATAGAAGGGGCGCTACATCAGCAGATGATTCCACTCTCTTGCTAAGTTGACCTGCTCACCAACCCGAAGAGTGGTTCTGTGAGTCGCTCCTAAACACAGTAGTGAGATACGTCCACTCTCTTCACGACATTCAACACAACTAGATAATAAACGGTAGAATCATATTGCAATTAGATAAATATCTTACTGTTGGAGCGTCAGTGCATTTGTATGTTTTTGGATTCAGCGGTTTGAAGTTAAGAAACGGATCATCTTGCCTTTTGAAATTGACGTTGAAAGGAGCGACAGCATTTTCATCAGGATTGCCTTCAAAAGCAAACCATCTGGAAAGTAAGTATACATAATACAATCGAGAAAGAGCAATGTTTCCACAAGTAATTCCTCATTACCTTGAAGTATTCGTCAAAAATACCTTAATATATAAATACTAGCTAAACTAGAATACTAAATATATAAATACCTAAATAAATCTCAGAATACAGTTGCACAATAAATAGGCGTTGATTTTTATTAATCAAATGAAATAACTAGGAAGTTGATTGTCACAAACCCCAATTTGGGGATACTAAAGTAGAGTTCTAAAGGGTATCTGTACCCAGCACCAATTTACAGATTTCAACGTGTTTAAGCTCTCTTTAACGAGGATGTACCTACTTTCAAGATAAAGTAGAAAGAATGAGTTTTGAATAAATAGCTATTCCCCATTAATATAGCAGATCAAATCAAAACAAATCAATAGGTATCTAAATAATGTTCAATTATTGTAAGTATTATGCGTGAATCAATTACCGATCAGCATTGCAAGTTTCAGCTGTGTAGCGACCACATGCAGCATCCATAGCCAATTTCCCAGCAGATGGCATAGCTACCGTTGCACATGAACGGTAGGTATTATCCATGAATTCAGAAGCAGCGTATATTGTTGCTGACTTCACATATCGTTCTGTAACAAAACTAATCATGAAAAAATAGTAATCATGTTGCCACTCCAAGCACTAATAGGTGTGACAATATTAGCCATCCAAGGCAATAATATTAAAAACCACCATCTACCTATGTAGCCTGATCGAATATAACCATATAGTATAAAGACCACGTGAATACCGAATTATCATTTAACCCTTAATAAACCATTAAAATAATATAATAGGTGCCTATGAAAAAAAATGTATGTAAGTTAACCCACTCATTTGTTATTGCCACTCAACGGGGGTATTGCAAATTTGCTAATACATGCAATTCCAGTTTTCAGCCAATAATGAGGAATTTCACCGAATTCTGTTTGCATTTTTCCTGAATAGTTAATGGTGTGGGATAGATGAAAATCGGGCTGGTTTCGGAAAATAAGTCTCCTGTTATTTTTGGGAGACAATCAAAAATTTTGATTTCAAAACTAACCGGGAAAACGGACGTGAAGTGGGAACGCTCGCTGATTGTGCTGTTCAGATTGCCGTCTCCTCCCAGTGTTGCCCATTGGGACAACAAAATCGTGTTTTCTATGAGAAAAGTTATCAAACAAAAACAGGGGAAACCTAATTTTCCTAATCTTGCTTTTTCTATTTTTTTCTTCAGTTTTTCGATTTCAAACTTTACTGTTTCGTGAAATTTTGCATCTGGGAACTATAGATTTCTCAATCTCAGCGCTTCAAGCGGCCATAAATGAACTATTCCAGCATGACGTCATTTTCCCGGTTTTTTAAACGTTCGTATTTTCTACACTGTTTTGTTTATTCGTAAATCAGGAAGTTCGGGCTGAAAGTTTGCCGTAGGAGGTTTTTCGAGGTGCTGAATATCAACATTTTTCCCAGAAAATAGATCTTAGGGTGAAGAAACTCTAAAACTATCATTGAAGCATATTTCTGAAGCCACATTGTACATGCAAGAGGGCAGCAGCGAGATCATAAAAATCTATTTTCTGAGGAAACGTTGAGATACACCATTACAGAGCGCGCTACCAAGGTTAAATACTGAAATCCCTTACCTTTCTAATATAATGAGGAATGTCACCGAATTCTATCTGCATTTTTCCTGAATAGTTTTTGGTGTGGGATAGATGAAAATCGGGTTGATTTCGGAAAATAAGTCTCCTGTTATTTTTGGGAGACATTCAAAATTTATGATTTCAAAAAATAACCAGGAAAACGGACTTCTTCAACGTGAAGCGGGAACGCTCCCTGATTGGGCTGTTCAGATCGCTGTCTCCTCCCAGTGTTGCCCGATGGTACGACGAAATGGGGAATTTGCCTCAATTTTAGATTCTGGAATTTCAAGGCAAATCCTATTATAGGGCCCTAGAATAACGTTTAACACTAGGAATAACCAACGGAAAAAAATTACCGTAGGAGAAAATGACTAAACAAGTGAACCTCTGTTACAAAACACCGCGAAAATCGAGAAGTATTGTTGACGTCATACGAAAAAAAAAAAAAAACGACGCGAAAGCAACGACAACAGACAGAGTTCTAGCACGCCACACAAAACGATCCAGTGAAATGGCTACTCGAATAATGTGATTCAAATCTTGAAACTAAATAAGAGAAGATGAAGAATAATAATGCTTGATAAACTAGTAGATAGATTCGTATTGTAAAAAAGTGAGTAATACTGTTTCTTTTGGTCAATTTTGTGTCTGGGTTCTTCCTGCCAGTTCGCGGCGCACTCTTGTGCGCACTACACGGAAGCTAAAAGTTCGTGTATGTTCCACTTCTGTGGTAAGCGCCACAGAACCTCCTTTTAAGTCAGATTGGTAGAATATCCGTCACGTTTCAAACATGGCTGCCTCTTACACATTGCCACCACATTTAAAATTTCCATCTTCCTTAAATTCTCTAAATTTTTTGGATGCGTTTTCGAGCAGCTCACTATGGTTTTATTCCATAAAAATAAACCCTCATTCGAAAAAAAAAAAAAATGTGAGGCAAATTCCCCATTGTGTTATCTAAGAGGAAAGTTATCAAACCAGCCCTAAAACATTAAACATGTTAACAAAAACAGGGGAAACCTAATTTTCCCCATCTTGCTTTTTATATTTTTTTTTCTTCAGTTTCGATTTCGAACTTTACTGGTTTTGTGAAATGTTGCATCTGGGGACTATGGATTTCTTGATCTCAGTGCTTCAAGCGGCCGTAAATGAACTATTCCAGGATGACTTCATCCTCCCAGTTTTTTTTAAACGTTCATATTTTCTACAATGTTTTGTTTATTCGTCAATTAGGAAGTAACGGGCTGAAAGTTTGCCATAGGAGGTTTTTCGAGGTGCTGAATCCGATTTTGGGGTCAAAAATAGGAAATTCCGACATGGTGAAATTCCTCATTATAATCAACCTGTCCCAGGAGGTAGGTTGATTAAGCGATTATTCAGTTCTTTGCTAATCTTTGCCCAATCTATTTTTTAAAAACTCGGAAATTGCACTTAAGTCATGTCTCCAACGTAAGCAACTGCAACTAGAAAGTACTTACTCAGTGTGATTTCGTCGACTCCAAACTCAGTTACTTCAGTGAAATCTGACTGGTCAGGAGAGCACGTATTGAAGCACATTTCCGAAGCCAAATTGTACATGCAAGAGGGACATCTCTTGAAGATGGCAGCAGCCTGATCATACTGATTATTCATGTTGTATATTTGTGTTTCGTCGCAGCAGAGGCCAGTCGTATCTGAGAACAAAATCAACACATTAATTTATTGTTGAAGGTAGATATCAACTACGCTACGTACCTACCCAATAATTTTTAATTACCAATTTTTTAAAAATTAGTACAGTGGATACAAACTGCCAAAGGGCTCACCATAATCTATTTTTATACATCTTTACAGTCGTTTACTCAGGGCGCCCACACACTGTCAGTTTTAACTGTCAGTGCCACTGTGAGGCTGCCGTATGATCAAAGTATTTGGCATTATTCTTACATTCGCCTGTTGAGGCGACGCTATTACAGCGGCCTGCAGGCAATCGTATAGTGTATGGGCGCCCTTAGATAGGAACCTAAAACTGAAAAGAAATTTTTTTTTTAAACCTCATTTAAATGGTTTTGTAAAGTATATATGGCCATAATTGCTACCAAAATGTATAAATGACAAACAAGTTCTGATTTTGAGGCTTTGTTTCTAGTAGAAAACTTTCTTCAAAATATACAGTACAGAGTATTGGAGACAACCTAACAGAAGAAAGCAAGGTAACGTTAGAATGGGTGGGCCTGAGGAAACCTAGGTATTACAAATTGATAAGTGGTGGGGGTAGGAGCATGCCTGTTCCCGCTTCTTTCTAAATTTCAGCTCGTTACCTACCAGTCTTCAACGCCTAGATTGGTTTCGACCAAAGACTAAGAAACAACTGATGAAAATTTTTCTCGCTTAGCTTATGAGCATTACATTGATGAACAGGAATCCTCGATTTCTGCCATCTTGTGAGATCCGCCTTAACCACGCCTCAGAGCGTCGACCAATCAGTGATTTTCCAGTTCTCAGACTTAGCTTCAACAGCCCCGATAAATATAGGCTTCCAGAGATTTGAACGACATGGGAGAAGTTAGGAAGAGGGGGAGGAGGAGCACAGTGGCTAGAATTCCTCTCACTAGTTAAAGCCCTTTAGTTGTAAGTCAACTCATTTTAATGTATTTCGTATATTAAATTTTGGTAGGGACAAAGTATCCCAAATTTATTATTATATTTCATTGTGTCGTTATTAATTCATTTAATACAATATGCAACATTGTGGATTTGTCTGTCTGAACTTTCCTAATTCCATCAAGTACTAGAGCAAATTTTGGTAGGTCCAGAGAGTACGATTGATGGTAATGGGCTAGTACGTTCTGACCACATTAATTCCATTTCAAACTTTAATTCAAATAAATTCAATAGGTACGTAGTTGAAACCCCACCTGGTTTCTGCATCATACCAAAAATGGAAGCTAGGGAGAAACAGATCTTCAGAAGAAGGGCGCTCGAGTCGGGTTGTGGTCTGTTTCATGTTTTGTCTTTGCTGTTTTGTTACGTTATGTCCTCTAGCTTGTTCTAGTTTTTATTGATTGTTAAATAAGTAAAGTAATAGAGTAGGTAAATAAAACCAATAATAAAATGAATAGATAAGTAAGTAAAATAAATTATAATAAATAAAATAAAATTTAATAATTAATAAAAATAAATTGTTAAATGATTATAAATATTAAGGAGTTCTTGATCGAAATTATTGTGTACAACGTTTTTTGTTTAAGGGTGTTGAACTCTCCGGGCAAATGACCTATGGTTCGTGCCCTAAATGTTTACTGTGATACCGATAATAATAAATTGAATATTGAATGTCAAATAAACATATTTTGTATCTATCTACAAATAAATTCAATGCGAAGTTGAAACCCCACCTGGTTTCTGCGCTTACACTTACTTGCATGTCCTACGAGCGTCGGACATATTTTGGTAAGAATGGCGTATGTGGTTTCATTGTACGGTACTTTAATAGGTTCTCCATTGTACAAACATGGCTGTGCACGTCCATTTCCGTGGTGGCAGACTCCATAAAGAACACAACTGCAATGAACATCGTCAAATGCAATCTGAAAGTACAAAAAAAAAAAAAAAAAAGAAATATATAAATAGAAGGAACCAAAAACGTGATTCCCCAACAGATTTCTTAATAAACGAGTAAACTGGATAGCAGTAAGAGGAAAAGAGAAGTTTCTTATTGTTTTGTTCAGCATTTTTAGAGTGGCTTTAAGGAATAATTTTTTTAATGCTTGATTGATACTGTAAAAACATGCAATCATAATAATACCATGCCATGTCTATTTCTAGGAGGTCCATATCGCATCACCAACTTCAGTAGGGCCAAATTCGGAGTTAGGAGGACAAAACCATTTTTTGAGTTGGAAATATAGGAAATTCAATGCTGGTTACGAATTTACCATCAAATTTACTATGATAGTTTTTGACGTATAAATTTTTTTTTTAAATTAACCACTAGAACCGATAAAATAAAAGTAAGATCTACTTTACGTGGTATTTACCCTAGGGAAAGTAAGTATAGTTGTATCGACAACCATAAAAATATCCCATTTAAAAAAATATCTCGTTCAAGTACAATGACCGTAATATGGCCACAACTTGGTTCTAAAATGCCAATAGGTAAGTACCTACCACCGATTGCTGAAAAACATTAACTAGATTCAATCAAACACAACGTAAAGCCTTTTAAACATAGAAATTCATTAAATGATACTAGTTTGTAATTATAGGTAGGTACTTACCAAGAAAACTGCGAGTAAGAACACGACGATGTGACTCAGATGAGCCATCGCGCTTGAAGAACAGGCACAACATTGTTAACCACTTGAATAGCAAGCCTCTTTTTTTCTTTTTTTTTTTATCGAATCTCACAGGTGTTCAAATAATGAAATTTGATGGATTGTTCTACAGCTTGAGACAAGGCACTCGAGCAGGTGTTATTGTTGTACCTACCTTCTGCGATTTCTCCCACTCAAAATTAAAACCAACACCTGCGTAGTGGTACGTAACGGCTTCCCAAACACACAAGGGAAAAAGTCGAAATATTGTGAAAAAATTATTAGATACTAATCTATTCAAAAGAGAATGAATAAACATAACTTCCTAGTTCAAACTAAAAGATTAGTCTACAATAAAAATAAAATAAACATTAGTCTACCTTCGTTTCATGTTAAACTCTCGCGTACTCGTCTATTTTCATGATGTTTAAACCTCCCCTTTGGTTTATAATTTCAAATGATGAACCTTTGGAATCGAGCAGGAAGTGGAAATCTGCAATAGCTTAGTATTCAATCACTTCACCATGTTACCTCACTTGAGTCCCCTTTCACTTTGTCTCAACTGTTTTTATTTTATTTTTAATCTAAACTAGACCTCATTCTCAGAATTTTGACACCAACCGCGACCTTCTAGCGTGAGAAGACCTTTTTCTATGAAATTCCAAAGTTTCAAATGTGTATGACGTCACGCGCCCCTCCCGCCTGGGCGGGACCCCCCAGCCCACTGTGACGTCATAAACATTCGAAACTTTGAAAAATCATAGAAAAAGGTCTTCTCACGCTAGAAGGTCGCGGTTGGTGACAAAATTCTGTGAATGAGGTCGAGTTGAGATTAAAAATGACAGTAAACAGTTTTTCCGACCTATGCGCACACCCCAGTCTCCTCTTTGTTGAAAATATTTCTTAGTTACTTTCACTGATTGAGATGGCAGCAGGAAAAGAGACAGCGGTAGCTCAGAGGGCTGAGCAACGCAAGCAATCTAAAGTAATGAGGGAACCTGTTGATCAACCCTCGAAAAAAAAATTGTATGCTCTGGGATTTGCAAGATGATAAGAGATAAGTTGTTCTATCTTCTCTACGTAGAGAATACACCTACCATAGGTGTATGTGTACGAGATTTAAATGAATGACCCGTGCAAGTGGGAAGTTGTGGATTACTATCTTCCTCGAAAACATTCATCTGCCACCTCCCCGCCGACCAGGCCTGCCATTTCTTCATTTTTTGGAATATACAGGGTTTCCCATATGTTATCCACCAAACTTCGGGAGTAGTTTCTACAACTAATTTGCAACAAAAAGTGTCTCGTAGCAATGGGGTATTTCGGTGGGTCGGAAATTCAGGTTTTTGAACTCAAATTTGGATTCAGCACCCTTGAAAACCTATATACTACAACTTTAAGCCCAATGATACTGTAAGATGTGGTAGAAAAATTAATTAAAGAGATCACACGTTTGAAAAAGGCGGGCCGCTATACATGCACACACACTAGGAAAGGACTATGCCGCACGCGTGTGTGAGTACTATTTTGTAGTATCCAAGACGTCCTCCAAGGGTTTTTTTGCATGGATACTTTTTTCAAAGACAGTTGGCTAGCTACGTCACACCATTCAAATCTTCAACTTTCCTTAGCTTCTCTGATTTTTTAAAAACATTTTCTCGACAAACAGACCCGATTACCGTAATTCCTGAGCCATACTCTTTTAAAAAAAAAAAAATAAAAAAAATTGACCGAAATACCCCATTTTCTTTTAACCCCCTTAAAATCCGACTTTTTTGACTTTTAAGATTTTTTTCGTGTTTTCGACCTTACACCATTCAAACGGTCGTAACTCCCTTAAATTGGACTCAAAAATTAAAAATAAGGATATCGTTGGAAAGAGCGTGAAATTTCTCAATACACGAGCCAGTCAAGACAAACAAAAGAGTAGCTAAAACGCTAGAGTAGTATTTTTACCTCAAACTTGAAAAATAGTCAATTTCTGTTTTTGGTGAGAATGTTGATGATTTTTCCTCTTTGAAACAAGGTATTTGCCAGAGGGGCTCAAAAGCTTAAAAACTGCTCCATTTCATCAGCTTTCCAACGGTCACCCAATTTTTAGTTTTACTGTGGAATTTGAGGGAGAAAATGGTGTTTCAATGCGAAAAAACGTGTATTTTTTTCAACGAAATCGACGGTTTGACGTGGTGCTTGGGAGGAGAGGCGGCGGAGCAGACCCCGGATTCCTCCCGTCCAACCGTCAATTTCGTTGAAAAAAAATGCACGTTTTTCCGCATTGAAACACCATTTTCTCCCTCTAATTCCACAGTGACCGTTGAAAAGCTGATGAAATGGAGAAGTTTTTAAGCTTTTGAGCCTCTCTGGCAAATACTCTTTTCAAAATTTTTGAAAAAACAGAAATTGACAAATTTTAAAGTTTGAGGTAAAAAAACTTCTCTAGCGTTTAGTTTTTCTCAATTTGTCAACGGCTCATCAATTGAGACATTTTACGCTCTTTTCAACGTTTTAAAAGTGTAAGGTCGAAAACACGAAAAAAATCTTAAAAGTCAAAAAGGTTGGATTTTAAGGGGGTTAAAAAAATTGCCAAGAGACATTTTTGTTGCAAATTAGTTGTAGAATTGACTCCCAAAGTTTGGTAGATAACATATGGGACACCCTGTATAGGAGCATAAATTGGTTGCAAGTGTCCATTTTCAGTCCTCCTCCCTCTTTGGGCTTCCTGGTTGTCAATCATAAGAACTCAGTCAAATAGTTCCTAATTAGTCATCGGTAATTAGATTAGTGCATGATACTAGTGTGTAATTTAAGTAAGCAACCTGGGAAAAACGAAAGTAAAACTCTGTGCCGTTCGGTCTCGAAGAGTTTTAATTTTTGAATTTATAAAAATTTGTGAATTTACAAAAAATAAACCTTTGGTACATTCGAACGCGAGATCAGAGAGCAAATTATTAATTCACTAAGTTAAGCACATATCTTACCTCACCCATGATTACTTTACTCACATCAATAATTATCCATCACTTTCCACTGAATGTTCCATCGCACGAAAAGAAGAGTCAGATGATTCAGAGTCACTAATACCCGGAGGGATAGGAAGTTTCTCATGAACTTCTTCAGGGGATTTCAACATCTTCTTCAATAACTTGGCAACTATCTCGGGATAATCTTTGAGAAGAGGCCATCCCTTTGACGCCATCACTTCTAAATGATGCAAATTTATGAACTCTACAGCTGTATCCTCCAGCTTATTCAATTCCAACTGTCGCGCTAGTATGATGAACTCGACTACATTCTTTGAATTTAATTGGAAAGCAATTGCTTTTTCGCAATGTGCAACAAGTTCTCCCATTGAAAACTTATGCGCTCCTCGAATTAGCGAAGCGTTCACTTCAGATACGTCGGGAAACAAACCAGATGAAACATATTGGTGCAGTGCTAGTATTGAGGTGTTAGCCAATGTATTATCAGAGCAAGTGGAGTCCTCCTCTTCCTTTAGTGCACTCAACAAAGAAGACTGGTCAATATCACTCTGGCTCGTGATACCTTCGTCCACTTTGGACTGCACGACTTCTACAGATTCTCCTCCATCTTTTGATTCTCTGTAACCAGATTCATGAGCCTTGCGTTTGTTTAAAAACCTGCCTGGAGCACACCACTGACTCAGAGTTATGTTGAAGACAAATTTCAAATGTACTACGGCCAACCTGGACTGGTGGCAATATTCGAACAATTCTCTTCGACGCTCTTCCTCCACTTTTTCCCACTCTTCGAAGTCTGGGAAATTAGGTTCCCACCATACATTTCCTTGACCAGAATGCACCAATGATCCATCAGTACGTGATAAAGAAAATTTGAAAGACAATTCGACGGGCCAAGAAATACGAGTATGATCTCCTTCCAGTTCCAAAGAGCAATAAAGAGTTTTTCGACGATGTTTAAATCTTATCCCGAGCTCGACAATATGTCCATTGTTTCTTATTTCAATCCACTTCAACCCTCCGTTTTGATTCCAAAATTCAGGAGAAATAATAATCGATTCTGATTTAGTGGTTGGTATTACACTGGACATAACCATTTCTGAAAACCGGAAATCCCCAACTAGTTTTTCAAAATCACTGGAATTTATAAAATCGTTGCCAGTCATTATAAGGTAAGAATACAACTTTTGCTGCAATGTGAGAAGTTTAAAACATTTAGAAATTTCTAACATCTCAACGAGGTTCCGACAATGAAGAGTGCTTGAGAGTCTGTCAACGCACTTCGAGGTGAGAGATTCGACTAAATATTTATCAGACAAATAGATAAGTTCAACGTAATGTTCGTCAATGACTTCGGGCTTAGCAATATCAGAGTAAAGAAACTGAATGAAGGCTTCAAAAGCCTCTTTTGTTGCATCAGTTATGTTAACCACTCCGAGAGTTGCTTCTGTCATGCAGGTTGTGAACATAGTTTCAAATACTTCACTTCGGGCCGAAAGGACATTTTTGTGAGCTCTCAGTTCTTCCCCTCCAACGACGAATGTGACATCGAAAAACAGGCCTCGTTTTCTAAAATCGTTCAACTTATCAAATTTGCAGCCTCCCCCATTTCTGCAGTTTCTATCCAAACGAGAAAACATCGAAGATAAAAAACACAAGTAGTTTTACGACCAAATAACTATCGAAGAAATCTCAGTGTCAGCAGAGGACAAATGGGGCCGCCGAGGACTTTAGTGTAGAGTAGATGATCGAATGGCAGATCATAAGAGGATCTTCGCGGGCAACTACTGTACCGATGTAAGTTGGTACCTGATGTCACAGAGTATCGGAGACGACTTGCCTGCTACTGAAATAACCCGATTCTAGTATTTTCCAGTATGTACTACACACAGTATGTATTACACAGTTATACATAAAATTAAAGGACATCAAAATCACTGGGACTTTCACCATCACACCAACAGCAGCCAGCTCAACAAGTGAGATCAGATTTGGAAAACGCACGCTTTTCTACTACCACTACAACAAGAAACAACAAAACTCAGGAAACAAACACCGAATCCACAGATGACAGCCGACTGACAACATTTCGATTTATTAGATCGATTAGATTCGTCGATTCCAAGACGATTATCGATTATGGCTTCACATGGGGCGGTAGACGCGTCTAGTTTGAAATTCCAAATTTAATATTTTTTCCCCTTATTTTTCTATTAGCTGTTTTTGCCTTTGGAGTCCGTTTTTCACATCTTTTTCAACTTTCGATTAGTCGGCTGTTCGAATCGAGTACGTCTACATTGTTTTTATCGACTCGATTCTCTTTTCCGTGAATGATAAGAGGCGTTTATTGATTGTGTAATCAGTGTCTGTGATAACTGATAAGGAAGATGGAAATTGATGGAGGTTCAAATCGTCACAAATTGACCTTAAAAAACTTGAGATAAGCGTCAAGATTGGTCGTTGACGCCCAATCCCCAATCCTGCCGACATCTATCCATAACATTCAACGTTTACAAGTCGGATTCTTCGACGTCCATCGACACCGCAATTGCTTCAGTAAAGGTACATAAAGCTTTATTTTTACTGCATGTAGATAGTATTTCATTTAATGATGTGCACCATCTTTGTGAATGAGCAAATCCACGTCGTTCCTAATTCTGAAGTAGTAGGATTCCTACTAAATTACAATATGTTTGACTAGTTGCATTATTATTTCAGGGAACTGCTTTGCAATTCTTCAAAAATGGAGATAGCCAGAGTACTGTCGATCCAAAGTCATGTTGTACGTGGGTATGTTGGAAACAAGAGTGCTACATTTCCACTACAGGTTTGTATTGTAGGTCACCTAGGCTTATGAAAAAATTATTTTGGGTAGGACTCTACCCAATCTCTACTTCTTGAAAGCCCAGAAAGAACTCTGGAAAGCCATTGAAAGAGAGTTTCAGGCTGTAATGTTTCTTCCCTCGACTTTGTACCTAATCGGTGCCACTAAACATTTTGCTAAGATCAACTATCAAGTAAAAACTTTCTCCTCGCCTTACTGCTTAGAGCCTTTGGCTATAATTCAAGAAACATGGAACATGCTTCAGCCATGCTTTTCGGAGGAGTAGGGATGGGATGGACGAGTGGAGAATAACCCCCTCCTGCGTGACAGTTCTCGGGTGGTTAGTCCAGGGCTAAAGCATGTTCCAAGCTAAAACTCGGGCCTCGCTTTACTCCTTAGAGCCTTTTGCTACAATTCAAGAAACACGGAACATGCTTTAGCCGCGCTTTTTGGCAGATGAGTGGAAAATAACCCCCTCGTACCACACGTGCGTCACCCTCCCTCCCTTGTGACACTTTTCGGGTGGTTAGCCCAAGGCTAAAGCATGTTCCACGCTAAAACCTGCCCCTTAAGACCTTGCCTTACTGCTTAGAGCCTTTGGCTAAAATTCAATAAACATGAAACATGCTTCAGCCGTGCTTTTCGGAGGAGTAGGGATGGGATGGACGAGTGGAGAATAACCCCCGCCTGACACCCTCCTGCGTGACAGTTCTCGGGTGGTTAGTCCAGGGCTAAGGCATGTTCCATGCTAAAACTCGGGCCTCGCTTTACTCCTTGGAGCCTTTCGCTACAATTCAAGAAACATGGAACATGCTTTAGCCGCGCTTTTTGGCGGATGAGTGGAAAATAACCCCCTCGTACCACACGCGCGTCACCCTCCCTCCCTTGTGACACTTTTCGGGTGGTTAGCCCAAGGCTAAAGCATGTTCCACGCTAAAACCCTTCAGACCTTGCCTTACTGCTTAGAGCCTTTGGCTAAAATTCAAGAAACATGGAACGTGCTTTTTGCCGAGTAGGGATGTGGTGGATGTGTGAAGAGTAACGCCGCGTGACACACGCCCATCACCCTCTTTGTGTCACTCTCTCTCCCACGTGACACTTTTTGGGTACGAATAAAATCACTCGCGATGAGATTGTGGAAAACGTTTTTGATAAAAATAGGAGTTGAGAAGAAGGTTCTCTATTTCCACTAAAAAAATGAGCTACAAGTTAAATTGATTTCGGCGGTTAGTTAATCATCACTAACATTCAATATCCTACAATAACAAAGTTATTGTTTGTACTAAATAGGTGATAATGACCTAACCGTCGAAATGGATTTTACTTGTAACTCATCATTTTCGTGGAAACAGACAACGTTCCTCTCAACTCCGTTTTTTTATTTTTTTTGGGTAGTTTGTCCAAGGCTAAAGTATGTTCCAAGCTAAAACTCGCCCCTTTGGACCTTGCCTTACTGCTTAGAGCCGTTGGCTAAATTTCAAGAAACATGGAACATGCTTTTGCCGCGCATTTCAGCAGAGTAGGAATGAGGTGGACGGGTGTAGAATAACCCCCGCATGGGACACACCCATCACTCTCTCCACATAACCCCTCCCGCGTAATGTTTTCCAGGTAGTGAATCCAAGGCTAAAGCATGTTTCACGCTAAAAAGAAAAACAATTATTCACTTATACAAGAATTTGAAATAACTGCTGCCATGTAATAATTCCTACCGCCTACTTTATGTACTTTTCAGCTGTTGGGTTTCGAAGTAGATGCCATAAACTCAGTTCAACTCTCTAACCATACAGGCTATAAGCAATTCAGAGGACAAGTTTTGGTAGAAAATGACCTGGGTAAGATTCATAAATGTTTTTACCTATGCTCTATTTAACGTTTACGAGCAGGTATCGACTAAAATTTATTTCATACTAAGTTGGTGGGCTATCAGGTTTATATCTCTTAGAACAAACCTTCGCATGCTAAAGAGTTCACTTCTCTTTAATAGAAGTGCTTGACTTCATGCCTGGATTATTATTAACATTAATACATTTTCCAATAATTTTTGTTGTATCCCATAATGTATAATTGGTTAATTCCAGAGGTTCTGATTGACTCTTTGAGAGAAAACGACCTTCTACATTACTCCCACTTGCTCACTGGGTACATAGGATCACCATCATTCCTCCAAAAAGTTGCATCAGTTGTGAAAGAGCTCAAGTCTAACAATCCCAAACTCCGATATGGTAAGCTATTTAGCCTGAACTGTATTATAACAATTATATAGTCCATGAATAGCACGTGTGATGATCGACCCAACAAACAATGAGGAATTTCACCGATTTCTGTTTGCATTTTTCCTGAATAGTTAATGGTGTGGGATAGATGAAAATCGGGCTGATTTCGGAAAATAAGTCTCCTGTTATTTTTGGGAGACAATCAAAATTTTTGATTTCAAAACTAACCGGGAAAACGGACGTGCAGCAGAAACGCTCACTGATTGGGCTGTTCGGATCGCCGTCTCCTCCCAGTGTTGCCCATTGGGACGACGAAATCGTGTTTTCTAAGAGAAAAGTTATCAAACAAAAACAGAGGAAACCTAATTTTCCCCATCTCGCTTTTTCTATTTTTTTCTTCAGTTTTTCGATTTCGAACTTTACTGTTTCATGAAATTTTGCATCTGGGGACTATAGATTTCTCGATATCAGCGCTTCAAGCTGCCATAAATGAACTATTCCAGCATGACGTCATTTTCCCGGTGTTTTTAAACATTCGTATTTTCTACACTGTTTTGTTTATTCGTAAATTAGGAAGTTCGGGCTGAAAGTTTGCCTTAGGGGGTTTTTAGAGGTGCTGAATCCGATTTTGGGGTCAAAAATAGGAAATTCCGACATGGTGAAATTCCTCATTATCAATCAACTGATGGAGAATGGGAACCCCATCCCCAATCAGTTGACTGATAAAGTTCAAGAATGGTCCTCAAAATGAACCCTTCAGTCATGGATGGTTACACCATTTCTTGGTTGAAGTGCCTTTCCCTTCATGTAGTCGAGTTCAATGCGACAGTAGGTTTGTTCCACAAAGAGACAGCAATGAGGAATTTCACCATGTCGGAATTTCCTATTTTTGACCCCAAAATCGGATTCATCACCTCGAAAAACCACCTACAGCAAACTTTCAGCCCAAACTTCCTAATTTACGAATAAACAAAACAGTGTAGAAAATACGAATGTTTAAAAAAAAAACGGGAAAATGACGTCATCCTGAAATAGTTCATTTATGGCCGCTTGAAGCGCTGAGATCAAGAAATCTATAGTCCCCAGATGCAAAATTTCACGAAAGAGTAAAGTTCGAACTCGAAAAACTGAAGAAAAAAATAGAAAAAGCAAGATGGGGAAAATTAGGTTTCCCCTGTTTTTGGTTTATAACTTTTCTCTTAGAAAACACGATTTCGTTGTCCCAATGGGCAAAACTGGGAGGAGACGGCGATCCGAACAGCCCAATCAGCGAGCGTTCCCGCTTCATGTCTGTTTTCCCAGTTAGTTTTGAAATCAAAAATTTTGATTGTCTCCCAAAAATAACAGGAGACTTATTTTCCAAAATCAACCCGATTTTCATCTATCCCACACCATTAACTATTCAGGAAAAATGCAAACAGAATTCGGTGAAATTCCTCATTGGCCCGCAGCTCACAGCCTTCTAAATCGCCATCCAAAATCTGTCGACAGTTCAACAGCGTTGATGGAATGCCTTTTGTGGTACACCTATTTATGACAAACTGAAGCTGATGTTACTCTTGAATTTCAGATATGTTAATAATTAATTATTAATTAGAGTCCCTTCTTTCATGTCATGAAGTCCTTGAGAAGTTCAAGAGTATACCTCCCATATAATGAATTTACCATATCCCAGAAATTATGTGATACATTAATATAATTAAAAAACACTAATTTATGTTGAAATCGTTAAAAATCCCTGAGAATTTTTTTTGTGCCTCTTGTTAAAATGTTGACCACTTAGTTGCATATTATATTTCAATATGAATAAAAAGAATTGAATAAGTAAAAAAAGTAAGCAGATTGGATTTCATAGTATATTGGTGAGGTGAAGTGAACAATGGGGGATCCGTTTTATGCAAGAGATTGCAGATGGAAAAGATTTCGTTTTCTATAGCACTTTTCCTGGGGCGATTGTTTTATTACGACTCATGATTATAATGTAATTTTAGATTTGGCTATAATTGGATGTTTTAGGGGATGTTGAAGAGTAATGAATCTTAACCAAGCATTTCCCCCTGGAAAATCCGTGTATCTTTTGACACTCCTGATTGTTTCTGTTTTACTGATGAAAACTTTTCACCCAGGTGAGTAAACATGCTGATCCACACAATGAGGAATTTCAACGAATTCTGTTTGCATTTTTCCTGAATAGTTAATGGTGTGGGCTAGATGAAAATTGGGTTGATTTTGGAAAATAAGTCTCCTGTTATTTTTGGGAGACATTCAAAATTTATGATTTCAAAAAATAATCGGGTAAACGGACCTCTTCAATGTGAAGCGGAAACGCTCGCTGATTGGCTGTTCGGATCGCCGTCCCCTCCCCTTGTTGCCTGATGGAATGACGAAATCGTGTTATCTAAGAGGAAAGTTATCAAACAAAAACAGGGGAAACATAATTTTCTCCATCTTGCTTTTTCTATTTTTTTCTTCAGTTCTTCGATTTTGATCTTTACTGGTTTTGAGAAATGTTGCCTCCAAGGACTATTCGAAGTGAGACTATTCATGATCTCAGCGCTTCAAGCAGCCGTACATGAACTATTCCTGGTTGACGTCATCCTCCCGGGTTTTTTTAAATGTTCATATTTTCTACACTGTTTTGTTTATTCGTAAATTAGGAAGTACGGTCTGAAAGTTTGCCGTAGGGGATTTTTCGAGGTGCTTAATCCGATTTTGGGGTAAAAAATATGAAATTCCGACATGGTGAAATTCCTCATTCCCCCGTATTGTATCAACACCAGTTCAAAACCATAACATGTTCTTAGAAGGCCGGAACAAGTGCGAAAAATGTAGGCACTTGTTTGTCTCATCTAGCCTTGATATTCCAGGAGATAGCTGCTTCTTACCTCTAATTTCACAGAACATAAGCTGAAAGTGAGCAATGGGGTACTTATCCACTCGTCCTTGCTAGTATCCACGTTTTGTTTTCACCTTGTTGCAGTATGCGATCCTGTAATGGGAGATGATGGAAAGATGTATGTGCCTGAATCATTGCTGCCGATTTATAAAGAGACGATTTTGCCTCTTGCTGATGTGATTACTCCAAATCAATATGAATTAGAGTGAGTATTGTACGTGGAGAAGCCCCAAGCATCCCCCCAGTCGTTTCAATATCTACCATGCGAACTTTGAGTTTTCATTTGAGGAAGGTTGGGATCTCACTATTTTTATCATCTCCAAAAATGTATCATATTTTGTTGATAGGTTGTTATCAGGACGAAGCATAACGAAAGTGGATGACGCTTGGAGTGCTATTGAGTCCTTTCATGAAAAAGGATGTCGAACTGTGATAGTTTCTTCATCAACGTTGGGAGGAGACAATGAGCTAATTGCTTTGGCTAGTACAAAAAAAGGTGAATTTATAAGGTGGTTTTATTTAGTTTGAAAGCGCAGCTCCCTGTATATCGGCTTATACAAGTTATAATGCAATTGAACTAAGGCTATTTCGTTCTATTCGTAGTTTTATACATACTTTGTTTCTTCCAGATGGTAAAACAACCCGCGCAAAAATTTCCATTCCCAAACTGGACGCTCATTTTGTGGGATCTGGTGACTTGTTCGCCGCTCTCATGATGGCATGGTTATACAAAACTGATGACGACATTCAGCATTCATTGGAAAACACTATCCATTCTCTGCAAGCAGTACTTACAAGAACTTTGTCCCATGCTTTAGGTGAGTACTCAAAATCTGTTCATATATATGAACTTACCTTTTCTTGTAGCCAAAACGTTGATGTAGAAATTTCTTTAAGACATTTAGTTGGTGGCAGAAGTGATTTTTATAACTGGTCAGACTGAGAGGAAATAATAGAGAGTTTTAGCATGCCACAAGCACCGCGAGATTCACGTCACCGTGAGATTCTCCTAGGACGAGCAATGTGAGATGCTAACCTTCATTCTTGGGGATCAACGTGACCCTACAAACCTAGAGTAACGTCAAGCGTCACACCAACTCTGTATTTCTGTCTTGTCGTCTTGTGGCCCGAGTTTCATTTTTGGTGGAAATCATTTCGGAAATACCTAATGGTTCATTTGCAATAGCAATTATTTTGCTGTAGTGTATTACGCCAGAACGATGCTTTTGTGATTCGTGCTTTTTATCATGGAATACCTATCTAATGATCATTCATCAGTCTACGTCCGAATTACTTAATTCGTCCGTCGAGCAATCAACTGCCTATCCACCTAACTTCGAGGTAAGAAATCGTATTAAAATTTATTTATGTGTGATAGGTACATAGTTTACCTACTCATATTACTACCCTCTTACCGGTACTTTCAACCAGGTACTTGGAGAGAGAAGAGTGTAGCTAACTGCCTGCGGGTACTAATTTTTGTTTCAGATTCCGGAAAACAAGTCCCTAGACGTCTTTTCGGAACAAGAATGAATTTGAATGATGAAACCAGAATGAATTTGAAAATAAATGAATGGAAATATATACCTATTGCTTTTAATATAACATGAGATTTGTTAATCGATTTGTTCGTCTATCTATCTATCTATTATGTTACAATTTTCACCTGCCTCTCACCTCACCTATCTACGTTGATCTTGGTTGCAAACAGTTTTAGGCAAAAAATATTTTTGCAGTTAAAAGTAGGTAGGATAGTGATAAGAAGAGGATTTCCAGCTCAAATATTTGCGTAAAAAAGTCTCCATTTTTGTGAGTTTCTGCATTTTAGGGAGTAGGTACTTATTTATTATTTAAAATACTATTTTTGCGCTAGCTGGCATATTTTATCGGAAAGTTTACATAACATCAAAGTTTGAAAATTTCCCGAAAATGATGAATTTAGGCTTTTTTATTTCAACATTTCCATTGTTTTTCAATGGACATCATCATTCAATTATTGATGTAGAAGATTCTCTTAATAGTTTCCTGGATTGAGGTTTCATTCACGATTAGGTAGTTAGTACTTAGTTACGTGAAAGAATATTATTACGAGTTTTGTTCAAAATAATCGTAGGTACCTACCTAGGAAAGCTACCTAATGAATAAAGTCAATTAAAAAGAACGATAATGAATTAATTAAATTACGTACAAAATGAGCAATCGTGAATAAGTAAAATGATGAGGTAAAAATGATAACTAGGTATGTAGTTGTTACTGAAGAAAGTTTGTAAAATATGTGCATTGTTTGAAAGATTGAAGGAACAAATGCCAAAAAATGCAAGAAAATGCGCATTTTTCCGCCTTTTGATAGGAAGGGGTTATAAGTGGCGTAGGTTATAACATCTCGCGGTGCCCGCGGCGGTGTTCTCGCGTTGGACGCTCGTTGAGCGCCGACCGTGACTCGCGGGCCCCGCGAGATATAGCATCCATGATGACGCGTTCGCAGTGCCCGTGAGTGGTCTGCTAAAACTCTCTAATGATTGTTCAGGTACTACAGCCACAGGAATTTGTAATCGTTAGGGTGAAATTTCACCTCTTCTCATCTAAATCAATATCAACAAAAATCATAACAGACTATTAGAAGGTGAACAAAAATGATAGCTGTTAGAGTGTTCCTACACTAAATATGAATAAAACCCAAAGGCAGGTGAGGAGTGATAATTAACAACAAATCACAGCTCCTATATGTCAAGTCACATACATTTAAGAGCAGGAGCGATTATTGGAACTAAGTTTTGAACTCCAGTTCTGGAGTTTTTAAAAGAGGGTGCTCGGTCGCCCAAGTGAACTGAACTTGCAACTCATTTTCCTTCGGCCTTTACTGGTCCTACTTATCTATGCATATTTTGTATCTTTTTGAATACAGTGATGTCCAAAGGTGACCGCCCCACTCCCGAGCAAATGGAACTTCAGCTCATCCAAAGTAAATCTGACATAGAATCACCTTCACCTTCCGTGAGGTCGACTATTGTGGAATAGACGAAACCAGGGCCTCTACCGACAAACTGAACAACCTTCGTCGTAGAAATCGTGCTTAAAATGTTGGTAGTTTTTGATTTAAGTACAAATTGGGAATTTATTAGGAAGTTTTTGCTGTTTGCCTTCGAGCTTTTCTCGTGAAATTGGCGACATAATGTAAATGCAAAACCAACACTGTCGATTTTGTTATGTAGTAAGGTTTCATTTATAATGATGGGTACCAATAATAGTGATCAGATTATGGTGGTGTAACCTACTTGCCCAGAGTATTAGATATAGATACTAACGTAGATGTAAAAGGTAGGTTACAGTATACATTGTAAGGTAACGTACAATATTATTTATAAAGTAATTACCTTTTTCCCCGTGAGTCGTGCTACTTAACAAGCCGAAATTTATTAGGCTGGACTGAAACACGATCAAAATACGACTGACGTTTAATTTCTTTGTCCAAAGATAAGAGGAATCCCAGATGTTTACCTTTCTATTCAACCGGATTTGCCTAATCAAATAAATATGTGTACTTACCTTTAGTAAACTTTTATTGTTAAGAGTAGAGACGTTTGAAAAAATTCTACTCAATAATTTTCTATCCAGCTTTCCTCAGGAAAGACACTAGATAAACTGTAAGTGGGGGATTTCACTCTTTTATGGTAGACCCAGTTTTACATTTTATCAGTGAGGTACCTACGTTCTTACCTCGGTATCTAGCTTGGAACACTTACCCCGATCCACAGGCCTAGATTTAAAAAAGGCAAATCTCTGCACGTTCATTTCAATCCCTTATCACCTCACAACTCCTCAGTACCAACTACCAGTGCAATCATCATGTAGCTACTTGTAGTCCTAGCTAATTTTTTAGGGAAATTTACATTCCTCTAGACATTCATTTTTTGGGTTTCTTGGCCAAATTTGAATTTTGTATTTACCCGAGGATTGGTATACTTATACCGTTCTACTACTTATTCATCATTAGGTTATTGTAATTATCTCAAGATGCATTGTTCGGGAATTTCCATTCCTATATATTCTCCAGGTACTAATTTTAGAATATTTCAATGTGACTAATAATGACATTCCGAATAATGAAAACGAATGGAACAGCCTTAGTTGATGGTTTATCTGTAAAAAGTGTTAGTTTGGACTTGGCTTTGACAATAATATTAGGTACCAATTCGTGCTGCTTTCTCACAGGAAAAACATGAAAACGTTGTAGAAACATGAGCAGAGAAGAATGGTGGGCCAGAGGGGAAAATGTCGTCTCGCACCAACGGTTTGAAAATGACGGTCATTGGCTGATTTGTGCAGAGCAGTTTCTCATATACCTATGGAATTTTAAAGCTGAATTCAGATTCGACTTAGAAACGTGAGTTGGTAGAGGAAAAATCATCAGAGTCTAGCCCCGAGCAACCCTTGTCGAGTTTCAGCGCTATCTCCCGCCACTTCAACGAAGCTGATCACGCTTGCAAGTGCATCCTAGCGTCGCTCCTTCTAACCTGCAGTAGGAACTGAAAAATAGGAACCAGGGACGATCTTGGAGATCAGCTTTAAAATTGAATGACTTTGGGCAGATTTCGCAACATAAAACTACACTTTGCATCATTTTCACGTCCATAACTGTTCAGAGAGAAAACAATGAGAGAAACGAAAACGATTACGAGACAACAATCTTTAGAATGGTCGTTATGGAAATCAGGAATGGTAGTTTGTTGAAGTGGCGGGAGGTAGCGCTGAAACCCGACAAGGGTTGCTGGGGGCTGACTCTCATGGAAAAATCCACAGCTCCAGGAAGTAGATGCCTAATGAATATTGAATATTTACGAAAGAAACTACAATTATTTTTGGCAAACTTCTAATGTAGTAATTTACTGCACAAAATTTTTACGAGATGAAGAGCAGCTTACAATCTGGTGTTTGAAAATTGTCATAGTTTCCATTCATGTATTCTGTTGCCTGCCAATGGCCAATGAAGACTTGTGGGAGTTTGATTATGTTTGTCTGAGAAGATCAAAGTATTGACGATAAGTCTTCTTAGTTAAGGATGTCCTACTTCTACATCCATTAACAGGAGATCACTTAATTACGGTGAAAAGTGATCAGTGGAAACGTCAACTTTGGAAGAAGTAGTGACTGCGCCAGTTGTTTGATGCTGAGAATCATTGAAATTCGAGCTAAATTATCTTGTGGGATCTTTTTCTAACAACCCCTCGCGTAGAAATATATATTTTCCCACTTTTCTCAATATTTCCCACTGAGCTCCCTCTTTTCTACTCACACGTATATTGGCATGCGGTACATCTCTATGGACCATACTTTGGACAAAATACTTCTTCACAACCGCCACACGACAAGTACAATGAGTGATGACTCGCCTAACAGACAGGTTTTATGCGTCTTGAAGCATAAGGCATGTGTCTCATGTCAACTCAATGTGTCTTCGCAGAGTCTCTTCCATGGATTTTCTGTGAGAAAACAACCAAATCTAGATTTTAATAATAAAGGGAACAGCTGAAAACATGTCTTCCATTTTACCATGTAACGCTTTTTAGTTTTAGAAACTTAGGTAAATGGTAGGGTTCTGAGCTTGAAATGTTTCCTGACCTTGGCGGATACTGGAATTTATCACTTTCAACCTCAAATTCGGATTCAACACCCGGGATGGTCTCCTTTACGTAGTTTTTAGCCTAATTTCTGTTCAACGTAGAACCGCCGCTAGAAACAAGAAATAAGTTCAATAATCACTTATTGAAAGACCTTCAATATCTGCGCTCAAAGCCATACAGAGTTACCACCTGCAGTGCGAGGGTGCTTTAGAAGGCCTTTTCCAACCAAACTAGCGAGCCAAGACAAATTTGGCCTCACATATCACCAAACGCTAAATCTACCCCTCAATTGTTTATTGACGTTAACTCCATGAATAAGAAAATAACTAGAATACCCCATCAGGTAAGATAATGAGTAGAATAACATTAGCAAGGTACATATTTTCTAGCCAGAACTCTACCAGTATTTTTGTTGACTTAATACCGAAGATGTTTTGTGATAGTTTTATAAATTCGTTGTTTTCACTTTACATTACAATTTGATTGTTTTTTCTTGTTATTTTTTTTTATAGATTTATTAATGATTGAGAGCAAGTTGTTTTTTTTTTTTCAAATGACTATATTAGTAGCAAACATATATATACTAGTGATATATCTGTACCTCAGAGGTCAACTATCGTATGTCCAAAATTCTCGTTTTCGAGATTTTTGTTTTGTATGTGCATTCTTTCTATTGTATTTTGTATTCTATTGTATTGGTAGGCATAAACAGATTCTACAGAATTAATTTGAGCATGATAAAGTCATTAGAATGGGCCATAGGGATCAAAATAGGTGTGCCCACAACTTCTTTTGGCTCTGCTGTAAGATTGCCAAAATGTCACTTACGATAATCGACCTCTGAGGTACAGATATTAATATGTGGCTTACAAACAGATCAACTGTGTTATGCTTAACCCTAATAAAGAGTGCTTGTTGTGGTTATTAATGCTCCACAAAATTATTTCACCTCCCCTTTTAAGTGTTCTAGGAGGTTTAGTCGAGCAATGGGGTATTTTGGTGGGTCGGAAATTCAGGTTTTTGACCTCAAATTTAGATTCAGTACCCTTGAAAACCAATATACTGCAACTTTAAGCCCAAAGTTACTAAAACATGTGGTAGAAAAATGAATTAAAGAGACACACGTGTGAAAAAAAGGCGGGCCTCCATGAACACACAGACATTACACCGCGCGCGTGTGTGAGTAGTATTTTGTAGTATCCAAGAGGTCCTCCAAGGGTTTCAGCTCTTCTCTGTGCATGGATACTTTTTCACGACACACCGTTTTCACGAGCTACGTCATACCATTCAAATCTTCAACTTTCCTTAGCTTCTCTGATTTTTTAAAAACATTTTCTCGATGAACAGACCCAATTACCGTTATTCCTTAGCCATACCTACTCTTTTGAAATTTTTTTTTTTTTAATTGACTGAAATACCCCATTGCTGTTTCCTGATGATTTTCTTCGTTCAAAACCGTTTTCAGTAACACGAATCGCTGCCTAGTGAAACAGGGTTCTTTTTTTTCACAGGTTCTCTCCTCGAAAACGATCTTTTAGTTGAACAGATATCGTATTCAGGTAACTGGTACGTCATCACCAAAAACACCTCCGCCAAGTTCTATAATATCGATACCTGTTTCAGTGCCTCTCAAGGAATTATACAGAGGATAGAAAATCAATTCTACTCGTAGAGTTTGTACCAAAAATAATTTATTCCCAGACTAGAAGATGATTTCTCGTTCGACCATTTTCTCTAAAATAGCCTCCATCACCTTGATATTGTGCGTTTTCGTTGTCTCCATTTTCCTTTTCAAAAAGAGCTCGAGGATCAGACCAAATTTCCCGCAGTGTTCGAAGTCCAAAGCCGTTATGTCCTCCCAAGTAGTCCTGGAATGAACGGGAAATTCAGGTATTATGGAGAGTTCAAGTACATCATGTATCTTAATAAAAGTGACTTTTAAGTAAAAATTCATTTAAAAAATTCATTTAAAAAATATTCGTCAACAAGTTCAAAAATTAATTTTAAATCTTTGAATAAGAAACAAATTTTAACTCCCCGTCAATTCTAGCAACAGAATTTCTTCTCCAGTTTCAAGGCAGTTACTCTCAGTTTCTCTAGGCAATGTATTACTGACATTTTTACACATTTTCGATTCAATTCTGAATTTCAAGTGTCTTTTATTGAAACAAATTCAAATTCCATTAGTTATTAACTAATTACTTTCATTATAGATACAATGAAATCTGGTACACACCAATTTTGGTTATTTTCGCTAGGTGAAACATAAACTACGCTTCCAATCGATATTTCTTCTTCCCACGTCAGATTTCTGGATCTTATCCACACCCTTCTCTCACTTTCTTGGGTCCATATATCTTCGAAGAACGCCACAGTCTCCTCTTTCAGGAGTTTCACCTGTAATTAGAAATCTAATTAGGTGCTGAAGAGATACTGTAAAGACTATAAATAGAAAAAAGATACGATTCTGCCGGGTTTAGTGAACGGAACTGGATAGAAATGGATTAGGGATACAATGTGGTGACATGAGTGATAATCTTGAGTAATATTGTTGAAAATATTTATTCTGAAACTAACGGTAACGACAATCATTGGAAGGATTGGTTTATTACATAAAGCTGGAGTCATGAAGAGGGCGATGAATCCTTGTAGATAACGATGTTAGTTCAATATTGACTGGTACCTACGTAATTACAACAAAGTTCAATAGAAGGTTTGATCAACCCACGTATGACTAAATATAGATTATATACATAGGACACATTTTCGTTTATTTAGATGATTGGGCGGTCATTTAAACATGAAAAATCCTTCAGTTTAAGTAGGAACCTATCTAGATGCATTATTTATTATAAAGAAAATTGTTTTCTCTTTTTAATAAACACGTTAATACCTACCAATACCATACTAGAGATGGGCGAAACGGTTACATTTGCATATTAGGTTCCACTGTTACCGCTCTGGGTAACAGGTTCCAATAACCTGTTATTTATTAATAGGTTATCTCAGGGACCTTCTCAGAAGCTCATTCTGACATACCATTCCAAGGTATGGTTTTCGTGATTTCTACTTTTTGTTCCCGACCTACGTTCGTTTGTTTATCATGTTATATTGTTATTCCATCCCAAAGTATCATTCCGTTGATCTCTAGTTTTGTTCCCTACCTAAGTTGGGGTTTCTATCAAGTTATTCCCGACATATTTACGTGTTAGTGTATTTTCACTCTCTTTCGATTAAAACACCCAAGCTATTGTTCTGGCTCCACACATTTTGGAGCCTTCCCTAGAACGTTATTTAGTAACAGGATTATTTTGGTAATAGGTTCCAAGCAGAATTAACGAAACCCGGTAATAGGTTATTTTTAACTGTTACGTTAAATACCGCCCATCTCTATACCATATAGACGATCATTTGAACATTAACTTAGACACCCTCCCCGATGGTTCACAGCCTTTTCTCGCCCAAATCAATCACCAACTAAGTACTTACCAAGAGAGCTGCATACTGGCGCAACACTCCAAAGCAGAGGCAAGCCAAGCAGCTGATCACCATCTCTAAAAAAAAGAGCAAAAGCTCTGCTGTCACTAAGGAGGAAGGACCTTCGCACCATAGTGGGTCTCCTGACTGGCCATTGCCCCCTGAGATACCATCTCAACAAGACGCAAGGCCAGGACAGTTGAATGTCGACCCGGCTGCGAAGGAGTCGAGACAGCAGAACACATCCTCTGTGAGTGTCCTGCTGTAGCATCTACCAAATTCCGGCACTTCGGTTAGGGTACTCTTGTCCCGGCCGAAATTGCTCGGGAAACGCCCGAAAAACTTCTTCACTTTGTGAAAGAAGAGGTTTTCAAACGGTCACTTAAGTGAAAAGGGAATCCTGTCACAATAAATTAAACGTATGGTCTAAGTGACTAAGGTAACTAAATGTGACTAAAAGTCTCTTCGTTCTTACCCTTTGGAAGAATTTGGGGAACGGGTTCAACATTGACACAGTTCGTTTGGTGCAAGACATAGACGGACCTGGAAATGGACAAAAATCGATTACATAAATGCAATGTAGATTTTCCACATTTAAGAGGTTGCAAACCCAGTAAACTCTACTTTACTAATGATTTTCAACAATTTTTCTCATTTCAAATGTTCTCCTTATAATATTTGACTTTACAACTCCCTTAATATTACACCGTGAATGAGGTAGCCCTGGGTAAATAGCGTCATCTTTCCTTACCGTTACCTTCCTCTTGTTAAAGTTACCTCCTAGTATGGACAATCGATCGAGCTGAAAGATTTTGAAGGGAAAAACTTCATATTTTCAATGATACGGTTATTTTTGCTATGGCTATTTTTGTTATGTCCCTCCCTCCCCCCTTCCCACCAAAAAAATCGTCATTTTAGTGTGTTCTCTAATTGTAAACAATTATCTTAGAGAACGTAAACAACAGCCTCAAATACATTCTCCATTTAACAGCACTTTAGTCATTGCCTTGAGGTAAATTAAAATTGTTGACATTTTTAATCCATAATGACCTTGAAATGTGACTGATTTGATTGAGAAAAACCAGCAGCTATCTGCCATGTTTTAAGACGTCCCACAGTAAGACTTATGGGATAAATCTGCGGTGGAAGAGGACAACAAATCTTGTGCACTCTGCCAAAGCCTTACTCTCCAACCGATTTGCATGGATCTTGGTTAGTTGGACGCGAAAATCTACAAAAATTTCCCTTTTGGGATTAAAAAACACGGTGTGATCATTGAAGTCTGGTTGCTCATCAGCTTATTGAATTTTCGAGCTTTGAAATTCAGGGAGCATAATCAATATACCTCTGTTTTTTCATGAACTATTCTTTGTGCCACCATGGAACAAATCAGTGGTGTCATTATGGTGCCAGGACATCAGAAACCGCGGAGAAACTTTGATTTGTGAAGGGAAAACTTAAATAAATTGTACGATGTATAGCTTAATGGTTGAAATTGAACAAATCCTTATCCAACAGGACGTCCCCTGGAATGCATGCATTATACTAAACAATATACAGGGTGTCTACACTTATGATGGGCATAACTTCAGGGTTCGATTTTACAAGGTATTTCCAACAAAAAATGTCTCCTAGCAATTTTCTTTTAACCCACTCAAAATTCCTTTTTTTTCACTTTGAATTTTTTTTCTCGCGTTTTCGACCTCACGCCACTGATATGGTCATAACTCCCTTATTTTTCCTGAAAATTCAAATGTGACTACACCGTTAGAAAGAGCGTTAAATTCCGAAGCTTCCTAGTGCAAAATCAAAATGGTAGTGAGCATAAAGAAACACCTTTACTTACTGTGTTACTTTATGCTCAGCTCACTACCATATCTACGAATAATGCGTATTTTATGTACGAAAAACGAAGGTTTTCTTCGAAAAATCCACTTTCTAGCCGTCAGAGTCATTCGGAAGTATTTCTATTGGATTCAGCGTAAAAAATGACATAGAAAATGATACCAAACTCGCCAAGCCGTCTCGAGATCGAGGGAGACCATAAACCGCTTGAAACACTGGATTTTCATGTAAAACACAAGTTTTTTGACATTCAAACTTCATTTACTCTTCCAATTTGAATGTTAAAAAGAAAAATTGATAGACCGTTGAAAAGCTGACAATTTGAGCATGTTTTCTCCGAAGAGCGCCCATCGAAATGGGCAAAGATTCACAGTGAAAACTTTGGTCGAAGAAAGTCAAGTTTCAAACAAATTTGCTTTTTGACTTGATTTTTTGAAACTATTTTATTGCTGAAAGATTTTGATTTTGCACTAGGTAGCTTGGGAATTTAACGCTCTTTCTAACGGTGTAGTCACATTTGAATTTACAGGAGAAATAAGGGAGTTATGACCAAATCAGTGGCGTGAGGTCAAAAATGCGAAAAAAAAACTTCAAAGTGAAAAAAAAGGAATTTTAAGTGGTTTAAAAGAAAATTGCTAAGAGACATTTTTTGTTGGAAATACCTTGTAGAATCGAACCCTGAAGTTATGCCCATCTTAAGTGTAGACACCCTGTATTTGCTAGATCACGTGAAAGATCTAATATGAGCACATTCAGGAGAATTTTATTGAAATTCACACGACCATACGAATCACCTTAGGTTACTAATATGGGTTTTGTTTGACTGTGATTTATTATATTTGTTCTTGGGTGTTCAGATACTACGTAATTTCAAATCAATTTTCAAATTGAGAAAGTTTTTTCGATGTCAAATAATTATTTTTAAATATTATAACATACAAGTTCAAATGCCCAGAAGATTGTTAAAAATTTACTCTAAACTTCAACAAAGTCTTACCTTCTTGAGTTGGATCTTCTTCGACGACAGAAACATTGTTTTGTTGCTCTTGGAGACGTGTGTAGGCTTTGGTTACTGAATTGACAGGATATTTGAAGGTGTGAGAGAACGCGAAGCTGACAACCATGTCAGAGACAGAACAGTCTAGAAATGGAAACAGATGGACCAATTACTTCGATGCAATTCACTCGAGTGGTGCCAGAAATCTATTAATTTATTACTAAACCTTATCCGCTGTCACTGACGTTTGAGGCTTATCTAGAAATCGTTTTACCGGAATCGAACGAGGGATAGAAAGGAGAGGGAAGAAAAAATTCGACTCCACTCGTTCCGTCAAGGTCATCTAACGGGAGTTTAGTTTCGTAAGTTCAGACAACTGTTGAACCGATGAATCTCAATCAATCTTCGGAAGATTTACAATTCCCAGGTGCATCATTAAAAACATTATTTCAGAGTCCGATTTCAGAGGTTCACTATTGAAAGAATAGCATTATTTATTTTGAAAAAATGTCACTGAGTGCTCATACAGGAGATCTGGCACGTAGGCTCTTAGCAACAGGTGAGCAGATCAACAGTGTCACCGATGAAGCTAACTTCTCCACCGTTCATAGTAGAGCTCTGAAATATGTGTAGGAAGGTTAGGGGATCGCTGAAAGTGCAGCGGAAGTCAGACAAATGTAAAATATAAATCCTATCTTCTCTTTAAAAATGCTTCTCTCCTGTTCATCCTAGGGCACTGGTTATTGGCACACAGAATCTAGATACCACTGGAAGTGATCGGGAGAAAGTCAAACAGAGGTTTGAGCAACTGAGATTTTTGTCAATTCGGCTTCCATGCAGTTCAATGTAGTAAGTACTCACCTATCCATGTGAAGACATTGGTGGTATGGATTTAGCACTTCCTACCAAATTCATAGGGCCCAATCGAACCTACATACCGCCATGGACTGAGAAGTTATTAATTTATGAATTGGTCATGTTGTTCGGGGCATCAACCATAAAAAACAAGAATTTATTGTCATGTTGCAGTCAGAAAGGGTTTGTAGCCCGATAATACGATAGTGAAACTCCAAACCAGTATTGGAAACACCTCTCTATTGCCTGCTTGATTCCTCCAAACCTGTGCCTAATTTACTCGTGAGTAAAAGAAAGGTGCACCATTTCAGGGAAGAGACCGCTTGAAACATTGGAATTTTCAATTCCTGTCCACACATTAGATGCAGGTATACAGGGTGTTTCACGAAAAGGTTACACCCCCCTTCATTTTCGCAAAATACAGCGTAAAAAATTCCGACCAACGCAATTCTTCATGATTTTTTGTGAGGATCTCA
Organism: Apolygus lucorum; assembly: GCA_009739505.2. Classification (NCBI taxonomy): domain Eukaryota; kingdom Metazoa; phylum Arthropoda; class Insecta; order Hemiptera; family Miridae; genus Apolygus; species Apolygus lucorum. The sequence goes on from CM019183.2 coordinate 20,297,579, forward strand.
GGAAAAATACTTTTGCGCAAAAAAGTTGCGCGCAATTGGCACTAACTTCATTTTTTCAAATGGAAACCCCCTTTTTTATTACAGATTCCGATTCTACGTCAAATTTCATGAAAAATTCATACCCGAACCGATTTTTTTTATTGCGCGCAACCTGGCTTTTTGAACGCTCTAAGTTGCGCAACTCCACAATAGCACAAATATTAGGTTTTGGAGAACCCTAATATTTAGTCCCTAATTGATAGTGTGGCAAATGTTTTTTCATCATTTTTTACGCTAAATCACATGGTGTCATCCGTTTTTCAATTTGACTGGAATTTTTCTAAGTGGCGGCCAAAAATTCGGTTATTAGTGAAAAAATCGCTCTTTTTAAATTTCACGAGTTTTTAGGCAATTTTATTCAGTTCAAGCTGCCAGTTTTTATTTTTCAGTTTTTTTCATTTGCCAGTTTTTATTTTTCAGCCATTCAGTTGCTGCCAGTTTTTATTTTTAACTCCACCGTAGACGGCCCCAAGACCGTGGTTCAAAAGGAGGTGAGAAAATAAAAATAAACATGATTTCGACCACAAAAAAGAAAAATGTTAATTGAAATAAAAAAGAAATGTTAATTTTTCCTCTTGAAATCTTGGTCTTCCTCGAAACAGATGACACCCTGTGATTCAGCGTAAAAAAATGATGAAAAAACATGTGCCACACTTAGGGTTCTCCAAAAAGGCGGGCCGCTATAAATGCACATTTACTAGGCAAGGACTACGCCACAGACTACGCCGCGCGCCTGTGTGAGTGGTGTTTTGTAGTATCCAAGAGGTCCCCCAAGGGTTTCTGTGCATGGATACTTTTTTCAAAGACAGTTGGCTAGCTACGTCACGCATGGCTAGCTACGTCACACCATTCAAATCTTCAACTTTCCTTAGCTTCTCTGATTTTTTAAAAACATTTTCTCGACGAACAGACCCGATTACCGTTATTCCTGAGCCATACCCTTTTGAAAAATAAAATAAAAAAAATTGACTGAAATACCCCATTGTGGAGTTGCGCAACTTAGAGCGTTCAAAAAGCCAGGTTGCGCGCAATAAAACAAATTGATTCGGGTATGAATTTTTCATGAAATTTGACGTAGAATCCGAATCTGTAATAAAAGAGAGAGGGTTCCATTTGAAAAAATGAAGTTAGTGCCAATAGCGCACGATTGCGCGCAACTTTTTTTGCGCAAAAGTATTTTTCCTGAGATCCTCACGAAAAATCATGCGTTGGTCGAAATTTTTTACGCTGTATTTTGCGGAAATGAAGGGGGGTGTAACCTTTTCGTGAAACACCCTGTATAACTCAAAATACCCTACACCAACTTTGTAGCTGAAGGGTGAAATTAATTTGTTGAATGATTAGAAAATTTTTACTATAATCCACTGTTCACTTGGTGATCGAAAACGAGAGTGCCTACGAGCAACAATCAGAGCACATTGTGATCACTTCAACTCCATCAAATATTGATATCATGCGACATCAAAACTATGTAGGTATCTACCTGTTAAATCTGGAGTTGAAATAAGTAGGAATCTATCCAGCAATCCACTAAACCCCACTTTGTCACAAGAAACTTCCTGTTGCAAACAGCACGATCTCATACGATGTCACTGAAAATACACGACAAATAAAGGTGCCTTGAGGTAGAGATTGGAAGGTGTTTCACCCCATGAGAAATCTCACTGGCTTACGTAATTCGAGGTCAGATCAAGTTTGGGACAGCGTAGGGCTTCATTCAAAAGGGATAACGACGTCGTTAAAAGTTAAATGATGGAATATTGATCAACTACAAAAAGTCAACTGTCATGCAATTACCAAATAATGACAGCAAATGCAAAGCTAGCATCAAGAAAGTATACTATCAATTTATTAGAGGATGCCAGAGGGGTTGGTATGAGGTCAAGACAACGGAAATTCCTCGAGGTTTCAAAAAATTCAATAATATCAAGTTTATTCAATTAATTTCAGTATTACATCTTCGTTCCAGGCATCATAAATAATTTAGCTCTACAACTAATAGGTAAATTGATACCTATATTCAATGACACTTCTCCACAGTTTGTACAAATCAAATTGCAGGAAACGGTTTTATAGAATAGAAAATACCGAACACAACCACAGTTCTTGTGGGCACCATTCCAACACCACGTACGAGTACACCCTCACACATTCACCAATCATTCACAAAAGAGGACAAAAAGTTTGCACTAAAGATGCAGATGAAACTGCAAGATCAGGTTGAAAAAACCTTGAACGTTTGAGGAGATAAATACAACAAAATTAACATTTTCTTGATTTTAATATCAGGTATACCACTTACTACTAAACCTTATAGTGTAATGAGGATGATTATGACTGCCTAAATATACAGAATAAATAAAATCATTCAGCAAACCCTGAGTAATTCAAAATTTATTCAAATTTTTTAGTTCCCTTGGTTGAGCGTATCTATCAAACACGTAAAATTTTGAGGAAGAGAGATTTCAGCGAACCAAAATAAAAAATTAGCCACAGCAGATCAAAATCATCAACAATAAAATAGAAATTACTTCAACTAGAATGTATAGACGTGACTTGAACGTGGAAAAATATGGAGAAATTTCGTATTTGTTAATGTTCCAAAGATTTATCAACGGGCTTTATTCAAATTAATCGGAGCCATTCCGTCAGAGTTGAGAGTTTTTGCTGCCAATGGCCGATGTCAGCTCAATAAGCCTGGAAACGTCAACCTAGAGCGCGCAATCACGCTGCTAACTGTCCCCAGCGAGTAAGCCAGCTGGAAAAGATGTTGGTTCGTTGTCATTGACGTCCCAAGTGAGGCTTTCCTTGGCAACGGATGACAATTGATGCCAGTTGACAATCGAAAAATGTACAGTTATTAATAGAAAAGGTAAGCTGGGTTCACATGGTGCGTAACGCCCTTAATGCGTAATGTGCAAGAAGAGAAATGGGGGTGTTCCGTAATGTAGAAAGTGCGTAAAAGCATTCACATGGCTGATTGATTACACAGAAGCAGTACGATCTGCGCAGAATTGTTTCCAAAACAGAACAATGATTCGAGTTGTTTTGTCAATAAACGAGACTGAGTCAATAAACTTGTACTGAACAAACTACGATAGTTTGTGTCGCATGCAATGCGTAAAATATCCAATTTTTCAAAATGATACACTCTGCTCCAAAAATCTACATCCACAAGATCAGTCCTGCCCCCTCAATTGGCTTCAGCCAATAGCATCCTATTATGCACTACGCATTACGGAAATCGAGCACTTATGTGAACCCAGCTTTAGTCAAGGGCCAGCCACATTTAGGGATACTAAACGGACTCCACAAAAATTTTCAGCTGGATCGTTCCAGGGTTCCTCACTCTGTGAAAAGGTTCCACAGGCACGTCATTGGTTTGCAAAAACTCTCTTAAGAATAGTGGCTACTACGTATGAACATTCATGTGTCGTTTCAAAAGTAAGTTTCCCTATTTTTGTACGAGAACCAAAAGAGCAACTGCAGATGGTCACAAATTTTTCATTTGGACGCAGTCATAACACTGCTAAAAGTTCAGGTTGTGTTGTTCAACAGTAAACATGGCAACCTATCTCAGGCGTAGGACTGATTGTGAAGTGTGTTCTATTACTAAGTTTTTGACTTGTGAAGGATTAAAGGAGACAGTGTAATGATTATTAATATGTTTCTGAGCACCTTAAGCCCTGTAATCGCCAGCCATCGAACTCAGGTCACGAAGACGCAGCTTTTGGCCAAAGATCGGCATGGAACGTTGACAAAATCGTCAATTTATCCAAAGTTTGAAATGATTCGGTCTCCAATAATAAGAATCGTTCAGGAGAACATGAACTTGAGCATGTGCCATCATAGCAAAAACAGTTTTAGAGCAGCAAATCGATTTTTAAATGTTCGAGGATGAGGGATGGGTTCACTCCAGAAACCAATAGAGAAAGCATGGTGTGGAAAAGCCTTCGGAAACGATCACCAGAAAGATTATGGCAACCATCTTTTAAGACAGTGAGGGAGTTGTTTTATTGGGTTATCTGTCCAAAAGGTTAAATATAAATGCAGATACGAATGAGGAAGTTACATAGGTCAGAATTTCGTTTTTTGACGTCAGATTCAATTTTCACGCACTTGAAAACATTCGAAATTCCATTTAGTTTAGCTGTATTTCTGTAAGAAAATACCGCCCTCACTTGTGTTGACGAGAGAGGCAAACAAAACTGACGTCATCTTCCAAAATGAATCTCTCGACAGACTGCAATAAGATCACTGCAATCGAGGACAGATTCAAGTCAGAAACTTCGAAATAAGGATGATAAAATATATAATATATATATTCAAGTTGCTCTCCCTAGAGTTGTTGCGATGACAATCACAAGTAGCCCCTACCCCAGTCTTCCAGTTGGGTGGAGGTTTTCCCGCTTGAATCCGAAAACCGCATTTCGAAACACCCTCTGATTGTTTAGGAAGCGTTTCTGAATAAAAATCACTCGCGATGAGATTGTGGAAAACCATTTTAATAAAAACGGAGTATAGTAGAACGTTGTCTATTTCCACGAAAATAATGAGTTACAAGTTAATAGATTTTGACGGTTAGGTCATCATCAGTGACAAACAATGACGTTATTGTTTGTTATGTTATTGTTTGTTACTGATGATGACGTAACCGTAGAAATCGATTAACTTATAACTCATTGTTTTCGTGGAAATAGACAACTTTGTACTATACTCCGTTTTTTAAAGCATTTCTGGTTTTACTTACTGATACGTACTTCAATAGAGATTCAACACAGAAAGAATTGAAAGAATATCATGCAATGGCCCCATGTGGAGTTCTAAAGGTTAATAGATGTAAGATAAAATGAAACCAACCAGGACCTTTGACAAAAAAAAAGGCTCTTTTCACAATTCTTGGAATCTGGAATTTGACCAAAAAACCTTACAAAATTTGATTCGGATGTTTTCCCATGCCCACCAGACTTTCGAAGTGACACTGGGGCTTTTTCATCAATAATTTTAAAAATATAGAGAAACTTACTTTTGGAACGACCCTTGTAAAAAGACGTACGAGTGGATCAAAATTCCAACTTGAATAAGAACAAGGCACCACACTTTTGTAACACAGGTGAACCTTGGTGCAGTCAACTCTTTAACAAACCAGCAAATACATCGACAAAAACTTGGCATGTAGGATGTGCCGAGGGCCGGGCAAGTAACTGATGTAAAAACTTGATAATTCACTTTCACGTCAAAGAAGTATTTAAAATCTAACTTATCGAAGTAACTAAAATCATAATATCTAATTTCCAACAAAGATGAGTAGACAACTTTTCCGACAACGATCCTATTACGAAATACAAGAATAGCATTTTATATAAAAAATGTATCAGATGACACAAGAACACCAAAAATAATGCCTAGGTATCCAATTTGGGATTTCATCTTACGACACATCTATTGCAATCACGGCACCTACCAAATGTAGAAAAACTTAAGATTCAATTAAGAAATCAGAACAGATCAAGTGTATGACTGCACTCTTCACTTATCCTAGATTTTGGAAAGATTGATCGAAAATCAACCTATTAAAAATGTATCAAACGTAAATTAGAAAATAATATGTTTATAAATTAGCTTTTCGTCGCACAAGATTTCAAAGCTTCTTTTAACGTTCAAAATCTCATACAATTTGACACTTTTGGCATTTAATCTCATGTATGCGACCTATACTATAAGCTAGCTTTCATAGCATAGGTGTCCGCTTGGTTATACAAAGGATGTAACGAATAAGAAGTTGGCAGTGAGTACAAGTAGATAATGGTAGATATTGATTACATGCTTGATATTGGGATTTTATTACCGTTTGTGCTTACCCTGATTTAGATCTTTAATTAACGATTACTTTCGTGCGGGCTGTGGTACGGATTTGTACAAAGCTGCAACATCAAATTTTGTAGAAAGCAGTAACTCATTCATTTCAGACATGGAAGAAGACAATATTCGTTGGCAAATGAAGGAATGTTTCATTAATGTTTTCAATTATTTTGATGCGAAAGTAACAATTACAATGACCAGACAATGAACAAATATTGATGGAGAGTTTTTGCCAGCACAACTAATGCGGGTACCATTGATATCGTCCTAGGTTCGCCTTCATGGCAGTATCCCAGTACCTGCGGCCTTGACGAGATGGGCAGGTGTCAGTCAAATCAAATTATGACGTCACCCCAAGGTACCAGCTCTTGTTGGTTATCATATCCAAAGTCTGTTCTATGAAGGTAACTCGTTACTGTAAGGCTAAAACTCTCTTCATGCAACTTCTTAATGTCAAAGTACGTTGAGAAGATAACTAAAAAAAACGAATGAACAAAACAAACCTTCCAAATTTTGGGGTAATACAGTGAGAAACTCCCTAACTCCCCACTTGTTGTTTTAGTATTGAACCACTGATGGGCCACGTGAGTAGGATAAGTTCAGCCGTAGAAGGGCAGACATGTGAAACGTAATTTTGAACTATACATCACGTTTACCCAATATAATTGAACCCAACAAGCTTTACAATTTTCTACCAGACAAATTCCTAAATAACTTCTGGGTGTTACACTGATTCGTTCAACCAGTAAATAGTTAGGTTGCGTGTAGTCATGTTTAACAAAAGTTCCAAGGCTATAAAACTTAAAGAGTATTAAAGTTAGGTTTTAAAGACACTTCCCACATCCAACCAAGTCCTATAAAACGTTGATAAAAATGAAATCTCTCTTCCAGTAAGTTGAGCCACATTGTTACTTAAGTTCGTGTCGTTATTATATCAAGGTAGGTAAATTTAATTACATACAAAGAACATAACGAATTCGTAAGCCAATAATTTAGATTTTGTGGAACCTGTACAACTTTTTAAAATGAATCCCACGGATTTCTGTACAAATCAGCTATATAATCAATGTGAAAAATATAATTATCAATATTTTTACCTAGCTATCAAACACTTTTTTTTTGTTCAATTAGTAAGAATTTTAGTACTATGGGAGAGGGCTGTCAGTTCCACTCCCACCACTACCGGCACCACCGCCACTCCCAGTGCCACCACCTTCGCCGTCAGTACCAGCACCTGCACTCACGTTCAATGAAAACCTTTCTTTTTTAGAACCCCTTTTATTCGATTTTTTCAGAGAAGCAAGTTCCATCTGCAGCGACTTGCACCTCATGGTGAGATGGTCTATTTTGGCGTCGGCATCTTTCTTTTCCGTCATCATTTTGTTCCTAAGTTCATTCTCATTGGTGAAGTGTGTAGCTTTCAATTCGGTGATCTGAAAAAAAAGGTTCGAAGGAATTCGTTAAGGTTGATTGTAGCATTAGAAGGTTCCACGTTTTTGAACTCGTATTTATGGAAGGTATGCCCACAGGCAGAGCACAACAGACAGTTAGATGGCGATGGCATAAAAACACATTTGATCCCCCATTGCACAGGCTCATCAAGTTGTACTTTTTGCTCCAGTCGCCCTTTTACTGTTTAGCTTCTTCATGTTCCTGGCCAGCAAGCAAGAGTTTCTGAGCCTAACTCGATGGCACCCATGGATGGCTCGCTAAAATCTTCAGCTGTATCAAGATGGCTTTCGGTGATTCAGGTATTGAGTGCAAGGGGTTAGTTCTCCTAGTTAAAAGAATACAGTTATTGGAAAATTGTCCTTGGAGAGTACAGAAAGCACTTTCCTCCTTTACTCGACATGCTGGTTACGATGGATTTCCCAACAAGATACGATATCTATAATTATGTGATCCAGTTCATGATGCTATCTACTCTAAGACGCTACGGGCAAGAACTCATTCCAGGTCAGGGGCAGCTACTGATAGGAGCATAGATGCATGTGCATCCCCAGCCAATTAAAAAAAAATTCAAAGTATGTTCCTCTGCGTTTGTAGAGATAGTGGGCTAGTGACTTAAGACATCATAGGTACTGTGTTAGTTGAATCTACGCGCGAAAACAGAGGCAGGGAGCTCCTTCTTTCCTGACCAATCAGCACCCGTTAGGAGCAACACCTTTTCTCTGCTCCGTTTTTAGGGAGGGTGACGTGTTTCGAGGGAGGCGGGCATGTGAGATTGACCAACCAGAGAGCACAAAATGTGCCTTGGGGAGCAGAATTGAACCATTGCCCCCCCTGCCAGAGTGCTCTGCAATCTAGTTTCCTTATTGAATCGAGTAATCAGATAGAAGCAAACAAAACTGATAAGGGATTTCCATTTGTTTCGTTGTCAGTCTACCTTTTTTTCAAAGTATTGTGATTACTTAGGAGTGTTGTAGGTACGATGAATAATTCATTGCATTACATTGAAGTAAACTATTCGCGTTTGTCAGTCGTGGAAAAGTGCGACATTCGAGAAACTGGCCACCCCTTGCCGTCTCTACCTGATTCCGGCAGACGTTAAAATTTAAAAATCGTGCAGATTCGGGCCGTAAATTTATAATATAAGAATTATAAATAGGTTATAAGAAGGTAGATTAGCTTTTTTGGTGTGAAGTGACTAACAAATTATTCTGCTACATTTCAGCTATTGCAATAAGATGGATGCATTTCTTGGGTTTAGACATTTGATGAGTATCGTTTGCGATTTTAAGATGAAAAAGTTACCAAGTTTTATCCCATTTGCATATCGTTGAAATTTCTATTTGGCTGAGAAAAGCACCTATTCTGTCTCTTCTCGAAAGCCTCTCCTGATCTCTGTGCACCCCCTGAATTTTGGGGCAGCCGCTGTTCCAGGTTGAAAGAAAGTTAAGTTTGCAAAAGTCCAAAACTTAGACACATTTCTCCACAGAAATATTAAATTATGATGAGAATAATATGATTGTCAAATCATAACAACTAAGTTTTTGAACAACTTTTCATAAATGAGCAGGCCAGTTCCAAGACGAGCTAAATCAATTTTTTGAAAAAAATGAGTCATTGGTATCGTTGGATTCAGAAAGGCGTCAGCTACATCCTTGTGATGGTTTCCAATGTCAAAAAGAGGCAAAACCCATCGAAAAAGAGTAGAAAGTATGAGTGCTCCTCCAAAACGCGCTAAAATGGGTTATACTCTAATTCCAAAGTGAGCCTAAAACATCCCAGAGGCAGAACACGCTAAAAGCCTTGAGGGCAATGGCTACTGAGCGTAGTTCAAAAGCAAAACGTGCTAAAAATAAAGGTGGCTTCGTTCAATCTTATTTTTTCAGACTTCAGTAGGCTGTCAGGATAAAATGCAGCAGTTTTTTTTGGGGTTTTCTCCGTTTCGTTTGAGAGTCTTGCAGCTCGTTTTGGAATTGGCCTACTCAAATAAAAATTGAAGTACCGACTACTATGTAAGTGTCACTTCAGACGAGAGAAAATGTAAACAAATTGGTGAGCATATGTTGTGGAGATTTTTGCAGAGCCAACAAAATTCAAAATCAACGCTAAATTGCCGAAATCAATTGAAATGGTAATTCTTATTTCACTTTGACATCATTGATGTAACAATTCCATAGTTTTTTCTATAGATGCGATACACCTCCAAGAAACTGCCCAAATGGGGCTACCCGTAGATTCCAATGATGAAATACATAGAAAACAAACCATGTTTCCTTACAGTTTTGTCTTTAGATAGAAGAACTGCTTCCTTAATCGCCATCTGCTTTTGAAGCGACGCCATCTGCTCCTTCAGTTGGGTCATGGCAACAACGTGATCTGAAGAGTTGGGATCCATCAGATCCCCAGGAGGCCTGTGGTTACCAGCTCGGGCGATCTTGGCAGCTGGAGGAGCGTTGGTTCCTCCGTCGTTCGACTCATGTCGGGAAACGTCGACTTTGGTCACGTCGACTCTATTTGGACGTTTGTTGTGACCCCTCAATCTTGAAAATATAAAGATCATAAATTACTACAACCACATTTCATATAATGTGTGTTTGAAATTACAATTTAGGAGATTGATTCCAAAAGGTACTAAAGACCATTTTGATCGAAATTGAGTTAACACTTTCCTAGGGTTTCAGGGGGGTAGTTCTTCACAAAAATGCACTCTTTTGGAGCAAAAGATAATCTATTCCCTTGAAAAACGAGTGAATATTCCGTTTAATTTCAAAAGGTTAGATATCCAGCACAATGGCGGTCTCTCATTCGTTTTGTTTCAAAAAGTACTTTATCCACTTCGTACGATTTCAAAAAGTACTAAACGCCACGTTTTATTTCAAAATGTACTATATCCATAAATCTGATACTTCAAATCTCGTTCAAAACTATTTTAAACTTTGAACTGATTTACCTTTTTTTCCAAAAATATTTATCATAATTCAGAAATATATAAAAAATAATATCATTGGTTTATGCACGTTTTTTTAGGTCGCAGTGGTTTTTCGCGTTTTTCTCACGTTTGAGCAAAATGGATAGAGTACCTTTTGGAATCAAGCTCCTCAATTAAGGAGATAGATAATAGGTTGACAGCCATGTGGGTAGTCATCATTCACTGCAAGAGAAGCTGGGTAAACTGCTCTAGTGCTACTTCGATCTTCAACGCATAGAAAAACAGCATCCCACCCACATTATTTCTAATCTGATATAATAAAATGAACACTAAAGCCTTGAGGATGTTCTCACAAATCCATCCCAATTTGCCAGCTATTCTAGTAAAAGTTACCAAACACGTTGATACAGAATAAAGCAACAATAGATTGTTCATGCCTAGATGGTTTGGAGTAGCGTCCATACTTTTCAAAGCATTTAATTTGCAACACCATCGATTTATGGTTAGATTTTTGTCTAATTCGTAACTAATCAATCGATTAATCGAATCCGATTGTCCGCTTCAGCGAACGTTTCTATTAAAATCTAAATTTCAACTTCTGGCCATATGATTTTCTAAATCCATTTTCGATATGTTTTTTTAATACGACATATGAGTTGTAATTATTGGAAAAATATAGGATTCGCTTTTGAAGTTTCTTACGGAAAAGTTTTGTATTTTCTCGTAGAGATAATCTTTTGAAAGTAGTGTCGATAAAACTATAAAGTGTTGTCTTGGTCAGTTCGAGTAGAGCTCACCTAGTATCGGACTTTATATAAGTGGTGCCGAAATTCATAACGACCAGTATGGAAGGAATGAAGTTGAGGAATTCCAAAGTGCTGCAAGCAAGCAGGAATCATGCCTTGACAGACAAACAAGATGATGATAGGATCTCTTCAGCTAGCAGCAGCTATACAACCTCCAGCCAGAACAGTGTAATGAGCAAGATCGAAAAGCTGAGAGCCCTTGAAGAAAAGCAACGCCAACTCCAACAAGAAATGCAAGCGCAACGGGAACAGTTGCTGATGGAGATTGAAAGTGGGAGTCAAGGAGGTTCTCGTCACTCGTCCAGGCGTACTGATCGAAGATCTCATGCGGAGGAAGAGGACCAACGGAATTGGAATACGATCCAGGTGCAAGCCCTAGTTGAACCTCGCCCAAAAATAAAACCTAATTCGACCCTTACACATTCTAAAGAAAACCACGTCACGGAACCCCAGGTACCTCACTGTCAACATGAACGTAAGTACCCAGCTCATGATTTGGGGTTTTTCGTTGCAAGGCAGAGTGAGGGGAAGAAATTACCAACGTTCAGCGGTGACCCGATGGAGTGGCCGAATTTTATCAGCCAATTCCGGAGGACAACAAAACTGTGTGGTTATTCTGATGAAGAGAATTTAAGTAGGTTGCAGCAGTGTTTGACGGGTGAAGCAAGAAAAGCCGTCTATGCATTACTAGCTCTTCCAGAGGGAGTGGGCAAAATAATGGAAATCCTGCAAAGGCGTTTTGGTAGGGCAGAGTATGTCATAAGTAAGATTGGTGAGCAACTGCTAAGCAAACCAAGCATGAAAGAAGGAGATTACGGTGCTCTTGTGTCATTTTCGTCTGAAGTGCAAAATTATGTAACCACGATTCAGATTCTAGATTGTAACGATTTTTTGACTGAGCCTTCGACGTTATCTAAGTTAGCCTGTAAGTTGCCCGGTAGCCTAAGAGTTCAATGGGGAGAACATGTGGCCAGCCTTGGTCTTTCCATGCCCCATATCAACGAGTTTGCGGTATGGCTCGAGCGCAGAGCGGATGCCTACAGCGTGATTGCCGGACAGGGATGGGCAGAAGGAACTTCAAGTTTTCAATCGACCAGTGGGACTTCTGTTAGCAAAGTTGGGTCTGGGGGCGCAAGAAGTTGTCAGTTTTGCGCAAATGGTTCGCATTATTTGGGTAACTGCGACAAATGGCTGAAAGAGTCGTTGAATAATCGCTATACATGGGCCTGTAAGTCAAATTTGTGTTTTAGGTGTCTAAAACCAGCCCATAGCGCTTTCAGATGTAGGGACCAGAGTGTTTGCGGAAAATGTAAGGGAAAACATCACACAACCCTACATAAGACCGAGAGTAAGCCTGAGGGAGCGTCCAACGTGCCAGTGCAGGCGCATGAGGTGACCAAGAAACCAGAGGGAACCAATAAGTGGACTGCTGTTCTCAAAGTTTTACCAGTCAGGGTATCAGGTCCGGCGGGTTCGCGGGATACTTTCGCGCTCCTCGATGAAGGATCCTGTGTGACGATGATCGAGAGTGACTTGGCCCAAGAGATTGGTTTGAAAGGGGAAATAAAACCTTTGTCCTTGTCGTGGACAGGGAATGTGAGTCGCACAGAAGAAGAGTCCGAAATAGTGTCTTTCAAAATTTCTAAGTGTGCTAATGATGCAAAAGAATTCAGTGTTTTTAATGCTCGAACAGTGAAAGACCTAGCATTACAACCTCAGTCAGTGGATGTACAGCAGCTAGCGGCAGACTGGCCTTTCATCAAGAAAGGGGAAGTAACCGAGTTCAAAGACGCGATTCCGAGGGTGATAGTGGGGCAGGATAACTGGCCTCTTTTATTTGTCCGGAAATCCTACTCAGGACCATGGAAAGGACCAGTTGTCTCCCTAACTTGGCTCGGATGGGTACTTTATGGGAACATCCCACAGAAAGTAACCAGTACTTCATCTTGCACCGCTACCCATTTCCAATTGACGCATTGGAGCGACATCGAGGATGAAAATGAAGATCAAGAACTTACGAGGTTAGTTGAAAATAATCTGATACATGATAATTTGCCTGTTGTTCGTTGTGAAAAACCATCTGTTTCAGAGGAAGATAGTGCTGCGATTCGTATTTTTGACGCTACTACAAAACGGATTGGACAACGGTGGGAGACGGGTCTCTTGTGGAAGGACAGTGTCACAACTCTCCCTGACAGTCGAGCGATGGCGGAGAAGCGTTTCCATTCATTGGAAAGGCGTTTTGAACGTGATCCAGATTTTTGTGAGCGGTATTGTTCAAAAATGGAAGAAAATTTCACCAAAGGGTACGCGAGGTACTTAACCAAAGATGAAGCGGCTCAAGAAGGGCCACGCACATGGTACCTTCCTCATCTTGGTGTTATTAATCCAAACAAACCACAAAAACTGAGAGTCTGTTTTGACGCATCTGCCAAAGCTGGAGGGTTTTCGTTCAACGATTTCCTCTATAAGGGCCCTGATTTATACGTTTCTCTACCAGGTTTGCTTCTGAATTTTCGCAGGTTCAAAGTAGCTTTCACAGGGGACATCAGGGAAATGTATCCGCAGATCCGAATCAGAAAACAAGATCAAGATGGACAGCGTTTCCTGTGGCGAGGGAAGGACAGGAGTCAACCCATTCAGATCTGTGTTATGCAGTCGATGATGTTTGGAGCGATATGTTCACCTTTCGCTGCCCAAGAAATTAGGTCCAAAAATGCTGAAGAATTTAGCGAAGAATTTCCTGAAGCCTATGATGCTATTAAGACGAAACATTACATGGACGACTATGTAGATTGTGTACCCGCTGAGGAAGAAGCCAAAAAGTTGGTACAAGATGTGATCAAGGTGCATGCCCGAGGAGGATTCGTCATGTGCAATTGGGTAACCAATTCAGCAACATTGCGTGAGACAATTCGTCCTGAACTACGTGATGCGTCCGAATCATTAACATGTAAAATCCTTGGAATGACTTGGAACCATGAAGATGACAATTTTGAATTTGTACATTGGCAACATAGGATCACCGCAGCTCGCAAGAGTCAAGAGGAGCGAGGGCCTTCTAAGAGGGAGGTTTTGCGATTGGTGATGTCCCTATTTGACCCACTAGGGATGGTGGCTCATGCCACACTACCAGGAAAAATTATATTTCAGGACATCTGGAAAAAAGAATTGCCTTGGGATGAAAAAGTCCAGGGTGAAATCCGCCAGAGATGGGGTAAATGGTTGGAGCGTCTTGAAGTAGTTGCAAGAATGAAAATTCCTCGAACACTCACTCAGATGCCTTTAATTGGAGCCGAGATAGACCTTCACACGTTCTGTGATGCGAGTCAAAGAGCATATTGTGCGGTTGCATACTTACGTGTGGAATCAGCTCAAACGATAGATGTGGCGTTTGTAGGAGCACGAGCAAGGGTAGCAGCACTGAAACCAACCACTGTTCCTCGTTTGGAGTTGCAAGGCGCAATTTTGGCTGTTCGACTAGCCGCTTTCATACAGGCTGAGTTGAAACTACAACTGAGAAATGCGTACTTTTGGTCCGATTCTCAGGTTATCCTCCATTGGATAAGATCATCAAGACAGAAGTATAAGCCGTATGTGTCTAATCGGATACGAGAAATTCTAGAGGGGTCTAAGTCCGATCAGTGGAGATGGGTTCCCACCGCCCAAAACCCCGCAGACATGGCGACACGAGAAAGTTTAAATTGTGCAAAACAAGTTGAAAATATGTGGTTCAACGGGCCACAATTTCTTCAGCAAGATGACAAGCAATGGCCAAAACAAAGTATCGAAGAACCAGCAGCAGATCAGCTGGAGATTGCCGGACCAAAGCACTTTGTTGGTCTCATCCAATTGTGCACAGCAACGAGCGAGCTGCCGGATATCCAGCGATTTTCGAAATGGCTACGCCTAATTCGAGCGACTGCTTGGATTATCAGGCTGAAGTGGAATGCAAAGCACCCAAAGAGATTGGGAGAGTTGCTTCCACAGGAGTTAGAAGAAGCTGAGATGCTTTGGAGTTTGAAGGTGCAGGAGGAATCCTTTCAGGCAGAAATTAAACAACTGCAACGGCAAGGCCGGGTAACAGATAAAAAAAGCAGGTTAATCAACTTAACACCTTTCTTTGAAGGAAAGTGGAACCTGATTTGCGTTCAGGGAAGGATTGGACAGGCCAGCGGAGTGGACCAGTTCACGAAGTCCCCAATCATTCTAGATCCAGATCACAGGTACACAATGTTGTTGATGAGATATCACCATGAAAGAGCTGCACATAGTGGAAAACTAACAGTTTTTACTGCACTTCGCCAGCGTTACTGGATTTTACAGGGCAAGAGAGCGATACAACGAGTGTGGCGCAACTGTGTTGTTTGCCAAATACGAAGAGCTCAAACTAAGACGGTTGAAGTTGAAATGGGAGAATTACCTGCAGTGCGATTGGAACATCATGTGCGTCCATTTACAAATGTCGGTTTGGACTATTTTGGGCCGATAGAAACTGTAATAGGTCGACGAAGGGAAAAACGGTACGGAGCACTTTTCACATGCCTGTCAACACGAGCAGTGCATCTGGAAATGGCGTATGACCTCTCTACAGGAAGTGCACTTATGGCTATCAGACGTTTTATAGCCAGAAGAGGGCAGCCGAAGAAGATATTTTCTGATAATGGGACGAATTTTAGAGGAGCGGCTAGGGAGTTACAGCGATGTCTAGCAGAGTGGGATCAACGCCAAATAGAATCATCGCTGGCTGTTGAGGGTTCGGAATGGCACTTCATTCCACCATCATCCCCGCACATGGGTGGATGCTGGGAAAGATTGATTAGAAGTGTGAAGTCCGCAATGGAAGTGATTCTTCACCACCAGACCCCCCGAGATGAAGTACTGATAACAGTTTTCGCCGAAGTAGAGGGATTGTTGAACAGCCGACCACTCACGGAGGTACCTTTGGATCAGGCGGATGCGGAACCTTTGACACCGAATCATTTTCTGCTCGGGATGCCGTCACTGAAGCCAATGGTACCACTTATTCCGGATAAAGTGTGCTTGAAGCAGGCATGGAGGACAGCTCAGCAGCTCGCTGACCGATTCTGGCAGCGATGGATAAAAGAATACCTGCCAACTCTGGTACAACGATCAAGATGGAGACACTCTACTGATGACATCAAGGTAGGGTCGATCGTGATCATCGTTGACTCCAAGAACCAGAGAGGAGAGTGGCCCAAAGGTATCGTTACAGCGCTTTATCCAGGACGAGACCACCACACCAGGGTAGTGGATGTAAGGGTGGAGAATCGAGGGATCTGGCGGAGGCCAGCTAGAAAACTATGCCCACTCAAGCTAACAGAGGAAGAATGACAGCCGTCAGCGTGGGGGAGGATGTCCGCTTCAGCGAACGTTTCTATTAAAATCTAAATTTCAACTTCTGGCCATATGATTTTCTAAATCCATTTTCGATATGTTTTTTTAATACGACATATGAGTTGTAATTATTGGAAAAATATAGGATTCGCTTTTGAAGTTTCTTACGGAAAAGTTTTGTATTTTCTCGTAGAGATAATCTTTTGAAAGTAGTGTCGATAAAACTATAAAGTGTTGTCTTGGTCAGTTCGAGTAGAGCTCACCTAGTATCGGACTTTATACCGATCAATTGATTGTTGAATCCGAGTGAGCTGCCTTGGAGCGAATATATATATACTTATTAACATGTATAAAGAATAGTTATTGTTGTTATATCAACGTCTTAACGTTCCAACAAAATTTCATTAAGGCGTATCAGTCAGTGAACAAACGGGTTTTCCAGTTTTTCTCTGGCAATTATTGTTCGATTTTGATGATTCCAGCGGCAATCTTTTAGTTTTTCAAAAATAAGAAGAATGCCACAAGGAACATGGAAATTGGATGATTATTTCCTGAGAAAAGTGGGGAAAACTTTTGATGAAAACTGACCAGCTATAAGAAGGCTGGGTGATGGGGAGGCACTGGGGGTGGTGGGTAGCAATGCTGCTCCATCAGACGGTGGGGGGAAGCGAGTGCCAGTTCATAAGGGATTAGCCTAACCGGGAACGAGGAAGGAACGGCGACTGACTGAGACCTTCTTAACCCTAATTGGACCATGGTGTCACCAGTGTCACCGAAAAACATCTCGGGAACTCCACAGCTGTCCCAAAGTGTCACGTGAGTAACCAAAATTAGACTGCAATTTTAAATTTAATAGACAGCAGAATTTATTTGTGGGCTATTGGAAGTCTCAAAATAGAGGTAAGAAAAAAACAAAAACAACAAAACACAAAAAAAAAGTCTGCCAAGTTGGGTGGGCAGTATAGCTTCCTCACTCATTGTAACATGGACGTATAGAATCAGTTGGCGAAAAACAGGAGAGGAAATGGCCTTGGAGCTCACTCAGCTGATCAGTGACCACTCAGGCACCTTCAGCATTCTCCATTGACCCTGCCTCTCAAATTTCAGCTTCCTGCGTTCAACAGGAGAGAAAATGGCCTTGGAGCTCACTCAGCTGATCCGAAGGTGCTGAAATTTATAGGGGACCGTCTAGGACCTAACCCGCACAATCCCTGAAAATTTCATCAAAATCGGACCACAGGTTAGTATAGTTTTGCCCGGGACAAGGATTGACCACAGACAGACAGACAGACCGACAGACAGACAGACAGACAGACACGGAACCAAAATTGTTCGGGAAGCTCTAAAACGCAAAAAGCAAGTGGAAATTTTGATTTTGGAGGACATTTTTTTTTTTCACTTCTTTCACGAATACAAAGCTTCCCTACCTTCGGTAGTGAGGAAGCAAAAAAAACCTTTTTTTTTTGTTTTGACAAAAATTTCAAAAATTCCAAAATTTTTGTCATAGCATCATTTTTTGATTTTTAATAATGTACAAAAAATGGTTCAAAAAATTCAGCTGTCCATTAGCTTTTAAATAGTAATTTAAATTTAGTTAATCAGCTGACACCTTGGGTCAGCTGTGGAATTCTTATGTTTCCGGTGACACCAGTGACACCATGGTCCAAGGGTTAAGAAGGAACTCCAGCTCGCCAAATACCAAATAATGCTTCCCCATTGGGTTCCCATGGCGCTGCCCTCTTGGGTTCTTTTAGCAATTGTTAAGCTCTGTTTCCTAGCTGATCGATAACTAAAATTTCATCTCTCATTCTCACGATGTACTTACGACAATAGTGTAAATTGAGTCACTAACCTCTGTTCCCTGGTCTTACTCGACCGCTGAGCAGCAAGTTTCAACTGCGCTCTTCGATCGGCGTCTCCCTGTTTAGTCTTAGCCAATGCCCTTTTGTACGACAAGGTACACAGCCAACACAGAAGCTTCCCATCGACCTAATAGAAATAAATATGAAGAGTAAGAATAGTATGACTTTAGTCGAACACTATTAAACAAAATAAAGTACCAAGTAATAAGCCAGCAGCTGGAAAAATAGTAGAAATCATACCAACCTTCTTGTCATCGTCTTTCCGATCGAAGGCACATTTCTGCTTGCACTGCTCGCAAGTGACTGGAGGGCCGTACTTCCTCTCCGAGTGAGTACATCTCTGACACTTGTTGCCGATGAAGGCAGCGATGATGTTGCAGTACTCGCAGGCTGAAGGTTTCCCAAATTGTTTGACATTATGCTCACATTTCGTGCATATTGTGCTGGTGCTCACTTTACTGTAATGTACAATAACCATATTCCTGTAGAGTCTGTAGCAACACGATACGACAGACCTCGCTTAGCGAGGTTACTCAATTTTCCTTCTTGTACAATCAATGCTTAGCTCTAAATAAACTGTTAAAGATCATAATGATAAATTTGCAATACTTTTTCAAATAGAAGTTGAGACCAATAAACGAGATAATACCCCATTGATTTGAGTCTGAAATTAAGGTCCTTTTTCCTCCAAAAACCATCAAGATCTCACACATTTTTTCGAAAAATGATAATTAGTAGTAAATAGTAATTATGTAAATTTACATGATACTCACTACTTGCTTTAATCCGTCAATAATAAATCCTGCTTGGACAGGTACGTAAAGCGTAGTTGTACACAACATGTTACATACATTCAATATTGTTTCGACTAAGTTATGAATAATTTTATACTATTACAACAACTAGGTACTACTATAAATTCAACATAATGAATAATCTTCAGGGTTTGCTGAGTCGTTGCCTTGTAACAACCTAATCAAATGATATTAAAGTAGATTTGAAAGTTGAGAACTTAATTACTTTATAGTAAGCTAATAACTTACGTTTAACCATACCAACCTACTTAAACGAAACCTAAATAATTCAACAAATATTTTGTTATCTTTCCGAATTCAAGGTTTTCCCAAGTATTGATCTGGCAGGGTAATATTACCGTTAGTAATCTATAAGCCATCCTTCAGATTGGTGGCTTAACCAGATAACAACTAAACCGAAAACCGTTGAATACATTTTTTATAAGTAAACTCTGCGTTAATGCATTGATAAAAAAAAAAAAAAAAAAAAAAAACATCCTACGGGACTGATAAAAATGTTCCGGGGGTCCTAAGGTTCTGTTTCTGCAGTTGCCACACGGAAAAGGATCTTTCACCGTTTTATCAATAGAAGAAGAACTAAGCAAAATTCTTGACCTCATACACTTTAGAGGGGCAGGGTGTGTTTAACTTACTAGACAAATCAGACAGAAACATACATAGTTTAGGTAACATTCAAAAAGAGTTGCGAAACGTAGGAATCCTAATGTGAACTTCGAGGACCAACTAAGGAGGCCCAAAATAGAAACATCAACCTCCGCACGTACTTACTGCCAAAGCTGACCTATGGGTTAGTCTTTGGCAGGCTTACGGCGAGGAGGCTGCAAGAATTAGATCGAGAAATCCGCTCTGCTGTGTGCTCTTGGCTGAGGTTCCCACCTGGTGTCCCAAGTGCCTATTTTCACGCACCGGTCAAATCCGGTGGGTTTAGCATTGTGTCTCTCTCGGCATGTATCCCTTCCCTCCGCCGCCAGCGCCTGCTAGCCCTTCAAGGGTCGAGCTGGGAGGTCGCCCGTGCGGCTGCTGATCTTGATTTTGTCAGGCAGCAGTTAGCATGGTGCGACCGAGCAACACCATCTGCTCCAAAACCCAGTTAGTCTACTGAGTTTGCTGCTGCCCTGCATGAGTCAGTAGATGGTAAAGAACTCCGACAGTGCTCCGAAAGCCTTGTCTCATCCCAATGGGTAGATTGGGCTTTGGAGGGCATTGGGGCCCGTGACTACCGACACTATCATGCCGTCCGCATGGCAACTCTGCCAACTGCGGTATGGTGTTCGAGAGGTAGTCGTGGGACGACAGATACCCTTTGCCGTGCCTGTCGGAGTGGAAATGAACATCTTTATCATGTAGTGCAGCAGTGTCCTCGGACTCATGGGGGCCGCATTCTACGTCATGATGTGGTCGCCAAGCAGATAGCAGGTGCTTTGTCATCTAGCGGCTGGGATGTTGAGAGGGAGAGATTGTATCACATGCTAAGTGACTAGGGTAAGAAGCCCGACATCGTTGCCAAAGTATGACAGAGATGATTTACGGCAAGCGGTTTCAGAGCTAAAAGGAGTGGCACCCAACAACATCAGGGTGATGGCTGCAACCTTGTCATGGCGCGGGGTGTGGTGCGGGAAAAGTGCCACGGAGTTGCGCGAGTTGGGCATCTCGGTAGGCGTACTCTGTGGTATCACCACACGCGTCCTGCTCGGCTCGTATTTGAACTGGTGGTCGTTTCATAGAGGCACTTCCCTTCATCCCTCTCTCCCACCCCCACCTTCCTCATCTTCCCTCATCCCTAGGGCCGGCGTTGGGTGAGTCCTGGGTGTCCTCCCCATTATATTTGATTTATTTATTTATTTTCATTTATGGCGTGCCCCCTCCGTCAAAAAAGACATTTTGTCTTTGAGGGGTTTGAAAAAGAAAAAAAAAAATTGACGTCAACAGTTTGGTCCGAAGTAACTAAGAGAACATTAACAACCTAATCAATTTCACAGATTGGTTCTCTTGTATTCTATAATGAAGGAAAGTTTTGACGTCTCGGAAGTAACTCTCTTGAAACTCAGATAAGACAGTGACTTTCTCTTATGTTCAAAATAATGTGGTCGAATTTGAGTCGAAGGTCATTGGAAATTGAATCATCGATGTGGACATAAAACTTGTCTATTGCTTGGAACATTCAGAAGTGCAAACTCAGATGCTGAAATAGGAAGATTCGGCAGTCCATAATGTTGTTTGAATTGCATTTAATGACAGTGTTTGCGTAGGGTTGGTACGAGTATTTAGGTAATGGATGTATGGCCCAACTCACAATATGAGTTTCGATAAGTAGTGATGTTACTAAAAATTGATGAATGAGCGTTACTGAGTGTTTGAATGTTGTTAGTGAATGTTGAATGAGAGGTTTTTCTTCTAGGTAGCTGACGATTACAGAGCCGTCTCCATCACTCCTTCCTGCCATGGATAAACCAGTGTAGGTCTACAATTTAGGAGGTGATTGGAAGAAAAATGCTATAATGAGCGAGGACCAAGAACGGGGTAGCAGGACATCTAAGGGGATATGGACATGGAAGATAATAGTATTGTAACCATAGGATCGAGTCTGCACTGCTACACGTCTGTACGGTCTCTACTGGGAGTCGAGTAGGCACTAGAAAGAGAAGATTTACCTCATCAAATGTAGTAAAATGGAGAAAACTTAGTAATTACTTGTTAAAGATTTTTCGAGAAAAATATTGAGCTATTGCAATGGCCACAAAATTTATGGAGAAATTAGAAAATTGTCTTCATGGAAATCATTTAGACTTTTTTCGAAGTGGTGCTAAAAGGTTACAATAGGGTATTCATGGTCTGATTCGATCGTCGTATATCGAAACTGCGGTAACTCGAGAGTTTCATGAGGCTCCAACATTTTCCCCCATCGAATCGTCGAAAATCGAATTGTGCGTAGCCTTGCGGCATCAGACGATAACCAAGTCAGTGTCAAAAGAACCGCATGTTCATTAATTTCCTTTTAGTTAAAAAATGAGAATACCCCAGAGGTTCCTAATAAAATTCTTTAACAAAGTTCCTAGTACACGAACGAAAAAATCTACGGCTAGAATTAAAAAAGGATCATGCTTCAGACTTCTGAATAGGTACCTACCGATAAGGAGTCTTTTCAAAGGAAAACCCTTGCTAGTTCCGTCACACAATGGAGAATTTGCCTCAATTTTAGATTCTGGAATTTCAAGTCAATTCTGCGTTCTGCCCTCCTTCCTAGTTCACACACTCTTGTGTTAATCCTTGTAAGCTAAAAGTTCGTGTATGTTCCGCTTCTGTGGTAAGCGCCACAGAACCTCCTTTGAAGTCAGATTGGTAGAATATCCGTTACGTTTCAAACATGGCTGCCTCTTACCCATTGCCACCACATTTAAAATTTCCATCTTCCTTAAATTCTCTAAATTTTTTGGATGCGTTTTCGAGCAGCTCACTATAGTTTTATTCCATAAAAATAAACCCTCATTCGAAAAAAAAAAAATTGTGAGGCAAATTCCCCATTGTGAACGCAGTTTAGTACTTAGCTCATGACTGAACCATGTTTAATGCTAGAAAGGAGAATGTGCTAAGCTCGCTTTAATGCCAGCAAGCAACATTACCACTTCTCCAGCAGACCATCAGATGGTCGCGTTTTTCCTTAGCCACTTGGGTGGCTCAGCTCCACTCATTTAATCGAAAAAAAATCCCACTTCGAACAGAATAACAACGAAATAAACGTACGGAAAAACGGAATAAAAACCAAAAAAAGGTGTTGTTAAAAGAAAAACGAAAGGACGAGAAGATCTGATTGTTGATGTTATGATAGTTGCTTCGCACAACTGCCGCTAGCGCTAGGATCAAATTTTTTGATTCGACATCGAATCTCAGTTTACGACGCCTTCAGCCCATGGTAAATCGAATCGTATTAGCCGGAGCGCATGCGCATTGACTCTCGTCGAATCTCCAAATTCGAAGATTAGACGTCGAATCTCCCAGACCATGAAAACCCCTAATTATGTTTTTACTAACAAATAATTTAATTACAACATTGCCGAAATTGATAACAGAAAACATGAACGAAAAATTATTTGACCCGATGATTCGAACCTAGTTCGTACTATTCATACCTACATGACGCACTTGTGTTTTGTTTCAGAGCCTATCGAGAAGGCAGAAACATCAAAGCAGAAAATTTGAAGCAGAGCGGATTTTTGGAAGGTTAAGCGAAATATTTTTCACACATATATTTCATGCGAAAGACCTTACAAAGCATATTCGGTTTCGTGTATGTCTGTCGGTCTGCAAAGGGCCAAACTCGGTTTATAGATGGGCCTATGGATCAACGACCCAAATTTGAGCGTAACTAAACCTTTTGGAACGACAACTGCCATTTATCAAGGTGAAACCCAAGTCGTAAGAATAAGACCACAAGAGATTCCCAGGAATTTCCAAGGTGGGAGAATGTATCTGCATAACATCCGATACCCAGACAGCCCTTAAAAATAGGATTGCAGCGTACTCGATAAATTCAAGGTCACGCACATGCACATGCGACTTTCGGTCGCAGCATGTCACAACCGAGCACGCACTTGCGACTGCAGCAGGGACAACATGTGTCGTTGCTTTGGCTTTGAAATTGAAAAAAAGCAGCAGGATGAAAAATGGAAAAAAAGTTTCGTTTCCTATTATCTTCCTTCATATGATTCACAGGGATTTAGTCCAATACGAGTACATTGCCCGAGGACACTGCCAAGTTTTAAAATTATTATTGGCTAAGTGCAAACAGCTTTTACCAACTTCTGGAATCGATTCGGCCAAGAATCAGAATCAGAATAAGGTACCTACTAGGATACCAAGTGGAGACTCAATACTTCTTGACATTTCTTACTTTTTCAAGTTCTGACATTAGTGCATTACAGTCAATAAAGAACTGTCATCGTCATCATCATTCAATAAGTCAATATATTCCTTTCTGATGACATCGTGAAAGAAAGAAAAATGAAAAAAAGTGAAGAAGTAGTGCGACAGACTGCTTGTGGGTGCATGCGCAGTCATTCTCTTCTGGGATTCATATTTTCTCCTCCGAAAATCGCGTCGCAGGAAAAATAGAGCATGCTGCATCTTTTCAATCGCTACGATTTTTCCGTCACAGGTCAATCTGCCGGTCAACACTCAATAGATAAGTGTTCAGCGGCAATTTAATCATGCGACCAAAAATCGAAGGTTCGTAGCCGCCCTAACCTGGGATTGGCTTAGGGATTGTCTAAGACTCTCTTAGGGCTGCGGCTCGAGGCAAGAAGCTGACTTTGGACTAATTCCATGAGGGAGTTGACGGCAATGAAGAAGCCAATTGACTCGCCAAACAGGGATCCGAGTCCCAATGTGAACCCCAATTTGGGGTTACTAAGAGTTACATTACTCTGCAGGTTCAGTAATGGGAGGATAACAAAATACCCGCACACTGGCGCATCACTCCAAAGTAGAGGCAAGCCAAGCAGTTGATCAAGATCTACAAGAAAAGAGCAGAAGCTCCGATGTCATTGAGCGGAAAGATCTTCGTCTCATCGGCCTCCTCACTGGCCACTACCCCTTGAGATACCATCGCAACAAAATTTGCAAGGCCAGACAGTTGAATATCAACCCTGCTGCGAAGGAGTCGAGACATCAAAACTAATACCCTGCTGTAGCATCTATCTGATGACGACATTTTAGTAGGGTACGAGATACTCCAGCAATACTGCTTCAGTTTGCGAAAGAAGAGGTCTTAAACCAGACACTTGAATAGGGAATTATGTCACAATAGATCAATCATGGTTGATGTGACTAACGGTTAGCACCGTCCCTTTAAAAAAAAAAAAAAAAAGAAAAAAATTCAAAACTAAATTAACAGAAATGATAGTGTTCCAATTCCCAGGGATTCTGTGGATTGGACTATGGATTCGACTCCTCGAATCGACCCTCCAAATGTGTGACGTAAGTAAAAGTGAATTTTTGCATGGGAGCAAATCTAATTAAAGTATGCAATATTTGATGATTTTTCTAAATAATGGGGTGAATGGGTAAGTTCATGGTTGATGCAAAATGTGATGGTTCATGGAAAATAAATTCATAATGTAAGCATCCTAAAATGACTGGATGTGATGATTATATTTACTTGTGTGTTTGTAAACTTCATTCATGTGTGACTAAACGGAGACCCAAAAAAATTGAAATCTCTAAATGGAGTGAACAACTACTACATTAACCACTTACTTGGTTTGTTGAAACTCGGAACGGCAGTACGTGCACTTGACGAAAGGGAAGGACCCGCGACAATCCTGGAAAGAAGTAAAAGCTATAAATACGCTGATAAGAATAAAACAGTAAAACTGATTATAATCTTAACAACGTCGTTTTTATGAGCATAGGATAATGAACAACAGATAAAATATGATTTTTTCGACCGTTATCTTTTTATTCGAGCTTCGCATTCAAATACATCGACGCTCGGCTGATAAAAGAGCTAATAAGCCGAAGAACGATAATGTTGGGAAATCGCGATTTTACGTGGCAGCGTTTCCAAGTGAGCTCACGCAATCTAACCAAGAGTTTTTAAGTTACTGTTATTTTCCGGTTACGGCGGAATCCTTGGATTTTAGTTTGATCCAATAGGTTGAAATTATTCCTAATAATAAACAAACGAGTTGCCATTGTGGCATATCGGCTCTTTTCCTTGTCAGTACGATGTAACGTAGTGCTGTTGGTTTTCCGAGTTTTTCCCAAATATCCGCTTTACTCCTAAGTTGTTCAATCGATTCCTCCTTCATTTCTTGTAGACAATAGGGGGTGCGCCTGATTTTTTTTTTTAATTTTTAACCGAAAATAGACCTTATCCTGAGAATTATGACACCTGCCGTTATCTTTTTGGATGAGTAGATATTTTTCTATGATTTTTCAAATTTTCGAATGTTTATGACGTTCCCACCCAGGCAGGGGACCCCCCAGCTGACTGTGACGTCATAAACACTCGAAACTTTGAAAATTCATAGAAAAGGGTCTTCTAACGCTACAAGGTCGCGGTTGGTGTCGAAATTCTCAGAATGAATTCTACTTTAGATTAAAAATAACAGTAAACAGTTTTTCCGACCCATGCGCACACCCCATTGAGAAACAAAAGAAACTTTGTGTTTAACTCAAAGCTGGGCCGATTTTGATGGGATTTGTGCATCGTGCTGCATACCCTCTTCACAGGGGACTCGGAAGTCAGGATAATTTTCATCCGTGCGCTGCAGAGAAATAATTTGTTGGTCGGTTTGCCTTCTGGCATCGATAAGAGCCAAATTCCTCAACTGTTCATCATCACATTTGCTACTTTAGTAAAATATACCTGCCAGAAGGGAACAGTATATTTTAGAACACTGTACCCACGCAAAATTCTAACTGTTGGACTGATGTCGATGGGAAAATCAGCATCATGCTCATAACTCTTCTAAAACAAATCCTTGGCGTATTAGTCGATTTTTATCCTTTCTACTTCTAAACAGCTCATCCAAAAAAAAAAAAAAAATCGTCGTCCCACGACAACCCGAATTGAGTACCTCCTCTTTCGCGCGCCTTTGGCGTGTTGAAGTCGGTCAAAAACGTACCAAAATCGATAAGTTTACACAATTACTAACTGCTACACTAAGGTGTGGGGAAGGGGATGGACGTAGATTAGAACAAAGCAAGCAACAAAAAAGGGGAATTGTGTATTTTTATAAAAAATGTGAGTAGAGATACGCAAAAAAAATAGAATAAACTACCGGACCTATTACTACTAAACTTTTGTTGGGCTTCAATGTCCACAGTGTGAGCTCCCTTTTACTGAGGCCCTCTTCTAGGCTTCAAAAACTAATGGAGACGTCTTCCTCCAGAAGCAGTAGGGACTACAACCCACCCTCCATCTTATAAAAGACTACAACCCACCCACCCACCTTAGGTCTGGAGGGGGAAGAGTGGATGAAATACTAGAATACAATGTTAGAGAAGCCAGTCCATCCCTAGCTTTCAGAGTGGGGTTGACTGTTTTAGGGGCCTTTTGGGCCAATACAATCTATCTTTGCGATACAGCAGGCCCTCCTGACCCTCTGGCGTTAGCCACATTCATTCCAAATGTGCCTGGGATGGCCCACGTGGAGGTGCCAGGGTTTCTCAGGATGGTATTTCTAGGGACAGGAGTGAGCAGCACCTAGTTACTCTTCCCCGCCTCCTTTTAAATTGGTGTTTTCTCAATTTTTGGTAGCTGCTTGAGTCTACAACTCCTGTTCCGACAGTACCTTGCAGGATTCAATACTTGAATGCTGTGAGGCACGGCGAGTACTGGAATATCCTCCCCTGCCTAATACGCAGAATTAAAGAAGCTAAATACTTTATTATCACAGGTCATGGGACATTGAAGAGAACTATCTCTGGAGTGTGAACTGAGTAATATCTTCCTAACGGTCCAACATTTCATCTTACAGTGCCTATAGGTCTGCCACAGAAACTTTGCATCCCTTTGGCGCATTCTTCTAGAGAACATACTCGTAGAACTAATTATCTCTTATCATTAAGCAGATTCCCGTATGTAAGATAATTTTTCAGGAATTTCTCCCTTCAAAAGTTACATTATTTCCCTTGTACATTTTAAATTCGTACATTTCCGAAATTGAAATTCCATGGCACTACACGAACATCAAATTTCTCACCGCTCAAATTTCTGTATCAAGGTTTCACCATGGAAGGTTGATTCGATCGTTATTGTTCTTGGATCCACCACCTAGGGGGCGCCACAAGGACGAAAAGTTTCTGTGGAAGACCTATAGCGTTCGAGGTTCTGAGGGACACAAAGATTTTGAGAAATGACCACTTATTTTCGAAAAATATTCCAAGTCTTGAAAAAATTGTCACTGAATTATGAACTCTTTGTTTTCCTTTCTACACTGTAACATGAAAAAAACATTGTACTAAAATGTTTAAATTTGACGAACAGTTGGCCCTACAGTGCTCTGAGTGATTTGACTTCAAAAATTCAATATTATTTTAAATTGCCGAATAAAATCTTTTTTTTATCAAAAAATGGACCAAACAAAACTAATGTATGCAAACCACTAAAAAGGAGAAAATAATAATTAAAACGTAGTCATGTTTCTTAGATAGGACGCATTGAAGTGACCTACGTACCATCCGTAGACACAAACTTACTTATGTATGTTCTACTTACATAGTAATCTTCTATCTCGATACTCTTACATGCGACATCAGCGCAATAGAGAACACAAGTATTCCTGATACAGAAGGTATGTAGTAACCGTTCAGTACCAGTCAGTTATGTCTCCCCTATTTTTTCATTACTACATTCAGTTATTCCTTATCAAGTGTGTCGTCAAATCCATCTAGTATTCTGTTCTAATAAGTTTCAACCGTGTGAATAAAAGTTTGTTCAGTTATGTAGAAGTGTATAGTTATTTTGGTCGCCTCTAGCCACAACAAGGTAATAGAAGTTAGAGCTAATCAAAAGATGTTATGTAATACTAACAATCCCAGGAAGAACAATTCACGCTTAATGTCACTCCCATATCCTTCATCATACGACAGCAGTGACGGACTACCTAACTGTTTCGGATCACATAGATATAACTCAATGATACCTACTCTTATTCTTGTTTTGTATTGCACAATCGACGCATGTAATACTAATCAGATCCAGTGAGCATGGAAGTAGAATATACTTGCATAAGTTTATGTCAATAGATGGTCACAGCAGCGATTTCAATTCGAACATACCTAAGAAACCTGTTTGGAAACGTTGTATATTTTCTCCTTTTTAGTGTTTTAAATAAATCAGTTTTTAGGTCCGTCCGTTAAAAAAAAATGTTTTTGATTGTTTTCATTTATTTATTAGCTTAATTTTTCACTTTTCAGTCGTTCTTAATTCATTTTGTAAATGAATTTCCCCACAGTTTTTCGATCAGTTTTCAAATGACAGTTCAGCGAAAATCGAGGGTTTTTCACTTTTTAAGGGTTATTGGTGAACAGCTATTACGGGATGTCCCTATCAACAGTAATTCAGGAATCGATTCTACAACTAATTTGTAACAACTTTTCCTCTTAGCACTTTTTTATCTAACCTAAAATGCAACTTTTTTTAACCCTAGAATACTAATAAGGCGCCTATGAGGCGTGCATGTTGGTTTGAATGGTTGGCAAATCACGTAACCTCCCCTCCTCGTCCCCTCAGGTATTCCTCAAGAAGATAGTTGCCCTACAGTCAGTCCCTTTCCTACATCCGTGCAGTGAAAAGGTGGTGAAAAGTGCGCACTTTCTTAGATGTTACTACGCCTGGGAGACGCCTTGTTAGTGTTTGACGCCAAATTCTCTACACCTGGGAGGTGCCTTGTTGGAGTTTGATGTCAAGTTTTCTACGCCTGAGAGATGCCTCCGTGGCAGATAAGTTTCGTAAAAAATGTTTACCGATGAAGAAATCGCACAAGAACTTCTTCACATTGGGGAAAATGGTTTTGGCACCATCAGTTTATTTTTTATTGTATCATTATTATTAAATAAAATTTTAAAATTTTATTTTTTTAAATTTTAATTTAATTTTTAGGACGTCCCACAGTAAGACTTGGGCGTCCTTATGCGATCGATCTGGGGTGAAGTTGGACAACACTCAACAGAAAAAAAAAATAACCACACAGTAATCCGTTTTAGACCATTCTGAGTCCAAATCCGCGAAAAAAAAACATAGGTGTATGTCTGTGTGTGTGTGTGTGTGTGTATGTGTGTGTGTGTGTGTGACAAAATCTTGTGTCGTCTGCACAGCCCTTAGTTCTCAACCGATTTTCCTGGTTCTTTTTTTGTTCGACGCGGAAAACTATCTAGTTGTGCACTACGTCGCCGGAATTTCGAATTTTGCCTTTTAAGGGGGGGAAAGGGGGGGTTAATGCTCAAAAAACGTGCGTTTTTGGGCATAATCTTGTGTACTCTGCCCAGGCCTTAGTTCTCAACCGATTTTCGTGGTTCTTTTCTTCTTCGACGCGAAAAACTATCTAGTTGTGCACTACGGCGTCAGAGTTTTGAATTTTGCTTTTTAAAGGGGGGAAAGGGGGGGTTAATGCTTAAAAAAATTGCGTTTGCGGGGGTAATCTTGTAAAATCTGCCCAGGCCTCAATTTCCAACCGATTTGCGTGTTTCTTCTTTTGTTTGACTCAAATAACTTCTGAGTAGTACATGATTTTACCAGAGTACCAAAATTTGCAAGGGGAGGGGATGGGTGGGGGTATAATATTCACAAAATATCCGATTTTTCAATATTTCGGTTCCTTTACTGCTTACTAATTGTACTCAACCTTTGAAATTGAGGAAAAATTCTCATTATACCTCTGGATTTTCATGAATTATTCTCTGTGCCACCATGGAACTAATAGTGGTGCCACCATGGTGCCAGGACACCATAAACCGCATATTTCGAGGTTTTTTTTTGTGTTTCACCTTGAATACGGACGTTAACCTCGACGGACTGCCTATTAAAACTAATAGATGAAACTTCAATGTTAAGACGTATTTCCCCTTTGGTGCCAGACTGGCACCATTGGTAAGTGGAAGGGGGGGGGGGGGGGGGGGTGAACTCGAATTCGCATGTTGGGTATCGTAGATCATGGATTTCAAAATGCTCTTCAGATTCGAGGCTCCCATGCCGCTAGAAATGTTTTAGTGGATAACGGTGAGGGGGATGGGGGGGGTCACTATTTCTTATCTAAAATAATTAATAAATTACATCGAGTGAAACAGTTTTATCGCTTACCAACTGGTTAAACTGATCTAATGCTTATCCAATGGGACGTCCCCTGGAATGCATGCATTACTAAACAATATGTTTAATCAAGTAATTATTAATTACCTACTTAATTATTATTAAATAAAACTATAAAAATTTTATAGTTTACACCATATTGTTTGTATTACTCAAGCATGAAGTCCTGAAGAGACTGCTTTGTTCAGTAACTGTTTCTATTTTTTCCTAGCCAAAAAGTTTGGATTCATCAGTTTATACTATATTGTCATTATATGTTCAGTCGGAAATAATGAATGTTGATTTTGAAAACATCAAAGATGATCTAGTTGTTCCCAAATTTTTCCCACATTGGGGAAAATGGTTTTGGCACCATCAGTTTATTTTTTATTGTATCATTATTATTAAATAAAATTTTATTTTTTTAATTTTAATTTAATTTTTAATTAATTATTATTAAATAAAACTATAAAATTTTTATAGTTTACCATATTGTTTGTATTACTCAAGCATGAAGTCCTGAAGAGACTGCTTTGTTCAGTAACTGTTTCTATTTTTTCCTAGCCAAAAAGTTTGGATTCATCAGTTTATACTATATTGTCATTATATGTTCAGTCGGAAATAATGAATGTTGATTTTCAAAACATCAAAGATGATCTAGTTGTTCCCAATACTTTCAAATACTATACTTAAGGCAAATTAAGCACACAAAAAAACTAGTTAAAAAAAATTAAACGGTTTTTATGAAGTGTACGTCTCGGAGGCGCCTTGTTAGTATTGATGGGGTATTGGCTCTTGTAAGTACTCAAGGGTTAACTTTTAATTGACGAAAAACAATACATTTTTGCTTAAATAACACGTTTTAGCACGGATTCAATGTTTCTAGGACTCCCTATACGTATAATGGGTGGGTCCTATGCAACTTGGTAAAATCAGCCAAAAAAAGTCTGCCAAGTGGGTGTGGCACATAGCTTCCTCGTATCCATAACCCGATTATATAGATGATCCGATGCATAGTAGTTAATCTCAAAATACCAATCTCTAAGTACCTTTCACTACCCTCATAGGGGACCATCTACACGCTAATCTGGACACTCCTAGAAAATTTCATCGAATTCGGATGAAAAATGTAAGTGTTATGGCTGTTACAAGGATTTTACGTTTGCGCTTGCGCAGTGGCTACTATCAGTCCGAAGGTGGTGATTTTCATAGGGGACCATCTAAATACTAATCTGTAACATCCCTGAAAATTTCATCAAAATCGGATGGAAAATGTAGAAGTTATGGCTGTTACAAGGAATTCACGTTTGCGCATGCGCAGCGGCTACTATCAGTCCGGGGGTGATGATCTCCATTGGGGACCATCTACACCCTAATTCGCATAATCCCTGAAAATTTTAATCGAAATCAAGTAGAAAAAAATGAGGAAGTTATGGCCGTTACAAGGGTATTCACGTTTGCGCATGCGTAGTGGCTACTATCAGTCCGGGGATGATGATTTTCATAGGGGACCGTCTACACACCAACCCGCACAATCCCTGAAAATTTCATAGAAATCGGACAATAACTTCGTATAGTTATGCGCGTTACAAGGAATTCATGACAGATACACAGACAGACAGACAAGGAACCAAAATTGTTCAGAAAGGTCTAAAACGTAAAACGCTAGTGAAAATTTTGATTTTGGAGAACTTTTTTTTTTCATCCTTGAAAAGTGAGTCTACCTTGGTAGACTCGGAAGCAAAAAACTATCACCATATTTTTACACTTAGGAATCTATTTTTTCTGAGAGGGGAAATTTATTACCTATTTGTAGTCCCAAATCAAATTTAAAATGCACGGTTCAAGAATAGGATTTTTCTAATGAACAAACTGGGAAATATACCATTTTTGTCTGGTGAAGTGTCAACATGATCGAGAAAACCCCATTTATTGTTACTAGCAAGGCCCCTGCCACTATTCGGTGCTTAGGTTGAAGAATAGTCCAGATGTGATGAAGATCTTGAATGATGATCGAGAGTATTATCTTTCGTAATCCAAAACATCGATGAGAATTGAAAAAAAGAAGAAAGGAAGTATTATCCAGCAAATTATGAAAGAGGATTCTATTATACAATAATTTATCCGACGGCATAATGTTCTGTCGGATATCGATTCACGCCTACACGGCTCAACCTACGAAGCCCAAAGTTCGCAAGAGAACAAAACAAAAATCTGGGAAGGGATTATGCAACCCAAAACTTCTTAGTACGAACTCTTTCGACGAGAACGTGACCTTACTTAGCAACTTTTATCGAGAAAACGTGTTCGTGACCACAGCACGGTTGTAATATTTCAATAACTATCACGCCCGATTGATTGAAGATGAACGAGAAAATGATATTTGACATAATTCGGCGAGTAGATTGCGTTTGTTATATGAGGTTAGATCGAATTTAAATGCGGCAATAAAAACGTCGAATTAATTTAATAAAACAAAAAGATTCGTAGATAGAAGTAGGTAAGTGAAACGTGGATATTTCAAGAAAAAGAATACACCAGATCGAAACTCCACAAAAATAATACAGAATGTTCATATAATTCTGTTGATACAAATCACCACGAACTTCTATGTAAAGCTGGGTTCACATGAGCGCGGTCAACGCGGTTGTGCGACGAGGCGGTTATGCGTTCGGGAGGCGGCTGGCGTCTAGAGGTTCACAAGGGCGCGGTTGCACGACAGCATCCCGCTTTTTCGACTTCTATTTTCCCGCAGTTGAAATCCTATGTTTTGAATCCTAGCTGGTTTGAATCCTATCAATTTTATTTTCACATTGTGATTGAATTCAGCTCGTCCGAACTATACTGTTGTGGTGATTGATATCCTACTATAAAATCACCAATGTAGTACCTCCTCATCAAGGGTGACTGGGGGTTACATCAAGTAGGTGCGTTTTTTCTGTTACTACGATGTTCCATTTCTGAATCGAGATAGATACCGATACCTACCAACTCCAAAATCGGAATTCTGATAGCTTTATTTTATTTGTAATCAATATAATCAAAGTGAATTATGATGCAGAATATTCCTACGAAAAGCGTAATTATTTATGATTTTGTTGTTGGTGCTAATTATACAAAAAATCTCAGAAATACCTTAGGTGGTTGAAATTTTCATTAGTTTGAGTTTCCATTGCATAAATAAATCACAGATCATATTTATTAGATATACGATTTATTTAATTACGATGCATCCATCACATGTTAACAGGAGACAATAATAAACGAATTATAAAAATTAGTAAAGTAAAAAATACTTAGTGAACCCTTCCTTAAAATCCCACAGCTCTCTTCTCTCCTTAACTAATTAAATTACAAACAATTCAATTACTAACACTTCGTTTCATTTTGGACCAAGCTTCCGGAAAATCACCACACCAAAAATCACCAGTTGATATCCGTGCTGAAACAAGTGGTGATAACAAGTCGTGATAATAAAATATGTTAACAAAGGACGCGCGGTTACGCGTCAAATATCAGAATTTTTGAAACGCGACAGTCCACTCCAAAAGTACTCAGGCGGCTGAGGCACCGCCAATCAAATGGCTGAACGCGTAACTGCCTCATCGCACAACTGCGTTGATCGCACTCATGTGAACCCAGCTTAAGACACAAGCGCTACTCTAGGCAGTTAGGGTCAGCTGTGGCTGAGCGAGCTACGGCATGTGTCTCTGGAGACGAGACTCTGACCGGTTCGGGGCTCGCCTCGGGAGCATATTTTCGGACAAGTCGGTCGCAGTTCCCCCTCGTCACAACCCAGGGCAGTGAAACCATCAGAACAAATGAGGAATTTCACCATGTCGGAATTTCCTATTTTTGACCCCAAAATCGGATTCAGCACCTCTAAAAACCCCCTAAGGCAAACTTTCAGCCCGAACTTCCTAATTTACG
Source organism: Apolygus lucorum (assembly GCA_009739505.2). Lineage (NCBI taxonomy): Eukaryota > Metazoa > Arthropoda > Insecta > Hemiptera > Miridae > Apolygus > Apolygus lucorum. Next base: position 20,332,420 of record CM019183.2, read on the forward strand.
AATAAACAAAACAGTGTAGAAAATACGAACGTTTAAAAAAACCGGGAAAATGACGTCATGCTGGAATAGTTCATTTATGGCCGCTTGAAACGCTGAGATCGAGAAATCTATAGTCCCTAGATGCAAAATTTCATGAAACAGTAAAGTTCGAAATCGAAAAACTGAAGAAATATTAGCAGAAGCACAACAAGTACAAAAACATCAGACATACAGTGAAGTGTTGAAGCAAAAAAACGCTTGCATACGAGTCTGCAACACATTGAAACATTTTCATGCCCCCCCCCCCCCCCCCCCCCGATTTTTTTTTCCGACTCAGCTGATCTGGGAGCTCGATTTTCGACTCAGCTGATCTGGGAGCTCGATTTTCGACTCAGCTGATCTGGGAGCTCGATTTTCGACTCAGCTGATCTGGGAGCTCGATTTTCGACTCAGCTGATCTGGGAGCTCGATTTTCGACTCAACTGATCTGGGAGCTCGATTTTCGACTCAGCTGTTCTGGGAGCTCAATTTTCGACTCAGCTGATCTGGTAATATCAAACTGTAGAGTACCTACCTGTAAAGTACCTAACAACTTCACTTCTGATGGTCATAATCATCATTGTGGCGACTTGGGACAATTTTTGTCGCAACAAATTTCGTTAGCAAATTTCGTCGCAACAAATTTCGTGACGATTTTTTTTTTTTTTTATGTGCCATATGAAAGACATGAAAATGTCAAAAAATAGAAAAAGCGAGATGGGGAAAATTAGGTTTCCTCTGTTTTTGTTTGATAACTTTTCTCTTAGAAAACACGATTTCGTCGTCCCAATGGGCAACACTGGGAGGAGACGGCGATCCGAACAGCCCAATCAGCGAGCATTCCCACTGCACGTCTGTTTTCCCGGTTAGTTTTGAAATTGAAAATTTTTATTGTCTCCCAAAAATAACAGGAGACTTATTTTCCGAAATCAGCCCGATTTTCATCTATCCCACACCATTAACTATTCAGGAAAAATGCAAACAGAATTCGGTGAAATTCCTCATACTGATCTTCCCACAGGATGACAGCTGATGACGTCCGCGACGCCAGGAATGGCAATCGGACAAAAATCCAACCTGAAATGGTTGTTTACTTTACTTTACTTTACTTACTCTTGGCAGTTACGAGACCACGAAATTCTTTCAAGTCCATCGGACACAATGAAAGTCTACTACATCGCGATATGCAAGATGGGCTGCTAGGGGCAGCTTCTGGCTTCCGATAGTTCTACAGACAAATGAAAATAGTGGCGACAAAGACAATTGGATTAATTATTAATCCAATTTTAGGGCAAATATCAAGAACACCTTAACTAGAAAACTTTGAATATGAGGACACGCTTTTCATTCCAATTTTAAATACATTCAATCCATTTGTGTGAGCATTCTATCGACCGTTGGCTCCTATTTTTCTTCTTTATTTAGGCATGAGATTCTCAGAGCGTGAGAGAGGATCGCAAATTGTATTTCAGATACCTACCTACTACAGAAGCGAAATCGCCATCCAAACATCAGAAGATTTCACGGTAGTAATCAACTGATTTCGTAGTAATTTTTCATTCTATACAACGCTGATTTGTTGCGATTGGGTTGGGGGCTCCCAGAAAATTGGTCTGTTAGCAAAATCAATTAAGGGGCAGAGATTGAAATCGAACAATCAAATCAATTAACCCTTTAGCGTTCCTTGATACAACTGTTGTACCAAGCTAGAAGCAGCTTGAATTCTGGCGCGTTTTTCGTTCCATTCCTTCTCAATAGGGTGCAGCATCATGGGAAAAATGGTAGAATTTCTTAGCTCCGCCTAGATGTCGAGATATTGCAAAAGTGGGTGTTTTGCGGTACAACTGTTGTACCAAGGAACGCGAACGACGAAGTTTTTTAGCTGTTGTTTTTTATTCAAACCAAAACATTACGCGGTGACATCCACACGGATGAATTTCGTCTTCTATTCGAGGAACGTAATTTTTCTATAGCTATTCAAGTATCCATAATGAAAGCATAACACTGGAATCGTGTACTCGCAACGATGTTATTGAAGTTTTTCGGGGCGGGCGCCCCATGATTTCTCACTGGAGATTGGACGCGTCGCATGCCTACGCAACAAGTCCTATTGAAATGTTGTTTGCTGTCGAATTTGTCATATGTTTTATATTGATTGAAAGTAAGATCATCCAGAATAAACTCAAATTACGATCGTTCCCTGATTACCTTTTACTGGTACAAATGTTGTACCAAGGAACATTATGGCCGAAAAGTGTACCTGGTGGTCCTTGGTACACATGCTGTACCATGCCATTTTATGGCGCGTGAACCATTTTTTTTTTTCGCAAAAAAGGCTGAAATATTGTTAATAGATCCATAAAGACCCGACTAGATCGGAAAAAAATTTTTCCCATGACGCCCGAGTTTTGCCCGCCCAAGGGTTAAGCAGTACGTTAAGAAAAAGGCACAAATGATTATCGAACAATAAGAGGCCAGTAAGTAAGTTAACGTTTTGGTTCCAAATCGTGACTCCACAACACATTATGTTGAAAATCAGAGAAAATGGTACAATGCAAATTCCCAATTCTCATATGGTCTAATCATTAACTAAACACCTATTATTACTATAATTGATTCCCTAAATGCCCGTCCGGAGAACCCTCAGAGTACATTCCAATAGGGACTGTTACGTATTATGAGGCGGATTCTGAATTAAAATCACCCACGGCCACGGGGCGATCAACGTGTCAGTACCAGACGTCTGCAGGGAATACAACGTACGTCAGAGCTAAAATAATCGGGACAAGGTCAAGGAGAAAGTATTAGTAGGTAAGCATTATTTTGGCGTAGGTGTTGTGCAATATATACCAAGCTCGCAGCTAACTTGGTACAACCCCTCTGATTACCAGACAAAGCAAAAAGCAATAGGATTGGAGATAAGAATGTGACATTTCTGGGGTTAAACGATTCATCACAGGTTTTCATTTGGTGTAATACCTGTTGAAGTAATTGTAGCAAGCTCAGTATCTGCAGTAGGTACTTACCAAGAACGGGATAGAACAAAGAGATTTTCAGATAAAGAAACGAAGCAGAAATATCAGGGATGAGTCACAGTTACTAAAATCATGCAATGTTTGAGATTGGAAGTTGACACCGACAAAGCGTTATTGCCAATCATTACCAGCTGAGGAATCTAAGTATTATTTTCGTCTACTTCTACACAAGTAACAATTTTTCAGCTAAGTAATAAAAACAGAAACTCACTTTACAGAGCTGCTGGCCGGAAGAGAGTTCTTCAAAAGGATGCTTCGTGAAACATTTCGAACATGCGAAAAGGGCAACGTTACCGCTCATCGCAAATCGGGATCACAAGCTAAAAAAACGAATAAAAAAATCACATAACGAAAACAAATAACGAGTGCGGGAAGTTTACACAAAGCGAAAACCGACCGTACTTACGTAAAATGTATGATTTTTGGGGAATAAACTAGTACGATTCACAACATCAACGCACCCGAAACAAACGAATAACGAAACGATTCCGTTAGGTTATAGAGCACAGAAGCAAGAGGATGTGGAAGGAGTTCGTACGTGCGACAACTAGAAATTCGAAGAACACCTCTCCATGGATACTTTACACAGGTTACATGGAGCGGATCCAAGGTGGATTACCTGTGGATGGATGCCCATGGATGTCTTACATTATTCAATGATGTGCCTTTGTGCCAAGAAAAGTATTATGTATTATATTATAAAAGTATTATATTACCTGTGCCTTACATGGAAACATTCCGAAGGCAATCAACGAAGGGAAACTCACACACATACACAAAGTATTATGACCCCCCCCCCTCAAAATTTGATGGTTTACGTTTCAAGGTATGTGGAATCCGAAAATTCAATAGAAATTCTATTGAACTGGAAAAGTGCACCAGACGGATGGACAATTTTATTCTATTATAGAATAAAATTGTCCATCCGTCTGGTGCACTTTTCCAGTTCCCTTGGAGCGATTTTTATGAAATTTGGAGTCACTTCAAAGGGAAAAAAATTGGGGGTTGACATTTTCAAAACACCCTACCTCGAAAACTTAAAGTAAAAAAGTAGTTTTAACGAATTAGTTCGAAATAGTTTTTGCCAAAATGTTTTAAACAACAAACAAAAGGACGAGTTCGTTAGCCGGAAATTTTGGACAACCCAAAGTGGTCCAAATTTCAGAAATAATCCAAAAACCGGGGGTTTCCGGTTATTACCTTCACAATCATTGTAATATAATATATTACAATGATTGTGAAGGTAATAACCGGAATTTCTGAAATTTGGACCACTTTGGGTTGTCCAAAATTTCCGGCTAACGAACTCGTCCTTTTGTTTGTTGTTTAAAACATTTTGGCAAAAACTATTTATGGTATATTCGGACTCAGCACAAAATTGCGGAGACGAGTAGAAAGTGAATATGGACTCCTAACATCTTCAAAGCATACCTACCCAGTGCACACATATGTCGGTATGCTATATTAAAAAACCAAGAATCGTGTAGAAAACAGTCTAAAAGAAATTTCAACACCATTGTTCCTTTTCTTAATTCAATTATAGGTACCGACGATATTTTCTGTAGGACCTACTTTGGCTTCCTACGTGGATAATTAATAAATATTAATTTCTTTCTGTTTCTTAAATTCATCATTGTGTTCAATGTTAGAAACGAATGAGACCACCCAGAGCCCTGAACCGACCTTACCTTCTCGGGGTAGGTATCCCGATTTGTTGTTTTTAACCTGTGGAATTGGACATGAACAATCTACCTCATTGTGAAACGTTTGATCTATGTCTCAGAATATCCAAGTCGTTTTCAATTATTCAGGCAGGAAAAATCCACTAGAGCTGTCGTTTGTATATAAATAAAATGTAGGTATCCTTATTTTGAAGTAGTTTATCCGTGTGGGTAAGACATTTTCGGTGAGAATAGTACTAGAGAAGTAGAGAACTGAAGAACCAATCATAGTAGGTAGGTATCGACTGAATAAAACATCGGGTATGAGGCCTCACACTACTTCAACCATTTGTACCTACCTATAATTTTGATAGAAAAAATATATCCTAAAAATAATGGGGTCTTCCCTTGAGGGAAAAGACGAAGCAAAACTACAATAAATTATTTTTCCTTTATTTTCGACATCCGCTTTTGTCAAATTACTAGACTGTACTTCCTTATTTATCGTTGGAGGATAAAGGGTGCATGTAAATACATAGAAAACAAAATCTCATAAATACTCCTTTAATCTCATCTTATTACGACAGCGAGAGTCGTACGCAGTAAGAAAAACAAAAATTAGAATAGACAGGTATTGAACCAGCGAGATTGAACAGCAAGTTTAGCAATATACTCGTATCACAGAAAATAATCTAAAAATGCAATAAAACGTAACAATGAATTTTTGTCAAATAATGAAACACGTAATGTCTGCCAAAGGCATCAGGATTTTTCGATTGCCATCAGAAGTACCTATAGGTACCAACCTGTACCATTGGATCGTATTATTTAGTCAATTCATTCAATGTGTGGATTCAATAATTTTGAACTACTTACAATAAATTAATTTAAACATTCCAACGAGCGGTGCACTGCAATGCGTTGAGTCGTAAAATATTGAAAATGTTTTAGGACTACATAACAATATAGCATAATTATTTTCCGTTTAGCCAATAAAAATAGATGCTTAATTTCTTCTTCAATAAGTTAAAGTACGGATTCATAATTCAACCTCCGGGAAAATGAGCGAGGAGTGACAATATTTCGATTGTGACGCTCAATCATTTGATGCTGGCAAGTTTCAAAGATTTACAAGTTATTTTGCCTTTTGATGTAAGCAGACTGTTCCCTTGCCAAGCTGCTTCACAGTTACTGGTAGTTTTCAAATCCACCTGAAAAACGGATAACTCAGTAAATAGTAGGTCAACATAAAGAAAATGAAAATTTGTTTGAGGTTAGTGCGTGCCATGTCAACGGAACGATGATGATAGGTAATTATTTACCTGTAGCTTGTCCCACACTTTTTTCTTAGGGTTCAAAACTTCATCAGGTTGGCCACCTTCGTAGTTTTCAGTGAAGACTTTGTCTCCTGGAGAGGAATCGGCAGGAGGGTCCAATGGTTCAACAACTTTAGCTTGTTCAGTTTCTCTGTGAATACGAATGAAGACATCAGAATCCAACAATGAGCTTTCACAATGGGAAATTTGCCTGACATTAAAATTTTTTTTCGAAAGAGGGTTCTCTGTAACCCCCCTGATGCTATCTATTTAAAGCCTACAGTGTTAATTATAAAAATATGGAACATGTTTTAGCCAAATTTATTGCAGAACCTTTAGTCGTAGGTATAATACAAAAGTTATATTATCCTTAGTAGTGCATCCTGGTGTGTTGGAAAAGGTGCAAGACCATCGCGCATCCCCCTTCTGAGTAACGTTTTTCAGGTAGTTACTCTAGGGCAATAACATTTTCCAAGTAACAATTTAGAGAATTTAAGGAAGATGGAAATTTTAAATGTAGCGGCAATCTGTATAGGGGCAGCCATGTTGTGACTTATCTGCCTTCCTAACCAATCTGATTCTATTGCTCAGTGATCTCCTTCTCTCTGGGGTTACCTCCAGGAAGGTTATGTAAACAAAGAATAAACGCGAGACAGTGAAGGATAAATATTAGCAGAAGCACAACAAGTACAAAAACATCAGACATACAGTGAAGTGTTGAAGCGTAAAGGAAAGCAAATAAGAACAGGAAAACTCCAACAGTGAGACGACGTCATCTAAAGCTGCATCCACACTTGCAACATTCGGCCGCTCCGATCCTCTAGCGTGTTCGGGGCGGCAACACTTCAAAGGAATGAGGATTGGAGTGCAGTCCGATTGCTCTCTTGGCGGGTTTTCATCTTGCATCAAAGAAATGTTCAGAGTGGGATGAGCTTTGTATTGGCGGAGCGAGGTTCGGGGCAGAAGAGCGGAGCTAAGTTCAGAGCGAGGATCGGAGTGAGGTTTAGAGCAGCCAAATGTTGCAAGTGTGGACGCAGCTTTACCAGAGAAGACTGACAGACAGTGTTCATTCAAGTGTATTCAGTCGTGATTCAGGTAAAGCTCAAAAGAAAAACATAATGGGAAGGAAGAAAAATCAGTGTTTTATGAAGGGGTGCGCGAATGATGACTCTATGGAGAAAGTATTGGACAGTGTTTTTTTGACAGAGGCTTTACTTGTTTATGCATTTTCTCCGACGGTAATTTCCCCCCATGGGTATTCCTGGTGGTAAACGTTATTCTAGGGTCCTATTATAGGATTTGACTTGAAATTCCAGAATCTAAAATTGAGGCAAAATCCCATTGTTTTCTAATTTTAAAGAGAATAACTACAAATTTGACTACCATATGATTTATTGGTGTCCCCTGGTAGTATAGGCTGGCCATTTCATCCATAGTGGGACTTCGCCAAACTGTCGAATCATACTATTTTTGAAAATACCTTTCTGGCACCAAACGATTCATTAGTGATACCCACACGTAAGCAGTGAGAGGTGCGCTGCATGTTGCTCACTGCATGAAATGGTACAAAACCTCGTACCTACACAATGGTTTATGATGTATCGTGTTAGAAAGTGCAATGGGGGTGCGCCTGATTTTTTTGAAATTTTTAATCGAAAGTAGACCTCATCCTGAGAATTTTGACACCAGTCTCTCTTTTTGGATGATATATCTTTTTCTATGATTTTTCAAAGTTTCGAACGTTTATGACGTCACGAGCCCCTCCCGCCTGGGTGGGACCCCCTAGCCCACTGTGATGTCATAAACATTCGAAACTTTGAAAAATCATAGAAAAAGGTCTCCAGAAGGTCGCGGTTGGTGTCAAAATTTTCAGAATGAGGTCTAGTTTAGATTAAAAATAACAATAAATGTTTTTTCCGACTGATGCGCACAGCCCATTTCAGTCCTTTCAATATCGTTTCGGAAGTTTCACGACGTCTTACGCTAGATTTGTTTCAGCAATACCCCTACTTGGCTGCATTTATTCCTGCTGCTATGCGCATCTAGGATGCTGAACATATGGATCTGTGAGTCTGTTGCCCCACAATCCCAACTGATTTAATTTTTCCGGCCAACTACGTTGACCTCAGGTTACCCAATGCATACCTGCGTTACAACGAAGGGATCATAAATAAATCATCCACTTACTCAGACGCACAGAGAACCATGCCACACGATTCAATCCCCCTCATTTTCGCTGGTTTAAGGTTGCAAAGTACGACCACATTCCGGTTCAACATTTGATCGATTGGAACGTAATTGACGAGGCCACTAACAATAGTTCGGGGAGCTCCTTCGCCCAAATCAATTTTCTCAACGTAGAGAGACTCAGCATCAGGGTGCAGAGAGACTTCTACAATTTTGCCAACCCTGATGTCCAATCGGCTGGGAACGATTTCTTCATCGCCACCACCAGGCTCTGAAAAAGAGATAATGATCCGATATAGTATAATGTATAATTTTGGACCATCCTCATCCTTGGAATTAGCTAACTTACACTACAGTGTTCAGTTCTACACTTACTATTCTTTGACGGTGGCGGGTAAGCCTTGGCAGCCAGTTTTTTCAAGTCGGCAGCCTCAAACGTTTTACGAATCGGATCCAGCAACCTATTGATGTAAACTTCCACTGCACCCTTCAAATCAGCAGGATGAAGCTTCTCTTGAGCAAAATAGTCTTCCAAATCCTGGTACTTGTTGAATTCTATGTTTCCACCGTTAGCCTCGTTTCGGTTAACAACGAAATCTAAACAAAAGCAAACTATGGTTAGTAAGGAATAGGTACCGAAATCGAAGCTCCGAAAGAACTATAAGTATATTAATCATGAAATGCCATTGCGATACGCTACATTTATTTGTATTGATAATATTATGTAGATAATTTGAAGAGAATGCTCATACTTTTCAAAACGTTTCCACACTAAAATGTGGACAAACGTATGAATCGTCCGATGTTGTCTATCAGTATGGATCTAAAATGGGCCGACAACTTAGTCGGAAGTTACGGAGGGATACGGACGAATCTTCCCGAAACCAAAAACCACGTTTATCAACCATTTTCACACATTTTGACACTTTTAACATAGTAAAATGAAATCCGTTTGTAACGGGACCACCATGGATCCTGGTAGAACACATTTCAAAAAGAATCAGGCCAAAAAGAGAAAAAAAATGACAATGACCCATGACACACCGAAAGAGAACCTCCTCCTTCGCCGGTTTTGCAGTTGGTCAAAAAAAGGTACCGTTATATGATTTGAGGTTGCACTCCTCCACCAGGATTCTAATGCTCTGATTAGCTAACGGTGTTTAGCTCACTGTATCCCCTCATCCATATTCAATGAGGATTACTTTTTCTATTTTCTACAATTCAACCTAAATACCACTGGGAAGGAATCTTTCTTAGGAGTAATAACGAACTCAAGCTGAAATCCTCATTCTCCAGATCGATTCCCTGTCCCAAAAGCCATAAATGTGTATATTCGATTAGTCTATACCTTCAGGTGGGGAGAGTTGGGACCATTTTCACTACATTTTGCTCCTACATTTGGTCCCTGCCTGGACTATGAGCTATAAAATAATAATAGCGTTGTAGAACGATGGGACCTTGGGCTATCCCTATCCCCCCAGGGTATCAAAATTGAAATACCTCCTCAGGGGGGTGAATATTATTATTATTTTTTTTTAAAATCATTAACGATTTATACTTGGAAAACATATTTCACCCCTACAATCGATGGTATTGTACATAAATATTTACATCACAGCATTGTACCAGCACTTTCAGCACTCAGCAGTCATGTCCATCTGACTGCATGGTATCAGGGCCCGAGATCCTACCTCGGACATTGGGGTGAGGGACGAGGTTGAATCACCTTATCCCAGGAATGATCGAGGGAGGATTGTGCCTCTTCTGGCTATGCCATCAGCCGACGCTTCTCTTCTCCATGGGGTTCGAGTTCAGCTCCAAGTCCCACTGGGCCCATTTGCTCGAGCCGTGGCACGCCGTCGTGTGGCCGTAGCCCTGAATTTAGACCAGAGAAATGATCATCCTGTTAGGACTCGGGTGGTCATCCACTCCAGGATGAACGGTGGGTAACCAGCCCGAATCAGATCCTTGGCTGACTTGCCACGCCATATCTCTCGCCAGGTGATAGTTGCTCCAATCACCTTTAGTTGGTTTCGCTGAATATTTACAAGTGCTGCTGCAGCCTCTAGTAATGCGTCAACTTCATATTTTTGAATTTAGGAAGCATTGATAATTGATCTCTGGCCAGAGCTAGAGACCACTAAGACATCAATAATTAAAGCTCCTATTGATGTTACCACCAAGAGGTCAGGACAATAACCTCGCTTTTCCAGGTTGAAGTGTGGTTCTAGCCATACTGGCCATCCTTTACGACGAGCATAGCCTTCTAGTAGGTTCAGGGCAGAATTATGACGGGCACACCTGGGTCTTACCATGGCTGAGCAAAACTGGAGCACATGCGAGGCTGTTTCCGGTGTTTGACATCCTATTCGGCATAGGTGGATGTTGCCGGTACGCCTGCCTCTTGTCCTCCTCATTCCTGCTGGCAGACAACCAGAATGGAATTTCACCATACCCAACGACCTCCATTCCCATAGTTTCGCTGAAGGGTTCCTGATCCATGCCGTGCTAGCTCTGTTAATAAAGGCGTTTTGTAAAGATGGGACCTTAGGCTATCCCTATCACCCCAGGGTATCAAAATTGAAATACCTCCTCAGGGGGGTGAATATTATTATTCTGTCGGTCCCAACTCTCCTCTCAAATCCCAATTCACCCATCTGACAGTATTCAAACAAAACACTTACTAAGAGCCACAAAAATTATGTTTATAAGAGATGAAGAATCAATACGGTACTATATTTCTAGAAGTTACTCACTCTCTCCATCTTTCAGAAGGCTGAAAACTACGTGCTTAGCGAATGACAGCACTCCGTTATCAGCAATGTTTCCCGGCTCGCAGAAGGCTTTCTTCAGTTTCTTCTTGACATTACTCGCTGAATCCAGCAGATCTATTTTGCTGTCTTCTTCAGACGAAGACATTTTGCCACCAGCTAAACCAGGAACTGGAAGAGAAGATGAAAAATGAAGGCCAAAGGCAAAACGAGAGACGTTGATTCAGAGGATTGTGTCCAGAATGATTAGTGTAGTATTTATGTATGTTATGTGCGTCAAAGTGAATAGAAGGTAACTTACCTAATTCAAATAAATGAACACAAAATAAATCTATTTACCCATCGGATTCATTAGATGAATTCTTTTAGCATAACCAAGTTGAGGTAAGTACTTTTCAGCAAAAGTGAAAATTTTCCTCTGATCGATACCACCGAACTGGGCGTCAACATGAAGATGCTCTTCGTCTAGTGCCTGAAGACCTATAACAAAGTAATTATATACATGAGAAAAAGGTAATTAAAGACAAATTGAATAATTTGCATGATCATAATTTATTTTAACAAAGTGTAAATTGATTGTGCTCTAAAATCGGCGGTACAAGTTCATAGGAGCAGTCTTATCAAAGTAGGCAGTTTTATCAAATAGTCCCCACAATCATGGTTCGTATGCAGTGTCTATGGAGTTTCAAACAAGTATTTCTAAATGTGTGTAGGCGGACAGTAAGAGTAAAACAATTATTTCACAACTAAAATAGGCAACTTGAAATGTATGTGAATCTACGGTTACAATAAATTATAAAACGATTACTGTTTACCTGGATAAAGAAGTCCTGACAATAATGGGTGATCTATCTGTTTAACAACTTCAGCACCTGCCTTCTTCGCGTCGTGTTCAGTTATAACAGAACTAAGTCTGTAGACGTCCAGTGTATATTCCCTATTGAAAGAAAGAAAAATTGATTCATCAGAGAAAATGAAAAAGTATTGCGATCAAAAGAGAGCTGTTGCCCTAGGAATGTGGAACGGTGGAACTGTATGAGTAACTGAGTGAGTTACCAAGGAGGGGTATTGATTAAGATGACTGAACAACTGAGGACAACGTTTCATTTAGCATCTATAAACAGCACAAGATGTAATCCACTCTACAGAAAAAGGAGATATATTACATCAAATCAATGGAAGTGTTCATCGTCAGCAAAAATTGCACTAAAAGTGGTGGTCTTATCAATCCCAAGGCAAATCTAAAAGGAGCAACAAGTAGAAACGTCTTTATTGCCTTTCGGATGAACATCCTTAGCAAATTGTACTGGTACAAATAATCAAACTGGCAATTATAGTGGTACAAATTATGAATGTATCCACCTATTACAATAAGCTCTTCATTACATACTTTATTCCTATCATCCCTTAAATAATAAAACAACTTGCTGGCCACATTTCGTTTACTCGTGAGTATTCGCTTGTACTGTTCTTCTGAGGGAGGCAGCGCGATCACTGGCAGCAGAAACTCAGGTGGGGGTTAGTCAACGCAGGATATTGATCAGTAACATGCAGAGCTGTGTCGCTTAAATCCCAGTTACCCATGGGGGCGAGCAGACAAGAAGACATCTTGGAATGTGATTGCTAAAGACCCGTAGAGGAGCCGGGAAGCGGAGGATGAACATTAGCCAATCCTGAGTGCGATACCTCAGATGCTGAAGCGAGGTCCACAGTCTAGGCAGGCCTTGAGGTTGTTGCCAGCTGCAGGTCGATATTGTGGGAGATATAAAGCAGGGAGGTCAAAAGGTATTGAACAAGAATCGGTATCAGTCCAGGATCAGCAGTCTGGCTCAATACCAGAATTCCCCAAGCCTTTCAAACAAGATATACATGAAATCGCAAGAAGGCAACCTACAAAGGTTAAAGAGGCACCTCACATTCAAAGTTGATGATGTAATATTACCTCATGACACTACTCCCCTTACAGATGAACTAATATTACCCCAAAGCCCTTTCATACCATTCTTTCAGTTTTTGCATCCATAGGAGGGGATAAGACTTCATTTCACGGCATCCCTCAACGCGAGAGCACTGATTGAGAGCACACCTGTCTCATCACGCACCAATGTTATAGGACTGCCCTAGTAGAAGCTAACCTGCACCTCCATACCGGGCCACCAACACTGAAGAGCCATAAAACAGCACACTTCTCATCATTGCCTCAAAAACTCTTGTTTGGGCAGAACGGAATTGACCTCAGTCGCAGAAACTTCCAAAGGCTTCTTGATCTAAACAGTCCACACTTCTCCATCCTGATTTGGTGGGAAACTCAACGCTAACTGGATCACCAATTTTGAACTACTCCATTATTGAACTGGTTGAATAATAAATTACTAATATATTATTGGAACAAGTAAGAAATGTTCCAACGAAGTTCAGTACCAGCAACCCTCCAGTTGGATGAACTTATAGAACAAGAAATCTTTTGAAGGTACCGAATGGCATGACTTTGCCGATAAAACTAGTCAATAATTTACTAATACTAGTTTCTAATTAGCAAGATAATGTTCAGTCAACAAAATAATGGACTGCTGAGGGGAAAATAGTATTATGGATTTTACTTACTTGGAGAGTTGGTAATCAGTTCCTCGAACGAATTTAAGTTTTTCCAAAGGCACACCGATTGAAGAGAGCATAGCTTTGATGGAGTGTTCGTAATACTGCGTGCGGAGAGCCAGGAGGTCCCACGGAGCCTTCATGTTGTCAAGATAAGCATGTAGATCAGCCAATAGAATGGTCACCTGAAGTCAAACCAAAATAAGACGATTAATAATCATTTTATTAAAGTTTAGCTTGGTAAGATTACCTTCTTACTCCCAAATTTATTCCAAACGTTACAAATTAACACAACGGGAGCACTCCACGAATCGTTTCGACTCATAAAGTGAACCCATGAGAGGAAAATGTGCTCTCCACCCAAATCGGAAGACAATTTAAAAAAATAATAGTTGTGGTATGAGTGCCAGAACTCATAAATTAATACCAACGTCGCAGATAGTGGAAGAAAAGATGATGAAAATAATTAGAAAACCAGGATGTTCAAAAGCACACATCAGAAATCCAATACCTACCTTTCAGTTACAAAAATAATGGACAATGGCCCTCAACTTGACAAAACACTAGGCAGAAAGAGTATGACTTCTTGGATGAACATAAAACTGCAATAATGGCTTGGTAAAAAATAGTAAGTGGTTACAGATAAATTTCCGTCATTCTAAGCTCACCTCACATCCTGCTTTAAGGAAATCACCGATTTTCGACATGGGCACAAAGTAGGCGATGTGAGGCTTGCCCGTAGTGGCAGTGCCCCAATAGATTTTCAAATCTCTTTCCTTCAAGATCGTCTTCATCTTATCGTCACCCAGAACTTCCTGCAGATTCCTGGAGATTAATTCATGCTTCTTTTCTGCGGTCAGACTTCCGTTCTCGGTCCCTTCACCCATCTGTCAAGCACAACACAATTTTGTAGGTAGGTGAGTAGTAACGCAACAAATTACAACAATGGAAGCCTCTTTATGAAAAATAATTTGAATTACCTTGAATAAAGTATCGACGATGCTGGATAAAATAAGGGGAAATTAGAGAATAACAAGAACTACCACGCAATAATAAAATTATTACGAGGTGCCTCGTGTACCAACGTTATGTTGCTTTCTCTTTCTCCGAGTTCTTCTTCTTCTTCTACTTCCAAGTTAAATGTCCTGGCCGCAGCCATGCCGGACATAGGTATTTCTTTTATGAATGGTGATGGTGATTCATGATGAAACAGATGATGATGACGAGAATGATGAAACAGATGTTGGGGTAATGACGTGACAGATGATGACGAGAACGATGAAACAGATCTTGGGGTAATGACGTTGCTATGGCAGGCTGGCACTTTTGATAATTATATTGATTGATATAGAAATGGTTATGGAAAATGAATTGAGAAAGGGAAAAGCGATATATGGGTTGAGAAGGATAATGTAGGTTGTAAGGAACATTGAGAAATGGTTATGAAAAATGGATGGAGAAATGATTATGAAAAATGAATTGAGAAATGGTTATGAAAAATGGGTTGAGAAGTGGTTATGAAAAATGGATTGAGAAAGGGAAAAGCAAAAGTTGGTTGAGAAAGGAATCTGGTTTGTGAGGGAATAATGGAATAGTGGAGATGTGGGTGGAGAGTGACAAGGCAACTAAAATTGAAGGTCACATTCCTGTACAAAAGTATAAATTCTTTGGAGAGTATGGATGTTGAACTCGGCCTGAAGAAGATCGATTATGGAATCATAATGGATTCCACCAAAATTCAGCAGATCCATACGTTTAGTACTTGTTCTGCCACATCTGTCCAGAATATGTCCAAGGTCCGCCACTTCTTGCTCGTTGTTACAATGGGTGCAATACGGCGAATCAATTTTCTCCATGAGACGACGGAAGAATGGGGTATTTCCATGGCCCAGAATGATGCGATTGAGTGTTGTAAAAAACCTTCCTTCTCCCTCAACGCCTCGGTACCAAGGTGCAGCTGTAGGAAAGGGTATAATGGCCTTAGTCCAGCTACCTCGAGTCAAACACAATTCATCGTGTTCCCTAGTCCACTGCAAAGCCATTCTCCGTTTTAGGGTATGGACAAGATCAGTGAAAGGAACATTGGAGGGGAACGCATCACCAGGATGTTTGCTGAAAAATCTGGCCATTAAATCAGCAATTTCATTGCCGGACAGATTTATATGGCTAGGCGACCACTGTACAGCTAACTTATTATTGGCAGTTAAAGCTGTAAACGATTTCAATATATTTTGAGTGATAAAATCGGGATTGTCTCCTACTTTCAAATTTTTTAAAAATTCAATGGCTGATTGTGAATCTGAAATAATTAGTACATTGCAGTTGGTATGGTGGGTTACAGCATGTTGAAGTGCTACAGAAATGGCATCTAGTTCAGCCTGAAATATACTAGTGGTCGGATGTCTTTTGGCTCCAGTAGCGGTGTGATCAATATCACAATAAAAAGCGAGGGCTGAGTTACCATTGTCCATTTTTGAGCCATCTGTATAAATTTTGCAATTATAATCCTGAAAATTGTTGTGAATATGTTCTAGGGCTAAAGCTCTCAACTGAGATTCGGGCAAACTGTTTTTCTTTCCAATCGTTGAAATGGTACGGTTTATTATTACTTTGTTTTTATGTGAAGGAAGTACACGGAAGGCAATTTGGTCCGGACTATAGAGGTGCACATGCTCTTCTTCCAAAAGGTCTACAACTGTTTGCAGTTTTTCTCTGTATTTAGCATGGTTATTGTATCTTCTTGGCGGTAGTAGAAATGAGTTTGCCATTTCCCTGAGAGGGGAGTTATATATTAGTAACCTGCTTAAATTACGCTCAGTGACATAAGATACTCTAGTGGTTATGTATACAAAATTGGTTACTGAATGTAAAGAAGGAATTGGCGATGTCTTAACTGCGCTTGTTACCTGACGAAGCGCCGTATTTTGGAAAACCTGGAGTTTTTTAACATTACGAGGGTGTCCCCAGGCATAAAGATGCAAACCATAGTCAATTTTGGGTAGTACGAGGTGTTTCACGAGTTGTTCCTGAGTGTCAGGATGATTTCCCCAAGATGAGCCCTTCATTGATTTTAATGCAAGTACATCTTTTGTACACCTGTTAATTATGTGGGTGGTATGTTGGACACCGCTCAATTTATTATCCAGGATTATTCCCAAATATTTACAGGACTCGACAGGCTTAATCAAAATGTCGTCAATATTGATTGCAAGTTCTTGTGTCTGATGGGAGGAGAGTGAGTCAAAGAAGGACATAAGGGATGTTTTCTTGAAATTGATTTTGAAATTGTGCTGCATGAATTTTTCCAAAAGTATGAAAAGAGCATTCTTAAGTTTTTCTCGGTTGAGCTGCGGGCTTCTCTCCTGAACCATAACCATGAAATCATCAGCGTAAGATATAATGCTCACATTAGGGTCTTGAACAGTGTAGTGTAAATCGAGTACATACAGGTTAAAAAGCATTGGACTGAGTATGCTGCCTTGATCAAGCCCATGGGAGCCGCGTGTAGAGCTAACCCCATCAGTGTACATTTTACCACTAAAAAAATTTGACACCCAGCAGCTGAGGAATGGTGACAAATTCAAATGCTGCAATTTTTCAAACATCTGAGGAATGGAAACATCATTAAATGCCCCAGAAATGTCGAGGAAACAACATAGTGTGCTCTTGTGCTCATCATTGCCTGAAAGGATTTTCAGTTGAAGTTCGGTTAAACAATTCAAAGTAGAATGTTTTTTACGAAATCCATGCTGGCATGGAGATAGCATCTGTAAAGATTCAACAATAATCTCAAGTCGAACTAGGATCATGTGATTCATGATTTTTGCCATGCAGGAAATTAAAGACAAGGGTCTAATTCCTTGGGGATCAACTTCTTTGAAGTTGGGCTTTTGTATGTAGATAATTTTGATATTTTTCCACTGTTGGGGTATTATAGTATGCTTATAGAATGTGTTGTAAAACTTTAAGAGTATGGATTTGGCAATTTGTGGAAGGTGAGAAATCATAGAATAGTTGATGTCGTCCAGCCCTGGGCAAGTGTCTTTTTTCCGTTTGTTGAGTGTATTTTCCAATTCAGTGATGCTAAAAGGGAGATCAGGGACTGAATTTGGTGGCGGGAAAAAACTTGGGTAGCTAGGTTTCGTTAGTTTTGTAAGTACCTGTCCGCAGATGTCTGGATATAATTCCGGTTTTATGAAGTTTGATTTCTTTCTACTTGATCCATTAATCGCTTTTAACAAATTCCAGGCTGAGGGAATATCTGCATGAGTTGAGGAAGTTGTAACGGATTTACACAGGTCTTGCCATGATTTTCGTTTTTCCGTATTTATCACTGCCTTGGCATGGGTTACTGAGTCTTTATGAATGTTGAGATTGCGAATAGTTTTGCAATGATGATATGCAGCCAGAGTTTTCTTCCTGTTTTCAACAGCTTCATCGCATTTTTTATTCCACCATATGTTGGTTTTTGTGTTGTAATTAATTATCTTTGTAGGAATGGATATTTGGGCTGCATCTTGTACGATGTCCTCGAATTCAGTGTACTTTGATTCGACATTTTGCTCATCCAAGTTTATATCACCCCATGATGACAGCTTTTCGGAAATGGTTTGTGAGTATACATCCCACTGAGCCTCTTTCAGTTTCCATTTGCGAGCAGAAGGGAGTGCCACTTTCTCGATTCTCTCCACCGTGATTTTAAGAGGTTTGTGGTCACTACCAAGTGTATCAGGAAGAACTTGAAGACTAGTTCTAGTTGAGAGTGTGGGAGAAACTAGGGCAAAATCAGTAGCCGACGCACGCTCATGTGGCTTGGTTATTCGTGTTTCAGTATCATTTTCAATTATAATGAAGGATGAATCCAAAACGGATTGAAGGATCTGCACACCCCGTCGGTCAGAGTAGGATGATCCCCAGGAGACATGTTGGGCGTTCCAATCGCCAGCTATAATTGTTGGAATGTTGCCGAAAGAATCTAAAAGTTCATCCCAGAAAAAGGAGTTAATGGAGGAGCCAGGTGGAGCATATAAATTAACTATGTTTATACAATTAGTGGGTAGATTTATTTTTACAACTAAAATTTCAACGTCGCAGTTCCTGCGAGATGAAAATTGTACTGTACTGAAGGGAATATCATTTTTAACAAGTGTCAGAAGGCCTCTATATCCTGGCTTTTCAGTGTTATCTGCTCTAATTATGTTGTAATTTGGGAGTTTGACAATTTTTTTATCATCAAGCCATGTTTCCTGGATTGTAGCCACATCAACTTTACAATTTTTCAACAATTGATTCATTTCATTTACTTTATTTGAAATGCTTCTAGCATTCCATGAGATCATTGTAAGAATAGAATTGCTTTGAGTCATGTTGAGGTAGGGGTTCTGAAAGAAAGGATATGGTTGATCGTGGCGCAGATTGTATCCAGCTCCATCTTAGACAGAGATATAGATTTTTGTTGAAGCAGATAATTCAATGTATCAGGCACAATTTCTTGATGGCCTTTGGGGGATGTAGTGGATCGTGATGTAGGTTGATGTAGTAACCCAAAAGTATCAGTTTGGACGCTTCCATAATGAGAATTTTCTTCTGGCGATGGCTGCGCGTCGAAATTAGGGGCTTTGCGGGATTTTCTGTCCAGAATTTCGACCAGCATTGTTGAGGAGTGCGGGTTGAAGTAATCATATTTACTAGGGAAGGCTTGAAGGGTATTATTATTGTACCGACCATTACAGTTTGCTTTCAAGTTGCAAGTTGTGGTTGTAGGTGATGGTGAACCCTTTGTAGCTTGTAAAACAGCAGAGGGAGTTTTGTATCGGAAATGATTCTCCTTGAGCTGGGGGCCATGTGGAAATGGTTTGAACCCAGTGGGTGTAGGGAGTAGAGGAGGACGTCTTGCAGGAGGTGTAGGCAGCAGTACAGGGCGCTGTGCAGCAGGTAGAACCATATTATTGGAATTGTGAGCGAAAACTCGTGAATTGTATTGGTGTTGCTGAAAATGGGGATTCTTGGTGATACCAGACTTATCGACCCCCTCAAGGTTGAATGGAGATCGACTAGTAACAGGCTGATGTTTTGGGCGTGCCGCCCATGAATTGCGCTGTTGAAGTTGTATTGGTCCACCTTCAGACTGCATTGAACCAGCAACCTGTGACGTATTTGATTTTTCTATCATCCTCTGCGCAGTAACAGTTGCCCAGGATGGCCGATTCCGTTCTTTAAAAAATATGTTTATGTAGAAACTAATGGGGTTTTTCCTTTGATAAATGTCATAGCTATGGGCCTTTAGGAGTTGGAGGAGTGGACAAGAGTTTGTTCCTGCTGTGTGCCCAACACCTCCGCAAGAAATGCATTGATTTTTAACCATACAGTTGTGTAGTGAGTTATGTGACCCACACAGCCTACATCGTGGCTGCGCTTTGCATGCATTGTACAAATGCCCAAACCTGATACAAGTGGAACAAAATTTTATTTTAGGGATGTATTTGTCAACTTTAAAATGACGAGGCCCTATATTAAATGTCATTCTGTTACTGATAACAGAGAAATGTATACGCACGGCCCTTGTTCTTTTGATGTGGCCTTCTTGATAACTACAAATATAATGCAAACTATTAACATCATCCACTGGGTTGTTCAGGAATTCTTCTATGATGTCGAAGTCAACAGATTTTATGACCCCAACATATTCTGAGAGAGTTGAGGGTATGGATACGTAGAAGTTGGCCGTTATGAACGGGAATGCTATAATTTTATCGAACAGCTCTTTAGTTGGAACTTTAAGGCAGTATCTGGTTCTTCCAGTCTTACTTATTGATAGGTCATCACAGTCAGAGCAGTAGTGAGAAATTGACGTGAGAACGTTAGTTTCAGTAGGAAATTCTTTATTTTTACGGCCATCCAGTAAAATTATGTACTCACCTTCGTGATTATCAGGGTATACTTTGGGTCTCACGATAAGACCATGGTCAGATCTCTTAATGTAATCACAGGAAGTGAAAGTACTATGACTTGGATTAGAGATGCGAGAGGTGGCATTCAGGCCATTGGCAGATGAAGAGTGAGGAGGAACAATCTTGGAATTTGAATTCCTAGAGATATTATGAATCGTATTGCTAAAGCAGTTATTAGATTGTGTTGGTGACGGAAGTGAGGGGGAGACCTCATCGGCGTGGGGAGTTGAGGCGATGTTTTCATTCACCTTGTTTCCATCTGTAGGGGGGGAGGTGAAATTATTGAATTGTGTTGAGTCCAAAAAGTCTGCAGCAGTAATCAGTGCAGCAATACTGTTTCGCCTGTTATTGGGTGTATACTCAGAGTCTGGGGAAGCGTCAGAAAAGCTGTGTGCTCTCAATCTGGCTGGAGAGTGGAGTCCTAGATCAGAGGCTTTTGGAGTTGTAAATAGGTCACCATCTGTGAATGATGAGGAGTCGTTGGATAACGTGTTATCGCTGCTGTGTACCGAGACATCATAATCATCGAATTTAGGGCAAATGGTGGATGTCCTCTTCTTTGTTTTCTTCTTCTTTCGTTTGTTGAGCGCTGGGGTGACAAGTTTTTGGGATGTGTTATCTTGTGTTGTGGACCCAGCACCAGTTTCAGTTTCAACAACGTTGTTGACATTACTTTCAACAACATTGATTGTGCTGCCCACACCAGGGTGGTCAGATTTAGTGCCTTTCCGAGTAGTGACCATACCTAATTGGTTGGGATGAGAGATGCCAAGGAGGGAAAAAAGAGGGTTGGCGGTTTAGAAGGGTAGGCGGGAAATATCAACTTGAGATTAGTAGTGTGCCCTAGTTGTGTTTACCTATAACAAAATGACATTAAAAAAAAAATGTATATGACACTACTCAGTTGAAATGTTCACGTGCCAATAATAATTACAATTTAAATTAGGAGAAAAAGAAAAGAAAGAAAAATGTGCCTTAAGCCATGCACTATGAGGTTATAAGATCTTGACCCCATGCAGATCGAAGGTCATACCAAGCCTTCACAAAGATTTACAAATCCGAAAAAATGAACTGAAAAGCGTCTTTATCGCAAAAAAGGCGTCGGAATTGTCCGATATCGCGCAAAAATTCCGCGAAACGTAAGCGCACCGTCGGAAAGGCGCTGCTGGCGCCGGGAAAACGCGTGGGAATCACAGTACGTTTCACTCGCGTCGTCAATCAACGTTTATTTTCACTCACTTGTTTCGCGATCTCAATGATAATTAAGTAATACCGATTAGTTAAATAATACTGATTTGCGAAAGAAATACGAGAGAGATACCGAAAAAACCGAAACAGTTGACCGAACTCCAAGATCAATTCAATCTCAAGATCAATCAATCAATCAATTCTCCGAGTTTGAGTTCGTAACCTGCTTCTAGAATACCTTCTCCTTATTCTTCTTCCATGCTGCGTCATGGAACTAGTAGCTTTTCTGTGCCTACATTCCATGTTCTTGTTCCGTAGCTGAATCGAGTTGGACACAATTATTTAATGCTTTTATTTAATTATGGCAAAATTTCCCGCCCAGAAAGTTTGTTTTTCCAAAATACACCTGTTTGGAGTGCAAGCAAGTACTGCTCCTTACACCTGTGTGGAGTGCAAAGTTGCGTGATAGTTTTGTGATGTGGTGGTAACGAGCTGGTTATACTAACCCTCACGACCGAGCGGTCTTGAAGGGAAGGAGTACTGCTCCTTACCTGCCGTTCAGTCGATCGAGGTGGGATTGTGAGTAATATCTACACAATATTCTGATGGAGTTGGGCCCAAAATTGGATTTCATGGTCCCAAGATCGAAAGCAGCATCTGCGCAATTACAAATTAATGTTAAATCACCATAATTTCCAAAGGTTTTATCCGATTCAGTTACATTTTGCACTATCCAGGGATTCTGTGCTATACAATATAGTAGCATTAGCACTTTGTTTTAAACCTTTCGCTAATTAAATTAAACTTTTCGCAAAATGAATTCAAATTTTCGAAAATTGAATTAAACTCTCCAACAATTGATTACGACCGTGGACAAATCTGTTGCTTAATCAACAAAAAATGTTCTCCTTCAACAAAATGTATAATAGTAAACACAAATCACGGAAGTGTTGGGACGAACACTATTTATTAATAACAAAACTGAACTTGCAACGTAGTTGACATTTTAATTTATACCCATTAGTAAAATGACTTCATGGAAATCGTTAATGCTCTTGGTTTGTCCAAGAGCAGCTGCTGGAGCGGCCAAAACATATCCATCACGTAGTTTGAACAATCTTGTGTCGTGATGCAAAGTACACTTTCTGAGATTACCTCATGAAGTTGGTGTTCTCTATGTGTGCTATAAGTATTATTTTTGAAAAGGTATCTCCATGGGATTTAAGATCGAAGAGCAGGGGGGCAAAAATTTGACATTCATTTCTATTGAGTTGATTGACTACAAGTGATCTTTGTATATGTGCATTGTTCATAATTAGCAAAGAATCTGGTACTTGAAGTTTTGAGTTGAGTTGTTAATCTCTTCACGTTCGTAGCCCTAATTCGATTCGCGGAATGTCTCATTTAATTTTAGGAAATTTTAATTTAACTCGCGAAAGGTTTAATTCAAACCACGAATGCTCTAGATGGTCTCTTTTGAGTTTCATCGTGAATGGATCAACGTTAGCGATTCTTGTAATGATCAAACAAAATGATGTATAATTTAAGTTGTCTATAACATTAGTTTATGGTAAGATCATTATAATACATTACTTGGTGTCACCATTAAAACATTTTACTTATGGTGCTGAAAATCTTCAAAATATTTCAGCAGCCTATACATGTAGGTACCTATGTATTTACCTACATGTGGATGTGGCCCACGCTAGCACATGTATCCGCCTGGAAGGTTAGGGAATATGTATACCCTCAATAATTTTACTGACTAGGATCATTAAGAAGCAATATTTTGCTTTGGTCTACCAAGTTACATGGAATGCTTCGTTTTCAAAAATTTAGAGTTTGAAGTCGTTGAGTAGCGAACTATCAACAATGTACTCATATGTTATGGTTCTATCTACTCTTCTTGACACAAGTTTTTTGAACTCATTGATTATCGTACGATTCCTACCTAGAATTCCACATTTTGGAGATTCAACCATAGAGGATGGAGGATTACTTCAAGATTGAAAAGATAGGGGAAGGCACGTATGGGATTGTGATGAAAGGCTTACACAAGAAAACTGGCGAGGTCGTGGCCATAAAAAAAATCAGGATGGACGGAGAAGACGAAGGAATCCCTCCAACTGCCATACGGGAGATTTCCATACTCAAAGAGCTCGTCCACCCCAATATAGTTCACCTCAAGGACGTTCACCTGAGCGGGAACAGGCTGTACCTGATATTCGAGTTTTTGACGATGGACCTCAATAAGTATTTGGACAGCATTGAGAAGGGTAAACTCATGGATCCTACTTTAGTACAGTCTTACATGTATCAGATTTGCCAAGCCATTTTGTTCTGTCACCGGAGGCGAGTTTTGCACAGAGATTTGAAACCTCAGAATCTACTCATCGCGGGAGGAGGAATCATCAAACTTGCGGATTTTGGGCTTGGGAGAGCCTATGGCATCCCTGTCAGGGTGTACACTCATGAAGTAGTCACTTTGTGGTATAGGGCGCCAGAAATCCTCTTGGGCTCCAGCAGGTAGGGTTTATTCAGCATTATCAATTTAATATACGTTTGAAGTATTGGCAATTTCAGCATGAAATATGTTTGTCAGACTTAGTCATGCAGAGAGCACGCTTTGCTAGAGCAAAATGATTGATAAATCAGAGAATAAGTTGTCTCACCAAGCAGTATTGCAGGTATAGTTGCCCTGTGGATATTTGGTCCATAGGCTGCATCTTCGCGGAAATGGCCAACAGAAGACCACTCTTTCAAGGTGATTCGGAGATAGACCAGCTGTTCCGAATATTCAGAACCATTAGGACTCCTAATGAGGAACTGTGGCCGGGTGTCAGCGAACTACCTGACTACAAGCCGACTTTCCCTGAATGGACCCGGTACAATCTTGATTCTCAGGTGATTGTTATTTCCTCACTACCGAAAATAAGAAAGCTTTGTACTCGGCAACTAAATATTAAAAAAAGAGTAATCGAGATTTTTGCTTAAATATCGCATTCAAGACATTTAAAAAATAATTTGAATTTGATTTTTTTTCTTTCTAATAATTTGTTTATTTATCCGAAGATGCATTTGGAGGCTTTGGGAGTAGGTTCCACAATAGCTTCTGATGAATTTCATAGCGATCCGATCAGCCGGAGCCACGGCATTTACTCTGAAAATCTTATACATGGGAAACAATTCTCGATCGTGTTGTTCGCGAGTCAAACAATATAATTTAAACACCTATTATCTATATCAGGTATGGGCCACCTTTGACATGTTGTGGGCCAAACTTTAGTGTGCAAATATGTTCGCGGGCCGAGTATAAAAGTAGTGCATTTTAAAGTAGTGTTCATAATTTTGGTTTTTATTTTCAATTATGAACCTTTGGAATCGACCAAGAAAATAAATTTTTTAATACCCCCTCAAAATTTGTTGGTTTACGTTTCAAGGTACGTAGAATCCAAAAATTGAATTAAAATTTGGCCGTCCGTCCGGTGTACGTGGAATTTTCCTCAATTTGTTGCCCGCATATGATCTATATTAATTTACAATTTTAATCTACTCAATAATTTTGAACCAATATAATTATATGTTTACGTCCATGAAATTATTTGAAAGAAAACTACACCCGATTTAGCAAACGTTTCAAATGTCAAAAGTATGATTGTGAAAATCCTGACCTAATTCTTAACGGGATTCAGCACCTATAAGAAGTGGTCTAACTAATTGCAGTGCAGTGCCGTTTTGTAAGGTATGAGGAGTTGGTAGGTCATACTATCAAATAATTGTCACATCTTCCGATCAATGTGTAAGAAGCAGATGTACGGTTTTCACAACTCAGTAGGATTTTCACAACCTACCTGCTAGTGAGGATCAGTTCTCGAACGGATATAAACAAATGGCTCGTCCAAGAGGGTCACCTATTATTTTGAAAGAAGGTACCTACTAGGGAGGCAATTATTAAAAATCTTTTGGTTCTTTAAAGGTGAAAAACATAAACGAGCTGGGTCAACAACTTTTGAGGGACATGCTCGTCTACAATCCATCTGAACGGATTACGGCTGAGAACGCGGTGAACCACCCGTACTTTGATGACCTCAGCTTATCGCTCATTCCCATCGACTACGATACAATCGACGACGTGAGCGACTGCAGCAGTTACTCGGAGGCATAGAAGATAAAATAATTCTCGCAAGTTTTGCTTTTACCAGTTTTTAATGAACTTTTAAAAGTTGCAAATTTAATAAACGGCTTTATAAACAGTGACTTGGAGCAAAAACCTCCATAAATAGATTTACTCAAATTTTCTGAGATCGAGTTTTGAAAAAACGTACGTGAATTGGTTTGAATTAATGCCGTGGACATGGAATTTGTTGGTGAACTAGCGACATGGCTGTGCTCCTACAGACCCGAGTGCGATGAAATTTGTTCCTCTTTGGGCTTTAAGTATGTGCCAGCAAATAAACCAGAAATCTCAAGAGACTGTGAGGGTATAAACAAATAAATTTAGACGGTCCCCTATGATTTTCACTGTAGTCAGATCAACTCCATTTTTTTCCTCTGCCTTATTGTTCGATTATCTCAAATATGAAGCATAGTTGAGGTTTGAAATTGTGATGACCTTAAAGCACAAAGGCGCTATGTCCAAAAACGGAGTTTTACAAAAAACGCAAAACCGCTAAAGACGTTTTTTACAATTCCTAAAATAATTGTTTATTACGTTAAACTCTTTGATTTCTTCAAGACATTTTCAAGTTATAATCTTCAAAAAAGTCAATAATAGTTTGTTAAATTTGAGTTTTCTGAAATTAAAAAAAAATTAAAAATGTGAAAGACAAGACGTAGCGCCTTTGTGCTTTAAGGTATCGATATGATGGTTTGGTATTGTGATCATTAACGAATAGGAGGATGTGCACATACACTTTGTAGACGTTTCGACTTATTGCACTTACAAACTCTTCCCTACCGTCGGTAGTGAGGAAGCAAAAGCACGCACCATTTTCCTAAGTTACTCGTTTATTATTATCGGAAGAGCGTTCCAACTAGGCTCAACAGATCGACACGTGGCGCTTAATTATGTTGCGCACAACCTTTTCCCTGTGTTGACCAGAAGGGTCGTATCAGAGCCTTATTTACCGCCAACGTAAGTGCGTGTGTTTGTCGAGTAACCCCACTCCAAATTGCCACTCACTTAGTTTGACTAATCACGTCGTTTACATTCACTCCACCTTAGTAATTTCATACCTACGAGTACTATCCCTCTCCAAGTTTTACTACATCGATGATCCCTCACAGAAATCTATAAATGACATATGGCATCTGAAAATGGAGAAGATTGTTAAAAGCAGCACGCGAACGAACGATTCTATTAAACAAATCAAGTACGATTACAAATCAAGTAACATTTCTGGGATTTCGGTTCCCGCATGTTTTTCACCGCAACATCTCACAAGATTCACCCCTTAAGGTAGCTCGATTACTCCGGCATTTTTGAAAATCGTGTAGTTTGTTTCTATAAAAATACTCAACTCATCAACTTCGTCAACAAATTTCATAGCATCGGGAACAATAGGAGGTAACCTATCCGATTAGGCAACCTGAAATTGGACTAACTCGAATCACTCAACGAAATCAAGAAAAACTTATTTTTCATAAAAAATACCTCCTTTAACCCTTATTGGACCAAGGTATCACTAGTGTCACCAAAAACATCTGAGGAACTCCACTGCTGATCCAAGGTGTCACCAAAGTAACCAAAATTAAATTACAATTTTAAATTTAATGGACAACAGAATTATTTATGGGCCGTTAAAAGTCTCAAAATAGAGTTATGACAAAAACGTCCTGAAAAATCGATGCAAAAACTTTCAAAATTTTCGTCATATCATTTTGTTTTATTATTTTCAATAATGAACCTTTGGAATCGACCAAGAAAACACATTTTATAACACCCCGTCAAAATTTGATGGTTTACGTTTCAAGGTACGTAGAATCCAAAAATTGAATTAAAATTTGGCCGTCCGTCCGGCGTACGTGGCATTTTCCCCACTAAGCATTGACCGATTTTGATGAACTTTGGTATGCAGGCTCCATTTGGGGTCCCCGAAGATTGTGGTTGATGTAGGTCACTTCTAAGGGTTGAAAAATGAGTTTTGAAATTTTGAAAACGCCCTAACTCAAAAAATTTTGATATAAAGGTATTGTTTCTCCTTCAATTTAAGATTCTATAGAATTTTTTGAGACCACGCAGAGTTCTGTAGGACAAACCGTTCGCTCCCTACGAGAATTTAAGGGTTTTACGTACGATAAATCAGAAACACGAATGTGAATCGCAAAAGAGGCCTAATCTCCGTTCAAATTAAAGCTCGATCGAAATGCGATCGATGTTTTTCTTCATGTTGGATGGTTGGTGGCTTTGTAGACGAGTGATATATAGAAAACTAATAAACCATTGTGTTATAACTTGCAGCGTTTTTGACTTAACTCACAAAAATACTGGTTGCTAGGGATGCAATACTGAATACAACTCGAAGAAAACGAATAGCGATCGCATTTTAATCAGCTAAAATTTCAATGGAGATTCAATGGAAATCCTAAGATGTTTTCGGGAACACTAGTGACACCACGGTCCAATTAGGGTTAATGTGATGTTGCCAAAATATCAAAATGTCCAACGTATCGAAATATCCAAAACATTGAATTCTCCAATGTATCAAAATTTCCAAAGTATCCAATGTTTCAAAATGTCCAATATGAAAAATATCTAACGTATCCAAATGTCCAACAAAGTGTCAACGTATCAAAATGTCTAACTGTCGAATGAATAAAAATGTTCACCTTAACAAAATTTCCAATGCATCTAAATTACTGACCAACTTAAAAAGAAAGTGGTCATTACACTCCTCAAACTGAACAACCTTCCTAATTTTTAGGACGTCCCACAGTTAGACTTGGGCGTCCTTATGCGATCGATCTGGGGTAAAGTTGGACAACACTCAATAGAAACAAAAAAAGTCTGCCTAGTCGGTGTGGCACATAGCTTTCTCGTATCTATAACCCGATTGTATGGATGATCCGACGCATAGTAGTTAATCTCAAAACATCAATCTCTAAATACCTTGCACTACCCTCATAGGGGACCATCTACATGTCAACCGGCACAATCTGGGAATGTTGTTGGAAAAAGTAGAAGTTATGGCTGTTACAAGGATATACTATACTAGGATATACTAGGATATACTATACTTTTGCGCATGCGTAGCGACTACTATCAGTCTGGGGGCGATGATTTTATCAGGGAACCATCTACACGCCAACCCGCTTAATCCCTGAAAATTTCATCGAAATCGAATAAGAATTGTAGAAGCTTTGGCTGTGTCAAGGATTTCATGACAGACAGACAGTCACGGAACCAAAATTGACCAGGAAGGTCTCAAACGTAAAACGTGAGTGGAAATTTTGGTTTTGAAGAACTTTTTTTTTCAACCTTGAAAAGTGAAAACAAAGCTTCCGCTACTTTGGTAGACTCGGAAGCAATAACCACACAGTAATCCGTTTTAAACCATTATGATTTTTTTCGAAAATCAAAAAAAAATCGAAAATCAAAAAAATCAAAGGTGTGTGTGTGACAAAATCTTGTGTCGTCTGCCCAGGCCTTAGTTCTCAACCGATTTTCGTGGTTTTATCTGAAAAACTATCTAGTTGTGCACTACGTTGCCGGAATTTTGAATTTTGCCTTTTGAGGGGGGGGGGGGGGGTAATTCTTAAAAAACGTGCGTTTGCGGGCATAATCTTGAAAACTCTGCACAGGCCTCAATTTCCAAGCGATTTGCGTGTTTCTTTTTTTGTTCGACTCAGAAATCTTCCAAATCGGTCATTTTTCACCTGAGTGAAAATTCGCAAGGGGAGGGGATTAGTGGGGGGATAATATTCACCAAATATCCGATTTTTAAATATTTCGGTTCCTTTACAGCTTACTAATTGTACCCAATCTTTTAAATTGAGGAAAAATTCTCATTGTACGGCTATTCGAAAATGGCCACTTTATTTGCCTTTAAATTTTCTCAATTGCTGGTCAAGTTTATACCCACCTATCTAACTTGAAGATACTCGTATGTGAAAGGAATTTTAGCGTGAAATTCGACGTCGGGTAATCTTATGCAACCCACAACGGCATAAGTAATCCTCACCAGTAACAAGCAGCTCAATCCATTATTTCTTCGCTGTGTGGATGAGCGTCAGAGCAGAGATCATCCTTCCCTCTCTGAATAGGAGGGTTAGTAGGGAAGCGAACCCCATCGTTTGTTGTCGTGTGCGCATAGCGTGAGGCAGAAAGGGGCAGAGGAAGATGGAAGGACTCTGCTTGCTGACTCATATACCAGACGCCTGGCCCTGATTTTACCAGTATTGATCAGCTCTCGTCCTCCTAGCTTTGAATTAAAGGGCCCCCGATAAGTCTTTTGTCATCGGCACCCCCCCGCTGGTCGACCGGAACGGCGGTACCGGAGGATGTGTGGGGGGTTTAGTGCGCAGCTTTTCTTTCACCCCTAAACCAACAAACACCTGCCGCCTCCATCTCGGCCATCGTACGCATTTAAATCCCATTTTATGAATCGGGGTCCTTTTTCTCCATGGACAGCCTTAATGGCTCAACATTTAAGGGAGCAATATTAATGGGCATTTAATTTTTCTGTTGTCATCCGACTATGGCCAATGTTTAGCTGGGGTCGTTACGCATATTGGGTGCTGCACCAATGACATGGTTCCTAAGCCCTCTTCATTCCAAGAAGCTTCACCGTATCAATGCAATTCTGGAATGCTAGACCTTATAAATTCAATTTAATCCGCGTATTGGGCCGGAGCAATGACATGGTTTCTAAGCCCTCTTCATTCCAAGAAGCTCACCGTATCAATGCAATTCTGGAATGCTAGACCTTATAAATTCAATTTAATCCGCATATTGGGCTGGAGCAATGACATGGTTTCTAAGCTCTCTTCATTCCAAGAAGCTTCACCGTATCAATGCAATTCTGGAATGCTAGACCTTATAAATTCAATTTAATCCGCATATTGGGCTGGAGCAATGACATGGTTTCTGAACTCTCTTCATTCCAAGAAGCTTCACCGCATCAATGAAATTCTGGAATGCTAGACTTTATAAACTCCAATTTAATCCGCATATTGGGCTGGAGCAATGACATGGTTTCTAAGCTCTCTTCATTCCAATAAGCTCCTCCGTATCAGTGAAATTCTGGAATGCTAGACCTTATAAACTCCAATTTAATCCGCATATTGGGCTGGAGCAATGACATGGTTTCTAAGCCCTCTTCATTTCAAGAAGCTCCTCTGTATCAGTGAAATTCTGGAACGCTAGACCTTCTAATTTCCACTTTTCCTAATTTCTGCTGCTGTCCATAACTATTAAAGAAGGGCCAAGATGTAACATCGATACCTCAAAGCGCAAAGGCCTCCGTTTCTTCCAAAAACGGAGTTTTGAGAAAAACCCAAAAGAAGTTTTCACCAGTGCACAATTCCTAAAACAATGGCGGATTACACTAAACTCTTTAATTTCTTTTAGACATTTTCAAGCTATAATCTTCTAGAAGTCGATAATAGTTTTGTTGAATTTGAGTTTTCCGGGAAAAAAACAAAAAAACATGGAAGATTGGATAGACAAAAAATAAGTGAGCAGCGCTCAAGATCTCAGAATGCGCGTTATTTTGGGCATTAAACCAAAACCTCTTAAACCTTTTAAGCTTTTTATTTTCAAAAGCAAAATTCAAAATTGCGGCGTCTTGGAACCCAACTAGATAGATTTCTGCGTCGAACAAACAAATTACTGTAAAATGATAAATTATTTAATAAAATAATTATAGATAATGGGCCATTCTCACGAAAACGTCGGATCCTGCGTGTGGTCGATTATCTTGTCAATCATAATTTTTCTTCTAGTTTTAATCATCATAGTTTTTCTTCTTATAGAAATCGACGAGCTCTTTTCAGCCCATATATTTTTAGAATTAAGAACTAATTCATTAATTATGTAAAAATTCATTAAAAACGAAAAAGTCAGTCCCTACCGCATGTCCGGAGCCGTGGTTGCATACTGTCAGCCTTCAAAGTAGTAAATTGGCTATTTTTCAACAATTTTTGGAATTAGTTCCAACCCTCATATTCCTAATTGGCAGAATCTGCATCTGATGCTCTAACAGAATCTTATAAGAAAAAAAAATTGTACACGTTTGGAAGGAAAATATGCGTGTCCTCAGTCCCTGCCGCAAATAGAACTTGATAGTTTGAGACCCTGTCCCCTTTTCTGAGGGATATGCGCCTCATCCTCCATTGTTCTACCACTATTCCTCGTGGTCTTCAAGGTTTGATTGGAGGTGTTGAGTGTTCAACAAAACGGTGGTGAGGATAGTGCCGGCACCGGCACTTGGCCAACCATATCAGTCAGTCCCTGCTACGCTTTTTCCAGGATAGTATCCTTTCTTTTTTGTTGTGGTCTTTCATTTTCGAAATAGTTGGAAGTCCAGGTTTACAAATTACAAATATATTTGTATATTTCTCAATAGATTTATTTTGCAAGAGAAATATATGGAAATGTGTTGTTTCCTCAAGCGCAGCGTCCACAATTTCTGATTTATCTTGATCGCAGGATTTATAGGGGATCTCAACCATACGATCCCTCAAAATTTTATTCAAATTGAACAGTAACCCTCAAAATGGTTCAGGAAGGTCTAAAACGTCAAACAAAAGTCGGAATTTTGATTTTAGTGCACATTTATTCCATCGTTGAAAGGTGTAAAAATAATGCTTTCGCTATCAATAGGGTCCTAAATTAAAAAATGTTCACTCTAAATTTGCGTTCCAGAGAGTTTTTAACAACTCTATTCTTTGGATATTCCCGATCTACATGAAATAATGGCTCAATTTTTATGAAAAGTTTAACTTGTCTTAAATAAGTTTCAAACAAACGAGCAAACTTCATTTTTCTTAAAATTAATTTCTCATGACGTTTAAAACTTGAGGTCGCCAAATGCCGATTTTCGTTATAAGTAAGCAATGACGTCACTGGTGCAAGAAACTTTGAACTTAATAGGCCCATGGTTTAGGAAAATTTGGCTGACGTTTTGACGGGTGCTTACGCTCAGCCTAGTTGAAAAAGGATCTTTGAGGGGACGAGAGAACTGGGGTTGAAGGGAAAGGGAGTCTGATTGAATCAGAGGTCTAGATAAGCCGGCTTAGCTCCCCATAAAACTAATTTCATATTAATCCTTTTCCATCCTACCCAAAGTGTCGCTTTCATATGCATAATATCTGCATCATCTACAACGACGGCTCTCTATTGTAGGCTCGTGAAGGCGTAATGAAGTCCTCTGAAATTATTGACCCCGGATTTGTACAAACCCTCATACCAGATGAAAAGACCCAAATCCTCATCAATCGGTTCTTTGGAGTACAATCAAACTCGAATCGCCAATAAAAACTATGAATCAGTCAAGTGTAAGTGTAGTCTAAAGAATTAGCCAGTTTTGTTCTCAACCATAAGGTTACCCGCCTACAGACATCCTGTACATGGACAGTACATGACTGAAACACAGACAGACATCTGTTTCAAACGCTCGCTCTGCTCGTGGTCCGTGAGGCAAATCATAAAGCGATATGCTTGACAACTGATATCATTCAGGAGGACCTAGGAGGAAAACCACTCATTCAACTAGCTTACTCACTACCTATCAAAAGCTTCGTCAAAACAGAATCGAAATGCTCACTAGCGTATTGTTTTTCTAAGCTTCTGAACAATTTTGGTTCGACTGTCTGTCCGCTGAAAGCAACCTTTTCCGGACAAAACCCTACGAAAATAATGTACGATTTTAATGAAAATGTCTGGATATGTATTCTAAGATACATTGTAATTACACTAAATTTAGGTGAACGCATGAGTAAAATTGAAGTACTTTAAACTGAAATTTCTCAATTCCTAAGGATTTCTTAATTAGCCTAAAAACAACTCCCATAAATCCTGCTCTATTGTAGCTGTTTTCTGATTCAGGCTTCAAAATAATACCTAATAAATTACCCATAAATCGCATTGATCTTGTCGCCGGCAAAACTATACGAAACAATGGTCTGATTTTGATACAATATTCATGAATTACATGTATCACTTTTTAGATGGTTTTCATGTGCATACACGCAAGCATAACTTGATTTTGCTAAACATCGATTTCCCACGATGAAATCGCCTGATTTTGCTTCAACGTAGAGTGTAGTTTGAAGTTGGTTCCAAAAATGAAAACATGAATATACTGCCTAAAGTGACAGAATTATCAGATTTGTAGCTTCAAAATGTCTCTCAGTCCGATTAACAACCCTTCAATCAGGCATATTCTATTCATCTTGCTCGAACCGAAAAAAATCAAGATGAGATAAAGGTTGGAACGAGCGATTGGAAGAGGATTATTCGGTTGAGAAGGATTACACGATGTAATTCCCTACCAAAGAGTAGTTCTGGCAGGGGGGAGTATTTAAATGACAATTACAACTCGGACAAGAGGGTTCTGAGCCCTGGTGTGATCTAATGGCTCGATAAGACCCTCGGTTGAAAACCGATCTCTGCCTCCGTACCGCCCATTCAAGTCTCCATTTCACGGTGGATTTCGAATTCGTTTTGCCGTTTTCGAAGGGTCCACTTCGAGGGATATCCGGGTCTCGTTTGTTTGACAACCAGCTTCCGCGATTAGGAGACTAATATGTCCGGATGTTGGGCGGGTTCTTGGTATCTGACGGAAGATTTATGGCATCTTCAGCAGGAGTTTTCCGGGAAATAATTTTAAGGAGGAATCAGCGAGCTGTACTGGATATATATACTTTATTTTTCTAAAAGTAGGTATGAAATAACAAAATATAAAGGACATTATTTCGATTTTTGGTTTATAATTTTGCAAAGATGAAACTTTGAATCGAGAAAGAAAAGACGTCCCCCCGCACGCCTCAAAATTTGATGGTTTAGGTACGTTTCAAGGTACGAGTATTTTCCAATGCAACGGTCGAAAGGAAAAATTCACCTTTTTTGATGAAATTTGGTACATTGCTTCCGAGTCTGCTCGGAAGCTGTGTTTTCTTTTCAAGGTCGAAAAAAAGTTCTCCAAAATTCAAAATTTCCACTCGTGTTTTACGTTTCAGACCTTCCTGAACAATTTTGGTTCCGTGCTATCTGAGTGTCATACTTCTACAATTTTCGTCCAATTTCGATGATATTTTCAGAGATTATAAATCATCGCCCCCGGACTGATAGTAGCCGCTGCACATGCGCAAACGCAAAATCATCATAGGATTGTTCGGATTGGCGTGTAGACAGTCCCCTATGAAAATCATCAGCCCCAGACGAATAATAGTTGCCGCTCATGCGCAAACGTGAGTTCCTTGTTACAGCCATAACTTCTGCATTTCCCTCTAATTTCAATGAAATTTTCAGGAATTATGCGAGTTTGGGTGGAGATGGCCCCCAAGTTGAAAGTATTTTATGTGTATGCGCAAACGTGAATTGCTTGTAACAGACATAACTTCTACATTTTCCAAGATTGTGCTGGTTGACGTGTAGATGGTCCCCTATGAGGGTCAAACAAGGTATTTAGAGATTGATGTTTTGAGATCAACTACTATGCATCGGATCATCTATACAATTGGGTTATGGATACGAGGAAGCTGTGTGCCACACCCACTTGGCAGACGTTTTATTTGATATGCCGCAAAGCTTTTGGTTGTTGTCAATTAGCTACTTCTAAGGGGTGAAAAGTGGCAGTTGAAAATTTTAAAACTCCCTAGCTCGAAAACTTTTGTTATAAAAGTACGAGTAGGTATTGATTTTTCATTAATTTAAAATAAGTAGGTACAATTCTTAAGAATCGAATGAGACCATCGTTTGCTAATTTGGACCAACCGTTTGCTTTCTATAAGGATAATTAATACCAGGTTAATTGAGTTAAGTAATTATAATTGACTCAATAAACCTGGTATTAATTATCTTCATAGAAAGCAAACGGTTGGTCCAAATTAGCAAACGATGGTCTCATTCGATTCTTAAGAATTGTACCTACTTATTTTAAATTAATGAAAAATCAATACCTACTCGTACTTTTATATCAAAAGTTTTCGAGCTAGGGAGTTTTAAAATTTTCAACTGCCACTTTTCACCCCTTAGAAGTAGCTAATTGACAACAACCAAAAGCTAGAAAGGGAAAGTAGAAAGGGAAGTCACAAATAAGTAGAAGTTACACTTTGGCTTTACAGATTTCACGTTGGCGCATGCGGACTACCAATGTTCTGATCACAATGCTATTAATAATAGCCAATCACACTATCGCGGACGTTAAATAATTATTTAACAATAGCATTGTGATCAGAACATTGGTAGTCCGCATGCGCCAACGTGAAATCTGTAAAGCCAAAGTGTAACTTCTACTTATTTGTGACTTCCCTTTCTACTTTCTCACTGCCAGATGTGCAATCTACCTTCTTTGTGTTCCTTGAATGACAGTTGAGATGGTTGGTACCCGAATTTGAAAAGGGTACTGAAGTTATTTCAAGAAGAGGGAGGGGGGAGGAAGTTCATTTAACGACTGTATTAAGGAATTGGAAAATCTTGTTCTTTGTAGATGGGTGATCTATACGGGAAAATGATAAACTAGTGTAATAATTAATAGTGTAATTGTAATAGTAATAGTGTAATAGTGAAAAAGTGTAAATAGTAATAGTAATAGTGTATAATATTAATAATAGTGTAATTGCAGCGCTCTTCATCGTGGGGTACTGATACTATTATTTTACGGAAACTCCTATCCTTTATAACAAAGAAATTCTTCGAGATTTTTCTCTTCACATGTATAATGTGTCGTTTGGCTGGGGGTCGAGGAATTTTTTGCGACACTTTTTTGCCCCAAAAAATGCAACGCTGCAACCAGCAAACAAAATCATAGCTACTTATCGGTAAGTAGCTATGAAGCAAGGTTCTCTAGAATACTGCGATATAATATTACGTGCGATCGGAGTGTTTTTTTTTTTTTTAGAAAAAAATTCTGTTTATTTATAGAAAAAGTAAATAGGCAGGTACATATTAATAGAATATATTATTCATAAAATGTCTTGTGTGTATTTTATTTCATCATTTTAATTTTCAAATTACACCCACAACAATGGACAAATCCATGATCTATTGATTTTCCCTCTAAGGGAGACATTTTTTACCTATCAATTTTACCACGTACTCACTTATTCAGTAACTCAAAGATGAAACTGAATGAATTTAGTCCTAATTTTTCGAGTCGCAATAAATAAGGTAAGTCCCTTAAAATAATCGCAAACACCATCTCAATTATCGTGTTGCTGTTGACTATTTGGATCACTGAGTGTCATAATTGAAATTTTTTTAAAATCTTGTATACAATGAATGAAAGCTCTTCTGACCCCAAGTAATAGCTACAGTGGCTTGAGGTAAAATTCGGAATATTCCAACCTAAATTCAGACTTTCTTATTTCACTTATGAAAGCTTCGTAAGTATGTGTGTTTACAAATTTCAATCACAAATACCAATCTAGTGATTTTATATTTGATTTATTGAGCATGAGAGCAGCAATACCATCATTTTTGTTGACGCAAAACTTTCGAGAATAATGTGGATTCAGGCGATAATGTCCCTACAAGCTGAGCCTTGTCAAATTGTTTACCGATCACTCAGACGTCAAACACGAGCGATACGCTTATCAGCACAGCTGTCAATCTGAACACGAGGTACCTAAGTAGGTAAATCAATTTGAAGTGAACGTTGGAAAGTGGTCGGGGGGGGGGGGGGTATCTCATGAATTGTTTCAAGAGAGCGACATTT
Source organism: Apolygus lucorum (assembly GCA_009739505.2). Taxonomy (NCBI): domain Eukaryota; kingdom Metazoa; phylum Arthropoda; class Insecta; order Hemiptera; family Miridae; genus Apolygus; species Apolygus lucorum. The sequence goes on from CM019183.2 coordinate 20,370,019, forward strand.
TGTTATATCGGTAGACCAATGGTAGACTGCTGGGATTTGAGAACGTGAATTTCTTGGACTACGGTATCTCAGTTCCGGATAGCTCTAGAATTGAAGGATAATTTTACTCAAGATTCCTTTAAATTTCTAGAAAATTGCTCAAGTATAAAAATGTTATCGCATTCGGATCAGTGATTATGCAGTCAATCATTTTCACTCAAAAATACGTTTTTTCCGATTTAATAATTTTGATTAGAATTTTATACGTCACATGTGTCACTCTCTAGATGGTCTTCTGTAAGTTGCCTTCGATGTAGAACTTTTTATAGTATAGAGAGCAGTAACGTATTGTGAAACATGAAAAAACGTCTGCCAAGTGGGTGTGGCACATAGCTTCCTCGTATCCATAACCCGATTGTATAGATGATCCGATGCATAGTAGTTAATCTCAAAACACCAATCTCTAAGTACCTTTCACTACCCTCATAGGGTACCATCTACACGCTAATCTGGACAATCCTAGAAAATTTCATCAAATTCGGATGAAAAATTAAGTGAGTAGGTGTATGTGATTGGATCAAAAAATACATAGCCTCGGCTGGGTTTCGACCTTAGGAGCTCTAATCAAGACTCTATCCTCTGAGCTACCGATGACCTGCAATTGATGGGCTTTGAGATTCTCACAGGACACCATTCCTCTATGAAAGAATCCCTCTATGAAAAACAATTCTCTGTGATTTTCATAGGGGACCATCTAAACACTACTCTGTAACATCCCTGAAAATTTCATTGAAATCGGATGGAAAATGTAGAAATTATGGCCGTTACAAGGAAATTCACGTTTGCGCATGCGCAATGGCTACTATCAGTTCGAAGGTGATGATTTTCATAGGGGACCATCTGAACGCTACTCTGTAACATCCCTGAAAATTCCATTGAAATTGGATTGGAAATGTGGAAGTTATGGCCGTTACAAGGAATTCACGTATGCGCATGCGCAGTCGCTTCTATCAGTCCGGGGGCAATGATTTTCATAGGGGACCATCTACAACCTAATCCACATAATCCCTGAAAATTTCATCGAAATCGAGTGGAAAATGTAGAAGTTATGGCCGTTACAAGGAAATTCACGTTTGCGCATGCGCAGTGCCTTCTATCAGTCCGGGGACGATGATTTTCATAGGGGACTATCTACAACCTAATCCACATAATCCCTGAAAATTTCATTGAAATCGGATGGAAAATGTAGAAGTTATGGCCGTTACAAGGAATTCACGTTTGCGCATGCGCAGTCGCTTCTATCAGTCCGGGGATAATGATTTTCATAGGGGACCGTCTACACACCAACCCGCACAATCCCTGAAAATTTCATAGAAATCGGACAATAACTTCGTATAGTTATGCGCGTTACAAGGAAATCATGACAGACGGACAGACACACAGACAGACAGACACACAGACAGACAGACACACAGACACACAGACACGGAACCAAAATTGTTCAGAAAGGTCTAAAACGCAAAACGCGAGTGGAAATTTTGATTTTGGAGAACTTTTTTTTTTCGTCCTTGAAAAGTGAAAACAAAGCTTCCGCTACCTTGGTAGACTCGGAAGCAATAAAAGGGGTAGCTACAACTCATTATTGGGTAAGATTCGTTATAAATCAAATATTCCGAAATACTTTAGTCCCGTCCGACAAAGAAGAAACCAATTAAATCTCTGCAATTAACAGTTTTAATAGATGCGAAAACGATGTTCTGTCAAAATTTAGTGCTTAGGAATTTGTACGAGAGGAAATTTGTAGAGAGGTTTTTTTCTGCTCGGAGTCTTTCTACCCCCCCCCCCCCCCCTCATCATTCGTCCAACCCAAAGCCTCAGCCGGAGCGTTGATTTCTTTTGAAAAAATCACGTTTTTCCGCATTCAAACACCAATTTCTCCAAGGGAATCTACACAGTTTAGAGTGAAAAATAAATTTCTTTGCTCCACGACAAATTTTCAAAAGTTTACAATTATTTCTTTGTTTACTTGAATTGAATGGAAATCTTGGAAAGTTATGTTTCATCAAGGAAATTTAATGACATTTCCAATGGTTTTTTTTAATTTGCCGAGGGACCAGTAGTTGAGGAGGTATGTTTAGTTTTAGGCAAAAAATCACGTTTCAATAAATGTATAAATAAATAAATAAAACACAAATTCCGCATTTTTTTCCTTACTTTTGAAAATTGTACGTGTTCAAGAGGAACGTTTTTTGTTGCATTTGAAGTGCTCAGACTACTTCTAGCGTTTTGACAGCTGATCACCAGTCACCCAGTGTAGCATCTCTCCAGCTCATTGTGTACATTGGGCAGTAAACATTGTTGTACTAACATTCTCAGCTTGAAGGTGTGCAATTTTTGGGAGTTATGGTGAAAAGAAAAGGATGCGGGAAGATATAGATGATGGGCTAAGCTCTGTAACATCAAAGTGCTGAGGTACCAAGTTTGAAAAGTCGGACTACATAATACCACGCTGGTTAGAAACTATTTCATCGCATACAACGAGGAGTTATGACCCGTGACGGAACGCTTATGACTCGACTTTTTGATCAGTTTGGCACATTAACCAGGAAGCCGAGCTAACGATGCTTATACAGTGAATTTCATGGGCGCCTAGGGGACCATTATGCCCGCCACCTGCTCGCCACTGCTCCCCTCTAGAGTCCCCGATGTATTCAATCGGATACGCCAATGTTCCAGGACACCTCTCACCCGCTCGACGCGCTTCTGACCCCAAAAATATGTTTAGAGGGAAGATTTTACGGCTGTCGGGAGAAAAATCAGAAAAACGCTTAATCCTACAGAAATCTCAATCGTTTAGCTCAATTTGCGATGAGCCAGATAACTATTTTGCAAACAAAATAAGTAAAAACCAGCATCACAGGGAAATATAGGTTCACTAGAACCCAGGGCTTTTTCCCACTGGAAGTTGGATAAGTACTAACGGCTGGAATTCCTGATTGCTGAATATGAACCTTACATCTATCACGGACCACAACACGTGGCTATACTGCACGTGAGACTAGACCCGCTGGAGCTCAGAACTATTGGGGAGCCCCCAACCACTGAGGACTATAAGGGAAGCCAGAGGAGGAACCCAATGAAAGTTGGATAAGCACTAGAATTTCAAATGGCTATGTAGCGAAAGTCTCTCTAAGTAAGAATCTTACATACATCGCCACTGAATCAAGGACTTGGATCCACTGGGAATTGAAACAATACTGGAGATCCTACTGGATACCTAAAGTCTCACTGATCAAGAACCTTAAACCTTACTTAACCTTACAAACACTGGAACCCAAGGCCAAGGATTACATAGCGAAATCGTTCACTCGTAGTACTAGAAACTTTTCTCACTATAATTGCCTCCCTGATTTGTCCAACCTATACCCACTAATTTTTCGTTTCCATTCCAGATCAGAGAAGTGAAATGATCGTTTTATTTTCCTAGGAAAATAAAATAAAAGTCAATGGAAAAAGAGGAGATGGAGTGGATGGTAAATATCTTGATATACTCCTCAGTTGGTTTATTGGAAACTCCCAAGTTCTGGTAATTTGTACGATACTGAAAGAAACTTTGGCCGTCCAGCAGTTCTCTCATGAAAAAATGCATGATTTTCTCAAAACCCTCATGGTATCTGGTATCCAACTGATTCTTTAGATTCTTTGGGTTCTTCTTTAGTAAATTAAAAAAGAAAATTTGACCTCTACACTATTGGAAAGTTGAGATATTGAAGGAGTTTTTCCAAAATGTTTCATGATAAGCAAGAGTAGGTAATTTATGTAGAGATATAGCCCGATCAATAAACTGGTCAATTCCCAATAGTCTGAAAAATTATCAAATCGAGTATCTTCCTATCTTCTTCTTCATGTGCCTTGTCCTCCAAGAACGTTGGCGACCAAATTCACGATCTGAACCTTATCCACAGCAACTCGGAATAATGATGCTGAACTTAGACCAAACCACTGCCTAAGGTTTCGCAACCACGACGTTCGTCTTCTTCCTGGACCACGTTTTCCTGCAATAACACCCTGCATTATAACTTGCAAGAGTTTATATTTTTCACTGCGCATTACGTGGCCAAAATATTCTAATTTCCGTCTTTTCACATTACTCAGTACTTCCACCTCCTTGTCCAACATCCGTAATACCTCGCGGTTTCTCACCTTCGCTGTCCAAGGTATTTTTAATATTCTCCGGTAGGTCCACATTTCAAATGCTTCTATTTTCTTGCATAAAACTTCGGTGAGCGTCCATGCTTCTAACCCATAATACAAGATACTGAAAACGTAACAACGAAGAATCCTTACGCGGAGTTGAAGATTCAAAGAACGGTTCGTAAGGACTTTGCGCATTTTCACAAATGAACATCTGGCCAGCTCAATTCGGCAGCGGATCTCTTGGGTGCATTCCCAATTCTCGTTCAGGTAACAACCCAGGTACTTATAGTTTTGAACGCGACCAACTACACAGTGACCAACCCGAAGAGAAAGTGGGGCCAATATATCACCTGGTCGTTTGGAAATTATCATCCACTTAGTTTTGGCTACATTCAGTCGTAGCCCCATTTCCATGCTTTGTCGCACCACCCTGGAAAGAAGTAGCTGAAGGTCACTGAAACTACTGGCCAACAATACGGCATCATCCGCATACCTTAGGTTATTGATAACCAACCCATTCACGACTATTCCCTCTGGCCCTGCAGTTGCTTCTCTGAAAATCTCTTCCGAATACAAATTAAACAGGAGAGGAGAGAGGACACAGCCCTGTCTCACACCTCTCTGAATATTTATTTCTTCAGACATATCACCATCCATTCTAACTGCAGCTGTCTGGTGCCAATACAAATTGTAAATTATGCGGATGTCTCGACCATCCAGACCCGTGCGGCGAAGAATTTCTATCAATCTATCATGACATACCGAATCAAAGGCTTTCTCGTAATCAAGAAAGCAGGTATATACGTCTACATTTAGGTCGCGGCATCTTTGGATCAGTACCTGAATACTGAACAAGGCTTCGCGAGTCCCCAAGCCATTACGAAATCCGAATTGGGAATCAGATAGCATTTCCTCACACTTTCTATATATTCTGAAATGAATGATTTTAAGAAAAACCTTGAGGACGTGAGACATGAGGCTGATCATTCTGTGGTCATTGCAGAACTTAGCATTGGGCTTCTTTGGGAGCATTACAAACGTAGATTTCAGCCAATCACTGGGTATACACCCCGACGAATAAATGCTATTGAAAAGGTGGACCAGAACAGTCAGACAGTCTTCTTCCTTTAAAACCTTGAATATTTCAACTGGCATGTCATCAGGGCCCAGGGCCTTCCCATATCGGGCTGAAGCTATAGCGTGCTCTACCTCAGATCTAGTAATGGATGGACCATCAACCTCACCCAGGTCCACATTGGACCTAGAATCTGAGAATAGGCTCGTAACGTACTGCTGCCATTCCCTCAATTTTTCTGATGTATCCATCAGCAACCTGCCGTTATCATCCAATAACATATAATTGGCTCTAGAGGAGTTCTGGCTTGTTAACTGTTTGATCTTCTTATGCATATTGAATGAATCATATTTCCTTTCATACTCCTCAATCTCTTTACATTCTGACACCAACCAATTCTCTCTTGCATCCCGTATCTTATTTCTTATTCTGACATGCACTTCACCATACCTAGACGAATCTTTATTTTTCAAACTGCGTCTGAGATCCATTAAAGTTAATATTTCATCTGTCATCCATGGCTTGATCTTAATAGTTTTCGTCTTCAATGTCATTTCACACACCTCGTGCACTGCGCCCTTGATTCCGGCCCACGTCAACTCAACACTGTTTAGATCGAGAGCGCGATGCAACTCACTAAACCTGCCACTCACTTCCGACAAAACCTGTGCTTTAACATCATCATTCAGCAACCGTCGTGTATCCCATCTGGTGTTGAGGTGGCGCTTAGTGCACTTCTTCAATTTCAGCCTGACAGTTGCCACTAAGACATTGTGGTCAGTGCTGATATCAGCACCGGGATAGGTTTTAACGCTTTTGAACGAGTTCTTGAATCTATCATTAATCATCATATAATCAATTTGATTTCTAACATTACGATCAGCATTAGATGTCCAAGTATAAAGCCGTCGAGGTGGTAGCTTGAAGAACGTGTTCGATATGACCAGAGACTCTTCCTGACAGAACTGTACCAATCGGTGACCTCTGTCATTTGGAGCTCCCAAACCAAAATCTCCCACAACTTGTAAACGCCGACCCTTACCCACCTTTGCGTTAAGGTCACCCATTACAATACACACCTCTGACGACTTGTTATCTTCCTATAATTGGTCTATTCGATTTCGGTCTAGGTTATTTCACCATTCAGAACATCATTATTTTCTGATAAGTACTAATAACATGTCATAATTCTTGTCCGCACATAATTTCATTCATTGCTTCAATGGACAGACTTTCGGAAGTTCCTAATTTCACTTAAAAGTGTGCAGCTGATAGTTTTCTATCTTACATCGCCATCTTCTCATCTCTTCGATGTCGAACGATAAAATCGAAGTGAGTAAAGCGTCGGAGAGAGCAGATGTGCACTTGTTCCAGAAATGGGGCAGATTCGTGTCATTGAGTTTCGATAGGTCGGGAGGGACCGTAATCTCCTGCTGTTACCCTATCGACCTCCTTCTCCTCTAGTATGCTATAGGTTGAATTGGTAGAAATGAGTAAGTAAGCTTATAGATTGGTTAGTAAATCGATAAAATCAATCCTCATGTACAGATTCATTCCAGAAATTAAAAAAAAATCATCAAATTCTTCAGTAAATTCTTAATAACATAGTTCAAAACAATACGAAAAAGCATCTCAGCCGATGACGAAATCGGCCTTTCAAGTGCCGTTGGATTTGACAAATCTTCTGTTAGGGTGGCTGTCCAGGATTTAGTTTCCAAATCCGTCACCAAGTAGAGTCCTGAAATGATCACAATTTCTTTTCATATTCTCTTTTAACTAAGAACTCGGTTTTGGAATCTGAAAAGTCTTAAACCCCGTTTAATTGAATTATTATTATTCAAAATTTGTGAAAAAATTAGCAAAAATAACTGCAATTTTAATGAAAAAATAAAACTGTGAAAACAGTTTCGGAATATTCCATTTTGTTTCCGATGAGGAGTTTCTTCTCGAAAATGTTCCCATCCATCGAGAAAAATTTTATTAAAATCGGGGACACAACCTAACCCTTCAACTTTCAAAACCAAAAATCAACATTTGTTCAAAGTGAGCCACAGGTCGAATAAAATAGTTCCTTTTCCTCCCTTGCTCACAAAGGAGATTGATGAAAAACTTTATGAGTAAGTGAGGCTTCCAAGCTGAAACGTAGGTACGAGTATTTACTTGAGCCAGGGCTCACACACTCGTGTAAGGTATGTTCAACATTACTGAAATGAAGATCGAGTGATACTAAGGTAGAAGAGACAATCTATTGTAATGTGATTTCAAAGACCTACGCCTAGCCTTATTCCGAAAAGAAGCGCACTTGGCTTCCATAAAATGTTTGTAGAGAAATACAAAATCAGCTTGAGAAGCCTTATAAGGAGTGCTGCGAGGGTTGCTTGGCAACAGAAAATATAAAAACTGCATTCCTTGATGAAATGGCTCCTTATTACCTAAGTGTCTAATAAAGTAGTCCTGCAGAAGCGAAATTGTAGCTCAAATTTTGAATGGCTGAGCTTCCCATATTCTTCAAAATGTTGGTCAGTCAATCCCTCGTTCCAGGTATTACACCATGCAAAAAAGATGGTAGAATTATGCAGATTAACCCCTACGAATTCCATCGTCATCGGGCGGGTTAAATGAAATTAATAGATTAAATTGGTTTACTCTATTTTCAGTTCGAATTTAGAGTATAGTTTGGGGGCTGATCCTGTTGCGATCCGATTTGTGATAGCCACGGTAGGTACCTGTAAAAAAACGAATAATAATCACTAAATTGCAACATAATTATTAACACATAATAACTATAACACACATATTATGTGTAATATGTATGACACATAATAATTAAACATAATTATTGGGAACGACTTGCAGTCGATCGAGTTAATAAAACATCAGGTTCCATATCAGGGATAACAAATGTGTTTACTCCGGTTCTACATGGTGTCCCAGAATTAACGTTACAAAATTCAGGGACAAATTCTACTACCAACTAAATGACATTCTAGTAGTTTCATTCATTTTTCATTTCTCTCTAATATTTTTATATTTATGGGCTGGGGGTCATTTGTTTTATAATTCAACCCAATTTTCAGATCAAAAATTGTAACACGAGAAATTCGGACATTATAATACAATAATCGTTGTATACCGGTAAACACTCTTCGGTTGCGTATACATAAATATACATCCATGTCACGTGGTATCTGCTTGTAAAGTAGATAGTTTTATTTTTAATAAGATTAGGTAAATTTCTGTTTTACAAAACCCCCAACCCGACTTTTTTTTTAATTTAAATTTTTTCTCGTGTTTAATATCTTAATTCGTAAATTAACTTTCTTAGATTTCAAGTCAATTCAAATTTGAGGATACCAATGGACAGAGTTTTAAATTTTCTTTCTGGTCAATAGACAATAAAATTGTTTCACGGGAGCTGAGTACTTAAAAAATTACACCAAAGTGGAAAATTTTCAAGTTCAGCTTTTCAACATCTCAATTTTCCGCATGTAAACGCCGTTATACTTTAAATTATTGCTACAGCAACTGATTCCGTTTGTTCATGGTATTTTGTTTGTGGAAACTCTCCAATCATCATGATTGAAACCGTCAAAAGTGGCGTATTTCGAATTATGTCACTCTTGTTCGGTGGGGACGATATAGTTCATAAACCCTCGATAGATTTCTTCCGGGAAGGAAGTGTTTGGGAACCAATGTCCGGAGTCTCGACACACACAAATAAGGGTAGCGTGACGAGAACGCATGCACGGCACGTGACTCAATGTAAACAGGTGCGATCGGAATCAGTGATCATAGCGGGCAGCTGCCGACAATCACTGCCGCACAAGGCACTCGAAACACTAATTAACTTTTCGGTCATCATGCTATCGTCGTGTTTCAAGCCTGAGCCACGTAATTCTTACTCCCCCCAAGCGCCTTTCTCGACTATTAAAGTCTCCTGGGGTGCCATTGGTTTTTAAACTGCGCCCTGAATACTGAGACTGAAAACTCTAATCTACACGTAGGGCACTGGTATAGTAACGATTTACGACGTTTCATTGAAATACTTAATCCAGAATGTTGACCTTGCCCACTACCCAACTACCATTCCATTTTGTACGATTAAGGTTGTCACTTACTGAGTTTACTTACTGTTGCTTTGGTTCCTGCCAAACAAACATACAAAATGCTGCAAATTATTACACAATGGTTTGTTATTTTTCTATATAGATCACTCGTCTGCAAAGAACACGGCTGTGCCATTGTTACCACCAACCAACATGAAGAAAAATATCGATCGTATTTCGGTCAGCTAACATTTGAATGGAGATTAGGCCTCTTTTGCGATTCACACTCGTGTGTCTGATTTATCGTACGTCCAACCCTTAAGATCTCATAAGGAGCGAACGGTTTGTCTTACAGGGCTCCTCGTGGTCTCTAAAAATTCTAAAAATTCAATACTATCTTAAATTGATGAAAAACAATACCTTTATATCAAAATTTGTTGAGTTAGGGAGCTTTCAAAATGTCAACCTTTATTTTTCACCCCTTAGAAGTGAGCTACATCAACAAAAATCTTCGGGCACAACTAGACCCCAAATCGAGCCCATATGCCAAATTTCATCGAAATCGGTCAATGCTTCCTGAGGGTATCTTAAATTGATGGAAAACCCAAAATCTTCGGGGCACAACTGGACCCCAAATGGAGCCCACATACCAAATGTCATCAAAATCAGTCGATGCAAAGTGAGGAAAGTGCCGCGTACGGCAGACGGACGGCCAAATTTTTATTCGATTTTTGGATTCTACGTAGGTACCTTGAAACGTAAACCAACAAATTTTGAGGGGGGATTAAACATTTTTTTCCTTGGTCGATTCCAAAGGTGTATTATTGAAAATAATATTAATTATTAATATATTATTAATATTATTGAATTATTATTGAATTATTAATTATTATTAATATTATTGAAAATAATAAACCAAAATAAATGCAATATGATTTTTCAAAGTCTATTACATGTAGAATCAGGGTGTGAAAGACCTTCGGTTGTTAGAAATTTTGTTCACTACTACATGGAGGTTGAAACCTGATTTTTCGATATTTTGAGCACTTTGAGAGCGTAATTTAAAATTTCCTACCACTTTCTATGTGTTTAAAAAAGTTTTAAAAAAATTGACAATGTCTCAAAAAAATACTAATTATTTTTTCAAAACATTTTGGCTAGAAAATTAGCTCCCGATTTGGGGTTTTACAGCGAAATACTGCTTCGCCTTCTTTTGGTTTGACTAATTTGTTTCTTGAAGTTCTGACTATGATCAAGAAGCTGTAAAAATTTCATTGCCGTATTCCACCGAATTCAGGCGTAGTGGATTAATGTGCGATTAAAAATAGAGCGAGACCGCCGTCTATGCCGTCACCCCACTCATTTTTGCTTCAGATTAAACCCCTCCTGAAACTTTTACATTTTCCTCTCGAGTTCGATGAAATTTCCAGGGATTGTGAATGATGTGAGTGTAGAAGGCTGTTAGCTACAATGATCGGATCATCTACACAATCTGGGAAGCTATGTGCCACACCCATTTGACAGACTTTTTTGTTTTCTTTGTTATTGGAAAACAAAACGATGTAAGTTCTGTTTGAACAAAACCTGGTTCTTCGGATTGTCATTCGCAGTAATGTGGTCAGTTCGTACTGTCGTGACATACCGAGAACATGACTTTGTCGTCGTTGAAAATCTCCTATTCAAATTCAGCAAACGTTTATTTTGGATTCGTTCCATTATTTGATCGCTTACTCTCCAATTTTCAGAGGTGATTGTGACACAAAAGTTTGTCAAAATTAAATATATACTTACATAACATGTATATATTATATATGAATACTGGGATAAATATATAAAGAAACCTCACTTCAATCATCATTATCGTATCCTATAACCTCCGAAACAAAGAAAATAACACATACCTACCCATCGCCTGTAAAACCACGATTTTCTATTTTTTCACACCCTTTCCCACTTTGAATAACATTATTTTTTCAAAACTCAAGGTTTAGTACTAAAATAATAACTTTAAACGTCAGAAAACATATACATATAACGTATTTTCATATTCGGAATCGAATGAAACTATTCCCAAGACGATACACTAATTCGTTCAAAAGATAATGATTTTTTTCGATTTTTGGCCATTTGGCCGAACTGTGCGGCGGACGGACGGCCAAATTTTTATTCAATTTTTGGATTCTACGTACCTTGATACGTAATCCAAAAAATTTTGAGGGGGGGGGGGGTTAAACTTTTTTTTCTTGGTCGATTCCAAAGGTTCATTATTAAAAATAATAAACCAAAATGGCAGACAGACAAACAATGGTATTGGTATTTGGCTACAGTAGGTGGTCAGATCAGCTGGCTAATCGTTGAAAATCTATCTTTATCCTGTTAATTTCATCATGACATAATTTGATAAGCATACAATTTATAACATTTATTTTAGCATCAAAATCATTTATGCTACTTTAATTTATTAAATTCTTCAATTATCCATTTGTTTCGTTTTTTTCTTTCCAGAGATTCAATTATTGACATATCTATGGATAGGTAAATTGACTGACATGGATGGGATCTGAATGCATATGGACCCAGATAAATGATCAAGAATCTACACTGAGAAACTTTCTCCAACCTGATACAAAGCTTCAAAGTGGGTAGAGAACGTATCATACTGAAGACGTAGTCATCAATTTCCTCCAAGTTGAGGAGGTCTGCACAACAGCAGTTGTTCACTTCATTATACAACCAGCTTTGGATATCCTTAACCAAACAAACAAGGCTCTGTTTAAATACCCTCAAACCGTGCCTAACTCTTGATGAATTTGACTTCTCGTTAACCATGGTGGGGTGACGTGACGAGCAGGCCAGGGGAGGGGGGCAGGTGCTACGTCAAAGCTCTCTGCTTTCACAGTTATATTGTTTATGGGGCGGGTGGCTGCCTTCAGAAAGGAGACCCTTTGTCTGTCCTACGAGTTCTCCTGTTAAATAACCAGAGCAAAACGAAAAGGGTTCGCTCTTCGATTATGAACTCTCCCTTTCAAAAAATCAACCCCCTCTCGAAAAACGCCCTTATGAAGCCACCCCTACTTCATTGCCTGGGGGCAGCGACCGTTTTGTTCGCCTCGACGTTGCTTCCGATCCACCCACCAGTCCCTTCTTGCCGTTTTCACCCATCAAGAGTTGAAAAGTATTCATAACCCTTCTCTTTGCTGTTTACACAATCGTCACGGTAGCGCCACATACAACCCTTTTATCCAAATCGCCGAATTCCGGTTTTTACACGGTTGTCCGTACATCCTTTTTAACCCAATAATGATTTATCCGCAGCGATCGGGTTTGACTTTTATCCGCTGGATTTCGAGGCGAATCGGCCCAGATGGTGAATGAGATCAATTCACCTAATTCATCGCGCAGCGTATGTTAGTTTTGTAGCGGAGAAATTGATTACGGAACACATTTAGACTTGGAAAAAGGCTAGACTAGGGCATTTTTGAACATTTCAACCCTTCATTTTCACCCCTTTTGGTTGATGTCAGTAACTTCCAAAGGTGCGTTTAGTCGAGCAACTTTTTACGGCAATTATTGCTCAAACGAGGATTGCGGCTTCAAGAAAAAATTGCCTGGGTATTAGGGCAATTTTGGTTTATTATTTTCAATAATGAACCGTTGGAATCGACCAAGAATTTTTTTTTAACACCCTCTCAAAATTTGTAGGTTTACGTTTCAAGGTACGTAGAATCCAAAAATCAATAAAAATTTGGCCGACCGTACTCCGTACGGTGCACTTTCCCCACTCAGTATCGACTGATTTTGATGACATTTGGTATGTAGGCTCCATTTGGGGTCCAGTTGTGCCCCGAAGATTTTGGTTTTTCCATCAATTTAAGATAGTATAGAATTTTTTGAGACCACACGGAGCCCTGTAGGACAAAACGTTCGTTCCCTACGAGAATTTGAGGGTTGGACTTACGATATATCAGAAACACGAGTGTGAATCGCAAAAGAGGTTTAAGCTCAGTTCAAATGTTAGGTGACCGAAATCGATCGATTTACTTCAAGTTGGTCGGTGGTAACAATGGCACAGCCGTGTTCTTTGCAGACGAGTGATCTATATATAGAAAAAATAAACCTTTGTGTAATAATTTGCAGCGTTTTTACTTTTGAGTTACTAAGTTACTTCGCGTTTAATTTTGAGGAACAAATTTTGAGGGAGGGGGGGGGGTTAAAATTTGTTTTTTATTGGTCGGTTCCAAAGATTCATTATTGAAAATAATGAGCCAAAACACTACAAATTATTTCAAAAAGGTTATTATTTTTCGGCAAAAGTTTGCAAACTCGGCTTTTTTAATAGAACCTAACTTTTGATAGAAAGTAGGTACCGACCAGCTAAACATCTTAATCTCAAAGATGTGGGATATGAAAAAGAAGATGAAGATGTGGCGTGGCGAAATTTGGTTTTTAGTAGTTAAGGAAGCACAACTAAGAGACTGTAAATTCTATTCGAAGAAAAATGTTGCATTTTTGGCTCAGTTATACGTAGGCGACCCTCAGGAGGCTCCTTGTCAGGTCACGTACAATAAAGATTAAGAAAATCGAAAATATTGCTATGATTCATGGTTTACTTTGAACATGGTAGTCATCTCTTTTTATTTCTATGGACCGCTCCTGTCTCTCAAACATGGCCTTAAAAAAATAAACCCTAGAACTTCCCACAACGGAACACCCACATGCTCATTCATAAACAAAAGCGTCTGCCCTCAGGTAAAATGTTTGCCTTCCATACCTCTTCCACTGTCTTCACTGTCTCCAGTTACGACTTACTCGGATTTCACAGGGTCTATCTTTTTAAGTGAAGGCGGTAGGTAAACACAGAGGCGCACATATAAATCGCATGAAGGAACCTTCCCAAATGACCTTCAAATAGAAATCCAAATTACCTCCGTTTCTTCTCGAAATAAGGGCTTCACAATAGTCTCAGGTTGACCCTATATTGGAGGGTAAAACGGCGTCGGATGACCCGGAGGACAACGGCTCGTTTAAGGATGAATTGAATGGTTTTTAATGGTTCTTTCAGTGAACCATTGTTCGATTTTTCGAAAAACGGAGGAATAGATTGTGGGAAATAAGAGAGAAGTGGTGTGTTTCAAAAATAAATCGCCAACGAGCATGGGAATCCTTCACATACGTTTATAAGGTGTCAGGAAAGATATTCAGAAAAAAATACAAAACCATCTTCTACATTGTCTTCAGAGGAATGCGAACTGAATATCAATTACTTTCAATCAGTAGTCATTACATAAAGAAAATCTAATCAATAAGAACTTAAATCTCTTGTCTGTGTGCTTAGCTTACCTGCACCTATTAGGTACTATTAAACGGCTCAATTGTTATGAATATGAAAATATTAGGAGTGTTCATGCAGCATGCAAGGGGAGGAATTAGGCTAGGTATTTCAGTTGTGTAACAATTTGCAGCGTTTTCCAATAGAAGATGGCGGTGTTCAGATTCAAAATAGTATATGTACCTGCCTTCCGATGGTTTATATCGATTCAAATTTGTATGCCAAATTTATGTCTAAATTATATTGACTTTCCTAGAGACACAACAGTTCTTAATCAATGTCAAATAGTAGGAAGTGTACCTAATAAACGGGTTAGGTTGCTAAGCTTGTTCAATCACCCTTGTTCAAAGGGGCCAATTTTAGTAATTCTTCGGGAATTTAAATATTTTTTTGATCAAATATTCTACATGAAACCTTACGTACCCTCTTGACAGGGTTAATGCTGCCTAAATGATCCACTATACCATTGTGCCAAGTGTAACTTCCAAACCACATAAGGGTTTTATTTCAGAAAGCTACTTGGTACAATGGAACTCTGACCTGTTCTGTTTGAATTCTGGAGGACTTGATACCGAATTGTCTGCTATTCGATAAATTGCAAAATGATCCATCTCTGCACACCAGAGAGAATTCAACGCAAGTTTGGCAGTGAATGTTGATGTCATGAGTGTCGTCAAACTATCTTTCAAGCGGCTAACGGAACCGCCTTTTGAGTACTATCTCCAATCCCGAAAGTTCTAATGTCATGAAAATTTTTCCTTGAGGGATTTCCAAGCTGTTTAACCAACAACGGTCCCTAGTTAAACCTAAATTAATCCTTGTGTTTGAGACCCAGGTGAAGAAGATTAGGTTGACTAGGTTTTTATTCCATAGACTATGGACGAGAAGAGATAGTCCATGTGTGCGAGTGTGTGAGTGTAAGTGAGTAACATCAAGCAAGGCCACGAAAGACAGAGAAGGAGGAATGTAACTTCGTCTGTTCTGGAAATCCTCCACTGATCTGATAGCTCAGTGCAAAGCCATTGCTTGTCGGAAAACTCTGTCCTCATCTCGTGCACTCAGGCTTCCATTGGAGCCCCTCAAACTAGACTCTCTGATCTGGCTGCTCCTGAGGTGCCTCCTACCTACCTGCTGCCCTCGAGGTTCCTGCTCCGACCAGGAGGAACTTTGCTGGACGAGTACCTTCGCGAGTCTACCAAGGTACCGACTGAAGAGAGAGAGAAGTGAGTGGAAACACTTATTTCCATCAAGGACCCCAGAATCGGAAATCACCGCCTTCGTGGAGACTCCGACGCCATAATATCGGGCACCGCAAATAATTTTCAATTTGTAGAGGAATTCCCTCAAGGACTTTAATTTCATTTATTAATTTAAATCTCTAATCGTACCTACTGTCTGTAATACCGCTTCCATGTTAGCAGGCCTGTAGTAGGTTAGGGAGGTATCAATACCTATACTCCTTTATTATATAATTTATTGCCAAAACTTACTTTTTTCATTTCTACATATTTCAAGTTATTTTTAATAGTAGTTTTCAAATCTACAGTCCAAAAAATATCGAAGACAAGGCTATGTTATCTGCCAGAATCTACAATACACAGTAGAGACGCAACAAAAGGAAGGCAGTAAATAAGTCTTTCTTAACCTTTTCTTTTAGTCTTCTTAGCTTAAATTTCTTCTTTTTCTTAGCATTTCTTCCTTTCGTCCCTCTCTCCCACTCTCTTCTTCCTGATCTTTCATACCTGAAGGCCGTCGTCGATAAGTCCCGGACACCCCTCCGAATAAGTAAGTTAATTTAATGAAGAAGTTAAAATTAATAAGTTTAATTCATAAGTTAAACAATAGTTAATTAACGGTTTTTATATATTATTTTTAGCTTTGTGCTCATTCCGCTTTTGAGCGGACGATTTTGAGCGGAAGAATTTAGCTCTGTAACCAAAAACACTAAGCGAGGAACAATAAAATTTGTTCCAAAAAATAAATAATAATAAAAATTTTAGACCCTCGTACTTTTTGAGAATAAATCAAGGGTAACATCGCACTAATTTTTTTCTCATAAAATGCATCATTACATTACAAGAACTACTTAGATACTTCACTAAGTCTCTCGTAATTTGAAAGCTAGAGTCCCATCCGACGCACCCGAACCCTCTCGTTTACTTCCACAGGTCATGGGGTTTAGTCCTCTTAAGGCGTCTGAATAGATCGTCAACGTCGAGCAACTGTACTGCTTCTTCACTGACGAGCGATTTTAGCCTCTTGTGATGGGCTACGGCTTGGTTCTTCATGACTTCGTTTATGGTTGGAATGCGAAGTTCTATGTGCAGTCGGACATATCTGGTGTACCGGTACGCATCGACACAACATCGCTGCACATTATTTTGAAACCGCTGTATTGTATCTCGGTTACTTTGAGCAGTGCAGCCCCACAACTGCGCTCCATAAGTCCAGACAGGCTTAAGCACGTGGCTGTACAAGGTTAATTTATTCTGGATCGACATTTTGGAGTGTGGAGCCATCAACCAGTAAATTTCCCTGAATTTGAGCCCAAGTTTTGCCTACTTTTTCTTAACGTGAGATTCCATCTCAATTCAGCATCTAAGATGATTCCAAGATACTTGGCTTCGTTGGCGTATGGTACAGTCTTGCAGTTTAGATGAACTGGAATATATTCAAGCTTGAGGTTGGTAAAGTCGACATGAACAGATTTCGATTCAACCTGATCCTCCATGTGGATGTCGAGTCTTGGAGTTGCTTGAGATATCTTCTGAGTTTAGGTATGGTGACGTGGTTTGTTTCTCCGACAGTAAGCACAGCTGTGCAGTCTGCGAATGTTACTACCATGCTCTCTTTTCGTTCTGGTAGGTCGCTAGTGAACAGGAAGTACAAGAGTGGGCCAAGTACACTTCCTTAAGGCACACCAGTGTACCTTAATGTATTCTGTGCTCTTCCGAGTAAGCGTCATCATCCTTTACTCTGAAGTATCGATCAGATAGATAGGATTGGAATAATTCCACGTATTTTGCAGGCAGTAATTTTCTGAGTTTGTAATTCAGTCCATCGTGCCAGACCATGTCAAACACCTGAATCTCACTAAATTTCGGCTTCGTTAGTATACCTAATAATTAAGAGATTCATAGAGATCCAGAACGGGCACTTTAGGGCAGCTAATCGAGAGCTTCCAAGCTTCTATACATCAACTATTGAATAATCCCTAAAAGTTTGGAAGAGGACATTTTCCGACATTTTTTTCAGGTTCCACCGAAGACGAATAAAATCATTTTGAAGTTTGATAGTTTTCCTAAGAGTACATATCTCCCTCGAATAAATTTTTCAATAATTTCAATTAATGAATCATGAACTTACAAACGGAGGGTTTACCGCTCTCAAGGACGATCGGATCTCTTATAGTCCTGGAGCCAAGGCCGAAAATCACTTCATTTAGGGATACGATATGACGACAAATTATGAAAATCTTGTCCATTCTGAGATAGAAAATTCAAGTCTGCCATTCCAAAGCGGTTGCTTTCAAAAATGGCGGCCTTGAGAATGTTCAAAAATCGCGAAAAATCATCATACCTCCGGGATGGATGAAAACTCCGTGAATGAGAGATTAGGTCCAATCATGGATGTTTTCATCGGTCTGCCACTCTTCAACGGCTGTTAACCCTCGGCAGACTCAATTTTAAAAATTGTACACTTTTTGTGCAAAAATCCACAATGTTTGGGACGTGGTACTAGCACGTAAGTAAAAACTTTGTAACACAGTCTGCCATCGGTATTTCGTTGCTTTCTAGCGGCAGACTGAACTGAAACGTGAAAAAACGCTGCAAATTATTACACAATGGTTTATTATTTTAACACAGAATGTGTTTTTGCGATGACCTACCGAAAAAAAATCGTCCCGAAAAAGCGACAGAAAAAACCGTTACGCGCCTTTTATAATGATTTTCACGTGCAACCAAGCCGTTGGTAAGGAAATAGAACTCCCGCAGTGTTCATTGCACAGAAATTGTTCACCATTCGTTGGAAAGCTCTCAATTTATATAGTATTTTTCTTGTAGTTACATATTTATTTATATAACATTTATAGGGTTTTAGACCAAATTAAATGTCTAACAATTATTTATTTTATTATTGCCAAAGACTCCACATTTATTATTGTTGTTTTTTATTTAACGGATGACTAGCATCGCAAAAACACATTCTGTGTTCCTATGATTTCATACAGAGTATGGAAAAAGAAATAAACCGGGGGTGCAGGGGGGCGGAGCCCCCCGCCGAGGCGCAAAGCGCCGAGTTTTTTTTTTTTCTTTTTTTTTCATATTGGATGGTTGGTGATTTTGTAGACGAGTGATCTATATAGAAAAATAATAAACCATTGTGTAATAATTTGCAGCGTTTTTTATGAAATCATTTTGTATGAAATCATAGGAACACAGAATGTGTTTTTGCGATGCTAGTCATCCGTTAAATAAAAAACAACAATAATAAATGTGGAGTCTTTGGCAATAATAAAATAAATAATTGTTAGACATTTAATTTGGTCTAAAACCCTATAAATGTTATATAAATAAATATGTAACTACAAGAAAAATACTATATAAATTGAGAGCTTTCCAACGAATGGTGAACAATTTCTGTGCAATGAACACTGCGGGAGTTCTATTTCCTTACCAACGGCTTGGTTGCACGTGAAAATCATTATAAAAGGCGCGTAACGGTTTTTTCTGTCGCTTTTTCGGGACGATTTTTTTTCGGTAGGTCATCGCAAAAACACATTCTGTGTTAAAAAATCAAAATCACCAACCATCGATCGAATTTCGGTCAGCTCTAATTTGAACGGAGATTAGGCCTTTGTTTTGCGATTCACACTCGTGTTTTGATTTATATATATATATATTTCAACATAAACCCTTAAATTTTCGTAGGGAGCGAACGGTTTGTCCTACAGAGCTCCGCGTGGTCTCAAAAAATTCTAAAAATTCTATAGAATCTTAAATTGAAGGAAAAAAACGCTGCAAATCATTGCTCAAAGGTTTATTATTTTCTGTACAGATCACCCTTCTGTTTTGATCACTGGTTCTCCATCAATAGCACCTACCACCATCTGTATTCTCCCTTGACCTTCCCTCTCAAATTTCATCTTCCTGCGTTCAATAGGATTGAAAATGGCTTCGGAGCTCACTCAGCTGATCAGTGATCTGAAGAGTGAAGAAGCCTTTGAGCAATGATTTGCAGCGTTTTTTACCCACCAACATTTTTTTTACCTACCAACTTTTTTTTACCTACCAGCTAGGTACTACCTACCACACCATACTGGCTTCACACCTTCACAATCAAGTTTATTAGAAAGAACTAAACGCTTCACACTCGATTCGAAAAATAGAAAGCTTCATATGGAAATTTGATTACTGGTTACGCAGAAGGCAAAACTGTATACAAATCGAAGAAATGAACAGCGATCGCATTTTAGTCAGATAAAATTTGAACGGCGATTAGACCTCTTTTGCGATTCACACTCATGATTCTGTTTTATCGAAGGAAAACCTTCAAGTACTCGTAGGGACCGAACGGTTTGTCCTACAGAGCTCCGGGAGGTCTCAAAAATTTTTAAAAATTCAATACTATTTAAAATTGGTGAAAAAACCATACTTTTATTTCGAGAGTTTTCGAGCTAGGGCACTCTTGAAAATTTCAACCCTTAATTTTCACCTTAATTTTCACATTTTCATAATTGGAAGTGACCTACATAAACCAAAAGCTTCGCGGCACAACTAGACCCCAAATGGAGCCCATATACCAAATTTGAACCAAATCGGTCCAGTGTTGCTAAGAAAAGTGCCGCGTACGGCGTACGGCGGACGGACGGAAATTTTTTTATTCGATTTTCGTATTCTACGTACCTTGAAACGTAAAACATCAAATTTTGAGGGGGGTTAAAATTTTTTTTTTCTTGCTCGATTCCAAAGGCTTATTATTGAAAATAATAAACCAACAATACCTTTTTGAGTTAGGGCGTTTTCAAAATTTCAAAATTGATTTTGGAACCCTTAGAAGTGACCTACATCAACCAAAAGCTTCGGGGCACAACTAGACCCCAAATGGAGCCTACATACCAAATTTCATCAAAATCGGTCAATGCTAAGTGGCAAAAGTGCCGCGTACGGCGTACGGCGGACGGCGGACGGACGGCCAAATTTTTATTCGATTTTTGGATTCTACGTACCTTGAAACGTAAACCATAAAATTTTGAGGGGGTGTTAAAATTTTTTTTTTTCTTGGTCGATTCCAAAGGTTCATTATTGAAAATAATAAACCAAAACTGGATTTACCTACTTGGAAATTCTTGCGGTAACGATTCATCTTCTTCAAGACTATTGAAATTTTCGATCAAATACTAACTGCAGTGCATGGAAACAACTAAACTAGATACCTTTAATTCAGTATACATTTTTTTGGTGTTGAGGGGGCGCGACCGAGCGATTTCACATTTGAGCGACTTTAAGTCGCGCGCGTAACTTAGTAACTTTCAGTTCAGTCTGCCGCTAGAAAGCAACGAAATACCGATGGCAGACTGTGTTACAAAGTTTTTACTTACGTGCTAGTACCACATGCCAAAATTGCAACTTTCCCTAAATACATACTTTTTAACCCTCAAATTTGCATTTTTTCAATTTTAGTCTGCAATGGGTCAGTGAAGGCAGACCACGCTGCTTGACTTTCAATAAAGTAGTACAGTATTGAGCAAAAATTTGGAGTATCCCAAAATCAATAAATTTTCATCAATAAATTGACAATTTTTGAATTTGATTCTACCACTAGAAGACAGCGGGCTATCCAAGGCAGACCATGCTCTATTGTTTACATACCACTCATATTTCAACGTGTTAAAATGTGGATCATCCCAAAATTGTCTGATTTTGACATTTTCATGTCTTTGCTTTGGCACATAAACTGAAAAATCGCCACGAAAACTAAGCAAGTCTTGCTCACGCGACCAATAAATAAATAACAACAATAATAAAATAGACTCACTGTTGCGTAGAGAACATCAACTGTTTTCTTATTTTGATGCTTGGGTACATGAACTAACAACCTTACTTCACTACCTTGTTGTGTAGTGGTTGACATGAAAATGTCCCAATGTGTTGCAGACTCGTATGCAAGCATTTCCTAATCGTTTTAAATCAAATTTGACAATTTTTCAGTTTTACTCTGTCAGGACTTTACAGCTGCTTAGGATTGGCAGACAAGTCACAAACCCGTATGTAGACTTTTAAAATCCAGCTGTAAAAATTTGGAACGTCTCAAACATTGTGGATTTTTGCACAAAAAGTGTAAAATTTTTAAAATTTAGTCTGCCGAGGGTTAACAGCCGTTGAAGAGTGGCAGACTGATGGAAACATCCATGATTGGACTTAATCTATCATTCACGGATTTTTCATCCATCCCGGAGATATGATGATTTTTCGCGATTTTTGAACATTTCTCAAGGCCGCCATTGTTGAAAGCAACCGTTTTGGAATGGCAGACTTGAATTTTCTATCTCAGAATGGACAAGACTTTCATAATTTGTCGTCAAATCGTATCCCTAAATGAAGTGCGATTTTCGGCCTCGGCTCCAGGACTTTAGGTTTAGGGAGGTAGGTAACTGATCATTGTAACGTGGGGGTGGGATGTGACCGGGCACGCTGCGGCACGTGTCCTTTGGAGGCGATTCTTGGACTCTCTTCTATCGATGTCTACAACTATCTGAGAGTTCGTAGATACTATTGTGAAGGTTAAAAACGCTGCAAATTATTAGGTACACAAAGGTTTATTATTTACCTATTTACCTATTACCTATTATATTTACCTATTTACCACGTACCTACAGCGATGCCATTTTGGTCAGCTAAAATTTGAACGGAGATTAGGCCTATTTCACGATTCACACTCGTGTTTCTGATATATTCTAAGCCCAACCCTTACGTTCTCGTAGGGGGCGAACGCTTTGTCCTACAGAGCTCCGCGTGGTCTCTAAAAATTCTAAAAATTCAATACTAGGTATCTTAAATTGATAGAAAACCATATCAACATTCATTTCTTCATATCGACATTTTTTGAGCTAGTACGTTTTCAAAATTTCAACCCTATGAAGTGATCAACATCAACCAAAAGCTTCGAGGCACAGCTAGACCCCAAATGGAGCCCGTATACCAAATTTCATCAAAATCGGTCCATGGGAACTAGGGAAAGTGTCGCCTACGGCGGACGGACGGAAATTTTTTTATTCGATTTTCGGATTCTACGGGTACGTACCTTGAAACGTAAACCAACAAATTTATTTTTTGGTGGATGTACCGACTTGCTCAAGTGGAGTTCCTTAATTCTGATTTCAATATTTTGACACCGCAAGAGGATCCTTGGTAGGTTTGTTCAAGTTGTTCAGTGATATTTCGGTGATTTAAGATTGGCCTAACGTGGCCCAAAAGAAGTTTGCTCAGTACCTACTTAATTCACATTACCGTGCAACAGGAGACCGTTTATTGTCTCTTGATCGGGTATTGAGTGCGATCGCGTTACCAGACCTCCCGTCACGCGCGGCTGCCGAAGCGTCAGGTGCAACGCCGGGGGAATTTTTATCACGGCGATCGGTCGCGTGGCAGCACTCGAGCACGCGTCGGCATCCGCGTCACCCGCACAAGGGACGCACAGGTGGCTGGAGGCGGAGCTTGGGGTGGTGCTGGCGACCAATCAGCGTCCACCGTCGCCTCACCCCCTAGCGAAATAAGGGATGCGATACCGGCTACCCCTAGAAAACTCCGGGGTTAGTTCACCACGAGTCAGTGCTACAGTAGACCTCCATCAAGCCGCTCCCCAGTGCTCAGAAGTTCCTAAATAACGCATCCGACCGACCCTTTCAAGCTTTCAAAATGGTAAGTCCCTTCAATATTTCACCATCATCGTAATTAACATGATTTAGGTTCGTGATCAGTACAGTACATCATGAATTGATGGCTTTTTGTATGCAATAGTTGGCACAGACCTACTCGACTATTTACTTGTTATATACCAACCTGCCTATATATTTTTTTAATTTACTCATTAGGTATGAATTTAACCATTAATAGCTACATTCGAATGTTCAATTCAAACAAGTGCTGCCTACGCTTCAAAAATAAGGAATTATATTCATACACAACTCAAAATAAAATATTAATAAAAATATTGACAAAACAAATAAATGTGTTCTTACCTAATTGAATTATAAAATTACCAGCTTGAATTTTGCATTTCGAGATTTCCGTAAATTATGGTGTTTGGAAGTTGAAACGTTTAAATTGGAGTTTGAAGGTGTCATTTAGCATAATTCGGTTATTTGAACATATGAATGCATGCAAAATTATGTATCTTCGGTTTTCTAGGAGATATTTTCACAATAATTGTTATTTTGAAATAATTATGATTTTAGTAGCTAGATGCTTATTACTCGATACCTAAGGCTGATATCCTCCCGCAGTTCCAGAATTTATCCAAATTTCCAAATTGCGTTAAGTCCAAGGAAAGACATATTTTAGTCAAGTTGATGAAAATTCCTACTTTCTTGATCTTTCTTTTCCTCTTTTCATCAGTATCAGTATCAGAACTTAGTCATCCCTCCCGGGTTACCAACCGTTCAATTCTTTCGCGGTTTATCCGTTCTATTCTTCCTGCTTCATGAAATTGGCAGAACATGAATTTCAAATAATAAAATAGTATTGAACCTAAGCTTGATTGATTTTAAAACGTTTGGTCAATGGGGTGTGCGCATGGGTTGGAAAAACTGTATATTGTTATTTTTAATCTAAACTACACCTCATTCTGAGAATTTTGTCACCAACCGCCACCTTCTAACGTGAGAAGACCCTTTTCTATGTTTTTTCAAAGTTTCGATTGTTTATGACGTCACAGTGGGCTGGGGGGGTCCCGCCCAGACGGAAGGGGCGCGTGACGTCATATACTTTGAAAAAGTCATAAAAAAAACTTTGAAAAGTAATAGAAAAAGATCTACTCATCCAAAAAGAGAATGGCTGGTGTCAAAATTCTCAGGATGATTCTCGATTAAACATTTTTAAAAAATTTAGCGCACCCCCCTTTAGGTAGGTAGTACTTACCAAAATGATGTTCTACTAGATCTAGTAGGAAATATTTATTGAATACATAATGTTTGAATGTTTTCCTGGTAAACCTAACCATGGCTTTGTCTTAATTGTGTTGGTGCAGGCGCTAGACGAAAAATCCTTGATGTCGCTCAGTGCGGACTCCGGACTAGAAGTGATGATGGACGAATCCGAAGACGAAAACGCGAAGAAATCGAAAAAAGGGAAGAGGAGAAACACTAGGCCTAGAAGTCCCACACAGGTGAGATTTCTAATTCTAATTAAATTCTAATTAAAAATAAAAATAAATAAATAAATATTACAATAAAATAAAAATTAAAAATTGAAAAAGTTGAACAAATATAAATTAAAATAACACAAAAATAAAAACAATTAAAAAAAATAAATAAATAAAAATTAAAAAAAAAATTAAAGTGTGCAACTTATTTACTCTTAAGTTGATATTTCATACATTCAAGATTTGTACAGATTCTATTACTGAAATCAACTTTTATGTTAACTTTTGAAATAATATAATATTATATACTTTTCATTCAAAGTTCGTTCACATTACCTATAATTAGACACCACATTTATTAAAGGACTGATGCTGCCAGATGGGGGGGGGGGGGGGTGTCACTGCTATTCTACCCTATTTTTGGGATCATCTAAGTTAATTTATTAGGATATCTCATCTCGTACAAAATACAACGTCTTATTCCCTTGGACCCTTTACTGAAGCATTTTAAGCTAAATTTTTCCGTCGGGGATTTTGTACGTCATCATTGTGTTTTTGCAGGTTATACGTATAAAAAAACACAGAAGACTGAAGGCCAACGACAGAGAAAGAAATAGGATGCACATGTTGAACGAAGCTCTGGACAGACTCAGATGTGCCCTCCCGACGTTCCCAGAAGACACGAAACTAACGAAAATTGAAACGCTCAAGTTTGCGCACAACTACATCTGGGCGCTCAACCAAGCCCTCAACACAGGCTCTGAAGAGCAAGTTACCACACTCACACTTGGCAATGTGACAGTGAGCATTGGACAGAACGGAAATAAGGTGAGGATAGTCACATCAATTACATTGAGAGAATCGAAAATCGTCTTGTCCCGCTTCACTTTGTTAGAGTGTTGTAATTTGTTGGTGCAAGTATAAATTTCAGTATAATACGCCTTCTATTACTATTGTGTCGAAGAATGAAACACTATCTACTAACATTTGGATGTATTACATATTGGAATTGCTTTTAATAAAACATTTTGAATATTTTTTTTTTTTTAATATTTGAAGGGTCACTTTTAGAATATGAATGAGTTGTCATACGCGGTGTTTCAGATGTCGCAAGGTCCTTCCCGTCATATCAACATGTTTGTGTCAATTTTTTTGAGTTTTGGAGCTATAAATGTGTGGAACCATGTAATGAAAAATAGACAGTTTACGCTCGTACGAGTATAATACCCCGCATATTGTGCCTTCACGATCGGTTCACAGTGAGACGAGTTATTTAGGAACACAGGAGTTCAGATATTGTTAGGGGATTCCTCGTATTATTGTTATTTCATTCTGACTGATTCATTATTATTTGAAGGATTTTGAGATGATCGTGAATCTGTGATTGTAGGTGAGTTGATGTTTGGGAGTGATTTATTAAGTGAGGAACTCACTCTTCAACTCATTAAAGAATACTGAAGACTCACTAAACGGCTCTTTGGGAGCTAGTTAGTGTTGAGTGTTCTAAGTCGTGTAAGTGACTGAGATGCTTGAGATTGATTGATTGAATGGCGTTTATTTACAAAACAGGGTAGGATTAGGACTCTTCCATCCTCCCTGTAAAAAATTAAATAATTATTCCTCATACAATCGAAGGTTAGAATTTATAAAACAAAAATAGTGACTGAATTTTACAAAATAAAATAATTACAAATATGCAGTGGTACCATTAAAACTTGAAATAACTAAATAAAATAAATTGCTCTATATGAATCTAAAAATAATTTCTTCAATTAGCTTCGGAAGAGAGAGTGTGTGTGTGAGAGAAAGAGAGAGAGAGAGAGAGAGAGAGAGAGAGAGATGAAGCTGAATGAGAAAGAGAGAAAGATGTGTTAGAGGAATAAGGAAGTGAAGAGATCTAGTGAAAGGAAGAGTCGAGGCATCTTAGTATTCCACCCCCCGTTCCTACTTCTAACCCTGCCAAGTCTCAGCTATATCCAAGAATAGTATGGTTAGTAAGATAAAGATTAGTTAAAAAGTGGAATGAGTGAAAGAGTTGAAGGGAGGATGAGGGAGTTCTAGTGATAGGAAGAGCCGTTCTTCTTTAGTGTTTCTCTCCCCTTCTGTTAGAGGATAAATGTGAGCGGAGTTGAACCACGCTGGTGTAACCGGCCCCCAAGTCTCAATTCGCCTCCCATCTCTAAAAGTAGTTTGGTGAATGAGAGTTGATGACTCGTTAGGCACTGAATGTTTCAGCTG
The DNA here is from genome assembly GCA_009739505.2 of Apolygus lucorum. Taxonomy (NCBI): domain Eukaryota; kingdom Metazoa; phylum Arthropoda; class Insecta; order Hemiptera; family Miridae; genus Apolygus; species Apolygus lucorum. The sequence goes on from CM019183.2 coordinate 20,397,245, forward strand.
AGACCATCGGCTCAGTTCATATAATAGTCTTCTCTTTTTCATTAGGTGAATCTGAAAGATACATTATCACTTGTATAGGTGCTAGTAAAACGTAATATTTACACCGTAGAAATAGAATTGGCCTCTGAATTTCCAATGTTTTCCTTTGCAGATCACATCCACAAGCGGTAGCTGTGCCTTAGCTCAGCAGCGCAGGTGTCCCGACACACCCGGCTTCATCGGCGAGTTCGAACCCCTCGGCAAGTCCACCCCTTGCTACGAGGCGAGCAACAGCAGCGAGTTCTTCGACAGCTCGCCTTCCCAAGACTACGTCGCCAACAACTGGCGCCAACCTGAATGGCTCGCCGAGCACGAGTGGAATCCCATTGCCTCCGTCCAGCAGCCTTACCAGCCTTATTCGGACTACTACCAAGAGAACCGATACCACACGAGACACATGTTCCCATGCCTCTAGCCATCCAAGCTACCTTAGGATACTCAGGAGTCCGCAAGAACCGTCCAATTGAAACGCATCCCTGGTATCGATCCGATCTCAAAGTCGTATTTCACCAACCTCATAAATATCTGTCGCCTAAAATCTAGTGAGCTCTCAAAACAGGCTATTTTGAGCTGATTCTAAATTTATGCCACACAGATTCCATACTTGAGATGGCTATTTTTCCTGGAAACCAATAAAACGAACACATTTTCAAACATACAATTGTAAAAAATCTTTCTCCAGGCGAGATGCCCAAAGTGACTCAATTAAGTTGAAAAATACAAAATATTAATTTATAATTAGTAAGTTCTCACCTTAATGAAAAGATACCAAACTTAAGGAACCGATTCAGAATATTCCAAAATCGATTTTCGTGGAGACAAATGCCAAATCAACATTGATACGACAGGTACCGGGGATGGAATAATAATATAGTCAGTAAATATTAAATGTAAACGCCTCCTTTGTGCCTAATTAAATATAGAATAACGGAGGGTAAAATTGGTCAATTCTTTTACTTTATTCTTCTAATTTCCACAATAATAAATGCCCACAATCTGATGCCAATTTTGCATTTTCTTTTGTTTGTTGTTTTTGTTTTTTCACAGTATGTTCTCTATAAGTTTCATTGACTATTTGTTGGTTTTTTCGAGCGATTCGATCATTTGTCATTATTGTATGGATTGCTGGGACTGTGTTTTGCAATAAATCCAATAAAGGAAAATAATAGGAAGAACCAATGAGTAAGAAAGAACAGAAAAATTAGGTTTTATTAATTTAAAAAATGTACTTTTTCTATTTTGTTGATTTTTTCCATGCGTGTTTATTATTCGATTTTCTTATTTTGTATCGTTATACAGGTAGACAGGTCGCCTCTACACTCGATCCATGTCAATTGTGAAGTGCTTTTGAATTCTCGTATAATTCAATAAGAATGTCTGTTGTGATAATCCTATTTGGTAATGAATGTGTGGGTACATGAAAATGACAACATGATAACGTCATACACCACTAACTATGACGTTATTTTTGTTCAGAAATATTCCTTGAATGTTTTGTTTAAAACAGTAGGCAAGAAGAAACCATACTGTATTCACAGCGTACATATCAGAAATCATATCAAAATTAGAATCAAACCACAATAATCTAGAGTTCAGTTTTTCTAAAACGATGTTCAGCTTACATGACTGCCATTTATTTTGGAATACAGCATTGAAACAGAGTGTACGCCGAAACTATAATACTTTTTATGTGCCTCATCCTTAGAAGGAAAATGAACTATTACAATTATTTCAAAGTCTAGTCAAAGTGTATTTTTAATATGGCACTTGGGAAAACTAATTGCTCCCAGGTTTTATTTAGACGAATAAATATTTTCTTATCGACACGTGTTTTTCCAACCTCTGATCCCTGCAAAACCAAATTATTGAAGAGAAATACCTTGTAAGGTATGTATTGATGGTTCGTAACTTGAAACGCGAAAAACATTTTAAACAGTGACCAAGTTAGGTGGGCAGTATGCTGCTGTGCTAAGCCAGAAAGTCGTATCTTGATTTCACCCAACTTTCGGGAAAATGACCTAATAGGTTTCGTGGCAAAATAACTCTTTCACGGGATTATTTTTCCTCCTTTTAACACAAGTAAAGATTATTCTTAAAGGAAATTAGTAGCCGAATCGATTTCTCAAGTCAAAATTAAACGTTTTGAGTGTAAATTGTCAAAAAACTGTATAAGATTACACTAAGCTTACACTAAGCCATGAAGTCGTAACTCGATTTTGCTAGCACTAAAAGTTAAAAACTTACTAAACTCACTAAACGTTCTCGTAAACCCGAAATTACGACTATTCTATTCTAAATACGCAAACATGAGACTATGGAATGCTAAGCACATTTTAATTCCTGAAACTTTATAATTATCTTTAAATCAAAGAACCATTTCACCTTAATTATTTTGTCATCCTTCTTGGCTCAAAGTCAATCGTATTTCATCTGTGTTCAGAGTGTAAGAAAAAAACGCTGCAAATTATTGCACAAAGGTTTATAATTTGTCTATATAGACCACTGGTCTGCAAAGAACACGGCTTTGCCATTGTTACCACCAACCAACATGAAGAAAAACATCGATCGCATTTCGGTCAGCTGAAATTTGAACGGATTGCGATTTGAACTTTTGTGATTCACGCTCTTGTTTCTGATTTGTCGTAAGTTCTTGTAGGGAGCGAACGGTTTGTCCTACAGGGCTCCGCGTGGTCTCAAAAAATTCTATACTATCTTAAATTGATGGAAAAACAATACCTTTATATCAAGATTTGTTGAGTTAGGGCGTTTTCAAAATTTCAACCCTTATTGTTCAACTCTTAGAAGTGACCTACATCAACCAAAAGCTAAACGGGGCACAGCTAGACCCCAAATGGAGCCCACATACCAAATTTCATCAAAATCGGTCCATGTTAACCGAGGAAAGTGCCGCGTACGGCGGACGGACGGCTAAATTTGTATTCGTTTTTTTGGATTCTACGTACCTTGAAACGTAAACCAACAAATTTACAGGGGATTCCAAAGGTTCATTATTGAAAATAATAAACCAACAGCTGAATCAATAAATAAACGTTTATTCCAGTACATTGGTCCATTTAGTGGTTACTAAAGTCACCACTAAATGCTGAGTTTTCAGAGGCAAAAACTCGTTTCATGCCGATTCAGAATGCAAGAAGTTCTATCGTTGCATTGGCAGTGATGGGCAGTTACCTTAAGAACAGAACACTGACATATGAGACTGCTCAAGGGGTACGAACGAAAGAGATCACATCAGGAGCGGCTCAAGGATCAGTGTTGGGTCCTCAACTATAGAATGCATCCTACGATGGTGTCCTACGATTGGAAATGCCTGAGGACTGTTTCCTTGTCGGATATGCTGATGATGTGGCGGCAGTAGTACTGGCAAGGACAATGGATTCAGCCCAAGTATAGTATATAAATTATGTACATACTTAATATTTATGGTTCACTCAAGTTGCTCGATAGAATGAGAGTTCATATTTCGTGATATACGGATAAAGACATGAGGTTTCGAAAATACATGGAATCGTTTCCCAGGAGATGCGCAATATTTCTGGTGATTTCCAAAGATGGAATCGAAAATGTTGGGCATTCTGTGACAAAGTGTACAACTGTTGGTACGTAGTTATTGTAGTTTGGATTTGGGCAGACAGGAGGACTTACTTGTTGCGACGACATGAGATACCCGTGGAAGAGAAGTGTATGGCCGATCCTGAGGCGGGTGAGGATGACTTCTTCTCGGCGCGAGTGGGAAACAGTTCCATCAAGGAGTTTCCGCGTTCGGCTTGATGAGGCCCACATCTTCACATCCTTCTTTATGGTCCACAATTTTTGATGCTCTATGTTCATCCATTCAATTTTTTCCAAGCTGCAGATTTGATTTTAAGTAGATAATCAGCGCGAATGTTGATGTCGGATGTTACAGGTTTTAGCTTCTCGATCAGCAGTTTCATTCCCTATTACTCTTTTGTGCCCAGCAAAGGATCACTTTTACACCGGTTTCCTGGTGTCGCTGCATGCTCAAAATCTTTGTGATCAAGGGATAGGTAGAGATGGTATTGGGAGGGTCCATGGTTTTTGGCTGCAAGGTTCTTCATAGTCGAAAGCAGGTAATGTAAGAGACGGTGTGAGAAGCCTGTAATGTGAATCGTGAGAGGCCTAATTTGCGTCCAAATTTTAGGTGATCAAACGTGATCGTTGTTCGTTTCTTTGACTGAGTACAAGACTCAGTTGTGCGTCCTTTGCAACTAGTAATCGAGTTTCGTAATGAACACTCTTACAACTCTCGAAAAGCAAAGTTATTGCTAGTGAGTAGGTAGTTTTAATTGTTTAAAAACCACGTTCTATGCAGACGGTAAAGTAAAGTAAAATCAGTAAAGAAATAATAAACCATTGTGTGATAATTGGCAGCGTTTTTTAGCAAATAAAACGTAGTATTGAATTTTTAGTGTAGAATGAGATCACCCTGAGCTCCATAGGACCGTTAACTCATTATAAGGACTTTTTTGAACGAAAAATAAATAATAAACAAGAAAGTGTGAACCGCAAATGAATATTCACATCAAATCTCCGTTCAAATTTTTGCTGATTTAATGCGAATTTTGTTGAACCAGATTTTGTTATGAAAAATTAACCCTTGACTAATAATTTGCAGCGTTTTTGTTCTTGGCTGCGTACATGTGCCGTGGCTCTTAGATATTGATCCGATCGTAAGGATATCACTGATTAATCATCTCCCCAAATTTCATAACACGCGTTTACGAGACATGTGGTGATGAAATTCAAGGGCTAATCCACATAAACGTTGAAAAATTCATCAAAATCTGACGATGATTTGGAAATTCAATACTGACTGAAGCCGGAAAGACGTACCAAAATTCTTCAAGTCTATAGTTACGCAAGTAAACAAAAAGATCCGAAAAATATTTTTGTGGATACAACAGGAGCTCTGTTGACTGTAGACAGCAAAGCAACAATGGATGCGCCACTGAGCAAACTGATTGAGAATTGAGTTGATCCTGAATGAAAATAACCAAATACGCGTGAGGGGAGCTAAAGAGGTGCAGGTGGCCCCAAAGGCGTTGTGACAATGGCAGACAAATAGGGGCTGCAGCAGTGAACGAGAGACGAGACCGGTTTGTAAAGAGCCAATCGGCGGGGAACTGAGACAGAAAATATTGGAGGCAAAGATAAATTGGTGGCACTTAACTTTGTTAGATTTTTGTATTATGAGAAATTTGTGCAGACAAGTAAGCTCGATTTGTGCGAGTGCTGAAGAAATCACGAGATCTACGCTATAGGTAACGTTTTCGCAAAATTATGAGGATTCCTTCGATACAGTGCAAAACACGACATTTTAGTTAGGTACTTAAAATTCTGAAACAACGTAAAATTGACGGCAAATTTATATTTACATCCTTATAATTCGAAATCTGTGTTGGAGATGGGCAGCTGAAGTCCACTGAGGTTTTTTTAAAAATATACTTTATTAAGGGGGTCTCAGTCGGTCGCCGATTGTTACTCGTTCCGGGTTAGTATTTTAGGAAATGGAAGTCGCAAAAACTTGAAAAGTTGTACCTAAATTTGGAATTTTAAAGGATTTTAGAAATTCATTAGTGCACGGCCCTAGGGAATTGGAAAACTGAAATATTGCCGCTGGAATCATCAAAATCAATCAATAATTGCCAGATAAAAATGGGAAAAACTGTTAATTCAGTCATGTTTATCCCATAAAATGTAGCTAAATTTGATATTTTCAAGGATTTTAGAAATTCATTGGTGCATGAGCCTTGGAAATTGAAAAACTGCAAGATTGCCGCTGGAATCATCAAAATCGAACAATAATTGCCAGATAAAACGCTGCAAATTATTACACAATTGTTTATTATTTCTCTATATTGATCACTGGTCTGCAAAGCCACCAAGAAAGAAAATGAAGAATGAAGAAAAACATCGATCGCATTTCGGTCAGCTAAAATTTGAACAGAGATTAGGCCTCTTTTGCGAATCACACTCGTGTTTCTGATTTATCGTACGTCCAACCCTTAAATTCTCGTAGGAGCGAACGGTTTGTCCTACAGAGCTCAACGTGGTCTCAAAAAATTCTAAAAATTCTATAGAATCTTAAATTGATGGAAAAACAATACCTTTATATCAAAAGTTTTTGAGTTAGGGCGTTTTCAAAATTCCAAAATTGAATTTTTGACCCTTAGAAGTGACTTACATCAACCAAAAATCTTCGGGCACAACTAGACCCCAAAAGGAGCCTACTTACCAAATTTCATCAAAATCGGTCAATGTTAAGTGGGGAAAGTACCGCATACGGCATAAGGCGAACGGACGGCCAAATTTTTATTCGGTTTTTGGATTCTACGTACCTTGAAACGTAAACCATCAAATTTTTTTTCTTTGCCGATTCCAAAGGTTCATTATTGAAAATAATAAACCAAAAAGAACAAAACACAGATACTAGAAATAAAATTTTTGGTAGACAGGCACTATTTGTCCAGATAGGTAGAGTACATTATTTTCCATTCTTGCTCGAGAACCGGTGGTGTGCTTCCCCACTACTGCAGAGGTAATGACAATTTTGCAATCCTGCGACAGATTAAAGGTTGGCTGCTACTTACTTTTGATCACTTATTTATGAAAAATGTTGGTCTCTGGTTAATTCTTTGTTACCGGCTATACCTGGGAAATCTCTGTCCGATTCGAATGACGATACCAGGGTATTGTTCAGGTTAGCCCTCAGATAGTTTCACTCGGTTCAACCCTCTTATCGGCCCTGGAATTTCGGTACTAAATAATGTAATGAAAACTAGAAATAGCTTAAATAAAAATTCCTCCCAAGTTGGGATTTTTAGCTTCCTCCCATAAAAAGTAAGGGCATAATGTTATCCGACTAGTAAAAATACTCGTACCTATTATTCAACAGTACCACTGATGAAATCCTCAGTACGAAAATTTGATTTCCACTATTATTTTGCAGGTTTCTATGTTAACAAACAGCAATATGATTGTGAAGTCGTTTGCGATTATTTTGATTTTTCAACTATTGAACTGCTCGTGATTAGATCAATGTGCATACTTATAGGGCCTTCGTCGGACCGATTTTACAAATTCCTGGACCATTGATGTTCGTCCTGCGCTGTTTGTCCAGGGTTCGTGCTGATATCGATACCTTAAAGCACGCACTTGCACGACTTACGGTGGAAACAGAACTGTTTGCTCACTCAGCAATACGGGGGATCCAGAGGACTTGAACATTTTTAGGCGGTTTGTCCTGTGCTCGCAGAGCTCCGGATTGCCAACTTTCGGACCCCCAGGCTGAGTCGTGATGCTCTTCTGTGCGTCTTAAATGGATCTACGTGGCAGCAACTTGCCAGATTTTGTCAATCCGCCTGGGGGTACAGATCCGAGCTAGTAAGAGAATTATTTGGGAGGAAAGCTTACTGAGGGATGAGGTCAAATTGTACCTACCGAAATGAATTGTTATTTATATGTAGAAAAAAATGTAATAATCAAGTAATTCAATCTACTCGTAAATCATTAGGCAACACTATGGCAGACGGGCTTGGCCCATAGCCAATTTTCATGACATTTGTAATTATGTTGAGATGTTTTTTTAGTTATTTATTTATTTTTTTGTAATAAATGTTTTTTTCTCTCTCTCACTCTAGGGCCCAGTCCCTAACTTCCCTCAAGAATGGAGCAAAATCGAACTATCAAATTGTGAGACGTTACAAACAATACAATGAATGAGGATGCCCTCTCAACTTGGCAAACTTTTTTTAATGTGCTAACCTACCCTTGATTAATGAATATTTGCACTAAGTGCCAACAACCTGCGAATGTTTCTACACCTTAGGGTACACGATAGAGTAACCTGCTACTGTTAAAAAACCCCAGACTCATTTTCTAATCACAATGTAACTTGTATACATGTGTACAAGATTCATCATCGCAGACCCTCATCCTCATCGATGAGAATGCCTGGTTAGCTTGAAAAGAGAAGCGCACGGTTGGTGAGCTAAACGAGTGGCTCCCCGTGAAAACGAGATGGCCGACCAAAAGATTAGCCGCTTCGGAAGATGAAAGTGTGTAGCGACCCCACCACTTCACTGGATAATTGTTTCGAGCGGGTACATTGTGTACAAAAGATCCGAAGAGGAGTTTCAAGAGCTCTAGAGTCTCTCTGCCTCAGTTGATTACATTGTGAACCTCTCTTCCCCTCGTCTCCCCAGAGGGTGCCTCTCCTATACGCAGTTTCCCATTCAAATTCGCGTGGGGGCGATCACGAAAACCAAATAGGAAAAGTGGGCAAGCTGTCAAAGCAATTCGCTGGTCGTTGGGTATAAAAGTTGAAGCGAAATAGATCGAGTATAGTCAGGTGCATCCACAATCTTTTGAATGGAGTGTTCGAACTGTTGTTGAGGTAGTTATCAGTGTTAAGTTATATAGAAAACATTCATTCAGAAGGGAAGACCTTATTCAGTAACATAAGGGGAAAACATAGAAAACGTAATTGGGTATAAAAGTTTGAACTGAAATAGATCGAGTATAGTCAGGTGCATCCACAATCTTTTGGTTTATTATTTTCAATAATGGTTTATTATTTTCAATAATAAACCTTTGGAATCGACCAAGAAAAAAATTTACTCCCCCCCTCAAAATTTATTGGTTTACGTTTCAAGGTACGTAGAATCCGAAAATCGCATGCACATTTTTCCGTCCGTCCTCCGCACGCGGCACTTTTCTTAGCAACTCTGGACCGATTTGGTTCAAATTTGGTTTATGGACTCCATTTGGGGTCTAGTTGTGCCCCGTTTAGCTTTTGGTTGATGTAGATCACTTCTAAGGGGTGAAAATTAAGGGTTGAATAATAAATAGTGCCCAAGATCTCAAAATAAAGGTATTGGTTTTTGGCCAATTTTAGATGGTACCTATTGAATTTTTAGAGAGCACGCGGAGCTCTGTAGGACAAACCGTTCGCCCCCTACGAGAACTTAAGGGTTGGACTTACGATAAATCAGAAACACGAGTGTGAATCGCAAAAGAGGCCTAATCTCCGTTCAAATTATATCTGACTAAAATACGATCGCTGTTCGTTTCTTCGAGTTCTATTCAGTTTTTCTTCCTTAGCAACCAGTAATCAAATTTCTATATGAAGGAACCCCATTTTGGATTATCAATAATGAACCTTTGGAATCGACCAGGAAAAATTTTTTTAACCCCCCTCAAAATTTGTTGGTTTAAGTACATCTCAAGATAAGAAGAATCCGAAAATCGAATTAAAAATTTCCCATCCGTCCCGCCGTTCGCGGCACTTGATTTTGATGAAATTTGCTACGTAGGCTCCATTTGCGGTCTAGTTGGGACAATGGCAAAGCTGTGATCCTTGCGGACGAGTCTTCTATGTAGGAAAATATAATAAACCTTTGTGAAATAATTTTCAGCGTTTGAATGGAGTGTTCAAACTGTTTTTGAGGTAGTTATCAGTGATATGTTATACAGAAAACATTCAGAAGGGAAGAACTTATTCAGTAACTTGAAGGGAAAACCTGCAAAGTCCAAACACCTATTATCGTGATAAATATTATTGTGATAAATATTATATTAATATTATTTTGATAAATCAGAATTTGGAAGAAAAATGGAAATATTTCCGAATCAAAATAGGTAATTAGATTAAAATAATAAATAAATAGCTAGAAGTGTAAGAAAACATGGCGTGAGATAGGTGATGACCCTAAAACGCATGTTATACATGTTAAGCCAACATGCATTCTATGCATACATTTTCAACTCAGTTGTTTTGGGGCAAAACTCCTTTTGGTTCTAATTTACATGGACGGTAATATTTATTGAAGTTCAGATCTCTGGTATATTACAATATTACAGCTTCCTCGCAATCACTTCCAGTGGTTCAGGTCAATTCCAGTGCTTTAAGATGAACAGGAGAGATGTTAACTTACTCATAGTTTGCACAAAGCAGATCTGACTTTCCTGAATTTCTTATATTCACTTCCAGTAGTCCTCAAGGAACAGAAGAGAAGCCACCGATCAGCCTCCTATTAGGTTGATAGATAGCCAATTGGCCTTATTATTGTTCCATAAATTGTTAATTACTGTTTTTCCATCTCCTTGCGTTATTGCTTTTGGACTCAATTTACAACATCCCCCCTCTCCCATTTCAAATGGGCCCTAGTCCTACATTCTGCCTTCTCCCTCTACACAAATTCAGACCTAAACACGACACGCGGACTTCACAAGGCAGGAACTTCTCCCGTGACGAATGGATTGGGCAGATCAGTGGAGGCCACTTTCATGGGAACGTCCCAACCCTCGTCTTCCTTCGTCCGTCCGCACGACTCAATCAGCGTCGTATTAATCGGGTCGTTTGTCCCCCGAGACATGTCTAATTTCTGCCTCCGTTCTTTCCAGTCGAGTTAGGATTTACATTAGTGATTAGACGTGGAAACTATTTCGCAACTTACTTTTCATAATCAATTGGAACTGATTTTCCCTTGAATAGAAACCAGCGAAACACGGAAGACATCGTCGTAATTGGCAGACCGATGGAAACACTGGTCGGCTATCGAGAAAAGGTGCAAAACAGAAAAAATCGCCTCAATCCGGGAACTTTCGAAAAATGTATTTAGTTCTTCAGGGCTAGAGAACAAGGAAATAGCATCGGAAGTCGGAATGAAAACTATTTATGGTAGATTATCGCAAGGTACTCAAGGAGGCACGAACAACGCCTCCACAATCATAAAAACCTGGAAATGCTCTACGTTTTGAACAAGATGAACTCCAGCGACTCAAGCGAAAAAAACCACTGGACTTAGTTAGTGTTGTTAAAGTGCTCACTGTTATGAGAAGGGGATATGTTTTACTGTAAACGGGCGCTCGAGGAGTGTACAATATGATATGTAAGATGCATATAGATGGATTGTATTTAATATTCAGTTGTAATAATAAATCACGTAAAAAATATACAACAAGAAAAATTATATATAACTGGAATATTTTTTTACACAATTTTAACAACTATTAAGAACTTTTTACATATTTTTTAAAAAGAAACCAAATTTTCACTAAATATATTGTCAACCTGCATCATGGATACAAAATTGCCATCTCCACTGCCTTAGTAAGAAGCACATATATCGCCCAAGTACCACCAGTTCTCGAGCAAGAATGATCTGTATCTGGAATAATAGTAGCTGTTTACCAAAAAAGGAACCAAATTTTCACTAAATATATTGTCAACCTGCATCATGGATACAAAATTGCCATCTCCACTGCCTTAGTAAGAAGCACATATATCGCCCAAGTACCACCAGTTCTCGAGCAAGAATGATCTGTATCTGGACTAACAGTCGCGGTTTACCAAAAAAGAAACCAAATTTTCACTAAATATTTTGTCAACTTGCAGCATGCATACAAGATTGCCATCTCCGCTGATGTAGTGAGAAGCACATATATCGCCCTAAGAACCACCAGTTCTCGAGCAAGAATGATCTGTATCTGGAATAATAGTAGCTGTTTACCAAAAAAGGAACCAAATTTTCACTAAATATATTGTCAACCTGCATCATGGATACAAAATTGCCATCTCCACTGCCTTAGTAAGAAGCACATATATCGCCCTAAGAACCACCAGTTCTCGAGCAAGAATGATCTGTATCTGGAATAATAGTAGCTGTTTACCAAGAAAGGAACCAAATTTTCACTAAATATATTGTCAACCTGCATCATGGATACAAAATTGCCATCTCCACTGCCTTAGTAAGAAGCACATATATCGCCCAAGTACCACCAGTTCTCGAGCAAGAATGATCTGTATCTGGACTAACAGTCGCGGTTTACCAAAAAAGAAACCAAATTTTCACTAAATATTTTGTCAACTTGCAGCATGCATACAAGATTGCCATCTCCGCTGATGTAGTGAGAAGCACATATATCGCCCTAAGAACCACCAGCTCGCGAGCAAGAATGATCTGTATCTGAACTAATAGTGCCTGTCTACCAAAAAAGAAACCAAATTTTCACTAAATATTTTGTCAACTTGCAGCATGCATACAAGATTGCCATCTCCGCTGATGTAGTGAGAAGCACATATATCGCCCTAAGAACCACCAGCTCGCGAGCAAGAATGATCTGTATCTGGACTAATAGTGGCTGCTTACCGAAAAAGGAACCAAATTTTCACTAAATATTTTGTCAACCTGCATCATGGATACAAAATTGCCATCTCCACTGCCTTAGTAAGAAGCACATATATCGCCCAAGTACCACCAGTTCTCGAGCAAGAATGATCTGTATTTGGACTAACAGTCGCTGTTTACCAAAAAAGAAACCAAATTTTCACTAAATATTTTGTCAACCTGCATCATGCAAACAAAATTGTCATCTCCACTGCCTTAGTAAGAAGCACATATATCGCCCAAGTACCACCGGTTCTCGAGCAAGAATGATCTGTATCTGGAATAATAGTAGCTGTTTACCAAGAAAGGAACCAAATTTTCACTAAATATATTGTCAACCTGCATCATGGATACAAAATTGCCATCTCCACTGCCTTAGTAAGAAGCACATATATCGCCCAAGTACCACCAGTTCTCGAGCAAGAATGATCTGTATCTGGACTAACAGTCGCGGTTTACCAAAAAAGAAACCAAATTTTCACTAAATATTTTGTCAACTTGCAGCATGCATACAAGATTGCCATCTCCGCTGATGTAGTGAGAAGCACATATATCGCCCTAAGAACCACCAGCTCGCGAGCAAGAATGATCTGTATCTGAACTAATAGTGCCTGTCTACCAAAAAAGAAACCAAATTTTCACTAAATATTTTGTCAACTTGCAGCATGCATACAAGATTGCCATCTCCGCTGATGTAGTGAGAAGCACATATATCGCCCTAAGAACCACCAGCTCGCGAGCAAGAATGATCTGTATCTGGACTAATAGTGGCTGCTTACCGAAAAAGGAACCAAATTTTCACTAAATATTTTGTCAACCTGCATCATGGATACAAAATTGCCATCTCCACTGCCTTAGTAAGAAGCACATATATCGCCCAAGTACCACCGGTTCTCGAGCAAGAATGATCTGTATCTGAACTAATAGTGGCTGTTTACCAAAAAAGAAACCAAATTTCCTCTAAATATTTTGTCAACTTGCAGCATGCAAGTTATGTATAACCTTTCCCTCCATCATTTCAAATAATGCCTAGCTGCTGAATCAGCAGCTAGACGCTATATAAGCAGCTCGCTGTAAGACCCGAGCAGTCAGTCTTTGTCCGTCATTACGCCCGTCTACTTCGTGCTCCGTGCAACATCAAAACTTGTGTTGTTAATAACTTTTGTGTTGTGGATAAAAATCGCTTTTTAAAAACACTTTTCTCTGGGCCAATTCCGTTTCTGGCGCAGTCGTACCGACATAGTTTTTCCGACGACGAATACGTGGAAATAAAACGAAGACCTACGTTCTACCAGTGACCAGTGAAAAGTGACCAGTGCATCTTCAACGACTCAAGGCTGACTCCTTACAATACGGATCGGAATGTACTTCGTCCTATTGTAAGTAATTTCACTTCAACTCTTCGTAGATTCCAAGTCTCTGCAAAGAACGAACATCTGAACAGAACTTGTTTCCATCGAACTTCAACGGACACGACAACACAACAACACAAGTAAAATCGCAAGTATCCGTAAAGAACAAATATCGAACGGAACTTGTCTCTCTCCGATTCTTAAGATAGAATCTTTAACTTCCAAATAATTACAAAGATATCAAAGAAAAACTTTAAACAAAACTTTATAAAGAAATCAGAAAATTTCTTCCTGAAAAGGATAATTATATTTCAAATCGAGCCAATTTTCGCTCCAATTTAAACATCGAAGTAAGTACCTACCGACTTTCAATCCAGGACTCAACCAGGTGAGCCTTATCAAGCAAACGCAAACGCAAACGCAAACCTAAACACATTCCTTCTGTGAAGCCGAGACGCCCGTAGCTCAATTCTAAGAACAAGACCTGAGCACACGCCACGACCTTCCTCTTCGCATTACAAGATAACAACTTTTAATTTTTATTTTTGTTTTGTCTTAGCATTAAGGATAATTCATTTCACCTGTTTGTCTTAGCATTAAGGATATTTTTGTCTGTCCCGTTTTTACACTCAATTATTGGCAAAATTGTGTATTTGGCACCAGTTGAACTTTCAAAATTCCTAAGGATTTTAAACGTTACGTCACCGATAGGATTGTCCACCGTTTAGGAATCCTCCATCGGGACGTCCAATCCGAAACCTTAGAAAAATCTGAACCGGTAAATTCCTTGAATTTTGAAACAGTAAATAATCCTTTTACTATGGCTGAAGGAGGTAACATTCAATTCGAGACCCCAGAGGCGCAAATTGCCCGCCTCACACAAACACTGGAAACCGCCCAACAAGTTATTGCCAGTCAGAGCGAACTAGCTGCCAGACAGGAAGCTAGGATGAACGAGGCTACTGCCGCTCTCAATCTGTTGCGTTTAGCAAACCAGGGTGGCGATGGCCCCGAAAATCGACCAGGTGCTCCGATTCTGAGGAAAGAACACCTAGATCTGATCCCAGTTTTTTCGGGTGAGCCCGAAGAGCTGAGTAATTTCTTGGATATCACCAAAAAATTACAGGACAGGTTCTTCAACAATTTGAACCCTGATGATTTTCAAAATGTAATGCTTTTGGCAGGCATTAAAGCCAAAATTCATCCTCCAGCTTCCACCACACTCAACTCTGTAAATATAACGAGTTACCCCCAACTGAGAGAAGCGCTGCTTAACGCCTACTCAGATAAGAGGGATATTTTTACCCTCAACATCGACCTGACCAACTTACGGCAATCAGATCAAGAGAGTCCGTTCAAATTCCACAGTAGGGTTCGACAAACGTTGAACAAAATTATTGCCTACCTTAATGCCCATGATCCTCGTCACGCGGTTATCATGTCACGGCATTACGAAGCCCTGGCACTAAGGTGTTTCCTCTTACACTTAAAGGAACCCCTTGGTAGCGTCCTTCGAACCCGACAACCGGCTGATTTAAACACCGCATTAGGGTGGATGACCAATGACTATCAACTCTTGTCAACCACAAATACTCGCCCTAAATCAAGCTCTGGGCCGTTTCAAAAGCCGTCCCACAATAACGCTCAAAATAGAACGAATCCCTATTTTCAAAACTCACCAAGGCCTTCGTTCCAAGGTTACAACCCGAATTATCAAAACAACCCTTTCAGGTACCCACGTCAAAACCAATTCCAGAATCCCCGTTTTGGCTCTGGACCGATGAACAAAGGAAATCCTCCAAAACCATCGGGCCCAAACACAAACCCAAACAATCAATTCAGTAAAACTAACCAATTTAATAAGAACCCCCAACCAAACCAAAACTTTCAAAAACAGTGGACGCCAATGTCATGGCAGACAACGAATCCAAATTTCCACAATATAGACACCAGTGGTGCAGAACAATTAGGGGAACATCAACTCATACCTTTGCAGGAGCCTGACGTACAGGAGCTTGAGAATTTAGGCACCCAAGAATACGATCCAGAAATTGAAACTGATGAGGTCCCAGATCCCCAAGAACATTTTTTAGAGGAAATCAGCCTCAACCCGTCGTATACGACTTAATGACGCTAAACTGTCGCCCCACTAGCGAACTGCCCTTTATAGTTTTGCCACAATTTAACCTTAAAATTCTCATAGATACAGGAAGTTCCGCTAGTTTCATTAACCCCGAAATAGCCAAAAAATATTTCTCCGTTCAATCCGAAAAACACCCCTTTTTAGTCACAACCGTACATGGAACATCCCTAGCTGCATCTAGCGCCACGGTACCATGTAGCGAGCTATTTCATGTAAACGACCTACAGTTACAATTCAATGTTTTTAAATTCCACTCCAGATTTGATCTTCTCCTCGGATTAGAAAATCTGAAAGTTATAGAAGCCTCGATAGATTTACGACAAAACCTACTTAAAACCCCACGAATCCAAATTCCCCTTCAGTTTCTGAACCTCGAACTAGATGAGGTACACAACATTGACAGCAGGTGTATCCAACAAATTCGCCTGACAGTCGATAATCTGGAAAATGGGTACGCCATTGTCCCATACCACAAATCAGGTAGTATAGAAATCCCTCAAAGTCTAGTTAGAGTTAGGAATTTCGAGACTTACGTCCATGCCCTAAACACCAGCGAATCTCCTGCAAAATTTGTTCAATCCTCTCCAGTGACGGTGGAAGAAATAGGCGCAATACCCAATACAGAGAATCCGAACCTAAATAATTTCGAAAGGCCTAAATTCAAATTTGACGTCAGTCTTCTTCGCCTCAGTCATATGAACGAGGAAGAAAAATCCGCCATCATAAACCTTGTAACTAAATACTCCGACATATTCCACCAGGAAGGTACGCCGTTGAGTTTTACTAGCGATGTTAAACATGTCATCCGTACAACAGACGAGATACCCGTTTATACCAAAAATTACAGATTTCCGGAAATTCACTTAAAAGAACTAGACAGACAAATGGAGGAGCTACTCCAACAAGGCATCGTGCGAAATTCCCAGAGTCCGTGGAACGCCCCAATTTGGATCGTTCCAAAAAAGAAAGACAGCAACGGGAAACAAAGTTTCCGAATTGTCGTAGATTTTCGTGGACTTAACCAGAAAACAATAGAGGATAAATATCCGCTCCCACAGATCTCGGAGTTACTTGACAAACTCGGGAGATGTCAATACTTCAGCACTATCGACCTTAAAAGTTCCTTCCACCAAATAGAAATGGATCCCGAAAGCATTCCTAAAACGGCTTTCAGCACTCCGACCAGACATCTCGAGTGGACGCGCGTTCCCTTTGGGTTGCGCAATGCCCCAAGCACGTTCCAACGTGTTATGGACAATATCCTCCGCGGTATCGCCAACGAACATTGTTGCGTTTACCTGGACGATATTATTGTATTCAGCACCAGCCTACAGGAGCATATCCATCGGTTGGAGGCAGTCTTCAAACGTCTAAGGACTGCTAATTTAAAGATCCAAATGGATAAAACGGATTTCCTTAGACGAGAAGTAGCCTACCTTGGTCATATTGTAACTCCCCAAGGTGTCAAACCAAACCCCGATAAAATTTCCGCCATAAAAAACTATCCTATCCCATCTACCACTAAAGAAATCAAGGGATTCCTAGGTCTACTCGGTTATTACCGCAAGTTTATCAAGGACTTTGCTAACATAACTAAACCTATGACTAAATGTCTGAAAAAAGGTGTGGCCATCAACACACTGGACCCTGAGTACCAACAATGTTTCGAGACATGCAAAGACCTCCTAACCAACGACCCCATCCTTCAGTACCCCGACTTCTCTAAACCTTTCCGCCTCACGACAGATGCTAGTAACTTTGCATTAGGGGCCGTTCTCAGTCAAGTCACAGACAACGCGGACTTACCTATCGCTTACGCCAGCCGCACACTCAATGACTCAGAACAAAAATACTCCCCTATCGAAAAAGAGCTACTTGCGATCGTTTGGGCTGTCGGCTACTTCCGACCGTACCTTTTCGGTCGTAGGTTTACAATTTTTTCCGATCACCGCCCCCTACAATGGCTCTTTTCTCACAAGGAGCCCAGTTCGCGACTGTTCGGCTGGAAAACCAAACTACAAGCCTATGATTTTGAGATCATTTATAAGAAGGGTACCCTTAACACCAATGCCGATGCACTCTCCAGAATTCAACCAGAACCACATCCTGGAGCCATTAACCTACATTCGGTCCGTCAACTTGCCCAATCCACACACTCTGACGATGATGACAATTCAGTAGTCGTGAACGTTGATCCTATGGAGGGAGGGGAAACTACGGAAACTGCTTCTACCTGTTCCAAACATACTGATTCTGGACAAACGGTTCACTCAAATTTCCTTGGGAACACCGTTGCTACAATCCCCATCCGTGACTTGCCCATCAATCACTGCACAAACCAAATTATATTAATAGTAGTAAACCACCCTGTCTTGGATCCCCCAAAGATAGAGAAACTTTTTGGCACCAAAACACGAATTACGGTTAGATTGCACGACTCGACTTTCGAATCCGAGGTGATCAAATTCATGAAGGAGTATGTCTATCCGAAGGTAAAATACGGCATCTATTTCGAATCAAACGTATACGAACGACTGGTGAAGGTCGTCACTACCCATTTCACCCACTCCGAAATCAACCTCACTAAGTACGACAAACGATTAATCGACATTCAGCCAGAGTCAGAACAGGTTAACCTAATTTCCAAATACCATAACGGAAACACGAACCACCGTGGTATAGAAGAGACTTACGAACGATTAAAACGAGAATACTATTGGCCTAACCTGAAGACGAGCATACAAAAATTCATAAACAACTGCGAATTATGTTTGACTTGCAAATACGAACGAACGCCACTCAAATTAAAGTACAACGTCACTCCTACTCCGTCACGCCCCCTAGAAATCCTCCATATAGACAAATTTACCATTGAAAATTCTAAATTTCTCACAATAATCGACGCTTTTTCACGTTATGCACAAGCATACCCTATAAACTCTTCTACCAGTATCGAAATCGTGAATGGCCTAACAAAATTCTTCGCACACCACGGACTCCCCACAAGCGTAATTTCCGACAACGGAGCCGAATTTCAGGGCATTTTAGTGAAAGAATTCCTTGCACTACATGGAATCAATATCCATTTCATTTCGTCCCAACATCCTGAGTCCAATGGAATAATCGAAAGATTCCATTCCACGTTAATTGAACATATGAGGCTCCTCAACAACCAAAAAGAGTTTAAAGGTTCCAATACCCGAGCAAAAATGAATTACGCCATCATTGCCTATAATAACTCCATCCATTCTGTATCCAAATTAACCCCCTTCGAATTACTCTATGGTCACATCAACAATAGGCCTTTATCAGACATTGACGTGAATAAAATAATCGTCCATGATTATCTTAATCAACATAAAGATAAAATTAAAGCCCTATACGCACATATGACTGCGAAATTTCAAGAACAAAAAGAGAAGGCTGTAGAAAACAAAAACACGAATCGGACTGATCCACCTAACATTCCGTCTGAAGTATTCATAAAAAACGTTCAACGCCAAAGCAAAACCAAGGCAAAATTCAACAAAGAAGAAGTTACCGAAATTGACCCTGTTCTCAAAACCATCAAGATACTACCCCGTCACCATAACACGAAGGAAAAAACCCACATGTCTAATGTTAAAACTCCCCGGAAATTTTATGAAACCAAAATTCAGAATGCTTGGAATAAAAATCTCCCTTCCTCAGAAACGCTCGCGCACAAGTTCGGTCTCAGAATCACTAGGGGAAATCTCCTCACTTTACAACCAGGAAACTGGGTTGACGACATGTAGGAACTAACGTACTTATATCCTATGTTACTTATATGCTAATATCTCAAGCTGTAACACGGAACACGAATGTTTAAAATTTTGTATCCCCAAAATTTAGCTTAGGGGGGAGGAGTTATGTATAACCTTTCCCTCCATCATTTCAAATAATGCCTAGCTGCTGAATCAGCAGCTAGACGCTATATAAGCAGCTCGCTGTAAGACCCGAGCAGTCAGTCTTTGTCCGTCATTACGCCCGTCTACTTCGTGCTCCGTGCAACATCAAAACTTGTGTTGTTAATAACTTTTGTGTTGTGAATAAAAATCGCTTTTTAAAAACACTTTTCTCTGGGCCAATTCCGTTTCTTGCATACAAGATTGCCATCTCCGCTGATGTAGTGAGAAGCACATATATCGCCCAAGTACCACCAGTTCTCGAGCAAGAATGATCTGTATCTGAACTAATAGTGGCTGTTTACCAAAAAAGAAACCAAATTTTCACTGAGCATTTTGTCAACCTGCATCATGCAAACAAAATTGCCATCTCCACTGCCTTAGTAAGAAGCACATATATCGCCCAAGTACCACCAGTTCTCGAGCAAGAATGATCTGTATTTGGACTAACAGTCGCTGTTTACCAAAAAAGAAACCAAATTTTCACTAAATATTTTGTCAACCTGCATCATGCAAACAAAATTGTCATCTCCACTGCCTTAGTAAGAAGCACATATATCGCCCAAGTACCACCGGTTCTCGAGCAAGAATGATCTGTATCTGAACTAATAGTGGCTGTTTACCAAAAAAGAAACCAAATTTTCACTGAGCATTTTGTCAACCTGCATCATGCAAACAAAATTGCCATCTCCACTGTCTTAGTAAGAAGCACATATATCGCGTAAGTATCACCAGTTCTGGAGCAAGAATGATCTGTATCTGAACTAATAGTGCCTGTCTACCAAAAAAGAAACCAAATTTTCACTAAATATTTTGTCAACTTGCAGCATGCATACAAGATTGCCATCTCCGCTGATGTAGTGAGAAGCACATATATCGCCCTAAGAACCACCAGTTCTCGAGCAAGAATGATCTGTATCTGGACTAATAGTGGCTGTTTACCAAAAAAAGAAACCAAATGTTCACTAAATATTTTGTCAACCGGCAGCAAGCAAACAAAATTGCTATCTCCACTGCCTTAGTAAGAAGCACATATCGCCCAAGTACCACCGGTGATCGGAAATATTATATTATAAGAAACCAAATTTGCGCTGGCCTTTTGTTTATTGACTTGATAAAATCGTCCATATAGATCAATATTTCCGTATTTCATAATACACACTTGAAGGCGGTTTACAGCCAATTTGCAACAGCCTCGTCCATAATGGTTCATTTAACACCGTCAGTTGATAGGAGGAGGGTAACGGAGACACCCACCAGGCACGCGTCGCAGCGACGAACCAGCCCACCAGTCGTCCCCATCAATCCGTCCTGGATTTCACGCCTTCAACTTCTGTCACTTCCGCTGTGAAAAGGCTCTTTGAAAAATAACACCGAGCGCTAACGCCTAACAAGCGTTTCGATAGCCGGAAGGTCTCACTGCGGTAAAATGTAGCTGTTCCCAAGCCACGGTTACTCCACTTCTTAGTTGTCCCACACGATTAGTCCGATTTCGTCAGTGAGGTAGACAGAGTTGCTGATTCTCGATTTCTCGCACGATTTACTTAATTACCCGAATTTGCTCCAATTCTGAGAGGATAGCAAAATAATCTGACAAAGTGGTATAAATAGAAAATAATTCTCATTCGTCTTGTTGATTCTATATGTAGGAAACCAGCAACCAGATCAAGTTTAGGTTTTATATCAAATAATTGATACAATGGCTTGTATCAAATAATTTAGATACACATTAGTGCTCTGGGGGTTAAATGAATGTCTTTCCTCCTTTCAAAGAAAGACGGTTTGAGCAGTCCTGTGAAAATCCCAATGGTCTCCCCCCTGGTTGCAAGCAACCAGAGAAAGTCACTCCGGAGAGTCAATTGTTCACACAAGCAGGTCCCTGTTATGACCTACAGGTAGAGGCGCACGTTTTAGCTCGTGCTTCCGACTTTGCAGGTCGGCGCCCGAGTTTTGACAATTCACAAAAGTCACATGCCAGGATCCATGCCACAGGTCCAAGGATGGCCCCGGTTCAAGGAGCCCTACCCAGAGACTGCACAAGGGGACTGCAGCACTGGGTGATTTTAACCACGACCCCCGCGAATCCAACCTCAACAGGGGGGTAGGCTGGTGGCACTCTGACTTGTGTCGTTGACTGGTCACAGGCCCGGTACAGAGAATTACGAACACCTGCAGTGAGACTGCAGGTCGAGCGTTACGAGAGCGTGTAGGAGGGACACGCTGCTCTGGGGGTCAGCTGTGGCCGCGCTCGCTAAGGCATGCGTCTTTCAGCGACGAGTCTCTGACCGGCTACTGCGGGGAAGTCGTGCGTTTGAGACTCGCCGCGGGGGCGTTTTTAGTTGCGTCCCGGGCTCAGCACCCCCTCGTTCCATCCCAGGGCGTTGAGGCAATGGGAAGCCATGAGCGAAATCATCAGAACAAATTCTTCTCTTTGGAAGAGCGGCTGTCGGACAAAAATCCAACCTGAAATGGTTGTTTACTCTACTTTTTACATATTATCTAACATATTCTGTCTTAAGGTGCGGCGATACTGCGGCCTGACCAGACCCGGCCTGAGTGGACCCGATCTGGACCAGACCAGAGGGGTATGCGACCGGACCCTCCAATCCATACCCCAGGAGCGAGAGGAGCAATGTCAAACGGAGCTCCTTGATCTTGTTTTACTTACTGACGTCTGTTTTACTCGTCATGGGGAACTAAACTTGGTAGACTCTGTTTTTCAGCCATGAACAACATTGTCTCCCATTTGACCAATCTGTATACTGTCGAGTGGCCGTTTGGAGGACATTGGGAATGCTATGTTAGGCATTAACCAGACCAACCAATACGACTTCAACCTGGCATTACGCGAGAGTATTCTAGTGAAATGTGTCAAATATCGCGCATTGTGATGCCTTCAACTTCGAGAAGATTGAGTTGTGCTAGAAGATGTAACAGGTTACCTTTCAGATGAAATCGGAGGACGATACGAGGAGCCAATTTTAAATTACTATACGATAATTAGGATGTAGGAATGTCATTTTGGGGCCCAGTTTACCTATCGAATTAGTCCTAGCTAGCCAAGCGCTTATAATAAGACTAGTAAAGGTGGATACTCCAACTGCAATGTTTAAATTCACTCCTCTAGGATAGACAAAGAAAGTAACTACCGTATATACGTAAAATGTACGACAATTTTAGTTTGAACAGAACTAATTTTACTAAGTGCAATATCCCATTTGCCACTGCGGTCTTTATCCGACAATGAATTAAGACGGGATTGGGACAATCTCAACACCACCTCTCTTGCCGATACTAAACAGAAGTAATGAATAATTTATACAGATTGCGGGTGATGTGGAAAGTGTAAACAGCAGTAGAAAGGCCGTCAGAGGAGGTTTGAGGGGACATCAAACTGTAATCCTCCCCTCCATTTCTGCAGATCCGCCGATGCTCTAAGCCTCGAGGGCACAACCAATCCCTCCCAACTGCCTGCTACCTTGGGGCTATGTGCTGATAAATATGCATGACGAACTTTTTTCGTCTTTCTATTCACGAATGTTCATTTCCGTGAAGTCCCCGTCAGACGTTTGTCATGCTGGGGGGGTTTAAGGGTTTTATGGTCGGCTTACTTACGCGGGATTTTCTGGTGGATTTTAGAACATTTGAACATTAGGTTGAAGTAAATGGTATAGTAAGAAATTTCACGTTCTAAATGCCTGATTTTGTTCAAATTTTTATGGAATGGGCTGTAAGGATAATTGAATTATTTGATATTTCTAGCAACTACGTAGATGCTTATCCACTCATATCGTCCTGGAGTTGATGTACTTCAGACAATTAATTTATGAAAAATTTATTTTTGGGCTCAGTGCTTCCAAACCATGGTAGAATGAACACTAAGGTTCGATACTATATTCTAATGAATGAATGAGTTTTTTATTGTAGCAGCCACCATGGTGGTAATACAATAGTCGAATTACAAGACTAGAATAGAAAATTTGACGTGAAAAAAACAACAACGTGCGAGCAGGCATAGGTATGCAGGTACATTTTGTGGGACTTTGAGTGCTATAACTACGACAACACTAACTTATAAAAGACTTCAAATAACAATGAACACATGAAACAACAAACATATAAACTCAATAAATGACAGTAAAACTAAAAATGCACCTACATACTCTAATCCTAATATCACACTATGGTTGCACAATCACAGACAATCTCACGGCAAACTTGAAGTAAATAATACGCATGACTGGAGTACTTAATAAAAATATGCCTCCGTCTGCGAATCAAAACATTATATACATGTAGACTCAAAATTCAAGAAATCAAAAAACTCTGAAGAATCAAGAAGTTCCGTATCTGGAAGGATAGCCTTAACCCGCTCAACAAACTTTCCTCCACGAAGCTCGCGCACCGGCCCCGGTAAACGGTTGAAAAACCTCACGCCCGTCTGCAATGGATTACACCTTTTTTTTCTTACTGGAGTGGGGAAACTCTTTAGGAGCGAAGGGCGAAATATAAGGGCTGAAATTTTGAAAACGCCTCAACTCAAATTTTTTATTTTTTGTTTGTTACGGAAGTGGGTAAACTCTTTAAGAGCGAAGGGGAAGTTCACCCCAACAGTGTTGGACTCCCCAGAATTGGGTCTACCAACTAAAACCCCACTCCCTCTGCTTAGGACTCACCCCGGAACCCCTTGTACAGTATTACTTCAGGGTGAGCCCTTTTTTTGTGCCAAAAGGCTGCTCCTACTTCTGGTCTCTCCTTCAATTCTATTCCTCATCTTCTTCCTCCCATCTTCCATCCAGCTTTTTTGCTTTGAGGACCGCTGTGACAAATACTGCCATTGCGTCCCAGCTCGACTTGTTCCTAATCATCTCACGTATGATTGTGTGGCAGACATCATCCTCTTCTATTCCACAGTATCTGCACTCTGGGTCAGTGGCTTTCCCGATCTTTGCTAAGAAGGAGCGGAAGTATCCATGCCCTGAGAAAAATTGAGTCAGGTTTCACCTCATCGTGTTTTCTCTCCAACCAAGCCTTTAGATCGTCAATTATGAGGGCTGTCCACCTTCCACGGGTTTCACAGACAAGGTCTGCTTGCCACCTACGGATGGTCTCCTCCCGCTCTTCCTTCTTTGTTATGGATATTGCCTCTGCCTTCCTCATTCTTTTCCTTTTTCGCTCCAGTTTCTGGTGGTATATTGGAATAGTTCCCTCTATCACTTGTGATGCTGGACCTGAAACAGTTCTAAATGCGCTACAGATTCTCAGAGCTCCTCTCCTCTGTACAGCTTCCATACGTGCCCTGTACTTTTGGTACCTAAGGGAGTCTGCCCACACTTCTGCTCCATACAGCATAATTGCCTCTGCAGTTCTCATAAGGAGTTTCCTCTTAGCGGGTGATTACACCCTAGTGGGAGGGCGGGGATTATGTCGACCTCGAGTCGTATATTTGTGAACGTCCGAACCACTCCTCACCAATCCAGGGTTATTGTGGATCAGCGTGATGCACCTGAACACATAGAGACTGGGAATGGTTAAACAACTTAGTTTCCTGAAGTACCCCCTGCAGCTTTCTTTGTATCCCAAACCGTATACAGTCTTCACAGCTGCTCTCTGCTGTCTGAAAATTTTTTCCTAACTTGAAGAGTTGCCCCACGTGACGATCATATTATGAGGCACGACTCATGAAAAGAGCGAAGAAAGCCACGCGAAGAACAGGGAAGGAAACAGCAGAAGAAAGCCGACGAAGAGCGAAATTGGCTGATGCTAATTTCGAATGCAGATAATCTATATGGTTGCTCCACGAGAGACGGGCCTTGAAGACTGCCGTTCAGGCGGAATTTCATACTTTGAGTCTTTTCCTTGTTCAACTTGAGCAAATTTACCTTGCACCACTCTTCAATTATGTCGTTAGAAGAACGAAGACCGTCTGTCAATGAACCAGAATCAGGACCTGACTCTAAAACCGTAATATCGTCCGCGCAAAATCGTCAACGCAAAGCGTTGATTTCTGCATTCATTATCGAGAGAAAATAATTATTGTTTTTACAACGCCATCAAAATAAAATCCAAGCATAATAGTTGCTGGCTTACTACAATACAATGCAATTAATTTATAGTAATTACCCACGGATTGCATAATTAGGAAGAATTAAGATTCGGAACTATTCTGTAGAAGGTTCCTACTTTTCAATCGAGTGTAAGTAATTATTGAGAAATATTTACAACCCGGCTGTAGAATTTGGTTCAAGAAAACTATAGAATTTCGACTAATACGGTGCAACAAATTTGCTCCAGGAGAATAATTTGCTCGAATCAGCGGGAAGTGAGTATTCTATCATATTAATGGCTATCTGATGAATATCTATTAATGTATGTTCACTGTTCAGACATTTTCACAAACAAAAGCAAGGATAATGGGAACGTAATATTGGAATTGAATTAACATGGGAGTATCAGAATATCATCTGGTAATATCAGATAGATAGTAGGTAGACAATGACAGCAGCTCGTATTATCCTACATTCAACTGGATTGGTAATTCAGAAGATGTCACACTCGGTTCTTTGTTCAGAGATAGCCTTTTACCTCAACCTCTTCTTTTCTCATCCTCTTCAATCTGAGATGTTGTGAGCCTAAAGTTGAGGATCTGGGAGCTATCTGGGAGGAGTATTGGAAGGTAGTTATTTGAACTGATCATTCTGGGCCCTGATGCTGAAGTAGTTGAGCTCGTAGTATCCTCCATTCAACTGGATTGGCAATTCTTCTGAAGTTCATCAATGAACCGTCTACCACAACGTCCTCTATTATGTTTCTATTCAGTCGGGGTGTGTAGGTGATGATTTAGGGATCTGGCAGGGTTCTGGGAGGTATGAGAACTGTGAGTTTAGAGACCAAGGTAATGTAACTGCATCCAACGGTCTCTGTACCTTTTCTAACTAAGTATCTTGCTAAATCGCAGGCTATCATCGAATTTTATTCTATAAACCTCTTCACGCTCCGTCCTCCATCAAGTTCCTCAATATAGCGAAGCAGCCCTAATTTTTTGATAGTCCCACACTTCTTCTGACTGAGTACCACCTGTTGACCTACAAGTGGAATAACGTGCCAACTTATTACATTGAGAAAACGTCCAATATGCTCCTAGCTAGCTCCAAAACCCTGGAGCCACACATTCTCCTCCCACATCTATTGCAATTTACTTTATTTAGTTCTTAAATTATTCTTCCTTGTGCCTAATTATTTAATATCGTGATATAATTATTTTATAGACCTTTCTTTTCCTTTGGATTCAGGAGGAAAAAAACAATGTTTACGCGAGGTTCAATGAATCCGTCAGAAATTTCGGAATCGCAAGAAATTCCCTCGTTATTACCTTACGACACAGATTCATACTCATTCATAAAGCCTTCTTCGCACGAACATGTTAAATATACTCCCGAACGGGAGACTCACCCAAATACACCCGAACAGGAGACCCACCCAGAAGTTCCAAACATTTTTCGCTCGAAATCACCCAAAGAAATACGAAGAATTTACGAAAATTTGTTGGTGACGGTCGGTAGGTGGAGTGCCGACATGTACCTGAAGGTCCGTGCAAAACTTAATGAAGACGCCAAAGTAGTCGACCCGGTTTGTCCGAAAATCTCGGAATCGTTCGGTGTGAGGGACTGTATATTTGAAAAAGGAGACCGACAGCGAGATTTAAATTCGAAAAGAAAGTACGTTCATCAAGAATGCAAACAGAAGAAGACTTTTGAAAGGTACCCCACAAATGACCCGCATTTCGAGGCTGAGCCAACCTACAAAAATATTTTCAAAAATGCTCGAAACAACAGAAAGCCTCCAGACGTGAGAGAGGAGGTGATCCTGTTGAACGAACCCAGCTGTATGGACAATTCAGAATTCACTGCGTCGACAATTATTTCGATGGTGCGGGAATCGTCGTCTCCAGCGAAGCCATGCGAACTGATGGCTGATGAGGAGAACAATTATCTTTTGGAGGTGCGAGAAAGGAGAAGACTGTCAAAGAAGATGAACTCCCAAGATCACAGCAGACTCGATTTTGAATTGGACGACGTAACTGCTATGTTTCAATCGGTGCCCATGAAAACAGTGATGCATGATAACCTGGACGATCAGATTGATTTGACGAAAGCAATTATCGGGGAAAGACTCACGAGGGTGGACCCGGAAGACGAAATGAAAGGTTTGAATTACATGAAACACAAAATGCTCGGGAACATAGATAAAATTGATGAGTTTCAAGAAAAGTTTATTGATGAGAGGTGGAGGAGAAAATTTGACTTGGAGAAAATCGAGCATAGCGATTATTTAGACTCAACAGACGAAAGTGAGATTTATATTAGCGAATCTTCGAGCTTGTGTTCACAGGATTCCATGGGCACATCAGTGGATTTGAGAAATAGGCATCCTAAAAAATCCAGAATCCCATACGTAGAGGAAGTACATCAGATGAAAGAGTCACATTTTGAAAAAATTTCTCGGAAATGGGAGAAAGTTGTGAAGAAAAATCTAATCGAGCCAAATCTCAACTTAACCCCTATTTTCAGAGGTCTTTACACTGATGTTAGATTGAGATCTGCAAACAAGTTTTATCAGGGAATATTGGAGTCGTTGAACGACAAGTACGAGAAAATGTATCACAAGAAGCTGATTCCGTATAAGTACCGATTGAGGGAGTGGAATAAGAAAAATGACGAGATGACGTCGAAGGCAGATGATTTATTTTTTAAGAGAAGGATGTTCGAGTCGGCAAATCTCGTCAACATACCTTATCCAGAAGAACCAAAATTGATTGACTACACCCCGACCAAACATCTAACCGATAACCAGAGAGTTAGACTTAAACGTATAATGAAAGACATTGAAAACAGGGAGGAAGATGGATTGACTGACTGGAGGAAGGAAGCTTTAGTTGAAGAATACGTGAATTTACGTCCCATCATTAAGACCAAAGCAAAATGTCATTCAAAATCAAAACCGACAAGCAGGAAACGGCTTATTTCGAAGGACCAATCATTAACTAAATCAAAAATGGTGAATTTTTCACAACTAGGGACGGATTCCAGCACTTTTTTCTTCCCACGTCGGCAGTCTCAGGTTGCTACCCAAGTCATTAAAAAATACTTTCCGATGGGTGTATGAGCGATTGAGCTCTCTAAAAGATAGAAGATTAGTAGGTTCCAAAGGGTGCCGATTTGGTTGGAATCGACTCAAGTAGGTACGTGATTGAAACTGGTCATTCAGTACTGAAAATCAGTTGTACAGATAAGAGATAATAATGATTCTGTAAGTAGCCTGTGTAAATACCGGACTTGGTAAATAAATGCTTAATATAATCACTTTGTTCTTTATTTGTTTCATACTTCGTGAGGGTAAATACCTTTATAACACAGGTAAATTCACTGAGAACCCTCAAGGGGCTCTTTTACACAACTTCAAACTGCATTAAAATCGGACCATGGTGTCGTAACGGAACCAATGAAAAAGTTCCCAAAAGGAGCGAATTTAGTTCGCCCTAAGACCTGGGATGTGCTCAGTGCTGGGAAGTGTGACATTTCAGGTTCGTAGGGCCAACAGGAACGAATTTACCTCATTCAGCTAATCAGAAAACAGTGCTGCTTGTCTTTCGTAATCAGCAGTCCCGCAGGAGATCATTCAGAAATTTCAGTTTCCAAAGGCAACTGACCCACAAAACTACCTGAGCGTCTAACACAATCTCGATAACCAATAATTCCCTCAAAATGTTGGCGTGTAATGTGATGGTGATTGAGATTGCACCAACGATCTTTTCCGTGATGCGAAAAATCCAACAAGTACTAATGTCACCCAAATTGGCTTTAAAATATTCTATGTATACACTCAGACAAAAAATACTCGGTTTTTAATAAAATTGATGTTTTGAGGACTCTAAATCGTCAAACATGGCCCAACCGTTTCTGCTATATTAAACATTTATCTTAGGAAAAAATATTTCACCGCTGCAGTCGATGGTATTGTGGTTGTGAGGATACGAAACAAGCGAAAATCAGCTTGTAGTGTTGGAACCACTTTCTCCAGTACTCTGTGGTTGGAACGTAGCAGAGTCTAACAAAAAATTACGCTGCAAATTATTACACAAAGGTTTATTATTTTTCTCAATAGATTACTTGTCTGCAAAAAACACGGCTTAGCCATTATCACCACCAACCAACATGAAGAAAAACATCGATCGCATTTCGGTCAGCTAAAATTTGAACGGCGATTAGGCCTCTCTTGCGATTCACGCTCGAGTTTCTGATTCATCGTAAGTCCAACCCTTAAATTCTCGTAGGGAACGAACGGTTTGTCCTACAGGGCTCTGCCTGGTCTCTAAAAATTCTAAAAATTAAATACTATCTCAAATTGAAGGAAAAACAATACCTCCCATCTACTTTCGATTAATTTTTTGGATTACGGTATCTCAGTTCCGGATAGCTCAAACCCGCTCAAGAATTGAAGGATTATTTTACTTAAGATTCCTTTAATTTTTTAGAAAATTGCTCAACTATAAAAATGTTATTGCATTCGAATCAGTGATTATGTAGTCAATCGCAATTATGTAGTCAATCGCAATAGCTTAATTTTCATTCAAAAATTCGTTAATAATTTTCCGATTTTGATTAGAATTTCATGCGTTACAAGGGTCAATCCAACCCTCAGGTTCTCGTAGGGAGCGAACGGTCTGTCGCACAGGGCTCCGCTTGGTCTCTAGAAATTCAATACTATCTTAAATTGACGGAAAAACCATACCTTTATATCAAAATTCTTCGATTTAGGCCGTTTTCAAAATTTAAACCTTTAGAAATGACCTACATCAACCAAAAGCTTCGGGGCACAACTAAACTCCAAATGGGGCCCATATACAAAATTTCATCAAAATCGGTCCATGGAAACTAAGGTAAGTGCCGCGTACGGTGGACGGACGGCCAAATTTTTATTCGATTTTTGGATTCTACGTACCTTGAAACGTAAGCTAACAAATTTTGAGGAGCAAAAAAATTTTGCTTCTGTGTCTACCAAGGTAGCGGAAGCTTTGTTTTCACTTTTCAAGGTTGAAAAAAAAGTTCTCCAAAATCAAAATTTCCACTCGCGTTTTACGTTTCAGACCTTCCTGAACAATTTTGGTTCCGTGAATGTCTGTCTGTCTGTCATGAAATCCTTGCCATAGCCACAACTTCTACAATTCTCATCCGATTTCAATGAAATGTACAGGGATTGTGCGGGTTGGCGTGTAGTTGGCCCCCTATGAAAATTATTACCCTCGGACTGATAGTACCCGATGCGCATGCGCAAACGTGAAATCCTTGCCACCGCCAAAATATCTACAGTTCTCGTCCGATTCGATGAAACTTTCAGGGATTGAGCGAGGTGGCGTGTAGATGGTCTCCTATGAAAATCTTCGCCCCCAGACTGATAGTAGGTAGCCTCTACGCATGCGCAAAAGTATATTTCCTTGTTACAGCCTTAAGGCTCACATTTTCCCACAATTTTCAGAGATTGTGCCGGTTGAAGTGTACAGTCCCCTACGAGGGTAGTGCAAGGTACTTAGAGATTGATGTTTTGTACAATCGGGTTATGGATACGAGGAAGCTATGTGCCACACCCACTTGGCAGACTGTTTTTCTTGGTCAATTCCTAAGGTTCAGTATTGAAAATAATAAACCAAAACGTCTGCCAAGTGGGTGTAGCACATAGCTTCCTCGTATCCATAACCCGATTATTTAGATGATCCGATGCATAGTAGTTAAGTAATCTCAAAACACCAATCTCTAAGTACCTTTCACTACTCTCATAGGGGACCATCTACTCGCTAATCTGGACAATCATAGAAAATTTCATCAAATTCGGATGAAAAATGTAATGTAAATGTATTCACGTTTGCGCATGCGCAGTCGATTCTGTCAGTCTGGAGATGATGATTTTCATAGGGGACCGTCCACACACTAACCCGCACAATCCCGAAAATTTCATAGAAATCGGACAATACCTTCGTATAGTTATGCGCGTTACAAGGAATTCATGACAGACAGACACATAAACACGGAACCAAAATTGTTCAGAAAGGTCTAAAACGCAAAATGCGAGTGAAAATTTTGATTTTGGAGAATTTTTTTTTTCGTCCTTGAAAAGTGAAAACGAAGCTTCCGCTACCTTGGTAGAATCGGAAGCAAAATGGAACTTTTAGATCGTGTAATTCTGGTTTAAAATGGAAGTTCGTTGTAGGAATTTCAATTAATTTCATGGGTAAAATAACAAGTCCTTGAAAACATTATTTCGGGATTCTTCGGTTAATTTACTGCTTCTGACACTTCAAAAAATTCCATCACTGTAAGTCGAGTCGGTCGAGGGGCTGCGGTCGGCTGGTGGTTTGGTTTCGACCAGGAACACATGGAAAATATTGTTATGAGGAGTTCGCATTACAAAAGGTTCACCGCTCGGATTAAAAGCTCAGTCGTCTAAAAGGTGCCGACAGAGAAGGCATCTCATGGCTCGTTGATCGTCCGATCAAGCGTGACTTAATATTATTCCGGCCTTTCATGCATTAACTATCGCCTGACCAAAGAAGACGGTCGGAAAAGTTTTCAGATCTAAAAAGGTCTTTTTTTCTCAACTTCTCCTCTTTTTTACATGTACTTACCTGTTTCAAAACCGAAAATCCTGGGAGCGAGACTCCTATTTTGCACTTGTATTACATTTAGATCTGGTACCTGCAGAGAATCGTTGATCGCAAAATGCCAGATTCGAAGGAGCCACTTGCTTTCTATTTCAAATTCTGCCAGTATACCTAATTATGCACGATTTTTTTTCTCAGTGTATTGCGCGCAATGGTGAGAAAAAACACTAAATTTTATGCACGTCTAATAAATTCGGCAAAAAAAAATTCACTGTAAATGAGGAAAAGGGAGACAAGGAAAAATACTATTGACTGAAACAAGAAAAAATAAGGAAAACATTTGAAAAGCAATGCATTAAGTAAATTCCAAGAGCAAATTATTTTTAATGGACTCTTTGATCAGTATCAAACTGTTTCCATTAATCAATTTTTCCACAACTAATGAGATTTCCATTAAAAAATTTACTGAAATAGTAAAACAAAAATTGTGATACACGGAGTACAAGAAATTGAAATAAAACAAATAATAATAATAACAAGCCCCCTGGACCCCCGGGTGGTTACTGCTTAAAGCCTTCGACTAAAATTCAAGAAACATGGAACATGCTCAAGTCTTGTTTTTTTTGTTTGCTGTTTCCTTTTATTAGGAATTTGTTGTCTGTTGTTTTAATTTAGCTCTTCATGGGCCTGCTTTTAAAATTGCTCGTCATTTCATTCATCTCTTCATGTCCCAAAGGTATTGTTAATATGAAGAAATCGAAAATAATCTAGGTTACAAGACCCTTTGATTACTTTTTGGTTAAAACGATGCCAACTACATCGAAGTTGGTTCTTACCAAGGATAAACGCGTAGGTGGCATAACTTCGACAGAAAAATTAAAACATTTTCTGTATCTCTCAGATACACACCTAAGATGTTTCTTCTTCTCTGACTTTGAGAGGACCTTTGGAAAGGTGGAACATTGTTGGCCACAAAAAATTTGCCGAGACACATACGGTAGAGTTAGTTTCATAACTTGCAAGTCCCAAATCGTCGCTCACAGGCCACGTGTATCTCAGAACTTCAATTGTAAACGACTTTGACTGTAAACTTCAAATCAGAAAGGAGTTTTAGTCCATATTTACAGCTGTTTTGGCAATATATAATTTACATATACATTTTCTTTTAATGAAAACTAACGGCGATACATTTCCCTAGAAACGGGTCGGTTGTAAGTGAAAATCATTACAAAATTACGCGCTACTTTCGTTCAACGAATTCGTCACATTTTTGCCAAGTTAGGAGATGGCTGAAGCATGTTCCATGCTATTAGATTAGAACAGATTAGTTTTTAAAAATTGATTTTATCTAATATTTAGACATATTGTTTAGTAATGCATGCATTCCACGGGACGTCCCATTGGATAAGCATTGGATCAGTTTAAACCAGTTGGTAAGCGATAAAACTGTTTCACTCCATGTAATTTATTTAGTACCTTAGGGAAGAAATAGTGCCCCCCCCCCTCACCTTTATCCACCATAACATTTCTAGCGGCATGGGAGCCTCGAATTTGAAGAGCATTTTTATTTAAAACCCATGCTCTACGATACCCAACATGCTAATTCGAGTCCCCCCCCCCCCCACAACCATTGGTGCTAGTTTGGACCAAAGCGGAAAAACGTCGTAACGTAGAAGTTTCATCATCATTCAGTTTTGGTAGGCAGCACCCACGAAATATGCAGTTTATGGTGTCCTGGCACCATGGTGGCACCACTATAAGTTCCATGGTGGCACATAGAATAATTCATGAAAATCCGGAGGTTTAATGAGAATTTTTCCTCAATTTCAAAGGTTGGGTAGGCTACAATTCGTAAGCAGTAAAGGAACCGAAATATTTAAAAATCAGCAATTTTGTGAATATTATCCTCCCACTTATCCCCTCCCCTTGCGAATTTTGAACTCTGGTGAAATAATAAGAAAGTTGGAAGATTTCTGAGTCGAACACGTAAGAAACACGCATATCGATTGGAAATTGAGGCCTCGACAGATTAGCCAAGAATATGCCCGCAAACGCACGGTTTTTTAAGCATTAACCCCCCCCCCCTTTCCCCCCCTTAAAAGGAAAATTCAAAATTATGGCACAACTATATAGTTTTCCGCGTCGAACATAATAAAAAGAACCACGAAAATCGGTTGAGAACTAAGGTCCGGGCCGACGACACAAGATTTTGTCACACACACACACAGACATACACCAATGGTTTTTTTTTCCGCGGATTTGGATTCAGAGTGGTCTAAAACGGATAACTGCGTGGTTATTTTTTTCTGTTGAGTGTTGTCCAACTTTACCCCAGATCAATTGCATAAGGACGCCCAAGTCTTACTGTGGGACGTCCTAAAAACGTCTGCCAAGATGGGTGGGCAGTATAGCTTCCTCACTCATTGTAACATGGACGTATAGAATCAGTTGGCGAAAAAATTATGATTCAAAGAGTTATTGAAAGATGCAAAAGAGACTGTGATGAGGGGTCAATTTGGTTTCAACATTAATTGACCTGCAGACCACAACATTTGATCACACAATAAAAGAAGCAATTTACACGGGAACCTGGAAGTAAGTGTGGGCACGAGTAGTATGATACTTGTATTTTCAACGTAGAATTTTATTTAGCGGTCCACCGTCTAGGACCTAACCCACACAATCCCTGAAAATTTCATCGAAATTGGTTGAATAGTTGCGAAGTTTTGGTTGTAACAATAAATTTAAAGTTCGCGCATGCGCAGCGGCTATTGCTTGACCAATTTGATTGAAACTTATAGGGTGTCTCTTAAAAGTTAGTCCCTAACTAACCTCCAAATTTGAGCAAAATCGGTTCATTAGAAACCAAGAAACCGAGGTTCCAGGAAATTCACGTTTGCGCATGCGCACTCGCTTCTATTGGTCCGAAGGTGCTGAAATTGATAGGGGACCGTCTAGGACCTAATTCGCACAATCCCTGAAAATTTCATCAAAATCGGACCACAGGTTAGTATAGTTTTGCCCGGGACAAGGATTGACCACAGACAGACAGACACGGAACCAAAATTGTTCGGGAAGCTCTAAAACGCAAAAAGCAAGTGGAAATTTTGATTTTGGAGGTCAGTTTTTTTCACTTCTTTCACGAATACAAAGCTTCCCTACCTTCGGTAGTGAGGAAGCAAAAAACATTTCGGTACTGGTACAGAGCGACAGTGAACTGAACTGGATTGCTGCACAAGGCTTTCAAAAACTAAGAACAATGAATTGGGCTACAGCATTAGGCTTTCCAATACTGTAAGCGATGAACCGGGTCATAAAAGTAGGCTTTCCAACACTAGCAACGCTAAACTGGGTTGCAGCACTAGCACAGAAGAGCAATACTGAACTGCATCAACTAGCATGAAATAGGTACGTACGTTATAAGTTATTTTATATTACAGAGCTAAATGGTATAATTATTTTATATTATAGAATATTATGTTTTACATAATCCATGCATGAGGTAACATACCTATTCAATTCTATTCACATTTCTTTTCTCACAGATGAAATCCTGAAATGTTGTCTTGAAAAGTATCACGTTAAACTGAATGGAAGAACGTAATATCTCTTGGCATTCAGTCAGCTGTAATTGATTGTATTTTTAGACTCGAAAATAGGTACCTATACTTTTACACCAATGAAGTACACAGCGGAGGTGGTTGGTGTTGTGGTACAAACTAATGATCGACAGACCCCACTGATCCGAAGGACAAAAGAGCTTTTGATTGCAGCAGGAACTGCGGGGATCCAACAAAAGGTTTGGAGCGCAGCTGCTCCGCCACCTTAAATTTCGGCCCATTTCTCTCAGAAAGCTTCGCTTTTGTCCGCAAAACCCGCTTCGTCGGGAGCGCACCCGTTCTGATGGTAATTGAGTCTCACCCGGCTATCGAAATCCGGATTCCAGAAAAATGATTTTTGTTTGATCAGCGGATCGAGAATTTTACAAAATGGCACCCTGTGATGGTGATGTTTCGTTATTGCGTTATAGACACAGCTTTCGTACTACGGTCAAAACTATAAGATTAGTGGGATAATCAATAAAATCCTATTTAAAAACGCTGCAAATTATTACACAATGGTTATTATTTTTCTGTATAATCACTCGCCAGCATAGAACACAGCTTTGCCATCGCCATCACCTGCCAACTATAGGGAGCGAAAGGTTTGTCATACAGAACTCTGGGTGGTCTCATTCGATTCTGAAAATTCAATTCTATTTTAAATTGGTGCAAAAAACAGTACCTTTATATCGATACTATTTGAGCTAGGGCAATTTAGAATTATAACCCCTATTTTCAGCCCTTTCAAGTGGCTGACATCAATAAACAGCTTTGGAACATAATTTCTAGACAGCCTGAAATCAAAAGGCATTTTAAAATCCATAATCAATCATCTTAGATTTCAAAACTCTTTTGGTCTCTTCATGTTCGAAGTCTGTATGTGGTCAATTCCTATGCTTACTTAACTCAAATTAAGGGAGTTCAAATTAATTGTCCAATTATGAATCATTGAGTATTTTATGCTGATTACCTACGTCTTGATGGTCTCCTCGATCCGCTCCATTTAGTTCATTTTCAGAGAATAATTCGAAGCTCGAAATGGTCGCTCATTTGTTTTCGTCACGAGTCAATAAGATGAAACGCTAAAATAAAAGTAGATAAATTAAGACAGTAAATAGTGAGGAAGGACGCTCCTGCTGTCCTGCGGGTTAGATGGGATGTAGTGTTGTAGTACTTCGTTGGAGAGATCATTGAGGGAAGTGCCTAGCAAGGCGAGGGTGGTGACGCCTCTGAGTCGGTACTCCTGCAGAGATTCTTGAAATCACGTAACTCCGTGGCACTTCGCCCACAATACACACCATGCCAGGACACGGCTGCTACCCGGATGAAGTTTGCCGCCACTCCTGTACGCTGAGATATGATGTGAAGGATTCATAAATCCCGCGCATGGAGCGTGTTTTATGCTTTGAGTATTTTGTCCGTAAAAAGGGGGGGGGAAGGGGTTTGTTTTGAGGGAAGGAAAATTCTTTGAAGGGTTTTTTCTTTGCCTTCCGGTGTTCTCACACTTTTACTTAGTAGCATTTTGGTAAGGTGAGTAATAGGGGAGTGCTTAAAAATCATAGACATGGGGGATGGCCCTGTGGATGATGGCATTGAATGTTGAGCCGCCAAGACATGGATCAGTCTATTTTGCAGAGAAATGTTAGGTAAGTCCAATTCGGCCTTCTTCAGGCCCTGTTTGTTAGTAGCAACAGCCCTCTCAGCCCTTCCATTACTTGCCGGGTTGCACGGAGCTGTGGGTAAAAATTTCACTCCCCATTGCCTGAGGAACCTTTCAAATGTAATGAATTGAACGGTGGACCGCTATCGGTACAGACCGATTCAGGTAGTCCAAAAGCGGCAAAAAATGTTTTCAAAAATAAAAGTAATTTATCAGCCGTTGGAGGTTGGAAAAGAGCAGAATGAATCCAATTAGAGTACGCATCAACTAGAATGATATAATGATATATGATATAAACGTTTGCCCTTCCAGCTGAAACAAATCCAGGTGAATCCTCTCCATAGGTTACTTGCTGGAGCTCGGTCCCTTCGACTACGCAAATCAAGCTGGCGTGACTGATGGGTACGGCATGGTAAACAATTGGCAGCCAAGTCAATTAAATCTCTATCCAACCCTGGCCACCAGAAAACTGGCTTGGCAGCTTCGCGCATCCTGGAAATTCCTACATGGCCCACATGCAATACCGTTAATACTTTAGATCGCAATGGGAAGATGGGACAACCCCTCTGCCCTGATAAAACAGAACCCCCCCCCCTTGACTTTCCAACTCACGTCTATGATTTTTAAGCACTCTTATTAAGTGTAAAAGTAGTAAAAGTGTGAGAACACCGGAAGGCCTCTGTAGGGCTGAAAAACATACATCAGGAGAAGCAGTGTGGATAATGTTACATCCTCAAGAAAAAGCACCCTCCATGCGCGGGATTTACAATAATCCTTCACACCAAGATATTGCCTGACGAAGATCTTGGCAATCACAGTTTTCTCCCTCCAGGACCTCTCCAGATTCGCACTAACAACTTGCAACGATCAACATCTTTTGTACCAAAGATTACTTCCATGCTTTAGTCATGCAGAAAGTTGACTGCTCCACCAGCTTAGCAGACGTGTTTACTGAAAATAACTGTACCTGTTAGAACATAATTATTGTTTAGGAATTAATGCATTCCAGGGAACATTCCATCGGATAAGGTGCTGTTCAATATCAACCAGTAAGCGATAAAACGTACATTTTTATTTATCTTTCACAAAATACTTTCACCCAAAGTAGTTATTATACTAGTTCAATTAGTATGAGTATGTTGAGGATGCACCACATAATTTGTAGCATTATGAGAGCCCGAAACTTGAAATTTTCATATCGGCAAAGTGGACATCACTACCACCACCCTCGTCCTCCGCCATCGTAACATTTCTAGCGACATGCGAGCTTCGAATTTGAATAGCCCTTCAATTTCAAAGACAAAAGGCTGTTTATAGTAGAACCAAGAATAATGGCGTTAATCAATGATCAACGACACCCAACACCCCCACCCACCCCCTCACCAACGGTACCAGTCTCACACCATAGCGGTGACATGTCGTAATGTTGGGGCAGAGTACCGACACAAGATTGTGTCACATATACATACATACATACACACAGATATAGATATGGGGTTTTCGAGGATTTGGATTCAGAATGGTCTAAAACAGATCTGTATGTGGTTACTTTTTACTCCGTTAACGAGGGTTGTCCTCCTCCACCCCAGATTAATTTCATAAGGACGCCCAAGTCTTACTGTGGCACGTCCTGTAAAGAGGCCATGCACAAATGGGAAAGCCTCCGGTGAATTCGTTCAAATGATAATAATCATTCAAGTAGATTCGAGGTCACAAACGAGCAAGCTTAGAGGAACCTGCCAAGTAGGTCTGTACTTATTCAAGGTTCCCACGATGTCCGCAGAAAGTATATTGTCACCGCTACCTAATCTAAAGGCTTAATATATCAATTCAGAACGGAACATAATATAATGGGATTAAATGGACCCATCACTTGAGGAAGCGCACGATGACCGAAGTGGCTAATGATAGTTAAACTGGAGGGTGGCCCAAAAGGCGGGCACGTGGCGTCACACGTGTCGTAATCCTATCAAACCAACTACGCGCGATGTGTTGTCTCCAAACACCTCAATCGTTCACGCGATCGCGCCTTTCCGACGGGATCCCTCACAATTGTTCCTGGTGGCTCTTTTGAATATTAAAAAAAGGGACATTCTCGTATCACAATAAAAAGGCCGTCTGGTATGAAAAGAGTAAAAAAAAACTGGGCGCATGTGCTGTGAAGTGGCTCATCATTGGGGTTTCACACAGCGGGATCCTAGTGGAATTACAGGGGTAACACAAGGGAATTCCATGTTGAAGGAAAAAAGGTTATTCCAACCGTAAATTGAGGAGCAGAATGTAAGTTATGCCGACAGTGGCATAATATAACACGATAATAAATTATATTCCTGACATTTTGATTATCAACACATAATCGATGTTTTATATAGAAAAATTTGAAAATTATGGAATATGGCAGAGTATTATAACAACAAGAACGATAATACATGTGTACAGTTGTACAATACCTAATTCAAGGTTGACTTTCCACTTATCTTCTATAGACGAAGAGGTCATACGGGACCACAAGTCTCATTAAAACTTAATACCACCTACCCATCGTTTTCTTCGCAACAAACATGTTCGATTTCCCCTAAGAAATTTCCTTTTTCCTTCTACACCCTCCTCATACTTTTCCTCTTCCTATTTCGCTTCCTCAGCAACTTCTACAGTTTTCTTACCTAGGCACCATTTTTTAGGCGTCCTTATGCGATTAATCTGGGGTAAAGTTGGACAACACCCAACAGAAAAAAATACCACATACTAATCCG
Organism: Apolygus lucorum; assembly: GCA_009739505.2. NCBI lineage: Eukaryota > Metazoa > Arthropoda > Insecta > Hemiptera > Miridae > Apolygus > Apolygus lucorum. The sequence continues at coordinate 20,437,584 of CM019183.2, forward strand.
TTTTAGACCATTCTGAATATAAATCCGCGAAAAAAAACCATAGGTGTATGTCTGTATGTGTGTGACAAAATCTTGCGTACTCTGCCCTTAGTTTTCAACCGATTTTCGTAGTTCTTTCTTTGTTCGACGTGGAAATCTATCTAGTTGTGCACTACGTCGCCGAAATTCCGAATTTTGCCTTCTAAGGGGGGGAGGGGGGAGACGCTTAATGATGACAGTTGTGCAGTCAATCCTCTTGTATGGAGCGGAGGTATGGGCAGACGCATTGAATGTGGCATATCTCCGACAGAGATTAATAGGTGTGCAGCGAAGAGGAGCCCTACGAATCGCCTGTGCCTACCGAACAGTATCAGAACCCGCTATCTTTGTCCTCACGAGGGTCATACCCATTCAGCTGATGGCTTCAGAGAGGAAAAGAATCTTTGACAGAAGGGATGAAGGAGACAGTGCCCGCATAGCCAAGGAAGAAAGGGAGCGCACAATGGCAAATTTGCAAGATACATGGACGGGAGACCATAGAGGAAGGTGGACTGCACGGTTGGTGCCAAACGTGGATGGAAAGGAAACATGGAGAAGTGAACTTTTTCCTTACGCAGTTCTTTACGGGACATGGACTGTTTCATGCCTATCTGCATAAAATGAGAAAGGTATCTGCCCCAACATGTTTACATTGCCAGAACAAAGAAGATGGTGATGTGCTCCACACCTTATTCAAATGCACCAAATGGGCACCTGAAAGAAATCAGCTGATGGCAGACCTGGAGATAGCTCCCCAGAGTTCACCGCCAAAGGCTGTTGTCAGCAGGATGCTGGAAGGTGAAAGGAGCTGGACTGCTGTGGCAGAATTCACGGAGAGCATACTGATAAGGAAGATGCTCTTAGAACGAGAAAGAGAGAGGAGGGAGCATCTGGTCCGCCCCCTCGCCCCAGGACTCAGCCCGAACTAATGTGCTAAACGGTTCCGGGCTGAGCTCCAACATGGGTGGAAAAGGAGGTGTTTTTTTAGTGGGTTTGAATCCCACATAACCTGGAGGACTCGGACCCTTCCAGGTATCTTACGAGATCCAACTCCACCTATGGATCTCAAAAATTTTCTCACCTGCCTGCCGAAAAAAAGGGGGGGGAGGGTTAATGCATGAAAAACTTGCGTTTTTGGGCATAATTCCAACCGATTTGCATGTTTTTTTTTCGACTCAGATACCAGGTAACTTCAGAGTTGCATATATATCTCGGTTCCTTTGATAGCTTACAAAATTGTATCCAAGCTTTGAAATTGAGGAAAAATTATTAATATAAATCCAGATTTTCATGTACTAATTATTCTCTGTAACACCATGGAACTGATAGTGGTGCCAGGGCACCATAAACCGCATATTTCGTGAGTTTTACTTTGAATACGGAAGTGAACTTCGACGGACTGCCTACCAAAACTAACAGATCAAAGTTCAACGTGATGATCGTTTTGGTGGAGACTGGCACCATTGGTGTATGGAGGGGGGGACTCTAATTTGCATGTTGGGTATCGAAGATCATGGATTTCAAAATGCTGTTCAACTCCATCAGAAAACAAATCTGCGAATTGTATAAACGATGAATAGTGCCCGCAGGTTACATCAAAACTTCTATCTCCAAGTACTTTCCACTACCCTTTTAGGGGACCATCTACACCCCAATACAATCCCTGGACACTTCATCGAATTTCACGTTTGCGCATGCCTAAAAATTTCATCAAAATCGCAGTTTTGCCCTTTACAAGGATTTGCGGGCAGACGCGAAACCAAAATCGTTCAGGAAGGCCTTAAACGTGAGTAGCACTTTTGATTTTGAAGAACATTTTCTTTCAAACTTGAAAAGTACCTAAAACAATTCTCTTTTTAGTAATAAAATATACGAGATCAATCAAATATCCAGTCACCACAAAATGAAATTTACTAGATGAATTCTAAAGATAATGAATATCTTATAGATTCACATTCAAGACCATTAATTTTTATTTAGAAACACTAATCAAATCCAAAATCATTCGCAAAATTATGAATCCACACAAATGAATTGGAAACAGTGTAGTATCGGAAATCTAGGGAGGATATCAATAAACAAGAACCCATTAAATTGAACTTCCAGTTCTTTATTATTCAATCATTCAAATGGAAGCACAGTCATATTCAAGTAATAAATTAAATACTTCGAAATATTTTGTTCATATCTGTTACACGAAACGTAATCACATTGAATTTTATATACATGTTCATGATTATTTCACCGATGAGGTTTCAACATCCTTCAGAAAACTACACGAATTCAAAAAACTATTTACAAGCTATTTGACTTAACGATTGAAAAACTTCAGTTCCAATTTCAAAAAATAAAAATTAATGGAAAGACGAATTACTTTTAAAATAGTGAATTTCGAAGCTCAAAAATACTTTCCGAAAGTACAAAACCTTATTTGCTTCTTATTAAAATTACTGTTACAATTTCAACAATATTATTCAGTACGATATCCATACATATACATAGTTAACGAACAATTTACAATTAAAAATATCTTACACGAATATATTCACAATTTTTACAACGCGATTTACAAATATAATTTTTAAACGTTATTTTACGAAACATTAGTGATGTAAATAATTGTATAATATCACTGAGAAGTCAGGAAACCTCCATTTTAAATTCACTGTATTGACCTTTATAGAACTTTTAAAAACATTATTATTATTGACAAATCTAATACCACATAGTTTGCCTGGTTAATGCATAATTCCAGTTTCAGAAAGATAATAATTTAGAGAAAGAATATAAGGTAGATAGGAGTGGGAATTACACGAGTTTGAGAACCTACCTACTTCGAAATACCTGAGCTTAGGCCGATGTACTATGCAAGCAGTCTTGAATAGTCACTAACATTTCTTCATTTTCCATTTCGATCGTCAATAATTCCAACGCGGTTTACATTAATTCGTATTATTTGAATATTAATAAATTTATTAAGAATCAATATTATAGAAATGCGGGGTTTTAGAAGTATGAACGCTCTTTACCGATAATAATTTACACCTGCACTACCGTAACAGTAGTACAGTTTGGAGGAATAAGCCGTGGATTTCAATCATTAGTACCATAAAATTAAGACTGACAACCTTCAGAACAACTACTTAGTATACATCCATGTTCGGAAATGAGACGGAAGTTTTGTTCGATTTGTTCAGACATAAGGAAGATATACGAGCGATGGTTAGAAATGGGTGGAAGTGGATCAAGGTGATTTTTTTTCACTTTAAAATCTCTTCCCCATCTTTATTAAAGTAATTGAACAAAAATATGAAGAAACAAAAACACGCTCAAAATACAAATTATAAGTTCACCCGTACCTATTTTTTTCAAAATTGTTAAAATAGACTCTTGAATGTTCTTTGAATTTTAAAAATTTTCCTAGGTGGGTGTTTGTGTTCTTCAGGTAACTTAATCCATCACAACCCCTGGGATGGAAACAGCAGCAGACAGGCATAATTACTTTCTACTCGGTTTAAAGTAAATGCTTGGGTACCTGCTTACTACCGACAGAAGGCTCTTCCGTCTTCAGTACGAGACTGACTGTACTGATCTCAATACATTTGGATTGTAAATGGCAGTTGATTGGTTTTAAGGTTATTTTGTTTTCCTCAGTTCTTGTCAAGAACATACCCAAATTTTTATTCTACTACACCTATAGTTAACATCCGGTGTCGTAATTAGAACATTCAATATAACGAAAAAGGCGAAAAGTAACGAATATCCTTTCATAACAATTATCTATCGGTGATGCACACCAAATTAGACGAAGAGACCCAACTCAGAACTTCTATAGTTGTTTTCAGCTAATTTTGATATTCCAAAATACAATAAAAATATACTTAACTTTATAAAGTAGCATCAATACGAATATCCGATAACATTGGTAAATCGACGAGGAATGCGAAAGGATTCTAGAGTTTGGTCAGGGTCGGTGGGTACGAGGGGAAGGAACAATATTAATTTCACAGGAGTCGAGGCACCCGATTCGTGAACAAAAACAAAACGGCGTAATAAATAATGAGAGTGCGAACAGATCAGATCGTGTCGGCAAATGTTCTTCAAGGCGTAATCGTGCAGGTTAGCGCATCAGGGAAACTACTAGTTATAAGAGAAACCAGGTGGATACAAAAATCAGTGACGACCAATGCGAGAAAGTTGAAGTACACGACTTTTATACTATCTTCCGTGGAATAAATCCATTTTTTTGGTTTCAAGAGATCAAAATAACCAAATAAAGCACCAAAATTTCCTAAAGATCTTGTAGGAGTGACTGACTGTCAAATAAAACATTATTCTCACCAGTTAGACGCTGTAATTCAGTATTTGCATAAACGAAGCAATAAACAAATACATTTAATTAAAAATCTATCATGGCTATTTGAAACAATTGAAGAGAAGTTATGCAGCATTCCCGATGAAAGCACAGTTATTATTCCATTCAACTTAGAAAAAACCATTTTATGTTTTTTTTTAATTTTAAGTTTTCATTGTTCTTTGAATGTTCAAATTGCACCAGATCTTAGAAATGGCCAGATTCGGAAAAAATTTGAACAAATGTCGTCCCCTGAAAGGCAGAATATCGTAAGTGACATTTTACAAATTTTAGAGGAGAGACAAAAACGCTGCAAATTATTACACAACGGTTTATTATTTTTCTATAGATCACTCGTCTGCAAAGAACACGGCTTTGCCATTGTTACCACCAACCAACTTGAAGAAAAACATCGATTGCATTTCTGTCAGCTAACATTTGAACGGAGATTAGGCCTCTTTTGCTATTCACGCTCGTGTTTCTGATTTATCGTAAGTTCAACCCTTAAATTCTCGTAGGGAACGAACGGTTTGTCCTACAGGGCTCCGCGTGGTCTCGAAAAATTCTAAAAATTCGATAGAATCTTAAATTGAAGGAAAAACAATACCTTTATATCAAAATTTTTCGAGTTAGGGCGTTTTTAAAATTTCAAAACTTATTTTTCAACCCTTGGAAGTGACCTACACCAATCAAAATCTTCGGGGCATAACTAGACCCCAAATGGAGCCTACATACCAAATTTCATCTTTTTTTATTGCCAAACCCTCTAAATCATGTTAATTAAGAAAACGATGGACCATTTTCTGTCTATTCATGAAAAAAAGTTTCAAAAAAGTCGCCGGAAATAGCATTTTTACGATAAAAAGGAGCTATTCTTGCTATCTTGATGGACCCGAAGAATAGTAGAAGATAAGATATATTTCTTGCCACTTGTCTAGATGTTTTTCTAGAACGAAATTATTTGGAAAACTGTCGTATCTCCTCAAACTATACAAAAAAATTAACCATTTTACTTCCAAATTTGGGAAATTGAATAAAATTTAGTCTGCATGGAAACGCTCATTTTTTTATGAGCATAAAATAATCAGTAAATAATAATAACAGGGCGTTTTTTCAGGAATATTGATCGGTATATCACTATTATTATTATTATCACCGTTACAGTGGATATCCATCTCACCATGGTCATCGAAATTATTTTAAGTTAAAAGTTAAAAATTTTAAGTTAAATTATTATTAAGTTCGGCACAACACCATTATTTGCATGCTTATTGTACGTATGCAGATTGTTGAATACTGGGGGAGGCAACGTAAGCGACAACCGTTCAGCCAAACCCATCGTAAGCGCCCTCCCGTGTCGGTGAGAAGGAGCGCTTACGATAAAATCGTAAGCGCTCCTTACGATAATACGCTTACGATACAGTTGTTTCTGACGCTCAAGATAATAAAAATATTTTACGTTCGTAATTATTTCTGACTCTTGGCACTTAAGTTCTGAATTAAACGTCGATACGATAATTTACCAAATCAGTGGTTACGATAAGAAAACTGAAGCAGTTTTTGAAGGCTTTTGAGACATGCGTCGCTTACGATAAGTGGATAGATAGATGCGCCTTTTCAAGACGAATCCAGCGGTAAAAAAAACTCAAAATCGCAAAAAGTGGCGCTTACGATACTCTGCCTTTCAGGGGACGATATAGTCTAAAAGAGAAGCAAAAGAATAAACTGGAGGTTCTTTCCATTGTGGGTTCCGTGCAATGAGGGATTTTTGGGTTCCAACCCAGCACGAGGGATTCTATGATGTTGGCAGAATAAACAAACGTGTTTTTTAACTCGTAAAAGTAATGAAGTGTATATTCAAGGTTTAAGGGGGTCTCCGGGCGCCGTTCGTTACACATTCCGGGTTAGTATTTCCCTCGATTACCGGCGCTTAAACTTTGAAAGTTGTACCTAAATTTGGAATTTTCAAGGATTTTCAAAATTCATTACTGAATCTGTGTAGGGAATTGAAACATTGAAACCCTTTTATTCAGTCAGGTTTTTCCTATTTTTCCCCGACGATTGAGGAGTTTGATTCCAAAAGGTACTAAAGACCATTTTCATCAAAATTGAGTTAACACTTTCCCAGGGTTTAGTAGGGGGTAGTTCTTCACAAAAATGTGATCATTTTGGAGCAAAAGATAATCTATTCCCTTGAAAAACGAGGGTGAATATTCCGTTTCATTTCGAAAGGTACTATATCCAGCTCAATGGCGGACTCTTATCCGTTTTGTTTCAAAAATTACTATCCATAAATCTGATATTTCAAATCTCGTTCAACATTATTTTAAACTTTGAACTAATTTACCTTTTTTCGAAAAATATTTATTATTATTTACAAACGTATAAAAAATAACTTCATTGGTTTATAGCACGTTTTTCTCATGTTTAACCAAAATGGATATAGTAGTTACCTACCTTTTGGAATCAAGTTCCTCAATTATTGTTCGATTTTGATGATTCCGGCGGCAGTATTTTAGTTTTTCAATTCGGAATTGTCAATTCCCTAGGCAGTCGCATAATGAATTTCAAAAATCCTTGAACATCTCAAATTTAGGTACAACTTTTTAAGTGTGAGCGCCGGTAATTGAGGGAAATACTAACCAGGAACGAGGAACGAAAGGCGACCGACTGAGACCCCCTTGATGTCAAAATTTGCTTTCAGGTGACGTTTCAAAACATTCATGAGTTATTCTTAGGATTGGCTCCTCCAACTCTCAAGTTTTTCGCGGAATTTATCATCAAACTCAAAATAGCTGAACAAATTGAAAAATTACCGATAAATTAGCACACAAATTAACAAAATAAGGCTCCATGCACCGAAAAACTACTATTCGCCCGAATAGTAGAGGCAGACAAGAGTCATTGATCAAGCTAATAGTAGTTTTGGGAAATTTTTAATTGTATTATCTAATACTGATACAAATGTATCAGTTTCATTTCGGAAGGTCCGATTTCTTTGAAACTAGCTCACTCAACACTTTTGCCCAATTGTAGAGGATATTTCGATCTACCGAAGTCAACCTAGATTGAAGAATCGAACAAATGGATCAGACATAATTGACAACAAATCGAAGTAATGCGGTTTAAAAATAATGTTCACTCTTGCTATCTGCAGCCGAAACTTCCATGAATCTTGAGCGAATTAAAAGGCGGTGACCTGAGCCAAGTTTTTTACTACAACGAACGCAAAAGGGGCGTAAAATAAGAATTTCCATCCTTCACACACAAAATTAATAACAAAATGAAACAACTTCTCAAAACGCAAAGAACAATAAAAAATAGTAGCGTGTTTTTCAATTTTTATAAAAGAAGATGAATTATTGCATTTAAATTTGGCCACTTCCTAACGATAAACACGAAAATATTTCGAGAGAAAGCAATGGTAACGAAAATAATAAATTGTTTCGCATAAAGTATTAACAAGATTATATACGACGGGAGGGGAGGGGAAGCGTACCCTGGAGGATTGGTTAGTATCACAGAAGTTATTAAAACGAACATCTTCCCTTCTTTGTTACAAATCACCCGTAATTCCAAAATGAACACAAATCGTTAACAACGACCCACCGAGGATTTTAATGGCCGAGGAAGGTCACCTTGAACGCCTCAGAATTTTGGAGGACGGAGCATCACGTCTTGACAGTGTGCCCTGCAACAGACCGGATTTCGTGATTGAGCAACAGTAATTTTTTTTTCAAATTACCCAGTAAAATTTTTGACCAATACTTAATTTTATTTTTTCGAAGTTGGGCACGGAATCAACAGATAATAAAGAGTGAGGCGTTTGCGTAGATTTATTGTTCTACTATTAGAAATTTGTAGAGTAAGTTTTTGGTTTGAATCAAATTATTAGGGCCGAATATTTGTCAATTTTAAATAAAAACTATCGAAAAGGAATAGAATAGTGAAGTGGCCAGATTTAAATGTTTATTATAGGTACAGGAGTATAGGAGCCAATATAACAAGTGTTTCGACAAATCACACTGGCTTGCTGCCAAACGGGTGCTACGCTACCTAAAAGGTACTAAAGACCTCGCACTAGTCTACCAGAAGGCAGAAGAGCCACTACAAGGATTCGCTGATGCAAACTGGGGTTCTTGTGCCGAAGACAGGAAATCCTACACTGGCTACCTAACTCTTGAAATTTGCTGGTGCTGCTATCAGCTGGGAGAGCCGCAAGCAAAGAACAGTTGCTCTATCCACTCAAGAGGCTGAGTATATGTCCTTAACAGACGCTGCTAAAGAGGCACTTAAAGCATCTGATCTCAGGGAATTGAGCATGACGCTATAGAAGTCTTCAATGACAAGCTCTCAGCGCAGGACTTGACTAAAAATCCAATTGTGAGTACTCGTTCCAAGCACATTAGCATTCTGGAACACTTCATCAGAGAAAAGGTTCAAGATGGAAATACTGTCGTCTCATATAAACCCACAGAAGTAATGGAAGCCGGCATTCTCACGAAAGGACTCGCAGGACCTCGCCACAACATGCTCAAAAAGGCGATGGGACTTCAACCGAAGCCTACCGAGTGAGGAGGAGGAGTGTTGGATTTCATCCACTCTTAGCTTCTCTGTGTCTGCACCGCCGTCTACATAATGTCCTATCTAACACTAGCGTGACTCTATGTTCTCTTACACCTTCTAATGTGATCTGTAGATGTCCAGTATTATAGTTTATTATACGCTTTTACTAAAAGTATAGTTATTATTTCTCCTGGAATTACAATAATAATAGATAATGATAGTCTACGGGCATAACAGTCACACTCACAGATCGACAACGCCTACCTAACAAACAAACAACGGCGACTAAATCAACCAAAAATACAGTCCAAACCATAATAATTTGCAAGCAAAATAACTGAAACAAAGCGAACACTTCACTAGTTTGCTGATGTGCTTGATAAATCCAGGCAACCAATGATATTAATATTCGGAAATTTTCATTTTTCTTCCGACAGGAAATCAATCCCTGCACTTCTTTAGTAGCAGACTTACACTACTTATCGTAGAGGAACTCCGCCATTTCCTCTGAACCTCCAGCGCTACAGACCTCAGGTTGGCAATACACGCTGCTGCTTCTGTTGTGGATATTCAGAACCCCAATTACTGCACACTAAAACGACATCGAGAGAGGAGGGTAACAGTAGGAGCTGCTCCAGGACCCATTCTAGGGCTAATTCTCTGGAACTCTCTGGGATATAATATAATGATATCATCCAGCTTCAATAGCTTTCAGGTACCTATTTAGTGGGTTATGCGGACGATATAGTTGCTGTGGTTATGGTTAGAACACTAGAGGTAGTCCAAGATAGGCTTGTTGAAGTTATGATAATGGTGACCGGGTGGATGGAAACACATCGCTTGGAACTAGAGGCACACAAAACAGAGATGGTTGTTTTCAATCAAAAGCGTATTCTCACATCCATCAATGCGGGTGTTGGATACAGTCATCAAGATAACGCCAACAGTATCATGAGATCAAGTTGGTTACAATGATCGCTTTCAAGGAACACATCAGGAAGGTGTATGATAAAGCCGCAAAGATAACAGCAGCCCTCAGTCGGCTTATGGCCATGTTATTGACAGGAGCGTGAACAAACGCTGCAATGTTGGCAGGAAAGCTGGATAGCAGAACAAATAAGGAGATGGACTTCTTGATGGTACCAAACGCACGTATGATAGGAAACACGGAGTAATTACTACTGGCTGTTCCATGAGTATCTGTACACTTTCTTTGAATGTGTCAAGCGGCTCAATGAAGGTCAACGGATCTCTATACAGCCGAAAGTAGCCGCATTTTTGACCCTGGAGAAGCTGGTCGATAGGATTCTGAGAGGAGAGGGCTCCTAGAACAAGACAGTGGAAAGGATCCTGCAAAACAAGATGGTAATGAGCTCGCTCGTCAGCGAGCAGCACTGATAGAAGGAACAGGATCCAGAGAAGGCAACTGAACTCACCCCTAAATAATATAGAAAAGTTCCAACGTGGCAAAGGAGGTCAGGTGTTAGTGAGGTTAGAATCCCACAAAACCAGAAGGCGCGGTCCCCTTCTGTATCTTATAGAGATCACTAACAACTAGACCTTAAACATTTACTTACCCACCTGCCGAAAAAAAAAACTATTCCCCTCATCGTGAATGTTGCTAATGTATAACTTGCCTTACACTTGCAGGCCAACACACAAATACATAATTTAATAAGTGATTTCATGAAATAAGAAGTTCGTTTCTTCGAGAAAGAAAAAGTTAGGAAAAGATGGTGCTCTACACTGTACATTAAAAAATGTGCGTGAGTAGGTACTTGACGAACACATACATTTCAGTGTACAAGTGACAACCTTTTGTTTTTGTTCACGAATATCACGGGTGGTAATTCACTCGAAGAATGTTTTCTATTTGGGAGGAACAGGTGGGAGGTGTAGGTACACAACGCCGGTACAAGAATAAACACAGGAACGACTGTGTCCTAATTTCTCGTCTTGAAGTACCTATAGCTACATTTTCATGGTCCCAATCATGAAACTCTAAATTTTAACATTTAATGTACATCATGAATACCTGATGTTATTGTTATTCTTCGTATTATTCTAGATCTAGTAACCAAAGCTAACAGAGAGAGTGAAACTGTAAATTACGATCGGCTTCCTACTGAGCTACAAGTAAATGCATTAGTATCATTCAAAGAATTTTAAGAACATTTGTTGTAATAGTGGCCCATAAGATTCTCGGATAATAGTAATGGGTACAACCAATCACACAAGACCCTGAAATCGTCAATAAGCTAGTGACGATAAACATTGAACACGGCACATTATTATTATTATAGGTAATTACTACGAGAAGGTACTTCGTATTAGAGAGCTTACCGGGAATAATAAGACTAACACCCCGTTCTTATAGGTAACATAGAATTTGTAGATATAAAATTCTCTAAGGTCAGCTTAGTACACCAATAGTGAGGTTACTGAGCCTTTCATTCCAGGCGAAACATCGCTTAAAAAAAAAATCTGCGACGACACACTGATGACCATAAGTAATGGCACTTAGGTTTGCGATGTTACTTCAACTAATTACAGCACTGATTTTACTGTAACATAAATCACTAATTTATTTGATGACTGTTCCTATTTTCAGTACTACCTTTATTGGGGCGTCGCCCAACTTGGTCCCAAAAAGCGAAAAGTGCCGGGTGTCGGGTGCTGCTGCGGTTTGAGCGGTTAGACGACTCGGACCCGTTGGAACGTGAGAGCGATAAGCTCACTCTGTTGCGTTGGTCACCGCCGTTATGTGTTCAGTGTTAGTTTAGTCATGAGCGAGTGAATTATCAAAGGTGGTAGCCAAAGAGTTGGGGATTCAGTTTTTCACGAGAACTTATTTATTTATTTATGTGAATACGGAACTAACCCAATTACAAATGAAAACATATTGTTTAGTAATGCATGCATTCCAGGGGACGTCCCATTGGATAAGCATTAGATCAGTTTAACCAGTTGGTAAGCGATAATACTGTTTCACTCGATGTAATTTGGTTTATTACTTTAGGCAAGAAATAGTGACCACCCACCCCCCCCCTTACCATTACCTATCTACCAAAACATTTCTAGCGGCGTGGGAGCCTCGAATCTGAAGAGCATTTTAAAATCCATGATCTACGATACCCAACATGCGAATTCGAGTTCACCCCCCCCCCCCCCCCCCCCCAACCGCCACCAATGGTGCCAGTCTGGCACCAAAGGGGAAATACGTGGTAAAATTGCACTTTCATCTATTAGTTTTAGTAGGCGGTCCGTCGAGGTTCACATCCGTATTCAAGGTGAAACACAAAAAAAAAGCACGAAATATGCGGTTTATGGTGTCCTGGCACCATGGTGGCACCACTATTATTTCCTTGGTGCTACAGAGAATAATTCATGAAAACCCGGAGGTATAATGAGAATTTTTCCTCAATTTCAAAGCTTGGGTACAATTAGTAAGCAGTAAAGGAACCGAAATTTTGAAAAATCGGATATTTTGTGAACATTATCCCCCCACTCGCCCCCTCCCCTTGCGAATTTTGGTACTCGGGTGAAATTATGTACAACTCGGAAGTTATTTGAGTCAAACAAAAAAAGAAACTCACTAATCGGTTGGAAATTGAGGCCTGGGCAAATTTTACAGGATTATGCCCGCAAACGCACGTTTTTTAAGCATTAACCCCCCCTTTCCCCCCCTTAAAAGGCAAAATTCGAAATTCCGGCACCGTAGTGCACAACTAGATAGTTTTCCGCGTCGAACAAAAAAAGAACCACAAAAATCGGTTGAGAACTAAGGCCTGGGCAGACGACACAAGATTATGCCCAAAAATGCACGTTTTTTGAGCATTAACCCCCCCTTTCCCCCCCTTAAAAGGCAAAATTCGAAATTCCGGCGCCGTAGTGCACAACTAGATAGTTTTCCGCGTCGAACAAAAAAAGAACCAGGAAAATCGGTTGAGAACTAAGGCCTGTGCAGACGACACAAGATTTTGTCACACACACACACACATACACACATACACACACACACACACACACACAGACATACACCTATGGTTTTTTTCGCGGATTTGGATTCAGAATGGTCTAAAACGGATTACTGTGTGGTTATTTTTTTTTTCTGTTGAGTGTTGTCCAACTTCACCCCAGATCGATCTTATAAGGACGCCCAAGTCTTACTGTGGGACGTCCTAAAAAACGAACAGTGTACAGTCAAATGGTTACAGAAATATGGATCTTTAGGGCTAGATAGGGTAGTGTAGAGGGTCGGAGCAGAGATGGCGGAAAAGAGCACTCTTAATAGATGAGAGAGGCGAGGACACAATATCGATGAAGGGAGGGGACGTGGAGAAGAAGTTCAGTTGGCGAGGAATGCGACACATTGGGCGATTGTAGAGGAGAAAGGGACGGCAAAAGGTGTGGCATAGCGTGACGTGAGCCGAGGCACAATGAAGCCGACACGAGCTAGGAGATCCGGAGCATCAATTCTCCCCGATATCAAACCATGGAGGAAAGAGACATCTGAACATAAGCGAAGATTATGGGGAAACAGTAAGTTGAAACGGCGTGCGAGCTCGTGGTAGTCTATGTTCTCGCGAGGAATGGAGAGCTTAAAAGCGAGGAACCGAAGGAAGTCCCTGAAGTCACGCTCAATTTGTAGGGTGTGGCAGTTGTATTAAGGGGTCCAGATCACCGAAGCATACACCAAGATGGGCTGCACGAGAGTTTTGTAAAGAGTGACTAGGGCTGATGCTTGGGTGAATTCTCTGGAATTCCTCTTCACAAAGCCCAGCGCACGCATACCGCGGGAAGCCACCTGCGCAATGTGATTGGAGAAGGAGAGCTGGGAGTCCAGGTGTACGCCGAGGTCCACAATGTCGTTCTTACGAGAAAGAAGAGCTCCGTTGATTAAGTAAGGGTGCTTGAAGTAAGGGTGCGCGTGAGAGCGATGGAATGACGTGACGGCGCATTTGGAAGGGTTCAGAGCCAGGCCATTTTGATCACACCATAGAGAGAGGGCGTCAAGGTTCCGCTGGAGGAGAAGGCAATCCGATGGGTCACCAATGGCAATAAAGAGCTTCAAGTCGCCTGCATAGATCAAGAACTTAGCGCAGTGAAGGGAGGAGATGACTCCGTTGATCACCACGTTGAAGAGAAGGGGGCCAAGGTGGGAGCCTTGTGGAACACCAGAAGTGGCAATGAATGAGCGGGAAGCAACACCATTTACACGCACTGAGAGCTGTCTAGCTGTGAGGTAGCTGGCAATCCATGCATGAAATGGTCCAAAGACACCAAGTGATGACAGCACATCAAGGATCGTGCGATGAGGAAGTCTGTCAAATGCCTCAGAAAAATCTGTCGTCACGAGGTCAAAACTATAGAAAGAACTATAGATTCTCTTCCATAAACCTTTGGAGGGTGGCGTAACTTTGGCGTCTCTTTTGATCTATGTAATTACTATGTTGACATTTCTCGAATGTCATAACACGTACTTAATTATTTTTAGAACCTCAATTTTCTGGTCAGGTGCCCATTTATCTACATATATGGAATATGGATGGAACCAAAATATGGACTACGCACCAACTTTTTATTGCAACTCTTCACGATCCTTGGGCTCAAGAATGGGACATAATAATGTTCCCCTCGTTTTTTGTCTGCTGCAAGGACCATTAAAAACAACGATGGATATCTGATCTTATAGCACTGGACAGACAGCAGGCCATAGCAACATACCCTTCACATGCCTTTCACTAGCAGGGCTGAGTCGGGTGTCGCCCATGGTCACTTTGGTCCGCTTACGCGGAGATGCGAGAGGTCAGCTTGGTCCCGTCTAAAGACGATGAGCGTGGTAGCAGATGGAAAGCAAAATGATCGGGATAAGATGTTTTATTAAGGATTTGAGTACACTTTTCACAAGGAGTTAGTCGGGGACGTGCAGCGTTGGATGTACAAATTTCGAGCGGTTCAAATGCTCAAGTTTTCTCCAAATATTCGAGAGGGAAGTGATGGAGGTTTCTCCACATATAACCATGAGCTGGAGTGTAAGATGAAAGTGGATGGTAAGGTACGAAGGTATTCCGTGCAATTATGCTAATTCGGGCAGTCAAAATTTCATTGCATTTGTTAGCTATGAATTCCCCGTGAATGTCCGGAGAATGAGGTTTCAAACTAAATAGCAAAGAGTATTCGAAAAGGAGAAAAAACGCCCATAATCCCAGAATAGAAAGAAAAAGTTATTTCCACGGTACGAGATATGGATGTAAAAAGTAGCACAGACGAGAACTTTTTGATTTACTGACTCCAATGTTGGAGCCAGAAGATGTTGAGGAAGTTACCTACCTCGAATGGTTATCGTACATCCTACTGTACACACATATTTTTGAAATTTTGACGCCCTTACAAATGTTAACACCAACTTTTGTCACTAATTAATTACACACGCTTTTACCGGCCATAATTATTCACTCCATGACGGGGCCCAAGTTGGGCTTCTGGGACCAAAGTGTCCACATATCAACGGGCCCAAGCTGGGCTTCTGGGACCAAAGCGTCCACATTTCAACGGGCCCAAGTTGGGGTGGGTCCAGACCAAGTTGACCGACGCCGCTCTATTGAATGTAGGGTACTTATAAGAAATATGAGTAAAAAGATATCAAGATGAATTATTATCAAGTTTTTCGAGGAGTAAGAAGGCATTGATTCTCATTGAAGTAAGATACGATGTCGAAATTCCATAGAAATACATTTGTCGTCAATCTATAGCAATAAACATCACTGGTAAGTTACTACATTGTACATAGAGTACATCTTAGGGCCTGTTTCACCAACGCGGATTAAGTAGAGTTGATACTCGACAGAGGATAAAGGAGCGCCCAATTATAACTTAAACCATCTCGATATAACCACCCTTCCAGGTGGTTTAACTTACTGATCCGCGGATTACCTTCATTCGAAAGCTGTCGACATATTGAAAACGCGTTACCTTTGGACAATCCACGAGTGAAAATCTTTTCGTGAAACGGTCAAAATCCTGACCCGCGAATTTAATTTTAATCTTGGTTCCAAGGTTCTTCCATTCTGGTGAAACCGGTCCTTAACTGCTCAATCCACTCACTTTGCACTCTTCACACAAAAATGTTTGTCCCTGCTTCAATCTGAGAGGTGAAAGGGCGAATGTTACAATTAGGGTTTTTCGAGTTAACACAGATGCGTAGGTAATGGGGGTTGGTTCAACCAAACGGTCTGCCATTATGTAACACTTCAGGGCCCTTGAGCAGACGCCCTTCAGTTGACCTTCGAGAAGTGGCGGAATTTCTAATTTTGGGTGCCCACCATTTTATTTTCTAAACGAATTTCTAATTATCGAAACCGAAAATTGGAAAACGGTTGAATAAAACGGAATTCAACCTGGTTGTTCACATTGAAGGTCCCCTAGTAGCATATACTCGTAATTATCCATCCCGGTGGCCAATGGGGTCGTATGACCCCACATGTAAAAAATTCCATTTTTTGTTGACATTTTATATCTTTTCTTTGGACATGGACTCAAAAAGCGTTGATTTTGATAACAGTTGATTTCTGATGATTTTCCCTTACCTACCACCAAGCCGTTTCTGGGAAAATGAAACTTCTTTAGTTTTCCTCGTAGCCAGGATTTGGTTTTGAAAAGGGGGGAGGGGGCATTGTCACGAAGGAAACCTGGGAAATTATTAGACATTTCTCCCTTGATGGGAAAAACTAGGTCTAGGTAGTATTATACTAGGTCTTAGTAGTACTTGATGGATAGGTCTAGGTAGTATTATTTTCTCCATCAAGGGAGAAATTAGATGATTTTGACCTAATACTTGATATGAACGTAGGAAGATGTGGGTAGGAAGAGAGAGAGAGAAAAATAAGAACCACGAAATACTCAACACTACTTTTTGTGTTTCAAGCGATGAGTACACGAACTGAGAAATGTCTGCACCCGCTCTACACCTTCCCCCACTCCTCAATGAACTCGCAAGAACCCGAACCTGCACTCGCACCAGCAATCGCCTCGCTTGGAACAAACCTGAAATCGGCCACAAACTTGTGAAACACACGAATACATGATAAGCCTGGCCTGTTACCTGCCTGATTACACTGCCATCTTTCGGGCGATCATTGACTTGTATGGTTGTTTCCCAGTTCTCATTGACTTAGTTGATTTTTTCCCAGCACGCGTAAACTTTGGGTGTTCATAACTCTTGACAATGCTTCTTTTTCCCCAGTTTTAAGCTTTCGAAACGTGCAGTAGCGTGTCCTGATCACTGTGGTATCATTATCTCGTTTTCGATTTTTTTTTAAAGTTACTTTACTGGTATTTTCCCTGTACCATTCACATAAAAGAGAGATAGAATTGAGTTTCGTTTGGAAATTTGACCATTACTTCGTCACGCTATCAACAAATGAGTGGAAAAGGAAAATAACCAAGAAATATGAAATGTGGTGCGACAAATATCCGTAGTAGGTACAGCCTGTATGTTCTGGCGACGGATGATAGACTAGATACATATCAGCGACAAACAAAAAATAATCCTGAAATTCAGTAGGAAGATGAGACAGACGATTTTGGCCAAAAACTCTTGTTTTTCGACATGGACCGTTGGATTCCGAATAGGGTATGCGCATGGGTCGGAAAAACTGTTTATTGTTATTTTTAATCTAAACTAGACCTAATTCCGAGAATTTTGACACCAACCGCGACCTTCTAGCGTGAGAAGAACTTTTTCTATGATTTTTCGAAGTTTCAAATTATTATGTCAGAATAATTCGAAACTTTGAAAAATCATAGAAAAAGATTTACTCGTCCAAAAAGAGAAAGGCTGGTGTCAAAATTCTCAGGATGAGGTCTGCTTTCAATTAAAAATCTAAAAAAAAAATCATGCACACCCCATGGTTTGAAACGGATTTGTACGCGATTACTTTGTTTCTCTATAGAGTTCTGTCCTGCTCCACCCCAGATAAATTGGATATTGATATACATTGTAGAATTTCATCTAGTCGGAAATTCTCATTTTGGACTTCAAAATCGGTTAGGCATCCTAGAAAAACTCCCTATAGCAATCTTTCAGCCCATACTTCCATGTTTACGAAGAAACTTTGGGTTTGTAACATTCGCCCATTTACCTTATGTTCGCAGAGTGAGATGTTCCTCACTCTTATTCAATTCAATGGCTGACCCAAAATAAAGTTGTTATCAAAATTACCATCGAGGTAAATGTTTTGCTGAGACAGGACGAACACTAACACGAGAACACTTCCCATGATTCCACTCCTCCAAACCGTTGACACAACACGACCAGTTTCACTGCTGCTTGCTCGATCCCTTGTGAATTAGGCTGGAGAATATCCATCTTTTTCTCGCTCTCTTGAGGCTACTGAACCTGGAGCAACTCCCTCTCTTCAAACTCATTATCCTTTCTACCTTCTTCATACATCTAAGCCTTCTGCTGTTCCCTATGGATATCACAAGAGAAGGTACTCTGTCAGGTGGGAAAACTTGGGCTGAAAGCACTCCTACCTGACCCAGTGAGAGGAGAGAGAGATACTACGGGTTCAGTCGAGCGCCAGGAGACTCAGGGGGAAAGACAATTAAACTCAAAAACCGAAAAGCACCTAAAATCATACGCTTAGAATTTCGATTCAATAGATGCCCAAGTTATTTTGGCCAGCCATTGAATTTATCATACTACACATCGATGGCGCCATGACCAATTAGTGTGAAGCAGGTAAAAAGAAAGTACCATTATACCAAAATGACAAGGTACATATTGGTATTTAAGCTTATGAAGGATAGGTATTATAGGGAAAAGTATACGCAAGCGATCAGGACCATTATCTGAAAAATTGATGCAGGAAAGATAGGGGAAAGAAAGCTGGAACATACATAATACTATCTGGGGTTCATTTTCCATTCACAGTACGAGCCTTGAGAATAATTCCAATCACTTTTTGTAGCACTCAGCAGAAGCTGTTGTTACAATCATTGCGAGTACAATCTTTACACCCATGAAAAAAGCTGAGGTGTACAAGACAGAAGTAAGTACAGGTAGAGAAAGGACGCTTTGAAACTTAGTTTCAGACACTTTAAAATTAAAAATATAAATAAATATATATCTTAGCGAGTTAGGGGAAATTGTTGGCTT
This sequence comes from Apolygus lucorum, assembly GCA_009739505.2. Taxonomy (NCBI): domain Eukaryota; kingdom Metazoa; phylum Arthropoda; class Insecta; order Hemiptera; family Miridae; genus Apolygus; species Apolygus lucorum. The sequence goes on from CM019183.2 coordinate 20,456,684, forward strand.
TGAGCAGACCTGCTTGGCTGCCAGTGTCGATCGATGAGGTGGACTCTTCCAGCGAATCGAGATCAAGAGCTGACTCAATCATTGTCGTGTCCTGTAAGAGCCGCAGCCGGCTTGCACTGAGTGTGACGACGGGGCTACCGTCAACGTCAAAATCTTTAGCAGCATTCAAATTCTTAATGAACTCAGTTGGCTTCAAAACTACTTCCTCGGCTTCGACAATTGGTCTCATGGAGCAAGAATTATCTGCAAATCACGAAAGTAGTTAGTTAGATGGATGAGTTAGAAGTTCCGCAGAGCTCCTTTTTGGAAGTAAAACATTGAAGAAGAGAAATAAGAATGGCACTGCCATGATCTTGGGTACTTTAAAGTGTGAGTAGAATTTTAATTCAGAGTGATTTCGAAATACAGCCATCACCAATTTCTGCAATGATTTCTTTCTTGCGAACATGGAAGTACGAGGATGGAATAGACATCTACCCCTTCATTTACCACCAGATATGGGGAAGAGTGTGAAAGCAGAAGAACCAGAGCAGAGCAGAATGCAGAGCAAGTGCAAAAGGTACAAAAAAGGAACAGGGGAGACCTGACAACTCCAGGCTGGTTCTCCAACCATCTCCAGGACCCTCCCCCACCATGTGCAGAAACATTGTCTTGATCTCATGAGCTTGTGATTAGGGAGCACCTACAAAGTACGTTTCTCAGATCTTTCAATTCCAAAACCAATCCTTCGTAAAATATGCCACACCAAGAACCCATTGATGCCCATCCCATCCAATACTACTTCCATGTTTGCAGTTAGCTCTAAAAAACAAATGCTCTAACGGAAGAAAAATTAATAATATTGGGATTAGTGAAACAATTAATGAAAATAATGAATTAAAACTCAATTCTTCTTATCAACAAAATTAATAAATTTCATACAGGAAAAAAGAATAACCAGTGCAATTAGATGAACGACGTAGTTTGAGAAACACTAATGTGTCACAAGAAGATGGAAGTGAGTTTATACCAAACATGTATAATATGTGCACTACATAGTCTTGCTCTCGTTTCATGATAAGTTTACCAAGCCAAGGTTTAAGGAGCTGCCTACCCAGACAAGAATTCCAGAACCAGAAAAACTTTCGTCAGACATCCAGCGGGGATCCAAGCATTGCTTTTGAGGACAGACCACTTTCAACCAAACGTAGTGAAATATTTGTGGATCAATGCCACTATGAAATTGTCACTAGCATCTAGGCTCCTGTGCTACCCGAACAATACGTCAGTAGATTTGTGGTAGGAAGATATAGAAGGGAGTACCGGTCACTCAGGATGTTCAGAGTATCTGATGTTGCTATACGTTGCTACTTCTAGCTGAGAAGTTGTTGGACAGTAAGAGAGGCTGGGTGATGATTCAGGCACAGATTAGCTTTGGCAATGGTAGCGTTAGCTAGATACTTGCCCCTACCGCCAGTCATGTCATGGACCACCAAACGTAGTCAGCATGAAAAAATCACGAAGCAGATAAATCTTCAGTTCCAGGGACCTCTTTTGGATACTACCAAACCTGAGTGAGGTCAAAAATCTCCTGTAACCCAATTCTAGTTTTCTGGTGATAGTGTAAACCTAATCAGCTGGATACCTGCCTCTTCCTGCAGGCACTCAAACCAGAGTCAACAAGTAGAGAGTCAAGAAGCCAGAAAAATAACCAGTTCCGGGTACCTACTCTATTCAGACGGTACATACCTAACCTGAAGAAGGTATCTAATAGAGTTAATCAACCAAGAACCTTGAATCGAGTAACCTCATTCTTGTTTTTTTTTTTTTTTTGGAGCAGGTGTAAACCTAATCAGTTCTAGAAATATTCCAAAAATGTATACAGGGTGTCCCATGTTAAGGACCGAAAAACTTCGGGAGACGATTCTACAACTAATTTCAGTAAGAAAGTGTCTTTTAGCAATTTTTCGTTAGACGCTTAATTTCCGAGTTATTTCAATTTTAAGATTTTTTCGTGTTTTCGACCTTAAGCCATAAAAATGACTATAACTAGCTTAATTTACGAGCAATTCCAAATCTAATTACACCGTTGGATAGGGCGTTAAATTTACCATCTTTTTAGTGGTTATACAAAAATTTTTGTAAGATCGTGATGGGTGAAAAATCAACTCGCAAAGTCATTTTTGTAAAGTTGTCAAAATTTCCTACTTTTTCTTTTGATTGGTAAGGTTTTACTTCCACATGATTTTTCACGTACCTCTACTTCAAAAACTGCGAAAAGATCTCAGCTTTCTAATGGTATAATTAGTTTTAATTTTACTCCGCTAATTAGGGGTGAAAAATACGTTTGAATGCTAAAAAACGTGGTTGCGCTCATGGAAATCAAGATTTCTCGGTTCGTTGTGCCTCGGGCAGGTTTGACGAATTAGGGGTGGAATTCCACGTCATTTTCAACGCTATTATACTGATTCCATCACCGTTGGTATGTGAAAGCTCAGTATTGAATTTTGGTAGGTCCGAATCTTTTTTTTTCAATTTACTTGGTATTTATGCACGAATTGAATGTTCAATTCTCGCAACTCCCCTTGCACATTATTCTACAGGATTAAATTATGAAATAATTGTTATTAAAATCGTGTGTTTCATATCGTGTTTGTGTTGTTGTTTTTCTTGATTAGCTTCAAGGAAAGTGTTAGTTTTCGAAACTTACGTCTGACGTTGTTTTCAAGAGGAAGGTCCTAAGATGTTTACAGTGAGGTCTGATAAAGAAGTTGAAGGAAGCAGGAAAAGGCACGCGGTCTCACCTTCATGTTCTGATGAACAAGCCTTTATTTCATTTATTTACACCGATCAGTCGCAAAGGCCCCATTCACCAATGTCGAATACAGGGACATGCTTTTCATATACGGTTTCTGTAACGGTAACGCATTAGCTGCACAGCGTTACTTTCTCTAAAATATCATTAGGTATTTATCTTTATTTTTTATTCCACATCTACACGCTATTCTTTATGAGATATCTCTTTTTTCATACAATCGAGAAAGTTGCGAGAATTGAACATTCATTCGTGCATAAATACCAAGTAAATTAAAAAAAAAGATTCGGACCTACCAAAATTCAATACTGAGCTTTCACATACCAACGGTGATGGAATCAGTATAATAGCGTTGAAAATGACGAAGAATTCCTCCCCTAATTCGTCGAACCAGCCCGAGGTCAACGAACCAGAAAACCTTGATTTCCATGAGCGCAACCTCGTTTTTCAGCATTCAAACGTATTTTTCACCCCTAATTAGCGGAGTATAATTAAAACTAATTATACCATTAGAAAGCTGAGATCATTTCGCAGTTTTTGATGTAGAGGTGCGTGAAAAATCATGTGGAATTAAAACCTTACCAATCAAAAGAAAAAGTAGGAAATTTTGACAACTTTACAAAAATGACTTTGCGAGTTGATTTTTCACCCATCACGACCTTACAAAAAATTTTGTATAACCACTAAAAAGATGGTAAATTTAACGCCCTATCCAACGGTGTAATTAGATTTGGAATTGCTCGTAAATTAAGCTAGTTATAGTCATTTTTATGGCTTAAGGTCGAAAACACGAAAAAAATCTTAAAATTAAAATAACTCGGAAATTAAGCGTCTAACGAAAAATTGCTAGAAGACACTTTCTTACTGAAATTAGTTGTAGAATCGACTCCCGAAGTTTTTCGGTCCTTAATATGGGACACCCTGTATATCAATACCCTACAACTATAATATGTCGTCGTGATTAAAAAAGCAACTGCTGATTCAACCAACACATTCCAAATAGAGCAGAAAGGTATAAATGTGTCATTTCGTCAAAGCAACATGCAGTCACTGTTTCCTGAGATGCACCACGATCAAAGCTAATTGCCATCACATTGCAACAAAAATTAACAATATAGGAGAGAAATAAATTATTGTAGCCGAAAAACTAAAAACAGCAAATAAGGTTAATCCGCAAATTAAATATGGAATAAAAACAGTAAACTTTTTCATTAATGGAAAGAATCTTTAGGTTGGAAGTTTGAAAAAATTCAAAATGATGTTATATCACTTACCAATCAGCTACTTTGGCCAGAAATTGCTCAAAAAGAAACATAGAACTAGTATTATTTTAAACCTCTACAGGAAAGTTTTTTGGGGTAAAATTGGAATTAGTTATAAAAAATTAGCATCAAACTAAAACTTATAAAAAGCTTGAGAAATCTGGTTGAAATACACCATTTTCTGCCCCTTTAAGAAAAGAGCTTATATTACACTTTGTTTCTACACATCCGCTATCATTACTTCGCTTACATAGACATAGCTAACACTTATCATTATCACAAAAACACCAAGAAGTTGACTTTTCAAATTGAATGAATAAACTTACAGCGGTTTAATCATCGACAAAGAAAATTAGAGCTTGAAACCAACTTTTTTAAACCAGATTATAGAGTTTGATTTTATCAAATTAGTAAGGCGAATGAATATAATATTTTTCAATAAAGTAATAATTGTTCCAATATCAGTTACCACACATTTGAGAATGCAAGTTATCTTATAAATCATTTAAACAAATACATTTAAAGCGCGTAAAACGTTTGTAATAACAATGGAAACTACCAACAAACTAATTATAGAAATCACAGATTTTTCCACAGAAATTGAACAGTTAAATGACGATGTTACGAATACGTTTAGGGAGTTTAGGGAGAAATTACTAATTGAGCGTACTAAATGAGGTAACGGTACAAATATTAACTACAAGTTAGGGAGAAAGAGAGGTTTGCTGTATATTACCCTTCAGCTCGACATCGAAATAAACAGGAAATGAATTGTAAAGATGGACAATCACGTCGCAGTAATAATTTCAGATTATAAGACACTCGAGGAACGAAGAGTTGTTCCTACTCCCAATGTGTGGACAAACAAATGGTGACTAAATTGATTCGGCAAGTGGGGGTAGTCACTGGAGCTAAATTACCTTTGAGTTAAGGAATTGCTACAAAGGACAAGTTGGAACTAGTATAACTAATCAAAGAAGAAGCGGTTTAGATAGAGGAAAGATCATGGGTGGAATAATGATGTACGAGACTCCTAGAGTTTACAGTCGTAGTACAATCCATGAGATTCGCAGTGAGATCGGTGGTGTTTGGGTTACTAGAGGAACTGGGAACTGCCTCTTACAGTCTGAGCTGGTCTTTAACTGCAGTTCCATGGAGAAGAAATGGGTTTCAACACTACTCTCCAAGTCCCAGTTCCTCTTTCCTGCAGATTCTTTACCAAATACTGAGCCTCCAGGGGATTAAAAGATAGTGCTGGTTAAATGCATCTTCAAACGGATCAATAACTTTTTTTAATGCTACGCCAGAGTCAAGGCACCAAATCTCCAGTACAATTTGGAATTTTTCGACCAGCTGGTATTGTAGGGAGTAAAATAACTTTAGAGTGAGCTTGGAGAGCACATAACGCCTATTCAGCGGAGTTGGCCTCCCAAATAGTCATAACCCTGAAAACAACAGCCCTCAAATGGGCAACCGCCTCGCTCCTACTCAGTGTTTGGAGGATGCGCTTTTGAGGGTGAACTAAACCAGCCCACCTTTTTCCTCCTGGTACAACTAACTATTGGTCCAAAGTTCGTCTTTGTAGCTTTTTCCTAATTATGGACATGGCAGAGTGTATGGTTAGCAGAAAATGTGGCATTGGCATCTGTGATCCCTCCAGTGCATCCACCCGCTCATTACCCTAGAAGCCCCAGAGGGCGAGAATCCTGGAATCAATTGGAGGATGATAGTGACTCTATGTACAGCGACTTCCTCAAGCAGGGGCCTTGTCCCATCCCACGACTGAGAATCACTGTGTCTCATTAGAGCAACAAATAGTGCAACTTTATACTTTTCAAGAAATGGGATCATTTTTTGTTAAAAGGGCGGAACGCTTTTCTCCACCAAAACTGGTAGCCAGGGCACCCACTGGAGCAGCAATTTGTACACCCTAGCATCTCCGTTTATTCTCACTCCACTGGCAGAACCATCTATAAAGACGTGGAACCACTCTGACTCAGAGAATTTGGCGTGGATTGTCTGCAATGCCAGGGCTCTCAGATCAATAACATGGTACATAGACCTTCAGCCAATGACACGAACACCCAGTAGTGCAATATTGTTTTTCAAATAATATTTTGTTAATAGAGAGTTCCTAAACTTCATCTTGCTTAACGGCGAACGTTACAGGCATCGCCGTTATGAATCTGTCTAGGGCGAGTCAAATCGGATGTTAACCCTAGATGAACGTTAGCGAAAATAACGGCGATGTTGAACAATTTTACGGCGATGACAAAAGTGACGCGAAAGTTGAAGTGACAGGAATTTCTGGCTTCGCCGTTAGATCCTCAGTTCTCTATTGTTGACTGCCTTCGTTTTTCAAGTTCGTTGTTCGCTATTTCAAGTACATCTTGTCAAAGTGTTTGTTCATTCCGTGGTCAGTTGTTCTTACTCGGCTGTTCTTACTGCCTGTGACAAGTATGATTACAGAGCCTCTCAGCTAGGGCATTTGAAGAGTCACAAGAGGACCCACACCAGGGAGAAACCCTATGCCTGTGATAAGTGTGATTACAGAGCCTCTCAGTTAGGGCATTCGAAGAGTCACATGACACACACCTGGATGAAACCCCATGCCTGTGATAAGTGTGATCACAGAGCCTCTCAGCTAGGGCATTTGAAGAAACTTTGTGGGGACGTTTTTAATTCCTTGAGGAACACATCAGTATAAATTTCAAATCGAAAGGCCAATCTGCCGGAAACCTACAGCAGCATTCCGTAGGTCGTGTTTACTTCACGCACTCACAGGGGTGCACAATGATGATGACGATTTGAAGACGTGAGGTGAGGTGAGGCTTTGTTTTGAAATTGATGTTGGTGGTTGCAAAACTGTTACTGGCATGTCAGGTTCACTCTGCTCTAACGGCAGCCCGTTAGTCACATGGACGTTAGCAGGATGGCCGTAAGTTAGCAGCCAGAACGCTCGCCGTTATTTTCTGCGCATGCGCAGAAGGTGATCTACGGTCGCCGTTAGCTTTGCCGTTATGCCAAAATCATCGTTAGGAACTCTCTATTACTAGAAGCAGTTCACCTCGAAGAGCAGCTCTCGACGAACAGCTCCTTTTCACCAACACCTTCTACACTAATAGTGATTCATGATCAGCAATACCACATTTTGCTTTGGTTTTGTAAAGGAACCCCTCTACATACTTACTAGTAACTGTTTTTGAAGGTGCAAAACAAACCAGTACAGTGCAGGTGATTTTCAATCAAATTCTTCTGAACAATGATAAATTATTCATACACTTGAAAAACAAATTGTTTAGAACCAAGTAGACCAACCAAATAAACCCCAAGCGTTTGTTCTGTGCATGAATGAAAAACGTGCGTACAATCAGTTCCTCACACACAATGCGGAGAAAACCCCATTCCATATGGGTTTGTAAACGTATCGGCACTGCAGTCGGCCTGAAGAACACTCAGCATTTTTCATTTTGGTACCTCTGTATTTTTTGGAAGCACAGTTAGCTTCGTACTTGAATAGACTCAAAGTTTTACCCAATTTACTGCTTATCAAGTTGGCACTTGAAAAAAAAAATCCCAAAAATATCTACCGATTGAATGGGCTGTAAAACTTCCTTATTTCGAACCAACAAAGGGTTTTAGCAATGAGACCTGATTCTGTTCAAAATACAAGAATTTATCCAAGATTTGGGTACACCAGATAGGGAATCTAATTTGTTCAGGAAGCTCTGAAACGGGGATATAATTTTTTCAGTGGTAGACCAAATAATTGTATCAAAATGTTTGCATTAGTATAAGACTCAACCTCCACTAGTGAGGAACCAAACAACTATGAAGTAGGTACCATAGGTCCACCAAAAAAGCGCAACTGGAAGCAAGTACAGAGCCTAATCGTACTTCACTTGAATTTACTTCAACACTAATAAGTGAGAGGTTATGAAAGATACACGATAAATCGTAATCCAAGGAAAAATTCTCTCAGTCTACCTGAACACTTTTAGTCACCATTGTCTTAGGAGATCGTCTCAGATTAATAATTCTGAAATCAAGGAATAATATTATCGAGGGCCTTGAGTTAGTTCGATAAAGGAACTTGTGGTGATTATTATTCAAAGGAAGTGAGAGTAATGTACAGCATACCGAGGTGAAATAATGAAAATGTTATGTATTGGTATTTGGGTAGCCTATGATAAGTGTTTTAGTAATTTCTGCAGTATGTTCATGAATGTTGTGAATGGGTATGTTCAACACTAAATTTCTCGAACTACACTAATCATTCATGATTATCTTCAGAGTCACTACAAGGGCTGGGGATGACGATCATCTCGTTTTGTTTGTTTCTAACACCAACCATGTACCTCTTCGAGTGATAGTGACCAAACTGGGTAGTGGCGTAACCATGGTAATGGTAGAAATTGACAGGAGGACTGAGCCTCCTCGTGTAACGTTCATGCATGAGATACGCCTGTTCTTTAACTCGAGGGAGAGTGCGATCGACTCTATTGCAATCGACACGCTGATGGTGCCTGGCATGGCGGTGGGGGAGGCTAGAGTAGTAGTGGGGAGGGGGTATGATGTAGTGGGGGGTGTGCGGGTGGTACATACCTTGAGGCGACGTGGTTGGTTGACAGAGAACAGCCTGTGTTATGGGAGCTGCCGTTTGGCACGACTGCGCAGACTGTTGGGGTGCTGGTGGAATGTTGTCTGGAATGTCCCCGCTACCACCACGTAACTGCCCATTCACTCCATTTGCCTGAAAGAAGGAGAATTCACATAAATTTTTGAAACATTGTTTACAACCAGCAAGAGTTTATTGTGAACTTACTTCAATAAACGCAATATCTTCTCGAAAGTTACCGAAACCACCTTCTAATAGAAGCGTAACAGGCATGGGAACCGCCTCAAAATCATTTGTATTTTCACAATTTATTGATATTTCAACTTACATGATTACTTAATTTGTAAATTGATTCTCCTAACCCATTCAACATTATAATTTTTTAGTTCTTTCATCAAAAGTTACGATTACAATATGGTAGAAGATAGATTTTTGGCAAACAGGTGACAATTAAACTTTAATTCAACTACTATCTTTCGTGAACAAGAAGTGTTCACTCAATAATCCTATACGGTTCTTACCAAAATCAAAGGCACCAATTGAACTAAAATAACAGGTGTTCTGTTTTTATTTAAACAGTCCAGCATTTGATCATGCTGGATGGTACTACGTACCGAAATCAACACGAGGTACGTATATTAAGTTGCACAATCTTCTGCCTATGATTTTTTTGTATTTCAGTCTCAAATAATGCTTGAAGGGATGTAGTAAGAACACAAAATAAGAAGAATTAGAACAAAAAAGACCATGCTGTTTTGTTACGAGTTAACTGTTTTTCCTTCTGATTCATTGATAAGAGGATCAACGGAAACGGAGGCAATCTCAGGCGGAAGCGCATTCAAAAATAAACCTTCGTTGGATGGGTACCACAACATCATATCTTCAATAAATAATACTGTCTCTCAACAAACCCCATTATTGTTCTGAAGAACGATCATGTTACACTACGCCAGAAATAAAAATCCTTTTTGCGAGGAAACCAAGTTTTATTGATTTGCTGGAACCGCACGACCTCGAAATATATTGGGAAGGCAGTTGAATAATACCTGAAGAGGAGGAAGGGCACCGTACGTTCTGTTGTTCGCCATCACAGCAGTTTCTTGAGGTCGACTGTCCCAGCTTTGTCGTTCCGCTATGTACTCAGCTGTGACGAGTCCTCTTCGGTCTGTAAAACTCAAAATCGTCAATATATCGAAAATTAGAAGCAAGGAGAAGGCATGGGTAATAGACAAAGATAGGTAATGTGTGACAACACATGTTTAATCTATTTCTTAAACTTTCAATTACACTACATCGCAGTCTTACATTGCATTTTACGTCTCAGGTGTTGCTGCTTGAAAAAGTACAAGCGGAACCAATGAAAATTAAGGAAATGAAGGTCGGGTGAGGTTAGTTGGCGTAATTGGTACTGAGTACCAATCAAGAGTCCTTCTGGAGGAGAACTTTGGCATCCTCATGGAAATTAACAGGACCCATTTTAATACTTCAAATTACTTCGAAATTCGTTCCAAATATTTGACATTGACTACACAGATCTTTAACCATAAAACATAATAAATAAGTACCTACAAATACATGATTTTCAGCTAAAAATTTCAACTCCCCCCTCCCCTGCCTTAATGGTCATTATTAGTGATTGATTATTGTGAAAGAAATTTGGAATATCGAACCTATCAAACTTGGAGGTGACGGACCACAGAGAATATGGCAACAGTTAGAGCAGATGTTCCCTCGGCTGTATGGGTTGAAGCTAGCTTGTCCTCTTTTCGAAGAAAACGAACCCTTGATCTGTAAGAAGATGTATCATACGATTTATTGAGAATCATTGGCACATAAAAAAAGTAATTTTACAGTAAAGGTAAGTAAAGTAACTTTACGGTGATAGGTTAAATATAATACATGTATCAGGTAACAGGAAGTTTTGTCCTAAGAATGTGACCAGATAGGCGATTCCATAAACAATTTTTAACGTGCTTGCAGAAAATCATTGTAAATCGGACAAAAATTGTCAAAATATTAAAATCTTTCTGTAAGATCTCTTAATATTGGAATCATTACCACTCTTATTTCCGAATAAATCATAAAATAATGACATTTGTAGATAGTTGCTTGGAAGTTATGGTTCATCGCATCACAAAACAGCTGATGGCCAGAGAGGATGAGGAGGAATGAGGTGACCAAGGATTCTCAAACCTCATTCTAAAATATCCACGCATAACTCAACAAGCGTCGCTGCTTGGGTTGAATTATGTACCACGCGTGGTCCCTCCAAGTGCTGACCCGTCATGTCCATAATAAACACCCATTTCTACAAAACAGAAGTGGTCGAGTCAGGACTTGAAGCAACCCCCGATGTGTTGAAACGTACCTACATGGAAATTTTAGAGAAAGTTTACGGTTAAAAAAAGTAAAGTAAAGTAAACAACCATTTCAGGTTGGATTTTCGTCCTACTGCCATTCCTGGCGTCGTGTCGCAGATGTCATCAGCTGTCTTCCAAAGGGAAGATAAGAATTTGTTCTGATGATTTCGCTCATGGCTTCCCATTGCCTCACCGCCCTGGGTTGGGAGGAAGGGGGCGATGAGAGCCCTGGCCGCCAATAAACGCACGCTGTCAGTGATGAGCCTTGAACCCTCGATCCCCGCAGAGGTCGGTCCAAAGTCCACCACCAAACAACGACGCCCCAACAACCGTAGCCACACCGCTGTCCCCATTTTATAGTATCCATGGTCGAAACATTCTCCCCATTATCTCGCGGCATCAGCTGATTTGAGGCATAATAAACACTCTGACAGATACAGACAGACCAGAAAGCTCATCACCTCATTTGACCCCAAAAAAGCCTTATGGCTGACCTCAAATGCTGCAACACCATAATACTATCGAATGGAGCATCCTAACGGGACATTATGTCTTAGAATGCTAATCATGATGGATAATCGAATATCACCGATGTGTCTGTGAAAATAGGAAAAGAATTCAGCCAAACACTTTCTATGCAAATTGGACTGCTTCTGGAGATCCAGAATGGAAGCATTCGGTCACCACATTGTGGAACGCGCATCTCCGCGAGAAGAAAATGGAAGATTCATGACTTCAATATGGGGTAACCAGCGGAATCCATTTTCAAAACAAAGGGGCCTCGAAAGAGGCGGAGAATGAGCCATTACAGCCTGAAACTCTTTTCTAATGGCAACCCCAAGCAGTGAGTGAGAGTGGCACAATGAACCGTAGCTTCCTTGCAATTATCAACCTATTTCCTTTTACTCAACAGCACTTTCAGGGTAAAATGAAAATAAATAATTCTTGAGACATGGTGCAGTCACTATTGTATTATAGAAACTGCCTGTTTACCATCAATTTGACAATCAGAAACAGATTGCCATCAAACATTTTCTGTCCAAATCTTTCCAATTCCAACAGGTGTTAAAACACAAGGTAGGTGTATAACATACAGTGAAATCATGTAAATAATTACATCTTCATTGGTAGTTTGGTTGGATGTTGTTAGATAGGTATGGAACCCAGCAAGACCAAGCACACTCCACACACTGAAGAAACAGATCAGGGCAACAATAACACTGGCTGGAGACTCTTTCACAGCTTCGAAAAATGGTCGACTTTCATTACAGACTAAAACAAACAAAATTAAAACCATAATCATTACAACAAAAACACTTACACCAATACCATGCTTCAAAAAAGTCTAATAAAACTAAATTCTGGGATTGATCCAACCACCGAAATAAGAATTTGAAGTATCCATTCGTGATCATATCATCCTGTCTGGGTAAAGAAGGTCATCACGACCTAAAATGAAGTGCTTTCAAACGATTGATTTTTTTGTTATTAGATTTATATGAACTGGAACTCAATAAAATACGAATGATGTAGCAACTATCACTATTGGCATAAATCCAGAAATGATTGATCAGTTGACACTATGTACGAACAATATTATTTAAAAACTGTAGATGAACAATGGAAGAATGAAGGGAAGACACCATCCTTTGTTAAAGTGCGTGTTGTAAAGTTGAAGCATGAATACTACAAACAACAACAATCAATTAGTTGTGGCACCTCCAGATAGTCTTAGGCCCAATTCACACAGGACGGACGTTGGGCGGAGACGTGGCGCGGACCTTTGTCACTTCCGCATCTCTCAGGTAAAGCCAATGCAAACAGAGATGTGCCAACGCAAAAAGAAGGGACATGGCGTGGGCCAGGGGCGGCTACTGATAGGAGCATAGGCACATGTGCACCCCCAGCCAATTAAAAAAGTAAAAAAAATCAAAGTTCGTTCCTCTTCGTTTCAAGAATAAGTTGGCTAGTGACAGAAGACTCGATCATAGGCACTGTGCTAGTTGAATCTACGCACGAAAACTGGCGGGAGCTCCCTCTTTTCTGACCAATCACACCCGTTTGGAGCATCACCTTTCCTTTGCACCATTTCTGGGGAGGGTGACGTCATTCGAGGGAGGCAGGCACGTGAGATTGACCAACCAGAGCAGGAAATTTTGTCGTCTTGAGCAGAATTGGTTCGTTGCTCCCCCGTCAGAGAGCTCTGCAATCCGGATTTCCTTACAGAGAACTAAGTAAACAAACAAACCTGATGGGAATTCCGTTTTACGTTTTCAGTTTACTACCGTTTCGGTAAACACCGTTTTGTTCAAAGTATTGTGATTACTTAGGAGTGTTGTAGGTACGATGAGTAGTTTACATTAAAGTAAAGTAAACTATTTGCGTTTGTCGATTGTGGAAAAGTGCGACATTCGAGAAACTGGCAGCCCTTTGCTGTCTCTACCTGGACTCCAGCAGACGTTGAAATTTGCCGTGCAGATTTCAGAAACCGTGCAGATTCGTACCGTAAGTTTTAATGTCGACTATTATAAGAAGGTAGATTGGCTTTGTGGGTGTGAAGTGACTAACTGACAATTTTGCCTACTTTGTTCTACCAACCGAAATGAGGCTTGAGTTAAAGACGGCATAAGTGATCTCCCATTTAGCCAAAAAATTGAAAAACGCATTGGCTGTCTCCCATAAGAACGCTCCGGTAGATTTGCGTATAGTGTGTCGTCAAAATATAATCTGATACAAAAAAAAAAAAAGAAACGGTTAGAAAAATAGCCGTGTGTGGGCATGATGAGAGGGAAGATTCTTCGAATCTCGGAGTTTTCAAGGGGCTCGTTAATTTTTCTTCCGAATTGGACGATGTTTTGAATCGTCACGGGCAAATATACATTTCAGCTATTGCAATTAGATGGATGAATTTCTTGGGTTTCGACTTTTGATGATTAAGTATTTCAGAATTTCTGTTAACCACTAGAGAACATGTTTCGTGTCTATTGCACCTAAGTATTTAGTACCGTTTGCAATTTTAAGATGAAAATGTTGCCAAGATTTATCCCATTTGCATATCGTTGAAATTTCTATTTGGCAGAGAAAATCACCTATTCTGTCCCTTCTCGATAGCCTCTCCTGATCTCTGTGCACCCCCTGAGTTTCGGGGCAGGAACCGCCACTGGCGTGGGCGGTCGCCTCTTCGCCCTGGCCTTGGTATCTTCGCCATCTCTTGTGGCATACAAGAAGGGATGCGCCAGTGGCGTGCCACTCGTCTCTTGCCTACATATTGGGTGATGACGATCACTTTTCATTGAATTGAGATTACTGACGTTCTTTCTCGCCACTGTCCTGTCACTTCTGTGTGCATTGCACGGGTCGGTCATGCCACTGCCACATCTCCACCTGACATCCGTTCTTTGTGGATTGGGCCTAAAGGCGCCCATATACTATACGATTTGTCTGCAGGCTGGTGTGAGGCCTAGATCGTGGTTACCCACACATTATCAGTTAAATCTGAAGGCCATGGACTGCAATCCACGAAAACTGAAGGTGTGCTGCCGTAGGGCAGGCGAGGATAAAACGTGAGATTGGCGACAGGCAGGGGATTGTCAGTCCACGATCTCCGAGGGCTCCCCGCCATACATTATCAGTTGTTGGCCTGCCGTCCAACCGCTACTATTGGCCTTGGGCCACCTGCAGTCCTCTACTCGCGGCTGGCAGTCCACCTGTGACCAGCTGAAAGGTCAAATGTTGTAGACCCCCCAACCAAACTAAAGTAAAGTATGTCTTTTAATACATTCTGTACCAACTGAACCTTCCTTTCATTCTTCCATGAAATAGAACATAGTCGTAGTCTACTTTTAAATTCATTCACATCTCTATTTTCTTCAAATTTTAAAATTTAATCCCTCCAAATGTATGGACTGATAGATTATTATTGTATAAGAGAATCAGAAACAAAAAGAAGCGACTCACGGAGTATAAGATGCGTGACGGCACCCGCTAGGATGAACACACAAAGAAATGCGAGTGAAACGATGAACATGTAGAAATACCTATAGTTGCGCTTCCCCACGCAGTTACCGACCCAGGGGCAGTGGTGATCAAATCGCTCTGAAATTACAAGCAAAGATGGAATTATGTAAGTACTTCCTGAAAACACAACATTCAAGTCCTGATAACAGAAGTAAGAACTGTGAAGTAACCTTCGTAATAAAGTAAAATTAAGAAAAAAAAGGTTCGTGTTTCTTGAAATTGTAAGTCCTGCAGTGGAAAAATTAAATTATATTTTTAATTAAGTACGAACGATTCAATACTCTTTTACGGAATGAGGGAGGTTTGTCATATCTTCAACTCCACATGCCTGAATTGTTGTAGAGTGGACCAACAATACTCCCCCTCAAGCTTGGTTGTGGAAAACACTCAAACTTGCCCTTATCTTCTCTTGTCTTGGTCCTGACAACCCTTTCGTGAGAATGTCAGCAGGCATCTCCTCCGTTGGGATTTATTTCAGTTCCACTTTCTTTTCTTTTAATGCTTCACTTTGCAGATTGTGCACTTAGGTTTGAATCTCTGGTTCTTCTGGAACCCTGGTATTCTAGTCAGGAGAGCATTATACTTGTTTTTCTCATCATAATTCTGATTTCGTGCTTCATTTTCTTCCCCAATTTTTATTCGGAGAGCCTCAGTAGTTGGAAGTTCGTCTCTCGATTCGATATCACATCTGAAGTTTTCGTACGAATCTGGTAGGCTGATAGCATCATAATAGTCAGTAGGTCTTCGTGGATTTTTATAATCATGTCTTGAAGATGTTCTGATCATATCTTCATATCTTATAGAGAAAATAATTATATTTCAGAAAGGCATAAAACCTGTCTGGCAGAATTAGGAGACTTGAAAGGGAAAACCATGAGTGGAGCTGGATGTAGTGCGGATAACAAGTAGACTCTTGATTTTCCATGTTCTTCAGTCGGAGCTGGTAAGTTCGGTGTTCCCAGTGAACATCATTCACTTTTTCTCCAGGAGGAAAAACCAGAGCAGACCAGAGCAGACTTCTTCATACAGACGATACTGCCACTCTCCTAAGGCAACATTTAATGGCGGCTAGAGAACCACCGTAGGCAGGTATTCTCGTCTAATGAACTACCATTCCAATTTACTCAAGATTTCCTCAGGGTCGTCTTTTACCATGGTGCCTTATTACAGTTCTCATACGAACTCCATACTTTCAACACAATAATGTTGATTTAGTCTTTATCATTAATAATCTAATATATAAATCAATAATACTAAACAACCAATAGAATCTTACCAACGCAGTTATCACACAGGCTGCAGTGCGATGCTCGGGGAGGTCTAAATATTTTGCACGTGAAGCAATATTTTAATTTGACAGTTTGCCCTCTCACGGTGATTTCTTTTGTTCTAGGAGGCGGCCTGTACGTTGGGGAGTTCGTACTATTAGGTACCTCTGAAACAAACGACCAATAATTGTTATGATAGTATGATAGACAGTACCTATGGAAGTATTCCAAAAAGTGTAATTATTTTGAAAAAGTGACGATATTAAAAGTAATAAAGATAATAAAGGTGAAGTACTCTCCCGGCAGTAACACTCAGATCACTCTAAGATGTTGTGTGTATCGACCCACGGTATAAATAAATTGTCAAATATCGGGACTGGGGTCTCACTCACTCACTGCCCGGGGTTGCCATTGGAAGGGAGTTTCAGGCTCCGATGGCTTATACTCCCTCTCTTGCGAGGCCCCTGGGGTCATCCAGAAAAACGCTGTTATCGCCTAGCTTTCGGAAAATGTATTTCCTTCATCAGGGCTCAAAAGCAGTTATATGTGAGGAGGGAGAGCACCCACCAACTCATACTCTCTATCCGGTTCTGTTTCAGCTTGTACAAGTCAAAACTTTCAAAATAAATAGCATCAGGCTGATGCTGCTGACTAAACTCTTAGTGTTTAGTTTTGTTCCCAAAATTTGATTGTTGTCTGTTGCCTATTTATACGCCTAAAAAAGTTTTAAATCTATTGTTTTTGTTATGGTTGAGAGCCTGATGCTATTCATTTTGAAAGTTTTAACATGTACAAGCTGAAACAGAACCAGATAGAGAGTATGAGTTGGTGGGTGCTCTCCCTCCTCACCTATAACTGCTTTTGAGCCCTGACGAAGGAAATAAATGTTCCGAAAGCTAGGCGATAACAGTGTTTTTCTTGATGACCCCAGTCCCGATATTTGACAATTTATTCATTCACTCTGCTCGGTGAATAGACTAGAATTGGAGACTACATGTCCAGTAGGTGAGGGTGGATTTGAAAGGGAACTCTATTTCTACATCGGTCGAGTATATAGATGAAAGTGGTCTTTTAGACATTATCAAATGTTTTCGATAAAATTGTAAGTCTCGTATCGTCTTAGTTTTCAAACTTACCACGATCATAATACATGTATACCAAGCTCAACAAAAAGAACCACAAACCTTGCATATCCAAAAATGAACGAAAAAACAGTTGTTGTGATCAGCGGCCTCTTCGCATTTCTGTCCATTTGCTTCCTTAGCTCATGTGGTAGGAGCTCTGATTCAGAATCGGAATGATAGGAGATCGATTCCGGTCGAGCGAAGTTAATTTTTGATGACTCAACAATATGGCGCAGTCAGTAGGACCCAAATGGTCTCCTCAGCATTTCTCAGAGAAACAATAATTCATTAATATTATGTCATCAAAACAACTCCCTCCCAAGACACGAGTCGAGCCACCGCCTATTTGGACAAACGTTGAGTTCATCAGATCCCCCGCCCCGTCAATAAGGAACAATAACCAAAAACTTCGTTCTCACTGGGTTGTAAAGCAGCCTCCCTGACTAGGTAACTTAAGATTTCCTTTGGTGGTGAGGGGGGGGGGGAGATGTTGTGATGAGCGGCCTCTTCACATTTCTGTCCATTCGCTTCCTTAGCTCATGTGGTAGGAGCTCCGATTCAGAATCAGAATGATTGCAGATCAATCCCCGGTCGAGGGAAGTTAATTTTTGATGACTCAACACAGTGTTATTAGAATGATTGCACCTATACGAAAAAACTAATTTCCAAGGAGAACATTTTCAACGTTTTCCACATCAAAAGCTAGTTTCAGTTCTTAGTTTTCATACTAAGAAATCCAAGTACGCGTACTGAACTCACGACTCAACTCTGCATGTGAACAAAGGTCTACTGCCTTTTTTTGCAGCTACGAGCGCTAGGATCATCTCAGTGGAGATTAACTAAAGCTCAGCAAAAGATAGAACCTCAGTAAAACGTAAGTTTTTCTTTCACAAATGAATGATTATTTGTTTTATGTACAACTAAAAAAATAAATAAACTCGGCCCTTCGGGCCTCGCCTTACTGCTTACAGCCTTTGGCTACAATTCAAGAAACTTGGAAAATCACACCTACAGCCTATTCATATTTCCTCTGCTAGGGATAGTAAAGAGTTTTTCCCTTGAATCAGCTGCATCTCAAACTTTACCAAAATAGGTAACTGGGCTTATCTCATCTGATTCAAGGAAAAACGCTTTATTATCATTAGCGGAGGATTCAAGAACTAATGCTGTAGGTGTGATTTAGACGCTCGTGACACTCAGGCGTCACCCTCCCTCCCGCGTGACACTTTTCGGGAAGTTAGTTGAAGGCTAAAGCGTGTTCCGTGCTAAAAATACAATTAAATTGATCAACCTTGGTAAGTACTCAAAATAATGGTTAGGTGCTACGTGTGGAGCTCGAGAGAAAATCAACGAGATAATTCTTTAGTGGGTAGAATTACAAACAGAATAAACTCAAGAGAAGATAAGCTACATCCTAACACCGCCCGAGCTGAATGAGTCAATGGGTTGATGCGTAATTTTGGCTGTTGACATTACTTGCGATGACACATAATGAAGAACGTCGTTCTGTAAAAGGATGCTCAACAACATCGCAGCAAAAACTATCCTAGGTGAACTATCATCCACGAAATCATTGAAAAAACAAAATCTCAATCGATTGGCTCAAAACTTGAATGTTCTCCGAAGGCCAATACCCTTCGTGTAATCATTATTGAGCTCTCAAACAACTCTCTAAACGCATCGATTTTGGCTCGTGTCGAGAAAATGGACACTTGACTCGAAGAAGGACGAGGATAATGTTGTTTATCAACTCCTTCAATGATTTGACAATTTGAACTCGTTTGTGGGTCTACCTGCACTCATGCATAGAAAAGTTTTAAGGCAACGACTGTTTTTTCAGCAATAAACTTTGTAGTTTAGTACAATGGACTTTTTTTTGTAAGTTACAATCTTACTATATTATAATTACGCTGTGAGAAATAATATATATATTATAATATATATATATTATAATATATATATTATATATATATTATACTATATTATAATTACGCTGTAAGAAATAATATCACAACTACGATAGTTCCTTAGCGATGAAAGTAAACATTAGATGTCGGTCAGACTGCCGAATGAACCTCACGTATCGTAATATAAATTGCAATAATAATTGCAAATGAGAAAAACAGGTTTTTAAATATCAAATTTTTAAAACTATTTTCCTATTTGAACCAGTCATTGTATTCAAAATCTTTCGATCTTACTATTGATATTCCTAAATAATTGTAATAAAACATTGAGAATAGTTGGCTGGCGGGGGGCGGCAGGTAAGTACAAATGGAATTTTACAGGAGAGCATTTTAAAGTTTCAAATTGTATTCCTAATTCAGGAATCCACAATAATTTATACTTAACTCTGCCATTTTTTCACGAAAGTATCCTAAAACCGAAATGATAGCTCGAACTGCCCCTCAAATTACATCTTAATGGTAAATTCAATGTTTTTTTTCAATTGTCGAGTTACCTGGTTACGTGCAGTCTAATTCCATACTTACGTAGTTACGAGCAACCGACTTTAATACCTGGGAGCATCTAGGGAAAGAAAGTGGTGGAACAGCCTGAGCGCTATCTAGCGACGATTAGATGAACCATCTCTTCTTTTTTGGCAAGATGGATGCACCTCCGTTATCGACCGGTGGTAATGTCTGTAGATCCCTGCCTAATTTATAGGAAATCAGAAATTTGCCCTCAATGGAAAAGGCAATCAAATCTGTTTGAGGCATCAATGAGAAAAGCATTCAGTCTGAAATGAAAATCTATGTACTCGGAGGTAAACAACATCAATTTTTAAAGCATTATATTATTTACGAAAGAATTAGAAACACAACACACGATACCTACATCACACAAGCCAACTGATGAGAGAGATAACCTAGGTTGAGCTCCGGAAGGTTCATCCTATCTTCGCTAGGCAGCGCTCACGCCATTCCACCACTTTCTTCCCCTAGATGCTCCTTGAATACCTGCTCACCCACCATAAGAAAACCTACTTGCCTGGTTAAGCACAATTTAGTACACTGGGAAAAAGTAGGCAAACTCAGTAATGAGAGTTAACCGAATAATCACTAATGCCCCAGCCAATAGGAAGCATGGTAGACTTTGCAAACGAAAGCTGACACAAAATAATGCCTACAGTGAAGATATCTCGATTTTCACCAAAAAACGACTTACCTGGTCCCCCGCCAGCCAGTTATATACCCATTTATCCAGTCTTAGAATTATCAAAAGTGGTAATGTTTCTGCCTGAATATTCCTAACACTCCTGCCCTCCTCAGACTAAATGTTGGAGATTAAGTTACGTTGAAATATACTTATTATAGTTCAGTCCGTTCAATTTTGGACAGATAACTTCACAAAAATGTTTGAAAATGACAAAAATCGGAATCTTAAAAATTTTTCGGTCGATTTCACCTTGATACGTTCTGAAACTTCTTCTGGGAAATTAACTCTATGTCTAGCGACTTCTACGTGACGCTTCTCAGTCTGTTGTGAGTGTTGTAAGTCTGAATGTTCCTTAATTTGAATAAAATACTCATCACGGTTGAAATGAAGAAGAGTAATCA
The DNA here is from genome assembly GCA_009739505.2 of Apolygus lucorum. Taxonomy (NCBI): domain Eukaryota; kingdom Metazoa; phylum Arthropoda; class Insecta; order Hemiptera; family Miridae; genus Apolygus; species Apolygus lucorum. The sequence goes on from CM019183.2 coordinate 20,477,687, forward strand.
AACAGATCTTCGGAGTTTGAAAAAAAGTTCCTAACAGCTCGAAAATTAACCACAAGAGTGGGCTCTGTGATCTTGCAGTACTCTAATGAATTTGCAGTGCACACTACGATATCCGAGCTACTTTTCATCTTGAAGATAGATAATTGCTAAAACTGAAACTTTTACGTAATTTCAAAAATGACTGCAGTTTCCTCGGAAATATTTTTTCCCTGCCTATTTTGCTGCGGCAAATATTTATTCGAAGAAATTGAACGATTTCGAGCAGTTTCGGGGCTGTAAGAGGGATTTCCGATCGTTGGGAATTTTGAGCTGACAAAAATAGTCTGTGTTTTAATGAGTGTTGAATCCGAATTTGAGGTCGAAAATGGAAAACTCCGCAATGAGCAGTGTCGGAGCTCCTCAATGAATCATAATTTATTGGCTTCCATGAAATACCTATCCATCATAATTGACACTGTTAGATAAAATCCGTAGAATTTATCCAAATATAGGTCAATGGAGACGAAGAAACTACCAGAATGAGAACGAATGTCTCAAAAACCCCTCGCTTCAAAATCCTTCCTAATTTCATTTGGGAATCTGTTTGTCTTTCTCCCGTCATCCTCGCCATTTAACAGACGCTAATAACCTTTCAGCGTCGTTTCTCTATTGCCAATTGGACTAATACCCTCTCGTTATAGTTGTAAGCTATTAGAAACGGTTTGATGAACTCTGAACGACGTTCCTCATTATCCTTTTCATTCCAGTAACTCAGATATTTATCTTTGCCAATTATAACGTTAGCCACCTTAAAAATACTTTAATGAGTCTTGAATATAATCTGGATGAGACACGGCCGAAATGTGATTCGAAAAAAGCAGCTCAATGTAGAAAATATCAGTGAGCGATACAACTAAGAACCGGGTAGACGACTCATTCATTAGAGAGTTTTTGGCAACCACTAACGGGCCCGTAGAACCTCTTCACAAAGCTCGGAGTTCACGGGTGACGATGAATTTGCCTCCCAACAACAGTGGGCGACGATGAAAGGGTGCCCCCAGACAGTCACCCGTTCCTAGAGGCTCACCGTCACGAGCCCCTCCCTCCCCCCCTGTCCATAGTTTACGGGCTGCCTCCTTCAACTGGGTAGCATCCTCTGTTGCTCCCGCTAGTCTCGCCCGTCAGATTCTGGCACCAAAAACTCTCTAATATCGACTTCACTGATTACGATCAATTGAACTTTGCGCTCACACTCCACTTCAATCTATGAATGAGGTTAGGATTAAACAATAAATTTACTTAATTTACACATTCAACGATTTTATAACTTCTGATAAGAGTAATATTATTTAGTACATTTTATTTACCCATTTGTTTACTTATAAAAGCAGGAACTCTAACTAGCTAATGTCTGTTTATCGTACTTTGTAGGTTTTTTATTTTCAGATGAATGTCAATGGGGAATTTGCCTCAATTTTAAATTCTGGAATTTCAAGTCAAATCCTATATTAGGGCCTTAAATAACGTTTAACACTAGGAAAAACATTACTGTAGAAGAAAATGCCTAAACAAGAAAAGTGGTGTCAAAAAACACCGCGAAGATCGAGGAAAACTGATCATGTCACTCCCCAGGGTTCCTTATGCAAAACTGCTCTCGCGATGCGTAAAAGGAGTTTTGGCAAATAGTGTCAGAGAATGTCAACAAGTAGAGTTGTAGGCGCCCTCGTGACCACATGAAACGATTCGCTCAAATAATGTGATTCAAATATTAAAACTAACTAATAAAATTGATGATTTTTTCAAAATACCATAGGTAGGTATACAACTTTTCAACAAGAAACCATTTTTATAGGCAGGAAATTATACAAGGACCATTCCCCATTTTATATAGTTCCGCATCATTGTACGTTTCACCTGTTTTTTAGTTTTGTTAGAAAATGTACTGAATGTCTCTAGGATATGCCGATGGTACTGTAAAATCAGAAAACTTGAAAAGCTTAATTTGATTTGTTAACTTTTTCTTAAAATTCTGGAATGAACACTGTTTTTCATAATGCAACTTCTTTTGAACGAAGCCTCTAATCACAATCCAAATCGTTTCCCTAATTTGCCCCCCTTTCACCCTGATTTGCCGGCTTAGATCTGTGACGTCACTGCCCTAAAACTATACTGAATTTTTTGCCTCCAAAGGGAAGTTGAGTGATGATGACATAGATACAATACAGTTTGTATTAATATATACCTTAGTATGACGTTATAACAACCTTCGCATAGAAACTTTGGGTGTAGTTCGTTATCCGCCCCCATTTTGTTCTCTCTTTTGCAAGCACACCCGACCTCCTTTTTCAATTTTTGAGGAGTGTTCCGTAAACTAGATTTCATGTACTGTATGAATAATATACCGCACTCATGTTTTCAAATACTCCAAGCAATGAAACTAGACATTGAAAAAAGTGGGGGGGCGTATACCGAACTATTTCCCTAGAGAAAAAGTTCGATAACCGCCCCCACGACCGAATTGCATTGATTCGGCCTGAGACGTTTTCTTGGGAGAAATAACTGGTGAGGCAGAGAATAACTTTGATCGAAAGTTAAGAGGTTGAGATGCGATGCTCATAAATAAAATAAAAACGATGTTGACTGTAGCGGTGAAATCACTTCGGACCGTAGGTCAACGTTCGAGAAGCGATAGGGTGAGTCGTCATGAGGTCTTGAAAGACGTTCTGTTCTAACTTGTCGTGGCAATGGGGTATTTCGGTGGGTCGGAAATTCAGGTTTTTGACCTAAAATTTGGATTCAGCACCCTTGAAAACCTATATACTACAACTTTAAGCCCAATGATACTATAACATGTGGTAGAAAAATTAATTAAAGAGATCACACGTTTGAAAAAGGCGGGCCGCTATAAATGCACACACACTAAGCAAGGACTACGCCGCGGACAGCCCCCTCGCGCGTGTGCGAGTAGAATGTTGTAGTATCCAAGAGGGGTTTCTGTGCATGGATACTTTTTCAAAGACAGTTGGCTAGCTACGTCACGATTGGCTAGCTACGTCACACCATTCAAATCTTCAACTTTCCTTAGCTTCTCTGATTTTTTAAAAACATTTTCTCGACGAACAGACCCGATTACCGTTATTCCTGAGCCATACTCTTTTGGAAAAAAAAATTAAAAAAATTGACCGAAATACCCCATTGGGAATGGGGAGGGACTTCCTTATTTCAATTGCGTTCTCAGTTAGTTACTGGACCACAATATGTGTCAGAAGTAATAATCATATTAATAAATGAATTATTTAAACCAAAAATGTTGTGTTTTCCATTATTAACTATGTGGGGGCGCATACCGAACTTTTTCACTAGAGAAATAGTTCGGTATTCGCCCCCACTTTTTTCAACACCTAATTTCCCAATCTTAACCAATCAAAAATTATAATTCGTCACGATTGTGCTCAAGAAGATGAAATCTAGTTTACGGAACACTCCTCAAAAAATGAAAAAGGTGGTCGGGTGTGCTTGCAAAAGAGAGAACAAAATGGGGGCGGATAACGAACTACACCCGAAACTTTTTACGTCACATTACTGTAATTTAGTTTTAAAAAAAATTAAAATAACTAGCCAGCTATTAGAGCGTGTATACTTGTCAATGAATAAAACCTGGCTTGCTAAGAAGGATGGGGATATTTGACATCTTCTGAAGTCATTTTCTATTCCCGAACTTGTCGTCAATTTCTCAGCCACATGGTTATCGAGGAAACCGTGATGATTGGACAAACAGACAGATTTTAAATATCGGGGGAGCAGCCACGTTGTTCTGGTTAGTCCCAATCCCTATTCACTTCCCAGCACTCATCATCGCTTCGTAAAATAACCATTTATTGTGAAAAGATGAGCCCAAGAATATAATAAAGTAATGAAACAATTACAATTAGACGTGTGACATACATAATAAAATACGAACCGATTTGTTTTTCTATGTATGCGGCCTCGTCAGGAGTGGCTCTGGGGATGACTCCAGGATCAGAGAAACTGGTCCTCAGGAGCGAAGACATGACGAAGATGAAGAGGATGGCACCGACAACAGGAAACAGCGGCGATATCCTCGTAGCAAGAAATGGGCAACTGTAACATAGCAGCAATATTCAAGCTCGCCCGCAAACTGGATGCAAATGTTTCGTTATAACTTATTATTTGAGATTTTAAATAGAAAATGGAGTTCCTATTTCAATGGTTACGTCCTACCGGTTCCTCCCCTTTCTTCATCTCGGTGAGCACACAAATTCAAATTTCCAAGAAAAGGTTCCATAAATATTATAAAATGAATGTTATCATAGGCAGTGACTGATTAGGTGTGTATCGAAGTACCGTAGGTTTACGTGAGAGCTTATAGAAAGTCCTTTCTTTAAAACGCTAAGCACTCGAATTCGGTCACTTTTCGGATCCCCGCGTAGTTTCCCCACCAATAACAACAATAACCTAAATACGTATTGGAACAAAACTGAAGAATAAAACAAAGAAAACTCGAAAAACGGTACCGGAAACGAAAGACTGTTGAGAGGGCTGCGGGCAGAACACACGACTTCAGCAGCAGCTGTTTCTTTCGCATCTCTACCCTGTGTATTGCTTCCGAGTCTACCAACTTAGCGGAAGCTTTGTTCTCACTTCTCAAAGTTGAAAAAAAGTTCTTCAAAATCGAAATTTCCACTCGCGTTTTACGTTTCAGACCTTCCTGGACAATTTCGGTTCCGTGTCTGTCTGTCTGTCATGAAATCCTTGCCACAGCCATAACTTCTACAATTCTCGTCTGATTTCGATGAAATTCTCAGGGACTATGCGGGTTGGCGTGTAGATGGTCCCCTATGAAAACCATCGCCCCCCCACTTATAGTAGCCTCTGCGCATGCACAAACGTGTATTTGCTTTGGGTTGCTGGGGTAGGGCAATAGAGGGTGTTTTTATCTCCTCGGAGCCCTTCTTATCCCTACCCAAGTCAAGGTCATGCGTCCCCGTCGCGCAACCCGGGCCCCCTGGGATGAACAGAGGTGGTCCCATTAGGTTTCCCTGGTGGACCCCTCTTGAAGTTCCAGGGGTGGCTGAATGACCCTCTGGCGATAAGGGAGGGGACCCCTGTTAACGGGTTCCCTGACCCTTAAATCCCGCGCTTCCCCGTTATGGATTACAACCATCAGCTGCCTCATAACCCCCGCCAGCCCATTGGCTCGCGGGGTATTAGGGGAGGCGCTCAGAGGCGCCCCAGGCAGGGGCGTCGGCCATCCTCACCCTCCTCCTCTTCCTCATCATCCCTACCCTCTTCCTCTTCCACAGCCTCTTTAGACCACCAGTGTGCCCATTGTGAGCGGGCATTCACCTCCAGGTCTGGCCTTGGTGTCCATGTCAGACGGAAGCATCCTGTTGCTGCTAATGCTGCAATTGAAATTGAAAGAGTACAGCCTAGGTATGCTTCCGAGGATTTGCGCAGGATGGCGGCAGATGAGGTGGTGGCTGTGCGCAATGGGGTACGTAATATAAATGTTTATTTAAGCGAACGTTTTCCCTCGCGCACAGTCATTGCCATCAAGAACCTCCGCCTGAAGCCCCACTATAAGCAGCTTGTCCAGGAAGCTATCCTGGCAAATAGCGGTGGGGCTTCTCCCGCATCTCCTGTTGCTGGCATGGACCAGCAGTCTGCCATTCAGTATCCCTCCCCCGGGACCTCCGGTCTTCTTGCCGATTTGAAGACCGAAGTCTTGAGGCTCGGGGGGCAGGTAGGTCGTATTGAAGGCTATGAAAGCACCTACCTGCAGGATCTGGCGAGGCGGGCTGCTGAAGGGCTGGACAACCTGGAGGACGAGGTTGCAGCCTATCTAGGGAGAATCTTCCCGCGGGTTGGGGATGCGACCGTGGCGCAGCACCAGGGGGGACCTCCTCCCAGAGTGGTGTTGCGTGGAGGTTGCAGAGCAGCTAAGCAAGCAAGACGGCGGGAGTACCACCGGGTTCAGAGTTTGTGGAGGAAGCATCCGGCACGTGTAGCTGCGGAGGTACTGGAGGAGCCTGGGGAAGATCAAGTTCAGCCCCCTCTTCAGGAGTTTGTGGATTTCTGGGAGCCACTTTTGAGTGCTCCCAGCCACAACCCTGGGGAGCGAGTGGTTCCCCCAGTCTCCACCAGGGATTCCTTACGCAGCATTTTGTGTTCGCCGGTGCTACTTGACGAGGCACACAAGTGCCGTGTCAAGAACTCCACATCCGCTGGACCGGATGGTGTTTCTGCCCGTCGCTGGAATAAAGCACCAAATACGATTAAGCTGCTCATCCTCAACCTGCTCATGCTCGCGGGAAGACCCCCGAAAGCGTTAACCCGTACCCGAACCGTATTTATTCCCAAGAAAGGGGGAAGTGGGCCTGGAGGCTATCGACCGATCTCAGTATCCTCGGTAGTCTTCCGCCACTTCCAAAAAGTACTGGCATCTCGCCTCCAGGTGGCTGGTGTCATTGGTGACGTCCAGAGAGCGTTTCGGCCAGCGGATGGCACAGCGGAGAACCTTACAGTTCTCCAAACTGTCATCTCGTTGGCCCGTATTAAACGCCGGCAATTACATCTCGCCGCTCTGGATGTCGCTAAGGCCTTTGACACAGTCAGTCACCTTGCCCTGACCGATTGCCTTCGTGGTGTCGGGGCCCCATCTCGATTAATTGAGTATGTGGCCTGTCTGTACCATGAAGGCGTGACGGTCCTCGAGGCAGGAGGTGAGGTGTCAGGGGATGTACGGATAGGGCGTGGGGTACGCCAGGGGGATCCCCTATCACCACTCCTCTTTAACCTGGTCGTGGATACGGCCTTGGGTAAGCTGCCCACAGAAGTAGGGTTTGATCTCGCCCCTGGGGTGCGAGTAGGAGCATTGGCCTTTGCCGATGATGTTATCCTACTCGCAGAAACCCGCGAGGGCTTGCAGATTGCCCTCAATGCATTTGCTAAGCAGCTATCCAGGTGTGGACTCGTGGTCAACCCCGATAAATGTGGGTCGGTTTCCTTGGTCCCGTCGGGTCGCCAACATAAAGTGAAGGTTGTGGATGGGGGTTTTGTCATAGGACAAGCCCCCATTCCTTCTCGATCTGTGTTGGAGGTCTGGCGGTACCTTGGAGTCAATTTCATGGGGGTTGCCACCATTACTGCCAGCCGTGTGGACCTTGGTAGGGCGCTAGCCCGCATCACCAAGGCTCCATTGAAGCCACAGCAGAGGCTGCGCCTCCTCCGCACGTACTTACTGCCGAAGCTAACCTACGGGTTAGTCTTCGGTAGGCTTACGGCGGGGAGGCTGCAGGAATTAGATCGAGAAGTCCGCTCTGCTGTGCGCTCTTGGCTGAGGTTCCCACCTGGTGTCCCAAGTGCCTATATCCATGCACCGGTCAAATCCGGTGGGCTTGGCATTGTGGCTCTCTCCGCATGTATCCCTTCTCTACGCCGCCAGCGCCTGTTAGCCCTTCAGGGGTCGAGCTGGGAGGTCGCCCGTGTTGCTGCTGGTCTTGATTTTGTCAGGCAGCAGTTAGCATGGTGCGACCGAGCAACACCATCTGCTCCAAAACCCAGTTCGTCTGCTGAGTTCGCTGCTGCGCTGCATGAGTCAGTAGATGGTAAAGAACTCCGACAGTGCTCCGAAAGCCTTATCTCATCCCAATGGGTGGATTGGGCTTCGGAGGGCATTGGGGCCCGCGACTACCGGAACTTCCACGCCGTCCGCGTGGCAACACTGCCAACAGCGGTACGGTGTTCAAGGGGTAGTCGTGGGATGACAGATACCCTTTGCCGTGCCTGTCGGAGTGGAAATGAACACCTGTATCATGTAGTGCAGCAGTGTCCACGAACTCATGGGGGCCGCATCCTACGTCATGATGCGGTCGCCAAGCAGATAGCAGGCGCCTTGTCATCCAGCGGCTGGGATGTTGAAAGGGAGAGATTATACCACATGCCAAGTGACCAGGGCAAGAAGCCTGACATTGTTGCCGTCAAGCCCGACAGGTCTTGCATTATCCTGGATGTCCAGGTTGTTAATGGCAGCATGGACATGGAGCAGACCTGGCGGGCTAAGATAAGAAAGTATGATAGAGATGATTTACGGCAAGCAGTGTCAGAGCTAAAAGGAGTGGCACCCAACAACATCAGGGTGATGGCTGCGACCTTGTCGTGGCGCGGAGTGTGGTGCGGGAAAAGTGCCACGGAGTTGCGCGAGTTGGGCATCTCAGTAGGTGTACTCCGTGGTGTCACCCGCCGCGTACTGCTCGGCTCATATTTAAACTGGTGGTCATTTTATAGAGGCACTTCCCTTCATCCCTCTCTCCCACCCCCACCTTCCTCATCATCCCTCATCCCTAGGGCCGGCGTCGGGTGAGTCCTGGGCGTCCTCCCCATTATATTTGATTTATTTATTTATTTCGTTTTATGGCGTCTTTTTGTCTTTGAGGGGAGATTAAAAAAAAAAAAAAAAAAAAAAAAAAACAAAAAAAAAAAAAAAATTACAGCCATAACTTCTACATTTCCCAACTGATTTCGATAACATTTTCAGGAATTATGAGAGTTGGGGTGGAGATGGTTCCCTATGAAAATCATCGTCCCCAAATTGAAAGTATTTTGTGAGCATGCGCAAACATCCATAACTTCTACATTTTCCACCATTATTCAGAGTTTGTGAGGTTTAACGAGTAGATGGTCCCCTATGAGGGTAGTGCAAGAGAGAGTGCACTTAGAGATTGAGTTTTTGAGAAGCACTACTGTGCATCGGATCATCTATACGGTCGGGTTATGGATACGAGGAAGCTATGTGCCACGAACACTTGTTTTTTCTTCTTCTTCTTCTGAGTATTTCCCTCCTGTTAGACTAGGAGGGAAAAATCACTGACTCTGTTCTAAACAGATAATTTAATGAAAGCTACAAACTACTATAATAAAAATAGCTATAATCGAATGTCCTCCGTGGTGAGTTGAAAACGGATCTCTACTCTATCACTTAAAACCCCTTCTTTCAAAAATGACCGTTTGAAATTTGGCAAAGTTGGGGAAATGTTGACTAATTTAACCGATGGCTAGCTATCAGTTCATTTGCAAGAACTTTTTATTTATTCACATCTTAGCCCCATCAGGAAAATATTCCAAATTTGTCGAATTTCAGCTGTTTATTTACTATCTCTTCTATGTGATTCTCACCTATTCGGCAAGGAGAAGAGTCCGGAAACAGTAACTTGGGCAAAACATCAACTAACTCTCAATCCAAATGTCCTCCACGGTAAGCGGGAAATTGAACCTCTGCTACATCAAAACCCAGTATTCTAAATACGGTGCGCGTAAAAAGAAGAAAAAAAAAAGAAAAAGAAATTTGCGGAGATTTTGACTCAATTAGTTGATGGCTGCTATCAATTCACTTGCAACAACTAATTATTCAATTATACCATATTTCCATCAGCGGAAATGGCGAATTTTGGCTCATATTTGGTCCAAGAATGGGCCTATTAGTTGATCTACGAAAGTTTCGAAAGTTTTCATTGAATGTGATATTAATGAAGTCGTATTAGCCAAGTAACAAAGTAGAGAACCTACATATTGATTTCTTCTATCCGATTAAGTACTTGAATCGGGTAGTTGGAGTTGGTAACGTTAAAAAAGCTCTCTCCTGTTGAACAATGAGGTATTTCAGTGGATTGATAAATATCCGTGGTTATGTACAACGTACGGGTAACCGAATGGTGGTAGTGGGATAGTGTATTAATCATATAATAGCTTAAATAGTTTAAAGAATAGGTAGAATCGGATCTACGGAGCTGATTCGAGGGAGCTCGATGCGGACCTAGGGACGGCACGATACCACCGATATTTGTATCGATACTTTTGATGCAAAACTACAAACCAATATATTGGTATCGATACTTTTGCCTAAAATATCGGAGGTATCGATACTTTCTTGACGATATTATCGAAAATTTTGTCAAAGTAAATTGTTGAAAAAATACCAAATTAGTAAATAGTAAAGGTGTGTCGGTCAGGAGTGAACGTATTGAAAAGACCTTATCTTCAAAATGACCTTGTCAGAACTGAACGGGTTATCAAAATGAACACGGTCATTCGTTCATCAACCCACCAATCGAGTTTTCCAGTTAAATTACGAGAACAGCGGCAGAAGGCCAACAAAATTAATTAATTTAATATGGATGTGTAATGTACATGTTTGTACATGGATCATTATTGTGTGAAAATGACAAGGAAGCGTAAACAGAAAGAAGTAGATTGAAGTGGTTTTCTAAGCAAAACCTTCCATCATCCAAGTGAAGAATGGACTGAGGACTAAAAAGACAAAACACACTCAAAGACTGATTCATACGATTCGAATCGATCTTTCATTAAATGAACAAATTTTGTTTTTGTCTTAGATCATTCGATTCATTCAAATCACCTACTCATTGTAACCTATTCCGACTCGTTCGGTTTACAGACTCGCTCGTTTTTGTTCCTTCTGACCGGTTGGTTGTTTGTCTTGTGAGTGAACTGGTTCAAAAGACCTGGTCTCTGTAATGAGTGACCGTTTGGGATTCGAATCCGCCAAATGACCTTGTCTTACACACCTCTAGTAAATAGAAAATAATACCATACATTGTCTGCCACAGAATAAGACTCTAAATATGCTCAGAATAGTATCAACTGAAACGATATATCGCTACGGTAGCCTCAAAATAGTATCAATATCCAATGTGAGTTTGGAAGGAATTCAAACCCGTTTTCCCGAACTTACAAGAAGAGGGAGGCATGCATAACATTAATCGGGATGGCGACATCAGTCACGTGCGAAAGGCTTTTTTCGAATAATAAATAGTATTAACTGTATTGTAACTGATTTATTACTTGATCCTTCCGATTTCTAGTGGAAGAAAAACATCATTTAATTGAACAGAGATTTCTTGCAAATAAGAATTGGAATTAAACTAAAATGGAACAATTATTCATTTTTATTAAATTTTAAATTATTGGCTTTTATTACATTTTCTATTGCCATCGACTTTTATTAAATTATTGTTTTTTAGAAAATAATATTTTCTAAAAATATTATATAGATATATCTAAAAATAAGAAATATTACACCCCCTTTTCTTAATTAATAGGGTTTTTATTGGGAGTGGAAAATCATCGGTGGGTTAATTTGAAATATCGGTGGTAACGATACTTTGAGCCGATATAATCGAAGTATCGATATTTTATAATATCGGTATCGAAAAGATATCGGGTATCGATACTTCCTAAGAAATATCGTATCGAAAGGATTATCGATACTTTGGAGTATCGTGTCGTCCCTATGCGGACCGCTTCGTGGCCTGCGGGCAAGTGCGGCCTTTCACTTTCTTCTAGGCGAGTCCAGAACCGACTATCGATGTTTGTTAGAAATCGATTGTCTTTCTCGATATTTTCCCGAATATCGATCGGAACGTACGACTGTTAGTTTATTTCTAACTGTGATCGATTGTAAATTTCTCACAATAATAATTAATCATTGAAAAAAGTGTTCTCTGCGGTTTTATGGAGTGATTACTATCACATCATCGGGTGAGTTTCGCTCAACTTATCCACCTGACAATAAAACGGGCCGACCTCGACGATGGCGAAATCTAAGAGATAATAAAAATATGATAAAGAAGAGAATTCTGACCAGAGGAGAGAGCTGACTCTGTTATAAACAGATAGTTTAATGAAAGCTACAAACCAATGCCTAATCAAATGTCCTCTTTGGTGAGTAAAAAACGGACATCGTTCTTTTGAGATTGGTCTTTTGAAATTTGTCCAAGTAGTGAAAATTTTGATTATTTAGTTGATGGCTTTATCAATTCACATGCAAGAAGTAATTATTTATTAATATCTACTACTAATTAATATCTTATAACTCCATCAGGGGAAATCTCCACCTTTGTGTCTGTCATCGCCCAGAGATTGATAGTAGGGAGTGCGCATGCGCCATATTTTATAAATTTTCCATCCGATTTCGTTTGAATTTTCAGGGATTGTACGGATTGGGGTGTTGATAGTAGGAAGTGCGCATGCGCAAATGTGAATTACTTGTCACAGCCATAACTGTTAGGTACATTTTCTACCCGGATTCGATGAAATCTTCGGAGATTGGTAGATTGGTATCTCTATCAGGGTAGAGATTGATATTTTGAGATTACTTAACTATTATGCATCGGATCAACCAAACAATCGGGTTATGGATACGAGGAAACTTGGCAAACTTTTTTGTTTTTTTGAAAGTTCCAATTTTAAAGTATAGGGGACCATCTGCACGCCAATCTAAATGATCCGTGAAAATGTCATCGAATTCGGATGAAAAATGTGGATGTTATGAGCTGTTGCAATGATTTTACATTTTCATATGCGAAGAGGTTAAAATTGATCTGGGGATGATGATTCATAGGGGACCATCTACACGCCAACCCGCACGATCCCTGAAAATTTCATCGAAATCGGACAATAAGTTTGTATAGTTTTGCCTGATACAAGTATAATTCATGACAGACACACACGGAACCAAAATTGATCAGGAAGGTCTAAAACGTGAAACACGAGTGGAAATTTTGATAATTGGAAAAAATTGTTTTTCACCCTCGAAAAGTGGAAACGATGCTTCCGCTACCTTGGTGGACTCGGAAGCAAAAACGCTGCAAAATATTACACATACGTTTTTTTATTTTTCTGTATGTATAGATCACTCGTTTGCAAAGAACACTGCTTTGCCATTGTCACCATCTACCAACCATAAATACTACCTACCTACCACATAATTACTTCACAATCAAGTTTATTTGGAAGAAATAAACGCTTCACACTCAGTTTGAAGAAACAGGGAGTTGAGGTTGCCCTAATTATTATTAGGAAATGCGATTATTGGTTGCTAAGGACACAAAACTGAGTACAACTCGAAGAAACTAACAACGATCGCATTTTGGCCAATTAAAATTTGAACGGAGATTAGACCTCTTTTGCGATTCACGCTCGTGTTTCTGATTTATCATAAATCCGACCCTTATGCTCTCGTACGGAGCGAACGGTTTGTCCTACAGAGCTTCTTTCAAAAATTATAAAAATCCAATACTATTTTAATTTGGTGAAAAACAAAAATTATTAATTTGGATGGTCTCAAAATTTTTTTTTAAATTCAATATTATTTAAAATTGGTGAAAAAATGATACCTTTATTTCGAGAGTTTTCGAGCTAGGGCACTCTTGAAAATTTCAACCCTTAATTTTCACCCCTTAGAAGTGACCTACATCAACCAAAAGCTTCGGGGCACAACTAGACCCCCAAATAGAGCCTACATACCAAATTTCATCAAAATCGGTCCATGTTAACTAAGAAAAGTGCCGCGTACGGCGGACGGACGGAAAATCTTTTATTCGATTTTCAGATTCTACGCACCTTGAAACGTAAAGGTTAAAAAAAATTATCTTGGTCAATTCCAATGGTTCATGATTGAAAACAATAAACCAAAATGTAATACACTACTTTGAATTTTCAGTAACAGGACGTCATGGCATTGCTTTTGTGAAATAATAGGTTCCAGTAATTTTGATTGGGGTGTAGATTGTCCCCTATGAGGGTAGTGAGAGGTACTTTAGAGATTAATGTTTTGGGATTAACTATTAATGAGATAAATTCTCCCACTCCTACTTTTAAATAGAAATTACTCGAGTTGGAATAAAGGTGTTATTAATCATGTTTCAATCTGAAAGTAACTTTCAACATCCAAACTAACAACTTTTCTACCAACCAATGTGGGATGGCTGAACATCCTTCTTCCAAAGCAGGGGGGAGGAGAAGGAGGGTGTAAAGGGAAGATAAGAGTGACTGCTACTGTGAATGGGAAAGAGCGAAGTCATCTTGGTTGAGGTAATTAGGTACTTATTGGTAGAACTCAACGTGGAAAAAGTACCTAACTGGGTTTAGACGTTCACTTTTCACTAATTGGGGGGGGGGGGGGGCTTGTTCTGTGTCACGACAGTTTCAGTACATATTCGTCGCCACACATGGTAGGATATTTGGGTCAATTAAATTGATTCTGGACTTTCAAAACGAGCTCACTTTCTTGTCAGGCGTACCGTAAACCCGTCAAACTTTACCCCAAAAAGTGAGAATCTTCAATTGTGACGTACCTAAGCGTGGTAGAACTTAGATAAAAGTTAGCTATTGTGTTTTCGTTATACTCCACATCCCAGAGAATCGATGCGGCTTGCGATGGCGCCTTTATCCATGTTATCAGCTGTTATCAGTCATAGTTTCCTGTTCAGCAGTTTTTGTCCTGTTTCTCGTGCTCCAAAATGTCTTCCATATCAGGTGTTTGGAGTGGATTCAACTGGCAAGTCCTCATCATATCACTTTCAATATCTTATTTTGAACAAAATACACTAATCAAATTCTCAAAAAAGTGTTTTCTTAGTTATGCCTTCGTTTACCAAAAATTTGAGTGTAACTTTACTCCAAAAACCGGGTATCTTTACTCCACTATAAAGGTAGCCTCACTCATATTTTTCTTATTTAATCTCGAAAAATATTTGAGTTTTATAATTTTCGCAGTGTTGAATGTAAGGTTTCTAGTGTATCTCATGTTGCAGAAGTAAGAGATGGGGAGGAGAAATGAGAAAAAGCTTGGTACGCGCCCCTACCGAAACTTCACAACAATGATTTGAACATAAACGTGCTTTGGTCTCATAACTTGTGATTTACAATATTATTTACTCGTGGGTTAACTTTGAAATTTACCATTGCAATTCATTTGAAAGTTATCGAATGTGAAACAGACTTTTTCTGTGATTTTGTTAAGTCATTCGTTTATCGTTTATTGTCGAATAGAAAGTTTTGCTCGATTACCTACATAAGTCTGTTGGTAATTCTGAGCAATTATCCGGTCAACTCCGATATTTCTCATACTTAACCATGATATATGTAGAGTAGTAAATATCAATATTCAGACCGAAATAAGTGTCGGAAAAGGAAAATATATTGTGAAACTTACCTTAGTAGTCATCTGACTCGCTATCTGTATCAGCTTCACGAGTGATGTTAGGGTGTTCGTTTTCACCGTTATACAGATGGCCAATTGCTCTGAATAGATGATGCACTCTTGTTTTGTAATCAGAGTACTTTCTTTTAAACATAAACTCTGCTAAATGGCCGATAAAATGTTGTTTTCGGTTTCCGTATCGAGGCACGCTTCCCCGCACCTCCCTCCACAAAACACACCCTAACATCACTCGTGAAGCTGATACAGATAGCGAGTCAGATGACTACTAAGGTAAGTTTCACAATATATTTTCCTTTTCCGACACTTATTTCGGTCTGAATATTGATATTTACTACTCTACATATATCATGGTTAAGTACTAGAAATATCGGAGTTGACCGGATAATTGCTCAGAATTACCAGTCTGTAAGTAACTGGAAGACTGAAATTGTGATCTCCTAACCAGAAATATTGCATTTCCTGGAGCTGTAGGTGCTATGGACTGCACGCATGTAAAAATTCATTCGCCAGGAGGGTCACACGCCGAAAATTTTCGAAATAGAAAAGGGTACCTACTTCTTTATTAACGTACGAACTATTTCGTCTGCAAATTTGAAAATTCTTGACATAAAGGCTCGGTGGACGGGGATCTTGTCATGAACAGACAATTTTCAACAAAGAACAATAGTTACTGCCGTACCAAGAAGGAAATAAGTACCGAGATCTAGAAAAGAAAACACCAAAACAAAGAACATTGCTTCATCCTCTTCTAATTTATTCTTTTTTCTGATGCAAAACACACTGCGAAAACGATTTTTTTATGTGGAGGAAGCTCGATTTTATTACATGGAAGAAGTATTTCTTCCATGCATAATCGATTATTCGGCCTAACAGACAGTTAATTTTACCAGCCAGTTAATAGTTACCCGGGTGTAAATTTCGCACTGATAAACGGCACCTTTATAGTATCCATAAGTTATACCACCGTTAAAGTTAACAGGGGGATACGTAAACCCCCGTTAACTTTGGTGACTGATAAACCGACCCTGAGTGGGATAGCCGTGGCCTGGGTTCAAGATGCGGTACCTAATGCAAAACTGTGTTTCACATTCCTACCCACGCGTGGGTCGGACGTGGGCTGTGCGTGTGCTGGGGGGTTACAATGATCTTATCAATAAGCTCGACCACTCCAAATGTTCAGGAAGCCCTGAAGATTAATTCACTTATTACAAAAATCAATTTAACCCATTTCGAGTGGGAGAAATTGAATTTGGAACTGTTTTGGAGTAAATCTTGTGGTAAAGTTTGAAGGTTTTACGGTACGAAAAAACAAGATTTTGAAAGGAAATTCAGATCAATCAAATTGATTTTTGACCACCAAAATAAGCTCATTGGCCTCTTTCATGCCAGATGTACGAGAAATTAAGGTCAATATAAGAGATTAGGATCAATTTAATTGATTCTGGACTTCCAAAACGAGCTCATTTGACCACTTTCATCTCAAATCATGGAGATAGGAGATTTGGGTTTTGACGAGTGGAATCGGTAGTAGACATTAGGTAACCAGAAAATTTGATGGACTGTTGATAGTACCCTACACTTTCAAAATAAAATTACTGATTTGTGTTCTGTTGTTGTTAGGGAAAGGGGTGTTGATAACTAGAACACTTCCATGTTTACCTATAACACTAGACCCCCGGTAGTCGTATGAAACAATGCCCTGTAGATAACCAGAGAACCCCTGTTGATAGTACACCAATGGTGATACTAACTGGGACAATGACCTACTGGGTCCTTTGTCCTCTCAGCGATTCAATTCATTAATTCATTATTAATTTAAGGAAGGAATTGTGTTGTACTTTGTAATGCACTCAATTAATGTTTAATGGCAGACTAAATGAAGAACGTAAAGTTCGTAGCTTGAAGGAGTAATAAGCAACATTTTTATCGGAAACTGAAGCTCTGTTAACCCTGGAATGGAATCGTCACGTAAATTTTACACCTGTGGCCTTGAAACAGTCGCCCACCCCACCTATGCTATCCCTAGGGTGTCCCCCTTCAGTCGCGCATGCCCTCTGCCACCGAGTTTGTCGCTGTTGTCTCTCACAGGCCTGTAAACTGAACTCATGGTGTAATTTTTACAACGTTTCCAATAAAGTAGGTAGAACAGTGTAATTTTCACACCACGTTTCCATTCCCTGCCCCATTCATGGTGTCAAAATGACATCATTTTTGTTTCACAAAACAGCCATATATAAAATAACACAGTAATATTCCTAAATCTTCTTTTGCTTCCGAGTCTACTAATACGAAGCGATTTGCTTTCCTGTTCCTTTGAAGTGATTTTCGTTGTTGGAGTTTACTTTTTCTAGTTCGTCAAATACCTTGAAAGACTGAGAGGAAAACTGTTGAGTTATATTTTGTAATACGAGCTTGAAAATAAAAATGTGTTCATTGATGAAAAACTATTTATTGGACGAGAAGTATTGAACTTGGATATTGAGCCCAGGAAAACGAATAGAAATCAAGGGAAAATAGAGAAAGCAAAGAGAATTGGCTCAGAATCCCCTCATTTTAGTAGTATAGAGGCAGAAATTGTCTCGAGAACGGCCACAAATGTAGTAGAGAACTATAATTGAATGAAAAAAGGATAAATCAATGCAGAGAGCTGACGAAATAGGTTGAATATTGATGTTTTCTGACTGGTGTAAAAATTACACCTGACGTTTCTACTAAGCACACATCGGGTGACGATTCCATTCCAGGGTTAAGGTTGTGGATGGTTACACTTCTGCTTTGTTAAGACTGCGTTATGAATGTATTCCATGCTCAATGCTTGCAAAGAATCAACAATGTGGAAGGGGGAGGGGGATGCCAGTAGGCTTCATATTGCTCATTCGGATCAGCTGTAGTAAGAATGTTTATTTACATTTACCTATTCAGCAAATAAGTTTCGTTCCTTAGGGAAATATCTAGATAGTTGATCGAGAATGCATTTCGTATTGGTATTTATATTGGCTTTGGATTGACGAGATAGTGCAGAGCACAAAAGAGGCCTTGGAGATTATCGAGCATTGTCAGATTCAGAATTGAGGGTCACGAGAGAACGATTATGTAATTGTCAATAGTAGAAGTATGTCCTAGTTTGAATTACTCATGAACACATGGATGGTGAGTCAAACACCGAAGATTATGGATTAAGTACGGAGAATTAATACACACAAGTGTTTCACACTGAACAGAGTCTGACGATTATCACCTGTGAGTGACTTCATTCACAATTGTTAAGGTGATATTAGTACAAATAATGGATTAAGTGGTAGTATACTCACTCGAAAACGAAGAAAAGACCGCAGGTGCCAACGATGAGTCCTACGGTGACGAAAAATACGCTGGTTTGTGGAGCCATCATGATCCGCCCGTCGCAACAAAACTTATTCCGCCCCGGGAATAATTCCCACTTTTTGGTGACATTGTTCGTCATCTTGTCTTTTTCATCAGTCACAGTTTCCGGGGGTAATTCTACACTCACAGGGATATATTCAGTGTCAGCTGAAACCATGAAGACTTTTGACAATTGGCATTCTCATGCCACCATAACCTTCATGAAACCTGCCACAAAGATTGGGCATTCATTAGACTTGTCACAAAGATTGGGCTCATGGTTGCACCGAGGAGAATAAAGGATGGATTTCTTCACCCCAGGGTTTTACGGGGAAGAAACCTGTGCAGACATCAGACAGCTATGAAAGAGACCTACGATGAAGGGAGGAACCACTGGTCGTCACAAACAGACATCGAACACAACTTGCTCAACACTTGTATTTCACTTCCGCGGAATGGCCTTCTTCGAAGGCAACAGAGAAACTGGAGAACTTGCGGAAAGGCCCCTTGGCGATGAAGATACTCGAGATCCCGACGTATATAACTGTTCTCGAGCCTGAAGTGACGTACTCACGTAGTAACCCAGCACGCACGTTCCAAATGACCGATTTCCATGACTCTGACGTCAGACGAGCTCAACAAACTTGATTTCAACCTGATACTAGTCCAGCATACTCTCAAAACCTGAACAAAAAATCCGTACTAACAATTATTTCAAAGAAGAAGGTCATTTCAGAGGCTCTTAACAAAACACCGATGTGAATTATAACTAGTAAAAGTAAATTAAAAATAAAAATATTTCGAAATTCACGAGCGGATTGGGCAGTCGAAAAAAAGTTTTTCAACAACAAACTAGGAATGCATAGGCTCAAAATCCTACTTGTTTTTGTATCCTTACTTTGTGTGGAAGACATCCATGTAGATATCAAACAGAAGACACGTCGCGACATGGAGGAAGAAAGATACCTACGATGGAATATCGACATTGGAATCGAATGATAAATCAAATAAAAATATCGATATCCGATACATATCGAAAGAAAAATATCGATATCCGATAATATCGAACAAAAACATCGGAACTTCAGTTTTAATCATTTAACTTTCTACGTTAACCCTTTCTAAAATGACAGAATGTCTTCTATACATTTATCAGGGGGTTGCATACTGATCAGTATAATTATCAACTGGGAACAAGGTGAATAGGTGGTGGTGGTCTTCAGATTCAAAGAGCCATGTTCGTATGAAGATAAGGCGATTAGAAAGAGACAAGCTTGCTGTTCAAAGAAGACACATTCATCGATTTTTTACTCACCTATTCATATTTTTTATACTTTCTGACCTAGCTACTCAATAATATTATTATTGTATTCTTCAGTATTTTCTTATGGTTTTTTTTAAACTGATAATATCGCAAGGAAAATATCGATAATCCGATATTATCGAAATCAAACTATCGATATAGAAATATCGGATATAGTGATATCGATATATAGCAATATCGATGTTCCATCCCTAAGATGAAGGTGCTAAGTTGACTGCTATAAAAAAATAAGGTAGGTAGTTGCGTTCATTACCTCTGTGGTTCCCTCTAAAGAGCCTAGATTATCCTGGAGATCCTTCAAAGGTTAAATGGGTCATTACTAAGAAATTAAGGTTGGTTGATTGGGGAATTCTTCAAAAAATAGGAGAATTAATTGAGTAGGTACCAACCTATTTAATCCAGGCTAGTTTATTAACACTTTCCATGCGGGTCCCAAAACGGTGATTTCATCACCAACGCGGATCCCAAACAGGGCGGTCTTCCCGACAGCGCGGGGTGCCTACCAGTAGGCACTTTTTCGCCGCTCTACTGCCATCTGTTTCTTCTTAGTTGAACCAGTAGGTAATTTTTTTCAACAGGATTTCTCCATGCGATTTCGTTTAGTAATACCTGTTCTCCACTAGGTTGCGTTTGAGGTACAAAACGGGTTGCAATTTCGCCCAAAATTAGTAGTATTATACTAATCATACAACGTATAGAAAGCGCTCGAACCATCAGCCGCTCAGGGGGTGGGATTTTGTTTGCCTACTGGTAGGCAATCCGCGGTGGCGAGAGAATTACTTTTGCCTGCCAGTAGGCAATCCACGTGGAACATGTTAAGATGACATTTCTGCTATAAGAATCAAGTTCTCCCCCAACCAAAATCTAGACAAAGTATTTATATTTACATACATAAGAGAACATTTTCCTAGAATTTAAAAAAACAAAAACAATTTGAACAATCCTGGATGTCCAAGTTGTCAATAGCAGCTTGGACATGGAGCAGAGCTGCTGGTGATGATGGAGATGATTTACCGCATGTGCATGTGGTGTTGGAGCTAAAAGGAGTGGCACCCAACATCAGGGTGATGGCTGAGTCTTTGTCGTGGCACAAGAACCAACAGTGCGACAGAGTTAGGCATCTCGGGAGGTGTGCCTCATGGTACCACCACCCGCGTCCTGCTTGGCACACCTGGAGGTCGTTCTAAAGGGGCACTCCCTCACTTATCCTTAGGGCTGGCGTTAGGTGAGTTTGAGAAAGGAACGAATCTCCGCCTTTGAGAAAAATTCATAAGGAAAGAAAAAATTTTGCGATATAAAAAGGTATTTAATTTAAAAAAACCACAGATTCCCAGATACATGCCCGTAGGTTTGGTAAGTAAGATGTAAAAATCTAAGGTGGTATTCGATTAACAATATGAACGTTTAGAGATAGGTACCCAGTTAAGTCAGGTTAGAGAGACCTATAGGACAGGAGTGGACAGAAGACTTGCACAAAAGAGTTAAGAGGTTTTGTGGATTGTATGATGGACTGGTTAAAAGCAAAACTTGGAGAAGGCATTTTGAGTTTATGACACTTACGCAGGTTTGGTCTCACAAGAATCTGGTTTTTACACAACTACCTTAATGGACACACTTCCCCAGGGAATAGCTTCACCAAAGAGAAGGGTGAAGTTTTTAATATCTTTTGGTCTGTTCAGAGAGGCAGTCCTGGACAGTTCGGAGGGGCTTGGAGGAGCCCATTCGCCTCTATCCCCTCCCCATTTCAGTTCCGGTTTTGTTCCAAACTGCCTCTCTGAACAGACCCTTTGTCGGTACCTAGTGAAGACCCTACCAAGATAAAGCACTTAGTAAAAGGGCCTAATAAAGATACCAACTGCGATATATTCAGGATGAAAGAAATAAACCAATAAAATGCAAAATAAATAAAAAATATATTTCTGAAAATATTAATAAAATAAGAAGGTAGATGGTAAAGTTTTGATTCATTAGTCATTCATTGGCAGGTACCAAAAAGCTACTACAAATAGTTGAACACAGGAAGACTTCTAATCACGGATAAAAATATTAAAGTCTAGTTAGAACTTAGAGGCTAGGACAAAAATATGATTTACTAACTGATATACATAAACATTTTATATAGGTAGGTTTACAAAATAGCATCGGATATACATAATCAAAAATAGAGAATCTGACATTTCAATAGGATTATTTGTGATTAGTTGAATGTATTTGTCAGGTATGCGTGGACGTGTTCATAAACCACTAGCATTATTGCACCACCCGGGCCCAGTCTCATAACTTTTGGCAGGAGTCCTTTATAAAGAGCTTTCCATCTGTGCAAAAAATGAAATAAAGATGAGAAACGGGAATAAATATTGTTCAAATACGTAGGTACTCACATAAGCCAAGCAAAATTTAAAATTCCAGAAGAAAATTGAGTGGGAGACTTGTAAAAAAGCAGGTTATTACCTATTAATTATCGAGAGGCAGGTAACAACTTTATTTTACCAGTCATTTTACCACCTTTCCACGATTTAATTTTTTTTAATTATTATATAGTTGGGAACGTTGGAAACCTTTCAATCAAAGCTTGGTTCCTCTTTTGTGTTCCTACAACCAATCCTGTGTGGCTACTACCCAATGAGGAATTTTCACATTTTTTTCCATTACATTTTCTGGAAAGTCTATCTGTTTTTACCTCGGGAAAGGACGTTAATAGAACTGAACAAATATGAACTTGAATGACCGTATATTGTACAGAAACGGTAATTAATTGTCTTTAAAAGCACAGATCAAAACGGTGGGAGAGCGATCGTACATCAGAACATGGACTGAGAACATGGCGGAACTGGACAAAAAGGTGTTGAGTCATCAAAAACTAACTTCCCTCGACCGGGGATTGATCTGCTATCATTCCGATTCTGAATCGGAGCTCCTACCACTTGAGCTAAGGAAGTGAATGGACAGAAATGCGAAGAGGTCGCTGATCACAACATCTTCCTCCCCCCCCCCCCCGTTAAGAAATCTTAGGTACTCCGTTACCTAGTCAGGGCCTGCGTTTTTACAACCCATTGAGAACGCGTATTTTTGACTGGCTTCGGAGTTTTTTGTTATTGTTTTCCTTATTGACGGGGCGGGGGATCTGCTGACCTCAACGTTTGTCCGAATAGGCGGTGGCTCGACTCGTGTCTTGGGAGGGAGTTGTTTTGATGACCTAATCTTAATGAATTATTGTTTCTCTGAGAAATTCTGAGGAGACCGTTCGGGCCCGATACGACTGCGCCATACTGTTGAGTCATCAAAAACTAACTTCCCTCGACTGGGGATCGATCTCCTATCATTCCGATTCTGAATCAGAGCTCCTACCAGTTGAGCTAAGGAAGTGAATGGACAGAAATGCGAAGAGGTCGCTGATCACAACAAAGGGGAGCCAAAATGGCACCGCTCCGATTGCGAACTTTCGAGGAAATGATCTTATTTACCGTACTTGTTTAGTTCTCTAATTGTACTTAAATTTACTTGTATAGTTCTGCACTACCGGTTTATGACTGGGTATGAATGGGGCGGGCACTCAGCGCTCTGTTGGCACATTCTAGTACTAGGCAGTTCGGGATCAGGGCGCAGGTTGGCGTGTAATATTTGAACTGGAGGCGGATGGGTCAAACACTACCCTTTTATCTACTCTACTCATTCAAAATCCTTTGGATCAGATTCATATGATCTCAATGAGCGCAATAAGTTCTGCACAGATTTTGTAACTCAACCGAAACTCACCAAGGTTAGAACAAAGCTGACAATGTGGAAGATCAAACTCACCCTTCTTCTCTGAAGATCAGGATCATAGTTTGACCCGTTGATTTGTATTTGATGACATCCTTCACAGGCTGAGGACCTTGTATTCGACTTTTAGCAACGTCAAAAGGGATATTCGCGCAGGAACCAAGCACTCCTGACGTGAAACCCAACCCAAGCTTACCAAGAAGCTCTATTCTTTTGTCCTGGAATAAATAAAAAATGTATTTGTAGCAGCCATAAGGCAATACAGATGTAACATGGCAAATGAAGGGGACAAAATGTATTTTTATTAGGAACCACCTAACTGAACTTTTGAATTTAAATACACTGGTGTAGTTACTACTCTACTATTAAAATTTAATTTTTTTTTATTTACTAGTTAATTTTTGCAAAATGAGGGATGCACAATATTTTTGAAACTAATTTTCCTATTTTAAACAGAAAGTACACGTCTAGTAAGCCTCAACATTCAAATTCGTTAATTGGAGCAGACAACCTCAATTAACCCCTGGTGAGTATAAACCCTCTGACGGAATCCCAGTGTATAAAGTGTCTGACAGACACGCAGCCACTGTGACGTTGTTTTTGACAAAAATTCGGTTCCCTGGGTATAAAGTGTCTGAGAGACACGGTGGTTTACCCAACTGACAGTGTTTGAGAGACATGATGGTTTTCCTATGGTACAAAATACTCCTCGTGGAAGTTAGGTCACAACTGAAGGTAGGAATGGATCATTCTAAAGAGGGGGGAATAGCTGGATTCACATGGGACATCAAGTTTGGAACGACGGAAAGACTAGAAAACCACTGGAGGAGTTAGGCAGAGTCAGCAGAAGGTTCACATGGATGGATCGATGGATGGAATGATAAGCTTCCTCCTGGAAGGGTTGCCTCCTAGTGCAACCTCCACTAGTGGTTATCAGCATAGAAGACGGACGACGGTATAAACATTTCTTCTGCCATTCCATCAAGATGGCAGCCACCGTTCTCCACTGGGGAAAATCAGCCAATCAGATTGCTTTATTTCTTTCCATCTTTCCATCCCATGTGAGTCCAGCTGTAATGAGCGCCTGGGCTATTCTAGATGCTCACTGCTGCCAACATAGGTACCTCACTGAAATTTCACTCATGCCTGTCAGACACATGACACACTCCAGGGGTTAAACGGATTTTTTGAACAATGAAAATGAAGTTGTAGGACGTTGTAATTATTCCTGTCATTCATGCTA
Source organism: Apolygus lucorum (assembly GCA_009739505.2). Classification (NCBI taxonomy): domain Eukaryota; kingdom Metazoa; phylum Arthropoda; class Insecta; order Hemiptera; family Miridae; genus Apolygus; species Apolygus lucorum. The sequence continues at coordinate 20,502,401 of CM019183.2, forward strand.
TTGACTCTGAAAAGCAATATTGATGGCAGTGAGGAGACTTTGGAATCGAGGTGGCATTGATTTGAGCTGAAGGAGTTTACCTTCGAAATCTTCGATGAAATTCTGCAGTAATCCTTTACCGAATTTCATTCCAGTGAGTTCATTACGAAGGGTAACCTGAGCCTGAAGTCCCTTGGGCATGTAGGTCTCTTCCAAAATTGAGAACATCTCATTGGTGGTTGATTTTTCCGGCACGATATCAAGGACACGATCATCAAGGTATCTAACTATTATTTCCTTTGCCTTCAGATCTATTGCGGCCTTTTCTTCATCAGGATTCCTCCCGTTGTTACACTCGGAATCATAATTAGGGCTTCCAAACAACCATTTTGCTCAAGTATTAGACAGATTCGTTAGGCTCAACTAGAAAATCTCTGGCCATCAAAGGGTTTCATTGCCCTGCCCCTTTTTGCTAGTCACCGTACTCGATACCATTACTTCTAACCACTTCGCAACCAGAACTTCCGACTGAATTTTCTGCGAATTTTCCTGAGTAAATTTCCACTCTTAGCGTTTTCCAAATTACTGGAGCCCACAACCTTTTAGGTGGTTAGATAAGCGAACATTCAGGACACAAGACTTCAACAAAGAACGATTTTAATGAGGAGCACATTTGACTTCATGAAAACTAACTAGCGGACTAGCAGGACAGGTGGTCACAACTAGCGACCCTACTGGCAAAGAAAAGAACGATGGATTGCCTCCATATTACGAATCTAACAGTAGGTATAGAAAGAAGATGCAAAACTCCGTCTTACCTTCGTAGATGACGTTACTTTGTGTTTCATTGAGTGGTAAAATCCAAAATAAATTCCATTAAAGACCATGTTACGGTAAATAGTGGCTGAGACACCTTTGTAAAGACCACCAATACCCTGCAAAAAATGGAATAATGGTCCTAGAGAATACATCGTACATGGAGAATTATTTGCGAGAGCAAAATCTTCCCATTTTACACTTACCAGGTACTTTCATTTGAAAGTTCCTCTTTGCAATTTTCGTTAGAAACCTCTCATTGTACGTTTTCCCATGTTTAAGAGTTTTTCCGTAAATCATTATAATTAACTTTATTTTGCTTAATAAAATGTTATAGTTAAGGGGAGGATCAGCAGTCTTTGAAGGAAGTGAGTAGGAAGTGAATATTTTCAATTTTACCTGCTCTACTCAACCTTGGAGCTAGTTTTTGCTATTCAGGCGAGGAGACTTGTTGACATCCACAATGAAAAAAAAGAGGCCTTGCAGGACTGGTTTCTTCTGGATGTTGACAAGTCTCCTCCCTTGAATAGGAAAAACTAGCTCCGAGGTTGAGTAAAGAAGGTAAAAATGAAAAAATACATATTTATTTAAATCGTGCGATTAGTTTGGGTATAAAAAGTACCTATTGAAAATGGAAAAAAAATGATTCAAATTTCGTGAAAAGTGGACAATCAATTTCGGCTTCTGTGGGGTCGATTTTGATTCTTCTTGAATTTCCTGTATGGTAATGATCCTATTTGGCTATGGTAAAAATTGCAGACATTTCTGTTAGATCAAAGCAGGTTTTGATTGAGTGAGGGAAGGGAAGAAGACAGCGTGCCATCAGCGCGCTAAGCCTGCTAGTCCTCCCCTTACATCCCTCTTAGATATTAACCAGCTCAGTAGAAAGGCAACTTACTTCGGCGAGGATGATGCGTCTCGTAATCAGCCATGTTCCAGGAACTTTCTTGTTTTTGTCGGACTGCAACGAGACTTTGACAACTTCAAAAGGATTGACGAAACACGCCTCATTCAACCCAGCGAAGGCTCCGGCCAACGAAAACGTCTGGAATTACAAAATGAAACACAAATACTGAGTACAATGCCACGATGTAGTTAGGTAATGGACGACAACTCGGAGAGATAACGCACAATTAAATGAGAAATTACCTACTGTACCTACCAGTGGTGTCGGCGAAGGAGAGCCAAACATGAAAAATCTCTTGTATTGTTCAAACGAAACGAACTAGAAAAAAAAAAATATTGTTACGCAACCTTTGGAACGAACATAGTAAGTCAAAACTTCACAACTCAGTTTCGATTGATTCACAAAATTATTCTAAAGCCTTACTTTTACGGCTCTTTTGGGAGTTTCAGCTATTATTGGAGGTATAATCCCTTTCCACAATGAATAGAGTCCTTCAGCTCGACGCATTTTGACAATGCAGTCAATGATCCCCGAATAATACTGCGGGCTATTCTTTTGTAAGTTGTTTTGAAGTTGTAGTCTAGTTTTGACTACGTCTAGGGGGTGCATGATACAGACTTCCACGAACCCTAAAAACGAGCGAGAGATTAGAAAATTATTGAACATGAATTTCCTTAAGGAATCAGTAATTTAAAGTAAAAATATTCAACCTTTTTGGGTATTTAAATCTTGAGCTATGAAAAACTTCAGCACCTGTTCAGCTGCCTTCCAAACATTAGGAGGAGCTAAAGATGATGAGCAAGAAATACCTTAAAAGTTAACCTTAAGTACCTTAAAGTAAACCAACAACTTAGGTAATAAGTACAAACCTTAAACTCCGGTCACAAGTAGTCTAATTATTGCTTCTAATCCGATAATCACAAACTAACTCCTAAAACGTCTCGCGTTAACTCTTTACGCTGGGAGAATGAATGAAAAAAGGGTAAATTACTCGAGTAATCCCCAAGATGATTTGCATTGCATCGATCCACTTTGAACTTGTTAAAACAAATCCTGAAGTGTGTATATGATAATATTATGACCCTAAAAGAGGTCTAAAAAACCCAGAATAGTGAGATTAAGGCAATGATATCTAAGAGTATTCGTATGGAGTATCTAGGCATTCGAACAAATCTTAAGGGCTATTATCTTGGGGTACTTAAGGGAATCTCAAAATCACTGTAAGAAAATCGAATGAAATCTATGAGTTCGTAAGAGCATCTTATGAACAGTAATTTGATGGCTGTTAAACGACTTTTTCGCAAGTCGAGACTTGGATTGAAATCTGCTGAAAAATATTTAAAAGCCTTCTTATCTAGTTTTTGGGAATCAATTGTCTTCTTTCTTGCCTAAAAAATGGCAAAAATCAATAACAGCCAACCAATTGCAGTCAATAAAATCAATTCCTAAAAATTGCTAAAATTAGAAAAAATTACTAATAAAAGAAGTATACAAATACAAGGTCTAAACATCCCTAAATATGGGCAAAAAAACTGTCTAAAAAGTTAATGCCCAAAAAGTTTGTCTAAAAAAGTAAATCCCTAAATTAGAATTGCCAAATGAATAGACTAAAATAGAATCAATAAAAATCGCCAAATTAAAAAAAAAAGTGCAAATTATTACACAATGGTTTATTATTTTCCTGTATAGATCACCCGTCTGCAAAGAACACGGATTTTCCATTAGTAGTACCTACCATCAATAACATCGCTATCCCAGAGATGTGGGTGCCTTCATTACGAAATTTGGTTCTTGGTTGCTAAGGAAGCACAACTGACTGGCAGGAAACTCTTCAGTCTTTAGCAATTCAACTGTGTTCCTGATTTTTTTCGTAATTCCAACCCTTAACCCTAATAGGACCATGGTGTCACTAGTGTCACCGAAAACACCGTAGGAATTCCACAACTGTCCCAAGATGTCACCAGATTAACTAAATTTAAATTGCAATTTAATGGACAGAGCTAGATTTTTCAACTTTTTTGTAAGTTATTAGAAAACGATGTTATGACCAAAAGTTTGAAAACTTTTTCATCGATTTCTTCAGAAATGTTTGCCATAACTCCATTCAGAGACTTCCATTAGCCCACAAAAAGTTCTGGAGTCCATTAAATTTAAAATTGGAATTTAATTTTGGTTACTCCAGTGAGACTTTGAGACAGCTGTGGAGTTCCTGAGATGTTTTCGGTGACACTAGTGATACCATGGTCCAATTAGGCTTAAGTCCTCATAGGGAGCGAACGGTTTATTCTGCAGAGCTCTGGGTGGTCTCATTCTATTCCATTTTAAATTGTTGAAAAAACAGTACCTCTATATCGAAAGTTTTCGAGCCAGGGTGGAAATGTCAACCCTGATTGTTCGCCACTTAGAAGTGACTGACAATAACCAAAAGCTTCGCGGCACAGACCTCAAATGAAGCCGATACTCTCGTAACAAATTCCATCAAAATCGGTTTAAAAAAAAACTCCGTACGGCACAGACGGTTTTTTTCTAATTCGATTGATTTTTGGATTTTACGTACCTCGATTTTACGTAACCTCGAAAAGTACCATGGAGTTTTGAGGGAGTGATAACTTTTCTTCTTGCTCAATTCCAAAGGTTTGTTATTGAAAAAAAAACCTAAATTCAATGCCCAAAGGTAAAGGTAAAACCCAAAAATTGTTAAAAAATTAAATGTCTAAAAATCGTTTAAAATTGACAGATAAACTGTCTAAAAAAGTCAATGACTAAAAATTGGGGAAAAGTCTAACAAGTTAATGCCAAAAATTGCATAAAGTATGGCCAAAACTGAATCTTATTAACTATCTCAGTAAAACAGGAACATTTTAGAGAAGCAATCTTGAAATTCGTATTAGTTTGGTATTGGTGGGTTGAAGGAAAATACCTTCAGAACGTATTTTTTGAGAGGAGAAGAACTTGAGTATGGTCCTTCAAATATGGAGCACCTCAGAAATTAGGTGGCTCAGAGTACTTTCTCGGTGTTAGCTTTCACGTCGAAATGTAATGTGTCACTAATAAGAATCCTGCTTACCGGCAGCACCTCCGGATCCCACTTGAACGGCGGCGTCTTTGAAAAATTGTTTCAGCTCTCCCATGATGTTCGCGGGGGTTCGGGATCGCTCGAGGGACGCAAGTCATGAATCGAGTGAATTCGGTTCGAAAGGGGCGAAAGAAAGCAGAATGGAGACCCCGCAGTCACGAACCTGAAAGGAAGGTTAAAAATGATGTTTGAGAAGACTATTTATAGTTAAACTCCTCTACGGCAGTCAACGCGTTCGCCCGATGTTTTCTCGGAGATATGCGACGTTGGGAGGGGGCACCGAGCGAGTATTGTGTAACTGAGGGTCAAATTCGCCGAAGAGCTGAGCAAATTTCACTCTCGATTTTTTAAAGAGAAAATGAACTTGATGCCCCACTGAGTCAACTTCTGACCGAGGGCTGTGAAGTTATTGGAAAAATATCACTTAGGTCATTCGAGAAGAACTTACAAGCGGATGCCAAGGCCGCAGAATGAAGCATTCAAATGGAACTACCTCTCCAGAATTCAACATGGCATTTTTTGCTGGAAATAACTGTAAAATATTTTCCAATATTTGGTGCAAAAAATTACAATTACGAGACTAGTAAAGCAGTATTCTAGTCTCTTAATTTGGAATCTACTAGAAATTTACGAGAAGAAGAATATTCCAAGTACAAAAACGCTGCAAATTATGACACAAATGTTTATTATTTCCCTATATAGATCACACGTCTGCAAAGAACACGGCTTTGTCATTGTTACCACCAACCAAATTGAAGAAAAACATCGATCGCATTTCAGTCGCCTAACATTTGAACGGAGATTAGGCCTCTTTTGCGATTCACACTCGTGTTTCTGATTTACCGTACGTCCAACCCTTAAGTTCTCGTAGGGAGCGAACGCTTTGTCCTACAGGGCTCCGCGTGGTCTCAAAAAATTCTAAAAATGCTGTACTATCTTAAATTGATGGTAAAACAATATACCTTTATATCAAAATTTTTTGAGTTAGGGCGTTTTCAAAATTTCAAACCTTAGAAGTGACCTACATCAACCAAAAACTTCGGGGCACAACTAGACCCCAAGTGGAGCCCATACATCAATTTATACTTGGAAAAAATACTTCACCACTACAATTGACGGTATTGTACATAAATATTTACATCACAGCAATGTATCACCACTTTCAGCACTCAGCAGTCATGTCCATCTGGCTGCTTGGTATCAGGGTCCGAGATCCGACCTCGGACATTGGGGTGAGGGACAAGGTTGAATCACCTTATCCCACAAATGATGGAGGGAGGATTGTGCCTCTTCCGGCTATGTCTTCAGTCGACGCTTCTCCTCCCCATGGGGTTCGAGTTCAGCTCCAAGTCCCACGGGGCCCATTTGCTCGAGCCGTGGCACGCCGTCATGTGGCCGTAGCCCTGAAGTTAGACCAGGTAAATGATCCTCCTGTTAGGACTCGGGTGGTCACCCACTCCAGGATGAACAGTGGGTAATCAGCCTGAATCAGATCCTTGGCTGACTTGCCATGCCATATCCCTCTCCAGGTGATAGTTGCTCCAATAACTTTTAGTTGGTTTCGCTGAATGTTTACAAGTGCTGCTGCAGCCTCTAGTAATGCGTCAACTTCATATTTTTGAATTTTGGAAGCATTGATGTCCAATAATAGCAGGAGACTTATTTTCCAAAATCAACCCGATTTTCATCGGGATTTCCTATCCCACACCATTAACTTCTGATATACTTGAGATTTATTAATAATTAATTGTTTCCGATGGAAAGCCTTTCTGAATAATTTCCTACAAGCCTGATCAACTTGAGGATTTTTCCAGACGGTATTTTCATATCGATGACTCAATACGAAAAGTATGTCAGCCTTGTCTACATCTGCTTTTACAAACTAAGTCGCGGTCATTGGTTCCAGCTCAATTCTGTATGAATGGGTTGGTATCTTCATCTTGACGTATTTGTCATTAAACTGAAGCTCAAAACCTAGTTTCCTAGGGAATCACATACTATCTTATCCTCCCCTATTGTAAAGCCGTTGAGCCCCAGGAGGTCAAACCGCCACATCGACCTTTCCCGAAATGAGGAATTTCACCATGTCGGAATTTCCTATTTTTGACCCCAAAATCGGATTTAGCACCTCTAAAAACCGCCCAAGGCAAACTTTCAGCCCGAACTTCCTAATTTACGAATAAACAAAACAGTGCAGAAAATACGAATGTTTAAAAAAACCGGGAAAATGACGTCATGCTGGAATAGTTCATTTATGGCCGCTTGAAGCGCTGAGATCGAGAAATCCATAGTCCCCAGATGCAAAATTTCATGAAACTGTAAAGTTCGAAATCGAAAAACTGAAGAAAAAAATAGAAAAAGCGAGATGGGCAAAATTAGGTGTCCTCTGTTTTTGTTTGATAACTTTTCTCTTAGAAAACACGATTTCGTCGTCCCAATGGGCAACACTGGGAGGAGACGGCGATCCGAACAGCCCAATCAGCGAGCGTTCCCGCTGGACGTCTGTTTTCCCGGTTAGTTTTGAAATTAAAAATTTTGACTGTCTCCCAAAAATAACAGGAGACTTATTTTCCGAAATCAGCCCGATTTTCATCTATCCCACACCATTAACTATTCAGGAAAAATGCAAACAGAAATCGGTGAAATTCCTCATTATCATTCCACCCCACCACATAATGTAACCCCCTCTACCTCTTGATGTCTATATTAGTATGTTGTAGCATAGGATTAAGACAGTCTTGACTTTCAACTTGTAAAGTGTAATTCTTGTTAATATACGTTTCTCCTTGAAACGTGAGAGTCCTTTCTTTCTATCACCTGCACGGGCTTCCAGTGAACACGAATCCATTTTTATTTTCTACGGACTTAGAGTTCTAATTCTTTAGAGTATCACAAACTATTCAGGAAAAATGCAAACAGAATTCGGTGAAATTCCTCATTCTTGCTGGATTGGATCATGTCCGAATTTGATGTTGTTGAAATAGGTACTCAAAATTTTCCTATTCACGACTGTATTCAAGTATTTACTCAATAAACCATTTTCGCACTGAATGGAGCATACTGAATCCTTCCTATTACCTGAGTTTAAAAAAGTTGAAAGCTTGATAACAGCAAGTAGTATAATCACCTAACTAACTCCAAGGTCTGTGTGTGTGTGAGCCCCAAACTCGGCCAAAGTGCAGGGCTCATTGCAGCAAGCACCTGGGCAGGTTGTAGGCAACAACTTCTGTGCACGAACTTCATGGACAAGAACAAGGCCTTCCCTAGAGACTGATTCATCAGTTGAGCTCATAGCATTGGTAATTTCCACAACAACTCTCAAATAACAAGTTTTTTAAAATCAGAAGCGATTTTAGTAAAGTAAACAACCATTCAGGTTGGATTTTGGACTGCCATTCCTGGCGTCGCGGACGTCATCAGCTGTCTTTCAAAGGGAAAATGAGCCCCGGACGCACGAGCCCCAGCGGTGAGATTCGAACCCACGAACCCCGCAGAAGGTTCAAAACAAAATACCACGGCGAAATTTAAAAAATATCCATACTTCATTTTGGAAGCCACTTGAAATGTTGGAACAACATTTTGCTGAACATCATGAAATAAAATTGATACCTACTCAAGGTGCAGAACCACACGTTCAAATTCAACTAAGAATTAATCCCGACGTACCTACCTACTATTGTGTATTGGTAGGTCATGCCTATTGTCCACCAAAGCAGTAAAAAAATGAGACGAAAAAAATGTTGAGCAAAATATAATTACCAAATCGTAACGTCTCCTCCGCTAGTGCAAGCAGATCATTTGAACCTTGTGCTACACGAACTGATGAAGTAACTTGTGAGATTCTCAAGTCTACCAAAATTAAAAGACAAAAGAAATTACTGAGTTATGAAAAGAAGATAACTATCTGGAAAACGACTTGGAAGGGAAACAAAAATTCTAAAAAAAGCGGAGATCGAGTCGTATTTCTTATCAATGTTTCTATCATCTTCTTCTTCGCTGTAGGATTTTTCCTTGTTTGAGTGATAACAGACACTGACGTGAGGAATTGATGTTTTTGGTTTATTCCTTTGGAATCTAGAAAAAATCGTACCTCCCCTCGTCTTACGAATGATTTAACAGGGGAGCCAATATGAAGAGGGCTTATTTATGAGGGGAGAAGAGTTATTTACCCACTACGACCAATTTAAAAAAAAAAATCGCTCTGCAGAAGGATGATGAAAAGTATAAACCGTTGTTATAATTTTCAGCGTTCCTTCGTCAGGTCTTTACTGAAGGGACAGGCGGTAGCATAATGCAGTTAAATTACTTTATTCTCCATGACCGAGATCATCTAAGAAACGATGCAAATTATTACAGAAAGGTTTAGTTTTTCTATAGATCACTCGTCTGCAAAGAACACGGCTTTGTCATTGTTACCACCAACCAACATGAAGAAAAACATCGATCGCATTTCAGTCACCTAAAATTTGAACGGAGATTAGGCCTCTTTTGCGATTCACACTCGTGTTTCTGATTTACCGTACGTCCAACCATCAAGTTCTTGTAGGGAGTGAACTGTTTGTCCTACAGGGCTCCGCGTGGTCTCTAAAAACTCAATACTATTTTAAATTGATGAAAAAAAAACCGTCTGAAAAGTTTTGAGTTAGGGCGTTTTTTTTCAACTCTTGGAAGTTACTTACATCAACTAAAATCTTCGGGGCACAACTAGAACCCACATACGTAAGTTCATCAAAATCGGTCAATGCTAAATGAGATAAGTGCCGCGTACGGATGGCCAAATTTTTATCCGATTTTTGGATTCTACGTACCTTGAAACGTGAACCAACAAATTTTGAGGGTTTGCCTTGGTCAATTCCGAAGGTTCATTATTGAAAATAATAAACCAGAAAAGATCAGGGACTGAGCTATTGAAAGGGGCCTATCCGCAGCTTCTAACATGTTCAATGCGGGACTGGATTGGCTGAAAACGCCCCTCATGGAACCCTCAGCGTTTCTTGAACCCTCAATTAAACGAGGTTTGCAGCAGGCCATGTCTCAGTACCTCCTTCCTTCCAAACTCTCAATATCAGTTGGTTTCTCTCAACGTACAGACCATAAACCCCAAGTAATATTCTTTTGAAAATCGTAGATCCCGTTCGTTCCTCGATAGTATTTCCGTAAATTACAGGCGTTAAAACTTCAAGTTGTACCCAAATTTGAAATTTTTGTAATGCATTAGTGCAGCAGTCTAGGGAATTTGACAAAGCCCAGTTGCAATATTTCAGTTTTCCAATCCCCTAGACTGCTGCACTAATGAAGGTAGAAAATTTCAAATTTAGGAACAACTCTGAAGTTGTAGCGCCTGTAATTTCGGGAAATACCAACCCAGAACGAGGGACGAACGGTGACCGACTGAGACCTCCTCAAACACACTGAGATCATCTCAGAATTAAAGGATAGACAGGGAAAATTTATCAGGAAGGCACTGTAACGTAATAATGTTTTATTAAATAAGGTTAAGGAGTCTCCCCTTTTACTTGAAAATCTTTCCCTGATTAAAAGCACGACCATCCTTATCCTTCCCTGACCACGCCAAGTATTCGTCAACCATCTTCTTGGTATCAGCGCTGTTGGGATCCAACTTGGTCCACTTGTAGGATTCGTAATCGATCTGCCAGTCGGGGCTCAGCTGGAACAATCCATTCAAAGAATCGTTATAAACAACCAATTTGCTTGTATATATATTTGCAGCTTGCAAATTGGCAAACCTAGTCACCAGCATTTTGTTTTTTTAATCAATATATTTTTTCTTATGCAAGGACTTATCAGAATTTGGGTACCACAAAAAAAAATTGAAGACCCTGCAGGAACAACGAGCCAACTCCAAAAATGTTGATCATGAGTAACAACTCCTATGCCTCATGTACTCGCACTATCTATTGGTGACTGTTATGACCCGCATGTAGTTCTTAAATAAAGAAGAAACGGGAGGACCCCTGAGTTAGTCATCACCGCCAGGGGAGAGTGAGGTAAGGGGGAACACGTCAAGTGACGTCACCCTGCCACCACTCGCCTCTCAGGGAAAATACAACGAGTAGGTATAGGAGTTCACTCAGGGATGCTCCAGTGTGCATTCTACTACACTCAATCGACTTGTTCTTTTCTCATCACCTTCGCCTCAGACCATCAAGCTCAAGTACCTGCAGAGACCCTGGTTTGTCTTCACTGACGCCAACCTCTGCAGTCACTTCACCTCAGAGCTCTCCTCGAATAATTAGGCTCCTAGGTAAATGTCCTGTTGATTAATGGTTGGTCATACCAGACGCCGGAGACTACAGGCGAGCAAATCTTCACGAACTCCACCTAGCAGTCAGTCGCAAGACGCCGGGGCAATAGTGCATTCAGGCTAGGGACTATCTCTCACCGTTAGAGTAGGGGCTAAAGAAATCACATCAGCTGCATCGATTTCTACCAAATAGGGAGATTCAGAAGAAGTACATAAGGTAGAGAAGTTTCTCGTGTCACAACTAGGTAGATCGAGATGTCTCGTGTCATGAAGGAGATTTTTGGAGTTGGCTAGTTAGTTTCTGCTGTAGGGTCTTCAATTTAGTTTTACTCCTAATATTGTCTTACCTCAAATGCGAGGTTTTGACCCCTCCAAATCCAAATGCCAGAGATGGTGTTATCGTTGTCCTTTCCAAACAGACAGACAGATGCGAACGAGTGCTTCCTCATCTTATCCAACCTCTGGAACATGCCTGGAACACAAAATCAAAGCATGAAAAAGGAGTAGGCACGAATTACCCGGTAACAACAAGACAACATCAAACATGAAATCCAATATTGCGTGAGAAGGTAATGTTTTGCATACCTGTGATCAGGTTACAGCTCATGAACACTTTTTGAAGCTCATCATTGTATTTGTACTCTCCCAACCAGATGGAGTAGTTTTCTTTGTCGAACTTTTCCCAAAAGTAGGGGATGGATTTATCTGTATCCTCGTTGGAATAAAATCTCTTGAAGTCATCCATCACCCAAGTACTATAAACATAATTGAACAAAATAATTCAATGCAATTTGACAACTCACTAAAAAATGCTGCATGGAAGATGTGACTACATGAAATTCGAGTAGAAAAAGACGGAAAGGAAAGTACAAACCCCTTAGGGAGTTCATCGAAGGGATCCTTGGATTTGGGTTCTTCTAAGAGGGCCTCGTCAGCCAGGTCCATCTCCTCCGGTTCCTCCTTCTCAGCTTTGGGTTTCTTAGGTTGTTGTGGTGGTTTATCTCCTCCCTTCTTCTTATCTTTTTTGCCTAACGAAAATTGATGAAATTATAACGTTCGATAACACAAGACTAGTTCAATTTCATGCGGCACAAGATTGTTTGAATGACAAAACTCACCTCCTCCTTGTTGTTCCGCCTTGGGGGCGACTTGGGGTTCTTTATCGCAAAGTTTTACGGCACCCAGCACGTTCTTTACTTTGGGCTGGTTGACAATGGTTGTGAACCATCTGTTGACGTTTTTGAACGCCTTTCTGTAAGAAGCAAGAATGACCCTTAAGAACAGAACAAGAGTATCTGGCTTTATCAAACCCACTGGAATGAGGTACTCCTATGTTTCCCCGGTTGGAGTTCAAAAATTATGTGATGTGAACATTTTTGGAAAATTTATTCAACGCTAGCATGTCCACTCGCTCATGGAAGTGGTTGTGGGATGTAGCTTGTAGTCTAGCTGAATCTGTACTAATGTAGATTTGTCTTTGTGTGGAAACCATGAACACCCAAGGGATACACACCAAGTGGTATTGGAATTTTGATTTACCCAGAGTAACATTCAAGTACTTTACCATCTAGTTCCTCCAATAATCGGCATACAAGTCTGCAAGTTGAAGTGACACTTACCTTCCTCGTATTCATAACACAATGCTATAGAATACCCGGTGAAAAGTATAGGTATAATCTCAAAACTTCAATCTCTAACCAACTACGAATACCATTCATGTGATATGTTCACATGACAATGCAGAAAAAATGCCCAGAGTTTTCCAGGGTCAATTGTCGACTTTTTCCAGGGTTATAAATGAATTAAAATATTGTTGTGAGTGATTAATATGACAACACACTTTTTGGTGGTTAGTAACCTTGTTTATGAGTTGTTAATAAAAACTTCACTTCTTGTTTCGAATCTATCAAGTGTACATTGAGCTCTCTTACTTTCACAATGCAATGACTAATTTACCAATTTGCCAATTTATTATAATATAAATAAATGAGATCATAATGTCTCATAATTCAGGGTTTTAAAAACATTTTGAAATTAAAAGCATTAGAAATAGAGTAGCAACTCTCAAAACATCAATCTGTAAGGAGCTATCAGTGCGGGGCGATGATTTTCACCTGCACTCAAATCCGCATAATCCCTGAAAATTTCATCGAAATTGGATGGAAACTGTGGAAGTGGCTATCAATCGGAGGGTGATTATTTTCAACCCAATTCCGCTCAATCCCAGAATATTTAACCGAAATCGAAAGAATAACTTCGAATAGTTTCGCCCCGTTACACAGATTTCATGACAGAAACAACAGAGACTTCGATTCTTGGATGAAGCCGAAAATTAACATTCAATTCATCGAAACTTGTAGGCTTACTCGACAGAAACGACCACTTCACAGGCTTGGTTTCACCTTCGATTGTTCGAAAAAGTCGAGAATGAACGTTGAAATCATCGAAATTCGTTGGTTTACTCGAGAGGAACGACCACTTCAAAGGCATGTTTTCACCTTGGTTGTTTGAAAATGTCGAGAACTTTTCACCTGTGACTGCTGGAGCTTCCCACTAAAAGATTTGGCTCCCGCTTTTTCCAGGGCCTTCCGAAAAAAAAAAATCCTTGTTTTTCAGTAGCGTAAAATTCCTTGAGCATTCCCGGTCGCAGGACACTCTGCAATGATATTTATACAGAAATATCCCGAGTCCCAACCACACAACCCCTGAAATGAATGGAAATCGAATGGAAACTGTACAAGCTATGATTATTTACGATTTCAAGTAGGCGCGAGCGCAATCAATGATTCGATTTGAAACAATCAACAAGCCAACCTACACAATCCAAAATTGTCCAAGGACAGACGCAAAACAAGAATAATTGGTTTACTCGAGAGAAACGACCTCTTCAAAGGCTTGTTTTCGGCTCCGATTGTTTATAAAGATCAATTATAAATGCTTGCATACGAGTCTGCAACACATTGGGACATTTTCATATCAACCACTACACAACAAGGTAGTGAAGTAAGGTTGTTAGTTCATGTGCCCAAGCATCAAAATAAGAAAACAGTTGATTGTTCTCTACGCAACACAGTGAGTCTATTTTATTTATTGGTCGCGTGAGCAAGTTTTTTTCGTGACGATTTTTCAGTTTATGTGCCAAAGCAAAGACATGAAAATGTCAAAAATTTAGACTTTGGAGGATATATCTAGTTGTCCTCGAAACGTGAAACAATGCTTCCTCTACCAAGGTAGACTCGGTACTGTTGACCCGCAAGGCTGAGAAAGCTTGAGCTTGCGCAGATCGGCGTTAGCGCTTCATAACCCAACAATGGACAAATCAGCGAAACGGCAAGTAACGATTAAAGATTTTAAATTCACAAATTGAACGGAATTTTACGCTCGAACGACACAAATCGCGAAGATTACCTACTAACATTTGAATTCTTCTAAACAACATTTCTCTATTCATGCAATTCCATTCGTCCTGCCTCAACAAGTCTTCCAGGATATTAATCATTTAAAAAACTGCAACATTGAAAAAGGGTGTATGATCTGGGAAAGAAATTTATTTTTGTTTTTATTTTATTTTACTTTACATTTAAATTGTTGCGCTGGAAAAAAGATCCAAGTATCCACTAGGTATAGATTATCGCCAGAAATTGAATGGACAGCAAAATTAAATATATTGAATGAATAGCAATGAGACAGCATGCGCAGTAGGACTGTAATTTTTAAGGGTTTTTGAGGGGGAAACGATCTGTGTCCACAAATAATTGTTATAGTGAAAACACACCAATTTTGGCTCGAGCGTTGACTTCCCCGGCCGGGGGAAACTGCCAAGAACCAGGAATGAAGGCGACTGACGAGAAGTGAACACAGTTGGACAGATTTTATTACACCGCGTATTTAAGAGTGAAAATAAAATTAATTTTGGTGGTAGTAGAAATAGGATTGAACGGTTTTGAAAGGCGATGCAGACAATCGCGGGTTTTACTTTTAAGAGGAGAGCTAGCAGGCCAGAAAGAGACTTCCAGGTTGGACATCTAGAGGGGGGATGCAGTTTAAGAACTGGGGACCTGAGTCCACCAAAACAAGATTTGTTTATTAGCTTATCAAATAGGCCTCTGGCTGGTCGTGAAAATCAAAATTTTGAATTTGAGAATTCATCGATTGCTCAAGTAGAAGCGTTTTTACAACAACTGATTCTGTGTGCCCAGGTTATTCCATGTGAGGAAACCCCATTGACCACTTAATTTGGCAAATTGTTAGTTAAATTAATTTTAGATATATGCATTAGACGAGAACTCAAATAATTGTAATAAGAAACTAACCTGAATTCAGGGTCTAGAACGGTTTGATACGCTGGAAGAAGTGTGCATGCGACAACGATATCAGCGAGTGTAACCTGCTCGTTGACGAGGTAAGTGCGGCTAAGGAGGAAGTTGTTGAGGCTGGTGAGGATGTTGGACAGGTCGGTCTTGGCATTGTTTACAGCCTGAAAACGTCCAGAAGATTAGATATACTAGTAGCTCACCGAGACCATAAATATGTGATGGATTGATGAAAACGAAGACTCAAACCCGATTGAACGTTTACCATTTTTCTTGAATTATCATCATATTTACTGACATTGTTAATTTAAATAATCGTTATTATTTTAAACTCGAGAAACACAGTAGTGTCGTCACTAGCTGCTCACAAATCCCCTCGTGACAGGTTTTGAAACTATTTTGAGAAGAGGGGGCACCTGTTAAGCCCTCCTCTAGTTCTGTTCGAACAGTTACTGTTGTAGCTCGACTGAGTGTGAACCGTCGAGGTGTCATGTGATCATTTTGATATCAAATTTGTAGTAAATGCTGTCCGAGGGGGAGTATCGCTAACTATAGTTCCGTTTTTGAAATAGTACAGTTTCTTTAGGTAATAAAATTAGTTTACAATTCGGAAGTGTTGTTCCTTTGCAAATACCATGTCTTCCTACGAAGAGGAAGGTCAGCTTCGGGAGGAGGAACTCAACATAACATATAAAATACTCGTACTAAAATTCTTGTTATTTCTAACTACAATGGGTCTGTTCGGAGAGGCAGTCCGGAACCAAACCGGAACTGAAAAGGGGAGGGGAGGGGATAGAGGCGAATGGACTCCTCCAAACCCCTCCGAACCGTTCAGGACTGCCTCTCCGAACAGACCAAATCATGAACTTAGAAATATACTCCTTCCATTTCCACAGTGTAGATATGGACTTTTTCTGTCAGATTGGAAGATGTTCTGTCAGCAAGAAGCGCTTCGATCAACAAGGTTACAATAAAAATCACCATTGATCATTGATAATCAGCAGGTAATAACGAGCAGTACTACAAAAACATTTCAGTATTCTGCAAGCCTATTAAATATTTCCCATCAATACACAATCAACTGCGAACAGCCAATTTGAATATCTTACACTGAACAAATCAGCTCATCTTTGCGCTAGTACTAATTTCGTAGTTTTTGAGGATTCACTTGCACCATAACGAAAATTGAGTTAACTATCCACGTTTTTTTTCTTAACCCTCCAGCACTGAGGTCGGGTCTTAATGACCCCTCTAATTTTTGTACTCTGAACTTCATTTTTCTCTAACCACTCTCCCTTATTTTCGAGCGTACCTAGATCCTCATTTCAGTGTGATCTTGGAAACCCCAATTCTGACCCGACCTCATTGTTTGTGTAACAAAATTCAGTCATACTTGATTGATCGACATGTAGGTAGTGATTCTTTCTCAGACTGAGGAAGAAGCACCATCGTATAAGAGGAGAGTCTGTGCCCCAGCACCACCAACGATAGATATTTTCCAATCTCCACTCATCTGCTGTGGACTTTCCCGGCCCTAATGTAAGCGTGTTCAAAGGATTCCTCAAATTGACTGACATTTTCGAAAGTGAAAAACAAAAAATGTTCTATATTGATATTGATGAATCCTATGAGCCATATTTGATATCATTTATTGGTGTTACGTACTAGTTTTTATTACATGACCATTCAATCTTCCTTCCAATAAATTATTGGAAATTATAAATTCGGGTTATTGTGACCCGACCTCAGTGATCACGTTGGGAAATTCACCTCAGTATTGGAGGGTTAACAACCGCCATGTCATCGAGTAATTATTGAAAGCCATTACGTAACGATAATGCCAATGTTATAAATTTTCTTACCTGTTTGTTAAAGTCGAGGATTCCAAGATAAGGGAAGACCCAAGTGCAGACAGCTTGAAGAAGATCGGAGTCTGAATAGTTCAGCCATTGCAGTACTTGAGCCTTTTCGATGTCAGTCTTTCCCCTAAGCTCGTTGCTTGCAACTAAAATAAGCAACATGAAAATTACGAATAGAATAGAAAACATGATTGTATGGTATGCAAGAAAAATGCCAAAGAAGCCGAACAATCAAATCGAAAGTTAGAAAGTGACAGATGACTTACCGTACCACGCAATCGCATTACTTTCGGTAATGCATTGACCATCCTTGGCTTCAAAAGCTGGCACCTGAAACAGAGCAAGGAGTTAATGAGGGACTAAGATAAATATCAAGTAACGCGTAAATGTTTGGCTTTCCTTCGAAGTACCTATTCATTGAAAAGACTAGCTGATGTCAAGGTAGGACAGGAAGAGGAAAGATCTTCGGATTTTAAAGGCTATAACGCTCGATGATGGTTGATATCGATCAAATACACATAGAAACAAGCATTCACATACACAGTCTGTAAACCAGCATTGCTTTTATTTAACAATACATTAATCTTAGATTCCAAAAAATTATTACTTTCTTCCAACTTATGGTTACAGTCATGCTTAGCTACAGTAATACATTTCGTCCGGTCCAAGTTTGGTAGATTATTCAAAAACTAACTGGGTCAAGTTGGACGCTGAAACGTATTTGAAATGTACTTCGATTATGATAGAAATTCCGAAGATAGTGACGATGACAAGTACAAAGGGGAACTTCCCGAAGATTTTGAAGAAGTGAAGGAGGAGAAATGTAAGAAATGCGAAGCCAACGAGAAACATCTGGGTGCGGATATGCCCAAGATCTCAATGACCAAAAAGGAGTTCAAAATTTTGAGGAGAGCTCTTTACAAGAAAATGATTGACGATGGACTAGTGAAATATTTAGTAGACGCGCTGAAAGCACTCTGTCCCAACACGACCCACGATCTAACGTTGCTCGGGAGACTCTTGGCGAACCCGAAAGACGGGGAGATCAAGGATTTGGGTGAGAGATGTAGAGTGGTGAATAGAATCGCTCTGAGGATAAAGGAGATGTACAGCAATATTGGGCAAATAGTGCCGTTGCAGTCAAGGTCTGTATTGATAGCTACCAGGAACAGTAATTCAGTTAGGCCCTTCACACACGGGTAGAACTTGAGTTAGCAACAGGTTGGAGAATCAACGTTTCCAATGTTAATAACTGGATAGCCCCCAACTATCCTTGTCGGGTTTCAGCGCTACCTCCCGCCACTTCAAAGAACTACCATTCCTGATTACCAAAACTACCATTCTAAAGATTGTTGTCTTATAATCGTTTTCGTTTCTAATATTTCTATAACATGAACCAGTGACGATTGTGAAGATCAGCTTTGAAATTGAATGACTTGGGCACATTTCGCAACATAAAACGACACTTGGCATCATTTTCATGTCCATGGTAGTTCGTTGAAGTGGCGAGAGGTAGCGCTGAAACCCAACAAGGATTGTTGGGGGGGGGCTAGACTCTCATGTGTTATAATGGGGGAAACCGCTCATGGGCCGAGTTAAGTCACAAACGCAATCCCTGTTAAAAACAGATTTTATTGGGGACCATGCAACTGTGCCTACGTATCTGCATCTCATTTGCATGGTCGAATGAGAATGACAAGTTTTCAAATTAATGAGTAACCAGCAATGAACATTTCTCGTTCAGTTGAGCTTGTGCAAGCCCAACTCATCTCTCATGGGATCCGTGTTCTCAAATTTATTAAAATTGTGGTTTCTATTGTTCTTTAATCAAAAGTGAACGAGGAGGAGCTTATCCTTCGTGCGACTGCAGTTTGTTTAGTGTGAAAGACATTGGAATTTGAAACGGCTAAACGGTTGAAATGGACTAAGGATTGGTTACATCCTTTCACATACGGAGTTACTCATCGAATTGAGAGGGGAACCGAATAATTTCCGCAACTATTTATATATTTACAATACTAGCTACTCATACAGGATATATGAGGAGCTTCTCAGCATGGTCTCCCTCATGATCGTAAAAACTGACTCGGTCATGAGAGGAGCCATCAAAACCCCCCCCCCCCCCACCAAGGAAGGCTCAAAGAGTGGAGACGTTGGGGCCTTTAAAAATGTGATTCACACTCCAGAAGAGGGGCAAAGCGCCTGCGCGATATTGTGGGTTTGGCTCGTACTGCATTCACAAGCTCAAACTTTGCTCCAACCTCATGCCGATTTTCTGTCGGAGACAGATTTTGCTCAAAAGCCGATTTGCACAAATGGCATGAGCGTGTAAACGCATCTTTAGAGTTATCAATATCCGCTCATCGCCCGGCACACTTCTCTTCACAGTTGTGTTCTTCCACTCTACAGAAACGAACAGCCGTTTTCGAGGTTGCAATTTTTAGACACTATGTAGAATGCTACGAATTTGGCTTTTGTTTCTTCAAGCTCCTCTGCTGCATCAAAAATCTTGCACTGAAGTTTCTGCCAATGTATGGAGGGCACTGACGTTGGTCTCACAGCAACACCACTTACTCGGGGGCCTCAGTCGGTAGCCGTTCGTTTCGGGTCAGTATTTCGCGAAATCGAAGGGGCAAAAACATAAAAAGTTGTACCTAAATTTGAAATTTCAAAGGAATTCAGAAATTCATTAGTGCACAGTCCTAGGGAATTGAAAAACTGAAATATTGCCGCTGGAATCATCAAAATCGAACAATAATTGCCAAAGAAAAATTACTGAATAAACGGGGTTTCCCATATTTCTCTGGCACTTATTGTTCGATTTTGATGATTCCAGCGGCAATATTTCAGTTTTTCAATTCCCTAGGACTGTGCACTAATGAATTTCTGAATTCCTTTGAAATTTCAAATTTAGGTACAACTTTTTATGTTTTTGCCCCTTCGATTTCGCGAAATACTGACCCGAAACGAATGGCTACCGACTGAGGCCCCCGAGTAAGTGGTGTTGCTGTGAGACCGACGTTGGTGCCCTCCATACATTGGCAGAAACTTCAGTGCAAGATTTTTGATGCAGCAGAGGAGCTTGAAGAAACATAAGCCAAATTCGTAGCATTCTACATAGTGTCTAAAAATTGCAACCTCGAAAACGGCTGTTCAGTTTTTCAATTCCCTAGGACCGTGCACTAATGAATTTCTACAATCCTTTAAAATTTCAAATTTAGGTACAACTTTTCAAGTTTTGTGCCTTCAATTTCGTGAAATACTGACTCGGAACGAACCGCCTGAGACCCCCCTTATCATACATTTTTGTCGAAAATGAGTTTTTGGTATTGCTGGACTCGCGACGAATCGATTGAATGAATCAGTTACACTATTTCCAGAATGAGATCGCTGAAATTGCCAATCAAGCAACATCACATATCAGGAATCCAACGGCAACAGCACGTATCATCACTAGTTACCATTGAAAAATGACTGACGCTAATGGTGATCCTCAGTGATGCGAGTGTAACTTATGGTCTGTTCGGAGAGGCAGTCCTGAACGGTTTGGAGGAGTCCATTCGTCTCTATCCCCTCCCCTTTTCAGTTCCGGACTGCCTCTCCGAACAGACCCTGTATGTTATAATTATTATCATCAATTAGTGAACCTAATGGACAGAAACGGAAAAAAATATAACAAAATAAGTTGAATAAGTAATTGGTTCAGCTCCATGAGTCTGAGATGTTGAGTTGCAGGATGTATGATAAGTTGAGTTGCCTGCATGAACCCTTCTGTACAAAAGTTTTTTTGCTCTCCTGTAAAATTTGGAAAATGTATGATACGTGGTGTTGCTGTAAGACCAACGCGATACTTCTCGCTGCCCTGCATTGTTTTCTGTACCACATCTTATTCAGAATCGCTGCTAATAAAAAGCATGTTGCTGGTACAAAATTTGTACCAGCAACATGCTTTTTATTAGCAGTAGGATTTAATCCTACTTTTGACATGTCAAATGAAATCGAGAACCATTCGACCTCATACTCGGAATAAGGAAGCAAATTTAATGTTAGTTTGTACGGCTTCCAGTTGAAGCTGATGCGAAACCCGTTGCTTACTCAAGTTGATGAAGAGTCTTTAGCGATTCTTAATTAAATAGAATCTCCAATACTTGTTGCTAGTAAGGAAACCACATTACGAGGAGAGATTTTCCATAGGATCAAAATTGGTCCCACACAACTCTTCTCGCCAAAAGTCAATCCGAGTGCGAAGGGCCTTAGTGATTAAACAGGGTGTCCGAGATAGGTACGGCTAAACTTCTGAGGTCGATTCTACAAGGTATTTCCAACAAAAAACTCTCTCAGCAATTTTCTTTTAACAGCTTGTTTTTCCAATTTAAAGATTTTTCCGTATTTTGAAACTTGTCTCACTAAAATGACTATAGCTCCCTTATTTTTCGTGGAAATTCAAATCTGATTATACCGTTGAAAAGAGCATTAGTTTTCCCATCAGATGAGCTACAATACACATTTTTAACCTTGAATCTAGTTAGATTTTTTCTAGTCCAAGTTTAAAACTTGGCATTTTTTGCGTTTTTTTGACGAAATTTCCAAGATTTCAATTTTTAGAGGAAATTCGATGCGGTTTTCAGCCACAACATCCGCTTAATCTCAGATTTCCAACGGTACGAACAAAAAATATTTTACAGTGGAACTTAGGGGGAAATCTGTGTTTGAACGCGGAAAAACGTAGATTTTTTTCAACGAAATCGACGGTTTAACGGGAGGATTGGTGGGAGGAGCAGCGGTGGAGGAGACCCCCTGAATCCTCCCGTCAAACTGTTGATTTCGTTAAAAAAAAAAAAAAAAAATCCACGTTTTTCAGCGTTTAAACAGAAATTTTTCCCCTAAATTCGATTGTAAAATATCTTTTGACTATACCGTAGGAAACCTGAGTTTTTGAGAATTTTTTGCTGAAAACCGCATCGAATTTCCTCTACAGGAAATGGGTGAAAATCTCTTGAGAAGTTCGTCGAAAAACTTGAAAAATTCAAAGTTATGAGTTTAGACTAGAAAAAATCTAACTAGATGCGAAGTTAAAAATTTGTGTTGTAGCTCATCTGATGGGAAATTTAATGCTCTTTTCAACGGTGTAATCAGATTTGAATTTCCACGAAAAATAAGGGAACTATAGTCATTTTAGTGAGACAAGGTTCAACATACGGAAAAATCTTTAAAATGAAAAAAAAAAACAAAAAAACAAGAGGTTAAAGGAAAATTGCTGAGAATTTTTTTGTTGGAAATACCTTGTAGACTCGACCTCAGAAGTTTGGCCGTATCTTTCTCGGACACCCTGTATACAATCAAAATAACGACGATGTATCATTTATCGATTATAATTCATATAGACGAAGTATCTATTTCAAATAGGCACTTGCTAACAAAATGAATGGGCGCACCATCCAGTAAAGATAAGCAACTTTTAAAGTAAAGGTATGATATTCTCTCCAAAACTGGGCATTCCTCCTCCATCCTTCAATCACTTCGAGTATAAGAATCATGCTGGTGTAACAGTGGACGCCTGTACTTGAGAGCTCAAAATTGAATTCCAGATTAAATTCAATAACACAGGAAATACTGGAGATGAAGAGGTTGCGAAAAGAAGAGTCCAGGGCATCTCGAAAGACTCAAGCGCAATCGATCATAATACGAGATCACATTTGCAACCCCAACTGTCACTGGTGCCGACTGCACTGCGACAGCTTTGCCAAATTAAAATATGGGGAAAATAAAAAATGTGACTGCCAGTGCGTGATGCTACAGCCTGCACCAGTTCGACAGTTTTCAAGATGTTGAGTCTGTAGGTCTACCAACAGCACTTCGGGAAATCAAGGCATACTTCCCCTCTGGGGAAATGAAGACAAATTGGACATGAAAATAAACTTGTTATACATGCGCATGCGGTATTGATTCAGGAGTAAGAAAACACTCCTTAGGGCACACTTTGTGAGGAGCTCGACGCACTCTTCTACTACTCTCTTCTACTACAATATTTGTATCGATACTTTTGATGTAAAACTCAAACCGATATATTGGTATTGATACTTTTGCCTAAAATATCGGAGGTATCGATACTTTCTTGACGATATTATCGAAAATTTTGCCAAAGTAAATTGGTGAAACAACACCAAATAAGTAACTAGAAAATAATACCATATATCGATACTTTATTAAATTTTTTATACCTTAAAGCACGAAGGTGCTATGTCCAAAAATGGAGTTTTAAAAAAACGCAAAAGAAATGATCACCACTGCACAGTTCCTCAATAGATTTTCAAGCTATTATCGTCAAGAAAACTCAATAAGTAATAGTTTTGTTGAATTTGAGTTTTTCTGAAATTAAAAAAAAATAAAAAATGTGGAAGGTGGATGGAGCGCTTTTGTGCTTTAAGGTATCGATATTGTCAGCCACACAATAGTAGGTATCAATTGAAACGATATATCGCCACGATAGCCTCAAAATAGTACAAATATCCACTGTGAGCTTGGAAGGAATTTAAACCCGTTTTCCCGAATTTACAAGTAGGAGGCATGCAAAATAGGTATTAATCGTGATGGCGACATCAGTCAGGTGCGAACGGCTTTTTTCGAATAATAAATAGCATTATTTGTATTGTAACTGATGTGTTACTTGATCCTTTCGATTTCTAGAAGAAGAAAAACATCATTTCATTGAACAGAGATTTCTTGCAAATAAGAATTGGAATCGAAATAAAATGGAATGATTATTCATTTTTATTAAATTTTAAATGAGGAATTTCACCATGTCGGAATTTCCTATTTTTGACCCCAAAATCGGATTCAGCACCTCGAAAAACCCCCTAAGGCAAACTTTCAGCCAAAACTTCCTAATTTACGAATAAACATATCAGTGTAGAAAATACGAATGTTTAAAAAAAACCGGGAAAATGACGTCAAGCTGGAATAGTTCATTTATGGCCGCTCGAAGCGCTGAGATCGAGAAATCTATAGTCCCTAGATGCAAAATTTCACGAAAAAGTAAAGTTCGAAATCGAAAAACTGAAGAAAAAAAATAGAAACAGCAAGATGGGGAAAATTAGGTTTCCTCTGTTTTTGTTTGATAACTTTTCTCTTAGAAAACACAATTTCGTCGTCCCAATGGGCAACACTGGGAGGAGACGGCGATCCGAACAGCCCAATCAGCGAGCGTTCCCGCTTCATGTCTGTTTTCCCGGTTAGTTTTGAAATCAAAAATTTTGATAGTCTCCCAAAAATAACAGGAGACTTATTTTCCGAAATCAGCCCGATTTTCATCTATCCCACACCATTAACTATTCAGGAAAAATGCAAACAGAAATCGGTGAAATTCCTCATTATTGGCTTTTATTAAATTTTTTATTGTCATTAAATTTTAAATTATTGTTTAAAAAAATACATTGCCTTTTCCTGATTAACAGAGGTTTTATTTTGAGTGAAAAATCATCAGTTGGTCAATTTGAAATATCGGTGGTAACGATACTTTGAGCCGATATTATCGAAGTATCGATATTTTATAATATAGGTATCGAAAAGATATTGGGTATGGATACTTCCTGAGAAATATCGTATCGAAAGGAGTAACGATACTTTGGAGTATCGTGCCGTCCCTAACTACTCTACTTCACTCCTACATTCCAGAACTGAGGGTGTCAAACTTATTCATTTAGTCAGGGTAACTTGGTTGTGTTAATGCCACATAATTTCCCTGTTCCAACTTGATCAAAATTCGAACAAATAGGTACATAACCTGAAGTCAATGAATTAAACTTATCTCTCTTTCAGAATTTACCAATCAGATGTGCAATTAACTACTTTCCAAAAAACCATTACATGTATTAAATTAATAGAATCTTGCATAAAGAAATACTATCAAAGTTTTTGCACAACGAAAAAAAGTCTGCCAAGTGGGTGTGACACATAGCTTCCTCGTATCCATAACCTGATTAAATAGATGATCCGATGCATCAAATAGTTGATCTCAAAACATCAATCTCTAAGTACCTTGCACTAGCTTCATAGGGGTCCATCTACACGCAACCGGCACAATCTCTGAATATTTCTGGAAAATGTAGAAGTTAGGGCTGTAACAAGGAAATATAAGTTTGCGCATGCGCAGCGGCTACTATCAGTCCGGAGGCGATGATTTTCATAGGGGACCATCTAAACGCCAACCCTTATAATCCCCAAAGATCTCATCGAAATCGTATGAGAAAATTGTAGTTGTCATGGCTGTGGCAAGGATTTCATGACAGAGACGGTACCAAAATTGTACAGGAAGGTCAGAAACGTAAAACGCTAGCGGAAATTTTGATTTCGGAGATTTTTTTTCGACCTTCCTCGGTAGACTTGTCAATATGCACTTGCTATGCCATTATGTCAATTTTATTCAACTTTGAACAGAATATTCAAGTTGACAAAATTGCCTAGAAATCGAGACTCTTTTGATATTCGTTTTTGAGGATGACGAAAGTATTACTTAACTGTAATAAAATTTAGACTTTTCCAAGATGTCTGGCTAAGATCTATCAACATACTACTGCATTACTAATGGGGCTAAAGTAAAAAATTTGATCAAGATTCGTTTTTGAATTCAAATAGAATTATAAGTAAAATTCAAACATAACTACACTATAGGCGTAGCCCACAAACTACACGAGCGTAGCCCCACAAGTTGATTTTTTCAGAATTATGTTCCCGATTCTTTAACGTCTCTACCTAATATCATCCTAAAAATACATGAAATGCAACGTCAGTTCATGGGATAATCAGAAACACCCTTGAATCGGAATTAGGAGCTGCAGATATCAATTGCCTACCACAAGAACTTTACTGTGACCTACAGAATGTGATACGTGGCATCCTACCTACCCTCAAAGAAACTGATAACGAATGAATCCAAGAGGCAGCAGCTCATTTCAAATCCAAGCAAGGAAGGAACTCGAATCACTGCAATGTTTGCAGGGTAAAATAGAGTACAGGTTACACAATTACCATTGCGCCCTCACCTTATGACCGATATTCTGCCACTCGTACGGTAGGTAAATGATCAAGCACTAGGCACAAAGTAGGTGCGTCATTTTCTACTTATTATTCGGAGATAGCACATCATTTCAATCCTAGTGGCATAAAAACGAAAACACAAGCCGAAAAAGGGCAAAACGTCACGTGCAAATGACAGAATGATTCAACGAACCCCTGGCAGGTGACCGATTTCTCTTAGTTATCAAAAGTTCAAGTCAAAATCAAACTCAACTTTGATGCAATAAGTTAACAACATAAGTTTGAATTACCTTTCCAAGGGGGAATTTTTTGAGAAATTCCGTGGTCTTATTTGTTTCGCCGAAGACAAAACCAGGTGCTACCTGAACGTTTCCGCCTCCATACTGTGCCGCAATCAGCGCTTTGTAAGCTCGGAAATTGTCAGGGTACGTGTACAGGGTCTGTAAGAAATGACGTATGGATTAATAATCAGAAAGTAATGTTATTAACGGTAAATAATTAATAGGAAAGAAAAGAAACAATGCGCTTACACCGGACGCCATCTTCGTAAAGGGAAGAGGACGGAGAGAGAGGCACGAAGAGATGAAACGTGGTGCTGTCGGCTGACATGTTTCTTTCCAGTGCCATTTCAATCGGAATGTGAAGTGGGCTACACTGAGTAGAAGGTTGGACAACCTGTCAAATCAAGTCACCATAGAAAATCATGGACTCTTCAAACTCGAACAAGATGGTGGAGTGTTTTGGTCGCTGATACTTTTTGACAGTGAAATTGATATTTTTTAGTTAGTTGCGACGAATAATTAATTAGTTTAATCTTATCTGTGTCATACTATTCATTGCAAATATCACGGCAAATGTAAGGCTATGAGAATTGGGCTCCAGCTATCGACGGTTTCGGATCGTGAGTTGCAGATGTGCAAGTGGACAGCACTCGAAGGTAGTCGTAAATTTTGTCAAATTCTATTGGAAAACGACGTTTTAGACTTGGGTGGATTTCAAATCCATCCTTATAAAATCGGATGCCTCCGTCATTGACGTCCATGGACCTGTCCAGGACTGGCTTCGGCAACGAGATTTATGGTAGGCCGTCATCTCCCCATACTCTGTACTCGGAGTCTCTGTGCACGGCTAAGTACGATTACGACGGGAATGGAGAGGACGAGCTCTCTTTCAACAAAGGAGACGTCATAGCAATATTGTCCAAGGACTCCAACATCTCTGGAGATGACGGATGGTGGACAGGCAAAACGACTAGCGGTTTTGTCGGGATATTCCCGGCCAATTTCGTCGTTGAGGAAAGCGAGTTCATCAACGCTCTCAATGAAATCAAACCCACGGAAATTGATTTCAATGAGCTGGAGCTCGAAGGGATCATAGGCGCCGGAGGTTTCGGGCTCGTCCACAGAGGGAAGTGGGGTGGTGAAGAAGTGGCTGTGAAAACAGCTAGGCAGAGCCATTATGAAGATAGTGAGACCGTTCTGCAAAACGTCGCTCAGGAGGCCCAGCTCTTCTGGCTCCTCAAGCACGAGAACATTGTTTGCCTCAAAGGTGTCTGTTTGAAACCCCCGAATCTGTGTTTGGTGATGGAATACGCCCGGGGAGGCTCCCTCAACCGCGTCCTGTCTGGCCGCAAGATCCGACCAGATGTTCTCGTAGATTGGGCCATCCAGATCGCCAGAGGAATGGATTACTTGCATAACAAAGCTCCGATTTCGATTGTTCATCGAGATTTGAAGTCATCCAATGGTACGTACCAAACATAATTGTATTTTTTTGCTATTTTAGAACATGTTAATTAAGAATTCAGATGTGTCGACACTCTCATATTGGGAAAGTGAAATTTCAGGGTGGAACTGTGGTGTAAGTGCTATAGTACAATCTTACTGACGAGTACAGAGAGAAGAAAGAGATTCTCCTTCAGCCGTTTTGTAGTCTTCACCTTCCGAATTTAGGACACTGCATCTAAAAAACTTTCGGCATATCGATGGCATCACATGATAACCTCGTATCTCACCCACCTGTAATCCAATTTTTAGCGATAAGAAACCATGGTTATCAGTGACACTCAGCCCTCTTGATGAAAACCAAGGTTATCATTTAGGGCGTTAGAGAGCAGAAAATAAAATTCCCGCTAAAAATTGAATTACAGGTGGGTGGGATACGAGGTTTTCATTCAGAGAATCCAAAAAGAACCATTTTGGCCAAAAATTGAGATACGAGGTTATCATATGATGCCATCGATATTTAAAAAAATAGTATGGGAATATAAACTTCAATTATGGAAAATCAAGCCCATCGCGAACCTAGCAAATCTCCGTCAATAATTCTGCCCCCCTTCTAATTTGTTGTTTGTTTCACTTTAACCCTCGAGCAGTCGCGTGTTTTAAAAACACATAACTGAGCGCGTGGCGGCAAACTGGCCACATCGTAACTTAGTCGAATTGTAACGCTTGTGTAACAGTTGTATGTAACAGTGTAACAATTGTGGCGCTTGTGTAACAGTTGTATGTAACAGTGTAACAGTTGTATGTAACAGTGTAACAATTGTGGCGCTTGTGTAACAGTTGTATGTAACAGTGTAACAATTGTAACGCTTTTGTAACAGTTGTATGTAACAGTGTAACAATTGTAACGCTGTAACAGTTGTGTAACGCGTATATGCTTATATTCTTTATGTAAATGATACACAGGGTACACATAAGAAACCTATTTTCAATTAAACGATAAATTCATTACTCAACAAATTCCACAAAGTCAACTAGAATAACATCAAAATTTAGTAAGTTCTTCTTTCATACCTATAGTACATATTGTATGAAACAGCCAATATTAGTCTCTTGATTTTCTCTCGTATTTCAGATGCATTATAAACAAAAATGACTTGTTCTTTACTAGAAAATGGTGCACATACCACAAAACTTTTTACAAAAGAAAATATTAGGAACGTTTAATAATATCAATTTCCAGACTAGGTACTGGAACTTTGGTACTGAACTGAGGTACCCTACGCGCGTCTTGAAGTCCGAGCCTAGCGCAGTCTAGCTTCTTGAACAGCAACTTGACGGTATACATCGGCTATTGCGCGGTATAGTATAAATATAGAAAAACCAGCCTATTTTTTTCAAAAATGCGGCCAAATAGCCGCATACGCAACTGCTGGAGGGTTGAAGCTGAAGCAGGTTAGGACAGTTCCTACAACGATCAGTCTCAGCACACCTGATACTCGTTGAATCTTTGGGATTAGTTCCATTTCTTCTGTGGTAGGTATTTATTTCTCAATCACTCTACCACCCAACTATGAATTAGTCGATCAGAATCCGGAAACTGGCCCAAAAATTGAGTCCTTAATCAGTTAGACCGGTTTTCCCGATCACTTTCGAACTCTCAACACTAATCCTAAGCGGAGATCGTCAAAGTAATTTGGCGTTATTGGTTTCGTATCAGGTTCCTTTGTACGTACAACTCTACACCTTAAATTTCTTCGAGTGATCAAATTCTACCTAGGCTACATTAGATTAACTACCAGATGCCTATTTGATTGAAATGTTGGAGATACCTTTCATTATGGTCGTACTATTGGTAGTTACCGAAAATTATCACAAACATTATCTATAATAATCGAAGACAAATCGAACTAAAATTAGGTAGAATAATGATGGCGAAAACTTGGGTACCATGGAAGACCAAAAAAGGTATTGCTATGCTGATAAACATACAAGATACTAAATAATACGTGGAGCAAAATCTACCAATTTCTTTCAAAACGAATCTATGGCAATTCAGGTTCGTGTTGCTGATACTTATGTTAAACTCGGCTGGTACATGATCGTGAATCTCCCCCAGAATACGTTGTGTACGGATTTTGGAACCTATAATATTGCAACTTCAGAAATCTTTCTTTGGAAAATAACTGCGCTGATTTCTTACCACGTCTAAGCGTTCGATGGAGAGTGTAGATAAATATTATAGCATGATAGATAGTTACTATGTTTTGAAAGAGTTGGTCTGATTTTGCACTGTAATTTGTCATCAATATGTGGTTGTTGGCAGGAGATGGAGTTGCTTTAGGGTTAATATTTGTTTGCGGTTGGAAAGATCTGATTCTGTAATTATTTACCTTTCGATTCCCCTTGCAATGTTGTAACTTCCTGTAAGGGAAAGAACTAAACTAACACAGCCCATCTCATTTTTGTCGAACTCTGATCACTTTTATCAGAAAATGAGAAAGGTGGTTCAAAAAAAAAAAAAAAAAAAAAATTGAAATTGAAAAATTGAAATTTTCTTAATTCAATTACAGTTTTGATTGCTGAGGCTATCAATGGAGATGATCTTCTGTGCAAAACTCTCAAAATCACGGACTTGGGCCTCGCTCGCGAAGTTTACTCCACTACGAGAATGTCTGCTGCTGGGACTTACGCCTGGATGGCGCCAGAAGTCATATACAATTCGACGTTTTCCAAATATAGTGACGTCTGGAGGTAAAAATATAACGTTTAGATTACAAAAAATAAGTGAAGGCAAATGGACACCTAAGCCCTCAGGCTACTTGAGCTGTATAGCCTCAGGATAACGTCTTCCTCCTGGTCCTATAACTGTTAGCATCTTCAAATGTACCCTCTAGCAATAGTTCCCTTGCCTCAGGGGCATCTTTACTTGTTTTACCTTTCCCATGTTCAGAGTCAGTATTTAATAATTTGTTTCTCTTATTTCCAGCTTCGGCGTTGTACTCTGGGAGCTCCTCACCGGTGAATTTCCCTACAAAGATATTGAGCCACTGTCGATTGCTTATGGCGTAGCGAGCAATAAATTAAGACTACCCATCCCCAGCACGTGTCCCCAAGCGTGGAAGGATTTACTGGAAGGTACCTAGCCTGCTATTATTTTGAGTTATTCAATCAATATAATGGGGAATTGTCGAGTCTATCTTTCATTTCTCCAAGCTATAGTTTGAACGGAGAACTTTCTAAAAGGTGTTCAAAAATCATGGTAGGTTGGAAATGATTGGAAGTAAATGAAACTGAGGAAAAAATATTAGCGTCTGTTGGTAAATATCATTTGAAAATTTAATTTTTTGAAAATCACGCGGTGGAAAATCACATGCCAAGTGACCAGGGTAAGAAGCCTGACATCGTTGCCGTCAAGCCTGACCAGTCTTGCATTATCTTGGATGTCCAAGTTGTCAATGGCAGCTTGGACATGGAGCAGACTCGGCGGGCCAAGATAAGGAAGTATGTTACGAATGATTTACGGCAAGCAGTGTCGGAGCTGAAAGGAGAGGCACCCAACAACATCAGGGTGATGACTACAACCTTGTCAAGGCGGGGGGTGTGGTGCGTGAAAAGTGCCTCAGAATTGCGCGAGTTGGGCATCTCAGTAGGCGTACTCCGTGGTATCACCACCCGTGTCCTGCTCGGCTCATTTGAACTGGTGGTCGTTTTATAGAGGCACTTCCCTCCATCCCTCTCTTCCACCCCCACCTTCCTCATCTTCCCTCACCGTAGGACCGGCATTGGGTGAGTCCTGAGCGTCCTCCCCATTATTATTTAATTTGTTTTTCATTATGGCGTGCCCCCTGCGTCTTTCTGGGGAGCTGATAAAAAGAAAAGGTAAAAACCAAAAAATTAGTAAATACTGGCAATGGCAAAGCTGTGATTTTTGCAGACGAATGATCTGTACAGGAAAATAATAAACCTGTGAGAAATAATTGCAGCGTTTTATCTAGATATTTCTCGGGGGTATTAATTATTTTGAGAATCTCAGAGTCGGACATGGGAGACGTGTCCAATGTTCGTGTCCATGAAACGAAGCAACAGTATGGCCAAAAGACGATAGTGAGTTTCTCTATGATACCATGTCCCGTATTACGAGTGGGCACCGTGTCTCAGACCTGTATGTTGTTTGTGGCTTTCCCATTGAACTTCCTGGAAAGTGGTAGGAACGGCCATATTTGTCCTGTTTTTGTGGTAGTCATTCTCGGTGTATGATCTGTCAGGGCTTCTGGGAGTGAGTGTTCTCGTCTTTCCTTACAATGGTACCATCTGTGGAGTGGTTTGTCATGCATCAGCTGTGGCTCACTTCCACAAGGGATTTGAACATGAACGAGCATCCTGTCGGATCTTGCTATTGGTCATCTATGGGTTCGGTGTAGGGATGGGTATCGTTATAAAAGTATCGATATTTTGTATCGATACTGTATCGTATCCGAGTATCGATACTGTATCGTATCCGAGTATTAGAGAGTTTTTGGTGCCAAAATCTCACGGGCCCCGTTAGGAGGAGACTAGCGCGAGCAACAGAGGATGCTACCCAGTTGAAGGAGGAAGCCCGTTGACTTTGGACAGGGGGGGAATGGAGGCGCTCGTCACGGTGGGCCTCGAGGAACGGATGACTGTCAGGGGGCACCCTTTCATCGTCGCCCGCTGATGTCGGGAGGCAAATCCATCGTCACCCGCGAACTCCGTGCTTTGTGAAGAGGTTCCACGGGCCCGTCAGTGGTTTCCAAAAACTCTCTATTGATACCCCAATTATCGTTGGGCATGAGTATCGATGTTTTAAAGTATCGAGTATCAATAAATAATTTTTATCGAAAAATAATTTTTTTCAACAATTTTTATTGATTTTTCACTATGAAGAGTCCAAGCAGGGTGATTTCTCCATGATATAAACGTTATTTGTGCAACCTGAGAGTAATGATCCAAAAGCCTCTCTACTTTCTTCATTTTTTAGCCATTATGTTGAATTTTCCGCGAGAACTGTATCGATATTCGATATTCAGAAATATCGGATCCAAAGTATCGATATCCAAAAATATCGGATAGTGCAGTATCGATACTAAAATATCGATTATCGGTACAAAAGTATCGATATTTTGAAATATCGAGTATCGATACCCATCCCTAGTTCGGTGCATGTCAGTTACTCTGTGGTTCACTGGTGTCGCTACGCTTGAACTTGGTGGTAGCGAGAGGGAAGGGGAAGAAATGGATGAGAGGGTGGACGGCCAGTAGGGCCAGTAGTGGCGAGAACAAGGTAGTGAGACGAAATGTGCTGCACTTGGGTGAGTTTGATACGTTTGTACTGTTTACATACGGTCGCTTTTTATAATGTTATGTTCTCATACTACCTTGTTATGGTTTTTACACTTATATGGACAATTACAACCGCATGGCAGTAGTCCCTATAATGTTTACACTTATGGTTTACACGGTACACGTATTTTACACAGTTTATACCAACAAGAGAGGCATGGGAGCACCTAGAAGGGGAGTTGTGGAGGGTGCTATTAGGCTACATGCGGTTCTTTACACGTAAAATGGTAAAATAAACACATAAAGATACTCTGGGATTCGGAATAATAATTATCGCAAAGAAATACAATTTGCGACAGCTGGTATGGGAGTTTTGCTTTCCTGAACTTGGGGCCTGCTGGGCTGGCAGCATCTTGTAGTGCGTCACTAGTGGGTTCTACACAGATATCCTTCTACATGTAAGGCGCCTCGAAGGTGGTTCAATACAATCCACCAGGAGAGTAGGTCTTGGCCGCTCGTTTAGTTTCTGATTCTGCCACTGGTTTTTCTTTGTCAACTGTGACTAGACTTGACTTGTATCTTTTGACTCCTTGATACAAAATTCTTCCTTTAAACTGTTGCCAACCTGCAATTCCTTCTCCGCAGACCTCCTCCAGGTCGCCCTGGGCCGTCCTCACCTTTGCCCCTCTCCCGGTTGATTTCATTGTAAAGCTATCTTAACCAGGCTTGAGTTAAGTCTCCAACTCACTGTAACTCCACTCCATTTTCTAACGGTGACTAGGATTCCTACCTGGGATTGGTCACTAATGCTAATAACACAGAAACTTGGGTAGATGTAGGTAGGTGAGGGCGACTCCAGTTAGAAGTTGGAACCACACCAAGTGCTACGAATACGTGGCGATGTTGAACTGCATTCTCAGTACAGAATTGAAACTTCACTATAAATATTCACAAAAATGATCACGGATACACAATTTTTGAACGATAGATCTGATTCTGTGTTGTATTGATTTCCTTACGTTTTCCAAACATCCGCCTAATAAAATGTATTCTTTTCAGATTGTTGGGCTCATAGCTCTCACGACCGCCCGGCCTTCAATGAAATTCTCGACCGTTTGGACATCATTGCTCGCTCCGGATTCATCAATACTCCCGATGAAAGTTTCCACACGATGCAGAAAAAGTGGAAGAACGAAATTGATTCAGTTCTGCGTGAACTTAAAAACAAAGAACTCGTAAGAAATCGCCCTTTTCTCTTCAGTTCACGTTCTCATTCTACTTCATTTCTGTACTTTTTCATCATGCCGAATATTGATGATTGTCTCCATTTTCCATCCTATGTATGTTTACCGTATTAATGATTTTTTTCATGCTCACTAGGCTTTTCGGTCGCGGGAGGAGGTAAGCTGGGTTAGGTAGTGTGGTACGCTGTGCATGGTTGGTTGTGAATAGTTCAATCCGACGAATTTCATTATTTTGATCTTTCATTCTTCTTTGAATGATTCTTCGAAGTTTCCGTTCAATTTAGTCATTGAATCTAGAATGCATCACGTTCCTTAAGTAGTAGATCGCACTTTTTAATTTCAAGTTGGTTACCCACTATCTTAGTTGGGAGAACATTGTAAGGAAACCCTCCTATCACGAGTAGTTATGAGTTATGCGTGTTTGTTATCTTTGATTAGCTTTTCTTTGTTTCCAAATCTTTGGTTATCATGTACTCAGTTTTGTTTTGAATTCAGTATTGAAGTGCGTCGTAGCTTTACTGATACTGAAGGGAAGATAAGTACAATCTGCAAAATGTCAATCAAGTTTTCAATATATAATAATTAACTAATAATTAGAATTATTGTACATTTTAAAAAGTTCCAATTTCAATCGTATTATTTATTAGTCTGTTAACAAAAGTGAATTCGGTATCCACCGAAACTTGGGGTTTATTACCTCCCAGAAGTAAAGAATAGGCGATGAACTTTTCGAACTAACGAACTCCTCAACTTCTCCTTTCCCTGGATTGGATAGTTTGTGATTTTTGGATTAGATGAGAGTATCGTTTTGTTCCCAATGTGGGATTTTGAATAACAAATCGGGTTGTCAAACATCAGTTTCGTACCTTTATACAGGGTGTAACACGGGTGGTTCACGACCTTCCTCCCACGTGTTCTACAACTAATTTCCGACAAAAAGTGCCTCTTGATATTTTTTGGTATCCCCTCTTAAAATTCCTTTGTTTTTCACTTTGAATTTTTTTTTTCGTGTTTTTGATTTTTGCTCATCAAATCAAACATCATAACTTCCTTTACTCATTTTGAGTTTTGCTCATAACGTCCTCAATTCAAGAGTTTGCTCAAATCTAAAAAAATCCGCTGGAAAGAGCGTTAAATTTGCAATATTTTTGATGAACAATAACATTTTTCAAGTGGAGTTGAGATGTGCAAACGACGTATGAATAGCAAAACTCGTCAAAATCTTGAAATCGCTGTTTTTCAGTAACCTGGTAACCATATCAAATCTTCACGCAGAATTGTGAAACTTCTCTAAAACCTGGCCAAAATCTCAGCTTTCCAACGGTGTAATCAAAAAATATTTTACAATCGGATTTGAGGGAGAAATTTCTGTTTGAACGTGGGAAACGTGCATTTTTTTCAACGAAATCGACGGTTTGTCGGGAGGAATCGGTGCTTGGGAGGAGCCGCGGCTGTGAAGAAACCTGATTCCTCCCTTCTAACCGTCGATTTCGTTGAAAAAAAAAAATGCACGTTTTCCGCGTTCAAACAGAAATTTCTCCCTTAAATTCGTATGTAAAATATTTTTTGATCACACCGTTGGAAAACTAAGATTCTGGCGCAGTTTTTTGGGAAGTTTCACAATTTTGAGTCAAGATTTGATATGGTTACCAGGAGACTGAAAAACAGCGATTTCAAGATTTTGACGAATTTCGCTTTTCATAGGTCATTTGCACATCTCAACTTCACTTAAAAAAAAGTTATTGGGCATCAGAAAGATTGAAAATTTAACGCTCTTTCCAACGGATTTTTTAGATTTGAGCTAACTCTTGAATTGAGGAAGTTACGATAGATTTATTGAGCAAAGATAAAAACGCGAAAAAAAATTAAACGTGAAAAAAAGGCATTTTGAGTGGGGATACCAAAAAATGTGAAGAGTCACTTTTAGTCGGAAATTAGTTGTAGAACTCGTGGGAGAAAGGTCAACGAATATACCTTTTATAGATCGGTAAGTAGGTACTTTCGCATGCTTCACATATTACGGGCCATTTACCATTTTGGGGAAATTGAGACGACGAAACAAAAATGATCGACTCACAAGACTCACCAATGGAATAGTAATGATAATTTGCGTGTACATTGCAGGGTTTTTAGTTAATAATTAATATTATTACTTCCCTAGTTTCAAAGCTCTTGGAAATTGTCATTTCTTTATCTTTCATGTAGTTTTCTGGTTGTTATACACCTCTTGTCCGTTATCTCCATAAATGCACTGTTTCTTTCGATGTTATTCGCTACTTTGTTGAGCAAATGCGAATTAGCGACCAACTTTGGTGGAAATCAAAGTTCAAAAAGTCATTTGAACAACATTACAAACACTACAAAAAAAAATTGAACAAATTGAAGAAATTAAACAAACACTACAAATCAGAAATATAGGAAATATACGTTCTTGCTCGTTGGAACCCTTTCGAGCCCGTTGAATGCTAAATAACCAAGAAGAAGCTGCGAGAGAAGACTGAGCGGATGGACGAAGGACTTTGGACGGAAAAAATCTCTGAAGTCCAGGTGGTGCCCCATGCGGAGCACAGGAGCTCTGCACTAACCAAATGGGGAATTTGCCTCACTTTTTTTTTTCTTTCGAAAGAGGGTTCACTAATATGGAAGAAAACCATAGTGTGCTGCTCGAAAAAGCAACCAAAAAATCTAGAGAATTTAAGGAAGATGGAAATTTTAAATGTAGCGGCAATCTGTTTATGGGGTTGCAACGTAACGGATTATCTAACCAATCTGACTTCATAGGAGGAGCTGTGTCCCTCTGTGGAAGCGCAAATGAAACTGTAGCTTACGTGATCAAACACAGGAGCGCCCAACTGGGGATGAGAAAAGTGAAAGTGATCAAAAGAAGCAATTTTACTCACTCTTTTTTCAATATGAATCTACCTATTAGTTTATCGAGCATTATTAGTCTTCATCCTCTCTTTTCCAGTTTCTATATTAAGTTATTTTCGTTATTTGAATCACATTATTTGAGTGGTCATTTGACTGGATTGTTTCGTGTGGCTGCGCTTAGAACTTGGAAGGGCGCTTAGAACTCTACCTGTCGTCGTTCTGCGGTACTATTAACGCCAGAGCGCACAGCATGTGAATCCAGTCAGCTTTTGCGTCGTTTTTTTTTCGTGTGACGTGAACGATATCCCTCGATTTTCGCGGGTTTTTTCACTGAGGCTTCGCTTGTTTAGGAATTTTCTTCTACGGTAATTTTTTTCCCTTGAGTACTCCTGGTGTTAAACGTTATTCTAGGGCCCTATTATAAAATTCGACTTGAAATTCCAGAATCTAAAATTGAGGCAAATTCCCCATTATTATTGAGGGATTGGCGGGTTAATTTTAGTTTGGAGGTTCCTGTAGTATCGCATGCACACAGAAGATCTTGTTTCGAACAACTTTCCACATTCCTTTGAAGAGTTTTCAGTTTTCCTCGATTTTTTCATCAAAAATAAACGTGTTCGTTCTAATAAAATGTTTTGTGAAAAGACGGATTACATGTGTAGGCTTTTTGCATTATTCGACCTCAAATTTGGATTTGGCGTCCATGAAAACCCCTCAAACTCCTTTAGAAAGAGCAAACTAGAATGAAGATTTTGCATGTCGTCATAGGTTAAGTCGGACTTAACTTCGGAGTGACGTCATTAGTTGTAAAACTAGCGTTACTTCGCGCTTACTCCAAGACATTGGATAACCTCCAAGCGAAAGCGTATTTTCGGGAAGCTCCAGTCGAACGAATCATAAACAACCGAAAAGGGAATTTGCATGGGTCTGAAAATATCACTTTGGTTGCCCGTGTCTTGTTATTTGAAATGCCAGAACTTACCTTTTTAAAACCCTTTATTTCCCCGTAGCTTACATATTAGTTGTTTTTCAAACTAAGTTATTCACTAAGACCGTAGAACACATTTTTGATTCTAACTCGGTCTTGGAACTATTACAACTTTGATAAACAACAACAAAATTGGTTATTAAGTCGAATTTGCTCAACTTTGATTTTTGTAGATTGTTATTTTTATATGAAGTTTTATAGCATTTCGTGCACATTTTGGTTTATTATTTTCAATAATAAGCCTTTGGAATCGAGCAAGAAAAAAAAATTTTAACCCCCCCT
The DNA here is from genome assembly GCA_009739505.2 of Apolygus lucorum. Taxonomy (NCBI): domain Eukaryota; kingdom Metazoa; phylum Arthropoda; class Insecta; order Hemiptera; family Miridae; genus Apolygus; species Apolygus lucorum. Next base: position 20,541,065 of record CM019183.2, read on the forward strand.
CAAAATTTGATGTTTTACGTTTCAAGGTACGTAGAATCCGAAAATCGAATAAAAAAATTTCCGTCCGTCCGCCGTACGCCGTCCGCCGTCCGCCGTACGCGGCACTTTTCTTAGCAACACTGGACCGATTTGGTTCAAATTTGGTATATGGGCTCCATTTGGGGTCTAGTTGTGCCGCGAAGCTTTTGGTTGATGTAGGTCACTTCTAAGGGGTGAAAATTAAGGGTTGAAATTTTCAAGAGTGCCCTAGCTCGAAAACTCTCGAAATAAAGGTATCGTTTTTTCACCAATTTTAAATAGTACAGAATTTTTAAAAATTTTTGAGACCACCCGGAGCTCTGTAGGACAAACCGTTCGGTCCCTACGAGTATTTGAAGGTTTTCCTTCGATAAAACAGAATCATGAGTGTGAATCGCAAAAGAGGTCTAATCGCCGTTCAAATTTTATCTGACTAAAATGCGATCGCTGTTCATTTCTTCGATTTGTATACAGTTTTGCCTTCTGCGTAACCAGTAATCAAATTTCCATATCAAGCTTTCTATTTTTCGAATCGAGTGTGAAGCGTTTAGTTCTTTCTAATAAACTTGATTGTGAAGGTGTGAAGCCATTATAGTGTGGTAGGTAGTACCTACCAATAGTTGGTAGGTAAAAAAAAATTGGTTGGTAAAACAATGTTTGTAGGTAAAAAACGCTGCAAATCATTGCTCAGTGATCAGATCACTGATCAGCTGAGTGAGCTCCGAAGCCATTTTCAATGCTATTGAATGGAAGTGCTCTTCCAGGCGTCTCCAGCATTCGAGGAGATCTTCTTCACTCCTCACATCACTGATCAGCTGAGTGAGCTCCGAAGCCATTTTCAATCCTATTGAATGGAGGTGCTCTTCCAGGCGTCTCCAGCATTCGAGGAGATCTTCTTCACTCTTCAGATCACTGATCAGCTGAGTGAGCTCCGAAGCCATTTTCAATCCTATTGAACGCAGGAGCTGAAATTTGAGAGGGAAGGTCAAGGGAGAATACAGATGGTGGTAGGTGCTATTGATGGACAACCATTGATCTATACAGAAGGATGATCTATACATAAAATAATAAACCTTTGAGCAATGATTTGCAGCGTTTTTTCCCATCTATTTGCCATCAATAATGTTGATAGTTTATAGTTATTGTTAATCTTATCATTGGGCCCAACATTTTCAATGCGGGAGCCGACTTAAATAGCGAGGCTTTTGAGACAAACCTGCAAATATCTCAGCCTTTCAGGTCAATAATTTGAGGGGAAAACTTGACCAAAAGGGCGAAAAACCGCTAAGGAAATTGATAGAATCCGTAGGATGTAGAAAATCCTGTTTGAATGTGTCACAATGCGCTGTATTTATTCTTGTTGTTGATGCAGGATCTGAGGTCGAGAGAAGAAGAACTGAGAAAAGCCAGGGACGCTCAGTGTCAAAAAGACTACGAATTGAGGCTTCGAGAGCAGGAACTCAGAGAGAAAGAGCACGAGCTTCTTCAAAAGGAGCTGAGAATGAAGATGAGCGAGATACTGTTGGCGAACCAACAAACTCCCGTCCCACACAGACGGAAAGGCAATCCGATCTTGGGGAAAGTGGGATTGTCCAAAAAACAAAAGGATCAAATCAGTTCACCCACCAGTAAGTTTAGTTTCCTCAAGCGAGCTTCCCTTTTTTATGTTTATGTTTCACTCCAAGGAAGGATTTTGTTGCTAGGGTTCAACGAACGTACGTTTCACACTTCTCCGTAAGGACTTATTAGTGTTCGTGTTTATTGCAGATTTCGAGCACAAATTTTCTGTCCAGCCCATAAAGACGTTTGGAAACCCTTCGCTTTCGCCCATCCTTGGATTCAAGCCGCCTGAGTCAAAACCCTGTAAGTCATTTTACACATCACTCCAAAATCAATCTAATTTTCAATACACAGTTTGGTTATTTGGTCATTCCATTTGGTTTGACTTCAGTAAATGACTTGTTCAATGAGGGTCAATTCTCTTGTTAACCATTTCAATTAATAGCCAATTGGGGACTTCCGAAGAATGAAATGTAAGTTCAAAATTACATTCTTTGAGTTGAACCTGGAACACGTTCGAACTGGGTAGTTAGGTGTATTATTTGTTAGTGAAAATAAATGTGGTTGCTTCATAGAGTTGGCATAAATAGTGAGAGCACGATTGCCGGAGGATGCTGACCCTTCCATGAGTTCTTACAAACGCAATGAGAGGACTGAAGCTGTTCTCTGACTCTTGAGCATGTTCATAAGATATCTCAACATATAAAATGTCTCGACAGTTCGTAGGCGTTCAAGGACGTTCAAAGTCGATTGCCCAGATTGGGTCGTCAGCATCTATCGCTGTCCCTATTACTTCACCTCTCTGGATGGGTCTAAAGGGGACCAAGATTAAGGGGACCCCTGTGACCAAGATTCCTTGATTCCTTGAAATAGTCAGATCCCCTTGAGCTGTCCCAGAGGTGGATTCTTCAGGAGTGGTGCTGGAAAGGGTTCTCATGCTCCTTCTACCTAAACATATCTATTTCTTAACTCCACTTTCTATCTTCCTATGATTTTCTTCCATCATGGACCATTAAATAACTGGAGAGGCAAAGATGATGCTACCTTCTTACTAGATCCTTAGCTTTTTGTGTACTGACTGAGTCCCTAGTGGAAGAGAAGTACATTTTTCCTGCTCCTAAGAAGGCGATTAAGTACTTTTGTCTACTTGATCGGGGATGGGGTACAGAAAATTTGCTCCTTAGCCGAGCTTTCGGTCAGCATAAAACCTTCTTCAGGGCCTGCACCTCCATTTCCATGATTTCCCACTACTGCCGATTACCGGGTTCTGGGTTCTACTCAAAGAGTCTTTCCAAGGGAAAATTTAAAGAATTTATTCCGGTATGACATTGAACACATGTTCCTCGTGTCTACAGGGTGTTACGGTTAAGGTCGAACCACCGGCCAGGGTTCGATTCTACAACTAATTTGCGACTTTTTTCCTACTCCCTTAAAATCCGACTTTTTTCACTTCTAAGATGTTTTTCGTATTTTCGACCTTACGCCATTAAAACAGACATAACTCCCTTGTTTTTCAGTAAGATTCAAATGTAATTGTACCGTTGGAAAGAGCGTTAAATTCTCTATCTCCCTAGTGCTAAATAAAACTTTTAAAAGAAGACTCAGATGTTGAAAAGTGAGCCAGAATAGTAAAATCTCGGAAAAGTAGTTTTTTCAAACGTTTGTAAGCCTAACTGAAACTGCCGGTTAATTTCCCACTGTACCCCAAAAGTTGACCCAAAAGCTCAGATTTCAAACGTATTATCATAAAATAATTTTAAAATTGAATTTTAGGGAGAAATTTGTGTTCAAATGTGGAAAAATGTGAATTTTTTTCAACTAAATCGACGCTTTGATGGGAGAATTCGGGGGATCTCCTCCGCCGCCGCTCCTCTCACTCTCCTTCCTACCCCGAATCCTCCCGTCAAACAATCGATTTCGTTGAAAAAAATCACGTTTTTTCTCATTCAAGCGCGGTTTGCTCCACTAATAAAAATGTTGGAAATAATTCTGTCCATACCGTTGGAAAGCAGGGCTTCTGGGGTTTCAGTGGGAAATTAACCGGCAGTTTCAGTTAGGCTTACAAACGTTTGAAGAAACTGTACATTTCCGAGATTTTAGTATTCTGGCTCATTTTTCAACATCTGAGTCTTCTTTTTAAAGTTTGATTTAGCACTAGGGAGATAGAGAATTTAAGGGGGTCTCAGTCGGTCGCCGTTCATTCCTCTTTCCGGGTCAGTATTTCACGAAATCGAAGGCGCAAAACATGAAAAATTGTACCTAAATTTGAAATTTTAAACGAAATTCTTTAGTGCACGGCTTTAGGGAATTAAAAAACTGAAATATTGCCGCTGGAATCATCAAAAAAGAACAATAATTGCCAGAGAAAAATGGGAAAACCCGTTAATTCAGTTATTTTTTTCCCATAAAATGTAGCTAAACTTGGAATTTTCGAAGATTTTAGAAATTCATTAGTGCATGGGCCTTGGGAATTGAAAAACTGAAAGATTATTAAAGGAATTATCAAGATCGAACAATAATTGCCAGAGAAATATGGGGAAAACATATAAAACCCCGTTTGTTCAGTAGTTTTTCCCATTTTTCTTTGGCAATTATTGTTCGATTTTGATGATTCAGGCGGCAATATTTCAGTTTCTCAATTCCCTAGGGCCTTGCACATACTGCCGTGAAATACTAAGAACGAACGGCGATCGACTGACACTTAATCATGACAATTAATCTTTACTGAAAAACAAGGGAGTTATTTCTGTTTTAATGGCGTAAGGTCGAAAATTCAGCCCAAGTCAAGCTGGAGCAGATCATGTCACGAGTAGTGGAGTGGATGGAAGATGAATAGCATGGCAAAGACTGAGGTAGTCGTCTTCACGCGTAAGCGCATACCTACCATCATCCCAATGCGGATTGCAAATGCCGAAATAACTAATAAACCAGCAGCCAGATATTTAGGAGTCATGTTGGACACCAAAATCACATTTGGTGAACATAATATGTTATATTACAATGACATGTTCTTATATTATAAGAAGAACTGCAGATAGAGCAGCACAAAAAACTGCAGCTCTCTTTCACCTTATGAAGAATATAAACGGCCCTAGACCTTGCAAGAGACGCCTAATGATGACATTCGTGCAGTCAATCCTCTTGTATGGAGCGGAGGTATGGGCAGACGCATTGAATGTGGCATATCTCCGACAGAGATTAATAGATGTGCAGCGAAGAGGAGCCCTACGAATCGCCTGTGCCTACCGAACAGTATCAGAACCCTCATCTTTGTCCTCACGAGGGTCATGCCCATTCAGCTGATGGCTTCAGAGAGGAAAAGAATCTTTGACAGAAGGGATGAAGGAGACAGTGCCCACATAGCCAAGGAAGAAAGGGAGCGCACAATGGCAAATTGGCAATATATATGGACGGGAGAACATAGAGGAAGGTGGACTGCCGGGTTGGTGCCAAACATTCAGACGTGGATGGAAAGGAAACATGGAGAAGAGAACTTCTTCCTTACGCAGTTCTTTACGGGACATGGACTGTTTTATGCCTATCTGCATAAAATGGGAAAGGTATCTGCCCCAACATGTTTACATTGCCAGAACAAAGAAGATGATGATGTGCTCCACACCTTCTTCAAATGCACCAAATGGGCACCTGAAACAAATCAGCTGATGGCAGGCCTGGAGATAGCTCCCCAGAACTCAACACCAGAGGCTGTTGTTGTCAGCAGGATGCTGGAAGGTGAAAGGAGCTGGACTGCTGTGGCAGAATTCACGGAGAGCATCCTGACAAGGAAGATGCTCTTAGAACGAGAAAGAGAGAGGAGGGAGCATCTGGTCCACCCCCTCACCCAGAACTGATTAAACGCCCCAGGACTCAGCCCGAAGTAATGTGCTAAACGGTTCCGGGCTGAGCTCCAACATGGGGGGGAGGTGTTTTTTTAGTGGGTTTGAATCCCACATAACCTGCAGGACGCGGACCCTTACAGGTATCAGGTTAAAAAAAATCGAAAATACGAAAAACATCTTAGAAGTGAAAAAAGTCGGATTTTAAGGGGTTAGAAAACCTGGGAACAAAAAAGTCGCAAATTAGTTATAGAATCGAACCCTGGCCGGAGGTACACCGTAATACACTGTATAGTACATCCTATAATGTGTCTTTCCTGATTTCAAATATGCTCATCGATAAAATGTCACCTTGATATTGTTAAGATTTATACAGTAAGCAAGTTTTGTGAATCACATCCCTAAATAAATCATTGCTGTCTCTTCTTCAATGAACTTTATGAAAAAAATCTCTAAAGCCCGAATCATGAGGAATTCTGAATCCTCGTACACACTTGGCTTGGTAACTTTGAAAGGAACACAAAATTTGAATTTTTTGAAATATTGGTTGAAACCTGTAGTTGAAGCTTCAAGTTATTACTTGACAGGCCATGTAAGGATTGAATCCCGAGGTGTCTTTGGCCCCTCAGCCGAATCCAAAAGGATCCTCCACGGCTGCTGCATTAGCCCCCGAAAATTCAAAAAGCGTAAGTTCAACAACTTAGGAAACAAATGTAGCCCAGGAATGGTTGCTTGGGTTGATTTCCCTAACCAAAGTTTATTAACCTTGTTGACGTAAGGCCCTGACCTTGATTCCCATTATGAGGATTATGCAATAGTTCTTTGTTTTCCACGTTGAAGGAATGACAAATTGTGCGCATCTTGATCAAAAATTGTATCGTTACCTACTTCGGAGTATTTTTTTTCCGTTTTGATCTTAATTTGTCACCTAATGTGCATGATTAACTGCCTAAACTGTGACCCTTGTTAATAAGTATGGCTAGAAAGCTCTTAGCTTGGAGTTACACCCATTACTGAACTTTACCGACCCATTCACAAAATTAATGGAATTCTGCTCACTCGCACATACCAACTTAGGTTAGTTTACAATTGGAACTATAACATCCGTACCTCACAATCCTTTTAAATTTCACTGCTTCAATAACTCATGTCTATTTCGACCTTCTTATATGAGTAATTCAGTTGTCGAATACAAATCAACGTGCTACAGTGCTCAACGTGTGTTGTGTGGCAAATGTCTTGGGATTATCAAAGCAACACGAGTGTCTTTCTTTTGTCAAGATCAACTTTGGGATTTCAGCTGGTAAATGAATCGTTCTTCAAGGGCCGAGCTTGGAGGTCGCTCGGGCTGCTGCTGATCTGGATTTTGTCAGGTGCGACTGAGCAGCACCATCCGCTCTAAAACCCAGTTTGTCTGCTGAGTTCGATGCTACATTGCATGAGTCAGTGGATGGTAAAGTACTCTGACAGTCCTCCGAAAGCCTCATTTGGCATTGGGGCCTACGACTTTCACGCCTTCCGCGTGGCTACATTGCCAGCTGCTGTACAGAGTTCTTGGCTGAGTCGCTGTACAACAGTTACCCATCACTGTGTCTATCAAAGTGTTAATGAACATCTACCATGTGGCATAGCAGTGTCCATGGAGTCGTTGCGGCTAGGTCCCTCGTCACGATGTGGTCACCAAGCAGGTAGCAGATGTCTCTTCAACCAGCGGCTGGTTGATGAGAATAATAGAATGTATCTGATGCCTAGTGACCAGGGCACGAGGCCCGACGACAGGTCTTGCATCACCCTGAATGTACTAGTTGTCTGTATCAGCTTGAACATGGAGCAGTCCTGGCGGGTTAAGATAAGTAGGTTAGAGATGCTCCACGGCAAGCGGCGTTGAGGCTAATAGGAATGGCACCCAACACCATCAGGGTCATTGCCACGACCTTACCATGGCGATGTATAAGTGCCCAGGAGTTACGCGAGATGGGCATCTCGGCAGGTGTACTCCATATTATCACCACTCGCGTCCTGCTTGGCTCACTCGGTAGACCCTTTTATACCACATGTATTATCTTAGCATACTCCAAAAAAACCGATCTCATAAAAATATCGGTAAAACCTAACTTGTTAACTGTGGGAACGCTGATACTTCTTTTCTCCTTCCTCAATTCTTTTTTAATATATTAATAATATTTGTTTAGCCTTTACAATCTAGAACTCCCTGTAACATTGCTGATTGTTTGGCGCCGTTCTAATATTTATACATTGTGATTTAATCAATAGGGTGTGCACATCAAACGAAAATCTGGGGAAAAACACATGAATCGTGTTCTTTGGAACCCTCTGATTCGGAAAACCCAGAGATAATAACCTTAAATGTTTTCATGAATAAGAGATTGCATTCAGAAAGTTTGGTAGTTTGCATTGCCGCCAAAGTCCTTGTTTCGTCATTTCTAGCAGAAACTCGAGGTGAAACGACCGCTTGGGGTGGTAAATCCGCACACCGAAAATGTGGGATTTTTGGGCTGCTGAAGTTGGTACTTAGTTTACATTCCACGTCAGGGATGGGCGAAACGGTTACATTTGCGTATTAGGTTCCACCGTTACTGCTCTGGGTGGGTAATCGGTTCCAATAACCTGTTATTTATTAATAGGTTATCTCAGGGACCTTCTCACAAGCTCTTTCCGACATACCATTCCAAGGTATCGTTTTCGTGATTTCTACTTTTCTTTCCCGACCTACGTTCGTTTGTTTATCATGTTATATTGTTATTCCATTCCGAAGTATCATTCCGTTGATCTCTAGTTTTCGTTTCCTACCCAAGTTGGGGTTTCTATCAAGTTATTCCTGACGTATTATGTGTTAGTGTATTTTCACTTTTTTTTCGATTAAAAAACCCAAGCTGTTGTTCTGGCTCCACACATTTTGGAGCCTTCCCTGGAACGTTATTTAGTAACAGGATTATTTTGGTAATAGGTTCCAAGCGGAATTAACGAAACCCGGTAATAGGTTATTTTTAACTGTTACGTTAAATACCGCCCATCTCTATTTCACGTCCAGTCGTTGTTTTTCGTTTCTCGTCTCTATATTCCTACATTAATTAAGGAGATCGGTACTCACAAATTTCAGCTTTCAAAACTATTCCTATGACTTATCTGTGCCATTGTGTGGTCCTTTCCCTTCAACCAATTTCGTAATGGAGTGTCGGAAAGAAAAAAGACAAGGATCTAGCGAGAATAGCCAGTTCATAGATGATGTAGAGATTGACGTTACACGGATTATGGACAATCCGGATTTTAGAAAGAGTGGTCAGAAAAATAGAAGGTAAGTTTCGAATTTAAAGCCAACATGAAGTTTGCTTTCTTTTATTTCACGCGAACTCGCTGCCCCTGTGTTGAGAACGTATTCTTACCGACTCTATTTTTTCTTGTTTGTGAACCTACCCACTAAATTTCGATGTCACTTTTGTGAACACCTATCTGACACCATCATAATCGTAATTTTTATAATACGATCAAACTGTCAAATTAAAAAAACCGCCGAGCCGCGCCGCGCTGTCGACCTAGTAGACGGAGGGCGAAGCGAAAAATTGTCGACTTCGGTCATTTTCGTCAGTGTTCTGCTTTTGTATACGAGGCTTAATCAATGTGTGAAGCTCGAAAAACTTCCCCCTCGACATTCTAAAATACTTTATAAATTTTTGCTCGTCTCTTAGCAAATCATTGAACAGGTGATTGTGCTCCCCCAGGTCCATCCTCTTAGCGTTTATTGGATGGACCAAAAATCTTCTCCTTTTCCCACCGATTTGGTCCTCTTCTTCTGCTTCCAAAGCTGCAACTAAAACGAACATTTCTTCGTCGTACGATGAAAACATAATATGCCCGACATTTTCCTGAGAAGGCACATTCACTCGAGGCGGAACTGGCAAAACGGCGGGTCGAAAAATTTTACCCGTCCAGTGGACGAAGCTCAAGAATTTCGCGTCGCGCCGCGCTGTCGACCTGGTGGACGGGCACCTTCAGATTATCCTGCATCCTGGAATGAAATCTTTCCTTTCGTACTTCAGTAACTTTTCTTTTCACAACTCATTGTAAATGTAAACCTGACACAGACAGCAAATTCGAAGTGGGAATGAGCGGTGAAGTAAATACAAGATGAAGTATTGAAGTAAAGTAGGTACGAGTTGAGGGCGTTTGGCTTGGGGGGGGGGGGGTGTAATGGGGAGAGAATTTTGTTGGCGTACGGTCTAACGAAAAGAGTTTTATTTGAGATGGATTTTCACGATGTTGGCTACCTCGCGATAGCCAGCCAATCACATTCTCTAGCGTTTTTGACGTGTCGTTTAGCGGGATTGTTAAACTGATAATTTTCCTCACCACCTGTAATTTTTTAGGGGCTCTATTTTTGTGTGGGAGCCGAATTTTGTTTATTTTCAAGGCATTTCCTTTAAGAAAAAAATAAAAAAGTACGTGCGCACACCCTATTAGATGTCACAAACAATTTAATTAATAACAAGGCATGAAGTGTAGCTATCTATAACGCGCTAGTGCAAGCACGTTAATTCTATGTTGCTTCGAAAAACATTGTCCTCTCGAGAAGGCTAACGACACTTCTTTCCTCACTCGAGTTCCACCGTAATGAAAGTGAACGTTTTTTTGCAGTGGCAGGAGAAAAAGGTAAAACTTGGGGTCCAAGTACAACGCAAGGAAGGTATCGAAGAACCCGCATCCCACCAATTGACTCTGAACCCAGAAATTTCAGCGTTTCTGCGCCAGACCTTGAGAAACAGGCTCAACCCATAGGTATGGTTGATCCCCTTGATTCTTTTTTTGTTTTCACACAAATTTAACTCTACAAGATGGCATATTATATTGATTAGTTACCTGTCTGGCTGTAGCGTTGTTCGTTGCCATCAACAATAATGTCGTTTTCATTCGCAGAGTGGCCCGGAGCTTCGATGAATGGCGACAGTAATAAATCGAAGTTCAAAACTGTCATGTACAACATGTCTGCAGTCCTGGCCTGCATTGGATTTGGAACAGATATTAGGAATATACCAAGCTCATCGAGGTAAGCATTTGTAGAGCCTTAAATTGATACTCGATGAAAGCAAAAAATAACCAACATAATGGGGTATTTCAGTCAATTTTTTTTCTCAAAAGAGTATGGCTCAGGAATAACGGTAATCGGGTCTGTTCGTCGAGAAAATGTTTTTAAAAAATTAGAGAAGCTAAGGAAAGTTGAAGATTTGAAAGGTGTGACGTAGCTAGCCAATCGTGACGTAGCTAGCCAATTGTCTTTGAAAAAAGTATCCATGCACAAAGAAGATATGAAACCCTTGGAGGACCTCTTGGATACTACAAAATACTACTCTCACACGCGCGCGGCGTAGTGTGTGTGCATTTATGGCGGCCCGCCTTTTTTTCAAACGTGTGATCTCTTTAATTAATTTTTCTACCACATGTTATACTATCATTGGGCTTAAAGTTGGAGTATATAGGTTTTCAAGGGTGCTGAATCCAAATTTGAGGTCATTAACCTGAATTTCCGACCCACCGAAATACCCCATTCAACACCAGGACCTGGGGGCCGGTGTGGCTACAGTCGTTGTTAGGTGGTGGACTTTGAATCGACTTATGCGGGGGTCGTGGGTTCAAGGCTCATTGCCAGCAACGTGCGTTTTTTGGCGGCCGCCACGGCCGAGAGGGGCATTGAGAGCCCCTCTCGTCCCAACCCACGGTGAGGCCAATGGGAAGCCATGAGAGAAATCATCAGCACAAATTCTGATCTTCCCTTTGGAAGATGGCTGATGACTTCCACGATGCCAGGAATGGCAGTCGGACGAAAATCCAACCTGGAATGGTTGTTTACTTTACTTTACTCAACACCAGGACCTCTCGCCTTAAACTAGATAGGAACTTCTTCAGGTAGTATCATAGAACAATTCAGAACTCAGTCCTTTTCAATATAACTCTTCGTATCGCTCATAACTAACAACTCGGGATAATTAATTCAGCTAGGAGGTCATTGCTTAGTAGTAGCAGCTTTCCCGAATGGGGAAGCAAGTGCCAAATCTTTTGCTGCAGGCTTCTACTGAAGATCTTATGAAAAACTCCCATTTGCAATTCAACTGACTGTTTGCTTTATTTGTTCAGTCCTCTGGTGGATGAAGAAGAGGATATAGACAGCAGCCGCTACTTGGGCTCGGAGGACCTGTTCTCATCACCGCACAACACCTACCACGGGCGAACGCTTCATTCCCGCCCTTCGCTGTCATCTCTCGCCAATCAATCGTCGTCCTACGAATCCCATGATCGGAGTTTGTCCAACGCTTATTTGATCACAGGTGGGTTGTCTGGTGAGAACATGGAAATGACCTGGTGGCTAAATTCGCATTCAAATAATCGGAAAATCTTGATCTGTCAGCAGTAGTTTTGTTACAGATTGGTTGTTCTTCCTGCTCATCTAACAAAGTTCTTCGATGGAATATTACCGCTACTGAATCACCACGTTCTGTGGTGTAAGTGCGTGAGATCTAACTCAGATCTCCAATGAAGGGTAACTGGTGCTTTACCAGAGTTTTGTATGGAACGAAACGTATTGGTCGGTCGTTCCGTTACCTATGGGACATTGCTGTGTCATTTCTGAAAAGGGGCTCAGGAAGTGATGCAAAAAATGACAAATGCAAAAAAAAACTTTTCCAAATAACGAACAGAAATAGAAGGTGTACTTATTGGTCTTAGCGAGTCTGTTCCATCGAGAAAGGAGTGGTGCCATCTATTATCTACTTAGAGAGTTGCTTCAAAGGTAAATCAAATTCCAATTTTTTGTTTTCCTTAACTTTCACAAGTAGGTACAGAAACGTCAAAACTTACCTACTAGGTACTTACCCCTGAATAAAATTTGCTCGAATAAGGCATGAATCACCTGGAGTTGTGAGGGGGTCCGCCCGACTCCCCACACCACTGGCCGGGCACTGACACAGCCCTCCCCAGGCTCCACCCACCATGGTGGTCTCACGGGCCCAGCACCCGCCAATGGGGAGAGCCAACGCAAACACGCTGGCTCCCCCACCACCAGAGGCCAGGCCAAATGTTACCCGACAGGCAACAGCCGAGAGGTCGTAACCAGATTGTAAAGATAAAGATTAAACCTTGATTAAGACTTTTAATCACATGAATAGGTATGTTTCTGTGCTTATGAATAAAATTAAATTATTACTCACACACTAAGAGTGTAAATAAAATCATAGTCACGGAGTGTGATTAAGAGTACAATCTTAATCACAGGAATAACACCAAATAAACCAAAAGGTTTTGAGGGGAGGGGGTTAAAATTTCTTTTTCTTGATTGATTCCAAAGGTTCATTATTGAAAATAAACCAAAATAGAATAAGTGATGTCGGTCACTTCTATGGGATGAAAATTTGAAAACGCCCTACTTAGCTAAAAAATTGTGTATAAAGGTATCGTTTTTTCATAAGTTTAAAATAGTATTGAATTTTTAGAATCGAATGACATGAACCATAGCTCTGAATTTCACATTTTAGAACTTGGATGCCAGAAAATCGACTTGGGATGTGCCATAATCATATTCAAAGACACCCCACATGCTCATACTGACCAAGCATTATTCCTTTGAGTTTCCGTACCCCTTAGATTCAAATTTGGAACCCTGAACTTCAAATTCAGACCGCCGGCGATCGGAAAATTGGCTTGAAAATTCACTTTGGCGGCCCAGTTTAAAATGACGGAGACTGGTGGTAGATCCCCTAGCGGCGGGTAGCCGAACCTAGTAAGGGCTTTACCCAACATCGTCTCGTGAGTGACCCCCCAAATGTGGGCTGGGGCCGCCTCGGGCTATCTGCCTCCGTCTTGAATGGTGGCCTTAACCTTTTCGCGCCCGGATTCTCGAGAGCCTACTGTCCCTCGCAGCCTGCCCGCCGGCAGCCCCTTCTGTCCCCTCTGTACCGCATTATTTTGGCTTACATATACACTGTTCTGTGAATGCAATATCATGAGGTTTGTAATGGACATTACACCCTGGAAGATCGTAGTTACACGGCGAAAGAGCTCAAGTACCAGAATGGCTATTATCGGCGGCGGGCAGCTATGGAAAGGCCGAGCCGCCCGATATTTGACGTTGGCGGGCAGGAAAGGGTTAAGGGGGATGCGAGGAAATCTGAAATAAATTCTTTCCACCTTTGTTTTTGCTAACCATTTGAAGGGACATAACTAGGATCATAAACAGAGCAGTCTTCTATGGACATCAGCAGCAGGCATCCCTTCAGAAGTCAAGAATTCCATTCAGAAGCCTTCCAAACGAATTGCTATGGTTAGTGACCTCGTCGGCCCCACAGCTGATTTTAGCGTGTTAAAACGATTAAATTGAAAAATTAAGTGTTGCCCAACGAAATTTTTGCCCTCGTCTGTTCCGATTGCCGAAGGAATGAAATATTTAATCTTACTTCCGAACCAACCTTCGTCGATCAGGTATATTCTATTTTATTACCCTGGAACGTGCAAGATTATGTAAGTACGTCTTAATATACAGACATCTTTGAAACCAGTTCCTGGTGGAAGCACATCAGTGGTGAGTTCAGTTAACCAGAAAGTCGGAATGCCTAATATTTTGTGAATAATGTTCCAATTTTCTTCTTACAGAAAGCAGTTCAGAAGACATCGACATCCAACATGGGAGGGAAAACAGCCCCAGAGTCCGTTTCGACACATCCAAGTCAAAGTTCGATCGTAAATGATAAGTTTTACAAATAACTATCTTAAGCATGCGTTGTTTATAAAACGACTGGGTGGCTTTAATCTTTGCTAGGATACTTGTGTGGATTCGACCTAATGACGGAAAGCCTTGAGAGTTTTTGGTTGAAGGTGAGAAATCGACACCTTCGAGTCCAGCCGAATTGTGGCAGGAACGACCTGTTCTTGAATGTGCAGGTCTGCGAGCTTGCTCAAGCAATTCTATGGGGTTCCATTGAGAATTGATTTTTGGGTGAACTCCTAGGGGTCTTAGTGTTGGCTCCCTCGGATCCATCGTGTTTACTTTGAGTATAACCCGCACATCGGAACAGGTTGGAGGGTGTTGGGTTTTTCCAGACACTTGCCAGTTTGGTTACAACTCCAGATTTAGGTTGATGTGTAACACTGAGTGGTAGCTCTGAGGGTGTTGCGTAGAACCATCGAGGTAAGAATAAGTATTAGGATCCAGAGAGGTGAGGCTCTTCGATAGTTTGTAATGGCGGCCTTGAGAAGTGTTCCCACTCTATTTGAAAAATATTGCAGGCGTAGAGCTAGTATGAGAACATCATCACTTGACGCGCTTGAGATCCCACTCTGACAAATCAGTACAGGGAAAAAAAACAACCAAGCAACCACTAGGTCCGACCCCCTGCTGACCAGTGATACTCTCTACTTATATTCTTATCTCGATGGAGGGATGCCTTCGATGTCTAACGCCAGCTGCTCACAATTACTGCTCCACTCGAAGCTGACATTTCAGTCAAATGAAGTCAATAACCTTTTGGGAGTTACCGATTTTCTTGTCAGCTGACCCTCGAGGTCAGGTGTGTGCCATACCTTCTATGCTCTCTCTGCCATACCCTTGTCTCGATAATTAGTACTGATTCGTTTTGCTGGCCTAAGATACAGTAGATACTTCCAATCTACTGGGTATTTGGTAGAAGTTACCATTACATCTCTGGTAAGTTTTCTGGTAAGCTGCTCTGCATTGATTCGAGACAGACACAAAAAATCCATGTAAAAATATAAATTTTTTGCCATGAAAACCCTACAGCCAGGTACAAAGCAATTGGCTTCCAAGGAACATAATTTAAATTGAAAACTTTCTTGATCGGTCTGACATTTCTAAGCCAAGTGCTTCTTTGAGGGGCCCAAACATGTGGTAATCGCATGGTGATAGGTGGATGTTCCAGTGCGATCTAGTGCAATTCAGTCAAGGTGGCAGTGAGGTCATGCTAGAGCAGAACATCTCTGATAGGGCTTTTGCCACTTCTGAGTCCAAAAATGGATGCCATCACCCATCCAGCAAACTAGCGAGCTTTGGCCATTGATGGCCCTGCCTCCCTTTCCATACTGGCTCTCTATAACTCAAGTGTGTAGTGAAGCACCCACGTCACGACAAGCCTCTCCTTCAACTTCATTGGGTAGTAAGAAGTATTTGAGAAATTTGAACTCTGACATCAAAGAAGCACTTGGAGGAGAGCATTTTGAGAACAGTCTGCAGGTTCAAGTCTTTGTGCACAACAGGACGATGCCACCTTCAAAATCATTGTTTTCCGAAAATGAATTAAAAAACTGCCGATTCGTTGGGAAAAGTGCATTACCAAGCAAGAGGAAGAAGTGATCCGAGAGGTGTCTTGTTTTCCATGTAACGTAAATTTAGTAACAAAAGGCCTGTTCATACAGGGTGTATCAGGCTTGACTCTCCTAACTTCAGGGACCAATTCTACAAGGTATTTCCAAATAATGCCTCTTGGCAGTTTGTTTGCACCTCTTGTTTTTCCAAGTTTTTTCAATTTTAATATATTTTTTTAATTTTCAATCTTACGACACTGAATTGGTCATAACTCCCTCAATTTCTGAGAAAATTGAAACCTGATTACACCGTTGAAAAGAGCGTTAAATTTCCTATCTCCTTATTGTCGAAACAATTTTGTAACACTAGGACTCAAGGGTCCAATGGAACCCTAAACATTGAAATTGTCTGATTTGTTGAAATCATTACTCTCTCTGATACGTTGTGGATTACAATAGCCACTTTCCAATCTCTCCCAGGCGTGGGAAGAACTTCCTCAGAATCTCAGCTTCCCAACGGTATAATAAATTTTATATCGTCTAATTTAGGGGAAACATATGTGTTTGAACGCGGAAAAACGTGAATTTTTTCAACGGTGTAACCAGATTTTGATTCTCTCGAAAAATGAGTTAGTTATGGCCATTATAGTGTCCTAAGGTTGGAAATACAATAAATCTTTGAATTATAAAAAACTTGAGAAAACAAGGGGTACTAAACAACAAAACAACAAAATTACTAGGAGACATTTTTTTGTTGGAAATACCTTGTAGAATCATTGAAGTTTGGCAAGTCGAGCCTTATGCACCGTTTGAATCTCCCTCGAATCAACGCAGCCCAATGCAGTGTCGGGTAGAGAGAGAAATATTAAAATATGCAGATTTCATTGTCTGAAACTGTCAATCAAAAACTGGGTAAGTAATAAGAATTAAAAAAAAAAGAAATTTTTGTTAAAGAAAACTTTCATGGCAATTTTATCAGTTGATAAATCCGGCTCATTTGCTTTGACATCCTCATATCCCACCGCACTAGAGATTTTCTCGTCCATTTTGTGTTGGTGGCTTTCTTCTTTTTCCTGTGATGTGTACCGTATGCTTACACCAACTCTCGAAATGGGTCTGGCATTCCTTCGTTGTGCAACCAATTCTGAAGCAGACAACGACAAGCACAATAACAAGATCATTCAGTGAAGAGAATTGAGAGTTTGACGGGTTCTGTTAGGAGGAGACTAGTGCGAGCAACCGAGGATGCTACCCAATTGAAGGAGGAAGCCGGGGTAACTATGGACCAGGGGGAGGGGGAGGGAGGCGCTCGTGTCGTGGGGGGGGGGGGGGGGCTCTCTAGGAACGGGCGACTGTCTGGGGAACCCTTTTTTCCTTGCCCTTTGTGAAGAGGTTCCACGGGCCCCGGCAGTGGCGCGCAAATACTCTCTGTCACGCAATGCAGTGCTGCATGCTTCATAACTCCAAGGTAATCTGTCATTCGACCAGTTCACACATTAGAATACAGGCTGCATCGCCGTATCCTTGAAAAATTCATCCTAGTGTCTTGAAAAGGTTTTGGTAAAACTATAGACTGAACTGTACTTCTTCGTAACTCTGCCTTTCAAGGTTAGCAAAACTTATTAAATTTCTCGGAAAATAATTATGTACATTCCTAATGAAATGACAATGTTTTTCGAATGCTTCATCTGTGATTATACACACCAGGAACGATTTTGCAAATCCTCTGCAATTCAAAAATAACTGTAAGATCATTCAAACAAAATTAAATAATTAAATTTTTCTAAGTTACTCGTAAGAATTAGTTTAATTGATATTTATTTACACCACGAAGAACATACTAACATATTTTTGAGGGCTCAGAGCGTTCTAGTTTCTCTTCTAGTGGCGTACATCCGAATTGTTTATTTAGGTACTTTAATTTCGAAATTGGAAGCATACTTCTTAACAATCGTATTTATTTATGTAAATCAAAAGCGATGTGGTGCAATATAGTGATGCCCGATGTGAAAATCCACTCAAAAAACACGCGTTCTGAAGCCTAAGTGGTTTTCACTGCTGTTTCCTCGATTAGTTCGTTCTCATTTTTAAGTTCGTTTTAGTCAAACCTGACAGGCCTTGAAATTAAGACTCAAAACGCAAATGACGATTGATATTCAGTCTGATTACGTGCATGTTTGAATTTTATAGCTCAATTTTTATTTATTAATTTTATATGTTTGGCATACGATTTCTTTGAAATGTAGCGATGTTACAAGCACTAGTGATATAGCAAATTTTTGTATATTTTTTAAGCACTGAAAATGAAACCTAGTTTCTAATTATGGGGTACAAGAGTGAGCTCCACTTTTTTATTGAAAAATGAAGAATATTTATGCCCAAAGAAATGGTTTTTTTATACTTGTGTTGCTTTATCATTGCTGGTGTCTGATATATATTTGTCAAGTTCTCTCACTAAGTGTAGTAGAATATAAAGCCTACTTATAAAATTTTCGTCACCTCGACATCTTGAATTGGCTTGATACGCGACTCTCACCATCTGTAGCAGTGATGAAATAGATCCAATAACCAGCCTCGAACCGCTCGCATATATCTACCCTATGTCGCTAATTTTATTATTATGAAAGGTAGGCACTTCTGTCATCTTTTCCGTACTTTCGACGAATAATGCAAT
Source organism: Apolygus lucorum (assembly GCA_009739505.2). NCBI lineage: Eukaryota > Metazoa > Arthropoda > Insecta > Hemiptera > Miridae > Apolygus > Apolygus lucorum. The sequence continues at coordinate 20,559,473 of CM019183.2, forward strand.
GTTATGACCTCTGGCTATTGTATTTTATAAATAGCGAAAACACCTTTCAACGAAAAAAAAAAAAAACATCTTGTTGCACTAAAGGGCCATTATGAAACTAAGAGATTTTGATGAATCGCTTTAATAATATTCGAGTCAGTAAAATTAGAGCAGGTCATACCATGAAATAAAAAAGACATGTAAATATCACGTTTTCATGTACATAATTTCAAATTTATTTAACCTTTTTAATAGAGCGTGATATAGTTTAATTTACAAATAACATGATTGTATAAACAATATAAAATATACATTACCAGTATAGTGTATATAAGTGAGAACAAATAAACGAAGTTAATGAGGATTGGCGTTTCCTTGCGTTCCCTCTCTCAAGGTTTCGAGAGCTGCTTCCCATGCTTTCAAGCTCTGGAACGTGCAAAATAAAAATTCTTCAACTGTTCAACATTTACAGACTCAATTTTTGACTGTGTGTTCAAAATGAGGTATTTCAGTCAATTTAAAAAAAAAATTCAAAAGAGTATGGCTCAGGAATAACGGTAATCGGGTCTGTTCGTCGAGAAAATGTTTTTAAAAAATCAGAGAAGCTAAGGAAAGTTGAAGATTTGAATGGTGTGACGTAGCTAGCCAATCGTGACGTAGCTAGCCAAAACTCTTTGAAAAAGTATCCATGCACAGAGAAGAGATGAAACCCCTGGATGACCTCTTGGATACTACAAAATACTACTCACACACGCATGTGGCGTAGTGTGTGTGCATTTATGGCGGCCCGCCTTTTTTTACAAACGTGTGATCTCTTTAATTAATTTTTCTACCACATGTTATAGTATCATTGGGCTTAAAGTGGGAGTATATAGGTTTTCAAGGGGGCTGAATCCAAATTTGAGGTCAAAACCTGAATTTCCGACCCACCGAAATACCCCATTGGATTCCAGTGCATTTTTTATGGTACAAATGGAAAGCTTCAAGTCAGGCTAAGACAAATTGGGGGTCCAGGGAATTCACTCCCATGTGGGGAGTGCGGGGACAGGGAGTGAGTTAACAGGGTTTTGGGGGCCCACGTGAATCAACGGAAAGATGGAGTGAATTACCAGCTCCCGCTAAGACTACAAACAACAACTGTGAGAACAAACTCGGAAGCTAACGCAAACTGGAATATTCAAGGTCACAAGTATCTTACATCTTGGTAGAAGAGGACGTGATGATCAGCAACATTTTCAAGAATTCCTTTCATTTCAACGACTTTCTCCACATTCCATCTCTCTAAGTCTGCTTTGATGCTTTCATTGGCTATTTCGACCTTATCCTGATTCTCCTAAAAAAAAGTACATTTTTTACTGTAGTGTACAAAACATATAGTAATTAAGCAGGATAACATCCCCAGTCACAGACTTTCATGTAAACTAGGGATATGTATTGACACCCGATATTTCAAAATACCGATACTCTCGTACAGATACTTGATAGTTTGGTAAAGATACTGAGGATTTTTGGATATTGATATTAGTAAAGTAAAGTAAACATCCATTTCAGGTTGGATTTTCGTACGACTGCCATTCCTGGCGTCGTGGACGTCATCAGCTGTCTTCCTAAAGCAGGGTTCTCACGGGGCATGAAGATGAAAGCGTGCCACGCTTTCGATCTCGCGGTCGTGAGCATTCCTGGAGTGGGGGGGGGGGGGGGTGGATAAATTGAATCAGTCGTGGGTCGTGGACAGTTCACACGATCACGACTCAGTTTATCCCTTGAAGCCAACATGGACGAGGCATGAGGATGAAGAAACGGAAGAAGAAGCGTTATTGGGTCCGGAAGTGGATAAGAAGAGTTGACTCCTGGTAGTACGAACTCCTCAGATTTTTAAATTTTGCGATGACTTCTTTTGGTCCAAATCCAGGTATTCCCATAGCCTCGCTGATCCTTCTTGCTGCTGCCAACCTCAAATCCCTGTCTTTATACTCATGGCAGCTAGAATCATACAGCAACCTCTCACCAGCGTATAGTTCGATGAACTTCACAGCTTCAGTCTCTTGCAGTTTCACTACACAACTTCCCGGCTCTCCCGACATCACTAGAGTCAACACAACAGTCACTAGTAGCGGAATAACCGCGTGTTGTCCCCCACTTCTCGCTCCCAACCAGGCGTGACTTCGCCTGAAAATCAAACACGTTTGATTCCGAGAGCAAGCGGTCGTGGACTGTCCACGATTTGGATGACGTCAGAGGCAAACTCACGACCAGTCGTTCAGACGGGGGCAATTCCACGAAGTCGAGGCCCACGCTAACGTGCCACGGCCCGTGAGAACCCGTGAGAAGATCAAAATTTGTTCAGACGATTTCGCTCATGGCTTCCCATTGCCTCACCCCTGCCCTGGGTTGGGACGAGGGGGAACCGCGACCGACTTGCCCGAAAATATGCTCCCGAGGCGAGTCCCGAACTCATGGCCCCTGCAACCAGTCCGAGTCTCGTCCCCAGAGACACACGCCGTAGCTCGCTCGGTCACAGCTGGATATTGATATTATAGTTTGGAATATCGGATGACGATACAGTTCTCGCGGAAAATTCTGTTGGGTCATAACTCCTTAGCTGCAGCTCAACCCAAAAAGAAATAAGCCCAGTTTTTGTTATATAATTAACGTAACAAAAGTTAAGTGTCGCAGGTGAGTAGCACATGGATAAAATATCCAGAAAATGTTCAATATTACGTCCAAAGTTATTAACTTTTATTGGTATGATGTGTAAATACAATCAGCTTGGACACTTGATAGTGAAAAATAAATGAACATTCTCAAATAAACAAATAAAATTCTCAAAGAATTAATTTGTTAAAAAAATTAATTTATGAGAATTTTGGATAAATTTATACTTGTGGCATTGAAGTATCAATACTTGATATATGTTTAAAGATTGATAGTAGTAGCTAACGATACTTGTGATATCAATACTTTTATGGCGACACCCATCCAAGGTGGGTTCACATGAGCGCAGTTGACCCAGTTATGTGGTTGGGGCATTTGATTGGCTGCGTCTAACCGCGTACGAATATATGAACTTGTAGATCGCGACAGTCCACTCCAAAAGTACTCGGGCGGTTGAACGCGACCAATCAAATGCCCCAACCACATAACTGGGTCAAGCGCACCCCGCTTAAATGTTAACCCAATTTTCTATGCCTCGGAGTTTTCCCGCTATATTTTTGTCATGCAACATCTCTTATAAAGTTTGACTGCTTCTGGAATCTCTAAATTGGTTGATTCTGCCTTTACTCATGAAAAAAAAGTTCGACCCCCAGTAACAGTTTTCATAAACTTCTACCTCCCAGGAAATTCTCTGATGACACAAGATGGCTACACTTTACTCATGGACCACAACATCAGCTGCACGCTACAAACTTCGGTAGTAAGTTGTGTCTGTCTGTTACTGGTGACCTTAACCTAGTCTGAATAAATAAGTAGTTTAAGGTGTAAGATGTTAGAACAAAAAAAAATAATAATAATAATAAAATGAAATACATCAATTAATGAGAATTCAGGGAACTTACCTCCACCAATTTGTCAAGGCAAGGGAGGTCCTGTTGAAGCCTCCTTATCCGATCTCTGTTCGAAATTTTCCACAACTTGAATCCAAATCCAGTGGAATTACTGGCCAATGTTTCAAGCTGAAAATTCGGGAAGGAATAAGCGTGTTGTTTCCACTAAATTGTGCTTAAGGCAATACGAATTAAGTCCTAGTAAAATGAGGTACCTCATTGGAAAATGTACGAACCTCTTCTTTTTCTTGTCTTTTTTTGTTCGATTCGTCGACGGAGTTTTCATAAGCAAATTGGATCGCGTCTCGTCTAGCTAGGGCTTCTTTGACAGCGTCCACATAGTTCAAATATTCCTCGAGTGGCTGATGAAGGTTTCGATAATTATACAAATTGAATTGAAACAACATAAATTTGTACAAATTACGTAGGATATGATTTCAATACCTGGCTTAAATGGCTGGAGTAATCAGTCAATAGACTGTTCTGTTGAGAAGTGGCGACAGACTCTATGGCAACGGCTATCCCCAGGATCGCTTTACTCAACTCGGTTTCCAAGTTGCTCCATTGATGAAGAACCCTTTTGGAATCTTCAAGCTCTACTTGCAATTCTGCGTAGAATAACAAAGTTAAGATAAACATGTATTTCTTCCACTTTGTGAGAATCAATAAAATCTTGACTTACCCAATCGCTCTTTATAAATTTTGAAGTTGACAGATTGAATGGACGTTAGTTTTTCAGCCAAATTGTTGACGTAGGTTTTGATTGCTTTGAATTCCGGGTTTACGGTACACCCCCTGGCCGAGTATGTTCCTGAAAGCGTTTGAAGAGATCCTGTCAGCCTGTCCAAAATCCCTGGAGAGGCTTTGGAATGCATCGTGAACTCCTGAAAAGTCACAAATGAGTGTAATGCTGTTCACACCGTGCTCTTGGAGGTGAAATGTCAGCACGCTGGGCTGTTTACTCTATAAACCTTAATTTTTCAATGTCGCGACTTACGGATGATTTCGCAGTGAGAAAAACTTTGAGAACAGGGCAGCAGCTGAAGACGGGGTGGTTGGTGAGCCTCTGAATGTAAGCGTGTAACATCGTCATTCTTGATAGGATGAAAGGGCGAGAATAGCGATCCAGTTGTTCCAAAACACTGTGTTTGGCAGGTAAAGCCTGGAAATAAAATTCGTGAAGGAGACAGCTATATTCAGAGTTTGGAGGGTAGCTACCTGGTAGTTGACTCAGGGTATATTGTTTGAGGGTTGACTACTTAACTTATATGCGTTGACTCCAGCGAGTCCTAAATGTGACCAACACTTGCGCTTTACCATCAATGTCCAGGTGTGGAGTTGAGTAGATCCTCAAAAGCAACTAGCAATAGTTTCCGTCGTCATTACCATTGGACCAAATAGGGGTTAACCTTCGCCCGATCTTCTAATGGTAACTATGATTAGCTCTCATTCAGTTGTCAACTTATTTGGAAGGAGTGGCAGTACCATACCCCCCTTCCCTCAATCGCCTGTGATGATGAGCAAACACCTGAGTGCGAGTGAGGGCTTTATCTGCCTTGTTTCTCTCTTCTACCCTTGTTCACCCACGCATCTCCAGGTACTGAAGTGCGTATTGTCTCCCTTTCTTGTACCCTTATGATGTCAGCTGTGGTACCCACCCCAGACAGGAGTAGAGCAGTAAGCAGACAGGTACCAACTCTCTGCCTCCAGGCCGCCAACACACTAACTTTCTTCAAAGTGTTATCCCCCCAAATCAACAATTGAGGCTTTCAAGGGAGAGTCGGCACCCTCAAGAGAATTCTTGGGATGTGAAGCTGCTTTCCCCTGTGGAGAATGGTGGCCACCATCTTGACGGAACGGTGGAAAGTCTATCGGCGGAAGACATCTTTATACTGTCATCCATCTTCCACCCACTCTGTGCGACTGCACAGTGGTCAGGAATGATAACCACTAGAGGAGGTTGCACTAGGGGTGGCCAACAGTCACCAACAATCGATTGCTTCCATTCCATTGAGGAGTTGTGGTAATGTATTCTCAGAACTTTTGCAGAATCCCAACTGCTATAATTTTTAGAAACATTGTTCCGCTGGCATTCGTAAAAATAGATGAGCATGTGGGCAAATTAAAAATTCCAAGAGCAATATTATTTCTTTGTCGAAAAAACCATTAAAATGATCAATAATTGATGGACAATTATTGTTGGAAAAAAACAATCCATCAGCTACCTCAAAGTTCCACACTCGCACTAATTTGTTTGTTTATTTTCTCGCGCTGTCCTTTTTTTTGAATTTTTTTATTTATGAATTTCAATGAGGAAGGATCACTACCCCTTCAAAACACTGTCAACTGAGGTTACAGATCAGAGAGAGGTTACCATTTAAGAGGCTTCCATGAGGAAGGTTATCATTCCATCCTTTCTGTCCATTCCATCCATGTGAACCGTCCGTCAACTGCGCCTACCCCCTCTACTGGTTTTCTCGTTTTTCCGTCCTTCCAACCTTTCCGTCCCATGTGAGTTCTGTTACGAACTCGAGTACCAGCCTGTCATGTTGGTAGAGCTTTAGGTAGATGACTTGGCCTGACATGTGCCCTGTGGTGAGTTACCACAAACAGATACCCAGGTGGGGGTGATGGTTGTGACCACTCCTCCTGGGGCCCCCGAGAGGTGAGTTTCTTCCACTCCCTCCTGTTCCCATCGGAGCGCTATGAGGTTCTTCTGTCCACTTGTAGGATTTTGAATGGATTTGCTCGTTCGCATACATCTCCTGAAAACCTTTTCTTTTCAGTCATAAAACCTGATAGTCTCAAGTGTTGTCCACTCATTTGGTACATTTTGGATCATGAATATCCGCTAACTCTCTCATTCATCGGACTTGTCTCCATTTCACCTCTTTCGCACATCTCCCCTACGTCGAATTTATCATCTTCATCGTTCAGGAAGCTGTACCTACCACCAGAGATTCTCTACCAGAGGCCTCTGCATTCCACTTACATACACAATTGTTAGAATTGATCAGCCCTATAGATTAGAATAAAAACCATACAGTCCACTCACACTCGTCCCTCTTCAATTATGGATACTGAAAATGACATTTATGAGAACTTACAGGAACGACCAAAGTCGGAAAAGAGTCAATCAGTTTGTTCCTCAGCCACAAGAAGTCACTGTACCTTCGCCGCACGACATATTCTTCGGGATTTGGGGAATCACTGTTCACCTGTAACAAGAAAGGGCAAAATTACAAAATATCTACATAACTGTGGATAATATAGTGACGGAGATAACTCCTCCCTACAGATCTTATGACTCTAACCAGTGTGAGCACGGATCTCTCACAATGAGGAATTTCACCGAATTCTGTTTGCATTTTTCCTGAATAGTTAATGGTGTGGGATAGATGAATATTGGGTTGATTTTGGAAAATAAGTCCCCTGTTATTTTTGGGAGACATTCAAAATTTATGATTTCAAAAAATAACCAGGAAAACGGACCTCTTCAATGTGAAGCGGGAACGCTCGCTGATTGGCTGTTTGGATCGCTGTTCCCTCCTCTTCTTGCCCAAAGGAAAATGAAATCGTGTTATCTAAGAGGAAAGTTATCAAACAAAAACAGGGGAAACCCTATTTTCTCCATCTTTTTTCTCTTCAGTTCTTCGATTTTGATCTTTACTGGTTTTGTGAAATGTTGCCTCTGAGGACCATACTTCACGATCCCAGCGCTTCAAGCGGCCGTACATGAACTATTTCCGGTTGACGTCATCCTCCCAGTTTCTTTAAACGTTCATATTTCCTACACTGTTTTGTTTATTCGTAAATTAGAAAGTACGGGCTGAAAGTTAAGCGTAGGGGGTTTTTCGAGGTGCTGAATCCAATTTTGGGGTAAAAATAGGAAATTCCGACATGGGGAAATTCCTCATTTCCTGTCCTACTGTCGTGACAAGATATTTGACCTCTGAGGACCTGGTAGACTGCACAGCAACTGTCACGACCCTTCATTTACACTTTTTTTTTTTTTGCAACTGTGAGCCATACGATTGAAAGATATTAGAGAGTTACAGCGGACCAAGATACGTACAAAAATGCGAGACTCAAGTCGAAAACGCGAGCCTCGCGCATGATGTGAGGCTCACAGAAGACTGTTGACTCGGCCCTCTCGCTTTTTCGTTGTAGAGTCGCGTTTTCGACGTGAGATAACCTACTAGGTCAACTCCTTGTTTTTGTGGCTGAGCTAATGGCCGCCTTCAATCAGCTGATCGTTCTGTTTCTTTTGTTTTGAAGAGTTTCAGTTAATCTTTTGCGAGTTCTTTATCTTCGGGGTTGCGGTAAAGTGAATTGAAGATTGAAGAATTGATCCCTCATACATTTCGCTTGAAGTGAATATTGCTCCCTTATACATTTCAGTCTGTTGCGGTGTCTGAAGTGTGGATGGCGGATGTTCGATCTCGATGACATCAGTTGGACGATCAATCTCAATTTTTTCCCCATTGAAGGCAAGTTTCCTCTACCTTTTTGAAAGACTTCATATGTATTTTAGTTCAAAAAGGTAATATTGGAATATAATACGAAAAGATTGATTAGTCCGAGGTCGATCATAAACTACCAATCTCGTTGAATTCGGTTGTCTGTCATCTACTCCTCAGACAGGGGGATGGACTGAAATGCACGATTAGGTGCTCACATTCATTTTGCATTTATTTATTTATACTTTTACGATTATTTTGGGTAATAAACGAGCGTACTTCATTGATTTCCTTATATTTTCCTTTATCAGTTCAACAAAAACAAAAACCGTGGATTGAGTTGACGTTACCTATGGAGTGATAAAAAATCTAAAGCAACGTCAATCACGTGAGCCTCACAGGATGGATGTGAGACTCACGTCGGAAAGTTAGCATCCACTCGATGCTCGCCCTAGCAGCTTCTCACGTCTAAATGGTTCCAAATGTTGCTGTAACTCTCTATTCAGTCAACTGGATAGTTAATGGCTTCAATCTTGTAGAATGTTAGAAGTGTGTTGCTCATTTATATCTACCCAGAAGCTTTCTACATGTTCTCCTCTATGATGCTGAACGATACTGCCACGTTCAGCAACAATTGTTCACCCCTACGCAAGAAAATCAATGAGCACAACACCAGGATAAGAAAAACCGTGGCGTCAACCATCCAGTTGAAAATTCGTCTTGGGTGTCCTCGTAAGTGACGATATAATTTTACTTCGTCTCCTTTACTTTGATCCGTCATCTAAAATTAGTCACGGTCAACTAAATATATATTTCCACATCCAAGCACTGTGCCTCATTTAGTAGTAGGATCTACGTCCCTTCTTCAAAGCACTATGATATTGAATGGGACCTACTAACGTAGGTGTGCACTGTAGTTGCAGGTAGGTACGATCATAGAGCTATATTATTCAATCAGTAAAAGAGGATGTCAAAAAAGACGATTGAGATAGAAACTAAGTTCCATGATGGCGTTGATAAGAGGATATCTAAGTAAGGTTGCCTACTTAGATTCTACGTCGTACTAACTTAAGTTAAGTAAAGGTAAGTACTAACTTACCTTGGTGGTCACGCGAAATGAAATGTAAGTTTCGAGTGGATCGAAGTGTTTTTGTGGGTTGTCAACTTGAACAACATATTCTTGAAAGTCAGAAGTTGACATTGCGATAAGAAAAAACTGTATTGATGAAGTTTCCGCCACCTAAAAGTATGTCAAGAATAATGGAGAAAGTCAATGCTTGAATGTTTTATGAGACGAACAACCAGGTTTTCCATCACTCTTCTCCGACGTGATAAGAAATAACTACTTTGTACTTTACTAGCAAGGTTACGTGCATCACTAGTTACATTCTTAGAAAAATAAATGAATGAAAAAAATAAATCTGAACAAAAATCACAACAAACACAATGAATGAACCGATAAAATGTTATCAGAAGAGAGTTGGAAGGGGGAGGGTTGTTCTTCCTCTTCACCTTTGTAATTGACGCCTTGACTTCAGAAGGGTAGCGACACTGAGTTGTTAGGTAGTTGGCAGTTGAAGAAGAGGGACTAGAAAAACTAGATTTTCTTATAGAATGAGAACAAAGCTGGGGGCTACTCCCCTTACAAAAGTAATAGATCAAGACTTTCAAGGAACCTATTCATATTTTTTATTATCATTATTTTATTATTTTAGCTAGGTATTACCACCTATATTAAGTTTCTGTAGTAAAACAAAAACGCTGCAAAGCATTGCTCAAAGGTTTATTATTTTCTGTATAGATCACCCTTCTGTATAGATCACTGGTTCTCCATCAATAGCACCTACCACCATCTGTATTCTCCCTTGACCTTCCCTCTCAAATGTCAGCTTCCTGCGTTCAATAGGATTGAAAATGGCTTCGGAGCTCACTCAGCTGATCAGTGATCTGAAGAGTGAAGAAGATCTCCTCGAATGCCGGAGACGCCTGGAAGAGAACTTCCATTCAATAGGATTGAAAATGGCTTTGGAGCTCACACAGCTGATCAGTGCTCTTCCAGGCGTCTCCAGCATTCGAGAAGATCTTCTTCATTCATCAGATCACTGACATTTTTTTTACCTACCAACTATTGGTAGGTACTACGTACCACACCATACTGCTTCACACCTTCACAATCAAGTTTGTTAGAAAGAACTAAACGTTTCACGTTCGATTCGAAGAATAGAAAGCTCCATACGGAAATTTGATTACTGGTTACGCAGAAGGCAAAACTGTATACAAATCGAAGAAATGAACAGCGATCGGATTTTAGTCAGATAAAATTTGAACGGAGTTTAGACTTCTTTTGCGATTCACACTCATGATTCTGTTTTATCGAAGGAAAACCTTCAAGTACTCGTAGGGAGCGAACGGTTTGTCCTACAGAGCTCCGGGTGGTCTCAAAATTTTTTAAAAATTCTATACTATTAAAAATTGGTGAAAAAAGGATAGCTTCATTTCAAGAGTTTTTGAGCTAGCACACTCTTAAAAATTTCAACCCTTAATTTTCACCCCTTAGAGATGACTGACATCAACCAAAAGCTTCGCGGCACAACTAGACCCCAAATGTAGCCCATATACCAAATTTGAACCAAATCGGTCCAGTGTTGCTAAGAAAAGTGCCGCGTACGGCGTACGGACGGAAATTTTTTTTATTCGATTTTCGGATTCTACGTACCTTGAAACGTAAAACATCAAATTTTGAGGGGGGGTTAACATTTTTTTTTCTTGCTCGATTCCAAAGGCTTATTATTGAAAATAATAAACCAAAATTAAATCAAATGTAGCCAAAACAATGAATAATATAACTTTTTCTTTTTACAATTTTTTGAATTCTGTTCTCTCATGAAGTAAGGCAGGACTCGTAGTTTTGTGTAGTACTTTATGTAGGTACCTGCTACGTGGTGATAATTTATTTCAAGTCATAGGTCGACATTTCGATAACATCTATAAACAATTAGGTTAATAGATAAATCAACCTTTTAGTCAAAAACAAAGATGATAGGCATCTTAACGTCTTTTACTCTTTTAGTTACTTACTTCATTCAATGATAGTCTACAGATGGGATCTATCGGTACCTAACTATAAATTATTCTTATTTAATATACCTTATCAAATACCTATTAATAATGAATTAATTTTACTGAATAAATTAATGAATGAAATATTAATTTAATAAATTTATTTAAATAAATTTATCAAATAAATTTAATAAATGAAATATTCATGGCTAGCCTTGAGTATGGTCCGAAAATTCTAAAAGTAAGGTGTTAAATTGTACTAGATATTTTTCAAAATGCGTTTTATTCAACATATCTTTTATTCACTCGAAAGCGCCAAGGTGCTTTGGATAATGTTGGCGCATCGTAGGTAAGTGAGAATCGAATTACCTTTACTTCAGAGTTAATTCTTTTCTCACTAATCTCGAGTCTAGATGGTCATTCTTGAGTCTTGGCCAGTAAATATATGTTATTTCCCAGAGGCTGTAGTGGGAGCCTGAGTTGTGGCTGAAAACAAAAGTTGAATTTGTTGTAGAGCTGAACGTAGCTTCGATATTTGCAAACATGGTTCAAAAAATGTGTAGGTAGTGTAGGTATGCGAAAAGGTATTGACGTGGTATTCGTGGGTGAGGTTGTTTCAAAATTATCCCTCGATGAGGAATTTTTGGAAATTGTTAAATATTGCCTTATTCATGTTCTAAGTATATTGAAGGTATGCAGTAATCAATCGTACGTGGTCGGGAAGGACGTGGACCTCCTCGTCCTCTGCAGTGTTTTCCATCAGCAGGACTGTTCGGCATAGCCGCACTTGACCCCTGAGAGAAAAACAATTATTATAAGAGAAATAAGTACGCGATAATTATTATATAGACAAATTACTCAGCAGAAACCCCCCTATTTAAATGGTAGATAATATACTTCCAAATATGCATTCATATATTTAAAGTAGGGGAAGATATTTTGAGTTTAAAAATACAAAAATATACTGTTAAATATGTGCTTAACATCAAATTGTGCACATTAAATTGTGCAGAAAGAAAATTGCAACAAAAGATGAAAATATTTATGCTCATATATAGCTTAGTGAAATTTTATGCAAGAAACTCCGGGTTTGCATTCATCTGCAAAAAAGTCAAGAATTTTTGGACTCATAAAGAATTTTTGGTTTGCTAACGTTTGCCGAGTTGGATGGGCAGAATAATGTTGACATAATAAATTGAATAATAATTAGTTGCTGTAACAATACATGATTGATCAGTACTGCTGATGAATTCAAGACACTTGGTTTTCATAATCGTGTTAATTTACCAGAACTTTCTAAAATGATTGATTCAATCCCGGTTCTAGTATCACGATCATGTTTTATGATTCGACAAACAGCAAGACGATTATGAAGTAATTCACAATAATGCTGATGATTTTCATCTTTTTCACATGTAGGTACTGTAGCTCCTACTGATTGAATTAATGTGCATTCCTCTTTGAAAATTCATTAGGGACCGTCAGGAGGCCTGCCGTATTTCGTATAGTTATGCGCGGAAAAAGGATCACAGAGACAGACGGACGGAACTAAAGTAGTTAAAAAGCTCTTTAAGGCAAATGGCTAGTGAAAAAAAAAAAACTTATATGAAACTGGCTTTATTAGTTCCATTCTCTATCTCTGAACAACAGTTGGCATTTCTTTTTGACCGACTTCATTGGTCAATTGTGCTTACTCCAAGTGAGAGAATGCCTATTTTGTTTGCCCTGCGGATTCTTATTCGTAAACCATTATGAACAAAATGACACGACCATGAAAATAAATTTCATTTTTATGTTCAATTTCAGGCGTGAGAATGAAACAGCTTACGTTTTGACCCAACCAATAAATATTTTTGGGATGAACTAAAAAATACGTTTACAAATATCGTCAATTTAAAATTTTTCAAAGCGTTCATTTTTTTTCACAAAATTCAGAAGATATTGCAAAGCGAGTTGATGAAATTCACAGGAATTTCTAGGTATTTTAATAAGTACTTCGGTACCTATACCTACAATTGCTTTCAGAATAGAAAATTTTGGTTTCTTCGGGTAAAGAAAGCAGTGCCTCACCTCAAGAGGTACCTCATAATATCAACCTTCATTAGAAAAAACTACTTACTATTATTGCCAAAATCACGAAGGTTACAATAAAAACGACGTACTTCAGGTTCATTTCGCTGTAGATTTCATTGAAATGTCAAGGGACCTTTTATACCTGACATTATCTATCCTACTTCGCAACCAACTAGCAGGATATGACTTTTTGATGGTGTAATGATAGCCATTCTCCAACACCTAGGTTCGTACACCTTCGACCTTGGCAAAGAATTTTGAAAGAGACAGGAAAAGCGTCACCGACTCGTCGGACCTCTGAGATCGTGCATTGAATGATGAACCCACAATTGCTGTTTGTCATCTGGTTTCCGACAATTGTACGACGAAGGTGGATATAACACAATAATAGTGGGAGTCATTACAATAAATTCGAGAGAAAGGAAAATGTAAAATCGAGGAAAATACGAAAACTACCAACACCACTACTTTGAACCAACCTGCTTTACAACCAGCCAACTTAGAAAAAGAGAAAAGAAAGAACCAGATTTGGTTATCATTATATACAAACTTATTATTGTATTACATTAGATAGTTCTTAAAAAATCGTCTCTTATTTTCTACTGAAAACGGAGGGGGCTCACTGAAAACAAAACTAAATACATGTAAATATATTTGAATTAGAGATAGAAGTTATCCGAACTATTTGTTGGATGATATCAACAGAGAAAATCGCTTCATGGTCCACAGGTTTTTCTGAAGTAGGTTCTCAGTTGTAGGGGTTTCTTAGGGGTCAATTATGAACTTATTGAACGAATAAGGGTCAAATTCGTGAGTGTGTAAAGTAAGTGACGAATAATATTTAGTGAACTTTCACGTATAGTTCAACTTAGATATGAACAAGATGAGTTTCATTCCAAGTAAGTGAAACGTTCCTCTTTCCCTGAGCATAATTCGTCTCCAAGTTGATGTTTTTTAGCCTTCGAAAGTTATGCAAGGCCTTCTGATGGTTGCATATCTTGATATTTACTCAATGAATAGGTCTAAAACGCATGAGCTAAGTCCGAAAATGCGCGTTTTACTGTAAGATGTTGCCTCTTTTGTGTAAAGTTTGACTGGGCCCTGAACATAAGAGCAAGGCTTCAGGTGGTGAAATGCGTTGTTTCATCATTCATGTGTCCAAATTCAAGGTAAACCAAACTCGTAATTTGAAGGAGGTTGACAAACAGGTAGCTTGGAGGGTTTAAGAAGGTACCAGCGTCATTCAAGGAGGAAAGTCACTCATTCTTATACCCTCAATAAATTGATTTCCCATTCACCTTATCAAGATAATTTCATGTTTCGCCAACCGTCGCCAAAAATGGTTTGATTTTATTAGGGATGGTTTGAATGCTCGTGGTAATGATGGACTGATTTGCCTGGAAATGATTTACCTCAACACTTGATAATAAAGAGATACAACAATTTAATCGAAATTGAAGTGGAATATCAAAAACTACTATAACAGCTTTCTTTATTTGTAAAGTCTGAGCATATTCGCGTTTAACAATTGAAATAAAATTCATAACTTTCGGAGTAAAATCTTTGAAACTTTTGTCCCTGCCACCAACGCCATCTATTTTTTGAGAATCGCACTAAGTGGCCGTCCACCATAGCCTTAAAGAGTAAATTAATACTTGGAAGAAAACCCTGTTATCCCCTGTTTGTGGATTGGAGGGAAGTGCAGCATCAAGAGGTGCTATAATGATTTTCAGAATATTTCATACCTTTGAGCTGGAACTTTAAAATAATCAGATTCATGGAAATAACAGTAAACTATCAAGTGTAAGCTTGAGATTGAGCGCTAACTACACCTGAAACGAAACCCATTCTCTGACACAAATATCATAAATCCAACAAACCGTTTAATTATCGCCTCGCGTCCTTTTCGAGGTCTGTGGTAACAATTCCTCCAGTTATAAAAATGTTATGTAGAAGTGAAAGTCTCTCGAGATGGTTGGGGGAGGCTGTACTCGAACTGGGGGTCCTTCACGATCTCGGGCTCCCTCACAAGTTGAGAAGTAGCCGACATGAGGGGAGCTCCCGCCGCCGTCTTATTGTTGGCCATAGCGGCTAACGCTGCTTACATTGTATGTACCTTTATATACAACCTACATTTATATGAAAAATGTAGAACGTAAGTAAACCCACACATCGTGCTGCTCTAGCAATGCACATTGTAATACATTACAGTCAGAGGGCCGAGAAAGTAACGTAAATTACAACTGAGCTCCTAAAAATTTAAAAAAAATTACTAAACAGTTGACATAATAAGAAGTTCTGCAATGTAGATTATTACTGTTCCTCTATGTGGTAACCCCACATCTTGCAGACTGGGCAAGATCAAACCCCGAAAATCTGAAGATACATAGACCGACAGACTTTTAACGAAAAAATGTTTACCGCTTGCAGGGAAAAAACCCATGCATAGATCTGTCTTTTGGCAATTATTTATTTACAATATAATAAATTGATTCGAAACACAACTAGTATGAAGTGAAATCACTTGAATAAAAAAATGAAATCAATGAAATATCTAGTTTACACGTAAATACGATAGTTCAATATCCAAGAAAAACGTTCTACTAAACAGTAAACATCATAGTTACCTATTACATTTCTTGATCACGATCACGCTTACTTTGTCATGACAAACCCCAGCCAAAAGTTGAAAAATACTATAATTGGTAGGTAACTAAATAACACGTGTATGATCACATTCGTCTATCACAAGATTTTCTGAGAAAATTAAAGTCGGTCAAATATGGCCTTTAAATTATACTTCGTACGGTGAAATAAACAAGTAAACGTCAATAGAAAGTTCTTTCTTCCAGTCTTTGTGATCGTCTGAGAATTGTTTATACGAATAATTGCTCATAATATTTAGAATTGTAGTTATAGAGTAACCTAGGAAAAAATAGGGTTAACCCTGTACTTCGCAATGTCTAATATACCATACGTGTTTTCTGAAGAGACGTTTTTTCGGTTTTATCATTTTTTTGGGTGGCCAAGGGTACACTGTAGAGGAAAAATGAAAACAAATCCTACCAACATTTTTGATGATAAACTCGTTACGTCTTTGAATGAGACTGCTTAGTTGTATTGGTGTACATTCATGTTTACTAATAATATGTTAACTAATAATTTACTAATCTAATTGGGATGAGCAGCAATTGGGAAGGTATAATAAGTATACCTAGCTAGAAATATACATCTTCCATTATTTTATTTTATGGATTATTTTTTGCAATTTTTTTTCTTTGAATTTTATTCTGTTTGGAATAGAACGAAATACATTTTATTCAATAACAATTCTCATTCATCGGTGTACGTTGCATAGGTACTTACTTTACCACAAGTGTTGAAAATCTGTTCTAATTTCAACATTAACTAAATGTTGAAATTAGAACAGATTTTCAACATTTTAGAAGCTTCTTCAATTCAACGTGTTTTGGAGGCGCTAAAGGGGGAAAATGTGAAGGAATCGCCATGGGTTACCTTTGCCAAGTACAGGGTTAAACCGCCACAGATATTCGAAAATAAATCTAAAAGAGATAATTTCGCATCCTCACTATCGAAGATAGTAGCAAATAAAAAGAAGTACTTTTAAAAAATTCAAAATCAACTCAAATTTTGATTTTTAGAGCTTTTAAAACAACTTTGGTTCCGGGGATGTCTATCTGTTGGTCTGCCAGTCTGAGGTCAAACCTTGTTCGAGTATCTACTCGAAATAGTGGTCGGATTTTTATGACATTTTCAGTGATGCGGGTCAGCCTCGAGATGCTCCCAAAGGCATTTGTCAAGATCGGCCGAACAGTGGCTTGTGCGAGCACCGTGCGAACACCGTTAACTTAAACATAAATTTCTTAGGGTTTTTTGCTTTTAGAAAATAGCAAGATTTTGCTTAAATTTCGAGGGAAAAAGCAAATTGATTTTATAATGATCCGATCGTGTCACAGATCATTGACATAATCGCGGATGACTTCATAAGTTGCTGTTTGTCATTCCAAAAGCTATCAACACTATCGTAATAATTAAAAATTTATCAGTGTTAGGTGTAGGTAGGAAGGTACCTACTGTTCAATAATATAAGATGAAGCATTTCACGCCAACTAGATTTGTATGTCCACGTAGTTCTTTGTGAGGAAGCTATGATGCACACCCAACATGGCAGATGTGTTTTTTTAATTTGAACATTATTTGCACGCACATCTGAATCTGAAGGTCAAAATTTGAACTTTCCTAACCACGCGGTACTCGACTTCGCGAACAGCCAAGTGCCAATTATATTGATGTTGAACCTCCTTGCAATGAGGGCTAATGCTCAGCGATTCATAATCGGGCTTAATTTGTATCGGCTGGTGGATGATAATTAAAGTAGAGGGCATTGGCATGCTGGATTACCTCACATCTCGATCAGTATGACCTACTTTCAAACACGTTTAACTCTCTTGAAAGACCCCGCCTGCATTCATGGGTCCTGTGCAATCACTGGTTCAAGGTCTGTAGGTCTGTTGTGGCGAGAGGTGAGTTTTTTCTTAGCCGGACTGAAACCTTTTGATTTTCCGCTGTACATGTTATAGCGAATTACTATAATCATAGTCACGGAGTTTTCCCTCTTCATTACTGGTTCGTATTCGTGCTGCAAGTCAACAAATTGAAGGTGCACTGAAATACACATTTTCACTCGTATTTCACGTTTCAGAGCTTCATGAAAAATTATTTGGATTCCACGTCTCTTTCCGGTGCGTCTTGTAGGTCTTTCTGTGGTCAAGACAACAGATCAGGCTGCGCTTGTGTGAATTTCTCACGATCTAAAGGCACTATTTTGCAAAATGTCGGTGGGTAGTGTAGGACTGCCCCAAGATGATGAAAATTAAGTACGGTAATTACTAACTTCAGCTTTAATTTTTGTCAATCAGCAGTCTTCCAAAGAGAGCAGCATTCTTGTTCTGATGATTTTGTTCATGACTACTTTTTCCCTCACCTCCTAAATGATGTATATGTCACGGACAAACCTGCAGGCTTTGAGCTATAAAGTCACTTTTATGCTCGTAAAAACGGATTTTTCACCCTTCAACTTTCTTACTTTGGAATATATTCATATAGCTGAATAATCTCCTGTAATTTTCATTTCATAAAAATAAGCCGTGTGACAAACATACCTAGTCACCTGAAATACTACAAAGATGAATGTCGAAATACTTTGTACTGCATCTCCTCGCTTGTTTTGTCAGATAATAAATTATATTATAATGGCATTCCCGAAATTAAATACCTTTACAATTAAAATAGATTCAACCGTCAATACTTGAATATGAATCCAAGACGATAATAACATTTTACTCAAGAAGGATATGTATATTCACAAATATTTAGGTTCGTACAGGTTTAACTTTGTTAGTCACCATGGCAGACGTCTTTTTAACTGCTTCTCCAAGGATGGGACATTTTAGTTCGAAAGATCAAGGCCTTTTTCGAACCCGAGTAACCAGTTTGCTCTTTGGCGCTTCTTCAACCAGGATCCATAAACTACAAAAAAAAAAAAAAAAAAAACAAGAAAATAATAAGCTTAGCTGTAAAAATGAATTTTAAATACCATTCAAGTTGTCCTTGGTTGATGAGTATGTTACTTCCATTTTAAGTAAACATCTTCAGCAACTTCTTCTACTGATTTGAATAGCCATTCGACACTAAAATGCAGATTCTTCGGACTATGTTCCTAAAATTCACTGTCCTAAAGACTAGCAATTAATAGAAATTTTTCATTGATACAAAATTTGAAAATTTTAAAAATTAATGCTCTAAATTGTAAATTTGTTGCCTGAAGGTGAATAGTCGGCGCCCCCTTAATAATGAAATAATCAAAGTACAGTCGAGCAGATCGTGCCATAACAACATTCATAACAAATTTTGACAACAATTTTTCTCTGCAATTTCAGGCCAGACCGATCAAAGCTAAGGACGAACAGGACCTGAGCAAAATCCCCGGAAATCCAGGAGTCGACTATCCTCTGTTCAAGAGTGTGCCTCCAACGAACTTCCACTGCGGCAACGTGCCTTACGCCCCTGGCATGTACGCCAACGTTGAAACTGGTTGTCAGGTATGAAAACATTCAACTAAGAGTTATCAATGTTGTTATATTATCGCAACGGTACGACGAATAACTGAATATGAATGAGATCATTTCAATTCGTCTGTAAAGGTGATGACTTGTCAATATACATGAATAATTATACACCACAATACTTTTGTACCTGCAGGTCTACAAATAAAATTTTAAGAAATTCCGAGTTCGCTTGGCACAAGGTGCTATTAATTCATTACGAATTTCATATTCGAGTTACAGACTAAAAGCTTAGGTTTTTCCAGCCGCTTGTTTCCCTCACTGAACTCGGAAATCTTCTCTGTAGTTTTGGTGTAACTTGATCATCCCAGTTAGAGAATTATCAACTTGGCAAGGAGTATCTCCCTACTTAGCGTTTATTTGTACAGAGTGTTTACAATTGTAAGGATCAGCCATTTATTTCCGTTTTTGTGGCTCCTAGAAAAAAAATCAAACGGTTAACCCCATTGTTTTTTTGAAAAATTGTCCATAGTTTTGACTCTACATTCAATTTTGGTTTATTGTTTTCAATAATGAACCTTTGGAATCGACCAAGAAAAAAAGTTGACCCCCCCCCCCCTCAAAATTTTTTGGTTTACGTTTCAAGGTACGTAGAATCCGAAAATCGAATAAAAAATTTTCCATCCGTCCGCCGTACGCTGAATTTTCTTCAGTTAGCATTGACCGATTTTGATGAAATTTGTTACATGGGCTCCATTTGGGGTCTAGTTGTTCCCCGAAGCTTTTGGTTTATGTCGGTAACTTCTAAGGGTTGAAGTTTGAAAACGTCCTAGCTCAAAAAATTTTGATATGAAGGTGTTGTTTTTCCATCAATTAAAGATAGTATTGAATTTTTAGAGACCCCGAGGAGCTCTGTAGGACAAACCGTTCGTTCCCTTCGAGAACTTAAGGGTTGGACTTACGATAAATCAGAAACACGAGTGTGAATCGCAAAAGAGGCCTATACCTACCTCGCTGTAGGTACATGGTAGGTAGGCAGTATCTATGGTTGGTAGGTGGTGACAATGGCAAAGCCGAGCTCTTTGCAGATGAGTGATCTATATAAAAAAAAACTTTGTGTAATAATTTGCAGCGTTTTTTTTAGTTACGCGTAACATATTCAGCAAACACATGAAATTTCATTGTTTTTCGATGCTGATTCACGCGGTGGTATCTGCTTCGTGATCCGACATGTTTCGTAGTGATTATAGCCGAATATAAGGCCGTTTTATCACGTGTTCTGCACTGAAATGTACGAGTATTTTTCATTCAATAGCCTTTTCGAAACAGGAAATAAATAGCACTACGTCAATCAGCGTTGAAAAACAAACAATAAGCGTTGAAACATTTTACAATCCACACCGCGGTCTATATTTTTGAACTATTTCAGAGTTAGGCAACTTTGCTGCTTGCTGAAAGCAGTCAAAGAGAGGAGTCAAACTTTCAAGAAATTATGTGGGTCTACCGTATGAATTTTTTCTGAGAGCGAAAATTAATGGCTGATCCTATAAATTTTAAACACCCTGTATACGACTATATAACCTTGTTACCATATAACATAAAGTAAACTGAGTGATAAAAATTTAGGATTTCTTAGCTTTTTGAAGGGTTCACTTAAACGCGAAAATGTACTTTATTCTCATGAGAACCCCTGTTATTCTTTACAAATTTCGATTCCTCGTAGAATGTCACAATAAACGTATCTTTACCATCAGTTTTTCGTTCGGTAAAAATGGGCTTAAAATGAGCGATAAAACTCGTGTCATGCATACCCGTGTATTTCAGAGTCTCATGATTTCTAGATGTTTTAACAACTATACGCACCCGAACGGTTGTTTACCATGTTTAATTAAACATTCCGGCGACAAACAAACCACAGTCTCATTCATCATGTCAACATTTTTGCGGGCTAGAAAGTCATCCGATGAAACGACCAATTGTACTCGCACCAAATAATACACAGTGGCGTAAAGCCATTTGTAACTTTTTTTTCGATATCATTTGACATCCAGTGGTTGCGTACGGGACCTCCTGATTCCGATTTCATTCACCTGGAGCGGAGCACGCGGTGAGAGGTCCGCGGTTTCCACGGTCGAGTAGACTTGGGTACCCACCGCCGATTTTGAAATCCGATTATCGGGAGGTCACCAGATGTAGGGCATATCGATTCGATTTTCGATGTAGGGCATATTCGATTTAGACTCGAATTGAATCCTACGTTAAATGGAGCGTAGTCATAATTTGAATTTACTTCGAAAAGCCTTCATAAGAAAAGTTGGAGGCGGGAAATCATTAGCTACATCCTGTACAGTAATACCCACCGAGATGAAAATGGACATGAATTCTTCAAGTTTTAATATTATCATTAATAATACAATCTTGACAGGCCTACCATGTTTGCCACGACGGGCGAGAGGGTCACGAAGGAGCGTCCTTCCTCTGCGCCAACGGAACTCTGTTCAACCAGAAAGAATTCACTTGCGACTGGTGGTACAACGTCGACTGCGGCGAAGCTCAGAAATTCTACGAGTAAGCTGGTCATCCATATTATCACTGTGCTGGACAATGAATTTTTCTTTGTTGCAAAAAACATATAAAAGTTTAGCCCAGCTTTTGAAATGTTGCCAATTACAGTTAATATTGGGGACCTAATGAAGATACCTATTTAAACAGTCCTCTGCTTGCTTTCCTTTACTTTCAAGGTTATTTTTCAGGAGCTGGATCCCTGTTTAACTCGATATAAAACTATAATTGAACTGAGCAACATGTTGGTGCATTGAGATTGTCTCTCGCTTAAGCTACTTTTTCCTTAAATAGGCACTTTTCTAATTGAATGGCAAAAAGTGAGGAATATTTGAAGATTATAAGGCTTAAACAGTAAACCAAACTATCTGATGTCTTAAGGAGGTTCACCTTTCAAGGACAATTGGTGAAGTTGTATTACAGGGTGTCCCGAAACCAGTCAGCAATAATTCGAGGAATCGATTGTACAACTACTCGTAATTTGCAACAACTTTTTCCTCTTACAAATTGTTTTTTTTTTTCCACTTGAATTTCTTTTACTTCAAATAAGGTTAAAAAACACTCAATTTTAGCTGAATTCGCATTGAAACATCATTATTCCTCTTAGATTTCATAGTAAATCAAAAAGTGGGGTTTGTACCGTTGTAAAGCTGATGAAATGGAGCATTTATCAAGTGTTTGAGGGCCTCTGGAAAATACTGCGTTTTAGCAGAAAACAATCATCTAAATGTTGAAAAATAAAAAATAAAAATAATATTGACGGTAAATAAAATAATATATTTACGTTTGAGGTAGAAAGACTATCTTAGTCTACGGGTTTACTGAATATTGGTCAAGAGCTCATCATTTGGGAAATGTAACACTCTTTCCAACGGTGGAATCACATTTGAACTTGTATGGAGGGCAGCTAGATGATAAACTATAGGGATCCAGTTGTGGGCAAAGTTCACTTCAAAGTTGAAAGATGAAAAATAAAAGTTATGTCGTACCCTAAAATAATTTTTAAAAGTTTAAAATAATTTCACGCCTAATTCAATGGATGGTAAGTTTTGAAAAGGGCCTAAATGAGAAATGTTTCGAATATAAGTGAAATGACACATGAAAACGTATAATTTCACTGCAAACCTGAAACAAAGCCACAATTGACGGTATATTTGTTGCATAGCTCGAAAAGGGCAGTTTCGACCGGTAAGGCTTCGCGAAATGAAAGGGCTTCACAAAAGGATCAATTCCCTGGTTCCTGCATTCAGAAATCCTCTTGGTCTACGGTTTCAACGTATCATTTCGGCTCGAGTTTGAATTTAATTAGAAATTAGTTCCCAGCTTTTTGATCACCTCAAAGCAGCCTGCCAAGTGCACATTAGGCCGGAACGAGGGAGAATACAAAGAAATTTCTCCGTTGATCCCGGGTTGTTCGAGAAACTGGACGAAACTTTATGGAAACAGAGTAAAATCCAGTGTATGACGGTGTTTGGCTTCTATTGAGATACTGAGAAACAAAAGTTACTATTTACGTTGGGGGAAACTGCTACTTTCATTTATAACAACCTTGATTGGCAGAAGACAATTTTTGGTGATTTCCTCAACAGTAGATCACCACTTTGTCTTCTCGCCTCAGTTCATTTTGATGGTAGAGTCTCGAATAGAGTGATTAATACAGCTATTCCAAATAACACACCAAAGAGAAACGTTCCCATAAAGATTACCCGGAAATTATAAATCATATTCTTGGAAAACCCCAAATGGAAAAATAATTGTTGGGATTCATTTGCTTCCTCCAAAATCGTACTTCTTTCCTGATCTAATTGTAAGTCTCTGAAGTTAGTTTCATTCCAAACTAGATGGAACCATTATGATCAAATCATAACTAACCATGAATTCAAACTTTTTCAGCCTGAATCTCGACCCTGAGAAGAACCCCTACTTCCCCAAGAAGAAACCGGAAGAAGAGCAACATTACGCTATTCCTCAGCAACAATACGCCATACCTCACTACGATCAATACTGAACTCAATGAGAAAATAAGATACAAAGCGAATCAAGATAGTAAAAATTCAAAACTACTCACCACCCTTTAAAATGATTCTCAAACTCCTTCAATCTGATTTCAGGTGAAGGTCTTTGTGGATCTTATTAAGTTTGTATTTGTGTAAATATTTTGTTGTTCCTAATATTTTAAGACCGTACACGAAAATAGCAAAAAACTTATTGCCATAATTTCAGCGTGTTTCAACTTGAACGTTGAAGATGTACTTTCAAATATAATTTACTTTTTGAGAATATGAAGATTTGTGTGGACTCCTAGAGGTTCAAAATAACCTTCATTCGTTCCTTCATATTTGAGTTAAATTTTACAAAAGATTTTAATAGGAATTTTGCATTGAACGCAGTAGTTTCTTAAAACGGAGTAAAAAATGATGTGGTAGATTTGTTTTTTCGAATATTTATTCCGCAAAAAAATATTTGATTACCTCAAAATCCGTTATTTAATTATGGAGCTCGAAACTCAATGGAATTTCATGATCAACGATACATTTCCCTAAGAACGATAGTTTTTTTTCTGTATTTGGAGTCACAAGCAATTCCGATAGCGAACACTGCGAAATATTTGGGAGTGACCCTTGACACAAAATTAAAGTGGAAAGAGCATGTTAAAAAAAAATCATCCTGAGCTCTCCTTACACAACAAACTTTTAATATACAAGCAAGTATTTTGTTGTTCTGTACTCCTGCTGCAGTCATTTTCTTGGATGTTGTGGAGAAGGAAGCAGAGGACGTCAGTATACATTATTCACATTTATTCGGCAAGCGCTTTCGGGGGTAACTATGGCCCCTTTCTCAAGCCTACAAGAAAAAACAATTAATTGAAGGTAACCTCTAGCATGAACAATCACGGTTAGTATAACCAACCAGTCAGAAATGTTATGTCAAAAAATGTTATTACTTAATAATTACTTTTTATTAAAACCATTAAAAAATGAGCCTTAATCTTAGTGGCTCATTTTTTTAATGGTTTTGATAAAAAGTAATTATTACGTAATAAATTTTTTTTGACTGGTTGGTTATACTAACCGTGATTGTTCATGCTAGAGGTAACCTTCAATTAATTGTTTTTTCTTGTAGGCTTGAGAAAGGGACCATAGTTTGCCCCGAAAGCGCTTGCCGAATAAATGTGAATAATGTATATTGACGTCCTCTGCTTCCTTCTCCACAACAACCAAGAAAACAAGCAAGTATTGAAACTTGTCTGAACATATGGTATTCAGCTCTGGGGCTGTACGAAGAAATCGAACGTCAAGATTATCCAAACCTTCCAAAATAAGGTACTAAGGAGCATTGTTAACGCTCCCTAGTACGTCCGAAATTACGATCTCCATTATGACCTAAAAATAGAAACTGTCATTGAAGTGATAAAGCTACATGCGATTAAACACGAACATCAGATTCATGGACATATAAATCCCGAAGTACTCTGTCTTCTAGACAACTGAAACGTGGTTCGGCGGCTTGATAGGACCAAACCCTTGGACTAGTGATAAATTGAGACACAGTGTTGAGTTACCTGTACTTAAGAGCATAGCCTGGGCTGTTGACTCTACAAACTGTTTAGTCAAATTGTGAAAGTAAATTAACTAGATGGGTTCCTAGATGGGTAAAAAAAAAAAAAAAATGGAGTCACGATGGCCAGATTTGTATCTGCAAGGTAACAAGTTTTTCAGGTGAGCCTTGTCGTGGTTTAACCTAGATCGATTTCTTGTCCTAAAATTGAAAACCAAGAATTATTATTTCACGGATAAATAATGGAAGCTACAACTAGGAATACTTACTGAAAATCGAAAGGAAAAATTGTTTGACACAGTTTTTCGTCTCTTGGAGTGTTCTGAGAAATCTGAAACAATTGATGGAGTGTGATTATTAGATACCTTGTAGGTTCATGAAAGAAAAGAAAGTGAAACGGATGTTAATACGTGGGGTTTCTCTGTACATGATACTCGTATACTCATTATAACCAATATTATAACTCATTAGACCTACCAGCGGTGAGACGACAGTTGACTTGCATTCACAAACGATTTCCTCACTGATGTTCCAACGGTTCCAACAGGTTGGCCTAGGTAAGTTGTTGTTTGTTCACACAGATGTCGGTACAGCAAGTGCACTTCTTTAGTTGCAGTTAGTGAGTGATAACGGGTAATATTGTCACCTTGAAAGAATTATGGTCTAGTAGAAAGATATTACGATGATATTTTATTACCTAGGAGAACATACTTCTCACGGCACACCGCTATTTGAGGCCTACACGAGCGATGAATAAACAACCACGGTTTTCTTCTTTTTGATTTGTGTTTATTTCATAGCCTCATAAATCGACCTTGATATTTCTATTTCGCCTGACACCACATTCAAATGAAAGAGGTCGAAGAAAAGGTGGCGAAAACCAAACACTTATTTCCAACAACGGAAAAGGCCGTGCACTGTTGTGCTAGGTGTTTGAATAGATCGCATTTTAAGGGGACACAATCGCGATTGTGACGTGCACCTCATAATAGGAGTGAGTTGACAAATGGGGTTTCGCACCCCTTTTGTGATAATCCAGACCTCGCTCTGGGCATTATCCTAGACGCGTACATCAACTCACCCCTTTGCCACTTCCCTGGACCTAGACAATCAAACCAGGTCCGTCCATGGGGGTGGATTTTTAATTAGGAAACCTGTCCTATATACTGAGCGTTGTCCTATGTTCCCACGTTATTGTGAGCAGTAACAGTAGTAACATTCAAATCGAGCCAAAAATGGTGGCTTCTTCGAAATCCTGACTATAGACCGCAGTTGAAGGGGGCTTTGGTTTGCTTCGCAGTTAGAGGTTATAGGCGGTGATCGTAAATCATAGTTATAGCAGATGGTATTATGTACAGTTTGATAGGTACCTGGGGATTGAACTGCTGGCCCAACGGTCTCGGAGAATGTGATGTAATAGTGGTGCAATTCAGTTGCAGTAGATAGACTCTATCACTCACTATCACATAAGTTCATCTGTCCAATAATATTTTACACAGACATCAACTGTACTGACTCTTTGCAGGTTTAGTACAAGAATAGACTAACTAACTCCTACAGTTAGTGCTTCTTGGTTGTGACTTGTAGTCTTACAACTGAAAAGTATCCATATACTTTACAAGAACGGTTGTACGTATTTACACAGCTCAACATTGTGGCCATGTTAATACTACTCACTGACTAGTAAGCTTTTACTGTGACCACCTCCTTGGCATACCCAGAAAACTCATGAAATAAAAAATTCTGCGAATTATTACAACGGTTTATTATTTTTCAGTAAAGTTTACCCTTCAACTACTTTCTAAAGAACAGGAGTAGGTGGGAGGAAGGTGATTGGGTCCAATTGTTGATCGTCTGGGAGGTATCATTCGTTTCTTAAAATTTAACATTATATTAAATCGATGAAAAAAAGTTGGTACATTCATTATTTAGGTAATTAATTATCCTAATTAACTACTAGAGTCTAGGGATGGGTATCGATACTCGATATTTCAAAATATCGATACTTTCGTACCGATACTCGATATTTTAGTATCGATACTTTGGATCCGATATTTCTAAATATCGAATATTGATACACTTCTCGATGAAAATTCAACATAATGGCAAAAAAATGAAGAAGGTAGAGAGGCTTTTGGATCATTACTCTTTGGTTGCACAAATAACGTTTATATCATGGAGAAAATCACTCTGCTTGGACTCTTGATAGTGAAAAATGAATAAAACATTGTTGAAGAAATTACTTTTCTTGGGAATATTGGGCAATATTCATAGTTTGTGACACTGAAGTATCGATACTCGATATTTTAAAATATCGATACTCATGCCCAACGATACTTGGGATATCGATACTCGGATACGATACAGTATCGATACAAAATATCGATACTTTTATAACGATACCCATCCCTACTAGAGTCCTTGTCCACCTTCATTCCTTCTACGATGTTCAATAAAGTGTTTTTTCTCTCTCTCTCAAAATTATCCTAATTAAGCGAATAAATGGTTCAACACAACTCTGGGTGCTGTAAAAACATTCTTAAAAATTAAGATCCCACTTTTTACTTTTTAGGACGTCCCACAGGTAACGTTAGTTAGGTAAAGTTGGACATCACTCAAAAGAAAAAAAAAAAATAAATAACCACCCACTAATCCGTTTTAGACCATTCTGAATTTTCGACACATTCGACTCAGAAATCAAAATTAGCATGGGGAGGGGGCGAGTAGGGGGATAATATTGACAAAATATCCGTTTTTTCAATATTTCAGTTCCTTTATAGCTTACTAATTGTACCAGAGCTTCGAAATTGAGGAAAAGCTCTAATTATACTTCCGGATTTTCATGAATTATTCTCTGTCCCACCATGGTGCCAGGACACCATAAACGGCATATTTCGTGGGTTTTTTGTATGTTTAACCTCGAATGCGGATGTAAACTTCGACGGACTGCCTACCAAAACAAATAGATGAAAGTTCAACGTTAGGAAGTATTACCGCTTTAGTGCCAGACTGGCACCATAGATGGTGGTGGTGGTGGGGGGGGGGGGGCTGAGCTCGAACTCGCATGTCGGGTATCGTAGATCATGGATTTTAAAATGTTTCTTGCCTAAAATATCTAATAAATTACATCGAGTGAATACAATATGTTTAGAAGTGACTTACATTAACCAAAAGTTTTGGAGCACACTAGACCCAAAATGGATCCGATATATCAAGTTTAATCAAAATCGTACGGGATACAGCGGACGTAAAATTTTTTATTCGATTTTTGAATTCTACATACGTTGAAACGTAAACCATACAATTTTTAGGGGGTTTCTTGCTTGATTCCAAAGGTTTATATGAAAATAATAAACTAAAATCGGAACAGTAGCCGGTGTGATCGTCATCCAAACTAAAACGTGCTTACTTTTCACATTGGACGTTGGGACTTCCTGGGATTCAGGGTGAACATTTTCATCATTATCGTAGGTCAAGCCATTAGAATGTTAAAAAACCTATAAAAATCGCTATTCTCATCCGCATAGCACAAAAGAAAAATACACCTAACAAACTCGTTTAGCTGTAATCAGTTCCGGAGAGGCAGATAAACTGGTACACTCACAGGCTATCTGACTCATATCCTCCAATGCTTGAAAGGCATGTATATAAAATTTACAAAAAATTATTACAAACAACTCGAATTTTCTTGATAGTTCATATAACCTAATTCAAATTGGGTGGGTTAATGATCAAAATATTAAATAATTAATCGGAAAAACATTTGTTATGGTTTAGATTGAACCAGTATTGTCACGATAAATACCCTAAAAACCTACTTCCCTAATAAAGGTTTTTTTTTTTCATTCAACGTTATCATTTTCTCCTTTAATTAGGAAGTACTGTAAAACTAAAGTTTAGAGTACCTAAGTTTTTAAAGCGCCAAAGCTTCAAATGGAAAGGAAAGTTTAAAAAATCAATTTCCCGTAGTCCCAAGCTTTTGAAATCCCCATGCATTGTTGGGTGGCCGTTTGTGCTCCTCAGATCCCAATTTCTCTTGGTAGGCTCGACCTCATCCATTTCATAAGATATATCCATATAGCTATGAACTCCCGCAAAGCGGAGGTACCTATTTTGTTCCTCCTTTCTTCTCTTGATCCTAGAAAATCTCCTCAACTAATTCATGCACTATTATTCTCTATTCCTTCCTCATAACATCGAGACACTTTTCTCCTTCAACCAATAATTATTGTACATTGACTCCAATAAACCAAACACAGACGAGCGCGGGGAGGTTGACGCCATGAGTTACGATATGGTGGTTATTTCCGCTCTCATCTAACAATCTACATCCCTCGTATACAAATGTTTTGGACAGCTCTCATTAGGACTTTCATTTGAACAAAAATGAAAAACAGTTGGTTCTCCAATGAAATATTACTGTTGACAACTTACTAATAATAAAATAATTACCACCCCAACGGCCCATCAAATCTCTATTACTGTAATACATCAATTTGTGTAACCAGAATGCTTACTGGACATACTAATTTATTATATCTTCAGTATCAACCACTAAAAAAAACTGTGTTTGCCAAAATGTGATATGAATTTACCTACTTCATTTCATTACTCAGAGAATGGGGGCATACTCGCCTTTAAGGAGCTCTAGGGGAATGATTAACAATAAAAACAAAATAAATTGTAGTAATTATGAGAGATTTATTAGCTTATAACCTCAACCAAATTCTCTAAGGGCCTCAAATTTCTGGAAATTGAAATTAAACTAGGTGAGAAAGTTCGTGACGAGAGAGAGAGAGGAAGAAGGAGTGCCACTCACCGCGGATGCCCACCAAGTTGGTATTGGCATCAAGAATTCAAATGGAGCGTTTGGACTTCCCAGTAGGTAGACACAAGGGTGGATGACCAGGAAGTGCAGTTTCTCCGCGGAACCAATTCCTCTTGATGTTGAAGCCTCCGGACGGCGATCTTCTTTTTTTGACGAGGATCCAAAAAATTTGAAAATATGATGAGGTGATTTTTTAAAAGGGCAGGAAATGCACCACTTGCTTATAGACTTGGTGGCTCTCCCATGCAGACTGTGTTTTTAAAAAAACTGTGTTTTTTGCGGATTGGTTTACTAATATTATTCGATCGCATTAATTATGATGTCAAAGGTATGCCAAGCCATAAAGGTACAAAATGTCTACGAACACTTCATTCAATCTACTACACACAAGAATCATCTAGAGTATTGTGGCAGGAAATCAATTCATTGCGAACGGAACTACGTTCATCCGATTTTCCAGTTCCATTCGATGCCGCAACGGAGGTATTGACCTCGATATTCCAAAAGCCCTTACAACAATTCAAACGTCTCAACCTGAATAGGTTTAGTGGGAAGGAACGTTTAATCCCTTAAGCCGATAATGCTGTGAGAACAGAACGCGAAATTCGATACGGCAGCAGTATTGCGACATGGTTGATACAGCTCGCTACCGGTGAAGACTGCGGGCAGTGGTCCATAGTAGGCAAATGCGTTTAGGAGGAATAGGACGAGACCTAAACAATTTATTATGTAAGTCGACCTAAGCGGAGATGAAAGGGCTGATTCACCTGGGGATCAAGTTGAGGGGAACCAGTTTCTGGTAAGAAACCTTTACATTCAACACGGAGAGAACTGAGGGTTTCAGTTGGTCATCAAGAATGGAGCGAGCGACTCAACAGCTTAATTTCTCTATCTATAACGTGAAAACGCTGCAAATTATTACACAATGGTTTATTATTTTTCTATATAGATCACTCGTCTGCAAAGCCACCAACCATCCAACATGAAGAAAAACATCGATCGCATTCCGGTCAGCTATAATTTGAATGCAGATTAGGCCTCTTTTGCGATTCACACTCGTGTTTCTGATTTATCGCACGTCCACCCCTTAAATTATCGTAGGGAGCGAACGGTTTGTCCTACAGGGCTCCGCGTGGTCTCAAAAAATTCTAAAAATTCTATACTATCTTAAATTGACGGAAAACCCCTTTATATCAATTTTTTTTTGAGTTTCAAAAATTTTTCGTTTTCAAAATTTCAAAATTCATTTTTCAACCCTTAGAAGTGATCTACATCAACGAAAATCTTCGGGACACAAGTAGGCCCCAAATTGAGCCTACATACCAAATTTCATCAAAATCGGTCAATGCTAAGTGGGGAAAGTGCCGCGTACGGCGGACGGACGGGGAAATTTTTATTCGATTTTTGGATTCTACGTACCTTGAAACGTAAACCAACAAATTTTGATCAATGCTAAGTGGGGAAAGTGCCGCGTACGGCGGACGGACGGGGAAATTTTTATTCGATTTTTGGATTCTACGTACCTTGAAACGTAAACCAACAAATTTTGAGGGGGTGTTAAAAAACTTTTTTCTTGGTCGATTCCAAAGGTTCATTATTGAAAGTAATAAACCGAAATAGGACTTTAATGTACATTACATTATCTTTGACCGAAACTCCAAAAACAAGAAAGAGGTCTCTCAATTTTGTGCTCCTTGAAATTTTCTTATTTTGGTAATTTTTGAAAAAGTCCAAAATTTTGTAAAATTGAGTACCAACTTTTAAAATTTTAAAACATTAAAAATTTGAAGAAAAAATTAGAGTATAAAATAAACTACAAATCCGTTAATAATCATTTAGTCTGGTTTCTGCGTGTGCGTAGTCGGAGTGAACTTCTACGTAGGTGAGCAGTTTCAAATTGTTAGGCCACCCTCCTAGGGTCAGAAAAAAATACTAGTAACATAAGTTTGTAAAATGGGAGTCATACGGAAGAGGTTAGAAGAGTGCTAGGAACTCTCTAAAATCCCCAAATGGTGACAAAATATAATTAATATTGTAAAAAGTTCGTTGGCTAGAATTTTTGAAGGCAAAATTTTCAAAAAATGGGGTCGGAAATCGAGTTTTTTAAATCATGTTAAATACATTACAAACTTATTCATATACCTAGTACTCGTATTTGGATTGAACGCAAAATTTCTCATGAGAATACCCTACAAGGAATAAAAACCTCAACCCTTTCTTGAGAAATGGTGATGTGATTACACTTTTTTCGAGCAGATTAAAACCGAACGGGGAGAGAGTAAAATCTTTGTCACCAAGTCTTAGAGAAGCCGTCGAGAGAGAACTAATTGCTCAATTAGCGGCCTCAGCTCATCTGATTAGTCTCCAGAGAGACTTCTGCTTCGAAAAGGTCCCCCGCAATAATTAATCGGCCTTTATTACATCTTCCGCGTCCCTGAGTAAGACACTGCGACCGAGACGAGGGACCCCTAATATCCGATTAGCTTCCGAGCCGTGAACCTCGAAGGGTTGTTAACATCTCTGGGTGAAATATGATTTAATTTCCTCGAAATGTACCCCTTGTGACCAGGAGGTCGAAAATACCCTGTCAAAAATCCCTTTGACTACTTTTGTTATACAGTTGTAAATTATTGCAATGGATGACGGGAGGGTTCAAAAAAGTTTCGTTCGTGTAACATACAAAAATATACAAACCTACCATAATGTATTAAATATATTATATTAAATGTATTAAATAATTTATAAAAATTTAAAAATATTAAAATTTTTTTTTTTAAAGTTAAAAAATTTTAAACTGATTTTGAACTGACTTTTATTTTACTTCAAAACATTTTCCTATAGAAACAACTTCAAAGCTTTTGGATATTGTCATTCACTTCTAAGGGGTGAAAAATAAGGGTCGACATTTAAAAGACACCCAGCTGTCAGTATAAAGATATTGTTTTTCCATCTAATTAAAGTAGTATTAATTTTTAAAAATAACTGCTTGACACCACCCAGATCTTCGTAAGTTCGGCCAACTGCTTCAAATGAGAATTTGAGGGTTGGACGAAAAATGAATCAGAAACACGAGTGCGTTACAAATTTGGTTTCATTTACTGCAAGAATAAAAAGGATTCCAATCGTCGATAGTGAAAAAGCAAAATATTCACGAGAAAAGTACGATTGCTCCGGCGGAATTAGGTTATTTAAACTGTTGACTAATCTGTCTGAAGCGGTTAAATACTTGAGAGGAATTTCATATCTATTATACTTTTATCAGAGAACTGATAAGTCGGCTATTTCTTGGACAAACTTCCAGAGAAATATCAGAATATTAGAAGCCAGAAGTGTACCAAGAAGATTAATAGCGTTTTGGGTACTCCATGCGTTCAAAATAGCGGTCTATCGAGAAAATTTATATTTATGATGTTATTCTGATTGTTGTCCAGTTTCGCTTGTTTTCGATTTATGAATATTCAGTGATTCACCTCTTATCGGATTCATTTTTCGTGTACTTCCTGGGTTCGTCGAGAGTGTTGGACTGATCTAGTCATGGAAACATCACAATGTGAGAAGGTAAGTTCATACAAGCTAAGTTCAGATTCTACACCCAAATTTCTGTTCTCATCATAGTCACAACAATCACTCTTGAGTACTCTAATGGTAATGTCATTCGTCTCTTTGATTGCAGCCCGATAAGGGAGGCGTTGATGACGACGAGGAAAGAGAACACATATTGAAGTATTCTCAGCTGGGAATCAATTTAAAAGATATTTTGAAAGTGGATTCCATAACTAGTGTTGCTATGCACTCAAAGGTAAATACTCTGTCTTCCTTCTTCAGGTACTCAAAACGGTGATAGGCTGGAGGATGATAGTCTAACTGACCTGTTTGATTTTGTTAATTCTGTTTTTGGTTGATTATTTTCAATAATAAACCTTTGGAATCGACCAAGAAAATGTTTTTAACACCCCCTCAAAATTTGTTGGTATACGTTTCAAGGTACGTAGTATCCAAAAATCGAATAAAAACGCTGCAAATTATTACACAATGGTTTATTATTTTTCTATATAGATCACTCGTCTGCAAAGCCACTAACCATCATACATGAAGAAAAACATCGATCGCATTTCGGTCAGCGATTCACACTCGTGTTTCTGATTTATCGTAAGTCCAACCCTTAAATTCTCGTAGTGAGCGAACGGTTTGTCCTACAACCAACCCGGAGGGTGGTCTCAGAAAATTCCAAAAATTCTATACTATCTTAAATTGATGGAAAAACAATACCTTTATATCAAAATTGTTCGAGTTAGGGCGTTTTCAAAATTTCAAAATTTATTTTTGAACTCTTAGAAGTGACCTACATCAACCAAAATCTTCGGAGCACAACTACCTAGACCCTTAAAGGAGCCTACATACCAAATTTCATCAAAATCGGTCAATGCTAAGTGGCAAAAGTGCCGCGTATGGCGGACGGACGGCCAAATTTTTATTCGATTTTGGTTTATTATTTTCAATAATAAGCCTTTGGAATCGAGCAAGAAAAAAAAATTTAACCCCCCCTCAAAATTTAATGTTTTACGTTTCAAGGTACGTAGAATCCGAAAATCGAATAAAAAAATTTCCGTCCGTCCGCCGTACGCCGTACGCCGTCCGCCGTACGCCGTCCGCCGTACGCGGCACTTTTCTTAGCAACACTGGACCGATTTGGTTCAAATTTGGTATATGGGCTCCATTTGGGGTCTAGTTGTGCCGCGAAGCTTTTGGTTGATGTAGGTCACTTCTAAGGGGTGAAAATTAAGGGTTGAAATTTTCAAGAGTGCCCTAGCTCGAAAACTCTCGAAATAAAGGTATCGTTTTTTCACCAATTTTAAATAGTACAGAATTTTTAAAAATTTTTGAGACCACCCGGAGCTCTGTAGGACAAACCGTTCGGTCCCTACGAGTATTTGAAGGTTTTCCTTCGATAAAACAGAATCATGAGTGTGAATCGCAAAAGAGGTCTAATCGCCGTTCAAATATTATCGGACTAAAATGCGATCGCTGTTCATTTCTTCGATTTGTATACAGTTTTGCCTTCTGCGTAACCAGTAATCAAATTTCCATATCAAGCTTTCTATTTTTCGAATCGAGTGTGAAGCGTTTAGTTCTTTCTAATAAACTTGATTGTGAAGGTGTGAAGCCATTATAGTGTGGTAGGTAGTACCTACCAATAGTTGGTAGGTAAAAAAAAATTGGTAGGTAAAACAATGTTTGTAGGTAAAAAACGCTGCAAATCATTGCTCACTGATCAGCTGAGTGAGCTCCAAAGCCATTTTCAATGCTATTGAATGGAAGTGCTCTTCCAGGCGTCTCCAGCATTCGAGGATATCTTCTTCACTCCTCACATCACTGATCAGCTGAGTGAGCTCCAAAGCCATTTTCAATCCTATTGAATGGAGGTGCTCTTCCAGGCGTCTCCAGCATTCGAGGAGATCTTCTTCACTCCTCACATCACTGATCAGCTGAGTGAGCTCGAAAGCCATTTTCAATCCTATTGAATGGAAGTGCTCTTCCAGGCGTCTCCAGCATTCGAGGAGATCTTCTTCACTCTTCAGATCACTGATCAGATGAGTGAGCTCCGAAGCCATTTTCAATCCTATTGAACGCAAGAAGCTGAAATTTGAGAGGGAAGGTCAAGGGAGAATACAGATGGTGGTAGGTGCTATTGATGGAGAACCAGTGATCTATACAGAAGGATGATCTATACAGAAAATAATAAACCTTTGAGCAATGATTTGCAGCGTTTTTGTCTTCTACGTACCTTGAAACGTAAACCATCAAATTTTGAGGGGGTGTTAAAAAATGTTTTTCCTCGTTCGATTCCAAAGGTTCATTATTGAAAATGATAAACCAAAATTTGGCCGTTCGTCCGCCGTCCGCGGC
Organism: Apolygus lucorum; assembly: GCA_009739505.2. Classification (NCBI taxonomy): domain Eukaryota; kingdom Metazoa; phylum Arthropoda; class Insecta; order Hemiptera; family Miridae; genus Apolygus; species Apolygus lucorum. Next base: position 20,595,531 of record CM019183.2, read on the forward strand.
ACTTTCTCCACTTAGTATTGACCGATTTTGATGAAATTTGGTATGTAGGCTCCATCTGGGGTCTAGTTGTGCCCCGAAGATTTTGGTTGATGTAGGTCACTTCTAAGGGTTGAAAAATGAATTTTGAAATTTTGAAAACGCCCTAACTCAAAAAATGTTGATATAAAGGTATTGTTTTTCCATCAATTTAAGATAGTACAGAATTTTTAGAATTTTTTAGACCACGCGGAGCCTTGTAGGACAAAACGTTCGCTCCCTACGAGAATGGGGTATTTCGGAGGGTCGGAAATTCAGGTTTTGAGCTCAAATTTGGATTCAGCACCCTTGAAAACCTATATACATCTACTTTAAGCCCAATGATACTGTAACATGTGGTAGACAAATTAATTAAAGAGATCGCACGTTTGAAAAAGGCGGGCCGCTATAAATGCACACACACTAGGCAAGGACTACGCCACGCGCGTGTGTGAGTACGATTTTGTAGTATCCAAGAGGTCTTTCAAGAGTTTCCGTGCATGGATACTTTTTTCAAAGGTAGTTGGCTAGCTACGTCACGATTGGCTAGCTACGTCACACCATTCAAATCTTCAACTTTCCTTAGCTTCTCTGATTTTTTAAAAACATTTTCTCGACGAACAGACCCGATTACCGTTATTCCTGAGCCATACTCTTTAAAAAAAAAAAAAATAAAAAAAATTGACCGAAATACCCCATTCAAAGGTAGGACGTACAATAAATCAGAAACACGAGTGTGAGTCGCAAAAGAGGCCTAATCTCCGTTAAAATAATAGCTGACCGAAATGCGATCGATGTTTTTCTACATGTTGGATGGTTGGTGGCTTTGCAGACGAGTGATCTATATAGAAAAATAATAAACCACTGTGTAATAATTTGCAGTGTTTTTCTGGTTCATCATGATGTAGGGAAAAGCTGTGTATTCAAACAGCAGGTTAAAACATTTAGGTTTCTTTTGGCTTGTCTGTGAACAACGTAATTTCCTGGGTATCACTGTGAGAAATAATGATCCAATTTGATGAAATCTCAAAGTTTAATCTCGAGACGGTTCCCACTGAATTGCCTTCCGGCTAATTCTCCCAAGTGCAAACTTGATTATCCTGGAACACCATTTTTTCACGATTTAACGGACAGTTTCGCTTGAATTTGGATGGTATTTGGGGGCTGACTATAAGCTTGACATATGAATTTTATTGCGTCTCGCCAGTGAAACATCAAAATAAAACAGCATAATTGAGAACAGACAGTTTTTGTGATAGACAACACGAAACTAATGTCTTTTTACATGGTCTTGAAGATCTGATGGTTTCAAACCAGTGAATTCTGACAGTAATATCCAGTTGATTATATGTAAGGATGCTATACTGTCCAACCAACTTAGCAAAATTTAAATTTAATGTTATTGATTTTCAGTTCATCTGCATCGGTACTGAAATGGGTGTGATATATATTTTGGATCATCTCGGAAATATCATTCGGGAGCTACGGATTCACGATATTGCGGTAGAACAATTGAGTATTGACGGTAACGGTGACCATATTGCCAGTTGTTTTAACGATGGTCGGGTAAGTCAATTTCATGTGCAGCACATATTTGCAATGGCATGGAAAAAACACACAAACCGTTGAGTTTGCAGCTTTTTTTTTTAACTCGAAGGACAATTTGTACTTCATTAAAAAGCTCTTATTTTTTCTACTGCTACTACTTTCTGGAAGAATAAAATGGTAAAAAATGGACGTCCATTCCTCTATGAATGAATGGCTCTGTGTTTTTGATTTACGCAAAGATCTAAAAACAATGCGATTTTTTCGATATAGGTTCTAGTAACAGGATTGTGCGATAGCTTGAATAATCAAGATTTCAAGCTGGAGAAAAGGGTTCGTTCAGTGGCTATTGATCCAAATTATTACAAAGCTCACAGTGGGAGGAAGCTCATCATAGGTTCGTTTAATCATCTTGCTAACATCATAACTGTTTACGCACTACTGTTGACTACGGGGAAGGCAAATTATTATTCTTTCAATTCACGATTTATTTGCAGGTGAAAGGAAGCTGATTCTTCGAGAAAAAATAGCATTTTCTAGATGGAAGAAATCAGTTTTGGAGGACGCTACAAGTGAGTGTGGAGTGAAAACTATTAGGTGGAGTCCCACTGGGAATCTCGTGTTATGGGCTTCTCATAGATGGTTGAGAATTTATGATCTTGAGACCAAAGCTACTGCTGCACTCTGCGAATTTTCAATGGAGACAAAGTAAGTTCGTGAACCTTCAAAATATATCTAGTCTAAACTTCCCAATAATGTTTAGAATTCTTAACAATGTAATATACGTATAATAATGACTAGGTACTAATATAGTGAGTACTCAAGTTTAGAAACATTTGAATTAACAGAACCTTCTCTGTATTTTCCTGCATTATTGGCCTCATCAACAAACACTGGTGTTGTAACAATAGTATGAAGGACAGAGCTGTGAATGTTGAGAGGGAAAGAAGGATCATTTAGTTTCAATTTTTGAATACTTTTCAAAGAGTGGCTTGAAGTACAGATTCATTCAGATAACACTGTTTTGTCCAGTACAATGACAACACGAACTCTATTTTTCAAGGATTGACTTGAAGTGTCATGTTTGCTGGAAGGGGGGTCAAAGAGTGACCGTGGGGTGGGGCGATCGCATCGAAGTATTATCAGTACAAAAGAAAGTTTCACCCTCTAAATTGATCGTCAAGTCAGGTATTCATTCTTCCATAATAGTCCTAGAATGTATTATTTATTTCTTGATACATTACTAGTTTTTACCTGTGCCTTCAAACATTTTTCTTGATTCTTCTCCTTTCAGTATTTTCCACCTCCATGAAGTCCATAGTGTGTGGCGTAGGGCCACTAGACGAGTTCATCGCTGTGTGCGGATATGGAAATGGTATAAATGACGTCACAGTAGGAGAGCTCCCTTACATGAAAGTCATACATTCTGATCCAGAAGAGTACACCTACTTCGGCACTGATATTCTCTCTCTGTCCGCATCCGAGAACTACGTTGCTGCACAATACAGCTTAGGTGGATAATGATTTGAACGTATATGTTGAACAGAAAATGAATTGAGTTATTTATTTTATTTTTTTTCTCAATATTCTTTATTGCACTATTCTTATCAAGGGGGTAAGGAAAATTTGTTGGGTCAAAAAGTCAGTTTTCAAAATCCAAAATGGCGCCAAGATTTGCAAGCAGCCACCTTTCTACTTTCAATTTAAGTTCTGGTGGTCAAAATAGTATTGAATTCGAATTACTATTCAAGAAAGCGAAGTATTGTTTTAAATTTTGAGGGTGAGACAAAAATGTCGTCTCCATTCAAACAATATTCTATATCTGTGTCAGTCAGTCTTCGTGCTCGGAAATCCTCGCGACAGACATAGCTGTGGCCTTCCAAGTTGCCTACAGTCCAATTTTGATAAAATTTTCATGAGGCTCTGAAATCGTTCTCTGATTTACGCGCTAGCCTAAGCATGCGTGACCATAAATTCGTCAAATATTTAAACTAATTTTCCATTTAGAGGAAAATGTGTGCGAATAATGCTGACCACCTACCTAATTCATAACAATGATCTTGTTATAGACTGCATAGCTGATGAAGGAATTATTGTCATAGTATGCCCTAAGGATGTTTTACTTGCACAACTGTCCGATATAGATGATCGAATTGACTGGTTATTGAAGCACAGGTCAGTATGAATACTGAATTTACAGTTTTAAAAAATGCTCTAAGTAAATTAAGTAGGTATGTTGTTTCCTTACTGAAAATTTTTTCAAACAACGTTAAAGAATGATCAATTCAGAATTAAGTGAGTTAGTTGGATACAATTTACTAATTACTTAAGGCTCTCTAGAGAACTTCTGATTTTCTTCCCGAAAAAGCGTAGTATAACAATAGTATAATGTAGGTAGTATAACAAATACCTAGAATGCGGCTTCCATTCTTCGTTTGATTTTTTTAGATCTTCTTTCCGGTGAAAATTCAACATTTGTACCCACGCAAGTTACCTATTTCCGCACAGGAGTGTTATAAGGTGTACCTAATTTCTCTGTTTTATAATAATTAATTATTGTTCTCCGAACTATTCATAATTTTAGGAAATATCAACTGGCAATGGATGTAATGCAACAAAGTAAGGTGCCACCCATCAGACATACTAAAATAAAGGTTAGTGTGGCATTCATGGACGACCTGCTTGAGAGCGGCAACTATGACGAGGCCGTGGCTCTGTGCCGTGGCGTGATCAATGATATAAGTAGGCTTACTGATCAGAATATTTACACGACTATTTAAGTTCATTATTAAGAAGAATACATTTTACACACCTACCTTTATTTCAGATGAAAATGATATGTGGAAACAAATATTGACGAAATTCGGGAGTGTGAATCGACTGAGAGCAATAGCTGATTTTCTGCCTTGTGGTTGGGTTTCTCCTCTAACGGATGATTGTTACCATGCTGTCTTGAATGAATATCTACGCATGAATCATGAGGTAAAGTTCAAATTAAAACGTCATTATTACAGGGTGCTTTATGAAGTTGAAACAATTTATTTTCTTCTTGAAAATCACAGTAATGCATGCATTCCAGGCGACATGCATTGGGCTAGCATTAGATAAATTCAACCGCGATAAAACATGCATAATTATTTACCTTCCTACTGTACAAAATTGATTCACTCAATCTAGTTTAGTTACTAAGAAAAATAAATAGTGGACTCCTTCTCCCTCTTAGCCATGATAACATTTCTAGCGATGCGAGCCTCGAATTCGAACAATATTTTAAAATCCATGATCTACGATATCCAACATGTCAATTCGAGTCCCCCCCCCTCCCCCCTATTCATCTGTTAGTTTTGGTATGTAGTCTGCAGAAAATCTCACATTCGTATTCAAGGTGAAACACCTAAAAACTCACAAAATACGCGGTTTCTGGTGGCCTGGCATGGTGCCATGGTGGTGGCACCTCTTATTGTTTCACGTTGGCACAAAGAATAGTTCATGGAAATCAGAGGTATATTTGTAATGTTCCCTCTATCTCAAAGCTTGGATACGCCTTAAAAGGAACCGAAATATTGAAAAATCACGTATATGGTATTGTCTGGATAATTTCACTGAATAATCCGCTGTTTATCCCCCTTAAACACGAATTTCGACATTTCTGGGACGCAGTGCACTATTATTTTTATTTTTACTATTATTATTACTATTATTTATATTTTCTCCTTTGTTCGACGCAGAAATCTATCTAGATTTCTGCGTCGAACAAAGGAGAAAATCAAAATAAAAATAACCACGCAAATCGTTTGAAAACCAAGACCAGAAAGAGTACACAAGAATTTGTCACATACACATGCACTCACACAGACACACACCGAGTGGATTTGTATGTGGTAATTTTTTTTTCCGTTGACAGTTTTCTGTGTCTCCTTCACCCCTGATTAATCGCAAAGTCTTACTGTAGGTCGCTCTAAAAAAAGTACCTCTCACTTCCCCTCATAGAAATAATAATAATCCCCTCATGGACATAATATTACAGAGCAAGTTGGTTTAAAAAGGTAAATGTGAAAAATGATCTTTACAATGTTGATGTTTTAGCAATTTCAATTACAATTTTTGTAGTTTACCAAATATGGTGTGCGCATGGGTCGGAAAAACTGTTTATTGTTATTTGAATCTAAACTAGACCTCATTCTGAGAATTTTGACACCAACCGCGACCTTCTAGCATGAGAAGACCTTTTTCTATGATTTTCCAAAGTTTCGAATGTTTATGACGTCACAGTGGGCTGGGGGGTCCCGCGCAGGTGGGAGAGGCGTCATAAATATTCGAAACTTTGAAAAATCATAGAAAAAGATCCACTCATTCAAAAAGAGAACGGCTGGTGTCAACATTCTCAAGATGAGGTCTACTTTCGATTAAAAATTAAAAAAAAAAAAAAAAAAAAAATAGGCGCACTCTCCATTGACAAACAGCAACACGATTGAGTTGATGAATCTTCGGTTTTGCACATGTCCCGAAATTCCTATTGATTGTACCTTGATGAAATTGATGTTTAAAACAATTTGATCAGTTACAAATTTAGAGTTATCTATTTAACACTGAATTAACTATTTTCTTTTCAGGGATTTCTTAAGAAAATTAAAACATGGCATCATCATCTATATAATAAACAATTTATCGCCGATTCCATTTGGAAGCAAATTTTAAATGCCGATGACAAGAAGACAAATCCAATTCTTCTTGAAGCGTTAGCAATTATATACTCCCATATGAAACAATACGATGAGTCGTTTGTTTTGTACGCCAGGTCAGTTAAGTTCTCATTTACGTCGTGAAAACTCGAATGTAGGATATAATAAAATCCATAGTCTTTGCCACTGAGTAATAATGATCTATCCTTAGGTTACAATCCAAGTACGCCTTTGAACTGTTGAAAGAACACAATTTATATTGGACTATTCATAAGTCTGCGAAAGATTTGATGAAAATGGACAGTAGTCAAGCGGTTGAAGCGATGCTTTGGAGCTCTGAAGCGAATCCTCAGCTTATAGTGAACCATTTAGAAAAAGAAGATTACTACCTATACTTGGCAAGTCTCTAAATATTTATCTGGATATCCAGTACAGTTTATAATTTTGAGGTATCGACTTATGTAACTTTTCAGTATCTGGATGCTTTGTACTTGAGAAAACCAAAACTGAGCGAAAAGTTCCACACAGTTTTGATGCGATTGTATGCGGAGTTCGAACGGAAGAAGCTGATGGGACTATTGAGAAACAGCGATTTATACGCTATAAACCAAGCGTTGAAAGTTTGCAAACAACGAAATTTCATTGAAGAAAAAGTTTACCTATTGGGTCAGTTCCACTGTACAAACCATAACGTTGCTTATATGTATTGTGTGAATTATTTTAATATACTTGTAAACTATTCATTTATATAAATGTAAATATTGAAGAATCTTCGAAGTAGGTATTGTGGTTTCATAATTCGGAGATAAAAATTTATTTTATGGTTTGGTGACTACTTTCAAGGTAGAGGGCGAGTAGCCACCGTATGGGAGCTTTTGGTAGGCAGGGATGAATTTGATCATTAACCCATAATGCACTACTTTCTGATCATGGAAGTTTTTCTAAAAAAAATGGACGATGAGGCCCTCACCAAATGTCTCTTTGTCATATAAGCGCCTCCCAATCCCAGTGGTGTGTTCGTAGATCACTCTAATTACTCTAATCATAAGATGCTATAATGGGGCTCAATACAAGAAACATCCATTAAATTATTATCAGTATTATATTCATGGGTATTCCGTAACCATAATCTATGGGTAACCTTGGGTATTCCGTATCATATGATCACTGCAATGATGGTTCTTGGTTCTTAGTATAGTACTGCACACTAAAAGTCCTTCTTGCAGCTTATTCATCCTTCCTAAACAGGGAATTGTAATCGTATCTGATTGTCAGCATAGTGATCATATATACCAACAATCAAATACCTATAACATACCAGGGATCATAATATGATATACATATTATATCATATACATATACATATACATATTATAGTATATTATACATACGATTCTTACAAACAGTTGTACCAGAAAGGAGTTCTTCTGTAAAGAGTCCTCTTGCAGAAGTTCTTCTGTTTTAGGTGGTAGGTGCTTAATATTTGATTTTTATTGTTTTGGTCCAATAAAAATATAAAAAAATAAAATAAAATAAAAATGAAATAAAATAAAATAAAAATACAGAACACCATCAGAAGAATTGAATAGAACAACACTACAAGGTAGAAGAACACGTTCAGGAAGAACTGTCCGATTTCTCTCTCGGTTCTGCGGGGAAAATACTAAGGGGGAAATGAATGTAGGTGCTTGATATTTGATTTATATTGTTTTGGTTCAACTTCATTTTTTATTGTTAAGCACCACATGAAAAATTTCCAACTTAGTTACTTTTTGTATATAAAAAATGTCATTCGAGTTCTAAAAATTGTACCAGCGTTATATCTTATTTCTTTGATTTGTACGTCGGTACAAGGTCTTCTTCTTAACAATTAGTTTACTGCAAATTATAACGAAGAAGTTATTGATTGAGTAGACCTCCACTAAACATAATTGTAACAATTCTTGTTCAGGTCGTATTGGGAATACCAAAAGAGCCCTTCAACTCATTTTTTCCGAAATCAATGACTTTGATCGGGCAATAGATTTTTGTAAGGAGCACGATGACGAAGAGCTTTGGGAAGATGTTATCAACTTCGCATTGGATAAACCGAGTCAGTCAATCATATTTGTTATTTCGAAAATAATCACTGCTATAAAAATCATTTACTAGAAAGTGAAATACTTTCTTTGATAAATCCTTTGTATGTCTACTAGGATACATCAATATGTTGCTTAAAAGGATTGGTACGCACGTGGATCCTAGGGTAGTTATTCAGAAAATAGATGAAAAACTTGAAATACCGATGCTGAGAGATGCTCTGGTGAAGATGATGCAAGACTATCTTTTAAATGTAAGCAGTTGTATTATGTTATTCCTCATGTTTACTAGCATATTATCGCACAACGGCTTATTATTTTGCTGTATGACTCACCCGTCTGCAAAGAACACGTCTTTTCCAAATAATACACATGAACCATTAATAGCACCTACTAAGTTTACTTTGACAGAAAGTACCTACCAGCAATAAAATCGTTATTCAAGAGTTTTACTGCCGTCCAATGTTAAAAAGTTCTGGCATTTGTCAACATTTCCACCTGTTTCTTTTACGAGATGGTTCAAAATAGGTACATTTCTACTTCTTTTCCCACAAGAAACATGCATTTTATGTGTTTTTTTCTCCATAGTACCTACTGGCTTTGATAAAATATCATAGTTCTGGTCTTACTACGGCTTTTCACTGTTGGAAGATAAGGAACGAACAGTACAAAGAAAAAAACGTCTGCCAAGTTGGGTGGGCAGTATAGCTTCATCACTCATTGTAACATGGACGTATAGAATCAGTTGGCGAAAAAATTATGATTCAAAGAGTTTCATCGAAATTGGTTGAATAGTTGCGGAGTTTTGGTTGTAACAATAAATTTAAAGTTCGCGCATGCGCAGCGGCTATCGCTTGACCAATTTGATTGAAACTTATAGAGTGTCTCTTAGAAGTTAGTCCCTAACTAACCTCCAAATTTGAGCAAAATCGGTTCATTAGAAACCGAGAAACCGAGGTTCCAGGAAATTCACGTTTGCGCATGCGCACTCGCTCCTATTGGTCCGAAGGTGCTGAAATTGATAGGGGACCGTCTAGGACCTAACCCACACAATCCCTGAAAATTTCATCAAAATCGGACCACAGGTTAGTATAGTTTCGCCCGGGACAAGGATTGACCACAGACAGACCGACAGACAGACAGACCGACAGACAGACACGGAACCAAGATTGTTCGGGAAGCTCTAAAACGCAAAAAGCAAGTGGAAATTTTGATTTTGGAGGACATTTTTTTTTCACTTCTTTCACGAATACAAAGCTTCCCTACCTTCGGTAGTGAGGAAGCAAAAGGCGTACTGTCCATCGATGTATTGCTATAATAACTAAAACACATAAACAAATAAACACTGTAGAACAAGGACGTGCGGTCTCTTTTCGAAGGAAGAATCTACTGTTTTTTTATCGTTGGAAAACCTTGCAAAACACTGTACCAAAGTATTTTTGGGAAATAACTTTTCTAATAAATTTTTCCGAATTTTTCTTTCTGAACGATCAAACAGAACTCAAAATTTCGAATCCAACCGTACCAAAATCCTAAAATCGACAAAAATGGACTTTACGGTTTTTTTTACTTTGGTCGGCAGTTATGGTCTGCATAACGAAATTTGTTTTCGGTTGAGGGAAAGATCAACTTCATATTCAAAATTCAAGAAGCACAAATTCATGTCTCATGGATTCAGAATAATTTTTATTGTCTCTCTTAGAATATAACTTCTTGGACTGAGAGCCAAATGAAATTTATTTAGAAATTATTCTGTTGCAGGTTCGCATACAGGAGAACTTCAAAGAGATCGTATCGTGTGATCATCATGATCTCCACAATCGTCAATTAATGACGCGAAAAAGAGCGATCGCAATTAGATGTGAGTTCAACAATGTGGTCTTATCGTTTTGTTGGGTAATGAATTTGCTGAAAATCAATTGCAATACTTTTACTATACTTCTGTCCATCAGTAACAATATACCCTTGGTACTTTCCAGGCGATATCGAATGTGGGGCCTGTTCCCATCCTCTTCTTGTCGAGAATCTCAAAGGTATTTTCAACGAAGTATTTTCACTCTATTTGATTTATCATAATAATCAATGGTACTCCTAATATGTACAGGTATTTTATAAGAATTCTCAGTAACCGACAGTGATTGGCTGGCAATTTTAAATATTCTCTGTTCTTCTCTGAACTCTGTCAGTCTTTTTGCTTTTTGCTTTGGTTATAGTTTTAATAACAAACCTTAGAAATCGAGCAAGAAAACAATTTTTACTCCCTCCCCCCCCAGTTTGATTGTTTACATTTCAAGGTACCAACGTCGAATCCGAAGAAAATCAAATGAAGGTCAAAAATAGTGGTTGCTATTTTCAAATCGCCCTAGCTCGAAAACTCTCGACATAAAGGTATTAATTTTCCACCAATATGAAATAGAACTACAATTTTAGAATTTCCTAAAAAATACTCCAGGGTTAAACTTGAAATAAACCAGAAAAATTACTGTGAATCGCAAAATGTTGTTAACTGACGAAATAGGGCTAACATAACCTCCGTTCGTATAATTTCTGCTCATCAAATTCTCAGTTCAGTTTCTTTCAATAGAGTTTCATGTCACTCAGTTGGGCTTCCTAAGCAACCAAGAATCAAATTTCACACCAGCTCTCGGTTAGCGATGTTATTGCTAGTAGTGTCAGTGGGAAAGCCGAGTGCAGACGGGTGATCTATACAGTATCAATAATAAACAATTGTGTAATAATTTGCAGCGTTTTTACTACCACCGTAAGGTAAATTAAAAATTTCAAATAGATGTCGTCAGATGAAAATTGACATGTTTCAGATGGAGAAATTCCCAGTGAATTGACCATTTTCAACTGCAGTCATGCGTTCCATTCACATTGTTTACCAGTGGAAGTAAGTCAACAACAGAATTTTTCAGCAAAGTAGAGATAGACTTAGCTAAAATTATATAATAAACTTAGAATTGCAAAACTCCTTGTAGTTGCTACAAGTCTATGTTCTGCGCAAAATCTATTGATCCTTGATTTATTCGTCTTAAAAATTGAACTGATTATGTTTTTGAAGTGCCGAACGATTCATTTTGACTTTGTCCATACTTCAGGCGTACTGCACAAAATGTACGAGGAAGCCAACGTTGAAATGATCTGGAGTTACCTTTGCTCAGTTGTGGCTCAATGAATTAATCACAAAATTTGTGTTCAATAAATTATCTCAGGACATCATAAGATATTCTGCTGTGTTATCCACTGCGAATATCTGTCTGAAATAGAGAACAAGAAGATGTCTTAAAAAGATTGCTTATTTTTTGCTCAAAGACCAAATAAATTTTGCTTATAAATCTGTCTTGAATTATTTGTTTGTGCAATAATCTACTCTTACTAACGATGAAGAAATAACCCCTCCTTCCTCCGAGATCCTTGGATTCATTCTTATTCAGAACTTGGATTCCAAAAGACTTTTGTAGCCGTGGAAGACTCAAAGATTCTTTCAACCAAGTAATGAAGCCACATTCGATGATGATATCATGTGAGCTGGAGCTAGTAGAAAATGGAAATCCATGTATGAACGCAGTAACCTGATAAGAATATTCCATAACGAAAGGGGTAAGAGCCGTGAAGAAACTGTTATCTTTGTTCACACTTTGAGGAAAAGAAAAGACAGTCGTAACGGGGTGGATATTGTCTCAAGGAATGTTTACCCAATGGTGCATCCTTTCACATTGGAAGCGTGCAGCATCAACGTATCTGCGGAAAACCCTCGTTTCCCGCGCAATCTCGGCCTGGAGAGACTCCCCGAATAACGTGATAAATGAAGGTGGCACTGCAGTTCTTCCCTTATCCGTCCTCCCTTCTGGCTCATTAAAGCACCTAACGACTCCCAGTGATGAGCAATGTAGCGCAGTTTACTACCTAAACACCAGAGGGCTCTATTTGTCTCAAAAGAAAAGACTTCCGAGCAGAGCCGGGGAGGAGAGGTTGCCCTAATCTGAAAGTCAAAACTCTTCGCCGATCCACCAGCAATAAAACCAGGGGCCCAATGATCGATTCGACCTTCCGCTCATTACATTACCCTATTAATTCCCATTCGGTCCCTCCTTATTCCGACTCGGCGAACTCACTTATTAGCATTTCTTTTCTTTACGACCACGGAAACGAACCTGTTTATGACTTTAGTTATAAAGTCGCTGAAAACTTTTTTTACGGGTGGCGATTAAATTTAAGCCTATTTTGACGTGCTGTGCGATGACAGCCGCAGACAAAGATCACGACGGGGTTTTCTGCTTTCCTGCAAATGATTCTAACGAGGGGCCACCCTAATAAAACTGCTGTAAAGTTTCCTCCGTTGTGTGGGTTCTGAATAAGAAGGAAGCGTTTGTTGAGGAGTCGATGAAAACCTGTAGAGGCTCCATTTTACAGAAACTGTAGACTTAAAAGTAAGCAGATCAGCAAATTTCGGGTGACAGAAAACCACAGGATGTAAAAAAGTAAAAGTAAGTAAAGTAAACCATTTCAGGTTGAATTTTTGTCCAACTGCCATCCTTGGCGACGCGGACGTCATCAGCTATCTTCCAAAGGGAAGATAACAATTTGTTCTGATGATTTCGCTCATGGCTACTAGTGCCTCACCCGCTTAAGTGGAGTTCACCAACGACCCAACGCGAAAATGATCGAGACCTGCGAAATCGCCCTCCAGATAATTTCCCAGGGTCTTAAAATCACAGGGTGTTCCAAATGGGGGTGAGTTGAGGAGAGTTGTCAGTAGAAATAAAAATTATTTTCCCTCCTTCCCAATTAACTTTCAATAACACTTCCTTCCCGAGTATATACTTCCTGTTGGTTCTTCCATTATAATGTAAAATATAAATATACTCTCGTGTAATACAGATATGCAGATGACTCATGTTGCTATGATCACAACTTACTGCAGTTCAATCACTTACTCGTCGGGCTTCGTGGCCATCAAGTCAACATTATGCTTTGCCCAAACAAGCCAAAGGCTGATTAATCAAATTAGTAAGGCACTCAATCAATCAAAGTACAGAAATATAAAAGTACAGGTAAGTAATACGTAAGTACAGAACATGAGACGTATTGAAAGAGACAATCCCACTAGCAGACCAAGAGACGAGACCGAGAATGTACCTTGAAGATGACTGAATGCTCAATAGCCTTTGTTAAGTTCCAGTTCTCATCACTGAAAGCGTTTTTCTTGCTAACACTTAGAGGACTATTTACAATTACAATTATTCACTTCTCACCTTCTTCTGAAAGATCAGACAGTCTGGCTCGCCCATTCAAGAGGCGCGAATTAATGCATGCGACACCTTCACATCAAAGGAGGTGGCGTTTATAATTGCACGAAACTGCAGGTACACTATATGTATAAAGGCTCTTAACCCTAGGAATAATTTCAATGGTAATTGCAACCACTTCTTCACGCAATTTACTAACAAGGTGGTTCCAAGAGGTGCATAGATTTGAGTGAAATGCTAACAACGTGAAATTGTAATACATGAGTACAGCATCAAACTGAAGGGACGGATTACAAGAGTGCAATTATGAAATTCAATTTTTACGAATCCACTGGTGTAAGGATTGGGAGCACTGTTGACGAATTTCCGTCGGCGCGAAGGAGGAGGTATAAATAGTGCCTTGTCATCCGTCAAAAATCTAAATTATTACTTTTTTTCTCACCCCAGTACGCTTTTGAATAAGTCACATCCAGTGCGGGGAAGACATCAGAATATCAAGAAAATACAAGACTTTTTTTTCATACTAGTCTAATGAATACTGGAGTCGTTGGAGTTTTTCAAGTCACAACAAACAGCAAAAACGGCCAAGCATATAAATTACTGCTCATTTTTTGGCTCCGTCGCTCCTAACTAATTTTGCTCAGTCCGTTTCTCGTTTAGGACGTACCGGAAACGTGGGAAAAAAATTCCTTGAGGATGTAACACGATCGTAAATCAAATGAAAATAGTTGGAACACGTGATTTGTGAGATCGAAGTCAGCTTGTCAGAGACGATTCGGATGCTTATGTTTCAGAATGAAAGGCAGAACGGAGGGTGGAGCTGTCCGTCATTTCACACGAAGAGCATGAATGACGTGTGATGCAAGGCGCAGGTGATGTAACGTTTTACTGGGTTACGGGGTGTCTACACCTGGTATTAGTCTGCCGCGCCCTGGAAGCGGATGATCGTTCCCGTTCTAAAGGAGGACCAGGGTCAATAGGACATGGGGTTCGAGAGAAATTCTACAAAAATCGGTGTAATTGTCGTGAATACACAGGAATATTGGCAAATCTGTGTGAATCTCCAAGTCAGACACGAGATTTCATAACTTTGAAATTAGCGAAACCTGAAAAACATTGAATTGGTTCATTTATTGGAGGAATTTCGAAACAAAAGTAATTATCATTCATTGCAATACTTCTCCGGTAACATTGGATTGAAAAGAAAAAACGCTGCAAATTATTACACAATGGTTTATTATTTTTATATATAGATCACTCGTCTGCAAAGAACACGGCTTTGCCATTGTTACCACCAACCAACATGAAGAAAAACATCGATCGCAAGTAGATATAAAATTAATGAACCAAAGTCGATGCGATTGGATCAAAAAATTTCTCGACGAGAGTGAGATTGGATCCCGGAACTCTGGGGCTAAAGTCTGACACACAATCACTGAGGCAGCGAGTCCCATTTGGAATGCATGATAGTTTAAGGTTGTCCCATCGCACGTGACGGAAGGGAGAGAATTGAGAGGACAGATTCTCCCTTAAATTCTCGTAGGGAGCGAACGCTTTGTCCTACAGAGCGTGGTCTCTGAAAATTCAATACTATCTTAAATTGATGGAAAAACTAAACCTTTATATCTAAATTTTTTGAGTTAGGGCGTTTTCAAAATTTCAACCCCTATTTTTCACCTCTTAGAAGTGACCTACATCAACCAAAAGCTTCGGGGCACAACTAGACCCCAAATGGAGCCCATATACCAAATGTCATCAAAATCGGTACATGGTATGGCTTTGAAAATTTTTTATTCGATTTTCGCATTCTACGTACCTTGAAACGTAAAACATTAAATTTTGAGGGGGTTAAACATTTTTTTCTTGGTCGATTCCAAAGGTTCTTTAATGAAAATAATAATCCCAAAAACCGGTGATCGTCCGACCATATTACGTCAAGTCTCTTAACTGTATTTAATTGAAATTTTATTCTCAAAAGCTTTTACCAATTTCGTAGGTAGCTGGTAAGGAAATGTCGGCAATACGAAGCATGTATACAGGGTTTACGATTCTAAAGAGAGAACATATTTTGACTGAAATTGAATTTTTGTCCATTGAGACTCGTTCATGTTGGAATTCCTATTACGATATGTATTGGAGAGTCAGCACCAAGAGTGAGAGAGAGAATAGCTTGGGATGAGCAGCTTGGTACAATACAAAATTAAAAAATAAATATTTATGCTTATTGTATTCATGGCTTCTCGCATGTGTGATAGATCCAAGTAGTGCTTTGTTAGGATATTATTTGTATTAACCTTTAACATTCCATGAAAGAAAAATTCGCTGCAAATCATCAACGGTTTATTATTTTTCTGTAACGAAACACGGGTAAAATTAAAACTTTTAAACCATTAAAAGTACCTGATATTATCGCGAAAGGTTAATAAGTTTATTTTACAAAGAGTTCCCACCAGCAAAACATCGTTGTCTCAAAGTTGTGGGTGCCTTCGTAACGAAATTTGATTTTTGGATAATAAGGAAGCACAACTGAGTGATTTGAGATTCTATTTGAAGAAACGAAAAATATCGAATTTTCGGCCCATAACATAAGTTGGCGAGTCAAGCGGCAAAACGGTAAACAAAAGACCTTAGAGAGGATTGGAATTGAAATCGGAGGGGGGGGGGGGGGGGTTGAGGATCCCTTGGTCAGGAGGCTCAGGCAGTCACTTGCAATCCCGATTAATCTCACAATCAACTCTAATTTAACCATGGTTCATCATTCAGAGCCCTAGATGGTCTCATTCATTTCTAAAACTTAAACACTAACCTTAATTGATGTGAAAACGTCACTAATTTATTAATTCAGTAATTAAATAATTAATTATCCTCACAGGAAGCGAACTATTGTTCACAAAAAGTTCTAGATAGTGTCAACATTTCTCAACAATCGTGACTATTTTAAATGAATAAAAAAACACCTATAGAGGAAAGTTTTCACAAGTTTTTGGGATAGGGCGTTTTGAAAATGTTTTCCCTTACTTTTTACCCTTCAGACGTGATTGACAGAAATCAAACATTTCGGGGCACAACTAGACCCCAAAGTGAGCCGATATACATCATCGTAATTTGTCCATGTGAACTAGGCAAAGTGCCGCGTACGGCATTTTTACTAGAATTTTGGATTTCACATAGTAGGTACATATGTAAGTAAGAATCGAGCAAGAAAAAATTGTAACCAACCCCAAAAATTTGAGGGATTACGTTTTGAGGTACGTAATACGTATTTAAAACGTAAACTATCAAATTTTGGGGAGTGCTTATAATTTGCTTTTTCTTGCTAGATTCTAAAGGTTATTATTCAAATTAAATCAAAAAGGTTCCAGTTTGAGAAACTGTTAAAATATTGAGCGCAAA
Source organism: Apolygus lucorum (assembly GCA_009739505.2). Taxonomy (NCBI): domain Eukaryota; kingdom Metazoa; phylum Arthropoda; class Insecta; order Hemiptera; family Miridae; genus Apolygus; species Apolygus lucorum. Next base: position 20,612,496 of record CM019183.2, read on the forward strand.
AGAACGGATTTCACTTCAATGTTTATCTACGACAATAAGTACGAACTACCTTGATAGATGAAACAAAACGTTTTTGGGAATATATAATTGTTTCTCATGATGTTCGAATGATCTAAAATTGATACACCGATAAATATTTAAACGTTGACACAAGAATATAGTTTTGAAAATTGCACGCAAAGGATGTCCAAAAAGAGATGGATTGATGTGCTGGGCAAGTGGTGGTGTCTGCTGGTACTCTCACTACAATTCAATTCGTCACATCTACGCATCTATAAGTTAAAATATGAAAAGGGTGAGTCAGCGACGCATCTTCGTTTATTGTTCCGGTTTTAATGAAAACTTCGTAATACACTTCCGAGTCGTTAAAAACGGTCTAGAGTTCCGCAAACGAATAAAATTAAACGCTTCCGTGAGTGCGACGTGTGGGAAATATCGAGGAAATCAGGGCATTACTAAGACTCAGCGCGGGGGAAATTCATAATAGTTTATTGACTCATACCTATGTAAATGAGATTACGCTTGAATGAGGCAAAGAAAGGCCAGGGTTCTAGAATTACAAGAAAGCGGATGACAAGGGGGGTGGGGGTCGTCATCTTCGTCTTAAACATGAATGAGTACCAGTTTCAGGATTATATTTTGGAAAATTTCTCCGGGTTTATCACGTACTACGGGTACATTATATAACCGTCGTTTTCCTGGAAGGATGGAATTCAGAGCAGCCTGGATATGATTATTTCGGCAGTCGGCAACCGAAGTAACACATAAATGATTTATTACTGGCTAATAAATTTTACTATAAGATGTATATATTGTGAATAAAGCTCTCTTTATTTATCTTGTATTTTTTCTCTTCGAACAGTAGTAGGATCATAATACAAGGTTTTTAGTACAACGAGTTTTGAGAAGTTTGAAAGAGTACGATGTGAAATTGTTCAACCAGGACGTTGTTGTTAACCCTGTACTTGGCAAAAGTATGGCAAAATTTTCCCTCTAAAGTGTATCTTGAAAGTATCTTCTAAAATGTTGAAATGTAAACAGATTTTCAACACGTGAAGTTTTGAGAAAAACGCAAAAGATATTATCACCAATGCACAATTCCTAACATAATGGCTTATTTCACTAAACATTTTAATTTCTTCAATAAATTTTCAAGCTATAATCGTCAAGAAGGTCAATAATAATTTTGATGAATTCGAGTTTTTCTGGAATTGAAAAAAAAAAAAATTTAGAAGATGGATGGACATAACGCCTTTGTGCTGGTATCGATATTATCATATACTTCCAAGTCGCTAAATATAAATGGGAGCTCTTATTAAATAAAACGTATTTCGTTCTACTTCAGTAAGAAATAAAATACATAAAATAAAATAGAGGAAGTAATAATTAATAGCAAGGTATAATTATTATACCTTCTCACTTGCTGGACGTTGTAATTAGATAAAGTAGTAAATGTGAATGTACTCAATAACACTTCTACGCAATCTCAACCAAAGACGTAACGAGTTTATTATCTCAAATTTTGGATTTTTCAATTATCTCCCTAAAATAGTACACTTTTTTAACGCCCTTTAAAAACGAGGTAAAACTGAAAAATCTTCTATATTGTTAGAGTTTGTACAGAAAACAGTATGCGACATAAATCAGGAGCTTTCCAACGAATGGTGAACGTTTACTGTGTGATTACAATTGCGGAAGTTCCATTTCCCTACCAACGGCTCGGTTGTACGTGAAAATCATAAGAAAATTTCGTCACCCATCCGCGTTACCCATTCCGCGTGACATATTCGTGTGACATTTTTCGGCAAGTGAGTCCAAGGCTAAAGCATAGTTCCATGCTAAAATGTGTCATTGTTAAAAATCCGCGCTTACCTCTTGCTGCACGAATGGACTTATTATGGTTAACATGCAGGGGCATTTTTTGTTCAAGGAATTTTTGTTCTGGTTTTCAATTTTGTCCTTGTTCAGTTTTCTGTGTACGAACTTCTTGAGAACTGCTACGGAGTTGGCAACCCAAGAGTTGTATGAAATACTGACTGTTCTGCTGAAACTATTGTGTTCCAATGATTGATGAAAAATTTACGTTCGAAGTATTCTGACATTGAAACCACCGAGCTGGAAGCATTTTGACAAGTGGAAATTCGTAGCGGCGTGAAACGAAGTTATTTGGAGGCTCACCGACTCGCTGACATATGCAACGCCTGCTGTCAATCACCCGTAATGACTACCACGTAGGGCTCACTGCATTATGCTGCATCAGCCCCCCAGGGTAGTCCCCTGGCCATGAATTTGCATCTCGAAAAGCCCCGCGGGCACCGGAGTGAATCACTGCCAACATTTGGCGAACTGCGATCGATTCCGCGGATCAGTCCTGCGGCTTTGTCGAATTTGCAAATTCAATATCCATTGAGCCCGTGTTGATAGGAGGGTCCCCCCCGACCCACCAGTCATTGTTATTTCGACATTACACCGGAGGTACAAAAGATTGAAAAGGAGTGAGCAGAGAGAACACCAATAATCAAATTTGCATAACGACAGGTTCATTCATGGTGAGTGTGGCAAACGCTATTGAACAGTTTTTTTGTGTGTATAATCCGAGCATCTGGTGCTCGTTTGAAGTAGTAGCCATTAATTAAGAAGGGCCACCTGCTCTTCCCCGCAACATTAGGTTTTGTCAAAACGAGACGTCAAAATTGCACGGCGCGTGTCCACAATGAATGTGAGTTCTATAACATGGTTATTGTTTAGATACAATGCAAATAACACTGATATTAGAAAAATCCGGAAGCTGCAAACTTTTTGAGTCTTCTCAAAGGGTTTATGAGGGATAGACGGCAGATAGACCAACCAATAGACAGACAGACTGAAATGGAATCTCCCGATCCCATACTTTATTTGCTCCTTGAAGATTGGCTTAGTAAAGTTAGAAATGGGAACATTATAAATGAATATGTTCGGTAAAAATGGATAAAAACAGAGTCAAAAATTGATTCAATCCAGAGACACGAGAATTAAATCTGAAAATGAAATCACAACTATGCCATATGGTCACTCGAAACCAATAGAAGAGCAACAATTAGGTCTGCTCCAAGTGCAGAAGTCATCAGAGCAGGTCATCTCTCCACACGAATATACAGAGTATCTACTTGTTAATGAGATTACCTCATCAAAACGCAATATTTCACAGGAAACCAGGTGCACTGACTGATACTTGTCACTCTTCAACGAGCAACCTATAATTACCCTGTCCTCCTCACTAAATAATTATAGTTATTATACGGTAGGTACCCACAATGGCGTTTCTTGTGACACTGTCAGATTTACCCGTCAGAAAATGACATTTTTGGTGAATCGTAAATGATCGACATGCAGCCTGGGGTGTCCGATGGCCAGCCACTCTAAGTGAAGAGGATGAGGCATAGTGGATAGGGCACGATAGAAAACATATACTTATCACCATGCTTAGTCACAAATTCTGGTGCCAATTATGGACTCCAGCGTGACCGAAAGTTAAAAGGAGAAAGAGAGGGAGTTGTAGTGATGGGAAGAGCAATACTGAAGTAGCCATTCTCCTCCTCCTGCTAGCCTCTCCAAAGGCGAGGCGTAGTTTTGGAGGGTAGTAGTAGAGATACTAGAAGACAATAGAAGTTTAAGTGATAGAATGAGCCATACTGATAAAGCGCACCTCCTCCTCCTCCTCCAGCTAGCCTCTCATCCTAAACGGTTTGGAGAGAAAGTGTTCGAGTTTTTTAGAAGAAGGAAGAGTAGAAATTCTAGTGATAAGAAGAGCTTGCAATCCTTCTATTCCAGCCTGCCCTCCAATAGAAAATTTTAAAAAGTCATTCACTTCTTCAGCTAGATGATGAGTTGTATATTGAAACCTTATTTATATAATGTTCAATCCATCTTTTATGATTGACATGTATCCATTTCAAACACCTCTGTGTTAAATTCGAATATTTTAAATTTGACTAACTAAATGACCATTTTTGTGACGATCAATTCTTTCAAACGTAATCGGTTGAGAAAACAGAAAAATCAACAGATTTCGGCTATTCGTCGGACTGCTTAAATATGAAATAGTATTACACTTAGCAAAGACAAGAGAAGAGAGTTCTAAATAGCGACAAACCATCAATTCTTTAAAACCATTATTAGATTTGAGGTTATAATCAGCTTCAATAATGAAAAGCGACGGAATTAACTCGTTCCTACTGCTCAAAGTGCTTTCAAAGCTCCGTTCAACACCTACTAAGGAAACTTTGTAGCCCAACTAGCTCTGCGGACTTCGTGAAAGTTCGCCTGAAAGGGGTGGTTGAATATTTATAAAGTTCTCACCGAGTGAGTGGATGAAAGTAGGGCCGAGGGGAAAAGCTCATCGGAACCCCCGCCCGCTAATTGAGTGGTTAATGAATTTACTTAACCCGACATCGCCGCTATTCTGCGCCCGCAAGTTGAGGATGGTATTTTTTAATTCGTGTAGTCCCGCAAACTAGGGGAGTGGATCCCCCTTTTCTGCATAACTACACATTAAAAATGCATTGGGGCTCTAGAATCTCTATAGATTCGATGAACAAGCGCAGAGCTTAGGAACTACCATTCATGTAACATAATACCGCAAATTATTACACAAAGGTTTATTATTTTTCTATATAGATCACTCGTCTGCAAAGAACACGGCTTTGCCATTGTTTCCACCAACCAACATGAAGAAAAACATTGATCGCATTTCGGTCAACTAAAATTTGAACGGAGATTAGGCCTCTTTTGCGATTCACACTCGTGTTTCTGATTTATCGTACATCCAACCCTTTAAGTTCTCGTAGGGAGCGAACTGTTTGTCCTACGGAGCTCCAGTGGTCTCTAAAAATTCTAAAAATGCAAGACTATCTTAAATTGATGGAAAAACAATACCTTTATATCAACATTTTAACCCTTCATTTTCAACCCTTGGAAGTGACCTACATCAACCAAAATCTTCGGGGCACAACTAGATCCCAAATGGAGCCCACATACCAAATTTCATTAAAATCGGTCAATGCTAACTGAGAAAAGTGCCGTGTACTGCCAAATTTTTATTCGATTTTTGGATTCTGCGTACCTTGAAACGTAAACCAACAAATTTTGTTGGTTAAACAATTTTTTTTTCTTGGTCGATTCCAAAGGTTCATATTGAAAATAATAAACCAAAAACAAAACTGCGCTAATACAAGCCACACAAGCAGAATTGATGAGCCAGTTCAGCGATCTGAACATCCATTAGCAAGCGGGCCTGCTATTCTCTCTGATAGGGCTTTTGATTAGGTTAGTTGATCTATCAATTGAATAGAGGCGAACATTATGATTCATAAGTGAATTAATGTGGGAAATCAATCTAAACTGAATGAGAAGGAAGAAATTGTCAGCTGTCGTACGCGAGAAGCACTTCATGAGCGACTGTTGCACGTCAGTGTCGGACAGCTAAGCCGTCCATCTTCCAATAACACGTGTTTTGAATCAATTGCCGCAACCGTCTCATTAGTTCCTGTCAATATTGAAGGTGACCATTACATCAAACAACCATTGAGGCTTGACAGAGTCATTGTTTAAGTCCAAGACGAGGGTATTGTATATTGACACAGCGATGTTATCACGTTTCATAGATATGCATGAGAAGCAATCAGGTATTACGACAGTCCGATTGATAGGGGCTATTAACGGGTCTCGCATTGTGAACTGATTGCGGAGATCATGTCCGTCTTGAGCTGACCATTAGCTGATGAAGGGACGAGGGAAGAGGAGGGCCCTTAGTATAGAGCTACGGGTCAACCTCCCCTTCATAGTCTTGATTATGAATTAATTAATTGCCCAGATTACCTAAGGTCCCTGGAATCAAGCGGTTAAGTCCAAAACGGGTAGTGAGGGGAGAGCACGATATCGGGTTTAACCGAGATACCCTTTCGGTCGAAGCAGTAACAATCGCTAATTGGCCCTACATGGATTGTTAAATGTGATCCTGCACCCTGTGCTACAACCCCCATCCGATTGCCCTCAGTATTATTATACGTATCGGTTACCAAGCTTGAAACTCGACAAACATGAATTTATAGCTTGGGTGAGCATGAATTACGACCCAGGAAATTATGGAGTGAACCCCGTTCACTCGAGAGAAGCTACGAAATTTTCTATATCAGCCCAACCATGGATTGTTTGTTAAGCGAAAGGGGTTGAATTATTACCAGCTCCATACTTCATTTTGAGTACAACTGCTTGCAACAAGTAAATACACTACCAGACTGTCCAGCGATTCCCCGAAATAAAATTCCAAGAGTTGTCCAGGTTTTTCAGGGTCAGTATTCGTATTTTTCTAGGGTTATAAATGGACAAAATTTAAGTAAATGTGATCATAATTACACAGAATTCAGGGTTTCAAGGACGTTTTGAAATGAGAAAGCACTAGAAAACGTTTGGAAAGTGGGTGTGGCACTTAGCCGATTGTATAGAAAGATGATTTGACGCACAGCAGCTAATCCCAAAACTACAATCTGTAAGTATCTTGAACCGCCCTCTTAGGGGACCATTACACGCCAGCCCGCACAATTCCTGTAAGCTCATTCGGAATCAGGTGGAAAATGTGAAAGTCTAAAAAATAAAGGCGTCTATTCAGGATGATGATTTTCGTAGGGGACCATTCACATCTCTTAATCTCTCAAAATTTCTTCGTAAGAATTTCTTCTTATGGAAAATGAAGAAGTTATGGCTGTTACAAGAAATTCAAATTTGCGCATACGATGATTTTGACACGCCAATCTACATAATCCCTGAAATTTCCATCGGAATCGGACAATAACTTCGTACATTTTTGCCCGTTACAAGGATTTCATGGCAGACACACAGACAGTTAGACACGGAACCCAAATTGTGCAGGAAGGCCTAAAACGTAAATTTTTAGAAAAAAAACGTGATTTTGGAGAACATTTTTTTCCAACCTTGGAACGCGAAAACAAGGATTCCGCTACCTTGGTAGACTCGGAAGTAAAATCTCACTACGAAAATTAATAAGGTAACCAGAATCAATTATTAGCTGCAAGTACGCCCTAATGAACAGTTTTAGCACATTTTTTAGAAAAAATCAAGCGATTGCAACGGCATTATGAATATATTTTGATAACAAAAATGCAAAAAAGATTTTTATTTTTATAGAAATCTACGAGTATATTTGAAATATTATTGTTGAGAAAATTGTCTACATTTGGAACATCTATCTATCAGTGAAAAATACTACTAAAACTTTCTCCCTCAGACTTCCAAAAGTTCCCGCAAAGGTGTTCAGGTTTTTTTCAGGAGAAAAATGAAATTCCCTGAATTTTTCCAATAGAGTAAAATGCCGTGAGTATTCCAGATCGCTGGACAAGCTGACAACACAGTTGCTACTGATGCTACGGCTATGGATGGATGGATGGGTGGATACTCTACTTTTGTTGTCATGGCGAGATCGTGGTAGGCATTACTTGATGGGGGAAGAGCCCCTTGTAGCAGCGAAGTGGAAAGTCTTCATTTATTGCGTTGACAGTTGTAGTAATAGGTGTTAGTAGGTAGGACATTCAAACTAAAACATTGAACTAAACTAGTCAATTAACACAGCTGAGCCGTCTGAGCAAATACACATTCAAATCATTAAAAAGTTTTTTTAACATATATTTTTCAAGTTCCTATTTTTTGTATTATTAATATATATTTTAATACATATGTATATATTTTCATTTTTATTATTAATTTTGATATACAATAATAGTATTTTTCAAAAACTGTATCCTCCCCTCCCCCAATTGAAACAAGAGACAATACTTACTAACTACAAAGATTATAAATATAGTACACAGCATATTTATGTTTACATTTTACTAAAGTGACCAGTAGATCGTTTTTAGTCAAAGTTTAACTCTCATGTTCTCCAAGAATTCAAGGATTTGGGGAATCTGGTTGTTCGACTGGCCAACGCTCGCCATAACATCTACTAGAGACTGCTAGACACTGCTACGACTATGCTCTCTGTTGGAGGTGACGTAGAACTCACTAATTACAAAAATCTTATAATAAGGATGCCAAGAGGTCTAAAGATGTGGAGATTGTCACTGAGTGAATGAAAATGAATAGAGCTACAGTCGATGGGGGAATTATCGTGGGTTTGATAAAGTGATCATTGGATTTGAAAGGCCATCAGTCGAGGAGCACGAACGACATGGCTTTCAAACTATTTTCTCTCTTCGGACCATAATGTTTACGGAGAATGTCTACTCCATGAGCAGAAGGGTCACATTAGAGATCTCGACAATTCCCTAGAGATATTAGGAAGTCGCAAACGTCGAGCCATCTTGGGGATTCTGTAACGTTAAGAGGACGATTTGGCCCCCTTTGCCTAGGCGATTATTGCTCTGCGCGATTCTTTATGAACTTCCCGGAACGAAAAAATCTTCGGCTCCCGAGGTAATAATGGAGATTCCCCTGGGAGAGGGTCCATATAAAAGGAATATGGGAGAGGTTCAAGTCGGGGAGGTCGCGCCAACGAACCGTCTCTTACGACTTTGTTTTGCCTCTGATTTTCCGTATTATCGCCGCTCCTGGAGGACCTTTATCTGTTCTGGGCGAAACGACAAATATCATAACTTCAGACTTTTACGACTGTCCGTCAACGGAAACGCGTGACCGGCTGCCGAAATATCAAAACCACCCAACATCTCTCCCTTCCCCGACTCACACATCTTCATATCTGTTTTTTTGATACGACATCAAATCATCGCTTCCCCTACTTTTCACGATATCCAATTCACGCCGTATCTGATTGTAAAAACTCGGGTTTTCGCCCGTGTAATAAAAACAAATTGCTCAGTCCCCTGGTCGACCCATCAAACGAGGGTTGTTGCCGGAAAGATGGGAAATCTCATGAAGTGATAGCAGCGTTACGACGAAAAAACGCGATTCGCTATTTTTTTCACAATTTATTTTCGTTGATGAAATTGAACGCGGAGTTATGAAAATATTATTTTTATACGGAAGATAAAATACGTAATAATTCAAGGGGTCGTACGGAGTATTATAACCTTTTCCTCGTCAAAGGAGACACCTCGTATAAAAACTATAAACTAGGCTGTAAAGTGTTTGTTACGAGTAGGTATGATATCAGGAAAACTGATCATTTCCTTGTAGTGAAGTACCTTCCTACTCATAAAACCCTCATTTATCCACCGAAGTATAAATTGTTCCATATTTTCAATAGATTCTTCATGAGTTGGAATTTACGGAAAACAAATTCATCCTCTGGAACAACCAGACTGCCTAACTCATAAATTATTGGAGTATAATAAATTACTGTGAGGGGCTAACCGACCCAATGTATCTACGGCTTTTGATGGTGCAATATTTCCATTAAAACCGTCTTTTTTAAAATTTGTAACATCTCTACCCCATTAAATTCATTAATTCAACTACTCTCAAGCTAAATATTCTTAATACCGAGCAATACCTACTACACGATCTAGTGGGGAACTATTGAACTAGAATCAGTGAGGGCCTTCCCGTTCACAGATGGGAAACAGCCCTGACTGAATCTGTCTCACTTCTAGTTGGTCTTCCTTCCCACTAGTACGTTTCCCATTTTTGGTATTTTGCTCTTCAGCTTTTTAGATTTTTTAGGTTCTCTTTTCATTTTTAAGCCAAGTTGTGGTGATCTTGATTTCGTTTTTTTCCATTTAGTTTCAATTTAGTTCTTCCAGAGGATATTTCAGGTTCGTTTTGTATTTCTTTATTTTCTGTTTCTTTTTAAAACCAAAGCGGTAATTTTTCTTTGTTCTGTTCATTTTCTTTTATCCAAAAGGGTTTTTCCTTTGTGTTCTTTTTCATTGTCTTGAGGATATTTTGTTTCCCTGCAAGCAGAGGAGTTTATTGATTTCGTTTCTACATCATTTTTCGTTTTTCCTCATTTCGAAGTTTCCTTGTGTTTTTTACTTCTTTTTTTTGAGTGAGCATTAATTTGTCTTCACTTCAGGTGAAGGGGTATTTTAAGTTAATTTTTTCCCAGAGAATTGTGGGTGGTAGTAGAATCTGCAGGTTAATTTTAAAGTTTTATTTTAATGATAGGCTTTAAAATTATCACATGGTAGAAGAGCGTAAATATCTGCGACTCCTTTGTACAGTCTAGTTCTTTGTACCAGACATTACAAAAGAATCGCATTTGGGATCCCAAATGCGATATTTTGGATTTTTTTCGCATTTTGGGATATTTTCATTTTTATAATATTTTTGAATATTTCCATTGAGGTTTGTTGCCATTTTTTTGTGATGTATCTTTTATTGGGACTGAAACAAGATTTTTACAATTCATTTACCAATATTTGTTTACATAATAAGTCAGCACAGTAAGGCAGGTTGTTCTGAAACAACTAATCAGTGTTTTTGCGGGAAAAATGTGACTGGTTTTCAGTATCTATCACTAGTTACAGAGATGAATCGGTCCAGTGGTTTGTTTCGTTTGAGTTGTCTCGAATTATCAAGTTCTCATGTTGGTGGAGGCGAAGTTCGTGTATCTTTGCGTATGGTTGCAATATTTGACTATGGTCTCATTGACTATTTTTACTAGTAGATCTCAATGAATATCGTCATTCCTCATATACCAAGGTGTTCCAACCATACTTCGCAGTATTTTGTTTGGAAAACACTGTTTTCCTTTCATGTTCGGTTTCTTTGTATCCCATGAGTCCATAATTATTTGTTTGTAAATGAGCAGTTCCTGGTGGAGGTAGAGATTGTACTCCCAATATTGAGTACTTTTTCAGTACTTTATCTTCAATTCTTCCTTTCGTTTCTACGTGATTTTTCCAATTTGGTTTGGAATCAAGCTTCATACCTAGGCATTTAACTGAATTAGCGTTTGGCATCTTATTTGAATTAATTTCAATTTTTGACGTTGGCAAAGTTAATGAGTAGGTTTTGATTCGTTCAGTTTCAATCTTCTCTTCTACCTGGTTGGTGAAGTTTTGTAGTTTTCATTTGCATATGTCAGTCTCCGATGGATAGTATAGCCGTATCGTCAGCAAATGTAGCAATCATTGTTCCTTTGTGGTGAGATAGATCTCAAGAGTACGTAAGGTACAGTACAGGTCCCATCATGCTCCCTTGCGGGACACTTGCTTTTAAAAGATTTGATCCCAGAGCTAGAGGAACAGCAGTTCAAATTGCAATCTTTTGTCATCTTCTTTTGGGAGTATACTTAGGAATTATACTGTAAACTAAGAGATACTCGGTTTGATAGGCCTAAGTATGGCTTGAAAGTATAGCAGTTAGAATCAAGACCCTTAAGAGAGCCCTGGTGTAGGTACGAGTTATTATATGCTACATAGATTTTCACCCTCAAATAAAATTTCTACCAGTGAAAGAATACACCTGGGCAAATCTACCTATCAAGTATGGTGATGTAAAGTATGCATTTCTTGATAACAGGATGTTGAAATTCAATCATACATAAATGCATCACTCACGCAACAGACACCACTAATGGGCCCATTGGGGTTACGAAGCCAACAAGTTTTTCCTCGTTAGGGAATGCATGTTGTTATTGCGAGTTAGTATTTCTCCATTCTGTATTTAAATTACCTGGGCGAGAAGTGCATGTGTAATCCTAACTAAGCTAATCAACAATAACTGCAGTAGGCTTGTTTTTGTTTCGTGATTACTGTGAAGCAGAAGCACTTTTATGTAGATAAACTCTTGCACGTTAAAACTTTTGGCACATCGTATATGTTCAAGATCAATTTGCATCGAGGGGGCGTTTAAAATTCGAAGATGTCCTCTTTCATCGTGAAAGAGGCCTGTCGCACAGTACTGTGAGTTTATGGGTCAAGTGATCAAAAATCAATTTGTGGAGAGTTCTGTTAGAGAAAGTTGCTCTGATCATGGATTTCATACTAATTCATATTTTATGGAAAGAAAATTGCATAATAAACAATATTAGAAGGAGTTTATTAAAAGGGTGATTCTCAAACTACGGGACAATTTATGTCCTTTGTTAATAAAAAATTTTCTGCTCAACTTTTCTCAAAAAACCTTTTTGTAGTTGTTTTTGTGGTATCACGCCTACATGACACCACCCTAGTTGATCTATAAATCGATCAATTCATGTGCATAATCAATCGATATGTACCTCAAATCGCATTGTCGTGGCCTGTCCCGGAGTCAGCTTTTCAACATTCCCGAATTTTTCTCTGTCAGTGATAACGTTTCACGGTAATTGTATTCATTCACAATTGTTTAAAAATAGATATTGAACCAATATGCTTGAAATCTGTCGATCATACAGTTACTATACAAGCAATATGTTACTAAAGTTTGCCCCATAGTTTTCTCCTCATTGTCATGACCTATGAAATTTATAAAATCAAATTTTGAGCAACTTAAGGGTTATCATGCATGCTCACACATCAGAACACCTTTATATTAGACTCCCGAAGGTAGTTTTAAAAAATTTAGGGGAAATTGAGAAGGTAAAATTTTGAGATTCCCAACTCTAAATTGTCCCGAAGTTTGAGAATCACCCAAAAATATTGCAATTTTCAATTCAAAACAAAAGTAACATTTCACCAATTTTACAAAAGTTTAGGTACCGAAACATAGGTAATAATTAGATGTCTTTAGAAGTGCATTACACTGAATGATGAATCTAAATCGTCACTGTCTGCTGCTGATGCTGGAGAGAGCGCTTCCACAACTCACTTCCATAACGTTAGATGTGCTTGGTACACCATCAGGTATCAGTTTTGTGGATGGTGGTCGTGTAAATGAAGTTATCCCTAATCAGATACTGGTTGATGACTTCATAATCTTTTCTGTTGATATGAAAAATGCGAGGATGTGGATTTCTTCCTCTCCACACTTTCCCGCGACTTTAATTTTTCTAAAAGCTTTCTATACGTATTGAAAATTTCATAGAAAAAAAAGTCGCGGCTAGTCGCAGCAAATTCCAACGGGATTGAGTCATGGGATAGTGCCAGAAAACATTCATCAAGTGCTCTAATTCCTCATTTCTCCTCTTTTTGAGAAATTCACTATTTAATGTTAAGGTTTAAGAAGAAAAATTGGGAATTATTATTGTGACGGTTTTACCGAGTGCTTAGGGGAAATTCATACTTCAAAAATTATTAAAAAAACGTGAATAAAGCACATACTTATGCCTTGACTCGTCATGAAGAGCAATAAGACCCAACTTGTTGATATGACGGTATCCGCACTCATAATGAGCAGGTAGTTCATCGTTAGCGTTTTCGGTGAAATGAGTTAATAACATAAATGATCGCGGAACTTGCCCTCTGGTGATCCGTAGGAGGCTTGTGAGGTCAGGAAACCTATTTAAACGTGCTCAAAGACTATCTGGGGACAGGTTCTTGCACTCCTTTCCAATACTAATGGACGGTCGCTTTTTCGATTTTTTATACATACTCACAGTACTGTGTGTCGTAGCGACGTGGATTCAGCAAATTAATAGGTAACAAGTTCGGCTCATGGTTGATCATTTATTGCACAAAGTGACAGACCACAGTAACACCAGAATCGTGATTAGATGAAACGATAACATTCCTTCCAACGTGCCATGACTCAGGTATGGCTTCCTAGTCTTATTCCAGACAACGAACTGTAACTACCTAATTTCATACAAGTTCACTTTCCATACCCTCGTGATTCAAATCCGAAAATACAACCGGTAATCCATTTGTTGAATCCAGTGGATGGTTTCCAGTCGTTCTCCACGAGTTGATGCTGTATTGACACTCAATGGCCGCCATGTGGAGCGAGTCAGGAGATTCAAGTACTTGGGCTGCCTCATCAATGAATCTATGGATCCGGACATGGAGTTAAAAAGCAGAATTGAAAATGCAAGCTCCGTATTCTTGAAAATGAGAAATCTTTTCTGTAATATGAGCCTTAACTTCTCTTTCCGGTGGAGAATGGTGAAATGTTACGTGTGGTATGTCTTATACGGAGCGGAGGCTTCGACACTAAAGGCTGCTACCTTGAGCAGAATAGGCGCCTTTGAGATGTGGCTCTTGCGTAGGATGTTCAGAATCCCTTGGACAGCCTACATTTCAAATGACTTAGTTCTACAGAGAGGTCAAGTACAGAGGAAGCTCGTAATCACAATGGAGTGTCGAAAAATTGCCTAGGTACTTGGGGCGCATATTGAGAGGGAAAAATGCCGGTTGCTTCAGTTGATTAAGAAGGGAAAGATCGAAGGTCGGCGCGGTGGTGGAAGAACACGGCTCTTCCGGCTGAACAACCTGAGGAAGTAAGGATATACAGCGTGCGGAGGACCTATTCAGAACTGCGAAGGACCGCGATGCTCTCCCCGCAGTGATTGCCAACATTCGGTTAGCTGGATAAGGCACACAAAGAAGAAGAATCCATTTGTTCTTCTCCCCCCCTCCATTCCCATACGAAGATAGAATCCTCATTGCTTATGGGATAATATATCCATCTTTTACCATATTCTTCTTGTATCTATTTATCATCCTTTTACCACGGGTTGGCCTCTGTAAAAGAGTAGACACTCCAGCAATACAGTTTCCGACGGTAGAATACAAAGTTCATGAGATTACTCTAGTAAACTAGATAAAACATACGGATCATTCCAGAACTATTATTATTACGTTTCAACTACACGGGTACCAGCTAGTAATCGTATTGAACAATTTGCGATCGACAGCTAGTGAACGACATTTCAAAATCTCCTTCGTCGCGGTCTTTCCATTTACGACGAAATTAATTAACAAAATAATGGAAAGGCGTTGGTATACTACAATTTTAGTCTTCCCTGCTTCAGATACGAGTAAAAATGAAGCTACACTGGGTGACAAAAAACTCATATGATGTCGTAAACACGTGACTAAATAATACAGTGGGATTCTAGCTGTTATTTTTATATATTATTCACGGGATCCTGTAAGACTTGAGTGCACCGTTGCGCCTCATGTGAGCTGATAACGAAACATCTTCCTGTGAGCGCTAGGAAAGTGAAATCAACTGAAATTGCATTGAGGGCCGAGAGCACGGGGTAGATTCCACGACTTTCATGAATATTCAATTGACCTACCCGCGTCAGCCACTCTGCCAATTGATTAATAAATTTTTCATGCATCGTAAAAGATCGCTTTTCTTTTTTTCACAGAACAATATGATCGAATTATTGCCGCTCTCTGCGGAGGCAGGTGTTCGCCGTTTGATGAAAATTCCGTTGCGTGTGAAATTCGATTTATTACGTTTCGAAGAAAAATTGAAAGGGTACCTACATTTCATCACAACATGAGTTGAATATTAATTATGAATCTTTTCGCTGGTGGAATTTTTGGTTGGTCTTGCGTTGGAGAGTTCAAACTTTCATAAAAATAATATGATTTTATGTATTATAGCAATTTTAGTATTGTCACTATCTTTTATAATTATAATATATCACTTATAGTATTGTGAACATGAATTATCGATTTATTGAGAAGTATTGGAGCAGTTGAGGCTTGAGTGTTATGCTTCCTAATTGCATAAAGAGGGGAGAATAGTCGTCTTCGTCGCTTTCAAAATTGTACCCATATGCACGCTCTAAAAGGTCCAGAAAACATACTTATCTTTTGAAAGTTTGATTTCAAGTTTCTACAGCCAGTTATTGTGACATTTAAAGGGTACCGTATACAATTTTTAACTATATACCTAAAAATTGTCAACATTTTGCATAGTTTTAGAATGATCTAAAGCGGATTTCCATAACAGAAAATGTCGAAATACATTTGCAGAAAATTTTGAATTTTGAAAAACCTAAGCTAAATTTTTTGAACATTCGTCAGAAGTAGGTTATTAAGAGTTGTTAAATTTTGATTAGTGACAATACTTTAAAAGTTGTGAATCGTTATAGATGGATTCATTAATCTAGCATGCATTTTGGTTTATTATTTTCAATAATGAACCTTTGGAATCGACCAAGAAAAAAAAAATTTTAACACCCCCTCAAAATTTGATGGTTTACGTTTCAAGGTACGTAGAATCCAAAAATCGAATAAAAATTTGGCCGTCCGTCCGCCGTACGCCGTACGCCGTACGCGGCACTTTTGCCACTTAGCATTGACCGATTTTGATGAAATTTGGTATGTAGGCTCCATTTGGGGTCTAGTTGTGCCCCGAAGCTTTTGGTTGATGTAGGTCACTCCTAAGGGTTCCAAAATCAATTTTGAAATTTTGAAAACGCCCTAACTCAAACAATTTCGATTTAAAGGTATTGTTTTTCCTTCAAATTAAGATTCTATAGAATTTTTAGAATTTTTTGAGACCACGCGGAGCTCTGTAGGACAAACCGTTCGCTTCCTACGAAAATTTAAGTGTTTATTTCGAAATATATATATATATAAATCAAAACACGAGTGTGAATCGCAAAAGAGGCCTAATCTCCGTTCAAATTAGAACTTATCGAAATGTAATCAATAGTTGGTGATTTTGACTTTTTAAAAAAATTTTTTTGATTTTTTTTTAGTTTCATTTTTATATATATATATATTTTTTTTGATTTTTCTCTTCATATTGGATGGTTGGTGATTTTGTAGACGAGTGATCTATATAAAAATAATAAACCGTTGTGTAATAATTTGCAGCGTTTTACATTGAAGTTTACAATTAATGAAGATAAAAGAAAACTTCCTGTTTTCTAAAAGAGTTTTCTGAAAGAAGAAAGTTTTCCTATTGTACGTGACTTCCCAGCTACAACCACGCAGATGAAACACAGACATAGTTTTATAGTTACAAACGTAGGTACTCTTCAAGGAAAACAGGACTCTACGGCACGAATCATGTTTCACTATCAGTACCTTTGTTGTTTTTTTGATAGGTCAGTAGATAGAAGGGCCCGAATTCTACATTGTAGAATGTACTTTTACTTTTGTACTTTTGTTAGAATTGTACTTCTCTAGTCAAGGGGTCCTCCTACCTACAATATTAAATTCTAGTGGGTAAGGAAGGAGGAAAGTCCGAAAATAACACGAATTCTGGGCGAAGACCATGACTCATGTAAGTGGCATACTAACTCTAATGACCCTAAATAGCCATAGTTACATCGCTCGTAATACCGGTTATTCAGTTTGTCAAGTGGACTTAACCTTAAAGGGTAAGTCATTTATTCCCCAATCATCGTCAATCCTCCAACGAGCAACTTTTGGACTGAACCTAAGTCACGTTTCCCGGTACGAAACGAGCAGAAAACGGTCAGTTTTATGGGTTGTTTTAAGAAGAGAAATTGACCCTAATAGCCCGAAACCTTCGAGGGGTCGAAAAGCGCAGGGAAGAAATAGATTGTATTATTTACCAGACTGTGGAAGCGATTCGGCGCTAATAGCCCGTCGCTCCCAAAGAGACTTCCTTGAGCCCGACGAAGGGCCCAAACCTTCTTGCCTCTTCGGACCTTCGAAACTCCAGGAAATGACCGACATTTGTAACACTGTCTCAACTCCGGTAATGTCTCCCTAGCAAGCCCTCTGCGAGCCAAACCGAGGGAAAACACATTTGTCCTTTCTGTAAAGGATCTCGGGATGAGTCGGTCCTTCCCCACCCGAAAACCGCTCTCTGGTGTCATTACCCGGCACAATGAACGCCCTCACAGAAATATTCTTTAGGTCCCCTTGATTTATCCAGCCCGGATACTCTGATGCCCATTTGTATTCAGAAAACCCTCTTTCCCCCCTGTTTCCAAGTCTCTTCACCAAACCACTAACAGGCTCCACGGCGACGGTTAAGTTTTATGTCTCGTCATCTTCAAAAGTTATACTTCGTAATTACCGGACGTGTAACACCGTAACAATCCTTGTTGAAGCCAGAAGAGAGCACCAGTGATGAAAAGAATATCAGAATTTAGACATTCGAAAAGCAGAAACCAATTCACAACACTGTCGACAACTTTTCAACAACCTACAAGATTATTTTGGTGTTACGAAATGTGATTTTTCAGAAATCGCAACAGGGAAAGGTCAGAAAGATCTCCACTTATAATGTCTGTTGTTCCTGTCTGTAGGTACATGTTTACAGACGTTTATAGGTAGTATTGCCAAGATCGACACCTCTCTGCGTGACTGAAATCAAATGGTACTACCATACTACTACTACCATATTAGGTTCTCTTCTTTATAAAAAGTTCTTATTTATACCTTAAGATTTACTAAATTCTACTTTTTACTTCCAAGTCTACCAAGATAGCGGAAGGTTGAAAAAAAAGTTCTCCAAAATCGAAATTTCCACTCGCGTTTTACGTTTCAGACCTTTCTGTACAATTTTGGTTCCGTGTCTGTCTGTGATGAAATCCTTGCCACAGCCATAACTTCTACATTTCACATCCCATTTTGACGAAATTCGAAATGAAATTGGAACAATGGATCATCTATACAGTTGGGTTATGGATAAGAGGAAGCTAAGTGCCACACCCACTTGGCAGACTTTTTTGTCTTGTGATAACTGCCTGAGATCGAAGAAGTTTTTATAATGAGGAGGAAATTTATATTTTAGCAATATTTATTATAAAAGCCCATTTAGGTCGATTTCAGCGTTTAAAGTCATCTTCTCTCGTACTCCTGTACATTCTAAAATACCTACCTACTTCTACATGGTACTCACATGTGGATTTTCGAATTACAACGAATCAATAACCACGGTAAAACAAATGCACTGTAGATCACGAAACAATGATAAGAAAAACTGGCTGTAGAATCCTTTTCAATATCCGTGTGTGTATTGTGAGACTGATGACACGTAAGTGCTCTGCGGTAGGTAGGAATTACCTACACGAAAGCGGGGGAAATTGGAATTGGTTTAATTTGATGGTCAGGTCTGGTTGATGCTACCGGGAGATACGAGATGTCACTTGACGAGGAAGTGCGTGGAGGCGAATCGCACGACACGTTGTGCCACGAAGTGTCACTTTCGGGTTCCAGTACACGAATAGTTTCATCACCAAAAGCTATAAATGAAGTCATACTACTTGACCGAGTTTATACTAACTTCTTGTCCTTGTTTAGACTTTACACTCGCTTGACAATCGACTACGTTAATTTCCATCTCAGGGTACTCTTTCACACTCAATATTTTCATGGCTTTTCCTATAGGTTACCACGGTTGATTAGCAAACAAGAATGGGCGATTTGTCCTTACCGTCAATGAACGGGCATCTTCAAGAAGTGGATTACTTTGGCGAAGTTGTCATGACTTATGGTTGTGGCTCAACAACAAAATCACGCCCAAACAGCTGAACTACGTCAAACCACGCCCACTCGGGTCATGAAAGGCCCTTTTCGGATGAAACTTGGTATTTTTGCCATGTATAATACATGTGCAATAAAAATTTCTTCTGATTTTATTCCCAATAAAAAAATACGGATTTACTGTACACAATCTGCTTATTTTCAACCTTACACGACAGAATCTACAAATCTGAGCATCCTGTATAATGCTGAAAAAAAGATGAAGATGAAGATGTCTCGATATCTAAGTCAGTAGTGCTTTTTATCGTACTTGTAGACATCAGTTGTCATAATACACGCCAATCGGAACCATTCGACTGATAATTTTGGATTATTATTATCAATAATGAACAAGAGAAAATCAAAAATCGAATAAAAATTGTTCCGTCCGTCCGCGGTACCCCGTACGCCGCACTTTGCCCAGTTCCCGAGGACCAATTTTAATGAAATTTGGAGTACTGGCTTCATTTGGGATCTAGTTGAGGTTTTGGTTATTGTCAATCACTTCTAAGGGCGAAAAAGTGAGGAAAACATTTTCAAGCCTGAAAATTTCCGATTTACAGGTATTTATTGTTTTTTTATCGATCTAAAATAGCGACGATTTAAAAAAAAATTGTTGACACCACCCCAAAAACCTTTGGCTTATCTGGATAGTTATTAATTTAATTAGCGATTAAATAATCACTGACTTTTTTTTATCGATTTACAATCCCTCACCCAATCCCATCTGCCAACCGTCCTCAGTGTCCTTTGTTGAGTGTATTGCTACTTGACCCGCCAGGATACTTACTTGTAAATGGGCCAAAAGGGCGATCTTTTGGTTTATTAATTTCAAAATAACACAGGAATCAAATAATCACTAAATTTAAGTTGCGACGATTTTTAAGAATTTTTAGACACCACCTAGAGTTCGCTAATGACGATAATTATTTATTTAAATAATGAATGTTCATGATGTTTTACCATCAATTTAAGATAGTGTTAAATTTTTAGGAACTTATGGAACCATCAAGTCGATCAACGGTTATAAAATTATTAAATGTTAAGCGGTTATTGTGAAGCCTGCGAACCTAGCCCCTAAGGAGCTGAACCCCCTTCTACTCCACCTACTCTAGGTCTTAACAAGGTAGGTATCAGTTCTCTCGCAAGAGATTTGTCTCCCTTACTCTGAGGGTTGGACAAATGATGAGTCAGAAACACGGGTGCGAATCGCACATGACTGTTCGCTCTTCAAGCCAAATTTTAGCTGATCAAATGCAATCTTTTCTCGTTTCATTGAATGGAATTTTGTATCTACCAGTTGTGCTTCCTAACTACCAAGAATGCAATTTCGTATTGGAGGCACCCACAACTTTGGCATAACGATGTTTTGCTGGTAGGAACTTTTCGTCAAAATAAGCTTGATTGTTAACCTTGCTTGACAACATGGTTGGTACACTAAGAATGGAAACGCCGTGTTCTGCGCGGACGAGTATCTACAGTATAATAAAACGTTGTGAAATAATTTGCACAGTTTTTAATCTAGGCTTCATAAAAGGAAAGACCCAACAGAGTTTTAACTTTCAAGTAGAAAGATAGGTGATGTAATGCCTGGATTCTCTGCCTAACCCAGCGCTAAAGTATGAAAAAATATGAAAAAAGAGAAAGAAAGAGCGCTAGAGTAGAGTATGAAAAAGTCCCTACGGGGTCACCTGCCATCTGCAGGAGCCATTTGTACAGGGGAGACGAATCTTCTAGGGTCTTTACTGCTAAGATACTCGTACAACATTTCTAGAACTTTTGAAGAAATAGTGTTCAACAGAGTTCATGTTTGTAGGTATTATATATTGCTAATACGATTAATAGATAGTCCGTTGGCATTTCCCTGTAAATCACATCAGGTTAATCTAAACTTGTAGATATACAAAAATAAAAATAATAATCCTGGAAATTTCATGAGTATGTTGGAATAAAAGAAATGATTGTAAAAAAATAGCAATAAATAATAGTGAAGGTAAATATTGTACTCAAATGAAGATTAGATTAAATAAAGAATAGCTATTTAAATAGGTTACTTACTGTTCGGCCTCAGCCGAAGGTTTGAATTAACCGCCGCGTTCAGTTTGAACTTCCCGCTACAAACTTCTCTCAGCTCCGCTGCTCGCTTGAGCGCTAGGATCGTTGTCCTGTTCTTTGATTAAATAAATTAATCTTTTGATCCGACATTAAGTTCTTATCGTAGATAATTATTTAAATTTATTCTTGATCGGAACGCGTTTTTTGTCACTCTCTTTTGAGTGAGATCGTTCTTGGTGAGAAAATAATAATTTTCTTGAGATGGCATTTTTCCCGTCCTGTGTCTGTCGCCATCTTTTTCATTCCGCTTTTTCCGTTTTTCTATGAAAAAGTACCGTCTTATTGTTCTCCCAAAAAACCATTAAATTCGATCAATTTGGAAGGCTCCAAATCATTCGTTCTTACTTGTGAAGTTCAAGTAAAGTGTTACGTTCTTGTAAACAAGTTTTAATACAAGATCCTTTACACCAGTTTGATAAAAGTGTGTTCGTTCTGTTCAGTTCCGAGTCCGGGGTATTGTAAACTATTCGGACAATAGCCGGTCCAATTTTTCGCTAAAAATCGTTCAGGGCTAAACATTTGGTGCCGAAACCCGGGAGTTTAAAAGAATAGCTGAGAAATTCCAGTATTCTTTTACGTTTGTGAAGACAGTTTAATGTGATCAGTGCGGTCGATCACTTTTTTCTCCAACACCTGCCTAAAAACGGCGGTTTTAGGTGTTGGAAAACCATTTCATTTGCCTACTATTGTATGTGCATGCTAACTATAACCTTGCATAACTTGGTGAGTACTCCGTTCGTACCGTATCATTCGTTCGTTTGCTCAGTTAAGTCAACCAATTTCTCCTTGGGTTCCAACTTATTTGATCCTAGTTTTGTTCAGGGTATTCGTTCGATTTGATTCACCTTTCACCGTGGAGTTATTGTTCCTTGATTCGATCAGTATGGCCGTTGCACTTCAAAACACAATTTCATTGTCCAAAGATGTTATTCTTCTTTTGTCTGCTGAAGATAAAAAGCTCTATCGTTCTGTCAGAACATGGTCGATTCGGGCCTGTTCCCTTTTGGAAGTTGAATCATTTAACGCAGAAATGATCCTGAAAGTGAAGGAGGTTGTTGAATCTGGAACTGCTCTATTGTCCAAAATTGATGAGAGTGACATGGACGACTCAATTTCCACTCTCCTCACCGTTCCTATCGTTCAGATGAGCACCAATTTACTCAAAATCATACCTAATAACGATCAATCTACGTTCTTAGGTGATATTACCGCTCCACCTGTATCCCAATCTCCCAAGTCCGTTCTGGATGCAGTTAAGCTGATGAATATAATGTTATCCACAGTTCCTGAATATGAGGGCGACGTCACTGAATTCCCTACCTTCCAAAAATTATTTGACGCCGCTGTTCACCTCGTTCCTATGCTCCCAGATGAGATAAAATTTCAGTCTCTTGCGTCCAAGCTGGTTGGTGATGCTCGCTCGGTCATAGCAGGCGCCTCAAGTAAAGACTATCAGCGGTGCTACGACACCCTTTGTGCAGAAAACACTGGAAGGTATCGCGTCGCTAGACGCACGTTCTCAAATCGCCATCACATACCGGCTATTGTTAGCTCACAGGCAATTGATCTTGAAAAGTTCCTTTTCGCGGCAGAGAATTGGGATCGGGCGATGCAAAATTTGCCCACTAACGATCCTGCTGGGTACCTTCGCTTTGAAGTACTATTTCCCAAACTGTCCTCGGAATTGAGAGATAAGTTCAACCGAGACGAGATGGAAGATGTTAATCTTATCCCCACTTCCAACGATCTGTTCACGTTCATCAAGAAGGAGCTTCGAATAGCGCAGATGCTACCTATTGACTCTCGTTCATCTAATGTCCGATCCACTTCCCAGAAAGTGTCCAAACCAAGACACACTCAAGTCTTTAGTACTCGCCAAGACCCGAATGTTTCTCGCGCCATCCTGGATTCTTCTGCTCCTCGATCTTCAAACTTGCTCGAGCTGTCCTGTCATTACTGCAATGATCACCATTACCTATATCATTGTGGTGCATTCAAGGCACAATCTGTTGAATCACGGCGCGCGTTTGTCGATCACTCCAAGTTGTGCCGTAACTGCCTATCCTACAAGCACAATACCAAGGATTGCAAGTCCCCTCGTTCCTGTTTCTGCGGTCTACGTCATCACCAGCTTCTCCATTCTGATCAGTCTCGCCAAGTACATATTCAAAAATATGAAGTATCTAAGTTAGGTTCAGGGGATGAAAGAGCCCAATCTGATCCGGTAAACGTGTCGCGCTCCCCGTCCCCGACAGAGTCTAGTTCAGGGGCCCTTGTTCTAACCAAACATCGCAAGTGTCCCCAGTCGTCTAGCCTCCACGACAACTTAGACTTGCGTGCCGATCATAGGTTCTCCAGTGTGGTGGAGAAAATAGGACGCAGCCCTTCAGCACCCTCACTGTGTGGTTGGGTGTCTCGTTCCACGTGTAGTTTGGGGGATTTTCCGTTAGGCAAAAATGGGAAACTCATCCGCGATCCTGAGAGACGTTCTTCCCGCGATCTTGGAGGTTCCCCTTCGCGTTCGCGGCAAATTAGGCGGGAGTCTGAGGAGAAATCCTTCTCAGATTGAAGGTGTCTAGCTGTGGATTACCCTCACACTAATAATTTCACTCGTTCAGGTAAAATACTAAGGACATCTTTCAGTGAGGGTGTCCACAGCAGTAGGAAAAATCTCACCAAGTACGATCAAATTCATTATAATTCCGATCCCACAGGTAGGATGTTAGCTTTACGATCTAGCCGTTCAAGCTCTACGGCCCCTAGTTTTAATTTAGCACGTAAGGGTATAACTTCTGCTAAGTTCATTCCATCTCTAGGTTTTAGATCAGTCACCAGTAAGTGCTGTCGTTCAGAAGAGCTCTCATCGTACGCGGAGGTAGCGAGTCACCAAAGCACTCATACCTCTTCTGTTAGGATGTGTAATTCTTGGGATCATTCTAGGTCGGTGATAGGGCTTAATGTTGGATCAAATGTAGGAGGTTGCCCACGTATCATGTCTATGAGACCTAAGACTGCGACTGATCAATGTTCCTTGGAGTTGAAACCAATGCATGTCACCCATAGTAAGCGAGCTACTTACCGCCCTGGTACTGTTCTCCAGAATGGACAACACAGATCATTCGGACGTTCCTGTTTGAAGTTCTCCTGCTCTACTGGTCTGTTGCCCACTGCCCTCGTTCGTATATCACCTGATGGCCGTCAGATTACTCATGTTCGCGCTCTCCTTGACTCTGGATCCGAGGTCAATGTGATCTCGTCAGCCACAGCTAAGGAAGCACTGTTGCATCTGGCTCCTGTTGGCTCCTCAATAGTTGGAGTAGGTAATAATTCACAATCCACCAACCACGCTGCTACAGCCTTTCTGCACACTAGAACAGGACGAGTTCTGCCTTTCACCGTTCACGTAATGGATCACCTTATTGATAAATTGCCTTCAGTCTCGCTAGGTGTCGATCGTTGGCCTCATATTGAGAAATGTCGAGGTCAACTTGCGGATGTGGCATTCCATCAACGTCGGTCAGTTGATCTGATCATAGGTGTAGATTTATACATGCAGCTCGTTCATGGAAAAATTATTCAACCTGTGGGCAACTCGCCGTGGCTTCTAGAGTCTGAATTGGGATGGCTTGTTCTTGGAAGAGCCGCTGTGAACAACCCTGCTCGAGTCACATTTAAGGAAACAGTTCATGTACGTCACTTTCATTCCAATTGTCCGCTCACTTGTATCGGAAGATTCAATATTACCAGCAGTGCCATGAGTTCTCCACCTGCCACAAACAATCAGTTCAAACCCCTCTTTGGATCCGCATATCGACGCTCAGTCTTGAATGAAATACTGCAAGTACTCGAGACCATACATTCTGTTCCAAGGAATTCAATTATGAATGTCCCTATCGTTAACCCTCCTAAGCCTCCTCGTTCAGACTATGAACGTCGACATAGCAGGCATTTGCAGAAAGAAGCACCAGTTCCCGTTCAGCCTGTCATTCGTAATCTCTTTTCAGTCGTTCCCCCTCAAGTTCTGGATGCGCCAACTCATAAGCTGTTCATTCTCTTAAAATCGTTCACCAGTTACTCCATGCAGCGACCCACACAAGTTCACCTTGTATCTGACAAAATCAGCACTCCTGAAGTTCCAATTTCCACAGTCAATACCATTCATTCGTCTGATCATAGTACTGAAGAACTTCTTAGGAAGCTATTTGAAATCGAATCAGTTGAAGAGGTCTTGCCCTGGACGCCTGCAGAAATTGAAGCTGACAGCATGTTCAACGATCAAGTCCATCGTGACCCCAATGGTCGCTATACTGTTCCTCTTTTGTTCTCGGAAGATCGCCGTTCCTTGGGTCACTCACGACACATTGCCATGAGGCAGCTCTATCGACTGGAGAGCAAGCTGTCAAAAAATCCTGTTCTTGCAAAGGCCTACATTGATTTCATGAATGAATATCTGATGCTAGATCACATGCGTCCAGTTCTTCCACCTGTAGAAAACGAGCCGAATTACTACATCCCCCATCATGCTGTTCATAGATCAGAAGATCCTCCAGAGAAAATTAGAGTGGTATTTAATGCCTCGCAGCGCAGTTCCAATGGTCGTTCGCTCAATGAGATCTTGCATCCAGGTCCAAAGCTCCAGCCTGACATAGCTGACATGATTACTCGATTTCGAGCATTTAAGTACGTGTTCATTGCAGATATAAGGCAGATGTTCAGACAGATTAGGCATCCAGCTCCAGATCACAACATGCTCAGAATTGTTTGGCGCAATTCTCCACACGAACCAATACGAGACTTCGCTCTTCAGACTGTTACTTATGGTACTACTTGCGCTCCATTCTTAGCCAACAAGGTCATTAAGCACTTGGCACAACAAGGCGCTCAAAAGTTTCCCAGAGCCTCGGTACTTTTAAATGATCATACTTATGTTGATGATGTCCATGGCGGAGGACAACACCGTAGGGAAGCTATTGAGGTTAGAAATCAGCTCATTGATCTATTAGCAACAGCTAACCTAGAGCTGAGAAAGTGGGCCTCTAATTGTTCTGATGTCCTGAGAGGTATCCCTAAAGAGCACTGTCTGTCTCTGGCTCAAAGTGTCGATCTGGGTTCTGACGATCAAAAACCACTGAAAATGTTGGGGATTGCTTGGAATCCCCAACTTGACTCGTTCTTCTTTAAGGTTCCCTCTACCTTGATAGTTAAGACCAAGCGGGAGCTGGCAAGTCAGGTGGGGCGAATCTATGACCCATTGGGCTGGGTAATGCCTGTTTCTGTTCACGCTCGTGGTATTCAACGGCAGGTTTGTCAAGCAAAGTTCGAGTGGGATGATCCACTTCCTTCATATCTTGCACAGGAATGGTCACATCTGGCTGAGTCTATGAGCTCTCTTTCAGAAATTGCGCTGCCCAGGCACTTGGAGTTTTCAGTTTCTGATCAGTGGCTTGTGGGGTTCGCTGATGCCTCTGAGAAGGCTTATGCAGCTGTTTTGTATCATGTCAGCCTAGTTGAGGAGCAATACATCGTTCGGCTCATTATATCAAGAGCAAGAATCGCTCCTATGAAGACTGAGTCCATTCCAAGAATGGAGCTCCTAGCTTCAGAATTACTAGCTAAAACGTTCAAAAAAATTCGCCCCCAATTCGCTCACATACCCATTGAACGTATGGTTGCGTGCTCGGATAGTACCATTGTTCTATCCTGGTTGACAGCTGATCCAGCCCCCTTGTGGAAGGTCTTTGTGGGCAACAGAGTCTCCAAAACGATCAAAGAATTACCACCACAGAATTGGTATTATGTGAACACAAAGGATAATCCTGCTGATGTTGCATCACGAGGAGCTCTTCCTAAGCAGTTGGTTGTAGACCCGATTTGGTGGCAAGGCCCCATGTGGCTTAAGATGCCTCGTTCTGAATGGCCCATTCGACGCGTTCGCCCTGATATCAGTTCTCCGCTAGTGAGTGATGAAATTCGCAAGTCTCAAGTTCACAATAGCACTATTGTCAGTGCCGATCTGTCACTTGAGGAACGCTACAGTTCCTACTCAAGGTTACGTAGAGTCACTGCATGGATTCTTCGATTCATAAGAAATTCTCGATCTCCACGTCATTTCTCCGGTAGTCTCAAGTCTGAAGAATTACGTTCTGCTGATCTAGTCCTTGTTCGTCGATCTCAACACCGACAGTTTACTGAGATTAAGGACGCTTTGAATAAACGCCGACCATTCACTAAGCTCATGAAGCAGCTAGCAGTGTTCCAATCATCTGATGGAGTTATACGGGTTGGAGGTCGCTTGCAAAATAGCACTCTCCGATATGAGACTAAACACCCTGCTCTCGTTCCTCAAAATGATGTTCTTACCAGGATGTTAATAAGACATGCCCATGAGAGCTGTATGCATGTGGGGCCCCGTGCCACTCTTGCTCATTTGCGTAGCCAATATTGGATTGTCAATGGTCGCAACGTCGTCACACAAACCCTTGCTGGCTGCAACCGCTGCTTTTCGATCAAACCCAAACCATTCCAACCTCCCATGGGACAACTCCCTAAAGACAGAGTTGAAATTGCTTACCCGTTCGAGCAAGTTGGTCTTGACTTTGGAGGTCCGTTCAAAGTTTCAGTTGCTGGATTACGCGGTGCTCGCGCCATTGAGGTATATCTTGCCATATTTGTTTGTTTCGCTACAAAAGCCGTTCACCTCGAAGTGGTAATGGATCTGACCACGGATGCCTTTCTACAGTGCCTAGAAAGATTTATGGGCCGACGGGGTGTGCCATCATCCATATGGTCCGACAATGGTAAGAATTTTGTGGGAGCAGCCAATTTGCTACGTAAGCTCAGAGTTGCAATGGAAGATGGAGTCGCTGATGAGCTTGCTGCTCGCCTGGCAATGAGAGGAGTAGAATGGAGGTTCATTCCACCAAGAGCTCCACATTTTGGAGGCCTATGGGAGTCTGCAGTGAAGTCTGCAAAGCGTCTGCTTCGAGTTCATTTTCGAGACCACACACCCACCCTTCAAGCATTCTCCACGGTCATTGTGAAAGTTGAGGCTATACTCAACAGCCGACCACTTGTGCACCAGTCTGGGTCGCCTGATGACATTGAAGTGATCACCCCTGGTCATTTCCTCGTTCAGCGTCCGCTTACTGCACTTCCAGAATCCTCGATCACTGACGTCAGTCCTCGCCTTGTCCCTAAATGGAACTTTGTTAATCAATTGGTCAAGAGTTTTTGGCGTAAATGGCGAAAGGAATACCTTCTTGATCTTCAAGCCAGAGCCAAATGGGACACTCCTTCCAAACCTGCTCAGATTGGAGACGTCGTACTCATCATGGAGGACAATATTCCTCCCCTCCAATGGCTCATGGGCAGAATAGTTCAGCTCTGTCCTGGGGAAGATGGCGTTCAGCGCGTGGCTGATGTGCGCACGTCCACAGGTTCCTTGCGGCGCCCTGTCGTGAAGCTATGTCCGTTACCTAAAGAAGAATGAAGTCATTCCGGGGGGGAGTGTGTTCGGCCTCAGCCGAAGGTTTGAATTAACCGCCGCGTTCAGTTTGAACTTCCCGCTACAAACTTCTCTCAGCTCCGCTGCTCGCTTGAGCGCTAGGATCGTTGTCCTGTTCTTTGATTAAATAAATTAATCTTTTGATCCGACATTAAGTTCTTATCGTAGATAATTATTTAAATTTATTCTTGATCGGAACGCGTTTTTTGTCACTCTCTTTTGAGTGAGATCGTTCTTGGTGAGAAAATTATAATTTTCTTGAGATGGCATTTTTCCCGTCCTGTGTCTGTCGCCATCTTTTTCATTTCGCTTTTTCCGTTTTTCTATGAAAAAGTACCGTCTTATTGTTCTCCCAAAAAACCATTAAATTCGATCAATTTGGAAGGCTCCAAATCATTCGTTCTTACTTGTGAAGTTCAAGTAAAGTGTTACGTTCTTGTAAACAAGTTTTAATACAAGATCCTTTACACCAGTTTGATAAAAGTGTGTTCGTTCTGTTCAGTTCCGAGTCCGGGGTATTGTAAACTATTCGGACAATAGCCGGTCCAATTTTTCGCTAAAAATCGTTCAGGGCTAAACACTTACAAAACCGAAAACACCCTACGGTCACTGCTTTCATTAAATGATATCACATTTTGATATTCATGAGTTTGCCTGCTTCACATGCAGTTAATTATCAGCAAAAGTAACATAAAGTCCTTCGAAAATTGCACATCTGATTCACCCGGGCTTAACATGAAAAATTAAATCTTGGTTGAGGGCAGCAATAAACAGGAGAGTGTAGAGGGGTGAAAATACACCTTGGACGTTCTTTTTGTCACCGACAAAAAAAAAATGATACCAATACGTATTTTCAGTTTTTAATTAACTCCAAATTAAGAAGGGAAACATTTTTTGTGGGGGTTGATCTCGTTTTAATTGTCATTTCTAATTAAAAACGATGAAAAATTAACAACGTTCGGAAAATTGGTAGAAATTGGTTTGGAGGGGACGATATCGGGGGTGGTTTGAATTCGCATTGAATGTCACGTAATTTGGCTACGAGGTATACCTTCCTTGTATTTAGGGTCGCTTCTACGTGGGAGAGGATGGTCTATGGACGGACACAGAGGGTTAGTTCCCTTGAATAGATCATTCAACGGCGATTCACGGATCGCCCGCCCGTAGCGCTCCAATCAGTCACGCGTTGATTACTCGAAAAGGCTTTGGCCCAATAGGGCATATTATTCGCGGAATTATTAATACGGTGCATTTAGCGGGATTCGAACTCGGAAGCTCATTTCCGGGGCTTCAGATCTCCCGGCGTAATTAGCGATGTTTGGTTCACCCTGATGCACCTCATTATTTATTTCGGATGCATTACGCCGAAGAAGGATTGCATTTAATTTTTCCAACTCCAAACAAGCAAAATGGGGATGTTCGTATTTTTCACACTGGATTAGCCCGACATTTGTAAGTACCTCAGAGTTACTACGCAAGATTAATGAGACCTATTAAATGGTTTTATTAATCCAAAAACATTTCAAAAACGAAAATCTTTTAAATTTTAGGATTTTTTTAGTACCCTAGAATTAATGCAAAAGAATTCCTAACCTCATTTTTTCAAAAGTTTGCAGTCATTTGACTCACGAAGTAGGAATCTCTCAGGGTCAGGTTGATACTTGGAAATTAAAATCCGTCCAATGTGGTCATCATGCATACGTTAATAGGGTGTGCGCCTTGGTAGGAAAAACTGTTTATTGTTATTTTTAATCTAAGGTAGACCTCATTCTGAGAATTTTGGTACCATCCTCGACCTTCTAGCGTGTGTAAATCTTTTCCTATGAATTTTTAAAGTTTCGACCGTTTATGACGTCACAGTGGGCTGGGGGGTCCCGCCCAGGCGAGAGGGGCGCGTGACGTCATAAACGGTCGAAACTTTGAAAAATCATAGAAACCGATCTACTCACGCTAGAAGGTCGAGGATGGTACCAAAATTCTCAGGATGTAGTCTACTTTCGATTAAAAATCTAAAAAAAAATCAAGGCGCACACCCCATTTGAAAAAAAAAAACGTCTGCCAAGTTGGGTGGGCAGTATAGCTTCCTCACTCATTGTAACATGGACGTACAGAATCAGTTGGCGAAAAAATTATGATTCAAAGAGTTATTGAATACCAAAATATTGGCGATAATATGCGGGATAGGGTTGCAGGTATTAATGTTTATAATATTTTTATAATTTTTATAAGGTATTATAGTTTATAATATTTTGTATTTTCAACGTAGAATTTTATTTAGCGGTCCACCGTCTAGGATCTAAACCACACAATCCCTGAAAATTTCATCGAAATTGGTTGAATAGTTGCGGAGTTTTGGTTGTAACAATAAACTTAAAGTTCGCGCATGCGCAGCGGCTATTGCTTGACCAATTTGATTGAAACTTATAGGGTGTCTCTTAGAAGTTAGTCCCTAACTAACCTCCAAATTTGAGCAAAATCGGTTCATTAGAAACCGAGAAACCGAGGTTCCAGGAAATTCACGTTTGCACATGCGCACTCGCTCCTATTGGTCCGAAGGTGCTGAAATTGATAGGGGACCGTCTAGTACCTAGCCTAACCCGCACAATCCCTGAAAATTTCATCAAAATCGGACCACAGGTTAGTATAGTTTTGCCCGGGACAAGGATTGACCACAGACAGACCGACAGACAGACAGACCGACAGACAGACAGACAGACCGACAGACAGACAGACCGACTGACAGACAGACCGACAGACAGACAGACCGACAGACACGGAACCAAAATTGTTCGGGAAGCTCTAAAACGCAAAAAGCAAGTGGAAATTTTGATTTTGGAGGACATTTTTTTTTCACTTCTTTCACGAATACAAAGCTTCCCTACCTTAGGTAGTGAGGAAGCAAAATCTCAGCTTTGAAAAATAATTCTTCCCGTTTTTGAGGGTTTCGAAATCGGTTCAAAAAGGCATCGACACAAATTGTGAACAAAATTCAAAAATAAACTCTCCCAAACGTTCAAAAGGCCTCATGTTTTAGGGTGCTGTACTCGGTAATGATACCTACTCCTTTTTATACATCGATAAAGATAATAATTGAAATAACAATATGTCCAGCGACCTGGAAAACCTGGAATATTCAGTGAATTCTACTATACTGGAAAACTCAGGGAATATAATCTTTTCCCCGAAAAACCCTGGAAAAAGCCTTTGCGCCAAACTTTTTAGTGGGAAGTTTTATTACGAAAAAATACTCAAACTTGAAAGTTTGACTTAGTAGGTAGTTAATTTTATTCCGTTGAACTAGCTATGATGTGTCCTTTTACGCAAAATTAACAAAAGAAACTAATTTCACTACTGCCACCTATTAATCAATACACTATCAAGTTTTCTTACATTACAGTGTAAATAATGCCATGAATGATGGTAATCCATATTTCTGGATACAACTGAAACTCTGAGATTTTGAGGGTGCTGTTTTGTTATTTGCAAATTTGATCTTTTCTTTCTTAGGTCTGTCTCCAGACACTGTAGATTTTCTGCTTCAAATAGAAATAACATTAAATAATATATTCAAAGCTCCTTATTGGTGTCGTTTACCTATTTGTCGACCTCTGATGTAGCAATCGCCCGACCAATAAGGACAATGTGACATCAAGTAGCTAATTAAACCATCCGATTCACCACGCTCTGAATAACTTGAATTGTGTCATTGGCGTGAGTTACAGTTGATTTGCCACTAATCCTAGTAACGGCAGGGGATAATCGTGTCCGTATGGCCGTTACTAAGGTCTATTATATTAATGGGCATTGTTAGGTGCCTCTAATCTCAACATAACGATCCTCGGCTGAAGTGAACACTCTGCTATGGAGAAACCAATCAACCTGGATTGAGGCCTAACCATAACATTGAATGATATACTTTTTCTCATTCGACAAACGTGTTATGCAGGAATTGAACGAAACCAACATGATTCTGCTCCATGCGCTCAATTCCCTTAGACAATTATGAGGAAGACCCTGCGAATGCGATACTGCTTGTTTTCCCGCCTTCACAGCTACGCTGTATGATCATCTTTTTGACGTAGATTGTGATCTTTCTGTTACTTGGTTTATTAAACATTTGAATCCGAGTGGACATGGATGTGAGTTGGATAGGCTATCAAGCAAGACCGGAGCGTCGTGCAGGACTGTAGCCTGCCCCTGGTCGCGAAGCCACAAAAAATGATCTCGTAAACGAATCATCAGTATAATTACCATTAAGGGCGGAACAAGTAGTTCCCACCAAAAATCTTTTCACAGATATCAGGAAGTAAGTAGTGGACGAAGAGGATATATTTCGAAGACGTGACAGTTGTTTCATTGTTTTCGCGTTTGACGATGACTGATGATCCTCCCTCGTTCGGCATTGTATGAATATCAGAGTTACCACGTCAGAAAGGAGATGGAGCGATTTCAAGCAGAGAAGACTTCCGAGAGGGTTTTCCGAACGTGACTCGCCGAAATCCCGCAGAGTGGGGCGTTAAATAACATTTGGAGTATTTGCAGATGAAACAAGGCTCATTGGGGGGAGTGATGGTGCAACTTGCAAGTCATTAGATTTAATACGAGAGGCTAGCCGTGCCAAGTGATTTGAGGCGGGGTTATCTCCAAGCACAGCCCTAGTTCACTTCCGTATTGGAGCTTTGTCATGCAACCTGTATAAACTGCTATTAGGCATAAAATCCAAGACTAAGCATTCGATCACACTCCTGATTTGCATTCTTCAAGAGGATTTGGAACTAGAGGTATGATGTTTTAAATTTTTTCACATATGGATGAGGATTTTGATTCTTGAAAAAGCAATATTGTTGTCTTTCAGGAAGTAGACTGTTCTGAAAAGGGGTTTTTCAGGCGATCTTCCATAATCTGGATTTTTTTACTTCAATGCCCTGGATCTTGATAAGAGGTGAAAGCGAGTATTCCTAAAATAAATTATTGTAGAAATTTAGTTGATGGTCGATGTCACCTAGCTGACATCAATGAAGGCAGTACGCAAAGTCAGAGTGATCCTCAGCTGAGTGAGTATTAAACTGAAGCTTGGAGTTAGCCATGTCCAATGAGTAGGCGATTGGAAGAACTGAAATAGTATATAGATTGAGAGCTTTAGACTCAACGCTTTTTTTCCAGTCTGATACATAACTACATTGTGGTCGATAAATGAAAACATCAGTTTGAATGGGATCTCTGTTCCACTCTGCAGTCATAACCGCTAGTCTAATGGGTCGCAACACTTTACTATTATTTTTTCTTCCTGTTATAAAAATAAATCGGCCGAGCGCCTTCATCCGAAAAGGCAAATAAACACTCGAGCCTACGCAATAAAAGTCATTCCAG
The DNA here is from genome assembly GCA_009739505.2 of Apolygus lucorum. Taxonomy (NCBI): domain Eukaryota; kingdom Metazoa; phylum Arthropoda; class Insecta; order Hemiptera; family Miridae; genus Apolygus; species Apolygus lucorum. The sequence continues at coordinate 20,646,768 of CM019183.2, forward strand.
GTTTCCACTCGCTTCGCCTTTAAATGGTTTCTCTTGCTTTTCTTCTTGTTGGCAAAACATCTTCGGATGGTCTGATAAGAGTTTTGTTTGTTTCGAAGAGGTTTTTTTTCCTGCTCTCGGTATTTTCCGTGATATCTCAGCTGCAAGTAAACGGTCCATGGCAAATAGTGGATCTTACTCCCAAGAGGAAAAAAGAAAGAAAAAAAGATTCTCATATCGGACAGGATAGTGCTGAAAATCCGAGAGATGGGGGAAGGAAGACGTAGGGGGCGAGAAGTCATTTTTTGGAGCCTTGGGGGTGAAAACACATGCTGCTTCAGCACTGGGGTATTGAATATTATGCAAAGCGTCATCGGTATCGCTAATCAGGGAAGAAGACTCCCGAGCCCCATTTGAATCACAATGCCCGTGATGGATCCCTCCGCTTCAGTCCTTCCGTTCAGACCAATTTCATTTGAGAGGTCCTATGAAAGGGGGAAGTGTATGTGAGGACGCCCTCCTATATGTATATTTTTTATGCCTGGTGAGGTATATTGGCTCCCATTGTGCCGAGATTACCTGACTTCCCTGATATGAAGGATATATAGGCAAAGTCTCATACATATGCAGTTCTCATTTTTTCTTTACTCTCTTCATCTCAATTATTGCCTGTAAACCAGGAATAAAAAGTGATAGAATGCTGCGTTGCTGATGAAATGGTTTTCATCTGCGCCAAGTGTGCATAGCTGGTCTTGTATCGGAAACAATACGAGCTTGGAGTGATAAAAGAAGCACAAAACCTTCTGGATCAGATAGGAACTGAACCAATAACGGAACGATAGATAGAAAGATACTGATAGATCATGTAACTCAAGTTTTATCTATTCTTTCATGGCTAGAGGATATAACACCAATGCAATCGCTACAGCAATCAAAAGGGTGATTATTGAAGATATAGAATTACGGATGTGTGGAAAGACAACCCGGACAGATAGATAAAACTCATTCTGATCAACCCATTAATTAAATAATGTGTAAAATGAGGTATAACCTTTTTTCCTTAAAATGTTAAAATGATTTTCCATGAAGCACGCATGTACTATTTGGGTTCATTTTCATCATCCTCAACCAGCCCTTTGATCCACTGGAAGCTAAATAACGCGCAAAGTTGACAATGAACTACTTGAAATTGACAGTAACTCGTTCGTTTTCAAAAATAATAAAATTAGTTGGTATGGTGAGAGAATTGAACACCACTCCACCCGAGGAAGAGAGACACTTCGCATTGCTCACTTAACATTTAATGAATGTCAAGTTATCCTGAAAGACACCTCCTCTTAGAGTCCTTCTTAACTTAATTTCCTTTTTATTAAGGGTTGGAAGTATCTAGTTATCATCCTGAAATCCGAGTTGCATCTTTTGTTGAAACTCTTCATAACGCCTCCGGATATTGCACAAAAATCATTATCTTGAAACATCCCACTCCACTCCATTATGATTTCTACGACGTTCCAGAATAAGAATAATAATCGGGTCGGAATAAGATAACACTGCACAGAATAAAGATAAAATTAAAAATAAAGTAAACAAACATTTCAGGTTGAATTTTCGACCGACTGCCATTCTTGGCATCTTGGACGTCATCAGCTGTCTTTCAAAGGGAAGTTCAGAATAAATATTGGTTCTGATGATTTCGCTCATGGCTTAAGAGCGAATTTCACCAACTCGAAAAATTATTAAGACCTGCGATCCCGCCTGCGAACGGTCACCAATTCAATATTATCATTAACCCAGCAAACGTCGTTGGTCACAGAACCACTCAAAAAACCGAAGCTGACAAACGCGTTGTCTTGTTTTGTACTTTGGGTCTAGTAGGATCGATTTTGAGACTGTTGAATTGTTGGAAATATAGTTACATACCATTCTTCAATTAGGCTGGTCTGCCAAAAGGTGATATGTCAGTTTTTATCGATTTTCAGATTTTTTGCTGTATAAGTCGATTTTAACTGGTAGGATGGCGGGAAATACAAAAACTAACAACTGGCATAATGAGGTAAGTCCAAAAAGCTTGCTAGAATCAACTTATACAGCAAAAATCTGAAAATCGGTAAGAACTGACATGTCAATTTTCGGCAGACCAGCCTAACCTCGAATGGTTACTGTACATCAAATGTTCAAGAATTGTATTTATTTGTGCTCACCGTTCACAATATATCTACCATTGAACCATTATACAAGGATCAATAACGATACAAAAGGGAGCCAATATTGAATTTACGTTTATTTGAGAAGATTTTAGTTTGGATAGTATTTATTATTGGATGACAAGATACTCCACACAATCACAACTAACAGGTGATTATGTGGACTTGGAAAAATTCATTTCAGTTTTGACTTTCCGATATGTAACATTGTGCTTTATAAAAAGTATTAATGCAACCAAGGACTTGTTTTTCCCTCCAAAATATAATATTTATTCATCTTCATTACTATTATTATCTTTCTTTCCAAACAAGATTACGAACGAATTTGAGGCAGAAATGCATGATAATATATGACTGAACGTCAGTACTCCTGGAAAGTACGAACCTTCGTTCTGGATTTTCGGATTTGAACTAACAATGACTGGATTGGGCTTACAAGCGACAACACGAAGACCTACTCAATTTAATTAATCATTCAAGTTGTGAGCGAGGAACCAATTACTTTAAAGTCGGTGAGATCGTTAATTTGAAATATCTGCTTCAACACCGGGTGTCCCTGCAGTTGGTAAAATGGATTGATCAAGTTAATGGATCCCGTGGCGATGCAAAGTGCATCGGGCGATTATGACGAGTGCACTCGGTCGTCCCTTCCAGAATAGAACAATAAAATGCAATTGAGGTGGACGAGCATGGGTGAGCCTGACCAACAGGATTGATGTAGGGCGAGCTTGGAACCATTAGATCCAATGGGTTACCCACCAGGGAAACCCGCGGTGTCATTGTTTGTAGCGATATAGTTTGGGAATTCGGGATAGAAACCATTAATTAGAGAGAGGCGCCCGAATCTGTCGAGGAACGAGTGATTAATGTTCGAACCCAAAAGCATCTTGGGCTGGTAAACACGCACCACTCAATTATCGGATAGTCCCATCATTTATTTGGCTTAGCGCCTCCCCAAGCCAGGAAATCTCTCCAGAAAACTTTCACGATGTCATATGTGAGGCTGCGTGCACATCCGTCATCTTCACGCTTCAGATGTAACGTGGAAAATTCCGAAGGGCTTTTCTTTCTTCCCCCTTTTGGGATGAAGTAACGGAAAATGCTTGGTCAATAAGTGTTTGCAGCTTAAGGGCTTCTGTATTGTGTTCTCTAACGACCCTATATCACGTTTACCAACAATAAATCTATCAAAAAAGTGATAAGAACTAATTTGCCGCAAGAAACCATGAAATAATCTGCAAACTCACCTATAATAATCTGATAGTGAATTTTCGACTAACAAGAAGATTAAATGCTATTCAACCTACATAACACTCTTCATTTTTTTTTAGTTTAGAAAATCATGCAAAATAGATCTATTTTCAATACAACACAATAACTTGATTGTACTCCTAGCTCAAACAATAAAAATGTTAAATATTTCAACACTGACAATTTTGAAAAACTACTTTGTCGGAAAAAGCAAAAAGAACACTCAAATTGTTATCACATCCGCTCAATTCCATCTTCACATGGAAGAACATCTCGGTACATTGTTTTCATTATTTCCGTAGCCATCGAAGCTGAAGAATCCCCTCTTGGATTGGTTCTGGATTCCCACCTACCACCGCCAGGAATCGCATCAAGAATATCGCCGCTCTTCGCCTACTACCTACCTCTCTTCGCCACAATCGGGTCAAATTTTCCAATTTCATAATTACTAGTAATTCTTTCAATTTTCTTTAGCAGACCAATTTTGATCAAATTCCTATCTAACATATCCGTAGGTACTTACAAATTGTAAGGAGCTCCATAGGTTTCACTATTATACACCATAACATTCCTAGTGGCATGGGAGCCTCGAATTTGAAGAGCATTCCAACGGTCTACGATACCCAACATGCAAATACGAGTTAACCCCCCCCCCCTTCCTACCCCACCAATGGTGCCAGTTTGGCACCAAAGCGGAAATATGTCGTAACGTTGAACTTTCATCTGTTAGTTTTGGTAGGCAGTCCGTCGAAGTTCAAATCCGTATTCAAGGTGAAACACACGAAAACCAACGAAATATGCGGTTTATGGCGTCCTGGCACCATGGTGGCACCACTATTAGTTCCATGGTGGTACAAAGCATAATTCATTGAAATCCAGAGTATATTGGAAAATTTTCCGCAATTTCAAAGCTTGGGTACAATTATCGCCTCTTTCCTATGCTAATTTCGATACTCTGGGAAAATGATCTGCAACTCGGAAGTTATCTGGGTTGAACAAGAAAAGAAACGCGTAATTCGGTTTGAAATTAAGGCCAGGGTGGAGTTTACAAGATTATGCCCGAAAACGCCCGTTTTTTAAGCATTAACCTCCCATTTCACCTTTTAAAAGGCAAAATTCGAAATTCCGGTGACGTAGTGCACAACTAGATAGGTTTCCACGTCGAATAAAAAAGAAACACGATAATCGGTTGAAAACTAAGGCCTGGGCAGAGTACACACGATTTTGTCACACACACACACACACACACACACACACACCTACACAGACATACACCTATGGTTTTTTTTCGCGGATTTGGATTCATAATGGTTTAAAACGGATTAGTGTGTGGTTATTTTTTTTTCTGTTGAGTGTTGTCCAACTTCACCCCAGATTAATCGCATAAGGACGCCCAAGTGGGACGTCCTAAAAAAATTACCATTGCCTGAGCTGCTATTGTACTTCTTACTTGATTCGTCTCAACAAAGAAAGTAGGTACACTACTTTTACAGAAAATATAATGCTAATTTTGAAAATACAGTCGATAGTTGGGAAAAGTTGTCTTAAGAAGGAAAAATCTTTGTTTTTATGGAGAAAACTCAAAATTATTTATACCATTGGAAAGCTGAGATTTTGGCGCAGTTTTTACTGTTCTTACATTTCGAAAAACCACACCATAATGCCTTCACACCTTCACAATCAAGTCTATTAGAAAGAACTAAACGCTTCACACTCGATTCGAAATCATAAACTCAATTTTAAATGCTTACGAGTCTGCAACACATTGGGACATTTTCATGTCAACCACTACACAACAAGGTAAGGTGAGGTGAAGTAAGGTTGTTAGTTCATGTACCCGAGCATCAAAGTTTTCGTGACGATTTTTCAGTTCATGTGCCAAAGCAAAGACATGAAAATGTCAAAATGTGGAAAGTCATGTCTTGGCAAAGGATTGAGCTATGACGCTGTTGTTGGTTCCATCCTGTTCCAATCCATATACTGTTCTTTCACTTAAATATTTTTGACACAATAGGTTGTATCTACCAAATATAACTGCATTATATTCTAGTCTCTATCATGTTTCCATTCACCAGACTGAATAGGCTCCTGTGTTGTTCGCCTTGATTTTGCTCTGACTCATTCGTCGAAATACGGAAGTGAAGAGTTGTAAAGAGCAAATCGGAAACAAGTTGAATCATACGCTTGAGAAAAAAATCCGAAATCAATTATGAAATCACTGTATCCATTTCCTGGTTGGAAGGGCCGGGGGGTCGTCTGACAACTAATTTGCAACGCTTCTCCACAACGCGCCTCAGGCGTCATTAGGACTCGGAGCGCCACGCGGCCGAATGTAACGAGTGATGGAAAAGAGCTTCCTCTTAAAATTTAAAACCGGTCACGTGGGTTGTAGAATTGTCAAGGAAAAGAAAGGGTTTTTTCGTTACAAATGGAGAAAACCATGAAATAAAGAAGGGGTGGATTTCAGAGGGGCGCGGGCGGTGGTGACAATTGGAAGCAATCTGCTCACTCGAAATCGCCCTGTTCCCACATTAGGTGGCGTATCACGTGTCCTATCTCGCCCAAGGAGGCCTTTTCCATCGGGTGCATTAGCATATGAAACGGTAGACGGTATTCCAATCCACTTGATGACATAAACACCCGTATCGCTCTCCCCTTTCTTTGCTATTGAAAATAAACACAATTCTAGATAGCAACAAGGGAGGAAAAACCTCAGTTATTTGCTCCTACAGTCAGTCCATCGTATTTTTCGCGTCACTCACTACTCTTGTAACGTTTTTGAAAACGCTGCAAATTATTAGACAAAGGTTTATTATTTTTCTGTAAAGATCACTCGTCTACTAAGAACACGGGTTTGCCACTGTCACTTCCTTCCAACCATAGATACTACCTACCACATACCTACTTCACAATCAAGTATATTTGGATGAAACGAGCGCTTCGCACTCTGTTCGAAGAAACAGGAAGTTGAGGTTATAATACTACTAATACTAGTTATTACACCAATACTAATTATTGGGAAATTCGATTACTGGTTGCTAAGAACGCAAAACTGAGTATAAATCGAAGAACGCTGCAAATGACTACACAAAGGTTTATTATTTTTCTGTATAGATCACTCGTCTGCAAAGAACTCGGCTTTGCCACTGTCACCACCTGCCTACCACGTACCTACAGCGATCCCATTTTGGTCAGCTTAAATTTGAACGGAGATTAGGACTCTTTCGCGATTCACACTCGTGTTTCTGATTTATCGTAAGCCCAACCCTTAAGTTCGCGTGGGGAGCGAACGGTTTGTCCTAAAAAGCTCCGCGTGGTCTCTAAAAATTCTAAAAATTCAATACTACCTTAAATTGACGGAAAAACAGTAGGTAAATTTAAAATAAAATTTTTTGAGCTAGGGCGTTTTCAAAATTTTATCCCTTCTTTTTTACCCCTTAGAAGTGACTGACATCAAACAAAAGCTTCGGGGCACAACTAGACCCGAAGGGAGCCCGTATACCAAATTTCATCAAAATCGGTCCATGGGATCTAAGGAAAGTGCCGCGTGCGGCAGACGGATGGAAAATTTTTTATTCAATTTTCGGATTCTACGTACCTTGAAACGTAAAACGACCAATTTTGAGGGGGGGGGGGGGGTTACATTTTTTTTCTTGGTCAATACCAAAGGTTCATTATTGAAAATAATAAACCAAAATGGTAGCTTGGTACTAGTGGATATACATTTTTTGTGAGCAGATCAAACATAAGTGAGGACAATTTACATTCTCGAACGCCCTCATTCGAAAAATTATGTTATTCAAACACTTCTTGTTGTCATTGGTCACTCAACCTCCAAAGCCGTTCAAAACGCGGCTGTTGCGTTCATCACACAACCAAAGTATCGTGTCCGTGAGCGAGCAGCACCGCAGTCCGATGTCCAGCTGACGGTTCATTAAACTCACCTCATTTGGATTCTAGGAGGCTCTTCTTTGTGGTGACCCATCGCTTTCCCACGGCCGAAGAGCGACAGATCGGCCCCTAATTAAATCGTTGCGATAAACATGCAATGATAAAGTGAAGGATTGATTGTATCAAAGGTGATGTTCTCAAGGACATACTCGTTCCTCTTGATATTGTCGTTAGAAACCTCTTCTTTATAGGCTCCCCCCGTCATGTTTCAACGGTTGATGAGAGTTCCACCAATCTCATTGTGGTTACGGGTACCTACATCGTCCTACGGGTAGCCTTTTCCCACTATAGGTTGTTCAAAGACAAAGGTAATTAGTGGATATGTAATAACACGTATTACTTAATACAGTTATTACCATGAATTGTGGATATGTTGAAGCCAAAGGAGGGCGTATACCTCCCATAATATGAAAACAATGGAGTTAATGGTCGTTATGGACACCCTCAACCCCATAGAGCTCCCCCCCAATGTAATTTAACCTAAACTTCTCTCTTTATGAGATGATTTCCCAACTTCTCTATAGATAACTTCAATTTGGATGTACCATACGAATGAGATGAAACCTCATTGCCACATTACTATGAAGCACAAAAATGTTTACTAACATTTTGCGTTCTATGAAGCTTTCTGAACAGCTTTGGTTCCATCTCTGTCAATCTGATGTCTTGTCCAGGGCATAACTATACGAAATTATTGTCTGATTCTGTTGACACTTTCAAGCAGGTTTCAATCTCGAGAAGGTCCCACTTGAATATGATCAACTTCGGACAAATAGTAGCTTAAATCCACGTGCAAATGTGATTTTGCAACAATTTCTCAAGATCAAATCAATTTTTATCAAATTTGGAGGGTAGTTTGTGGATCGGCCCAAGAAGAACACACACTGGTTTCATCAACAGTGGGAACCATAGTACATGTGAATAAAAAGAGAGAAATATTCAATATAATAGCGATCAATTCTTCCATCGCTCTGCTGTTTGTCAATAAAAAACAAGCTGCATATATACACAATGGTACCTACAATATTTTACTGTATAGATCACCCATCAGCATGAAACTTGGCTTTCCCATTAATACTACCTACTAGGAACGACATCACTATCAGAGCTGCGAGTCCCTTCATTACGAAATCTTATAATCTATCTTATAAATCTATTTGTCGCTAATGAAGCCCAACTGAGTGGCGTGAAACTCTATTCGATGAAACGATCTCAATTCGAAGGCCTTCCCGTCAGTGAACAATCTTTTGCGATTCACACCCGTGTTTCTGTGTTATTGTAATAAGTCCTTAGGTTTTCATGGTGAGCAATTCATTTGTCCTACAGTCTGGATGATTTCATTTGATTCTAAAAATTCAATTTTATTTTAAATCAATGAAAAAATACGCTTGGGCGTTTTGAAAATTACAACCACTATTATTCACCTCTTACAAGTGACTGAAAATAAGCCCTTCGGCCTAACTAGAACTCAAATGGAGCACACATGCCGATTTTTGGATTTTAAGTAGCTTGAAACATGAACCATTATATTTTGAAAGGGGAGGGGGTTACATAAATTTTTTTCTAGCTCGATTCCAAAGGTTCATTATTGAAAATAATAAACCAAAACCACCGAAATGATTGTGAAAATTCTTCTCAAAACATTTTTAATCGTCTACAAGTGAGCAAGAGTACGGGATTCTATAAGAGGAAGCTACCCTACTAGGTAGATTTCTAATAAATCTATTAACTACTTCTTTTTTTTTCGAGCAGAGACAATTTTTCCCGAGCTTTAACTCATCAAAGCAGACGCGCATCTACGATGATTTATTATTGTATTGTTAAAACGGCGTAAAATAATAAAATTATAAGCCCTTTTGTTTACCAAAAGGGATGAATCGACGATGGATATAAAAGGGAGAAAGCGCATATAAAGGGTTATAGGCGTGCGGTGCCTCAAGCTGGGGTGAGATTTGCATTGGCCCCGTTTTACTATGCTTGTTAGCCCAAAGGGCTTACCGCTCGTAAAACACAAAACCCGCAATGACAAGCCACCGTTATAAACAGCTTTGCTCTAAAAATTCTTTACCTCCCGCCAAATTTTACGGCTGTCATCATCATCATTCCCCATTGCATCCCTCGGAGGAAAAAAAGGAGAACCGGGAAAAGGCAAAAATAGTCAGTTGAGGACTGACGGGGATCGTATCATATTTTTATTACACGCTTCAATATATTAGAACGAGGATGCATGGGAAATTGCGATCGAAATATTGTGATCCTTTCCTTCACAATGGTAATACTTCGTTTTATGACGGAAAAGCTATGTCCCACAAAATGGCGTACCTTTGGCAAGAAAAGAGGATAAATGGATTTATACGGAGATCTCGGCCTTCGTCGTTATTTACAGAATAGGATTTTTGAGTATGAATAAACTATTGAAGATTTTATATCACAAAACGAGATCGATCAGAACGGATGTTTCTTCATACTCGTACATGAAGTCATGCTACTCTTCATTTTGTGATAGAATTACACATCTACTAGGTACCTACGAGTACATCGATAAACATCTTACACTAGAGGAAATAATTTGTGATACCGAATTTGAGGATGATAAGAGTTCGACATTCTTCTTTCTGGTTGTTGAGGTGATTGAGTTAAACTGGTCACGTTGAGAGTGAGGAATGAAAAATACGGCAATCCTTGTTTTTTCTTCTATTCAATAAAGAATAAATGGAAGAAAAATTAAGGGTTGCGGTATATATTCCATAACCTCACTCTAACCAGTTAGAATAGTTCTTGGAACAATACTTATAGTTATCGTAGTTCAAATCTTGACTAAATAGTCAGAAAAAAGGTTAATCGCGATAGATCATCCTATAAACAACTGAGCCTACAGGTTCCTGCTTGATTTACAAAGCAGGAATTCGAAAAGGAAAATTTCTGGGACGGCCGATGAGAAGGATGTGATTATGGCCACCCTGATCAACTGAGTAGACTATTTATATTATTTCCATTTTTCAAACATTACCTTTTTACGTTTATGTGAGGCTAAAATTCGCGAGGGAGCCTTCGTGTGACTGCAAAGTAAGGACTACTAGGTGATGATTCACTTTAATCCTACAGGATACATATCTTTCTTGATCTACAAAGGCTGAAATTCAAAATGGAGACTCTGAGATTACAGAGTATGAAGAACAATATAGAAACGTACTCAAACTAGTCAGCTGAGTGAGCCTGAATGACCTACTTAATATGTCTCATACTCGTAAATAAAAAGGTTCTTGACAATTTTATATAATTTTATCCTTACATTTGCATGGGTGATTTTCCCGACTTATTGAGTAGTACTCGCTTCTTTGGGTATCCCCTTTTTCAGGAGTGTTATAATCGCTTTTTTTGGTATCCTGTCGCTCATTCGTCCTCAACTTTTATCATGCTCGCTCTTTCGTTCGGCTCTGTCTCTTCCTCTTGAATCTAAGGCTGAAATTCGAAATTTAGCCTGATTGACCAGCTGTTGTGAAGCAGGACGTGGCGATGGTTCACACTTAGCAGCTAAAAGAGTGCACGACCTACAATACATCTCCTACTTGATCTATGACGCTGGAATTTAAACTGGGAGCTCTTCGTGACTGTAAAATTTTTGTTCTTATACAACTAATCTCATTAGTTGGTAAATTAGTTGGATGAAATTGGTTAGTTTTCGTGAGAGTAAAAGAGATTCCCACCAATGGCAATATAGTATGAGGGTGGTGAATTTTTTTTATGGGTGCCATCAATGCCGTAGAGGTGTTGCGGGTTAACGGCGGTGTACAAGGTACCTGAGGATGAAGTGTAGCCTTTAGTGCCACCGTTAACGGCCCACTAAAGGTTATAGCATGCTGCAAGCGGATTCATCGGCGATGGGGGAAGCCCTAATGGTTATTAGTTTACAGTAAATCATTTTCCCAAGCTTTTATAACACCCTCAGCGGAATTCCTTGCAACAAAGTGCCCGCCGGCCCGCGGGGTCCTGCCGCGTCCAATTGACATTGGAATCCTCTTGACATTTTTAGACGTCGAGGCTCGAAGAAATTTCTCGTTAGAGAGGAAGGAGTATTAAAGTCCAAATGGGAAATCGCTAGGGTTACCGGGTAGGCGTGCCATAAAAACCTTTCAGCTTAATCAGGAATTCGCAAAAACGAAACTATTTTTGTGGGATGATCATAAATTCTTTGTCTCAGTACCACCTCAGCTCTATTGTTGGTGTATTGTAGATTTTAGCTAACACTTTAACAGGTACTGCAACATCTTGGTTTTCGGGATGTTGAAGAAAATTTCAAATTTGCAATTCTTTGACACTCAATGGCGACTTGTGAACCTCCGTCACGTTATCCAGTTAATCCAAAGAATTGTAGCGTAGAGTCAAGTTGTCGTTAGTCGAGGTAAATGGAGAACTCGTAGAAGTAATCAAATTCTAATAGATTAACCTACCTAGATTAGACACCTCAAGGTCCTCATAATTAGGTGCTGAAATTATCATAGGTACATGAAATTTTGAGACGGACTAGCTAGTTCTGAATGAAAAATTATGAAGAAAGAGGCATTGAGCCAAAATCCTGATTCTAGAGGAATAAAGAATGAATTATAAATATATCAAATCATTCATCATTTGATTTGCAGCTCGGATGGCCTCCTTCTCCTGCGTCTTGGACGTCTAGAGAACAGGCACAATAGGATTTTCGACGGCAGTAATTAAAAACTGACCAGAACAATGTTCTAAGTAGGCTGCTTTTGGTTTCAGAGGAAAATTAACCCAACGTCCTTTTGGTTCATTATTTTCAACAAAAGACTTTCGATGAATCAGAAACACGAGTATGAATCGCTATAGAGGTTCAATTTCCGTTCAAATGTTAGCCGACCAAAATGTGATCGCTGTTCGTTTCTTCAAGTTGTACTTAGTTCTGCGTCCTTAGCAACCAGTCATCAAATTGCCTAATGAAGGCAACCACAACTCTCAATAATTTCTACGAATTGAGTGGAATATTTATTTCTTCAAAAGAAACTTGAGTGTGAAGTAGGGTATGGTACTACCAACCAGTGGTCTCAGTAGGTGTATTCCGTGGTGTCACCAGACCGTATTGCTCGGCTCATATTTCAACTGGTGGTTCTTTTATAGAGGCACTTCCCTCCATCCCTCTCTTCCACCGCCACCTCTTTCATCATCCCTCATCCCTTGGACGGGCGTCGGGTGATTCCTGGGCGTCCTTCCCATTAACATTTTTTAAGAAAATTTCGGTTTATCATTTTCAATACTAAACCGTTGTAATCAATCAAGAAAAAACTCGGCGCTTTGCGCCTCGGCGGGGGGCTCCGCCCCCCTGCACCCCCCGGTTTATTTCTTTTTCCATACTCTGTATGAAATCATAGGAACACAGAATGTGTTTTTGCGATGCTAGTCATCCGTTAAATAAAAAACAACAATAATAAATGTGGAGTCTTTGGCAATAATAAAATAAATAATTGTTAGACATTTAATTTGGTCTAAAACCCTATAAATGTTATATAAATAAATATGTAACTACAAGAAAAATACTATATAAATTGAGAGCTTTCCAACGAATGGTGAACAATTTCTGTGCAATGAACACTGCGGGAGTTCTATTTCCTTACCAACGGCTTGGTTGCACGTGAAAATCATTATAAAAGGCGCGTAACGGTTTTTTCTGTCGCTTTTTCGTGACGATTTTTTTTCGGTAGGTCATCGCAAAAACACATTCTGTGTTAAAAGTAACTTCCCCTTGGTTTACGTTTCAATCGGATCGTTGTTCGTTTCTTCTGGTTGTACTAAGTTTGGCGTCCTTAGCAACCAGTAATCTCATTTCCTAATTAAGGCAACCTCAACTCCCTATTTTATCGAATTGCATGTGAAGCGTTTATTTCTTCAAAATAAGCTTGATTGAGTAGGTATAAAGTAGGTAGGTAGTACCTAGGGTTGGGAATAGCAAAGCTGTGTTCTTTGCAGGCGAGTGATCAAAACAGAAAAATAGTAAACCTTTGTGTAATAAATAGCAGCATTGTTCATTAATAGCGTGTTCCCTCCGTCTTTGAGGGAAAATTATTTATATGAAATTGTAGTGGCGATGAGAAAGCTGTGTTCTAAACAAGAAAATACAGAAAAAGGATAAACCTTTTTTTGTAATAACTTGCAGCGTTTTTGGAGTAATCCAGTACTCGTTTTATCAGCAGCAGCACCCTACCTTTGGTAGTGAGGAACCGAAAAATCCTATGGAACATGGCGCTCTCAAGTGGTACCTCCTCATGTACAGTAAACCGTTTGAGATCCATTTCGTGCAAGATGGCCTGACAGTAATGGGCTCTTGCAAAGCCCCGTCTTGTTCGCCAATAAAACCAGAACATGTTCGCGAGCTAAATTCGCCCCCGCACTTAAAGTGAGATTAACCGCATGGAACACCGGGAGTTGTTAACATCAAAGTGATTCATGGGGTGTTAAACTTCGATAAATTATAATTAATTATCCAACTGAAGGGTTTACTGACTGTGGGAATCGCTGGTCTGGAGGTCAGGTTTCACGTGGAGGTGCTGGTTATAGCTAAACCGATGTTTATCGGCCCAAGTGGGTGCCTTCCGGTTAACACGCCAGTTACCTGAGGGAACGGAAAATTGATAACTACCCGTTTATCTTGAGCTGCTACCTACTTGAAAGTGACTTTGAGTAGCATTTTAAATCAACCTGGATATAAACGCAGGTTAACTACACACTCTCATGTTCAGTAGTTAACTGATGGGTACAGTTGGATCGAGAAACCGAACCGAATTTGTTTGAAATATTCAAAAATGTTATCAGCTTGTTCTAAACTACCAAAAAACTTGCAATTTGTTATTAAGTTAATGATAGGATCCTTCACAATGACGTAAATTGATGCGTTACCTTTGGAAGGAAGGAGTCAAGTGGTTTCCACTTGGCTACTTACTATACACCTTCAGTTTTTCAGAAGGGTGTAACAGAGCAGCCCAAGATAATCCAGAGTGGCGATTTCCTCAGCTCTGAATGCTATCCTTGACCAGCTATGAGTCTTCCATCCAGCTTATAGATGAACCCAGCAGTATTCATTGTACCACAAATGTTACTCAACGTTATTCTCACAAATGGAGAGAGCAGTAATAAGGTGAATCTGGCTCGTCTTTCGGTTGGCAGATATTCTTTTTCAGTATTTCCGTCGATGAGAGGCTTAGGAGCGCACATCAACTCACATCAATACTAGGAGAAGTAGGATCCAATCCTTCTGCACACCTGATACCCAACAATCAGCAGGTCAGTTCGGTATGCGTTAGTCACTATTCTGAATCTAAAGTATCAGCATTGCGTTAAATAAAATTTGCATAGAACAACTCCTTTGAATTTGGGCTTCGAGTTGCTGGTGTCAAGATCGGATAGAAACCTGTGTGACATCGCTTGTGAAATAGGGTTCTTTCAGACACCATTCCAAAATCATATTGTTAACGGAGAAGCAATGAAATAAAATGAATAAAATTATGAAAGCAGTCAGTTGAGAAGACGTAAATGGGTTTTGACAGTGTTGCGGCCGAAATGTCAAAGTAGGGGTCGAGGTAGTTTTGTAATATCTTCATTCAACCGAACCCTTCGTCTCAAATGCAATTAGCATCCTGACTCCAATAAGCGATCAAAACTCAATAGGGAGACTCCGAGGGCTTGAGACCGTTCATCCGGATCTTTGGCAAGGAACAGAAGACTAGGGTGTAGTAGAAGGTCTGTTAGAGCCGCAAGTGTAACTAATTCAATCCATCCTTACCGACTGAGGGGTTGAAAAAAGGGGAGGATTTGTAAAGGGTTGACAGCTTTTTAGATAGGAAGACCGCGTTTTTACTATTCGAATGCCGTCACCAGAGATGACACTTTTTTTGTGTGTTCATTGTCCGTCGCATCTGTCACTCCGTGCTCAATCATTCGTTGACATCAATTTAAGGATAGAGAAACACCATTCTGCCTTTGAACTGGCGATGATTGCTGTCGTTGTGAGCGCCCTAAGAAGGCTTTAAGAGGTATATCGTGAAGATTGATCTTTAAAAAACCACGTAGCAAGAATCAAGTTGTTATCTTGCTGTATGATCAAAGCTCTCCCTCAATAGCCAAAGATAATGAAAGCTACGCACATAACTCTCCAGTATAACAAAGCAGTTTGTAAAACCAAAAGTGGCTCCTACATCTTGAATATTGGACACATAAACGTGGATAAGAATAATTCTTTTTGGTTATAGTGATATTAAATCGTTGACGTGTTGTTAAAACAGTAGGTGTGTTGTAACACAAATCATAAAAAGTACCTGTTGGGGAGAAGACGACTACGCTGATGATGGCATTCGAATCGAAACTTTTGTTAATTTTCATGTCAGGCCACCCTGGCTGAAAAGAAAACCACACAAATAATTCACAAATAGTTCATCTTACATTAACTCGTAGGTAAAGGAAATACCAAAATAAAGTAAGTAAAGTAAAGTAAAGTAAACAGTTTGGATTTTCGTCCGATTGCCATTCCTGGCGTCGCGGACGTCATCAGCTGTCTTCCTAAGGAAAGATCAGAATTTGTTCTGATGATTTCGCTCATGGCTTCCCATTGGCCTCACCGCCCTAGGTTGTGACGGGGGGAACTACGACCGGCTTACCCAAAAATATGCTCCGAGAGACGAGCCTCGAACTCACGGCCCCGCAACCGGTCCGAGTCTTGTCTCCAGAGACACATGCCGGAACTCGCTCGGCCACAGCTGAACCCGTCGTCAGCAATGACCAAGCAAATGAATTCAGTAATTAATACAAGTAAGTCAGCTATGAATATAGTGAAATACCACAGTTTAATTTCTATAGTAAATATATGAGATCTAAGAACCGTATGATTTGTTTTCTCATGTCCGATTTGTTTTACTTTTCCCGACTGGAATGCTTTCACTACATACTCATGCTCGAGACCACCATCCAAACTTGAGGGAATTATGAAACTCAAGAAATAATTTCTAGTTGAATAAACTACTTGATTACAGACTAAATTCATAATCGCGTACCACCAGTAGAATCCATCAACAGTATAACTCGCAGTAATCGCAATTTTAATGAATTCAAATCCAACAGATTTATCACGAAATGTTTGTCTCAACAGTTTATACCTGATATCCCTACTGATATCCTCCTTTAAGCATTTAAACAGATTCGAGACTATTATGCATTTAAAGGTGAGGTGATAGAGGTGATCAACACCTTTACTAACTCAGAAAAAAGAAGGTACCGAATATTTTCTACCTAGTGTTTTCCCCTTAACGTGCTTCATAGCCTCTGATATCAACTAATAATATTTGTTTTGCTCCAAAAGTCGTTGAAAGGGTCGAGCCAGAAACGAGCAGGGTACCGATGGGAATAGGGGAAAACCTTTCAATCAATCACTATTTACAGCCCTATAATTTCGAGCAGGGTGAAAGCTAAAGGTTCCCATTTGACATTTCCACCGACTATACATCTGTGTTCCAGTGAGTAACTCGCACTAAAACTCCTACCCCCCCTCTCGCCATATTATATATAGACTCAAAACACCATTATATAGGCCCTTCCTTCATCCGTTTTTGTTTTGTTATTCAAATACTCCCGTTTTCATCGTGTTTGTGACGACCTTGGGGAACGGACGAGATGAGCAAATAAAATTTACTTTTATGGCGTCCGCGGCGTCTAAAGGAGTGGACAGTCATAAAGATGTCGTTAAAAGTGGCGAGAACAGGAGGTCTTCCAGAAGTTGAGGGGACGAAGGGCCAGGAGAATTGATAACAAGAGGGGTAACATGAGTACATCTCAGGCTGCCCTATTATATAGTTTTAGGGGGATTGACAATTGCTTGCTCACGATAGGTTCCGTTCATCCTCAGCAATTCCGAGTTATGGGCAATGAAGACCGCATTTGACCTTTCTGACTTTAAGATGTTTTGGGGGTCTTAGGGTGGAATTCGGTGAGTTGGGTAAATGCAGATGGGCGAGCAACAGTTAATTCTAGTTACTTAACTTAAGGGAAGCAACCCATTCCAATGCGGAGTTTAAGACATATCACAGCAAGCATTCGTGTAATTCAGGAACAACTAGCAAGATATAGAAGACATAGAAACAATTTTTGGGGATGGAAATATTGAGTCAGAAGAGGGCTCGAGAGCTACAAAATTAAGTGAGTATGTACTTCGTTTCCTTACTTCCGTGGCACTTGATTATATCGAGCAGTTTGCTGCAACCGAGATCAATGCGCATGTGTGATGATACACTGACGATATAGTTCTAATAGCAAACACGCTTAACCGAAAGGAGTGGTAAATATTAGAGGAAAAACGGTAAAGATACAAAGTTCGAGCGTGGGCTGGAAAAAGAGGTCCTACAACGGAACCCTCTCAACAACCAAAATACCAATATAAACGCAAAATGATAAAAATTATCATTCACGTTTATGTTACCGTAGTTCACAAATTCCGCAAATGATTTCAATGATAAAGTTGATTGAAAATGTTGAAATACACTCGACACGAGAAAGCAACCCCAGATCTGCTCTTGTAGGCTCCTGGACTTTGTTGTGATCCTAAGCGTAATAGGGAGCTGATAGGTGAAAACTGAGAACTCAGGTCTTTCTTTAAATTTCTTTATCTTTTTTATCGCCAAACATTTTATTGCATATACATTGAATTGCATATATATTGTATAGCATATTGCTTTTAAACCCTTTTTTTTTTCTTCAAAAACTGAGCATCTGAACTGAGCTGGTCATGTATGTGGTCATATGATATCATCACTAGCTACTAATGTTGAGCATGAAGTCATAATGATGTCATCAGCATTGAGTGTTAAGAACCCTAATTTATTGAAATCGAGAAAGCAAAAATCCGATAAACTGGAATTTCCTACAACATAAGAAAATGTATGTTTTGATACTGAAACAGGAGTAAATCGAGAAGTAGGGTCATAAATACTTCTATACGGTTAATAGTTAAAACTTGTACAACTTGTTTCCATTCACCTCAAACAGACATTAATTCTTGAATGACCCAAAGTGACACAATGTCCAAGTAAAATTTGTGGCAATTAGCGACACGTGTCGGAGAGTGAGCTTCTAAGAAAAAGGAAAGCGGTGGTGTTGTGTTTTCCGAGGGATTGGGTTTTCTTTTCATTAGACGGCCCTTGGAGTGGAGGAAGGAGGGCGGGGATGTTCCAATCAAAGGTAAGGAAAATGACCTTCCCTCGCTCAATTACCCGGGTTCTGTTGACCCAGCTCCGGTGAACACGTGACAAAAGGAATCGGCTCACCCTCAAGTCTTTAGAGCTCCCTTGTTCTGATGGTCCTACTCCCCCACACGCTCTCAAGTGCTCGACAAATTTCATCAAGTCGGACCGTAGAAAGAGCCATGTTAATACCCCCTGTGGCCTGAGCTTCGTATTCAGAGTATGCTGTACAATGATAGGATCCTTCACAATGACGTAAATTGATGCGTTACCTTTGGAAGGAAGGAGTCAAGTGGTTTCCACTTGGCTACTTACTATACACCTTCAGTTTTTCAGAAGGGTGTATAGTAAGCAGCAGCCCAAGATAATCCAGAGTGGCGATTTCTTCAGCTCTGAATGCTATCCTTGACCAGCTATGAGTCTTCCATCCAGCTTATAGATGAACCCAGCAGTATTCATTGTACCACAAATGTTACTCAACGTTATTCTCACCGATGGAGAGAGCAGTAACAAGGTGAATCTGGCTCGTCTTTCGGTTGGCAGAGATTCTTTTTCAGTATTCCCGTCAATGAGAGGCTTAGGAGCGCGCATCAACATGTCAGTCTTCACCATTTTCTAAGCAATGGATAAAGCACTCAGCTTGTTGGGGCATTGTTGAAGAGCCCCAATAAAGTATTCCAATCAAAACCCTAGTTACAAAGAAACTGAGATACTCTGCTTCTCCAAAAGTCAGCAATGTTGGCTTTCGCTGCTGAGTTTTGGGGCATAATTTCAATAATGAACCTTAGGAATCGAGCAAGAAAAAATGTTAAACACCCCTCAAAATTTGATGGTTTACGTTTCAAGGTAAAGTAGGTGGTGGTGGTGGTGGCGACTTAGTATTCAAAAATAGAATACAATTTTTCGGCCCATATGCCGTAAGCAGCAATTTGCCAATTTCTTGTGGAATTAGGATGAGATTTGATTTATCGACTCCATCTGGGGTCTAGTTGTCATCGAAGGTTTTAGTTATTGTTAGTCACTTCTAAGGAGTAAAAAGTGGTGGAAAACATTTTCAAATATCGATAGCTCGAAAACTTTTGATAGACCGGTATTCAAGAGTTTTTGACACCATCTAGAGCTCTATAGGCCCAACCGTTCGCTATTGAGAATAATTAATTACCTAAATTATGAATAATTCAAGAAAATTATATTGGGCTGCTAGGAGTTCGATGGCTGAAGCGCCATAATGAATACCTACTCGGCGTAATGAAAAAAACACGTGTAACTGCCATTCCTGATGTCGCGGAGATAAGTTGTCTTCCAAAGGAGAGATCAGAATATATTCTGATAATTTCTCTCATGGATACTTATGGTCTCACTGGCTTAAGTGGAGCGTTATATTTTTAGAAACGGATGAAACCACCAAGACTATCAAGAATGGTAAAAAGCGCGTTTATTGTGAAATTAATCAGGACACATGGGCCTGCGAATCCATTCCTTAAGACCCCCCCATCGTACCTACCTCTAGTATTGACAGAGTTGACACAAGTACACATACTCTGAGGGATAGACGTGGTGAGTCAGAAACACGAGTGCGAATCGCGAATGGCCTCTCGAAAGTGAGCCAAATTTCAGTCGATCGAATGAATAATATTTTCTCGTTTCTCCAAATAGAATTTTATGTCGACCATTTGTGTTTTCCTAGAACCAACCAAGAATCAAATTTTGTAAAGAGGGAATCCGCAACTTTGAGATAAAGATCTTTTGTTGGTTGGGATACTGTGTCCTTCTAGGAAGGGTAATCTGTGCAGAAAAATAAAAAACCGTTGTGTAATAATTTGTAGCGTTTTTTAGTTATTCTCACGGTACGTGTCTCTCAAAAGATCTAATACTACTCAAACATTGTCAGCTGAGAGTGAACTTGCGAAAATAACCAAACATTTTAGTCATACATTGGGCTTGCTATCAAAACCTTTGAGCCTCGCTTTTTCTTGATGAAATCACGGACGTAGATTGTACGAAACGCTGTCAGAATCATAAATTTCGACGAACGTGTTTCTTCATCATTAATTTGAACAACGCGTATTGCTCTCGGTGATTTCTCCATCTTATCGTTTGTCTCGAGAAAATTATGATCCTGCGAAACTAAAGCAATTTTCCACACGACGCTCTCGGCGTGATGGATCGAGTCAAGGGGTGAAGAGATTTGATTGAGCCCGCATTTGTCCTTGTCACGGATTCCCCGTCCTAGAACCCCGAAAAGGATATCCTGTTATGGATGACACATCGCTGATCTGAATAACAATATTACGAGGTTTTGACCCTTGCAACGCCTTTTTTTACGTCCTTTTTCACCCCCAAAAACTAACGACTTTTCTCGCACTTCAAATACACTTACTTCGGGGGTCTGAATTCGGATGCGTTTCACAGTTTTGTCCTCCCCAACTTGGAAACCTGAGTAAGGGTGACGGTTGAAAAAGATTTGATGGTTGGTTTATTGAAAAGCTCTGTTGAGCACGGACACATGGCCAAGTCTGTCAATTCGAATCAATCGTGTCTGAGCGCTAATCTCGTTTGGGCTGCAGTGCTTTCGTTTCTGCTTCATCACTAATGGACCTTCATTGGATGTGCAACAGATTGAATGAAGTAATCAACACGATCCCCCTTCTGGCAAAAAGAGGTGTTCACTGCGGGAAATTTTTCTTGTAAAGCAACGTTTTACTGGAAGCTAACGAATAACTGCGATGGAAGTAATTGAATTCATGAGCACAACAGGATGGTCAATCTATTAAAACGTTGCAAAGAATATTGTTACAAGAGTGTTCCTGATGGGTTGTAAATGGGAAAAAAATCAATTAAAAACAACCAAAGCTCCCAACTTACTAACTGTACTTTTTAAAAATGTATAAAATTCAGCAATGGCAGTGAAAGATCCAGACAGATAGACAGACAGTTTCCAGGCCCCAACATGTGCAGCCTCAGACCTTGAAAGAAGATCCACCGAATCTGGATCCGGATGATACTACGATGATAAGGATGATGATCCTCCTTCCCTCTCTCAGACTGTACAGAGTGTCCGAGAAAGATACGACCAAACTCCAGGGGTCGATTCTACGAGGTATTTCCAACAAAGAATGTCTCCTAACGATTTTCTTTTAACGCCTTGTTTTTTTTCAAGTTTTTTCAATTTAAAGATTTTTTATGTGTTGAATCTTGTCTCACTAAAATGATTGTAGCTCCCTTATTTTACGTGGAAATTCAAAGCTGATTACACCGTTAAAAAGAGCATTAAATTTCCCATCAGATGAGCTACAACACACATTTTTGGCTTCACATCTAGTTAGATTTTTTCAAGTCCAAACTTAAAACTTTTCAATTTTTGAGTTTTTTGACGAAATTCTCAAGAGATTTTCACCCATTTTCTGTAGAGGAAATTTGATGCTGTTTTCAGCAAAAACTTCCTCAAAATCTCAGGTTCCTAACGGTATGATAAAAAATTGTACAATCGAATTTGGGGGAGCAATGTGTGTTTGAACGCGAAAAAACGAGGATTTTTTCAACGAAATCGACGTTTTGATGGGAAGGATCGGGTAGGATGGTGAGTGGGAGCAGCGCGGCGGAGGGGACCCCGGAATCCTCCCGTCAAACCGTCGATTTCATTGAAAAAATCCACGTTTTTTCGCGTTCAAACACGGATTTCTCCCCCAAATTCGATTCTAAAATATTTTTTTATCGTACCGTTGGGAATCTGAGATTTTGAGGAAGTTTTTGCTGAAAACAACATTAAATTTCCCCTTCAGAAAATGGGTGAAACTCTCTTGAGAATTTCGTAAAAAAACTCGAAAATTGCAAAGTTATAAGTTTGGACTAGAGAAAATCTAACTACGAGATGTGATCGTAGATGTGAGGCTAATAATGTGTGTTGTAGCTCATCTGATGGGAAATTTAATGCTCTTTCAATGGTGTATTCAGATTTAAATTTCCACGAAAAATAAGGGAGCTAGAGTCATTTTAGTGAGACAAGGTTCAACATACGAAAAAAATCTTCAAATTGAAAAACTTGAAAAAACAAGGGGTTAAAATAAAATTGCTAGGAGACATTTTCTGTTGGAAATACCTCGTAGAATCGACCCCTGAAGTTTGACCGTACCTTTATCAGACACCCTTTTTATGCAGACAGTAGTAGCTCAAGCGTCGAATAAATGTAATGATCTACCACATCGGGATGATGATCCGTCTTAATTGACGGTAAGCATTTGTCTACATTCTCTGTATCTTTCTCTCTGGGGTATTCGATCAGATTTCTGAACGAACATTTTGTTACCATTCTTCGGAATGTTTTGGAGGTGGAATTGGCGGTGTTGTGAGTTCAGTAATGTTCTCTTGGAGAACAGATGGTTTCTTCAGGATATCCTGACAGTTGACTTCTGCGCAGGAGGAGCTTTCACTCTCTTTCATTTTTTTTTGTTTGTCTGAATAGTCTATCGATTTGATGGTTCAGCTCAAAGAGGAATTTCATAAGGATACAATCAAGAATGGAATGTCCGCGCACACTCGTTCGAACAAACTCTTCCACTCACAATATTCAATCATGCTCATTGCTCACATTCATTTTTCTGCGAGGAGATTCTGCGATATTGGCGCTTCAAAATCTAATTAGACTCTCACAATAGGAAGGGACAAGTTTACATCGTGAGATGAAAGCTCTTTGAGCGGGTCCTGTGATACCCCCGCTGTGATATTGCGGTGATAATGAGAGGTGGTGAAGTTGCTCATATTTGAGGATGAGCTTTTGCGGGTCGAGGGTGTCAAAGGGTTTAATCATCGCATACCGTAGGGACGACGCAAACGCGTTATAGAAGGGCGGGTGGATGTGTTACTGCCTTCTCATGAACCAGGAGGGGTTGACGAAATTTTGTGAATCAGTTTATTGGTTCATTGCAATCAGCTCGTTTATAATTACAGACATTTTTATACTTATCGTAACATTCCTAGTGTCAATAGTGTACGCCCTTTTCATGTATTTCCTGCGCAAACCCTGCGCTCATTGGTGGGGGAGGCGATAATTAGTAAGATCATAAGCAAGTCAATTTAAGAAAAATCAGGTCTGTAAGCAATTATCGTAACTGAAAATTTCAAATGGGCTTTCCAGAGAGTTGCGATAGTTAACTTGTTACGTTCCTATCGTGAGGACAGTCACCAGATCGTTATCATTCAATCACATCTAGAGCCAATCTCCGGCCTCTGTAACATTGACAATAAATAACTCCGTTAGCCGGAGGAGACGCTTCTTCCCAGTTTACTAGTCAATTTAACAACTCAATGATGGATCGAAACTCTTTTCAACATAAATAACTGCAATCGACTAACAAGATCGATATGCTAAAACTCGAGCGCGTTTATGCTTTCATTTATTCGTTTTATAAGGCAAATATATTCTTCAATATATTATTCTAAACCAATATACTGTTTTCAAGTGTGAAAACATTATATTTTTTTATCACAATGAAAATAAAAGTCTCAGTTTTCACCAAGGATGATAATACATATATGTGTTATTGTTTCGTGAGAAATAGGTTCCGAAAAACTTATTGATATATTTTTTCATACAGGTAATGAAGTTTTAGAATCGAGCAAGAAAACAATTGTCAACCTCAAAATATGATGGTTTACGTTTCAAGGTACGTAGAATCTAAAAATTGAATACGAAATTTGGCGTCCGTCTGTTGTACGCGGAACTTTCCTGAGTTAAAATGGACCGATTTTTATGAAATTTGGTATATTGGTTCCATTTGGGGTCTAGTTGTGCCGCAAAGGTTTTGGTTATTGTCAGTACTTTTAAGGGGTGAAAAATAAAGGTGATAAAGAATAAAGGGTGAAAATAAATATTTTCAATACGCCCTAGCACGGAAACTCTGAATATAAAGGTTTTCGTTATTTCACAAATTTATAATAGCATTGAAATTTTAGAATTTAATAAGACCACCTAGAGTTCTGTAGGACCAACCCTTCAATCCCGATGAGGGCATTAGAAACACGAGAGTGAATCATAAATGACTGTTCACTGATGGAAATAGACCTGATCAAAATGATATCATTGTTCGTTCATTCGAATAAAGATCCGTATTGTACTCTGTTGTGCATCATTAGCAACGAACAGCTAAATGAAGGCACCCACAACTCTCAGTTAGCGATAATATTGCAGAAATTTTCCGGCGATTTTCTTTTTTTCCCCTTTAAACTATCCTAACAATGAGGAATTTCACCGAATTCTGTTTGCATTTTTCCTGAATAGTTAATGGTGTGGGATAGATGAAAATCGGGCTGATTTCGGAAAATAAGTCTCCTGTTATTTTTGGGAGACAATCAAAATTTTTGATTTCAAAACTAGCCGGGAAAACGGACGTGAAGCGGGAACGCTCGCTGATTGGGCTGTTCGGATCGCCATCTCCTCCCAGTGTTGCCCATTGGGACGACAAAATCTAAGTTTTCTAAGAGAAAAGTTATCAAACAAAAACAGGGGAAACCTAATTTTCCCCATCTTGCTTTTTCTATTTTTTTTCTTCAGTTTTTCGATTTCGAACTTTACTTTTTCGTGAAATTTTGCATCTGGGGACTATAGATTTCTCGATCTCAGCGCTTCAAGCGGCCATAAATGAACTATTCCGGGATGACGTCATTTTCCCGGTTTTTTTAAACATTCGTATTTTCTACACTGTTTTGTTTATTCGTAAATTAGGAAGTTCGGGCTGAAAGTTTGCCTAAGGGGGTTTTTCGAGGTGCTGAATCCGATTTTGGGGTCAAAAATAGGAAATTCCGACATGGTGAAATTCCTCATTGGAACATTTTCAAAAACTAACCAAATATTCAAAAAATATGGTTTATGGTCCCAAATATGCAAAAATATGTGAAATTAAATTGCGCTTAAATTGTTGGAAACAGCTGAAAACCTCTCAAAACGAATTCTTATAAACATTCAGAGCCTTAAAACTGAGTATTCAAATGATTTAAAATCTCATCTCTATAAATTACAATTATCCAAGTTTCAGGGCCCCCATGAAACCCGACATTGGCTCTTCCATGGAGTAACTGGAAATTATTAAATTGAATGAAGTAATCCAACACTCTATTCATTCCAAAAAAAACTCATTTGGAACGTGAAATACGACCTTAAAGCCTACTAAGAAGCCACTTGCTCTCGATTTGAGCAGAAGTTCTCGTCAAGTTCTATAGTTATTTATACTCCTTTCTTGTCAGAACTAAGAATGGCATTTTCCGTTGATGATTCAGTAACTTCCGAACCACCTATCATCCTTCTTCTCATCGAATAAAGAATGAGCCAGTTACTAAATAAAGCGAAGATCCTAGAGCGTGACTCAAGAGTAACCTTTGAAGCCATAAACCAGGATCCAAATTCAGCGGATCAATGAACACGGGAATATAAAGACGGAAAGGAGGAACTAAGCAGATTTCCTCTGTAACACGCGTAAAACCAATATCCTTCTCCCACACTGTTAGGCGTAAAAGGAAAAAGGGGAAAGATCAGATTTCTATAATGTGACGTCCCTAACGGGATTTGAGCGAGAAGCGCGTGCTGTTTCCTTTCAACGGAGGTTGATTCACTTTACTCAATTCATCCTAGGTGGCAGGTGGGCGCTGATGTTCTGATATTGAACTTCCGGTAGCACAACCGCATTTCTGTTGAGTTCGATTATTCTGTTGTAGCGATGGGAGGCCTCAAGAATATAGTGAAAAGCCATACCGAAAAGATCCTGTTTAAACAAATCGACTCCATCCCGAGATCATCGATGCAAAAGATGCTCTGGGGATCATCGGACCCTTTCACATGAATGTCTACAACGTAACATTTTTTGTTGCCAGAGTGACCACTTGAAAACCAATGAAATTCCTTCTCCCCCTTCCGTTCGATACGATGGTTTCCGTATAAGAATGTAAAGTGGCTAAAATAAAACCGGGTACACATAAATCTCTCTGGGGTATGACATGTTAACAAAAAGTTCAAGTGGAGCAGTCGAGGAGAGGGCAAACATTATGTAGATGGAGGGAACGGGAGAAGTCAAGGCTACAAACACGCCGATCTACTCGCTTCTCGACTTCCACACGAGCTTCTGCATCTCTACCTCCTTAAGGTGATATTTCACTAGGGGAGTCCTTCCACTTGAGGGCAAAATGAATCATCGACGTCCCCTCGGCTATAAATAGACCTGAAAATATTCTTATTTTCTCCCTTAAAACGGTGGCACGTTACGGAGTTCGCCAACAAATAAACCAGTCACTTGCAGAATAATAAATATCTTTCTTGTAGTGCCTTTCCTGGACTGTTGCTGGAAGGTCATAATCCGTTGCTTCTCTAAGTGAGCTGTTATGATCACCATGTAGAGAAAAGAACTCTGATACCGAATGTATATATAATTGTGGAAAGAATCCTATCAGATTCTGAAAAAAGCGATGAATCTCCAGGTTAATAATTTATTGGAGGAGAATCAGGCGAAATTTCTTTAAATCGCATTGGAATTTCGATTCCAAATTCGATTTCGATTGAGGAAGCGATGAATTTTGTCGACCTCCTGGCCGAAGACAAGGTTTCCTTATCTCGTTAAAGCAAAACTAGACGTATAGCCGTAAATGATTTTCGCAATTAGTTGCTTCAACCAATGCAATTTACACCTAATGATTCCAATCATAACAGCGCTGTTCGATAGCCAATTTAGAATGATCATCAAGAGCTCTTGTCAAGTTGTGAATTCCACCCTCTCAGGTGCCGAGGAAGCACGTGCCCACTGTTGTCGGTCGTATTGAAGGAACAATCTTGAGGTCTCGTTCTCTCGAGAAAGGTTTGGTGTTTACTGCCGAACAGGCTAATCAAGGATCAGGCCAAGATCTTCCACTCGGCTTGGCTCTCGCCACGAGCAGTTGCCCTTATCAAAACCCTTTTGCTTTTAACACTCCATTCAACGCCGCCCCATAGCTGTAAAACTCACCCCGTGGGGCGTTTTGTTGAAAAAACCCAACCACTCGAAAACCGGAATAGACGAGGAGAAAGGGGTAAAAATCGCTATTCCGTTTAATTGAGCTCCAGCGCTCGAAGCTATTGCGCCGTGTTTTATATCAACTGCGCGTGCGGTGAATGTTCCAGTTGGGTGCAGGTTGACAACAGGACACTTCTTGGCAACGATCGTAAGTTATCAAACCTTATAATTTATGTGGATAAGTCGAACAGATTCAGATGTGGCTTTAAGGGAAATTTTGCAGGGCTTGGACTTGGGAGCAGCCAAAAAACCAGTGGGAGGTAGAGTCACATAAAATCAAAATTTGTCTACACAATTATGTACCTGAGATGAGTCATTTGGGGAAGTCCTTTTCCGAGGGAATCGCGAGGAATGTTCACAGGGCTCGAGACATTGCCATTGATCAACTAGATGGGAAGAGAGCGTTGAAGATTGTTTGAGATGACCACCTTTCAATCTGATAGGCATCGAAATCTCAGAATATAGATACTACCGTATAAATAGTCACATCGTACTCAGCACACATCTGGTCTCAACTACCCTTTGAATTCAAGGTGGGGCTTATCCCAGGTTGGTGAAAGAGGATTGTGCCTCTTCTAGCTAAGCTTTCAGCCGACGTTTCTCCTTCCCAGAGTTCAGCTCCAAGCCCCACGGTGCACACTCCATCGCCTTCTGTGAAAAGCACAATAGCGATCCAGTTAGGACTTGTGAGGTAGTCCACTCCAGATCGAATCATCTAGCCCACTGTTGCCAAGTACTTTGTTGACCTGGCTCACCATTCCATTCGCCAGGTAATGATTTCATCAATCCAACCTTTATCTGTCTCGGCAGCATGTTGACTAGCACAGCTGATGTCTAGAACAGTATGAAATATTTCATATTTATGGATCTTGGAAGCATTGATGTTTCCAAATGATGTCCGCCCTGAGCTGGAGACCACGGATAAATTAATAATGAAGGCTTTTCCACGGTTATCACCAGGAAATTAGGTCTGTAACAATGTTGCTGCAAGTGAAAGTGAGGCTGAAGCCATGGCTGGTGTGGGTAGAGTAATGACGAGCGCACCAAGGTCTCACCATGAAGGGACGAATCTGAAGCTCACGTGTCGTACTGGTTTTCTCTATATGACATCCAATTCGTCATTAATGCATAAACCTCGCGCCTGTCTTTCGTCTTCCCAACTTTCGGTAATTAGGAAGCCCAAAAATATAACAACCATAATTCTAGAAGGAAAGTCCCATCCATATATTAAGCGTTGGTCTTAGAAAGAGTATATCAGCACGGAGTTGTACTCAAGGCAGCCGGGTTATACATTTAAACGAAAATTTCCATTTTCTATCTGAGATAAGACCGGCGAACTAAGGGGGAGAAGATATTGAAGGATAGGTACTTCCATTTCTGAGGTTTTCCCGAGAATTGTTCACTTTATCAGGACCTGACAGAAAGGCTGAATGAAGAATAAAGGTATTGTTCTGTTATGAATAACACTTATTCCTCTTATCTCAAAGCCGGGATGATAACAATGGAGTCGGAAAGTCCCCGAGAAACGAGGGAAAAAAACGATGGGGAGTGAAAAGACGGTGGACGTATTAATTTACAAGAGTGGCGAAAAAAACTGAATGTAGGAGTCTTGTGGGGTGGGGAAGTACCCCAAGAAGTAGTATCGAAAGAGGGTGTCTCACGGGGTGTCCTACGGGAGTTGCCACCTAAAGGAGATTGCTCGCTTGCCTTTTTTTCCATCCCAAGACGCTTCCACCCTGCCGAAACCACTTTTTACATAAAACGTCCACTTTCAGATGAAATGGGCTTTCTACCAATAATAGTAGAGGACCCCCTTCTCTTTTCAACTTACGGTTTTCTCCCATTTATTATACTCGGCTCTGCAACCGAAAGTATTTCGCTTTTAAAGGATATCCTATCCACCCTCAGGAGTTCTTTCCTGACACACATAATTCCTTTCTTTCTGTGTCATTGAACTCTTCAGGAGCGGCGAGTGGCGGGATGGAAGTATTTTGTTAAGTGATGGGTATTTCGAGGAACGATATCTGCAGTCCTTCGTGGTTTTATTGAGAAAAAGTTGGATTCTCTGATTCTTGTTCTGAGAGAGAGAGAGAGCTTTTTATGGAACAGTGTAAGTAACAGTTCAAATTAAAATCTTTCTGAGGCTCCAAGTCAGATTCTTTAGTTATCTGATCGGATAATCCACGAATTTCTTTCGATTTTTCTTTGAAAGTTGAAGAAGACGAGATGAGCTGATCGATACATTGCTTTCTTGCAGGACATTTACTAATTTTAGGTTAAATAATTACTAATTTTTTAACCTTATGCAAGAAAGAATATTATTTCATATAAAATTTTACAATTATCACCAGTAAATCTTTGTCACCTTGTGTGGGGATGGTATTATGGGTAGGTACCTTAGTTCCATTATAGTCTCTTAGTTATTTGAATGAGGTTACAACTGAGTGATCGATACTCCCATCCAATTATTATTTAAAACAATGGAGATATTTGCCGGGGCTTGTGGCGGACAAGGGGTGAAAACCGCTGGGACATAACCGATGATTGGTGGTGAGTTACGATCTATGTTAATACCAGCCGCCCCCGCGCCTTAACAAGTAATAGCTCACAGAGTTACGAGTTACGTCCGAGATAACTCGATTTACCCCGACGTTGGAAACCCCATTTACGGTATGAATATAAATCGGGTGATTCCGCAAAGTTTTAACCGACAGGTGATATCCAGAAAGGCCGCTGCTAGCGGCTTTCCAACCGTATTAACCGAGTGATCTAATCAATCCTCCGACCAGCTACGCCCTTTATCAGCAGGTTCCATATCCGGACACTTACTTACTGCGTATTTGTGGACAGTATCATTTAGCGGCCACGACCGCTTCCATAAATACAGATATCTGCATAGCTAAGTGCTGATCCCATATTTAGCACTCAAACGAGCGGATTGCATTACTTCTTTCCTCATTTTTTTTGCTCTGCCCGAGACTCCAACTTATGGAAATAGTAAATGTCAACAAGACTTTACTGATGAAAATACCAACAAATGAACGAATAAATTGGTTGATACATACATTAGGTAAAAAACTACTGATAGCGCAAGTCTTAGGATCACATAAAACTCTTTAATCGAATTCCAGTAACAAATCCTCGTAGATCAAACTGACTCAATCAGGTTATATGTATAGTAATTGATAATTTTGATGAATAATTAACACATCACTAATAATATTATCATGTCAGATCGATTATGTGAAATCAGGAGAATTTTGTTTGTATTTGTACAGGGAACGAGCATGAATCATCATTCTGGCGCCTACGTAGTTTTCTACTTCATGCGGACGCAGCTTCGTTCTGGCACAATTTGAAAGATTCTCGATAGCCGAACCAAATAGCAGGTGATGTGGTTTACTGAGGTATAAAAAATCAAATATTACGAATACCTCATGAGTAGGGATCAAATTTTTATGTATTTCAAAATGCCAAATATTTAATATTAATATGTATTTATTTTTGTATAATATGCGGTAAATATGAAAGAATGTTGGAATATTTTCAAAAATGTTTATAAACTCTAAATGAACAGTTGTTCAAAAGAAAAAAAATTTAGTTGAAATAGAAGGGTGAAATGTGGAATTCTCTCTTTCAAATTATTCGCCGCGACAAGGAACTTCAAATGTTCAAAAGTGAAGCGACAATGATCTGGACGAAAAATCGCCTTGTACCTACTGAACGACCATTCAACGACCACAGAAGTTATAGGTTCGTTCTTGAAGGCGGTGACCTCAGATCAAGAAGATTTCAGACCCTTTGAGAATATCCGCAACAGTACGTAAGGCCAACCACTCCACCGTGCAGATATTTCACGATAATTGTCTGTTTGAGATTTTATTTGAGCACAGAACATGCCTTGGACTAACTACCCGAAAAGTGTCACGCGGGGATTATTCTCCATCCTATCCCTACTCCGCCGAAAAGCGCTTCCAAAGTGTGTTTCTTTCACAATATAAAAAATCGCATTCCAAACCAAAACAATCCAAGAAACCAAACCAAGAAAGATCGCGATAAGATCGACGCATCACAACAATTAAAGGGAAATTCATATGATTCACACCCACTCCTATCGATCCAGCACAAAAACACAGGCTGAAAATGGGTGAGGGGCCTTGACTAGCGTTCACAGCCTTTGATCCGTGATTCTCAGCTATGACAACCATCTCTGGACTCTCTACAGAAATTATCATCTTTCAAACGAAGGAATCTTTCTCAAAATTATGAAAAACTGCTTAAAATGAAAAAAAAGTGTTTTTGTTATTGTTCAGTTAGATATTTGTAAATATACTCCTGCTCAAAATTAGTGCACCACCATCTATTTCTTCGTTTGCCCCCTTATTTTTTCCTTTATCAAGTTTTTATCTCTTTTATCTCTTAGTTTCATTGTTTGCAAACTCAGAAAAACAAATGTAACCAAAAAGGCACAAATTCGAGAAAAAATATGTTTTTAATGAATTATAGAAAAATGTACTTCTTGTGGTAAAATTATAAAAATTGAAAAAAAGGTTTGAATTATGCCAGTTTAGCTTTTCAATACTTGGTAATACCTCCTCTAGCTAGGATGAGGGCTTGCAGCTATCGACCGATGCCTCTAATCAAGTTTTGGATACCTTCCTGGGGATATTGGCCCATTCCTCTTTCGCTGCTGTTTCCAGCTGCTGAAGATTGTCTGATGGTGGATCTCTGGCTCGAATTCTTCTTTTCAGCATGTCCCAAACATGCTCTATCGGATTCATGTTTGGGCTCCTTGGTGGCCAGTCCAGGATACAAAATTTATAAGGGAAGAAGGAAAGAGATAAACGAAAAAATGGATGGTGGTGCGCTAATTTTGAGCAGGAGTGTACTATTTTACAGCGAAATATGCGAAAATATGTAAAATAAAAGTAGGCTTAACTGGTTCGAAAGTTGCTTATTTGAACACTTCTTCAATATTGCCAATATTTTATTGTCTAGAAAATAATATAAAAAACTCAAATAAATAAATAATTGATAAGAAAAAAAAACTAAAGAAAGAAACAGAATCCGAACCCTACTCACGAACAAGCCAAATCAGGAATTTCCCGGTAGATAAGGGGCGGAGTTCTGGAAACTGTTACGTCGATTGATGTCACTTTCCTCAACCCACCTAAAAGGGATTTTCCAAGGACCACTCTGGAGTGGGTCAGACCAAAATCTGATCAACTTTCTTCGTTTTTAACTAAAAAGAAAAAAAAAAAAACATGTCTTTGATGCTGAATGAAATGAAGTAAGAATGATCAGGGATCTTTAAAAAATTGTAGATTAGATCCGAGATATTTAGCCAACTTTTTGCTCTAAAAATTCGATGACAATAATTTTTGAGGGAGTGTTGACCACCTCCGTTTTGTTGGCCAACAGGTCTTCATCTCACCTTCAATTTCTAATTATCATGGAAAGTCATCGATCCATTCAAAATAGCTCTACAATAGTTGGAACAATAGAGCAATATAGTTCCCGAATCAATCGTTTCTTCATTCACTTCATCGAAGACGTACAGTTACTTCATGAGCTCTTCCAACGCTACCGTGCATGTGTGATGGGTTGACAACGGCAGACGTACATTTATTTCAAATACGTTACCGATCGCTACTGGCAATGAAGCTTTCGATTTCAGGATCGGACGAACCGTGGGAACTCGAACACTGAGAGAGTCGCATTATTTTAATTGCAGTCCTATACTATTCCCAGCGATTACGAGGAGATAGTTATGAATCTACCGGGACAACTTATTTGATGCAGATGTTAGCAGGTGACGTCTCGAAGATTCCTCGGTCTGCCATCTAGTCCTTAATTACCAGGCGAGTGACCCTTCGCTTCGTCTGGCCGGTACGTTATAAGTCCGTCAGGTCAGCAAGTGTGGGAACTTTAATCGGATTTAGTGCTCGCAACGAATTTCTACCGTGCCAAGTAATGATTACAACTTCTATTCACCTGGACTATCTAATACGTAAACCCCCAATCGTACGTTTATGTCGCCGATCGTCTTTTGAGGGGGTTTAGAATTTTTTTCTTGCTCGAAAGTTCATTATTAAAAATAATGGGCAAACAAATAAAAGAAAATGAAAATGAGACTTTTCTTCGCAGAACCAAAAACTCGCTTTTTTCAAAGTGGCTCACATTCATCGTTTTTCATCAAATGGGTTTATTCTTTAATGTTTGTCTGTGTGTATTGTTCAGTTCTTGGTTTCTTATTATTATTATTATTATTATTATTGTTTTTAATGATGAAGAGTAGGTACAGTCTTGGTTGCTCATTTTAAATTGTTTTTAATTGAGAAATAATTATTAAGTAAACAAACATTTTTAGCAATATATTTTTTGACTGGTTGGCTCTACTAACCGTGATTATATTACACTAGTGATTCAATGTTATTGTTCTATTTTAAGTCTTCGAATAAATTGTTTTTTATTGTAGGCTTGAGAGAGGGGCCACCGCTCGCCCCGAAAGCGCTTGCCAAATTAAACTAAATTTTAAAGGATAACGACGTCCTACATTCCTACCTTCTCCACAAAAATCACAAAATGGGTTTATAAACAAATAGAAAATGGCCGCTCCCTAAAAAAGCATGCCAAAATTTCGAAATTTGGTCTTACAATCAAAAGTTCCATGAACAAACTATTTGGAAAATTTGGGAACCCTAGACAGCTTCCTTCGCCATGAAATTAGTTTTTCTCAATTTCCCACAAAATATTCCAAGTAGATATAAGCCCGTTTGAAAGAAAACTCCTCAAGTGTAGTTAGCTATTAGCTATATTGTTGTGGAGCGCCTCGAGATCTATCTGTCTACATAGAAAATGTTAAAAATCCGATTTTTCGTAATTGCCACACAAGGTGGCAATACTATGTGATATTATATTTGTAATCAAGACTTTTGTGATGCAAGTTTCCTGTCATTGCCACCTTGTGTCGCAATTACTTTCTTGGGGTGCGGTACGTGTACCTTTTGGTTATTACCTATGACAGGAAACTTGCATTACAAACGTCTTGATTACAGACATAATATCACATAGAATCACATAACGCATATAACCGTGATCGTGAATCATTTCACTTTCATCAGCAACAATGAAGCGAATTATCCACACTATAAATCCATTCAACCAGTTAGGGTGCTAAATAACCTCCTGCTCACAGATACGGTGATCGATACCCCGATTTCGTTAGCTCTTGCGAAGGGGTTTATTACCATCTCGCCCATTCGTCATCCTCTCAATATAAAACAAACGAGCAATTGCAGTTTCGCGAAATGGAAAGATCGAAAGCAAAGCCCACGTGATTTGTTGACTCCGGAGGGGATCTGTAGAGCCGGCCTGGCCAATAAAACACGGACCCAGCTGGGCGACTTTTAGCCCCTCTGTCGCGAAATTGCTTCTGGGACATACATGCGGTTCAGATGAAATACGTATCGTTTATCAAAGCAACAGTTGCGCTCTTCCAAAATCGTGTGTCGAGGCGCGAACGGTAGCGCGAGCCGTTGGATTAACGTTTGATTTACGTCATAATTGGAGATTGATGTCACCAACTGCACGAAGAGAATGTGGTTTTTCATTGGTAACTGCTAGAAACATTTCATCATACTAGCATTAGCAAATCTTTTTGTTGACAAGAGTGTAGTTCAAAAAGGTTCATTATTGAAAATAATAAACCAAAATTGGCTGGCGGGGGGAAAAACCAGGTAAGTCGTTTTTTGGTAAAAATCGAGATATCTTCACTGTAGGCATTATTTTGTGTCACCTCTCGTTTCGAGTATCAGCGTAAGTCTACCAAGTTTTCTATTGGCTGGGAAGTTAGTGATTATTCGGTTAACTCTCATTCCCTAAATTTCTGTTTCGAGAACAGACCAGTAACTGAGTTCACCAGCTAGCACCACCCTCCATTTACAAAGTATCTGGCAGTGCGTGAAAGAACATTTCGAGTTAACTTGTTGGACATGACAGTCAAGATACATCATAATATGATGTATTATGTGGTTGGTGAGCAGGTAAGTCTGAAAATTTGGTTGCTCGTCACCAAGTAAGTATGGAAATCAGACTGCACGTAACCAGGTAACTCGAAATTTTTTTTAAAACCATTGAATTTACCATTAAGATGTAATTTGGGGAGCAGTTCGAGCTATCCTTTCGATTTTAGAATACTTTCGTGTTAAAATGGCGGGTTAAGTATCAATTATTGTGGATTCCTGAATTAGGAATAAAATTTGAAACTTTAAAATGCTCTCCTGTAAAATACCAGCCGATTTTTCTTCGAGAGAAATCGATAACAATGGAACACATTAACATCGTTAAGGAGACATGCAAATGATTTTTGAGTTTTGCGGTTGAATTGTTCCAGAGGACAAAAAAGCGTTCAGGAAGCAGAATTAGAAATTCTTTGGGTTCATCCTGAGAATAAGGTGACAGGTAATTTCACGGTGGTGATCGGCTTCTAATAGAGAAAACGTCTTACGGAGACTAATGATAAGCTCAGCCAGCGCCTTCACTGACAAATTAATTAGTGGAAGTCTAACAAGGGGACACCGCCGTCTTGACTTTGGGACAGGGTTTCCAGGGGTCTTCTCATTATTATGCAACTAAGGAGGGGCCAGGGAAAGTGAAATGGGGTGTTGGAGATAACAAGCTCAAATGAGTGTTTTGTCAGGATTAGAACGGTCCTCTTGAAGGACAAGAAAGCATACCCCAAGAGCTTTTAGGAAGTTGGGAACTATCCATTAACGAAGGTGAGCCAAAAGTAGTAAATTATCAAAACAAAATCAAGAACAACTTCAGAATATTACCTTCAGAGTTAGTAACGGGCATGAGTGTGAGCCTTTATCTCAAGAAATTGTTTATACCGAAACTTCAGAAGAAACATTCAATTTCTGTGGTTTTCTTTTTCGCGTTCTCTACTCAGTATTTTAAAAACGTCGTCATGAAAACAAGCTAGAGGTCTCATGGCACAACCACCAAAGAGGAAATACATCGTAACGTTGAACTTTCATCTGTTAGTTTTGGTAGGCAGTTCTTAGTAGTTGACATCCGTAATCGGAGTAAAACACGAATAAAAAACAAAAAAAAAAAAAAAAAAACAAAAAAAAAAAACACGAAATATGCGGTCTATGGTGTCCTGGCACCATGGTGGCACCACTATTAGTTCCATGGTGGTACAGAGAATAGTTCATGAAATTTCCGATATATATATAATGGGAAGTTTTCTTCAATTTCAAAGCTTGGGTACAATTATAAAGTTATAAAAAGAAACCGAAATATTGAAAAATTGGATATTTTGTGGATATTTTCCCCCCACTCACCCCTTCCCTAGCAAATTTTGTTACTCTGGTGAAATAGTGTGCAATTTGGAAGATTTCTGAGTCGAAACAAAAATAAACACGCAAATCGTTTGAAAATTGACGCCTGGACAGAGTTTACAAGATTATGCCCGCAAACGCACATTTTTTTAAGCATTAACCCCCCCTTTCCCCCTTATAAGGCGAAATTCGAAATTCTGGCGACGTAGTGCAGAACTAGATAGTTTCCCGCGACGAACAAAAAAAAACCATGAAAATCGGTTGAGAAATAAGGCCTGGGCAGACGACACAAGATTTTGTCACACACACAACAGACCTATGGTTTTTTTCCCGCGGATTTGGATTCAGAATGGTCTAAAACGGATTAGTGTGTGATTTTTTCCTGTTCAGTGTTGTCCAAATACCCCACATCAATCGCATAAGGACGCCAAAGTCTTACTGTGGGACGTCCTAAAAAACTGTCATTAATTTTGAGATTGCATTATGTTCATACAGTTTTCACAGTCGTAAATTAGTTTCTATGAAAGATAGGCTTAGAGTGAAGGGAAAAGTACGAGGACTATGACCGCGATATAAAACGCTGCTTATTTAAACACGCTGAAACTCTTACGTCATCATCAAGATTTGAATTTGGCAAAATATGCATGCAAATTAGATGATCTGTAGAGATTCTCAGCGTTTATAAAATAATTCATACTGCAATCAAGGGTCAGACAGAGCCCACTCAATGCAAAATTATTAATCGCATGAGGCTCCTGAGGGGGTCCCCAGTCACTACCCCTCGAAATTAGCTGCCTCACAAACGAACTCTTCTGGAACGCTACCGTTGGTCGAGCTACCTAGTCAAAATTACATTTTGCTCGGCATTACAACCCTATTTGTTTCAAAACTAACGAGGTTTCGAACCAATACAGGCTACTCAATTGGGAAGCTAGCACTTGAAACCTAATAGATTTCAAAGCTGTTCCCTTTGTTCCCATAATGGTAGCACTCGAAGATCCTCCATTTGTGGAAATCCATTTCAATTATGGACGATATTGCCAATGTAACATTGATGTTATTTTCATTTATAGAAAGGAAGAGCTTGAAGAGTCTCCAAACTCCATAGGGCCATCAATTATTAAAGAAAAAACTGTGTTCCACTTTGATTGACCTCTTCGTTTGACCCGATTGGCTGCTCATAAAGACACAAACAGGGTTTTCAGTTTATACATTCATCGTTGTTTGGGTGTCGAATAAGGGAAACATCTAAACAAAATCAAATGCCAACAACTACTAACTACATTGTAAGAAATTGATGTTGAAGGGGAAAAGACGTTGGCGCTTGAGCGGATTCTACTATTCATTCGATGGATATAAAATTTATTGCCTATCATTGAAAAAAAAACATATCGTCTCGGGGTTTTCCCTCATAAACATTAAAAATTTAATCAAAATTAAACCTTGATTTCATGTAGTTGTGCCCGAGACAAGGATGTGGCAACAATTCATATTGACAATTGAAGGGCTTCAGGTACAAAGGGCGTAAGTGCCATAAATCCCAAAAAAAGTTATTGACGTTTTAAATTTAATTTGTTTGCCATTTTCATGATATGCGTTCTAAACAGGTGATTTTTTTTTAAATTAAATACTGTTGAAGGACGTTTTATTTATGTGTTCAATTTATTTGTAATGCTCTTTCTACGATTTAAAGAAAAAGATTTTCTTCACAATCCCACGAAAAGGGCCTAAGTGCCCCATCTGTTTACCAACTGCCTAAGTGCCATACCCACCTACTTTTTCAAGTTTTCTCCAAGCAAATATTTTTTTTAAACATTGATAATATTTTTTCGGAATTCTTTGGGGAGTTAGAAGAAAAAGTATGATCTCAAGAAAGTGATCGGTAGTTCCAGTAAACTTTTTTAATGGGTAATAAATTCAAAACTACAACATTTTTTCTTTGACCAGTCTCATTCTTAAGTAGGTACGACATAGAAAATTTAAGTTCACAGCTCATTTAGGTAACACGTTCAAAATAGGTAGCATGGTTTCAACAATAAATCTATTAAATCTATAAATTTACTATTTCAAATTTTCCAAATAAAACTTCTTGTGGTCCTCGTTGGGTAGATATTCAATCATGCTCAATAAATCGTTCTTCTTCTCGACCGAGATCCTATTGCAGTGTTCAATAGAAGACAGGGTTAGAGCTCGTAAGTGTTGAACTGAGACATTTTTTTTAAGTATTTTCACAGGTTTCCATGCCCCCTTACTTTTTGACTTTGTGAAAACTGTCCCGGTCTCGATGGAATTTCTGGTAACTTTAATCCCTGCTACGGTTTTGATTTTAAGTTTTTCAGCATTGAGAAGCTTCTTTGCTGGTTCCCCAAAATCAAAGAAAGGTTTATCTGTCATGTCTACGATTTTGAAGGGGACTGTAGTTTTTGCAGAACGCACTATTTCATGAAGATCAGAAGGAATAAAGGCTTTTGTGACTTTCTTCCTCTTCTCAACTAATGCGAAATCCCTGTCACAGGGAAGAAAGCTGTGCCCAGATACGAGGAAATTATGTTCGATAGTGTGGTATATCCCATTTGCAATCAAGAACATGTACATCAGGACGGCCATTTTATTCTTATGTTGCCCGACGCAGTTGTCACTCCAGATTGCAATATTTTTTCTGTGGATAATGGCAGCATCGTTCAATATGTGAAAGATACATGAGATGACTTCGTTCCCACCTCTGCCTGCCTCCAGTTCACTCCACATGCACAGGTATGACTGTCCTGAATCACTAATGTTAACCCCAAGGTTGTAGCACGAAAGCTGTCTTTGATAAAACATATCGCTGTGAGTAAGAGTTGGAACAAACATCACCTGTTGCAAGTCGATTGCCATATTAGAAAACTTACATCCAGGCATTTTGCTTTCAGCTATTTTTTTACGGTGAACATCCATAGCTTTTTCAGCTTTCATGTGATGAAGCTCTAGCGTCTTCTTTAGCCTTTGCCTTAGTAGGTCATTGTTAGCCGTTTTCACTTTTGCAGCAAGTAAATCGCACGTCCGACACGTATCTGTCCTTGGGCGAGCAAAAGAGTAATTCGGGAAATCGCATTTGACGATTTTCCTATAAAACTGATAACTCACAAAACTGCATTCAGGGAACTTATTTTTGAATGCAGTGTGCAAACGCCTCATGTTCAGGTCGGGGCTCAAATAGAGCTTGCTCGTCATTTTTCGTGAATAGTGGCTCTCCTGTACTGGCAAGGACTTAATGTGCGACCAAATTTTCTCCTTGACTTCAGACGTGTATTTTGGTTTTTTGTGATTAGTACGCTGATCAGAGTAAAAAGTCTCCCCTGCTTTAAGTCTTCCTATTAGTACGCGTATTTTTTTTTTCACTGACGTCAAAAATGTTCATAAAAGTTTTTTTGCAAACTTGGAACTCACTTCCGTCGGTACTAGGCAAATAATAAACAACAGTCGCTTGTCGACGGCTGTTTGAGTGGTCTTGATATTGTCCATTGCGTCGCCTCTTGACCCTGCAAACTTTCATGTTGTTCATAAGAAATGTTCCTTGCGATTTTACACCTACTTTGTAGTATGCTTGAAAAAGCTTCATTTTTGTGGAGGTCGGTACCTTATCACACTGAAAGTGGCATTTGCAAGTGACCTGCAACAATGGAAAAACAACAATCTTTTAGACCCATGATCACCAAAAAGAGCAGGTTCCAAGGTCTACGTTTGGTTGAGAGTGCCTACACAGAACAGTAGGCACCAGGAGAATCAACCTACTAAGAAAACTAAGAAATAATGAAATCCTACGTAATATTTATTTGCATCTAGGTATTAACAATTTCGTAACATTAAGTGGGTACTCACTCCAAGGCCTGATGGCATCAATTTTCTGGGTTTCACATTCTTCGACTCTCTTGTGCAGTAGCTCTCACCTTTCGTTTTCTTCTTGGTCTGTTCTTCTCTCCATCTTCCTCGTCCCCTACCCCGTCGTTCAATTTCTTCCATCAAAACTTGCGAACAATAAACTAAATAGGTAATAAAACTGAACTGCAAAAAGAAACCAACGAAACTCAACTAAAATCTAAGCAGAAAGTAAACAACGAGAATGATTTAAGAAACTGGACAGGAGGTTTCAAACGTGCAGTGTTGCACCGTCACCTTGGCACTTACGCCCATTCTACCGAAATTGTGTCATGGACTTAGGGAGTAGGGAAAATGAGAAATTTCAGGCGGAGGACGTTGGTAAACCTGCGACGTGGCGGTCGGTTTAAAAATGTTTGGTGCTTCGGCCCTTTCTAGAAAAATCACTGCTGGTATATAGGTCTCGGAAAAAATATTATTGGGAAAAAATCGGAAATGGCACTTACGCCCTTTGTACCGGAAGCCCTTCAATTTTTAAACCTCGAAAATAACATAGTTATATTATATGGAGTCTAGTCTTTTTAAACAACGATGCATCAAAATTACTCATAGTAACTTTCTTGTGACAGTAACAAAGGATTTCAAATTACGTTGTGGGTATCCCAACATCCCCTAGGGGGCAGCAAGGGTAAAGGAAGCCAGTGAGATGGTTTGTGAGAGCGCACAGTCGACTCATGGCCGAAGACAAGGGACAGATACGTGCTTCTAACAAAAGGACAAGCAAAGTCTTTGAAGATGCAGGGGTCATCTTCCTTAGGCAGAATCCGAATGCTCTAATGAGAGGTAGCGGTGGTCAGGCTTGTTAGGGTGCCCTGGAGGCAAAACCCCTATTCAGGGTCGGTTTCTCGTCATACTTTGGTTTTCGCCACTTGTGCACGTTCTAGAAGGATTCCTCTTCAGAAGGTTTGGCTTCAGACAGGAGGTCCATTACATCTTTTTACTCGTAACGAAAAGAACGTGACCTTTCTTTGTCAATCCAGATACTCTACGTAACAATGCGGCTCTTCAGTCGTAAAACTGACTGCCATTTGCTGGTTATTTAGAACCGTGATAAGCATTTTCTTTCAAAACAGCCATCCCCACATCTTCGTGACATGTTTCGTGAAGAGCGGGCAAAGCTCTGATATCCTGTTGAATTTTGGTTGATGCTGTTAGTACATTATTACCTTGGGAAATCAACGATGAGAATGATATGCAACTTTCTCTTCTCCTCTTGAAATATTTGGAAATTGTTTTCCGCTTTCCAGTTCTCATTGACACCCAGCCCACTTTTTTTCTTCGATATACAGTGGATTATAGAGCTATACGTATTTCAAGCTAGTTGGAACAAGAGTAAGAAACTTAAAACTTACTCGAGAGATGAATTTACCAACAATGTCATATCATTTTGAACATAACCGGCAATTCATTCAACATTGTTCAACCGTCATCCGCCCTTTAATTATTCAGGTAGTGACAAGGAAAGACTGATTGGTCTCGAGTCCGGGGAAGTAATCCGGACCCCGGGAAAGTCACTGGAGGGAGGTGGGGTTATATTCAAATCCCATCTTCCCCTGGCATTTAACCACTGGGGAAGGGGAAGGCGTAGGGTCGGGAAAGGCCTCCGTGTTTATTAGGTTTGCAAACATAAATCACCGCTCGGTTTTCAACGGTTGACATGAGAGCGCGTCCCGCCGGGAGCTGCACCATTATCATCCAGCTTGACTTCCCCAACCGACCCATCAGTTTTCCCTATCTGATCCCCAGCCCTCGGTTAATTGTGGATTAACAAGACGCTTCTTTCTACTGATACTTTTTTTTAAATCTCTTCATTCGTTTTTTGTATTTTTTATGCACTAGTAGTCCCTCCATTAAAAAGAGGCGGAGATGAACTACTTGACAAGAAAAGAAGGGGTTCCCCGAGAACTCTCGTGAAATGATTTATTGAATTTGAATCGGAGAGAAGTGATGATATGAAAGTAGATTAGCCCTTTCAAGAGTGTGTCCAAGTTATAATACATTAACCTCGTTGTTTAAAAGTATTCAGATGAATGCCATCGGTAAAGCTACAAAAAAGTAAACAATCTGACTAAGCTTTTTAAAAACAATTATTAACGACCGCTCGATGACATCACGGATGATTTTGTAGGTGAGTAATTGTCTAATAGTTTCAATTCATCGTTCTGGAGATAAGATTCATTTCGGATGATGGGTGCCTTCCATACCTTTTCCACTCTTCAATAGTGACAGGACTGGACTCAGCATTTCCACTACCGAATGTAGAAAAGCTTTGTTTTCAAGCGGTAGATGAATCAGTTATTTATAGTTGTTGTAATGGATTGTTGTCCTGTGATCGATTGATTGAATGATCCTTTAAACTGCCCCCGCTTCAACGCCTGTTGTTCAAGATTGAGTGTGGTCAGTTGTCTCTGCCATCTTGAACGCTGAATGCAAAAAAAGGCCACGCGCAACCTTCCTCCCGTTTCGCAAAAATTGTAAATCGGAATCAGGGTGAATTCCTTGTAAGTGAAGTGAATTTTCTACGCTCGAGCCACCGCCTATCGAAGTTATTTTTTGGTATTCATCTACAGTTCGTTGTGAGTAGGTAATTGAACCCAGAGGTTTGCCATCTTTTTATCTCGAGCATTAAGTTGAAAAAAATCCATCTCTCAAATCTTTATCCTTCCTACGCCTCTATTTCCCCTCCTCCTATTTAATATAAATATTTATTGCTTCCGGAACTGGAATTCTACGCATGCCAGCATGGTCCGTTTTTTTCTTTTTTCCTTTATTTTCCCTTCTCTCGCAATAATTTTTTCCTGAATAATTCCGAGCCAAGGAGACAGCTGATCCTAAAATT
Organism: Apolygus lucorum; assembly: GCA_009739505.2. Taxonomy (NCBI): domain Eukaryota; kingdom Metazoa; phylum Arthropoda; class Insecta; order Hemiptera; family Miridae; genus Apolygus; species Apolygus lucorum. Next base: position 20,690,523 of record CM019183.2, read on the forward strand.
ATTACCAATAGATTTACGGACACATCTCGCACACACAGGCGGCAAGCTTAAAAATCAGATCTTCCAAAATTAATGTAACTGTAAAATTTTAATACGCACTAGAAGGTTGTTGTTGTAGAACAATATATTCGCTAGAAAAATTAACAATGGAATAAATTAAAATCAACAAGTGTACCAGAGCATCTTGGTTGCACAAATACACATGTTAGGGCGAGTTTAGTAGAGTTTTCACACTCCCCCTCAAGAGTCGTTTAACTTCAGTCCCAGTTGCTCCCGAAAGATGACGAACTTGGGTCCGACAAGAGCCTTGGTGAAAATGTCAGCAGTCATGTCTTCAGTTGGGCAATATTCAAGTTTGACATCTTCATTTTCAACCACTTCACGAATATGAAGCTCTTTGCTCTTCGCTCTTTGATCGCAATGTGTTTCGACTTTGCATTTGTGATGGGGTTTGTTGCCCAGCTCTGTGCCGCTTGATTGTCCATGGAGATACAAATTTTTTTATGCGGTATGCCACTGTCTTCAGCCAGGTTCTTCAAATGCATTGCCTCCTTCGCTGCACTAGTCAGAGCCATACATTCGCTCTCTGCATTCGATTGTGCGACAGTCCGTTGCTTCCTTGACTCCCAACTTATCGCTGATCCAGCAAACGTGAAGCCATGTCCGGTATAGGATCTGCCACCGGTTCAATTACCCCAATTAGCGATTGGTTGTCCTTTCTTTTGGAAAATTAAACTTGTTTTAAAATTGTTTGGTTAAACAAGGGTCTTTGGTACCCTTTAGGTACCTTAGTAGGGGAGTGGGGGGCACATTTGACATAGGGGCACATTTGACAATGGCTGTTTGTCACACAAGATTTGAATTTTACCGCGATTTCGTGTTTTTGTATTGTCAAGAAGAAGAAGAAGAACCATTCCAGGTGAAAACCGTGCAGGTTACAAATCATCTAGTCGGCTCATGGCGGTTTGAGTGTTTGGACCCCTCAAAAGTAGGTTTTTTTTTCATTTTGTTTTTCGTTGATTACCGAGTGGATTCAGTTTTTTTTAAATGTAGCTCATCCAGTTTGTCAGTCGTTTATGTCTCCATGCAAGTGTTTTCCTTGGATTCTTCAAAACAATTCAACATTCGAGGTTGGCTTGGGTTTTACTGTAATGGCTACCCTCGGGGTAGTTTTGACAGTTTTGCTAGGGGAACATTTGACATATATTTTTATATACCTATGAAGTTTGTCAATGCTATGTTGATGTAGGATTTTGAATACCTACTCGACCTAACGTTTTTCAATAAACATCTTTGTTTTGATCATTATTTTTTGTTACTTCAATTCCTACATCCATAAAACTTGGTGTTCCTTTCAGAAAGAAGAGTGGGTACTCATCTAATTGAAATTGTGTTGGTAGTGTTGATTGTTACAGGCTGCAGGGTCTATAGTTGTTCTGTCTGACTCATCATTATTGCCAGATAATGATTTGCCGGACGTTCCATGGTTTTTTGGTAAGATTAGTTTAGAATTATGGTACTTTCTGTGAACTGTCAAAAGTGCCCCTTTCTCATGTCAATTGTGCCCCACCGGTGGGGCACAATTGTCACTTCCTAAGCATTTTGAAAATTTACAAAAAAAAAAAATACTTGGCAAGCAGATTGAAAAAGGAACGAGATGTATGTGGGTAGCAAAAATACCGTAGTTAACGATAGAAGAAAGAAATTCAAGACCTCTCGTTCTTTCAACCTTGTAGGATGGAAAATGCGAAAAAGTGTCAAATGTGCCCCCCACTCCCCTACTCTTTTCGATGCCAACCAGTGTTCATTCTGGAAACATGAATTGAATTGCGAAAGGTAGCTTACTGCATATGATATATCACGTCGGGCTGCGGTCGCTAAATACATAAGTGAAGTCGATTAGGCCACTTGCTGGTACTTCGGCCAGTTTTTCATCAGTAGGTCTTACCAATTTCAAATTCGGTTCCATTGGTGTTCTGGTGGATTTACATTGTTCCATTTTGAATATTTCCAATAGTTTTTCGATGTATTTGCTTTGGCTCATTATGACATTGTTGTTTTTGTTCCTCGAAAATTCTATGCCCAAGCAATATTTCAAAGGTCCAAGGTCACGCATCTCAGCAGTTGAAGCGTGCTGGGTCCATAACCTCTAAGATTTTAATACGCAGTAGAAGGTTTTTGTTGTGGAACAATATATTCGCAAGAAAAATCAGCAATGGATTGAATTAAAATCAACATGTGTACTAGTGCACCTTGGTTGCACAAATACACATGTTTGGGCAAGTGTAGCCGAGTTTTCACAACAACCACTCGAATTTGGCTTTTTAAAGGTTTCTGAACAATTTTAATAAGTCTGTTTTCGAAATCACCGTCAAATATTGGTGCTATATTCTAGATTTGTGCTTGTACCTAGCGCAACCAAAGTTTAATTCTCGATAATAAGGGCAGAAGCACTACAGCATTAAGAATAGTAAGGAGCTGAATCGTGGATCGATATCGAGCTACGCACATTCTACACGGCCACCAACCTGCAAAAATTAATCGAAAATGAATTCGTTAGAAAGTTTCCACGATGTACGTGGCCAATTCATCTCAAAGTTGGAGGGTAGTTTAGACAAATTCTTGAGATTTTTGACCTCATTCCGATCCAATTTGTAAGAGAAAGAGCATGTTATTGCAACCAACAAAAAATGTAAATTATGATGTTTATCAATATAGAAAACTATCAACAAAGTGAATGTCATTTTATTTGGAAGTGAATTTATCAGTGGAACTATTGTATAGCAATGCACAGTTAATTATTTTTACTCTAACTGATTCTAAACATTCATGTTATTCTGTGTGATGATTCTATACTACCCTCCCAACTTGGCAGACGATTTTTGGAATGTTCTTTTCAAGGGAATAACACACGAAAGAGCTCAATAGAATCACATAAGTGATCTACCAACTAAACAGGGAGTAATGGCAACAGGGAAGTCTCTGACAAATAGCCTGCAAGAAAGCCCGCCCCTTGTCTTCACCCTCCGGGCTTCGCAAACACCGAATATGTCAAAGTGTTTTTGTTCATTTATATTCATTTTTCTGCCGTAAAGTTCACTAGCCATGAGGTAGAAAGGTCGGAGACTTTGTTATAAATGATGGTTAGAGGTCATGACGGCGATAAGACTAACAGAAAAAGGAGGAATTTGGAAGCGAAAGACGCCGAGTTATCAGACGGTTGAAAGCGCCATCGAGCGGAACACAGAGGAAGACTAGGGTTAACAATAGAAACCGGTGGTGGGTTGGGGGGAGGGGGGAGTGCAGAAGATGGGGGAAAGGCACAAATGTCATCAGTCGCCAGGAGCGAAAATCCCCAACACAAAACCCATCTTCCATTCACTGCCTCGTGTCGTCTTTCTCCCCTGCTACACCCAAAACAGGAGAACTGCTTTCCAGGAGAAAACCCAGAAGGATTCGGAAAGGCAGCTGAGAAAAGGGTGTCTTTATCGGGCAGTCATTTGGGGCAAATGTCAGGAGCTGACTCCGGTACTTTACAACACCTAGGGGCCTAACTGCCCCACTGGCCCTATCCAATACACCCCTGGTCTTCCTTCCCTCTTTAAGTGTTTCCAAACATTTCACACAACGGCCCTCTAAACAAGTCTCCCGCAGGAATCGGAATCCCGGGGAGTCGTCCTGATAAACCACACCCCCTCATCAAACGCAGATCCCCCTATAATCCTCAGATTCTTTACTCTACATACAAATGAACTAATCAATGAAGGTCTGCCCCGTGGACGTGAGATCGTGCCTGAATCTAGTTGCATTAATGCAACGGTCCTTGAGTCTGACGAGTTTGAACCTGACACTCATGTCTGTGATCCCCTCCAAATTTATGAGTCCTGGTCGTGGATACGACAAAATTATGAGTGATATTCATCATCGTATGCAGTGAGTTTTCTCCTTACGCAGATCAATTATTCTGGTGAATAATTATTTTTATTGTTTATTTATTTTATTTTATTTGAATTTTAAAGTTTTAAATCCTGAATGATGTAAAACACTTCAAATTTACTTTTTTTCTTCTTCATTTTTGTAATTGCATTTCAACCGTTATTCTATCCCAACAACGTGTATTTCCTGGATTACTTTGTAACAAATTATGCTATGAAGCAGATAGCCTGTACTCTCTTCTTGGCAACGTGTAAGGTTTCCCCGTACAATAGCTTCCCCTTAATGGTTGATCATAAAGGAGGAACTGAGTGGACTTTGTAAATTATAGAAATATTGTTATGAATCGACAAATTAATGAACTGATTGCAAGATAGTTTTATTGTTGAGAACAGTTCCATCTTTAAAATCATTTGTCTCAGAGAAATTATACAGTAGGCTTCAAATTAATAAATGCCGAAATTTTATCTCCTCGTGTTTTGTCATCAGATCATCTAGTGATCGGACAAAAGCAGCTGGTAGGAAATTTTGTTGCAAACTTGGAAGACTGGTGGAGCGATAGGGCACTTGAGGTAACTGGAGGCTGAGGCACACGTAAACTTCCACAATTTTCAACCAGTTTTATTGAAAATTTTCAAAAATTACAGGCTTTCCTTAGCTTTAAAGGAATGCCTGAACAATGATTAAAACCTTAACAATAATCCGTTGATTATTATTGTAACCATACAAAAACTTGACACAATTCATTGCTTAAAATCTTAACCAAATTTGGTAGCTTTAAATTACTTGCTTAACAATTATTCGTTGTATAATATTGTAACCATACCGCTAGACAAAATAAAAATGTAACTGATCTTCAATAAATTGAGAGGTGAGGAATAAAATGATAATTTGTGATATTCGTGTTTTGTCATCAGATCACCTAGTGATCGGACTTGGGAAGCTGTTAGGAACTTGGAAGATTGGTGGAGGAATCGAGATCATGAAGTAATTGGAGGCTTGGAGATACTTGGGTTCGGGCAATAGTAGTAGGGAATTTGGGGAATAATAGGAAGCTTATAGAGACTATTTCCTTATCGAATCATTTAGCGATCAGACTAAAAGTGAGTTGGGTGACTCTGAGAGTAGTTGAGGGTTCGCCAGGTTCACGGGTGTCATGTCACAGCAAATTTGCATACATTTTCAGAAATGGTGTAGAAATTTATTCAAGGTATTCCCTGCACACTTAAGGGTATTTGGTAATTTTTTCGGACTGATGAAATCCCCTTGAAAGGTAGTCAGTTTTCCCGTTTTCTCAGCTTCTATTCAACCTAACACCCTTTTCTTTCTTTGTTAAGTATATTATTCCGAAGAAATGAAGCCAAGGGAATTTCCGCATGATGGCAAGGGAAAATTGCAGGGAGTTTGAAAAAAATTTCAAGTTTAGGCTTAGAATCTTCGAAAAGCATTAAAACTTACCTGATGTGAGAAAAAATACGCACATGGCAAAGTTTGTGTATTAGGTTTTTACGAACATTCTAAAAAAATATTTGAGGCAATAAGCGTTACAATAGAGAAGATAATGAGGCATTTGTGGTGAAAAACATCGTTTTTCAGGAGACGCCATTTTCTGAAGTTACTATTTTTCCCTCATGATGTCGCAACATCACGCAGGCTTCAAGTCAATTCATCTTTTTCACATCTATTTTTTAGATGTCCTTGTCTAGCTTATAGTATCCATGACTCAGAAAGATTAGAAAGAAGAAGAAGAGGAAAACTTATCAGTTTTGTTTACTTCTTGATACTTTGCAATGTTTTTAACTGTGATTTCTCTTTGTTTTGTGTTTTTGTTGAATGCTCGCTCTTTCTCTTGATTTCTACAATGACATGTTCATTCCAATCGTTAAAAAATCGAAAAAATGCCTCAATATTGTCGGATTGAAATACTTGAAGTTTGGCCCGAAAAAGTATTTTGTGACGATTTTTTTTGCCAACTACCCTTTACAATGGGGTGTGCGCATGGGTCAGAAAAACGGTTTATTGTTATTTTTAATGTAAACTAGACCTCATTCTGAGAATTTCGACACCAACCGCGACCTTCTAGCGTGAAAAGACCTTATTCTATGATTCTTCAAAGTTTCGAATGTTTATGACGTCACAGTTGGCTGGGGGGTCCCGCGCAGGCGGGAGGGGCGCGTGACGTCATAAACATTTGAAAGTTTGAAAAATCCTAGAAAAAGATCTACTCATCCAAAAAGAGAACGGCTGGTGTAAAAACTCTCAGGATAAGGTCTACTTGCGATTAAATTTTTAAAAAAATCAGGCGCACTCCCATTGTTAATTATTATTGCAACCAACGTGTCAGATAGAATAAAAATGTTTAAAAACCTCAACTTCTCAAAGGCACCTCTTCTCTAGTTCAACAGTGTGTTGAGGACTGAAATTTTAATCATCTATCTGTTCTGTCTTCACTTCCTCAAGTGAAAGGACTAGGGGTAGTTAAAAAATTGGAAAGTTGATAGGGAGTTTTTTGGAGCAGTAATTAGAAACTTTGGATGTAGTGGCGATTTGGGAAGTAGCTGGAAATAGTTGGCGACTTGGGAAGCAGTGTTGGGGTCTGACCCAAGGTTTCAAACCATTATAATATAATTAATTAATTATTAACTATTATTAATTAATCAAGACGTGGCTACGAGTAAATATGCCACATCATTTTGACAGACATTTCTCAGTGAGTGAACACTCATCGCTAAACGGCGTGAGTTCTACTAAAGTGTTACCTTTTCAACTCCAACTGATACCTTTTTCATTTGAAATGTCGTACTCGTGTTATTAGAAAACCATTGTGATGCCATTTTTGCGATTCTTCCAGTTGTTCCGGCTAGAACTGGAGGGGACTCTCGTCCACGAATCGAAAATTAGTGTATTTTATTATTAAGACAGCCACCCTACCCCTCATTTCCTCCATGGAGTTTCTACGATAAACCAAGAAGGGTGGCGTCCCATCGCGGAATGTCCTTCGCTTTATCCGAACTCATAACTCATCTGAACCTGAGAACATCGCCGCACGCCCCCTTGTAGGTCAGGAAGTCGCGTGGAGCGGAAAACGCTGAATAATCACCTAAGGGAAATCTTTCCTTGTGAACTAATTGATTTACAGGAAGCATTTCCGTTTCTTAGCTTTCCTTCGAATAGGGTGGGAGATTTTGGCAGTCGTGCTTCCACCCTTGGAATATTTATGCGTTATATTAATTTCATTAAGTGCTTTCTGTCGTCGGGCCGGCGGCTCGGAACGGCGGACGCGAGGGAAAACGGAAGACGGGACACCAGACGATGCGTCTCCCCTTTGTTTCGACTAATAAAAATAATTAAACGCATTAATACGTGTAAAGACGCGAGGTCATCCGTGCGTTGAACGGGGAGAGAATTGTCTTGGTTCCCTCTCTAATTCACGCCTTGTTGGTTGTGATTTTTTCACTCTTTCAAACTCATGCTGAGACACTGAAAGAACATGAATTATCACTGAATTTTCTGTTTCGTGTTCTTTCTTTTGTGTCTTTCTGAACGTGCAAGTACATCCACATACATCTGATAATGAATAAGTCTCAAAAGTGTGAGCCGACTTTGAAGTATCTTTTACTATCTAACTATAATTTTCGATCGTAGAATTGGTGTGTTAATTATTCATTGCAATGATGATTTTCGACAAAATATGGTGCTTATAGCTCCTTCCGTAAAACCGATCTTTAATTGAAGTTCATCGAGTTATCAATTTTGTTCATAAAGACCGAACTGAGCGTGATAGACACAATCAAGGAGACATTCATAAATACAATGATACGGGAAAAATTTCCGTGAGTTCGTCCGGTCAGATTTTGGGATAGATAATTGAAATTTGGTACCAATTGAAAATACGTAAATTTTATATGAAAATCACTTTAATAATATCCTCTACAGTTCAGCTGAGATTCGGTAGTCACTCTGTTTGTGTCGGAAGTCAGATTGAAATAAGGTAAGGCCAGGGGAATTAGCAAGTAGAAATTCCGCTAATCTGAACACGTACACAGTCAGGATTGAGGACCAAGAGTACTTTGGGAGAAAAACAATACAACAGGTCAATGAAGCAAACCCTGGATGCTAAACTGCGGTGGAAAGCACATGTCAAGAAGGCAATATTTGTACTGCATTCAGAAAAATGTCGGTCTAGGAAGAATGTCAGCAGTTCACTCAAGTCCCCAAGCCAGTTTGGACATGTGGGGTGCAATTTTGTGGATGCACTGCTCAAAGTAACACCAGTTCAAAAAAAAAAAAAAAAGTCTATTCATGTAGCATGAACTTAAGGAGCGAATTTTCAAAGAAAATTTTAAATCTATGGTTAAAAAATCATAATGATGTTAAAATTATGCAATCAACCCCTTAAAAAATGTTAAAATTTGAAAAAAAAGTCAAAAAATACTCTCATCGTCACTTCGAACTCATATATTTTTTCCATATATTCTGTTTACCATGCAACATACATACTGAATGCACAGAGTATGTTTTAAAAATCTTGGTAGCCTATATTAATGCTCTCCTCGTTACCTCGAACTCACAGAGTACAAGGTACAAGGAAACAAGTATTCACAGATGAATAGGTATGTCTTATAGCTTGGGATCCGCGAGAGAAAGTGTAAATCGAAATCGATAAACAATTTTGCTAACTAGACTGCAAGAATATTAGTAGTAGAATTAGTAGAGAGGCCTGAGTTCGATTTCAGCCCGTGATATCAAAATTTTTATTGATAGTTTTACTTTTTTCAAAAATGAAGCTACAGCGGTCAACTCAATACCTAATCTTTTTTTGAACATTACAAAATTTAAAGTTTTTTAAATTTCCATATGTAGGTTTATGTAGGGTAGGTGGAGGAAGTTCCCACTAGTTCAAACGGGTAAGTAAGATAATTCAAATTTATTCACATTTATTACTATTTATTAGAAAATTGTTCGGACCTTTCAGCTTTACCTGTTTTTTAGAACCTTGGTTACGATCCCTGAAAACTCCCCTTACCGGAAAAATGCAATTGAAGTACTTGACATTTTTTAACACGCATTAAGGTTCGGAAACTTCCCCCCACCTACCCTACGTGAGTAAAAATGATGAGTTTGTTACCCAGAAAATTAAAGATCTCTAAAGTAGGGTCGAATATTTTCAAAAAATACGATTAAAAAAAATTGTTTTAGGGAGTTGTTGACGTTTTTGGTGGAAATAACGGTCACAATCATAGTAATATACAGTATATTCGGGATAAATGTAACATTTCGGAAAAGGGTACCACTCCAGAAATGCAAAAATTGTCCAAAAATAGCTGAAAATTGATGTTTAGGGGACCAAGGACGCTTATATTAACTGAATGACAGTCATGTGAGTACTCTGTGAGTTCGTAGAGACGAGTCGAGCATGAATATGGATTCCTAACCTCTTCAAAACATACCCAGTGTATACAGTATGGTGGTAGTATGGTTTACTGAAAATCGCACAAAATGATCATTTATGTGTGGGTTACTCTATGAACCCCAAAAAAAAAACAAGTATGTGAGATTTTTGAAGTAAAAACATTGGAAAATTTTTTAAATTTGCTCCTTTACTCATGCTGCACGAAAGGATTTTTTTGCATTAACATTGAAGTTATCGAACCGTTACAAGTTTCTTCTGAAGCGCATATTGATACTTCTGAAGTGACCGTTTGAGGGCCCCATAAATTACATCAGAGCATAATATCTGACCGGAAAAGGTCGTTTATCATGCAGGCGAGTTTCGACCCTCGAAAACGAGTAATCGGATAGACTGACCCGCTAAGGGCCCCCTGCGACGATGTGAGGTGTCCTTTTCATATCGCACGACCAAAAGTGACCGCTAGCGCCCTGATTAGTTTCAAGGAGGAAAAAATAACGAAGAGAGAAAAGGCGGTGAGGTGCGCGATATCGTCTTTCAAAAATGACAGCTGATGGTCACCGGGGGTGCAACACCGTTCTAATGGTCACTCGATACCTATGCGGGCCCTATTCTGGGAGAGATCGAGGGCTCCTTTTGTTGCATCCCTTCTCTATGCACACTTAAGAACAATACAGGCCCTTGAAGCACCCCCTGAGGAGCAACATTGTTACAAAAACGCTTTTGTTGCAAAAAATAGCCTCTTTTAACGCGACAATGTAATCACAACGTGGAGGTGAATATTACCCAAATGACGATGTTCCTTTCGTTTGTTTGAAACTAGTCATTTCACCCCTTTCTCGCCCATCTAGATGAATAGGGTTTCCTCCATGCCCCTACAGGATGTTCTGCAAGTGGTTGTTTGTACATATAACCCGCGTCGAACCGCCGGTACTTCTTTTTCGTTTTCCACTCAACTCTGTAATCGAAAGTCCTTTCAGACATGCAAAGGCTCCCTGTAGGGCAGTTCCGAGAGTGATTTATATACTGTTGGGGGTTCCCATACTTTACGGGGTCAGAGGATCATCGGCTACCACGCAAACCCTCCGTCTGTGTTGCCCCTAAATAGACGTTGAGAGACCTGGTTAACATTGAGCAGAAGATGAGCAGACTAACGCGAACCCTCATAATAGATCATTCCTACAGAGGTGCTAGTCAGTTGTTTTTTTAGTTTCGTTAGGTGCAGTGATAATAAAAAGTTGGGCAGAAGTCTTCACGCTACATCGGATCTGTGTGGAATTGTGGACCATACACACATTTGTGTCGTTCATACACCTGATCTGACTCCCTACAGATCAATTACAATGGTTCCAAAGATGCTGTGTACCAAATATCTATATAACGAATAAGAGAGAAGTTAGCTTTACCGTTTACTTCCGTGATTTGCAAAGAATATGAACCAAAATTCCTACATAACGTTATCTTTGTTGTTATCATAAATGAATACTCCTCAAGTTTGAATGCTTATCTTCTTGTTGCACAGTAAAAACTGCAGTTCACACCTTTCAAAAGAAAAGGGGAAATGAGATTCTGCACTCACACAGCTGATCCAACTTTCTCTAGATACCACAAGTGAGCTATACTACAATAATTTTAAACCACACACCACTTATACTACAATCCTATTGTGCTACTGTCCAGAAAAACCATAATTCCATTATACCACAATCTAGCTGAACTACAATTCCATCATACCAGAATCCAGCTAAACAACAATTCTATAATACCATAATCCAGCTACAGTAAAATTTCATTATACCACAATCCAACTGAAGTGAAAATTTATTATACCACAATCCAGATATTCTACAACTTTATTATATCAGAATCTAGCTAAATGACAATTTCCTTATACCACCATAATCCAGCTATAGTACAATTCTATTAAACCACAATGTAACTATACTACAGTTCCATTATACCACAATCCGTCAATACTACAATGCAATTGTACCACAATCCAGTGCTATGGTAAAATATCTATGATAACACAATCCAGCTATATTACAATTTCATTATACCACAGTCCAGCTACATTTCAATTTCTTTATTCCACAATCCAGCTACACTACAACTTTAATATAGGTACTACAATCTACCGAAACTGGAATCCCATTAAGCCACAATCCAGTTGTAATACAATTTTATTATACCACAATCTAGCTATACTACAATCTAGTTATACCACAATCCAGCTATTCTACAATTCCATTATACCACAATCTAGCTACAAGACAATTCTATTACACTAAAATCTAGCTATAGTAAAAAATTTATTATACCACAAACCAACTATACTACAACTTTATTAGACCACAATCTAGCTATACAACAAGCTTATTACATCACAATCCAGCTATACTACAATCTTATTACACCACAATCTAGTTATACTACAATTCCATTATACCACTATCCAGCTATAGTAAAATTATATTTTACCACAATCCAGCAATAATTCAATCTCATTATTCCACAATCCAGCTGAAATATGATCCCATTATGCTACAATCCAGGTATACTGCAATCCCATTGTACCTCTATCCATCTGGGCTACAATCCCATTCTACCACAATCCAGCTATTTTACAATGCTATTGTGCCACAATCCAGCTGTACTACAATTTCATTCTACCACAATCTAGCTATTTTACAATCCTATTGTACCACCACTATCCAGCTGCCAGAGATGGGTGAATTATCATTCATAAATACGATTACGAATACAAATCATATCTGCAATTTTATGATTATGAATACGAATACAGGTATGAATATGAATATGAATACGAATACAATCGTATTCACAATTTGAATATGATTTTCCCCCGTATTCGTATTTTGAATAAGATTTTATGATTTTTTCTATGATTTCCCTAAAAATCAAATGTTTTAAAACGATTTTCCCTTAAAATCATACTTTTTTTAATGATTTTCTCCCGAACAATGGACATATTTATGACCTAACTTTGACAAAATAATCTATCAAAATTTGAAACGCTCGTCAATTCTTATAGAATTTTTCACGCAGAATCGAATGAGACAATTGATTTTGACAAAGTTAGGTCATAAATATGTCCATTGTTCGGGAGAACATCATAAAAAAAGGATGATTTTCAGGGAAAATGAAAAAAAATTCAATTTTTAGGGAAATCGTAGAAAAAGTTATAAAATCATATTCAAAATACGAATACGGGGGAAAATCATATTCAAAGTGTGAATACAATTGTATTCGTATTCATATTCATATTCATACCTGTATTCGTATTCATAATCATAAAATCGTAGATATGATTTGTATTCATAATCGTATTTATGAATAAGAATTCGCCCATCTCTGCCAGCTGCACTACAATCCCATTATACCAAAATACAGCTATAGAACAATCCCATTATACCAAAATCGAGCTGAGGAACAATCCCATTATACCACAATCCAGCAGAACGACAATCCCATTTTACCACAATCTAGCGAAACTCCAACTATCTCTTTAGTCCACAAACTCGTGGGAGTTTAACTCTGGGACTGCAGTCCTGCGTAACTACAATCCCTCGAAACCACAAATCCTTCTGAATGACGAAATCCTTCTGAATACAAACCTTCTGAATGACGAATGATAGTCGACTCTAATACTTGGACAGCGTAATTTGTGCAAACCGCAATATGAGCGTGAAAAATACTACGCAGATGCGAGGAGATAATTCTTCTCCACGTGGAATGCAATATCTCGGATGAGGAGGGAGGAAATCTATTGTGAGTCTAATAGGCAGGTTTGGGAGAAGTAATATCTCGGGCGACGGGAATCCTCGGAGTTATAATTCTGCGTGAGTGTCGCTTTCAGAAGAATGAGAAAAGACGACAAACAGACGCTTTTAGGCGAAGACGGAGGGAAACTCGGGAGGCGGAAAGTGGGAATGGATTGCCGGGGGTGGGAGGTTTTCCCTAAACTCCCGGGGACAATGGAAGCTGCACTTTGAGGGAAGACCGAAAGCCGAGAGATCTTCGGGGTTCGAGGGCGGAGTGTTTGGTTTACGTTACGCTCCACCGCTTGCCGTCAGTTAAGCCCGCAAACCGAGTGTGAACGAGCCGTGCTGTGCTAATAACAGTAAAATATAACGAGGCACAGAAACCTCCCCCGTCTTCCGAGACAGAGCCGTCTCACCGTCTGGGCGTAAGGTCCTTTACTCCGGAGAGCGCGGGTGATTGAAGGGGAGGCCTCACTGAAGGGAGGAAACCAGAGCTCCGTGAGTAATGACCAGCGATGATCAATCAATGGCGTCGCAGAGTTTTACGATTTGAAAATTGACTCAAAACACTTGCAAATTATTACACAACGGTTTATTATTTATCAGCTAGGAACAAGGTTTTTCAATTGGGCTCTATAGCCATTAAATAGCCCCCCGTTCACCCTTAATATCCTGAGGTATCTTTTAGGTAGTCCAATTTTTACCTGCAATAGTTTAACCACTTCTAAACCAAAACTGATAGTCGTTGGCTATCTTGATATTCCAACTATTGATTGTGTAAGAAAACGTAATAGTAAAACCAAAATAACTCAAAGAAAAACCTAAATAACTTTCGAGTTGACAGACTGTAATAGGGCCTCATTTCTCACCTCGTAGGCTATTGGTTCGGTTTCTACTCAGAGATGGCGTCTGAGGCAGCACCATTCCCATCATTCATGAGCTGAACCTTCTCCACATCATTCCTTGGTTCTGTGCTTTAAGAAATTACAGACCCCAACATCCCACCAAGGATTTTTCCAAGTCTCCTTTTTCTTCTCCAAAAAATTGGGTTTATAGACAGATTCTGCTGAAGTAGATAGCGCTAGTGTGGCCCTAGGAAAGATCATTCTTGAGCTGACACACTATAATAGAGCCTTTTAAGGAACATCTGCTCAAATATTCTACTCATTTGCAAATTAAATCTAAATTTGATTTAAAAAATCCGAAAAAAAAACAATTTTTTGAAACAAGTGGGAAATTAAGGGTTATATAAACCCAGTACCATCAGTGAATTTTCAAGAGCAATGGAGCTATTTCAATAGACTCAAAATTTTAAGTACGGACTTTTTTGAATTTTTTCGATTCAGTGACGCTTCCTGTTTGAACTCCTCACCGCTTCACGAACGGTCATTTCAAATCAACCACCTAGACCCGGTTCTGAGATGTCAGCGCTACCGCCCTGTTCCGCCCGTTCTCAACCCAATTAAAAACCACATCCCGATAATCCGTAAACCGGACAAGAACCAGTACAAGTATATTTTTGCACAATAGAAGAACGTTAAATATTACCGATTATCACAGACTAAGTTTACCCCCGAAAGTACGAATTCAGACAGACAGCCCCCCCCCCCCACCGGTTTCGAATTGCTGTTCTTTATCGTTATCACCCATCTTATACAGATAATTGCCGTGCTTATTTCCCTGTATCCCGTGGTAAAAACACCCCCCACTTATTTTTTCTAATTGTGGACGAAAAGAGATCGGACCAACATTCTTCAGAATGTTTTGCGTAGAATTCAAAAACGCTGCAAATTATTACACAAACGTTTACTATTTTTCTATGTAGATCACTCGTACGCAAAGAGCACGGCTTTGCCATTGTTACCACCAACCAACATGAAGAAAAACATCGATCGCATTTCAGTCAGCTAAAATTTGAACGGAGATTAGGCTTCTTTTGCGATTCACACTCGTGTTTCTGATTTATCGTACGTCCAACCCTTGAATTCTCGTAAGGAGCGAACGGTTTGTCCTACAGGGCTCCGCGTGGTCTCAAAAAAAGTTCTATACTATCTTGAATTGATGAAAAAACAATACCCTTACACCAAAATGTTTTGAGTTGAAGCGTTTTCAAAATTTCAAACCTTATTTTTCAACCTTTAGAAGTGACCTACATCAACCAAAAGCTTCGGGGCACAACTAGACCCCAAATGGAGCCTACATACCGAATTTCATCAAAATCAGTCAATGGTAAGTGGGGAAAGTGCCGCGTGCGGTGGACGGACGGCCAAATTTTTATTCGATTTTTGGATTCTACGTACTTACCTTGAAACGTATACCAAAAAATTTGAGGGGGGTTAAAAAAAATTTTTACTTGTTCGATTCCAAAGGTTCATTATTGAAAATAATAAATCAAAATGACAAAATTGTGCAGCGCGCAATCGCGCAACCAAAGCCAACTTTGTTCTTTCAGAAAAGAACTTCTGTTTTTATTGCGAATTTGGAATCTACGTCAAATTTTAAGAACATTTTACTTAGGCAACTTTTTCATTTTCAACGCTCAGTGAGCGCTCAAAGATGCGCAGCCCAGGGATTGTGCCACAATTGAGATGAAGGTAGACCTCAAGTGTGGGACATTACTTAGCACTTCTTTTTCCACGCTGAATCGCGTGGTGATTTCCCTTTCTTGATTTGATTTCATTTTTACTGCATTCGCAGCCGAAAAAGGCCTTTTTTGAGTATGAAGTCATCGGTTTTCCGTGGAATCTGACACAATTTTTATAAATTTTAAAGTTTTTTAACACTTTATTGAGATACATTACTTTTCATGAGAAAATCGATGATTTACTCCTCAAAATGTGACTTTTGAAAATTTTGTCATTTTTGAATTCTACGCAAAACATTTGAAGAATAGCATTAGTCCGTTTTTTCGTCCACAATTAGAGAAAATAACCCTGTATATGTACAGAGTGTCCCACGAGTTGTCCCCTCCCCACCTGAAATTTTCACATTTTACGATGATGTCCTACGATTGGAAATACTTGAGAAATGTTTCCTTGTAGGATTTGCTGATGATGCAGCAACAGTAGTGTTGGTTAGTCAATGAATTCAGCACAAGCCAAGATGGAGCAGATGATGTCACCAGTAATAGAGAGGATGGAAGAGCTTAGCCGTATAGTTTTAGCCATTGCAAGGATTCACGGACACAAACCGACTACGCAGACATACAAACAGCCATCCACGAAATCAAAGTTGACCTAAAAGGTATTAAAAGTGCAATGCGAGTGAAAATTTCGATTTTGGAGGATATTATTTTTATCTTTGAAGATTTTAGATATTATTTTTTAAGATTTCAGATATTATTTTTTTTTAAATATTTGAAGCTTCCACTACCTAGAATGCAAAAGACTAAACTAAATAATAATATGTCCTAACGATTTAGGAGAAAATTCGAATACTCTCTTAGGCTTCGAATGTACTTCGAATATTCAAACAATAATTGCGTCAAAATTGGAACAGCTTCTTATGATTTTGGAAAGGGTCATAATAGTAACTATATCCAAGCAAAATTGATGCGAAACATCGTACACCGTGAAGGCGCCTGCACTCCGTAAGTTTCTGAGGCCTACATAACCTTAAATAAACTAACCAACCCATAAATGAGATCGCGTGAGGGGAGAGGATGCAAGAGGAAGAATTGGCTGTGGGAAGCCCATCTACATCAACACGGTTCTTAATCCACGGATTAGACTCTCAAGCAATAATTTCGACCAAAGAGCCATTAACGTGGCAACTAATAACGAGGAGGCAGTAACTCTTTAAATAAACACTATCCATCACTTATTTCCCTTGAGGCCTAGGATGGGAGGATCACTAACTTGGTTTTAGTGTCTCTCCGCAGTTCAAAAGACGAAGACCATACGGGCAGCTCCTATAATAATATTCTGACGTGCTCTTAAGGTTTTAATGATTACCTAATTCAGCTCAACAACAGTTTGCGAACTCCGTTAAAGGCGTGTGTTATTAGAAGCTCATGACGACGGTTAACCGAGACGAGTCATATTGTATTTTACGGTTAGCGTTTAACAGCGGAACTTTGGTTCACAGTTGAATAGATACTTTACAACACGTGCGAGCAGAAGCAGCACGGAACAAAATTAAATTAAGCTACACTCAAGCCTTCATACACCTCACCTTGTGCTGCATCTAACTAGTTCAATATAAGAGACTCAAGTTCTCCTATTTAAAATTAGAATGAAATGTTCCTATCTATCATTATATAGCTTTTATAGATTCTTTTTGCTTTTATAGAACCTTTTACAGATTTATTTCAACCTTTTACAAATTCAGTTAAACTTTTTACAAATTCAATTCAATTTTTTACAAGTTTGACTCATCCCGCCCATTCTTACGAGAAAAAACATCTTTCCTATTACCTTTTGGGTGGCAAGGAAAGTAAAACCACACTTTCAACATCATGTTGCCCTGACCTACCTCAGCCTGAGCAAACCTGAGCTGGGTAAAAGCTAATGCCGTGGCAAGCCGGTATTCCATTGGCATTAACTATTGATTTTACTTCCCCTAAAATTGTGGCATAACTATTGATTTTTACCACCCGAAGGGTAAGAGCAAAGATTTTTTCTCATAAGGGTTGGGATGAGTTGAATCTCTAAAAAGTTGAATTGAATTTATAAAAAGTTGAATTGAATTTGTAAAAGGTTGAATTAGGTAAATCTGTAAATGATATAAATACAAATGTTCTTATCTATGGTATCTAATATTTAGTGTTCCTATGAATTATGTACATACAGGATGTCTCAAGTCGAATAGGCAATACTTCAGGAATCAATTTTACAACTATTTGCAATAACACTTCCCTCATAGCACTTTTCTTTAACCCGCTCAAAATGCTACTTTTTTCAATTTGATTTGACATTCTATGTCTTTACTATGGCACATAAATGAAAAATCGTCACGCGGGGATCGTCACGCGGGGAGCGTTATGAGGGGAGCGTTACGCGGAAATTTCTGATGATTTTCACGTACAACCAATCGTTCCTAGGGAAAACTAACTTCCTCATTTTCCACCCCACAAAAATCGTTCACCACTCATTGGAAAGCTCTCAATTTATTAAACATAAGACATAAAATGTCTCTCGTGGTTGCCTACTTGTACGAAAGTTGTATCCACCGTTTGTGTTTCATGATTCTTTCTCAATTAAATAAGGTACCTGCCTATTAGCCGGAGAACTCAAAAGATTAAAAACTGCTCCATTTTATCAGCTTTCCAACCGTATAATCAAAAACAAATTTCTTTTTGGTCTCTAGTTCTTGTTTCTCGTGTTTTCGACCTTGTTCTACTAAAATGGTCATAACTTCATATTTCCCATGCAAATTCAAAATGTGATAACACCGTCGGAAAGAGTGTAAAATTTACTAAATCATCATTCTAGAAAAAATGTACACAAAAATAGTCTTTTTACCAAAAATTTAAAAACTTGTCAATTTATGTTTCTTGAAACATTTTTGTGATTTTTCCTGCTAAAACACGGTTTTCTGTTGAGATTCTCAAAAGCTTAAAACATGCTCCATTTCATCAGCTTTCCAATTAAAACATCAACATGCCCAGCATGACTCCGTTCGATGCGAGAAAAAAACTCGTCTCTAGGAGAACCCAGATTTAGGGTTTTGAATGTCCTTAAGTGAGCAGCTTACAGATCGAACTGTGTCTTCGCAATTGACGATGGATGCAACAATAAATTATTCATTCCAACTATCTGCCAACCGCACGGTCGACTTTGCAGTCAAAGTTGGTAATCTTCTCGCCCAAGTAAATTCACGATATTAATTATGAAGATCGAAGGAGAGTGAAGAGACCTGCAGAGTAACTACAATCTACGACTGATGGATGAACGGAAACTCTCTGAGGATGACTGATGGAGTGGTTGGTTGGCTTCATTATGCATTATCTCGGCCTGCGAGGGCGTCGCGCTCCATTCGTCACCGGTGACTGCTTTTGCCGCTGACGTGAGACCTTTGACGACATTCAGCCTTACAGTTGTATCAGGTCGATGGAAAAAAAAGAAAAAAAAGGAAGAGACGAATATAAAATGCGAAAGGATCATTTATCTCTGTATGAAACGTTCCAAGAGATTTGTTTCACAGGCGCCTTCACTTCCCTGAAGATGAACGGAAATGCGAGATGTAACATTAAATCGATAAGGGAAAGCATTAGCTGAATATAACCTTGAACCATTTTTCATTCTTGAGCACTTAAATTGAGTACTATGCTATCCTTTGGATCCGTAAGGGCTCATGCGAATAAGGAAGATAGGTGTATAGCACATAGCTTCCTCGTATTTAAAACATGACGTTGAAGAATGTTCCATAACAATGAATCTGCGGAGGAGACCATCTCGGGTCCGGGGCTCAAAGCTCACAATAAATATAAATTCCAACAGGATCGTTACGAAATTGTGTAAATTATACATTTTGCAAGGAATGCACAGCCAATATTGAATAGCAGATCATAGACAGTCATTATGAGGACAGCTAACGGTTACGCTCCAAAATATGGACATTATACCTACATAATGATTGTGAGAAACCAGCTGACTAATATCAATAGGTACCTACTTTGGTTATCTATCTATTAACCAAATTGTAATACATCTCAACTACGTTTCTATTTTTAATAGGTGATTCCGCACCGGACGATAACTTTGTAGAGAACGATTTTATTAGCGTCTTACCGTGAGTTTTCTTTTAAACCACCAAAAATTCTGAAAATTTGCGTTTGACATTGTTGACTACAATTTGATGATAAATCATCAAGTTATTGTTGATGACAATAATTTTGACAATATTTCGATTAGGCAAACTCTTCTCGTTTTCACATAAGTGATATTATCTGTTTTGTTGGTTGGTTAGTAACATTGTTTGAAAGCATCTTTATACACCGAATAATTGTCAGAGTTCTTTCACGTGAAACAGTATACTACTAAAAAGTCACCAACAAACTTGGGTATCTACTTCTCACATTAATTTTTCTAACACTGGCCACATATTGAGGGCACGTGGGCAGTGTTGGAAAAATGAATGTGAAAAGTAGATGCCTAAGTTTGTTTGCATACATATGGTTTGTATATCGAGTTTGTATATCAAGTTTGTTTGTGTATATCAGGTTTGTATATCGAGGGCTGCGTGGCAAAAGTGACAAGGTCCATTTTTCCAATATTGAGGTTTTAATCATTCAGATAACACGTAAGCCTCTACGCGCTAGTATTATTAACTTCTCAATTATCAAAATATAAAAGACTCAAAGAACCCTTTCAGTATCCCCACCCACTCCTTTTCAACCCTGTTTGTATTCTCCTAGCAGAAATGACCAACTGCTATTTTCGTATCATTTGGACATTTCTGCCGGTAAAAGGCGAGCGTCGCCAGTAAAAACCATCAAATTATTTCCTTCTAATCAATCAATTTTGTTCAACAATTTTATTTAACGTACTTTTATAACTATAATTTCGTCCATTTATGAGGTGAATAAAAGAGGAATAAAAGTCATAAATGTGAATAAAGTCATAAAGGTTAATAAAGATAAATAATGTCACAAAGGTGAATAAAGAGAAATAAAACTCTTAAACCAGACCAAAACCGTGAATTTCGGGCGAGCAGTGCACTTGGTCACTTATGCCAGGTAACTAAAATAGAGAAGTACAGAATCTTTGAAACGCTCTACTGAAAGATTGTTTGTTTTTGTAACTTGGTCCCTTCTGCCACGCAACCCTCAATTTATATGTGAACTTCGTGTGAATCTACGCGTTGGAGGTCCATTCGAGGGACCATGGTCTCGAAACATGGGTTCTACGTACAAAACGGATACATAGCGTATTCGCGTCAAATTGGAGGTTTTCCACATCAAATTGGAGATTTTCCACGTCAAATTGAAGGTTTTCCAAGTCAGATTGGTGGTTTGACACATCAAATTGGAGGTTTTCCACATAAAATTGAAGGTTTTCCACGTCAGATTGGTGGTTTTACACATCAAATTGGAGGTTTTACAATCAAATTGGAGGATAACAGATTGAATTTGAATTCAGCGGAGCACTAAAATCAAGTTGTCAGCAAGAAAAATCCGCAGTGAGCCCCGAGCAGACCACGACCTGTGTGACAGGATAATCGTTGCCACAGTCACCACATCGGACTGCACGAATTACATGATGAGAGTGATGGTGGACCTGACAGCGCTGCTGCAGGGCAGGACAAAAAATAGGTTTGTTTATAATTTTCATCAATCATCATTTCATTTTTTTTTTTCATCATTTTTTTAATTTTTTATTAAGTTCATCCATGTTTGTCGAATGTTACATTTCACGAGTTACTCAATTATTTATTAAAGGTTTCCCAGAATTAAATCAGGTATTTCGGTCATCCTCCAATTTGAATGAGAAAACCTCCAATTTAAAATAGAAAACCTCCATTTGTTGTGTAAAACCTCCAATTTGACGTGAAAATGCTCCACAATCGCTCAACCCCGTGGTTACGGAATTCTCGGGAACGGGTGGGTATTAAGTTAGAAAGATAAACACAGGTCAGTAAAATAGATTTTGGCTCTTCTAAAGCACCCTCGATATTATAATCTTTTAGAGTGGTTTTAATCGAGAATATGCGTTTAAACCCTATTCGATTCTACCTCAAAAAAAGGAATTTTTTGCTCTCCCTCAAAACGAGGGACCTCGCTTCCACATTTCGAGTGTATAAACTGCAAAAACGGGGACCCCAGGAAAAAGGAGTTTTCTGGACCATAAAAACCTCAATCTAGTGGAATCGGTGATGAAACTCGAAGTGTAGATTGGAAGTGTGGGACCGGCTAACAATGTCATCCAGCGGGAAAACAACAGTAGTGACGAGGTGACGGTCGACGTGTTGGTTCGTATGTTGCGTCAATGTGTATTTGTGTGTGTGAGCGCATCGGCGAAGAACCTTCTAACTAATTGCATTTACCCCCTCCCTTTCCTTCGTCTGAGGGCTGCACTTGTTAACTTTTACATGGGAAAAACGGCTTCCCTCAGTTCCCCTCTCTCCCTCTATCCCCACCCCTCACGAAACGTTAAGGACGCTTTATTTTAATTAAAAATCCTGGGAGAGAAGTGGAGGTGCGGAGGCTTTTAATTACGGAAAATTAACGGAGGAATTTCCATTGAGATTGAAAATTGACGTCTCGGAATGAGGTTTGAACTCGATTTATTTTATGTATTTAAATTTGTTGTTTTTTCAATTTTCTGTGCCATTGACTTTGATTTGCCTGATAGGATGCCCGATTCATTACACTCTACACTTCACAATATTATTATCATACTCACAGGTTTTATAATGTAATACATTTGAAATTCAATGCATTCGCAAAAAATCCCTAAATGAATTTTCTTTAAAATATTAAGAAAGAAAATTAGCGAACCAATTATTTTACAAGAAACTTCATGTCTGTTGGGAGGCTGAGACGTCATACAAAATTGCACTTACGCATTCATCTAAAATATTGTATTCTTTGAATACACGTCAATTTCAATAATGGTTATTTATTTTTAACAAATTCAAAACAAGCATCCAGGAAGAACGTCAGCCGATCTAAAAACGTGATGGGATTTCCAGCTATTCCCATGGACATTCTGCGAGAATAACCTATGTACCTAATTATGGTCAGTTAAAAAAATTAAAAAAACATCTAAGGTGCTTGTCACGTACAACTATAGAAATTATGGCAAATACAAATTTTACCAGTTTTACAAAATTCGTAGTAAAGTTGGAAACTTTAGCGGCCATAAGTACGATCCACACAGGTCCATTTGTATTCACAATTTTTTCGAACCGTTGATTCTGTATTTTATCGTGCCACGAATTAGGCAAGGTTATATATTTCATGACTCCTTAGATTATCTATTCGAAATTGCTTCGCATTCTAATGCTACCATTTCTAAAGAATAAAACGCCGGAAGAGGATGTAAAAAAATTCTAATTTTCTTCTCGCGAAGGGAAACCGCAATTCAATAAGAAATGAAAAAGTATAAATCGAAAACTCGCTCCCCTCCTAAACCGCATTACCTGCCGAGGGATCAGATCGTATCTTGTTAGCGCATATCATTACCTCAGGAGGCAGAAGAGAACATCAAAACGGGGTTCAAAAAAACCACCAGCCGAGCTAAGATAACGAGGAAGCGTTCCTTAATTCAAATAGCGAGGTCCCATGTCAAGCCTATGTATGCAAATACGCTCTATAAGGGTGGGAAGGTCTGAGGAGAAAAGTTAACGATACAGCTGTATAAAAAAGAGTAGGGAGAAAAAAAATACTGTTCCACTTGGTTGGCAATTCAATTCCCTTGGGGGTTGAGAATCTTCTTTTGGGGATGTTTTGCTACGAGTTTTTCTCCCGGCGCGGGGGTAATAAAGTCCCGGGGTCTCGAATGGTATGCTAATTCATGTAAAATCCGCCGACCCTCGAAACCGCGTTGTCATCGGTTTCGCTTATTGGAGTGGAGAGATTAATACGTTTTGAAAGAGGAATTAATTAACTAATCAACCCAGAATAACTGAAAATGCCGGAAATAACAGATAGAAGGCATCAAGTACGCAATATTTTCTCAAACTACGAATAGATACCTCGAAGAAATGTACTTAGAGTCCTTTAAAAATATTATTGAACCAAATAAAAATATATATATTCCAACAAACTAAATTACATTTAAAATATTAAACCAAATTTTAAAAAATTATATTAAACCAAAAAATATTAGATTAAGAAAATATATATTTTTTGAAATTCTTTCTATTGGTTATGTACAGGGGTTTTGGTCTAGTACAAAAAAAATTAAACTAAGTAAATAAAATTTATTATTTTTTTAAAAGTCCTTTAGAAATATTACATGAAACATTGTATCCGTTTCCATGTTAATGTAACTAAATCCAGCCCGCAATACGATTTTAAAAATGTCTACCAGGTGGAATTTTCACAATTATTACAATGTCATAAGTACAGGTTGAGTTTGTATTCAGGTGTGACGCCAGTATTCGAACTTAAGACCACAGTTTGATGAAAGATCCAGCTTTTCGATTTATCGAATGAACGTGATGCATATCGGACCAGTTATCGATACAGAATGGTTGTATCGATGTATTGAGTGAGGCAGTGCTCGGATCGGGAATGCGGCGAAGTAAGGTCGGTCTCATGAAAGCTTACACGTAATATCCAATAGTAATGATATTCTAGAACAATGAAAGTGATGTGACAGAATAGAATCTATGAAGGTCAGCCCACCAGAATTCAATGGTCAAGCCGATAAGAGTTACAGAGATTCACTCCTGTTTCGCCAATCTTTTGGTCAATTTATTACTTACCTTATCTGGAACTGGCACACAGATAATTTTAGGAATCTCACATGAGAATTTCAGTTCTAGAGGAGGTTTTCAACCTTCTTTGTGATTTCCAGTTCTCTTTTAGGGAAAATTTCAGTTTTCTTTACGTATGATATCCAATCTTTTGTGTGACTTCCCGCATTCTTTATGTGAGATATTTACAATTTTCTGAGTGTGATTTCCACCATTCTCAGATAGATCTATTCATACCTTTGTACGAAGTTCCCAATTTACTGTAAGTGAGATTTCTAGTTTTCTTTGTGAGACTTGAAGTTGCTCTGTTTTAGACTTATAGTCTTTTACGCCTTGACCGAAAAGGCGTTCTCTAATCATAACCCACATTATCACATCAATTTTATTGCTTTGGATACAACCATTCTGTATTAAATTAAAAATTTATGTATTGATTAAAAAATAAAATTAATTAAAAAATTAAAAAGTTTTTCTTTTTCCAATTGCTTCCAAGATTTTCATCCTCTCTACGGATAGGCCATGAGTCCTACTGATCGATATAACCAATCAACCAGCAACAACTGAAATAGTGTGAACAACAAGTGAAATCGCTAATTGGTTGCAGTTCATGTTTCATGACAGGAATACTACTAGTGATAAGATCAATATTCAGTTAATTTTTTTGTACTCTTTATATTCCAAATATTCATGTCATATTCTGCGAGGAAGCATTACTGCCCATCAACTTCGCGGACGTTTTTTTTCCTTGTATACAACGAGGATAGGTTCCATTTATTACTATTTTTTCAGAACCCCAAACCAATCAGGCCTGCAGGACTCTGTGCCGGACAGTCTCTTTCGTCGGAAGACACTTCTTTGATCTCGTGCTATCAATACCAGACGTCGAATCTTTTTCCCCACAAAGTTACAAGTAACGAACGATCCCTTCTCTGAAACTTCCAGTCTGTCAGAGGTATTAATCTCGGTTTCTTTTAGAGATCAAATATTGGAAAATGTTAACATTATATTCGTTGGATAAATTGAAGTGAATTACTACTGGAAGTTGTGTCAGAAAAGTTAATGTGAAGTACTAGAAATGTATATATTTATTTCGAATAAGTTACATCGTATATATTTAAATCGATGAAAATAAACATTGAAAAACTGGACAAGCGGTTGAAGTATAACAAACGTTAAAGACAGTCATCTTGTCTCGTCAAAATATTAGGTCAAAAATATGTACCTGTGTATGGAAATGCTCGTTGCAAATTTGCTAGGGCCAACTCCAGTCTTTTTGAACTATAATTATTCGATGTAGTCGTATTTCAGGAACTTTTGCGCTGATTTTGAATGCACCACGATTTAATTTTTCCAAACACATTAATTTCCAACTAAAAAACCGAAAAATCATTTTTTGACCCAATGATTTGTTCAAATTTAAACTTGTTTCACGTATACATATTTTTACCCTAGTTTCAACATTAGTTGAATTTGTTATTTGAACAAGAATTTATGTAAAAAGTACATAATTCATTATGTAATGGAACTAATTTATCAGTTAATTCCTGTTTCAAGATCCAGCCGATTAAGACATTGATAGGAATAATGCAAACTTCTTCTTTGAGGTTAATCGAAAACTAGTAGGTTCCCAGGGGTTGTGAAAGACACGGAGAAATATTCACGGCGGTTGCTTTTGAAACAAGATATACAAATCTTTTTCAAAACCCCCTCATGTTTTGTCTGGAGAATAGTGTGATAATAAGGGAGTATTTTGTGGGATCCTTTTTCAGGGCGAGAGATAACTAATTGCAATGATTCCCTGTATCCTATTTTGCCTTTTTGTTAAGTTAAAACCATGAAACCAATTATTTCAGAATCATTTGTTTGGTTGCTCGAATAGGGCTAAAACGGTATCGTAATTAAAGCCTCAAAGGGCACCACATCCACCCCCATGAACCCCACGGGATCTTTCCAGGATCAATCAAACCGTCACTAAGAAGGGTAAACGTCTTATTTGACAACTGGTATTTCTCATGGAAGAGAGGCAAAAGGTCGAACAATTTCTCACCAAATGTCATGTTAACCGTACAGAGAACTCTGGGAATAGACCCCCCTCCGAAAAACGACTTTCTATTTCTCTCAGGGCTGAAAACTCCTCGAAAATTATAGTATGTAACTATTTATATCAGTTAGAGGTAATAAGGCTCCGAGGGGGTTAAGACCCTTGACAGGTTCTTGTGTGTTGAGGGTTGTAACTTCCCGAGACGGGGGTAAATTAACCCTGGGTTTAGGTGCAACAGTTTTTCGAGGCGTTTCTAGAATAAACAGCCAGGAGAAGATGTCTGTTTCGCTGGAGCGTTAAGTTTCGCTGCGGGACCCTCCTCTTTGTTAAGTGGAAATGACAATTAGTGGAGTTGGAGCAGAGATTCACAGATTCCAAAAATAAGAGCATCTATCTCTGATGTACACAGATGGTTATTGGAGTACAACATAATATTGCATGCTTGTATCTGACAGAAGACTAAATCTGACATTTTGGAATGAATGTGCAACGTTTCTAGAGGATGAAAGCTGGCCATACGCTCACAAATATAAATATTCAAGCGACCAGAAGGAATTGGATCATCGACGAATAAATTATTTCCTGTAAATCCAAGAGTAAGTACTGCAATTCGGTACACCATTATGGTAAATCTAATAAAATATAAGATGGGTAATTGATGAATATTATAACAAAATTCTCTCCTGTTAGTCATAATGACGATGCAAGTTTAAGAATCAGCATCAGCAAGGGGTTTTGAGATTGCAGAATATAATAAAAATATTTCGAGGTCGTTAAATTTACCATAAAAGATACTTAGAGGATGGGCTCTGTATGAGAAGATATGAAGAGTGTTGAATAATATTCATTTCTTATATTATAAGAAATTCTTATATTCATATTCATTCCTTATATTATAAGAAAGGATGTTGGATATGAAGTCCTGATCATCTCTAAGTTGAGCCTCAAAAAAAGAAAACGAAAGCCGGTGCTCATTAGCCCTATTTGAACGTTTTCAAGGGAATTCGGAATGAACCAGCGATGAACCAACTTCTCTCTTCCTTCTCCTTTCCCTCCCTACCTGATCTACTTTAAGACTCCAATAGAGTTCACAACTCAGCCTTCAAGCACAGAAACGTTCTACTCTCAGATAACAACTTTCATCAACCATTTCCGGCAGAGCACCCCGACCGGGACAATTGATAGTAATGGCAATTCTTTTTAATCCGTGGATTTAGAATATGGTTCTCCTAGGCATAGTGGGTGATTATACGCCCAAACTAAGGAAAATAAGCTTTCACTAATGTAATTGACCTAAATTTCGACTGTCACGGGTTGACTTTAGTCATCGTGAACAAGAAGCGAACATCGACCTACCTACTCCAGCAACGACGACCCTACAGAACTGTCCACCTCGAGGAATAATTCCGCTGCAATGAGATGAGCATGTGTCACCTGCTTTAACAGTTATCTTTGTGCTCCTGGCGACTGCATAGATCCCGAGAGTCCTCGAATACTCATTTACCACAAATCTCCACAACACCAGGTATGAATATAATAGGCAGTCTATTGATTCAATGTTTATGGCAACTGTATTATTAACAAAATCTGTTACATCCTTGATTATGTTGCACAACGGAAAACGCAATAAGGAACAGCAGAGGGGTCTAAAAACCTTGTTACGTCTCCAACTTCGGCAAGAGCCAATTTTGCCCTGAAGGGGGCATGAGAAAATATGGTTTGCTAAATCCAATTCGCTGGACACGTTCGGTTATAAAAGAAGGGCAAAAAAGTAGTAAGGGGTCGAGCTTTGGGTAGATGTTTCCGAAAGGGAAAAATTCATTCGTTTCCTCGAGACACTTGGAAATATCCGGCTGGAGTGATGAAGTTATGTTCTCCAAAGCGTACAATTCGATTGGGTTGAGGGACGCTGATTAGATGCTTGTATCGTGTTACCTCCGCTACAGTCTTACCCACCCTTATTTACAGTCTACGGTTCAACGGGCTAACAGCTATGATGTGGTCGCTAGCCCCCGTCCTCACTCGTTAGCGGGTTACGCATCTCAACTGAGGCCGTACAAGCGGTTGGAGGGGGAAATCGATCTTTTAAATGTACTATTTCAGTACATTTGGCTGTATATTCCTGTGACGACGACATTATAACGGTGTTACATACTATAAGATGACTTTTGGGTAGAAACTGAGGTTATTGACGGTAAAGGTCAGTCGCGGTTTTAAATTCGTTGTATATTCTTGAAAGTGATCCATATATACCAATTTTTACCATAATTATCTACCCAATACTTCAAAATTTCATCTCCAAAAAACCCAAGTACGAGTAGGATTTATCCCTTCATAAATTCTATTTTTTCCCTTTAAAGTGGCAAGGGTAAATCACAAAGGTTTACTATTTGTACTAACGGGTTTTTAATCCTTTCTTCATTCCACGAGGGTAAAGTAGTTAAGTCTGAGAGGCCCTGCTAGCCATTACCTCCGCCCACAGCTTAAGAGCTGTCTTGAGAGAATCAACGAAGAATGGAGCCAGAAGGGGTTGAAGTTCCCCCAGTTTTAAACCCACCCAATAAACAGCAGGTCCGCCTTTCGAGGGTAGATTTAATGCTATTTCGGACATAAAGTAGAATGAATTAATCCTTCGGCCTTCGTGCCCTCAACATTAACTTAATAGCCGGCATAAGATACCTTCTCATTCCCAAGGTATAACTCAGTTTTGGGCTTTGCCTCTATGAAAATTCATACGCTAGTATTCATGCCTAAATTCAAACGAACAATTCTGCGAGTATGCAAATCGCCCTCTAGTTATTATTTATTTATGGTAATACTACGGTAATTGTGGGAGTGGTCGTTTGACCTTAAAACATCCGGGTAGCTCTTCTCTAATCACTGCACTTGGTCATAAATCACAAAGTACAACAAATGGTTTAGAAAGGTGCCACTGGAATCCAGCTTATCGGTTTGTACGCCAAGACAATAATTGTAAGATTAGCAATATAAACCGAAGAAACTAAATAGGATTAATTTAATTCGTCAGTATCTGAGAAACACATGAAATTTGCCAAGATTCGTATTAGCGCTCAAACCTCCCGAGCCAGAAATTCTTGAACTTTTAGAATGTAATATTTGAGAATTTGTGATTTATTTGACTGACATCATCAGCACAGTATAATTACATTTCAGCAGTGCTACATAACGTTTCTAGGTTTCCAAAACACCTACTGCAGTTCGGTTACTAAGGCCCATTTTCACCAAAAGTTGTTCAAAACGCGTTTAGCTAAACGCCTTTATAGTTAATCAGAAGGAATAAACCCGGCAAGATGGCAAGATTTAAGACAATCGAGTTTGGCTAAACTTGAAATGTCGAGCGGAACGAATGAAAGTCATAAGACGTCATAAGACATTATGACGTATTGGGGCAATAAAAGCCACCACTCCCGCGCTTGCTATCAGTAGATTCCCGCCTTGTGTATTTTTATCAGGGTCAGTTTTTCGAATTCCTTCGTTTTTTATTTTGCTGATTTTTGTGGTTAGTTTCGATTTTTCCGGTTCATATCAATTCCTTCGTTTTATTTTGCTGATTATTTCCGTCAACTACCTATTGAGTTATTACACATCATCACTTTGAGCCTTAAACAGTGCAATACTCCAGTATTTCTCCACACTAAAGTTCCTTCCTTGATATATCCTAGTGAAACACAGTGACCGCCGCCTTGTTTTAAACGGTAGAAATGTACTTCGATAATTTAAATTATTACCGATGGATGTAAACTCGAAGAGGGCCCCCAATTTCACCTCGATAGAAATTTATTTTGGTCGAACTGGTCTTTTTGTATACCTAATGGTCAATTTGTATGATTCGTCCTTGTATGGATGTATAGAAACAACCAAGGAATGTAGGTTGCACTATTCTATTATAGAAAAAACCATTATTCTTTTTAAATTAGTCGTTAAATAGTCGAGCACTTGGACGACTGGGGGCTTGGAAAAACGGAAACTCAGTAACGTCCATCACTTCGGAATGTGGAATCCGATCCAGGATTCGACTCGAAAGTCGTCACATCGTCATTCGAGTCAAAAATAATTCGCAATTTTATTTCGAAAATAATCAAAAATCAATGCGCGGCCATATTGAATTGGTAGTTAAACGAGATAAGCTAGTTTATTTCGGCCGACTTTCCACCGTTTAAACTTGAACGGAGATGGAGTTTAAACTCGTAAATCGCTCTTGTGAAAGACGATTATTGCTAAACTTTGATTATCTCTTTCCTCTTTTGGTTTAAACTCGTTTCGAATGTTTGGTGAAAGTAGGTATAAAACGAAATTCACATTACAAGACGCTTTTTTATCGCAGTCATGCATTCTAGCATTTCCATCAGGGCTCAGTTCCTAGGTTTTTTCTCTAATAAAACCCAGCTGAAAGTACCCATCAGCGGTATGTAATTAAGTAACCCTTAATGCGGTATGCAACAACTTCAGTGAATGGTTGAACTGTTCGCCGGTTAGCAGCCAGTTGGTTGTGACAGAAAGTTACAAAAGTGTCATGATTTATTGATTCATTCATTCTTGTATTAATTTGATGAAGGAATAGTGAGCATTCTTTCAAGTTTTGGTTTCCTACTGAACTTATATATTTTAAAAATATTTTGGGAAAACCATAATAACGCGGCTTTTTGCGACAGAAGATAGGAAAAACAAAGCATCAGCGATACAACGGTACAATGGACCTTTTCAGTACTTATCTCACGAATCAGTGTAGTAGTGATTCTGGATTTCTGGAAGTCCAGAAGTGTTCTTATGGTAGTATTCAGGATACTGAACACTTCCTATCTGCTCTTTATGGGCTAGGTATCACCCAAGGACAAGTTGTAGAAGTAGTGGTTTTCATATCGCAATAAGAGCGCTATAATCGGTATTACTCAATATCGGTAGAGTTGCAGAAGCCGTTGATTCAAACCTAAGGTTCTACGTATTTGTGAAGATCTCCTCTAAAACTCTCAGCACCAGTTTGAATCAGCATTGCCAAAACTTATTTTGACTTCTACCCTAACTTGACGCCTGGCACATAATGAGTAATTCGCTCTCAAATGAGATGAGGAAAATGTCGTGAGTCGTAAATGGAGCTTGACGAGAGGGATAGAGTGATTCAAGATACGAATTCACTAAATAAAAGAACTTGATTTGATTCGACGATGTTATCAGAAGATTTCACCCCATCTTCCGGAAAAATCTTCGATTCCTCGCCCAAAACTGGAGGAAAAAACGGAATGGTGCCGGCAAGGCGACTGATAAACTTCAATTGGAAGTGACAGTTGATGGGTGCAGATGACGCGGCGTTAAAGCTTCGAACCCGTGTCTAATTCACCCGAAGGAAAATCCAAAGGGGCTGGAGTTATGGCCAGGTCGTAAAAAATCCGAGGAGAGCCTTTACCCTGATTTGAGCCTAAACAAAACGTAAAGACGGAGTGGTGAGATTTCGCAGCATCGCGATTTTTATCTCTTCTATCCTTTCCCCGGCAATCTCTATCTTCCGAGCTCGAAAGAAGAAACGGAAAAAGAGAAGAAAAAAAATGGAGGGAGGGGAAGAAAGGGAAATATTATATATCAGCGGCGGCAGTAAAATTTACGACGTCAAAGGAATTTTAAATTGGTGGAAGGTAATCTC
Organism: Apolygus lucorum; assembly: GCA_009739505.2. NCBI lineage: Eukaryota > Metazoa > Arthropoda > Insecta > Hemiptera > Miridae > Apolygus > Apolygus lucorum. Next base: position 20,722,712 of record CM019183.2, read on the forward strand.
TTATTGTGCAGGGAGCTTCTGAAGGTGTTTTGTGTTGCTGGCAGATGCAATAAAAGGCGTATAGTCGAGGGGCGTTAAATCATGAGGCGTTTTATGAAAGCGGGATTAAAGCAATTTGCTTCAAATTGATCTGAGGAGAATGTTGCGCGAAACATTGTAATATGAGTGACACCAGGAGCCTAATACGCCTGATGTATATACGCTTATATAATATGTGTTTTGTTATATAATATGGATGAGTTTTGTTACCAGAGACAAGCGTGCACAATGTTCATGTTTTAAATACAACAGGCTGGATTTTGATTAGTAATTTAGGGAATGGGAAAAGTATGAAGGCATCTAAGGGATTAGGCTGTATAAAGTTTGCCAGGAAGGTGAGCAGCAGATGCCCCTACGGAGTATGAGTGCTGCTGGGGGGAGGGGGGGTGCGTTATTAGGGATGTAAAGGTGGTTGGGCAGTGTAGAAAGGGAGAGGTGGAAAGGGGGTCAAGGGGGTTAAGTAGTATAAGAACCGCAAATTTCGTATAACTTGACGAGGTCCAAATTATGGGGTATTTTAAAACTTTCCAGTACTGACCAAGCAGCAACTCCCTGCATGAGCTAGTCCTCAACTTCCATCCATGAGAATTGGATGCCACCAAATTATCTAATTTCGTCATATCTTCCAAAAAATTTTCATTTTAGATAATTAAAGATCACGAGCTTAATGCAGTAATTTATTATTCCTCATAATATTATCAAACATTAGCTATTAACTTGAACTATTGATAACAATGGGCTATCCTAGAACATCCTTTAATGAGCTCCCCAACTTCTCTCCGTGGGCTAGATATCAACTTTCATTATCACAACGGTGTCAATCCAAAACCAACCACATCATCGATCAGTTATTTCTCATCATTCGCTGATATTATGGATCATGGCCAAAACACATATGGGCGACAGATGATAGGATTTCCCGTAATGTTTGCATCAATCCCTAATCAATCTCCGAATCTACGGACATATTGCTCATAAATATTGGAATCGGACCGGCTTTCATAAATAACACATAACAGATTAAAAGATGGGTCGCTCCCTCGTACGACCGGCACCGGCACGTTGGAAAGGCTTTGATATCAATCTTTGTGCTTGACAGGGGTGTCTAATGACTGGGAAGGGACCATTACAGGGTAAACTGCAAGTAACTCTCGCCGAACGTCTTATACCAAGTCACCGCCATCAGCCCTCCACACTTTACTTGTTGATAAAAAAACACACCGTCCGACGGGTTTTGTGGATAACTCGCTTCATTACTTGACCAAAGTGTGTCTTCTTCAATGGACGCGCATCTCCGACCAAAAAAGAGGGGAAGCCCGGGCTTCTTTTTATAAATGATATCGGAGTGAAAGTCCAAAAATAATCACGTACCTAACTTGCTCCCTGATGGGTTGATCTTTTTACAAGGCCCCAGAGGGTTCAAGCACACGTGTAAGCATGATTCAATAAAAAATGACAAGTCACTTTTATCGAGAGTTAACCAACGCACCCTAAAAACATTATATCTGTAATAAAAGCAACTTCAACATTTTTCAGCCTGTTTATATGAAATTTCCAGGGACTATTTAGGTGTTCAGTTTTGGCTTTAGATGATACTGTCGCCACTTCTAATGAGTGTAGCCCCGAACAATCCTTGTCGGGTTTCAGCGCTACCTCCTGCAACTTCAACGAACTACCATTCCTGGTTACCATAACTACCATTCTAAAGATTGTTGTCTCGTAATCGTTTTCGTTTCTCATATTTCTATAACATGAATCAGTGACGATTTCGGAGATCAGCTTTGAAATTCAATGACTTTGGTTACGTTTCGCAACATAAAACGACACTTGGCATAGTTTTCACGTCCATAACTGTTTAGAGAGAAAACAATAAGAGAAACGAAAACGATTACGAGACAACAATCTTTAGAATGGTAGTTAGGGTAATAACGAATGGTAGTTCGTTGAAGTGGCGGGATATAGCGCTGAAACCCGACAAGGATTGCTGGGGACTAGACTATCATCCACTTCTGAAGATTTATTGATAGGTTCATTAGGGATGTGTTTAATAAAAATTTTGGTGACAGATCTTCACAGGTAGGTAGCAATCATGAAATGAGGTAATATCTGTAATGTGATTAATAAATTTATCTTGATAATCAGTTGGATTTCAACATACTCCTGGTTGACATATGCCACAATGAAGAAACTTGAATTAATCACGATTAGGAAATGAACCGAAATCCTTTTGAATCGATCAACTCTTCTTGTTCTGGACTGTTGTCTCTTGTCTGATCTCTCCATCTTCTACTTCTTCAAGTGAAGCAGCACACAATTCCATGACTGTTATAGCTGACACAATGTCCATTTAACTGTTGAATACATGGTTTGTGATGATAGACAGTGCTGACATCGCTATGGTGATAATCATCGCAGCGACAGGTCCCTTGGTCCCCTAAATTTACATTTCAGGAACTCAGTAATGACTCAGAATTTTTTCCAGACTTGCACCATACAACAACTGATCAAAACATGAGTCGAATTCAGACCAAAGTTTCACAAAATATAATTTTCAATTATTTTAGATCAACCATATTTTCTCAACATGTTACCTGCAACATAGTAATTGCAAGCAATACAGTCACACTCTTTTCTTCATCTGTATTGATAATAGTACATTCTGTTGTACTCATTCAATGTATTTCATGGAACTGATTTCAGCAAAGTTAAATAATTTACTTGTAACCAAAAAGGTAACATCAACTGGATTTATATACAAAATAAAGCACGAAGCATTATTCAAAACATAATTCAAATCTCATACGGAAAAGGGTGGAACCCCAATCGTCTACGGAAGTTATTTCTCAAATGTCAACGTTTCCTTCTTCGTGAAGGGGTTGTGGGTAGGCCCATTGACCTCGTATATTAATTTCCACACCCCTGTACGTCCCTTCAACATCTAACTAGAACTTGAAGATAATGTTTGGACGAGGGTGAGAAAGCTATTACAGGCGATAGTTTATCAACGAAAAGATGTAAAGCCGTATTCATTAACAGGCTCTGGAAGAAGGGAATGTACAAAGCTATGAGCCATCTGCTTACTAACATTTAGCAGATCTTCGCTTTTTCGGTGAACCTAATTAGGAGGCAAGTCAATATGAAAATTTTATATAGTGCAAGAACGTACTTTCAATCATTTAACACATAGGTAACATAGAGATAATGGGGGGTGCGCCTTGATTTTTTTATAGATTTTTAATCGAAAGTAGACTACGTTCTGAGAAGTTTGGCACCAACCGCGACCTTCTAGGGCGAGTAGATCTGTTTCTATGATTTTTCAAAGTTTCGACCGTTTATGAAGTCACGCGCCCCTCTCGCCTGGGCGGGACCCCCCAGCCCACTGTGACGTCATAAACGATCGAAACTTTAAAATTTCATAGGAAAAGATTTACACACGCTAGAAGGTCGCGGTTGGTACCAAAATTCTCAGAATAAGGTCTACCTTAGAATAAAAATAACAATAAACAGTTTTTCCTACCCAGGCGCACACCCTATTTTTACTTTGTGTGAAAAGGTCGAAAAAAGGGACTATTTGATTTCACTTCATACTCCAAAAAGTCAGAGATGACCGAAACATGAGGAGCCTTTATATTTTAGAATAGTGATCATTCCCTAGACTATCAACTACAGTAATGACCATTGAAAATTTTGTAACGCAGCCAAAGATGGAATCACGCTCAGACTATTTCCAGATTTGTGTAACACAGTCAGGGTGATGCAAGCGTCGGTATTTTAGCCTAGGTGAAACAAGCTTTGATGATCAAATATCAGTTCGATCAGTTCGTCATGCTATTAGAGCAACATCTGGTCTCGGTTATAGAGAAAACTGCAGGCCGATGTTTTCCAAACTCAAAATATTGACTCTACCTGCCATCTGTATTCTCGAGTGCCTTTTGCACGTCTATGACCACCAGGATGATTTTGGAGCTGCCCCACACGACTACAATACAAGAAATTCCGATGATCTTCGAATACCATTCAGTAGGTTAAGTGCGTCCCGAAACAGTTCAAAATGGTGGGCTTTAAAGTTTTCTAATGCCATCCCTAAGAAAGTGAGAGAACAAAAAAGAAAAAGTTTTAAGCATACGGTTGTTGAATTCCTTCACAAGCTTGCTCTATATAATTATTACGAATATTTTGAAGCAAGTAAGATTTCTTTCTTTTAGTTAACTTATTTTTATGACATGCTACTACCCGAGGAATATTTATTAAAAGTACTCAGTTCAGCCTAGCGCAAATGTATTTATGTATTATTTTTTCTAGTTGACTCTGTGATCTCTCTTGTGATAAGTAATTTTGCTGTGATATTAGGATAGGATACGTTGCAATATAGGTATAAATATAGGATATTTATTTATTTGGGTGGGTTGTCCATTGTTAAATATTTTTATCAACTTTCAAATATCCTACTTAGTCATAATTTGTCCATCACCATATTTTCTAGTCATTTTAGTTTAAGTACCTCCGGTTCGAGGCCGTCGGCTGCGGTGTCCCGGTTGGGGTGTCTTGGCCGGCCCGGGGGCGGCCCTCCTTGGTGGATTTTCCTCGTTTGCAGTGTCTACGTTGCAAACTTGGCCGTTGCCCATTTGGGCATACGGTCTGGGAGCCGCCATGGTGGGTGGGTCTGGGCCCGGCTGGGAACCCCCTGCCGGGCTCCGCTGCTTTTGTGGCTTGGAGTGTCCTTGTTATCTACTTTTCTTCTTCCCCCCTTTTTCTGTTTCTATTTTTTTACCTACGTTACCTGTCCTAGTATTATCACTTGTTATATTAAATTGTTAGCTATTGTTTAATACTCTATTTTTGACTATTGTTAATGCACTATGTGTTTCACAACAAATAAAACATTCATTCATTCGTCTGTCTGAATACAGCACTGCTCACTAGTACTGTCTGTCCATTGCTTTTTTACGTTATTCATGAAAATTTATAAATCAATTTATCCCTGCTAGAACTCTAGTTGTGTAAAAACCAGTAGATAATATTTACGAAGTATAATTCTGAACTGGAACGGAATTCCTCATGAAGTTTCTTACTGAATTAGGTCCTCAGGCCGCCATGGCTACGATGGGAGTCGAATCACTGCGAAGGCAATAAAAGGCCCCTTAGTCCAAAAGGCCCAAAATCAGTAACAGACCCATAAAGTTCATCTCAAGAAGGAGAACATGTACGTAATCTCATCTAGCCGTATATACTATGTGAATGAGAATCAATATGCAGAGTTTTGAAACGGTTGGCCTACGTTTTGGACCTTTTGTATATTCTTAGTATTGTAAGAATCAGCATAATCTTCAAGAATTATAGTGTGAATACAAAATTTCCTTTTGTAATTTCGACATAGCGTTGATAAGAATTCCCTTGAAGTCTAGTAGAACTAGTAGTGGAGTGGCAACAGTTTCATCTTCTCGAAGAATCCCTTGAAATAATGCTTGTTTCAAGCGTCTGAAACATTTTGCTCCACAGGTCCAGGCTCACATGAAAGAAGTGGTGTTACGAATGTTAGAATTTGTTGCTACTTGCTGAAATGTATAGCGCTTTACGCTCAACTTGCAAAATACGTTATTATGTTCTGACGCTTGTAGGGCTTAACGTTACGAACGACCAAAAGCCTCTTCCACCTACTTCCCCTTTTTTCCATATTGAAATAAGCTTCACTTGCAAAGGCAGTTCGCAAATCAATCGTTGTTTAGAAGACTGTCTGGCCCCAAGTGGTGACTCACTGTCATTTCGCGAACAGGCAGCCACCCCCGGGGGCAGACCCAATTAAAACGTTCTCTATTTGACAAGGGCGACCACAAAAGGGCTATCGCATAATAAACCGACGCGAGAATGGAGGAGGGAGATTTGTCGGTGGTCAGTTCCGGCCTATTATTCAGACCGCTAGAGCGTTATGGGCAGTTTGATTCCGCTATTGTCTTAACAAACAGCGGGAACGTTCAGAGAGCGTTCCGTATTCAGGAAGGAAGCCGGAAAACCCAAAACTTTAAACCACTTTGAGGGCTTCTTTATGATGAATGTTGCAAATGGGGGTGGCATTTTGTAAAGGAACATATTGCCGAGTGTTGCCCGTTTTATATGATCCTAAAGAGAACGTAATTTTTCAGGAGAGAAAAAAAAACTTCGATGCAGAACGTAAATTCCAGTTTTCAATACGCCTCTTTGTATAGGCCTCCTTACTCGATTGATCTGGTGTGGCACAAGATAACACTCGTTGCAGAAAAAACACAAAATATAAGCATTTTAAAAAATGTGAGAAAATCTTGTGTTTTCAACCCAGGCCCCAATTTCTAACCTAAGTGATTCTTTTCATTTCGAATCAGATGTCCTCTCTAGTTGCAAAAATTTGGAAAGTTGCATTTCAAGGGGAGGTGTTTTGAAATTGGGCAAAAAAGGCGCATTCCGACAATATCTTGAGAGCACTCCCAGGTCCTCAATGCTCAACGATTTTGCACGTTTCTTTTTATAGATATACTCCGATATTTATAATTGTATTGGAGTATCGAAATTTGGGAGAAAACAAGGTGATGAGGAAGGAGAGAATATCAACATCAACGATTGCTCCAGACTTAATAAATTACAGAATGCTATTGTTTTTATCGCAATTGCCTTCTTCTGAGCCTATTGAATTGCTATTCAATTCGGCCGACTAACAAAGGGGAGATTCGAGGGCGAATCAGGATGAGCTTTCAAAGCTATTATTCTGGAATCGTCTCCTAATAAGTAAAATAATTAATCAGATTTAAGGCCAGACGTAAGGGTTGAGAGACAGACGAGGGTGGCTTCACGTTACTCCCCAACCCTTTGGACACTGAGTGATGACCTCAGAGATCAGACTAATGAAAACACCACATTAAGAAGGAATAATCCTACCGTATATTGAACGTACAGAGGAGGGAACGGCAGATATTTTGCGGTAATAAGCCTAATGTACTGGAAGTGGCGGATTGTATAATTTGAGGATAAATCCGGAGAGATGAATACCCTTGCATGAGGACTACGAAAGTACAACAGTTTTCGTCCGGTTTGTTGTTGGTTCGATGAACAACTTGGATGATTTGAAGCACATGTAAGTTTGAACATATTATACTCACTTTGAAAGTCAAGAACAATGATGATTAACATTCAAGTACAGAGCGCAGTACATGGTGGGAGTCACTTTGTCGTAAATGTATGAAAATAGTAGTCGTACTTTTCAGAGTGAAGTAGTAATTTTTCTGACTGCGTGATGCTAAATGTATCTTCAAGAAGTTGATAACACACTGAACCATGAGTTGGACACTAGAATTAAGACAAGAGAAAACTCGGCCCTTCTGTCCTCGCAAGCCCCCTGGACCCCCGGATGGTTACTGCTTAGAGCCTTCGGCTAAAATTCAAGAAACATGGAACATGCTTTAGCCGTGTTTTGTTTGTTTCCTTTTACAAGGAATTTGTTGTCTGTTGTTTTAATTTAGCTCTTAATGGTGTAATACAGGTTTGCAAATGAACTTCCTAAACATCTAAAGCGTCGAAGAAGACATCACAACTAAAAGCCCTCGTTCATAACACAATCTCGCCTAGGTTTCAAGATCCTTTGATTACATTCGTAAAAACTAAGCAAACCAACAACATCACTATAATCCACTAAATAATCGATGTTGGTTTTCACCTTACAGTTCTTTTAAATTGGAGGTATATCTCAGCATCATCCATATTTAAAGCTGTTTTGGCAGTACCTATATAATTTACGCATAAGTTGAGAGCTTTTCAACGAATGGCGAACGATTTTCGTAGGATGAAAACTAATGGCGACACATTTCCCTAGAAACGTGTGAATCAGTAAGTGGAAATCATTACAATATCCCGCGCTTCTTTCGTTCCACAGTTTCGTAACGTTTTTGCTTAGTTAGGTGATGGCTAAAGCATGTTCCATGCTAAAATGCGAAACTAGCAAGAGAGAGGTAATGTAGTTAATGAAAACAATTTTCCACGCCTTTATCAATAACATGTTTATTTTTAATGTCTGACTCGTGAATATTTCTGCTCAGGTGTTCAAGTAGTAGCAGTAGCAAGTAGCAGAACCCCACCAGAGATCAGTATTGTTAACGAAGGTTTTAACACTCAACCGGGGAGCCACCAGTTTCCACAGAGCTAGTCATTCCCAACAGCTTTAGATTATTGTTCATGAGCTTCCACAGGGTGCTGATCTTATCCCTCCCAAATAAAAGTTCATACGAAAAATATAAAGTTTCCAAAAAGTGAAATGTCTTTACTAACCAACTTGAATAAGCATTCAATATTTTCAGATTCAACAGGTTCAACAAAACCAGATACTTATGACAAAAATGATCCTGCGACTAGAGGGTAATTTTTTCGTAGTATTATGATGGTTTTATGTTTAATGCCCAAGAAAAATCCTTTCTATGAAGGTACTCTTAGCGTGTTTCATGGCCACCAATCGCAAGTCACGTATTTCGTTCTTAGTCTACAAAGAAGAAATATAACGTAGCTCTTAAACCGCAGACAACAAAAGATCCTAGATATGCCCGTGTAATCCCATAGTCAAGTAACTCGAGAAAGGTTCTCGAAACGTCACCACAAATAATATTTGTGGGCCGTGAAATGGGGGAGGCTGGTTGTCGTTGACACATACCAAATGGAAATATTGATGTGCTGTCCAAAGCGGTGGGTCGAATTAGAGGGTGCATCCTGAGTTATTAGTCAGTACCGTCCCGTCACAGCGCTGGCCGCGGCTGGATTAGGTTTGAAATATGCAATCTCATCTGCATTTGTCATCTCGAAGCCGCGTATCCGCTAATAGAACTCGGTAATTACTCCACATATGAAACATGAGGCTTTCAGGGCGCTGCTCTTCTTACTTTCATACGTGAATGATTGTTAGAGATGCGTCTGGAGATTACAAAGTTTGAGGTCTTCAAGGAAGTACGACGTAAAAACATGGATATGCCTAATGAAATGGGAGGGATCAAGTCCCCGACGAAACGTAACATTTTCGCATTGGTCAAATTGTTTCCATGACCAAACGCCATGAGACATAAGTAGGGCCAAACTTCAAAGTGTCAAACCTCAAAGGGGAGTTGGAGGGAGTCCTGTTGTCTATCAAGAGAAGTTAGAGTTCACAGGTTTCCGACATGCGCTGGAGTTCATGTTGGACTAAGCTCAGACTAGACCATTGCAGTAGCAGACAACACTTTTTCATGGTACATACCGTTTTTCATGGTTGCATTTTTCCAGTACTGGCAATCGATTAGGAATGGAATGTGCTCTGGTAAATGAATCAGAACACAATTTAGTAACAATTACGATTGCAATGTAACCTTCTTCAACGTCCTTGTTTTCGCCATTGGACACCCAAACCGGTCCAGATCTGATTTCAAGACGGATTTTACCCAGAGTGTCTGTGTAAAAGTCAGACAGGTAGTTTTTCCTCAAAGTAGCTTCGTCAGGAATCTTGTTTCCATTATACTTTCTCCATAAATCTCTTGAAATCCGGGTCGCTGAATTTGAAAATTGGGAATACCTGCTTTTATAAAAACACAGCATAAATCTGAATTAAACGAAGACTTGATGAAGTTTCTGCAGTTCCAGTTAAGAAACGTTGCTGTCACCTATTTTTTTCTTTATTTTATCGTTAAATAAGAGTGCGTCGATGTGCTGTGTCAACTTGACACTGCATTCCAGTTGAAAAAATATCTCGCAGCCAGAGCAATATAATTTTTGAAAGTTTTACCTTCGAAAGTTTCGCCCACAAATTCTCTTATACCTTTATTTAGCAACTCGAGCATTAGCACTACTGACAGGTCGAGGCGTTTCTGATGGAATATAGTTCAAACGCTACCGAAAACCAAGTTGCATCATCAAGATGGTTTAATCTATCAAAACGCGTAGTGTTTGAGAAAACATTTCTGAACTAACATGTATGTACATAGAAATGCTATATCTATTTATTAGGAAGCTAAACTGTTCACCCTACTTGGAAGGCGATTTTATTCCTGAGAAGAAACTATGAGAGTGAGAACGGGATAGAAATTCCAATAAAAAAAATGTGCTAATCCATTCTTCTAAATTTCCAATGTCAATGAGTACGGAAAGTATTACTTCTTTGCTCTACACCTAATTCAGACGTATGACAATTATTCCCATTGTCTTGGAAGGTGTTAGTTACAGAAACAGTTTCGAGTTCCATTCCGTTGAAGGCGTTGAAAGGGCTGGCTAACAAATTACGAGTACAATAGCATGGTTTTCATTGCGTCCTGTGAGAACTAACAGTCGATTCTGTGACATTGCCAGTAAAAAAGGAGTTTATCAGTTTCCAACTAAGGATAATCGAAGGCTCAGCTTTGGTCTATATCGATGCGTGACGTCTCGTAGGTGAAGACCAATAGTGTAGGCTGTCCTGAAGTTTTGTTTGTCCTCTAAAAGGTTTCCGCTCCACAGATATTGACTCAATAGGAAATAACTAGGAAGATTAATCTATCTGAGGAAGAGTACAGACGAGTGATTTCAAAGCTATTCCCACGGGAGAAGCACGTATGTCCACACTTGGCTGCCCGGACCACTTTGCTCGGAGCGACTCATTGACCCGACAAATCAAAATCGAACGCTACCGAACGCATTATTGTTTGTTGTGGTGGAACTCCTTTCATTCATCGATACGGTTGGAAGATGATTCAGGCGGTAATCCAGGATCGAGCAGGTATAATACGTAGTTGGTTTTGTTCAGCTCGACTTTCCTGGCCTACACGTATTGACGGCGGAATTCAGTAGCACTCTCTGAGGCCGGGAAAGAACAGTCCAGTGCTCCAGAACTCTAAATCGGTAGTTATGATGGAAAAAAAAGTAAAATGCTGCAAATTATCACACAAAAGTTTATTATTTTTCTACATAGATCACTCTTCTGCAAAGAACACGGCTTTGCCATCGTCACGGTAAATTGTCTACCAACCGTAGATACTACCTATCTACTACATACCTACTTCACAATCAAGTTTATTTTAAAGAAATCAAAGCTTCACACTCAGTTCGAAGAAACAGGGAGTTGTGGGTGCCTTCATGAGGAAATTTGATTACTGGTCGCTAAGGGCGCAAAACTGAATAAGTGCAACTCGAAGAAACGAACAACGATAATTTTGGTCAGCTAGAATTTGAGTGGAGATTAGTCCTCTTTTGCGATTCACACTTGTGATTCTGATTTATCGTAAGTCCAACCCTTAAGTTCTCAGGGGAGCGAACGATTGGTTGTACAGAGGCCCGGGTATCTCATTCGATTCTAAAAATTCAATTGATGGAATTGTGAAAAACTATACTATATACCTTTGTATCAAAATTTTTTGAGGTAGGGCGTTTTCAAACTTTTAACCTTTATATTTCTGCCCTTAAAAGTGACTGACGTCAACCAAAAGCTTCGGGGCACAACCAGACCCCACATGTAGCCTATAAACCAAAATTTTATTCGATTTCCGGATTTTACGTACCTTGAAACGTAAAACATCAAATTTTGAGGGAGTTAAATTTTTATTTCTTGCTCGATTCCAAAGGCTTATTATTGAAAATAATAAACCGAAAGGTTCTTCTTGGCACAGCCAAGATACTCACCCATTATTGGATAAGATACATTGATTCGGGGAAACTGTTTCAGAATGGTATTTATGTAGATTAGACCACGTAGTTTTTTCTTTAAAGGGAAACTGATCTTAAACAGGCATTGAAAAGCCATATCAACAACATTTTATGACCAATATAATCTGACTAAAGCCTCATCAAGCCAAAAGAGAAAAGTGATTCACAATAATACCATTGTATTCAGATTGGACCTGTTTACACGCTAGCTGGAAATTAAATTTTTCTAGTAGAAAACGCTGTATTGTACCACCGATTTGGCAACATTTTTTCATCGATTAAAAAATTCCAATTTTTTATTTGCTTAATATTTCATGTGATCTTACCCAGGATATACACGCAACTTAATCAAGAAAGTTAGGAGAGACTCGTGAACTCGCAGTAAATTGATGGAAATATTTTTTAACGTCTTTTCAAAAGTAATTCAGTAAACCAAGCACAGTGAATTTAATCGTTCAATAACCAAACTGGAGACGAAGTCACATAAAACAGTTAAGTGGCGAAGATGAAATGAGCTGCGAAACAAAAGTAGAATTTCACTCCCTAATACTTCCAAAAACGTAAACATGAGTCTATTTGGGGGGTGCTAAAGAAATTAACGGCATCTTTGATAACAGGCCACGAGGATATAATGCGGTGAGTCATTGAGCAAAGGGGTTGGCAGTAGGCCTTTACAACGCAATCAATTTGTAATTGCTTCTCGACCGAAATTAACAGGAGTCTGTTTATTGCTAACCTACCTATCACCATGGACTGTTTACTGCCTTATTTAACTGCTCAAGTATTTTACGTCTATCACGTCCTAAAGAGATAAACTCTTGGATCCCCCCTCCTGTCCCAGTTGAAATTCATATGCCTGCACGAATGGTTGGGAGAGTACATGGTCTTATACCACCGACAATTACGGAATGGCGTATCTTGAGTTAATACGAGGAGAAAGGATCAAGTTTTACGATGACGGGTTCATAAATGGTAAATTCACACGTTATGTTGCCGGATGAGTAATAATTTCTGTAGGTGGCTCAGTGAATCTTCTATGCATGGCCCGACAGTACGTGGAACTCCGTACAAGGCATAATCTAAATATGCCTATGAAATCAAGTCATCTATATAGCAGGCCAGACGTGTGTGCTGTGAAAATTAGTAAATGGGGGTCTTTAGTACCAAGTTGGAAAGAGTACCTCAAATGTTCCTTCAACCAAAGGCTTCAAATTTTAAGATTTTTTTGTAACCCCTTTCTTTTACCGGCAATTTCTATCTTTCTGGTAGAATACTAAGTTTTTTAAGTAAGCTTGTCAAAAGTTGTCGAGCACGTTGAAGCTAGCTCCCCCATTTTTGTTGTAATGTATGTCGAAAATTACATTATATTATTTCATTACGCGTCGAAAACAATATTAGTTCGTATTAGTGTGGGTTCTTTGTCTCACTCAGAGCAGAGATGTCGAAGCTAGCGTATTAGAAGCCAATCAATTGATGGATAAATAGGAGGGATGTCTTGAAAAGGCAGAAGTGGATGCAACGGAACATTCACAGACAGCACAGGTGGAATCACCACGTACAAGTTCGTCAAAAAGCCGTCGTACAAACAGCCTCACTTCGAAGGTGACGACAAAGAAGATTAGTTAAAGTTGCTTAGATATCAGGTATTTATTACTCCTTGACTGTTGATTTTACTGTTGATTTATCAGGACTAACCATAAATTTTTAATCACACCTCCCTAGGATCAACTACTAAGTCTGTGAAGAAGGAAACAATTATGGTCTGAAGGTGTGAATAGTAACAGCGGACATTTTCACATATCTTCGGCTGAGAACGCTACCTTCAACTTTTGAATCGGCAAGCAAAAACTGGGTGAAACTTGACCACCTTTCTGTTTCGTGTGAGATATGTGAAGCTCCCGAGATAACGATCCCAACACCTAACCTTAGAAGTAAAACAGTACAACACGCAGCTGTTCTTCTGGAGATTTTGACCTTACTAATCACAGTAGTACTCTAACACCTACCATAAACACCAAATTTCTCTTTAAAACTTGTTAAATGCAACGACGCATTTATAGCCGCTCGTGTTTACGAGGAGGATCATACTCCGGTCAGAAGCTCCCAACGTTTACTCTTTTTCGACGAACAACTCAAAGAAGGTAGTAAAATTTTAGGGCGTTCCTAATGGCCTCAAGATTTGGGTCCACTGTCGTTTACTAAGTCACATTCAAGCAGTAAACATCATCTCCACAATCAGCCGCTAATGTAAATCAACTGGCTATATTGGAAAGACTTTTACGATGGAACAGTTAACGCATAGAATCTTAAAATATCTCAGACTGTTCATGATGTCTAATAAAGGATTTGAATAAGTACACTTCACGAACTACAGCTCGTTGCGAAACATTTCCAACCTCTACTTGTAACCAACTGAATTCGACAGTTCAATAAAAAATTGCTGAATGTAAGGATGCTGATACGGTACAATATTGAATATCGGTTTCTTTTTTTCAATAATGAATCTTTGGAATCGACCAAAAAAAAAAAAAAAAAAAATTGACCCAAAATTTTTTGATAAAATTTGGTAGTGACAGTCACTTCTTAAGGATGGAAAATAGGGGTTGTAATCTTCAAAACGGCCTAGCTCGAAAACTCTCGAAATAAAGGAATTATTTTTTCACCGATTTAAAATGGAATTGAATTTTTAGAATCGAATGAGACCATCCAGAGCTCTGTAGGTCAAACCGTTCGCTTCATAGGTATATGATGACTAAGGGTTGAATTTACAATAAATCAAATCACGAGTGTGAATCGCAAAAGAGGCAATTGAATCCGAACAAATTAATATAAAAGCAACGTTTATATAGTCGTTTCTTTAAAATTTAAAGACTATTTAATAGAGTTTGCCAGACAGTTGGGGTTCTTTAGCAACCAAGTATCCTTTCTCCGAATATATTCTATAGAATTAGATTCTATAGAGTTTCATGTCTCTCAGTGGTTGTGCTTCCTTGGCAACCAAGAACCAAATTTCGTTATGAATATGATGGGACCTTTTAGGACCTATAACCCTCAGATAACGATATTTCACTGGTAGGTACTTCCTGTAAAAATAAACTCAACAATGAAGAGCGAAAATATGGTGAGTAGGTACTAGGTACTGTGAAAAGCCGTCTTCTTTTTAGATCTACACAGAAAGATTATGATAAACCGTTGTGTAATATTTTGTAGCGGCTTGTTTTAATAGTATACCACCGGAATGCCAATATTACCACGAAGGCCGAATGTTTAACTCTCACGAACCCAGTCGACAGAAATTTGGGTATAAGCCGGTAACGTGTAAATTAATATACCTACCTGGGTAATACAGATTAAGTGTTTATCCTAAGTATTATAAGTGGTGGTTTCTCTCGATATTCGATAGTCAAGTTAGAAAGTTTGCTACGCCAGTAGGTAGTTGATTACAATTTTGCATCCACGCATCGGAATTCTGGTATCTACAATTTGCTGTATAAGTATGCCATATCTACTTAAGTCAATTATTTTTTCAATATCGAAGATAATGACGTTTTGAATTCGTAATTTTGGTTTATTAATTTCAGTAATAAACCTTTGGAGTCTCAAAATTTGATGGTTTACGTTTTAAGGTTCGTCGAATCCGAAAATGCAATTTCAAAAAATCCCTCCGTCCGCGGCAATTTTCTTAGTTACCGAATTTGATGAAATTTGGTACAGTGAGGGCTTCATTTAGAGTCTAGTTTTGCTGGAAACTTTTGGTTACTGTGAGTACTCTAAGGGCTGAAAAATAGGTTCAAAATTCGAAAACACGAGTGTCAACCGCAAAGAAGGCCTTATCTTCGTTAAAATTTTAGTTGATCAAATGCAATCATTATTCGTTTTTTGAATAAGTTGCGTCTATTTGTACTTAGTTGGGCGTCCAAATAGCGAAGTTATCGGTAGTAAAAACCATGTTCTATGCAGACGGGTGATTTGTACAGTAAAATAATAAACCATTGTGTAATAATTTGGAGCGTTTTCCTTGATGATCCTTCAACTTGGTATACGGCGACCGGTTACGGTGCGTTCCGATCAGTTCCATAAGTCCCTGAAGAGGCTGTTAACCGAATCCCACCGCTCTTGGATTAGCAGAAGAAAAGGGATCCAGGTCACACAGCGGGCTACTTCACAATAAGAATAGTTTTCAAAATCACGTTATGAGTTTTTCTTGTTTTCATAAATTATGTGCTGTGGCTCTTGCCGATTGGATCTTGAAGAAATACTCGTCTTGAGCTAGGCCCCAAACTGCTCTCCAAATTTGCTAAAAAGCGGGCAATTGAATCGTTAGATTTGATGTTCTGAGAAAATCACGTTTACATGTGTAATGATGCTACCATTTGTTCGATGGATGTGTAATATTCAGGAGACCATCAGGAAGCTAACCGTTTTGAACTCTGGAATTGTCCTGCAAAATTGGATCATGATCCCGTATTGTTATGCGCGGGCCAAATAATTGACACGAAGGACAGGAATACCTAGTACTTATAAGAAGAATCGTCGGTAGGCCAAATATAGTTGAATATTTGGATTTAAGACTCAAATATTCTGTAACATGGTCCCCGAATACATAAAGCCTTACCTTGACAGGTCGAGTCCGCACTCAAGCAGCTGCCTTCAGCGTCTTCATCCACTGCTCTGTTGTTATAGGTGGCTTCATGTAACCTGGACATACATAAACCCCAAATACCTATCAATAACAATGTCAAAAATATCAAAACAATATCAGTCAATGAAAAAGTATGTATTATGAAAATCCTTAACATTTTCACCTTGAAAGCCAGCTGCATTCTGGCTCTCCGCAGCTACTATCCAGCAACGTTCTTGTTTACCAATAGTAGGGATAACTTCCTCACCCCCTCGCAGGTTTATATAGAAAATATTCTCACAGCTCACCCCATCGGAAGGGGGATCTCCAGCGTCGTCCTGGATCCGTCACGGTATCCGTGGACCCCCCAAACTAATCCCAAGGGCTCCTACCAGCCACAGCCGCATTTGCATAGCAGACCTTAATCAACCTAACTTACTAATCAAATGCAAATTCAATCATCCGTAAACAAATATATGCATAATCTATACCGTTACCGTTTGCAACATGAATGCCGAACCACGTGTCTTGATCTGCGTTGGTAATTGAATTGAAGACCTGACGACAGTTAGTCGAGTTTCAAAGCCGTGTTTTACTTGAGAGCTTGTTCAACTTGCATGTTCACTCGCTTCGCTTGTCTCTCTCACTCATCCTCATGGGT
Organism: Apolygus lucorum; assembly: GCA_009739505.2. Taxonomy (NCBI): domain Eukaryota; kingdom Metazoa; phylum Arthropoda; class Insecta; order Hemiptera; family Miridae; genus Apolygus; species Apolygus lucorum. The sequence goes on from CM019183.2 coordinate 20,739,685, forward strand.
TTCAGATCACGTGACTTATCTCACAACGAACAAGATTTCGTGGGAAATACGGAACTTAACTATACCATACTAAAGTGTATCAATATATTGATCAATATTTTTGAAGCTATATTTGATTAAAATATTGAGAATTGGATTTTCGGGAGGAACAGCATTCCAAAGAGTCACACGTTAAATGTTAGCGGGTACGTTAATTCCTCTCCATCGAAGATAGGATGCTTTGAATTCCTAAAGATCATCACTCGATTACTGCTTTTGTGACGATCTGTTTGTAGGCAATTACTTGTCCCTGGCATAAATATAAGAATTCATTGTTCAATTTCGATGGAATTTCCAGGGTCTGTCCACAGTAAAAGTTCGAATTCTCTCAAATTAGGAGGGGTAACTTGGTGTCGGGACAAAGGTGAGCTTATGGATTTCATCCTGTATTCATGAATATTATTTTAATAATAAATAAAAAATGATAATGAGAATCAAGTTTCATAATAGTAATTAATCATTGTGTGCAATACAATAATTATCACACCAACTAATTCCATATACTCGTTATTTTATGTGAGAAAGCTGTATCGTCAACCAAATGACAGGGACTGTTTTTCACCACTCAAAAGTAGAAGTGTAGCAATTCAAAGAGAGAAAAGTTGACTTCCGATGGATAAAACCCAATTCAATAGCCGTTCCCAGCCTCGAAACCGCAGATTGGCTCAAAACCCGAGCTATTACGACCCGAATTATCGATCACGCCTTATCAAATTAGTCAATAAGAACGTAAAACCTCAAGAATAAAAAACCAGCGCTTCAATTTTCTAATTCTTAACGTGATTCCATTACCTTGATTCGGTTACTCGATTAGGGTATTCGATGAGTTCTTCAAGTCCAAAACCCCGAGATCCAATTACATGAACGAAGTTACTAATGATACCGAGTACGGTTCGTTCTTTTGTAACAGTTATGGAGGAAGTGATCATGAAGAATTTCTAACATGGACGCGATGATTACACTGATTCTAACCCAAGGACCTGATCCCCTAAAAGCATAGCAGCACATTTTGTCAATTTGTAACTGGTGTCATTAATAGCGTATCAGTATCGGACATATAATATATGTAGTGGTAATATTATTACCACTTGTGGTCCCAAAAATTATATGCGTGGAATGTACCTCTCACAATTAGAGGCATGGATTGGTCGAGCCCGCGATGGGCCAACGATCCAATCGACTAGGGTGAGAAATTATTGTCATAAACTAAATCCACCACTTATATGCCAGAATTCGAAGAGAAGAATGTCTAAATACCAGCGATGGTAAGTCAACGTGATCAGTAATAGCAGCGGACCCAGGAGGTCACTTTGCAAAATGACGATAGAAGGGTACTTTGCCTCAGAGACAGAGGATCATCTAAGAACATCCACACAGTCCTTCTCCATTCAAGATCACTAAAATAAAACTAGAAAACTCGAAGGCACTCCACAAACGCCTTTAGCCTCCAAACTTCGTAGATTATGCTTATGCGAGGCAAGGTATTCATCAGCTGAAATTTGAAGGGAATTTAGGCCTGTTTCCGTCAGTGAACATTTTTTTGTGATATAAACTTGTTTTTTATTCATTACAAGTCCACCCCTCAAGTTCTCATAAGGAGTAAACGGTTGGTCCTACAGAGCTCTGGGTAGTCTCCTTCGACATAAAAAATTCAGTACTATTATATTATCAATTATACTATTATATTACCAATACTACGACAATAGTACGCTCGTACTATATTATCAATCGATGACACAAGAAAACCTTCAAATCAAAACTTCTTGGCGTAGGGCATTTTGACAATGAGGAATTTCACCGAATTCTGTTTGCATTTTTCCTGAATAGTTAATGGTGTGGGATAGATTAAAATCGGACTGATTTCGGAAAATAAGTCTCCTGTTATTTTTGGGAGACAATCAAAATTTTTGATTTCAAAACTAACCGGGAAAACAGACGTGAAGCGGGAACGCTCGCTGATTGGGCTGTTCGGATCGCCGTCTCCTCCCAGTGTTGCCCATTGGGACGACGAAATCGTGTTTTCTAAGAGAAAAGTTATCAAACAAAAACAGGGGAAACCTAATTTTCCCCATCTTGCTTTTTCTATTTTTTCCTTCAGTTTTTCAATTTCGAACTTTACTGTTTCGTGAAATTTTGCATCTGGGGACTATAGATTTCGCGATCTCAGCGCTTCAAGCGGCCATAAATGAACTACACCAGGATGACGTCATTTTCCCGGTTTTTTTAAACATTCGTATTTTCTACACTGTTTTGTTTATTCGTAAATTAGGAAGTTCGGGCTGAAAGTTTGCCTTAGGAGGTTTTTCGAGGTGCTGAATCCGATTTTGCGGTCAAAAATAGGAAATTCTGACATGGTGAAATTCCTCATTTCAACATTGGTTTTTCACCCCTTAGAAATGACTGACACTTACCAAAAACGTTCGGGCACAACTGGGGCGATACAACAAATTTCATCAAAATCGGTTCATGGTAGGTAACTAAAGAAAGTGGCGCGTGCGGCGGACGGACCGAAAGTTTTTTTGTTCAATTTATGGATTCAAGTACCTACCTTCAAACGTAAACCATCTCATTTTGAGGGGAGGATGAAAATTTTTTTATCGCTCGATTCCAAAGGTTTATTATTGAATAATAACCAAAATAGCTTCTTCTGAGAATGATTTCCCAATGGGTGCTGTCTGTATTGATTTACCATATACCCTTATGTGAGGAAACAATAATACTCTGTTCACCCTAAAAAAAAGAGGGTATAGGTACCCTGCGGTCGTTTAATAATTTCGCAATACTGGAGTTCGTGAATGGTCAATGACATGCGAATTGTTTACATAGTGTAACCCGCAACCTGTTCCTGAATCCAGAGTGTTTTTGTTAGAGATGAGAAACAGGAAGGGAAAAGACGGCGCGCTCTATTTACCTGGTACATATCCCTCCGGTTCGATGTTTGCCTCCCATCAATGTAGGTGGAAGCGCATAAAAGATAGAAGCCCCCCATCGGTAGCCTTTTAGGAATATTATGTTTGCTCTGAGAAGATAGGCTTTGACCTGTGCTTGATCAAGGGAACAACAAATAGAGGAACACTTAAGATCCCATTGATAAAAGACGTCATTCGTCCATTACACGGGAATCTGGGTAAACGTTGCGGAAACAAACAAATTGTAGAAAGACGAAGGAGTTTGCTACAAAGAAAATGGAAGCAATGCACTTTTCTCTCCGTAGATGCCACTCAAAAACACTTTGATAAATATTTACTCTCCATTTGTGGTTTTTGATATCAACACTCTCGGATTTTAGATTTGGTGCAACACCAATTCCATGAACTGATACAAGCCAATTTGAGGTTATAATTCGTGAACTAACAAACCACTAATTTTGTTCTTTTCATTCTTGGGTCGTCCAAAGTTTCAATTCAGAAAAGTTATAGGGCGTCGAAAAAATTTCAAACTTACTAAATAGGTACCTACTATTTGACAAATTTAGGGTTAATTCTTGAGGTTTGTGAGTTTGGGTTGGCCAGAGGTTGGTGCACTCTGATTGGCTGGAGATTCCTGCATACTATAAAGAGTGAAGGATACGACAGTGGGAGGATATTATCGAGGGTGGAGAATACAACAAGAGGTGTATGACCATAAACTGGCATGATTGCTTTCAGTTTAGCTGGAGGTTCGTGCATTCTAATTAGCAGGAGGTTTTTACTCATTACAAACTTTATCAACAACTGAACTAATCTAATAAATGTTTAGTATTTTCTGTAACGATGATGTAATATACTTTTGTTTTAAATTTAATTTTGTTCATCATAATTCAATTATATTTCCGTTCATCTGCTGACGCAGTACCAACTATTAATTTTAACTTCTTATTTTTGCTTCCGAGTCTACCAAGGTTTACAAGCTTCTACAAGCTTTTTTTTTCACTTTTCAAGCTTGAAAAAAAAAGTTCTCCAAAATCAAAATTTCCACTCTCGTTTTACGTTTCAGACCTTCCTGAACAATTTTGGTTCCGTGTCTGTCTGTCTATGGATACGAGGAAACTATGTGCCACAACCACTTGGCAAACTTTTTTTTGTGTGAGTTCTAATATGACGCATGCCTCGAAGTCGACGCTAAACAAGACTATTAAGTAGGTAAGTAAGTATGTGTCATTCCTTTATGAATAGATTTTAAATTCATTGATATAAATTCTTCAATTTTTTTTTCCAAATTATTTCAAACATATAATGAAAATATCACGTTTCTTACAGACTCGGATTTTGTCACAATACTGAAAAAAGGTTTCAGAATAAGTAAGATTGATGCACCACGAGCTCTAATGGGTTAATGGACTGTTGCAATCGGCCATTACATTTTTTAATAGCATGCACGATGCAGAATCGCAATATGCCACCAGGCTTGATAATAATCCTGAAATATCTTTTTATATGCCTTCGAGAGCAGTGCAAAGGGCAAATGAATGAGGACCCATTCGTGGTGATGAATCTACACTCTGCACAAGAAGTGGGGGTGGTGGCTGCCGCGGTATGTGATTGATGCGAATTTTCAGACAGCCCGAGGGTCGCGTGGCCCGTGCGTTGCACCCACTAACGAACTCGGCAACACGTCAGCTCCCTTGTCCGGTTTTATAATTGAAATTTCTCCTCTGGCTGAAAAGAATCTCCCTTTCGAACAGGAAATTCGCCAGTTTTGTCAAAGTCGTCCGTTTAATGACGACCAATTAATAACCGCGGTATCTCGTCGGGATGCGCCACGTTTCCCCTAAGGGGCTTGAATGCGTTAATCCGTTCGGGCTTTGCGAGGATTAAACCGGAAACCGGAGACAGGAAAAAAATTGTGAAGCTGTGAACCCCCTCACGGGCAGATTTCGATAACGATGTTCTCCCGCGTTTTTCTACTCGCTGCACCGTCAGATGAACCGCAGTCGTACATTGGAGTTGACAGGTCCGTATGAGTCTGTAGCCTACATGTTCGAGAACAGCCAACGTCACTCTTGGAAATTTGCGTGCAGAGTCGAACTGCAGGTCCAAACTGTCAGCACTAGAATGAAACCATAGCTGTCCACGAAAGTTCTCGACAAATTGAAAAATGTTCATTCTTTTCTTGTTCATTGTTGAAACAAAATGCTTTGAATACAGAAAAATCCGTTCGAGTTCTGTCAAACTTCCTCCTAAAATTCCATAAAATAATACAAGAAGAAGAAGTAGAAAAAATGTTTATTTTAACGAAAACAAATATTGCTAATGCATTTTCAGTTCCAACATTATAGGACTGGGCATTTGCCAACTGTCCGGGTAGTGCTCGGCTCTTAGCTTTACGTTAATTCATAATAAATAATAATTGTTTTGTACACTACAATAATTCATCCATCAATAACACTAGCTTATATTATTAGTTTCTTAATTTTATTCAATTGTTCTATTTATATACCTGTAGACAATCACTAAAATCGAAATTACAATACAAAAAATAATCTTAAAGTGCAAACTTCATTTATAATTATAGTTATTAGTTAGACATTCTCTATAATTCAGAGCTTCTCTCGCAAAACTGCTCAGCTCTATCCAGTTCGGTCCGTTCAGTATATGCAACATCTCCTGTTGTTCCACAATTCCTTTGCTAAAAAATTGTATTCTTAATAGGGTGTGCGCCTTGGTAGGAAAAACTGTTTATTGTTATTTTTAATCCAAGGTAGACCTCATTCTGAGAATTCTGGTACCAACCGCGACCTTCTAGCTTGTGTAAATCTTTTCCTATGAATTTTTAAAGTCTCGACCGTTTATGACGTCACAGCGGGCTGGGGGGTCCCGCCCAGGCGAGAGGGGCGCGTGACGTCATAAACGGTCGAAACTTTGAAAAATCATAGAAACAGATCTACTCACGCTAGAAGGTCGCGGTTGGTGCCAAAATTCTCAGGATGTAGTCTACTTTCGATTAAAAATCTAAAAAAAAATCAAGGCGCACACCCCATTCCGCCATTATCGGACATGTGCACAGAAAATGATAAGACGTTTCCTCCTGATTCCTGTTACATATCGAGCACTGTGCTTCTCTTGTACCCCGATTCCAAACTTTAGCATTTAACCCCATTTGCTCGCGACGCACCCTTGCAATAAGGCGATACACGCGTTGGTTGTTTTTCTTTATGTAGTCCGTATTTTGATTCAGCGCCGCATACATCTGGAAATGACTCGATTCAGAGGCCAGTCTTAGGAATTATTCGCGATGGGGTTTTTCGATCGCAACTGTAAGGTCTCCCGCCAGCGACTTCCATTCAAAAATAGTAGCCTCAAGGAAGCTTACCGAGGCAACCCCATACTTAATGGTCAAATCATCCCACGCCTTACACCAAAACGTCTTACGCTTAATCGTTTCCCGCGCCACCCGATAAGGCAGACGCTCAGGCTGCATTCCGAGGACTTTAATTATATAATCAGCGTGCATCTGGAAATAAGTCGCATAAAGAGGGCTCACTCCAGTTTCAAGATGGATCATATAAGTCGGAGCCCTAAAATAATAGTAAATCAGAACAATGTTTCCAGTCAAGTCCTAATTCTGGTCATTTGGCCGAGAAGCAAACTATTGAGTATTCATTATTCCATAAGATCAATTGTACTTCTCCTTTATTGTTGTCGTACTTGTTTTATTTAGCTAATCGAATAGGTTCTCCACTTAACAAATGTTCGTTTAGTAAGACCTTCTCTCCCTCCATCGGTAGCCTGACGCACGTGAATGAATATAAAATATCTCTGATGGGAGAAAAGCTCTTGCAGACGCCTCCCACGTCGTCCGCGGATGATGCACGCACTAAACGAGGAGGGAGATGAAGTGTTACCATTTAATCCCATTAATTACAGGCAGATGACTAAGAACACATCACCTGAAGATTCGAGTGTTTCCCAAGGAACCCAGACTCCACCCTTCGCACTGAAACCAATTATTATCATTGGACACACTTTCCAAAGCCACGCGTCTCGACGCCCTTTTTGGTAAATTCAATTTCCTCTTCCTGCCTCACGCTGTAGTCGAAGTTGAGAGGAAATGGATTGAACGAACTCGTTATTGTTCTGAAAAGGCTTTAGAGCGTTTTGTTTTGTTTCCAGAAAGATTAATTTGTCTTTCAAAATTCGAGAGCTGTTAAGATTTATTTACAGGACGTCTGTATGGTCGAGTGGGTGCCCCATGAAAAGACAAGACGAGCCAGCTTCATTTGGAAAACCATTCTGGTAAACTGAAAAACCAAGTACTAACACAGTATCCCAAACCAAGTATACTAACACAGTTTTCCAAACCATCATTAAACATTTGATCACAATAATAAAAAGTGATAACCTATCGACACTTTTCTTCAATCCAGGCCAGCAACTTTCTATCATAAAATGAATCCCAGAATCGTTCGTAATTCAACAACATTTATTTCTCATGCTGCATCCATATTTTATATATATATTATATTCCCTCCCACAATATGAAGGGCTCGTATCAAGAGGGACAAAACAAATTATGTTTGTGCACAAAAGAAAAAAAAAAAGAAAAAACTGCTCCGTTTCGTTACAATACGAAAAAGTTCCGAGCAATTGGTTCTAATAGTGTCTCATTAGATGGAGGATCCTTTGACCTTTCAATTACAGGAAAGAGACTACAGCATGGTGAGTGGGGGTAATGGGGCTAAGATATTATCTGAGATGTTCGGAAGAGTCTAAAGTCAAGTAGTCTTCTTGAGTACTTGAGTACGTTTATTGGTGGTACATTTTTCAACAGTACTCTACCTCCTTCTTCAGCCTCGTAGAAGTAGTATAAATAAATTAAGTCTCCTCGTCATAAATGTTTATGTAAGAACAACATCATCTTGACCCTAATAGCTGTTGTTGATTGCTTTTGTTCTTCATTTTTCATCAGTTTTTATTTTCCAGTAGATAGTTATAAGTAATGTATCAATTACATAATGCTTCTAAGTCTACCAAGTAGCTTTGTTCTCAATTTTCAAGATAGAAAAAAAAAATTCTCGAAAACCAAAATTTTGACTTGCGTTTTACGTTTGAGACCTTCCTGAACAATTTTGGTTTCGTGTCTGTCTGTCATGAAATCCTTGCCACACCCATACCTTTTACAATTCTCACCCGATTTCGATAAAATATTCAGGAATTGTGCGGGTTGGCGTGTAGATGGTCCCTTGTAAAAATTATTGCCCCCATACTGATATTAGGCACTGTGCATGCGAAAATGTATATTCATTTCCTCGTTACACCCATAACTTCTACATTTTCCATCTGATTTCGATGAAATTTTTAGGAATTATGCGAGTTGGGTGGAGATGGCCCCCTATGAAAATCATGACCCCCAAATTGAAAGCATTTTTGTGCGCATGCGCAAACGTGAAATCCTTGTAACAGCCATAACTTCTACATTTGCCAACAATATTCAGAAATTGTGCGGGTTGACGTGTGTTCAAGGTTCTCAGAGATTGATGTTTTGAGATCAACTACTATGCATCGGACCATCTATACAATCCGGTTATGGACACGAGGAAGCTATGTGCCAAATCCCACTTGGCCGAATTTTTTCACTTGTAAATGTTTGTCATTGTGCCAATTGATCCTGATTAACAAATGACAGCTCTGGATCTTTCAAAAAATATCACAAATTGTCATAATTATCATAAAAACCCTCCACTCGGCATGTAAATTTTTTTGTGTATATCGTAATATATTTTAGTGCCATTTGGTGCCGTGGACTGCAGGTGATTTTAATAAGCCAGAATATCTGGTGATTTTAAATTGCTACAAAATACTTCTTCCCATCTCTGCTGTCGTCCTCTCTCTGCTGTCTTTTATCTTAATTAAGATTAATTTAAGTTTCATCATATTTTGTGGACACCGCTCTCATGAGTATCATGCCAACAACACTTCAATTAGAATGGAGAATAAGTGTAAAGTTTCGAATGCTGATTATCTTACGAAGGTGTAACGTGACGAAAACAACGCGGGCAACTTGAACTGATCGCATGTCGAAGGGACAGAGAAAAAAGCAGGGAAAAAGAACGAAATCCCTCACGCAGCCCTTTTCAACGTCTAATGATAGACAAAACTGGTCAGCTTCGCAGAAACCATCGTAACTCCTCCTTGAATAGGAGGTATTCTTTATTTAACAACATCATCACACATTGTGCCGCGGGTAATTCTGTATGGATATCACGCGAAGTCGGATAAATATTAACCCTCCAAGTTGAGCGAAATAACCATTGAAGTTGGATGGTTATAAAATGGGAGTGGTCTGGTCAACACGAATATAATTAAGTTCACTCCACTTGATGTCATTCTCAGGGATTTTTCAGCGGGGAAGACACTGGCAATTTGCCATATGAATTCCACTGCAGGAAGCACTCACAAACTAATATATTGTCCTAGTTATATTAAGTTACAGAGTTATGCATTACTGAAAAAATTATTGCAGTGTTTTACATAAACGAATGGGTATCACCCTGTGTGCCTATCAGTGTAGATTGAACGGTAACCTCTAGTTCCACTCCTGTATCTCGAGACTTTTGAGAGATGAGCGTCGTCTTCCTCTTAAGAGGGACTTACAAATTGTAATACATTTTTTGAACTTTGTGGTTCTGACCGCTGGATCTACCACATTTGATTGTAGTAGCTAACCTCTACGGATATGCTCATTGCAAAACACTAAAAAAAATTTTCATGAACCCTCAGGACATTGTGAACTAGAGTTACCAGTAGGCAATCCTTTAAGATTAAATTGCAATTTTGGAACCGCTGATAAATGGTGTCGGAATTTTGTATTTTAAATTCCTAATTTCAATTCCCATTCATAACAGTTTTCAGATCAAAGATTCCCGATCGTCGGATAGGAACCCCGCGTATACCACTTTTATTCGGAAAGCTCTCATTAAGGCCATTTCGTACAACAGTTTCCAATTTCCCGGTTAGTAATACATTTTTTCACGATTCCATGTTTACTTCTGTGCTCTACCCCACGTTGCTTCCTGCTCGAGAGTGTGAATGTTTTGAAATTGTACCACCCACTCACCAGATGTACTCCCTGCAGCAATTACCACCCCTTTGCATTGAATTTGGAACCAACTTAAGCTAGAGGGACAGCTCTTGATGGGTATAATTTAAACAAATTTACAGTAAAATTCTGGATTTCCAATCAAATTGTTGTAACACATTTTAATAAAATAGAGTATTTTGATTTTTTCAATCATCCTGATACCAATGTTTTGCTTCTATTATATGTGGATGGTTTTGAGTAAAAATCCCATTATGTGAATAAGAGCCCTCAGAAAAATTTGTGGTTCCTTGTCTATCGTTCCGGGTTAATTTCTTGTTCCGTGAAAACTATGCGACATCCCTATAATTCAGTAGACCAATCATTTCACAGGAATAGAATTTTTCGACTTGACTTTTGGAAAACAGCATTATGCTGGTATTTGTATCTCTTCCATTTTGTTTTTGAAAGTACTAGCTGGTTGTTTAGTTACTGCATTATAATTGAGATAATATATGGTTGACGGGTGTCGCCGAGTATACAAAACGCTGCAAATTATTACACAATGGTTTATTATTTTTCTATATAGATCACTCGTCTACAAAATCACCAACCATCCAATATGAAGGGGAAAAAAAACCCACGCTCCGCGTGGTCTCAAAAAATTCTAAAAATTCTATAGAATCTTAAATTGAAGGAAAAACCATACCTTTATATCAAAATTTTTTGAGTTAGGGCGTTTTCAAAATTTCAAAATTGATTTTGGAACCCTTAGAAGTGACCTACATCAACCAAAAGCTTCGGGGCACAACTAGACCCCAAATGGAGCCTACATACCAAATTTCATCAAAATCGGTCAATGCTAAGTGGCAAAAGTCCGCGTGGTCTCAAAAAATTCTAAAAATTCTATAGAATCTTAAATTGAAGGAAAAACCATACCTTTATATCAAAATTTTTTGAGTTCGGGCGTTTTCAAAATTTCAAAATTGATTTTGGAACCCTTAGAAGTGACCTACATCAACCAAAAGCTTCGGGGCACAACTAGACCCCAAATGGAGCCTACATACCAAATTTCATCAAAATCGGTCAATGCTAAGTGGCAAAAGTCCCGCTTACGGCGGACGGCGGACGGCGTACGGCGGACGGCGGACGGACGGCCAAATTTTTATTCGATTTTTGAATTCTACGTACCTTGAAACGTAAATCATCAAATTTTGAGGGGGTGTTAAAATTTTTTTTTTCTTGGTCGATTCCAAAGGTTCATTATTGAAAATAATAAACCAAAATTACAAAACGATGGGTCAATAACACATTCCCGCAGAGAAGAGGTAACTTTTACGCGACTGCGGATTGGCCACACGGCTTACCCACGGACTCTTGATGACCACGACAACCTACATCAATTTGTGAAATATGTGATTGTCAACTCACAGTCCAACACCTCCTCGTCAAATGTTTATCTTTCATCGGTCAAATTTCAACTGCCTTCCGAAAAATCTGGACGCACAGCTGGGGAACAATTTAACCCAATTCAAGAAACTGTTCCATTTACTGTAATCATCTTCTTTGCATCACCAAATTTGAATGTTGAATTGAAAATTGAATGACCATAATGGTTAAATATGCATAATAAAAGAGAACGACGGTGTCGCAGTCATGTTTTTCTGTTTGAAGTCCTGATGAAGGGGCTAGAAGAGCGTAGAAGTCGGAAATTATGAAATAATGTAATGATAGAGTCTACTTTATTATTACCGGCTGAATCCCAACAATTTTAATCAAACCATAACCCAATAACGTTGCATAATATATTGTATGAACGTTACTGTCTGTGTGAATTTCTTAACAACTGAAATTAATGCCTAACGGTGCTTGTCAGGTATGAAATACACTAACTAATGATTTAAACGATCTACACAAGCCATATCAGGAGTGGTTGATACTTTATAAACAACATCACGTTTATCCGTAACTTTGAACGAAAATTACTCAAATTGCATACCTGCAGGGGTAATAGCCCTCCGTGAATGCACATTAATTAGGGCGAATTACCCGGCAATTTCGCGGCAAAACTGCATATATGGAGGGAACTCGGAACTTCAAATATTGGTTGAGGCCCTTGTCCGGCCCATTAGTGGGATTCTACGGCGCAGACGGGATTTTCAATTAATAAAACGCACCGGAGGGATCACCGGCAAATAGGGCAGGCAAACAAAAATATCTGGTTCGCTAACGAAACAAGCAAACAAGGTTCACGTGACGAGCATCGGTACGTACCGGTGACGTGGCGCCGAGGACTGAAGTTGGTAGGAGGGAGGTGGAGGAAGCAAACAAGTGCAGTATGCAGTTTTGCAGATGCATCTCTACTCGATGCACTCAGTTAATTAGAGCGCGGTCATGCGTGCTTGTTTGGCCTCTCCATCTGAAAGGGGGGACTGCCCGGACACCCTTGTAATTACAGAAGGGCTCAGCTGAACTTCGCGTAGTGGACGCGGTCTCTAATCCACTATCTAATCAATAAGTAAACAGATTTGATATTTACATGGTGTATTGAATGCATCTGGGGTTCGAGGGCGGAACAATAATGCAACAAACTGGCGACGCAGCAACACTACTCATAATGAATGAATGTTTGAAAGCAAAACCTGATAATACCATCCATAAAATCGTTTTCTTTATAGAGACGAAGAAAAATACTTAAACTTATTGACAACGACATAAAGTAAAACTGTGAAATCGTCAATATCTGACCCATTTTTGATTTTCACATTAGCTCGTACTGACCGTAAAGCGATAGGATTGATAATCAACAATCTAGATCGCGAGAAATTGGCGTTCCAGTAAACTTCGGTTCAAGCGTTTATATAAGCTAAACAGGGATCGGAGTCCAATTGTTTTGGCACTGGGGTTACAAAGAGTTACATTACTCTACAGGTCCAGTTTTGGGAGGATGACGAATGAGCTGTTTAGTACTCCAAAGCAGTGGCACGCCAAGCAGCTGATCACAGTTTCCAAGAAAAGAGCAAAAGCTGTGATGTCATTGGGGCGAAAAGACCTTCGCACTATAGCTGGCCTCCTAAATTGACCATTGACCCTTGTGAATCACCATCGCAACAAAATGGGCAAGGCCAGGACAGTTGAATTTGAGGAGACATGTGGCCTGAGTATTCGAACAGGAACACTTCCAAATCGCTCTGGATTGTTTGTTGATAGAGGTCAACAGATCGTAGTGGGAACATCAATGACCAACATTGCATCGTTCAGGAGGTTCACTGACCGAAATGAAGATAATGGAAGATCTATCTGAGGGTACCTTTCATCAAAATTACAGAGTTTCAGGGTAACACAGTGCTTGGGATCTTGAAGAGGGTGAAATTAGAATTTCGAGTTGTTTGCTCTGGTTTGATAAACTCAATATCGACAGTAACAACGTTGAACCGTAAGTTGAAAAAAATGAAATTTTTCAGGAGGCGTAAATAATTTCTAAATGACTTCTCCTGAAAAATTTAGTTTCTTCGACTTACGCAGTTTTACATTGTTACTGTCGATATACTCGTATAAAATCTGAGATTTTCCGGTATGTGGAATAGCTAAGTTTGGGGTAAGAATGGGGGAAAAAAGTTCAAAAGCTCAATACAGAGCAATATTTCAGATACTCCAACATTCCAACTTCTGGGCCTCAGTGATTCTCTGGCCTACCCGGAAATTGTCAATGTGGTACGAGAGTACTGATCGTTAACTCTGAGGAATCATAATTTCTGTGCACAGATGTTGCTCATCCAATCTTTGTCCCTTGCCCAACAATAAGTTTGACCAGAAGAGCAGGCAATAAAAAAATTATTAGGTGAGATAAGACGCCCATGGGCCATTACCCAGTGATCGCCTACTGAACGCTTCCCATAATTCTTAGGAGGTCCTTATTTATGGATGATGCGGAAGGGTTTCGAGTGGAACAGGAGAGGGGGTTCCATCTCCTAAATGATTCACGGGGCTCAATAATGCACGACCCCACTTAGGGAGCCAAAGTGTCGTCGTCGGTCAGGATATCAATCTTTCATTGCTTCGGACCTTCGGTGGTTTGGGACCTCATTAAAGGTGGGAGGCATCTGTTCAGAGACGGGAGATCACATTTGTTTCCAGCGAAATGCCCCGTCAAGAACTCCCTGACACGAAAAGCTTCCTTTTTTTCTCTCTTCGAAAGGAGTAAAATAGGTCGTTCGGATCGAGAAGTTCAGTTGCACGGTGTCGTGAGATAGTTAAAATTGGGAAGTCATACAAATGCAAACTCTCATTACCAATGTAATACCAATTACAACTGAAACCATGATAAATGACCTGCATGGATACTGTGAATAAAATAGTTGGATTTCAACGAATAGGAAATGGTTCCTCGATAGTCAACAAGTAATCACCCTGATAAAGTATGAGTAGCTGAGTACACCATTGCCAACCAAACTTGACAGATGCTTGAATAAATACGATAGCAGCTGGTTGCGCCATGTATGAAACAACTACAATAACACAATTAAAAAAATTCCGCCAAATAAGATCAATGATACATCCCCTCATAATTCTTAGGGAAACGTGAACTTTACGGTAAAGTTGAAGGTTTCCTGAATTTTAAAAACATCAACAAAAATTGAGAATTTTTTCAACCCAGTGTCCATTATTCAGAATACTATTTGGAACTGAGAAGGTTTACGCATTACCAGTGTAAGGGCAAAGAGGCTCAGAGGTCTGTTCAGAATTTCCTGAAACTTTAATCATTCCCTTAAGGTTTTCTTCGAAAAAAGAGTATTGCCTCGGACAGATAGACACCTGCTGCACGAATCCAAACCTTCGGTGAAGAACACCAGTATATTAGACTAGTGTGAGCGATAATTCCCCAATGCTTAATAAAACTGATCGATCTTCTCTAATATTGTTCCCTGCTGGGAATCGAATTCCACCAAGTCACTGCCTCACATGCACGAATACCATTCATCTCCTGCCATCGAAATAGCGTCGCTAAAGACAATGTTACTCCCTACCGTAGACGGTTCACACGGCCAAAGAAATTAGAAAACGATGTAGTTTCCGATGTCCCGATAGTTTTGATAGACCACCATCCTCGGGAGACTTCCACCACCGTTTTCCATTAGCAAGAGGACCAATGATTGATCGGAGAGCCTCACACGATCCCACGATAAGACCCGCTGCCGTAATTAATAGGCTTTTTGTTGCACGTGTCTTCTACTAAACTTCCCCTGTTTGCTCTGAAAATCCGATAACGACGTTACTTCGGAAAGCATGTCACGCTTCGGCGTTGATACAGATCGAAACGTTGTTGTTTTTTTCTATTCCCCCGTTTTTCACGACTGTTTGGGATTATTGTTATTTACTTATAACACAAGCCATGTGTAGAAGTCGGAGACTCACAAACGGATATACGATTATCCAACGCAGTTTTTATTGAATATCTCTATAATGAATGAATGAATGAATGAACTACATGTTTATCAATACATATCGACAAAATATGAAAAGCATGAAATGGCTTGAGCCTACAAGGTCTTGAGTAGAGGTTCTGCTAGTTTACATAAATAATTTAGTTATCTTAAATCACAATATTTGTCGTTTGAGGAAAGAACACGGAAATAAAATTAATAATTTGTTTGTACTAACAAATCATTATAATTCTACATTCATTAGGTTTTTACCTGCTGCATTCTTTGTTTTGAAATATTATTAAATTTAGATAAAAGGAATTCCCTGTGTCGCCTTGCATTACGTACATGCCGTCCATTCAACGTCCAAGCAAACCACTCCAGCCTAGCAAGTGATTAAACATTCTGCCACAAAATGCTCCACAGCACCATCAGCCCTCAGGTTGCACAGCGAGCAAAAGTAAGAACTTCGATTCCTTCTCCCTTTTTCATTCCTCGATTTAGGTTCTTCAGCTATAATGACAATTTTTGTGATCTTTTCATTTTAACTTCTCTATTTTTTACAAGCTGCAGGAAGTATTCCCACATAGAGAAGTTGGGGCTAGCCCATTATGCAACCACCATTCCTATTCCTAAAGAGTATAGAATGGTATGCACCATGTATAGCATAATCATGAAAAATCCGAATTCATACTTCCATGAGTGTAATGAGCTCAATGGTGAGTATCGTTACAAAAGTATCGATATTTTGTATCGATACTGTATCATATCCGGGTATTGATATCCCATGTATAGTTTGGCATGAGTATTTATATTTCAAAACATCGAGTATCGATACTTTAGAGTCACAAAATATCAACATTATCCAATATTATCAAAGAAAAAATTTTCTCAACAATGTTTACTTATTCATTTCTTACTATCAAGAGTCCAGTGGTCAGTGTATTTACACAACATACCTTTAATTATTATTAACACTGTGTATATTACATTACTGAACATTTTCTACATAATATTGATTAATTTTTTAACCCAACAGCTTTCTACCTTCTTGAACTTTTCATTTTTCAGCCATTATTTTGAATTTTCCACCAGAACTGTATCGCTATTAGATATTTAGAAATATCGGACCCAAAGTATCGATATCAAAAAATATTGGGTAGTGCAGTATCGATAGTAAAATATCGAGTATTGATACACAAGTATCAAGTATTGGTACAAGAGTATCGATATTTTGAAGTATCTATATAATAATAACATAATATAATATAATATAATGTAATATTACAAGAGCCCCCCCCCCTTCCATACAACCTTTGGATGAACTCTGAACTCTCCTCAATACTCCTTTCATGGTTTCTAATTCGTGCTTATTATCAACATTGTATAGTATCCATATGCATATTATCCACTATTAATAATACCTATCCTGCTAAATATTACGAGCATCCTCCTCCATGTTTCCTTCTCGATGCACCCTTCTCCTTTTGCTCACTACCTCATTGTAACAATTTCGTCAAGGACCAATTTTGGATAAGGTCATGCCACGGAACCACAACCTTGGTAATCTTGACTACCATCAGTCACTAACAAGTCACACCAGTGTCCCTCCTGACAATATCTCATCCTAGGAACTATCTAGAAATCCAAAATGTCAATAATGTCAAGGGAAAACAAGGATTTTAACCTTTGATTCTCACTCCACCATGAATTGGCAAATACCCTTGCACATGTGTATTTCTTATTGACATTTTCCATTAGGTATCAATCATTATGACAATGCCGGTTTCTTACGAAACATTACTTTATGAGCAAGTGCCACTTAAGAGTGCATACCTCTGAAATCCCACTTCACTAAATATCATGGCATAAACGCCCTTTTTGAGCAATCGGTTATGATCGTAAAAACCGCCATACAACTCTCAATGACATATTAAACGCATTTTACGATAATGGATGAACAACGGAGCGTAATGAGCAGCTAATTCACCTTTTAATGGCACAATAAGAACTCGTCGACGATAAAGTTTATAGCCTCATCGCGCGGAGGAATAATGAAACATTTTTTCAAGTTGCCGAAATCCCCAGTTTAGTCAAGGGTGCCTTTTTGTTCTTTAATTAAGTAAAACTGCCGGGAAGAGGATCGTTTCGTATTGTCGTTGAAACACATTAAACCCGATTTGATGTCCTCTTTCGAGCACAAAAAGGGGTTTTAGGATGTCCGGCGGTTTCAGGGAGAAAACGGGGGTGCGTCTTTACGGTCAACGTGCTGTTTTTCAAGAGAAAAACGGCTGTAGGAGGCAACAAGGAAAAACGCCTTCTCCAATATTTACCTTTTCAGAAGCTTCCGTCTAGAGTCGCTACCACACGTGCCGGTAGTTTTCCCGTTTTAAGAGTCTTTTCCTGCGTTTTAGAAGGGAGCCCTAGGGTTCTGGGGGTGAATGGGTTTTTATAGGTTTCCTGACAAATAACGCTGTGAGGCTTAAATGAAAAAACACGATTTAGGGGTGAATAGTTTATTTGGAATGGTAAGCAGAGGGGATGATTTGTCTCGAAGATTACAGAGTTCGCATCGTCAGAATAACAAAAGAAACTGAAATTGATTATTTTGTAAATATATTTAGTAGCTGCAAAGTGTGTATTTATGTGTTGTATTTAAGTGTTGTCTCGTATTTCACTTTGCGTTGCTCGGTATCAGTTTTGCTTAATTTTGTTAAAAAACTGGATACTAATGTACAGAATAGTAATGTATTGAGAAAGAAATCAAAAACTTATTTATAATGAATAATAATCATTATTAATTAAGTAATGATTGCAATTATTGTGAAATTTATCAGACTCACGTGTCTCATAAATTTGTGAGCTAGTGAGAGTGGAGCCGTATCTCCCTCCACCCTAGTTTTCAAAAGAGGCGCCATTGTAAGGAGGTTCTTGTCCACTTCGTTCCCGAAGTTAGACGAATGATGGATCAGAAACACGGGTGTGAATCGCTTATGAGCGTTTACTGTCCGAAATGAGGCAAATTTCAGCTAAACATTTTCCTTTCTTCGTTTGGAGTTTCATGTCAATCATTTTTGTGCTTCCTTAGCAACCGAGAGTCATACTTCGAAATGAGGGTATCCCCAACTCTCGAATATTGATTTTATTGATAGTTTTAGGTGGTGGTATTGATGGAAAAGCCGCGTTCTGTGGAGGCTGGTGATCTATATAATATATAGATTACTATATTATAGTAAAATAATAAAGCATTAGGTAATAATTTGCAGCGTTTTAAAACTCATGATTATTAGACAGGAATGATAGGTACCCACTCATCATAAAATACCCTTCTTACCACTCAATATTGGGTAGCCACATCACTGAAACACGTTTTTTTAAATACCTAGTTCACAGTGTGTTTCAACACAGGTTGGGTCCTACGAACTCTGGAATAGATGGACTAATGATTAGGTACACTTGACCCTCTAGGGATCTATATTGCGGCTGAACGGTGATGCATCTTACATGGAATACAAGCGTATCCATCATCGAGAAAATTGTTGTATTATACTGAACCCTAAAGGGACCCTTCAGCCTCCCCCGGAAAGCCTCAATTTCTTTTGGATCTCTCTCCCCTTGTCCATTTGGATCTGATAGGCAAAAGAAGAGACTTCATCCAAACCGCATTATCTGACAGGTGAACGGTATTATTCTGAAATTTCTCTGGAGGACATCTATCAGATCCTCGAGGGAAGGGTCGCAGCCCGATGTGAGCCAGTTTAGATAATGCCGGACAAATGACGTGGTGCTCTACCCAAGAGATATTGACCGTCCCGGGGGACAATGGCATTGACAAACCCTCTTATTCTCAGATTTATCTTGTCTTGAGAACAAACAACCGCAATGTCCACAATTTATGTTACATTCTTCAGACAAGATTGTTATTATCATTCTGAATTGATTTCAAAGTTACGATAAACAAAATGACACGTCAAAATATAGTATTTGTTCATGAATATACTATTGTTGAAATGTATGAAAAAGTCAATCAAAAGTTCTCATGTACTTATCTTGAAATGATGATTGAGCTTTGAATGTTTTAAAAAATTTAGGTTTAATGACCAACCGATGGACTTATCAAACATCCATTTTTCGCAGGTACTATCATTACTACATTCCCTCTCTCACTTACAGATCAATATGACAGGTATATGAAGTGTAATTAAAGGGTTCTCAGTCGGTCGCCGTCAGTGAGAATAGAAGAAGAATACACAGGGATACTCAGTGGTAATATGTCTGGTACGTCTGTGAGAATAGAAGATACTCAGTGGTTGCTTCGTTCCGGGTTAGTATTTCCCTAAATTACCGGCGCACAAATATTAAAAATTGCACCCAAATTTAAAATCCTTGAAATTTCAAATTTGGGTACAACTTTTACCAATTGTGCGCCGGTAATTTAGGGAAATACTAACCCAGAAATACGAACAAACGGCCACCGACTGAGACCCCATTGAGGGATCACATTTCTCATCATCATCTACGGGACTGTTTAAGTACAGCTTCATTCGAATTGTCTAATCTCCCACCTAGTAACTTCTGCCCCTGGATGAAGGTCATGAGGAAGCTTGGGAGTGCCTTCTGCGGGGGGCAGGCTGGTTTGTACGCAAGTTCGTTTGGCGTAGCCACCATGAAGAGCTGGAAGACAGAGTCGGTTTTGAGTGGAGCTTTCTTCATCAGCGCTATGAGGATTTACTCCTCTTCTTTAGAAATAACTGCATCTTCACCAGGTATTGGAGTGGTTGAATATGGAAATTTTAGTTAGACGTATTGGGATTAGTTAAAATAGCCCAAAGTCAAGTATAATTTCAAGATACGTGCAGTCAAACACAATACAGGTAAGAACAAAAGTACAAAAGGAAACGAATGCTGTCGGAAAGTGTGAGTGAGAGAGGATTGCAGAAATGCTTTGATTTATTGCAGTAGAAAATTAGGACTGAAATCCTCGTTTCGGTGTGGACTATCATGGGAAGATATGCTAAAGTTCTTCGACGCGTCAATGAATGAAGAGCTGGTTAGACCTTAAATCCTGTCAAGCAACCAGATCAGGAAGATGTCCAGATTGAGAAACCTCAAGAAACAGACAACTCAGAATTTCTTAAGACCTCCACGTTTATAACTTTCGTTGTTGTCATCATGAAGTACCGGAGTTGTGATAAACGAAGACTATTAGGTACTATTTTACATCCCCTCTTCCTTGGAGCACTCGACTCTGACGTACTAAGAGAATGAAAAATTACAACAAACGTCGCATGGATGCTTCCATAGTGAAGTCATTAAAGTTGCAAGGCTCGGTTAACAAGTTGGTCACGGGCCAGCAATGATGGGGTTATGAGACAAAAAGTTTTTTGAAAAATGAAAAAATAATAAAAACGAATATAAAAGAAGAAGCGAAAGGGTGGTGAAGTTGGTTAGTTATTCAAGGGAACACACCTGAAAACCCACAACAATGCATGTGTCACTTCCACGGCGCAAAACCATTTATCAGAGCGATTATCCACAGTTGCGACCGCGGGTTTTGAATATAGACGCGCCCGCTCCTGCCCGCGACATCCTAATCGACTTTTAATGATCGATCTTTTGTCGCAGTGGATTAATCAAGGGTTGATACTTTCGGGGGCTCGCGGAGCATTGTTGGATGTGATTGATGCATCTGGTGGGGTTTTGTTGGTGTCGAGCAGAAATCTGATTATGACATCGTGAAACGGGACGGGGTATTCCTCCAGGCAAGTGACGGTTAGTCTCGTGTTATCAGTCACTTGATTCATTTGTTTACGCGGATAAAATAAAACGTTCCTTGGTAACTCCTGAAGTCATTGTAGGTTATTTGATCAATCATGTTATCGTCACAAAAGGATGTGGTGAACGAATATGAATAAGGCATCCGAATCGATCACACTGGCTTAGCGAAAAAATGAACACCAAGGTAGATGTTAGGTATGTAAAATCGGTCAATGCTAAGTGGGGAAATTGCCGCTTACGGCGGACGAACGGCCAAATTTTTATTCGATTTTGGGATTCTACGTACCTTCTATCTTAGTTTTAGCATAGATGTAAAAATTCAACGTAAAGCGTTGTATAAAAATTAGAACAGTGAGGAAAAGAGCCCTAGCCAACCTAAGAAATCCTGGATATTCCTACAGCTTCAGCTTGGATTATAGAATTAGTGATTGTTGGTTATCACTAACCATCACCTTCATCGTTATACTTGCTGTCAGTAGGAGGTACAAATGAGGAATGTTCGGTATTTTGTGGTGACCACCAGGGTAGTATCCACTAGGTATCCTCTAGGGTAGTATCCTCGGATCGATCCTAATCACGGTGCTTGTGAGCAAAAAGAAGTAAATGTCGGATGTTGTGTACGAAGACTGGGAGGTTACCGAAACAAAGGACCAAAATGCAGAGCGGCGTCAACTATGGAAATCTCTGCTAGGATATTAACGGATTAATACTGGTACAAGACCTGGGAATAGTGTAACAATGTGTAGAAACAAGTGTGCGAGTTAGAGGGAGCAGTTTCAATAGTTATCTTAGCTATAGGTCGACCGATTTTCGGATTAATCTTTTCTAACGCAATCAATCGGGCCGAGGAGTCCTTACAAGTCACTCGGAGGATGTACGCAGGGAAGACACTGAAGCGTAATTCTTTTTGCATGTCCCACGTTCTATAAGTTATTCATCCTTACCAGACATTCACGAATACCTCTCCTGTATTATAGAAGGTAGCCATCTGCCGAATAATTCGAAGCTTAAAGGTAGGATCATCGTGATGTCAATGCGGTTGTATAGTTTATAACCTCAAATTAGATAGGTAGTAGTTTTTTTCCTTCAATTATATTAAAGTACGGCAGTATAGCATGCTAGCTATGCTGTAGGCGTAACGTCAACGTGCTGCGTGACGAACAATCATGCAACTACAGGCGACTGGGATCACTTTTTACGAGATAATATCGACAGGTGATTATCAATTGAAAGGCCCGTCAACTGAACTACGACCGAGCTCTCCTTTCAATTGACCACTAAGGACTATAAGTATCGTGAACTACCAAACAAGATTGAGGGTTATTGGAGTGCAGTACATCCTTCAAATTACCTTCGAAAATGACTCAGAATGACAATGCACAAAAGACAAAGCCGATGTTCAAAATGTCTGTAGCATTTTTTACCAATTTTGATTTAGTGTCAGTGAATAGGAAGGTACACAATTCTTCCTGTCTGTTTGTCCAGTCTGTTTTTCTTCCTGTACACAAATCCATGTTAATGGGGACAACCGTGGCTCTGACACCTGATTGGTGATTTGATGGAACACTTCCTTTGTTCCCCCAAATCACAACTAAGGGATTGCCCCCCCCCCCCCCCCCTCATATATACAGGGTGTCTACCATTTGGATGGACCAAACTTCAAGGATCGATTCTACAACTCATTTGCAACAAAAAATGTCTTATAGCAATTTTTTCTTAACCCACTCAAAATTCTTTTTTTTCCACTTTAAAGTTTTTATTCGTATTTTCGACCTTGCAGCACTAAAATGGTCATAACTCCCTTATTTCTCATGCTACTTCGGATCTGAGTACACCGTTGGGCAGAGCGTTAAATTTCCTATCCACTTAGTGGGAAACTCAGTTTCTTAAAGCCATTTGTAAAAGTAAAAAAATAAATCAAAGTCAACATTTATAATTTTTTTTTGAAAATCGCCATTTTTCAGGCTAACGATTCCCCCGTAAAAAATACCGCTATCGTGGTGCACTCAACGGGAAAAACTACCCCAAGATCTCACCTTTCTAACGGTATGTCAGTTTCAAGGTTTAAGAGGAAAGTTTCTTTGGAAAAATTGAGTTTTATGCGAAAAAACGTGCTTCATTAGGCATATTCCGCTAGAGTCGACCAAGTATTATTGCCTTCACTTTTCAAGGATTGCAATAAAAAGTCCACTAAATTAAATTTTCACTCGTGTTTTACGTTTTGGACCATCCTGAACAATTTTCGTACCGTGTCTGTCCATCTGACAGTCGGTCTGTCTGTCTGAAAGTCCTTGTAGACGGCAAAAGCAATACGAAGATACTGTCCGATTTCGATGTAATTTTCGGCTATATTCTCCATGTAAATCAAAGTCGAAGCATTAAATTTTCAAAATCAAATTCAAAATTTTAATTGTTTTTTAAATAGGAATTACCATTTTCCGGTTTATTATTTTCAATAACAAGCCTTTGGAATCCAGCAAGAAAAAACAAGTTAACCCCCTCTCAAAATTGTTTTATTGTTTGCCCGTAATAAGTAGCGCTATCTAGGCCACTCAATGGCCAAAGCTACCCCGCGATCACATCTTTTCTACAATAAGAATCAGTTTTTCGTTTAATTGGAATAAATATCATGAAATTGGCTTTTTGTAGCAGAAGAATAACTTGAAGAGTTTCATTGACAATAATACTTTTTTTTATTGCAATTATTGACTTTCCACCCCGATAATGAGTGTCCTTCATTGTACCTACCAACATTTTCTACCAACGTTACAATGACAATTTTTTTCTGCTAATTGTTCTTTAATTTTATTTTAGTTCATTTTTAAAATCAGAATGAACGGTTTTTCCGTTGAGTGGCCCACGATAGCACAACTTATACCAGGTTAACAATAAACCTAGAAAATGGTTATTTCTAAAGAAAATTAAAATTTTTGAATTTGATTTTGAAAATTTAATTCTTTGACTTTGATTTACATGGAGAACATCGCCGAAAATTACATCGAAATCGGACAGTAGCTTCGTATTGCTTTTGCCATCTACAAGGACTTTTAGACAGACAGACCGACTGTCAGATGGACAGACACGGTACCAAAATTGTTCAGGAAGGTCCAAAACGTAAAATACGAGTAGAAATGTAATTTGGTGGACTTTTTATTGCAATCCTTGAAAAGTGAAGGCAATAATACTTGGTCGACTCTCTAGCGGAATATGCCTAAAGAAGCACGTTTTTTCCCATAAAACTCAATTTTTTCAGAGAAACTTTCCTCTTAAACCTTGAAACTGGCATACCGTTAGAAAGGTGAGATCTTGGGGTAGTTTTTCCCGTTGAGTGCACCACGATAGCGGTATTTTTTACGGGGGAATCGTTAGCCTGAAAAATGGCGATTTTCGAAAAAAATTATAAATGTTGACTTTGATTTATTTTTTTACTTTTACAAATGGCTTTAAGAAACTGGGTTTCCCACTAAGTGGATAGGAAATTTAACGCTCTACCCAACGGTGTACTCAGATCCGAAGTAGCATGAGAAATAAGGGAGTTATGACCATTTTAGTGCTGCAAGGTCGAAAATACGAATAAAAACTTTAAAGAGGAAAAAAAAGAATTTTGAGTGGGTTAAGAAAAAATTGCTAAATGACATTTTTTGTTGCAAATGAGTTGTAGAATCGATCCTTGAAGTTTGGTCCATCCAAATGGTAGACACCCTGTATAGATACAAGCCTCATTGATTATAGGATAATATATCTATTTATCTTTCCTAATTCAATTTTTATCTTTCATTCATCATCCCTAGTCCTAGGTTGATCTCCACCGAGGAATAGGTATTCTAACGAAAAGTACAGTTCTCTAGGGGTAGACTATAGGAACGATTAAATTATTCTCATTAATTAATCAGATTCTCCAGATGCCCTAGAACAATACTGTTTCAACCGTATGAAATCTTAGGTACTTTCAAACAATAGTAGTAGTTTTCAAAATAGTTGAACATGATGGAACTTATATAAAACCTGAATCAAAAAATGAAAATAATACCAAATAGTTGGTAAAATAGGTCTTTTAAGCTTGAAGATTTCTTTTTTCCTCCTCCCATGAATCTATCCTTCAGTTTAATACTTTTGAAGAAAATACTTTTGAGAGTGTAACACAGAATTGGTAGGAATTTCCTTCATAATATTTCATGAAATTTGTAACAAAGTTACAAGTCTTGAAATCTTTTCCCTACTTCTGAGACCAATATTTTCAAAGTGAACCACCGGAAGGGAAAACCCTTGTGACACATCATCTAAATCTGTTTCAAAGAAGGATTATCTTTAATTTACTGGAACGAAACCAACAACAAAAGATGCTGTTCTCAGCCTACCGTGTCAGTCTGAACTTAGAATAAGACTGATAACCTTCCAGCTATTTACTCACGATTTTATTAAATCCTCGATATTGATCTGCTCCGTTTGTAATTGTACAGCTGCAAAGGAATTTATAAAGGTGTCAGCGCGACCCCCAGTGCCGTCTTGGAGACAAATCCTTTTACAAACCCCACCGAAATAAGAAGTCAGGGGTTTCAACTCTATCTCTAAATGGTTTTTCTGTTCATTTATCACGGTCTCCGCCTTTGGAAAGCCCCCTTCGTACCAAATAGAGTGGTCCTTTTGGGGATGTCTTACGGAACAATGAGAGATTTTTCGGGTGTGGAAATCCATTAACAGAAGTTTTTCGGAAGTGGCGAAGAATCCCAAATGAGTGGGCGTCGACCTTTTAAGGGACCCCTATCACGGAATTTCCTTTTCAGGGCCGTAAGATCCGGGCCGAATGAGGAAAAACTTCATCTGGAGAACTGGGATTCATTAATCACTTGAGGCCTCCAAAGTACATGAAACAGAGTCAGCCGTATCATCTATCAGAGGCGAAAGGAGGAGGGAATCGAACGTTACATATTCAGCATAAACTCGGGAAAAGAGGGACTTTATTCGGTTTGTCCAATGACTCGTGAAGATCGGCGATTTTCCCTTGAGAAACCTCCTTTTATTGCTATCATTTTTCATAAGGTCAAGTTTCGGCTTGTGATGCATCGGACCTCGGACAGGGCTCGTTTGCGGAGATCCTACTGCTTCATTTGCTGCATTTCCATAGGCCGCTAGTTTCCGGAGTAACTTATTTACTCGAAGCGAAAGCCATTTTCTCTCCAGAGATAAACTGACAGGCTACCTCGGTTGAAAGGCTCTCTGACTGATTTGTTTTTTACATAATTGATTTTTTATCAGCCATGAGATTGAAACTATTCAGTAAACTCAACATAGACAATTTGATGCCTCAGGACTGTCAAAATGATTGAAAAATAATTATCTAAATTGAGGTGCATGATTCCAAAAGGTACTATATCCATTTTGATCAAACGTGAGAAAAACGCGAAAAACTATAGCAACCTGTAAAACGTAATATAAACCAATGATTTTTAAAAATATTTCTAAATTGTAATACATATTTTTGGGAAAAAAGGTTAATTATTTCAAAGTTTAAAATAATTTTGAACGAAATTTGAAATTTCAGATTTATGGATATAGTACTTTTTGAAACAAAACGTGTCGTTTAGTACTTTTTGGAATCAAACGATGTGGATAAAGTACTTTTTGGAATCAAACGAAATGGATAAAGTACTTTTTGGAATCGAAGGATGTGGATAAAGTACTTGTTGAAACGAAACGGATAAGAGTCTGCCATTGTGCTGGATACCTTTTGAAATGAAACGGAATATTCACCCTCGTTTTTTTTAGGGAATAGATTATATTTTGCTCCAAAACGATCGAAGTTTTGTGACGAACTACCCCACTAAACCCTGGGAAAGTATTAACTCAATTTCGATGAAAATAGTCTTTAGTAACTTTTGGAATCAAGCTCCTCAATTGGTTTTCACATGTGGAATGAATAAAAAACGAACAAAAAGGTAGCGGCTACATTCGATAAATTGACCATTGAGAGCATTCGAAAAACCCGTACCAAATTTAACCAAAAAACTCATAAAACCAGAAAAAGTAGAACATTTTTCATATAAAATTGTTTTTCCTATTAACAACTTTTTCCAAACGTAAGAGGTCAATATTTTGGATTCCGAAGTGAATTGAACGTGCAGTTCTAAAATTCTGCAAACATTCCATTTCTTCAGCTGGAACTCACCTTTTTGTACAGCTGGATGTTTCAAACGTTTCTAGAATCGTAAGTTCGTGTAGTATGTGTTTATTTAAGAGATTTGAAGTCCCGTAGTTTCATGCAGTTTCAAAACTCACAGTTTGAACGATAGCACCAACTTAGGACGAAGAGTCAAAAACGGACATAATTTTTGAAGAATCTGTTCAAACAGCTCATATTTCACCCAATGTACTACAAATAATCTGAGTTAGAATAATGGAGGAATTTTCTTCATCACTCGATTACCGGATCATCACCGTGATGATGTAAAAAAAAAGTCACAGACATGAAATAATGTTGAGATAACGATACTTCCGACTCTGTACAGTATGAAGCGGGAAATAAATTGAATATTAAAAAAATCTAATCAGTGTAAGCAGAAATATACAGTTATTTATAGTATAGGTTTCATAATTAGACATTTTTAATATTTAAGAGGTTCATTAAGGGAAGTTTATCAGAAGTTTTTTATTTATTGGAATTCCAGTTAACTTATTGGAATTCCAGTTACTTGTCTATAGGATATCAAAAGTTCAAAAAGTCTGAAAAAAATATTTAAGTAAATTAAATTATTAGAACATAAATTTATAATAAATGTTCGATATTTAAATATATTTATCCAAATTTTAAATAAGATGACCCGGAGCGCAGAAGAACGTCCCTTCTGCTGTCTATGATGTTTGAGAGTGTGGGTATCTATACCGGAAAAATCTGCAAATAGCGGTCGTGATGTTCAAAATACTCAAATTCAAAAGACCCAAGCACCTTCACGAACAATTTGTTTTGATGTCCACATTCCACTGTCCACACTAGAGACACAAGGAACAAGGATAACCTTATGCAGATCACGATTCATAGGACTGTAATACTGAATCGATCCTTCATTGTATAAGGAACACAAATTTTTAATGAACAAATGGAAATGTTCGTTGTAAATAAAACAACTGAAATATTTAGAAACGAAATGCAAAATAACGCAAACATATTTAATATGTTCTTTGATAAGTATTAAATAATTATAAGCATTATTAAGCAATTACTATATTATAGTAATGATGATCTATTTATTTTAGTATAGAAGTGTATTTCGTCTTTTTTATAACTTCTTTTGTTTGAAATTACGATTGTAAGAGGATTTTTGTATATTTGTACTCAGGGAAGGTGGAAGATAGGGCCTTAAGGCCCAACCTTCCCGGTGGTGGTTAAATATCAATAAATCAATCTCTCTCTCACTCTCTCTCTTTTCCCCCACTATCCCATTCCTTCTTCGACTTTTTTCTTTTTTTTAATAGAAGTGTGAATATTGCTGTTTTCATTTTGTGAATCACACCTTTGCAGTAATTATCTTGAATACTTTTGGAGTCCGTCATGAGTAATAACAGTAATAAAACTAGCGGCTGCCGTTATTATTACTTTGTGGCATTCCTACCATTACTGAAAACAAGAACGATTGTGATCGTTTGAGTAACTGTCCCGTCTTTCTAACAATGAACTTTTTTGTGTGTGTGCCCCGTTATGAGGTGCACTAATAAATAGCCAATGATGGGAAGAAAAAAAACCTGTAACTGACAATTGTAATGGATGTTAGGGAAGCACGTCATGACCGAACCGCACACCTCCTAATGACCCTTAGATAATTAATACTTGGAAGCGCATTATTCGACATTAGTGATCCGAAGGGGACTTCCATTGTTCTCGGTGAATGACGGAGCTCAGGTTCGTCTACATCCACCTTTCGCCCCCTATGCCATATTTCACTCTGCGGCACCCTGCGGTCTTTTGTTTCAAAGTAACACTGAGAGGGCATTTCGAGTTCGGGATCATGGGAAAGAGCAACAGATAATAATGTCTTCATGTAAGGGTTCTGTAGTGCTTCTCTTCCCTTTTGTTGGATAAGGCGTAACAGGACCGACGATCCCTCGCTCGTCCTTCATCATCTCTTCTGTAGGTCGGGAAACCAACACGAGGTGTCTTGTTCGTGATGTTCCCTAATGATGGATGGTCAGTTGGGGTCTTCATTCATTCTAGTTCGAAGTTTCGAGGTAATTTTGAAAATACCCTGAGGCCCGCACCTTCATAATTAGGATCAAACTTAGCTTTCAAGTTTCATCATCAACGATTGAACCTTTGAAGCCTGTCGTTTTTGAAAGTAGAAAAAGTCCATTCATGCAGCATGAATTAATGAGAGAATTTTCGAAGAAATCTTTCAGTTGAAGGTATGGTTGAGAAAAGGAACAATGGTGTTGCAATTTCTTTTAGAACGTTTTCTTTACACGATTCTTTGTTTTTTCGATTTTCAGTAGGTACACCATACCAACATACTGTGTGCACCGGGTATGCTTTGAAGATGTTAGGAATCCATATTCATGTTCTACTCGTCTCCACGAACTCATAGAGTACTCATACGGCAATTGTTGGTTTTTTTAATTTTCGGTATACCATACCAACATACTGTATGCACTGGGTATGCTTTGAAGATGTTAGGAGTCCATATTCATGTTCTACTCGTCTCCAAAAACTCATAGAGTATCACAACTATTTTTCAGATTGCAAACAAAGTTGTCGGTGAATTCTTGTCTAGTGTCAAAAATAATATTTTAGACAGTAGACAGGAATTCCCCGACAACATTGTTTACAATCTGATAACACATTATGTTATCGTTCTCTTTCTGTTTATGAAAAATAAGTATTGTAAGTACTATTTTGTTAAAGATGATAAGGGGAGTTTTGATTATACATAGAAAAAACTGATGTCTCTGTTCCCATTTATTTTGTTGTTAGTGCGTTGTTTTTCCTGCCCATTCTACGATGACTCTAAGCAGTCATTGGCCAATTTGGATTTTACTTCTCAAATGCTGATCTTTTTTAAAGACGTCACCAAGAAATTTATTCAATTTACATGACTTTATGGAAGAATTTTCCGTTCGTAGATTCAATGTATATTCCTCTTCAGATATTAAAACAGTGCACTCCTTGGAGATTCAAGTTTTTAAATTCTCCCCTTACCCTACTGTTGAAATCTCAAACATACCGCACTTTGAAAGCACATCCACCGTTATACGAGGATTACAGATGGTCATGATAGGGGTAAGAGAGAAGAAGCGACTCTCCTCTGCCATTGATAACGCCTGTTTTCGTCAGATAATCCTCAACCCTCTGCCAGGGTTTGATTGCTCTCTCTGGGAACTGAGACACCTGGGGACATATCATAAAAGCAAAGCCCTCCCGCCTCCACGCTCGTCCCAGGGGTCTTTATTAGCTTACAAAGACACAACCAACTAGGTCGGATTAAACTTAGACTATAACTTAACCTTGAACGAGGGATGGTGCTGTTTCTTCGGAGGATTTTGCTCTTTTTGGAGCTCGTCGCATTTTATATGCAAAGATCCCGCGTTTATGATCGTAATGGAGTTTGTTGGTAACGAGTCAACGCAGAAAACGCATCATCGCCAATCCCCAACAAATCCGCCTCAGGAACGTTCTTGCTAAACCCTTCATAAGCCTTTCATTCTCACAAGTAAATAGAATATGCAATATTCTCGTGCTCCCCAACCTAAGTTGCTTCAAGTTTACTTCAAATTGGCAAATGTTGGAATTTTTGACATTGGAGAACTTTAGTGCATCTTAAGGGTAATTATTTTCAATAAGAACAAGAAAAAAACCTCAAAATTTGATGGTTGACGTTTCAAGGTATGTAAAATTAAGAGATCGATAACTATTTGTTGAAATTTGGAGCACCGACTCCATTCGGGGTCTAGTTGTGCCCAGAGGGTTTGGGTATTGTCAGTCACTTCTGAGGGATGAAAAGTGGGGGGAAACATTTTCAAAATGTTGAAACTTGAAACTTTAGATATACAAGTATTGTTTTTTCATTAATTTGAAATTGCGATAAATTGTTGAGAATAAACAAGTTTGATTGAAGCAGTTTGATAATAAACAATTCAGTTAATCAAGACAAGTAATGTACTAAATACAATGCTCAAATTTGGAGATAGAACAGTTTAATCGCGAAAATGAAGCTTTTGGTTCCTCACTCACTACCAATTTGACATCGTGGAACTATCAAAATGTTGGAGAACACTCGCTATGCGCATTTTTCTTCATTTTTTTTCAACCAGGAGTAACCTCAAGCCTGTAAGGCCACTTCGAAGTCTAAATTATGAAGCTCCCTACCCATCCAAAGCTCCTATTATTTCTAATACCCATTTTGGTACCTAAAATTACCAACTTTTTGATTTCATGGGAGAAAAGGGAATATGCCATAAATCTGCTTGGTCTTCCATCGTGAAATTACTAATTCAATCAGCTTAACCCCGTAAAGGGTTGACAGGAAACGCTGGTAGGCGAGAAAGCTTAAAAAGTCGAGCGCGACATCTACAGAAAAGCCTCTTCAGCTCCGCCTAATTACTTCTCTGTGGAAAATAGAGGGGCGAGAAACTCATTATAAGACGGGTAAAAGAACGGAGACTCCGTGTAAGTGAATCTTTCCGGGCTTCGAAGTGGTGGGTATTACACGTAAGAAGATTACCAGCCAACAACCCCTCCCTTTAATTTGGGATTGGGATTTTATAATTGTATTTTAATACCGTAGGGAGGATTTCCCCGGAAAGGGAGGACCGTACCCCGTTCAGTTCACAGTGAAGGATTATCTTCGGAGTAAAAAGATCCGTGAATAACTTGACAGTGAAGGAAGACATTTTGAATTGAGGATTATTACTACTTAGTCCGTTTTTTGACGAACATCCAGCTTGTTAATGGCAGCTGTCAGCCAGGTGTGAGAATATGGATATCGTTGGCTTGTAGTCAAAAGTGATTAATATCGTAACATCCTAAGGGGTGGTTTACTAAAATATTTTTGACATCACTTTAGCTAAACTTGGTTTACTTCGTGCGGAGACGTGGAAAATGGCAGGAATTTTTGATACCTAGATTTGGATCAATCCTATCCAATTTCGATTCCATCTATCCGAGTAAATATTTATTAATTTCTTCAATTTTTGAATACGAAATCGAGTAGATAGAGTAAGGATTGCAAAAACAGTTCTCTTTCGTCGAACGAAGAGGCACATCAGTAAACCAAAATATATTTGATGTACTACTTTTGTTGTAATATGTTACAAGGAAGTGGTAAAATCGGTAAAGTAACGGCTCTAGATCTACAGATTTGTTCAAGATCTCTTCAGGTGAGGCATTCTTCTCAATAACCTTTCTCTACCTGTTGCAAGTAACCAACTGCTATTTCAATTACTCCAGATTTTCAAGACACTTAATAGCCTATTCAATTTATACATTGAACATTGAAAATGCACAGATATACAGGGTGTCACCCTTTCGGGCGCACCACCGGGCAGGGTTCGATTCTACTTCTAATTTGCAACAAAAAAATGTCTCCTAGCATTTTTGTTTTAGAGGCTTCGTTTTCGATTTATTTCACATTTAAGATTTTTTTCGTGTTTTCGACCTTACATCACTAAAATGGCTATAACTCCCTTAATTGATGGAGTAAATTCAAATTTGATTATATCGTTAGAAAGAGCGTCAAATTTCCTATCTCCCTGATGGGGTTTTAGAAAATTTCAAATGAAACGAACGGGTGTAAAATAAGCCAAAAGTAAAAAATTGGTAAAGTTTCGAAAATGTTCACTTTTTTCAAAGTTTGTTTCTCGAAACGTCGTGAACGGAAATTTCCATGCTGTAAGCCTAAAAGTTGCATGTGAATCCCAGCTTTCTAACGGTGTAGTCATTTTTTTTAAAACACCACTTATTCAGTTAGAAAATGATGTTTTTAGTGCAGAAAACGATCATTTCAGGGTGTAAATTGGCGTTTTTCACCAGAAATGCTTTCCAACTTAATAAATCGTTTGACATGAAATTTTGCGTACTTTTTGACGCTGAATCGAATGGTAACACTTTCCGATCTCCTCGACAAACAAATAGTATTTTTCAAGCCCTTTCTCGGTTGAACAGTGTACAACAACTGAGTCCTCGACTCCCAACTTGTTATCTATCGAAAAGATAAAGCTTTCCGCAAATGATCGGGACGATATTTTGAAGACAGAGGGCAAAAATTAGGTACTCCATCAATTAAGGGAGTTATAGCCATTTTAGTGATGTAAGGTCGAAAACACGAAAAAATCTTAAATGTGAAATATGTCGAAAACGAAGCCTCTAAAACAAAATTGCTAGGAGACATTTTTTGTTGCAAATTAGTAGTAGAATCGAACCCTGCCCGGTGGTGCGCCCGTAAGGGTGACACCCTGTATACTTTTTCGATGTGTAAGGGTTGTCTACTTCCAAATATACAACTCTGAAAAGCCTAAGCTACTGTTGTGGAGCGCTAAAGACTGTAAAATGTTGGCTCTTAGACTATGATAAGTTCAGTCATTAAAGCCCAGTAAACTTTTAAAGTTGCTAATGTTTGAGACCAACTTTGAGCTCTATAGATTGAATAATTGAGGTCATGTTTTGAGCCTTTCACTGGCAAAACTGCTCATTTTCGAAAAAAAAGGAGGATTTTGTAGGAGATGTTCTTCAAAGTAGAAATCTTTGCCATATTTACCTGTAGCCATCGCAGTTGTCTCAAAAACCAATTTAAAAAAAATTCTTGTAGAGATTGATATAGCTATTTGATATATTTTGGGGAAAATAAGGAACAATTTCATTGCTGGAGCACAATTTAATAGATATTTGATTCCAGCTTCTGAAAATTTGCGTAATAAATTAAGTAAGAAGTACTGACTGAAATAAAATAAACGAGTTAAGACAACAAGTTTAATCTCTAGAATAAACATAAATTATTATAAATTATATCATTGACTAAAAGGGTCCTATCAACATAAATAATCGTAGATACTTGCGCGTTCGAATGTCTCTTTTTTGTAAAAATAGACTGTCTTATACGGCCAAGAAGTGGTTTACGTTATCCCAAATGATAATGTTGTTGAGTCATATCTAATCTAATGGTAATAACAGTAATTGATTGTGTTTTCTCTGGATGTTGAAACAAAAAGATTTAGACAATTTTGGCGGATGAGAATGACTTGTATTTTTAATTTTGAAGAACCTAATACAAAATTTTGGTCTGAGGCCACATTGTACAAAAATGTCTGCCAAGTTGGGTGGACCTTACATTACTATGCCCGTATTACATGATAAGGTGGAGTAAGGAATGCAGTACTGACACAATTTCTTTATACAAAACATGACTTTTACGATCATGTTGACGGTTTTTAGAATTAACAACCAATTGGGAAGTAGTGTCCGGTGATAATGTGAAGGTGATGATTTGTAAATTCTTAAATATCATCGGCAGCTCCTCGGAGAAAATTACTGTCAGTATTAAATAATCTGTCAAAAAAGTCCAACATTGAATTCGCGGATGAAGATTGGACAATATGTCGCGCGATAACTATAAAATTGATAAAAAAAACCACCATCTACCCCTCCCACCATTACTACATCACAAAGATCGGTAACTGACGAGGATTATTCCCGTGATATTGATATGGAGCTGCCAAAACTTCGGGAACTGTGAAAACTCCGGGAACTTAAAGAGCTACAACAAAGGAACTTGGACAGAATGAGAGAAAAGAGTTCTCTAAACTAAATCATTGAGGTCCTTTCTAACAGTTTCTTCTTCAGTCTTCACCCTCGCCAGGTAGCCAACATGTTTATGTCCACAGAAATCGGCAACAAAACTCGAAACCGTGAAATAGCTCTAGTTCCCTTATTGACATCCCGGCTACTCCCTAAGGACGTATCAGGAGCCTACGTTTATAATTACTTCCCATGAAACCAGCTTCCTTCCCTCGATGAGGGACTTGGGTTACGGTATAGTAATCAAGACCTATCTAAGCGGCTTACAACCCTTCCGGCACCATGTCTTCATTAAACTAATGAAACTTCGCCGCATCTACCCTCCCAAATCTGGACGGCAAGAAGCCAAGTTGACGAATTCATGTAGTTGATTCGAAGTGTAACGTACAGTATAGATGATCTGATGTGTAATTATTGTAGTTGTGCGATATTTGTTGTACTGTACAAGAAGTCCGCCTGGATGAGTAGGCAGTATAATTTTCGAACTAATCACCACGGTTTGTTAAAATCATTGTCAATTTCTCATGTAATGAGAGTGGTAATTGTTGTTGATACAAAAATATAGGAGAATCATTGATCGTACTGTAACGCTTTACCCCTCTTCATCATCAACAAATCCAATACTTCTATGATATTATAATGTAAGGTTTTTTTTGCGACGACTATTTTCCCCCCCCCCCCCCCCTCTTTCCACAGCAGTAGAACTTGAGTCTTTCAACAAGGAAGCTCCTTGCTCAAAATATTCTTTTTGAAGAAATCATCATCCACCAAGTTTATCACAGTTATGGAAAGTAATGTGAAGCCTCTTAATGTTTGTCAGTGTGCGGAATCGATTTGTCGATTGTTCACATGTCGGCGGTATAAGTGAGCAGAAGGAGGATTCCTTTTCATGTGGAGCTGGTCATTCGTACATATTATGAACCTCACAGAATAATGTACCAATTGGATCCACATCTAACCATTCGGTGGCTGCAGCTACATTACTGCCTTCGGAAACAGTAGCATGAAACATAACAAGTGAACAAATCTGGGGTTCCCTCCCGAGCCTCGAGCTGACAGCCCAGGTGTTCCTGCATATCTAATTCCTAATGACACGTTCTGGCCCCCGTTGAATGTTTAATAGCAATGAGAGTGAATCAGATCAAACTGGACCCCGTGAATAATCCAGCACTTTTGTTCCCCACGTTACGGATAATTTAACAAATATATCATCACACTTGTACAGTCGAGTCGACTTTTTGCCCTAGGAGAACTATAAGTTACAATGGAGCTCTTGATCTTTCCGTAATAGCGGTCAGCTTCTCAAGTCATTCCATTAATGTGAGTGTCATACCCGTGAAAAAATCAATGGCTGTGGATAATTTCCTATATCGTTCGTAGTGTTCAACTAACCTGCCGTTCTTCATCGTAGGCAGGTGAGGAAATCTCAAGGCAAGAGATTTATAGATGCCATTTGGATCCCGTAAGATACTTGAAGGTTTTGCGGTCAACCAATAACCGATGAAATGAGCTGTCAACATTTTGGAGATTTTTGACATGGATATTTCTAAGGCGTGGGCGCCTATATGTGAAAATGTAACGCATAAAACTGCAAGGTTTCTATTTCGGTCGATTTTCATGTAAAACCAACCTGTTCGTAGGGAAATGTAACTTTCAAAGCAATTTTCATCGCACAGAAATCAATCGCCACTCGTTGTAAAGCTCTTGTTTTATGTGAAAAATCTAGACATCTCAAGCTACCAATTTCCCCCTCTTTAACCCCTAATAGCCCAAGACATGAAATAATTCGAAATTTTCCGATTTTTTCTTGATTTCTCATTAAAAACAGCTCTTGCTGCGTGAAAGCGAAGAAAAAAAAAATTATTTGCTCATATATCAAATTTTATTATTATCAAATTTTGTCGCTCCGGTGCAACATTGGGCAGCCGCATAGTATTTCTTGTTGCTCGGCTGCAACATTGGGCTATGATAGTCAAGAATCGATTGTAATACTCGGAATAGTAGAGCTTTCAGAGGTACTCATTTCACTAAATGATTCCATAAATCATTATTTGCAGGGGTCTCATCAACAATCAGTAGGTAGGTATTAGAAAAAAATACTTTTTTCTCATTCCCATTCTGACTATGGAACTCGAAAAAGTAACTTGACTCAGTTAGACAAATGCATACTTAGGCCATTTATCATGACCAATTCAATATTTGTATTACATCGTTATCGAATATCACATACCTACCTGGTTCCCAAACGATCACTTAAACATAAGTTGCTCATATGATTGGACCTCTAAAATGAGGTGTTTTGGAACTCTTTCAACATTATACTTAGCTAACGACAGCAAACGAAAAATTTTAAACTAGCAGTCGTCAAAATGCATCACAGATGACGCAAATATTGAGAGGAAATCCTGGCAAAATTCAAAAAAATAAGATAATCCAGATAAGGAATTGTTTCTAAAGAATAGAACAAATGTTATATTCAAAGAATAATGAACAAAAGCCACTAGTTTCTTATTCTGAGAATAATGAAACAAAGTGTCAGAATTAGGAATTTCACCCTATAGGAGGCAATTGATACTAAGACCCCTCCTTTTTTTCAGAAAGTAGGTATTTCAGCGAAACCCAAAGTGCTAAATGTAACACCCTCCTGAAAATGTATGTCATATTGAAAAATGAAACATGAAAAAATTGAACAGTGTGGATAATGCAAAAGGCTCAAGCACTGCCAACTTTTGTAAATGAAAACATTGAATTATTATTGGTTCCTTCATGAGAACTTCTAAAACAATTTTTCTGATGGCGATGAAGCACAATAGGACATTCCACTTCTTCATTTTCGTAACTTTTGTCATCATCGTGTAATTGCAGAACTTCATCATGTCTGATCTTGATGTGAACAAAATTTCTACAGGAAAAAGCACATTATTGCTCAAATAAATGTATCTAGTAGGTAGGTAACTACTTCTGTCCAAATCTATTATCAAATCATCTATTGTCAAATTATTGGGTTGTTGGGGTAGGGTAATAGAGGGTGTTTTTATCTCTTCGGAGCCCTTCTTATCCCTACCCAAGTCAAGGTCATGCGTCCCCGTCGCACAACCCGGGCCCCCTGGGATGGACAGAAGTGGTCCCATTAGGTTTCCCTGGTGGACCCCTCTTGAATTTCCAGGGGTGGCTGAATGACCCTCTGGCGATTAGGGAGGGGACCCCTGTCAACGGGTTCCCTGACCCTTATTCTCTAGCGCTCCCCGTTATGGATACAAATCAGGACCAGCCTCATAACCCCCGCCAGCCCATTGGCTCGCGGGGTATTAGGGGAGGCGCTCAGAGGCGCCCCAGGCAGGGGCGTCGGCCATCCTCCCCCTCTTCCTCTTCCTCATCATCCCTACCCTCGTCCTCATCCACTGCCTCTTTGAACCACCAGTGTGCCCATTGTGAGCGGGCATTCACTACCAGGTCCGGCCTTGGTCTCCATGTCAGACGGAAGCATCCTGTTGCTGCTAATGCTGCTATTGATATTGAACGAATACAGCCCAGGTATGCTTCCGAGGAATTGCGCAGGATGGCGGCAGATGAGGCGGTGGCTGTGCGTAATGGGGTACGTAACATTAATGTTTATCTAAATGAACGTTTTCCCACGCGCACAGTCATTGCAATCAAGAACATCCGCCTGAAGCCCCACTATAAGCAGCTTGTCCAGGAAGCTATCCTGGCAAATAGCAGTGGGGCTTCTCCTGCATCTCCTATTGCTGATGTGGAGCAGCAGCCTGCCATTCAGTATCCCTCCCCCGGGACCTCCGGTCTTCTTGCCGATCTGAAGACCGAAGTCTTGAGGCTCGGGGGGCAGGTAGGTCGTATTGAAGGCTATGAAAGCACCTACCTGCAGGATCTGGTGAGGCGGGCTGTTGAAGGGCTGGATAACCTGGAAGATGAGGTTGCAGCCTATTTAGGGAGAATCTTCCCGCGGGTTGGGGATGCGACCGTGACGCGGCACCAGGGGGGACCTCCTCCTAGAATGGTGTTGCGTGGAGGTCGCAGAGCGGCTAAACAAGCAAGACGGCGGGAGTACCACCGGGTTCAGAGTTTGTGGAGGAAGCATCCGGCGCGTGTGGCTGCGGGGGTACTGGAGGAGCCTGGGGAAAATCAAGTTCAACCCCCTCTCCAGGAGTTTGTGGATTTCTGGGAGCCACTTCTGAGTGCTCCCAGTCACGACCCTGGGGAGTGTGTGGTTCCCCCAGTCTCCACCAGGGATTCCTTGCGCAGCATCATGTGCTCGCCGGTGCTGTCTGACGAGGCACACAAGTGCCGTGTCAGGAACTCCACTTCCGCTGGGCCCGATGGTGTTTCCGCCCGACGCTGGAATAAAGCACCTAAGACGATTAAGCTGCTCATCCTCAACCTGCTCCTCCTTGCGGGAAGACCCCCGAAAGCGTTAACTCGTACCCGAACCGTGTTTATTCCCAAGAAAGGGAGAAGTGGGCCTGGAGGCTATCGACCGATCTCTGTATCTTCGGTAGTCTTCCGCCACTTCCAAAAAGTACTGGCATCTCGCCTCCAGGTGGCTGGTGTCATTGGTGATGTCCAGAGAGCGTTTCGGCCAGCAGATGGCACAGCGGAGAACCTTACAGTTCTCCAAACTGTCATCTCGCTGGCCCGTATTAAACGCCGGCAACTCCATCTCGCCGCTCTGGACGTCGCTAAGGCCTTTGACACAGTCAGTCACCTTGCCCTGACCGATTGCCTTCGTGGTGTCGGGGCCCCATCTCGGTTAATCGAGTATGTGGCCTGTCTGTACCAGGAAGGCGTGACGGTCCTCGAGGCAGGAGGTGAGGTGTCAGGGGATGTACGGATCGGGCGTGGGGTACGCCAGGGGGATCCCCTATCACCACTCCTCTTCAACCTGGTCGTGGATACGGCCTTGGGTAAGCTGCCCACAGAAGTAGGGTTTGATCTCGCCCCTGGGGTGCGAGTAGGAGCATTGGCTTTTGCCGATGATGTTATCCTACTCGCAGAAACCCGTGAGGGCTTGCAGATCGCCCTCAATGCATTTGCTAAGCAGCTAGCCGGGTGTGGACTTGTGGTTAACCCTGATAAGTGTGGGTCGGTCTCCTTGGTCCCGTCGGGTCGCCAACATAAGGTGAAAGTTGTGGATGGGGGTTTTGTCGTAGGACAGTCCCCCATCCCATCTCGATCCGTGTTGGAGGTTTGGCGGTACCTCGGAGTTGACTTCATGGGGGTGGCCACTATAACTGCCAGCCGTGTGGACCTTGGTAGAGCGCTAGCTCGCGTTACCAAGGCTCCATTGAAGCCACAGCAGAAGCTGCGCCTCCTTCGCACGTACTTACTGCCAAAGCTAACCTATGGGTTAGTCTTTGGCAGGCTTACGGCGGGGAGGCTGCAAGAATTAGATCGAGAAGTTCGCTCTGCTGTGCGCTCTTGGCTGAAGTTCCCACCTGGTGTCCCAAGTGCCTACGTTCATGCACCGGTCAAATCCGGTGGGCTTGGCATTGTGTCTCTCTCGGCATGTATCCCTTCTCTGCGCCGCCGGCGCCTGCTAGCCCTTCAAGGGTCGAGCTGGGAGGTCGCCCATGCGGCTGCTGATCTTGATTTTGTCAGGCAGCAGTTAGCATGGTGCGACCGAGCAACACCATCTGCTCCAAAACCCAGTTCGTCTGCTGAGTTCGCTGCTGTGCTGCATGAATCGGTAGATGGTAAAGAACTCCGACAGTGCTCCGAAAGCCTTGTCTCATCCCAATGGGTAGATTGGGCTTCGGAGGGCATTGGGGCCCGCGACTACCGACACTTTCACGCCATCCGCGTGGCATCTTTGCCAACTGCGGTGAGGTGTTCAAGAGGTAGTCGCGGGACAACCCTACCCCTTAGCCGCGCCTGTCGGAGTGGAAATGGACATTTATACCATGTAGTGCAGCAGTGTCCTCGGACTCATGGTGGCCGCATTCTACATCATGATGCGGTCGCCAAGCAGATAGCAGGTGCTTTGTCATCTAGCGGCTGGGATGTTGAGAGGGAGAGATTGTATCACATGCCAAGTGACCAGGGTAAGAAGCCCGACATTGTTGCCGTCAAGCCCGACAGGTCTTGCATTATCCTGGATGTCCAAGTTGTCAATGGCAGCTTGGACATGGAGCAGACTTGGCGGGCTAAGATAAGGAAATATGACACAAATGATTTACGGCAAGCAGTGTCGGAGCTAAAAGGAGTGGCACCCAACAACATCAGGGTGATGGCTGCGACCTTGTCATGGCGCGGTGTGTGGTGCGGGAAAAGTGCCACGGAGTTGCGCGAGTTGGGCATCTCGGTAGGCGTACTCCGTGGTATCACCACCCGTGTCCTGCTCGGCTCATATTTGAACTGGTGGTCGTTTTATAGAGGCACTTCCCTTCATCCTTCTCTCCCACCCCCACCTTCCTCATCTTCCCTTATCCCTAGGGCCGGCGTCGGGTGAGTCCTGGGCGTCCTCCCCATTATTTTTGATTTATTTATTTATTTTTTAATTTATGGCGTGCCCCCTCCGTCACCAAAGACATTTTGTCTTGAGGGGAGTTAATTAAAAAAAAAAAAAAAAAAAAAAAAAAAAAAAAAAAAAAAAAAAAAAAAAAAAAAAAAAAAAAAAAAAAAAAAAAAAAAAAATGGACTAAATATCCCCAATGTTGCAAAATTATCCATCTTATGGGATTTTTGCACTAATAAGGCAAAATCAACTCACCTAATTAGTATGCTTGAAACCATGCACTGACTGCCCACTGTTGGCCGGGAGCAACAATCTACCAGCGCTGGCTGCTAAACGTTGCCTGGGAGCAACAATCTACCATCACCGACTGCCCAATGTTGCATGGGTGCATCAAACCTATTTTGACTTCTAGCAAAGTTAAAAATGGAGAAAACTTGGAAGAAGTAAATGCTACATGATCTTTACAACTATGCCAACGACGAAAGATGAAATTTATTGAAAATAGATTTATTCAAATAGGTAAAATGCGATGGTAAACATACCTTCGCGCGTCACAGCGCCATGTTCAGCGCGGTATCACGGAATCAGAGATAAAAACCTCTTTATCAGCTAACCTAATGCTAGCAACATAACCAAAAAAAAAAAAAAAAAAAAAAATACACGAGCTCTTGAAGGTTGTCTAATGAAAATAAAACCTTCATCAGCCGGAAATAATAGTCCGCCTTTGTACAAAAAATCGCGGAAGTTCATGTTGCACGGGTGCAACATTGGGCTATTAGGGGTTAAGCACCTGGCTACATTCCTAAACTAATTTAATCAGACTGTAAATAAATTTTCAACAGATAAGTACAA
This sequence comes from Apolygus lucorum, assembly GCA_009739505.2. Lineage (NCBI taxonomy): Eukaryota > Metazoa > Arthropoda > Insecta > Hemiptera > Miridae > Apolygus > Apolygus lucorum. Next base: position 20,782,016 of record CM019183.2, read on the forward strand.
GAATGCATAGGTTTCTATAAACGATATCCAACACGACTGAGTGATGTTGTTACAACTAGGAAACGTGACACTAGCGCAAGTGTTTCGAGTGAGACTAGCGCTCTTATCACATTATTTGGTTCTTAACATTTCTTACTCAGTTTCATTTATCCAGTTTACTGAAGTTACTGAATACTGTAAACATCTACTTAAATTCAACATTCCTGATGTTCGTACGGATTATTAAAATTTCATGGTTACTTGCGTTTCTTCCAGAGTTTCTTGTGCGTGGTGAATCCACGAATTCTTGTTATTATGAATAAATCATTTAAATCTAAATTCAAGAATGCCAAAGTGTGATTGGGGTTGAATAGTGATAAGCACAGAAGTTTGAGGACCAATGCTGGATAGACCCCAGAGAATATTTTTCCAATGGAGGACATATCCATGATCTACCTAATGTTTATCCCAAGAAGGAAGAAATTTAGTGAATATTTCTTAACTGGATAGTTTTTTTTTTAATGGAAGGTTAGGAATAACAGTTATCCATTAACCGGATTTATTCAGGTTAAAATCCACTGTTTTCATAAGCAATTTTATTTCTTTTCAACATTTCCTTGTGTTGGAACTTAGATTTCCTCCATAAAAATGACGTCAATGAAAAATTTCGACGAAATTTAAAATTCTCAAAAGACAAAATCTATAATTTAAAAAAAAATAATAATGATTAAAATACCTACTGGGCCTATAGAGTTCTTGACATCTAGAATTTACTGTACCTAGTGGGGTTGGGAGAGGGCGATTACTTTAAAAATTAGAAACAAAAATTTCATATAAAATAAAAGTTTTATTTGAACTAGCTTGGCATAATAATAAGTCGGAGTAATAGGGGATATTAAGATTATTACAACAAAAATATAGAACGATAAATAAAATTTTAATTAGAAAATTCGCAAAACTTTTTCATTTTTTTCAACTCTGAACAGTTTTTTATTGTTTTTATTTCTCTTTTACTTAGAAATAGGGAGATTCCTCCAGTTTTTTGAAAAACTATTTTACTTCAACTTTTTGACTTTGCATATTCTTCCAATTGTACTCCAAACGCACCCAACTTCTTTAAAGTGGGCATAAGCCAGATCTTTTTTTTTTACTTTTCTAACTAGATTTACGCATCTTCATACTCCGCACTATCCACTGTACCTTCCATGGCACTAAGTTTACAAACAATCGAATCACAGAGGAACAAACGTGAAAGACGGAAAAACCAAAACGAGCACTAACAATAGACAGGGTAGGGATTGGGTGGATTTAATGCAGTGGATGCGTGCCCGCATGAAAAAACCGAGTTTCGATTCAATGTGTTATGCTTTGGATATGTTCCTTTTTGATGGATATGATCGGGAAAAATTGAAGGGATTGCTTTTGTTATGGGTACCTTTTGATTGCAACCCCTATCTTTGCCTAATAAATGAACAGGAATTTGAGAAACGAAAAACGAACGGAATTTGAACGTTTGGGACGCTACAGCTTGCAGGGTTCAATGGAGCTTATCCAAAAAAGGCAGCAAATTAAAAAAAAATACAGTTTTTCAAAAAATGGATTTGTTTCCTTTAGAAAAAACACTCCTCATTTATGGACTTGGAAAATTCTCAAAAATATTAAATCGTAATGCTATTGAGAGTGGAAAAAGAATTGAAGAATAGTCTCATCACGTTATTCATACACCTCGAAGGCATGTTAGGAATTCGAAACACGCCGTTATTGTTGTTTCATTTTCTCCATTATTGCTGCCTCATGTGAAATAATACTATCCAGCACAAGGTATCGACACCAGAAAGAGATATTTCCCCAAGGGAGACTCATCCCCTGGCCATAACATCAGGTGGAACGGTTGTTTCAAGGTGGGGTGCCAACGATGAGGAAGGTCAATCAAACTTCTACCCTCCACCAAAGTCTTCAATAGCTCTGACGATGCAATACGTAATAAATACTTACTGCCCTCTAACGGCAATCCACACTTTATCTTTCCCACGGCACCTCCGCAGAAATGATACACTTCCTTCCGAAAGGGGACGAAGATATTTCCGTCGTAAAACGTGGATATTCAGGGAGAAAAATACGAGTGTCGCGTCATAATCTTCAGGGAGGAAACTTTTATTGTTAACTTTGTCATTATTTGTCCAGTCATAAAATTGATTGCGTTCCACATCGTAGTAAGTAGTTATGTGTTGGATGTGTTCGAGTATCGTAGGTAGCCACCTACCTACTATTGATTTGAACGTAGTTTTGGTGATTCATCAAAGTAGTTGTAAGGACCTTCTGTCAAGTTTTCAGGAAAGCTGGGAAACTACTGAGCATTATGGCAGTGTTTTAAAGTACCTCTAAGTTCGACATTCAATATTTACACTATCTTCGATTCAAAATCGAAAAGTTTCTTCATATGGTAGTTGGAGTACCTACTAAACTGGTTAAACGAGCTCAAGTTGGGAAACTCGCTTAAAACATTACCAGCACTTTGTATCACTTCACCTTAGGGTGGAAACACACTGTCCTCACGTCACGTGAGCTCACTTGCAGTTTCACATCACCTGGCCTCATGCGGATGTGCACATTGGTGTAAGGTCACGGCCAATCTTCAGTTGTATGGCAAAAGTTGCTACCTATGTAATTAATATGGTTTATTCAACAAATAATAATGTTTCCATTCGAACATTTTCACAATCGAATTTTGGGGAGGAATTCGTGTTTGAATGATTCAAACCCACCGGTATCGTTCCTTCATTGAATAATTTGTCGGGACTGGCTTCTTTCTCGACAAATTCGAACAACCAACAAAATAAAAAAATAATTAAGAAATTGATGATAAAAAAATTAAAAAAATCTAAGCTAATCTAATCTAATTTAATGTTGTTGGTTTAATTCTTCTCGTCAAATAATAAAGCATGGCTGCATTGTTTGAAAAAATAGGTATGTCACTATGGACACTAATCGCTCGGTTGCGCTCTTTGGTCGTCCATGTAGGGCAAGGAATCAACAAAAATCAAAGGTCGATTCTCAACTCCTTGTGATTACCTTGTGTTCTTATGGGAAAACAGTCAACCGCACTTTTCTGATGTGAGGACAGTGTGTTTGCAGCTTTAGGCTCTAGTTGAGCCAATTTTCCTTTCTGATGGAAAACCTGACTTAATCCGAGTAGATGCAATTTTCGTTTTTACATCCTCTTGTTTTCTGTTGGAGACAATACTGGAATGAAAGGTTATAATCAGTAAGACCAGACAAGGATGAGCCAAACAAGGAACAGCTAAACAAAGCTAATTTTGTTGGTTGTTCCATTCTACCTAATATCCTTCTCAACATAATCTCCGTATATTGAGTGAGTTTCCTGCCTTGAAACTAACTAAGGCCTCGGATCCCTTAAATTTACCTTTGACGTCTAAAGGCTTTCACAGACGTGGAGGCCCCACACACGGAGAAATGAGCCTCCTCCGCCCTGAACCTCTTCAATCCTCCCCCTAAATCTGATAATTGGCCGCTCCTCAGGAAGGATATCCCCAGGAGACGGGTAACTGCTGGGTCCATGCAAATGTCCAAAACCCCTTCTAAGGACGAAAGGGAGCGCTTTGGTGGATATAGGGAAGAGAAGGGGAGCCCTTTCACCGCGGTAATCCCGGGTAATAACTCGACCCTCTTATCACCTGGCCCTTTGACAAGCGGCGGCGACTCCCGAGTCTCCTTCAGGAAGCGGCTAATCCGACCGGGTATTTGTCAAAGACAAAAGCGCCCTAATCAACGTAATTAAATGCTAACGCCTCCTTCTTGATTAAATCGAGGAGATCTGAGGCCAGAGGCTTTCTCTCTATCTACGGATCTACGGGAAACTTTGGTTTCAGAACCTGAAACAATCTTACTTCCCCTTGATTAAACGTCTTCTTGAAAACTTTGTCGTATACAAGGGAACTGGGCTGCAATGAAGGGTCGGTTGAGTACAGTTCAAAACTTTCAAGAGATTGATAGAACCAGCCACGTAGCTTGATTACAGGAATGCCTAAGTGTGAAATGGGTTATTTTGAAGAAACCTCTTACCAGATAACCACCCTTGTAAAAGTAGAGTGATGAACCATCCTTTGGAGGTGCCAAGGGACAAGTAAAGGATTTTGTTCAGGATGGTCTAAAGGAGTATTTATACGTCACTTGAGAATTGAGATCAATTGAAACTTAGATTTCAAGATAATATGGTTCTTCTCAACCGAGTTCGGGTTTTTCAAGATTCCAAGTACTGCAATCCTAAGAAATTAAATTAATGTTATCAAACCAAAGCCGAACTTCGTACAACATTATGTGTCGTACTTATCCCCTCAAAATTTAATCCCTTCAATTTAACCAACAAGCGAACTGCTACGCTTCGCCCAACGAGCTGACATGCATACAGCCAAAGCTCTATTGATATTTGACCAATTTTACCGAATGATTCATAAAATTCGACAATCTATTGACTCAATTTGGTGTGATGATGAAATCATGAAATAATCACATTTGTTAAAATAATATATTCTAACATTACAAAGAACAATTATTGATATTCACTCAGGTAATAGATAATATCCTCAAATGGTTTGTCACAATTTCTTACTGAATTCGATATTTTCCAAATTTAAGAAAACAACGTTTACCAACAAGATATTAAATTTTAATTCTGAATTTTAAAAATTTACGTATCAAACTGCAAATTTTTAATTTGTTTTCTACTGGAGAAAGCGGTTATTTAATTTGAAATGATTGGGATTTAGTTCTGGAAATCGACAGCCCCACTGCAAAACCCAGTAAGTTCCAATTTTTCCAAAAATAAGGATTTGAGCCTTTCCAATAGATTGTGCTCTTGCGCACATTATAGTGTCGCCAAAATCTGGCTATGGCTTCTCATTTCTTTTCTGTGGTGAAATGTAATAACCTGTAAGCCAGGTTCATAGGTTAGAAATGTCAAAGTTTTTCTTGTCTCCTGGAAACTTTTTGGTATTGAACATACAGGGTCTTGCAGTGGGGCTGTCAAAATGCTGTTTGTTCTGCTGTTTGTAATTTAGAGAAAAAAAGTTGCATTTGTATAGAATTAAACTACAAGTAGGTAAGTAATGAATACAAAATTTAAAAATCCAAAGTTAAAAAAAAAGGACGAAAATTTGTAGTTAAGAGTTAAAAAGGTTTTATACGATATTTGGAGTAATAAATACCTATAAAAGTAAGTTTTAGTTTCAATAAGTTTCACTAATTTTCACGTCTAAGCAACTATAAAAAAGGAGGAAATGTCTGTTTTGTGAAGAATGAGTATTGGAAATTGGTCCATCTGTTTGCACGAACCCCCTCCCCCCCTTCTTCTCATTAAAAGAAAGCATAAAAAGAAGCATTCTCATTAACAGATGACATGAGCTGAAAGGTTTGCCTGTTCTTCTAGTTTCGATTTAGATTGAATGTCGTGATATTACTAGTCTGAAGATTATAGTATTGTTCCAAACATATAAGAAATATATATTTTTGTGAACGCAGGAGTTGTGTTGGCGGGAATATCATTTGTTTCGCTCCAATTTATAGGTTTTCCACGTAAATTGATCATTCTTTCGGATCCTTACTTTTGTAGCTATGCCTACTATTTTCAATCCAATTGTAGTTTAATATAATTCTTGTGTTCGGTGAACTCTCCCTATACGTTTTAACTGAACAATGATGACAGCATTGGTCTGATAATAGTATCGATCTCCTTCCCATAAGTTCTACAAATCATGCCTGGTTAAAAAGATAGAAATCAAAAACCAAAAAAAAAAAACTGATGATTTACCACAATCACTTTTTAGTCATTCGGAATCCATTCTAAGTGGGATTTTATATTCACCAGTAGTAGACAGATACGGGAACTCTAGCGTGAGCTGGTCCCATTCGATGGCCTTATCAAAGTTGAAATGATAATTCGCTCAACAATCTCGCGAGTGACTCTGCTTTTATGAGGTGGTGTGGTAAATCTCTGTTTTGACGCCTGTGTGGCACTTTGATGGTTATCTAGTCTCAGTTGAAAACAGTACCTTTTGTTCTTTTTTATTGATCAGAGTGACACCATGTCCACTGGATTTGGTCTTTATGACTCATATTCTGTCCAGGTAAATTGAGTTTTGGTTCCTGAGGATTGTATTTGACTATCGATGTGTGAGTTGATTTTAAAGTATCTTCCCGTGCTCATAAAAATAATTATGCCAATAGAATCGAAAAAACTATTAGTTTTGCGGTTTTTATGTCAAAACTATTTCTTTTCCTCGGGTAGAATTTCGGTTATTGAAAACCATTTCTAAGGGATGAAAAATAGGAATTAAAATTCGTAAAACTTCGATATAACGGGGTTTTTAATGAATTTAGAATAGTATTACATTTTAGAATTAAATGAGACTATCCAAAGTCCTGAGGATCAACCGTTTGCTTTCTATAAGAACTTACGTACTTATAAAACAGAATCATAAGTATGAAACGCAGCCGGAATAGGACGAATTGTTAGTAGGTTGGTACTATTAATGAAGTACTTTACTCTTTGCAGACTGTTGTAATGATTGGCAGCATTTTAGAACTAGTTCAACTTCTTCCATTGATTGTACATTTCTCCTAATGAGTCAAATGCGAAAGAAATTCTTGAAATTTGGTTGAGTTATGCCAGTTTTTTGGTAGTCCTGACCAATTGCTAAATCAGGAAGACCGTTTCAAAATCCAAAATCCAGTGATGACAGAAAGCAACAACCATGCTACATTATGAAGAATACAATACGTGTGAGGTGCTGAACATTATTGTATTTCCTTTCCACTTTTTATCATTGCTTGATAGGATCAAGACCTACGTTTCTCACGGTTTGGCAGAGTGTGAAAAAACTTCCCTTGGTCATCAACTGGATGAATGGGTACAGGAAGAAAAGAGCGGTCGCTAATGTCTGCATGAGCACGTGCTTGATGAACATCCTGGCAACCCCAATGGTGTACAGCCTTCCGGGAAGGAGCGTCATATGCAAGAAGGTTCTGAAACAGGTAGGTAGGGAGACCATTCGATCAACTCAGCAGTAATTCAAATATGTCATTCCAAAACGTTTGTGTGAAGTAAGTTCTAAAATAAAAAATAAGCTTTCCTAGTTTTGAAATGGATATGTATGCATAAGGAGAAAATGTCGTTATTTCTTCATGATCTTGTACTTACCTATTCGAGGACGTTAAATTTGAGTTATGTCCTGGTAATGTATAAATATGTGATCTACCAAACTAATCAATATGGCCGTACGTTACGATTACAAGGCACTCACCTAAACGATACGAGATTCAGGATGGCAATAACAAAAAAGAAGCAGGGAGCTTCCATGGTTTTTCTGCAACTTGATAAAGCAGTTCCTCCAAAGAGGGTCAGAAGAAAACAGAGCTTCACAATGTACACGAGTCCGAATGTCATGAAGTCGTAAGTAACTCCGATTTCTGTGAGGACTGAAGACTGGAAGAGACTTGAACAAGCAATTGGCACAATCATTTCACAAGCTGTAACGATTACGACAGTGTAGAACAGTACAGGGAATATGCAGAAATAGTTGAAACCTCCCGTTCGCACGTTAGACGAAGCCTTGTCCATCAAGAAGGAACAGAAACACGATATGAAAAGAGCTAATAGGAGCAACCCTTCTCCCTGGGACGAGAAGAACAGGAAAAACGAGGCAGTGGCCACGCTGAGTGCCAGAAGACGACATTTTGCATCGTTACCACCCAATAAAGGTAAAGTAGCACTCAACAGCAAAAAGAAACTCAATATTATGGCCAAACTCACGTCGCTTTGGAATACGTACAGATTAGCGAATATTGACGCCATCGAGAATTCTATCAGGCACAAGAACATCAAGAACCTATCGTGGGTCGAATCGTCCATCAGATATTTGATTGCAAAGAATCCTCCCAGCATCCATACGCAAATTGTGATATTTACTGTCACATAATACGGAAGACTGGCAACGGGACACAAGTATATGAGGCCGACAAATAGCGCTGATGCAGAAAGCGATAAGATGATTTTGAAATTACTAGTTGAGAAAGCTCCTTGGAATATTTTTGCTGACACAACCGATATGAATAATATGTAAAGGAACCTGCCGCAAGTTGTCGCCCAAAATAAGCTTTCTACGATTCCACAAAATAGCAAGATCTGAAATGCGATCTTCAGTTTGTCTGTTACGCTTCTATTTTCAACGGAGTACTTCAACGAGGTGAGTTCTTCACAGAACAATCTGAATAGAATCACCGACACAAAGTAGAACAAGAAATTCCGAAGTTCCCAATTCCAGTAGTTGCCCAAAATCCAAACAATCGCGAGAATCGCAAAACATGTTGTATCCAGGAAATGAGGCGCTATTTCAATGGTCGGCTCTTGGCTGTTGATTGCGGGAACAACCGACTTCCATGCTTTAATACACAACAGAAACACCCAAGGAATGATCAGTAACATCGTACCAACCACTGCTACAGGTTCGAACTCAATCTCCATGAAATTCATGGAGGACAGCATCACATTCAAAGCTTCCAATGAGTTTAAACGAGCTTTTGCCGGCGTTTTTCCAGATTGTCCGTATTTGAAGACGTCCAGTAGATTTCCTTCGATCATGAAATTAGGAAACGCGTCTGATAGTTTCTCTTCTTGAATATAGTACGATGGATCAGCTTTGGACACCAAGTAGCTTAACCATTCAAAAGCTCTGAAGTAATCCAAAGTAGTATTCACAGGCGGCAATGGGCATTTTTTACTCCAAACGACGAGAGTCGAATCATTTCGTGGATCGGGATAAGAAGTGTTGTGAGACAGGATCTGAAGAGTGGATGATAAAACGTAAACGTAATTTTCATCCTGCAGTTCCCGGCAATTCATCAAAGTATCGACAATATCGACGAAAGATCTTATTGAGTTGTTTCTGGATTCTGACTCGTCCTGAGGGAATAGCACCACAATGTGGTTGAAAGGCGTCATTGAGACAGATTCCCGGATTTCTGTCAACAGGTTTTCCATTATCTGGTCGTCACTCGTAAACGGCGTATAGTTGCCAATATCAGGTTTGGATAGATTTACTGAATGATTGATTCCGAAATTATAGGTGGGATCAAAGGTATGTAAAGAGAAGTTCGAGAAAAACTCGGACTCCGAAGTATCATCCGAATCGAACGTGAAATCGTCTGTTTTCGGTACATTATCAGAATCATTCGTGAAAATATCATGTTTGGAGATGTTCCTCGAACTGATCAGGTGCGGAAACGTGATGATCGATTTTTGCCATTGATAAGTGGGAAGATGTTCCGATTCCAACTCTGGGCCTACGTAAAATATTCGTCGATCGCCAAAAACTGACTCGTTTTCGCGGTGTGGTCGAATTCTCATCGAAGCCGGGGTGTCAACAACTTTGTGAATATGATTTTGAAAGAGCCTTCCTAACCCACCGTCACTCTTCCAAGTCTCGTTCAAATCGTCCGCTTGCAAACCCTCAACGACAAATACGATGAGCTTCTTGGGGCAATGCTTCGACATCAGATGAGGGCACCGTCTTACCTCTCTTTCGTACACGTTCACGTCCATGAGCGAAATGAAAATCACTGTCTGGACAATAACACCAAAAATCATGAATTTCCACATAACTGATTTTGAAATTTCCTGATCAAAGTCAGAATTTGGAAAATGTCACGACTGGCCAACTACTTGAAAATGGCATAATGTGGAATTTTGTGATAAAACGAGTTTTTACACTCCGGCCATGACAACTCATAATTGTGTCTGTGGCTGGCAGACTGCATCACACTGAAGAAATTAGGTGTATAATAATTACTGGTGGACTCTGACGAGTTGTGATCGAATACGAAATGACGAAAAATTCTATTACGAATTGGGTCAACCGTAATAATTTGAATTCCCTCCTTCACCACCGACGGTATCCTTGCACCTAGTCGTGCGAAATATCCTATACATTTTCACGTTCCAGAGCTTTCTGGTCAAATTTGGTACACTCTGTCTGTTTCCGGCCCAAATTACGACTGGAGCACGAAATCCTAGGTAAATAAAATTGAATAAAATTATACCAACGGTTTGCGGGGGGGGGGGAGGGAGAGAGAGAGAGAAGAAAGAGAGAGTATGGATATCTATCCAAATGTATGGATATTTAGTTATTCCATTATTTATGTTGGAATAAAACAAAAAATTGTTTTTACAGGTGACAGGAGGAGTTACAGTACCCAGTTTAGTTTGCACTATCTGATCTCGATACGAACTCCCGTCCTCTCCTAATAAACGGAAAGAACAACGTTTGGTTGAGTTAGTGAGATGTTTCCTACTCGATTCATGTGACTTGAGCGGATCGGATCAACCTACCACTAAGGGCGGAATTCATAGTCGTTACTTAAGTCTGAGTGCACCCTCAAATGCATCGATAAGGGTTGGCGGGCACTCAATCGTATTCATAGACAAGATTTGAGGGCGCCCTGAGGGAGCACTCAGTGCGATATCTGAGGGCGCACTCAACGGTATTTATAAACCAAACTCAGCGTTGAGTTGAGGCCCACCCTCGACTCAATGGTGCAAAATCCTGAGTGCTGGCCGGAGGTACCTTAAGTGCCCCTCAGCCACAGTTATTATCAGATTTTCCTACTGAAAATAGTGTTCAGCAAGTCAACTACCTATCTATTTTGTTTATCTAATAAAAATATGGCGATTAGACAAGTTTTTCCGTCAAAAATATCCAATGAAGATCATCGCAAACTTGATTTCCTTATGTCTTTTCAATATTTTCTCCCCGAACTCGGTGAAATCTTCCGAGATTTCTTGAAGTTCAAACATTGTCGCCTTCGTTCTCAATCCTCATTCTTGTTTTACGATCTAGTGAAATGATATACCTAGTAGAAAATACTCGTAGAAAATGATATGGGTTGGTAATGAAGTACAAGTTGAATAAAAAAACATACATATAGGTACGAGTTTATTTCGGGCTTTATATTGTTTCACACAGATAAATAAATAAGTTGGTAGGTAAAGGTTTTGAAGGGTTCCAAACGTCATAAATATTCGTATATTTGCTTGACCTTCTTCATTCGGCCGGGAGAAGTTTATTTTGTCTGAAACAATCAATGGGTTGATTTTGGTAAATGATGCCTAAGACAACTCATAAAAAGGATACCAAAATGTCTTTTTGTGTTTGAATAATGGTTCTTTCTTTCGTATCATACCTATATATAGATACATACTTTTACTGCTAATTTAAGGAAATAATTTCTAATTTAAGGAAATAATTCCTTACCTTCTTCAGAGTCCGATGGCAGCAAATTCATTCCAACTGATGAAATTGCGGAGATAGAAATCAAGTAACAAATCTCCAAAAATATGTCTGCACCCTCATATAATTGAACAGACTTCAATTTGATTGATTCACCACTGCTAATAACTCAAAACTAATGGTTACTTGTAGGGAATCGGATAAAATAGAGAAATTAGCATGCACATCCATAGTAGCGCAATGCAATAAGAAACTTTTCATTTCTGTTATAACCACAGAGAACCGGTGACAAGGTTATAACTCACGATCAGTGCAGAATACGAGAGGGAAATTTCCCCGTGCTTTTTACCCAAAATATCCTTGAAACAGGGAAATATCCCCACCAAGGCTGCCAACTTAAGGTGAAAATGAATTGAGTAGCCCCTGAGCGTCCCCTCAGGCTCAGCGAGCACTCAGGCGACCACAACACTTAAGTGGGCCGTCTCAATCAACTATGAATATGGACTGTTGAGTCGAGGCTGACCCTCAACTCAAATAATTGAGTGCTCGATCACATTCAAGCATTTTCTATGAATTCCGCCCTAAAGGTTCACGGATAACAACTACAAACATAGAAAAAGGAACACCTATATTAGCATTGATGAGAGCTTTCGTGATATTTCTTCTTGTATCAGACCTAAGTCGCCTCAAGTCTCTCGATCAAAGCTTTTCATTTAAGAAAAACCCTATCCTCAAAATAATGTAATGACGAATGAGTGGATTGCAGGAAGGCGACGGTATTCGAGGGCTGAGAAAACATCGCTCACGGATGGACATTAGAACGAAAATGAGTTGAGTTTAACAACACAGAACACAACACCTTGAAAACCCACTCACTGTCATTAATAACTTGAAAAAGTTATTATATTCATCACTTAACATAACTTTCAAGTTTTTGAAAATATCACATACATGCAAGGTGTCAAATGAAAAGGAACGAAAGCAAATCAAAGAAACCATAATTGCTGCCTTCTGTTGAGAAGTGTATTACACAAAATGCAAGCACTAGAACTTCTCTTGTGCCTCTATGCTCCCCATCCCCCCCCCCACAAGGCTTGTTTTCCCAAGGCTATTGCTTCTTGGTATTGTTATAGCTGACATGATGTTTTGAACTCCCCCCCCCCCTTTTTTTCCATTTTACCTACAATAATTCCGAAGTTCATTTCGTGCTGATGTGATGCTCACGCAGTAATACATCCGTTGAGCCCTGAGGAAGGCGATAAATTCACCGGAAGCTCGGCAAAAGGGAAGTTTATTTTTGAGGACCCCATTCCCAATCAGTGGACTGATAATTGATTGTTGGGTCGATCATCACAATTGCTGTGTTGGGAATTGCCTCTAAAATTACTGCTTATCACAGCTCGATCCCATCAGTAGAAGTCGAGGCTAATATGTTCAATCTTTCTTACACAAACTAAATTTAATATATATGGATTCAAACTTTTAAAAAAATCAGGGTAAAAATAAGTGTTTTTTCTCCAAATCCAGTTAGGATCCAAGGAGGAAATTCAAGAATGTTATTGTTGAAACGAATCTCCTTCTATAACTTCGAAATCCGATAAGTTTATGAAGAATATCCCAAACTGGTCACCTCGTTACCGTGCGTGTGTCTCTCCAATGGAAGTAATACAATCCTGATTTGATGGATAACAAGATCTTCCCAACTGGGGCAGTCCTATTCAACGTCCGTTCACGTTTCTTACTCCCCTCGCCTTACATCTAACAATGATTTCGTTTCCAAATTTTTAGAGGGTTGTTCATGTACTAGGTTATATGTTTATGACTATCGCCAGACACATACACTACAGATGGCAGATACTTAGTGTGCGATAATGGTTGAAAAACTATAACTATTGTTGTGTAGGTGGTTACTGGTAAGTAATTTCTGTTGGATAACTTACCTCCTTCACTATTTAGAATTTACATGAAGGCAATTGCTATGATTTTATGGATTTTCTTAATACCTGGATAACGAATATTACTTTAGGACCGAGTGGCGTCCCTCGGGTGCTGCTGAATCGTCATTTTAACTGAACAGCCGTATAAGAGCGTTTATGCCAGCCTCCCAAGCCATAGAGTTTGCTCCGTAAGTGCCAACGCCCCAAGTCTCCACAGGGGTTTTCGAGATTATTCGACCAAGAAGAGAGTATCGAGGGGAGGAATAGTGTTTTCCCACTTAACATTTCAAAGGCTCCGAAGGACGTTTTCCACCCTTCTGGTTAATTTGAAGCGCGGACTGTGCATGGCAGTTTACACGAAAGGCGACAATAACGGGACAACGACTGTAGTCTCTTCAACCAACGATATTGGCCGAGTTGATTAAACCAAGTGACCGCCTCGCAGTTGTCACTTGCTGTTGGGAGCGTTTCATTAAAGACGATTCCTAAGCTAACTACTCGAAAACTCCTTATGTCCACTTGGACGCGCCTTTTGGGGAACGAGTGCGGGAAAGGGGAATCACCTAAACAACGCCTCCTTAGTCCTTTGAGCTAAGGAAATTCCATGGGGGAGAAAACATCTCCTTTCATACTCGTACATCCCTTCTGACAAGACCTTTACATATAAATGCCCTTGTATGAGAGGCTGTTCTGCCCGACTACGAATGCCCCTTATTTGAAGGAATGACTCTTATTTGGGGGCGAGACCTCAGTTATTTCGAAGGGAACTGGGCTCGTTTTTTAGGCTCTTGGCGGCCCTATCAGTGCATCTATGCCCCGACACGTGCTGTATGCATAAACATTTCTCCGCGTAGGTCAACAATAGCACAACTTATCTGATATCTTGTTCTCTTCAGATTGTTGGATCCGTACAAACTGCTGTTGCCTTCCTATGCAGAAAGAGATTTCTCGTACGACTGACATAACAGTTCAGTTCATAAAGTTCTGAACATGAAGAATGATTGGTAGCCATAAAAAAGCAGATTCATCTTCATTTTCCATATTCATATCATCATTGCACACCAACAGAATTTTACTAAAATGCTGATTTAATTAAAAACGCTGCAAATTATAACACAATGGTTTATTATTTTTCTATACCACTCGTCTGCAAAGCCACCAACCATCCAACATGAAGAAAAACATCGATCGATCAACGAAAATCTTCGGAGCACAACTAGACCCCAAATGGAGCCTACATACAGAATTTCATCAAAATCGGTCAATGCTAAGTGGGGAAAGTGCCGCGTACCGCGGACGGACGGCCATCTTTATTCGAGTTTTGGATTCTACGTTCCTTGAAACGTAAACCAACACATTTTGAGGGGGTGTTGAAAAAAAAATTTCTTGGTCGATATCAAAGGTTCATTATTGAAAATAATAAACCAAAATCACATTGTCAACGATCAACACTTTCCCCACTGGTGGAGAACCGAAAAATGACGATTTAAGTTATAACCTTGAGTTTAGGCAATATGAGACAGCAATATGACATCTTCGGAGCCGAGGGTAAATGCTATATAAAAAGAAAGACAAAATACTATTTATCCTATGTGACCCAAAATTGCTCAAATTCTACATGAATGTTCTTGTTCTTTCCGAGTTTCTCTCAGGTTCTCACCAGCTGGGTTCACTCATCTCTTCCCAGCATAGACCTAGACGATCGATCTAGTAGATTATCTCCTCAGGGGTTAGGCCTCTTTTGTTTGGTCTGTACGAGCTGTCCAGACGGAATCACCCCCTTGAAAACGTTGCCTGATAGCTGATAGCCCTTCACAGGTTTCCTAATTAAATCGTCCCTCGGCCTTCCGCTCTTAGCTCGGCAAACAATATCTCCCTTCCTTGTACTTCTCATTCTGCTGAGTTCAGCCGACCTTATCATAATGAAAAATAAATATTTGGCCTCTCACACGTTTGATTTCGTTTCCGTGGAAAGACACTCTGTTCCCGCTTTTCGTCACACGCACCTAATCTCTTGGTGGTTCCACATACGAGTATATTCTCTGTTAATGTTTATTTCAGTCCTAAGCAAAGGAGAAACTCCGGTGGAGCTTATTGTTTTTGGAAAGACGAGTTTCTTCCGCAAACATTGGGAGACCATTCCCAATGAATGGTCGTTCCGTGAAATCGGAATAACGAGAAGTACACTGCACGTCATATACGTTTCGTGAACAATGATGCGATGGGCAAACATCTCCCCATTCTTTCAGAAGTAATGAAAACGTTCCATTCCTCCATTGTGGAAACGGTTCAAAAATGTTGTACAAAATGTTTTGCTGGCTCCTCCTTGATAAAAATAATTAATATATTGAGTAATTAGTTTATTAGTAAAATTGAGAATCTGGATGAATATCAAAGAAATTACTCTTACAAGAGGCATTTATTTTTCTTCAATCTGCAGAGCGAATTTTAATTTACCAAAAATCTTGATAGGGACCAACTTGTACACATTTTAGAAGGATTTTTTTTCTCATTAAAATATCCTCATAGAGGGTGAATAATGAACCTTTAAAATCGAACAAGAAAAAAAATTTTTTTTAATGCCATCAGAAGAAGTCACGGTCATGTGTTCGATATTTCTAACACAAACTAATTTTGGTTAATTATTTTCAATAATGAACCTTTGAAATCGACAAGAAAAAACAAACTCTAACCCCCCCCCTAAAAATTTGTTGGTTGACGTTTCAAGGTACGTAGAACCCAAAAATCGAATATAAATTTTGCCGTCCGTCCGCAGTACGCGGCACTTCCCCCCATTAACCGATTTTGATGAAATTCGGTATATGGGCTCCATTTGGGGTCTACTTGCGCCCCGAAAGGAAATACCGAAATTTTGAAAACAAACGCCCTAGCTCAAAAAATTTTGATTTAAAGGTGTTGTGTTTTCATCAATTTAAAATAGTGTGGGATTTTTAGAATCGGATGAGACCACCCAGATTTCTGTAGGACCAACCGTTCGCTCCCCATGAGAACTTACGGGTTGAATTTATGATAAATTAGAAACACGAGAGTGAATCGCTTTTTTCTCTTTATGTAACCTTGTAACCTGTACATGTAATGCATGCACATGTAACCTTCATTTGGGCGCCAAATTAAATGGTTACAACGAATTATTGAGTAAAGTGAGAAAAACAAAAGCTTTTACAGTTTGTAGAAAAGTGAAAAAGTTCTCAATTTGTCGAAGATAACGTTCAACCTAGCTGAATTGTGACCCAGGAACTCTTCTAAATTCCTCAGAGTTTCGGGTGGGAGGTTGTTGAAAATTTGGCATTCAGGGAGGTGTTGCTTCTCGTTCCATGAGGTGGCCATGGGTTAGGCGGGTGTGTCCGATCCGGAGGCGAGTGAGGACGTGAATCGCGAAATAGGCCTTATTTCCGTTCAAATTTTAACTGACCAAAATACGATTGTTGTACGTTTCTATGAGATGTACCTCAGTTTTGCTTCTTTGGTAACCAGTGATCAAATTTCCTAATGATGAAAATTCCCACAACTCCTTGTTTCTTCGAATACAGTGAGAAGCGTTTATTCCTTCGAAATAAACTTGATTGTGAAGCAAAAATATGGTTGGTAGGTAGTGGGGATGGCAAATCTGTGTTCTTTGCTGGCGAGTGATCTATGTAGAAAAAAAAACCTTGGTGTAACAATTTGCAGCATTTTTTCGAACGACACAGAGGTCCATCGAAATGTTATGTTTTAAGGGGGAGGAACGGGGGATTATTTACTGAAAATAAGGCGCATTCTGACAGCATCTGTAGCGAGCTGCCTAGTCCTCAATTCTCAACCGATTGGCAAGTTTCTTTTCATAGGAACTGAATACTTCCTTGTGGCACATTACTTCATCAGAGAGTCGAAATTTGTCTCTTGATGGGGCGTGGTGGGAAAGGAGGAGGATCATATTAACAAAAACACCTGATTCTTTAATATTCATTTTTGTGTTAAAGCCTACTATCAGAAACCGATGTATAAAATTCAGGGAACACAATCAGTTTACCTCTGGATTTCAATGAGGTATTCTTTGTGGCACTGTGGACCAAATCAAGTCTAACTTAGGTCCTCTTTCCTTCATCTAGAAGGACTAGGAATTAAAATACATTGGATGAAAATGTTTTGTGCAGTAGAAAGGAAAATAACAATGTTTTATCGTTTACCGGTTGATATTGAAAGAACTAATCCTTATCCGATGAGACGTCATCAGGAAAGCACGTATAACTAAACGATATGTTGTTAATACATCGGAGTTAAGGGACTAGTATCACTATACTTTTTGGGCAAAACAGTACATACCTAGCTTTTATTTCATGAACCATATTGTTTTGATGAAAAAAATTTAAAAAATACATTTCCGGAATTTGAGGTTCCGATGGGGAAAGCCATAAGAAGCAAAAATAAAAGCAGGTACCTGCACGTATCCGTCCGGATCTTCCACCTCCTGTCCTTTCAACAGGCATCAGGAAAATTAATAGTGCAACGTTAGAGCACCTCCTAAGTGGGACCTCAGGAGGAGGTTTTAATCATGAAAGTAGGAGCAATAATTCTTACTTCCATGGTTTCAATCAAAATCCTATCTCCTCATTTGTCCCTGTGTCCTCTGAAGATTGGATTCATTTTATGAAAAAGGAACGTCTGGCTGCAATTACAATCGGGTCATTAACTGATGGAGCCCAATTATACCACCCAGATTCGTCCAGGTTATGACGAACCGTCAATCATTTCCCCAGTGACTTCTGACACACCGAAGCGGCCCTTTTCAAGAACTATTACCAGTAATAAGTTTCTATAAGGAGGGCAGAAAATGAATAATCTGTTCTCTCTCATCTAGTTTATCATATTCCACCTCCATCCTCTCCTTCTCCACTCGGTTTCTCCCTCTTGTTGCCCCTAAGGGCTTAACCCATTAACTCCGGAACATCCGAAAAGGCCCGCATAATGGACAGGGCACGTGTTTGCGAACTGACCGCTCATCCTGCTGCTGCTCCCCTATGCCCTCATAGCGTTCTGCAATCTTCCGCCGCCCTCAAGTCAAACAAAGAACCTATTGCGGAATGAATACACCGGCGTGCGCAAACGACTTTTTTTCTTCTTTTTTTTGCGTAAGTCCATTTTGTTGAAGCCATCAGTGATTTTAAAATAACAGGAAGGGGTGCTGAGAGTGATGGGAATAAGTTTTACTCCAACAGATGGGGTTTAAACGAACCCTCATTCCCTTATCATTGCTAATATTACCGTAACAACGTTCGCATGCTAGGTTGCGTGTAAATGCTAAATTCAATTTCATTAGAGATATAATGAGTATTATATATGTTATGTTGGGTTCCTCCTCCCGAAGCTGACCTTCTTCTTCGTCGGAAGTCATGGTATTTGCAAGGGAACAACACTTCCGAATTGTAAACTAATTTCATTACCTAAAGAAACTGTACTATTTCAGAAACGGAACTCGAGTTAGCGATACTCCCCCTCGGACAGCGTTTACTACAAATGTGATATCAAAATGATTACGCGACACCTCGAAGGTTCACACTCAGTCGAGCTACAACAATAACTGTTCGAACAGAACTAGAAGAGGGCTTAACAGGGGGATTTGTGAGCAGCTAGTGACGACACTACTGTGTTTCTCGAGTTTAAAAGAAAAACGATTGTTCAAAATAACAATGTTAGCAAATCTGATGATAATGCAAGTAAACTCTGATGATAATGATAATGCAAGTGAAATGGTAATGTTCAATTGGGTTCGATCAGTTTGATTCATGAGTTCAGTTTGATGATGAGTTTGAGTCTTCGTTTTCATCAATCCATCACATATAATTATGTTGTGTACGAAAACATACTCGTATCAGAGGAAGTATGAAAGATGTATCTGAAATGGTACCTTCAAAATCGAAGGTCCTAAACCAAAGTCACAATGCCGAGCTTACGCCCCCATGATTGAGGTCGCAGCAGCAAAACTGGAAGAAGGAGAAGATGTCTATTAAATGTCTATTGAGATGTCTATTAAATTGAGGAAAACCGAGAAGAAAGAACATTTTATGTACAATTTCTTCATGAGTACTTGTCATCAAAGTCATAGTTTTCGACCGTAGTAGGTACTTTTGTATTACTCCTTTGGATAAATTATTATTTTCATCACCAAGGGTCTAATGGTGCTCTTACATGACAGACTTTTTGAAACCAAATAGCAAAAAACGTCTGCCAAGTGGGTGTGGCACATAGCTTCCTCGTATCCATAACCCGATTGTATAGACGATCCGATGCATAGTAGTTAATCTCAAAACATCAAAACAAGTTAATCTGTAACATCCCTGAAAATTTCATTGAAATCGGATGGAAAATGTAGAAGTTATGGCCGTTACAAGGAATTCACGTTTGCGCATGCGCAGTGGCTACTATCAGTCCGAGGTCGGTGATTTTCATAGGGGACCGTCTACACACCAACTCACACAGTCCCTGCAAATTTCATTGAAATCGAATGAAAAATGTAGAATTTATGGCCGTTATAAGGAATTCACGTTTGCGCATGCGTAGTGGCTACTATCAGTCCGAAGGTGGTTATTTTCATAGGGGACCATTTAAATACTAATCTGTAACATCCCTGAAAATTTCATTGAAATCGGATGGAAAATGTAGAAGGTATGGCCGTTACAAGGAATTCACGTTTGCGCATGCGCAGTGGCTACTATCAGTCCGAAGGTGGTGATTTTCATAGGGGACCATTTAAATACTAATCTGTAACATCCCTGAAAATTTCATTGAAATCGAATGGAAAATGTAGAAGTTATAGCCGTTACAAGGAATTCACGTTTGCGCATGCGCAGTGGCTACTATCAGTCCGAGGTCGGTGATTTTCATAGGGGACCGTCTACACACCAACTCACACAATCCCTGCAAATTTCATTGAAATCGAATGAAAAATGTAGAATTTATGGCCGTTACAAGGAATTCACGTTTGCGCATGCGCAGTCGCTTCTATCAGTCCGGGGATGATGATTTTCATAGGGGACCGTCTACACACCAATCCGCACAATCCCTGAAAATTTCATCGAAATCGGACAATAACTTCGTATAGTTATGCGCGTTACAAGGAATTCATGACAGACAGACAGACAGACAGACAGACAGACAGACAGACAGACACACAGACACACAGACACACAGACACACAGACACTGAACCAAAATTGTTCAGAAAGGTCTAAAACGCAAAACGCGAGTGAAAATTTTGATTTTGGAGAACTTTTTTTTTCCGACCTTGAAAAGTGAAAACAAAGCTTCCGCTACCTTGGTAGACTCGGAAGCAAAAACAAAAACAAAAAAAACAAAAATCCGTAAAAACAAAATCAAAAATTTTACTCGCGTTTTACGTTTCAGACCTTTCTGAACAATTTTGGTTCCGTGTCTGTCTGTCTGCGTGTCTGTCATGAAATATTTGCCACAGCCACACCTCCTTACCACTTCTACAATTCTCGTCCGATTTCGATGACATTTTCAGGGATTGTACGGGTTGGCGTGAAGATGGTCCCCTATGAGGGTAGTGCTAGATACTTGGACATTGGTGTTTCGAGATTAACTAATATGCGTCGGATCATCTGTACAATCGGGTTATGGATACGAGGAAGTTATGTGCCACACCCACTTGTTTTTTGTTTTTTGTCTCTAAAACAGCTTTTAGTATAGACATGAACCGTTTTCATATGAAAAATTTAAAATATTCTGAGTACCGTACAACATGTTTATTCTTAAACTTCCTTGGAACAACCATATCAGGAAGCTGGTTACATATCCGTTACCAGTTTGATAAGTCAACAAGAGCAGAAGATAAGAACACAAGAGTGCCGACATAGAGACTTCTGGGGACAACGTCCACGGCCTAAGGATGTACCTATCGTGTGCCTAAGTCAATTATGTGACGTCTCTTGTACTTACCCATTTAAAAGATTTAAAAAAACATGTTTTGTGACGTTTGAGAGACAATCCCTCTTATAATTCTAAACTACCTATAGAGTCTAATTAGTATAGATTTTGGTCACTCATAAACATATAGGTACCTATAGGAGGACATGCAGTGGGTGAATCCAGATTCTTTATTCATAATTTATTTATTTACTTCAAACAAATTCAAATGAGCTTCAAAACGAATAATTAAGCTAATTATTCAAAAAAGGAATATGAGACAACAATTGTTTAGATGAGCACCGATCATATTAATTTTTACAACCGACGGAAAACACAGGGAGCAATCAGAGCGAAATTAAAGTTTTCTTGGCCTTTACATGAAGTATTATGATACAGTATCCAGTTTCCTAAAAGCTTTCTTCGATATAGGGGGGAGAGAAAAGGAAAGTTAAGCCTCCCCAGTAGCTAATTTTTTTACCGCATTTCCGAGGCTTCTTTTTCCTGTACTTACTTCGGAACCCACTTATAAGAGTTCTCGTTTATTTCCCTGGCAGGTAAGTAGAAAAAAGTGAAAAACCCCTAGTAGAAGGTAAAGAAGGGGAGAAGAATATGTTTGTGGATTGAAGGGTCTGGGGAATCAGATTCCACGGATAATAACGGGGCATTAGCTTTGAATCCTATTGCACCAATTGGTTGCTATGGTGCAGTGGGGAGAGAATTTCTTTCTTCATGAGTGCAAACAACATTATACGTCCCTGTTTTCCGTTTATTGTGCTTGTTGCTTTTGCAATGGTTCCGTCTTTCAACATTTCTTCTTACCGTCATTTTGTTCCTTCTCGTGTGTAACACAAATTTTGCGAAGGCTAGTTAAAATTATTCAGAAGTCAGTAACTGAAAATCTATTGAAACAAACTCCAGCTAAATGACATGGATAACCATGTACGAGTGTATTAACGCTAGAGGGGACGACCCTCTAGTGTGGTTCTCAGTTGGCGCTCTCGTCACATCAAAAGTTTTCCCAACTTTTATAGCTTTCGCAAGAGCTTTTCGAATTAGAAACGGATGAACGCAAGTAAATGAACGCCCTCATCATTATTGGTACAAATACCAAGCCATAGTTTTTTCACATTGCAATCTCAAAATTTGGACACTCTATGCTGTTGGGAAAAAATTGGCTTGCTTGGACGGTGATGAATCAGTAGAAATTTGATATTTAAAGAGTATATTGTCAATTGGTTATTAGGGAATTGAGTATGAGGTTGAATGCCTAGCAACCCTTCCCCTCCTATCCACCCCATATTTTATAATGGCATTTAGGGTAGGACCAACATTTCCTTATATTTAACTGAATTTAATTTCGATTTCAACTAGATAATCAAAATTGAGGATTGAATTTTGAGAAAAACAAAACTGAGGATAGAATTTAGAGAGAATCAAAATCAAGTTGGAAGATTTTACAGAACTTAATGTGAATACGAAGTTGCACATTATAATCAGAGAGAGAGAGAGAGAGAGAGAGAGAGAGAGAGAGAGAGAGAGAGAGAGAGAGAGAGAGAGAGAGAGAGAGAGAGAGAGAAGTCATTAAACTACGTAGTAGGTACTTAAAACCTCAATTCAAATCAATGCACTACACAACTCAATGTAAATGTTTATTACAACAGTGAGGGAGTGTAGAAGAACTAAAGCAATTGAAACGCCGTCCCCACCGGATTAAATTGAGAGTGAAAAGGAGGAACCCGTTTCCGTCATTATCACTGATTACCCTCACGCACAATACATTTATTGCTAGAGAAGAAAAAAGACAGTTATGCGTTTTTTCTGCGTAAACACGCTCTGCTTTTACGATCCACTTTACTTGACAATGGGATGAAACAATCTGCTGGGGCGGATGCCGAATCATGAGCCCGCTCCTCAGGCGTCATTTGAGCTAAATGTTTCAGCTAGGGGATTCCGTTTTAATTAGTATCAACTTTTCTGTTAGTGAAACTCCAACACACCAGTAAGTAGGTATTATATGCCATAGCCAACCATGTGCACCTTCTAAAGTTTTTTGAAGAATTTAATGTCCTCCGAACGGATTTTTTCCATTCTTCCGGTAAGTACAGGTTATTTTTAGGTGAAAATTAAGTGTACTAGCTTCCAGTCCAACCACTGATACCTGATAAGGTTGCTGCCCCAGTTATTGGACAGGTGTCCTAGGTGTAGGGTTCATGGCAAAATGTGCTAATTTATTTCAATTAATGAATTCCAGGCGCATATGACACTCAATAAAAGAACTTTGGTGTAAGATGATAGAAATGAAAATAAAAACTGAGAATGAAAAGACAGGAAAGAGGACGCGTGGGAAGAAAGGAAAACAGAACCCTTCTGTAACTTACAACAAGAAAGCCAACAATGAAACCATAACAGAAGAAAATACAAAGGAAGATGTCGACCAAGATCAGTTGTTCTTAGCAAAGTCCTGAGGCCTTTCCTAATGATAGTGAGGATGTTCCAGGATCCCCCGGTACTCTGGAAGCAACACTTATTACTATGATAGTAACAAGTAACTTTGTAAAAGTTACTTTTACTTAAGTAAAAGTGTTTTTGAAAAAATCGAGAATGAACGTGAAAATCATCGAGTGCATTGCTGGCAAATTCAAGAGTAGCAGCGAGTAGTTGCTACGAAGAGCAACAAGCTGCTGAGAGGATTGCAATGATTAGGAAAAGCATGGAAAACTATGGAAAATTCAAGCATGGAAGCAGGGCTAATGCATGAAAATATTAAAATCTATGGCGAATTGCTTCCGAGACACCAAGCTAGCGGAAGAATTTTTCCACTTTTCAAGATTGAAAAAACAATTCTCTACAAAATCAAATTTCTACTCGCGTGTTACGTTTAAGGCCTTCTTGACCAATTTTGGTTCCGGGTCTCTCCGTCTATTTGTATGTCTGTCATGAAATCCTTGTAATCCTTGTTTTGCCCGTTATAACAAACCTACACGAAATTATTTTCTGATTCCGATGAAATTGTCAGGGATTGTGCGTGTTGACATGTCGATGGTCCCGGGTCAATAGTAGCCTCTGCGCATGCGTAAACGTAAAATCCCTCAACAGCCACACGCCCCAGCCACAGCCACAGCCTTTACACGTTTCATCCGAATTTATGACATTTTCGGGGATTGTTCAAATTGGCGTGTAGATAGTCCCCTATGAAAATCGTGGCCCCCAAATGTATAGTAGCCTCTCTTAAAATCCTTCTAAGAGTGGTAAGTTCTACATTTTTCTCCCGAATTTAATGCAATTTTCACGGGTTGACGTGTAGATGGTCCCCTATGAGTGTAGTGCCAAGTACTTAGAGATTGATGTTTTGAGATTAGCTACAATGCTTCGGATCATCGGAACAATTGAGTTGTAGATTCGAGGAAGCTATGTGCCACATCCACTTGTTAGAAGTTTTTAGGGTTGATAAAAGTTTTTCACCAGCAAACATAATAGTGAAACCTGGATTTTGCATAGGAAGTAGTTCTAGTATCGACCAACGAAAAATCGAAATGAAACCTAGTAAATGTCTCGTATGAGATTTGATTGATAACCATAAGTATAAGTCACGTATGTGGTGATTTATTTTTACGTTCCAAACGAATGCGCTGAACCCAACAGGTCGAGCTCATCCATAGTCGAGGTAATCCGAAATATCCCAATTAGAGGTAGTCCTGTAACCACAGGGTTCATGTCACAGTATGTAATCTCAACCACCCTGGATCAGCATCCGTTTGGAATGTTATCATAACAGTGTTAGTTGGTATCATGTTTTCGAATTTTTCCTCCCAGTCGGCAGTGGCGTTAATATCAGCAATGTCGGAGCAGTAAAGCCACGCACTCTTTCTCGGATTAAGCTTCATTCATCATGTTTTCTGCTCAGATGGTAAGAAACTGTAATTTAACGAAAAATGACAGATAAACCTAGAGGCGTATTATTTTGTCGAGTCTCTGGTAGTTCAGATTTCCATTCATGGGAGTCTCATTCCCAAGGAGAGTCACAAGAGGTTATGCCACAAAGTTTTGTCCTGTACATGGAGCTTTTCACTCTCTCAGAATTCATTGCAATGTTGGATTCAGAAGCTCTTCAGACACAACAATTTCATACATGATGAATAAACCAGGATGACTGCGCCTCCCTTAGTCAATACATCGCCCTTATATGACATGGCTGCGGGGTTTTCCGCGTGCGGATCAGTCCATCTAATCCGCGCCTACGGAATAACTCATTACCTTGACCACTCAGTCCCCCTGACAATAAATCCCGGGGAGCAGGCTCGAGCTCCGTTTCAATAGATCGGCCCAATGATTTACTATGATTGGCTATCCTCTAATCTCCCGACCCCCTCAGGGCAGACTTCTGTATTAACAGTCCATACATCAACCGCGCCACGCTATTTGCTTTCCCTATCTTGGGCAGAATGACAAATGTGCGTGATTAACAACATCGACGTCAATTTTTTTCCCAGTACTCTTCTACAAAAATTGAGTCATATTAGAAAACGCTGCAAATAATTACACAATGGTTTATTATTTTTTTATTTTTCTACATAGATCACTCTTCTGCAAAGCCAACAACCATCCAACACGAAGAAAAAATCGATCGCATTTCGGTGAGCTTTCATTTGAACGAAGATTAGGCCTATTTTGCGATTCACACTCGTGTTTCTGATTTATCGTACGTCCAAACCTTAAATTCTCGTAGTGAGCGAACGGTTTGTCCTACAGAGCTCCGGGTGGTCTCAAAAAATTCTAAAAATTGCTTCACCTTTTAGGTAGGTTGAGAAAATTATACGGGTATCAGGAACCAGCTAGCAAACGAGAATCGGGCAATTCCTCCTAGGAATACCTCTCTCCCTTCCGACTGGGCAGGGAGAGTTGGGGTACACTTATAAACCCTCGGTCATCAGCCAGGGGATGTCACTCTATCCTCCCTCTCAGTGCTAACTGGTTTTTGTCTCGAGCTAAACTCAAAATACGTCTTTTCATTTTCACTTCCTCCCTGGGCCAGTACGTCAGATCCGTCTCGACGAAAAACCCACTCAATAAGTCGAAAAAAAACTACGGCAGATCCTTCTTTCTGAAAAGGTTAACAAAATTCTAACTAACAAAATTTTCACTATCCGATCAGTAGGAGCCACGGTACATGATGAAGGTGAGTAATCATCAACAACTACCACCGTGTTGTTGTTTGGCAAAAAGAGAAAAAGTTCAACATCTTCGAGACGATCGTGTTTCATATTACGACATTTGTTAGAGGTTGGTGCCTACCTCTTATTGCTTACTAAATAAACTATTTTTGTCAATGGTATTATACATGAGGAAGCTGTATTGCATGTTTTGATCATAAATATTACCCGAATAAAATAATGATGTCGGTACCACAAATGTGTTATATCGGCTGAAAGCGTCAACGAGCGAGTCTAAATAATTTGAGATCACCAAACAACTTGAGTGCAAACGAAAGGTACCAATTACCATGCATATTTAAGGGGGTCTCAGTCGGTCGACGTTCATTCCTCGTTCCAGGTCAGTATTTCGCCAAATCGAAGGGGCAAAAATTTTAAAAATTGTACTTAAATTGGAAATTTTAAAGGATTTTGGAAATTTATTATTGAATGGCCCTAGGGAACCGTTAATTCAGTTATGTTTTTCCCATAAAATGTAGCTAAACTTGAAATTGTCAAGGATTTCAGAAATGCATTAGTGCACGGGCCTTGGGAATTGAAAACTGAAAGATCGCCGCTGGAATAATCAAAATCGAACAATAATTGCCAGAGAAAAAAAAGAAAGACTTGGGAAAAACCGTTTATTCAGTAGTTTTTCCCGTTTTTCTTTGGCAATTATTGTTCGATTTTGATGATTCCAGCGGCGATCTTTCAGTTTTCAATTCCCTAGGGCCGTGCACCAATTTCGCTAAATATTAAAAACGAACTGCGACCGACTGAGACCCCCTTAATATGAAACGAACTCACCGTTGAACGGAAGGTCTGGATTTGGGGATTCGAAAATGATTTAGACGAAACAGTGGCTCTAAGATTGATAACTAGTTTATTCAATTGATATTGCATGACTAAAATATGATGCAAATGCAAAAAGTGAAACGAAAAGCAGTTTATGAGAGCGTAACGAAGGAAGTATCACGACGGTTGGTGACGAAGTGGGGAAGATGCTTATGCGATCAGACGCACAAGGCGTCGGAGCGAGTACTGTGGTACCAACTACATAATTCGGCTTAAGCTGATCTACATTGAATTTATATAATTCAAAGCTTATAAGCAAGAACATGTTATTCGCATAGGTACATTGAATTGTATTTATATCTTCTAAATAGAAAATGTTCTGAATCGAATAACACAATAAGAATTGAGAATGCAATGATACTCCACGTGGTATGGATACTCGGTACATGGTTGACATGCACCGACTGACGTCACTGGGTAAGATGTCAAACATTGAAGACACCTTATTTCCAGCATATTACTGTTATTTTTATTCCTAGGGTTTTGCTTACATGGAACGTTGAAGAATCTGCTTAGGAAAATTATAACAATACTCATCAGTAGGCTCATTTATGTGAGCTTCCTCATCATCATATAATGGAATCAAATGGAGATATTCTTCTTAATGAAGTTTCTTGGTTCAAAGCCAACAGACGCACGGTATTACGGTGTTTTCTCAGCTGAGATCAGGAGCGGAGTCAGCAAATCGGGTGGTCTCTCCCACGGACCCCTACAAAATAAGGTGTGTTGCTCCAAGGAAACGGCAGATTACGGCTGGACCGAAGGGGGAACCCTGAGAGGGATTTTGATTGGCAATACGGAGGGAAGCGAGAATGAAGCTTCCCCTAGACCTCCGACTTAGGGTATTAATAATGTAAAGCGGTTTTGTTGATTCCCACGAAAAGATCGTTGTTGTTAAGGATCCCGATAATCCGCGGAAAAGAGTCACACATACGCCCCTCGGCAGGACCAGAAACAACAATCGGACCGTGTAGGGGCAGCTCATACTTCATTGTACCAGTGATTGACACCCCCTGGGAGTCACGTGACAACCCGTTACGTAACAGTGGCTAAGTATCAAACGATACGGCGTTTTCCTCAGTGGTGGGTCTCTCCTTCCCCTTCGTCCTTTTTCATCGGAATCGCAACCCTTTCCTGAGCGAGGCACCGTGACGACAACCTCTCAATTGAAAAACAGTTTGACAAGTCGCGTGGCTTCCTTAATGTTCATGGGACTCCGACGAAATTATTCAGCGAGCCCCCTTCAATCAGCCGGGCGCGTCACTGTCAACACGATTCTCTTCGGATCGCGTTAGTCTCGTATCAGTGAAGCAAGGGATAGGCTTTGGCAATGACTCGAGCCTCAGCAGGAATACCATTCGGGAAAGCTCAGTAAATATCCACAAATTAGACTCATCAGCCTCCATCCAATAGCCTCATTGAACTAGAGTTTCAGTAGCTAATCATCGTTTCCACAATTAGGGAAATCCAAGTTTCTGTTAATATTGAAATTTTAGATGCGAATATCTTTCAGGCACCTTCCTTGTTATCAATGGTGGGGTACCACTATTTGTTTATATCATAATTTACATAAATAAAGCGAAGCCCTAGGTCATCCAACCACAGCCACAACAAACCAGGGGTCATCCTCCTGGATTTTCCCAGGGCCCCCGGGGAATTCCCCAGACCCTTAGTGGAGGAACTTTTATATAGGGCCCCTGGCCTCGAAGGCCAGGGATTCGGTGGTTGGACGATCTACAGTCAGTATCTTTGACGGAAATCATGCCTTCCTTCTTTAAAACCTTGCCAAAACCTATAATGAAAGCTTGGTCAGTTTTAAGCCTTCCAAATTTCCTTACCCGATCCAAAATTCAACTTGACGGGCTGTCATAAGCATAGTGACAGGTACCAAGCGGAATTTACTCAGATCAAATTCTCCAATATACCTTCTCTAGCATAAGCATAGCTATATAGCTTCTCTTTTACGGGCTAGCATAAGCATAGTGTCAGGTACCAAGGAGGAGTTATATTTACCTCAAACCTTAGGCAATACGGGGCAGGAATTTCCTGGTACCGCTAGCCAAGGTCACACACCTCAACCTACTTTACCTATTCAAATTCAAATAAAAGGAAATTAAAAACGTAAGGCTAAACACTACATACTACATAATTGTATACTTCACAATCGAATTTGTTTGGATGAAATGAACGCTTCACACTCAGTTCGAAGAAATAAAGAGTTGTGGGTGCCTTCATTAGGAAATTTGATTACTGCCTGCTGAGAACGCAAAACAAGTAGTACAACTTGAAGAAACGAACAACGATCGCAGGTCAGCTAAAATTTCAACGGAGATTAGACCTCTTTGAGATTCACTCGTGTTTCTAATGTATCATAAGTCCAACCCTTAAGTTCTCATAGGGACCGAACTGTTGGTCCCACAGAACTCTGGGTGGTCTCATTTGATTCCAAAAATTCAATACTATTTTAAATAGAAGAAATAACAAAACTGTTAATTCGAAATTGTTTGGGCTTGGGCGTTTTCAAAATTTTAACCAGTATTTTTCAACCCTTTGAATGACTGACACCAACCAAAACCTTCGGGACACAACTAGACCCCGAATGGATCCCATATACCCGCTTAGAGGAAACTCCTTATGAGAACTTCAGAGGCAATTATGCTGCATGAAGCACAAGTGTGGGCAGACTCCCTTAGGTGCCAAAAGTTTAGGGTATGGAAGCTGTACAGAGGAGGGAAGCTCTGAGAATCTGTAGCGAATTTAGAACTTATTATATTAAATAACTCTTCGGGTGTTGACGGGTGAAGATTTTTACTCAGGTCGGTTGTTTTATGCTTTATTCTTTTTTCTCCCAACGTTTCGCGTTTATGAAAAAACGCATCTTCAGGGGTTTCCTACAGACAACAAAACAATATTAGGAAGGATAAGAAAATTAATCACCCATTATCGGTTTTCACATCCTAACTAACCTAAAAGCTACTATAATATACTACATACTTACATTAAATCTTCATTTCTAAGTGAAACAACGTCGGATGTACCGTAGATACATATTAGTCAGGGAGGTTTTTTTGGTAGGTACAATTATTCATACCTGTTGTGTGCAACAAAACCACATTAAATTAATAAGTTATACAATTAAAGTTATGAGACCCTCAAATATTCATTAAATTTACTATTTCTGCATCAACTTGTCAAACATTATCATTACATACCTTGTCATTCATTTCGTTTCATTTCAGCAGATAAAACAACAAAATTAAAGCTTTTATAAAAATGTAACAACAATAACCGACCAATTGACTAGAAAGGCACATGACTAGACTTTTTAATAATAACTAATAATTGCATTTTTGCTAGGAACATATTAACTAATTAATTTGAGTAAAATACTGTCTAATCACAGTCATTATCAGCTGATATCACAGTTCATTTTTATTGCCTTGATAGTTCAAGATTAGACACAACCACTTCCCACAAACAATAGGAATGTGGTGTTGTCATGGTGGAATACAGTAAAATTTATTTTGGAGTTATTAAAATTAATTATTGCACACATCAGGTTTATTTGCTATATTAATTTGTACGAGGTTCAAACAAACAGAAGAACTTTGGGTTTAAAACTTTTAAATCATTCTTTCTGATGTTGTACACATCATTTCCACCTTTCACAATGTGGATATTTTCAAGGATTTTTCTCTTTTTCATATTATGTTCATTAGCTAATATTTTCACTCCATCGATATCAATTTCATGCCTGACATTTCGGCAATGCTGGGCAATCCCAGACACGCTGGTCTTCTTATTATAAATGTCCTTGTCGTGCTCTATTAATCTTTTTTTGAGAGGTCTATATGATTCTCCAACATAATAATTTTTTGAACAGTCATCGTTTTTACAACTTAATTTATATATACAATTTCGTTTTTCAAGCTTCTCTACTTTATTGAAAAACGAAATTGTATATATAAATTAAGTTGTAAAAACGATGACTGTTCAAAAAATTATTATGTTGGAGAATCATATAGACCTCTCAAAAAAAGATTAATAGAGCACGACAAGGACATTTATAATAAGAAGACCAGCGTGTCTGGGATTGCCCAGCATTGCCGAAATGTCAGGCATGAAATTGATATCGATGGAGTGAAAATATTAGCTAATGAACATAATATGAAAAAGAGAAAAATCCTTGAAAATATCCACATTGTGAAAGGTGGAAATGATGTGTACAACATCAGAAAGAATGATTTAAAAGTTTTAAACCCAAAGTTCTTCTGTTTGTTTGAACCTCGTACAAATTAATATAGCAAATAAACCTGATGTGTGCAATAATTAATTTTAATAACTCCAAAATAAATTTTACTGTATTCCACCATGACAACACCACATTCCTATTGTTTGTGGGAAGTGGTTGTGTCTAATCTTGAACTATCAAGGCAATAAAAATGAACTGTGATATCAGCTGATAATGACTGTGATTAGACAGTATTTTACTCAAATTAATTAGTTAATATGTTCCTAGCAAAAATGCAATTATTAGTTATTATTAAAAAGTCTAGTCATGTGCCTTTCTAGTCAATTGGTCGGTTATTGTTGTTACATTTTTATAAAAGCTTTAATTTTGTTGTTTTATCTGCTGAAATGAAACGAAATGAATGACAAGGTATGTAATGATAATGTTTGACAAGTTGATGCAGAAATAGTAAATTTAATGAATATTTGAGGGTCTCATAACTTTAATTGTATAACTTATTAATTTAATGTGGTTTTGTTGCACACAACAGGTATGAATAATTGTACCTACCAAAAAAACCTCCCTGACTAATATGTATCTACGGTACATCCGACGTTGTTTCACTTAGAAATGAAGATTTAATGTAAGTATGTAGTATATTATAGTAGCTTTTAGGTTAGTTAGGATGTGAAAACCGATAATGGGTGATTAATTTTCTTATCCTTCCTAATATTGTTTTGTTGTCTGTAGGAAACCCCTGAAGATGCGTTTTTTCATAAACGCGAAACGTTGGGAGAAAAAAGAATAAAGCATAAAACAACCGACCTGAGTAAAAATCTTCACCCGTCAACACCCGAAGAGTTATTTAATATAATAATTGAAATAAGAGGTCAACATGATAAACGTAAATCAGAATTTAGAACTGTCTCAGGTCCAGCATCACAAGTGATAGCGGAAACTATTCCAATATACCACCAGGCACTGGAACGTAAAAGAATAAGTATGAGGAAGGCAGAGGCAATATCCATAGTAACGAAGGAAGAGCGGGAGGAGACCATCCGTAGGTGGCAAGCAGACCTTGTCTGTGAAACCCGTGGAAGGTGGACAGCCCTCATAATTGACGATCTTTGGGACGAAGGCTTGGGTGGATAGAAAACACGGTGGGGTGAACTATTACCTGACTCAGTTCCTTTCAGAGCATGGATACTTCCGCTCCTTCTTAGTAAAGATCGGGAAAGCCACTGACCCAGAGTGCAGATTCTGTGGGATAGAAGAGGATGATGTCTGCTACACCTTCTTCACATGCTCACAATTGGAGGGTATGAGGAGGAGTGCGGAAGTGGTCAACTGAAAATCGAGCTGGGACGCAATGGCAGTATTTGTCACAGCGGCCCTCAAAGCAAAAAAGCTGGATGGAAGATGGGAGGAAGAAGATGAGGTATAGAACTGAAGGAGAGATCAGATTGGAGAGCAGAAGTAGGAGCAGCCTTTTGTCACAAAAACAGGGATCACCCTGATGTACTACTGTACAAGTGGTTCCGGGGTGAGCCCTAAGCAGAAGGAGTGGGGTTTTAGCGGATTCTACATCAACGTAAACCTACAAATTTTGAAGGATTGAAATTGTTTTCTTCTTCGATTCCAAAGGTTCATTATTGAAAATAATTCTCCACCACACCCTGAAGCTCTCATCAGCCTCAATCAGCTACTCATCACTGAGTCCCAATAATAGAGAGTGGAAAAGTCATTTGCTGAATAACTGAGAGAAAGAGTTGTGAAACCAGTACCTAGTTGGATAGTTTTATGAGTGAAATACTGAAAGCTTATCTGAAAACCTATTCCAAAACTTATTTGAAAGTTTTGGAACATATTGTAGTGTTTTTGTTGGGAGTCAGTCATCACCTTTACAGGGCAAAAACATGAAACCTCAAAAATGTGCCCTATTGGGTTAAAATTCTTGTAGAACTAGGAAACCAGCTGAACCGTGAAATAAGGTTTCTTCGTCAAGATTAACGTTCCCGTACAACGCGGTACAGACAACTGTCAAATCACGACACCCGCAGTAACAACCAAACAGAGCACCCCTTTGAGAAGCCATCTGAAAGCGCTCCGCTTACACGCCACTCCCCGACGACATTTAAGGTGGAAAGCCGCTAGATGTTTATTTTCCTGGACGTCGAAGGTTTAACTTCAGTTTTAATAGATGTCAGCGGTGTCAGGTTGACAAGTTCACTGGGTTTTTGACTGAAGAGGGGAGCCTACTTTCCCCACAATGAGCCTCTGTGGCGGCCCCCTCTGTCGTGTCTCATTTACTAAGTAAACTGTTTGCTCACTTTTAAATATAGATAGGGG
Organism: Apolygus lucorum; assembly: GCA_009739505.2. Lineage (NCBI taxonomy): Eukaryota > Metazoa > Arthropoda > Insecta > Hemiptera > Miridae > Apolygus > Apolygus lucorum. Next base: position 20,815,781 of record CM019183.2, read on the forward strand.
TACCGCATGTGGTACCCCTCAATCTGTTATATTTAATAGAGTGTGTTTCGGACCTAAGTACAAGTGGGGCCTTTATTTTTGGGATGTGGGATAAACACGTCGAGCAACCACGCTCGTACAACTAAATCTCATTTACAGACGTAAACCATTTGCCGACGTGTTTACTGACAACTTGGAAAATCGAGTAGGTACGAAGACAATAAAACTTAATCGAAACTTGCAGCATTTTTGGATTCAGAAAAATTCGTCACAGCACTCAAGCAAATTATTGAATTAAGTAGAAAGTTAAAAGGAATACCTATTACAACAGGAACACCCAAGTACAAAGTTAAATGGACACCCACTAATAGTTGTCATGGAAATTGGACAACGTGTTGTGAGATTGATCATAGCTAAAAATGTGAGTGCCGGAGATCAGGTGCCCGTATTTTCTGTAGCTAGAATAGGAACTGTTCGTGTTTCCCTCCTCGTGATCTCCAGGTAACCTTTGACTTATAATTGAGTGTTAGTGCTCCAGGAATGCTATCCAGGAGATAAACTGTAGAGGCATCTCTCTTTACTCAGCTGATCTTAGATGTTGATGATTATACCACGGATCCAGTAGTTAGTACACAACCACTTACTGATAGTACCGTTTAGCTGATAGCAGAATGTTGGTGATAATCTTCCAAACAGTGGAAGACTTTACCTATGGGTACAAGCCAGAAGGGCTGTTCAACTGTCGAGTATAGCGTACAAACCTCCGAATTCCAGCCTCCATAATACTGATGAACCTTTCGGCACATTTGGTTCCGACAAGACCAGTCCAAACACAGGTATCGACAGAACTTAATATACAGAGTGACTGATGATAATATGTCAAATCGGTGAGACGTGTTTGTGCGCCCCAAAAGCAAAAAAAAAAAAAAAGTTCTTCTTGATCCATGTCCGATTCTCAAGTGTAAGGGATAGATGGTAGAATTTGTGTGCAGATTTTACAAAATTTGTCTTGGAGCAGACAGTTTAATTTCTCCATTATAAACTGTGCAGAATTCACAAAACCTTTTCTAAACAGCTTTCCACCGGTATATAATCAAACGAATGTTAACAATCATGAAATTTAAACAAAATCTCATGATTTCGTTGTAACATTTTCGTTTTCTGCGATCAAACACAAATTTCTCTCCTGAATTCGATTGTACATTTTTTTTTCTTCAAAATTATTTCTTTGGACAGCTTATTAAAAAAGAAAGCTTTTGTAAAATCCGTAAAGTGGAAAAATGAATTTAGTTTTCAAGATTTATAAAATTTAGAAATTTAGACATTTCAAAAGTTTTGAATTGTTTCTAAGCTCACAAAAATTAAATGGGAATCATGGAATATTTATTGATTTTCTTCTCAATAATTATAGGACCAATTATTGGTCATTTATTATAAATGAGGAGAACTGGTTAATTTTAGGAGAAAAATCACGTTTCCCCTCCAAAAACACCGATTCTGCATAATATGCAGAATGTTATTATGTAAGGAAGAATACTATTCTTCCTTACACTTGAGAATCGGACATGGGTCAATAGGAACGTTTTTGTTGCATTTGAGGTGCACAAACTAGCGTTTTGATATCTTATCACTAGTCTCGCTCTATAAACATGTCGTATGTTCAAACATAAATAATTGAACTAGCTACCTGCCTAATCAACTTACCGATAGGAGAAAGAGTGTAATTTTTAAATGTATGTAATATTCGTATTGTTTTTAAGCTCTCGGAGTCAAGCCCAAGCTTCGTCGAATAAAAAAAATATTTTACGTCATCCCTGGCACAGAACCTACTCACTCCCCTATTACCCGATGCCATCTTTCAGACAGTTCGCCTCAGTGCATTCCATTTCCCCCAGGTTAAAAGCATATTACGTCGCTAAGTGCGCATAAATTACACGCGATTCGTTCGCAGCGAGAAAGAACATGAATCCTCATGTTTTCTTAGGGATGGAAGGAAGCCATGAGAATCGTTTGAATTATGGATTCTTAGGGTGGGAGAGCAAGATGTTTCTCGCGTGTGACAAATATTATTTGGTTCTTGGCGAATCATAACGGAGTTGAGAATATTCAGTTGGTAACGTACAGAATGTTACCAACCTGTTTCAATAAGACAATAATATAACAAGCTTCGAAAGTACCAAGTAATTGACTAAATTTTTCACGGAGAGTACTATTCAACTGTACCAAGTATAATATTCTACTGAATTGAATAGTAATACTGAGTACCTAATGTGGGTGCTATGTTCTTATAAAATTAGCACATCGGCGGTTATTTGTATGTTTATGTTTCTCTGTAAATATACCCCTGAATAGATGATCTGGTTATCTCACAATATCATTATTGCAAATAAGTGGGAAAATTACATGAATTACTTAACACTATTATTATAAGCAGGTATCTGATCAATGAGGTAAGAAACAAAACAAGAGATACTAAATATATTGTATGTCTATAATCATGTAGCCAGACTTTCCCAATATGAGCTGATTATATCATTATATGTAGTTAAGGGTGACACCTTCTTCGGCCAAAATCCGCTAGATGGTGCAGGGAAGCGTACATAACGTCTTTGCTTTTTCCGGTCATCTTCAAGGCTCATAAAAGGTGACACAGCCCGCCATCAACTCCAAAGACTTTGCTTCCAAATAATTTATTATCAGTAATCCATGGATAAATAATACGCTTCTTCCTGTTGACGATGGGAACAGGAAACAAACCTTTTCCTTATGTAGAATATTATCTAAATTCTGACTGTGCACAGGTTGGTACAAATCACTACAAACTTTACCTACGTGTTTTGGTACGCCCAAATTATTACATAACGGTTTAATATTTTTCTGTAAAGTTCATCCTTCAACTACCTTCTAGAGACCTACAAGGGGGAAGATGGTAAAAAAAAGTAAGTAAAGTAAACAACCATTTCAGGTTGGATTTTTGTCCGACTGCCATTCCTGGCATTGCAGACGTCATCAGTTGTCTTCCTAAGGGAAGATCAAAATTTGTTCTGATGATTTCGCTCATGGCTTCCCATTGGCCTCACCGCCCTGGATTGGGACGAGGGGGAACTGCGACCGGCTTACCCGGAAATATGCTCCCGAGGCTAGCCTCGAACTCACGGCCCAGGGGTATATGGTAAAAGTGGGGTTTGAGTTCTTAAGAGATGGCTAGAGGAACTCACGTGTACAGACGAATTTCACAATAAACTCTTTAAACTATTGTTGATTGCCTGGGTGTTTCATTCGTCCCTTGAAATGCAACACTATCTGTAATCGATGAAAAATCGTCATGGGATGTTCGGCACTGAAGTACCTAATTAATTGTTTACCCATGTTAAGCGGAGGTTGGTCCCACAAAGCTCTGGGTGGTGTCAACCAATTCATTGAAATTTGGGAAATTTTAAACTAATGAAAAAACCATAACTGCCTTTATTTTGAAAGTTTTCCAGCTACGTTATTTCGGAAACGTTTTCCCCCGCTTAGTAGTCCTTAAAAGTGACAGAAACTTATCAAAAGCTTGGGGCCACATGGAGACGGTATACCAGAATTCATCAGAATCAGTCCATGAGACCCGGGCAAAGTGCCGCTGAAACATTTTAATAATATTTTTGGTTTCTACGTAAACAATCAAATTTTGAGGAGGGTGGGGGTTAAAATTTTTTTCTTGCTCGATCCCAAGGTTCATTTATTAATAATAATAAACCAAGATTCAGCATTATCCCAAATCTGGAACTCCCAGCGATTGATTCCTCAGATGCCTCTACAGTAATTGATTGTCCCTACATGAGAGATACTCGAGTTGACACTCCACTGCAATCAACAAAAGAATTCCACTTTGTTTGTTTCCAGACCTGGTTTTTATGAAATAAAACGAGGGAGTTCAGAGGCTGAACAGTTCCACTTTCATGGAGCTCCATAGAAATTTCCTCGATCGAAGGGTTATTACCACTGAGTGGAGTTGTCTTTTATCCTGTCAAGATTTTTACGAGATGGGCACTGACGGCTACGCCTCTGCTCTAGCATCACGACTGCCCTTTTAATTCAATTTCCACTGCTATCCATCCTCCTTTTTTCTACCCCTTTTTTTTTACTTTCCTCTCTTTTGGGTAGTCCTCTACGTACGTACCCTTTTATCTTTGAGAAGGGCTTAAACAATCACCCATAAACTTTATGAATGTTGGGGGAAGAATCATCCCTCGGCAGGGGTGGGCTCTCCACGATCATTAACGTTTATTTTTTCCTCGAACGTCGCTCGTGAGGGTTGTGTTCGGAAAATGGATGCGGAAAAAAATGACCTCGGGTCATTGTTGATGGAAGTCAGACCTCTCAGGATGCCAAATGTAATTGGAACTCGGTAATCACCCCATTAGCTTCCTCTCACGGCCTGAAAAACAATTTTCGACGAAATCCCATCCACGTTTTTCCCTCAACTCTTTCACCTAACTCCATGTTATTAAAAGGCACCCCCAGCTTGGTTTAACGATGCGGTATTAGTCTGGTGGACTCGGCGGGTACTATGGGTTACGTTTAATACGATGAGATTATGCTATTAAGGGGATGGGAAAACTTCCGTAATCATTGTTGGGCACTTCAAAAAGTCGGCAATCAAGCGGATGGGGGCCACATGTGCTTCAACCAGCCACGAATGCTCCCTAGATGAGCCGCAATATTGATAGGGATGTGAATTGATTTATGACTTCGACACCTTGCACATCCATGATCATAAATCCATCCACTACCATTCATCGAGCATTCAAATAGGTTTATGCTAAGATTTGTGAAATAACCTAACCTGACCAAATGATTGGAGTACACAAAGATAAGTTCGATCCTAACACATTTGTTTATGCTACTGCTACCAAAGGAGAGAGATCAAAATTACAGAGCTCCAGAATGTTAATGAATGAACAAATCAGAAAAATAGTAACCACAACATTACAGAAGATAAATTTATAGAAGGTAGACGCTAAAAAGATACATGTAGAAAGAATGATTCAGGGAGGTTCAGGGAGAAATGGTAGGCGAATTCGTGAATAGTGAGTAAATAATGCATCTTCCGAGATTATCTATTGTTGAGGATTCCAACGGCAATGTCCAACCAGGGCAAATTCGATATTCCTTTTGGAAGACAAATAATGACATCCATGAAGCAGGGAGCGGCAAAGGGACAAACATCTAACATGGTTATTTATATTACTTTTGGTTTCTTATTTTCAATAGTGAACCTTTGGAATCAAGCAAGAAGAAAAATTTATATACACTTCAAAAATTCATTTTACTCTCGTATTTATGATATATTGTAAGTCTAACCGGCCTCATGGGGAACGTATGGTTCCCCATGGGAAGGTATGGTTTTTTAGTAATTTTTTTTAGGATAATTTTTTAACGATTTTTTTCGATTCCTAAGGTTCATTATTGAAAATAATAAACGGCACTTTCCTGTGAAATTCGTATGTTCATTGGATCATTCGTCCGTCAATTCCAATGAGTGAAAAATAGGGCTTGTATTTTCAAAACGCCCGAGTTCGGAAGCTCTCGATATAAAGTTATTGTTTTTTTCATCGATTTAAAACACAAATGAATTTCTAAAATCGAATGGGACCATGAGGAGCTCTGTAGGAAGAACCGTTCGTTCTCTATAGAAACACTAGTGTGAATCTGAGAAGAAAGTTCACTGCCAGAAATTGGCCTAATATCCGTTCAAATGTTCATTAAATTCAATTTTCATGCCACTCAGTTGTGTTTCCTTAGCAACCCAGAACTTAATTTCTTCAAAAATCGACAACTCTCTGATAACGAAGCTGTATTGGTAGGTAGTTTCTGTCAAAATAAGGTTGATAGTTAACTTGAAAAAATATGATCAGTAGATACTAACAATGGTAAGTCTTGTCCTTTGTAGGCGTGTGAAATTTCTTCAAATAGAATTTCATGTCACCCAATTGTGCTTCCTCAACAACCAAGAATCAAATCTAAATGAGGCACCCACAACTTGGAGATTTGATGATGATTCGATGGTACGTAGTAACTTTCTGTCAAAATTAACTTGGTTGTCAACTTTGCGCGATAACATGGTTGGTATAGGTACTACTAATGGCAGACGGAAGAGCACGATGATGGAAGAGGGAATAGAACATCCACTTATAACCTGTCCAGGAACACTGTTATAAATTTGCAGAAAACTCCATTGAAATTGGTGAGATAATTTAGATGTGATTGAGTAATGTAGAACACCTTTCTCAATTCACATATTATTTGAATTGTACGAGAGTATCTTAGCATTTCGATGAAAAATAGAAGTTAATTTGTGTAGCATCTACTCGTATCAACAATAATAACTGAAAAGGTTGTAGCGTTAGATTCTATGTACAAAGGCGTAACTGAGCTCTGACGTAACAATAAATTATAAGCCCTTTCTACTCAGTATCATCATAAGTAATAAGTATCCAACCTATTTGCAATCCAGAAAGACGTCAACACCCTGCAGTAACGTTCTCGCCGAGCTGACATTCTCACTAAAGGGTTCGGACTATCTGAGGGTTCGGCCAGTTTTAATTAGAAACCACAGCGGTTTTAGTCCGTTTTGCGAGCACGTGCGGATAAGAGGTCCATTTTCAGGACCTTCAGGAGCTAATGTGAATAAACTCGTTCACCCTTTCATTCTCAAGCTATCAACTGCCCTGGGCTTCCCTACCGAGAGCATACTGCTCCGTTGTTTTAACAACCTTTGAAATTTACGAGTTTCATATTAATTCCCTTCAACCCAAAAGTTGGTCCAGATGCTAATGCAGAGTGCGAATGAAAGCTCCATATACGACGTTTCAAGTCCTTATTCCAGTCAAATATTATGCGACAATGAGTGGGTCTATCTTGAATCACGGTTTAAATTGAAATAAGAAACTTGCATACCTTTTAGAGTAAAAAAAGTAAGTAAAGTAAACAACCATTTCAGGTTGGATTTTCTTCCGACTGCCATTCGTGGCGTCGCGGACGTCATCAGCTGTCTTCCAAAGGGAAGATCAGAATTTGTTCTGATGATCTCGCTAATGGCTTCCCATTGGCCTCACCGCCCTGGGTTGGGACGAGGGCGAACTGCGACCGACTTGCCCGAAAATATGCTCCCGAGGCGAGTACCGAACTCACGGCCCCTGCAACCGGTGCGAGTCTCGTCTCCAGAGACACATGCCGTAGCTTAACCGGCCACAGTGCCGCCCACCTTTTAGAGTAATATTGGCAATAAAATTTGGAATTCATTAATTTAGCTTATTTACAAATCAATGTGGTCTGATTTTGATGAGATATTTTGACCTTACATAGTCCAAGCTCTAAACGATCTCCAGTTAATTTCATCGCCGTCCACCAAAGGGAACTTCTTTCTTAGAAAAGGTACATCGGTTTCTTGGTATTGTACCTCCTCTACCTGAAGTATCTGCCAAGTTTCAAGAGGATTAGCTCACAAAACTATACAGTCGACCAATAAAATATTTCCGCGAACTTACAGGACTGTTGACTCCATTACCATCGATTAAAAGGGGAATTTGAAACCCTTGCAGCAAAAATACCGATACGCACTCCAAGTCAGCAATTCCGAGGTGACAAGTGCTGCCGAGAAAATACAGACGAGAGAATTATGCTAAGCCGGAGATTCCTCGGGAGGGTAAATGAGCCTTGCAAGGCCCACATATTTAGCGTCAACCGCTGTTTACGGTACGACTTCCTGAGACTCGGGAAGGAAATTTGTCTCTGGAAAGGGAAGGTCTGGTATGGTTGGCGGATAGCAGAGGGCGCGGGGTGGTGGCAGTCGAATTATTGCATGCCTGGGTTTAATACGTGAGCTGCCACAGGCTCCCCCAAGTCGTCGAGTGGTATATTTCGGCCCCCTTTTCGGCATCGTACCATTCAAACGGGCGGAAATTTACTGGCTCCGTGAAAAGCATCTTCGTCTGGGACTTTTTTTTGTTGTCAGTATCCTTTTCACCATAAATAACAAGTAGTCACGCACATTGTGCGTAGGTGCCTGGTATTGCGATTTATAAACTTTAAAAAAATCACCAAGCATCAAAAATGTTCGCTTAAGTGGTCATAAACATGTGGAAATTAGCCAATATTCACTAACATGAAACGTTTTATAGTTTTTTATAGTTCTATAATTGGAAAATCTTAAGACAAAAGGATTTGAATCCACAATGAAGCTGGAAACAATGGGACTGAGATTTTCTCTACTCGCAATGAGCAGACTCGTTCTTTATCAAAATGAATCGAGAGCGTGCTCACAAGCAGAGAGCTCTCTCCGAATTTGAGATTACGCATTCTTAAATGTTACGTGTATTCTGTTCTCATCTACGGAGTAGAGACGTGGGATCCACAGAACCTATTGAAGGGTTGAAGCAATTGAGAGGAGTCGGAAGATTCTGTGGATCGAGAATAAAGTTGAAGAGTTTGAGTCTCTTGGTAAGAAATTATGAGTATTTCCTACTCCCAAACATTCTTACTGGCAAAAGAGATGGACGAAGTGAGCGTGGCTGGAGGGATTCAACCTGCGCCAGTAGTTTTTCCGGAAAGCAGCTTATAAGATTATGGGGAAGAAGATGATCACTAACACCAGGAAGAACACAAAAAAGAAGAAGAACACAATGAAGTAAACACGCTAGGTATCTCTTGGAGCCAATCACCAACTTCTCGCTGAATTTGAGGAGAATCGGTCAATCGGATGAGGGAGTCAAGTTTGTAACCCTATTGTTCTCAGTCGAAGTGGATGCACCTAATGGTGATGATGGTGAAATGATGGTGCTTCATACTAGAAGCTCTTGTATCGCACGCTGAAATTTTCAAGGGCTGCTGTGTTTACAGGCATGCACAAACGCTTTGGTTACCAAAGATAATTTCCAGGTATGTCTATCAAGCCTTGTGTGACGCAGCCACTCAATGGTATTGAACCCCTTGATGTGGCGATTGGTCACAACATCATCATCATAGCACGAAAACAAAGCCCTATCTTCAATAAAAAGGCAAAAGTTCTTACGTCCCACACCGACATGGCAGGAGATTGTGGGATTCCAAATTTTGCCCGTTCTTTCCTACCTCTTCTCAATTATTACTTGCAATACCATATGGAATTCAGATTCATTCATCTGAAGCTGATCAGTAAAACCAATCCTATTCCAAATCTGCATACGATCGGAAAACTGGAAATTGGGCATGAATCCTCCCAACCCTCTTGCGATACTCCAAACACCACCCTGATCCCTTCATTAGAATAGATTCTTACTGTGGGGGAAGGAAGAAGATTGCAAGCCGAGATAGTCAGCTGCGGAGAGGGGCCGAGATAAGACCAAGTGTGCGCATGAGTTTATGACTTCCTGGTTCACTGAAACCTACGCTATTCTGTTATTTCGCAACACAATATTCTCTATATTGAGAGAGCTGACGGCAAAATTCAGTCCTATCCAATAATCAAATTAATTTGTTTTCATTTAAGAAAAGTTGGTCAAAATTTTTGCAAGTTTATACACGGTGTAAGCCTAACTGGTCTGGCATACTGCTGGGGTCGATTATACAACTAATATGCAACAAAAAATGTCTCTTAGCAATTTTATTAGAGGCTTATTTTCCGAGTTATTTTAATTTTAAAGTTTTTTTTTGTTGTGATTTTGAACTTACGTCGTTAAATTGGTAATAACTCCTTTATTTTGCTGTGATAATTACAGTTTGAGGATACCGTTGGAAAGAACATTTAATTTCCTATCTCCCTAATACCAAATAAAATTTACAATCGAATTTGAGGGAGAAATGTGTGTTTGAACGCGGAAAAACGTGCATTTTTAGGACGTCCCACAGTAAGACTTGGGCGTCCTTATGCGATCGATCTGGGGTGAAGTTGGACAACACTCAACAGAAAAAAAAAATAACCACACAGTAATCCGTTTTAGACCATTCTGAATCCAAATCCGCGAAAAAAACCATAGGTGTATGTCTGTGTGTGTGTGTGTGTGTGTATGTGTGTGTGTGTGTGTAACAAAATCTTGTGTACTCTGCACAGGCCTTAGTTCTCAACCGATTTTCCTGGTTCTTTTTTTGTTCGTCGCGGAAAACTATCTAGTTGTGCACTACGTCGCCGGAATTTCGAATTTTGCCTTTTAAGGGGGGGAAAGGGGGGGTTAATGCTCGAAAAACGTGCGTTTTTGGGCATAATCTTGTGTACTCTGCCCAGGCCTTAGTTCTCAAACGATTTTCGTGGTTCTTTTTTCGTTTGACGCGAAATACTATCTAGTTGTGCACTACGGCGCCAGAATTTCGGATTTTGCTTTTTAAGAGGGGGAAAGGGGGGGTTAATGCTTAAAAAACGTGCGTTTGCGTGCATAATCTTGTAAACTCCTCCCAGGCCTCAATTTCCAACCGATTTGCGTGTTTCTTTTTTTGTTTGACTCAAATAACTTCCGAGTTGTACAAGATTTTACCAGAGTACCAAAATTCGCAAGAGGAGGGGGTGAGTGGGGGGTTGTAATTGTGTGTAATTGTACCCAAGCTTTGAAATTGAGGAAAAATTCTCATTATACCTTAGGATTTGCATGAATTACTTTCTGTACCACCATGGAAATAAAAGTGGTGCCACCATGGTGCCAGGGCACCATAAACCTCATATTTCTTGGGTTTTTTGGTGTTTCACCTTGAATACGGATGTGACATTCGTCGGACTGCCTACTAAACCTAATAGATCAAAGTTCAATGTTACGACGTATTTCCGCTTTGGTGCCAGACTGGCACCATTGGTGGGGGGGGGGGGGGTGAACTCGAATTCGCATGTTGGGTGTCGTAGATCATGGATTTTAAAATGCTCTTCAGATTCGAGGCTATCATGCCGCTAGAAGTGTTATGGTTTATAATGGTGGGGGGGGGGGGGTGTCACTATCTTTCCTAAAGTAATAAATAAATTACATCGAGAGAAACAGTCTTATCGCTTACCAACTGGTTTAACTGATCTAATGCTTATCCAATGGGACGTCCCCTGGAATGCATGCATTACTAAACAATATGTTTTTTTTTCAACGAAATCGACGTTTTGACTTTTGTGTTTGACACGTTTTTCCGCGTTCAAACAAACAGTTCTCCCTCAAAGTCGATTGTAAAATATTTTTTGATTAAATCGTAGGAAAGCTGAGATTTTGGCGCAGTTTTTAGGCTTACCGGCAATAGTTCGTTATCTCGTAATAATTGGACATTACGGGCGTTCAAAAACGAAAAGTTTTCGAAAAGTTACCAAGTTCACTTTTTAGATTGATTTATTCTCCTTAAAATTCAACTGAAAAAATTGTAATTGGTATTAGAGAGATAGGAAATTTAATGATCTTTCCAACTATATCGACACCTGAGCGCCCAAAGGGCCAAACTGCTTTTTCTTGTACAAAGGGCCAAACTGAAATCGGTTTCAATGTCAGAAGTCCGAAGGGCCATGATTCAAAAACGGTTTGGAATTCAATCTTACATAGATTTTCGGACCAATTACAAAAAAAAAACCTAGTTGACTTCATATACACTGGCCTCGCTACAATCGCTTGCGTTTTAGAATAGTAAGTAGTTCCGAAAGCAGTTTGGCCCTTTGGGCGCTCAGGTGTCGATATCCTCAAATTGTAATTATCTCATCAAATTGAAGGAGTTATCACCAATTTAATGACATCAGGTTAAAATCACGAAAATAAACTTTAAAATTGAAATTACTCAGAGAAAAAGCCTTGCAAATTGCTAAGGGACATTTTTTGTTGCAAATTAGTTGTAGAATCGACCCTTGAAGGAATGAAATCTGTTTACAGCAAGTGACAAGTAGGTCTCATAATTTTAAAAGGGATTTATCAAATTTTACAATTGCAAAAACACATTTATTGCGACATAAGTGTTTCTTTCAGTAAGAGTAAGAAAAATACCTGTTTTTATATCAATAATTTGAGAAATTTTCATCAACGTCATTTTTTTTCATTATTCATTAATCCCCCTATCAAGAGGCAAGGCGGTGCTGGGCTTGCCTGCTCTCACCAGCCACAACTGTACGTTTGAAGAATTTGTTTTCCTTCTAGTGAATTAGAATTGACTACAATGAAAAGATGCCTTTTATACTGAATTTCTTCTGTCAGTACTGGTTATTACTTACCGAATTTCGCAACATTTATTCAGAGTTCATACAGATTTTATGAACTTTTCAAGCGAAAGATCACAGACCTCAATATTACGGAGCATCTTCCTCAAACAACCCGTTATTATCCGGGCTCTTCAAGAACATCTTTTGGCGGAGCATCGGAATAATGGGAAATCCCGAAGTCTTTTTACTCCTGCTTGCAGCCCCCTTTGAAACAATACTCAAGCACAACTTCCTCCGTCCATTACCGCCCTACGAATAATAATTAGGGAAAGCAGGCAAACAAAAAGATCAAAGGTTTCCGGGTTTGCTCGAGTATCTAATTCACAGTTGCCTCCCTCCTCTCAGTGTTGATTCCGGTTCTTGTACTTAACGTCTGAAGACCTTTTATTCTAGGGAACAATTGTCACTGCCCCACCCCCCATGTCACTCTTCCTTGTTATTTTCCTAATAGTATCTCATACTTTTTTTGCCTTTCACAGAACGAAACATCAAAGGGAACCCAGCAGAGAGACACTTCCTGATAAGATTTTAATGTCATTATACTTTTTTCGATGGTTCTTCAGACTTTTGTGTCGCCACTCGAGCTTCGGTTGTTCGCCGATGGAAATCGCAAGCCAGAGGTATAAGTCGACTTCTTTCATCATGAGTTTCAAACATTCGCGTCCACCATCTGCCCGGGTGGCGGAAAACTACCGAACTGAAGAGTTAAAATGGTTTTGTCGGCTAATAAGAATACAATATTTATATTGTAGCTTCCTCACTCTACCAAAAGAATGAGAGCTTTCGGTCAGTCTGAATACAATTCCTTCACCTTCATACAACGTCACTCTACAATATTTATCCCGTTATATTTTAACTGCTATTTATTCAAAATAATGTTAATATTCTTATTTTTTCGAGTTTTGAGCAGCAGAGCAATATACCTAGTACTCTCGGTAGCTACTTTTTATTTTATAATTTCATGTTTAGTTATCTATGAGTTGTTATAATCAATTTGTTATCCGAAACTGACAGTGATTTTTCACCTCGACTGTGGTAGTAGGAATGATTGTGTTTGTGTAAATATGTATGTACGTTTGTATACGTGTGTTTGACTGATCTGTTGAATGCTTACGGGCATTAGCCCCTAGGTTCTTGGCCGGCCCGGAGGCGGCCCCCTTGGGGCTTTCTAGGGAATGAGCCCCTGGAGCCGCCATGGTGGGTGGATCCGGGCCGGTCGGGACACCCTGGCCAGTGCGGTGGCGCTCCACACATATCTTTTTGCCAAAACAATCCGATCACGTACGTTTCAAGGTACGTAGAATCCGAAAATCCAATAAAACATTTTCTGTCCGCCCGCTGTACGCCGTACACTTAGCACTTAGCACTTTTCTTAGCAACACTAGACCGATTTGGTTCAAATTTGGTATATGGGCTCCATTTGGGGTCTAGTTGTGCCGCGAAGCTGTTGGTTGATGTCAGTCACTTCTAAGGGGTGAAAATTGAGGGTTGAAATTTTTAAGAGTTCCCTAGTTCGAAAACTTTCGAAATAAAGGTATTGTTTTTTCACCAATTTTAAATAGTATTGAATTTAAAAAAAAATTGAGACCACCCGGAGCCCTGCAGAACAAACCGTTCGCTCCCTATGAGAATTTAAGGGTTTTCCTTCGGTAAAACAGAATCACGAGTGTGAATCACGAAAGAGGCTAATCTCCGTTCAATTTTATCTGAACAAAATGTGCGATCGCTGTTCATTTCTTCGATTTGTATTCAGTTTTGCTTTTTGAGCAAAAAGTAATCAAATTTTCATATGAAGCTCTCTATTTTTCAAATCGAGTGTGAAGCGTTTAACTCTTTCTAATAAACTTGATTGTGAAAATGTGAAGGCAGTATGGTGTGGTAGGTAAAAAAAAAAAAGTTGATAGGTAAGAAAAAAAGTTGGTATGTAAAAACAAAAGAACACAAAAAAAAAAACGCTGGAAATCATTGTCCAGAGGTTTATTATTTTCTGTATGGATCACCCTTCTGTAATGATCCCTCCCTACCAACCGTAGGTACCTACTACATACCTATTATGACATTTTTGAAAATTTCAACCCATCATTTCCATTTGGTTGGTGGTTGGGGTTGAAATTTTCAAAAATGCCCAAGTAGGTAGTCGGTACCTACGGTTGGTAGGGAGGGATCATTATAGAAGGGTGATCCATACAGAAAATAATAAACCTCTGGACAATGATTTGCAGCGTTTTCATCCGAATTTGATGAAATTTTCTAGGATTGTTTAGATTGGCGTGTAGATGGTCCCCTATGAGGGTAGTGGAAGGTACTAAGAGATTGATGTTTTGAGATTACCTACTATGCATCGGATCATCTACACAATCGGGTTATGGATACGAGGAAGCTATGTGCCACCCACACTTGGCAAACGTTATTTATTTTCACAGTGTTAAATGCGTTTCTTTTTACTTCTTGATATTTATGTTAATATTAATTAGATAAAACCTACCTATTTGACGATTGCTGTGTACTTGACTGTATGACAACAACAAATAAATATATTGAATTAAATCGAATTTAATTAGACTGAAAGTGGAATACGTATTCAGTAATGTTGTGTTTGGTTGGAACAAATCTTAGTGAACCAAAAACCGTATTTATGAATACCACATACTACGAGTATAATGCTATATATTCTGGATGCGGAAGATGACTAAGCATTTTCATCAATGACTTGAACTTTTTAAACTTGATTTGCATGAAACGGTCATTTTTAACATCTGCGCGAATTCAACATGCCAGAAACTACCCCGTCATTGCTATGATGGCAATGAATAATTTCAATGATGTGCATGACTGTCTTTGCAAAGGATCTCCTGGTAATCGAACGCCCTCGTTATCTTTTATTGGCCTCATTCGCAGGATTATTTAAAACACGCACCTTACGGAGGGGCACGTCCTGATCCTTAATCCCTGACATACTCGTAAATAAGGATCAAGTGGAGGATTTCAATTAGAGAGTTCTGGTCGGACGGATTGACTCGAAAACGCATTTGCATGTAGTTACCCTTCAATACCTATAATCAAATTCAAATGCAAATCCTCGGAGGATTGCATATGTGGTGGACCAGCGGGCTGCCGTCGCCTACTGGAAGGGTGGGAGCACTTTCATTATCAATGATCATCGCCCTTGTGTGTTTACTGTAATCAAGAATTTGGGCTTCCTCTCCGTTCAAAACTGAACGCATATTTCAATTGTACGCAACCCGAATGAACGGATGCCAAAATAGTTCTGATCTTCAAACCAGTTTCCACCTACGAGTAATTACCCAAATAAATATGTCTGTGCACAGCAAAGGATCCGTATCTTTGGTTCCAAAAAACTTACTACTCAAGTTATTTGAACTCGAAATTTTCTCACGAGTTTTCTTATGAGTGCTTTCTGAAACGTATTCGTTCCGTGACTGTCCAGTAAACCAGTTTTTAAGTAAAAGTATTCGAAATTATCACTCGGCTTGGCTGAAATTTTCGGGGAAGGGGCGAGTTTCTTCATCGTGGAATGAACTTTCCTTCGGGTTATTGGTTTATTATTTTGAATAATGTTTTCAATAATAGACCTTTGGAATTGACCAAGAAAAAAAATTTTTAACAACCCTCAAAATTTGTTGGTTTACGTTTCAAGGTACGTAGAATCCAAAAATCGAATAAAACTTTGGCCGTCCGTCCGCGGCACTTTCCCCGATTGACCGATGTTGATGAAATTTGGTATGTAGGCTCCATTAACACGTGGATTATCAATAACAAATTAACCATGAATTTGAGTAAAACTCTGTGGCTGCCTTTTCACTTATCTTCAATGACCGAACCACTACATAATATGGAGGTTCTTTTACATTGTGCTGAATGTGACGCAATTAGTTGTACGACCTGCCCTGAATCAGGAGAACTTCGGAGGTGAAATACTTGGGAGTTGTCTTTGATAGTTGTGTGAAGTGGGGGATACAAATAGATTTAGTTACCACGAGACTTAGAAAATTGATCTATGTTTTTGCCAGACTTAATAAAATACTACCTTTGACCCTGTTAAAAATGTTATACTTTGCCCTTGTACAATCTGTTCTTTTATACGGTATACCTGCATGGGGTGGCTCGTATCCCACTAATCTTCTACCCATTGTCACCACACAAAAGCAATTAATACGAATCATCGCTAAGAAGGTATTTTTAGAACATACGGAACCCTTATTTAAAGATTTAAACATTTTAAAATTTTCACTGCTAGTCGAGATGAATTGCATTAATCTTATAAACAAATCTTAAAAGAGAGTAGTTTTTCCACGCCGTCACATTTGATTTCTACCAGATTCCATTCTAGCAAATTAAGAAGGTCGCTTACTTTCGTACTACTTTTTGGTACAACTCATACCTGGCAAGGGGTGTACGGGGGTTTAATGCTCTTCCGGACTCCACGAGATCAGAGCTTCTTGTTGGGCCCTCAAAATCGGCAACAAACTGAAGAACCATTTCATTAAATTATAGGTACTTAGCACAACTTGTGTTTGAATTCATCCTAACCTGTTTTATTCTGCTTTAAGCTTTCCATATCTTTGGTAGCTACAAGTGTGTATTTGAATAAAATAAATAATAGCTAATAATTAATAATTGGTTTATAATAATGTCTGTACTCGAATAACAATACTATTTAACTGAAGTGTGTTTTCTAAGTGAAGTGTTATGATTAATATTATCTCTTGTTGACTAAGAGGTGAGACTCATCTCCCTCCCACATAGGGGATTAGTTTCTGCAATCTAGAAGTGTTTTATTGTTTTAATTTTAGTTTTAGTATTTTTTCATTTTAATTTAATTTTTTATCACTTTTGCCAGTATTATATTTCATTGTACTTGTTATGAAAGAAATAAAGAAATTAAAAAAAAAAAAAAAAAATGGGGTCTAGTTGTGCCCCGAAGATTTTGGTTGGTGTAGGTCACTTCTAAGGGTTAAAAATGAATTTTGATGTAAAGGTAGTTTTCCATCAATTAAAGATAGTATTGAATTTTTAGAGACCACGCGGAGCTCTGTAGGACAAACCGTTCTCTCCCAATGAAAATTTAAGGGTTGGACTTACGATATCAGAAACACGAGTGTGAATCAAAAGAGGCCTAATCTCCGTTCAAATTTAGCTGATCGAAATGCGATCGATGTTTTTCTTCAAGTTGGTAGGTGGTGACAGAGGCAAAGCCGTGTTCTTTGCAGACGAGTGATCTATGTAGAAAAAAATAAACCTTTGAGTAATAATTTGCAACGTTTTGTCACCGATTCAACGATACCTATTAGATCATTACCAACTTATTAATTTTCATGTCGCAATAAATGAAAATTGTAAAGCTTGGAGGAATTTTTTCAGAAATTCCAGCACGTATTTAGTATGGTTCTTCTATAGCGACATTGTATTAATTCACCAAAATTAATTCTTATCAATATAACTATGTCCAAGAGTTATCATATTATTCAAAATATGTCACATTAGTTATAATGTATATGATGGTATAATAGAGGCATTAGGCTGCATTTAATATTCACCAGGTTGATCCGCTGCAGCTAAAGGTCTACTCGGTCATTATGTGATTAGTTTGGGTTCCAATAAAGACGATTACGCACAAGGCGGTTCGAGTTAAATAGAGTTGTTGCTTCGAGTAAGAACTTAGAAGACGCCTCGAGGCGCTAGCCGTCTTGAAAGCTGCATTAATAATTTTAGGACGAGGAATCCGTGCGTGTGCCTCTGGCGGTAATCCACTAATGTATGTTTATTATCCCCTTTTGATGTTGGAAAATGGCGAACGGGAGTTTCCAGTGCGGGATGAGAGATAGGGGTTCGTTTCATCGATAATTAAATTAGGTTGCAGTGCGGTTAATTCGGCGAGTGGGTGATCAAAGATGCCTACTTATCTTGCACATTTCTCAGCACGATGATTTACATAATCGCCTTGGAAATTCTCATTCGCTGTTTAGTTTTTAAAAAGTTACTCAGTAAGACAACACGTCTGCCACCCCCAGGTATGTAATATCTATGCACACTATTTAAATGTTGAAAACTCATTGTATATAAAATGTTTTTTCATTCTAACCGGACCCAAACCATCCCAAATTGCTTCATTTGATTCGAGTGAAAATTTCGTAAATTATGAGTAAATCAGGGAACTTACGTTTGAGTACTCGCAGTCGTCACCAGTGGCGCCTCCTCCAGGCAAACATAGCAAACACTGTTTGCCTTACTACAAATATGCAAAATAAATTAATTATTTTTTGTTGAGATTCTCCTACATTTCCATTTTTGTAAGTAATATTTAGCTGATTTTTAAACTTTTATAATATTTAGGGACAATTTCATTATTATCAAGGAAGTTAGATTAAATAGGAGAATGGAATAAGAAAGTACGTATTTTGCCTTGGATACTAACCCGCAACACACCAGAGACTTGGAGAGGTCGGTAATGTAGATGATTGCGGATGATATGCGAACTAGCGCGGGGGCTGGTCCTCCTTGCATCGCTGGATGCAAGGCAAGCAGTTCAAACAAATGAATTTTTCGGGACTGTTTAGAGTGAGAGGCGACGATCGCCGGGGTGGCGGGGGTCAGCGCGGTATCAAGTATTGCCATACTCCCACTACCACCATAGCAAACAGTCAGAAAACTGTTTCGTGACCTTGAATGCAGGGAAACTTGGAAGATGAGTCATGGATACTAATTAGCCCACGCATGAAGACATAACATATCCATTCACCCACATTATCTCAAGGAAGGAAGGCAGTTAGTTTTTTCGCCGCCGCAAATAGCAGCTGTTTGACGTTGACTGGTGTCCCGTTCCCAATTTTACTGTATTTCACTGTACCTAATCGTTTTTCTTGTTGATAGACACTAGGAAATAATTGCAAAACATTATAGAATGAAGGTTTCACATCTTATTAGGTCTAAATTCAGAGTCTCCCTTTTGGTTAATTGTTTTCAAGAAAAAAGGTTTGACCACCCTCAAATTTGATGGTTTACGTTTGTGGTAGGTAAGTACGTGTACATTTTGAAAATCGAATGTATGAAAAAAATCCGTCTGTCCGCGGATCTCTCCTAAATTATCATGGATCGATTTTGATGAAATTTGGTATGTGGGCTCCATTTGGGGTCTAGTTGTGCTTTTGGTTGATGTAAGTCACTTCTAAGCGGTGAAACGGAAGGGCTGAAACTTCCAAAGGCTCGCTCAAAAACTCTCGATATGAAGGTAATGATTTTTCACAAATTTAAGATTGTACCATGGAATTTTTAGAATCGAATGAGACTACTCATAGCTTTGTAGGACAAACTGTTCGCTCCCTACGAGAACTTAAGGCTAAAGGGGATGACAAGTGTGCGAGAGAGACAGCTATATCGGGAAAAGAGAGAGTCAGGAGCTCAATCATTTTCCCAAAAGTTCTCAGCTATCAGTGGACCGATTTTCATTCTGTAAAATTATTTGGTTTCTTTTCTTCGTATTCCATCTTTGTGCCATGTCAAATTTCTCATAAAATCTATATTTTTTGACGAAACACCATAATTAATCTTTTGGTGATTCACTCATTGACCAAATATGCGGGCACTAGAATAAATTTTCCCAAAACCGAGATACCAGGCATATTCTAGCAGATGTCCTCAACATATGGAATCCATCAGAAATCAAAAATATTGAGAATTAGCGACCGAAAGAGAAAACGAAAATCAAAAGGGGTGAACTTCAGTCAGGCAACCCCCCTCGCCATTCAGAAGACAACAAACCCGCCCTTCAGCTCATCCGCCACCCTCCCAACACAGTTCCCGTACTCAGAAGTTTTATAAAACGCTTGCCAGGTGGGTGTGGCACATAGCTTCCTCGTATCCATATTTCGAAAGTATTGATACTCTTATAATTGAGAAATCATCAAAAACCCGATTTTGAGAATATCACCCCTATTATTCACTAATTAATAATAAAATCGTATGCCAAGTAGGTGTGGCACATAGCTTCCTCGTATCCACAACTCAAAAGTATTGATACTCTTATAATTGAGAAATCATCAAAAAACCGATTTTGAGAATATCACCCCTATTATTCACTAATTAATAATAAAATCGTATGCCAAGTAGGTGTGGCACATAGCTTCCTCGTATCCACAACTCAAAAGTATTGATACTCTTATAATTGAGAAATCATCAAAAACCCGATTTTGAGAATATCACCCCTATTATTCACTAATTAATAATAAAATCGTATGCCAAGTAGGTGTAGCACATAGCTTCCTCGGATCCATAACTCGAAAGTATTGATCTCTTATAATTGAGAAATCATCAAAAACCCGATTTTGAGAATATCACCCCTATTATTCACTAATTAATAATAAAATCGTATGCCAAGTAGGTGTGGCACATAGCTTCCTCGTATCCATATTTCGAAAGTATTGATACTCTTATAATTGAGAAATCATCAAAAACCCGATTTTGAGAATATCACCCCTATTATTCACTAATTAATAATAAAAACGTCCGCCAAGTAGGTGTGGCACATAGCTTCCTAATACCCATAACCCAATTGTATAGATGATCCGATGCATAGTTGTTGATCTCAAAAAATCAATCTCTTAGTACCTTCCACTACCCTCATAGGGGACCATCTACTCGCCAATCCCCATAATCCCTGAAAATTTCATCAAAATCGGATGAGAAATGTAGAAGTTACGGCTATGGCAAGGATTTCATGTTAGACAGACACGTAACCAAAATTGTTCAGGAAGGTCGTATCTAAAACGTGGACGCGAGTGGAAATTTTGATTTTGTAGAACTTTTTTTGTTCAATCTTGAAAAGTAAAAGTAATGCTTCCGCTACCTTGGCAGACTCGGAAGCAAAATGTTTGCATGAGGTTGTGCCACATACCATCTTCGTACCTAAAATACGACAGCATAGAGATAATCCTATATGCTCAGTAGGTAATAGAAACTTCAATTTCCAACTATCTGTCACAACCCTCCAAATTTGAGGTCAGACGATGATGACATTCATAGGGAACCATCCTAAGTCCCAACCACACACAACTCAGAAAAAAGTACTTTCGCGCATAATATTTGCGCGTAATTGACACTAACTTCATTTTTTTAAAACGAAACCCCCCTTTTGGTTTATTATTTTCAATAATGAACCTTTGGAATCGACCAAGAAAAAAAATTTTAACACCCCCTCAAAATTTGATGGTTTACGTTTCAAGGTACGTAGAATCGAATAAACATTTGGCCGTCCGTCCGCCGTACGCGGCACTTTTGCAACTTAGCATTGACCGATTTTGATGAAATTTGGTATGTAGGCTCCATTTGGGGTCTAGTTGTGCCCCGAAAATTTTGGTTGATGTAGGTCACTTGTAAGGGTTCCAAAATCAATTTTGAAATTTTGAAAACGCCCTAACTCAAAAAATTTTGTTATAAAGGTATTGTTTTTCCTTCAATTTAAGATTCTATAGAATTTTTAGAATTTTTTGATACCATCATTGATATTTCATGATACCATTCATTCTTCTGTGCAACGTTAGAAAAATGAATAGATATATACAAAGGTATTAAAAAATATCAAGTATGAACATATTAAAAAAAGAAACGTTGATTATTTATAGTCTTTTTATTCAATATTATTATTAAAAAAAGGTTTTTTAATTATGATTGAATAACATAAATATCCCACTTGAGTAACTATGTAATGAAAATTCATTTATCAATCAATTCATTTTCATAGTAGGTATATGATGAATATCACTCAATAAAATTGCTTATTCAGTATAACTTGGTAGGTAGATGTGGAAGTGAAATCGCAAGCAATGTTACTGACCTATTCCGTGGGGGTCAAGGAGGGTCGGATTGAAGGGGAGGGTAACAAGGGTCGCTAGGCAACCAACCTCATACTCCATTTGCTAGCAACCAATGAGCGTGCGTTATTTTTCATTTACCCTTTCCGTCTCCAATTGTCCAAGAATCGGATTTCTAACCAATCATTCATCAATTATTAATGACAATGAATATGCAAGCTATCTCATTTTTTACTCAACACCTTTAATAGCCCGAATTCTGCGATTTCATGATTTAAATAATAATAGTATGGTAAAAACTCAATGGTGGAAAGAGAGATCTACTTATTCTGGACACATTCCCGTATTATAATTGGAAAAAATCTTTCATGGAGGATGAAAAACTTTGGGAAAACTTTTGAGTGCGACGCTAGCGCCATCTCCTAAAAGAGAATCAAACTAGAGGGCTGTCCCCTTTAGCCTTAAGGGTTGGACCTACGATAAACCAGAAAAACGAGTGTGAATCGCAAAAGAGGCGTGATCGCCTTCCAAATTTTAGTTAACCAAAATGCGTTCACCGATCGTTTCTTTGGGATGTACTCGGTTTTGCTTCCTTAGCAACTAGTAATCAAATTTCTAAACGAAGGAATTCTTTATTTCTTCCAGTGGAAAGTGAAGCGTTTAATTCTTCCAAATAAACTTGATTGTGAAGGTAAAACATGGTTGGTTGGTGGTGACAATAGCAAAGCTGAGTTTTTTGCTGGGACATGATCAATACAGAAAAAAATGAACCTTTGTGTAATAATTTGCAGCCTAGCTGTTTGCCTGACGAATATTATCACGCGACGCCCCTGGTCGTCACTGATGTTCCAAACACGATGCAACTCACAGAGAACCATCTTCATAGTAACCTGCACAATTCAAAAACAACTTCATTAAAATCTTACAAAAATTATAGTGATTATTAATTGAGTGACTATTAATGAGAATCATGGAACTAAAATTGTACTCCCTGTATGATTGTACGTAATTGTTGTAGGAAGGTCTAAAATGTAAAATACGTGAGAAATCTTATCTGAAAATGTTACTTCAACTATTTTAATTTTCAACTTCAATAAACGCGCTGCTAACTGTCAAAATAAATACAAAATTTGTATTGTATACATTTGTAAATTTGTAAATTTACTAATTTACTTAATTTTTTATTTTGTAAATTTGTATACATTTAATGTATCACCAGGAAGAATGTAGACACAACTACGTAAGAATAACTAGAATCCCTCTAGTCAGTGGCGTCAGGTGAGTATATTCGTCAGTCTTCCAGTCTTAGAGGAATAAAAAATAAGCAGCAAATTGTTACACAAAGGTTTATTATTTTTCTACATAGATCAAGCGCCAGCAAAAGATTGCTTTGCTATTGTCACTACCTACCAACCATGTTTTCGCTTCATAATCGAGTTTAGTTAGATGAAATAAACGCTCCACACTCCATTCAAAGAAATAAACCTTCATTAAACTCGATTACTGGTTGTTAAGGAAGCGTAACCCATGGCTCATCTTCCAATTTTCTCTGCTTTCAAGGCCACGAAACAGCTCCTCGATTGTTTGCCTTTGCTTACGCTGTTATAGTGGGGGTATAGCAATACTGGACCCCGCACTGATCCCGCCGATCGTCTTTCCTCATCCGAACCAGTCTCGAAAAATTAATTTTTTTAAACTGCTTGCCTTGCATCACCTGCTAGTTCACATATAATCCACAATCGATCGTAGTTAACGATCTCTACAACCCTCTGGTGTGTTGCGGGCTAGTATTCTAAGTAAAATACATATTTATTTCATACTCCTATTCCATCTAACTTCCTTAGTTATCATGAAATAGTACCTGAATTTTTTTTTTAAAATTCCAAAATCGGCTAAATATTACTTCCAAAAAATGGAAATACAGGAGAATCTCAACAAAAATAATTTGTTCATTCTGCATATTTTTTAGTAGGGCAAACAGTGTTTGCTATGTTTGCCTGGACGAGACGCCACTGCAGACATTTTAAGCCCAATACCACCTGAATTACTTTCGCACCTGAATTACTTTCGGGATGTATAGTGTTCTCAACGAAAGAATACCGCTGAGAGATGTTTGACTAACCGTTCTCAAATAATCAACTTACCTACGACCCCTGCAATCCCTTATTGCAGATCTCTCGGCCCGTTGTGACGACCCAACGACAATAATCCGAGTTCTGAATGAGTTTAAAAATGGATACTGAGGTTTCTTGTGAACGAACCTCCAGTTAAATCCTACTTCTAGCGAATTTTCGAAAAAAAAAAAAAAAAGCTACTCATATGGCTTTTAAAATAAGTTGGTGGGTCGGTGACCACCACCCCTCCAAAACGAATTTTTTATCAATATGGGAAAGTGGGGTGTCATTTTCCAAATACTTTTTTCACGCTGAGTAGATTGCAACTGGTCCTAGGAAACGATTTTTGGACGAAAACATCTTGCAAATTTATATTTTCCGCGACTATTCTGAAAAAACTCAGATTCACACTGAGTTCTTTTCTGGAAGATGAAATTAATTTCAGAAGTTGTTGATTATCTTATATTTTGTCACAATACCTTTAAATAAAATGTAGTAACATAGTACCTATTTCAACACAATTCACTTAAATGTATACATTCGGTTTTCATATTTTCTACATTACTCAACTGGTAGGTACTTCATCTCAAATACCCTAGTTCACTCCTTACGAACGATCTATCCACCCGACTTGTTTCTGAAAAATTTGCCATGATAGTAAAATTGTGAATAACTCCGTTCTAACAGAAAAATGATGAAAATGACTCAAATTACAGTCATTCAGTCTTTTTTTTCAATTTTTTTTTTTTATGACTCTATTTTATTTTCCAATTTAAAATTCAAAACTGAATGTACTTACATATGATTCTACATATTTCACGAGTACAAAGCCATTTCCCAAATGAAGAGTTTTGACTATAAATTTGCCTCGACAGTGGTGCTACCTGGGCTGAAAAAATCGTACTGAATCCTGGTCTTATTGGCCAGCAGCGGACACCTGTGAGGTTTAAACCAAGTTCAAACCCTTTCATTATGTTAATGGATTATGGATTATGTTAAAGGATCCAGGAAACCGGTTCATGGATGGTTCATTTCGGGATCAACCCCCAATCATCCACGGAATTCGTTCGTAGTTGGTTAATTGGTTAGTGGTTATAGAATTTTCAGTAAAGGCTCAATGACGATCAAATTTATGTTTTTTAATGTTCTTTAAAATTTTGCGTATAAATTTGAAAATTAGGACAAGAATAGGTAGGTAAGAGAGTTCCCCAGGATCAAAATTTTATGTTTCGAAGTTTATGAACAAGATTGATGTTTATGTGTCCTGGTTTTTACTCTGGCTTTTCTAGAAATCGGACAAAATCTGAGTTGTTTGTTGCAGTTTGTGAACGCGTAGGTTCGAAAATCGAACAGTTTAGCGCAGGGTTTCTCCTTGGGGTAGGCAAGAGAAAGACAATGAAAGGAGGGTCTTCTTGCGCTGGGGTGGCAGAACCTGAAAAGGCGAAAGAAGGTACGCGGAAAAAAGAGACCTTCGAAAAGGGTGGCTGGGAGGGTAAGGGCAGCTGGAGACACGAAGGGATGACAAGGAAGGGCGGAGAGTGGAGGGGGATAAGGGCTGTTTGACCGAACATAATGCGGGCGAAGTGGGGAGTGGGCGACCTGGAGCGACTTCGGATCGATAACGGTTGCTCCGGGAACTCGTGCGCAGTCGGCCCTTCGCGCCTCCCGACTCCCCTCGCCTTCCGAGCGACCCCGAGCGAGACGCCCTCCCCTCTGCTCACTGCCTACCGAGTTCATCCCTTTACAACACAACTTGGACGCGTCCTCTCCGCCTCGCTTTCATAACTCTCGGCGAACGAGGCTGTTTTCGACTCGTCAGCAGCAGCAGGATGGACGTTCATCAGCTGATTTTGACCATACAGAAGAGGTCCTGCCTGTGGAACGTGGCCGACAAGAATCACTTCAACCGGGACCTCATGCAGAAGCACTGGATGGAAGTCGCTCAAGAAATGGATTCTACGTGTAAGTAAACAATAATCATGAAATAATTGATTATGTTTTTGTTTTACAGGACGAATGAAACGTGTTAATCTAATCCTCGTGTTCTCAGTCAACTTAAACCGTATTTATTTGTCAAAAAAATCTCGGTTTTGTTTCGATTCTAGGTTTTTTGGAATGTTTCGTTTTTGAGTATGCTACAACAAATTCCGAAAAATCAAGAACTACTTCAAATACTTGAAAAAAAATTCTGACGAGGGAGATGGGAGACGTTGTTTTTTGGGTATATCGCCGAGACTGTCAACATCATCCTCAATGCTACCGACGAGTAGGTAGTAGGAGCTTAGGGACATTTGTTGGACGGTCAAGTAAACAAAAAAGAACTGCAAGGAGTAACCTACTTCAACATCAAAAATTTTACTCAAATTTAGCGGTTTTCAGCTCTGACTGTCGAATAATTTCATACTACCCTTCTAGTCGGTATTTGATCAATCATGTTCCAAGAAAAACTTCGAAAGTATTGGTTCAAAGTTGATTGAATTTTCAGGGATTGTACGGTGCAGGCCCTTCCTGGTACCTACTGTGCACCAACGTAATTATTGTCAGAATACAGGCATCAACTTCTCACGATCTATTGACTAGATTTCACTGGAATTTGGGGAGTATTTGAAAGTTCGCTTTCCAACCTTTTATTAACAAATTCTCACGATAAAATTCTTGGGAACATCTCTGTGATCAATGTTGTTCTACTATATACGGGAACTATTAGATAGTTCGGAGACATGTCTAATTGGTACTCCATGAATCTCATAAAGTTCAACCAAAGGTACTACGCACGGGCTATTGTAAATTTCTCCTAAAACGTTTCACGATCTGAAGACCTGATTTTGTTAATATGGCATTTTTGGAGGGTTGTTGGAAGATTGTTCTCGTCGCAGGAGAATAAGCTGTAACCAACCATGAGCTTTGTATCAAAGCCCTCAAAACTACTCACTCAGTAGATTGAGTTCTACAATAAGGGATTTTGCACTATTACATTCGAATTCAATTTCAAGCATAAACATCAGATGAGACAAGAGTTCAGATATTCTTAGAAAGTTGAACTTTTTTGAGGTCTCCCGGCTCTTTCCAGTCTTGTTTTGAGCGGTCGGATTAGCAAACCATTTATCAACAAATGTTGTTGAAATTTCCAGAAAAACGCGGGTTGGACCCTAGATTCTCTTCTTTGTTTCGAGATCAATCAATACAATTGAGTCATTTAAATTTTTTATCCTTGCGTAATCCGCAATTTATGGTTTTTGGATTTTTTCACTTACTTATTGACCAATAGTTTCTTTGTAGCTTGTGTGATAGTTGAAGAGCAAGACAATCTGCGGTTCATAATGAGCCCTAATAAATTCGATCTCGACCGAATCACGGGCAGCCACTCAAAGCACGATTTTTTTAAACGATTTTCGTTCCGTTGTGGTGAAATTTTTAGTTATACTGGTTATCTCATAGAACCAGGATTGACAATTGTAGATTCATCAAATAAAAGACAACTCAGAAATTTTCCCCCACCAACACAGAGGTTTCGACTGCTCTAAATCAATTTCCTACCTACTAAGATTTTCTTCTTCTGAGCACATATGCAGCCTTTCATGCAGGTCGATCTTTCACAGTACCTTAAATTTTCAGTAGAAGCGTAATGTTAATGATCAATCCAATGCAACAGACGGATTGAAAGGGTTGAGGGTTGCCATAGAGAAACTGGCATTAAATTGAAAATGAACACACAAATGGACATGATTCTTATCGTACTGAAGGTGTTACCTCTCGTACTGAGGAGTTCTTTCTGATACTGAAAGGAGTTAGTTTACCATCCATCCACTTCCATCAGACTGCTAGAAATTCCCAATTGATGATTACTTCTCAACTAAATATATCAAAAAATCTGGTGTTTATCATAACTGCTCGAGTGTGTGATTACTCCAACTTACAGCTAGGTAACATGGAAGAAGATAGTCCTGTCATCTTCCACGTAGGTACCTTCACCCATTCAGAATCGATATGAACGCATAACGTACTAAGATAACCGTATTGTTTATTCCGGCCGTGTCGCGTCCAGCTTTTGGTCCAGTCGATTCCAGCCGTTCTTGTAATCGTTTGTTCGTTTCCGTTATAATCCGCTTATCGTCATGCTTATCGTGCTATTTATTTGAGATTCCGTCATCGGGAAATCAATCAGGACCCTTTCGTCTTGAACAATAAGGATTAAATTGAGATCCCATTGCAGTTTATTAGACTATACTCATAGGTATTGAAGAGACGGTCCTCAAACACAAACAAAGGTTTATCATTGAGAATAATAACCAATACACAAACCAGCCAAGACAGGACTAAGTTCACCAGTCTTCTCAGGTATTCAATTATCAATAAGAATCTCAAGTTTAAACGAATAATGTGTATGAATTGATGATGGTATTTTTCGATTTCAGATGACATCGTTAAGAAGAAGTGGAAGGGTTTAAAAGATGTGTTCAGGAAGGAACTCAAGAAGATGAATTCATCCAAAGTGCATTCATCTTGGTCTCATTTCGGCGACATGGAATTCATGAAAGACCAGATGAGTCCCAGAGAGCTTCCAGTGCCCATAGAGACTATTCTCAAGACGGAGATGATCGAGGAAACTGAAGACTCCGTATCCTACACTCCTGGATTCATCTTGAGAAACTCTCTGCTCGGGATAGATCCAAGATCAGGAGACGAACAGGCGTCCACGACCGATGAAGAGCCCACACAGCCTGATAGCAACACGAAGAGCCGCGGCGTCAAAAGAAGGTACACTGAAGACGAAATGCCGTCGTACAGCCATTCTATGCCTGATGACCCCCACAAAGACGACGACTATAACTTCCTAGTCAGTTTTTTGCCGTACATGAAGAGCATGCCCCCCAGAAAGAAGTTGCTATACCGCATGAAACTCTGCCAACTTCTTTATGAAACATCCTACAGTGACAGTCCAGACAACTGATGATTTAAAGTTAAGCATTAATCATGACATCACGCCCTTTTTTACTTTTATTTTTCTAAACAATGTTTTCCGAGTTATCTCAGTATTTTTAGATTCCACAAAGTTGAGATGACTGAGCTAAATAGTCATTTTTGTAGATAGATAAGTAAGTCATCGGATAAGGAAAAAGTGTCAAAGTACTCTAAAACTGAATATAAGTAAGAGAAAGTTTTTTTTTTGAGATTTGGCTAGAACCCTCCAAAAACAAAATAGATGACGTTCTGGAAGACGAATAGTTGAGTACCTCCCTGACAATTATTGTACGTAGTTAAAAATACTATCGATGAACAATCCCGTGGATTTCACTCCTTTTGTATTCTCAGTCAAATTCGTTTATTGCTTTCTTACTTTCGCGTGGCCATATACATTACATGCTTATAAGGTTTTCCTTAGTTCGAAAAGACTGCATAAGTCATGTCATTATTTAGTATTACTACTTATTATGTATAACTAAGAATAGCTTTTAGGGTAGTAGATCTCGCTAGTATTGTTTGCTATTTTGTTCAAGAAATTACTCTTTCGGTGGATTCATTTCTCAACCTTCGTAAAAGAACCTAGTGATAGAGTATTTCGCGCTGTGATTAAAACATAAGGTTCATGCGTACAATGGAATTATGTACAATGTTGGTGTTTTGAAACATTCTCAAGCTTTGTAATGATTTATGCCATTCTGATTATGAATAATTTGACTTAGAAAATACAATGAGACTTGTCTGTCCTGTTTTGAGGATATTAGTTATTTGTTTTATCCTGGTTATTTAGTAAATTGACCAAATAATACTAATTTGCTGAAGTAAATTTGACTGTGCTGCATGACAGGTAGGTATTTCGAAAGTATTTTCAAAAACTAGAAGTTCCAAATGATGACAGTTGGTACACTACCGAATTAATTTTATGACTATTATAAGAAATAAAAAATTGTATGTTATCACGCTGTCTTAATTCTGTTTCCAAATGCCACTAGCAATAAGTAATAATACAGGTACTTGAGGATGTTCCTAGCTAATGCGATGAATGTTTTTAAAACCCACTAAAATTGATTATTAGTGCTGTTTATTATGGAATAGTAGTTTACAATTTACTCATAAGGAACAAGGCTAAAACAACATGAGATACGTTCCTCTTTCCATGGAATTTATTCTTACTTCCACAATGATTTATTATTTTTCGGGATAGTTCTCTAGCCTATAAAAAAAACCTGGCTTTTCGCGCAAGGTTCACAATCAAATTTATTTCGTAACGGAAATTAGATTGTGAAATTAGATTACTAACGCCAGGGGCCTATTGCACAATGTTTCATGAACTAATAATATTAGTTAAACTACTAATGACTTGTAACTTCTGTTTCACAATCGAAAAATACAAGAGATAATAATATTAGTGAAATCGCTAATATTATAAGCTAACATTATTAGACTCCGTTGCACAATCGTCTCTAATATATAAGTGACACCTGAAATATTAGTAAACACTAATATTATTTTTATCAGTCCAAGTTTTCTTGTAAATAAAGTTATTGGTGAACATAATTAGCCATGTTGGAGGATTTCCTTTTCAATTCTTCTCCCTCCGAAGAAGAAGACAACCAGTTTCCAAATAACCAACGATGGAAAGTGTTTAAATCAAAGATAAATTTTGGTTTCTTGACCGAAATTGAATTTGAGAGATTCCGCATGTCTTCAGTCAGGGTGCAGCGAATCGTGGAAGGAGTCGGACCCTTCCTCGCTCATCGAACTCGAAAAAGTGGTGCATCGGGAAAGTTACAATAGCTTTCCACTGGTTAGGCAGAGGTGGACAGTACCACCTTGGCTATGGAAAATATCATCCCAAGCTTGGCTTTTCTTATGCTTTGTAAGCCGCTCTGAAAGCGCCGAACAACACGCCCTTCATCGACTTAATGCGGCTAAAAACATATAAATTTAATTTTTGGGTATCTTCCCGTTTCATTTCGTGAAGTACAACAAGTAGGATCGATCGGCAACAAGCAGGAACAAGATCGGTAACTTTCCTTAGTTCCCTCCCCCTTAGCTCCATTTGGGATATAGTTGTGCCCTTCTTCTAAGGTTAAAATGTTGAAAACGCCCTAGCTCAAAAAATGTTGATATAAAGGTTTTTTCATAAATTTAAAATAGTATTGAATTTTTGGAATCGAATGAGAACTAGAGCTCTGCAGAACCAACAGTTCGTTCCCTATAAGAACTTGAGGGTTGGACTTATGATAAATCAGAAACACGAGTATGAATCGTAAAAGATTTTTACGATTTTATCAGACTAAAATGCGATCGTTGTTCCTTTCTTCGACTTGCCCTCAGTTTTTCGTCCTTAGCAACCAGCAATCAAATTTCCTAATGAAGGCACCCACAACTCCCTATTTCATCGAACTGAGTGTGAAGCCTTTTTTAATTTCTACTAGATAAACTTGATTGTGAAACAGATAAGTATGTAGTAGGTACGTAGTGACAATCGAAAAGCCGTGTTCTTTGCAGACGAGTGATCTATACAGAAATAATAAACCATTGTCTATTAATTTGCAGCTTTGTTTCTGTATAGCTCAACCGCCTGCAAAGAACGTGACTTTCCAATATTAGTGCTTACCAACTATACTTGTGCAAGGTTAACCACTATAAACTTTATTGACATTTTCATGTCTTTGCCCTGGCACATAGCACAAAAAACTGTCACGAAATTGCGTAACGAAATTGTGTTACAGTGACTTTATAATGATTTCCGCTTACAACGACCCCGTTGTTAGGTTTGTTCCTTTTCTACACTTTTTAACCCACAAAAATCGTTCACCACTCGTTGGAAAGCTCTCGATTTAACGAACATTTTCATGTTCTCCATAACATATTGACTATACGAATAGCGGAGCTATGGGCATAACTGTTCTCATATTTTGTTTACAAACTAATGATCGTGAGTGTAGAAGATAATTAATCCGGAATCGTCTATTTTATTGAAATTAGGTACCTACCTCTTAATATTAATAATTGTGTCAATTTGTAACATAATATATCTATGTTATTATGTTAATGATTCGTTTCACATTCTGACAACAACGGAGGGTGGGTTATAAAATCCTATAGTGAGGTAAAAAGCAATAGGTAAAGACATGAAAATGTCCCAATGCGTTGCAGACTCGTATGCAAGCGTTTTCAATTGATTTTTTTCTTCGTGGGCAAGAATTTTTCAGTTTTTCAATGGAAGTTGAGGTTTGTTACTAGGTAGATGGTTGGTTAGACCTAGCTACTTTACTAAGTTTGGAACCAGCCTACTTTGTCTGATTCGTACATTCCGTTAAGTCTGATAAAGTGCCTTATAAGAATTTAAGTAAGGTCGTTTTTCTTCGTGAGCAAGAATTTTTCAGTTTTTAGACAGGAACCTACCATGAAAACATCGTTATCCAAAAGTTGTGGATGCATCCCACTAACTTGTGGTTGAATTGTATTGTATTTGAACGGGAAGGTACAAGGTCAATTTCCGTCAATGAACTTTTCTGTCGATTCACATCCGTGTTTCTGATTTTCTTTGTAAGTCCAACTCCTGCTTTCTTTTGAACGCAACTCCTTGGGGAAAGTATTCACTATGGAGCTTTGTTTGTGTCCATTTCTATCGTAAACGATTAAATGCGTCCACTCGATACAATCCTATAAATAAGAGAAAGAGGGGTCTTTTGGCAAGGTCGAGGCGTTCCGATGATATAAAAGATACCTCCCTTATAAATCAGAATGACCCAATCCCTCGGGGCACTAAGGTTGTTTTTATCAGCCGTTCAGCAGGGAAGATATACTGCGGCCTCACCTACAATAAAATATAGATGAATTTCATTCATTCTGAGCATTTTCCGTTTTTATCCTTCCCCTAGTAATAAACACTTTCGTGTATTCTTCCGCCTCGAAAAGAACTACAGTTGACTGAAATACTTTTGAGAATGGTGTAATTTATTAATTAAGGACGGTGATTTTATGTATTACATAAAACCCTCATCATTCTACCCTCAACGCTCACAATCTGATAACCAGATAGAGAGGTTATTTAAAATAAAATAAAAATTCAGACACCTGTTCAATTTTAAATGTTTTGTCTGTTTCGTAACCTACTAGAGAGAAATCCTTCTAATCTGTCACCGTATTGTTGTGTTTAAAACGTCATTCATCAATACCGGCAGTATAATTTCGTCCTAGTATTGTGAAGATTGGTAAGTAGGAAAGCTATCATGTTATGAAGCAGGTAAAGTTAGTTTCACCCCCACTCCTACGGGAGTGAAAGAAACTGTATCAGAGAGAGAGCTGGACGTATCCAGTCTGACCGAGCTGGATAGGTAAATGACTAGCCTGTATTCAAGTCCAACGAATCCGAAGAGAAACATTATTCAGACTGAAGTTGGTTTTTTGTAAATTATATTGAGGGGGTCTCAGTCGGTCGCCGTTCGTTTCTCGTTCCGGGTCAGTATATTTTGCGAAAAACTTGAAAAGTTGTACTTATATTTGATATTTTGAAGGGATTTAGAAAAATAGAAAAACTGAAATTTTTTTTCTTGGTCGATTCCAAAGGTTCATTATTGAAAATAATAAACCAAAAATGGGATAAACTACTGAATTAACGGTTTTTCCCATAGTTCTCTGGCAATTATTGCTAGATTTGGATGATTCCAGAGGCAATACTTCAGTTTTTCAATTCGCTAGGCACTAATGAATTTCTAAAACCCTTTAAAATTACAAATTTAGGTACAACTTTTTTAGTTTTGTCCCTTCAATTTCGCGATATACTGAACCGGAAAGAGGAACGAACGGCGACCGACTGAGACCCCCTTGAGGCCATTTCGTCTTGGAACCCATATTACTTCCACCATGAATTAGGTAGTCAGTATCATGAGGGAGAGAAAGAGAGAGAGAAAGAGAGAGAGAGAGAGAAAGAGAGATAGGGGGAGAGAATGGCACAAGAATAGCTGATTGGTAGGTCAAACTCAGAAGCTTCTAAAATAAATTTGAAACCCTTAATGCTTTAAAAACATTTATTGGATTAGTTATTTCAAGCTTGCTCCATGAGGTATTTCGTTGGTGAGAGTCACTAACACCTATGATTGTGTATTTAATTTGCAACTCATACTACAATAAATTAGAAAAGTGCGCAATCTTTGATTCAATGTACATTCTCGAAAAATTCTCATTGGCCACCCTATTCTTTATTACCCACCTGTTATCCACTCTTTGCAACACTATTTTCCTAAGCAACACCCCCTAAAATGTCGATCTGTAACCACCCCTGAACACACGTGTATTAGGATCGAAGATATTGGGATACCGCTAGGAAATTGTGGAGGGTCGCCCACCAAAAGGAAGGTCTCCGAACCCTCAATTTCCTCTTGGGTATCTGTCACGTGGAAGCAGTGAATTCTTTATCCGTTTTTCGTTCCTTGCAGGAAATAACCCGTGATCCAGATATGGAGTCTTGCATAGATATTGCTCATGTTTTTTACGTTCGTCACCTGAAGGCCTTTTGTTGACAGAAGCAAATGTTTGGGAGGGAACTCTATGTAAGAGTGATAAGTTGCTACTATTTTCTGGTAACATAAAAAAATGTTTCATAGGATTCCTTCCACATGTGACCGCATATACTCGTATATACATGGCGAATTATTTATTGCGTAGGTACATACATTGTTAACACTTGAAAACACTGAAATTTTTCACAGTACGGTTTATTATTATTTTGTCACCCGTTTACAAAGAACGCGCCTTTTTTCAACCTTTTCCAAGGACCAGTGAGGGGAGGTGAAGGAGGTGTGGATCCTCTTTGCTTAGCATAATATGCTGTATATTATACAGGGATAACACGTAGGTGTAACTATTCCGATAAATTTCACAATAATTGCTCGTTAATCGTCTGAGTGGTTCAATTCGTTCCTAAAAATTGAACACAATCTTTAATTTACGGAAAAAAAGAGGGTGTGGCACATAGCTTCCTGGTATTCGTAACCCGATTATATACATAATCCGATACATGGTACTCGATCTTAAAACATCAATCTCTAATTACCTTCCACTACCCTCATAGGGGACCATCTACACATTACTGCATTGTAGGAAAACGTAGAAGGTTTGGCTGTTACA
Source organism: Apolygus lucorum (assembly GCA_009739505.2). NCBI lineage: Eukaryota > Metazoa > Arthropoda > Insecta > Hemiptera > Miridae > Apolygus > Apolygus lucorum. Next base: position 20,850,967 of record CM019183.2, read on the forward strand.
AGGATTTCACGTTTGCACAAAATACTGTCAATTTGGAGCCATGATTTTCATAGGAGGCCATCTCCACCCCAACTCGCACAATTCCTGAAAAGTTCGAGAAGTTATGGCTGTAACAAGGAAATATACGTTTGTGCAGTGCCTACTATCAGTCTGGGGGCAATGATTATCGTAGGGGACCATCTACACGCCAACCCGCACAATCCCTGAAAATTTCATTGAAATCGGACGAGCATTGCAGGAGTTATGGCTGTGGCAAGGATTTCACGTTTTCGCATGCGCAGCGGCTACTATCAGTCCGGGGATGATGATTTTCATAGGGGACCATATGGCTATTATATGAGGGAAGTTAAGGCTGTGGCAAGGATTTCATGACAGACAGACACGAAACCAAAATTGTTGAGGAAGGTCTGAAACGTAAAACAAAAGTGGAAATTCTGATATTGGAGAACATTTTTTTTTAACCTTGAAATTGTGAAAACAAAGCTTCCGCTACCTTGGTAGACTCGGAAGCAAAAAAGTTATGGAACATTTTTTATTCAAGTACTTGCATATCCTCATTAGCGATAGGTAGGCCCTAGAGAGCTCCGGGTAGTGTCATTCGACTCAAAAAACTGCGGGAATTTTTCAAGTAATGGAGAAAACAACACTTGTAAATCTAACGTTTCTGAGCTCGGGCGTTTTGAAAATGTTTTCCCTACATTTGACCCCTCAGACATGACTGACAGTAAGCAAAATCTTCTGAGCAGAACTAGATCCCAAAAGGTGCCGATACACCGAATTTCATCAAAATCAGTCAACGACTACTGAGCAAAGTGCACACGGACGGGAAAAGTTCTATTCGCTTCTTGGATTCTATGTACCTTCAAACGTAGACCATCAAATTTTGAGGGGTTTACATTATTTCTTTCTATTTTTTTAAATACTAAATTTCAAACTGGAGAAACCAGTAATGAATTTGAAAAAAATAGTCTCATTCTATAAATTGTAGATTGTATGTCTATTTTCACCAATTTTTATGAATAGTATTATTTATTATTATGAAATTCAACGAATGACCGTTAGTTTCTCTTAAGCTTAGCTAAACGGCTGGACTTATTTAGGTTTGTTATTTTCAATAATGAACCTTTGAAATCGTGTAGAAAATATATGTGTAACCTATATTTCGAACATATTACCTATTGTAAAGAAAAATGTATAAGTTTTCAGAAGTATAGTATAGTATATAAACGTCTAACCAACTTTTCCAGTTTATAAACTCCGTAGGCTGTCATTTTTACTTTCTTCAATGCATAACAATGGCGTAATATTTGGAAACAGCCTCATGCCAGCCTTTAAGAATTAGTGACCATATTGTAATTCCTAGATTTTTTTCAATCGTCCGATGTAAAGAACCGACTTTTGATCTGAAAATTTATTTTGGATTCTGTTGATGGTACTCGAGAAATAATACTAATAAGAAATACTTGTTATTTCAAAAAATTTTCAAATTTGGACAAAAAATGCGAACTCCGTGGAAGAAGATTCTTCAAAATTAATTGATAATTACACATAATTTATCATTTCTGTGCGTTTTTTGTGTGCTGCATAAAGAGTTCAAACTGTTTGAAAATGTCTCACCCAAACACTGGCAAAAAAGTGGTACAAGACGATTCGAGGTGAGTTCGAATAAAAGTGCAGTTCGCAATCATAAGTGCAATAGCCTTATGTCTTTGTGGCTCCAGGAGGGAAGTTAGGTCTTCAGGCCTCGAGGATGAAGCTTCTCTTCCTCTTCCAAATGATTAGAGTGATTTCGCCTCTATTCGCCGCCCCCGTCCGACAAGAAACGTCAACCAGATGGAATTCCTGACTTCACATTGAGGAGCATCTAGGATGTGAGGGTGATAAAACGGCATCAGCGCTGCCTGGCGACGATTAGACGAACCTTCCGGAACTCAAAACCTACGTTATCACACTTATCAATCGGCCAATGTGATTTGTGAAGTAGGTATCGTGTGCCGCGTTCCTAAAGCCGGGTTCCGTAGTGCTTATTAAGCACGCGAATCCTATTAAGCACTGCTTAATAGGATTCGCGGATGTTAACTTTAGAAGAAGGGTGTTGCGTATTGGAAAATCAGGTATTTTACGGATTACGGACATACCTAGCTACTTTGATAAACTTCGTAACGAACTCCTGTCGTTTGCTTACAACTCGTTCGACTCGATCTCACTCGAACGTTATTTCGTTTTGTTTTCTGGTTGTTTCCGAACCATGATCAAAAACATATTGTTTAGTAATTCATTAATTCCAGGGGACATTCCATAGGATAAGCATTAAGGCAACTAGTTGGTAGGCGATAAAACTCGTAATTTATTTACCTTCTTCCTGCACATAACTGTTTCACTTAGTAATTTAGTTAGTACCTACCTACTTTGAGTAAGAAATAGTGGAATATTTAGCGGCATGCTAGCCTCGAATTTGAACAGCATTAAAATCCACGTTCTAATATATCCAACATTCGAATTAAACCCCACATCAAATGATGCTAGTCTGGCAACCCTGGAAAAAACCTGATCGCCGAAATTTTTTGTGGGAAGTTCCGGCAGTTATGGGGAGAAAAGTTCAAGTACGGTTTAAGTAGTAGAAGTAGAAGTACTGTTTAAGTAGAACAGACTCATAAGAAGGTAGAGTAGTAGAATTTTACCTTAATTCATAAAAAGTACTGTTACGAAAATATGGAGAATACAAGACTTTTGATGTTTATCATAAGCTTTGTGATATATTGAGACAACAGTCTGAATTATAGATGTTCAAGTTCATCTTATTGATTTTTGGATTGTAGTTCATTCAAAGGTGATATAAAAGTTACTGTTCAGTAGGTATGTAATTCACTACACTTCTGTGCCTGTTTTTCTTGACATAACTACGATACCTACCATTGTAGTGATGCCTTATTTTTTCTTAATTAGAGGGAAATTGTGAATTTTAGACATTGTAACCAAGTAAGTTTCCCTGAAATGTCATATTGATACTGTGATACGTCTAGGCTGACTCGTTTGTTCCTATATTCATGTACTGTAAGACAGACATCGTTTTATAGTAATGACAATTTTTTTAGACTGTCCAGGAATTTTTTTCCACCCGGAAAATGAGTCTTGTTTTACAATGACTTAGGTACCTACTAAAAGTACTAATGTTCCTAATGACCTCAATGGTGATTATTTTTGGGATTTTTTTCATTGAATAAATCCAATAACCATTACCGATGTGGAATTCAATCATTTCATTCCCCAATTTCCCGAAAACGACCTTTGTTTTGATCCATTTAACACGATTTTTTTCTGATATTCGTCACATTGACGAATGAGTTGTAATAAGCACAAAAAATGGGGTTGCATTCTAGGGTTAAATAATAATTTTATCATTATTACATTACAATTTTATTATTAAATTATAATTTAATTATTATTATGAGTTTAAATTTTTATAAGAACAATGAGGAATTTCACGGAATTCTGTTTGCATTTTTCCTGAATAGTTAATGGTGTGGGATAGCTGAAAATCGGGGTGATAGTTACCTTTTCAAGTTCATTGTTGATGGCCATGGTTAAAAACAAGCCAGTTGAATTATTACTTTCAATAATGAACCTTTGGAATTAAAACTAGGCATAAAACTAAAATCTGAACACATTTGAGCCGAAAAGGTTTGCTAGTTAGATCATTATCAACCCACAACTTTATCTCAACCCTAATATTTCTGGATTAATCATGATATTAAACTAACAGAAAAACATTTAAAATTAAAAGAAATGTATTACAAAAATATTTATTGATCTATACATGCAGTTGGGAACTTCCGGTCATTGATAACAAATTACCTTGTTCTCAACTGAGAATCATGAATTAATAAACACTTGATACATTACAACACAATTAAATTACTTGACAATCACAACTTGGGGTGCAGTACAAAATAAATCAATAAAATGACTACGCCAAGCAGGCATCATTTCTACAGAGCTTACCAATTTTGGATTTGATGACATGAAGTAAGTTCAGAGTAGCCACACAACTTGGAAAAGTCAGGAATTTCTTCTAGTAAAGGCAGTTTTTTTTCATTAGATAAAGACATCACTGAGATTATAATAAAATAAATAAATAATATATTTGATTTATTATTGGCTTGTTTTATTATTTTATATTTATTATAAAATAATAAATAATACAATAAATCATATTGTACTTTTATATTTTATTCAATATTAACCATAGTCATGAGATTAATCATAACGGATTATATTGACTTTTATAAGAAATTAAATAAAATTTTATAATATATTTGAATTAAGTATATCCATTAAAGGCGTACAAAATGAATTTTATTCATTTTGGACTCGTTATGACTTTCAGTATGAATTTTAAGCCAACCTGAGACTCTACAAAATCCATCTTGCACCACACAGTCCCAAATAGAAAGGACCAAAATTTGGTCTTAGTACCTACTCAAATTACTGATACTCAAATATTATGATATTTTGAATTATCAAATTTGATATTTGATACTCAAATTACTTAGTACTCAAATTAGTACTCAAACATTGCCAAAATCTATTTAATAGATTTTGGCAATGTTTGAGTACTAATTGAACTGGTCGTTGAAGAAGCCAAACAAACCTGAACATCCTAACGAATTATTTCTCCTGGTACAAAAATCTGTTCAGGAGATATTAGAATACGGTTTTCTTCATTGCAGTCATCTCCAGCAGTCACAATCTCGTCCGCAGGTACCATCACGACCAAGAAAAAATGAATAAAAACAAAATAAGGAAAAAAAGTAACTACTCAAAACCATCCAAATTTGTTAGTTACAAATTACTAACTGAGTAATTAAATCAATTATAACGTATTCAATTATGTCACTATGATAGTTTATGCATAAACTGTTTTCTAAATTACTCGTACCTAAGCTTTAATGTATACTTACCACTTGGTAGATTGCTAGAGATAGAGTCCAGTAAGTCCCAAGTGTGTCGTCAGTATGAAATCCCTTCTAACATGGAATGGAGCCTGCAAAGAGAAAAGAAAGAGTACCTATTCATTTAGTTTTTGGTACTAGACAAGCATTTAGGTAAAGATTTGCAAAGTCCTATGCTGATGTATCACCAGAACATTATTTATTATTTGAGATAAAATTAAATAGGTAAACATAGACGGGTAAATACATTTACTTACGTTTGCCGGTATGATAATGGGGAAATTCCTTTTATAGTCAAGCTTTTCTGGGGTTTCATCCAAGTGCTCGGAGCAGACGGTGGTATCTTTGTTTATGCATCTATATTCCGTGCCTTCTGTAATCTACCATTAGCTCCTCTGATTATCGCCAATATTACGAATATTCTACAGAAAGTGCATCTTGCAAGATTTCTGAGTGCTTCTCGCAAGGTTTTATGTGAATCTCCTCATCATTACATCGCTTCAGTATAACACAATTTCCCCTGGGTAACAGCAAACAGGGCTAAGGAAATCGATAGGATTTGGTGGGCGGATTATATCCTGGTCGTCCAACTTTGCACGGTCGCTATTGCACTCAATGTATGCACAGTTATGGCATTGTGGAAGTGGAACTGTTCTAGTTATCGGGGGAATAGCACTAGGTACTATTAACTATTTTGCTGTACGACTCTGTTGAGGGCAAGCACTTCGTCACAGCGAGGTAATATACGGAGAACTCTTCGTCCAGATTCTCGCACTGGGAGATTCGCAAAATCAGGCAAAACAAAACACACGCGGAAAATCAGCAAGGCGAAACTACGGTAAAATGTGTCAACGATGTACCGAGCTGTCATCACATCGGCCGATACGTGTGATAAGTGTGATAACGTAGGTTTTGAGTTCCGGAAGGTTCATCTAATCGTCGCCAGGCAGCGCTGATGCCGTTTTATCACCCTCACATCCTAGATGCTCCTTCACATTGTTTAAGTAAAAGGATACTTTCCAGTGGGTAAAGAAAAAAGATTTTCGAGTAGCAGTAGGAAGGAGGAATAGGAAGGAGGTGGATTATGAAGGGTAGGTAGAGAACATAAATGATAACAGAGGGTAAAAACTAATATACAAACGATACATGAGTTGGATGGTAAACTATATTTATGGGAGAGAAAACAGAGCAATCAGTTTCAGCGTTTCATCACAGCAGATCGTTCGATTTGGAAAGTTTGTAACTCGGCCGGAATAAGAAAATAATCGTCCTCATTATCCCAATTGTCGCAATTGATGTTTGAAATAAGTCAAAGCTTGTCATGAAAGAGAGAGAAATAATTACAATCAAATTGGTTTTTTTGTAGTCTTTGGAAGTCAATCGAGTTGTATCAAGAGTGCTTTTCTTTATCAACTATCATTCATCAGTCATACACCAAGGTTGCTGTTGAAATTTTCAACAATGTATGAAGGGTGGAATTACGGTGGGAAAAAGAGTTTTCAAGAATACGACGAAGGGAGGTTGAAGTGAACGTCGCCGCACAGTAAATTGTCAACGCGAACGTTTTTCTATCTAATTGCGTCATCAAGTGCGTCGGATGACGTCGGGCGCCGCGTGTCGCCGCATTGTGTGAACCTCTCCAGGCGACTTTTGTGTCACTTCGTCCCCGAAACTTGATTAGGGCGGCAACTCGCAGTTTGGAGTGGATGCGAGGAAGCGCTCCCTACGAGAGACGAATCATTATTTTGCAACTGGGGAGTTGAATCGCCCTTCGATTCCCCCTTTTTGGTGACACCGACGGAACTTTCGAGTGAGTGATTGGCTCTTGAGGCAACAAAGTGAATGACAAAATTAAGGCAGAAATAACATTATCACCTGCCAGAACGCTGCAAATAACCACACCACGATTTTGGTTTATATTTTCAATAATAAACCTTTGGAATCAGCCTAGAAAGAAAAAATTGTAATCTTCCCTCAACATTTGTTGGTTTACGTTTCAAGATACGTAGAATCCGAAAATCGAATAAAAATTTTGCCGTCCGTAAAGTTCAAAAGAACTCTCATCCCCGTTTTCTCATGAAATAAATCATTCATAAGGAGACTGCACGTATAGGTTTTCTTGCAGCAAGAATACTTATTCAAATCCCATGGTCAAGTTTTCCTCAAGTCGAAAAAGTTCCTCTAAAAGATTTTCAAGAAGAAGGGCACCCTCCTTCCTTACTGCCTCATTAATTTTAGCCTATTGTACTAATGCCGATGAAGCTGAAATCAAATTTTAAATTCGGATCCCTTTCTTCAATTCCCTATTTGAGGTTTTTTCAAAAATTCTGCCTCAAACCTGGTATATTTGTTATTGTTATTCAAAATTTATTTCAACATTTTCAATCATAATTATCCAAAGATTTAATTAATTTCCCAATAAGTCTGTGTAAGCAGTTTTCAAATATTCCATTCTGTTTACAAATGGGAAGCTACTTAAGTTTGTCGAAAGTGCTGCCATCTATCCAAAAATAGCTGCAAATTATTATACAAAGGTTTATTATTTTTCTATATCGATCACTCGTCTGCAATGCCACCAACCATCCAACATGAAGAAAAACATCGATCGCATTTCGGTCAGCTAAATATGAACGGAGATTAGGCCTCTTTTGCGATTCACACTCGTGTTACTAATTTATCGTAAGTCCAACCTTGAATTTCTCGTAGGGAGCGAACGGTTTGTCCTACAGGCCTCTGCGTGGTCTCACAAAATTCTAAAATGTCTATACTATCTTAAATTGATGGAAACTTAGCTTTGAAGTGAACCATAGTTGAAAGAGAAAATTACAATATATGTCAGTGAAATTTAATTTAGCTAGTCAGTGCTGTTTTTCAAGTCAATGACTGGATAAACATCGTGCCAAAATGGAAAATAAAATGTATAAACAACATTATTAGAAGAAAGTGGTAGGTTGCAATGAATAATAATATTGAAATGTAGGAGCAATGAATAATAATATTCAAACTACTTGGACAGTATAGCACGACTTACAAATTGTAGGTGAAAAATGGTTTTAGGGACATTTGGCTTTTCATGACAGCGACCACCCACGTACCCGCCTCTTTTTCGGTTAGTCCCTTCGCCTTTTGTAACCCGAAAATGAAATATTTGAACGTCACCAGTGATTCGGTGGTAGCGCATGTTTTACGACATGTGTTGGCCACATTCAGAACTTTCATGAATTTACGACCAGACCCGTATGACGACAAGCAGGTACAAAAGATTTTTTTGTCGAAATTTACACGGTTCAGGAGTACCTACGACGTTTGCGTTCAAGGTTTCACTTACCGCAACTTCTGTTGAAGAAGTCCAACATACGGCAATATTGTTTATTTACGCCGGGGCAAGGATCCATAAATAACACATTAAAGGAGCGATACCTCAAAGGAATCCGACGAAAGTCTGAAGAAAAAACCTAGGACTAGGAGATACCGACTCTAAAGATACGAATTGTATGAGGCACTGTATCTAGCGCGACCGAAGTGGAGGCTAACCGGAAATCGCGACGGAACAGACACTAACTTATCTTCTATTAGTTCGTGATCCGTATCTTCGAATCACACTCACGTGATCATAACTTTTCGGTCAGATGTTTGTTATCCGATATCAGATAGATATCCAGTACATTTCGGGAGTCTCGAGTTGGTACAGACGGTGAACTGATGTAATGGTTAATGGTAAGAAGATGGACTGGTAAAAGGGCTGAATATGGAATTCCACTCCCTTGGTCACACGCAGGTTGAGACAACAAACCGTTTGAAGCTAAAAAGGGTTAGAATATCTGAAGATCCATTTCTCAACAGTCCCAAATCACGTTGAATACACTTGGTACCAACCTTGGTACCAATCCTTATTTGCCCAAAACTGTGAAAAATCTCTTAGAGTCAAAAAGAATCATTTGCACCAATGCAAAAGTTTGTAGAAAATGACGAACATAAACAAATTATTGGGTTTTCAAAAGGTTATAATACAAAATATTATTAGGTAGTTCGATAGGCATAAATTATTCTTCTGATTTGTTATTTTGACGAATGTGAACGCCCAATTTTCATGAATTTAATGCAAATAACGGCGTACAGAGAGGGGTGGTTTTCAGTTTTCTTATGTATTTTTTATTTTCATCTATTTCTGGAGATTTGCGCCCAGTTTCCCATCGCCCTGGTGATGACTGGGTGGTGGGCGTAGATTACTTCTACTATTTCCCTGGTATTCTAATCAAAGTTCAGACAATTTACTGAGATAGGAGCAAGCGATGATTTTCCCACATTGACGGAGCTTCTTCTGTTCTAAGGCCTGATTATCAACTCATCTTGGTACTTGTTCATAAGATCTCCGGTTGTTTCAGTATTGGGTTTTGTTTTGAGCTCAAAGACGTCGATTATCGAGTTTATTTGAACAGGTCGAAGAAAAGAACGCTAGTGAAGAGAGGATTTCCTAATGTTTCCGTGGTTTAATTTTCAAATAGGTACTGTAAATCAGATATAACCGACAAATCAAAGTATAATCAAATGTACAAATCAGAAGTAAGTATGCAGCATATTATATCACTATTGTTTGATTATGTAATCTGTCATTCCATGCTACTCTCTATCAATATTATAATTGCCATGCCTAATAAATTTAACATGGTTACTTTTAATGAGCTTGAATGGAGAAAAAAAGACGGAAAGTAAACAACCATTTCATGTTGATTTTTGTCCAACAGCCATTCCTGGCGTTGCGAACGTCATCAGCTGTCTTCCATAGGGGATGATCAGAATTGGTTCTAGTGATTTCGCTCATGGCTACGTATTGCCTCAACCGTCATACGTGGACCTGGGTTCACCAACGGCCCAACCCGAAATATTATTAAGACATGCGATACCGCCGTCGAACGGACACCAATCCTGATAATCTCCGGCGGCGCTGTGGCCGAGCGAGCTACGGCATGTGTCTCTGGGGACGAGACTCGGACCGGTTGCAGGGGCCGTGAGTTCGAGGCTCGCCTCGGGAGCATGGGTGACATATAAGACCATAATACGCCCAGTGGTGACTTATGGCAGTGAAACCTGGGTACTAACAGCTGCTAATAAACGTCTGCTAAACTGCTGGGAAAGGAAGGTGCTGCGGAAAATTGTTGGTGCTGTCTGCGAGAATGGTACGTAGAGGATATGCGAGGAAGACCTAGTCGAAGATGGCTGCAGGACGTCGAAGATGACCTGACGGCACTTGGGGTCGGATATGGCGTTTGCTGGCTCAGGACCGTAAGGAGTGGGCGTCGATCAATGAGAGAGGGCCCTGGTTCTTGTAGGACCGTAGCGCCGGATAAGTAAGTAAGTCATGTGGCCTTAACTTCGGTGATCTAACGAAAACCAATTCATTACACCAGCTAACGGCCGTTGGCTGCATGAAGGATGAGGTCCTGATGCTCTGGTGTGACCAAGGATGCTCACACATTCTTGGGGTCCATATCTACAAGACCATGTGCAAAACTGAGGCATGTGATAGACACTCTTACTGCAGATCCCAAGAGGATCGGAGAACAAACAAAATACAAGAAGAAGTAGAAGAAGACGACAACGATGAAGTTCTATACAAAATGTTTTAGATACTTCGGTACTTATTTCACGGACTAACCAGATATTTCAAAAATGACATTAACCAATGGAAGGAGTATAGTGTGTGATGGCTAACCTCGATTGTAACTTGTAGAATTCAATTTCTTCCTTCTACCGGAAAATCTCATTTTCTCCAGTAATGCGAAGCAGAGTCTCAACGTACAGCAATCAACTCTCTTATTACCGAAACGCTTTCCGAATCTCATACTCGCTAGGTGGAAGACAATATTGCCGCCCTAGTAATTTTTATAGGTCGTGCTTCCAGCTATGTTGTACATCCGTCAGAGATGTTATTACACGGTGAAATTAGGAGACCTTATGCCGCTTCCCAAGACAAAAACCAATATCCGCACGATCTCACTCTTCCCACAACCGTACATCATATTCTTTACGACTCCCGAGAAACTTTATTATTTAAGGGCATCCCCCTTTGCAGGCCCGTTCTCGGCTGATAACTGAAGGGACAAAGAGGGGTCAAGGTTTTTACGATCCGCCTGACAAATCTTCGATCTGATAAAGTATTAACCAAGATGATGAGGCGGATGATGAAATCTTCTACTCGCGACCCAAAATGTGTTGGAAATATAACTAGGAAAAACTAGGTCCTAAACTTGGAAAATTTGAATTCTTTGAGAAATTAACCAAGTTTTCTGGAAATTGCATTCACATCCAACTAGAAATTGTATTATATTTCCATGTTATTATACTTGAGGAAGTTGTATTGTCAATTCAACCTGCTAGATTGAATATTGATACGAGAAGGATCAGAAAATTAGACCACCTGGTTAGCTGAGGTATAGTCAAGAAGCATTCCAACCCTATTCAAAGCCCTCAATGAATTTCGTCTAGAATAAAACTGAATTGTAAGTTTTGTTTTATCCGGCACCTTCTGTGGTTATTAGACGGTGAGCCCTGGAAAAATTAATAAAGCCGTCTGCAGAGGCAAAGCTGTAAAGATTTATGGCGTTTTCGGGGAACGGAACGCATCGGTGCCCAACGGCCGGCTGGCGGACTGCAATTCATAACGTTCCGGGGAAAGCTTGCGATGTAAAATTTATTAACCCTGTGTTACTGAGTGGTGAAATGGATTCGGGTTAAAGGAAAGAAGCGGGGGAAGTTCCGAGCGTTGATGCTAGAACCACATGTGTTTTATGAAAACCAGTGTCAGTTACAAGCGGGGCGTAAAAAGAAGTTTTTTATTTATATGCAAAAGAGATTCTAGAGAGAAACGCAGAGAGCGGCTTCATCGTATTAACTTTCTTTTTTTCTTCGTCGTCTTCGTATCGAAAGGGAGGAATACATAAAAATACTTGTCGGTATTTACGAGTGCGTCGTTGGGTGTGTGCAAGGAGTTATGGCTACATTCACTGTGAGTGGCATATGGGATCACGTTTGATAGTAAATAACATGAATATTGTTTCGAAAGGGAGCACGTTTGAATGCACTAGGTACCTCCTATTTTTTTTTTTCTCGAGAGCTGCAAAGGAATGAATTGTCCTGTTGAGTAAAAATTAACTTTACACATCTTGTTTTCCGAGAAGCTGTACCTCACTATAATTGTCGAGTGTATGTCAGTTCGTCTGTCTTTTTATTGGGACACTTGGGGATATAATTATGTCCAATCATCATGATTAACTATCTAGTCTAGCGCTTAGATACCTGCGATAAAGTCCTTCAGAAATAGGTACTAATTCTTATGACTTGTAAATATTGTGAGATAGGTAAGAACGTAATAACAATACACGTTCACGGGGATAAGGAGGATGTAATTCACGGATATAGTTCCATGCGAAGCTGCCCGCTCATCTCCTCTCTTCTATGTGCCATTTGCCCCATATAATTATCAGCGAAATCGACCCCTCTATAAATCTGTCCTTTCACCCAAATTTTGACTTTTTTTAGTCTTCCCTCTCAGTCTTAAAGTCACAGGTCGCCTCCTCTCATGTGTCCTATAATTAGTCTGTAAATCTTTCCATGTCTTACTTTCCAATATTTTAACTATCTGCAGATAGTTCAATTTGTTGAATTATAATACGTTTATAAAAATTGTATCAAATTAAGCTTGCCCGAACTTAATTAAATTAAAAAAATTCCAGACATTAAAGAGAAAATCGAATAAAAGTCAAACGAGTATCTACACTGCATGCAGATACATCTATACATGGACATGTCTTATGATGGCAATTGAAATGATGAGCTCACTCAGCTGATCAATGACCAATCAGGCGCCTTCAGCATTCTCCATTGACCCGCCCTCTCAAATTTCAGGTTCCTGCGTTCAACAGGAGAGGAAATGGCCTTGGAGCTCACTCAGCTGATCAATGATCATCAACTTTGATGATGTATAGAAGTATGTATCGATTGACCCTGCCTCTCAAATTTCAGCTTCCTGCGTTCAACAGCATCAGAAAAAACACGTGGATTGTTTTGTGTGTCGCTAATTTTGGAATGTCCCCCAGAACTAAGAAATATCCATGTCAAAATTGTATCAAAGTTCGCTTACCGAGGGCAGGATGGAGGGTAATGACCCCCCCTCCTATCAAAGTATCCTTCCTTTTTTCAAGGTCATCCGTGACAGGAACTTACATATCACATTCTTCAAAAGTTAATTATTGAAATACTCTATTAAACTTAATGTGGTATGTGTTGGTATGGCGGGTAGGTGTTGGTATCTATGTTGAGGGGAGGAGTATTGAAGCGGCGTTTATCCGTTTTATGGTTTATTGGTTGAGTGGTCTTTGCAGCATCATCAAAACTATGGGGCTATTTTCATACTGATTCCATTGTAGGAATCATTCAGAGTTTTTGTTTGGAACATTTAGAACAAACAACCGCTCCAATATTCCTCCCTTCAACGTATCTCTCTCTCTTTATTAAAATATAAAAGCTATGACTGTAGCACATCGAGTATAAAACACAAAGCAGGGAGTACAGGAAGAATTCAGTCCAGCTGTTCTTATAGTTGTGAGTTTTATTGTTCTATTGACTCAACCCGTCCAAATGCAGCACCATGACAGCATGACGATGAAGCACAGGGTACAACAAGTAGAAGCTGCGAGGCATGTAATAAATCGATGCACCAAGGAGGTGGTGCAGCATGAATAGAAGTGGAAGGGTAATGCAACATAGAGACGCTAAATCTTTACATCGATCGGAAAAATTAACAAGGACGTTCCATCCGTTCATCTTGAAACGAAATACCAAAGAAATAAATTACATAACTAGAGCTAACTCTTTTTTTAAATCAAAGTTCACATAATATGTTGATATATTATATCAAGAATCTCCTATTTTTGATTGGTCAAGACAGTTTTGGAAGCTAAGCAGATGAATATCCCTTGTTAAGTACATCCTAAATAAGTGATGACAGTTTTCATAGAATAGCAGTTGGTAAAATAAATGTTGATGTAACTGTCTACCCTAACAAATGGTAAGATTGTAAAACATGTTTGCACTGAATTATCAAGCTAGGCTTCAACGATATCGTCACTGTTACCGGATGGGCTGTGCCTGTTCGGTCAACTGACATTCCCATCACACGGTTGACACTGGGAATATTGCGTTCTCGATCAACACATTACGCCGAGTACCCTCCAAACGCTCCATACAGGTGTAGATGTCACGCAAAACTCCATCGGAACAATAGGAAATATCAGACTAATTCAATCCGAAGAGCCCATCATGGGGAGCTGGAGACAAGTGGCCACTCGCAGTGCATCTGTCCTTGAAGCGGGTACCACTATACGTCAATACGCACCCTTCTTGATCGTTGCCACTTAATTAGCCCTACTACACAGGAAAGGGGAACCTCCTTCGAGAGATGTACCTTCAGAGACGTTATTATCGTACCGAACAGTCTCTTCGTCTTATATCTAATTGGCAATCTACCAACTTCCTCTCCTTCCTCTTAGCATAACAATCACTTAGTTTGCTTGTCGACGCTCCTTGACGTTTGACAGCCTGAGGTATGTTGTGTGAACAAGCGGTAACTAACTCAAATTGCATAACTTATCTCAACGTACTTATAAAGCCTTGTAGAATCCGCTGCTATTTCAACTCACATCTTCCCCACCCTCTAGAAACACATCGAAACAATGGTTCTTCCCTTATACTAAATAATTTCATAACTACCTTAAATTACCGCTCTTTCACCCACTAACCTAACCAAGATCACATTACCATACACAAGGATAGATCCATGAATGTTGGGTAAATAAGAGGGACACGTTTTACACAGATTTTTCTAAGATTGCACCTCTCTCCAACAATGGAGAGTCTTCCCGCAAAAAACGTCGATTTAGTTGAAAACACGTTTTCCACGATCAGACACAAATTACTCCCCTAAATTCGATTTTAACATTTTTCATTATACAGTCATTAAAAAAGATTATCAAAAAAGGAAGTTTTTGTGAAATCCCCACAGTTTGAGTGGAAAAAGTTGAAGTTTGTTTGAGTGGAAGAAGTTTTCAAAGTTTAAAATTTTACTGTGCTCATAAGAATTGACTGTGAACTGGGAGAGTTATGAAGATGTTTAATGAGCTTTTCAATGAGTTTTTAAATTTGATGTAGGACCAATAGTTGTGAAAATATGATTAGTTTCAGGTGGAAATCTGTTTTTTCCACAAAAAATTCTGCTATTTTTACCTGCCACATGAGAAACGGACATAAATCAAGAGGAAGGTTTCAAGGGCGTTTTCAAAATTGATAATTCATTTTTCAACCTTTAGAAGTGACCTTCATCGACCAAATTCTTTGGGGCAAAACTAGACCCCAAATGGAGCCTGCAAACCAAATTTCATCAAAATCGGTCAATGCTGAATGGGGAAAGTGCCGCGTACGTCGTACAGGTCGGACGGCCAAATTTTTATTCGATTTTTGGATTCTACGTACCTTGAAAAGTAAACCAACAAATTTTGAGGGGGTGTTAAACATTTTTTTCTCGGTCGATTCCAATGGTTCATTATTGAAAATAATAAACCAAAAAGGGGTAAACAAGATTAGTCAGCAACAACTGCTCAGCAACATTATGTGCGTGGGATAGTCAATACTTTTTGGTGTCAGTAAAGTAAGTAAATTAAGTAAAGTGAACAACCATTTCGGGTTTAATCTTCGTCCAACTGCCATTTCAGACGTCGCGGATTTCATCAGCAGTCTTCCAAGGGGAAGATCAGAATTGGTTCTGATGATTTCGCTCACGGCTACTTATTGCCTCACCCGCTTAAGTAGAGCGGGGTTCACCAGCGTCCCATCCCGAAAAATTATGGGGACTTGTG
This sequence comes from Apolygus lucorum, assembly GCA_009739505.2. Taxonomy (NCBI): domain Eukaryota; kingdom Metazoa; phylum Arthropoda; class Insecta; order Hemiptera; family Miridae; genus Apolygus; species Apolygus lucorum. Next base: position 20,866,829 of record CM019183.2, read on the forward strand.
ATACCCCCGACGAGGGATCACAAATCCAGACAATCTCCCGGGTCGTCTTGCCTTAACTTCGGTGATCTCACGGGAACCGGTTCATCAAACCAGCAAACGGCCGTTGGCTCGAATGGAGGATGAGTTCCTGAAGAAGATGCTCAACGAAACTCTTGTGTGACTGATCGTCAATATTTGACAAACCACATTATAAGAAATGAATCACGAATAAGTAAATACCTAGTAAGGAAATAGTGAATCGATTCCTAGGGTTTTGGCTTGTTTTTTGGAGTGTTCCTGTCTTGTGAGGTGTGAGCTAACATTATATTATACCAGAATTTTGTTTCAGTAGCATTCCGACACTCACCTACGATGGTACCTGCATGAATCGCTCTATTCTTAGTTTCCTTAGGGACCGCGGTTGAGAAGTAACTGACTATACAAAACCTCCATGTCTCCCTGAGATTTCTCGAATCGCTTTGGTCCGTTAGAACGACGGAAGAGGGTGATGAGGGAACAGCAGGGAAGCCTGTGATGGCTGATGGAGCAATAACGATTTCACTGCCCTCGCGCGGTCGTGCTGAGGATCAGCGGAATTACGCCTATTGTTTACGACCGGTGTAAAACCAGCGGGCGGTATTAAACGACTCGGCATAATCGTCTATGGATATGATCGTCACATGTAAATGACGAGCAGTTCAGTCAGTCGTAATGTAATCATGAGGTTGTTTCCCTGTTGAAATCTGGTCGCAGTATCAATATATCACCGGAGGGCAAAGTCGTTCTGCTCTTTAAGCCCTTGACGAGGACCGCGGAGGGCATGTTCGGTGCTTGCTCCGGATCAATAGCCAAACACTTCAACAATCCCAGGTTTAGGTGAACATCCGAACTGATTGATGATAGCATGACGTCAAGTTACGGAAACATAGAGATCATGACAGCTCTCTAGGAAAAATTGTACGTCTGACCTAGTAGTACGTTTTTTTATACAACTAAAATTATTGTTATTAATATTATTATTATTATTTTTAGAAGTGCGCTTTCAGCAGTTGTTCGCTATTTGACTATTTCGTTATATTAAATGGAATAGATTGATTGGGAAGAAAAATAGGCAAACATTGCAGTTCTGTTTTTCTTACACCCATTTAAGGATAGATAGGTGAAGTCGTCAGTGAAATAAATATAATATCAAGAAACACAAATATACACAAATAAGCTTTGGTAAGAAAATGTGATAGAGATTATCTACGAGAAGTGGTGGCAGAGCTATATGGAGTGGCACCCAACAACATCAGGGTTATGAATGCAACTTTATCATGGCGCGGAGTGTGGTGCGGAAAAAGTGCCATGGAGTTGCGCGAGTTGGGCATCTCAGTTAGCGTTCTCCGTGGTGTCAACAGACGCGTAGTTACTGCTCGGCTCATATTTGAACTGGCGGTATTTTTATAGAGGCACTTCTCTTCATCCATCTCTCCCACCCTCACCCTCACCTGCCTCTTTATCCCTCATCCCTAGGGCCCGCGTCGAGTGAGTCCCGGGATTCCTCCCTATCATTACCTATTTGATTTGTTTATTTATTTTTATTTATGGCGTGCCCCCTCCGTCTTTGAGGGGTTTATTTTTTTTAATGAACAATAAATGAAGACCTCAAGAGGGGGGTGACTTTATGACTCGATAAAACTAATAAACATTCTTGAGGTTTTGAAAGTAGAAACATGCACAATTAAAACGTATGAAAAAATTACCGTACAAATCGAAAATACTTGAATGAAAATGCTCAATTATTACACTGTATTGATCACTCGACTCCAAAGTACACAGCTTTGCCAACCCTTAGTTTGACCCCTTAGAAGTGACTGGCATCAACCAAAAGCTTCGAGGCACAACTAGACCCCAAATCGAGCACATAATAATATTATGTGCGGTGTACATATACCAGATGACATCAAAATCGGCTGACGGTAACTATGGAAAGTGCATCGTCCGGCGGACGGGCGGAAAAATTTTCATTCGGTTTTCGGATTCCGACAAATTTTGATGGGGACCTCAATTTTTGTCTTCTACGAGACATTGGTCTTTTCTCGTAGATTGATAGCTTGCTAGTTAGGAAAGTGTACAAGAAATGGGAAATTATTTTATTAGGTACGAGTATGTTAGATATTACCCAACAAGCTTTAGATTCCTTTCGCTGAGTACTCGAAATAATTAGTTGATACCACTTATGATCATGACACTTTCCTAGAAGAAAATAGTTTTGTCTTGATAGAGGAAAAAAATCTGCCAAATGGGTGGGATTTCCTCTACCCATAACTCGATTACATAGATAATCCGATAAATAGTAGCTAATCTCGAAACATCAATCTGTAAGTACCCACACCCCATTACCCTCACAGGAGATTTAATCCCTAGAAATTTCAGCGAAATCGGAAGAAATCTTCGTATAGTTTTGGCCGTTACAAGGATTTTATGTCAGACAAACCGACACACACGAAGCAAAAAATGTTCAGGAAGGTCAACAACGTAAAACGAGAGTGAAAATTTTGATTTTCCCTTAACCTTGAAAAGTGAAAACAATGCTTTCGCTACCTTGGTAGACTCGGAAGCAATATGAAGGAGCGTGTTTGTCCTCGAATCCAAGTATTTTGGCTTATCAACGCCCGTTCAACGAATTCTGTCGTTTTTGCTCAGTTATGTTGAGGTAGTTGTTGTTGAGGAACAAAAGTCCATGTTTTCCAATTTCATGATGTCGAGGAACTCCTAACTTGTTCCGTGGAGCGGTCGTGGCGTTTATTTTATTGTTTAGTTTATTTTATTGTTTTTAATTTAAAAAAAAAACAGTCCCCTAAAATTAAAATTTTACTCTCGGTTTACGTTTTAGACCTTCCTGAATAATTTAGATATCATGACGATTTGTCGGACTGAAATCCTTCTAACGAGCAGAATTATACCAAGTTATAGTCCCATTTCGATTACATTTTCAGGGGGATTACATTTTTGTGGGGGTTGGTGTGTGGATGGTCCCCTAAGAAAATCATTGATCCCGGGCTGATAGTATCCGCTGCGCATACGCAAACGTAATATCAATAACTCCTACATTTTTCACCTGATTTTGTAGAAATTCTCAGGGTTTTTTACACTTGGCAGGTACTTTGGTTTTTGTTTCTTCCATTTCGTAATCATCAGTCTTTTGCGCTCTACCATGTACTTTGACTTCTACTTCTATGAGATATTACTAGAACTTGTTATTATAAGTACATTGATCTCCGGGTGCACAAGTACCTACATATACTTATAATCTTACTTCTAATTATCTTCATACTCGCACAAGTACTAAGATAGTAACTCTGTACATGCAGCTGTATTTATTTTTCGAGTATTGTAGCTACTAGTACTTTTTCAAAGAATCTCCTCATTACATTGTCTCTACAAGATGTCCACCCCCTGACAAGTATTTGACGTTTCCAAAGACTCTACTGATTACTTGATAGTCCTCCTTCAGACCTGCGACTCCAGAAATAAATCTGTCAACCGCCCTGACTGGCGTTGGTAATTGGTTTCAGAGTTATTCGAGCCAAAGGGGAATACGGGAAGTCGAAAGGTCCTCCCGTTCACGATACATCACCGAGCGAGTTTCGAGGGCGTTCAGCGCTCGAACCTACCGCATCCGCGCTAATTGCGAGACGGATAAATCACTCGGAGTTGTGAATTCTGGGGGGTCGTCGATTCCCGCTTGTCTCTTCCATCGGGGTTGGAGTAATTTACCACGTCAAGGTTCCTCTTATCGGATAGATAAGGGATTTCGGCTGAGACAGCAGCAATAATTCTCACAAAACTGAACTATTTCCTGAGTTGCATGAAAAGCTTGAGATTAAACCTATCGAAAGTGAATTGCTCCAACGAAAATGTTTCCAAAAACGCGACAAAATATAACTCAATGGTTTACTATTTCAATGTATACAGGGTGTCCCATAAGTTATCCACCAAACTTCGTTGGAAAGCGATGAAATGGAGAAGTGTTTAAGCTATTCAGCTCCTCTGGCAAATACCTCGTTTAAATGAGTAAAAATCATCAACATTTCAAATAATAATAATAATAATAATAACCAGGAATTGACTATTTTCTAAGTTTGAGGTGAAAAACTACTCTAGCGTTTTGTTTTTCTCGACTGCTCAACGGCTCGTCTATTGAGAAATTTTACGCTCTCTCCAACGGTATCCTCATTTTTAATTGTTGAGTGTAATTTAAGGAAGTTATGACCGTTTAAATGATGTAAGGTCGAAAACACGTAAAAAAATTTAAAAGTAAAAAAAAGTCAGATTTTAAGGGGGTTAAAAGAAAATTGCTTTGATACATTTTTGTTGCAAATTAGTTGTAAAAACTACTCCCGAAGTTTGGTGGATAACTTATGGGCCACCCTGTAGAGCACCCTTCTGCATAGAGCGAGGCTTTTCCACTTACTACCTACCAGCAACGCACAACTGAGTGACATGAATCTCTATTCAAAGAAACGAAAAATGATCGAAAGATAAAATTTGAACGTCTTTTGGTATTCATTCTCTGATTCTGATTTATTGTGATTTTATACCTTTAAGTCCTTATAGGAGGCGAACGAATGGTCCAGCAGAGCTCTGAGTGCTCTCATTCGATTCTAAAGATTCAATCATATTTCAAAATTGATTTTTAATCAATAATTTGCTTGAGTTTTTGAGCTAGGGCGTTTTGAAAATGTCAACCCCTATTTTTCACTTGTTAGAAATGACTGACACTTACTACAAGTTTCACGGCACAACTATACCCCAAAGAGACCATGTACCAAATTTCATCAAAACAGGTCCATAGGAACTGGGTTAAGTGCCGCGTACGTATGGAAAAGGTTTCATTCGATTTTTGTATTCTACGTATCATGAAACGTTAACATCGAGGGGGGATGGGTGTAAACATTTTCCTTCCTTGCTCGATTTCAAAAGGTGCATTATTGAAAATAATATAAACTGGTAATTTCAATCAATATTGACGGCGCTGTGGAAGCATGAAGAATCTACTCCATGGCCGCATGAGTGCTCTACTTTTACGAGTGTACCTGCCATTACCTGAAATTTTCCAAACAGTTGAAGTCGAATTCGGATGTAACATTTTAAGTAATTATGCAGACACTAGATGTGATGCCGCCAAAATTGATGATACGCTACACATAATCATGGAGCTGAAGAGGTTCGGAATACTCCCTCTTCAGCTTTGAAACAGTATTTTTTATTGAGTCTTGGATAAAAGCGTCAGCAATCTGCCATATTTTCGGGGAAGTTTCTCAAAAGGAATCGGGAAGAAGCGGGAAAAAAATGGTCGGTCAAGGGTGCACTTGTCGATTGGCTATTGTCACCGAGAGGTAGGAACTCGGGGACAAAAGGTCTAAACTACTGAAAAGCAGAAGGGAGGCTCGAGGACTCCTCAAAGGGAAAGGCTGACCCGTAATACGTACTCAAGTAATCGCTTAGGGACAGGCGAGCCTTGGACAAGTGGGCGGTGAGTGGACCCCGTTCCAACTTTATTATTGGTAAGATCCTTGAAGTGATTCTGTAGAGGTTTCGTAACTTCCTTTTCTGCACAAATGTCCAATATATGAGATGAGAGGGAAGGAGAGTGGACCGACCGATGATAGAACTATGGTTGCTCAGAACAAAACTTCATTACTTGAGAGAAGTAGGTATTTGTTCCTGACAAGGGGGATTGTAAAACTCACCAAACAAGTAATTTTACAAATAATGTCATCCACCAAGTACAGTCATTCTTGCGAGTAAATAGAGCACACGAAGATACACAATAGCTTCTAGTATGTTCCTTTGCCTCCAAATTTTATGATTCAATCACGTTGAAATTCACAGAAAACCACAACCCAACGATCCTTGAAATGTCCATCGAATTGAGATGGGAACTATTGCAGAAAAGCAATGCTTGTTTCAAGGATGTTGATTATTATTAATGATTCACACATTGATATATCAGAAACTGTCCACCAAAATATAACTCATTGAAGATTATTGAGGCCAAAAATTTTGGTCTCAGAAACCTGTGTGTTCGAGTTCAGGTACTACTTATAGGTGAGTACTCAAGGTTCATCATGACGTTGGTCACCATGCGGAACAATCGTTGTCAAATTTCAAGTCACTGAGGTTGGTTTTCAGTTGGTTTCTTTTTAAAGTTAGTAACCATCTTTTATCTTCTCACTGTCTCCACAACTAGGTAGACGATTCTTTCCGCTATTTTTACCAACCATTGCCTCCCTCCCCAATCCTTAGTACATGCATCATGTCAACAGCTACCCATTGACAGCTGCTATTTGTCCGTACCCTATCTCTTCTCATGTCCAACAGTTATTGTACTCCCAGGAATATCGGATTCCCCCTACCTGTCCGTGGGCTATTGAGGGCGAACATCAATGTTACCTGTTGACCTCTTCGAGGTTGTCACAACCTTTGTAAACGGGAGGAGATGATTTTCTCAGTGATTCTCTTTTTCTACTGGAACGGGGTGGCGACATCCTATTGTGAAATCTTATCTTTTTTCCAGGCTACCTGCCATTCTGAGTTACGGGTATATCAATGCGTGTGGTCTTCGAATGGGGGATGTTTTTCGGTGGTCCGTGTAACAACCGATTTTTCCCTCTTCCTCCCAGCGGGGAGCCTGACTTCCAATGTTTCGGGCCGATTGTCAAAATCTTGACTGACCTCAATATCTTCCTTTGACTGTCATCGGTTCCGGCGGACTACCTTGTCTTCCAAAGTGCCGAAATTTCTTTCCTATTGTCCACAAAGGGTCTGACCTTGGCGACGTACCATTAAGAAAGCATCAAAGTGTAAGCAATGTGCACCGACGTTACTCTGAAAATTCACATGTGGAGCCAACACAGTTGGTGGCTGAAAATCAAAGCAAACCGACAGTTCCGATGGGAATCTCTGATTAACCAACTTTGGTCAAAAATATTGAAGTTGGATCCTAAAGTTCCTGACGGCAGCTTTTACTGAGTGAAAATTATATCGTTCCGAACACTTTCTCAGGAAAATTCCGGCTGCAAATTTTCCAAAGCCTTATGAAAATTCAGGATGTGGTAGGTCGAACTTGCTCTAGCTCGCCTACCTAACACTTTCAGTTCTACCTTTACCATCAATCTTGGACATTTTATCAGATTTTGTGTAAATATAGTTGAAAATTGATTTTTGTAAAGATATGAGACTAACACCACAATATTGAATTTACTTTAGTAGGTAGTTGAATAATATTGAGTTGAATAATGCTATCATCAGATGGGTAGTAAACCAATTTGGTAGCCTGAGTTCCATGTTGAATCATCTTCCAAATCGTAATACTTAATCAAGTTTACTTTAGATGTGATCATAATTGAATATAAAAAAGGCTTAATTCACAATGGAAATGCAGAAAAAATTGAACAGAAGAGATTGAAGATTAAAGAAGAAGGAAATAAATCGGCAGGTAGGAACCAATACTACGTCATCAGATCATCGGTGAGCTTGAATGCATAAATCACGCGAACAGCTGCTCATCTGGAAAATTGCTCCTTGAGTATTAATGACAAGGATGACTGTGTTTACCTCAGGCATAGCAATTCCCGCCCACCTTACCACAGAACCCCTTCAATTTACCTAAAATAATTACAAGTCAGTTGCACCGCCAAAGTTGCTCAAGAAGTGGACAAGAAGTAGGCAATGCTCTAACGAGAAAAAAAGAAACACAAAAAGAAAACCAACTGAAACCTTGAATGCTCTGAATGAACTGTTGCAACCAACCCTCGGTTGAAATTGTTCCAAGAGATTAATTATTATTATTGCCACGGACATTATCTCAGGCCGTGACTGAGCGAGGTTTGAAGGCCAGGCACGGGACATTCGCTTATGCACACCCGCAGAGCTTCAAGGCTATACGTTGCACCTGAGGGGTATACCGTGGTTGGCGAACGGCGCACAGCGGTCTGGAGGCGACCAAATCAACAGATGCTCCGACTAAGGGGATTTCTCGTTCGAATAACTGAAAAATCGAATGTACTTAATTATAAAAGGAAATTAAATACTTATGTGGATGTTGTATGAGTCGTACACTACACACCAGAGGACATCTGACCTTGGGAACTAGATGAATACACATAAATTTTGCGGTGGTGTCTATACTAACGAAAAAACCCTGCAAATTAATATACTAAGGTTTATTATTTTTCAATATCGATCACTCGCCAGCAAAGCCACTAACTACCAACCATATTTAACCTTCACAATCAAGTTTATTTCTTCAAAATAATCGCTTCACACTCAATGCAAAGAAATAGGGGGTTGCGGGTGCCTTCAATGAGGAAATTTGAATACTGGTTGCTGGGGACGCAAAACTGAGTACAACTCAAAGAAACGAACAGCGATCGCATTTTGGTCACCTGAAATTTCAACGGAGATCAGGCCTCTTTTGCAATTCACACTCGTGTTTTTGATTTATCTTAAGTCCCACCCTTACATTTTCATAGGGAGCGAACGGTTGGTCCTGCAGAGCTCTACGTGTTCTCATTCGATTCTAAAAATTAAATACTATTTAAAAACGTCTGCCAAGTTGGGTGGGCAGTATAGCTTCCTCACTCATTGTAACATGGACGTATAGAATCATTTGTCGAAAAAATCAATGGAGTGTAAATTCGCATTGTAAAATCCTAGTTTGGCGCATTCAAAAAACGCGAAGTGCCAATTTTCATCTCAAAACTGACCTGTGGACCACTAACTCGATGACAGAAAGAAAGATGCAAAAGAGACTGTGATGAGGGGTCAATTTGGTTTCAACATTAATTGACCTGCAGACCACACCATTTGATCACACAATAAAAGAAGCAATTTACATGGGAACCTGGAAGTAAGTGTGGGCACGAGTAGTATGATATTTGTATTTTCAACGTAGAATTTTATTTAGCGGTCCACCGTCTAGGACCTAAACCACACAATCCCTGAAAATTTCATCGAAATTGGTTGAATAGTTGCGGAGTTTTGGTTGTAACAATAAATTTAAAGTTCGCGCATGCGCAGCGGCTTGACCAATTTGATTGAAACTTATAGGGTGTCTCTTAGAAGTTAGTCCCTAACTAACCTCCAAATTTGAGCAAAATTGGTTCATTAGAAACCGAGGAACCGAGGTTCCAGGAAATTCACGTTTGCGCATGCGCACTCGCTCCTATTGGTCCGAAGGTGCTGAAATTGATAGGGGACCGTCTAGTACCTAACCCGCACAATTCCTGAAAATTTCATCAAAATCGGGCCACAGGTTAGTATAGTTTTGCCCGGGACAAGGATTGACCACAGACAGACCGACAGACAGACAGACAGACACGGAACCAAAATTGTTCGGGAAGCTCTAAAACGCAAAAAGCAAGTGGAAATTTTGATTTAGGAGGACATCTTTTTTTTCACTTCTTTCACGAATACAAAGCTTCCCTACCTTCGGTAGTGAGGAAGCAAAATTGAAGAAAAACCAATACCTAAATATCGAATTTTTTTGAGCTAGGGCGTTTTGAAAATTGCAGCCCTTATTTTTCAACCCACAGAAGTGACTGACATCAACCAAAAGCTTCGGGGCACAACTAGACCCCAAATGATACCCATATACCAAATTTCATCAAAATTGGTCCATGGGAACACATTTATATTCGGTTTTTGGATTCTACGTACCTTGAAACGTAAACCAACAAATTTTGAGGGAGTTAATTTTTTTTTCTAGGGCATTATTGAAAATAATAAACCAAAAGGATTATTGCGTAGAAGAATATGTTTATAAAAAACTATAAGGGGTGCAATTTTCAAAAAATGTGGCCGACAAACGTGTTTCTCGACCTTTTTGGTGGTAACTACATAGTGATGTGTTGTGTATTATATTATTCTGAATCAGTGTAAAATTTCTGAATGCAAATTCTACTGAACCAAACTGTCAGTTTTAAAATGGATGACTCTTAGGGGTCAAATTTTCCAAAGGTTCTAAAAATGGGATCGAGGTTTATGGAAAAGAGTCATCCAGAACGTACTTTTTACGTGGTACATATACATTAGAAATCAGTGCAAAATTGTTTATTATAATTCCTTATGAAAAATGATCAAAGTTCAAAAATGGCAGCAGGTCGGATGAAATATTTTGTTGAAAATCCACTCATCCTGCACGAAAGGGACTTTATCTGTTATATTGTTTTGAATAGGTAACTAAAAAAGTAATAAATAAATGAAATAGGTAGGGACTAATAATCTATTTTCCATCTGTCCTGAACCGATGACGGAAAAACGATATTCACCAAATTTGGTAAATTTAAACAGATTGCCCCATAAAAGGAAATAGGATGGTTTAGAAGATTGTGATATTCTTTAAAAATAGCAACATCTTTTGACCGCATTCAAAACACCTTAAATATCGCAGTTTTTTTATTTAGCAGTATCATGAAACTGTCGAGGTGTACGACGACATCCAAAGTATGGAACGAGTCCCTAGAGTGTGAGTAGGTACTTTACTGAAGTCCTGAGAGTGCGAAGAGCGGAACTGTAGGAAGTTTCAATTCAACACGGTCCCCTAAGAATTTATCATCTCCCGGATTCATAGTAGCCTCTGCGCAAACATGACATCATTTATTTCAACGGAAACTTCAAGAATTGTGCGGATTGGACACTGAATGGGTTCTCATGAATGACAATGCGTATCGTTAATATTTATGCAACTAGTACGCTAAGCCAATCTTCCATTATCTTAGGTGAGCAAATGACTTCTTGTTGCTTCTTTAATTAACTTCTTGAATTTCAACCAATTTTGAAGACATTTTCATAGATTGTTAAACACCTTAGAGTTCCCAATTAATTTTGTTTTGATTTTCGTGATAGAGTCATCGTTAGTCATCTCGCATACACAAATGTAGAATCCTAGCCGTAAGCATTACTTCCACAATGTTCATCTGAGTCTGTTGAAATGTTCAGTTTTTTTTAAATCAGAGGTAGAGGTGGTTGAGCCCTATATTTCACATTTAACTGTAGTAAAATCACTTACGAAATGAGAGTTGCCAGTATTTTCATTGAGGATGCACCAAATATAAATACCTCCAAACATTATCCATTACCTGATAGCCTCGAATTCAGAGAAGAGGTAGGTGTATTATTAATTCGGTCATGTTGTGTATACAAGGAAGCTTTGAGGCACACCCATTGGCAGAAAAAGAAACAAAGGGATATATCATCCTGGATGATGGAAAAAAGAAATCCAGCGTACGATGACGTGGTCATCGTACCCTGAGATGCGGATGTAGGAGGAATGGAAGAAGAAATGATCAAGCTGGAAGACGAGGTGTATATGAAGAGTTCTGTGCGATGATTACCCAAAATGAACAAACCCGCGTTGTAAACTCGAGGAAGGATTAACAATAAACACAAAAACTCTGACAAACAGACAAATTTCTAAGTAGCCGCACGTTCACGGTGTCTCGGGAGTTCGAAACAAAAGGCGTTCATTAATAACTTGTAGAGAAACAGGGTAAGGAGAAAAACGTGACTGGGTGTTGTAATGAGACCTGCGCTCAACGGTAGCGCTTCCTGACGGAGAAAGCGATAAAATTGAGAATGCTTATTCCGTCAGAGCCCTCAGATGGTAATCTGTTCCTCCAACCTCTCATCACAGGTGCAACTGGAATACTAAGGACCTGCAGGATACTGCTTGAAACCAGCTTAGGGAAACTGGGTCGTAGTTGGTGTCGACAATTGCTTGGTGGTTTACGAAAATTTGTAGCTTCTTTTTGAGAATTATTCAACTTAGTGGTTGAGCATGATTAGTACTACTTTGAAGTTAATGAGGAAAAGAGGGAGGGTTACCTTTACAAATCCTATAAAATCACAAAATTCATGGCGCTTTAAATGATTTTAAGTTTAAGGTTTAGGATTCTAAAATTAATTTATTACGAACCAAATGTTTTCTTTGGCAATAAAAACCACAACAACGACACTTAGGTATAATTCGATGCAGCACTCATGTTCAGCATCCGTTTTCTGTTACTTACTAGGTTTTTACTTTGCTATGTTTGTTCGGTACAATCGGATTCAGATCAGGATAATGATATAAAAGAGCAAAGTACAACTTAATATGGATATATATTAGGAATCATATTTGATTGTAATCATTAATGAAGGGTTGGTTTTTGTTTGTTCCATTCAGAATCTGATAATGGAGTAACACCAGAAATATAATTGTGAAACGTAACATCGTAACATCAGAAAAACTAATTGTGAAACTAAAATAATATTACTGTACGTATTCGATGATGTACAATGGTTCGTAAACATACAGCATTACAGCAACACAAGCACCAAGGATATCGTATGAGTACAAACAACTTTTTACTGGCACGATAGGTATGTCATATTGCGATACTCATAGAGCTAGTACGATAATTTTCATTTTATAAGATGATAAAATCATTTTATTAAGTATATCCCGTAGTTTCAGTTAAGTAACAAAGACACATTTTGGTTCATTATTTTCAATAATTAATGTTTGGAAACGAGCAAAAAAAAAAAAAAAATGAACCACCTCTCAAAAATTTGATGGATTACGTTTCAGGTTTGTATTCAGGTAGAATCCAAACTCGAATAAAAAAAATTCCATCCGTCCGCCGTACGCTGCATTTTGCCCAGTTCTCATGGACTGATTTTGATGAAATTTGGTGCATTGGCTCCATTTGGGTTATAATTGAGTCCCGAAGTTTTTGGTTTCTGTCAGCCACGTCCAAGTGGTAAAAAGTGGGAAGAAACATTTTCAAAACGCGCTAGCTTGAAAACGTTGGATGTACAGGTATTGATTCAACGTTAATTTAAAAAATAGTGAAGATTTTGAAGAATTTTTGACGCCACCCAGAGCTGAGTGGGATCAACTATTCGCTTTCTATGAGGATAATTAATTATTCAATTAGTTAATAAATAATTAATGACGTTTTTTCATCAATTTAGGATAGTGTTCAAGCTTCAGAAACAAACGAGACCATCTGGAGCTCAGAACGATGAACCGTGGTTATATGAGTCGATTTCTCTGTTGAATTTCTATAACTGGGCCGAAAATGTTATATTTTTCATTTCTTTTGATATAATTTTATGTCACTCAGTAGTGCTTCCTCAGCTACCAAAAACCAAATTACGTACTGTGGGCACCCACTACTTTGGGATAACAATGTTTAGCAGGTAGGTACGTACCTACTGTCAAAATAAACTGATTATTAACCTAGCGTGATAATATTGTTGGCGTTGTGTGATAATTTGCAACGTCTTCAGAATAACCCCGGACTAGAGACACATTCTTAATGTCAAAAACATAAATTTTGAAGAGATGAGGAAAACGAAAAATTCTATATAGCGTTCTCGTCAAGTAGGGCAGTCGTGCAAGTGTAGCCACCTGTATGCGATGGAGATTCACAGAGAAAGTGACTGAATATCGATAAAATATAACCTTTGAGAAATGAAAAATCATCGGTCTGCGGTAAAAGGTCGTACGTAAAGCTCTATAGTCAAATTATTTTCTGATTGTACAACAGGTGGTTCATCATCACCCACCGTAACGAGTCGATTATGGTAGGTGGTTGGAACTGTCACCGAGAAGAGAATGATCGAATGCGAATGAGCTATTATAGGATTTGAAACGGTTATTTATCGTTGACTAGCGTGGGCATAAAATAACGACCAGCTCCTCACAGTTGTCACTGTTACTCGTACGCTCGCGAGATTTTTTTTTTTTTTTCGTATCTTAGGTGCACCTTAGAAGCAGCTGCAGAGGATTATGAGCAATCGGCCAAGGCCTTCGTCCATCAAGGACCGACCAGAGTGTTTGCGGGAGCACTCCAGTTGTTCGCTACAGTAAGCGGGGGCATTAAAAAAAAGCAAAAGTGAGAAGCACCAAGTGAGGTGGGGAGAAAGAAAAAACCTTGACATTCAGCAGAGCGTGCACTGGTGCATCACTGGTTCGCGCATCACCCCGTCTAGAGCCAGAAAGAGCATCTTATTACACGGGTGGTGGACGCTTCCGGGTCCATCCTCCAAGGACGATTGTGCAACTGCAGCGTACTCCTACATCCAGTCATTACCACCTATTCGCCTTATCGCGGTTGTTTTTATAAGCAGTTTCGCCCTTAGAAAATCATCATCCAGCGGTGGTTTTTTCCTTCCTAAACCGCCGAGTTAGCATTAGTCGGTCGTTTTATGGTTCAGCGCTTCTCCTAACAGAGTGCACTATGGAAGCATTAAAGCGTAGTTTGCTCAGGTGTACTGGGACTAGGCCAAGTGGTAACGACGCATTTCCTGCTGCGATTCCTATTAGCGGCGAACGATCGTCCAAACACGCTCTAAAACTACCAGTTTTGAATGATAATTACATTAAATCAAGATACATGCATATCTTGCGTAGACTGAATAGAACGTCACTATTTGTCACATGAACGTATGAAAATATGAAAATACAATCTAGCTATATTATCGGAAACCAGTTGTCCGTCTGTGCGTACGTAACTCCATTCAAATTTCAGAACCGATTTTGTCGACGTTGGTTACGTTGTATTTGGGGGTCAGCTGAGGCCGCGCGTCTTTTAGCGGCGAGTCTCGGACCGGCTACTGCGGGGAAGCCGTGAGTTCGACTCTCGCCGCGGCGGCGTCAGTAGGCCAATGGGGGGTGCCTTGCATTTTTTTAGATTTTTAATCGAAAGTAGACTACATCCTGAGAATTTTGGTACCAACCGCGACCTTCTAGCGTGAGTAGATCTGTTTCTATGATTTTTCAAAGTTTTGACCGTTTATGACGTCACGCGCCCCTCTCCCTTGGGCGGGACCCCCCAGCCCACTGTGACGTCATAAACGGTCGAAACTTGAAAATTCATAGGAAAATATTTACTCACGCTAGAAGGTCGCGGTTGGTACCAAAATTATCAGAATGAGCTTTACCTTAGAATAAAAATAACAATAAACAGTTTTTCCTACCCAGGCGCACACCCTATTTGGATCTTCGATGACTTTCTTTCAATCACAAGACTATTGCTGGTTGCAGTGATTGTAAAATTGTGATCTTATAAAGCTGAAACTTCAGGAGGCTTTTCGGTACAGCTGAATACGAATGGCAAGGAGAACAAATTACTGATCATCGCAGCTAGGTGAGCTAAATCGATCCTATAGGTCTCCCGAAGCTGAAATTTCACAGGGAGCCATCCGATCATAAGAAGTGACTAGTTTGGCGAGATACCTAACTAGACGCCAACTGGGGTTATAAATTATGGTCAACGTTGGGCAACCAGGAGACGGACAGAATTTTCTTCAAAATGCGATTTTCGAATTCTGTACGTGTATTGAAGCGTAAAACAGCAAATGATAATGAAAGGGGTAAAAAACATATGTTTCCGCTACCTTATCTGACTTACAAAAACAATAAGAACACTTGGAATTACATTTCCCAAACTACCGTAGCTACGGTTTGAGTATAAAAATGCAATGTTACGGCAATGAAGTAAAATGACAAAAACTTCACTTCAGGCCATCCTTGGGACGCAAAGGTGCAATTAGCTTCTCAGTTTTATGTCAATTGTAGAAACTCCAATCTTTTTTACGGCAGCAAAATAATAGACTCGTGATGATGGTCTTCTTTAGACTAAAAGCAAATTTGCAGTAAACAATTATGAACCACCAGGTGTATGTTCAGTATGGCTTCGGTAATAATACTATCTAATCCAATCTTACAATCAGTTGGCAATAATTTTATGAGTATGTCACGCTCATCTCAAGACTTAATACTATTTTTCCAAACTTGATTTCATGAACATGAAACTGAACTGCGTTTTTTTGGTCTTCATAAAATTCAATTTTTGGATAACTGTTGATTGCTTTTGATCCTGTTGATCTTCGCAGATTAGACAAGTTTTTTTCTACCATGGTAGTTTTAATTAACTAGAAAGTTAGAATTCGTTGTCATAAAGCGTTCAGCTCCCGAAGTGCTCATAAAATCCTACATCTCTGAAGCCAACTTCTGTTGAACCATCGTTCATGAAATTTGAGAATGAGGCTGAATTAAAAGCCATCAGAACGAGTAATCTGGTACATAAAAATGCCAAGGTTTCAGAGACTCCGAAGTTCTCTCCTCTATGGTAGATTCAGTTGAGAATATCGAGGTATAAAAATGAGTGAGTGATTATAATGATTCCTGCCAAAACTATTGATTGACTAATTTTGGAAATGCTGGATAAAAAGATGAAGTGGGAGCAATCTTGATCATCTGGGAATGTTTCCTACGACGAATTTCTTCTTTAAGCATGATGGTAGATTATCGTGAAGATGTACGGATCGGTCTATACTTTCAAGATATGATCATGACATAGAAACATGAAATGAACATTTGTGGAAATCATGAAGGCCATAGCGAAATTTTCTTATTTACGAATTTTCGGAATGGCCCTTAGTCAGATAAAGTATTAGTAAAGTAAAGTAAAATTTGGACACTGCGTGGCGAGATTGGGATACCGTGATCAATTCCAGCTCCTTAGTTGAACTTTTCAAGAAAGCTCATTTTTGTAGTGTTTCTGTTCTCAAAAGGAGAAATTTGACAGCTAGAAAACTGGAATTGCCTATCGGATATATCATCCTAATACTTGAATAATCTCATTACAACGAAGCTCAGCCGGACAAGATTGCCTCCCGATGTAGTTGAATATTCACTCGGTCCGGGATAGGATTTGCATCGTAGACCAAAAAAAGGCCTCTTTGCCCAGACTACAAGTTGGAAGGATCTAATTGCCCGTTTGACGCATTAGAAGAACCAGTTCTGGGCCCAAGGCGTGGCCGGGAGTGGATGGGCAGGAGTCCCGAAGCCCGTAGTTATTACAACCCTCTCGACCTGCTTCTAGCGTGCGGTTAATACTGAGCCCGCGCTAACACACGAGCCCCGATCCTAACGGGACGCATGCTCGAGCCCCTTTTCCAAATATTATATTTCATCAGCCGATCCTTCCATTTCTCCAAATGGAGACAACTCGAGGCGAGGTGTCTAAAATTGACTTTCAAAAGTGCAGTTTGTTGGTTGTTTCTTCCACATAGTTTTATATTTACAGTTATAAACACTTCAAGCACGTGTCTTGCGCAATGCTTCTTCGCAATTATTTTCAAATCGTTCCTGGAAGATACGAGCGCTTCGTTTGACGTGTGGCGTTGAGTGGATATTTGGCCGGGGAAATTGGTACGCACAAGCACTACAACTAGGTATCTCGTGAGCGGCGTGCGGTCAAACCACATACAACACTCAGCAGAATCTGGTTTGGACGTTCGAATAACCAGCTAAGGAGAGCTTTGCTCGTAAATTCTCTGCAGTGATGTTGCAATTATGCTCGACTTGCCAAAATATTCGGGAAACGAACGTGTGATCGTAAAATATAAATCAATTAACCAAGTTGACAACTGGAGAACCAACATTTTGAGCATTCGAAACACCGAAGACATTCGAAAAAAGTACAGAAAAAAAATCAGCAATAAAGGTACTCTACTTCAAGCAAGTTCTTCAAGCGAAATTCCTCAAAATAACCACCGATTTTGTTTTGACATTCAATTATCGTGACTTCACCTGAGCGGCGCTAACGGTAAGGTCGTCTCAGGGTCTTCACAGTCGAGTGCTCTTAAAGTAAAACGCTGCAAATTATTACACAATGGTATGTTATTTTTCTATATAGATCACTCGTCTACAAAACCATCAACCATCCAATAAGAAGGAAAAAAACGCTGCAAATCAATGCTCAAAGGTTTATTATTTTCTGTATAGATCACCCTTCTGTATAGATCACTGGTTCTCCATCAATAGCACCTACCACCATCTGTATTCTCCCTTGACCTTCCCTCTCAAATTTCAGCTTCCTGCGTTCAATAGGATTGAAAATGACTTCGGAGCTCACTCAGCTGATCAGTGATCTGAAGAGTGAAGAAGATCTCCTCGAATGCTGGAGACGCCTGGAAGAGCACTTCCATTCAATAGGATTGAAAATGGCTTTAGAGCTCACTCAGCTGATCAGTGATCTGAGGAGAGAAGAAGATCTCCTCGAATGCTGGAGACGCCTGGAAGAGCACTTCCATTCAATAGGATTGAAAATGGCTTCGGAGCTCACTCAGCTGATCAGTGATCTGAAGAGTGAAGAAGCCTTTGAACTTTTTTTTACCTACCAGCTAGGTACTACCTACCACACTATACTGGCTTCACACCTTCACAATAAAGTTTATTAGAAAGAACTAAACGCTTCACACTCGATTCGAAAACGCTGCAAATCATTGCTCAAAGGTGTATTATTTTCTGTATAGATCACCCTTCTGTATAGATCACTGGTTCTCCATCAATAGCACCTACCACCATTTGTATTCTCCCTTGACCTTCCCTCTCAAATTTCAGTTTCCTGCGTTCAATAGGATTGAAAATGGCTTCGGAGCTCACTCAGCTGATCAGTAATCTGAAGAGTGAAGGAGATCTCCTCGAATGCTGGAGACGCCTGGAAGAGCAGTTCCATTCAATAGGAGTAAAAATGGTTTTGGAGCTCACTCAGCTGATCAGTGATCTGAAGAGTGAAGAAGATCTCCTCGAATGCTGGAGACGCCTGGAAGAGCACTTCCATTCAATAGGAGTAGTTAACAAAAAAATGGACCGACCTCAAAAATGATGTCCGTGAACACCAAAAAGGAAAAAATAATAAACTTAGCGAAAACACACTGATGTATTAGGTTGTTGGATATAAATATCTTGTCAACAGATGGTATGTTGGAATACCAAATATTATTTGTAATGTGATTCACACTCATTGTCACACTCATATCCGCCATCATACGATAGCAGTGACGTACTACCCAATAGTTTTGGAACACTTATCTCTACTCGTATTCATGTTTTGTAATACTCACCAGATCATGTGAGTATTACTTAATAACCACAGTGTATCCAGATAGGTAGGTAGGTACGCATTGAAGTCGCCGCCGTGCCCATCTGTAGACACAAACTAATCACCTTCCTTACCCGATGATCTGGTTAGCATTACAAGAGTAAGTACCTACCATTGAGTTACAATGTGCTCCCCAAACTATCAGGTACCTAGTACGTCTCTGCTGCCATACGAGTATGACAGTAAGTGTGAACCTCCCTAGGAATGGTTGTGACGAGTAATTTGAGACTCTATTATTACATGTGACTGTTTATTTTATTGGTGGATATATTATATTGTAGCAACATACCTTCGGAATCGTTGTTACCTAATTAACGTTCAAAACCGTCCACAATTTTAGACAAAAAGATAAATACGTTCATAATCGGTGTGGAAGCATGTCTGTGGTATGGGAGGTATGTACCTATATTTCCGAAAACGAATAAAATGTTGGTAAGTAGAACATCTAGGAGACGTTTGTGTCTACAGGTGGGCACGGCGGCGACTTCAATGCGTACCTACCTACCTATCTGGATACACTGTGGTTATTAAGTAATACTCACATGATCTGGTGAGTATTACAAAACATGAATACGAGTAGAGATAAGTGTTCCAAAACTATTGGGTAGTACGTCACTGCTATCGTATGATGGCTGATATGAGTGTGACAATGAGTGTGAATCACATTACAAATAATATTTGGTATTCCAACATACCATCTGTTGACAAGATATTTATATCCAACAACCTAATACATCAGTGTGTTTTCGCTAAGTTTATTATTTTTTCCTTTTTGGTGTTCACGGACATCATTTTTGAGGTCGGTCCATTTTTTTGTTAAAAAGGTTTTTATTTTATTATTTTTCCTTTTGGTTTATTATTTTCAATAATAAGCCTTTGGAATCGAGCAAAAAAAAAAAAAATTTTAACCCCCCCTCAAAATTTGATGTTTTACGTTTCAAGGTACGTAGAATACGAAAATCGAATAAAAAAATTTCCGTCCGTCCGCCGTACGCCGTACGCCGTTTCCTTAGTTACCATGGACCGATTTCGATGAAATTTGGTATATGGGCTCCATTTGGGGTCTAGTTGTGCCGCGAAGCTTTTGGTTGATGTAGGTCACTTCTAAGGGGTGGAAATTAAGGGTTGAAATTTTCAAGAGTGCCCTAGCTCGAAAACTCTCGAAATAAAGGTATCGTTTTTTCACTAATTTTAAATAGTACTGAATTTTTAAAAAATTTTGAGACCACCCGGAGCTCTGTAGGGCAAACCGTTCGGTCCCTACAAGTACTTGAAGGTTTTCCTTCGATAAAACAGAATCATGAGTGTGAATCGCAAAAGAGGTCTAATCTCCGTTGAAATTTTTTCTGACTAAAATGCGATCGCTGTTCATTTCTTCGATTTGTATACAGTTTTGCCTTCTGCGTAACCAGTAATCAAATTTCCATAATCAAAAGTCAATGGAGAATACTGAAGGCGCCTGAGTGGTCACTGATCAGCTGAGTGAGCTCCAAGGCCATTTCCTCTCCTGTTGAACGCAGGAACCTGGAATTTGAGAGGGCTGGTCAATTGAGAATGCTGAAGGCGCCTGAGTGGTCACTGATCAGCTGAGTGAGCTCCAAGGTCATTTCCTCTCCTGTTGAACGCAGGAACCTGAAATTTGAGAGGTCGGGTCAAAGGAGAATGCTGATGGCGCCTGAGTGGTCACTGATCAGCTGAGTGAGCTCCAAGGCCATTTTCTCTCCTGTTGAACGCAGGAACCTGAAATTTGAGAGGGCGGGTCAAAGGAGAATGCTGATGGCGCCTGAGTGGTCACTGATCAGCTGAGTGAGCTCCAAGGCCATTTTCTCTCCTGTTGAACGCAGGAACCTGAAATTTGAGAGGGCGGGTCAATAGAGAATGCTGAAGGCGCCTGAGTGGTCACTGATCAGCTGAGTGAGCTCCAAGGCCATTCCCTCTCCTGTTGAACGCAGGAAGCTGAAATTTTAGAGGGCGGGTCAATGGAGAATGCTGAAGGTGCCTGAGTGGTCACTGATCAGCTGAGTCAGCTCTAAGGCCATTTCCTCTCCTGTTGAACGCAGGAACCTGAAATTTGAGAGGGAAGGTCAAGGGAGAATGCTGAAGGCGCCTGAGTGGTCACTGATCAGCTGAGTGAGCTCCAAGGCCATTTCCACTCCTGTTGAACGCAGGAACCTGAAATTTGAGAGGCAGGGTCAAAGGAGAATGCTGAAGGCGCCTGAGTGGTCACTGATCAGCTGAGTGAGCTCCAAGGCCATTTTCTCTCCTGTTGAACGCAGGAAGCTGAAATTTTAGAGGGAAGGTCAAGGGAGAAGGTGGTGGTAGGTGCTATTGATGGAGAACCAGTGATCTATACAGAAGGATGATCTGAACAGAAAATAATAAACCTTTGAGCAATGATTTGCAGCGTTTTTAAATTATTTTTTATTTTTCACTTTTTAGTGGTCCTCAATTTGAATCAGAAATTAATTTACCCGCAGTTTTCCCAATGTAGATCTACTTCAATACTGTGCATCATTTCAGTAAGGTGAACTAGAAGTCATAGGGTGGACGACATTTTGTAATCCGGATCAATTTCCATACGTGTAGATGAGTTTCCGTTTATGGATCAGTTTCAGGAGGTATTGGGGTCACTTTCCTTTTTAGCCATCTACTCTCATATCCCTTAACTGTACGACTTCCCTCATATATCGTAGGTACTTGGTAGTTCTGACAACACAATTCAACAACTCAACCATGACATGATTGACGAGGGAGCTAAGTGCTACATCCACTTGATAGAAAACCCTTTATCACCTAACTGCACTATATACCTCATATTTGGTACGGCACTATTCAGTTCTGACGATCTCCTATACCATTACCTACCCAACTATTTATGAATGACGAAGAAGCGATGTGCTACACGCACTTGGTAGAATACCCTCTCATCACCTAACTGTACTATATACCTCATATTTGGTACAGCACAATGTACTTCTGAAGATCCCCTATACCATCACCTACCCAACTATAGTATGGATGATGAGGAAGCTATGTGCTACCCCCACTTGGTAGAATACCCTCTCATCACCGAGTTCTACTATATACCTCATATTAGGTACGGCACTATGCAGTTATGACAATCTCCTATACTATTGCCTACCCAACTATATTATGGATGACGAGGAAGCTATGTGCTACACCCACCTGGTAGAATACCCTCTCATCACCTAACTGTACTATATACCTCATATTTGGTACAGCACAATGTACTTCTGAAGATCTCCTATACCATTACCTACCCAACTATATTATGGATGACGAGGAAGCTATGTGCTACACCCACTTGGTAGAATACCCTCTCATCACCGAGTTGTACTATATACCTCATATTTGGAATGGCACTACGCAGTTATGGCAATCTCCTATACTATTGCCTACCCAACTGTATTATGGATGACGAGGAAGCTATGTGCTACACCCACTTGGTAAAATACCCTCTCATTACCGAGTTGTACTATATACCTCATATTTGGTATGACACTATGCAATTATGGCAATCTCCTATACTATTGCCTACCCAACTATATCATGGATGAGGAGGAAGCTATGTGCTACACCCACTTGGTAGAATACCCTCTCATCACCTAACTGTACTATTTTATTTCTATTATTTGGTACAGCACTATGCAGTTCCGACGATCTCCTATACCATTACCTACCCAACTATATTATGGATGAGGAAGAAGCTATGTGCTACACCCACTTGGTAGAATACCCTCTCATCACCTAACTGTACAATTATATCCCTAATATTTGGTACGGCACTATGCAGATCTGACGATACCCCACACTGTTACCTACCCAATCGTGTTATTTGTGTTGAGAGAGCTATGTGCTACAACCACATGGTAGAATACCTAACTAACAGTACTATGATTATCCTTCATATTTGGTAGGAAAACTCACATACTCGAGCATTGATAAACACGTTTGATACGGCTCATGCAGGTTCTGAGCGAATAACCCAGTATAATTTCCCCCTTTCTCATCACCGCAGCACCTTTTAGTTATCGGAACCCCCCTCATATAGTATATCATTTTAAAGCTTACAATCAGACCTTTAATTTGACTATACACAAATGGTCCTCCATCGACTCAGTCGGAAGTCACAGGGCAAGAAGAGTGAATGCGGACCGATATTCCCGAAAACGGGACCCATGTTTTTCAACTTCATTCACAAATTTTCGATACTTCTAACAAAGCAAAATGAAATCTGTTTGAAACGGGACCACCACGGATACTTGTAGAACAAATTTCAAAAAGAACCAGACAGATTGGTACCAGAATAAAGAAATGCAAGCGACTCGGACATACAAAAAAAAAAAAAAAAAAAAAAAAAAAAAAAAAAAAAAAATCGTCGTCCCACGACAACCCGAATTGAGTACCTCCTCTTTCGCGCGCCTTCGGCGCGTTGAAGTCGGTCAAAAATGGCTTCGGAGCTCACTCAGCTGATCAGTAATCTGAAGAGTGAAGGAGATCTCCTCGAATGCTGGAGACGCCTGGAAGAGCAGTTCCATTCAACAGGAGTAAAAATGGTTTTGGAGCTCACTCAGCTGATCAGTGATCTGAAGAGTGAAGAAGATCTCCTCGAATGCTGGAGACGCCTGGAAGAGCACTTCCATTCAATAGGAGTAAAAAAGGCTCTGGAGCTCACTCAGCTGATCAATGATCTGAAGAGTGAAGAAGATCTCCTCGATTGCTGGAGACGCCTGGAAGAGCACTTCCATTCAATAGGAATGAAAATGGCTTCGGAGCTCACTCAGCTGATCAGTGATCTGAAGAGTGAAGAAGCCTTTGAGCAATGATTTGCAGCGTTTTTTACCCACCAACATTTTTTTTACCTACCAACTTTTTTTTACCTACCAGCTAGGTACTACCTACCACACCATACTGCTTCACACCTTCACAATCAAGTTTATTAGAAAGAACTAAACGCTTCACACTCGATTGGAAAAATAGAAAGCTTCGTATGGAAATTTGATTACTGGTTACGCAGGAGGCAAAACTGTATACAAATCGAAGAAATGAACAGCGATCGCATTTTAGTCCGATAAAATTTGAATGGAGATTAGACCTCTTTTGCGATTCACACTCATGATTCTGTTTTATCGAAGGAAAACCTTCAAGTACTCGTAGGGACCGAACGGTTTGTCCTACAGAGCTCCGGGTGGTCTCAAAAATTTTTAAAAATTCAATACTATTTAAAATTGGTGAAAAAACGATACCTTTATTTCGAGAGTTTTCGAGCTAGGGCACTCTTGAAAATTTCAACCCTTAATTTTCACCCCTTAGAAGTGACCTACATCAACCAAAAGCTTCGCGGCACAACTAGACCCCAAATGGAGCCCATATACCAAATTTGAACCAAATCGGTACAGTGTTGCTAAGAAAAGTGCCTCGTACGGCGTACGGCGTACGGCGTACGGCGGACGGACGGAAATTTTAACACAGAATGTGTTTTTGCGATGACCTACCGAAAAAAAATCGTCACGAAAAAGCGACAGAAAAAACCGTTACGCGCCTTTTATAATGATTTTCACGTGCAACCAAGCCGTTGGTAAGGAAATAGAACTCCCGCAGTGTTCATTGCACAGAAATTGTTCACCATTCGTTGGAAAGCTCTCAATTTATATAGTATTTTTCTTGTAGTTACATATTTATTTATATAATATTTATAGGGTTTTAGACCAAATTAAATGTCTAACAATTATTTATTTTATTATTGCCAAAGACTCCACATTTATTATTGTTGTTTTTTATTTAACGGATGACTAGCATCGCAAAAACACATTCTGTGTTCCTATGATTTCATACAGAGTATGGAAAAAGAAATAAACCGGGGGGTGCAGGGGGGCGGAGCCCCCCGCCGAGGCGCAAAGCGCCGAGTTTTTTATTCGATTTTCGTATTCTACGTACCTTGAAACGTAAAACATCAAATTTTGAGGGGGGGTTAAAAATTTTTTTTTCTTGCTCGATTCCAAAGGCTTATTATTGAAAATAATAAACCAAAAATAGAAAGCTTCATATGGAAATTTGATTACTGGTTACGCAGAAGGCAAAACTGTATACAAATCGAAGAAATGAACAGCGATCGCATTTTAGTCCGATAAAATTTGAATGGAGATTAGACCTCTTTTGCGATTCACACTCATGATTCTGTTTTATCGAAGGAAAACCTTCAAGTACTCGTAGAGACCGAACGGTTTGTCCTACAGAGCTCCGGGTGGTCTCAAAAAATTTTAAAAATTCAATACTATTTAAAATTGGTGAAAAAACGATACCTTTATTTCGAGAGTTTTCGAGCTAGGGCACTCTTGAAAATTTCAACCCTTAATTTTAACCCCTTAGAAGTGACCTACATCAACCAAAAGCTTCGCGGCACAACTAGACCCCAAATGGAGCCCATATACCAAATTTGAACCAAATCGGTCCAGTGTTGCTAAGAAAAGTGCCGCGTACGGCGGACGGCGGACGGACGGAAATTTGTTTATTCGATTTTCGTATTCTACGTACCTTGAAACGTAAAACATCAAATTTTGAGGGGGTGTTAAAAAAAATTTTTTTCTTGGTCGATTCCAAAGGTTCATTATTGAAAATAATAAACCAAAACGGAGTTGAGTAGAACGTTGTCTATTTCCACGAAAATAATGAGTTACAAGTTAAATCGATTTCGACGGTTAGGTCATCATCAGTAACAAACAATAACTGATGATTGCCTTACTGATGATAATCTAACCGTCGAAATCGATTTAACTCGTAACTCATTATTTTCGTGGAAATAGACAACGTTTTACTCAACTCCGTTTTTATTAAAATGGTTTTCCACAATCTCATCGCGGGTGATTTTATTTGCTCTTAAAGAATGAACTTCATGATAGAGTCGAATTCATAAATATAACGAGACATTGCTCCACATTTTTACCCCATTAAGTGTGTGTAGACTACACACTAAATCAGAAAGTTAATATGCTCACGGATTCCCAAGTGTTAAATTATGATAACTACGATACTACTTCTCGTTTCTGCGTCACATCAATAAATTTATCCTTCTCACCGTTATTGAATCGGAAAAAAATCGATACAATCAAAGCGGTTCGGTTTGAATACTGAACAGTGAGCTGCAATTTAACTCATGCAAAATCCCAGTAAAGATATGGTTGATTTGTATGAGCAAGGCGAGAATCAATAATAACGACGCCCACGCCGTGCGAGGTGTCAATTCATCATCCGCGGGTTTCTTGAAGTAGGTACCTACTATGAAATACGTGTAGTGATTTGTAAATGAACTTGGGACTGCGTTAATCAAGACTCGACTGGTTATAACAATATCAATGACGGAATAATTATTCCTCCTACTTCTAATGGAAGCTGGTCGACTAGGTGGAAAGAGATAGGTAATGACACTAATGACATGCTCCCAAGGTTATTCGCTCATTTCCTCCTCCATGAAATCTTTACTGGGTTCATAATGTGCGTGGTATAGTTCCTACACAGGTGAATGATGTACCTAGCAAGCAGTGTTGTAGATTTATTAAAAAATGCATTAGAAGAGTTGTCAACTTCAAGTTTTAACAGTCGGGAGGATGTCATCGTAGAATAATTGCAGTATTTCTTTGTTTGTGTGCCAAGAAGAGGTCAGGGCATTTCTAGAAGAGGTTGAGACATAATATTTCCATGTTTTAGGAAAGAGTTCGTTACAAATCAGTGAATAGTTAAAAGATAGATACAATTTTCTTGTGAATAGAGACAGAAACGCTGCAAATTAATACACAAAGGTTTATTGTTTTTCTTTATGGATCACTCGCCCGCAAAGAACACAGCGCCACAAAATCCACTACCTACCAATCATGTTTTCGATTCACAATCAAGTTCATCTTGAAGAAATAAGCGCTTCATACTTAATTCGAAAAAATAAGGAGTTGTGGGCGCCTTCATTAGGAAATTTGATTACTGGTTGCTAAGGGACGCAAAACTGAGTACAAGTCGGAGAGACGAACAGCGATCGCATTTCGGTCAGCTAAAAATTTGAACGGGATTAGTCCTCTTTTGCAATACACACTCATGTTTCTGATTTGTCGAAATCTATTCACTGGTTCACATACGGAGCGAACGGTTTGTCCTACAAAGCTCTGGGTGTTCTCATTCGAAATTTGAAAATTAAATACTATGTAAAATTGATTGAAAACATTAAAACATTTTAAAAAACATTACCTACATTACCTACATTAATACATTACCTTTGTATCAAAAGTTTATCAGCTAGGGCATTTTGAAAATTTCAGCTCTTTTTTTTCAACCCATAGAAGAAGTGACTGACACCAACCAAAAGCTTCGGTGCACACCTTGATCCCAAATGGAGCCCGGGTACTAAATTTTATGAAAATCTCCATGGTAACTAAGGAAAGTGGCGGACGGACCGATAAGGTTTTATTCGATTTTGGGATTCTACGTAGGAACGTTGAAACGTAAACCAACAATTTTTTAGAGGTGGTTTAAAAATAATTTTCTAGGTCGATTCCAAAGGTTCATTTTTGAAAATAATAAACTAAAAGGCGGTTTACCCTAAGTACCTAAAATGCGACAGCCCTGGATTTTTTATTTGCTGTTAGGGGCTAAGAGGTAACAAATCCAAGTTTTCGCATCCCTCCCTCTATTAGTTCCTGTGTAATCATCAAAAAACGGTCAAATTTTGTCACAATTACGTTTTTATGGCTGTAGCTTCTGGATTCGAATGTGAGGAATCGCAAAACATGAAACATATGATAGGTTACGAGCTCTGGTTTTACGGGGCTTCAAAAAAATGCCAAAATGGGAAAAGTTTCAAAATTTCTAGTTTTTTCTTTGCACAGTAAAATCTCGGGGAAGACATCGTGCGAAAATGTAAAGGATTAAAGCAGAGAATTTAATCAGCTTCAAAACTGTTTTTTTGGACCAATCTGTAGAAGTGGGGGTAAGCTTAAAGGAAAAAAGAAAAAAAAAACACCTATTTCGTGATACAACACAGAGACGCCATTTGACAATGTTTTGCCCATTTATGACTGTTCAATTGTTTTAAAAGCATAATTCAAGGTGTGTCACCCTCGTATAACAAACTCTCCGACGATCCGCAAACCCAACAACTCGTCCTCTAGGCTACCTAGCGACTTGTGGTTTTCGCTAGTTGATAGGGTATGAGTTCTAGTTTTACGTGGTGAACATTTCTAGCGTTTACAGAACAAATTCAAGAACTTCAATATGTTTTTGTACGGCTTGTGCTACTGCTGATGTTAAATATGGATATGTTAATTATAGTGATAGTGTTAGGCGAAAATATTCATACTATGAGCTAGAAATATTTTTTAGCGCAGAGGGGAATCATGTACCGACGATTCACGATCCTATAGGTACGTAAACACCCTTTGAAAATGAAGTGAACATAAATACGTACATTAACATAATTCAGTGAATTCTGTACCGGGAGAATTCTGCATGAACAGTCATAAATAGGAAAAATCATTATCAAATGGCGTCCTTGTTCTGTTTCTTGAAATAAGTGTTTTTTCTTTTTTCCTTTAAACTTTCCCCCACTCTAAGGTTGATCCACAAAGAAAAATAATAACACAATATTACAAAATTTAGGGGTGGTCTGGCTGCCTCGTTCTTTCACCACTTTTCTTATGGTATTTGGTGAACTGTATCCGAATCTGACGTCAGTTTTTTTTGTTTATGTCGGATTTTTAAGATATAGCTAGTTTTAAAATTTTTCCTACTTCTCACTTTTCTTCATTTTTTAGTGAGAACTCATCTTGCTCAAATCTCCTCAAAAAGTACTCAGACTTATAGGAAATTTCATGTAAAATCCGAATATGTACTTAGTGTTTAAGTTAAACTGTGTTAAACCCCCTATTTTCCACAAAACGTATCAAAAAACACCGGTTCTCAACGTTTTTTCTTCGGGTTTTCCCTTACATTTCATTTTGCCACTTGAAAAAAAATCAAGGCTAAAAAAAAATTTCTCGGGCTTTTACTTTGTAGGGGGGACACCCCAGAGGAGAGAGAATGAGACCAATCGCAGCCTCCTAAACCCATTAATATCGAAGGAATGAGCTTTTTCACGGCACTGAGATGAAAATTCACAAAAACCGTTAGTTAATTTTTCGAGATAAGTATGTGCGTTCTAAATCTGTTTTCCTCAAATGGATTTTCCTTTCTTCTATATTTTTTATGTTTGTCACCTATTAAGAGTAAGATCGAAAATAGGTACTCAAAGGGGGAGTAAATCATAATTGGGAAACTCTTGTTTTGTTAAGTGATTTTAATTCAGTTTTACAAACGAAACACAATAAACTGCAGAAAAGTTAAGGGTGTAAACCTGTTTCATGAAGGCTCAGATGAATCAAAAGTTGGTATAATGTTTGGTTATTCCTCCACCTCAGTGGTTTCATCGCCGGAATCTATGTAGAGAAAACTTCGCCGCCTGAGGTAAATCTCTTTTTAAGGTCCAACAATTGTCCGCCATCATGTGAAATTCCCAATACCCTTTGTAGGTACCGTTCTTCCATGGTTTTCATATCTTGGTGGAACCTCTGAGGTGGAGGAATAACCAAACATTGTACCAACTTTTGATTCATCTAAGCCTTCATGAAACAGATTTACACCATAAACTTTTCTGCAGTTTATTGTGTTTCGTTTGTAAAACTGAATTAAAATCACTTAACAAAACAAGAGTTTCCCAATTATGATTTACTCCCCCTTTGAGTACCTATTTTCGATCTTACTCTTAATAGGTGACAAACATAAAAAATATAGAAGAAAGGAAAATCCATTTGAGGAAAACAGATTTAGAACGCACATACTTATCTCGAAAAATTAACTAACGGTTTTTGTGAATTTTCATCTCAGTGCCGTGAAAAAGCTCATTCCTTCGATATTAATGGGTTTAGGAGGCTGCGATTGGTCTCATTCTCCTCTGGGGTGTCCCCCTACAAAGTAAAAGCCCGAGAAATTTTTTTCTAGCCTTAATTTTTTTTTCAAGTGGCAAAATGTAAGGGAAAACCCGAAGAAAAAACGTTGAGAACCGGTGTTTTTTGATACGTTTTGTGGAAAATAGGGGGTTTAACACAGTTTTACTTGAAAACTAAGAACATATTCAGATTCTATATTAAATTTCCTATAAGTCTGAGTACTTTTTGAGGAGATTTGAGCAAGATGAGTTCTCACTAAAAAATTAAGAAAAGTGAGAACTAGAAAAATCTTAAAACTAGCTATATCTTGAAAATCCGACGTAAACAAAAAAAACTGACGTCAGATTCGGATTCAGCGCACCAAATACCATAAGAAAAGTGGTGAAAGAACGAGGCAGCCAGACCACCCCTAAATTTTGTAATCTAGTGTGATAATAAAAATAAATAAATACAAATAAATCGTTTGAAAGCTAATAAAATTTTCTACAATTTGTATCGTCTACGGTTTTAGCTGAGACAATGTTCTCCCCTCTGTTCTGACAAGGTTTTGCACTCTCTTTGCTATGCAAAGAGGACAAAAAGTTGAAATGCTGTCATTTTTAGCCCTTCTCTACAGCCCTGTGGCTCCGAAACGATCGCTCCTCCAAAAAAGTGTTAAATTGGATTTTGTAAGTAATTCCTTACTTTACAATTCTTCAAATATATTTAAAAGTCGAAAAAAGCAATGGGAAGGAGTTACAGGCAAAGTAATAATGATAATAGTAATAATAAAACAAAATAAAATAAAAAAGATACAAAATTTGATGGTTTTTCGATGATTAAGGGAGAAGTAATCGGGAGGCACACGGAAACTTGGATTTGTTACCACTTATTAGCCTCAAACAACATAATTTATATAAAAAATCCAGGACTAACGCATTTCATGTAGAGTAAAACTGTTCTATCAACTGGACTATAAGGAAATCCTGCATTGTACGTTGTGTACACAACCTTGATCGAATGAATCTGGGACTCACCGATACATTTTGCTTCTCCTCCGTGCTTCAATTTTACAACGTGACAAGTAATGAGGAAACATTGTCATCTTATCCTTCCTTCTATCTTTGTATCAACATAAATAAATGTCGTCCTTTTCCCACCTCATGAATATAATGCTCGTATACTAACATCAAAACACGGGCTGGACGTCGCAAACGTCTTCCCCCAAGACCTTGGGCGCAAAAAGGCAGTTGTGCATCACGGCGCGGGCTTCAGTCACGACTCCTAACTTGGAAGGATGAAACGGCGGGAAGTGGCGAAGGTTTAGTAGGAATTGAAAGCAATGATAGGATTGAAAAACGTTAGCGACTAAATAACACCCTTTAAGACCTTTCAGCGAGTTTTGGCGATTTCTAATGGGGTGATTAAAGAATCGTACGGACGGGCTATCCAAGTAGGTACCGTAAACGTGCTGAGCGATCGGTCGTCGGTCTTTTCGAGAGAAAGGCGGCTATTTTGGCAAATTAATGGTTGTAGGTGGGATAAATAGTAACGAGACTGGTAATTTCTTGCTTGGTAATTACTCAACGGGTACTGAAATGGTTTTGGGTTAGGGAGAGATGTGATTATCTAGTGTACGCCGAACACTGATAATACTGCCCTGATTATTGGAAATGACCTATCTGCATTTTGCTCATTCCGATAAATGAGGTTGACAACTGTTAAATAAGGGGAGCCTGGTTCCACCCATCTATGTACTGGAGAGAACAAGTGTCCTATCTACGTCCTACGCCTAGTGAAATTAGTAGGGTTTTTTTCACGATAAAAACGCTGCAAATTATTACACAAAGATGTATTATTCCTGTATAGTTCAATCGTCTGCAAAGAACTCGGCTTTGCCATTGTCACTACCCACCAACTATAGGTCCTACCTACTTCACAATTAAGTTTATTTGGAAGAAATAAACGCTTCACACTCAGTTCGCAGAAATAACGAGTTGTGGGTGCCTTCCATTATTAGGAAATATGATTACTTATTAGTAAGGACGCAAAACTGAAGACAACTCGAGGAAACGTACAATTATTTTGGTCAGCTAAAATATGAATGGAGATTAGGCCTCTTTTGCGCATCACACTCGTGTTTCTGATTTATCATAAGCCCGACCCTCAAGTTTTCGTAGGGAGCGAACGGTTTGTCCTTCAGAGCTCTGGGTGGTCTCATTCAATTCTAAAAATTCAAGTCACCCCTTAGAAGTGACTGACATCAACCGAAAGATCCGGGGCAGAACTCGACCCCAAATGGAAAGTGCCGCGTAAGGCGGACGGCCGGCTAAATTTTTAGTCGATATTCGGATTCGGACTCTTGGTCAATTTCAAAGGTTCATTATTGAAAATTATAAACCAAAATGTACAACGGTAGGACAAAATTGAAATAAAAGTTAGATAGGGCCAGAGCTCTAGTGGGATCTATGAACGTCCATATTTTAACGTAGTGAAGCTATCGGAGCTTGAAAACTCTGCTTAGCAGACCATCAAGTGCTGGTAATGATTGAAAAATTGGTGTATTTTGGGAAATTTTGAATTGAAAGGACTAAAACTTTAGGTACCCATCCCTTGAGTAGGTATCAAACCTCAGAACCAACAGGTTTCTCCAGAAACTACCAATAAAGTTGAGGATCGTGAGATTTATGGGAAGGGAGAGATAATTTTTGGGGAAATAAATTATTTTTAAGGGCTTGTGATAGTGGGGGAACACAGGCAGCACGCGATTGGGTTAACGTTACGCAAGACGCCCACTCCTACGTCACAATCGCATCGGACCACGTGTTACTATAAGATTCAAGGACACTTTTACTAGAAGACCCCCACCACCAGGATGGTCCGGCCGGGTTGCCAGTCACTGGTCGCAGCTTCCATCTCCGGGGGAACAATCTCGTCTTTTTCTGTCTCCGAGTTCTTATGATATTAAGGATTCATGTTTCTTAGTTGCCAGTCAAGTCATAATTTGGTCTGATGTAAGAGAATGTGGAACTCATTGACATGTTTCCACAATGGGGTGTGCGCATGGGTCGGAAAAACTGTTTATTGTTATTTTTAATCTAAACTAGACCTCATTCTGAGAATTTTGACAACAATCGCGACCTTCTAGCGTGAGAAGACCTTGACCGAAACTTTGAAAAAACATAGAAAAAGATCTACTCATCCAAAAAGAGAACGGCTGGTGTCAAAATTCTCAGGATGAGTTCTAGTATCGATTAAAAATTAAAAAAAAAAATCAGGCGCACCTGTTCACATTTCTGGATGCAAAACCTTTATTGGTTACGGGTCATAACCCAGATGATTATCTAACAACTAGATGGAAGCAATTACATTACAATTGATATTGGCGCACATAGTTATTACCTACTTATCTTCTAATTGACTATCATGACATGAACACATTGTGTTCCCTAGGTTCTTAATTGGGTGGAATTTAGAAACTGTAAAAAAAAAAAAAAAAAAAATCAAAATTGAGTTATTTGGTAGAAACATTACAAATAGTAAGTATAGGAAAGCAGCTTACTTGGAATCAGTGTAAAATTCGCCTCAGGTACTTGTTAAATACCTTATTTTGTGATGTCAAATGTGCAACTATTTTGGTTTATTATTTTTAGTAATAAAGACAAGAGAAAAATTGTACTGTGCACTTTCCTTAGTTACCATGGGCTCCATTTGGGGTCTACTTGCACCCCAAAGCTTTTGGTAGATGTCAGTCACCTATAAGGGTGAAAAAATAAGGGCTGAAATGTTCAAAACGCCCGTTGAAAAAATTGATATAAAAGTTTTTTTCCTTAAATATTAAATAGTATTGAAATTTTACAATTGAATGGGACCAACCGGAGCTCTGTACGACCAACCGATCGCTCCCTATGAGAATTCAAGGGATGGACTCACGATAAACCTGAAATACGAGTGTAAATCGCAAAAGAGGCCTGATCTCCGTTCAAATTTTAGCTGACAAAATGAGATCGTAGTTCGTTTTTGTGAGTTGTACTCAGTTTTTGCGTCCTTAGCAACCAGTTGAGTAGAGCAACCATACGAATTGAGTGTGAAACGGTTATTTAACGGATAAATTCGATTGTGAAAAATTACAAAAATATGGTTGGTGGGTAGTGACAATGAAAAAGCTTTTGTTGACGATCTATACAGAAAAATAAAAAACCTTCGTGTAATAATTTGAAGTGTTTTTGGAATTTGGTTGAAATTGCCTAAAGAGTGTAAAAATGGTACATGGAGATTTGCTCTCTTACTGCGTTACAGGCATTTTTTTTTTCAATTCCGAATAAATTAGGTACACTCAAACTTGGAGAGACGTTGACGACATCCGTCAACGGATTTCATTACCAATGGATTAGTACAGAACCTTCCTGGTTCAACTATCCATAGTCCCAACACATTTTTCTTTGTTTAAATTTCCATTAATTACTATATTTAAATTTGATAATTTTTCCACTACCAGAGGTAGACCCGGAAACCTAGTAAGACTTGGATTAGATAACACCCGTTTTCAATTAAAAATAAAATCTCTTGATCGACTACGCAGTTGAAACAAAAGAGATTCGCCAAAAATTATTATCTTCAGACCGAGAGACCATTGTTTTAACAGTAAATATTTTCTAGACAATCACATTTCTAAAGTACCTATTAATTTCACGATACTGCGTTGTTAGAGGAACGAAATATCGTAGGAAAATATTATTTTCACGAATGTGAGACGCGTGTCGATTAGTCAGCATGATTACTTCGAGTAACCTGCTTAGTGTTTGTCAGCATTTGGGTAATCCATCGGCTGACTTTCACCTGTCACCCTTTGTCAACCTAATGAGGTTAGCGAGTTGACAACAAAATAGCTTCAAATAAGACGTTTTCGCAACGGCTCGATCCTCCTCCGAAATGGGTTACAGGTCTAATATTAGATGTGACATTAGAGACATCTCCAAGAGAGAAAACACATTAGTCCCTCCAGAGCGGGAGATATAGATTTCTTTGTTAATAGGTTGGTAGGTACTTTAGTTCAAACTGTGTCAGCTTGTGGTGGGATTGCGTAACTAAAAGGTGGTGACAAGTGAAGTAAGAACTGCTGGTGTAGATAGGCCTATAATTGGTAGTCATTCTAAAATGTTGTCCATCTGATTACCCAAATCCAACATAGACTACAACAAAAAGTGAGATTATTGGGCAACGTATAAACCCACAAACTCCAGGCTGAAACCCCAATCAAATTTAGCGACCATATGCATTTTTCTTCTATGAGTATCTTCCGTTGGACGTGTTTGTTCACACCGTTGATTTAGAGCTATGAATCCTTGTTGCTGCATGGGAAGGACTCGGAAGCTTCAGCCCAGGCTTGCAGAAGTGATGGAGTGATCTACTGATGGTGTATAGAGAGCAGTCCTATCGGTCCTGCGATGGAAACCTTTTCAGAGCTTTATGCTTGGCAACGAAAAGACCCAATCTATTATCAAAGAAGGGCTATCTCCAGCGTGGCACAGGGTGCTAAGCCCCTCAGCATCCGCAAGACGCGTCATATTGAGCGAAAACTAAACTCCTAATGATGAAGAAAACGTTCGTTTATATATTTCTGTCAACAAGAATCTTACCTCTGACGCAGTTCAAATCACTCACCTTTTTTTGAATGGTTACAGAGAATACCCGTTGGAATCGGTTCCTGTCGTACAAGTATTTGTGGCTGAAAGAATCATGTTGAGTAAACAAGAAGGTTATGTACTGAAGGTGTAGATTTGACGCGAAGGTCTGGTCGTGGAAAACCAGTTCCTCGAGCTTGCACAGTAGTCCTTGGTAATCTAGAAGGCACGGGCCCCCATGATAAGTGTGCCTGACTACAGCTATTATGCTCCGAGGTGGAAATACGAACGCGATAACTTTAATATCCTGGCAGACCCGTCAGTGGCAAAAAGGCGGGGACCCCTGATCGTTCTTTATAATAAACTCGAATGGGAGAAACCAAACAGCGTGGGTCTACGCCTGCTACTGGTCGTTCTCTTTCCTGAATTCGAATTCAAAAACATCTCTGGTTCATCCCTTATTCATTAAGTATATTGAAGTTGATTGAGGCACATTGATTTTAGCATGGAACATGCTTCAGCCTTGGACTAAAATTCGAAAAACTATACACAAGTGTGGAACGGAATTGTGTTAAACGCAATTTCAAAGGGTACCTCTCAGAGACTGTAAATTTCAAATGACAAACTATACTCTTCCCAGATCAGCTGGGTGAGCTAAATCGCTCCCGGTGGTCCCATGAAGCTGGAATTTCTCAGAATTGATGGCTAAAGCATGTTTCATGTTTTCCACTTTTAGCCGCCAGGCCTTAAGTGGACTCAACCCTGAGCTGAGCGTTTTTTACTCTTTAACCTCCAGAACAGGAAACACAGTGAACTACCAACCATTTCCGTTGGTTTTAGTAACAGTTTTAATAACAATCACAAGAGATAGTAACTCTTGAGCGACGTTAGAGTCAGAGGAGTATCAGATAACTTGGCACTATCACTCACCACTTTGCTGTTCGATATCTTCACCTGAGCGGGAACCCTCTTGTTTGCCATGGTGAATGAGGAACTCTAGAATCATTCAGCCAGACCTCAAAGGACCTCATAGAGAGAGAAGTAGCCTGAGCTCTCCATCCTGGCAAAATCCTGATTTGTGAGTGAGGAATTATGGTGCAAGTAGGTCTTTACTTTCCATCTTGAACGCGAAAGAAAATGTAGGAAAACAGAAGAACCGTTAAGTCGAAAAAGTTCGACTGCGCTCCATCAGCATCCCATTCTTCAGAATCCTCCTCAGCAAAAACAGCCAATTTGACTACCTCTACTAACTATGAATGTATTCCAAATCCTAAACGAATCATATCTGCGAGTGCCAGTAAAGAGCTTCGGAAGATGCCGGTTGAACTAAGCTTGTCCAATTTCAACCATACACCTACTCCATTTTGAGTTTATTCAACTAAGAGCTTTGAAGAGCCATCAAGCTGCATGCCGGTAAAAACACCCCACTTCACTGAACGTCCTGAAAATCACCACTCTAGAATTTGTACAAGAAATCTCAGCTCTGGTTGCATCGAAGAACAATAAGGAACTGCTCGCCACTTCCCACAACTGCAAGAGACCATCAGCTCTCTCTACAGTAATTCGTATATGATACTGCAGTACACATTTGAAATGATGTTGAGAAACAAAATATCAAAATAAAAATATCGTGTCTTTTGTCGAAATAAATTCTTCGAAGCTTCTTTATTACTATTGCCGTAAATTAGCGTAATGATTCACTTATCCACTTTCCAAATCCGAACTTGAATTTTGCATTACCTAAGTGGCTGACAGGAAAGGCGAAAAAACTTACTGTTCCATCCATATCCGGTGCCCTTGATGTCCAACACGCACACTGGAGTTGAATAAACGCCGAACGTTTTCCCATCCATTTCGTTATAATATTCTGTTTTATACAATCCATTTACTAGAGAAGCCGAAATTTTGAGTTTTGTGAACTCTGAGATTGAAACTGAAGCCATTGAAACTTGATGAATGTTATAATTTAGGCAGTGTTGTGATGAGAATGTAGGTTGTAACTGTCTGCTTACCTGCAAACTTTTTGCAGTTTGAGATCATTATGAGAGAAGTTATGCAATCGATAGTGTAGACCCCACATGGGTGTAAAAATTTTGGAAAGTTTATAATGTGTACTCGTCAATTCGCAAAAAGTTGGAAAGTCGAATTTGCGCCAAAATGAGACATGTACTTACCATAACGTATGATTTTTAAAATCATACATTATGGTAAGTACAAGTCGCATTATTATTCCCGAAATTATTGTGTAGCTCTTGTGTGAATAAAACAAAAACGACGCAAATCATTACACACCAGTTATTAATTTTTCTGTATATTTCACCCATTTGCAAAGGACAAAGTTTTTCCAATTGGTAAATACA
Organism: Apolygus lucorum; assembly: GCA_009739505.2. Lineage (NCBI taxonomy): Eukaryota > Metazoa > Arthropoda > Insecta > Hemiptera > Miridae > Apolygus > Apolygus lucorum. The sequence goes on from CM019183.2 coordinate 20,904,745, forward strand.
GTCATTAAATATCCCCCTCCCTCATAGATAAGCCTAGTACCTACCCTTTCAGGTTAGGATACTCAGTAAAATCATATTCCTAAGGATCTGAGAAGAAGAACCGTCATTCAAGGAACATGTGACTCTCAGCCCGCACATTTCTGGCGGTGAGAAGATAGGAGAGGGGGTCCCCAAGCTGTAGAAGTTCACTTATTAAGGATTCCAAGTTCGTTCATGAGCAGTGGCTACTAATTATCTGATCACTGTCTTATATCCCAAATATTGAATTGTGACTGTCTCGTTCGAAGAAGAAAATTGTCAATATTTTAAATAATTGAAATGACAATACTTTTAATTTTCTTTTTTTTTCTTTGTTTAGAAGATTTTGATCTTTACTTTTCATCTCTTACAAGTGAATTACAATAATCAAAAGCTTCCGGACACAACTATACCTCGAATGGATCCGATTTACAGAATTTCATCAAAATCGGTCCATCTGGACTGTGAAAAATGCCGCAAACGGAGTATGGCGGACGAAACGAATTTTTTAAATTTCATTTTGTTTTATTATTTTCAATAATGAACCATTGGAATCGAGCATGAACAATATTTTAACCTCCCCTCAAAATTTGATGGTTCACGTTTCAAAATATGTAGAATCCGAAAATCCAATTTAAAAAAAACATCCATCCGCTGTACACTTTTTTTAGTAACCATGGACCGAGTTGGATGAAATATGGTATATGGGCTCTATTTGGGGGTCTAGTTGTGGCCCAAAGCTTTTGGTTGATGCCAGTCACTTCTAAGGGGTGAAAAATGAGGGTTGAAATTTCCAAAAGTGCCCTAGCTCGAAAACTCTAGCAATAAAGGTATTGAGTTTTCACCGATTTGAAATAGTATTGCATTTTTAGAATCATTTGAGACTATCCGGAGCACTGTAGGACAAACCGTTAGCTCCCTACGAAAACTTGGGTTGGAACGTTGTTCGTTTCTTCGTGTTGTAAACAGTTTTGCCTCCTTAGCAACCAGTATTCAAATTTCGATACATGAAAAAACCCCAACTCCCTAAAAATATTTACAATAGCAAAACTGTGTTCTTTGCATACGAGTGATCTCTACAGAAAAATAATAAACCTTTGTGAAATAATTTGCAGCGTTTTTGGATTCTATTAACCATGAAACGTGAACCACCAAACTTTGACGTGGGCTAAAAATTGTTTGAAATTATCGAAAATAATGAACTTCAACATACTTACTACATACTTGTTAAGTACTTACCAACTTGTATATATACGTCATTTAGCGAAGTCATCTTAATTAAACCCCTTTTTTATCTACCTTATGCAATTCTTATTAGATTGTAAAGTAGCAAATCAAATGCAGAAAATAGGTTCTTGAAAAATTTGTTCACCAGAAGGGAGAGGTGGCTAATCAGGGATTGGTACACATTATCGAACCCGTAATCTAGTCTAATGCTTGGTAATGGAGGAAATTAAACGAGAGGTAATAACTAGTTTACAAACTATAATACTCGTATATTACAGTTAATTTGTCTTGCATTTTCATTATGAATTGTATCAGATCTCTAGGTACATTTGAATAGTTTATAAATTAGAATCTGTGGTACATTTTTGAGTTATTTCAGAAGCTAATGGGGGTTGCGCCTAATTTTTTTTTTTTAATTTTTAATCGAAAGTAGACCTCATCCTGAAAATTTTGACACCAGCCTTTCTCTTTTTGGATGAGTAGTTCTTTTTCTATGTTTTTTCAAAGTTTCGAATGTTCATGACGTCACGCGTCCCTCCCGCCTAGGCGGGACCTCCCAGCCCACTGTGACGCCATAAACATTCGAAACTTTGAAAAAACATAGAAAAAGGTCTTCTCACGCTAGAAGGTCGCGGTTAGTGTCAAAATTCTCAGAATGAGGTCTAGTTTAGATTAACAATAACAATAAACAGTTTTTCCGACCCATGCGCATCCACCATTGGGCTTTTTGCAGAACTGAGAGGGTTTCGTGCAAAGATCCCAGTACGTTATAATTTGTTATATCTGGGCGTTGGCTTCTCTGTTGGATCTATTTTTACTCGCGTACCTTATTTTTGAAATGTCTATTCTTTTTTTGGTGGATTACATCTCAAGCGAGAGTACAATCTTGGGATTCTACAAATAACAACCAACTTATCACAAGTTGCATGAGCTTGCAAAGCGAGCGGACCGACCAGTTAGCAATATTCCCCACTTTCGAGTAGACGCCAGGTTAGCTGCAGACCATGACCTTATACAACAGATGAAAAAAGAGGATAACCGTCTTTTGTAACAAGATAACCGTGAATAAGGAGATGGGTATCTGTATAGGGAAAAAAGAGAAGTCCTGAAATGAGCCTGAAGCCCCCCTATACCGCCCCTCCCCCCTGGCGGACTTGTATTGAAACAGATTTGTTTGGAAGCGAGCGCAAGGTAGCTACTGTATTATCATCCTGCTCATGACCCTTTCTCCATCTCGGTCTGCTCTTCATCTCTCTTCTACGGTTAACTCTCTCTCTCTCCTTCATTTTTTATTTTTTTAAAGGAGAGTCGTGGTTTTTTTGTTCTCCCTCTCCTCCCTTTCCAGCCTCACCTGAGGTGCACAGGTGTGAGCGGCGTTGCCGGCTTTCTCTCTCTACTTATCCTTTTTCCTTTTTACTCCACTCTTCGTCTCCATCCTCCGTCTCTCCCTTCCACGCAGCTTCGTATCCCTTCCCTCCTACCCCTTTTTGCCGTAACCCGTTTATCCTTTTGCTAACCTTGGAAATCTAGGCATTATCTTTCATAACGGGAGTTCCCGAACGACCAGATGCAGCGACATAAAAATATTGTTCAATCCCATTTCCCCTTCCTTTGGGTTTTACCTTCTAGGACATTAAAGAAACTAGTGTCAGAGCAAACGGGGTCATCCAATCTGGACCGAATTTTCAACAATAATCCCATGGTACCAATCTCAACCATCTATCAAAATTTTCCAGACTTGTTCTCCAATTTGTTGACAGACAAGGACTCTGCCTGTTTTTTGGTTTATTATTTTCAATAATAAGCCTTTGGAATCGAGCAAGAAAAAAAAATTTTTAACCCCCCCTCAAAATTTGATGTTTTACGTTTCAAGGTACGTAGAATACGAAAATCGAATAAAAAAATTTCCGTCCGTCCGCCGTAGGTACGCCGTCCGCCATACGCCGTACTCGGCACTTTTCTTAGCAACACTGGACCGATTTGGTTCAAATTTGGTATATGGGCTCCATTTGGGGTCTAGTTGTGCCGCGAAGCTTTTGGTTGATGTCAGTCACTACTAAGGGGTGAAAATTAAGGGTTGAAATTTTCAAGAGTGCCCTTGCTCGAAAACTCTCGAAATAAAGGTATCGTTTTTTCACCAATTTTAATTGAGACCACCCGGAGCTCTGTAGGACAAACCGTTCGGTCCCTACGAGTACTTGAAGGTTTTCCTTCGGTAAAACAAAATCATGAGTGTGAATCGCAAAAGAGGTCTAATCTCCATTCAAATTTTATCGGACTAAAATGCGATCGCTGTTCATTTCTTCGATTTGTATACAGTTTTGCCTTCTGCGTAACCAGTAATCAAATTTCCATATGAAGCTTTCTATTTTTCCAATCGAGTGTGAAGCGTTTAGTTCTTTCTAATAAACTTGATTGTGAAGGTGTGAAGCCAGTATGGTGTGGTAGGTAGTACCTAGCTGGTAGGTAAAAAAAATGTTGGTGGGTAAAAAACGCTGCAAATCATTGCTCAAAGGCTTCTTCACTCTTCAGATGACTGATCAGCTGAGTGAGCTCCGAAGCCATTTTCAATCCTTTTGAATGGAAGTGCTCTTTCAGGCGTCTCCAGCATTCGGGGAGATCTTCTTCACTCTTCAGATCACTGATCAGCTGAGTGACTCCAAAGCCATTTTTACCCCTATTGAATGGAAGTGCTCTTCCAGGCGTCTCCAGCATTCGAGAAGATCTTCTTCACTCTTCAGATCATTGATCAGCTGAGTGCGCTCAAAAAACCATTTTTACTCCTATTGAATGGAAGTGCTCTTCCAGGCGTCTCCAGCATTCGAGGAGATCTTCTTCACTCTTCAGATCACTGATCAGCTGAGTGAGCTCCGAAGCCATTTTCAATCCTATTGAACGCAGGAAGCTGAAATTTGAGAGGGAAGGTCAAGGGAGAATACAGATGGTGGTAGGTGCTATTGTTGGAGAACCAGTGATCTATACAGAAGGGTGATCTATACAGAAAATAATAAACCTTTGAGCAATGATTTGCAGCGTTTTTACTATTACCTAGGTAATTCTAATAGAGAATTGTATTCTCGTTGCCGAAACAACGATAGGTATTTTAAAGTTTTGAATATGACTAAAATTCGGATGATTTGATTGGAGGATGATTTTATTGGAAAAATCCCCCTCCCCCCTGCGTCCTACCAAAATTTGATGGTTTACTTTGCAATGTAAACATACATAGAACACATGAATCCGAAAATCTAATAAATAAATACTTCCTTCATCCGTAAGCGGCAATTTTCTTAGTTATCACGGACCGATATTGATGAACTTCGGTACATCGACCAATATTGATTTTTGGATTCTACATACCTCGTACTGTAAACCATCCAATATGGCTCCATTTGGGGTCTGTCTGGTTGTGCCCCGAAGTTTTGTAGTTTTTAGGACGTCCCACAGTAAGACTTGGGCGTCCTTATGCGATCGATCTGGGGTGAAGTTGGACAACACTCAACAGAAAAAAAAATAACCACGCAGTAATCCGTTTTAGACCATTCTGAATCCAAATCCGCGAAAAAAACCATAGGTGTATGTCTGTGTGTGTGTGTGTGTGTGTGTGTGTATGTGTGTGTGTGTAACAAAATCTTGTGTACTCTGCACAGGCCTTAGTTCTCAACCGATTTTCCTGTTTCTTTTTTTGTTCGTCGCGGAAAACTATCTAGTTGTGCACTACGTCGCCGGAATTTCGAATTTTGCCTTTTAAGGGGAGGAAAGGGGGGTTAATGCTCGAAAAACGTGCGTTTTTGGGCATAATCTTGTGTACTCTACCCAGGCCTTGGTTCTCAAACGATTTTCGTGGTTCTTTTTTCGTTTGACGCGAAATACTATCTAGTTGTGCACTACGGCGCCGGAATTTTGGATTTTGCTTTTTAAGAGGGAGAAAGGGGGAGTTAATGCTTAAAAAAACGTGCGTTTGCGTGCGTAATCTTGTAAACTCTGCCCAGGCCTCAATTTCCAACCGATTTGCGTGTTTCTTTTTTTGTTTGAATCAAATAACTTCCGAGTTGTACATGATTTTACCAGAGTACCAAAATTCGCAAGGGGAGGGGGTGAGTGGGGAATAATATTCACAAAATATTCGATTTTTCAATATTTCGGTTCCTTTACTGCTTACTAATTGTACCCAAGCTTTGAAATTGAGGAAAAATTCTCATTATACCTCCGGATTTTCATGAATTATTCTCTGTACCACCATGGAACTAATAGTGGTGCCACCATGGTGCCAGGACATGGTGCCATGATGCCATAAACCGCTTATTTCGTGTTTTTTTTGTGTTTCACCTTGAATACGGATGTGAACTTCGACGGACTGCCTACCAAAACTAACAGAACTAACAGAAGTTCAATGTTACGACGTATTTCCGCTTTGGTGCCAGACTGGCACCATTGGCGGTGGTGATGGTGTGGGGGGGGGGGGGGGTGATCTCGAATTCGCATGTTGGGTATCGTAGATCATGGATTTTAAAATGCTCTTCAGATTCGAGGCTCCCATGCCGCTAGAAATGTTAAGGTGGATAAGGGTGAGGGGGGGGGGGGGTCAGTATTTCTTCAGAAAATTCTCAATTTAAAGGTATTGTTTTTTAGAATAGAATTTAATTTTTTACATCGAATGAGACCACCCAGAGCTCTTTAGGACAAATCATTCGCTTCCCCTGAGGAGGGAGACGAAACGGTTCGGAAGGATTAGACTAACTATAAATCAGAAACACGAATGCGAATCGCAAAAATTGTTCTCTGACGGAAATAGGCCTTTATCAGTTCAAATTTCAGCAGATCAAATCATTCAAATCGTTTCTTCACGTCACTCAGTTGGGCTTCCTTGGTAACCAAGAATGAAATTTCGTGATGAATGTATCTTATTGGATAGCGATTTTAATGGTAACAGGTATTAATATAAAAGCCGAGGTCTATGCAGATGGGTTACACTAGGTACTCATTTGAAGATAGGACATACTATAGAACGGATTGTAACTTTAAAAGGTAATAAATACATTTCTTATTAAGTGAGAATCATATATTGTGGTTTGTACAACTCCGAATAATTTTACGATCTAAGTTATCAAGTTCAAACAGGTCGATCGTATTGATCGATTCATTAGGTAAGTCGTATTTTTAACTTCTTAAGTCTCGGGGATATTCGAGATGAATCTTGCGGTTTCATCTGTACCTCTTTTGTTCCTTAAGACTCCTCTTTTTAGTTTTGGTTGCATAACGGACACCGAATCCGAAGGGTCGTTCAGATGAAATTCAACTGGGAGTATCACGCGAGTGGAAGGAAACCGCAAACAGTCTCCGACCACGGCAGGGTCGTTGACGATGAGCATGTTTAGGTGGACGTTCAGTAAGTAAATTGGAGTGGGTTGACAGATGAGGTGAGACTAACTCTTGGTATTAACTAATGATTTTTGAGCTGCTACTTTTTACACAGTGGTTTAATATTTTTCAGAAAACATCACCCGTCAACTACCTTTCAAGGATCAGTATCCTGAGGTCCTCGGAGAAAATATTTTCCTGGCTCTCCACAAATAAGCTGTCCTTAAATTAAGATAAAACTGAAAAACTTTGTTCTACTACCAGGAAATTGTCGAAATTGGGATTTGTAAAGCCGCCATGTGTAAAATTTTTGGGGGTATTGGTGGAACCCAAATCAAATTGGATCAAGAAATGCTCCTACGAAAGCTCCAAGCGAAAATTGAGCAAATCTGGCCTTTTAAATGCTTATTATAGTTGCTTTCATAAGTTAATGTCTTACGGGATTTTGTGTTGCGGCCAATCCCCTGTGACTACATTCTTGAGAGCTAATGCTACATTAGGCAAAACTTGCACTTGCACTCGTGCACAACTAGAAGCGAAATCCATGATTACGAGAGGAGCAGTGTTAGTGAATACGAATAGTTTAAGACTGAAATACTGTCAGAATGCTTCGCATTATTGGGCAGAAATATTTTTAAAAACTTTGCCAGTAAACTTCCGCGTCTTAGACTATGGAAAAATTTCGTTTAAGAGTTTTTTGCTAAAAAATGTTTTATTCTTTTGAAGACTTCATTTCTGCTGATAAAAGTGAAATATGAATTCCTACATTTTATAATATGTTTGTCAAATGTCTTCTAGTATGTGTTAGAAATTGCAGAGGAATATTTATTTAAAAGTACTCTGACTATTTGTTAATCTTTTCTGTAAGTGTTCATTTATTTTATGTTCAAATTGTTGTTTTTTTATTAGTGTTGACGTTGGCAGAAAAATACTTTTGTACATAGGAATGTATTATTATTATGGTATGAATGGATTTTTGTCTCGAATATTTATTGACTGATTGTGGTGACTCCATGTCTTCATGAGCTGAGTAGCCAGCTGAAAGTGGCGCATGAGGCAAACGGATCCGCAATATATAATAACAAGGATTCAAATTCATTCAGATTCGCAAACAATTATAATTCATTATAATTAGGTCTGGTCCTGCATGAATTTGAAATTTATGAATTGCTGTAAAATTCATAAATTGACGATTTCATTGGACATCGATTACGTTTGAAATTAATAAAACTATCTACCTCTTAATTCTCTTGGTGGTTGAGGGAGGAGGAGGTTTTAGTTCTTTTGGACTAGACTCGAGGGACTCGGGAATTCTGATAAATTTCTAAATAGAAACGATTTTAACAACTGTTGATCGTCTGGGTGGAATCAAACGTCATGGAATATTCATCAACTGATTAACTAATAATTACCCTAATGAAAACGGTTGGTCCAGTAGAGTTCCGGGTGGTGCCAAAAGCATTCTGAACAAACGTCAATATTCTAGATTATTTACACAACTAGACACCAAATGGAACCAAAGTATCAAATTTAATCAAAACCCGTCCACGAAAAGCGGGCAAAGTGCCTCGTGCGTCGGACGGACGGGAAAATTTTTCGTATCGATTTTTTAATTCTACTTCTACCTTGAGACGTAAACCATAAAAAGGAGGGGGGTTATATATTTTTTTAATTCCAAAGTTTCATTATCGAAATGAATCAAAATGGTTGAAACCGAAAGCTGGGCTGTGATCATTCTGAAGTTACCTGAACGTATTTTGGCTTGTGGAGGGGGATTGAAATTCTCTTATAATGACGACCCTAAAACTTGATTGATTCCTTCGGAAAATAAGCTATAAAAGTTAAGCTGGGATAAAAAAAATCCATAACAGTTGTTTCGTAGACTCGCTCTACCTACTTACTAGGCCTCTAGTAACTTCCATAAAACATCCTTCAATAATAATATTATTATTATATACTAATAATAATATTAATAATAGGTGATATTATCACCTATACCTACTCCCAAAAATAAAGCATTTCTTACCAATTGCAGACAGCAGGGCACATTTTCTTCGTATAGGAACCTAAAATCTTTTTCAATTTTGATCAATCAATAAATCAATTCTCGGGGTGGCGACGCTGAATGGGCAAAATATTCTCGATTACTTTGAGATTCTGATTCATGTTTTTTTTCCAAAATTGTCTTACCTCCTGTCGCCAAAAACACGAAATTATGATTCTTTGTTGTGATCGATAACTTTCTTTTAACTCCCATTTCCTAGCTCAAATGGAGTTGAACGTTGGAGTGCAAACCAATCTCTTAAGGAGTCAAAGATTTGAACTTTCCATTTGCAGCTCCCGCCAATTTAACTATCTCCCACCAACTCCCAATTTAATCAAATCCAACCAGTTCAAAAAAATTAACTCTACTCCTGCCTAGTCTTTCTAAAACCGTAAAACCGTCTAAATAATCGAAGAAAATTATAATTCCTCAAGTTTTCCTGTCACCCTTATATCATCAACTAGTCGTACTTCAGCACTACCTGTAAAAGAACACTTCTTGACCAGAGCAGACAGCAGATTGTATGATCTATGCACTAAAGATGAGGAGCATCGATAGCGTATCTTCACCACCGCTCATTAGTTTCTTGAAAGATCAAGAAAGGGTGCTGGCAGAGGTCGAGGGGTGGATGAAACACGGAGGAAGGAGACTTCGTGGAAAAAAATTATATCCACCAGAAGATAGTTCTGTTAAGTGGATGGAAAAAAAAGGAAGAGACAAAAAGAAGAACGAGAGCGAGAGAGAAGAGAGTTCGTCGAAAAACAACGAGTTAGGGAGTGAGGGAGAGAGATGGAGAAAGACACGGAGAAAAAAGGTTATTGGCCGTATCGAGTAGTGTCTGACCCATTATACCCCCTTCGTCTTGCCCTACTCTTGGCAAGTAGGTGCGTCACAAATGAACAACCGTCCTGATCTGTCTTCCTCCACGCCTCGCTCGCTCTCTCTCCCACTCATTCCTTCTCCGTGCATCCTCCTCCACCACCATCCCTCCATCTCTACGTGATGTCAGGAAGACGTTGAGGAAGAAAAGAAACAAAAAATTAAATCTAGTCAAGCCTCACTAGTTAATTGTACGTTGATGATGGTATACATTACGTGGTGGATCCCTAATAGCCATCAGAGCTCACTAAATGGTAGGGTGGACGTTCACTTTTTCCTTTCGTGTTCTCGACTTGGTTAGTTTCTGATGCAAAATGTTTACTAACCGAATGAAAGTTGAGAACTTTCTGTGATGGTAAAAAGAATATTGGGGAATCGGAGTTTAATTGAAACGTTAGGAACAACAGCACATGTCGGGGAACGAGTTTTGTTTATCAAGACTTTTCCTTCAACAATTATTATTCGACCCGAGATTTTTTGCTGTCGCTCCTTCAACGGAGCGGTGGCGAGGGGTCGTAAATGAATACGATCATATGGAAGGTATAGGAGGGTGGTTAATTGATTTCCTCGAAAGGATCCCGAAGGGAACTTGGGATGGGAGAGATGGAATCGTTCTGACGTTGTGTGGAATATTCCACGAAGGAGTGATGTGGATTCAACGCCGGACCTCCGACTTCCGAGAAAAACGTCATGGAAACCTTGCATTATAAAAGTCGATGGTGGGAACTCTATGATTAGTTGAAGGGAATGATGAATGTGTTCACGACCGTGATTAGTAACCATTCTCATACTTGATATTCTACAGACAAATTGAACACGATCATGATGAATCTATAAAATACGAGTCAATGAGATTTTCTAAAAAAAAACCTTTACATGTTTCAACTTCTTCAACTTTAATGGAAAATGTTTCAAATTTGCTAATATTTCAGCAAAATCAAAATGTATTCCTGGCCAACTTCTGAATGAACACTCCAAGAGTAGACTGGGGACCCCGGATCGCAAAGCCCATTCTGTTGCCCTACATTGTATGTTGGGCCTCAGAAGTGTTGGTGTTACAAATTTCAAGGCTGCACTTCTGAATGCCCATCGTTCGAATGTGAATATTAATGGTTTTTAGCAAGGTTTTGGAATTAACGATGCAGACAGTCCCTAACATAATGCATCCTCTTCAAAGGATGCTTCCTCTTTTTTTTCGAAATATGGAGCAAAAACATTTGCCAAACATCATTCTGGGGCCTTCTCGATTAAACCAAGTATTCGCCCTGAAATGGGACTGATGTGGAAGTTCACTTATTCAGAAGCTACCGCAACACTCTTCAATCGGAAAGAGTGACAGTATATCCATTCCGAATAGTATTCCTCAGTAAAATCGAATTCTGCCGACGAAATAGCCTGTCAACTATTGGGCACTTTGGATCCCTCAGTATTTTTTCTCTTGTCCTTCAACAAGACTAACTCAAATACTGATCTTGGTAATTGCATGTGAACAGTACACTGCCGTGCTAAGCCAGAAAGTCGTAAAGTGAAAATTTGACCAAATTGAGTTATTGGTACCCGGGGGTTTAGGGGGTCGATTTCTATCGATTTTCGAAGTTTCAGAGTCGTATCTCGACTGGAAATGCCTCAAACAAGCCTCCCGATTAAGGCATGTTAACTTGATTATGCTAAGCAACTAGTCGTATCAGAGCGAATCAGAAGAAGGAAACTCGTATCTTGACACAGTTACGAGAATCGGCCTCAGTATTTCGACGATACGACTTCTTGCATTCTGATTCGGCATGATACGACTTTTTGCCTCTGAAAACTCAGCATTTAGTGGTGACTTTAGGAACCTTCTTACTGTTACCTACCCGAATACTGCCGTGCTAAGCCAGAAAGTCGTATCTTCTAGCTTCACCCAACTTTCGGGAAAATGACCTAATAGATTTAGATTAGTTTAGTGGTGAAATAACTCTTTCACGGGATTATTTTTCCTCCTGTTACCGCAACTAAAAGTTTTTCTTATAGGAAATTAGTTGCTGAATCGATTTTTGAGGTCAAAATTGAACATTTTTTAGTGTTTATTGTCAAAAACTGTATAACATTTTTCCCTTCTTATTGCTTCCGAGTCTACCTACCAAGGTAGCGGATTGTTTTCATTTTTCAAGGATGAAAAAATGTTCTCCAAAATCGAAATTTTCACTCGCGTTTTAGGTTTTAGACCTTTCTGAACAATTTTGGTTCCGTGTCTGTATGTCTGTGTGTCTGTCATGAAATCCTTGAAAATGGCATAACTATACGAAGTTAGTTTCAGGGATGTTACAGATTGATATTTAGATGGTCCCCTATGAAAATCACCACCTTCGGACTGATAGTAGCCACCGCGTATACGCAAACGTGAATTTCCTTGTAACGGCCATAACTTCGACATTTTCCATCCGATTTCAATGAAATTTTCAGGGATGTTACAGATTACTATTTAGATGGTCCCCTATGAAAATCACCACCTTCGGACTGATAGTAGCCACCGCGTATGCGCAAACGTGAATTTCCTTGTAACGGCCATAACTTCGACATTTTCCATCCGATTTCAATGAAATTTTCAGGGATGTTACAGATTACTATTTAGATGGTCCCATATGAAAATCACCACCTTCGGACTGATAGTAGCCACTGCGCCCAAGCAAACGTAAATTCAAGATCGAGATACGACTTCAAGGCTTAGTATATCTGACCTAAATGTAAGTAAAATAAGAATTGAAAAATGTTATACAGTTTTTTGACAATATAGACTGAAAAATGTTTAATTTTGACGTCAGAAATCGATTCAGCAACTAATTTCCTGTAAGAAAAACTTTTAGTTGTGGTAAAAGGAGGAGAAATAATCCCGTGAAAGAGTTATTTCACCACGAAACCTATTAGGTCGTTTTCCCGAAAGTTGGGTGAAGCCAAGATACGACTTTCTGGCTTAGCACGGCAGTACAGGAATCCCTTGTTTTCAACCGGTATTGGAGTGAGTTAGCCACAGTTCCTGGTAAACTCACCCTCGAACTTAAACCTTATAGCTTTATTACTATGTTATCTTGACATTGCATTCAGTGTCACCTTATTGTGTGACACTTCCATAATTTTAATACTTGTTTAGGAGAAAAAAGCTTTAATTCAGAAATCAACTCAAATATTAGCGATGCTTGTGGAAATCCGGACATGCCCTGGAGTATGGTGACTTTGGTGCTATCTAGTTGTACATGTAGCTCTCACACATCAGGTGAGATCACTTTAAAGAGGTCTAATTCAGGGGTATCTTCAGCAGGAAAACAACAAAAATCCATCCTCTTCTCAACGCCGATCTTGTTTGTCCAAAAACAAACGCCCGATATTGAGAAAATGTGAACTGGTACCTTTGGAACTTTTATTCATAAACGAATTATTGTTAAGGACAACGTATCATATGGATAATAATAATTAATCCTACACTTTTCCCCTCCTTCTTCATCAGCTCCAACCCGCTCTCTCAATTGGTCCGCATGTTTTCTCTTCAGCATGTCTTCTACCAAGACTTCATAGGACCCATTCCGTTTCTTCACAATCCCCTCCTTCCACCCATGCTCTCGTTCATTCTTTACCCATACCATCTCCCCTTCTTCAAATTCTCTGCCCATCTTCCGATCCTCAATTTTTCCTCCAACTTGTTGTTTCCACAGCTTTCTTCCTAATTGTTTTCTCATGTTTGGCTTAATATTATCTAGGATGGTAGGAAGTCTTCTCCCAAAGAACAACTCTGCTGGTGCCCAACCTGTTGTCTTCTGTGGAGAGTTCCTATAACTGAATAATAAATTTTGTAAAGCTAATACTGGATCTTTTGTCATTTGTTTTGTGACCTTGTACCTCCCTTTTATAGTTCTTATCAGACGCTCCACCAATCCATTGCTTTTTGGATGATATGGCGTCGTTCTGATATGGTGAATTGCGTTTAGTTGAAAAACTTTTCCATTTCAGCAGAAGCGAACTGAGGTCCATTGTCCGTGACAATTTTAGCCGGGATTCCGTATTTGCAGAACCATCCTCGCAATCTCTGAATCAGAACTGCTGATGTGGTAGTTTTCAAACACTCCACCTCTGCCCATTTTGAAAACGCATCGATGCCCACTGACCACGTCACCCCATCCACTGGCCCAGCCAAGTCCAGATGGACCCATCCCCATCGCCAGTGATGAATTACAGGAAAGCACCATTGAATTCTATCTCAAAACTGAACTTTTATTCATAAACGAACTATTGTTAAGGACAACATATCATATGGATAATAATAATTAATCTTGGATCCTACAGTACCCAAAATTTAAAAATAATCAAACGAAATACGAAACAACAACATACAAGCACCCAAATATTTTGGTTGAAGGACTATTTGGTCAATAATTGTAAGTGTTCGTTTTACTATATCATTTCAAGTGAATTTTTGAAGAAAATTAGGCTTTCAAGATATTGATGAGACACGACAGAAATTGGAAAAAAATTAATTTTTGTACGAGGAGTAGTTTATAACCTCCTTTTTTGATGCTAATAAAAGATAATTGATGGTGCCGAGTGTATTTGCATGGGGGAGCTGATGAACCTGTAGTTTGTTGATTAGATCCGGCAACGCCGCTCTCGAAGGTGGTTGACCAGTTCCCCGGGGTTTCCCCACTCCTACACATCGCCCCGCGAAGAGGGAAACACGGAGCTCGCAACTCCCTCTGGGGCGGACGTCGTCGGTAACGGACGTCACCGGCTTGGGAGACGGCGTCGACTAGGAGGACGACGCGACGTCTGGGGAGGGCTTGCAAGTCCAGGTAGCGGAATTGGAAGTACTTGAGTGCACTGGAACCTACTGGAGTACTTTATCTGATTTCAGAATGGTTGTACGACTTCATAAAACCAATAAAAGAAATACAGGGTCGTGTACTCCCTGTGTTCAAGTATTTGAACTTCTACGAAAACCGATCCAGATGGTTGGAAACTGATCAAAACTGTTGGATACCAATCCAAATGGTAGAAAAATGATCTAGAGGGTAAGAGGGAAAACTGAGTCAAAACATTGGTGTGGAAACTGATCTGAATCGTTGAAAATTCATCCAAATCGTTATAAGCTGATCCAAATAGTTTGAAACTGATCCAAAGGGTTTACAATTATCCGAATTGTTGGAAACTAATCCAAATGGTAGACAAATGGTCCAGAGGGTAAGAGGGAAAACTGAGTCAAAACATTGGTGTGGAAACTGATCTGAATCGTTGAAAATTCATCCGAATCGTTATAAGCTGATCCAAATAGTTTGAAACTGATCCAAAGGGTTTACAATTATCCGAATTGTTGGAAACTAATCCAAATGGTAGACAAATGGTCCAGAGGGTAAGAGGAAACATATTGTTTAGTAATGCATGCATTCCAGGGGACGTCCCATTGGATAAGCATTAGATCAGTTTAACCAGTTGTTAAGTGATAAAACTGTTTCACTCGATGTAATTTATTTATTACTTTAGGCAAGAAATACTTTCAAAGCTTGGATACAATTAGTAAGCAGTAAAGGAACCGAAATATTGAAAAATCGGATATTTTGTGAATATTATCCCCCCACTCACCCCCTCCCCTTGCGAATTTTGGTACTCGGGTGAAATTATGTACAACTCGGAAGTTATTTGAGTCAAACAAAAAAAGAAACACGCAAATCGGTTGGAAATTGAGGCCTGGGCAGAG
This sequence comes from Apolygus lucorum, assembly GCA_009739505.2. Classification (NCBI taxonomy): domain Eukaryota; kingdom Metazoa; phylum Arthropoda; class Insecta; order Hemiptera; family Miridae; genus Apolygus; species Apolygus lucorum. Next base: position 20,919,993 of record CM019183.2, read on the forward strand.
TTTACAAGATTGTGCACGCAAACGCACGTTTTTTAAGCATTAACCCCCCCTTTCCCTCTCTTAAAAAGCAAAATCCAAAATTCCGGCGACGTAGTGCACAACTAGATAGTATTTCGCGTCAAAAGAAAAAAGAACCACGAAAATCGTTTGAGAACTAAGGCCTGGGTAGAGTACACAAGATTATGCCCAAAAATGCACGTTTTTCGAGCATTAACCCCCCCTTTCCCCCCCTTAAAAGGCAAAATTCGAAATTCCGGCGACGTAGTGCACAACTAGATAGTTTTCCGCGACGAACAAAAAAAGAACCAGGAAAATCGGTTGAGAACTAAGGCCTGTGCAGAGTACACAAGATTTTGTTACACACACACATACACACACACACACACACATACACACACACACACACACACAGACATACACCTATGGTTTTTTTTTCGCGGATTTGGATTCAGAATGGTCTAAAACGGATTACTGTGTGGTTATTTTTTTTTTCTGTTGAGTGTTGTCCAACTGCACCCCAGATCGATCGCATAAGGACGCCCAAGTCTTACTGTGGGACGTCCTAAAAACTGAGTCAAGACATTGGTGTGGAAACTGATCTGAATCGTTGAAAATTCATCCAAATCGTTATAAGCTGATCCAAATAGTTTGAAACTGATCCCAAGGGTTTAAAATTATCCGAATTGTTGGAAACTGATCCAAATGGTAGACAAATGGTCCAGAGGGTAAGGAGGGAAAACTGAGTCAAGACATTGGTGTGAAAACTGATCTGAATCGTTGAAAATTCATCCAAATCGTTATAAGCTGATCCAAATAGTTTGAAACTGATCCCAAGGGTTTACAATTATCCGAATTGTTGGAAACTGATCCAAATGGTAGACAAATGGTCCAGAGGGTAAGAGAGAAAAATGAGTCCGAACATTCGTGTGGAAACTGATCTGAATCGTTGAAAATTCACCCAAATTGTTATAAGCTGATCTAAGTAGTTTGAAACTGATCCCAAGGGTTTACAATTATCCGAATTGTTGGAAACTGATCCAAATGGTAGAGGCAAATGGTCCAGAGGGTAAAAGAGAAAAATGAGTCCAAACATCGTGTGGAAACTGATATGAATCGTTGAAAATTCATCCAAATTGTTATAAGCTGATCCAAGTAGTTTGAAACTGATCCCAAGGGTTTACAATTATCCGAATTTTTGGAAACTGATCCAAATGGTAGAGGCAAATGGTCCAGAGGGTAAGAGAGAAAAATGAGTCCAAACATTCGTGTGGAAACTGATATGAATCGTTGAAAATTCACCCAAATTGTTATGAGCTGATCTAAGTAGTTTGAAACTGATCCCAAGGGTTTACAATTATCCGAATTGTTGGAAACTGATCCAAATGGTAGAGGCAAATGGTCCAGAGGGTAAGAGAGAAAAATGAGTCCAAACATTGTGTGGAAACTGATCTGAATCGTTGAAAATTCACCCAAATTGTTATAAGCTGATCTAAGTAGTTTGAAACTGATCCCAAGGGTTTACAATTATCCGAATTGTTGGAAACTGATCCAAATGGTAGAGGCAAATGGTCCAGAGGGTAAGAGAGAAAAATGAGTCCAAACATTCGTGTGGAAACTGATATGAATCGTTGAAAATTCATCCAAATTTTTATAAGCTGATCCGAATAGTTTGAAACTGATCCAAAGGATTTACAATTATCCGAATTGTTGAAAACTGATCCAAATGGTAGACAAATGGTCCAGAGGGTAAGAGGGAAAACTGAGTCAAGACATTGGTGTGGAAACTGATCTGAATCGTTGAAAATTCATCCAAATTTTTATAAGCTGATCCGAATAGTTTGAAACTGATCCAAAGGATTTACAATTATCCGAATTGTTGAAAACTGATCCAAATGGTAGACAAATGGTCCAGAGGGTAAGAGGGAAAACTGAGTCAAGACATTGGTGTGGAAACTGATCTGAATCGTTGAAAATTCATCCAAATCGTTATAAGCTGATCCAAATAGTTTGAAACTGATCCCAAGGGTATAAAATTATCCGAATTGTTGGAAACTGATCCAAATGGTAGACAAATGGTCCAGAGGGTAAGAGGGAAAACTGAGTCAAGACATTGGTGTGGAAACTAATCTGAATCGTTGAAAATTCATCCAAATAAGCTGATCCAAATAGTTTGAAACTGATGTGTGGGAACTGATACAAAGGGTCAACAACTAATCTTAATTGATAACAACTGATCCTGAAGGTCGAAAACTAATTTAAATTGTATTGAACAAGTTCAAACAGTTGGAATCTGATCCGTATGGTTGACAACTAGTAAAAATGTTAATGAGGAAACTGATCCAAAGTATTAGTGGTGAAACTTATCCCAAGTGATTGAACCTAATCCAAATGGTTGAAAACTGATCCAAATTTATCTAAATCGTTTGAAGCTGAGGTTTGTCAACTTATACGAACGGTTAGTGGATAAATTAATGCAAAAGGATGCCATATCATCATCCATATCCATGCTTTGGTCCTATTCTAATTCTAACAAACCAGTTCTATCAATACTTCCACCTATTCTTTCGATCAGTTTACCAACCTTGGGATCAGTTTCCAACCATATAGATTACTTTCCAATCCATAGTACTTGGTCCTATGCGTCTAACAATCATTCTTAGGCCTGTTTTACCCCTAGAGGCCTCCATTTATGTGCAACTAAATGAGTACTTGTCGTACTTGAAGTGCAAAATAGTCAACCAGGAAAAAGACAAGTAATTAAATAGTTGTAAAAGTTTACAAAAACCATGAAAACATTTTTATTTCAATTCTAAGTACAGTAATTTTACTCTAATTATTATTCGATGATTGTACTTTTTCAACAGCTCTGCTCGACGGGACCCCCGTCGATGGATGAATAATTATATGGGAGCCAGTCTCAAAACTGTAAACGTATCGATCCTCGATCTTTTACGCTGATTTAGACTTTGATCTGAAAATACTGTTAGTAACAAAACATTTGTAAGACTCGTAATTTGAAAATCTCTCTTCCGTCGAGGCTTGACTTGCATGGGGGTATTCAAGTCAGGTTCCTACCAATAATATTTTTTTCCAAACAGTTAAAAGAGACAGGAAGTGAGAGAAAACATCGTTTTTCAAATATTTTCTTCTAGGAGGAAATTGCATTTTTTTTTTTTTACGGGGCTCTTGTAAGTGTCTGGGCCCGAGGGCTGGCTCGTTTTGTGTTCTCGCTACATCTGCCACTTCTTAGAGCGTAGAAGCTCTTCTTATAATATAGCTAACAGACAACAACTTACTTTTTGTTTGGAATAACAAGCAAAAAAAAAAAAAAAAACAACATTCAACCTCTAAGAAGAAACAAGATGCTACTAGTTACGACAGCTATTGTGAATAAGAGGTGGGCGACTTGGGGGCCATTTGAATACCACTATTGTCGAGCTCGTGCCCGTTTAAGGGGGCGGCCAGGACACGCTCGTCTCATCGCGTGGTCGTAAAAACCACTCGAGGTTATAAAAGATGTCGTATGTCATCTCGGCCACATTAAATCTCATTTCTACAGCTCCTGCAGTCTCGAGTACCTCGAAGGTACTTATTGCAGGCAGAGGGTTAACTGCAGGATGAACGTTTGTACCAACTTGAGGCCTTCGGAGTAGACATAGCTATCTGCACTCAGCGTTCTTGTCTACATCCTGAGCTGGAGGTGTTAATAAATGGTAAGATTGAGCTCGGAACTGCAAACGGGAGAGAAATAAAGTACTTTATTCATTTAAGCGAACAATAATAATGTGTTGTGACTTCCAACAGCGCTATTTAATAAAAAAAAATAATTGTTAGATTATGAAGTTTTTCAGTCACTTTCAAAGGCCATTTAGACGATATATTTTGTTGAGTTTTATCACCAGCAATGAGGTTATAAAAAGAAGAGCTGTGGATCTCGAAACTCGGCTCCACCTTCATCCAAACGTCGAAGTGTTGAATCTGCTGGACAACAGCAGGGACATACGACGATTTAAGAGGACCAAGCCTTTGGAGAAGTGAGTAATGCGATGTGGAAGTAGGTAGCGATCTATGAACCACAGAACTGCGATTAGTATTAAAAACATATTAAAGATAAATTACTAGATGTATTGTTGTATACAGTTGTAATAATAAACAGATTATAAAAAAGAATAGGATTTTATACTTGTAATTACTACCAACCGCACAGGGCCATCGCAAATCCTAGTATTTTAGTTATGGGGGTAGAGGAGAGGCAGAGAAAAAAAATAATAGTGCACCTCAAAAAAAAAATAGTGCACCTCAATGTGGATGTCCTGACAGATCGATATTGGCAGAAGAAAATTGCTCCGCCACTCACTGAAAACTTCCTGGAAATAGACAAACTGACGACATATGTAGCATCAGGAGAACGACCACCTGTATACCAGTACGGGTATTCAATCCTAATGATCCGATTGTGTGTCATACTTCCGAAGTTCATAGGATCAACAAGTCACCATGAGGTAGAAAACGTCATTATGGAGTTGTACCATCGTCAAGGCCCCTACTGCAAAATTATATATACAGACGGATCAAAAGCTGATGGAAAAGCAGGTTGCGCGATGTATGATTGGAATGCCGGCGTGACAAGGTCATTTAGGGTGTTCAATGTGGCATCTGTATACACAACTGAATTAATCGCGATAGATAAAGCCCTAGAATACGTTGAGCAGATGGTGGTCCCACCGCGCACCGTCCTCATTGTGTCTGACTCAAGGAGTGCGATGCAGAGTCTTCAAAATCACAAAGCCGCAAAGAAATATTCGCACCTACTCATTCGAATAAGGAAAAGCGTCGTCAATCTGATGAACAAGGAAGTGGTAGTGAAGTTTGTCTGGGTTAAAGCACATATTGGAGTCAAGGGCAATGAGGTGGTGGATCGAGCGGCAAAAGAGGGATGCAACAGCAGTTGTGACAGCAATGTTTACATACCCTATACGGACCTGTACGCGAACTTCAAAATAGCGCACATGAACGAATGGCAACAGTACCACGATGATTATCCGGTGGGGAATAAATACAAATTTATGTTTCCCAAGATAACAAAAAAACCTTGGCGAAGTGAAGTTGCTGGGAAAAACAAAAGGTTTTACTCAATTTTATCGAGACTACGAACCGGACATTGCATATGTAAAGCCTACCTCTGCAAAATAGGACAAGAAGCAACTGACCAATGTGAGGTGTGTGCTGTGCCGGAGGATATTGTGCATGTGATATTTGAATGTAAAAAATACGACACTCAGAGAAGAACGTTTCTGGATAGAATATCCGTTAATCTACCCTGTCCATTTAATTATACAACCTTAATGTTGCATCCAGAAGTGTACGAGGAAATAATGAGTTTTTTAAACCAGATTGACCACAATGTATAAAATTTTTCTTTTTAATTTGCACTAGACATTGAATTTTAATTTACTCTATAATTATTTTATTATTGTATAAATATATATTTATATATATGTAAATAATATCATGGCTGTATGGAGCAATCTAATGCCAAATAAAAATAATTGAAAAAAAAAATGATTAAATCTAATAAAATAATCATGTGAACATCACTAGAAAATATTACTATAACAATAAATTATTGTATTACAGGATTTAAAGGATTAGAGGATTTACATGGTATTAGAGGATTTAAATTAAATTTATTTAGGTAGGTACACCAAAATGAAATCTGAACGACTCAAATGTCAATAATACATCGCATATCGTTGGAATTGAGTTGTAAATTTTTACTTGCCTTGTATTTCTGTCACTATAGAATCGGCCGAAAAAGTACTTAATGAATTTACCAGAACCTTCCCAGGTTGCAAACGCGTTTATTCGACGGACATCACTATTTTAAGAAAGGATGATGGTTGCGATCAAGGAAAAGGTTTTAGAACCACTACAAAAAAACGCTGCAAATTATTACACAATGGTTTATTATTTTTCTATATAGATCACTAGTATACAAAATCACCAACCATCCAATATAAAGAGAAGAAAAAAAAATCAAAAAAATAAAAAAATAAAAAAAAATAAAAAAATCAAACTTGAACGGAGATTAGGCCTCTTTTGCGATTCACACTCGTGTTTTGATTTATATATATGTATTCGATATAAACCCTTAAATTTTCGTAGGGAGCGAACGGTTTGTCCTACAGAGCTCCGCGTGGTCTCAAAAAATTCTAAAAATTCTATAGAATCTCAAATTGAAGGAAAAACAATACCTTTATATCGAAAGTTTTTGAGTTAGGGCGTTTTCAAAATTTCAAAATTGATTTGGGAACCCTTAGAAGTGACCTACATTAACCAAAAGCTTCGGGGCACAACTAGACCCCAAATGGAGCCTACATACCAAATTTCATCAAAATCGGTCAATTCTAAGTGGCAAAAGTGCCGCGTACGGCGTACGGCGGACGGACGGCCAAATTTTTATTCGATTTTTGGATTCTACGTACCTTGAAACGTAAACCATCAAATTTTGAGGGGTTGTTAAAATTTGTTTTTTCTTGGTCGATTCCAAAGGTTCATTATTGAAAATAATAAACCAAAACTATAGCCTTTGGGAGTTATAGCCCTTGGTAATCTGAAAAATCCCACCGGTGTACCGGTTCGAGCGTTGTACAGAAACAAATAGACCCAGCCGGTCCCTAAAATTGACCGTAATATAGTTCGACTAGCCGATCAATCATGAACATGTGGTTATTAAGTTATAAAGGAGAACCGCGAGGAACGAGTGAGAATATTTTTATATTTTCAAAACCCAAATCACAGAATAAGAGAAAAGGAAAAAGTAAGTTTCTAGGTAAACGAATTTGCATAGCAACCAGCTGTTGTGGGGTTGGACCTCCACAAACATGATCCATGTTGTGCACAAAGAACAGTAGCTCTACAATTACCCGACTGAGAAGATTCTCAATTTCAATGATGCCCGATTGACTCTTGAGCCTCTCGTAGAGCTGTAGCCTATAATGCCATTAAACAATCAATGGAAGCGCAGTGGGAGTCGAGGAGAGTCGTAAACTTGGAAGCTTTAGCAATAAAATTGGCTATAAACAAAGGCCTATTGCGTCCCCAAAACTACATTACATGCCACTCGAACGCCTCTGACCTCGAGGGGTCCTCTTGCACTTGCAATACCATAAAGTGGATGCTCCATCAACCCACCTTGCATTTATCCATCATTATTCGGATCGTACAGGTGTTTTCGTCTTTACGTTGAAACCATAATATTTAAGCCTTTCCTATGTTTCCTTAATTCTTCAGGTTCATTGCCCAACAACTTACCAACATCAAAACCTTGTCTATCGTCCGTTTTAAGAAATTTAGTAGGTAATTAATTCATTGTTTATCCCCATTATTAACCAAGGGCACGATTGATACCTATTATAATAATCATATTTGTCTTATTAACTCAAAAAGAACTTTTTCTCGCAAAAAATCAACATTTCGACTTGAAAAACAACATACCTATTGCTGTGAAAATCAAGCATGAATAACTGATAGCGGTTTCATTTAAAATTGTTCCCGGATTTTCTTTATTCGATAAATGATAACTTTGTTTTTTTAATATAGTGGGGACGCCTCAGGGCGTTAATATAATAGTTTTTGTGTATTCAACAAAGTTGACTTAGTCTAAATTATCTGATACGTGTGAAAAGTACAGCCCAACGATTGCCCTCATCCCGGAAAAATTTTGAACGTTGAATTATTTGCTTATTCCATTATAACAGATTGTCTTGAGGAAGGCAAAACCTGTTCTGTATGATTCATCATCGAGTAATAGTGATGTTTTGAACTGCAATGAAAATCACCAATGTTCACTTACAATCTAATAGCCTAACAATTCGTTTTCAACGTTTTGGCAAGTCGGATTGGGTAGAACGTGCCCATTAAAAAGCCTTATGGTACCTACGGTAGGACAAATAATATTGGTAAGTTACATAGCTTTCTCGTATCCATAGCACGATTGGATAAATAATCTAGTCACAACGCGTCCAACTACAATTGGACTAGACAGCATAAATTATGGACCAGACTGGATTACTAATGAATAACTTATCCCCACTACTGAAAGATACATAGTATGTCTGTCTGAGTGGTCATTTCGAAGGGTATTCTTTCCCCGTGTTGACGCAGAACATGGATTGTTACTTAATTAAAATTATGTATTCGCTTGTCACGTAAATAATTATTAACTGCTGATATCCACTCAAGAATAGCAGGATTTCGTTACGCAGTATTGTTCAAAAGTACGACCAACCAAAAAGAACGTCCGACAAGTAGGGTAACTCCTAGCTCTCTCAAAAACATAACACTGGACCAGGTATGATATAACTGACGGAAATGGAATCGTTAAGTCAACAAAAATGAGATAAGAAAATTCCAGAACTAAAGCAAATTGCGAGAATTTTACGTTTGCGCATGCGCATTGACTAGCGATAATCAGATTACAATGAAATTTATATGAGGTGAACTCGACGATTTCAGCGAAGTTTCTTCAAATTTGAGGATAATAGGACAATCAAGTAAATAGTGAGGTTGGGTGAATTTAACGTTGTGCATGGGGCAAACCCTCAATATGGAAGCCTCAGGAACGATGAAACAAAGTGATGTGGCCCTACTTCATGCTAGAAGTATTTTCCACTACATGTACAACAAGGTTTTTATCCAGTGCTATAATACGCTCAAGTTACTCCCTCATTTTAGCAATCCAAGCTGCTGTCAGATTGCAGTAATCAGATCAAGAAAATTGTAACTCAAGCGCCAACGTCCGCGTAAGTAGGAGGCTCACGCGATTGTAGCATTTACAAAATCAACGGTTCGTAACGACTCTTGTATTGGTAGTCGTGTAGTTAAATATTGTTTGCATTATCCCTAGAGGCCTGAAGGCATAGCGGGTAACGGTACTGCGGATTGTGGATACGTCGAGCTGTTAGGAAGAAAAAATTGTCTCGCAAATAGTCGTTAACGCGTGCTTGCGGTCTTGGCAGTACACTCTTATACAAGCCGAGGGCAGACGCTCGGAAGGCGATTGGTTGTAAACAGTGAATGATAATGAACGTTTTGCATAGGAAACACGTTCTCTTAGACTGCCTGATTGGCAAGAAGTTGGTGAAACCGTCAATGCGGAGGATTCAAGTGTGAATGGATTCCATTATTTATGTTGTTAAGTCAAGGAGTTTTCAAATGAATGAGCGTTAACTACTGGACAATCAATGTAATTACTGATAAGAACAAACTATCGGCTAGATGGAACACATTTTTAGTGATGCCTATGTGGTATTACATTTTGCATTATTATTGTCAATAATGAACAAAATGCGTCTTCTTCAAAGGATGCTTCCTCTTTTTGGTTCATTATTTTCAATAATAAACATTTGGAATCGACCAAAGAAAAACATGTTTAACATCCCCTCAAAATTTGATGGTTTACATTTCAAGATACGTAGAATCCGAAAATCGAATACAAATTTTGCCGTCCGTCCGCCATCTGCGGCACTTTCCTTAGTCACCATGGACCGATTTTGTTGAAATTTGGTATATGGGCTGGTATATGGATTTGGGGTCTAATATTGCCCCGAAGCTCTTGGTAGATGTAGTCACTTCTAACGGTTGAAAAATGAGGGATTATTTTCAAAACGTCCTAGCTCAAAAACTTTTGATATAAAGGTATTGTTTTTTGTTCAATTTTCAATAGTATTGAATTTTTGGAATCGAATGAGACCACCCAGAGCTGTTTAGGACCAAGCGTTCGCTTCCCCTGAAAATTTAAGGGTTGGTCCTACGATAAATCAGAAACACGAGTGTGAATCGCAAAATAGGCCTAATATCCGTTAAAATGTTAGCTGACCAAAATGCGATCGCTGTTCGCGTCTTCGAGTCATATTCAGTTTTGCGTACTTAGGAACAAGACTTGTTTTTTTTTGTTTTTTGTTTTTTTAACTTAGTAATCAAATTCCCTCATGAAGGCACCCAAAACTCCCTATTTTTTCGAATTAAGAGTGAAGCGTTTATTTCGTCAAAATAATCTTGATTGTGAAGCTAAAATATGATTGGTAGGTAGTGGAAATGGCAAGTGATCTACAAAGTAACATAATGAACCTTTGTGAAATAATTTGTAGCGTTTTTCATCTAGTGAATGTTCTTTGGCAGGGGTCACCCCAGGGTTACTTGATACTAAAATCATCCGAACTATTAGAAGTCTTCCTTATTTATTATCCTGTGAACCAAAAGAGTACCGAACTGGTTCATGATATTTTTCGTTTTTAACATGTAAAAAAGAATAGTAAAATTCCCTAAACAACGTGATTTCAGGTCTTGGTTCTGATTAGTTGGATGATGAAATGGTATGATATTCTAAGATTTCTAGTTATTTCATTCAAGCTTAAATTAATTATTAATAAATTAAACAAAGTCGTGTACTGTGCTAGGTAGACGTACCTAATCTAACAAACATCTGTGATCATAATTATCAAATATCCATGTTTCATGTCGAAATATCTTAATGATCCGTAACAGGATTGTAAATCCTCAAGCGCACTGCCGGGATTTTTGGTTTATTATTTTCAATAATGGGGAAGCAGTGTTCTTTGTAGACGAGTGATCTATAAAAAATAATAAACCATTGCGTAATAATTTGCAGCGTTTTACCTTGGCGATCAATTTGACTGTATCTATAATCCGACGTATAGATGATCCGATACATAGTGGACAATGAAAGTTCAATTTTCCCGTATTAACCTGTAAATTCGCTGATCTTATTTGTAGGGCACATTCCAAACTATACAATTTTATAAATGAAATCAAAATCAGGAGAATACCAAGAAATAAAAGAAAAACAAGTTTTCAACCAATTTTTGGTGTAGTATGTTTCAATCTCTGGAAATTCGACGAGGTACAATGGAAAAAATCTAATGAGACTTAGCCGAAGATCTGGCTCACAACGCTCAAAAATGGAGAAACTAAATTCATAACGACATAAACTATATTTATTATTTATTCATAATACGATCATAATGCCCTAGACTTGAAAAAAGAAATGACACCTCGTTTCATTCAAATGCTACCAAGGAACTATCGTATTAAATGAGAGTAATTTTTGCTACCTCTACCAAAATGTTACATTCTTTGTAAACCCATTTAGTGGTTAATAACCTATAAAAATTTGCACACAAATCTAGACGAGCAGTGGCCTTATCGAGTACTTTCTGTAGATCCAATGGTGGCGGGCTATTTCATATTTCATGCACTAAGTAGTTGAAAAGCTGGGTTAGACTAGATGATTGTAAACAAGATCAGACGCTCTGTCCTAATTTATTTTGTCGCCCGTCCCCGGTTTTATCTAGTACGAAGGGTCTCCCGAGAAGCTTTTATCATTTTTAAACAGCCTAGGGCAAATCAAGCCTCTGTAACTCTCTTAGAAAAAGCCCAAAAAAAGGAGGAAAGAAAAATAGACGACCGAGCTCCGGAGAGAGGCTGGAAGATGAGATTTATAAATATAGATGAGAAGAGCGGGGGAGAGGGATCAGCTGATGTTAGGACCGGTCTGGCTACTACGGCCTACTACGCAGTTCAAGTGAGGGCAGTTGGAGTAAACAGGGTGATGACCTTACTAGAAGCTGGTCCCTTCCCCTCTTCTGCATCCGAGAAAGACAACGCTTGGAAAGAGCAAGTCGAAGGGGAAGAAGGGAAGATGATGGTGGAAGGAGCTCTCAGCTTCTTGCACGGGTCTCGGGATCATCGTCTTTCCTCACCCGCCCGTATTACCAGGCAAAGTGGGAAAAGGTGTCGAGGCTTCCCTTGAACTCCTAAATTGAGTTCTCTTTGATAAAACTGACTTTCCAGGAGCCGGTGGCAGGAAGGGAAACGACCTTTATTGGCACATCTTGAGGTTGAAGCACTCAGGCCTAAATCGTCGCTACCAGTAAAGTAGCTGATTCCCCCTGAAACGCCGAAAAGGATTTTACGAGGGACATTGACGATTGTCTCAAATTGACTCCAGTTTAAAGTTACAGGAGAGGGAAGGCGAATGAAATTTATCGAAATGACCAATTGTTGAGACTAAAATCGGTATAAAAATCGATGGTTTGAACTGAAGATGTGAGCAAGTACACAAGAGGACAAAGATCTCTGAAGAAATAGTTCTAAAATTGAAAATTGGAATACAATTCCTTGAGTTGAAATTTATCAACATAATTTAATTTGTGTCTCATGTGATCCCACATGAGTCTAGAAGAAGTAATTCAATTTCGGTTTTTGATCAATAAGAATATACGTGTCTATGGGACGGGGCAAGTCCTATCTATTGTGACAAAAGAGCATAGTACATTACTCTGATCTAACTTCCTTAGCGTGCATTGCCTCGGCTAATGAGTAACAACTACTTCTAAAGCGCTATTAGTGAATAGTCCTTTTTCCATTCTTCAAAGTTACGAGGAGGGACAAGATTGCTAACAAACCTCAGAGGCCCCTCTTCTCCTCGGAGTTAATTGCCATTAAAATGAATTTTTCCCATCAACAGTAAATCGATCTATTCTCCCCGAGGCTGTTACGAGGGACGAGGTATCGTCTTCGAATGCTGCGGTTGGGAAACGAACTTTTGAGTAATTACGTGCGAGGGGAAAGTAACTTTTGCAATCTTGAGGGTGTGTGTTTAAGAGAGAAGTCGAAAAGGAAAAAGGAAAATCAAAAATTGAAAATGCCTCTCGAAGCCGAGGAAATGTTTACGAGCCTGTTAGATGACGATAGAATAGATGAGAAATGATGGGATGAGAGGTAGGTATATGGCGGTTGTAGATTGGTACTTGTGCACTTCATATGGTGGAAACTACTAAAGCACCGATTATCTTGAAACGGGAATTAACACACCTGCGTACATTACGACTTTCATCCCAGCTTTGTCTGGGTATGAAATTGTTATGCAATTTTTTAACAAAGTTTAAAATGTCGAAGATGGGTTTTGTTTGATCTAACCATGTTTGGTTCTATCTGCTATTATTAGTATTGGGCAGGAATGAAAAATAAGAGATGGATTATGGACGGTGAACAGACCGACAATTTCAATTATTTTTTATCTGTCTACTCCTCAGATATGGGCAGAAGCCCATATACGTGTTCTTCCATAACAGGGATGCAATTCATTTAGTATACAAACGGTAAAATGTGAACCAACGGTCGTTAGCTGGTCGAAGTTACGGTCAGTCAATTCGAGAGTTTATTTGGATTGGTGACGCGATGGGCAGAAACAAATGTTTCAAAAATTATTCGAGTGGAATTGCTGGTGAACCCTTCTCCACTTAAGGGGGTGAGACAATAAGTAACCATGAGGGAAATAATCAGTACCAATTCTTAGCTTCCCTTTAGAAGACAGTGGATGTCGTCCGTGACGCCAAGAATGGCAGTCGCTCGAAAATTCGATCTTAAATGGTTGTTTACATTACTTTGACGTTATAATTTAAACAAAACAACGTGAATTTGTGAGTTTGAATTGTGTGATTTTTATGTATGATACATACATACACTGTGGTATAAACATTATGTATGGTATTTACGTAAATTTAGGTATAATGGTGATTTGGAGTTTTTCAAATTTTCGTGTGGGCTTTGAATCAATGGTTATCAAATGGATTTCATAGGGGACTGCCTCAATAACTAGTACCAACGCCGGAAATTTCATAAAAATCGGACAATGATTTCGTATAGCTATGCCGGGGACAAGGAGTTTACCAAAGATAGACGTGGAAGCTGAACTGTTCAAGCAGCTCTGATACGTTATGATCCAAACATTATGAGTTCAGAGAAATCACATTCATTCGTACTATGGCGACTACTGTACCGAATTCTCTGAAAAAGGAAAAACAAATATGAAGGATAAGTTGGGAAAATGGTAGGGATTTTGGGATATTCCAACTAGCCTTTCAATAAGCTACCTCTAAGCATACTGTAATTGCCAAACACATTTCTGTAAAAAATTTTCTCATTTTGAGTATTTGTTTCTAAACTATTTTTTGACCAAATACATCATCGTACTTCAGTATTGCAATTAAGTACCAGATTACAAAAAAACGTCTGCCAAGTTGGGTGGGCAGTATAGCTTCCTCACTCATTGTAACATGGACGTATAGAATCTCTTAGAAGTTAGTCCCTAACTAACCTCCAAATTTGAGCAAAATCGGTTCATTAGAAACCGAGAAACCGAGGTTCCAGGAAATTCACGTTTGCGCATGCGCACTCGCTCCTATTGGTCCGAAGGTGCTGAAATTTATAGGGGACCGTCTAGGACCTAACCCGCACAATCCCTGGAAATTTCATCAAAATCGGACCACAGGTTAGTATAGTTTTGCCCGGGACAAGGATTGACCACAGACAGACCGACAGACCGACAGACAGACAGACACGGAAACAAAATTGTTCGGGAAGCTCTAAAACGCAAAAAGCAAGTGGAAATTTTGATTTTGGAAGACATTTTTTTTTTTCACTTCTTTCACGAATACAAAGCTTCCCTACCTTCGGTAGTGAGGAAGCAAAAAAAAGATACAAACATATGTTTGTGTGCAATTAATTTCTTTTGATCAATACCTACTTAATAGCAATGCATTGATGCATCGATGCATTCTTGTATTTCAAGAATGCAATTGATCATGACCAAGTCTGATGCAAGCATCCGCACCTTCGGTAAGAAATACAAAAGTTGCATATTCTATCTGTGAATGTGAAATGATATCATTGCCAAAACGTGAAGTCTTGTTGTAATTGTTCAGATAGGTAAGGTTATAAGCCGAAATTAGGTAGCGTTCAACCCACCTTAACCCCTGTAGGGGAATGTCTCTCCGTTTCGGAGGGAGTTTTTGCTCAATTTTACTTGAAACCCGGACACAATAGGACTTGAAAATAAATTGAAGAGCCTTTATTAAAAGTTCTGATGAACCAAGAAAGAGAAGGCAGGAAAAAGTCTGAATGGGGACACTTCACGGGTGACTTACTCCCAACGAGAGGCCCTTTGGACCGAAAACGAGCTACGGAGGATGGAAAAAAGGGAAGGAATCTCGCGAATTTCACTCGGGGTTTTAAAAATTCCTCTCCTAAGGGAATAAGGAAGGGAAAAACCCGGGGGATAGGTCGCCCGCCTCATTAGCAACGAGTAATTGCTGGCGAACAATGATGATCTGACTTCTAACCAGAGTGTAGAGGTGGAGGTGGGGGTGTGCGATGGCTCAGAACAACCGATCCGGAGAATCACTTGACTGCCTCATCACCCTGGCGTCCCTTTATATTTCCATGAGCGACGGATGGCTGCACTCGCCGTACCGCTATTGTCCTCTTCGGGGCCTTTCTAATTAATTTTCAGTTCCAGTTCTTTTCTGAGGGATAGGATGCGGAAAACCGAGAGATCACCGACTTGCAATAAGTTGAGGATTAATAATGGCTTCTATACGGAAAAGTTAGCTTGCAGAAGATAATATTTACTAATTGCTGAAGATTTGGTGCTATTGGCTGCTGTGAATACTGTCAGAACCGCACAGAATAGTCACTACATGAGTTTAAGGTGTAGTTTGTTGTTAATTTGACTGTCAACAATTAGAGAGATCACTTTCTGCCAGGAGACGCATGTTGGAGTTCCCACATTGAAGGAGATATGATAAGTCAAGCAAGATATGATTTTGTTATGTTATTTTCAATAATGAACCTTTGGAATCGACCAAAAAATTTTTTGTTTAACCCCCTCAAAATTTGTTGGTTTACGTTTCAAGGTACGTAGAATCCGAAAATCAAATAAAAAAATTTCCGACCGTCGGCACTTTCCTTAGTTCCAATAGACCGAATTTGATGAAACTTGTTATATGGGCTCCGTTTGGGGTCTAGTTGTGCCCCGAAGCTTTTGGTTGATGTCAGTCACTTCTAAGGGGTTGAAAATTGCAATAGTGCCCTAGCTCGAAAACTCTCGAAATAAAGGTATCGTTTTTTAACCAATTTTAAATAGTGTTGAATTTTTAGAATTTTTTGAGACCACCCGGGGCTCTGTAGGACAAACCGTTCGCTCCCTACGAGAACTTAAGGGTTGAATTCACGATAAATCAGAAACACGAGCATCAATCGCAAAAGAGGCGTAATCTCCGTTCAAATTTTAGCTAACCAAAATGCGATCGTTGTTCGTTTCTTCGAGCTGTACTCAGTTTTGCATCCTTTGCAATCAGTTATCGATTTTCATAATAATTAGGGCAACCTCTAATCCCTGTTTCTTCGAACTGAGTGTGAAGCGTTAATTTCTTCCGAATAAACTTGATTGTGAAGTAGGTATGTGGTAGGTAGGTACCTAGTATCTAGGGTTTCTAGGGTTGTTAAACAACAACAAAACAATTGATGGCGACAATGGCAAAGCCGTGTGAACTGTATAGAAAAACTCGGCGCTTTGCGCCTCGGCGGGGGGCTCCGCCCCCCTGCACCCCCCGGTTTATTTCTTTTTTCATACTCTGTATGAAATCATAGGAACACAGAATGTGTTTTTGCGATGCTAGTCATCCGTTAAATAAAAAACAACAATAATAAATGTGGAGTCTTTGGCAATAATAAAATAAATAATTGTTAGACATTTAATTTGGTCTAAAACCCTATAAATGTTATATAAATAAATATGTAACTACAAGAAAAATACTATATATTGAGAGCTTTCCAACGAATGGTGAACAATTTCTGTGCAATGAACACTGCGGGAGTTCTATTTCCTTACCAACGGCTTGGTTGCACGTGAAAATCATTATAAAAGGCGCGTAACGGTTTTTTCTGTCGCTTTTTCGTGACGATTTTTTTTCGGTAGGTCATCGCAAAAACACATTCTGTGTTAATAATAAACCTCTGGGTAATCATTTTCAGCGTCTTAGACAGGACTCCAAGATATGTGAAACCAATATTCACAGTATCAACGTTTTCAGTGGCAGAGTTGAGCTCTATAGAAGGGCGACTGAGTAGGTATCTTGTACACGATGGACTGATTTTAATAGGATTTTCTTCTTCTTACCTCTTACTTCGATACATCAAAATCACTTTCTTTGGACGATTGAACCGGAATGGGATTTGTATTATGGTAGCCCCTTTTCAAGAGTTCATGGTGGGCACTTTAATTGCACCTCTTTGAAACATTCACGAGATGTTTGCTGTGCCCTGATTCTTTGACATTCTTTAACAGTTTGGCCACCAAACTGTAGTAACATGAAATTTTAATCGTGCAAATTATTCAAATGATATGTCTATGGGTCACACAGGGAGACTTGTAGAAGTTTTCCAGTGTTATTTCATGTCACTGCTGTTTTCATCTTTTATGTCGGTAAGAGATCAAGGAGACCTTGGTTGCCCATGAAATAGGTTTTAGAGTGTACGCAATGCCAATTAACAACTTGAGTGGTCATACTGTTGTTTTCGATTCCCTCAATCACCTCTAGACACTCCTCGACTGTAAGAATTCAGTGGATGAGTTTGCCGAGCGCTGATACTGCCAAGACCAAATTTTAGACAGTTGATAGCAAACAGTATCCCGATTTTTCACTCGCAGTCCGAGGGAAGCCAGTTGAAGACACAAGTCAGGTAACTGGGAATTAATTTCTATCGGATGTGGAACCCTGAAGTAGAAATAAAGTCATGGTACTCAAGTCTCATCTGGTGGGTAAATAGAAGGAAAACCGGCATCGGCCAGGAGAGGAACATAATGACTACGGAATACTCGGCCATGTTGGTCCAATCCTGGAATGTATCCAAACCAACTCCTGTACCTACTTGATCCCGAAAATAAGTTTCGTATAAAAAGTTATACGATCATTTTCAACAGGTATTCAACCCACTCATATAAACGTCCATTGTTAGTTGTGTTGACGCTGTAACTCGCAGTAGAGTAAGAATCTTATCCTATACCATGAAAACACCATTTGAAAACTGCCTCCATCCTAAAACAACAGTTCAACGGCCGATGGAGGGGTCACAGATTTGACAAGGCAATCCACCTTCGGTAGCGGCACACGTCACAAATAGAGCTTTCAAAAGACCGGGCTACCGGTATTATGCGGCTTCAGCTTCGACTTCATTATCAGTCAGCTCGTTGATTACATTAGCTTCTTTTTTCCCTGGAGGCTCCAAAGCGTTTTAAACCGATCGAAATGGGGGCTTAGCGGTTCGTATTTCACGCTCCTCGTAAACTCGATTTCCAGGCTTATCGGTTGATCGGAAATCTATCGTCCCTTATCGTTAGAGGGCGATAGACTCAATACAAACGGGACTGTGGAACTTAGGAATCTGAATTTGAAGTGTGGAAGATGATTTCTAAATCAATCGGTTGACTTCTATTCTAACTATTCATTAATATTTAAAGTCTATTAATGTTTAAATTGCAATTTCAATCTAGTTAATCTGGTGACACCTTGGAACAAGTGTAAAATTCATTAGATGCTTCTGGTGACACTAGTGACACCATGGTCCAATTAGGGTTAATGACTGTTCCATGACTTTTTTCCATCAATTTAGGGGACCCAATGTTCAGTTTTTGAAAACGAATGAAACTCGACTGGGAGATCAACTATTGTTGAATGAGTAGTTATTGTGAAATTTATCTGACCTACGTCATCTCTACACCCATGTATTAGTTTAATTCCAAAATAAAAAAACAAGTAGAAAATTGTACCTAAATTTGAAATACTCAAGGATTTTTGAAACTCAATAGTGCATTTACCCATACAGTCAATTGATTGAGATTGTGGTCAGCTTGAAATATAACACCTTCTTCGCCGAGCTTTCGATAAATTTATTACCTTCTTCAGGGCTCGAAGGTTGTTTATTTAGTGGTACCACCAAACGTCGATAAATAAAGAGAAGGTGGAGACGCCACCATAATTATAGAAAATAAATTTACGATAAAATGAAGAAATTTTTCTGTATTAAAAAGCCGGTGTTTTAAATTAATTTTTTCATTTTACCGTAAATTTATCTTCTGTAATTATGGTGGCGTCTCCACCTTCTCTTTATTTATCGACGTTTGGTGGTATCACTAAATAAACAACCTTCGAGGCCGGAAGAAGGTAATAAATTTACCGAAAGCTCGGCAAAGAAGGTGTTGTATTTCCAGTTGATCACAATCCCGATCAATTGACATTTACCTATAGAATTAAAAATTTTTCATTATCAAAATCATCGAACAATGCCTAATTGTTAGAGAACAAGGAGAAAACTCATTTATTCACTGACTGAGACCCCCATCTCTTAGCTAGGTGGAGAGGACTCGCGTCCCTTTCCTCCATCTACCCCAGGCCCCATAGAGTGATCTTAAGGCTAAATGTCACGATGTTTTAGTGTGATTCTGAAATGAGGGATGGCAGCACCATCGGGGCCGAATTTCGTTTACTCCTCAGTTGAGAACGGATCAAGATATTTTAGTTCTGCAAACGGATTTCTTTTCAAGATCACCGTAGAATTCCGGGTAATTGGTTTAGAAAGTGTGCAAAAATTTTTTGCACACAGTTCCAGCAAAAATTTGTTCAAATTTTGAACATTTTCAAAAAGTGGCCTTAAAGCCACTTGCAGAACCTCCATCAGAATACAAATACGTTTGCGGAATTTTTCTAACTTGATCATAGCCGTCGGATTCACGTTTTTACGATGTGGAGAGGTGGCGAGGGGGGCGATCATGGGCTGGGGGGGAGGGCGGCGATCAAACGCCCCGCCGCCCGCCCGACCTTCACACATTCATGTTTTGCTAGTATGCACCCTTTGGTCTCTATTCCTTTTCCTGGCCTCCTAATAGGTAGCTACCATCAACCTTCCCATTTCCAACTCCTCTGTCTTGAGGTTGATCGAATTGGGCGAAATTTCCATAAAAAGCAAGACATAGACAAATAACTTATGAGAAAGATTCTGCATTAATTTGATTTAGATAATGGTTTGCACTACTAAATAGTTGGTTCAGAAATTGTGGTAATTTCAGTTCACTGTACATGGACTAGGTAGGTACCTACTTAGTTGTTCAAGTTTCGTTGTACAAAATCTAGTTGCAAAAGTCATCTCACACCGTTCTAGTTGCACTAGCAATAGATGGTTTGAGGAGCTAATTCTTGACGTTTGACGTTGATTTCCAAATTTTGTGAACAGCTAATGACGATGAAAAAATAATTAGTAGGTAATTCACTCTGCAATAGTGTTGAAAAAGGTAAAAACACCGGTTCATTATTTACCAAAAATTCAAATATCTTTGAAATAATATCAAAATAAATCTAAATAATTGAAACTAAAATCCCCCGTGTCTGAATTTTTATTCTCGAATTCTCTCTTCTAAGAGTTAAATTATCAATTTTCTCTGTTTTTTAATGTCATTTTTGATTTCATGTAATTATAACTCAAATTACAAACATGACTGTCCCAAAATTACCGTTAGTGCACTAATAAATATCCTAGACCTAGGGATAGTGCTGTGGTCTAACAAGGTAAATACCATACAGATGGCAACCCTACGTGTTTACCTTTTCGGATTACTCAAAAAGTTCGAGAAGAGTTCAAGGTCGCACACCTTTCTCATTCGCTAGCGATCCCGGGTACATCGGGCACTGTTGACGTTCGAATACTATAGGCAGCAGTACTTTCGTCTAATTCGTATGATATATGTAGAAATTATGGCTGTTTCGAGGATTTAATGTTTGCGCATGCGCAGATGCTTTTGTCAATTTGGAGGCCGTGATTTTCGTAGACCATCTACACCCCAATCTCCATAATCCTGAAAATATCATCGAAATCAGATGGGGAATGAAGAAGTTAACCCTCGAGCAGTCGCGTGTTTTAAAAACACATAACTGAGCGCGTGGCGGCAAACTGGCCGCACTTCGTAACTTAGTCGAAATTCAGTTGTGTAACGCGTATGCGCATATATTCTTTATGTAAATGATACGCAGGGTGCACATAAGAAACCAATTTTCAATTAAACGATAAATTTATTACTCAACAAATTCCACAAAGTCAACTAGAATAACATCAAAATTTAGAAAGTTCTTCTTTCATACCTATGGTAGGTACATATTGTATGAAACAGCCAATATTTCCTGCCAATATTTGCCTCTTGATTTTCTCTCGTATTTCAGATGCATTATAAACAAAAATGACTTGTTCTTTACTAGAAAATGATGCACATACCACAACACTTTTCACAAAAGAAAATATTAGGAACGTGGCCAGTTGATGGACGACTTCAACTTTGGTACTGAACTGAGGTACCCTACGCGCGTCTTGAAGTCCGAGCCTAGTGCAGTCTAGCTTCTTGAACAGCAACTTGAAGGTACACATCGGCCATTGCGCGGTATAGTATGAATATAGAAAAACCAGTCTATTTTTTTCATAAATGCGGCCAAATAGCCGCACACGCGACTGCTTGAGGGTTAAGACTGTTACAATTCACATTTTCGCTTGCGCAGTCACTACTATTAGTGCAGGAGTGATTATTTTCATAGGGGACCATCTGCTCGCCAACCCGCACAATTCCTGAAAATTTCGTCGAAATCGGACAATGACTTCTTATAGTTCTGCCCGATACAAGGATTTCACGACAGATTCAAAGACAGACAGACACGGAACCAAAATTGTTCAGGAAGTTGTAGTTGTAGAACGCGAGTGGAAATTTCGATTTTGGAAATATTTTTTTCATCATCCTTGAAAAGTTAGAACAATACTTCCGCTACTATTGTTTTCACTTTTCAACGTTTAAAAAAGTACCTACCTCCTTTGGTTTGGATTCCTACTCGAGTTTTATGTTTTAGACCTTCCTGAACAATTTTGGTTCCGTGTCTGCCTGTCTGTCATGAAATCCTTGTAACACCCGAAACTATACGAAGTTGATGTCCAATTTCGATGAAAATTGTTGAGGGGTATTATGCGAGTTGACGTGTAGACGATCCCCTATGAAAATCATCGCCCCAGTATCAATCAATAACATGTATAACATGCTACCAAACCATTATCAGAATCTTTCTCATAAGTTAGTTGTCTATGTCTTGCTTTTTATGGAAATTTCGCCCAATTCGATCAACCTCAAGACAGAGGAGTTGGAAATGGGAAGGTTGATGGTAGCTACCTATTAGGAGGCCAGGAAAAGGAATAGAGACCAAAGGGTGCATACTAGCAAAACATGAATGTGTGAAGGTCGGGCGGGCGGCGGGGCGTTTGATCGCCGCCCTCCCCCCCAGCCCATGATCGCCCCCCTCGCCACCTCTCCAAATCGTAAAAACGTGAATCCGACGGCTATGATCAAGTTAGAAAAATTCCGCAAACGGATTTGTATTCTGATGGAAGTTCTGCA
Source organism: Apolygus lucorum (assembly GCA_009739505.2). Classification (NCBI taxonomy): domain Eukaryota; kingdom Metazoa; phylum Arthropoda; class Insecta; order Hemiptera; family Miridae; genus Apolygus; species Apolygus lucorum. The sequence continues at coordinate 20,942,338 of CM019183.2, forward strand.
AGTGGCTATAAGGCCACTTTTTGAAAATGTTCAAAATTTGAACAAATTTTTGCTGGAACTGTGTGCAAAAAATTTTTGCACACTTTCTAAACCAATTACCCGGAATTCTACGGTGATCTTGAAAAGAAATCCGTTTGCAGAACTAAAATATCTCGATCCGTTCTCAACTGAGGAGTAAACGAAATTTTCTTCATTTTGGTGCTGCCACGTGGTGGCAGATTTCACAACTAAAGTCGGGACATTTAGCCTTAACACAATTATACGGAGGTTCATGTCTCTGTTGCTTCGTAGGTTGGAGGAATAATGAAACATAAACACGTGTGCGAATCGCATAATTATGAATGTTCACTGATGGAAATTGAACAAAATTCAGCTGATCAAACTACGTTGGTTACAGAGCAGGCCGATGCCCTCGTAGGTTAGCTTCTGGCGAGAATGTAGTACCAACATAAACATTTCACTTAGACCGTTGTAAACCTTTTCATCGTAAGTAATTTAGGAATACTTAACACAAGTAGCAATATTACAAGAATAACATTTCAGAATAAAACTCGGATTCGAAGGTTAAATCAGAATGAATAGGGATGGCACCGATATATGAAATATATCGATAGATTACGGTTGATATATCGCTATATTTATTTCGATATAGAGAACTGATATTATCGGTCAATATCGATGTATTTACCGATAATATCGCGACTTGTTTTAACAGGTAAAAATTAATATTAAAATGAATGGCTGAGAAGGGACGCCTTTACCTGTGGAAAACATCAAGTAATTTTATTCCAAATTTTGTAGGTACCTACGTGATGGCTTGATATGAGACTGTTGAGTTGACTTCAGCTCAAACATGTGTACATGAATGGTTTACTCCTACAGTAGCGCTCAAGAAGCATAATGGAGGCGCGTCTAGATTAAAACTACCTACTAGGTATACGAAATGAAGAAGGCTTTCACAACAAAAAATTATTTTCAATTAGATTTCTCGTAATTATGTTGTTAGAGAGTTATTATATGTTGTTAGAACCCCTGAGGATAGTTTTATCCCCAAAAACCCTGTGCTATAGTGCTCTAAAACCATGACAATTCCGTACTTTTTTCTGGTTTCAAACTATGAATTTCGATAAGTATAACTTTTTAAGTCGGTAGGGTAAATAACTTAAATATATTAATTTTAATATATAACTTAAATAACTTCAACCGGATTTTCCAAGTAGATCTTCCGATATGTCGAGTATATTGCTATATTTCTTCCAAAGAGATGTTAGTAACGTTTCAATTCATCTAAGTACCTACTTACTTTGACAAGTTTTTCCAAGTATATCTTCCGATATGTCGATAAATGTCTTCCTAAATGATATTTGTAAATTGTAGGAACGATTTAATTCACCTACCTACTTCAACACGTTTTTCCTCGTAGATCTTCCGATATATCAAAATATCGATACATTTTCTCCGATATATCGATGGTATCGATATCTCATTGACGATATATCATTTGATCAGTATATCGATATATTTCATTCGATATGCCATCCCTAAGAATGGATACTTTTCATTCATTTCTCCACGCCAATTGTATGTTGCTATGGTAACCACAATGCCATAATTTAGGGAGTTACAACGTCAACTATTGAGATCACTACAAGTATATGAGTTTTCAATGTTTTAATCAACCTTGATGACCATGTTCTTCCAACTCTTGTTTCTTAAAATGTATCTTTACTATGAATATAATTTGGAGTTAAGAATATTACGTCCTTATTTTGCATTGCAACAGATAGATGTCAAAAATCTATCCAGCCATACGTCATAATATCTGCATAAAGAAAACTGAAATTGCGACTACAATGTCATAGTTGACATATTTTACTGTACCAATTGATGTGTTACAACAGAAGATTGTTGGTATTTCCTTGCTAGGAAGACTAGTCGAGTCCTTGGGTGGGCAGAGCCTCATAAAACAATCATCCGCAAATTTATTCGCACCACGGCTGTCTTCTCAGCTACAGGACATCTAGAGTGCAGATGGTCTCTATTGCGTTTTTCTCTGAACTGCACCGCGCCCTTGCCTATTTTTACCGCATCCTTGAAAGCACCAACACCACCGATGCACTTATTGATTCGAAGCGGAGTTTTACAATCCTCACGAATCGCATGTTCTTTCTATAAGTGCCTTACCGTGAATAGGCGATTGAGGTTTGAGGTTTCGCATTGATTTCCATTAGAATGACACCATTTGGCTCACGCCGGAATATATTGGCACCCCTCTGCGCCCTTGTGGCAGCGCAAGCCATCAGCGCCAAGGTTGGGTATGACCGTGCAATTAAATTATCGTTGAGAGGAGAGAGCCGTCTCTGAGGGTTTTACTGAAGAGCTCCGATGTAAAACGAATCCTCTGTAAATCCGAAGATCAAACAGAGAATTCATCCCACCCACTTTGTTCATTTATGGTAAGGCACTCTGCACTATACTATCGGCCATTGAAGGAATTCTTCGTATTGAGTCGGTCGTGAATCTGTGAGTTGAAAATTCGTAGAATTATTGATTGACACAAATAGGTAGTTTTATCACAACACTGTTAGTGCACTCTGTACACCGACACGATACAACGGTCAAAGTTAGGTATTCAAAATTTAAAGGCTAACGAAGTCTCAAATTTGTAGAAGTATCATTGAGATGTTTTTCAAACAACGAAGCTGTAAGTATTGACCTAACTTTACTTATCAGTTACATAACTTCCTAATGAAAGGATTCGTTGGCGGAAAAGCCTGATGTAGTATGATCACTCTTATCACCCTTGTCAATTATTAATCTAGGTTACCAGTTTTTCTGTAATTATCTGTGATGTAGGGGTCTCCAGTTACTACACTTACCTTTCTTCACCCTTATTAGTCAAAGTAAGAATGGCCTGTCCTATGATCTGAAACTTTTAGGCACTGTTGGATTGACCATTGATTGAGGCAGGACACCGAACGATGCAGAAGACAATCGATTATTGAATAATTACCTTCTCACGATATGGTAGCTCGCGTTTGCTCAAACGTTGCCGTTCGTTTCTAGTATTTAGCCAAATCGAAGGGGCAAAAAGTTAAAAAGTTGTACTTGAATTGGAAATTTTAAAGGATTTTAGAAATTCAGTAGTGCAAGGACCTAGGGAATGGAAAAACTGAAATATTGCCGCTGGAATCATCAAAATCAAACAATAATTGCCAAAGAAAAATGGGAAAAACTTTTGAATAAACGGGTTTTCCCATGTTTTCCCCTAATTTCTTTGGCAATTATTGTTCGTTTTTGATCATTCCAGCGGCAATACTTCAGTTTATCAATTCCCTAAGGCCGCTCTCTAAAGAATTTCTAAAATCCTTTAAAATTTCAAGTTTAGCTACATTTTATGGGAAAACCATTGCCAAAGAAAAATGGGAAAAACTTTTGAATAAACGGGTTTTCCCATGTTTTCCCCTAATTTTTTTGGCAATTATTGTTCGATTTTGATGATTCCATCGGCAATATTTCAGTTTTTCAATTCTCTAGGGCCGTGCACTAATGAATTTCTAAAATCCTTTAAAATTTCCAAATTTTTGTTATTGTGCCTTTGATTTGGCTAAATACTGACCCGGAACGAGGAACGAACGGCGACCGACTGAGACCCCCTTAACAATACTTTTGCTACTATCTTGAATGGTTTGACTTTTCCTCTGGCACTATCATCAATGAGCACCAGTTGGCATAAAGACATTAGGTAAGTACCCGTGAAAGAGTATCTTCTTCTTCAAATTTCCATTTCGGTACAGTACTTCAAATTTAGGTAAATATATTTTATACCAATAGAAATTTAGATGTGAGTAGTGTCATTCATAGGTATCTGAATACATAAACTTAAATAAACTAAAACCATTTTCCAGTTCTCAAACAAATAGCCTTCCTGTTTGCAATAAGAAGATGAATATGAACTTGAAGACTTGGTTTGTTTAGGAAATATTATTTTTAACATACTCCTGTCCCTACAATGAAATCCCCACATTCTCTTCCTTGTTATTTTACTGCAATATTTATCGGTTAAATAGTACAATACTCACTGTTCCTCGAGTTTTTAAGTCTCCTGCCAAGTGCTTCCACCCTGAAACAAAAATGAATGAATTTGTGAACATTTCGATTTATAGTTGATCGAAGGCTCACATTCAATCGGGCAGGTATCAGTTTTTCGAAAGAACCTAATGAAGAATAAATTAATATATCTGTAAACATTTCGATTAATAGTTGATTGAAGGCTCATATTCAATCGGGCAGGTATCAGTTTTTCGAAAGAACCTAATGAAGAATAAATTCATCACTCGGTAGATTGAAGGAAGATCCTCAGTACAGAAAGGTTCACTTAGCCTGGTGAAACTCGGATGATTGAGACGCGTACGTGACGAGATTACAAAAGGTTACACTTGGGACGAAAAACTCATTTGTAGTTGAAGCGTGGATAATGGTATTCATCTGAAAGACATTAAGCCGTCCCTCCGAGTCCACAAAGGCAAAGTTCAAGACAGTGTGGAGAAGATGTGTCTATAAAATATTATTAAGGAGAACACAGGACTCTGATGAAAATGGTCACACTTCATGAATAACTGTCATCATTCTTCGAGATTATATCTAATCATGAACATTTTTCAACAGCAAGGAATCTCAATATCAATATCAATGGAATTTTTTACATTTTTTTTGCATTTTTTCTAAAAAAAATAACTTTTTTCTCTTAATATCTACATTTTCGGTATCTAATTGACCAGCTCTTCGATCCACGAAAGATACAAAAAACAGGGAGTAGAATGACTGGAAAACAGTTTTATACTCGTATCAAGTCGGTAATGGTAAACTGGTCAGGGTGAAACCACTCGAAAAATGGTGGCTCCTCGGATTGGATATCAGTAGTATATATATGTACATCCTGGCTCACGACTTAAATCTCTGATGTTTTTATTTCCACTTGAATCTCTGATGTTTTTATTCTCACTTAAAATCTCTGATGTTTTTATTTCCACTTAAATCTCTGATGTTTTCATTTAGTAACTTTTTTTTAAAATGTTTTTTATCAGAAACTCTAGTGAAAACTCTAAAAAGTCACTGGTTTTGATGTTTTGTGATAAAAAGTTTTAACAGGGATTTAAGTCGGGAGATAAAAATGCAAAATTATGATCTTTTTATTTTTCACTTGGTTTTCTGATCTTTTTATTTTTTCACTTGGTTTTCTGATGTTTTTATTTTCACTTAAAATCTCTGATGTTTTTATTTCCACTTAAATCTCTGATGTTTTCATTTAGTAACTTTTTTTAAAAATATTTTTTATCAGAAACTCTAGTGAAAACTCTAAAAAGTCACTGGTTCTGATGTTTTGTGATAAAAAGTTTTAACAGGGATTTAAGTCGGGAGATAAAAATGCAAAATTATGACTATTTAGGGGTCGATATTTTCGAAATTTAGCTCTCTCTGATGTTTTCACTAGAAAAAATAAAAAAATTAAAATGACGTCACGCTAAAAATATTTTTAAATTGTCTTAAATTAAAATGATATCGTCTTAAATTAAAAATGACGAGACGCTCTTCCAGAATCCCAAACCTGGGTTGGGTCCTCACCAATAATGGGTGGATAAAAAAAAAGGTGAGGAGTAAGTTAAAAGGATGATATGGGAGACAGGATAAATAGTATCCATACAAAAGAAAAAAGTGGGTGGATAAAAAAAATGAGGGGTTAGTTAAAAGAATCTCTTTTCTAATATGATAATGACATAATATGTCATAAATGCCAAATTACCAAATTTGGCATATATTATGCCAAATTTGGCACATGTTATATGCTTCAGAAACGTGGGCCATGACACAGCAATTTGAGAATGCCCTCAGAATTTTTGAAAAAAAAAAATACTGGGCTCCTGAGTTAGAACATAGACAATGGATGTGGCGCAACAATGAAGAGCTCTACCACCTGAACGATAATTTTGACGTTGTCAAATTAGTGAAGTTGGGGAGATTAAGGTGGGCCGGCCATATTCTTCGAATGGTTGGTAATGATCCGGCTAAGCAGCTCCTGTTAGCATGCCCGAATACTACAAGGAAGAGAGGAAGGCCACGATTTAGATGAAGACACAGGACGGCTCGGGAGCTACTACTGGATGGCGACGCCACAAAATCGTTCAAGCTGGAAAGATGTCCTAAATGAGGGTAGGGCCACCCCGGGCTGTAACGCCAGTTAGTAGCAGTAGGTTGTGAGAAACCGAAATTTGGTCGCTCTGGTCGAACATTTTCTTTTGACTATTCGAAGTGATTTTCGATCGTGCACCCTGGAACCAGTAGCGCCAGTTGGCGAACCACGTAGGCAATGGAGGTACCGTTGGGCGGTCTTCCAAGTCGATTCTACACCACGTCACGTATGTATCAGCTCCAAACAGTAATCGACAACACAGGAGAACCCGCAGAGAAAATCGTTCTTTATGAGTCGTGATCTTCATTTCACTTGATCTCTTCTCCATGCGATCGCTGAGTAGTCATCAGGACCGGAGCAGGTAGCACACATAATACATGTTGGTTTCTGACCGCCTTTTCCTCATAAGGGCCACTCATCATCTCCGATGCGTAACGAAGATAATTCGAGTATATTACGTTCTTCTTTATAAACTCCCCTCAGGTCTGGATTAGATTAACTGAGATTGAAAACGAGAGGAGAACATCGGAAACTCGGGGTTCATTATTGGAAATTACACAGTCGGAATAAAACATAAGGTTCCCGCCTATCTATTAATTTCGTCGGAACCTGTAGAAGATGAACTACCAGAGCAGTTCGTGCTACTGTGGGCAGAGCTTCACTACTAGTCGGTAGGTTCACATTCATTCATTTGTGTGAATATGTGGTTAGTTTGAAATGAGTTGGTCATTACTTGGTCGGGATTGTCGTTCAATGCATCCATCAAATTTATCACTGGATTGATGGCAACAACTCTTGTAGGTCTCTTGGCAGAGAAGGTCATCTTGTCATCAAACCTTACCGATAGGGTATGGTTCCCCAAAAACTTCATAGACTTGTGAAAATTAATTATACCGATAACTGAAACTGTGGTAGTGGTTATGATGAGGGGGTAGATTTCGGCAATATCCTCTTGATTAATTTTATTAGAAGTTAAGTGCACTTTCGCTATCTTAGCATCGTCCGAACTTCTGGCTTATTTTATCTACAATATACAGATCCTCGGTCGTATACTGCATGTAGATTGGTAAGTAGGTATTGATTATTGACTTCGGTGGAAAAAGTGGGGTGATAATTCAATAAATACATTTATGGTAGGTTCCAAGTACCCAGGTATTCTATGTTTTTTGAACAATATTTCGATGAGGTATCAGTTTGCAGTTTGGGAATCAAATTTGTTGATACAGCTCCACTTTCCAGTGAAAGATAGGAATTATTACTGAGAATCCTTCCTTCTCAGAGGTTGAGTTAGAGAGCAGGAAAATATTATCTTGTTTTTGTAGGGAACAATGCTGGCGAGCTACGGTGGGACCTTGTTTGGTTCAGATCCTCAGTTTTAAAGGTCTTTAGCATTGGTTTGTATGAAAAATTTGGTTTGCAGAGAGGCTATTTTTGCGATCCTTGTTTAGTTCAGACCCTGAGTTTTCAAGGCCAGGGTGTTTTATGAACACCTCCCTTCATTTCCGCAAAATACAGCGTAAAAAATTGGGACCAACGCTATTCTTCATGATTTTTCGTGAGAAATTCAGGAAAAATACTTTCGCGCAAAAGATTTGTGCGCGATTGACACAGAGATCATTTTTCAAATGGACCCCCCCCTTTTTATTACAAATTCGGATTCTACGTCAAATTTTATGAAAAATTCATACCCGAAGGGATTTTTTAACTTTATTGAGCAACCTGGCTCTTTGAACGCTCTTATTTGGGCAACTCACCAATTGCACAAGGTTTTGGAGAATCCTAAGTGAGGCACATGTTTTTTCATCAGTTTTTGACGCTGAATCATAGGGTGTCTTCCGTTTTCAGAAAGACCCAGATTTGAAGAGGAAAAATGAATGTTTCTTTCATAAAATCATCAATTTTGTTGTCGAAATCAGTTTTTTTTTCTCTCTCCTCTTTTTGAACCATGGGTTTGGGACCGTCCACGGTGGAGTTAAAAATAAAAGGAGGAGAGAAAATAAAAAATAAACTTGACTTCGACCACAAAACTCATGATTTTATGGAAGAAATGTCAATTTTTCTCCTTGAAATCGTGGTCTACCTCAAAACGGGTGACCCTGTGATTCAGCGTCAAAAAATGACGAAAAAACATGTTCCACACTTAGGATTCTCCGAAACCTAATTTTTGTGCAATTGTGGAGTTGCGCAACTTAGAGCGTTAAAAAAGCCAGGTTGCGTACAATAAAAAATCGGTTCGAGTATGAATTTTTCATGAAATATGACGTAGAAAGGCAAAACCGAGTTCTCTGCAGACGAGTGATTTATATAGAAAAATAATAAACCTTTCTGTAATAATTTGCAGCGTTTTTCCATTCAAATGTAAGTTTACATAATAGGAGACCAGCGTTACTCGCAACGAATTTTGCGGATTTTCGCAAATTCGAAACCAATTTTGAAAAAATGTTCCGTAGGAGATTTTGCTGTTTTTCCTCATTGGAATATTGATAAAAATCTTCTGTGTGGCAAATACAGCAAGCTTAGCAGGAGGCCCTCTGAAGGAGAGGAGCTTCACCAACACCAAACTCAAAATGGCCAAAAATTGACTAATTACAGATCCACGAGTGCGAAGTTTAATTTTAACGTCAAAACGCCTCTGATATGAGATTCTTGATCGGGTAATTTTCAGTCGAATGTAGATTGTTTAAAACATCTCTTACGATAATATTGTCGAGCGGAACATCCTCCAGGCCGATGGAACAGGCGGGGGTGGAGTTCAGCTTGATGGTGGTGTGGGGGGGGGGGTGGCCTTGGAAGCTCGTGACGTCACGTCACGCTTGCACATGCAGCTGCACCTTCGTGACGTAGCCGCAGCGTACGCCGCGCCGCGGTGGCGGTCGTCGCAACGAGGGGGGGGAGGAGGGTAGTTCGCTGACCTTTTCCCCTCCCCCGCCTGCCAGTCCGCCCTCGCTCGCGCCCTTTCTTCTCCTCTCGCTCGAGATCGCCCGTTCGTTCTTCGGGAGTAAAATTATCGCGGTAATCAGAGCGTTACTATCATTTCGCTCGACATATTCGGAGCTGAAGTCGCTGATGAGGACTGAGATGGCGATCAAATCACCAAAATTTTCCCAACTGGACTGTACTTGAACTTGGTTTACTCGTTACACATCCATTAACCTTTCGACAGGGACATGATTTAAATTCTCGTGCAGAGGATTACTTGCCTTTTCGGCTAAAACTCCTAGGGACGTTGATTTTATATTTCCTACTTATTAGAGAATTTTCGACACGTCATTCGTGACGGCCGTAGGCGTGTAATATCCATGCAACCGTCTGAAAATGCTGACTGCGCATGCGTGACGACTCGGACGGCGAGCTCGGTCGTCATGGACGACGCCAAATGCCGACATTTGGCCGCGTCGAGGACTAGGAGTGTGTCGATCCAGGTATTTCCCTGGAACGGTTCCAACGGTTACAGTGACAAAGATGTAACCGTTCCAGTTCCATTAACGTTACAGACGGTCAATTCCCACTCACATGACATGGATGAAGCAGGCAGTCAAATCCCTATCGTCCTTCTTCCATGCTTATGAAAAAAAAAAGTAAAGTAAAGTAAGCAACCATTTCAGGTTGAATTTTCGTCCGACTGCCATTCTTGGCGTCGCGGACGTCATCAGCTGTCTCCCTAAGGGGAGATCAGAATTTGTTCTGATGATTTCGCTCATGGCTTCCCAAACATCACCGCCCTGGGTTGGAACGAGAGATTGCTGATCGTCTAATAGACAGAAAACTTTCTGCGACGACCAGACTCGAACGCGCGTCCCCGCTAGACGGTTCTCATCTTATCACCGCAGTCGGGTACACTGTCCACCACCGACGCCCACATCCATGCTTATGAACTCAACTTGCAATACAATAGCAACATTTTCCTTGAAAATTCGCTAAAAGGAATGAATTTGAACAAGTGTTACAAAAGAGAAAATTTATTATAAATGATAGTGACCAAACTATTCAAGGAAAGAATAATGACGTTGCAATTTAAGAACTTAACATGACAATATTAAATTAATAATACTGGAGACAACTTCCATGCTAACCAGTCCAGAAGATCACTTCCCGCTCAAGAGCCATTCCATGATATTCTCAGTCCAAGAGAGAGAGAGCTCTTTATTGTTTTTCATACCAGTGGTATAAACAAACGTCGGAGTGAAAATAAAAAATAAAAAAAAAACACAGCGGAGATGGACCAAGGCCCTTAACAGATCATGTCTCACAACAATACTCATTAAAACTCAACAATGCAAAACAAAATACAATCACAGCCCAAAAATCGAAATCCCAGGCTTCTATCACTGCCAAGGAACAAATTACAGAATAATTAAAACCCCATCATAACAAGAACAATGTAAATAATTAAAATTGTAGGTACAATTTTAATTATTTACAAATTGTAAATTATTAATAAAATTGTAAATTATTTCAATTTTTCTCTCAATTATGACGGAAAAGAAAACTAAGTGATTTTGAGATTCAACAAAACTGTGTTAAAAGTGAAACTGGAGGAAATCATCAGTTGAATAAAATGCATGATTCTTCAAAAAATTTGTAATTTGCTTTTTGAAATTGTTCATGTCTAATTTCTTGTAGTTAATCGGCAGTTTATTGTACAATTTTATGGCCCAATTGTTACTGGAATTTTGGCATCTTTTCAGTCTATTGAATATCGAAATCAACTTATCGCAGCCTCTAGTTTGATAATCGTGGACGTCGCTACCCTTCTTCCAATCCGCACTGTTTTTATGTGCCAGAACAAAGCAATGTATTAATGTATTATGTCATAAATGCCAAATTACCAAATTCAAATTCAAACCGAAACCTGACACCTTGATATTTTCTGTAAAATCAAATATCCCTTTCTAATGTATCCTTATTTATTTTGGAGAGCGAGTCAAAAAGTCGGACACCTCCCAAAGTAACCAGTCCTTCCTCCTGGTTGTGGATGAAGCAACTAGGTTTACTCAAGCCAGAGCAATGAAAGAAAGTTCAGCTGCAGTGATCAGATTCTTGAAGAGCTTCCCCTACCTAGACAAAGTAAAGAAAATAGTATCTGACAATGGAACGCAATTCACTTCTCAAGACATAAAAAGTGTATTCGTTGCTAGGCAACATAAACGACATTTGATTGCAACTAACTGTTGTTATCAGTACTAGGTATTATGTTAGGACGGGGAGAAGTAGCGCCATTTACAAGGTAAGTTCAACTCTCCTGGAGAGTACCTGGGATTTCAGGTGCGGCAATAGTCCAAAATTGTATCGATTGACAGCTAGTGTTCTTGCTTCTATTTCGATTGTGCAATCATTTTTTTTCGTGGACAGAGGAACTATGATATTTAAAAAATATCAACCCTTTCGAAGCTGTACGGATCCAGGAGAATGTTTGACGTTCTTATTCCATTGGAATTTTTACTGGAGACCATATACTTTGTTTTATTTTGATTATTAATTAGCCCTATATTTGGCGCTGCAAACCAAAGCAAAGAGAAAGCTCACAGTACTAGCCTTGAGATTGATGTCATCTGCATTAGCCAGAAGCTGCTGGGCCATAGACTATAGTGTAATGGGCGGTGCGCCTTGATTTTTTAAAGATTTTTAGTCGAAAGTAGTTGATATCCTGAGAATTTTGGCACCAACCGCGACCTTCTAGCGTGAGTAGATCTGTTTCTATGATTTTTCAAAGTTTCAACCGTTTATGACGTCACGCGCCCCTCTCGCCTGGGCGGGACCCCCCAGCCCACCGTGACGTCATAAACGGTCGAAACTTTGAAAAATCATAGAAACAGATCTACACACGCTAGAAGGTCGCGGTTGGTACCAAAATTTTCAGAATGAGGTCTACCTTAGATTAAAAATAATAATAAACAGTTTTTCCTACCCAGGCGCACACCCTATTGCTTTGTAAATGTGCGTTTTTCACTACCAAAGTAAACTTCTTAAAGACTCATAGATTTTCTCTTGAGATTTCTCACCAAATTCGAACTGATTTTCATTCATATACTGGGATACGAATATCTCCATGGATGGTGGCAGGTTGCTATGGCGAGATGATTTTCGAGCTAGAACGGCCGGTAATGGTAAGTTGAAAAGAAATAATGATGTTGCTACTAAGAAGGTACTCTCTTCCAACTGAAAACTCCGTACTCGATGCTCTTCATCATCCTTCTTGCAATTTTATTTTGATATCGATAGCTATTTCAAATATGAACAAATTATTGTTTCGACTAAGTGCAACCCAGTGTAATTCTTAACCTATTCTAACCGAGTCTTGGACTATAGATTTTTTTTCTTCCATATAACTTCCACATTTCCTACAAGATTTCGATGAGATTTTCAGGGATTATGCGGATTGGGGTGCAGATGATCCTCTGTGAAAATCATCTCCCTCGGACTGATTGCGCTCCGCATGCGCAAAAATGAATTTCCTTGTAACAACCTTAACTTTCACATTTTTCATCCGATTTCGATGACATTTCCAGGGATTGTATGGATTGGGATGATGATAGGATGATGGACCCCTATGAGGTTAGTGCATGTTTCTTAGAGATTGATGTTTTGAGATTAGCTACCATGCGTCGGATCATCTTTATAATTGGTTTATGGATACGAGGAAGTTATGTCCCCACTTGTCAGACGTTTTCTCAGATCTCAGTAGTGCTGACCTCTGCGTCAAGGATGCCAACGTACCGCCCTACACCACATTGTCTACGCAATAATGAAATTTTCGTCCTCTTCTTCAAATACCTACCTATTTTGTCGAAGGTAGGAACAAGAATTATGAACTACCAAAAAATGGACTACCAACAAGAAGAATTTTTCCACTGCCAACATTCTTCGATTATTGTTATTATTATTATCATTATAAACTCAGATGTTTTGTACTAGAAGTGATATTTTTGGATACCTACCAAAGTATATCATGTTCTGTCTAATACCGATATAAATATTTTCGTTATTACTTATTATAGTTTTTATTGGCACCTTTTTTCCATGAATGATATTTTCTATTTTCTGACAAATGGTAATGTTTGATATACCTTTCTATTGCGGTAGGTCTAAGATTTGTCTTCCAAAATCACATTTTTTTTAGAGCTTTTTGAATAGTTTTGATTCCTCGTCCGTGAGTGATCAATATCATGTCTCGGGCATATCTATACGAATTATTGACTGATTGTTATGATACGTTTGGCTCGGGCGGGATTCCCTTCAGACGATCTCCTATAATTTCGACGTCATTTGAAAAAAATGGCGTTTACGCCCTATTTCTTTGAAATATCAATTTCTCACGATCTGATTGAGCTCAGATTTGGACGGTGATTTGAAGCGCACCACCACTAGATGGTCGCCAAAATTTCTTTATTACGGTTCATGTGAATGAGTCAAAACCTGTTGTGTAACCATTTTTGGTACCTATGTTTATGTACACGAGACGTAGACTGATGACACACAAGTGAAAGTCGGCGATCAGAGCTCCATCGACATTGACCCGGATGAAGCTCGGGGCCTCACGAGCGCGTCATCGTCTGATCGTATCTCAGTTTACCAAACGCCCGCGGGAGTTGAGGATTCATTGTCGTCGTCGGAACCACAATGTGGAAAACAACTGCGTTAACAGACCGTCACGGATAGAAACGGATGAACCAGCTAGGGTCGTATCTAAGGTCCTATCTCGTACCTACGATCTGTGAACATGTCGTTGAGAATTGAGATGCTCTGATAGGAATATCGTCATCCGTGAAATCGTGAAGAAGTACCGTTACAAGAACATGAACCGAACGGCTATCTGCAACGACACTCGTACATCATACTCAAACCGAACGACCTAATCATGCTTGTAGTTTGTACTAGAGTAAACCAAGAGGCGGTCAGAGAGTCTAAACACGTAATAGGATGATCGGTTGCTGATCATTGCAATGTGGCCCTACACACAAGCGAGGCGGAGACAAGATATCGATATCGAGATATCAAGAAACAAGAGAGAAGAAAACTAAGCTCTTGCCTTCCATCTACTAGTAGATCTTTTGCTTTCGAGAATATCGGTAGCTAGAGCATTTTTATTTCCACTTTTTATTCATGAAAAGAAGTGCTCTATAATCCTTTTAACGGGTAAAACCGCGCGAGTCCCCTATGGATTTTATCGTGGTTAGATCATTGAAAGCCACAGCGCATTCACCAACGAGAAATCGTAAATAGGCAAAACTTACACAGTTTTATTATTAAGTAATTTATTTCATTCAAGAATCAAGACTTTGGGATCATTACTTCTCTACCATCTCATACATTACAACACTTTCCCAGTAAATGGAAATCATTGCCTATTAAAGCTCCCTGCGGCAATTATCCCGAACATTTCCAGCGCTGTGGCTCCTGACGATTCTTCCTCAAGGATTTATGAATTTGCAAACCAACGGTATCTTATCAGCGTTACAAAGAGACGCCACATTTGTTCTTCCAGGCAAACAGCTTTTTTGGTTCTTCCTTCCTTTATTGCCGCAATTAAAGACTAAGAAAGACGATCGTTGTCCCTCAGAAGGACGTTTCGCTGGAAATCATCCACAATGGGACAATAGGAAGGTTGAAAGACATTGAAGGGCGCTGCTCAGTGCTTCACTTACAGAAAGAGGGTACTCTTCCGGAGTACTTGAGTTATACTATTTATGTCATGGTGACACTGATATGATGCAACGTTTCTCATGTCAAGGGCAATTTTGCATGAGAAGCGATGCGAATTCATCGTACATCCTATTGTGGTGAAAACTGCGTACTCTATTTTCCTGCTTATTAAAACATTGTATTCCATGATATCTATGGTATTTCAAACACCGTTACTATACGATTTGTTGTTTGATTTATGCCAAAACAATTGGGAAAAAAAACTTTTAAGAACAAAATTGCTGGGAGAAATTTCTTGTTGGAAATACCTTGAGGAATAAAACCTGAAGTTTTGATCAACTTGAATACAAATTACTGTGCATATTAATCACAGTAGTAAGTAGTAGTACTTCAGAAATTGATACAACTATGGTAACTCAGTTATGAATATTCACAGGTATCTAGGGTGACAATCATTCGGATAAAGTAGGTACTTACTTACTTGGATTTCGGGACTTATTTTGAAAAAGGACATTTTTTACAACTTTGTACCCATACATTTCTTTGGCAGCATATTCAAACTTCTTGCCCTTCCGGAGACCCGTGGATGATCATTAATTTCATCAAAATAATTCCATTAATTTCGAAAAATTTCATAATATATTTTGATGCTTGACATCAATCAATCCACTTGAATTTGACGTACCTTGGTACCTGTTCATTCAGATTCCTCTTAGAAGCGAGATTATCCAAGTTTCAGCTTAAATAATTATTTTCTCCACTAAACAAATTTGAACCCACGCGATCGAAGGAGTGTATACCAGCACATCCTGTAATGTAAGTAAGACTGCACCCGAATGTAAATTTGGAACCGAATCACGGAAAAAGTGCAGACCTGCTCCCTGCCGATTTTTGTAAGTCTGCACCTGAATATAAATACAGGCATGGAAAAAGTGTAAAACCTGGACTCCAACGTTTTTGTTCCATGTAACTTATGTTCATGTACTTATGCCTGTAACTTATGCATACTTGACGTTTTACAGCTTACTATTACAGCTAGGTGACACTGTCGAGGTTATTTGCTTACAGATTCCATGAAAGAACGAGTTGAGATGGAGCACTTCCCCTCACCCTGCCTGGAGTCCCTTGTACGATTTTCATAATAACAGGTTAGGCCTAATAGCGGGGTTCCTCCTGGCAGGACCGACCTGGCCTCCCACTTGAATGATGTACCGTGCAGCCAACGCCTGCTCTTCATAACGAATCCTTGACAAATTCTCTAACACTCTACAAACACTACAACATAAAACTTTCAGAAACAACATACAAACAACTCGGTAACCTAATTATTGCTTCCTCGCTAATAGCTATGGAATAATAACCGTACCTACCTATTCGTGCAGCAGGTCAAAACAAGTGTTGGTCTTCCGAAATAGAATCTTTTACTCACGTTCTGCGTTTCAGTTACTTGAATATAATTTTTTTAAGCACAAAGTTCCAGGATTCGTGAAGTTCAGATCGGCATCATTTTATAGCAATCGGCCAGCTTCAGCAAATTCGAAAAACCTGATTTTCCTTGGTAATAAATTTATGAGAACAGCTAAAATTTGAAAAGTTCCCAACATGATTATTCATTCATTTCATTACAATTCTGATAGTTTGAGCCACAGGACGTAAGAAATTGCACGTGAACATGAACATAATCGGGAACAATTTGTCAATTTCGGAACAAACTAGTTTGTCAATTTGGAAAACAATAAACATGGTCGTGAAGATCATAACAATATTAAGGAACCATTCGGAGGTACTGGTCTGAATATTGGGTTCAATAGTTTTTGGTTTATTGTTTTCAATAACGAACCTTTGGAATCGACCAAGAATTTTTTTTTAAATCTCCCCTCAAAAATTATCGGTTTATGTTCCAAGGTAGTACGTTCCAAAAATCGAATAAAAAATTTTCCGTCCGTCCACCGTAGGCGGCACTTTCCTTGGTTACTGTGGACCGATTTTGATGAAATTTGGTATGTAGGCTCCATTTGGAGTGTAGCTGTGCCCCTAAGCTTCTGGTTGATGTCAGTCACTCCTAAGGGGTGAAAAATGTAAGTTGAAATTTTCAAAAGTGCCTTAGCTCAAAATCTCTCGAAATAGAAGTATTGTTTTTCCACAAATGTCAGATCGTATTGAATTTTTAGAATTTTTAGAGACCACACGGAGCTCTGTAGAAGAAACCGTTCGGTCCCTATGAGAACTTACGGGTTGGACTTACGATAAATCAGAAACACGAGTGTGAATTGCCAAAGAGGTCAAATCTCCGTTCAAATTTTTTTCACTGAGTAATTCTTTACGTCTATGTTATTCTACATAGGAGAGTCATGCTACCCACCCAACTTGGTACCCTTAATGAAAACGGAGTTGAGTAGAACGTTGTCTAATTCCACGAAAATAATGAGTTACAAGTTAATTCGATTAAATCGAGTTATTGTTAATTACTGATGATGACCTAACCGTCGAAATCGATTTAACTTGTAACTCATTATTTTCGTGGAAATAGACAACGTTCTACTCAAGTCCGTTTTCATTAAAATGGTTTTAAAAAACAATGGTTTTGAAGGTTTAGTGGTGACCTACAACAGTTTTAATTTAGTAATTTATAAATCTGACTCCAATAATATATGCAAAATGGCCGGAAATATTTGAGAGAGAAAATATATTTTTGTAACGCAAATTTGAAAATTAGAAATGACAACTTTTTAAATCTTGAATCTTGAAACTTGACTTTTGACTTTCTGACACTGACTGACAACGAAATTTCTTGAATTCAAAAAACAGTAACCAAAAATCCAACAGGTGTAAAAACACAAAAATAAACTGTAGTAACCGCTACAGGAGTCCCCCTCCAGCAAAAACGACTTTTTTGCGACGGGCAGCAGGAGTACACCATCTCCGAACTTTCACCCAAAGTAAATGCTGGCTTGAGGCGGTCGACCGATATGGCTGTGTCTTTGCCATTGATGCGAACACGGAAAATCTTCTCACCGCGTTCCAGTACAAGGTATGGGCCATCGTATGGAGGTTGAAGCGGGCGTCGAACGGCGTCATGGCGTACAAATACATGGCTAGCTGAAGACAAATCTTTATGAACAAAGGTGTGCTTGGAACCATGACACGCTACTGGTACCGAACGAAGCTGGTCCATGCTCTGAGCCAGGCGACCCACTAGGTTGGCTGGATCTTCTGGTTGTAGTGGAAGAGACTCTACAAATTGTCCAGGAAGCCTAAGAGTTGTTCCATATACAAATTCTGCAGCAGAATGCTGTAAATCCTCATTGACTGCTGATCGTAGCCCTAGCAGAATAACTGGAAGGATGTCTACCCAGTGCTCTGTAGCATGGCATCGAATGGCTGCTTTGAGACTACGGTTCCATCGTTCCACCATACCATTCGAAGAAGGATGAAAAGCAGTGGTGTGAATTCGTCGAGCTCCCAAGATTCGCGTCAACTCTCGAAACATGGAAGACTCAAACTGTCGACCTTGGTCAGTGGTTATTCGCAGAGGCACGCCAAAACGACTGATCCAGCCCATGCAAAACGCTCTAGCGACAGATTCAGCTGTAATGTCGCTAACAGGAATGCATTCAGGCCATCGCGTGTAACGGTCGATGCATGTTACGCAGTAACGATAACCCTGACTTGGCGGAAGAGGTCCAACAATGTCCAAATGGACGTGAGAAAATCTTTCATCGGGTACCATGAAGGAACCTGGTGGACTAATGTTATGTCGATGTACCTTACTTTTCTGGCACTGGAGACACGCACGAACCCATGTGTTGCAGTCCTTGGCCATTGACGGCCACAAGAAACGTGCCTTGAGGAGCTTCAGGGTACCTCTCATGCCAGGATGTGCTAAACCGTGAATGAGGTTGAATGCAGCTCTTCGAAAAGTTGGCGTTATGTATGGACGAACCATGCCCGTTGAAGTGTCACAATATATGGGTACATCTGAATCAAACATACATATTTTAGAGAATTGAAATGAATTATTTTTAGCAGCTATAAGATCTTGGAGTTCTTCATCACTCTCCTGATCAGTAGCCAATTTCTCCCAATCAATATTCAGAACAGACTCGACTTCTTCTATGCGTGACAGAGCATCAGCGACCATGTTGTCTTTGCCAGAAATGTGTCGGATGTCTGTTGAAAACTGTCCAATAAAATCAAGGTAGCGTAACTGTCGAGGGCTAGCTTTATCCAATTTCTGTTTGAAAGCATGAATGAGTGGCTTATGGTCAGTTAGGATACAGAATGTGCGCCCTTCGAGCATGTAACGAAAATGTTTTACGGCAGCATAAATAGCAAGGAGTTCACGATCATACGCGCTGTACTTTCGTGTTGCATCACTCAACTTTTTCGAGTAGAAACATAAAGGTTGACAGTGACCATCTACTAACTGCTCTACGACTGCCCCTATACCTGTGTCTGAGGCGTCAACTGTTAGCGAGATGGGTGCTTCTGGAACAGGATGAGCCAATAGGACAGCAGAACACAAACTGTCCTTACATGTTTGGAAGGCTCTTTGTAGATCTGGGGTCCACTCAATCACAGTTTTATCTTTCTTTTTATTCCCACTATGCATTTCGTGGAGAATAGCTTGAGCCTGTGCAGCTTTGGGAATAAATCTTCGGTAAAAATTCAACTTTCCGAGAAAACGACGAAGTTCTGCGACTGTCTTCGGAAGAGGAAAATTTTTTATCGCTTCAACTTTGTCAGGAAGTGGTTGTGTTCCGTTTTTGTCAACGAGATAACCAACAAATTCAACTTCAGACTGACCAAAAACGCTTTTTGTGGTGTTGATTATGACGCCATAGTCTCTGAACCTATCCAAAACTAAACGGATGTGCTCCAAATGCTCTTCTTCGTTTCGAGAAGCTACGAGACAATCATCCAGATAGGGATAGCAAAAATCCAAGCCCCTCACAACTTCATGAATGAAGCGCTGAAATGTCTGAGCCGCGTTCCTCAGTCCAAAAGTCATGCAAGGGAACTCGAAAAGCCCAAATGGAGTTACTATGGCGGTTTTATCGATATCAGTTGGTTCCATGGGAATCTGATGGTATGCCCGGACCAAATCGATAGTACTGAAAATTGTACATCCAGCTAATTTGTTGCACATATCCTGGATATTCGGCAGTGGATAACAGTCATGCACTGTTGCAGCATTCAATGCGCGAAAGTCCCCGCATGGCCTCCATTCTCCATTCTTTTTTGGAACCATGTGCAAAGGACTGGACCAACTACTCTTTGAAGGACGACAGATGCCCTGCTCCATCATATAAGCAAATTCCTTGCGCGCTATAGCCTCTTTTTCGGGTGTTAGGCGACGAGGTTTTGCAGAAATGGGTGGACCAACAGTGACAATATGGTGGGTAACTGAATGTTTTGGAACGACCTTCCCGACAGCATTTGGATTGGTAATATCAGCATATTTGGAGAGTAACTTTTGATATGGCGACTTCAACTCAGGAGAAACAGTGGAAACTGAGGAATGAGGCACATGACCAATTGTTGCTGAAGTATGTAAGGAAGTGAGACTGTCAACTAGCCTACGACCTTTCAAGTCCACAAGAAGTCCAAAATTCTTCAAAAAATCAGCACCGATGATAGGTTTGTCTACATCAGCCACAATGAATGACCAACGAAATGGACGTCTGAGACCAAAATCAATTTCAACGATCCTATCTCCATAAGTATGAATAGTGGATCCATTGGCAGCATATAAACGAAAATCGGAAATTGGAGGTTTGAAAACACGATTGCCAGGTGGGATAACAGAAATATCCGCTCCAGTGTCTATCAAGTAGCGACAACCTGTTTTCTTGTCAGATACGAATAGGCGACTGTTATACTGGACCGGAGCTTCTTCTACTGTCGCCTCTAACGCCGGTCCGGCTCGTTTTCCGAATGTGCTGTGATATTGGATTTGTAAGAACAAGGCAAAATACATTTGAAAGCTTTTTCTCCGTACTTATTATGCCACTTACAAACACCATTTACATGAGACTTGAGTCTAGCTCCTGGTGACTTTGATCTACTCCTGGAATCGCACGTCCCTTGAGGTTGAGACCTAGATGAACGCTCAATATTGTCTAGCCTGCGTAATATTTCAACCATCTGATCTGACAATTGCTGAATACTGCTGCTTTCCTTAGATCTAGGATGGCTCGTACTAGCTTGTACATCAGGAATGGGAATTTGAATAGTACTGACAGCAGGCATGGGAGTAATCTCTAGAATTTTGTCAGCCATGGTAGCTAATTTGTTCAGTTCGTCGTTACTGCAAGTTAGAATGGCTTGTGCCTGAGTTGGCAATCGTTGAAGCCATAAAGATTTTAAAATTGCGTCACTTACTCTACCGGCAGACAGGTCTCTCATTTCTCTTAGTAGTTGGCTTGGTCGTCTATCTCCTAGCTCCAGTTCACTCAATAACTTCCGTAGTTGTTTTTCTTCGGAGTCTGTGAATCGCTCTTCAAGTCTAGCGCGGAGCTCTGTGTACATGTTGGTTGCGGGAGGATTCAGGATCACATCGCTAACCTGGGAAAGTACATCACTGGAGATGGTGCCAACAAGAGTATGATATTTTGTTAAGTCGCTAGTAATACCTGCATTGAAGAATTGAGATTCAATTTGGCGGAACCAGAGTCTGGGGTTTGCCTTCCAGAACGGCGGAACCTTGACTGCAACTCTCCCAACTTGAAGCGCGCCTTCAGCAGCTGGCGCATGATCAACAGGTGCCGGTGGAATCGAATTGTTATGAGCCATGATGCAAAATTTTGATCACGTCGGGGTCACCACTTGAAGGTTTAGTGGTGACCTACAACGATTTTAATTTAGTAATTTATAAATCTGACTCCAATAATATATGCAAAATGGCCGGAAATATTTGAGAGAGAAAATATATTTTTGTAACGCAAATTTGAAAATTAGAAATGACAACTTTTTAAATCTTGAATCTTGAAACTTGACTTTTGACTTTCTGACACTGACTGACAACGAAATTTCTTGAATTCAAAAAACAGTAACCAAAAATCCAACAGGTGTAAAAACACAAAAATAAACTGTAGTAACCGCTACAGTTTCAACCTCACCAAAAACAACAAACAACAACAACACAAACAAAAAACACACACACAAAAAAACCAATGGTTGAAACAATGGTTTTTAATCTCATCGCGAGTGATTTTATTCGTATTGGTACTCTTTTTTCCCCACACAATTTACTGGACTGCTTTAGTAGTTTGTTCCGTAAAAAATCAATATTTATCACGAACAATCGTCCTAAATGTTATACCGAATATTCCGTGAAACATTTTATAGGTAGGTACCTACCTATAAATTTGTAAACCTATCGTTGTAACCTATCGTTTGTGGTTTTATGGTACATCTCAAAATGTAGTCGGGTAAACAGCGTACTACTATTTATCTATACCTATCCCAAGTAGCGTTATAAATAATGAAAACTACGTGATCAAGTTTGAATAAATAATCTCAACGATCGATAGCAATAGAGGCAAGTTTAACAGCCGTTCGTCCGTTAGTGGTTTAATGGGGGCAGACTTTTCTGATTTATTGCCCCATTTATCTGGACAAGCAACACCTTGAATGTACCGGAGATGAATTTCATTTTTATTCAAGGTTACCCACCTCCTCTATTGCAGCTTCTACTACTATGGATACCCGGAAGAATCAATATTCTCGACCATGTCCTCAGTTCTTCATTACTGATGCTGCAAGTTAGTTTTTTTTCTACCTGCGAGAAGCCTCGTTAGAAAATAAAATGATTTTTTTCATTCTCGTACTACAGGTAACACGCAATTCCGAGCTCAGAGTTTAAAATTGAAAATAATTCTGAATGAACTCGGCTTATTATTGTCGATCATAATTTACTATAAGTTCATCATTATTCAATATACTTGTACAATGTACAGTTACCATATTTATCATCATTGAAGATGATGAAATAATTTACCGATCTCAAAATGAAATTTCTCTGATGAATAATAGCTACAGTCACCTTAAAAACCTCTTGACTCACCATTGTTTTCATTTTTTGTTCTGTAAAAATGGTTATTATCGCTACAAAAAATTTATAATTTCCAGAGAGAGTTTCGGAGAAGCTTTAGATATTTCGACGGATTGAATTTGTCAGAGTTGTTTCTCTTCTCTTCGTAAGAAGAGTAGAAGTTATATTAAAGTCCAGCAACATTACGAAATTCGAATGAGTGGAGCCTCTATAAATAACTCTTTCGCGCCTTATAAGCAGAAAAACGGTCCTTCCACCGGGTCTGAGACAAAAATATAACCAGCCATGAATATTGAATTAGCCTCGTAGAGTCGAGAACGTAAGAAAACCAGCACGTGACTCCTGGAAGGAAAGGGGAGATGGAGAAAAAAGTTGCACTAACCAGATCATTAGATGGAAGACGAAGTAGATGAAGGGAGTATGCGAGAGAGAGGGACAGAGAGAGGATGATCGGGGACGGACCTTCTATCGGGGGCTTATTCAGTCTGAGCCTCGGGGGCACGTAGAGGAGCTAATACCATGAATATGCCTACCTTAGGATGAAGCGAAGAATTTAATTACTAACCCGGTCAGTTCGTAATCCTGGTAGGCTCCAAACCCCAATAGAGATGCATGATTGGTCCGTAGACTACTGTGCTCGGATCCGGGCGAACAACGAACCAAATTATAGGTTCTTCCTTCTCTCGAAGTTCGATACAATCTTATCTGAGGGTTCGAAACCGGGAGCCGAACCTTATAAATGACAAGTAATGTATTGGTTCCGCGTTTGCCATTAAACGTGACGACCTGTAGTTCCTAGGTGAAGCACGATCGTCGTTGTGAACTCGATACGTGGGTTGGTCGGGAAAGATAGTGTTTTTTTCATCGGTAGCAACAAAATTATCCTTCATCACGCTGGTAAAATTGTATCGCACTCAATCAGTACACAGACGGGAGTTTAGATTGGTAGTTTCATCAATTTTATTTGCCCATCGACTGGTATCACTACTTATCTGGTGGTAGGTAGGTAACTGCTTACGACGTGATAATAATTACGCATACCTATTCGATCAACCAATCAAACAGAAAGTTACTCAACATGGATCTGTCAAAAACTTCACCCTTTCCAATTTTCAAGATTCAAATAGGATTAGTAATAATGATAAAAATCTTGGCTACACAAAACAGTTTCACCCAATGTAATTTAGATAGTCAGGGGAGAACCATATCATTTTTACCATTATGGCCCAAATCATAGTATTTCAAAATCGGAAATAATGGAACTCCCTCAACCTTAGCCGTGATAACATTTCAAACGACATGCGAGCCTCGAATTTGAACAGTACTTTAAAATCCAATTTCTACACCAAATAACATGCGAATTCGATCCATATTTGCTCATTATGTTCTCTAAATTTTAAAGCTTGGTTTTTATTAATAAGGCTTAATAAGAACCAAAATAATGAAAAATGGCATATTAAGTGATTATTATCCCCCTACTCGTTCCCTCTTCATGCCAATTTTCATATTCTGGTGAAGTAATGTGGAAATGGGAAGTTGTCTGAGTAGAAAAAAAGTAACACGCAAATCGGTTGAGAATTGAGGACTAGGCACAAATTTAGAATATCATCAGAATCCTCATAATTTTCATTATGCAACCCCCGTTCCTCCCCACTAAAGTTTTTATTCCGAAATTCTGGTGACGTAGTGCACGTTCAAGATAGATTTCTGCATCGAACAAGGAATAACCAAGCAAATCGGTTGGAGAATAAGGCCTAAACAGAATACTCAAGATTTTGTCACACAAACACACACGCACACAGACATATACCTATGGTTTTTTCCTTGGATTTGGATTCAGAATGTCTTGAATGGATTTGTAAGTGTTTATTTTTTTTTTTGTGTGTGTGTGTGTTGTCCTCCTTCACCCAGAATTATCGCATAAGGACGCCCAAGTCTTACTGTGAGACGACCTGAAAGATTCGAACTGGTTGGGCTTGGTCTCAAATTGAACTTGAAGCCTTTCTACCACGTACCATGAAGTTTCGTTACATCTCAACGAAGCCATAGATGCTAAAACGAGGAGGCTGCATCGTGAAAGTGACCAGAGGACGGGGTTATTAATAAGGGAACAACCCTGAACTGGATCGTCCTGCGGCGATGGTAATGAAATCAGCCGCGGGCGGTGCATGAGCCAACTCATGCGTCTAACGCATCCCCGACGCACCGACCAACAACATTTTGAATAACTAAACAATGGGCCAGCAAAGCTGGTAATATTGTTCATACAAATATCCGATGTCATGTACATGGATGCACAAGTGTATGCACGTGAAGGTATCTCGTTGAAACGAACAACAATGTAGAATCAAAATATGAATTCATCATTAAATTATTTGGAGGTTCTACGTGGTACAAGTGGAGATACGAACAAATAATCGGATGTATCCAAAATAGTCTGTTCCACTCTACTGACCTCTTGCAATGTATCTTTGGCATGAGTTTAAAGCAGTAGCAACAGCTGTCCTGTGCTAAGGGGTTCACTAAAACCAGATTAAGGGATACTTTGGTAAAGATGGCTCTATTCAAATTAATATTTTGGCTTTCCCCAAGATCTCAACAAAATATTTTATGTGCTTGAAGACCGGTCCATTCGTATTCCGAGACACTTCATCGAAGCTACCTATTGAGGGTCTCAATATAGCCGAAGTATCGGTAATCGTGTCAAGTGGCGGAAGAGTTTATGAGGCTCAGTTGTGGCTGGTCTTTGCAAGCCCACGCAGAAGAACACTCAGAGCGTCCATATTAGTTCTTCTTGTAATATTATGTTCTTCTTGGGGAGACAACAAAATCAGCGAGCCATTTGTAAACACCTTTACCCCTCAATTAGGTCAAGGATTTCTTTCTTCTGGTTTATTATTTTGAATAATGAACCTTTGGAATCGAGCAACACGGAAGAAAATTTAATCCCTCCTCAAGATTTGATGGTTTATGGTTCATGGTATCTATATAGAATACAAAAATCGAATCAAAAATTTCGCGTCTTTCCGCTGTTTGCGGCGCTTTGCCCAGTTTCCGATTTTAATGAAATTTGGTATATCGGCTTTATTCGGCGTCTAGTTGTGCTCCGAAGGTTTTGGTTATAGTCAGTCACTTCTAAGAGGCAAAGAGTGAGGAAAAACAGTTTCACAACTCAAAAAACTTCTGAATACAGGTACTCTTTTTCGTTAATTTAACATAGTGACGATTTAACTTTTTTTTCACACCACCCAGAACTCTGAAGGTCCAATTTCGTTTGATGAGGATAATTAATTATTAATACATATTTACTGAAGAACAATAGAAGATAAGTTTTACTGAAAAATAATAAGCCGTTGTAATAATGTGCAGAGTGTTTTCCCAGACATCAGTTTCCCTTGTTGTTTTGAGATAAGTCTTTTTATACTTCAGTTTTAGAGGAGAACCCCTCTTGCGTTCTTCCTTGAAACTGAGTTGTTCACACCATTCCTCAACGTTAACGAAACTAGATTATGGTTATTGATCTATGAGCGGATTTATATAGTAAGTTTTCTTCAATGAAAATATTCGGTTTCCTGATCCAACTTCGCTGAAACATTTTACAGTCAGGAAACCATGGACATTCGTGAACGATAGTGACACGATGACATGGTAGACACCCCACCTCATAGAATGACTAACAAGACAAATTAACCAGCCAACTATTCTATTCGATCGAACCTCGTTTGAACGCTCTTGTGAGCACATTAGCGAAAAAGGGGTCGCCGATCGATACCGTCGTATTAGGATTCGCTAATAGCTTACTCACTCGGGGATTGAAATTTGAGAATCGGCGAGGACCGTGGTAAACGAAGCTATTCAAATTGGCAAGGGAGTCCTATGAACGCCTGGAGGCACCATTGTTTGAAAATCCGTCCCTGCATTAGAGGACTTAACTTCATTCCCTCGGCGAAAAAAACAATATGTGAGCCCTGCTGATCGAAGTACGAGCAGTCTCCCTCCCCTCCTAGGGCGTTCTGAGGTCTAATTCGGGGGTGATTGCCTGGACGGGTTACCGTTTTTCCTCGCTCCAAAGTAATTGAACCGGAAATGTGAGTTATCGAGATGGACAAGCTATCCCGGGTCGGACGTGGATATTGACGCAAAAAACGTAATCTTCCAACAGCAAATGAAGCTTCTCTCCCTCATGTTCTATTAGCTCCTCGCTTTCAATTAAGTGTGAGTCGATGTTGGGGTGGAGTGGTACTATACTGCCCACTCTAAATGAGAAAGACAATGGTAGAATATTTTATGTACTCGGATTTTCCCTCCAGGTGGATGCTACCAGCAACTTATAAACAACTTGTCTACTCGGAAGAAGAGCAACACAATTCGAAAAACGATCTTTTGTGCTAAGACCGTAAGGCCAATCATCCCGGGAATATTACCAGGAGCAGCCGCCACGTTGCTTTTCAAAATGAAATCAAACATAGATCAGGTTATTCTCCTCGTCAGTCCATCCAATTTTCAATATGAACGTTGTATTATACTCAGGCCCACTTTCACCAAAACTTTGAAACACGTTTAAACCAAAAGAGGCGAGATAAGATAAGAGGTAACCGCCGTTAAGCCATCCACGTCTTTCACCAGAGCGATTTACGAGTTTAAACGCCATCTCGGGGGGTTCGCGTTTAAACGGTCGAAAATCGCCCAAATAAACTAGTTAATCTCCGTTAAATTCATATTCAATATGGCCGCGCACTGATACCAAGTGATATTAGTTTTTTATTTGACGTGTTGTTGTTTCTCGAGTGTTTACCAAATGAATTTGCCATTGCAAATTATTTTCCACAAATGATTTTGGACTCTAATATACAAGATTCCCTTTCCACGAGCTCCGCCAAAATTAGTTTTTCTGTGGCCGTAAAATTGGGGGCTCTCTTCTTTGTATCCATCTGCAATAATTTAAAATATCGAAGTATTTTTACATGCCTACTATCAACAACAAGGCGGCAGTCATTGTGTTTCACTAGGATTCATCATGATTCAAGTAATGCGCTCGTAGCAGCTCAATGTGATGATGCTTAACAAAGGTAATAAAAAGAAGTATTCCTTACCACAAACCGGAGCAAGAAAAAAGCAATAAAAACTCGGGCTCCGCCCCCCTGCACCCCCCGGTTTATTTCTTTTTTCATACTCTGTATGAAATCATAGGAACACAGAGTGTTTTTGCGATGCTAGTCATCCGTTAAATAAAAAACAACAATAATAAATGTGGAGTCTTTGGCAATAATAAAATAAATAATTGTTAGACATTTAATTTGGTCTAAAACCCTATAAATATTATATAAATAAATATGTAACTACAAGAAAAATACTATATAAATTGAGAGCTTTCCAACGAATGGTGAACAATTTCTGAGCAATGAACACTGCGGGAATTCTATTTCCTTACCAACGGCTTGGTTGCACGTGAAAATCATTATAAAAGGCGCGTAACGGTTTTTTCTTTCGCTTTTTCGAGACGATTTTTTTTCGGTAGGTCATCGCAAAAACACATTCTGTGTTAATATCCGGAAAAACTCCACCAAAATCACTGCCCGCGGGTGCGAAAAAAACTCCACAACAATCGAAGATCAGGCCTCTCTTCAAGATAAGAGGCAGGAATCTACTGATAACAATTGAGTCTCAACACGTCTTGATGTCCAATTTTCATTGTCCAATGTTCATTCCGCTCAACATTTGAAGATTAACTAAACTCCGTTGTTTGTAACGGAGTTTAACGATGGTATCAGTTGGTGAAAGACGCCCGCCCTGTCGCCCGGTTCAACTGTCTCGGTTAACTATAAATGAGTTCAGCTAAACGTCGTTAGAACAATCTTTGGTGAAAGTGGGCCTCAGAATACATGTAAGAATGAAGGACAACCATTTTGTTAAGTTTTTAAAATGTTATTGTTTTAAAATATTTATTTTGGACTTTAAGGATGAGGTTTTTGAAAAAAATAGATTATAGCTCACGACCACAAAAAAGCCGTTTTTTAGATCACCCATCTGCGAAGATTACAGTTTATCCATCAATAGTACCTACCGCACATATTTTGAACAAGAGTACCTACCAGCGTAACATCCTTATCCAAGTGGGGGGGGGGGGGTATATGGGCACCCCACAGGCAAGGCGCCTACGTGATAAATTTCACAATAAAAGCGCATTTAACTATTTTTGATTGTCTGGGTGGTATTATTCGTTTCTATAAATTGAACACTATCTTAAATTGATTTTAAAAAAAATCGACCAACATTCATTAATTAGGTCATCAAGGCAAACGGTTAGTCCCACAGAGCTCTGGGTAGAGACAACAATTCTCGAGAAATCGTCGCTTTTTTCAATTAATGAAAATTTAATAGCTGTACGTGTACATCGCTAGTTTTCGAACTGTGGTATTTTGAAAATGTTTTTCACCACTTTTTGTTTCTTAGAAGAGACTTACAACCAAAACCTTTGCAGCACAAGTAGACCCCAAAAGGAGTCGTTATACCAAATCGCATTAATATTGGACCATGGGAACTGGGCTAGTGCCGCGTACGGGTACGGTGTATGGAAGGACATTTTGGTTATCGTTTTCAATAATGAACCTTTAGAATCGACCAAGAAAAAAAGGTTTAACCCCCCCCCCCACCCCTCAAAATTTTTTGGTTTACGTTTCAAGGTACATAGAATCCGAAAATCGAATAAACAGCTATTCTAAGCAACTATTAACAGATTTTGTTGAAATTTGGTAAATGGGCTCCATTTGAGGTCTAGTTGTGCCGCAAAGCTTTTGGTTGATGTAAATCGATTATAAGAGGTGAAAATAAGGGTACCGTCTCGAAATAAAGGTCACCAATTTGAAATAGTATTGAATTTTTAGAGACCACCCGGACTTCTGTAGGACAAGCCGTTCGCTCCCTACGAGTACTTAAGGGTTGGAATTTCGATAAATCAGAATCGCGAGTGTGAATCACCAAAAAGGGCTAATCTCCGTTGAAATTTTAGCTAACTGGCCCACTTTCACCAAAACTTTGAAACACGTTTAAACCAAAAGAGGCGAGATAAGATAAGAGGTAACCGCCGTTAAGCCATCCACGATCGCTATTCGTTTCATCGAGTTGTATTCAGTTTTACTTCCTTGGCAACCAGCAATCAAATCTCCATACGAAGAAACCACAACACCCTATTTTTTCGAATCGAGCGTGAAGCGTTTATTTCCTCCAAATAAACTTGATTGTGAAGGTGTGAAGGCAGTATGTTTAGTAGGTACCTTTAGTTGGTAGGTAAAAAATGTCACATTTGGTAGGTAGATAGTGAAAATGGAAAAAGTTGTAATCTTTACAGACGAGTGATTTATACAGGAAAATAATGAACATTTGTGAAATAATTTGCAGCGTTTTTTAAATTCGATTTTCGGATTTTAGTACCTTGAAACTTGAACAATCATACTTTGTGGTGGTGTCAAATTTTTCCTTCTTGCTCGATTCCAAAAGTTTCTTTATCGTAAAAAATAAACTAAAAGAAGCCTATAGAAAAAGTGTTTACTATTGAGGCATTCTCCCACTAGGGCCATTTTACCCTATCGTTGGTGCTACAATTTTTCCTTATTATTGTCATAATTACGATTTTTCCTGACCCTCACATAATATTTTTTGAAGGACTATAGTATGGGGGGGGGGGGGGCATAAATAAAATTAAAATAGGCATATCATTTTTGTGCACGAGAGTACGCATGAGCAAAATGTATGCTCAAAGCATACTAACTTCGTTTGATTAAATTTTACAAAATTAACTTCAAACAAGTGTCGAATATCAAAAAACTGCTGCTGCAGTAAAATTTTACGAGAACCAACGTTCTCGGAAAACTACACATCAGTCTTGAACTGGATACCTGCTAATAACAGTACAACGAAACTCCCGGTAGAAGAGATTCATTGTTCATTCGTATTACGAAAAAAAAGAAACCTTTTCTAAGTTACATCGTGTTTAACACCTTCCCATTTCATTAACATTGTTAGTAGGAACAAAAGACGCAACTGCACCATCTATGGAGAGCATCGGGTATTCAAGTCATAGAGCGTGCTCCTTTGAATAATATCCATTAGTGACAGGCCTGAATCGTAAACACTCGAGAGAGCCAAGCTTGTAGTCCTGTCAACGTATACCCCGAGGGCTTGACCTTGGACAAAACTGTTTTTCTTTTTCTTTTTATCTCCTAGAATCAAATCACTTTTATTTCAAACACGTGCAGTTAGTCTTGACTAATGATATCATTGTTGACCGCTAAATATAGAATGATCGTTCTCACCAATAGTCCTGGAAATAGGGAGAAGCGTTTATTTTGCATTATTACATCACCAATATAATTTATCTGCTTGTTTCCCTTGCCCTAAATGATTTGTTTTGCACAATATTTGTACTATTAGGACCTTGCTATTGAAAATGTCAAACAAATCTTGATATTTATAAAGAGAATCAAAAAAACGCTGCAAATTAATACACAAAGGTTTTTTTTCCTATATAGATCACTCGTCTGAAAAACACGGCTTTGCCATTGTTACCACCAACCAACATGAAGAAAAACATCGATCGCATTTCGGTCAGTAAAATTTGAACGGAGATTAGGCCTTTTTTGCGATTCACGCTCGCGTTTCTGATTTATCGTAAGTCGAACCCTTGAGTTCGCGTAGGAAGCGAACGGTTTGATCTACAGGACTCCGCGTGGTCCCTAAATCGCTATCTTAAATTAATGGAAAAAACAATACCTTTATTATCGAAATTTTTCAAGTTAGGGCATTTTTCAACCCTTAGAACTGAACTGAATCAACCAAAAGCTTCGGGGTGCAACTAGACGCCAAATGGAGCCCACATACCAAATTTCATCAAAATCGGTCAATGCTAAATGAGGAAAGTTTCGAGTACGGCGGACTTGAAACGTAAACCAGAAAATTTTGAGGGGGGGTCAACAATTTTTTTCTTGGTTCACTATTGAAAGTAATAAACCAATAAGTCTGTAAAATTTGGTGGAGCACATAGATTTCTCACAAATAGAACAACAAGGACATATAATTAGTTTTTGTGTAGTTGTATTTCTGACCAATACCGATGATAAATTTCCCAGCCACAAATTTTCACGATCATGTTGAACACACTTTGTAATTACAAAATAAACATTTCCCAAAAATAATCACCTACCTGTGAGTTGGTTCTTCAATTTTTCATTTTTACCAAAGGTACTACTGATTGAATAGTGACGAAATCAACGAGCATTTTTTTCACCTATCCTCAATCCACCCTCCAAATTTGAGCAAAATCAGGCTATTTGATCGTAACACGAGAAAACCACATATTTTTAGCGAAGCAATGACTTAATTCGTGTAGATAATGGGGTGTTCTTCTGTCTTCTTCATAGGGTTCTCCATAATTTTCAATTCAATAATACTATTTTTTTTTAAATTCAGGATTCTAAACTGAATATTGTACGAGATTCCACAGCCCCACAGTCAAAAATCGGGGGCTTTGAGTAATTTGTTCTCGGATCTTTTTCTTCAGCATTTTGTACAGACCTTCCTAATGAGTTTGGGAGGCTATTGGGGCTACGGGACGCGTAGTTTTGTTATCTTCGTCAAGCCAATTAGCAAAATCGTTTCAGGAAGTCGCTATAACAGTTGACCAGGCAACAACCAAGAGCTCTATGGAGAGAAACCATATAGTCCGCCAAGCGAGATAGGAAAAACATTTGCATATTATTGCTCAACAGACTTCCTTTACTGTGGGTTCTCTGAATACTTGATTTCGCCTATTTCAACACTTAAGAATTCATTTCTTGCAAGAATAACTGCAAACCTACCCATAGACTAACGGAGATTGTTATGTTTCAATGAAGATACGTAAGTACTTTGTAAATAACAATACTTCAATAAAAAATCAAACAAGATTCTATTATATGGGTTCTATGGGTAATTATCAAGATTCATTTGTGTGGGTTCTATGGGTAATTATCAAGATTCAGTTGTGTGGGTTCTATGGGTAATTATCAAGATTCAATTATATGGGTTCTATGGGTAATTATCAAGATTCAGTTGTGTGGGTTCCATGGGTAATTATCAATATTCAATTGTACTAATTGTACTAATTAATAATTATTGTACTAATTGGTAATTGTAATAATTCAATTGTATGGGTTCTATGGGTGTGCATTCGTACGCCCTAAACGTACTGCATTTCACAACTCGCCTCTGTAGCACAGTAAAATGAACGCGCTCTTTGTATTTATAACATAAACCATTTAACGTCTTGTCGGTACTTATCCTAGGAACTTTTGATTGAAATGAATAATACGAAGTTGTTAACATATCATGATCAACTGGAGAGGTTGATCATATTCCTAGATACTGATAAATCCTGCCCTACTGAACATTTATTATAGTCGTGATCATGAACCATTTTGTAGCAACCATATCATATTATATTGACAAGTTTCACGTCTTTAGGGTGGCCCAGTATCCATATTTTTGCGTAGAAGAGTTACTAAAGACCAATTTTGGATTAATCAGAAGAAGAAGTTTCTCTTTTTCGTTCCATAGATCACCAACATTCCAAGGAAATAACATTTGGCTCCACGCACACGTTACAATAATAAGTTGTTCCGATCTTGATAAAGAGGACAAAGGACCGCAACCA
Organism: Apolygus lucorum; assembly: GCA_009739505.2. Classification (NCBI taxonomy): domain Eukaryota; kingdom Metazoa; phylum Arthropoda; class Insecta; order Hemiptera; family Miridae; genus Apolygus; species Apolygus lucorum. The sequence continues at coordinate 20,975,914 of CM019183.2, forward strand.
TTCGCTTTTATTGAAGGCTGCTTCTTTCTTCCCAATACACAAAAAATATAATTCGTGTATCAAAACACCGTTGATAATTCTGTTGTGAATCCAACTTTATGAGACTTGTATTATTTCCGAAATAAACACGTGCAATCAAGCTCCACTTCGGAGGCGTTCAACCCTTTTTCAACGACAATTGGAATGTTCTAGACTAGTCTCCCCGCTGAGTATCAACCACACAAAATACACAGATACCTACTGTGCGGCGAGACAACCCTGCGACCGAGGTATATACCTATAAGTATCTCGGGGAAGAGGATTGGAAACGTCAGTGCACCCCCGGAATGACCGCCGCCACTAGTGCTACCTATGATGACAAAAGGGTCCTTAGCTGGAGGGCTCTCTAGGCAGTCAAGTTTGTACCTTCGAGATGTTTGGAAGCTCAATGATATTGTTGCGAGGCTTTATTCAATTCCACAGCGGGAGTAACCGAATATTATTTCTAATCTGTGTAAATCATAATCGTGTCAAACTGTTGATTTCATTTATCCAGTTTATCTCCATTCAATCAGTTAAATTCCTCAATAGATTACTCTCAAGTATACCTCACCATTTGTTAAACCAACCTGTTTGTTCATATTTCTATGGAATCCGACTTTGAAGAAGGGGAAATATCCTCGGATATACATCCTGACGACAGTAACGCCTATTTTACGAGATATATAAAAGGAAGGTCGAGTTAAGGCCTTTAAACATTCATTGACAACCTCAAGCTGTTCTTATCGAAACCCTAAGCACTCACAAGTTCACTCTTAATTCAAATTAGTAAACTAGACCATCAGTTTCCACTACCTAGTCGGTATCCTGGTTTTGAAATAAACCAGAACCCCACCACCTTCCGATATTCTGGTTATGAGATGTACCAGAACGCCACTACCTTCCGGTATCCTGGTTTCAATAAGCCAGAAAACCATCTCTTACTTGGCACCCTGGTTTTGACAGTCCAGAACGTCAAATTCCTATTTGGTATCCTGGTTTTGATAGACCAGAACTCCACTCCTTTCCAACTTCTTCAATATTCAATTTCAAATAGTAAGTTTTGGTGTCAGTCAGCCAGATCGACAGAGTAATTTTCCAAGTATCAAATTCAGTCAATATAAAATTTAGGTTACTAAATTTAGTATAAGTAGTACACATCATAATGAAATCATTTCTCTCAGGAGGTGTTTAGGTTTTCAAGCCTTCGGGCGACTTCTTGTACGACGTATTTCGAGTTGCGCTTGACAATCATTTGCACCCGAGGTCAGATCAAGAGCCCCAGAGAAACTGGCTCTAGTCCAAGGAAAACGTGTAAGAACAAAGACTCGCTTATTAGCTCTCAACTGTCACTTGTACGGCCGTCAACTTGCCAGCGTTTTTTGCCTTGGAAACACAATCTTCTCTTTCGTTGTTACGAGCGGTTCAATTGCTCTTATTTAGATGCATTATCGACGGAAACTTTCTTTTGCCTTGTGATGTCAACTACATGAGTTATATCCACTAGTTTTCTATGAAGTTTTGCATTTCGTCCATAGTTTCTTCCACTCTCGTGTTTCGCCCAGTATTATGGGTTGATAGCCTAGAACATGACCCGTTTCATTCAGAGGGTCAGGTTGGTGTTTGGAACAGTTCCAAGTCTGCCATCGTCTCATCTTCAATTGTTAGGCAGCGAGGAGTCGTTCCTAACGACGTTAGTTACGAGTTCAAAGTAAAGTACGAGTACACTTCTTGAAAAATTCTAGACGTGGAAAAAACCTAAGAATGATCGTTGTTTCTTATATTGATCCTCCGAATATGAAGATCCAACATCATCTAACACTCATACAACAACTACTATTTTTACATAACAAATTGAAGACATTTTCATCAAACGAATTCGTACGAATAATTGTCTTTCTGAAAAAGATAAAACCCGTATAAAAGTAAGGAAATTTTTGATGCAGAATAGAATTTTGGCATTCTACCACTGTTATAATATAACATAGTGCATATTATGCAGTCATATTACGGCTTCCTACACAATCGTACAGTAAATAACGTTTAATTTACCTACACACCATTGGTCTGTCAGAATCATAAATACAATCAGTGAATTGACGGACTTCAAGAATGGGGGAGGCTGTTCAGGATCATGAAACGAATTTTCCCAACTTTGAAAAGCTCTACAAAATGAAGATTTCCTCATTTTGGTTGGCCAATCTGAACAACCCTGGAAAATTGCATCAAATTCGGATGAGAAATGCTATTGTTATGGCCGTTACAATGATTTTACGTTTGCGCATGCGCAGAGACTACTTTCAATTTTGAGGCCTTGATTTTCATTCAGAACCATTTATGACCTAATCCGCGTAATCCCAGAAAGATGCATCGAAATCGGATGGCAAATGTGGAAGTTATGGCTGTTAAAAGAAATTCACGTTCACGCATGCGCAGCGACTGTAATCAGTCCGGGGAAAATGATTTTCATAGGGGACCGTTTACAATCTAATCCGCACAATCTCTGAAAATTTAATCGAAATCGGATGAGAATTGTAGAAGTTATGGCTGTGGCAAGGATTTCATGACAAACACACAGACACACGGACACATAGACATACAGACAGACAGACACGGAACCAAAATTGTTTAGAAAGTTCTGAAACGTAAAACGCGAGTGGACATTTCTATTTTGAAGAACTTTTTTATTTCAACCTTGAATAGTGAAATAAAGCGTCCGCTACCTTGGGAGACTCGGAAGCAAAATTTGATGTTTTACGTTTCCAAGTATGGAGAATCCGAAAATCTCATTAAAAAAAAAATCGTCCGTCCACCGTCTGTCGTACGCCGCACAGTGGGGAGTGGTTTCCTTCGACTCAGAATACAAAAATACATTGGAAAAATATGTTTTCTGAATTTAAAATGATTATTTTAGCTCTAAATTTCGAATTTAGAAAAACATTAATGTCAATGAATGTGGGAAAGGGTGTGGGGGAAAAACAAGAATAGAGAAGGGATTTTACTGGCGCTGGGTCAGTGACAATCTGGGGCGGGTGTGTGTTGTTCGTTTCAGAGGTTGTAAAATACGATGGTAATGATTGATTGAATTAAATTTTCTTAATATATGTATGTTTAAATATACCTGTATTTAATTCCGACAGTAAAATCAAGTAAGTATCAAATAAACAAGTAAGTAATTGCTTAGTAAGTTCCCTATTCAAAGCTAAATGACTGTAACGATTTACGCCCTTCTTTCATCAAAATGATCAGCGAGATTCGGATTGTCAACTAGACGATGATTTACTGCACTTGAGACACTGCACTAATGGGTTAAGGAAGTTTTGACTATTCAAATTGACAAAGTGCCATAAAAATGAAGCTGTTTTCTACCTTGAAAGGAAGGGTCAGCCATGGAAATTAAACTGCTCATTATTGTATCTCTCTGATAACAAGGATTTCTTTCAAGGCAGATTTAATGGGTAGAATTGGACTAATAAACACGAAAAATTATGTTTTTCAACTTGAAGATGGCCAGTAAAAAGTATGCTCAAAGTATTACGTAATAAATTGGTTGAGACACTTTGGACTATAAATTACATTGCATAAGTCTAAAGACAAACATATAAATTTAATCATTTGGAGACTCTCAACAAAGTCACATAATAGGAATGCACACCTGTAATTCAGAAACTGTCAAAAGCTCCAGCAATCAATCCTGCCAAGAACCCAAAAACTTGGAACATAATTTATATTTCAGCAACGAAGGTTAACGATGTTTTCGGTAAAATCCATTCACTTACGCAATATCTCGATTAACGAAAAAGTGGGTAATTACAACTGAATTATTGACCAAATACAGAAAACCTTTTAGCCAAGAGGAAAAAATTGTTCTCGGACGTCCACCAGCCGGCCCTGTAAATCAAACAACAAAGGCCGGATATTGTGAAATGAACTCAAACATGTTCCAGTGGCGAGTTGAAGCCTCCTCCACTTTAGGTAACTTTTATTTACTGTGCGGACTTGTCGAGGGCCCTATTTATATTGTTTGTCCTGGAAGGACTCTGATTACTTTGCGTTGGAGGAGGGATAGGTTTGAGAGGGATATAATGGTGATGGGAAGAAGTGTGCTTTAAGATCGACGATCATCGTGAGTAAGCTTTTTTTCTATAGTGTTGTTGGGTCGATACAGCGGAGTTGTATATAGCAGGTGAAAATTACCTCGACCCAAGAACATTGTAAAGAGAGAAGAGGATTTAAGAAATTATGGTTGCTCCATACGACCCGCATTCAAGCACATTTGAAAGATATATGGTTTCCTCGGTTGGACAGTGTCTGAGCTGACATCAGAGACTGAGATTTTTACGCCGGTTTTTTAGGACGTCCCACAGTAAGACTTGGGCGTCCTTATGCGATCGATCTGGGGTGAAGTTGGACAACACTCAACAAAAAAAAAAAAAAAAAAATAACCACACAGTAATCCGTTTTAGACCATTCTGAATCCAAATCCGCGAAAAAAACCATAGGTGTATGTCTGTGTGTGTGTGTGTGTGTGTGTGTGTGTGTGTGTGTGTGTGTGTGTGTATGTGTGTGTGTGTGTGACAAAATCTTGTGTCGTCTGCACAGGCCTTAGTTCTCAATCGATTTTCCTGGTTCTTTTTTTGTTCGTCGCGGAAAACTATCTAGTTGTGCACTACGTCGCCGGAATTTCGAATTTTGCCTTTTAAGGGGGGGAAGGGGGGGTTAATGCTCGAAAAACGTGCATTTTTGGGCATAATCTTGTGTACTCTGCCCAGGCCTTAGTTCTCAAACGATTTTCGTGGTTCTTTTTTCGTTTGACGCGGAATACTATCTAGTTGTGCACTACGGCGCCGGAATTTTGGATTTTGCTTTTTAAGAGGGGGAAAGGGGGGTTAATGCTTAAAAAACGTGCGTTTGCGTGCATAATCTTGTAAACTCTTCCCAGGCCTCAATTTCCAACCGATTTGCGTGTTTCTTTTTTTTTGTTTGACTCAAATAACTTCCGAGTTGTACATGATTTTACCAGAGTACCAAAATTCGCAAGGGGAAGGGGTGAGTGGGGGGATAATATTCACAAAATATCCAATTTTTCAATATTTCGGTTCCTTTACTGCTTACTAATTGTACCCAAGCTTTGAAATTGAGGAAAAATTCTGAGGTGGTGGTGGGGGGGGGGGGTGAACTCGAATTCGCATGTTGGGTATCGTAGATCATGGATTTTAAAATGCTCTTCAGATTCGAGGCTCCCATGCCGCTAGAAATGTTTAGGTGGATAATGGTGGGGGGGGGGGGGTCAGTATTTCTTGCCTAAAGTAATAAATAAATTTCATCGAGTGAAACAGTTTTATCACTTAACAACTGGTCAAACTGATCTAATGCTTATCCAATGGGACGTCCCCTGGAATGCATGCATTACTAAACAATATGTTTTTACTCACAGCTTTTTTTTCTGATTCTGAGTTGATGAGATGCGTCAAGACCTTATACGTTGGCCTCTTGGGATTTATGTCTACTGATTGATCTATTCTCTATATTAAATTCTTTACTGGCAGCTAGATCCAGTAAAGAATGTTCAGCTTGAAGAATAGGAATCTATAAACCTCATCACTGGGCGAGTAAGCGCGTGAACACTCCTCCTCATCCTCGGGTTTGGTGTGGACGTTCGAAAAGTGATCTCATTCTTGGATTAGTGAACTGTCATTATCTACTGAGTTTGACGGTTTGTGGTATACTGCCTTGTGCCAAAGCTGAACCTTCACTTTGGTAGAATCATTTCTCTGGTCTCGATCTGAAGAGAAAACGGTTGTCTGTTACCTTCTTCGAATACTCGATACGTGTGCTTGTGCGATTACCTTCTCTATGTTACCTTCAACATGACATTGAACAAGAAATTGCTCCGTATGGTTCTGTAAGGGTTCATTTGTAAGTGTACCCATGAAGATTCTAGCTCATATTTACATCGCTCATAGATAGCGAGATCATCAAAAACACTTTGCTATATTTCATAAAATTTATCAATTTTGTCTCATGGCAAAATTTTGCCTGAATTGTAATAAACCGATGGTTATTGTATTTTTCAGTGGTATCACTAGAATTCAAATGTATATAAAATGAAGATTGATAAAAGTAGTACTAAGTAGTAAATAATTACACACTCTGGATTATTTATTGAATTTTCCTACCATCAAGAAATGGTGAGGTGAATAGACTTCGATTGTAAGTTTTGTCTATCCGGTGGTCAGAAGTAAATATCATTTGATGTTTTGGAAACTTTCCTATGAACCCGTTCTTTATTTTGATAGAATTTCGTCTACCTAAATGCACACTTACTGCATTTTTTATGCGTTCAAGAGCTTTTTCAACAAGTTCGGTTTTGTGTCAGACAAAACCAGTGTTTCGGGCAAAACTACACAGATTTACAACATGTAAATGACATTTTGGTTTATTATTTTCAATAATGAGCCATTTTTATGAGTAGTGTGGTTTAGTCCTTAAAGAGTCTCCTATGAGTTTAATTCACGTTAATAACTGTACACTTGCCTGTGTTGCTCTGATCATAGTTTTCTTCTATTTTAAGCAAGTAGTATGTACCGATACTATCCAAATTTTAGCGAATATGGATAATACGAAACTGAGAAGTCAACGTTTGGAGAAATTCTCGTCTTCAGACAGCATCGTCATAGGAGATAGCCCAGTGAGTAGCTAGTACTCTACCTACTTCAGAATTTCTATTTCTATTTCAGACCGACTTTTTTTCAGCTACAGCACGAACGCGAAGCATCTTCACCTTTGATGATAGGGAGTGATACATAAACAACTCATGAAACTTTCAAAATCATCGTTTATGAACATCAACGCTATTCAAATGTCATTCGCAATTATGGCTTTGGATTTAAAAATTCATGTCGATGAATTGAATTTGAGCCATTTCATTTGAGTGACATCAAATCCCCTGGATTTGAGAAAAGTCACAGGAGTCGTTTTTTCAGGAGAGTGAAAATTCGTTTTCGCTACAATTGATGGTATTGTAAAAAACATCAAAATAATTACACCAGCATTTTTGACACTTGGCGGACGTATCTATCTCGTGCAAGGGAATGATTAGACACCGCAATAGTTGTCGTAGAATACAGCGTTTTAAACAAATAGTACCACAAGATATTGCAGGCATGGGATGATATAACAAGGAAGTAGGGAAGATGGTTATTTGCTATGATATCCACGATACCTTTAAATATAACTTCTCCTCCTGCTATATCGATGTTCTAATTTATATCAATAAAATTCATCTAGAACACCACAAATTTTTTTTCAATTTAATTTATTTCCATCAAGAACTTTAAGAAGAAACCAAGGAATTAAGAATGAATGCCAGTAGTAGAAGAGAGTGGGCAATGAGCGCTGTAGAGGATGTATCTAGTGCCCCACGGGTATCAAATGCAAGTTTGGTGTAGAATTCAATGAATCGAGCACGATGCTCAGCAGCGTGCTCGAAGAGTACGTGAACGATAGCGCTATCGAAAGTGACGATATCTGGGTCATCGGGATTGGTGCCACCACTAACCACAGCGAAGAAGACGTTGTTACAGGTGACAGGTCCACCAGAATCACCTCTATTGGTGTGATAAAGTAAATTTTCTTGTTCAGTATCATGTTTCCATGACTGGGAGCACACCCAAGTACGCTCTTTAGTATAGTTGAATTTAAAGGCCCGCTTATCCTTAGGAGGGTACATAATGGATTCGCAATCTGATTCACTCATGAGCGTTCTCCAACCCCATCGAACAGGATCTGACGTTTGCGTTGCTACTGTAGGACCTGCCGAAGGATCAAATGTTATTCGCCAATAGCCATGACCGATATGGAGGCACGTGTACTCGTTTTGCATTGCCTCATCGTAAAAACTTTTAATGTCATTCTCCGGATACGCAGGAACGTAATTGATTTTTGCTTTGGGTGTTCTTTCAATAACGTTGGTTTTTGTCACAATCAGTCCAAAGTCGTGAATCCATCCTGAGATATATGAGTATCCAAAGTTAACATGCTTGGTTTTCGGGAAAGCGACGAACAACTGGGGATCTAGCCAGTATTTCATATCAGTGGCTATGTTGTGTCCTATGTACGCGTATAACGGATCTTCGTTGGGGTCAATTGTTTTGATGGGACTAAACCTTCTTCCCTCATCGACGGCATATGCCACGCAATGAGCAGCCGTTTGGATTATGTACGGTGTTACTAAACTACCTCCACATTCTAGATCATCTGGATCCGGGTTCAGGAGTATTCCCCAGAACTGCCAAAACTTCGCTGGTCGTTTGGAAGAGAGAAATACGTTGTACCTGCAGTAAAAGCGAATAATAAAACGAAACTGTCTACGGCATAAACAAGACATGATGGGCAGCGAAATTACAAGGAAATAGGAACAGGTTGAAAAAATCAAGGAACTTAAATGGAGACTGATTTCCATTAAATTGAAAGTTGTACGATGGCAGGGGGAGGTTGGGCGGTGCAGTGGGTAGCGAGACCTACCAAAACACTCCAGAGCCGATATAATGTTACCAAATTTCATCAAATCTGGTCATCAAAATGGAAACTGGGCAGGGTGCTGGGAACGGCGTACGAACGGGAAATTTGTATTCGATCGATTTTATTTTTCCCTTTTTGATTACCAAAATAACTACTGCAGTACATTGATATTTCAATTAGTGGAATAAATTAATGAGTCAAAAAGTATCTCAGTACTCCTCTCAGATACAGTTTAGATTAGGGAATTGTCCGAAATGAGCAGTATTAGTTAGGCATTCAGCAAAAAAACTTTTTTAAATAATCAACCGGTATTTCATCTCGAAGGACACAATATTAATCACAAAGTTTATTTCCTTACATTAATAATTTATTGTATGTCTAAACATTCGGTGAAATTCATTTCACCGAATGAAAAAAAAGCCAAAATTACCATATCCGAAGGAACCAAGATAAACTTTCTTTGTACCACGACCTGTGTACCCCATACGTTACTCAGTACAATTGACAAACTGTTCGTTAAAAACAATTAAAACTTACATCGTGAATGTTAGCTATTAATTATCTAGGTAAATTCAAATTTAGACAAACGATGCATGACACCTATTGGTGCATTAGCCAGTTAGAATAGTTATAATTTACATGGGCTGGATTTTGCAGGTAGAATCAAGTTGGTAGGGAGGGATCTATACAGAAGGGTGGTCTGTACAGAAAATAATAAACCTTCGGGCAATGATTTGCAGCGTTTTCTCCAGCTATGCCAATGTTCAAACTTTCACCAATGAGATTCATATCAATCACCAAAAATGTTTAATTTAAATTTTATTTATTTTCATAAAGAACTCTAAAAGGACAATGAGGAAGTAAAGATTGCCAGTAGTAGAAGAAAGTGGCCAATGAGCGTTGCAGAGGTTGCATCGTCTGTCCGTCCATTATCATTATTAAATGCATATCTAGTGTAGTATTCAATGAACTGAGCGCGATTCTCTGCAGCGTTCTCAAAGAGGGTGTGAACGATAGCGCTGTCCCACGAGATGATCGCATGGGCTCCAGGAAGTGAGCCTCTACTAACCACAGCAAAGTAGAGGTTGTTGCACGTGACAGGTCCACCAGAATCCCCTTTGTTGGTATGATATAGTAAATCTTTCTCTTTAGTAGCATGTTGCCATGTTTGGGAGCATACCCAACTGTGCTCTTGAGTATAGTTGAATGGATGGGCCGCCCTTGTCGCATGAGTGTAGGTAATGTATTCGCAATCTCTTTCTCTCATGAGCGTTCTCCAACCCCATCGAATAGGATCTGACGATGCTGATGATATTTCAGCACCTGCCGAAGGATCAAATGTTACTCGCCAATTGCCATGACCGACATGAAGGCACATATACTCGTTTTCAAGTGCCTCAAAATCGTAAAAATTTTCGATGTCATTTTCCGGATACGCAGGTACGTAATTGATTTTTGCTTTTGGGGTTCTTTCAATTACGTTAGTCTTTGTTATAACCAATCCAAAGTCGTAAAGCCATCCAGAGAGAAATTTATTTCCAGCGTTAATAAACTTGGTTTTTTCGTGAGGGACATACACTTGGGGATCTAGCCAGTATTTCATATCAGTGGCTATGTTGTGTCCTATGTACGCGTACAGCGGATTTTCATCGATGTGCGTAGGCAAGACATCACTATAAAATTTTCCTTTGTTGACAACCGTTGCAATACAATGGGCAGCCGTTTGGATTATGTACGGAGTTATTAAGCTGCCTCCACATGCTAAATCCTCTGGGTCCGGGCTCAGGTATAATCCAAAGAACTCCCAAAATTTCGCTGGTCGAGTGTCTGAGAAAAATACGAAGTACCTGCAGTGAAAGCGTATAATATAATAAAACTGTCATCGGCATAAACAAGGCATGATGGGCAGAGAAATCACAAAGAAATTATTACTCGTTAAGAAAATCGAGGAGCCTAAATGGAAACTGCTTCCCAAGCAACATTTCAACTTTCACGCTCCATTCCAGAACATTATCACCCTCTGTGCATATGATGGGAGAGCTTCTTCCTCGTGTTCGTAACATGATAACACGGTTATTCAACATAAAACCTATAGCCCAGTAAATAGAGGATCCAAAGTGGGGTCGAGCTTGCAAAACATATTGTTTAGTAATGCATGCATTCCAGGGGACGTCCCATTGGATAAGTATTAGATTAGTTTAACCAGTTGGTAAGCGATAAAACTGTTTCACTAGATGTAATTTGGTTTATTAGTTTAGGCAAGAAATAGTGACCCCCCCCCCCTCTCATCATTATCCACCATAACATTTCTAGCGGCACGGGAGCCTCGAATCTGAAGAGCATTTTAAAATCCATGATCTACGATACCCAACATGCGATTTCGAGTTCACCCCCCCCCCTTCCCTCACCAATGGTGCCAGTGTGGCACCAAAGCGGGAATACGTCGTAACATTGAACTTTCATCTATTAGTTTTAGTAGGCGGTCCGTCGAGGTTCACATCCGTATTCAAGGTGAAACACAAAAAAAAAAGACGAAATATGCGGTTTATGGTGTCCTGGCACCACGGTGGCACCACTATTAGTTCCATGGTGGTACAGAGAATAATTCATGAAAATACGGAGGTATAATGAGAATTTTTCCTCAATTTCAAAGGTTATGTACAATTAGTAAGCAGTAAAGGAACCGAAATATTGAAAAATCGGATATTTTGTGAATATTATCCCCCCACTCACCCCCTCCTTTTGCGAATTTTGGTACTCAGGTGAAATTATGTACAATTCGGAAGTTATTTGAGTCAAACAAAAAAGAAACACAAAAATCGGTTGGAAATTGAGGCCTGGGAAGAGTTTACAGGATTATGCCCGCAAACGCACGTTTTTTAAGCATTAACCCCCCCTTTCCCCCCCTTAAAAGGCAAAATTCAAAATTTCGGCGCCGTAGTGCACAACTAAATAGTTTTCCGCGTCGATGAAAAAAAGAACCACAAAAATCGGTTGAGAACTGAGGCCTGGGCAGACGACACAAGATTATGCCCAAAAACGCACGTTTTTTGAGCATCAACCCCCCATTTCCCCCCCTTAAATGGCAAAATTCGAAAATCCAGCGACGTAGTGCACAACTAGATAGTTTTCCGCGTCGAACAAAAAAAGAACCAGGAAAATCGGTTGAGTACTAAGGCCTGGGCAGACGACACAAGATTTTGTCACACACACACACACACACACACACACACACACACACATACACACACACAGACATACACCTATGGTTTTTTTCGCGGATTTGGATTCAGAATGGTCTAAAACGGATTTCTGTGTGGTTATTTTTTTCTTCTGTTGAGTGTTGTCCAACTTCACCCCAGATCGATCGCATAAGGACGCCCAAGTCTTACTTTGGGACGTCCTAAAAATGGAACAAGAGATATTTTTTCTAGGAACGTTTGGTATTGTGTGATTATGGAGAAACCAAGTTTTCGACCTCGTAAGCCCTTGGAAAACTTTTAGTGGGCTAAAAACCACATTTTCGGAATTTTTTCAGTTTTTCTCTTTTTACGTCTGAAAAACGCATCCTAGCGAAATATTGATATAGATAACGAAAGATGTATATGGTAGCATGTATGTATAAGGTCAATACTTCGCTAGGATGCGTTTTTCAGACGTAAAAAAAGAAAAACTGAAAAAAGTCCGAAAATTTCGTGGTTTTTAGCCCACCAAAAGTTTTCCCAAGGGCTTACGAGGTCGAAAACTTGGTTTTCCATACTCACACAATACCAAACAATCCAAGAAATAAACATCTCTTTTCCATTTTTTGCAAGCTCGGACCCCTCTATTTACTAGGCTACTAAATGTAACAGATATATTGAAATGGATGATATTTATGACTTTGAGCTTGGGGTCATTTGAAAAATTGTCAGCCTGAAAAACTGCAACGCTAGACCGATAAACAGAATTCGATAGCTAAATTCCTAGAATTATCAATCAGAGAAACCTGAGTTCGATTCCAGGCCCTGGTATCGGTTTTTATGTAATTTAATAATTCACTTGTTTACATAACTTGTTGTTTTTTCCTCCTGCCTACATCTTCCTACATTCATCTCAAGTACTAGCCTATATCAAATTTCTCCTTAAATGGGGCAAACAATACCTAGACATACCTATATCCGTGGTGTATTGTTATTCCCTGGAATTCACCTATTTTCATGAGAATGTCGGTTAAAATAACATTTTTTTAAAAATAATAAAGATTAAAAATGTATAATCATAATATCATGCTAATTATATTTTTATCTGTACAGGGTGTAAGCCTAACTTGTCTGCCACACTGCACCAATCGATTCTACACTAATTTGCAACAAAAAGTTCCTCATCGACATTTTTTCTAGAGGCTTGGTTCCTGAGTTATTTCAATTTTAAATTTTTTTCTTGTGATTTTCACCTTACGTCATTAAATTGGTAATAACTCCTCTAATTTGCTGTGAAAATCTCAGGATTTACAATGAAGTTTATTTTGATTGATAGTACCTTCCAGTAACCACCAGGAGTTAATATCAATAACAAACTGAAAAGTCCTCAAGTCCGAGAATTGGAATTTTTGAATTTAGTATGTCTATAGTAACACCTGGTCTTTCCGGGCGCTCACTTCTTTACGTTAGTGAAATCGGAGATGAAACAAAATTCTAGTAAAGAAGGGGTCGGAAGGTTCTCTCACATAGTGGAACATTATCATCTAACTTACAGGGTGCACCATTTGATTTCCTGATATTTGATATCTGCCGACCTCTTCTACTGGTATGTCTGAGTGTTGCTGAGGATGGATCCTTTCCCCGGAGCTCTTCTGAACCTGATGAGTGCAGTTCCATGAGCTCAGCAGCGTTCTCAAAGTTAGTATACTAACCAGAGCGAAGTACGCGATATTGCAGGTGACTGGTGCTCCATAATCTTCCCAATTGGCATAATAAAGTAATTCAAGCTTTTCTATATCACCTATGGTTCCATGTTTGGAAGCACTCCAAAATGTGCATATCTGAATAGTTGAATATCAACAAGTCTCAGGGTGAAACAACTCTTGAGGGTAGGCAAAATATTCGCAATTGTGTTCAGACTATACCGTAATCCATCCTCATTGAATAGGTTCTGAATTCTCTTTCACAACTTGAGCAAATTCCTATTCGTCGAAATGTTACAAGCCAGATGTAATGGAGAAACCGATATGAAGACATATGTAATTTTCTGGTGCACCGGTGTAAAAATCCACTAGTTCTTCTTTAGGATACATAGGCTCGTAACTGATTTCCGTCCCAGACAATCTCCCGAGCCGAGTGGCCTTAACTTCGGTAATCTCACGAGAACTGGTAGATTGAAGAGCTAACTGCTGTTAGTAAGGCAGTATCTAAGTTTGTTGTTCAGGATCAGAGTAGTCATTTTACATAGTTTTCGACTGTAGTAGATACTTTCGTAATTATCCCCATCACCAAGGGATCTTATGACGCTCTTATGTGACAGACACTTTCAAACCAAAAAAAAAAACGTAGTAAAAACACAGTCTGTATTGAAATTTCAACACCGTGGAAGACGAATGTTTCAAGATGAAAATCAGATTTTCATGACTTGTACGAGTAGAAACTTTTATTCGGTGATAACATTCACAAATAGCTTTACAGAATGAAACTCGGCTATAGCCGTTCCGAAGAGAAAGGAAATGCATTTTGCCCCCTCCCCCCCAAAAAAAACACTAAAACCGGGTACTAGGCATAACAAATCAGTCTACGACATTAAACAGTGTATTTACGCTGCATATTATTACACATCGGTTTATTGATTTTCATTATAGATCACTTGCCTACAAAGAACATGGCTTTTCCATAAGCAGTACCTACCAACCAAATTTTGATATGAACGTCTTTTCGCTAGGGTCAAAAATATTCATTCTTATTGTGGACATTTATCAGTCAGAATTTTCGCAGCAGGATTACCTAACACGTTATTATTAGAATTAGTATTATGAGAAGAACACGGCTTTTGGTTTATTATTTTCAATAATGAACCTTTGGAATCGACCAACGAAAAAAAAATTTTAACACCCCCCTCAAAATTCGATGGTTTACGTTTCAAGGTACGTAGAATCCAAAAATCGAATAAAAGTTTGGCTTTCTGTACGCCGTACGCGGCACTTAGCATTGACCGATTTTGATGAATTTTGGTATGGAGGCTCCATTTGGGGTCTAGTTGTGCCCCGAAGATTTTGGTTGATGTAGGTCACTTCTAAGGGTTCAAAAATGAATTTTGAAATCGCCTCAACTCTAATTGATGTAAAGGTATCTCCTCCAATATGAGATAGTATAAAAGTTTTAGAATTTTTTGAGACCACGCGGAGCCCTGTAGGACAAACCGTTCGCTCCCTACGAGACTTTAAGGGTTTTACGTACGATACATCGGAAACACGAGTGTGAATCGCAAAAGAAGCCTAATCTTCGTTCAAATGTTAGCTGACCGAAATGCGATCGATGTTTTTCTTCAGTACGCGGAACTGCTACAGATGGTTGGTGGCTTTGCAGACGAGTGATCTATATAAAAATAATAAACCATTGTGTAATAATTTGCAGCGTTTTTATGGACGAGCAGTCAGGATAAACGAGAGCTTTCCAGCGAGTGGATTGAAATTTTCCTAGGTGGAAAATCGACTGAGAATCATTTTTCTAGTTATGAAATTTGGTCATGAACTTATCTCTGGACATTCTCCATTATTTTTATAAAGATGTTTCTTAGCTAGTATCGACGGAAACCAGAGGAGGTTGTGAGTTGACATCGGATGTTTTTTCATGACGGTTCGAATTGGTTACATGTTCGGCAGAAAATTATCATAAAAATGATGTTGTCATTACCGCGTAGGACCCCTTCCGTAGATCTATTTGATATTGCTAAGGTATTTACTATTAGACAACTTTATCTGAAAAATCTACTATTGCAATTTTTTAGGACACCCAACATAATTGAAGTTTCTCGAAGGGATCCGAAATACGATAAGTACTAGATATGCCGCCGCAGGGAATGTAATTGGCCCTAGACCTAGACTGACTCTGACAACGCTAAGCCCGATCTTCATTCTACATTTGATACACCGAGAAATTGTTTGTAGCATGAAAAGTCCCCAGAAGTTTACTAGACCGAAATACAAAAAGCAAGTGTTAAGTTGGCTAGTTACAGAAGGGGGCTTTAGATGCGAAAGGCTATTAAACAGCATATATGTATAGGAGACTATTTAAGTTTAGAGATTATTAAAGTTAGAGAATATTAAAGTAAGTTAGTATATGTTGGAGATTATCAAAATGCGTCCTTAATTCTGTCCAATCATGTATTGTTTATTAATTTACTTATTACTGTAATTGTATAGTAGACATCAATTTATTTACCGATATGGAGCGATATTGCAAAGATCCTACCCTACAACACGGGCCAAGCCTAATGTCGGGTAGGAAATCTGAGCAAATTGCATCCGTTCATGCATTTATATTATTGTAAAAGTGTACAAAATGGCGAAAATAAACATATCTATCTATCTAATTGTAAATAAAAACCTACAATACCAAATACCAACTCGGTATACAAAGCATCGAAGCATCGATACTCTTCCCAATTCTTTAGCTTATTATTTTCAATAATGAACCATTGGAATCGAGCAAGAAAAAAATTTAACCCCCTCTCTCAAAATTTGATGTTTTACGTTTCAAATCGAATAAAAACAATTTCGTCCGTCAGCCGTACGCAGCACTTTTTTTAGCAGCCATGGACCTATTTGGTTGAAATTTGGTATCTGGGCTCCAATCGGAGTCTAGTTGTGCCGCAAAGCTTTTGTTGATGTCAGTTACATCTAAGGGGTGAAATATAAGGGTTGTCATTTCCAAGAGTGCCCTAGCTCGAAGACTCTCTAAATAAAGGTAATGTTTTTCAACAATTTAAGATAGTACTTCTTGAATTTTTAGAGACCACGCGGAGCTCCGTAAGGCAAACCGTTCGCTCCCTACGAGAACGTAGAAGGGGTTTTCCTTCGATAAAAAATAATCACGAGTGTAAATCACCAAATAGGCTAATCTCCGTTGAAATTATAGCTGACCAAGTGTTCGTTTCTTCGAGTTGTATTCAGTTTTTGCTTCCTTAGCAACCAGTAATCAAATTTCCCATATGAAACTCCTTATTTTTCGAATCGAAAGTAAAGCGTTTATTTCTTCCAAATTGACTTGATTGTGAAGGTGTGAAGTACAATGGCCAAGCAGTGATCTTTGCATAAGAGTGATCTATACAGAAAAATAATAAACCTTTGTGAAATAATTTTCAGCGTTTTGTCTTAATTTTTATCGTTATCTGGGAGTTGTGAGAACCCTCATATTCATGGAGAAATTTGGTTAATGGTCGCTAGGGAAGCACAACTGAGTGACCTGAAACTCTATTAGGAGGAATAAAAAAGATCGCATTTTTTCTGCTGATATTTGAGCGGAGATCTGTCCTACTTCCATCAAGAAGATTCATTTGCGACTCACACTCCCAACATTTGCCCAAATCCAACCTGCAATAACTGCGAACTATCAGTTCTACACCTCCACGCTGAATGCCCAACATTCTAGATACCTACCAACTTTGGAAATCACCATCTCCTCATTTGGAAACGATTCCAAGTCTTTTCAAAATCTCTAAAAGATCCCCAAGTCTCTATCCATATACCACGAAATAATAACCCCCCTTCAATATTCCTACCTAAGTAAACTATATTTTCTACATAATTTATTTTGTGTGGCGCTAATGGCCTTCCGTTTGATGCGTCCAATGAATGAAAATAAAACAAAACAAAAAAAAATAATAAAAAACGCTGCAAATTATTACACAAATGTTTATCATTCTTATATATGTATAGATTACTCGCCTGCAAAGAACATAGCTTTGCCATTGCTACTACCTACCAACCATAGTTTCACTTCACAATCAAGTTTATTTCGAAGAAATAGGGAGTTGTAGGTGCCTTGATTAGGGAATTTGAATACTGGTTGCCAAGGACGCAAAACTGAGTACAAAGAACAAGGAACAAACAACGTTCAGATTGCGGTCAGCTAACATTTCAACGGAGATTAGGCCTCTTTTGCAATTCACACTCGTGCTTTTGATCGTAAGTCCAATCTATAAGTTCTCATAGGAAGCCAAAGGTTTATCCTACAGATTTCTGGATGGTCTCATTCGATTTTGAAAATTCTATACTATTTCAAATTGATTTTAAAAAACTACCTTTATTCCAAAAGTTTCTCAGCTAGGGCGTTTTAAAAATTTCAACCTCTTAGAAGTAACTGATATCAACCGAAAGCTTCAGGGCACATCTAGACCTCAAATGGAGCCTATGTACCAAATTTCATCAAAATCAATCCATGATAACCACGATACGAGAACCATCAAATTTTTAGGAGTGTGTTGTGCGTGTGTGTGTGTGTGAAAATGTGTGTTCCTTACTCGATTCTAAAACGGTTTATTAATGAAAATAGTAAATCAGAATTTTCATTATTTGAGGGAGGATTTGATATTGCCTAAGGAATTTCCAAAATTGATTTCGTCTGCCGTCTGCGCTTTCAAAAAACGCTGCAAATTATTACACAATGGTTCATTATTTTTTATTTTTCTATATCGATCACTCGTCTGCAAAACCACCAACCATCAAACATGAAGAAAAACATCGATCGCATATCGGTCAGCTTTAATTTGAACGGAGATTAGAACTCTTTTGCGATTCACACTCGTGTTTCTGATTTATCGTACGTCCAAACTTTAAATTCTCGTAGTGAGCGAACGGTTTGTACTACAGAGCTCCGGGTGGTCTCAAAAAATTCTAAAAATTCTATCGAATCTTAAATTGAAGAAAAAACAATATTTCGAAATTTTTTGAGTTAGGGCGTTTCCAAAATTTTAAAATTGATTTTGGAACCCTTAGAAGTGACCTACATCAACCAAAATCTTCAGGGCACAACTAGACCCCAAATGGAGCCTACATACCAAATTTCATCAAAATCGGTCAATGCTAAGAGGCAAAAGTGCCGCGTACGGCGTACAGCGTACGGCGGACGGACGGCCAAATTTTTATTCGATTTTTGGATTCTACGTACCTTGAAATTTAAATCATCAAATTTTGAGGGGGTGTTAAAAATTTTTTTTATGGTCGATTCCAAAGGTTCATTATTGAAAATAATAAACCAAAATGATTGGAGGGGGAGGGGTTCTTCAAAACTAGTTGGTGCTAAGGAGCTCGGGAGTTAAAAATCAGAGTAGTAAAACTCTCGCCTCTTGTGTCGAGCTTGTTCATAATTCTGTTTACCTATTATAGAAGAACAACAAATTTATTTAGAAAGAAACGTTTCAACAATTTGTAATTTCCATGATTTATACTACTCAATCGTTGAGAATTATCATCTCCCAGCTTCCGTGCATGCAGGTATGTAGATAATCAACATTTTAAACATTTACATCAGTGAATCGAAAGTTCTACACTTTATAATAATATAGTACCTAACTCCCCATTGCTATTCATTATTATCCAACGTAGGTACTTTGTATCGTTCGTTTCACGCGCCCACATTGTTGTAATGCTTGATGCTAAAATAAACACACAATTGGTCGACCAAAAACGACAACTCTACCAAATTTGACTAATGGTGAGTAATAAACTATGAAAGACTTACTGAATACGTCGAAGGTGGCTCACCTGAAACTCGGTGTATAGTCACGGTCACTACGTACCGATATCCTCCCGTACAGTACTCTCTTTTGTCGTACTTCCGACAGGAGCCCGAATTCGAAATGAATGATGAATGATAACAGTGTGATTGGTACTGATACCAAATTCACCATTTCGGATTTCCAAAAAGAAAAAAACTAGTTCGTGTTCGACACTAGTTCGTGTTTCGTGCGTTTCAACGGTATCTGTGAGAGTGCGAGACTTCCCGCGTTACGCTTGGTAATGAAGTACATATGAATAGTTGCTAACCATAATAATTCAAATCAACTCATTTTAATCAAATACGAGAGAAAGCAAAGTTAGGTAGGTAACTATAAATTATGTTATGTAGATTTGCCATCCAAACCCTCCATTGCCTATATTCACCCTGGTATTTTGGTGAGTTTCAACTGAAGGAAAAAATACCATTTCTAGATGTTGTGTGTATCGACCTACGGTATGAATGAATTGTTAAATATCGGGTCATCCAGAAGAACGCTGTTATCGCCTAGCTTTCGGAAAATGTATTTCCTTCATCAGGGCCTGAAAAAATAAAATGAGCAAACTCATGCAACACAAGCTGGACACAAACACACTAGTCAAAACAAGTTCAAGCAAATTCACCTACTGAGATCAATACAGGCATACAATTTTTTTAATGATCAATCAAAAAACGGATACTAAACAAGAACAAACAATCAACTCACTCAAGAGCAGTTACATGTGAGGAGAGAACACTCACCAACTCATACTCTCTATCCGGTTCTGTTTCAGCCTGTACAAGTCTAAACTATAAAAAACCACAAAAACCAAATTTGATCATCAAAATTAAAAACTTAAAAAAAAAACCCTTCTACACAACTCTGTAATCACAAGCTTTTTAGTCATAACTACTAATACATCACACATATCCTGAAATGTCTCTAAGTGCCTTTAACTCTAATTGGACCATGGTATCACTAGTGTCACCGAAAACATCCCAGGAAATCCACAGCTGTCCCGAGATGTCACCGTAAAAACCGGAATTTAACTAAAATTTTAAATTAAATAGTCAGCAGAATTTATTGCAGGCTATTGAAAGTCTCAAAATGAGGTTATGACAAACTTTTCCAATAAAATGGTTCAAAAAAAGTTTCAAAAGTATTGTCATTACATCATTTTGGTTTATTATTTTCAATAATGAACCTTTGAAATCGACAAAAAAAAAAAGCTTTTTAACCCCCGCTCAAAATTTGTTGGTTTATGTTTCAAGGTACGTAGAATCCAAAAATCGAATAAAAATTTGGCCGTCCGTCCGCCGTACGCGGCATTTTCCCCACTTAGAATTGACCGATTTTGATGACATTTGGTATTTGGGCTCTATCTGGGATCTAGTTGTGCCCCAAAGATTTTGGTTGATGTAGGTAACTTCTAAGGGTTGAAAAATAAGGTTTGAAATTCGGAAATCGCCCTAACTCAAAAACTGTTGATATAAAGGTATTGTTTTTTCATCAATTTGAGATAATATAGAATTTTTAGGATTTTCTGAGACCACGCGGAGCCCTGTAGGACAAACCGTTCGCTCCCTACAAGAATTTAAGGGTTGGACTTAAGATAAATCAGAAACACGAGTGTGAATCGCAAAAGAGGCCTAATCTCTGTTCAAATTTAGCTGACCGAAATGCGATCGATGTTTTTCTTCATGTTGGATGGTTGGCGGCTTTGCAGACGAGTGATCTATATAGAAAAATAATAAACCATTGTGTAATAATTTGCAGCGTTTTTTGACTTTTAATATCTTACAAAAATGGTTTAAAAAATAAAATCTGTCCATTAGTTTTTACATTTTAATTTAAATCTAGTTAATTTGGTGACACCTTGGGACAGCTGTAGAGTAACAGCGATAACAGCGTTTTTCTGAATGACCCCAGTCTTGATATTTGACAATTTATCTAATTTCTGACTGTACTATGACAGACTGGCAAGAAAAAAGACTTAAAAATCAAGGCGTTGAGATAAATTTTACCCCTATACCAAGGAGTATAAATAGACAGAGAAGTTATTGAATAGAAACATCTGCCAAGTGGGTATGGCTCATAGCTTCCTCTATGCATAACCCGATTTTAAAGATGATCCTTGCACTACCCCCATGGGGGCCCACTTACACGCCATCCCGCACAATCCTTGAAAATTTCCATCCCTAAGTACCTAACGTACTTTTCTCTGTTCTATCAAGATACCTAAAGACTGTTTATATAATTATATTAGTTTAAGAATTTCACACTATGTTACTAACTAAATCACTTTTGGTCGAACATCTGGTTGATTTGCGATCTTCTCGAAGCCTCCGTTTCTGATTCTATTCGTTTGACTCACTCAGATTTCTGTGATGTACCTTGTGATCAAGTGCCATGTACGGATGTTGAACTGTATTTTATTTGTGAAGTTGATTAAATATGAAGCCATGTTCAAGATCGATTTTATCCTCCGTTTCTCACAATAATTGTAAGGTAAATTACCGAATCATTATGTAAGCTGCATGTACGTCATAGATAGTCTCCCCTATATTTACATTGCTTATAGATCACAAGATATCTAAAAAAAAATAGTTATTTACATAAAGTTTATACATTTTGTTTTAATAGCAAAATTGAGCCTAAATTGCAATATTGTGATATTGCGTTTTTCAATGGTACGAATTGAATTCGAAGGCCTATAAAAATAAAGACTGTCAAAATTACTGAGTTGACATCATAATTGTGAATTTTCTTAATCAAGGATTGGTGAGGTGAATAAACTTTGATTGTAAGTCTTGTCAGTCAAGTGGTCAGACCTTTCTATGTATAAACCCGTCCGTTAATTTGATAGAATTTCGTCTATTGGCTCTTAAACTTTAACTACACGCGCCCTCCATTGGAACAATTCTACACGCGGGCGAGACTCGGTCCCGCCCTGGTGTTTTTTGACCTTAGTATAATTCTGGAAGCCACCAGTGCAATTCTAATGCAACCCTGAAAAAATCAATGGCTTTCAAATCCCAATGGACTATGGAGAATTAATAATTGACATTAAATTGAAGCGTAAGAGGTACACAAAAAACGCTGCAAATCATTGCCCAAAGGTTTATTATTTTCTGTATAGATCACCCTTCTGTGTAGATCACTGGTTCTCCATCAATAGCACCTACCACCATCTGTATTCTCCCTTGACCTTTCCTCTCAAATTTCAGCTTCCTGCGTTCAATTGCATTGAAAATGGCTTCGGAGCGCAGCTGATCAGTGATCTGAAGAGTGAAGAAGATCTCCTCGAATGCTGGAGACGCCTGGAAGAGCACTTCCATTCAATAGGATTGAAAATGGCTTTGGAGCTCACTCAGCTGATCAGTGGTTTTTTTTTTTTAAATCTAGTTTATTGAAGAAGATCATTACAAAGTAATATACCTTAATGTGACGTTAGAGACAATATATATATATATATATATGTATACATTGCTTCAAAAATTAGAAGTTCAATAATGGAATAAACTGCTAGAAAAGTCTAAATTAAAAAATAAAAAACCCTGTGTTGTTGCCTGTACAGTCGGTATACGGGCGAAAGTTTTACGTGACAACGACTTTGAGTGGTAAAATAATTTTAATGTTAATATTCATTCGTATAGTAGGAAGAAGGATAAAATAAAATTCTTGGTCAAGTTGCACAGAGTAGGTATTTCCCATGGGTAGGGGGGGAGTGAGTGCCAGGGAAGGGGGGCGGGGCGCTCCCGCTTTTGTGAGCGCTGGGGAAGGGGTGAGCGCTGGGGAAGGGGTGGACGCGGGGGGGGTGGGTGCGCGGGGGGGGCGCTTTAGGGAGCGCCGAGCTGCACCCCCTCCGTGAGCGGAGCGTAAAGCAGTTTCTTGAAGTGTCTCCAGGTAAACCAATTTATAAGACTTTATCACGTCAAAATAATATCAGTAATAAATCATTGGAACATTTCTGGTAAAAAAGAGGACAGATGTCGAGTAAGTTTTAATCTAGCGACTTCGAATGGTTCGATACCTTGGAGGACAAGTGGGTTCGTGTTGCTCCTTGTGTTGTTCATGAATGATTCCATGATTCTGATCCTGAACTCGCTCGGGGTCTCCAGCTCGAAATCATGGTATACTAGCTGAAAAGCCTACTAAAAGCAGGCAAAGACTATTCCTCCGACTCTCCTCCCGCCACCAACTCCCTCCGACTCCTCCCGCCCCCAACCCCTCCGACTCCTCTCGCCTCCGACTCCTCCCGCCCCCAACCCCTCCGACTCCTCTCGCCCCCGACCCTTCCCGCCCCCAACCCCTCCGACTCCTCTCGCCTCCGACTCCTCCCGCCCCCAACCCCTCCGACTCCTCTCGCCTCCGACTCCTCCCGCCCCCAACCCCTCCGACTCCTCCCGCCCCCAACCCCTCCAGCCTACAACTCTCCCTCTGCCACGACCCCTCCGTGCATATGTACTTACGTACGGTTGGCGTTTTATAGCATTTCCGAATTGAGTTAAACCTTTTCCATTTAGATTTAAACCTTTTCCATTTAGATTTAAACCTTTTCCATTTGGATTTAAACCTTTTCCATTTGGATTTAAACCTTTTCTATTTAGATTTAAACCTTTTCCATTTGGAATCTAAATGGAAAAGGTTTAAATCTAAATGGAGAAGGTTTAAATCTAAATGGAAAAGGTTTAAATTCAAATGGAAAAGGTTTAAATCTAAATGGAAAAGGTTTAAATCTAAATGGAAAAGGTTTAAATCTAAATGGAAAAGGTTTAAATCCAAATGGAAAAGGTTTAAATCCAAATGGAAGAGGTTTAACTCAATTCGGAAATGCTATATATAATTAGATAGTGGAGTTCCTGACGAGAGGAGGGGTGTGTACAATGTTCCTTTGGAGGGTCAGGTTTTGTTGTTGTTCAAGACGGCGGAATTGAGAGGCAGAGCAAGTTCCCCATAGGCCCATATAGGCCTGATCATGGTCTTATACAGCAACATACGATTCTCGATCGCGAAGTATGGGCTGTGAAGGACAGAACTCAACATCCTCACACGGCTCCTCAGTCACTGGATCAGTTCAGATATGTGGTTGCTGAAGGTCAGTCGTTGGTCAAGTATGACTCCCAAGTACTTGTATGATGCTGCCTTGGTTATCACTTCTGTAGAGAATCTGATTGGCGTGTGGACATATTTTCGTCTGTACGTGAAAGTTACGTCACTAGACTTGGCCGCGTTAATTTTGAGTCCCCACTTGGAGCACCAATCCTTTAGGTGATTTACAGCGTGTTGAAGATTAGATGAAGCAGTTTCGAATTCAGAGGCAGAGAAGGCAGACAAGATCGTCGGCAAACATGGAAGAAAATGAGGGGGAAACAGGCAAGGGGAGGTCGTGACAGAAAATATGTACAAGTAAGGTCCCATGACGATTCCATGGGGTACTCCAACACGTACTTGTTTTACTGGGGAGAGCTCGTTCTGGATATTAACCTGGAAGCTGCGGTCGGAGAGATAGCTGCACATCAACGAATATAAATTATTTGGCAGTAGGGGCCTCAATTTGAATAGGAGGCCGGCATGCCAGAGCTGATCGAATGCCTGTTCGGCATCAAAAAATGCAGCTCGGCAGAACTCCTTCTCAGAACTCCTTCTTAACTGATCAGTGGTCTGAAGAGTTAAGAAGATCTCCTCGAATGCTGGAGACGCCTGGAAGAGACTGATCAGCTGAGTGAGCTCCGAAGCCATTTTTAATCCTATTGAACGCAGGAAGCTGAAATTTGAGAGGGAAGGCCAAGGGAGAATACAGATGGTGGTAGGTGCTATTGATGGAGAACCAGTGATCTATACAGAAGGATGATCTATACAGAAAATAATAAACCTTTGAGCAATGATTTGCAGCGTTTTTTACCTACCAACTATTGGTAGGTACTACCCACCACACCATAATGCCTTCAAACCTTCACAATCAAGTTTATTAGAAAGAACTAAACGCTTCACACTCGATTCGAAAAATAGAAAGCTTCGTATGGAAATTCGATTACTGGTTACGCAGAAGGCAGAACTATATATAGTTCTGCCTTCTGCGTAACCAGTAATCAAATACTGTATATGTCGGCTAGCCAATTGAGCCTCGTACGTTATTCAAACTGAAGCGGGAAATTGACATTGATGTGGAACATGTTGCCGCGTTGACAGCTAGAGTCGCATGCAAGGAACAACTCCAATGACAGCACAGAATACCCGTCTGGGCTGTCAGCACTTGAGGGCGAAGAAGACGAAGGCTTCCCGCGCACTCCTCACTCTACTCGGATGTTTTGTCTGGATCGGATGTTACCTTTCTGGTTGTATGGCATGGACTCAAGTAGTAGCTTTCCTCGCGTCAATTTGTCGAATTAACATTAGTTTGGTTAATACCGTCAATGTCATATGTCGTTGTGTAGCTGTCAAGAAGTGTCATTATAAAGTGAAGTCCCATCTGTCTTCGATCTTGTTCTTTATCCACGGTTCTACCACGCTCACAGAACATTTAGTACCTAGGGAAGCTCCCTTTTAATTTGACATATACATACAAATCGAAGAAATGAACAGCGATCGCATTTTAGTCAGATAAAATTTGAACGGAGATTAGACCTCTTTTGCAATTCACACTCATGATTCTGTTTTATCGACGGAAAACCTCCAGAACCTTACAGAGCTCCGGGAGGTCTCAAAAATTTTAAAAAATTCAATACTATTTAAAATTGGTGAAAAAACGATACGTTTATTTCGAGAGTTTAGAACGAAGGCACTCTTGAAAATTTCAACCCTTAATTTTCACCCCTTAGAAGTGACTGACATCAACCAAATGGAGCCCATATACCAAATTTGAACCAAAACCGGTCCAGTGTTGCTAAGAAAAGTGCGTACGGCGGACGGACGAGAATTTTTTTATTCGATTTTCGTATTCTACGTACCTTGAAACGTAAAACATCAAATTTTGAGGGGGGTTACAATTTTTTTTTCTTGCTCGATTCCAAAGGCTTATTATTGAAAATAATAAACCAAAAAGACCTTTTAGTCTCTGAGGAGTGCACTGTGACTGTAACGAATTTCTTTTTTAATTCACATGTATGAGCATTTTATCATTCATAATTTGACCAGATACTTGTTCTATGGAAGTCCGAAACACTATCACAAAATATCAACATCATAATGTTTTGTTATTTTTCCAAAAATTCTCCTTAGCTAGCGAACAACAGAAAATTCTTATTCATCAAAAATTCCCTCAAACCAGCACTATTACAAAAATAAGGAATACCCCTTTTACATCTTTACACAAAAATGTTGGAATTGGAGTTTTCATAAATATTGACCACAAAATTGTTCTGTAGTAGGTATGACTGAGTAATCATTTGCCTCGGAAAGTTCTTGAAGAACCCGAAAAAAAACATGGGGTTCACATCGCTGTGACCTAAAATTTTGGCGAAAACCTCAACAACGAAAAAATAGCACGAAGAAAAAAGAAAAAAACGCGTAATATGGACGGTTTTAACGAAACCTATAACAGTTGTAAAGTACTTAATACTCCCGCCTTTGAAGGTTGCTAACTAACTAATGAAGCCCGCAAAAAAGGATTTGGCGTAATTTCCGCCTAAAGGTAATTGTAGAAGGAGAATACCCGGAACCCCATCTCCCTTAGGAGCGAGAACTTTGAGTTATTCCAAAAATTGAACCAGGACGGGACCATAAAATTACTTGGCAACCAACTGATTTTAGAGTTTCTAGAAACTCTTCTCAAGGCAGATTCCAATCGGACCAAAAGCCCTGATTTTCACGCTCAGTCGGATCATAACAGTTTAATATTAAGTTTTTATTATTATTGTTACTGTTGGTCATATGGGATCCCTGGATGCCACATGAAGTTTTTGTTTATGTCCGAAAAGTTTGTTGTCAATTGTGTTTTGCCAATAAAACGAATATTCTGTGAGAAAAAGTCTAACAGTTACTAAAGAATGCTCACTTACATTTTGTTTGCTTTCTGAACGACTTTGGTTCCGTGACAGACAAAACCAGTTTTTAGGGCCAAAGTATACCAATAACCAATAAATGACATCCTCAGAAGAAGTGCGGAATAGTCCATGAAGAGCTCCAATGAGTTTAAATTACGTTTAACAGTAGGTGTACCTATCTGCTAGTGCTCTGATCAATGTTTTCTTTTATTTTGGGCACATAGTGTGAACCAGCAATCTCCTAATTTTAGCGTATAGGGATATTACGAAAATTAGACGTAAACATTCCAAGAAATTCCCGTATTCAAACAGCATCGACATTACAAAGGACAGTGAGTAACTAGCACTGTACATCACAATTTCCACTTCCATTTCATACTGACTTTTGGTTTATTATTTTCAATAATGAACCTTTGGAATCGACCAAGAAAAAAAAAATTTAACACCCCTCAAAATTTGATGGTTTACGTTTCAAGATACGTAGAATCCAAAAATCGAATAAAACGCTGCAAATTATTACACAACGGTTTATTATTTTTCTGTAGATCACTCGTCTGCAAAGCCACCAACTATCCAACTTGAAGAAAAACATCGACCGTATTTCGGTCAGCTAAAATTTGAACGGAGATTAGGCCTCTATTGCGATTCACACTCGTGTTTCTGATTTATCGTGCGTAAAACACTCAAGTTCTCGTAACGAGCGAACGGTTTGTCCTTCAGAGCTCCGCGTGGTCTCAAAAATTTTTTTAAATTCTATAGAATCCTAAATTGAAGGAAAAACAATACCTTTATATCAAAAATTTTTGAGTTAGGGCGTATTCAAAATTTCAAAATTGATTTTGGAACCCTTAGAAGTGACCTACATCAACCAAAATCTTCGGGGCACAACTAGACCCCAGAAGGAGCCTACATACCAAAGTTCATCAAAATCGGTCAATGCTAAGTGGCAAAAGTGCCGCGTACGGCGGACGGCGTAATGCGGACGGACGGCCAAATTTTTGTTCGATTTTTGGATTCTACGTACCTTGAAACGTAAACCATCAAATTTAGAGGGGGTGTTAAACATTTTTTTTTTCTTGGTCGATTCCAAAGGTTCATTATTGAAAATAATAAACCAAAAATCCGCCGTCCGCGGCACTTTTCCCACTTAGCATCGACCGATTTTGATGAACTTTGGTATGTAGGCCCCATTTGGGGTCTAGTTGTGCCCCGAAGATTTTGGTTGATGCAGGTCACTTCTAAGGGTTCCAAAATCAAATTTGAAATTTTGAAAACGCCCAAAAAATTTTGATATAAAGGTATTTTTTTCTTTAATTAAAGATTCTATAGAATTTTAAAAAAATTTTGAGACCACCTGGAGCTCTGTAGGACAAACCGTTCGCTCACTACGAGAATTTGAAGTTTGGACGTACGATAAATCAGAAACACGAGTGTGAATCGCAAAAGAGGCCTAATCTCCGTTCAAATTAAAGCTGACCGAAATGCGATCGATGTTTTTCTTTATGTTGGATGGTTGATGGCTTTGCAGACGAGTGATCTATATAGAAACATAAAAAATAATAAATCATTGTGTAATAATTTGCTGCGTTTTTTTCATCTAATGCACGATCGTAACACGATTATCCACACCTTTGGTAAAAGGAAGTGATATAAATCAACTCATTAAACTTTCAAGATCATGTTTATGAATATCAACGATATTGAAATATTGTTTCCAATTATGACGATGAATTGGAGCAATTTACATTTAATTTGAACTGTACCTAATACTGATCATAATGGAATGTTCAGAAACTTTGAAAAAGCGAGGGACATTTCGTATATCAGGCGTATCTATCTCGTGGAGGAATTGATTAGATTCAGCAATAGTTGTTGTAGAATACAGCATCATACCAATCGTGCCACAAGCACTTAGGGAAGAAGGTTATTTGCAAATGTACCGTTGATACCTTCTAATTTCTTCCACTGCCCTTACAATGTTCTAACTTACAACAATGAAATTCATCTCAAACACCACAAGTTTTTTATAAATTTTATTTATTTCCATCAAAAACTTCGAGATGAAAACGTAGAATTAACGATCATTGCCAGTAGTAGAAGAAAGCGGGCAATGAGCTTTGTAGAGGATGTACTCCGTTCATCAGGGAATGCATATTTTGTGTAAAAAGCAATCATTCGCTCACGAGCCTCCGCAGAGTTCGTATACTTGACGTGAACGATAGCGCTGTCCACAGAGACGATTGTCCCTGCTCCGGGATCGTTGCCACTACTGACTACAGCGAAGTAGACGTCATTGCACGAGACAGGTCCTCCAGAATCACCTCTGTTGGTGTGATAAAGTAAAGCAGGCACACGTTGGTTAACTTTCCATGACTGGCAGCACACCCAGTTATGTTGAGTATAGTTGAATGCATAGACCCTCTTTGTACTATCAGGGTAAAGAACGTATTCGCAATCTCTTTCATTCATTATACTTCTCCAACCCCATCGAATAGGATCTGACGCTTCTGATGATACTTGAAGACCATTTTCTTCTGTTGTTATTACATCCCACAAGCCATGACCGACATGGAGGCACATATACTCGTTTTGAACAGCCTCATTGTAAAAACTTATTAGGTCCTTCTCCGGATATACAGGTGCATAATTAACTTTTGCTAGGGGAGTTCTTTCAATTGTGTTAGTTTGTGTAATAATATATCCATAGTCGTAATACCATATAGTGAGATATGTGTTTTTAACGTTGAGATACCTTGTTTTTTGGTGACCGGAGTATATTTGAGGATCTAGCCAGTATTTCATATCGGTGGCAACGTTGTGTCCTACGTACACGTATAACGGATACTCTACGTGGCTTTTTATTTTGACGAGACTCGACTTTTTTCCTTGATCGATGGCATATGAAACGCAGTGACCAGCCGTTTGGATTATGTACGGAGTTAGTAAACTTCCTCCACATGATAAATCCTTTGGGTTCGGGTTGAGGTTTCTTCCAATGAACTGCCAAAATGCCGATGGTCGAGTGCGTGAGATAAATACGTAGTACCTGCAGTGAAAGCATAAAATAAAATAATCATTCTCAGGCATAAAACAAGACATTTAAATGATGCCCAGCGAAATGAAAAGGAAATAGGAACTCGTCAAGAAAATCAAGAAAAATGAACGGAAATTGCCAGTCAAGAAACAAGCAATACTCTCACGATTCAAGACTCTTCACAGATTATACATTCGTCAGTTCATATTATGATAGGAGTCTTTCTTCCTCGTGTTCTCAACATACCAGTACTTACAAACAACTAATATATTTTAGTAATAATTATTACTAATTTTGCTTTTTTTGATATTTTGCGGGTCTACCAATGTAGCGGAAGCTTTTTCACTTTTCAAGGATGAAAAAAAAATTTCTGCAAAATCAAAATTTTCACTCGCGTTTTGCGTTTTAGACCTTTCTGAACAATTTTGGTTCCGTGTCTGTATGTCTGTGTGTCTGTCATGAAATCCTTGTAACGGGTTTCAAAATGAAATAACTATACGAAGTTATTGTTCGATTTCTATGAAATTCTCAGGGATTGTGCGGGTTGGTGTGTAGACGGTGTCCTATGAAAATCATCACCTTCGGACTGTTAGTAGCCACTGCGCATGCGCAAATGTTTTTTAATTGCTTCCGAGTCTGCGAAGGTAGCGGAAGCTTCGTTTTCACTTTTCAAGGTTGAAATAAAAAGTTCTCCAAAATCGAAATTTCCGCTCGCGTTTTACGTTTCAGACCTTTCTGAACAGTTTTTATTCCGTGTCTGTCTGTGTGTCTGTCATGAAATCCATGTAACCGACATAACTATATGAATTTATTGTCCGATTTCGATGAAATTTTCAGAGATTGTGTGGGTTGGCGCGTAGACGGTCCCCCATGAAAATCATCAGTCTCGGATTGATAGTAGCCGCTGCGCATGCGCAAACGTGAATTCCTTGTAACAGCCATAACTTCCACATTTTATACCTAATTTCAATGAAATTTGTAGTGACTATGCGGATTACATTGCAGATGGTTCCATATGAAAATCATCACCCCCGGACTGATAGTAGCCGATGCGCATGCGCGAACGTGAATTCCTTGTAACAACCATAACTTCCACATTTTCTACCCGATTTCGATGACATTATCAGGGATTACGGGGATTAGGTCGTAGATGGCCCCCAATGAAGGCCTTAAAATTTACAGTAGCCTCTGCGCATGCGCAAACGTAAAATCCGTAAATTGTCCAGATTAGCGTGTAGATTAGGGTGTAGATTAGTAGTAGATGTAGATGTGGATGGTCCCCTATGAGGATAGTGAAAGGTACTTAGAGATTGGTGTTTTGAGATTAACTACGATGCACCGGATCATCTATATAATCGGGTTATGGATACGAGGAAGCTATGTGCCACACCCACATGGCAGACGTTTTTATAATAATATCTAAGTGTTCATGATAGCCACCACCATTGTTGGGATCGATAGCCCTCCTCCATAGACAACTCCTATTTCATATTCAGCACTCGTGTATAATTTGAAATAAAACCTCGATAGTGCAAAAGAATTGGAGAGGAGCGATAATTTATTTCGTCAAGAGTTGACGTTACAGATTGTTCTGAAAACTCTGAATGACCGAAATTTTGGTTCTTTATAAAGTTTGACTAAATATGTGTAATAATTGTGTTAGACTTACTGTATGCTTCGAATGTGACTCACCTGTAACTTGGTGCAAAGTCACGTTCATTACGAAACGCTGGCTTCCCATACAGTATTCTCTTTTGTCGTACTCCCGACAGGATGACGAATTCGAGATGAATGATGATTGATAACAGCGTAATTGTGACTGATACAAAATTCACCATTTTGGATTTCCAAAGATAAAAAACTAGTTCGTGTTTCATCCGTTTCAATGGTAATCCAGAACACATGAAGAGTTGCTTGCCTTAATTAACCAAATCAACTCATTTTAATGAAATGCGAGTGAAAATTAAGTTCTGAGGTAACTAAAAATTACGATAAGAAGGTGTTGTTCAGTAAATCATTTTATTTTATTTTACCAAAATGCCAAGGTGTATAAGTAGACAGAGAAATTATTGATCAAAAAATTCAGGATACTACGAGATTCTTTTTTGCACAGAGACGCATAAGATTGACAAGCAAATCTACATTCAAATATCCGAAAGTACATGAGTTATTGCTGAGGAATAAATGCTGAAGGACCCTTTCTACATAAGGCGATTCAATTCTACAACAAAGAATAATCTTCTCTTCATATTCAAATTCGCTCGATTTTGGGAGCGAATATGTTCGGATATGATTCTAAGGATTGTTGATCAGCGGCTCTATCATGCGTATATTATGATTGCGCAAGGAGGAACTCAGCCGCTCACTCCTAGCGAAGGTGGACTAGAGATGTGCAATAATTGAGCAAACTTCGTAGGTAACATTTCCCATGCTGCGCCAAGCCGGCTGTACAGTACCTACTACTACCAGTCCAGCACACAACAAGACACCGGGCTCTCGCTATACAAGCCCCTCGAGGCTCCAAGGACAAAGCCATGATCTACCATTGCATCATCGCAGCGAGACCTGTAATAAGTTGAAGGGAAGAAAAAAAAGCTCTGCATGCATAATTATTCCATAAGTGAACCACGAGAAATGCGTTAGAATTATGAATACGTGACTTTCGATGCAATGAATACGAACTTTTATTAGTGAACATTTTCATCGGAGTTGGAGCAAGGTACGATCGTGCCATAACGTTGATTATAGTCGTTCTTCTTGATAATATGAAAATTTAAATTTTATCTGAGTTATTGTACGAGTACCTGTATATTAACCACCTCAATATTTCTGACCAGAGCAACAACATTTTTATGACCAAAAGAGCATGAACTGAATTGCGTGTGCTAACTTCTCTCCCATTTGGTAAGAAAAAAGCAGAACTTTGATAATTAGGAAGCGTATTGGAGCCTCCCCTAGTAGTTAGAAGTAGTCAGATGTTGATTTATTTATTTATCTATTTAATACGGGCCAGCCCAATTACATTTTAAAAATAATACGTCATTCTACAACAAGGGAACGTGAATCTAACTGATATAAATGCGGGAATAAATAATGAAAGATTTAAAGAGAAAAGAAAAACAAAAGGGGGAGGGGGAAATGACAATGAAAACTACTGAAATGAAACTTGGGAGTTTGAAAATAAAGATGATGTTACAACCAAGTAGGCAGTCAGATCAGAACAGTAAAGCCAACTCCTTCTCTTCTTATCATAGAGCGCCAAAATGTTTTATACTCAGTGGGTTACGGTTTTTCTTGAGGTTACCGCATGGCAGTCAGATCAGCTGTTTGAGGTGTAAAGCCAACATACCTCTATATTATCCGTAAAATTCGGTTCTTGGGTGTGGAACTTGTGGAAAATGGAGTGACATGCACCAAAATACACATTCGGACATGTGTATTAGTTGAAAATTAACAACATTCAATACGTTTTTACTTACCAAGATTATCCTTTAGAGTAAGTAAAAAAGTAATTAAAGTAAACAAGTATTTCAGGTTGTATTATCGTCCGACTACCATTCCTGGCATCGCGGACCTAATCAGCTGTCTTCCTAAGGAAGATGAGAATTTGTTCTCATGATTTCGCTCATGGCTTTCCATTGCCTCACCGCCATGGGTTGG
Organism: Apolygus lucorum; assembly: GCA_009739505.2. Lineage (NCBI taxonomy): Eukaryota > Metazoa > Arthropoda > Insecta > Hemiptera > Miridae > Apolygus > Apolygus lucorum. The sequence continues at coordinate 21,009,859 of CM019183.2, forward strand.
GACAAGGTAGGCGGCGAGCTCCGAACGCATGAAAACACGCCCAAGGACCGAGATTTGAACGCACAACCTCCCGCAGTAGTCGGTTCGTGTCTCGCACCCAGAAACGCATGCCCGAGCGATCGCAGCTGTTCCGGACCCCAATTATCCTTTTGAGTTTGCATATTCTTGATCTGTCATATCAACATTGCGAGATCCATTAATTTGATTGCGTCTCTAACCCGAAGACATAGATTATTCTTCGTAGGCAAATTCACGCAAACCTATGACAAAAGAGTAAGAAGAATCAATAAAGCTGGATTCGTTCAATTTCAGTTGTCTTCATTAAAGACAACACACTAATCTGATGTGGTGTGGGAGGAAGAGGCACTGATCGAGGATCCCTTGCAGAGAAGAAGACGCATTTGGGGTTCCGGGCGAATCAGTTATCGGAGCAATATGGAGCCCCACCGCGCATCAGGGTCGTAAACTAGGGAAGGAGAGTAAGTAGAAGAGGAGAAGACATGACTTGGAAGAGGTGAAGGAGGAGAGATCGTAAAAGAGAATGGGAGACCAGAGATCATGAACCTTCTTCATCCCTTTTCTTCCCCTTCAGAAATCATCGTTCGGGCGTCTCTATTAAATATCCCCTGCCCACTTCCCTCACCTACTTTCTCATAGGGACGTCCCATGGTCCAAAATGTATCATGTCTTCCTTGTTTATGGAAAAAGGAAGTCGCAATCACGAGCACGTGCTGAGTTGCGTGTGCAGTCAATCATATGTTTGTATGCACTCTCAACGTAACAATTATGGCATGCTAACCAGCTCAAACACTCACATTTTTGAGAAAAAAAATACATTAAATACATAATATATTCCGTTAAACTTTATTGGACGATTAATATTTTATCAGACGATACCTACTGAATTAAAAAAAACTCTCCTTCCTACTTCTAATGGCCATTTTTTAAATTAAAATATGAAGCTCTGGCTAAGACCTAAACGCTGTCACCGAAGATTCAGATGATGATCGCTGAAAGACGAGAGGAAGATTAGACTGCTGGGTCCACTGCTGAACTCGCCAGACACGTGGAAAGTAGATCACTAACCCAATTCTTCTACGGCATAATTATGTCTAGAAACGCGTGCAGGAAGTCCAATGACGTTTGTTACTCACGGGTTATAGGTAAAAATTCATGCAGCATGAATTAATGAGCGAATTTTCAAAGAAATCTTTCAGTTGAAGGTATGGTTAAGAAAAGGAACAATGGTGTTACAATTTCTTTTATAAAGTTTGTTTTTACACGATACTTGGTTTTTTCGATTTTTAGTATAGCATACCAACATACTGTATGCACCGAGTATGCTTTGAAGATGTTAAGAGTCCATATTCACGTTCTACTCGTCTCCACAAACTCATTGAGTACCCATATGGCTATAGTTTTTTTTTCGATTTTCAGTATACCTACCTTACCTACATTCTGTATGCACTGGGTATTCTTTGAAGAAGTTGGTAGTCCATATTCATGTTCTACTCGTCTCTAAGAACTCATAGAGTACCCACACGGCTATTGTTGTTTTTTTTATTTTCAGTATACCATACCAACATATTGTATGCACTGGGTATGCTTTGAAGATGTTAGGAGTCCATATTCATGTTCTACTCGTCTCTACGAACTCACACAGTACCCACACGACTATCCCATTTCTGGGTACAACAAATATACACACGTATTCATTATATAAATATAAATAAATACATATTTTTCTTAATTTTGGACAATTTTCATTTTTAAAAACGCATTGGTATCAGAAATTTTGTGCTGAATCCGAATATACCATATATTACCATGATTTTGAAGGTAATAACCACAAAAAACTGGAAAACCCCAATTTTTTGGGCATTTTTTTTGAATTTTGGACCACTTTGGATTGTCCAAAATAGCTGGCTAACGAACTTGACCTATTGTTTGTTGTTACGAACATTTTGGTTTCAGAATGTACCAAAACGGATTTCAGTGCAAAAATATTTTTAAAAAAGTCCATTCTAAAAATTTTGAGGCCATTGCATCGCAATAGCTTCATTTTCCTTGAAAATTCGCTAAAAGTCTCCATAATCATGTTTCCTGATTCTTAAGCGACCCGCATTGAAACACTTGACATACTATGACTTTATTCGTTTATTTTATTAAAAATGAATCTTTGGTATCGACCGAGTTGAAAAATAATCGGTAGTTTACGTTTCAGAGTATGTACTCGTATAATCCAAAATCGAATGAAAAAGACACTTCGCCCGCCATACGCGGCTGTTTCCTAAGTGGCCCCGGACAGATACTGATGAAATTTGGTACAAGACCCTTTTTTGTGGTCTAGTTGAGCCGCGAAGCTACTGTTTAGTGTTTTTAATTTCAAAAGGGGTAAAAATAGGGGGATATAATTTTCAAAACGCCCTAGCTCAACAAAAATTTTTGTATTGTAAAATTAAAATTAAAATATAGAAAATGATTGTTTTTTCATCAAATGAGAGTTTTATATGAGCGTTGTAGGACAAACCGTTTGCTTTCTATGAGAATGTTTGATAAATCAGAAACACGATTATGAATCGCAAAAGACTGTTTAGTGCAGGAAATAGGCCTTTCCATTGAAATTGCAGCTGATTTAAAAAATACGATCATTGAGTTTTGTGTTGTACTCAGTTGTGCATCCTTACCATCCAAGAACCTAATTTCGTAATGAAGTCACCCACAACTCTCGAATGAGGAATTTCACCGAATTCTGTTTGCATTTTTCCTGAATAGTTAATGGTGTGGGATAGATGAAAATCGGGCTGATTTCAGAAAATAAGTTTCCTGTTATTTTTGGGAGAGAATCAAAATTTTTGATTTCAAAACTAACCGGGAAAACGGACGTGAAGCGGGAACGCTCGCTGATTGGGCTGTTCGGATCGCCGTCTCCTCTCAGTGTTGCCCATTGGGACGACGGAATCGTGTTTTCTAAGAGAAAAGTTTTCAAACAAAAACAGGGGAAACCTAATTTTCCCCATCTTGCTTTTTCTATTTTAACACAGAATGTGTTTTTGCGATGACCTAACGAAAAAAAATCGTCACGAAAAAGCGACAGAAAAAACATCTGGTGATATGTTTATTGGTTGTCATGTTAATGTCAACTCCACATTTATTATTGTTGTTTTTTATTTAACGGATGACTAGTATCGCAAAAACACATTCTGTGTTCCTATGATTTCATACAGAGTATGGAAAAAGAAATAAACCGGGGGGTGCAGGGGGGCGGAGCCCCCCGCCGAGGCGCAAAGTTTTTCGGTTTCGAACTTTACTGTTTCGTGAAATTTTGCATCTGGGGACTATAGATTTCTCAATATCAGCGCTTCTAGCGGCCATAAATGAACTATTCCAGGATGACGTCATTTTCCCGGTTTTTTTAAACATTCTACACTGTTTTCTTTATTCGTAAATTAGGAAGTTCGGGCTGAAAGTTTGCCTTAGGAGGTTTTTCGATGTGCTGAATCCGATTTTGGGGTCAAAAATAGGAAATTCCGTCATGGTGAAATTCCTCATCGCGATATTATCATGACATAGGTATGGGACATCCAGAGAAGACACTGCGCCACTCACTTATGCCATGAGAAATGGTAGAATGATGGATGTTGCGTAGTTCGAAGAGGGTGTGAAGTCAAAATTACGGTGGGCGGGGGACAAACGAAAAATGTACTATTCAATTTGTGGATTTTACGTAGGTACCTTGAAAGGTATAAAATCAAATCTTGAGGGGGTAACATTTTTTTTCTTGCCCCTATTCCAAAAGTTCATTATTAGAATGGTAACGAACCAAATGTTATCCAAATGAACATTTTCGCTCGGGTTTTATTTCATAGACTTTCTTGATCATAAACCAGCAGTGAGCTTTTCACAATCAGATCACACTAATTTTGGCTACAAATCTTTTTTCTGTAATTAGCCGACAAATTATTATTGAGCCGACTTGATAAAAATATTATCTCAACACAGTTTCTGGCATAATTATAGAAACGAGGTAAAGTGTGAGAATATTATTGAAAATATCCCTCATATCATCAAACGGTAATTAGAGATTGATATCATTACCCCGCTGCATAATTAAGCACTGAATAAAATACCCCATTCCATGTCGTGCTTGATGAGACGCTCATTATGGGGATCACGCCTATGTGTGTTTTTCAGAAATTGCGAGCACAATTGCTATGGTAATTCTCTTCAAGGAGGGACATGCATTTGACAGATGCTGATTTGCATAGTAGATATTAGGCTCGCCTGTTCCAAACCAAGAGGTTGATTTGCATGCATATTCTCCCACCTTATTTTTTCCCTAAACACTGAGGATCGAGGGTCGTTCACTTTGAATAATTCAATATGTCCAACAGGGGCTATTTATATACAAATTGTGCTTTGACCAAGTTAATTCCTCGCCCTTTCAAAGTCCGTCCCTCCCTTCGTTGCACGTGTGACACAAAATATCGCCTTCCGAGATGATTTAAACACGAACAGGCCGAGATAAATCAAAAGTTTCTAAAAATAATCCGTCCCTCAATTAATTGGTCGTTGATATTCACCGTAGGCTATATTTACCGATGAATTCTCGGTTCGTCACATAAGTTCCTGTTAGGCACTAGTTTCGAATAATTTACTTTGAGACAGACATTCATTGATAGGCACTTTTATAAGTTGATATGATGGGACGAATGAGAGAAATGGTCGATATTATTCTTTATTGAATGGACGATAAATACTACAGAATTGTGGAAGTGCGGCAAGGCGGAAGAAGATGGTCTTGGTTTGAAGTTTATCTTTCACTTGTGGGTTTTTAATTATTGATTGTTGAGTAGAAAAACATGTTGTGAAAAGTTGATTTAGGGTTGGTATCATTAAAATACAACGAGTGGATAGGGTGTCAGCAGTGGACATTGGTGAGAGTGCACATATAGGAGGTAGTGTAGATTTAATATATCTACGAATATTATTGGCTCGGAAGAGTAATGGAGCAGTATCTATGCTACAAATACTGGAAAGCTATACGAGATGGATTACACTAGATTCCAAAATTTAGGGGAGGTCTGGCTGCCTCGTTCTTTCACCACTTTTCTTATGGTATTTGGTGCGCTGAATCCGAATCTGACGTCAGTTTTTTTGTTTATGTCGGATTTTCAAGATATAGCTAGTTTTAAGATTTTTCTAGTTCTCACTTTTCTTCATTTTTTTGGTGAAAACTCATCTTGCTCAAATCTCCTCAAAAAGTACTCAGACTTATAGGAAATTTCATGTAGAATCCGAATATGTACTTAGTTTTTAAGTAAAACTGTGTTAAACATCCTATTCCTCAGAGGTTCCACCAAGATATAAAATCATGGAAGAACGGTACAAAGGGTATTGGGAAGTTCACATGATGGCGGACTGTTGTTGGACCTTAAAAAGAGATTTACCTCAGGCGGCGAAGTTTTCTCTACATATTCGCCGGCGATGAAACCTCTGAAGTGGAGGAATAACCAAACATTATACCAACTTTTGATTCATCTGAGCCTTCATGAAACAGGTTTACACCCTTAACTTTTCTGCAGTTTATTGTGTTTCGTTTGTAAAACTGAATTAAAATCACTTAACAAAACAAGAGTTTCTCAATTATGATTTACTGCCCCTTTGAGTACCTATTTTCGATCTTACTCTTAATAGGTGACAAGCATAAAAATGTAGAAGAAAGGAAAATCCATTTGAAGAAAACAGATTTAGGAACGCACATACTTATCTCGAAAAATTAACTAACAGTTTTTGTGAATTTTCATCTCAGTGCCATGAAAAAGCTCATTCCTTCGATATTGATGGGTTTAGGATGCTGCGATTGGTCTCATTCTCCTCTGGGGTGTCCCCCCTACAAAGTAAAGGCCCGAGAAAATATTTTTTTTAGCCTTAATTTTTTTTTCAAGTGGCAAAATGTAAGGGAAAACCCGAAGAAAAAACGTTGAAAACCGGTGTTTTTTTATACGTTTTGTGAAGAATAGGGGGTTTAACACAGTTTTACTTAAAAACTAAGTACATATTCGGATTCTACATGAAATTTCCTATAAGTCTGAGTACTTTTTGAGGAGATTTGAGCAAGATGAGTTTTCACTAAAAAATGAAGAAAAGTGAGAACTAGAAAAATCTTAAAACTATCTTGAAAATCCGACATAAACAAAAAAAACTGACGTCAGATTCAGATTCAGCGCACCAAATACCATAAGAAAAGTGGTGAAAGAACGAGGCAGCCAGACCACCCCTAAATTTTGTAATCTAGTGTTATGATTCTCTATCTCAATAAAATTGTGATTCACAACAAATTGTAAAAATATGTGTTTCTAATAAACTGACAAGTCAGAACTTTTCAGACCCAGGGTTTTACTAAGAACCTTCCCCCTCTTCTCTAGAGACCAAGAAGGGGAGGTCCTAAACCTCCTTATAAACTCAGCTACGACTTACCCGAGTACCCATTCAAGTATCGACCTTCTGTCTTCATTATTCCCCAGTACTTGCAAGCATTCTTTCTTATTCAAACCCCTAAAAAATTTTATAGTGCGACTAAATTGTCTCCTCACCACCAGTTAGGCATTTGTTCCTCTTCAAGGTTCCTACTTGCCCCTGGTACAGTGGTGTAGCTGTTATTTTCCTTCAGGGGACGTACCTAATTGCTTCCACAAAGAAATGTCGCTGTACTTGTCGCCCCATAGCAATGTAGCTATCTTCCCTTCTGTGAAGTACTAGCTTCTGCGAATGGTGTAGCTGTAGTTATCCTTCAGAGTACGTACTGGCCCCCATTAAATGTAGAAGCTGTCGTTCCCCATCAGGGAACGTAATTGCTCCCACTTGCGTGGTGTAGCTGTATTATCATCGAAGGATTGCTTGCTTCTACACAACGGTGTAGCTGTTCCCCCCTTCAGGAATAGGTAGCTGCTCCTACAAATTACGATTCTCCCCTTCAGTAATGGTAAAGGTGGCAGTGGAAGCGTGCTGGGCCTATAATAATAATGACCCGTTGTAGAATAGCGCAGGTATGTTTTGTAATCTACTTGGAAGTGTCGTTCTCTGTTTGTGAAATAATATCAGCGTTTACCTTTTGGTGCAACGTGTATTTTTCGAATGAGGGAATTTTGTACAAACGAGGCCTTATGGGAAATTTAGAATGTGACGAGGATCTAACAATTTAAATAAAATTTAACTCGCGTAATTTGATGCCACAATACTTTTCAATGTAAATATTCCGTAAACAATAGCATTTAAATTGATAATAGTAAATTCTCAAATGTATTCAAATTCATATACTAATGTCAAATAAGTTACCTATCGTTTTGATTGCAGCCAAAAACTCATAACAGATTCTAATTTCTATGCGGTTGTCTACCCTACTACATAGGGAAAAGGAACATGAATCGTCATTAACTTCGAGGAGATATTATCCTATATGGAAGTTGGATATAGATATTATTAATATCTATATCCAACTTCCATATCGCTGAAACTGATGTTGAAAGGTTTCATTAATTTTATTGCTTTGGAGGTACTTCATTTCTCCAAAATTGTCATTTTATCGTCATAATCACCTTATGTTTTTCAAGGTACGTCCCAAAGTTAATTTAAAAAAAGAGATTTATTTCCCAGTGTGCCTACTGTGTACGAGTAGGAGACCATCTTCTTACCTCGTTTGCGTTTGAGAGAGCTAATTTAGGTTTGGGCACGAGTCTACGAGTCTTGATCTCAAAATAATAAGTGGCTCCCCTAATAGCGAAGTATTACCATGAAGGAAAAAAAAACTGAAAAAATCTTTTGTGGACGAGCACCAAACCAACGAGCTACAAATGGTGCCTTCCCTCCCTGGTCTATCCAGCTTTCCAACAAATGAGACGTCCCCTAATTTGACGTTAACGTGAGGATCATAACCATCTAAACACTGTTAACTGCTGGGCTATACGAAAATCACGCTTGGGGAGAAGGTAGAATGAACGTTATTGGCAGTAAATAGATAGGGATGGGAGAAAAAGCCCTTTTGAATTGCCTCCAGGGGAAAAGGTGAGCACGCACTGAGTGCACGACATTAGCTTCAACGGAGCCCTACATCAGTAGAGTGAACTACCCAAACTGTAACGGCTCAAGTAGTATTTTTATAGCGTTCATCATACATTATACCCTGATTCCTAACGACTCTAAATAAATAGAAACCATCGAAATTTCCTGCGAATAGATAGAATAATAAACACTGCAAACTAACCACTACGTTGTGTATCTCACTGTGAATAAAAATTTGATGTATTACGTTAAAAGGCATTAGAATCCAAAAATTGAATACACCTTTTTTCCCCGTTCCCGTGGACCAATTTTGGTGACATTTGTGATACAGGCTTTGTTTGAGGTCTAGTTGTGCGATGAAGATTTTGATATCAGTCACTTCTAAGTAGTAAAAAAGGGAGAAAATGTTTTCAAAACGCCCTACTTCAAAAATTTTCGACATACAAGTGTTATTTTTCCATAAATTTATATTGAAAGAGTTTCCCAATAATTTTTGTAGTCAAATGACACCACCCAAAGCTCTGTGGGCCCAATTGTTCGCTCCCTTTGAGAACTTAAGGGTTAGACTAACGATAAAATAATCAGAAACAAGAAAGTGAATCTCAAAAAAGGTCTTATCTCCGTTCATATTTTAGCTGACCAAAATGCGATGGGTGTTTGTTTTTTTGAGTTGTACACAATTTTGCATCCTCAGCAACCAGTAATCAAATTTCCCAATGAAGACACCCGAAACTCTTTATTCATCAAATTGTGTGTGAAGCGCTTTTTTCTTCAAAATAAACTTGAATATGGAACGAAAATATGGTTGGAAGGTTGTGACAATGGCAAAGCAATTCTTTGCAGGTGAGTTATCTACTCAGAAAAATAATGGACCTTTGTGTAATAATTGGCAGCGTATTTTCGAATAGAATCAGATTTTGTATTGAAGGCACCCACAACTTTGGGATAACTGATTTGCTGTAGGAAATTTCTGACAAAGTAATCTTGATTGTTAACTATGCGCGATAGTGTGGTTGGTAGGTACCATTGATGGGAAACCCGTGTTCTTTGCGGACGGGAGATCTTTAAAAGATAATAATGAACCACTTTTTTAATATTTTGCAGCGTTTTGAAGAATTGTATTGGCCGATTCATTAAAATAAATTCAAACTCTGGCATGACAGAACTCAAACAGGAAATTTTAAGCTAACTATTGATTCACACAATAAGCATTTGTATGTCTTTATGATAATACCATCAAAAACCTTGAAAAACATTAAATATACGGGGTTAGTTCCACTAGTTATAAGATTACAATTATTATCTATGTACCGTATCGGAGAATCCGCCGTACCCAGCAAGTCGAGTTCAGGGGGCGAGCGCTTTCGATGTAAGGACATCATCTTTAGGCCGCCGTCGAGAGAGTACTCTCTCGAGTACGCGCTCGCCTCCTGTACTGGACTTGCTGGTTACAACGGATTCGTATCATGATGACGTAAATAATAATTGAAAAACATTAGTCAACAAACTTACCCTTTCTTTTGATATTATTGTCATTTTGGCACCATTTTGGTTTATTATTTTCAATAATGAACCTTTGGAATCGACCAAGAAAAAATTTTTTTTAACACCCCCTCAAAATTTGATGGTTTACGTTTCAAGGTACGTAGAATCCAAAAATCGAATAAAAATTTGGCCGTCCGTCCGCCGTACGCCGTCCGCCGTACGCGGCACTTTTGCCACTTAGCATTGACCGATTTTGATGAAATTTGGTATGTAGGCTCCATTTGGGGTCTAGTTGTGCCCCGAAGCTTTTGGTTGATGTAGGTCACTTCTAAGGGTTCCAAAATCAATTTTGAAATTTTGAAAACGCCCTAACTCAAAAAATTTTGATATAAAGGTATTGTTTTTCCTTCAATTTAAGATTCTATAGAATTTTTAGAATTTTTTGAGACCACGCGGAGCTCTGTAGGACAAACCGTTCGCTCCCTACGAAAATTTAAGGGTTTAAAATGAAATATATATATAAATCAAAACACGAGTGTGAATTGCAAAAGAGGCCTAATCTCCGTTCAAATTAGAGCTGACCAAAATGCAATCGATGGTTGGTGATTTTGATTTTTTTTTTCTACATGTTGTACCTATGGTTGGTGATTTTGTAGACGAGTGATCTATATAGAAAAATAATAAACCATTGTGTAATAATTTGCAGCGTTTTGAGTTTCTAGATACTTTCTGTAGGATGAGTTATCGTAAGGAAGTTAACATAATGTTACAATAAGTTTTTCGTTTAGAATCACGCTGTAACTCCCCAAATTCTGTAATTATAATCATTAAGATTTTTTCTCGTAAAATACGACTTGAAAAATTTAAGTTCAAGTATGCAAAAGGTTAGACGGAAAATAAAGACAATAATAACATGTAAGGAAGGCAAATCATTGTAGGCTTGGTACTTCACAAAACCATGTTCTAAGGCACTCGTGATATAAAAATGTAATTATGAACAGGGATTATCAGGAAGAAAAAACACCGTTCCAATCCACTATAGAAATGAACAGGCCTGATGTAAAATTAACGTTAAGAATCCCCTGACAAGTCGGGGTGTAAAAGTACAACAAAAGCATTTCTACCGAATTTTTAACACTCTCAAAAAAGCAGGGGTGGAAACTAAACAAAAAAAATCAAAAGAAAAAGACGGAGGGATAGTCAACAATGCAACAGATTGGACTCCCAAGTGTAATTAGGAATTAGAGGAGAACAGGGCGAGATGGTATTTTTGCATCAGAAAGTAATTAGGAAGGGCGCTCAACCTTGACTCCCAAGGTTCGGCGTCCCCCTTTTAAAGTTGGTTTTTTTCATTATTAACTGATATCCCTTCCTCGAAAAGAATAAGAGTTGATCCGCAAATTATTACGGGGATTATGACACTTTCCGTTTCTTCGTTCTTAATTCCTTTTGTTGGGATGGGATGGAGGGGGGTGAAAAAAAGAGAAGGCTTTCTCGTAGCGATTTACGAGAAATAATCTCCTTGTAGGAACTAGAGGATTAGTTCGTTCTAACGATAATTATTGTAGTAATTGGTGTTGATGATGGCCGTGCATCAAGGTACTAATCCGGGTTCTCACGGTTGGTGATAATGTGCGGGGGAATGTTCGAAAAGCCGTTGAGAATGATATTCGAATGGGAGGTGTGAAGAACATTGCTTGTCGCATTTTCAAACTGTATTTCCACTATGCACTTCAGTAAATTCATATTACGTCGTCATTAGTTCAGTTCAGATTCCTTAGAACGCGCTATCCTGTATCTTTTGGACAAATTTAGTGTACATCAAACAATTTCAGAAACTTTTCAACCAATTTCATAATTTTTTCAGCCAATTTCATAATTTTATTAACTAATTTCATAATTTTATCAACCAATTTCATAATTTTTTCAATCAATAATTAGAACTCAACAGTTGAGCACTAGACTTCCACGAAAAAAAGCTGTTATAGAATTACATAATTATATATTTTTTAAATATAAGGCTGAGCAACATGACTGGTGGATTACATGAAGAGACTTGGAAGAGAAGATGTAAAAATTAGAGATTTGACACATATTATGTTTACAGCAAAAAAATTGAGGTTTTTAGAGGATAGATAATATTACTAGGATTTTCTCTGTATTGTGAAGTTTACAAGGATGCAAATATTAATTATACACTGGAAATAAGTGAAAAGAAGAAGTCTTCCATCAGAAATGACGCTCTATCAATTTTAAGGGATTTAGTGACATTTCGGAATTGATTATCCCTACCTTTGTATACCAACATATCGACTTCCTCGAACAAACGTTTGGGTTACCTTGCAACCAAAAGTAACCGGAAGGTTACCGTAATCCCATGGTTCGGAATTTTTCCATAATAAAGGGTTTTATTTTGCAAACGGGGAGATGGAAAAAGAATTTTTTTGGGAGAAAATCCTGAAGTAAGATTGTTGATATTATCAACAAACTCCTTATATGTAAGAGGTTCAATGACTCATTTCTAAAACGCCTTGTTTTCTCAAGTTTCAGAGTTTATTACGCCCGATGACAACATCCGTTAACGACACATGTGGACGTCAATCCCGACATTTTGCCTGCAGGCTTCCACGGATTTAGAAATTAATCATGAACGAATGAGGGTGTTCTGTAACGTCTGAATTTGATTTTAACGATCGACCGTTTGCGTCATTCGGTCGAAGATAGCTTTGAAGTTGCTCATCTAAGTGCCTACCCTCAATGTTGAATAAACGGCTAAATGAGTCAGGTATTGCAATAATGTAAGGGTAGGTTGTAGCTCACATCTTGAAGAAGTTTTTAATATTGGGTTGTTCGAGTTTCACTCAAACTTGATATGCTTCAAAATGTACCAGTACTTCAAGTCGTTGTAGCAATACAGTCGAATAGGAAGCTGAACTTACAAGCAGTATTGCAAGTATTGCAGGTTACGACGGATTTTCTAAAAGTTGAGAACATGTAATTGCTAAACTACTCAAAATTGATGTGTAGGTAGATATTTTGAATGGTAATTGTTGATATTTTCAACGGAGCTGTGAGTTACTAAATTTTCTATCTTATGACGATTTATAAGAGAGAAATTCAATCAGTCATTGTTGTAGCAAAATTTAAAATAAAATGACCCGAATAAAAAATGTATTGCTGGTCGTTAGAATGTGGGATTGTGTCAAAATATTCAGAAATGAATCTACGAGTACTCCTGTTATGAGCTGAACCAATGCGTAGCTTAATGTTTCGACTTGTAGCTGCATAAACAATTTATAATCAATACCTAATTATAAGGAAAAATTTTTCATCGCTACTGCAATACAATATTTATTTATTGCAACACATGAAATATTTATTAATTACACTAAATATTGCTTCCGACTCTACCAAGGTAGCAGAAGCATTGTTTTCACATTTTAAGGTTGAGAAAAAATGTTCTAAAAATGTCCACTCACGTTCTCTGTTTTAGGCATTCCTGAAAATTTTTGGTTCCGTATCTGTCTGTCATGAAATCCTTGTAACGGAAAAAACTATAGGAAGTTATTGTATGATTATTAGAAGTATAGTATTATTGTTATAGTAACAGTAATGATATAACGTAATATTAGTACCTAATAATATAGTATTATTAGAAGATAATATCTTCTATTATCTTACATATTATATTATTTCTGATATTTTCAGGGATTGTGCGGTTCGGGGTATAGATGGTCACCTATGGAAATCATCGCCCCTGGACTGATAGTAGCAACGGCGTAAACGTGTATTTCCTTGCAACAACCTTAACGTCTACATTCACCACCTGATTTCGATAATATTTTTTAGGTATTTTGTCTGTCATGAAATCCTTGTACCTAACGGTTGAAAGTTATGGTCCAATTTTGATGATATTTTCAGGGATTGTACGGATTGGGGTGCAGATGGTCTCCTATGAAAATCATTGCCCCCGGAGTGATAGTAGCCCCTGCGCATGCGCAAACGTAATTTTTCGTAACAGCCACAACTTGTACATTTTCCATCCTATGTCGACGACAATTACAGGGGTTGTGCAAAGTACTTAGTAATTGATGTTTTGAGACTACGTCAAACCATCAAACTTTACCCCAACGGGGTTAACTTTACCCCAAAAAGTGAGAATCTTCAATTGTGACGTGAGCGTGGTAGAACTTAGATAAAAGTTAGCTATTGTGTTTCTCCACATCCCAGTGATTCTCTGGGATGTGTAGATATAATAGATCTTTGACCTTCTTTTTGAGACAAGGTTAGAGACATGAAAAAGCCTCATAAAAAGGAAATTTTACCTAATCTATGAAACCTTGAATTTTTTCAATGCAGTTGATAGTTTGGCCTCCCGAAACACCTCAGATCGTCTTAGCAGGAACGCTGACTTCGTTCAAAACATCCACATTTTCCCGCGTTCTAACACAAATTTCCATAATAAATCCCACTTCAGAAATAAAAATGACTAGACCGTTGGAAAGCTGAAATTTTGGCGCAGTTTTTACAGCTCTAGCATTTGGATAAAACCTAGGTTCTCATAGTTCAATGAAAAAACTAGATGTTTCCCAAATTAAGTAAAATGTACTTTTCAAAGATATTTTTTATGTCTCAAACCTTGACTCAAAAAGAAGGTCAGGCATCTATCCGATAGGAAATTTAATACTCTTCCCAACGGTATCCTCAAATTTGAATTTACACCGCAAATTGATAAAGTTATGACCAATTTAGTACCTAATGTAAGGTCAAAATCACGAGAAAAAATTGTAAATTAAAATAACTCGGAAATAAAGCCTCTAAAAAAGTCTAGGAGACACTTATTGTTGCAAATTTGATGTAGAATTTAATCCAACAGTCTTGCAGACCTGTTTTGTTCACACCCTTTACATCAAAGTAATGTTACATCAGCACTTGGATGCCATATCCATCTGGCAGATTGGTTTCAGGGTCCGAGATCCGACCCCGGACCAGATCTTCTGAGGGATAAGATTGAATTAGCTAATCCAAGAGATAATCGAGGGAGGATTGTGACTCTTTCGACTATGCCATCAGACGACGCTTTGCCTGCCCTAGGGTTTGAGGTTAGCTCCAAGTCCCACGGGGCCCACTTGCTCAAGCCGTGGCACGAATTCGGGTAGCTGTACCCTCGAATGCAGGCCAGATAAATGTTCCTGCTGTCAGGACTCGGGAGGTCATCCACTCTATGAAGAACGATGGGTAGCTCGTACCGGATTCTTGGCTGCCCTGCCATGTCATATCCCACGCCAGGTAATCGTTACACTAATCACCTTAATTTATGCATGTTGGCAAGCCCTGCAGCAGCCTCTAATAGTGCGTCAACTTCGTATTTCTTTACGTGGCTTTCTTAACATTGATGGTAATAAATCAAGATAAAATTGACCAACCCCTTGTCAAAACAAATCATGTTTACATATAATGGCAAAGTTATCTGTGATGCAGTGACAACCACCAATGGTCCTATTAAAATGGCAGCCCCAAGAATCAAACTATTTTGGTTTTTTAGATCACTATGTAAATGGATCCCTGCTTAGCTCCTCAACTCTAACTGGAAATGGTAATATCCTCCTTATCGTCACACTTTCGAAAGACGTCCATCTTCACTTCATTCGAGAATCAACTCCACGTCAAAAAGAAACCAATTCGACTTTTCTACGTTTGAATAGCAAGCAGTAGGTGACGGATTCACGTACGCTGTTGCGCCTAATGGATTAGAGACGGGATGAGGTTGACCGTGCTTAGTAATCATTTCTGTCTTTTTTTCCCCCTTCGCCTTTTCTTCCATTCGAAATGGATAAAAAAGGTGGCTCGCTCCACTCGTCAAAAAACGTAACAGAGGACGTGACGAACGCTATTGTTACAGCTGGAGAAAGCACCCTGGTGATTTGATGTCCCGATCTTGAAGAAGAGAAGCTGACATGAATAATCAATCGAGAATTTTTTCGGGCCTTCTTCGAGTCTTGTAGAGGCGTAACAGTAAAAATAGTCGTATCTACTGCATCTTGTAGATGCGTTTTTGATGAAGATCCGAAGATGGTTCGAGAGGTAATTGATAGGCTCGTGCTGGTCGGAGGTGGTCGTCCGTCTTTCCGAGTGTCCCTTGTGACGAATTTCATCGGATCCGCTGTCCAGCCGGTCTTCGAAGGCCAAAACTAACAATCCCATCTTTTGGACGTTAAACCCATGTAATGCCGAGGACGTAATGAGCTCCACCACGGTCATGCACCTTCTCTTAGGGACTCTTTTGGACCCAACGCGCCTTCCAGGTTTAACAAAAAGGCGTTCGGAAAGTTTAGTGAAGGCAACTTGTTGGCCTCTTTATAGCTTGTAATATCTCGACTAGTCATTGTAGCCGGTGCGTGACCGTGTAGTTGCCCAAGCACATGCCACAGTTTTATAAAAATATCTCAGTGTCATGACTCAAGAGTGTCATGAAGTAACTAGGTATAGCTTATATGTACCTTCCCTGTCAACATTCTCACACCGAAAGAAAGAATGCAAAAAGGTACCTCTGATTAGATGGTCATAGTAGTGACAAGGTATCTCAAGATCACTGCTTGACGAATACACCAAGAACATGGATACTTCTGTTCAACCGAAATACGGATTAGTTAATCTTAAAAGTATTGTAAAGATTTTGTGTTGTACGAATTTATTAAAGTCATTAGCTAAATTCAAAGTTTTGTCCTAAACGGGCCGCCTTCGTGCCTGGAGGGCGTGGTTTGGGTGGTTGGGCGTTAATTAGAGATGGTTCAGTCGTTAGGTCCTGAGCGTTGTTCACGGACTTGAATGTTGTTCCTATCATTTTACCATCGACAGAAAATTGGTCCAAGTACAAGGCTACAGCTAATAAATCTTTTTGTTATTTTTCCGCTATTATTCTAAAATTTGACTGTATAATCTGGAAATGTGTAACTTACTACTCAAAACTTTTGATTAGTTAAAGGAACAAGTCCAGGCAACGCGTGCACAACAATATTCAGCTAAGGATGATGTTACTAAACCTAACAGTGCCCGAGAATCAATAAACCACAGGCAACCCAGACTGAATGCAAAGAGACAAGGAAGACGTGCAGAGAAGAATGCAAAATTCTGGGCAAAAAGTCCAGAGAGCTTATGGCGAAGGACGCCCCAAAACTTCTAGCCGAGCTGGATGAAATACTACATTGATATCAATTTAATCAAATAATCTATCGTAATCTACTGTGAATGGAAGTAGCGTGCAATGTAGAATCAAAAGCAGTAAAGGTACGCTGACCTCTGCAGGCTCGTGCTCCCAGTCAAATTATCCACCACAGGGAACAGATAGGGAGAGGTCCGATGTCTTCCCTATGCGAGCCGGTCTGCGGCCAGCTTGTACGTTGTATTCAGCGAAAGGTACAAGGCCCCCTTTGTACAGCAACCTCTTTTCCCCTTACGTTCCCCCGAGGGCTTCAGACGGCAGCGAGAAGGGTTGGAGTCATTACCGGTAGATTTAGGCCCCGGCCGTTTGCGGTAACGTTAATTACCTCGAACCCCTTATTGACTTGCACACCAGTTAGTTAGGATGCATCCAACGCATCGCATATTAACACCTGAAACCACTAATTGCGGGCGAGCAACACGGGCTATCAAGAGGTGCGTCGCCTGATGATTAATCAGTCGTATTTCAAAACCTCACTCAACACTAAATCCGTAGTAGCTACAATTGAGTTTCCATCTTCTTACAGCTCCGATTGCTAATCTGTAGCATGAATAGCAGAGTTTGTTTGAGTTTGTGCACACGTGTGAATTTATCTAAACCATTTTTAATTGTTATGTACAACAATACACACTCTTATTTCTCTCAAACTCGGAGAGTTGTTTGGGGCTGAGCCCAAGAAAAATGCACATTCAATTAATCACTATCACATCATTAAGAGCCACGGTACGTGTGCAAAAATGAAAAACTACTTTCTAACTTCGTTGTAGTATACGTGTTACAGCTAAATAATAAAAATCAAGTATTTGTTTACCAAATAGCTCTGATGCTGACCGGGATTAGCACACGTTTTCAGATTTTTCATATGCAATGCCTTCGAATTTGAATTTGATGAAATTCATGAGCAACAATATTGCCACAACTAATTTTTTCGAAATTAGAACAAAATCAAACAATTAAATTTTGTGGAATCGGCGATTCAAAAAAATTATTTTTAGGGAGTTTGCGCACGCGTCATCGTTGGCCCGAGGACGATCCGTAGGTGATGCAGAAGGAGAAGTTCAACAGCTCAACGATACAATGCCTCGAAATCTGGTCATGATTTTTCTGTCATACAGACATCAATGAAATAAGTATTGAGACTACGGTGTACCAGGTACAATCAGCATCTTTCATCGACAGTGGCATCTTTGAATGAGAGCTATGCTAGGGGAATTGGGTTGGCCCACCTGGACGGAGACTCTACATAACAGGGGGTAGAATAAGAATACAGTATAATATATACCGGATCAGATTTTTAAAATAACCAAAGGAGTAGCAATTATCGACGTTGATATATCGTCCAATTCTAAAAGATTTCCGATATCCAATTTGTTCATTAAAAATATCGCCAAATACGGTTGTCACCAAGTCATGTCTGCTGTGTCGGAGTTGACGAATCAATCGATGGAATCTATTCAGATTGTGCAGAATGAAATAAGTTGGAAGGAAGTGTGTTATAAACGCATGAAGTTGGAATTCAACAAACCGGATTTTCTCCATTTTTATTGGGATGAATAGCCGAACAGGCTTTGCTTTAATCGGTGTTCGTCTGGAGCGTTTTCAGGCGTAGATTAGCAAGGAGAACTTCATCTCAGACGGCCACATAACTAGTTGTTGCTTCAAAGAAGACCAATTCTAATGGTAAATATTGGACAGTCAGTCAAGTGACTCTCGTTCCATGTATGTTATAATTTCATAGTACGTTCAGTGTAGAATCATATTGACATTTTCGTGTCTTTGCTTTGGCACATAAACTGAAAAATCGTCACGAAAACTTGCTCACGCGACCAATAAACACTGTGTTGCGTAGAGAACAATCAACTGTTTTCTTATTTTGATGCTTGGGTACATGAACTAACATCCTTACTTCACTACCTTGTTGTGTAGTGGTTTACATGAAAATGTCCCAATGTGTTGCAGACTCGTATGTTATTGTACGATTTTGTAATTCGTTGACTTGCTTGAATGTAAGTGTTAAATTTATAGTTATGAACTGCTACTACTAAAGGAGAACTTCACCAGCTCAACGTTACAATGACATCAAAATTTGATCAAGATTCGTTTCAAAATGTTTGATTACATTGACAAAATAAAGATCTAAATTGTACAAAGAGTACTAGGAAGTATATGATTTGAAAATAAATTTTGATTTTTAGGGCAAAATATTTTTAACCTCCAGCACGGAAGACCGTGCGTGAACTGATGTGCAAATTTTGGTATAAACATGATTCGTATTTACTGTTCACTTTCAATAACTTCGAACTTAAAACTGCAAATTCTGAAATCCATTATTTACTATTTTTGTGCAACTCTGACCTCCCCCCTTCCACTTATTCCGTGCATGTCTGGGAAAATCTGGACACACAATCACACTAATCTTTGCACACAGAATTTAATATCTTGATTAAAACTCACCTCGAAGAAAAAACCATCTATTAGCACTTGATTCCGCCCTCCCCCTCTCATTTGAGTTGCTCAGCAACAAACCGGCATCGATCAAACATGCTTCCAATTCTGATCACATTCAGTAAAGCTCTTGAGTAAAAACACCAGCACAGTCACAGTTTTCGGGGTTTTCGGGGTTGTGGAAATGCCCGTCAAAGGGAAGAAGAAGGAGGCGAAACCGAAAAATGGGGAGAAGAAGAAGAAGGGGACCAAGAGAGCCGCTGGACCGAGGACTGGAGTACGTAAGGAAGGACGCTCCAAATCCCGATGCCAGGTTTGTTTGCGTTATGTCAATACAAATAAAATTGAACTACACTGGATGCAACATCGATTAACATTTCAAAATTTGAAATAATTTCATGATCAACCTAGTAATGTTGTGAGAGTCGTATCATGTAAAATGGTTTAACAACTTATCAATGTTTAATCAATAATAACACGTCAAATGGTTATTAAATTTGAATCTCTTTTTGGTTTTCCATTCTTTCAATTTTGAAAAAAAATTTTTAATAATTTTGAAATTGAAAATTTTTATAGACAATAGCTGATGTTCAGAAAAATTGAACTGCTTACTCATTGAAAGAGAGGATGTGAGTAGTTCAAATACAGATATAAATAGTTGTTAGCCAGATAAATATAGTGGAGAAACCAGATCTAACTACCAGTTACCAACTACATTGAATATTAGTGTGTAGACAATAATGAATAATAAATTAGAAAAATACATGTCTGACAGATGGGTTCTCTAACAGTCTAAATAAATGATAAGTGGTTATTATTTCACTATTCGTAGGTTGACATCTTCAATGAGCATGCAGTAGAGAACGCGTACTACACCTGCCACAACGTCATGGACGTCTTGAGAATTAGAGGGTTCCCCTGGCCGGAAGCCGCTAAGAAGAAAAAGAAAGGGAAGAGGAAGTAAACAGTAAACAGGTTTCCAATGGGCACTTACTGTTCAATTGTCGATTATAAGCAAACTGGTCAGTATAAATAATCATAATTGAGTAATACAATCAGTTCCACAGACGTTTTCATTTCATGTCAACGATATAATTGTGAACAATAAAATGATTTATCACCAATGATAACTATTAACCCACAATTAAAATAGTAGGTAGCAACTTCATTGGATGAAAGTCAACTTCCTCTCTATGTAGTGCAATAATACACAGTGTGATTATTTTTAGCCATGAATTTAGTTATAGATACATAATTATATTTTGGCATAGTACGTCACAAAGTCATTTCCATAACGGTGTTGCAGCATTGATAAAATAAAGAACTTCAGTAAAAATCAATTATTCGTGACCCACTAAAAAATATCAGCTTTCCTGAACAATTGTCTTCTATTAGTAATAATTTTTTAGGTAGTGGAGATATTGATGTTGTGAAATTGTTGCAAAACGCAGCATACCTACACCTGTTCATATTTCCCCGGTCACTGTGATTATAATCCGTTAGAATTTTGAGAAGCGTTGAGCGAGTTGAGAAGATTTCTAGGTGAATGAGGCACTTCTGTTGTTCTTTGTCAAGAAATTTCACGCGAAGAACCGTTCAATTTAACGCAGTTGTCATCGTGGATTTTTTTCGAAAAACACCTGCAAGTGTGGGAAGGTTTCTCAATAACCCGACATTTTCTACCCGCTACACCAAAGAAGTAGCGCAGGAAATTCCCCGACGCATTGCAGTATACGCAGGTGCACCTGCGTCTTTATAGATACTTCAAAAAATCGTGGGAAATGAAAACAAAACGGTAGAAACATTCTGATTACGAATGGGGAAGCAGGGAGGACTCAACAGCCACCTGGTGATCAAGGTTTTTCGAACCTAACTATGGATTACTCGGTCGTGATACAGAGTTGAAATGGCAAAGAAAAACAATGGGAGTGAATTATAGGTAAAAACCGTTTAGACTACTCCACGAGTGACTCAATTAGTCCTGATAACTAGCATCGTCTTATCCTTGACATTAGAAAATACTATTATGGCTACAGGGTTACCTCATACGTTTCTATAAGGGAGCCTACCTATTCACTTTCACGCGTGATATAGGTACTGCTAAAGATACTACGATTATTTCCCTCTACGCTTTACGACAATAGTTTAGTACAATTCATGCTGTTTGCAAGTATTACGTATAAAATCCAATAATTAGGTTCATGAAGCAACACGACATTAAAATTCATTCCTCATTTTGAGTTTTAGAGCTTTTAAAAAATGATGTCGGTCTAAAACAATCTTGATCTGCATGTCTATTTCTCTTAAACCCTCATTAGGATAAAACTAGGCAAAATTTAATGTCATTTCCAGGGGTTGTACGGGATTGTCTGAAGAAATTATTTTCAAGTTTCACAGCCAAGCGTTTTTGCAAGCTTGATAGTCATCGACTACATCCACGATTTATAGTCCTGAGTGAGAGGTTGAAAACTGCTAACCACTCCAAATTTGGTACCAAAGCCCTTCAATCTCTACGCACCGTGAAAATATCAGGATGGTTGTAAAAGAGGCCGCTATTATATGCCTTTGCGCACTTGTCTGAGTTCTGTAGTTCTGTTCGGCCACTTTGAAGGAGAAAATAATCGAAGGATTTATAACATCTCGATGAACTTTTACAGCTGTATGTCGCACAGCAACAAGAAATATTTAGGTTCTCACTCCTAATCAGGCAACAGAGATACTGAACGAGCTGAGACACACGTGCAAAAAGGGGAAGGAAAGAACATTAAGGACTTCAACCTCAAAGTCGTTAACGACTCAATTCATAGCGGTTTTATGTGACAGACGGTCATATCTCTCTAATGCTCCAGCCAAATCCACCAGATACGAAAACCCTAGCTTTAAACTTGGACCCCCAAAAAAGAGAACTTTTAGGCAGCTAATCGTGAGGTCGTCACGTTTCACATAAACAGTACTGCTATACTGCCGTTTTTCCAAAAGGGATTTCTACTCTGCGGCTGTTGAGATGTACCTTTCTTCAGCTTCATCTTGCCTTCTTCTACTTCGCATCTTTATCGTCCCTGTGCCTCATCCTCGGACGTGTTCGCCATTAGCTCGCCTGTGATGCAACGGCTCCGCTCTTGAAACGTCACGACTGTCAGAATACGGAACATCAACCTTATCGTGCACTTAGCTGGGAGGCAGGTATGATGGTCCCTCTCAAAGTTTGTCATTCTGATTTCAGAAATACGACCCCGTCACATTGTTATCCCAGGAATCGAGTTTTCGTGGTAACTTGTGGAAGCTCTAAGTTCTTTATTGATAACACAAAAAGTATCCAGGTGTGCTACGCTCGACTCGCCAAACTCTACAAACTCTTTCCAACAAAAACTGTATTTTTCTTAGGGAATTTTGTTTTAACCCCTGGTTTTTCCCATTTTTTTCAATTTTAAGATTTTTTTCGTGTTTTCTACATTGCGACACTAAAATGGCCATAAATTCCTCAATTTTCAAGAAAATCAATAAAAATCAAAATTACACAAAGAGCGAATGATACGCACTTAATATTGTAACCTCGAATATGGAAATCAAATAGAAGAAGAGTGAGTAGAACAAGCAATCGTAGAACCTACCCGAATCCTGAAATAGCTGAAGGAAAGTTTCGCTCCTCAGAGTTACAATTATTCAACTATTGCCTAGGATTGGGATTAGAATCAGAACGGAAAAAAATAAATAAACTATGTGTCAAACTTACTTGGCAGCCTTGCTTCATTTCAACCAGCATCTGGAAAACCAAGACATTAGTGAAATGGTACAATTGTGAAACGTTGGTAATAACAATTCAAAAACATTCAAATTACCTACAGAAAGCGATGTAAAAGTAGTAAAAAGTATAGTAAACAACCATCTCAGGTTGAATTTTTGTTCAACTGCCATTCTAGGCGTCGCGGGCATAATGTCTTCCAAAGGCAAGATCAGAATTGGTTCTAATGATTTCGCTCATGGCTACTAATTGCCTCGCTCGCATTCAAGGTCAACAACGACCGGTAAAATTATTTACCGATCCAGATAATCTCCCGAGCTGACTGGCCTTAACTTCGGTGATCTCATCAGGGAAAAAAGTTTTCCGGTCTAACAAAATTTCCAATTGTATTTTATATTTCACGCGTACGAAAGGAGTTTCACTTTTATGTCTATCTGTTTTCATGATCGCAAACTAAGAAGAGGTGAGTCCTATTGACATCGTCAATAAAATATTCATAAATGTGCAAATTGGGCAAATTTTTAATGATAAACCCATTCTATCGCTCTTGAATCAATTGTAAACTATTCGAATGCGAATCGTTTGTCTCAAAGTACTAACTAAGGTTTAGGACAGTATGTAAACATGTATAGTGAAATACACAAAATAGCAACCCCCTTTCATTCTATTTATTTATAAAGAGCATATATTTATATAAACGAGAGTTCTAAACATCCAAGTTTCAAGAATAAATCAGGTTCCTTTGTGCATCACATATTCATAAGCGACTTAATACCTTGAATGTTGGATGTCTCATACTGTAGGAAAACGAATGTCATAATATATTCCGGAACAAATGAAGACAGCCCTTATCTCACATTACAGGCAATATACAATCTGTGTACAAAATTAGACACAAAGCATGGATTTTCCAACTCATCTTCGAAGAAACCGTTGTCTCTGGAGTGAGTAAGGAAAACGTTACATCGGGACGGTCTTTGTGACCTAAAACCGAACTTTGTGTGACTGTCACGCACGACACTAAGGTGCAGTGATATTTGTGACCTGGGACACACACTGTGGAATAAAACATGATATAGGTACGTTCATTTTTGTGGCAAACGACGACGTCCGCATCTCGTTCATGTATTTATCGCCCATATTTCAACCTACAGTCTTTACCTGCATCTAAGCAACAGGAAATAGTCACTACAGCCAGAACACACGAGAATTTTAGTTAGCATGACGTTATGGGCAAATTGTCGCTGAATAATAAAAAAGTTATCAACTTTTACAAGCAACTTTTATCTTGAGAAATTATCATAGAAATTTACTAGCTTGGAATCCTATTCAATCACAGTCGGAGAGAAAAACGTTGTTTCCACGACCAGTGAACTCTGAAGCGAAATAACTGCTGAGTGGACACATTTCTTCATTCCCCACTACGTCGAATTTATTTGTAGCCAATATTAGTTCATATATTTAAATAATTATGACTGGATAGAGACGATACATCGCGCTGATAACGAATAAACGTTATTCTTCTTTAACCTGAACGAATGATAAACGGATAAACTCATCGAAATGCAGAAACATTTCACCCTTCTGACTACGGAAACCTCTCATCATTTGGACTCCTCATAAAATGGAGGAATAGTTGTGGACTTTATGCAGTAATTTAATTTACTTCTCCGTACCACCGCTTTGATTTTTATATAATTTTCAACGTTTTTTCGAAGTTATCACATCTACTGCCATTCATTGACATAATCACATTGTAATTATGTATGTCATTTGCGCTTGCGCATGAGATACCATCAGTTTGGGAGCGATGAAAAGGAGCCAACTAAGGCAGAACCCTCATGATGTCATAAAAAGCCATCAACAATGAAGAATACACATACTTAAAAGCAATGTTTTTTGGTAAACTGAGATGCTAAAATATACTCGCAATATCCACAAGTCTAAGTAAAGATACCACGAAAACGTTGTTTGGACATCGACAAGAATCAGTTTTAACCGGGGGAATAGCAAGCTAGTCAGTCGTCGCTCAATCAAAAAATGGAAGCAACTATACACGAGTTCACAATGAAGTTCAAATAATTATATTTAAGCAAACAGAAACAATGAGGGACCATAAAGCTCACGGAAGTTCTGGAAAACCAACAAAGTAACAATTACTTGTTCAGGTGAAGTTTTTACCGATTCGTTCAAAACGCATGTCATTCGGAAAGTTAATGTTGATGCGTGGAATATTCAAGATGTAGGGAGTAGGAACTCACTTATTAGTGAGTGTCAACAGTGGAAGGAGAGTCAATAAGGACAAAAACCACAACTTGCTTAGAGTATCCTATAATTTAACCCGTTTTTTAAAGGGTTTCTTTTGTGAAACTTACATGAAACCGCAAAAAAACCGTCCCAAGTCGCCAAAAACGGTCAAAACCCATTTTTTTATATAATCCAATATAGCTAAGTACTCTACAATTTTCCACCATTTTTCAGATTTTTTCAGCAAGGAGAAGTTTATAAAATTGCAAATTGAAATTCTGTTACATACCAAAAGAAAAGAAAATCGAAAATAAATTTTTCAGGATTGAAATAATTTAAATAAATTTTGGCAGGATTTTTGAGATGGATTTTGTACAGCCAATCTACTAAGCGCAGTCTTATTTTGATGAGAGAGGAATCACAATAGCACGGGAGAAAACTATGCCCCCTCACTTGGCGAAATTGTTCGATTTTGGCGAATTTTTTGCCTCAGTCAGCATGAGGAGGACATTGTAAAGGAAGTGATTTTGAATAATGATTTTCAAAATACCTTTGGAATCGACCAAGAAAAAAATTAGCTCCCGCCCCTTTACTGACTTATTAATTATTATAAAACCGATCTTACAGTTCAGTATTTGAGTTTCGAAGCCCTGAAACTCCACGTCGGCCAAGTAGTGAGTGAGTAAGTTCTCTTTTGAAAGAGGCTATGTGGGTCATATAGCCCCTTTCAAATGACATCGGAAAATTCAATAATGAACCTTTGGAATCGACCAAGAAAAAACATTTTTAACTCCCCCCCCCCCCCCTCAAAATTTGTTGGTTTACGTTTCAAGGTACGTAGAATCCAAAAATCGAATAAAAAGTTGGCCGACCGTCCGCCTTCCGCAGCACTTTCCGCAGTTAGCATTGACCGATTTTGATATTTGTTATATCGGCTCCATTTGTGGTCAAGTTGTACCCCGAAGCTTAGGTTGATGTACATTAGTTCCAAGGATTTAAAAATAAGGGTTAACATTTTGAAACGCCGTAACTCAAAAAATTTTGATATAAAGGTATTGTTTTTCCATCAATTGAAGATAGTATTGAATTTTTAGAGACCACGCGGAGCCCAGTAGGACAGACCGTCCGCTCCCCACGAGAACTTAAGGGTTGGACTTACGATTAATCAGAAAAACGAGTGTGAATCGCAAACGAGGTCTAATCTCCGTTCAAATTTCAGCTAACTGAAATGCGATTGATGTTTGTTTCTTTGAGATGTACTCAGTTTTGCGTCCTAAGCTACTACTAATCAAATTTGTGTTTCTGATTTATCGTAATACCAACCCTTAACTTTTTATAGGGAGCGAACGGTTGGTCCTACAGGGCTCTGAGTGGTCTCATTCCATTCTAAAAATTCAATACTATTTTAAATTGAAGGAAATACAATACCTCAATATTAAATTTTTTGATCTAGGGCGTCTTCAAAATGTCAACCCTAAGAAGTGACTGACATCATTTCATAATGATGGGAACTAAGGAAAGTGCCGCGAACGACGCAAGCGGACGGACGGACAAATGTTTATTCCATTTGGGGGGGGGGGGGGAGGGTTCTTTTTTTTCTTGGTCAATTCCAAAGGTTCATTATTGAAAATAATAAACCAAAAACGGGTTCAATTAGTGTCGAATCGAATCGAATTGTTTCGTTGGATGTGGTATGAATTTCAGTCGAAGAACTTTATAGGGAAATGTTTTAAAACTCCAATGATGGTCAAAAACTCCATTGTCCGACTTGAACAATAACTTGATATAAATTACGAAAGAATGTTAAGGGGGTTTCAGTCGGTCGCCGTTCGTTCTTAGTATTTCGCGAAATTGAAGGTGCAAAAACTTTAAAAGTTGTACCTGAATTTGAAATTATAAAGGATTTTAGAAATTAATTGGTGCACGGACCTAGAGAATTGAGAATCTGAAATATTGCCGCTGGAATCATCAAAATCGAACTATCATTTCCAAAGAAAAACGCTGCAAATTGTTACACAACGGTTTATTATTTTTATATAGATCACTCGTCTACAAAATCACCAACCATCCAATATGAAAAGAAAAATAAAAAAAAGAAAATAAATGGAAAAAAAAATAAAAAATAAAAAAAAATTAAAAAAATCAAAATCACCAACCATCGATCGCATTTCGGTCAGCTCTAATTTGAACGGAGATTAGGCCTCTTTTGCGATTCACACTCGTGTTTTGATTTATATATATACATATTTCAATACAAACCCTTAAATTTTCGTAGGGAGCGAACGGTTTGTCCTACAGAGCTCCGCGTGGTCTCAAAAAATTCTAAAAAAAATAAAATAAAAAAAATTCTATTCTTTATATCGAAATGTTTTGAGTTAGGGCGTTTTCAAAATTTCAAAATTGATTTTGGAACCCTTAGGAGTGACCTACATCAACCAAAAGCTTCGGGGCACAACTAGACCCCAAATGGAGCCTACATACCAAATTTCATCAAAATCGGTCAATGCTAAGTGGCAAAAGTGCCGCGTACGGCCTACGGCGGACGGACGGCCAAATTTTTATTCGATTTTTGGATTCTACGTACCTTGAAACGTAAACCATCAAATTTTGAGGGGGGGTTAAAATTTTTTTTTTCTTGGCCGATTACAAAGGTTCATTATTGAAAATAATAAACCAAAATGGGAAAAACTACTGAATAAATGGTTTTTCCCATGATTTTTCCATATTTCTCTGGCAATTATTGTTCAATTTTGATGATTCCAGCAGCAATCTTTCAGTTTTTCAATTCCCTAGGGTCGTGCACTAATGAATTTCTAAAATCCTTTAACATTTCAAATTAGGTAAAACTTTTAAAGTTATTGTGTATTACAGAAATTCGATATTCGGATTATACGACGGCTGGAACGCAAAACAGCAAACTTGAGGGAGTTCAAAAATTTTTTTCTTGCTCGATTCCGAAAGTTCATTAATACAATATTTATTATACAACAAAACTGGCTTCGATCCACTAATTGTTTTGAAATTTACTTGATTCGTTTTCTCAACTCTGTCGTTCCACATGCCTCCGAAGCGTGCCAGTGTTTACCTTATCGGTGAATATTAATCAACTCTGGTTCCGATGGTCATTCCGAAACGGTTTTGTTTTTATGGCAAACAAGAAACCCGCGGGCATCACTGGTTTGAGGCTGAGTCAGCTGCCGTATTAAAATCGATCCTCGCATAGTTTTACACCGTGTCACCCGACCACTGACTCACTAAGCGTATTCATAATAGCGATGGCTTCGGTAGTTAGCAAAAAAAAAAGTAAAAAAGGAAACCCCGTCGATCATCTCGTTGAAGCCAATTTCCGAGGCGTAATGACGGGGTTCACGGGCTCTACGGGTTGAAACGATCAATTCATTTGGAATGGTAAGTTGTTTTGAGCAACCTTTTCGCTCAATGTGTTAGTAGATTCGCAGTCAACTTTTGTATAATGATGCTTTAAATAACGTCAATTTTAAACAAAGACGGTCTTTGTTCAGAGGATGTCCGCCTCAATATTTCAAAAGTTGAGGCAACCTGCTTGGAGTGAATGGCAGAAGACAAATTTCACACTGCCTTGACATCCACAAAGCTAACAGGACTTATGATGAACAATTTAATACAGAACAGTTTTTTCTCTTCGTACAATTTGAGAGTTTTCGGGAAATAAGAAATATCGTATAATAGAGGAGAGTTTGAGTAAAATGATGAAATTGTACAAAGACAGCTCACACAGTTCACAGATATGACAGCGCTTCGGTTTATTATTTTCAATAATGAACCTTTGTAATCGACCATGGGAAATTATGTTTAATCCCCCTCGAAATTTGTTGGTTTACGTTTCAAGGTACGTAGAATCCAAAAATCTAATAAAAACTTTGCCGTCCGTTTTCCGTCCGCCGTATGGACTTTCCTCACTTAGCATGGACCGATTATGATAAAATTTGGTATGTGGGCTCCATTTGGGGTCCGTTGTGCCCCGATGACGGTCACTTCCAAGGATTGAAAAATAAGGGTTGAAATTCTGAAAACGCCTCACCCTCACCCCAATGTCCGAGGTCGGATCTCGGACCCTGATACCAAGCAGCCAGATGGACATGACTGCTGAGTGCTGAAAGTGCTGATACAATGCTGTGATGTAAATATTTATGTACAATACCATCAATTGTAGTGATGAAATACTTTTTCCAAATATAAATTGTTAATGGTATGTGGGCTCCATTTGGGGTCTAGATGTGCCCCGAAGCTTTTGGTTGAATTTGGTTGAATTTGAAGGGTTGGAATTTTGAAAACGCCCTAACTCGAAAAATTTTGATATAAAAGTATTGTTTTTCCATCAATTTGAGATAGTATTAAATTTTTAGAATTTTTAGAGACCACGCGAAGCATTGGTGATACATCGTACTATTGGTCTTTTTAATTAATATTTGTTGGTTTTGGTAGGTAGTCCGAGGAAAATCACCTCCGTATTTAGGGTGAAGCACCCAAAAATCCACCCTACGACGAGGTTTCAGATCTTGCAAAGTATTTACTATGAGTTTCCACTACTAAGCCTGAATAGGAACCGAAATATTTGAAAATAATTTCTTTTGTGAATATTATTCCCTCACTCGTCCCCTCCCTACGATAATTCCAATACCTACTCTGGTGAAGTAATGTGCAACTGAGAAGTTGTATGAGGAACAAAAAAATAAACTCGCAAATCGGTTGAGAATTGATGATTGAGGACTATGCTTAATGTATCATTAGAATGTACCTCATTTCCAGTAAATTACCCCCGTTTCAACCACCTAAAATCTAATTTCAATAAGTATACAATACTAACAACGAAGACGCACCTCTTCTAAAGCTTACCTCCCTTCCCTTTCTTCCCCTTCAAAGGGAAAATTCAAAATTTCTGCGACGTAGTGCACAATTAGATAGATTTCCGCGTCGAACACAAATGAATCATGCAAATCGGTAGGAGAATAAGGCCTGGGTAGAGTACACACGATTTTGTCATACACATACACCTACGGCTTTTTCTCGCGAATTTGGATTCAGAATGTTCTAAAACGGATTTGCATGTGGTTATTTTTTTCTTTTGATGGTTATTCTCCTCTACCCCTGATTAATTACATTTCTTGATTTAGTAATTGAATTTCTCATATCATAAAACCTCCTAAACGTTATCGGAAAAGGCCAAAGCAAGATACTTTTCATTGAATTAAGAGCACAAAGGTTTGAAGGGACCAGGCGCTTAGGTGATCTATGAATCATTCAAGTTCGACTGTATCATAATTGTCACACATGTCAACTATTTACCAGAGTAGTCGTATCATAACATTGTTTATTATATTATTGGCTCACAGGAGTGTGAAAAACTGTTCAACGCCTAGACGTAACCCTCTGACAGAACATTCGAGAGTAATAATTGATGAAGCATCAATAGCATAAAATCACTAGATGTACGCACAAATCAACCTCCTCCAAAAGCTCCCACGGTACTTTGGAAATCCCCCTTTTCACAAAAAAGCGCAACAAACCGTGTAGAATGAAATATTCAGCTGGGTCGTCACATCGAAGGGAGTTTTTTCTTTTCAAAAGCTCCTTCGGAAATCTGGGCGGGACCCCCGATCAAGTTTTCATCCGTAATCACACGGCTGAGCGGTGGCGCCCAGCAAGTTTTTCCACTAAACAACTGATCAGTGACGGGGGCGTGTTGGGTCCCACACAGTCGCATTGTCCGAGTCAAGTCGGGACCCCTCAGTTACACCGTTTCCTGTATCCTGTTTCACTTGTTAATAATTAACTTAGGAATCGGACGCGAGAGACAGTGCACACAGGCTAGGATTCGGCTCCTCCATTTAGAAGGTGACTTCCTCAATACCCTGAAGTTAACTTTTCTGCTTTATAACTTACCAGATATGATTGAACCAGTATCTCTACTTTTCGATTCAATGCGTATGAAATCAAACATTTCTTAAGGAGGAAACTAGTCCAACGTAACCAAGAGAACAGTAATCTATATCTCCTAGACTACTCAAAGAACGAAGGAAATGGCGGAAAAAGTGGTGCAACTTGTTAGCAATTATTAAAGAATTGATCAATCTGGTGCAAAATAATCATGGAAGTAACTATTCCGAAGTTAAATTTTTAGAACCAAACTTACCCAAACCAAACTTGTCTTGAACAAACAACACAAATAATGGATTTTCAACGTTCATTACTAAAAACAATAAACCAAAAGGGTAATTTAGATTTTATAAAGTAATGTTTCATTGCCTTACAGGATTTTCTTTTAAATTTAACGAAAAACTGAATCGACAATCTAATTCCTGAATAAAGGAAAACTTATTTTTAAGTTGGTACCTTGAACCATAACACTGGATGACGGGTGCTCTCGAGGTCTCAGAAATCCCGAGATAATTAAAACACTAAAGAACAAAAATTTATGTAGCGTTTTCTAATATTATCAGTTATGCCTGCGTTCATATTCATACATCAGGTATTGGATTTCCATCCTCAACGTTTTCCCATCTTCTGTCGTTTGCATTGAAACAGGTACTGAACAGGAGGGGTAGTTCGTGTCCCAGGGAATTTCTAGAATCCGATTGACGTAAGTAACAAACCTTTTTTCCGGATGAAGAAGCTTCACGCGATTTCATTCGAAAAAGTGGAGAACAGTCGTTCTGAATCAATTCCCGGATGAGGAGGAGACCCGTGAAAAGCAAAAGGTTTTTTCAGAAACAGAAGCGATTTGGCCCCCGGTGTGCACTAACCAGACAACCTTATTAAGACGGCTGAAGGTTTGGTATGAGTTCCTACGATCCCCTTTTTTCGGTGCATAGAATTACGTTCGAAGGAAGAACCAATCAAGTCGATGGTGCGCGACGGATCCAATCCAATTTGAAGGATTCCTCCCCCATAGGAATGCGTTAAGAGTTTCGAGCGTTTATGCACCTATGAGGGTACATGTAAATTCGGATCAAGAAATAATCTTATTGGAAAAACTCTTATAGGAAGTAGAATAATACGACGTACTCTGTGAACATGATAAGGGGGAAACGGCATAACTAAATAAAGAAAATGTAGGAGTTACTAGTATACTAGGTTTAAACGCTTGCAGATGGGTAGTGACTACTATTCATCCTGAAGCGATGATTTTCATAAGGAACTATCTACACGTCAATATACATATATATACATTTATATATCCGGAAGCGATGAAATGTCATCGAATTTGGGCAAAAAATGTAGAAGTTCAGGCTGTTGAAAGATTTTCATTCATGCGCATGAATCAAAATCAGAATGACTATCAGTCAGGTAGCGATGATTTTCATAGGGGATCATCTACAACCCAACCCGTAAAATCCCTGAAAATTTCGTTGAAATCGAACTAAAATTTTGAATAGTTCTGCGCGTTTCAAGGATATCATGACAGATAGACAGGCACAGAGCCGAAATTGCTCTCGAGGGCCTAAAACATAAAACGCGAGAGAAAATTTGGATTTTGGAGAACTTTTTTTTTAATCTTGAAAAGTGAAAGCAATGCTTCCGCTACCTTGGTAGACTCGGAAGCAATGTTAAGGAAATGAAAGTATTGATGATTGACCCAAAACCAGCCAACGAACCAATCACCAATTTCGTACCGATTACAAAACAAGCTAACAACGAGTCCTCATCTCCTGACTCGTCAGAAGGGACGTAATATGATCGTTCTTTTTCTGAGTCAATATCTCCATGCAGTTGAACTTACGTGAAAAAACTTTTTCTACTCACATTTATTTCCTGAAATAAAATACGAGTAAACATAACCGTAACCTCCAAAACAACGAAATGTATTGAACAGAATCTGTAAATTAGTAATTCAAGTCTGAATTATGCAAAATATTTTCGATTTTTCACATACGATTTTGATAAAACATATTGTTTCGGCTCACCAGGTTGTTAGGTAACAAGAAAAAATCGTAGATCCAGATTTTTTCACCAAGGCTGGATCAGCGCTTGAAGCGAAGTTGTGTGATCTACATCCATAAACTAGCAAATCATCCCAAAAATCAAGAAAACATAATAAATCCTTGAAAATGAATGTGATTGTGATCTGGGGCATTTGTACGAACTAGAGGCCCTAAGGAACAAGAAGACCTATTGAGACATTTTTCTAGATGTTTTAAATGCAAAAGCAGAACAATTTTGTTCATCGAGGCACTTTGCTGGGACACCAGTGTCCCAATGGCAGTCAAGAGGTTAAAGTAGTTAACTGCCAAATCCACTGTTTGAAACGTTTCAATGCTGGATTAGAATATCTTATTTTAGTGCCAACAGTTTTAGGTTATGAAATTGAAAATTAAATCAATAGCCGTACTATTATTAATGAACCATCAGAATAATGTAGAAATACGAAGAAAGAAGTTTATATCAATTTACAAAAGCATGCACGGAAAATGAGCAACATTATCAAAACATAGAAAACCGATCTTATCTGATATGCAACATCCGAAGAAAACAGCCACCGAAAGTACTCTTGATAAAATGAGGAAACTCGCAGAGAGATAAGATAATAAAGAATGGAAAACAAAACGAGAACGACGTAAAAAAAACACCAGTAAACCACACCGGTATAAGTGCAGACGTTTATTCCCTGAAGGCTTAGCGAATTTATATTGAACGGAAAACAGAAAGTAACAAATGGGAGATCATTACTTTTTAGGTGGACAGTGGTCCGAACGAAGATATCATTTTCGTGATATATAGGGGGGCCCCAGTCTCATACATATGGACATGAAAAACGTCGAGATAAAAAATTTATTGCTATTTTTCCGATGCGCTTTTCTTTTCACTGACGCAACTATATAAATAAATAAGCGATGTATTATTTTTCGACTGAGGGAATATTGTTTTACATTTAGAGCAATCAACATTCTTCTCCATCACTTATTCTTTCAGTCTACTCTGTGTTTAAACATTGGACCAGGGAAAATTATACAAAACTATCCTTAGATGAAATATTACAAAACTTGACGATGCGACTATAGAAGATGACAATCATAAAGAACAATGGGAACAACAATAGATCGTGGATTTGTCTAGGTATTAGTTTCCCCATTTAGGGAGAAATTAGATGTAGGTTGACGATTGAAATGAACGTAGGAAAGTGTAGGCAGAAAGAGAAAAATGGCAAAATTGACAGCGCAACAAAATAAAGTGTTGACCTGTAGGCAAAAAAAAAAATCTAAATTTAGTAACGTATAAATTGAAAACTGTCGAAATTACAAAAAAAGTTGTAATGTGACGGCCCTTAATCGAACCCGGATCTCCAAGACTTGCGTTACACTTTTATGGGCTGAAAAAAAGTCACACTTTTTTTTCACTCATCCCACGCTAAAAGACATATTCATGTCAATAGGATAGTAAATTGGTTGCCTTCCTCGTATCGATACCGCGTTATTGAGAATCTAGATGTGTGATTAATCAAGTTTTAATCACTTTCTTGAAACCTATCGAAAACATGATAATGAAGATCCGATTACCAACTTCTACATTAATCTAGGTAAATTATTATTCCTCTGAAAAATATTCCATTAAATAGACGGTGATAAATCATAAAATTACCTAGTTAATGAAAAAATGTTTGGTTGTTTCCAATGCATCACTACCACTGATGAAATTCGATCTTCATGATCATAAAGATTGAATTTCTGAATGGACAAACATCATCACGATTGAGCAATCGTTTGCGATTTTGTTGATGTCTTTTCACGTGTATTCGAAGAAAATGGGGATCTTCTGATGAGACAGGATATTGATGAAATGTCTTGTTGGGTTTAGCACCGAAGTTCCCCACGAACTCGACCAAAGTCGAACTCGGAATCAGACCATGAAAAATTGATAATAAAGTTAAAACGTCGATAAAATTAATTGGAGACCTTTTCGAGACTAACCTATTTCAACCCTGAAAATTTCATGAAAACCGTGTAGTAAGGCCTGGAACAAGGAATATACCGACAGACGTACCTCCGAATCAAATTTGTTTAAAAA
Organism: Apolygus lucorum; assembly: GCA_009739505.2. Taxonomy (NCBI): domain Eukaryota; kingdom Metazoa; phylum Arthropoda; class Insecta; order Hemiptera; family Miridae; genus Apolygus; species Apolygus lucorum. The sequence goes on from CM019183.2 coordinate 21,045,102, forward strand.
GCTCTGAAACGCGAAATGCGAGTGGAAATTTTGATTTTGGAGGACTCAGATTTGCACTGACCAAAAACCCGTAGGAGGAGGTATCTAAATTCGGTGTGACAGGACGACGACTTTTCAATAATTTTAAAAAATGTTTGAATACCTTGCAATTCTTTATTCTGGTACAAATCTGCCTGAATCTTTTTTACATGTTCTCCCAGTATCCATGGTGGTCCGGTTTCAAACGGATTTCATTTTGTTGTGTTGAAAGAGTCAAACATGGATTGAAACAGTTGAAAAACGCGGTCGCTAATTTCCTGAAGAATGGTCCGTATTTGTAACATGAATGGTTGAACAATCTTATAGGTCATCAGAACTACTAAGTACGTGCCCAACCAAATACAAGGAAACTCCAACAATTACGTACACCCATGCAATAAAATATCTCCAAAGATTGATTTCTCACTATTCCTCCAATTTTGCTCATATTTAGAGGGTAGGTGGTTGGGGATTGAAATCGATATGTTGGTGATCCGACGAGAAAGCAACGCCCTCTCGGCAGACCTTGTTTTTTGATACCAGGTACCTCTCTTGGAAAGCGGGTTAATTAATACCACTTTATTAAAAACATGAATAGAGTTTGGCGGGATGGTTCATATTAAATTTGTAGCTAGCAATGTACTGACATTCCACAGACAGAGTAGTGATGATTTAGTCACTTCTAAGAGGTACAGGTAAATTGACCCTCTGGTTCAATAAGTTCTGGACCTCTGATGACTTGACATAAGGTAAACATATTGTTTAGAAATGCACACATTACAGGACACAGTGTATAAGGATTAGTTCAATTTCAACCGGTGAGCTATAAAACATACATAGTTCTATTTACCTTTCTACAACACAAACTTTCACCCAAAGTGATTTAGTAAGTATGTCGGGGAAGTACTATTATCATTCTACCAAGGTAGCGGAAGCATTGTTTTCACTTTACAAGGTTGAAAAAAAAGTTCTCCAAAATCAAAATTTTCACTCTCGTTTTCGGCCTTCCTGAACAATTTTGGTTTCGTGTCTGTGTGTCTGACAAGAAATCCTTGTAACACACAAGGATTAACGGACAATAACTTCGAGTAGATATTGTCCGATTTCGATGCAATTTTCAGGGATTGTGCGGGTGGGCGTGTAGATGATCCCCTATGAAAATCATCTCCCTCGATAAAAGTGACTTCGCATGCGCGAACGTGAATTCCTTGTAACAACGATAACTTCTACATTGTCCATTAAATTTGGGAGAAATTTTAGATGAAAAAATGGAAGTAGAAAGATTGGTATTTTGAGATTAACTACTAGGTATGCGTTAGATCATCTATACAATAGGGTTATGGATACGAGGAATCTATGTGCCACACCCACTTGGCAGACGTTTTTCCTCTGTTAAGTTTGGTCCTACTCCCCAGATTAATCGCACAAGGAAGCCCAAGTGGGACTTGGACCAAAACCAGAGCTAGAAATGGGTAGTTCAGGCCTCTTTCCTGGATCTCCCCCAACGCCAGCCTCTATTATGTACCCCTCTCTCCATGTCACCATAATTTTATCCTTAGGTAAAAAAAATAACCATTTCACCGCGTTTCTTTCTACCCCTTCCGCGGTTTCCGACCTTCGACAATACCTCCCTAAATACCTCTCAACAAAGGGCAGACAACCTGCGTCTATTCACTTCGCGGAAATATAGTGGTTTTGTTTCTTTACCCTGTGAGGCTAATGGCCCGTGAAATCTACTCGGCAGGAGTGCACCGAAGCCTCTCACCTTTATTGGCGCACTTCTTTTATTTGCCTCTCCTCACTGATTGGGTATTTATTGTCGTGAGAATCACTTTTTTGTAATTTTTTTCATCACCCTCCGTACAATTTTTCGACTGTGATTCGTTTTGTTAGATTCGACAACTAGAAACTTCCCCTTCCTTTTTATTCAGCGTCGTTCATCGTCTCGAGCCATTACCCTGATGTGTGATATTTCTGTTCTGTTTTTTACCGACAATTTTGAAACCCTTTAACCACTGTTTACCAGACACAATCTATACAGGAAGGGTTGACTAATTTTTCCCTCTCATTTAGCACCGATGGAGATAAGTGCGGATGTATGAGTGTTTTCCCATTCTCCCAACAATCACAATGAACCACAATAGTTGTCTCATTAACGGTTAACATGGGGTATTGTTGATATGAGAAAATTTTTTTCTTGCGTACTCTGAAGTCGGGTACCAGTGAACACCATTGTTGAAATTTTCACACTGGATAGTTAGCTAACAATTGGAAATTTCAACGGTCCGAAAATCTGTAATTCCTAGGTCCTACAATTGAAGTCCAACAATACTTTGAAAACTATTTTTTGATAGTATTATCGAAGAGCTATAGGTGGAGTTTGAAGTAGAGCTTGTAGAATGTCAAACATGGATATATTTTCAACAGCGTTTAAAAAGCATTAAACACCAAAAAAAAAAATCAAAAACACTGACAGTGAAGACTTTGCGAGCAGCGCCGATTCTGATTGAGACTCTCGTGGTTATTGAAATAAAGTAGTTAAATTTAGTTTTGAACCCATACTAGCAGAGACTAAGCAATCCAAAAGAGCTTGCACCGTGCAATACTCACCACTGGATCTACAGATGTAGTCCGGGATCGCGCAACCTGAATCCGTGAATCCAGTGCTCCCGCAACGGGAATCTGAGAACTTGGACAATGGACAGTGCTCATCCGATGAATAGTTTCATGGATTTCAGGTCGTGTTTGACATCACACAGTGATTCAGAAGACGAATCAAGGTGGACAAAGTCTGAAAATCAGTTAATCGAAATGGATGGTCAACTCATTATTAAAATGATAATTCAGGATAGCGAAATTAATCATTCCGTACCGGATAAAAACGACTAATGGGCCCGCAGGACAAACGTATTAGCGCCAGATGAGTCAATGTCGAGAGATATCTTGTGGGAATGGGATCGAAAAGTCAATGATATTCTACGGATGAATGAGAGTTTTGAAGCTTATCGAATGAAAATAGGACAACAATTAGTTCATCAAATCATTGTGATCTAACGTGAAAATATCAACCCAAGTTTATTTATTATAATATTTTCCTCTGGTATAATTGGAATCAGCTTGAAATATCCCTCAAAAAAGGTTTATTATTTTTCTGTATAGATCACTCTTCTGCATAAATCACTGCTTTGCCTTTGTCACTTTTTTTAACGCCAAAATGAGGCGCCATAATAAAAAATAATAAAACAAATTAAATATTAGTGGGGAGGACGCCCGGGGCTCACCCGAGGCCTGCCCTAGGGATGAGGGAAGATGATGAAGGTGGGGGTGGGAGAGAGGGATAAAGGGAAATGCCTCTATAAAACGACCACCAGTTCAAATATCAGCCGAGCAGGACACGGGTGGTGACACTACGGAGTACGCCTACCGAGATTCCCAACTCGCGCAACACCATGGCACTTTTCCCGCACAACACCCCGCGCCACGACAAGGTTGCTGCCATAACCCTGATGTTGTTTGGTGCCACTCCTTTTAGCTTCGACACAGCTTAAATAAAATCATTTGTGTAAATCATTAAATAAATAAATATAAATAAATAAATAAATAATAAATAAATCATTTGTATCATAAAAAATAAAAATCATTTGTGTCATATTTTCTTAATTTAACCCGCCAACTCTGCTCCATGTCCAAGCTGCCATGTAGGTAATGCCTAACCATATGTAGGTACTACGTACCTACTACATACTTCACACCTTCAAAATCAAGTTTATTTGGAAGAAATAGACGCTTCACACTCGATTCGGAAAATAGCAAGTTGTGTATCCTTTCTATGGAAATTTGATAACTCATTTATTGCAAAGGAAGCAAAACAGAATACAATTCGACGAAACGATCAGCGATCGAATTTTGGTTAGATCAAATTTCAACGGAGATTAGACCTCTTCTGTGATTCATACTCGTTATTCTTTTTTATCGAAGGAAAACCCTCAGTACTCGTACGGAGCAAACGATTTGTCCTACAGAGCTCCGGGTGGTCTATAACATTTTTAAAAATTCCATACTATTTCAAATTGGTAAAAAAAAAACAGTACCTTCATTTCGAGAGTTTTCGAGCTAAGGCACTCTTGAAAATTTCAACCCTTAATTTTCACCCCTTAGAAGCGACCTACATAAACCAAATGCTTTGCGGCACAACTAGACCCCGAATGAAGCCCATTTACCAAATTTCAACCAAATCGGTCCAGTGTTGCTAAGAAAAGTGCGTAGGTACGGCGGGAAAATTTTGTATTCGATTTCCGGATTCTACGTAACCTACGTTAAACATCAAGTTTTGAGGGGGGGGGGGGGGGGGGGGTAACAAATTTTTTTCTTGCTCGATTCCAATGGTTCATTATTGAAAATAATAAACCAGTAGCTCATTAAATATAATAAAAACTGTATGTAAAAGTCACAGATTGGGTATTTTTTTAAAACCGCCAGTTGGAAGGAACATTTTTCCAGTTAACAAATTTGAATATTTTTGAACACCTAATTTTTTTTTTAAATTTTTAATAGGTAAAGGGTGAATAAGAATATTCAGAGAACATCAGTGTATTGTTGCGACACTCCCCGAATTTTTGTTTAGCTAGATTAATCCTCTGAATCACTGAGTCATTCCACACTGCGCTCAACTAAGAGACAGCACAACTATAATTTACCACCTTCGTTACAAGCACTCTTTTTTCAATCCGTCGACCGGATTCGGGTTTTGGAGGGTGGTCATTATCTTCTAACGTCACCGGATAATTGGTTCCTTATGATGAAGTTCGACTAAAGAGGTGCAAAACTTGGGGTAAGCTTTGTTTTGTATTGATAATGTATGTGATGTGTAAAAGGTTCTCAATCCAAAATTATGAATCATGATTAACACAGGAAAATAGAATAACATATTCTTTAAAGGTTCTTTTTCGAGGTGTTCCAATGGCATGAATGAAGCAGGAAACCCGCTCCTCGCCGCTTGGAAGCACCACCTGCAGATCATTCACCTAGAGTTTCGCGGATGCAAAAGAGGTTCGGTTCTCTTGTTAAGGGGTTATAACAGCTATTACTTCCGAGTGGATGTTCGGACGGCGTGTGCGGGGCGACCTGTCCAAGATGCAGGTGGTTCGTCCTCCGTCATGTGTTCCGCTAACTGCAGGAAAAATAGTCAAGGAGGTGCAATGTCCTTATGCTCGAGGCGGGACAGGTGCGCAGTGCACCTTACCCTAGGTTAGTGACCTCTGATATTAGTCTCTAGCTATATTCATTAGAACTATTGGGGTGATGTGATGCGAAATTGAGCGTTTCATCGAGCAGAGTATTCATGAAGAAACGTGTTCCACACTTAGTGTTGTTCAACTAATTGAGCAACATTTAGGCTGCGAAAATGTAGAATCTACCACTGACTTCGAAACGCTGCGAATTATTACTTAACGGTACATTATTTCTTTGTATAGATCACCCACCATCTCAAACCACAGCTTTTCCATTATTAATACCGATCATATTATTATCACGCTTCACTTTCAAATTTTTTTTTTTACATCAAAACATCGTTATCCGAGAGGTAAGGGTGCCCCAATATTAAATATTGGGGCACCCTTACCTCTCGGATAACGATGTTTTACAAATTTTGTAAAAAAATGTGGTGCATGGTAACTTGCATGGAAGCACAGCTGAGTGACATGAAACCCCATTCGAAGAGTGAAAAATTACAGCATTTGATCAGCTGAATTATGAACGGAGATTTGGCCTATTTCCGTCATTGAACATCCGTCATTCTTTCATCGGCTGATAGACAATCTATCTTAGTTTGAGATAATAATATTATATTATATTGAGATATTATCTCAATATAATATCTTGGCATATTATGCCGCCAAAATTGAAGCCTGCTACAAGCACCGACTGCATGATAGATATAGAATCTTGAACCACTTCCCGAATCCATAACAAAACGAAGCTGCTCTGACTTTATTAAATTCGACTTGCTGTCTAATGCATTAACTCTACCTCAGCTTTGGAACAAAAATACCTGTTCACGAGAACAATGGACAGCTGATGACGTCTGCGACGCCAGGAATGGCATTGGACGAAATTTCAACCTGAGATGGTTGAATTTATCTGTGAGGGATATTCTGAGAGGTACAAGACCTCTTTAAAAATGGGGGATGTAAGCAATTTTTTTGGAAAAATCGTTCAAAATTATAGGTATTTGAAGACAAAACAGGAATGGAAAATTTTCTTGGGGAACTTTTTTAAAAGCGGTTTTCATTCGATGGCTTATCCATTTAGTGGCGTTGAGACTATCCAAAATAAATTGAAAATTGAAAATCGATTGATCGGTTGTGGAGATAATTGTAGATAATGTTTAGTATTCGCCTCTCTCTCTCTCTCTCTCTCTCTCATAACCGTCGTCCCCTCTGCCCTTAATGAGCAATTCCGTAACTTCAATTTGGTGATATCAAAGAAATCAAGAAAGATAACCTCATTCACTTCAAAAAAAAAAATTCGTACGCGGAGTCACGAGGGAATTTCATAATATAATGTTGAAAGGAAGTTAGGTAATTAATAACGAGTTTTATAGCCTACAAGTTGGAAGTAGAACTCCTAGTCCTCATCCAAAAGGTGCGTCCTGGGATACATTTATTTTCAGTTGTTTCAACCAAAAATTTTATAAATTTCATCAGTAAGGCGGTCTTGAACCAGAATTATTGAATTTGAGTCGCCAATATTTGAAAAGCCTACCGACGTTATATTCTGACATTTTGAACATCCCTAGTTAATCCTGACCACTTCTAAGAGAAATATGAATTTGCGCCCCGAAGGTCGCCGGAAGGAATTTATTTGTTTATTAATCCCAAAAACGTAAATCCTGTGCGAAAAACTTTACCTACGTGTCGACAATGAATCGAAGAGAACACAATAATTGTGTGTTATTTGAAAATGATGACATATTCGCTCACACCTACAATAAACATAACCATGGGAAGATCGTCGTGAGACCGCCTGACACCCCGTTCGTCAATAATTTCTCAAAAGGATAAGACGCTAACTCAATTACATCCATTCCTTTTGTCGACGGCCAAACAGAGGAAGGTAATTGTTCCAAAACACAGTTCAAGTTTAATCGAATTACGTCAACAGGGTGTTATCAAATTTCCCGAGAGCATTGTCGACAAGTCTCGGTGTTCTGATCGTTCCCACACTTCAGGACGTACAATTTTCCGGTGAGCGGTTTCCTTACTTGCACCCGTCCCGCTATGATGTCGTCTTAGGAAGGTACTTTGTTGTAAATTGATGGTTTCATGTTATCAATTGCCCGTTGGAGATGTCTTGAAGGTCGTACTCAAGGAATAATATACAAAAAGGAAGGTTATATGATAGTGGTTTTAGCGTAGAGAGGAATTTCGCCTTTCGGCGTGATATTCATTGCATGCGAACTGGTGGGATAGCATGTAATTTAGCATTAACAATCAATCTCAGGTGAAGTTGGAAAGATTTAGTTCCCAGGGTTTTTCTACAAAGACTTCACTGTTTTGAGGGCAAACAAGATCAGCAGGGATTGTAAGGGCAGTACCATTCTAGGTTATAAGTAATGGAAACACACACAGAAAAACAAGAACATAAATTGCGTCAACTAGCCTGTGTAACAATTGTTGATCCTATTATTGAGTCCCAAGTACCACTTATGATTTCCCAATGAGAAACTTGATTTCGGATCTTGGACCATGATTTCGTGCAGTAATTTTCGGAAAAAGGAATAGACCACAGATCGAAAAACACGGATCTAAATGTGTACAATACGCTTTGAAAAGTGATTTTGGATCCCTAACTAAAATTCCCTACTTCCCTACCTTGGATAAGGAGGAAGCAAAATAAAACTGCCTAAAATTTACCCTTTGGATTAATACACTTCTATATCGTACGTCGAAGAACCACATCCCAAATAAAAGTTCAATTCCAGCAGCCATGTGAATATTACTAAGATATAAATCATCAATTACCAGCTTGTATTGGTTTCATGGGTTCAAAACGACCTGATAGATTTCAAACAACTCTACCCAGAAAAGAAGGAAATTATTTCGAAGAACCAACCGCAAAGGTGGTCCCAAAACCTGGATAATACGGCGTAAAACCGACACGAGCATAATGGCAGACGATTTCAACTTTTCTGAGGAAGTCAATCTGAGGGTTAACGTACCGTCTACGGGAGCCAACTATTAGGCGTCTGATTGGACCGACTGGTGGGTGGAAAAAGTGAGGTAGCGAAATTACACGTTCAACAGGAACAATTCCAGTAGCTCTCGAAATAAGCTACCAGTAGGAAGAACGTAACTGCATTTCAACCGTCAAAACGGCAATTCCGTACGTTCAAGGGGGAGATTAAGAGATCACGATTTGAATCATCGCTCGAACTGCTTGTACGAGACGCGGGAGGTTAACGGCTCCAGTCTAATAAGGTTGTAGCCCGTAGAAAATGAGCAACTGCCTACTGGTATCACCAAGCACGTAGCTAGTGATGGAAATGGTTCACCTCAGAGCCAACATCCTATTGGAGGTCACCCCAACAAGGGTAAAAAATAGAAACTTCAAAAAAAAGAATTGCTTCTTATTATTTTTTTTTAATTTATTTTATTTTATTTTATGTTTTTTTCGAATTTAGAGCACAGCATCTGCCTACCGTACTATAATAGATGAAGGATGCCCTAATTTAAAACATCGTATCACACTTTGACACGACCAACAACTGTTAAACATTTGATTAATGATCTGGTGAAACGTACATAATCATAGGCAACAAACTTTACCGCCACAAGGCGGAGAGAAAAATGTTGACCTGGTCTGATTTGGACTATATTTTAAATACTGCCCTCAGATGAATGTGAACTGACTTGAAGAGCTCTAGAGTGTACGGGTGAGAATTTTGTTCATAATAATATTATTCATATTATTCATAATTGTTCATATTATGAACAATTCAGAACTTCATAATATGAAGTTTTCAGTGGAGCATCTTTTTGATTACTTCCAATGCTCCACTGAAAACTTTGTTGAACTTAGTACTCCAAGATGAAAAGTTAATAAATAAGCTAGCTCGCTCCCACAGCTGATTCGACTTTCACTTCATGTCAATAACTCTAGGTGGTGACAAGATGCTGCGCCAAGAATCAGCATTAAATTCAGCGATACAAAATAAACAGGAAGGAATTACTCTGGTCTCTCACTCAGCTGATCTGATTTCCTCACGGTCACTCATATTGTTTGTTACGATGATGCTCTACCTAATTTCAGCGATAAAGGATACACGAGAAAGTAATGAGTAGCATCACAACCAAGGTGATCCGATCTACTCTCGACCATTTTCGGTGACGTCCGAAATGCTGGCGTCCAACCAGAATTCTGCGTTGTACGGTGAGCAGGAAAGAAGTTATCCTTATACATTCACCAGCTAGTCTTGTTCCTCTAAACATAATTCAAAATAATCATTCATGGGCCCCAAGTAACTTTACTAAGGTTGCAACAGAGAAACAAGCGAGCAAATCAGAACCTGTGATGGGCTCCAATCGGAAATCTAATTGCAGGAAATTTTTTTGTTGTTTAATTTTTTTTTTTTTGCATAATAATTTTCAACAACAAATATCAACAAAAAAGATCAGATTTTAACCTTGAAAAGGTTTTAGCGATGGGACCCCCCGCCAAAAAACGACAAGAAAAATCGACAGTAAAGTAGCGCTATGATTTATCATATGCTTGACGACAAATATGCTTGACAACCTGATGTTATTATGAATAAGGAGGTATCTTAAATATTGACAACCTGATGTTATTATGAATAAGGAGGTATCTTAAATATTACAGTGGAAGAAAGATAAAGAGGGAGAGGGAGCAAAAACCTTTTCAAGGTATGTCACATTTTAGCCATTAGGCTCTAAGCGGAAATCATCCGGGGGTGCAGGGGGCGAAGCCCCCGCCGAGGCGCACACCGCCGAGTTATTATTAGAGCTATGTCCTAAAACCTTAATTTTGAAATTGGCCTTCCTTTCGTCAAGTAAAAATGTTCTTACTCGTGGATAAGAAAGATTTGGATATTTTAAGAATTCTATCACAACTGTTAATTCAACTTAGGTGATAGATTTCCATGAGTTATTTGGTTCAAATCCTAAACATCGGAAGAGGCCATCGAAATGAAATATCAAAAATGTCGTATTAATTTCGTACCAAAACCCCATTTTAAATTTAATGGGAAACCGAAGAAGATACGATTGATGCGAAGTTGAATGCATTTGAAGGAAACCTTATGAGTTTATGGTTATACGATCCATGGTTCAACTTTGTTAGAGTTGATAGGTGAAAATTCGAGCAAGAAATAAAATACTTCTAATCCCCCCCCCCCCCTCAAATTAGAAGGTTTACAATCTAATAAAAAATGTTCCTTCCGTCCAGAGTACGCTGAACGCCCTCCGAGGAATTTTCCCTAGTTACCATGGACCGATTTCGATGAAATTTGGTATGTAGTCTCCATTAGGAGTCTAGTTATTCTCCGAAGCTTTTGGTTACTCTAACTCCTAAGACTTGGAAAATAGTGGTTCACATTTTCAAAATGCTCTAACTCAAAAATCATTCGATACAAAGATATTTTTTGCCAATTTGATAAAGCATTGAATTTTTCTAATCGAATGAGACCATCCAGAGTTCTGTAGGACTAACCGTTCAATCACCATGAGGACTGGAAGTTGGGTCGAGTGATAGAGCAAGCACGAGTGTGAATCGCAACTGAAAAGTTAACTGACAGATATAATAGGCCAAATTTCCGTTTAAAATTGAGCTGATAAAATTCAATCTTCTTTCTTTCTTCGATTAGACTTTTATCTCACTCATTTGTCCTTCATCAGCAACCATTTCATATAGATCCACGTGTATCTCTACACGTAGGGCAATTATTGTGTTTCCAAGTTAATATCCTACTTTCAGAGTGGTTCCACGTTGTCTCGCTCTGATATGGGATATATGAGTCAATATGTCATCAGTTCTCTCCGCATTGTTTGTGTACCTTGCTAGCTACTTGAGTTTCAGGTAGGTACTTGAACTTGGACTCAATCGGCAAGGCCGTTTATCCATAAATACCCCTTCAGAGAATGACTCAGAATCGGAATCCACATTTTTATATTTACAGACCGTTATATTTAAACAAAACATATTTTATAGATATCTATTGTTTTTTCTCACCTATGTTTACCAAACTATTTATTTACCACACAATCTTGCGCACATTAGGAAATAAAATCAGCAATAAACGAACAAAGGTTGTAATAGTTTTTATCTTTTTTCAGTTCTAAAAATATGATATGTTCGCTTTATACTGTAAACAATAGAGATCAATACTGATAACGGTTGTTTGTCATAGCTCCCTCCATACAACGAACTAACTACGCTTTGTCCGAATCGGTCACTTAACGAGTAATTTGCTTATGGGGCCCCCTACGAAAATGGGGTCTCTCCTCAGCCACTATTCTAACAATCTCTATTAACCTCTAAGTGCCCACCCTCTCCTCCAATTTCCATTTCCAATTAACCAATATTGAGCACTTTCCGAGGTTCTATTTGCAATTCAATGGAAAGTGGACAAGCGGTCGTGCTCCGAACTCAGACCTCTGTCAGCTAATTCATTCATTGTTGTTGACACAAAAAAGAATCTCTTATTCAGATCAAGTCCGCTCACGCTCCACGTGGATTTACATACCATCTGTATTGTACTGAAAATTAGATGATTATACCATGTTGGTCAAATACGAATTCCCAATTGTTCCCGAGGAGAAAATTTGTGGACAACATTATCATCCTAAGTCGGACTTGCCAAAATGAAGAACATCAAATTCAAACATGAGCATCAAATTTGAAAATAATTACACAGATTTTACAAACTTGCGTGGCACATAACTCTCTAAAAAATATCACCAATAAGGGATTTAACGCTGCAAATCATACCGGATATAATGTATATTATTCAATAATTCATGAGTAGGGAAATTGGAACTCTTTTTCAACTTCATCTTCTGCTTCTTTTACAACAACAACCTATCAGTATCGTTGGGAGAATAATTCTCCCTAGACTAATTATTAGTCTTTATAGCAGGAACCTACCTAAGTCAATAACAATGGGAGTAGGGATATTTATGTAGATTCTCCGAGTTTACTTATAATGAGCTTCGGGGCCAGTGACTCAGAACTAGGGCCGTCCTCTTTAAAAAAATGTTTTCGTATAAGTTTTCCAATTGAATGCTGGATAAGTAAAAAATAAATAAAACTCGGCGCTTTGCGCCTCGGCGGGGGGCTCCGCCCCCCTGCATCCCCCGGTTTATTTATTTTTCCATACTCTGTATGAAATCATAGGAACACAGAATGTGTTTTTGCGATGCTAGTCATCCGTTAAATAAAAAACAACAATAATAAATGTGGAGTCTTTGGCAATAATAAAATAAATAATTGTTAGACATTTAATTTGGTCTAAAACCCTATAAATGTTATATAAATAAATATGTAACTACAAGAAAAATACTACATAAATTGAGAGCTTTCCAACGAATGGTGAACAATTTCTGTGCAATGAACACTGCGGGAGTTCTATTTCCTTACCAACGGCTTGGTTGCACGTGAAAATCATTATAAAAGGCGCGTAACGGTTTTTTCTGTCGCTTTTTCGTGACGATTTTTTTTCGGTAGGTCATCGCAAAAACACATTCTGTGTTAAAAGTAACGACCATCTCAGGTTGAATTTTCGTCCATTCCCGGCGTCGCGTATGTTATAAGCTGTCTTCCAAAGAGAATTGGATCTGATGATTCGCTCAATGCTACTTTTTGCCTCAACCGCTTATGTGAAGAAGGGTTCACCAACGGCCCAACCCAAAAAATTATCAAGACTTGAGATAATCCCTCGGGTCGACTGGCCTTAACTCTGGTGATCTCATGGCAAACGGTTCATTAAACCAGTTAACGCTCGTTGGTTTATTGCTGGATGTTTCGATTATTGATTTGTAAGGTCCCTATTCAAGGACTCGCTATTCCTTTCTTAAATTTGCAAGAAACGATTGAAATACTATTTCGTCATTCAGGAGAGATTTGAATCAATGTGGGAGATGTTGCCAATGTAACTTCAGACTTGGAACGTGTTTTGTTTAAAACCACAAATGTTCCAATATCATCGATGAAATTATATTTGTTATAAAAAAAAACTGTTCATAGTTGGGTAATTAAGGATAAATGTGATCCTCTGCCAGGAAAATGATGACCTCTAGCGATGGTTATCATTTTACTATCACTCCAAGTTCTAACCGACGTGTGGTTTCGGAAGGATAAACTAAGGAGAAGGAAATTACTTTATCGTAACGACAATGATAGCGATAACCGCACTCATCTTCAAGAGACCTGTAGATAAAGAAAAACTTCGTCGTATATTTTTCAAGACAGAAAAAAACAATATTTTTAAGAATAATGTTACCAAACTGATGCAACCCCAAATCACGCCATGTTTATCCCGAAATGTAGGGCGACTATCTCTGGTTTCTACAGATAGATAAGGCACGAGGTTTTCGATAAAATCCTTATCAGCGGTAGCCGCAGTGTCTGAGATGAGCGAAGGACGCGTCGAAACGCGATTTGGGAGACATTGAGGCACAGTTTGGGGGACTCTCAGGGAAACCACCGTTTTTGGTTATCCAGATCGACCTTGAAGGATTGGCGGTAATAGCTAACCTTCTAGAAGGTCGAGAACCTCGATAGGGGATCAGTGTCAATGTTAGTTTGGTGGAAACGACATGAGTCAATCGATTATTATGAATAATAATAGCTAGATATACCTCTGCGAAATTTGCTGACTCGATTCGATGTCATTGGATTAATGGGATTCTCACAACACTAGAAAGCGATTACAAAATCTATAAATCTAGGGGTAACAAGTATGAATACATACTTCCGTCTTCCACAGTATGGTTATTAATTTACATTTGAACACTTCAAAAATAGTATTATCAGTTGGTTAGACAATTTATTAGGCAGAACACATCACTTAGATATTACCTATTATTTAGTGCATTTTAATCAACTTTTAACTTATTTTTCTTGATTTTTCTCTCTCAAAAAAATATACACGAAGTTCTACTATGATTTTAACAATTATTATTTTACTATTTTTGTTTTATTCAATAATATTTTTCAATTCAAAGTATTTTTTCTATTTTAAATTCTCATCAGACAATTTACTGTTGATATTCTGTAGTTCTATATGTGTCTACACAAACTTCCGGATAAAACATTTACACGATCGGAAGTGTCCAGATTGTTTTAGTGTTTTTCGCTCACCCACATACATTCCATGTCTACAAGGTACTGATCGGATCATGAAGATATCGCACTTGTGATGACATACCTACTTAATTTTTGGTAATTTCGAGTTTGGTCCTTATTGATTTAAGCCACGAAGGAAGCATCATGCCTAGATTGGAAGCCTGAGTGCAATGACTTCAAAATGGTTCATTGAGGACGAAAAGCCAACACCACTGACGACAACTGATTCTCATTCTTGTACAATGATTCTTTTATGATATTTTTAATACTGGAAGGAGTTAAGGTTTTCTCTGTTCAGTGCTGACTATTTTCTGTACTTGTTACGTTTCTTAGATGGTTTTAAAATCATGAAAATTCAACTCTCAAACAAGTCTAGACCTGTCTCATTCGACTGTTCGAATGACGTTCGAATTTTGCAGATTTTCGGATATTGAGAACCAATAATGACAAAATTTCGGTGTTCGGTAGTTACATCGGAAAACAGATAGTGAGGAAAGACATTATATTCTTAGAATGGCGTTGATAGAACAAACAGCAGTGAAATAGGAAGTAATAAAAATTGCTAACTTAATCGTTTTAGAGTTGTTACAGTATTCCTGGAGGGGTGCGATATCCCGCCCCTCACAAATAGTGACGATTCTATGTACCTTTCGATGCAACATTTAATATCGGAAGGCAGTATCGATATCAATAAAATTTCGGAAGAAAAATATCGATATCAGTATCGATAGAACATCGAAAGGAAAATATTGATGTGACATTGTCACTGATATCGAATATGTTTTTGCATCTTTTTTTCATTAATATCAGTGATATCGCTAGAGTATCGAAAGAAAAATACTGATTTCACTGATATCGAATCTTTTTTGCATCTTTTTTTCATCAATATCAGTTGAAAGTTGTATTAATGCATAATAAAATAAATTAATACAAAACAGAAATGTCGAACGCGAAATCGAAACGAAAAGAAGTGATGACGATGTCTTGTCCCTCTTCCTATATCAATTATCGAGCATGAGGACTGTTTGTTCGGACATTGTGGGTTTTCATGTTGTTTCAACATTGTGTTGCTTTCATCTTCGGTTTCTATTAATTTTGGTGTTTTATAATTTTTTATATTTTAGGAGAAATTGATTGACAGTGGGAAGGAATATAGCCATCACAACCGATAATTTTTTTCTTTCGATATCACTATTTTCCTTCCGATATTCGATAATATCTCAAGAAAAATATCGATACAAATATCGGAAATATCGAAACAAAACATTGATATCAATAAATATCGAAAGTATCGAATCGTCACTACTCACAAATCAGGCAAAACCCTCCTCCAACATTCCAAGATTGTTTTCCAGAACGTAAGAAATTTGCTATTGCTTCGATGGCGATAAAATTCATAGTATGAAGGCTAACCTGCATGGACTTTAAAATTATCATAAAAATTTGATCATGATTACGAGCAATTATGCTCAAGGAATTGTCCATAGACAAACAAAGAACTACTATTGTTCGGAATGCTCTAAAACGTGAAATACTAGTCAATTTAACTAATCAATCTTAACTGTCAATTTTAACTTCTATGTTTTCAAAATGAGGAGTCAATATGTTTCAATTTTCAATAAACTATCTCTTTAATATCTACCTACCCATCATTAGTGTAGGTAGGAATTAAAATAGCGAATGAGCGCCTTTTCACATCCACCTGAGTACCTTCTGTTGGAACAATCAATGAAACCACATCAGCCCGGTGAGTAAAACTCGACTGTCAGAACGAGACAAGCGTGGGATCTGGTCTCGCCATCCCTTGATTCTTATGCGACACATGAAGGAGCAAAGAGACCGTCCAACCGACCCCTAGCTCTGCCAAGCGCATCTTCTGTCGGTCAGTCTTCGTATTTGTATTCACGCTATCATCCCTATTCGAAGAGAGGCCCCGCTAATTTCCTCGGTCCGATCTTAGTCACTCATAAGCACATCAATATGCTGGGTAGATCACCCAGCCCGTCCGACCGGGAGATCTCGGGTTTTGATGTGCCAAACCCCAAGAAGAAGAAACGGTTGGTCGGCACGTTTGCGAAATTAATGGTTGAGGCGATAGTCCCTTTTTTGCGAGTCGTGACCGTATCTCGCCAATCTGTTTCGACGAATCTTCACTGTCCTGACTAACCCCCCTTGTTGCCTATATATTTAAACCTCACTCCATGTCCTTGTATAATCATTTTACATCGGTACTATCATAAAATTAACCTAACGAGGGAAACAATAAAGATTAAAATATTTAATTTCCCATCATAACTGTTTTTAAACGCCAGTATTTAGATTGATAACGTTGTTTTGTCATAACACCTATTTATAATAGTTGGCTAGAAGATCTGGCCCAGCATGTGTCGTCTTTTTCACTTGACTATGAAGTCCGGCTTACAGGTGATTCTGCGACAGATTTTTCAGAGCAATATGTTGAGCAATTCTGCAGCAATAATCGCTCTTTAGCAAAGTTTATTGGAGATGTAAAAGGTATCGGTCGCTGAATAGGTATATTCCTCTCTAAAATACTCGGGTTAAACCAGGAATGTCAACGGCATGTGAGAGATTTTTAACCTATATAAAATCTGAGAATGACATCACTGGAGTTGACGGACCTCTGATCACCAGAACGAAAATTACTCTCTGGATTTGGCTGGCAAGGGAAAAGCCAAGGTCCTGATGAATCTTTCAAAAATCTCGATGGGAGAAAATGCGTTATGCCAATTTTTTGACTGATGGCATCCACTGATCTGGTAATGAGGAATTTCACCGAATTCTGTTTGCATTTTTCCTGAATAGTTAATGGTGTGGGATAGATGAAAATCGGGCTGATTTCGGAAAATAGGTCTCCTGTTATTTTTGGGAGACAATCAAAATTGTTGATTTCAAAACTAACCGGGAAAACGGATGTGAAGCGGTAATGCTCGCTGATTGGGCTGTTCGGATCGCCATCTCCTCCCAGTGTTGCCCATTGGGACGACGAAATCGTGTTTTCTAAGAGAAAGTTATCAAACAAAAACAGAGGAAACCTAATTTTCCCCATCTTACTTTTTCTATTTTTTTCTTCAGTTTTTCGATTTCGAACTTTACTGTTTCGTGAAATTTTGCATCTGAAGACTATAGATTTCTCGATCTCAGCGCTTCAAGCGGCCATAAATGAACTATTCCAGGATGACGTCATTTTCCCGGTTTTTTTTTTTAAACATTCGTATTTTCTACACTGTTTTGTTTATTCGTAAATTAGGAAGTTCGGGCTGAAAGTTTGCCTTAGAAGGTTTTTCGAGGTGCTGAATCCGATTTTGGGGTCAAAAATAGGAAATTCCGACTTGGTTAAATTCCTCATTCGCATTGCGCAAAGCAACGGGCTCAGTGGCTCAAGTCAATCATGTTTCCATAGAAATCAAAAGCCAAATAATGCAAGGATTAAGTGTTAGGAACTCCCTGAAGCATCAGAAATTAGAGTGATTCTGTCACGAAAAATTTTCAATAATAGGTAGGTACCTCGAAGGAGATATGAATTCTCTGGTTATCATTGCTGGACAACTCTGAAGGATGAAATTTTCACAGAATAGGTTCTTGAAACGTGTTTTT
The DNA here is from genome assembly GCA_009739505.2 of Apolygus lucorum. Taxonomy (NCBI): domain Eukaryota; kingdom Metazoa; phylum Arthropoda; class Insecta; order Hemiptera; family Miridae; genus Apolygus; species Apolygus lucorum. The sequence goes on from CM019183.2 coordinate 21,063,096, forward strand.
GATAGTTTTAGAAGAAATTGAACATTTTGAAAATAAATATTATTAGATGGTTTATCTCTATTATCAAAATAAAAAATTTTTCAGTAAAAAACTGGTAAAAATAATTTTTTACCAATTATTGGTAAAAATAGTTCGTAGAATTTTTTTTTTACTCCACTTAGGTAAGTACATATGCTGCAGGAATGGGACTTTTTTTATTGCACAATCTTCGAAAGTGTTCAAGTTTGGAATACGCAAATTGTAAACAACACTCTTCCCCAATTTCTCTTCATGATCTTCAGTTCTTTTGTCCTCCGGAATCAATCGAAACAGGTTAAAAAATTATGTTTTTTAACTCTTTTTAACAATTTGTTCTACAAAATAAATCTCCGTGGAATTTTTCAAGAAGCTTTTAGCTTTTACCAAAAAAAAAGTGAGTACCTAAGTATGAGTTGTTAACAGGAATATACCTACATTTTTCAGGTATCTAATGGATGAGTAAAGTAGTGTGCAGCGTCGCACAGTGGAGTGCGAATAAATAATATTTATTATCTTATTTATGGTATAAGATAAGATATTATCTTATTTATGGTTTGCTGATAAAGAGGATGTGTAGTAAGTCAGAGGTTTGTCAGAAAGGTATAAGTTACCTCAAAAAATCACTTTCTTCCTCCCCTAAGGAAAAAAAACTCCCCCAGGCCAACCTAGCCAGTTCTACAATAATTTCAAAGCACAAACCTCGAACATAAGAAGACGTGGACCATCCCGAGAGCTTTGTTGGTAAACACCTGCTGAAGGGGAAAAAGGCAGGAAAGGTGAGTCATTGACTGGGGCCCCTGACTCAGAACCAGTCTTCGTCCGGACCCCCGCTAATAATGGGAACATCTCCAGCAAAAACGGACCACTTACCTTTCTACGCTCGTGGGTCGTCCACAGACGAGGCGAGTTCGCTTCACTTGTTCGCCCATTAGCACAATTAGTTTCCATCATTTTGCCTGGTTTCTTGGTTCCGAGGAGAAAGACGAGGGTTTCATGGGTAGTTGAGCGGATTGATAGTTGATAACCTTATGTACTTGATGAAGTACCTACTGATTTGCCCCAAATGGTTAACTGGAGTATCATGTAATTCAATGATCATTGTGGGCTTACACTATTCAAGTGCCAAACGTCAGTGACGCACAAGCAGAATTTACGTTTTATACTCTGCGCAAGACTATCTTTCAAAATTCATTAAAAATCAGAATTACTCTAATTCCAACGATAGAATCTTGATGTAAGCCAATGGACTCAAGACCAAAACTAAGTACCCGGTGTGGGTGTCGGTGGTCTAGTGGACAGTGTACCCGACTGCGGTGATAGGATAAGAACCGTCTAGCGGGGATGCGAGTTCGAGTCTGGTCGCCAGCAGACGATCGGCAATCTCTCGTTCCAACCCAGGGCGGTGATGTTTGGGAAGCCATGAGCGAAATCATCAGAACAAATTCTGATCTCCCCTTAGGGAGACAGCTGATGACGTCCGCGACGCCAAGAATGGCAGTCGGACGAAAATTCAACCTGAAATGGTTGCTTACTACTACTACTACTACTACTACTAAGTATCCGGTAATATTTACAAACTAATTTGATATTCTGCTAACCAATCAGCAACAGACAACTTTGTCAACGTGATTTGTCAATGGAATCCATGGAAACTTACTACTATAAAGAAAGATGACGTTTCAGGAGATCCTATTTCCGATCAAATTGGTAAAATTAACGTGGAGAAGACCCACTCATATGCCAGATAACTTGTTACAGGTACCTATGCATCTGACTCTGAAGAGAATATCGTTTCTCTACCTACTACTACTACAGTTAACTGGTTAGAGAGGGTAATTGTTTGTATCTAAATGGACAAATACGTAAATTGGGGATATGTGGTAGGGGGTAGCATAATAAATAGTTAAAAATGTTAATTTTTCTCTCTTCAAAGGTAAGTATATTAAATTTTTTCAATCCCCTTCGTCTCTAGAAAAATAGTCTAACGGCAGTTTCAGTTAATTGAACGTTTGATTTTTTAACGTTGAAAGGCAGTTTCAGTTGAACGTTTTTTGGGTTTCTTGTTGTTGAGTGAAATAGCCGAAAGCCTCAACTAGATGTAATAGATGACTTTTTAATTGATACAATACAACGTGAATACTTCGAAATAAAATGGAACACACTTTCTTCACTCAAAAGGAAATGTCTGATAGCTTCCAAATGATTATAGGAAAGAACAGTAGGTGAGCATTGTGGGGTCCCGTTTCGTGTTTCCATAAGTTTGTTGATTGTAACTGTGTGTGTGTCTTCTGCACACCTTGATGATCTTAACTGTTTATGTAAATTACCAATAGTATTCTACAGTTGTTGCTGCTACGACTTGTACCTTTTTTGATTGGGTTGGTAGGTACCCATTGACACATATGAGATGGGGACTATATTGTTATAACCATTCATTTAACAAGTTCAGAAGGAAGTAGTCATCTATAACCTCCGAACGATTCACATACGTAGATACCAACCTGGGTTGTCAGAATTTGTGTGTCTAGCTGTGAGTCACGCGCCGGATGATCTATCCGATTTTGAATAAACAAATTTTTTCTATTTTTTCCTTTTTAAAACAACTTGCTGCTACGACATGTATAAAATCCCCTCTAGGAAGTATCCATCAATATCTCTGGGATGGCCGTAAATATTGTTAGAACCGATATTTTCACTAGATAATGGCCGGTTTCTTCAGAACGAGTATTTTGAGTCGATTGCTCGGGTTTGATAAGAGCAACGATGAGATCGGCGAGGAAGGATGAAAAGTGAGTGGACGGAGAGTGCAGGGAGAACACCTGAGCGTGGGGGATAGTGGGCGACCTTGGGCAAGAGTTTTTGTTGGTGAATCCGTTTGTTAGCGGCCCTCCTTCGACCACTTGAGGCGAAAGCTCAGTGACCCGAGTCATGTCTGAACATGAGTGTCTATTTTTGGTCCGTTTTCACCTTGGGGAGACAACCCACCATCGGCGATGTGGGCCATTATTTTTACGACCATCCAAACAAAAACATTCGACTCGACCAACTCCTTCAAGCTAGACGAAGATTCAATACGTCTTCGGTGTCGCTGGACTATTTCCTTACTTATTACCTAATGTCTATCACATAAATCTTGCAGTGGTAAGATGAAGGCAAACATCTAAAATATAGATACAGTTAGTACAGCAGGTACTAACTACCTACAAGGCTAATTGATGTGTGCTAAACGGTAAAACAGAAAGAGGAAAATCAGCGAAACCTCATTGATCTTTTCCCAAAAATCTACGATCCAACAAATTTGACCCAATTTCTGAGAAAGCTAATGAAATAGGAGAATGGAAGAAGAAGAATAGAATTCTGGTCCTTCAAATATCTTCCATGAACCAAGGGGCGATAATATCATGATATTATCATGACCAGTTTGGATTGGAAAAGTCCAAAGAATTTGTACCTCTGTATAACTCAAGTGGGCTATTCAAAATAGAGAATAAAGTGAAGGACTATTGCTAAGGGTGACTCCGACTTCGTTTTCGTTTTTGACTCCGAGTTTCGTTTTTGTCGAAGACAGAACATTATTGAACGAGCTTGATTCTATTTGATAATTAAAGATGATAATAAGCATGCTTCCTCAATCTTATGTACCCATACAAATCAGAGATCCTGGGGAGCTGATTCCTGTATGAGTTGACCATACCCAATTCCTCGTGACGAAGGTACTAACTACTATATTTTGCATCCACAACTTTGCGCACAGGCATTACTTATACTACGGTAGGAAGGTCAATCCCCTTCTTTCGCATTAGTCAAAGAAAAAGGCTCAACCATCCCTGTGATCCTGGCAAAATAAAATAAAATATCGAGGTTAAAAAAACAAGGTGCTTTACAAAGTTTAAAAAACTCACTATAAAGAAGAAACTCCCTATAGGACACATTAGGCCATGAAACGAGATCTATAGATCCTCTTTTTGAGGTGTCCGAAGGAGATGACGAAGAATCACGAAGAGGGAGTGTTCACCTCACCTGAGATGAACAATACACGTCGCGCGACTTCCATGAGTCATGCGTTACAACATGGAAAAGAATAGAGTCGAATGTATGGGGGGGGGGGGGGTAAGGGGCTCTGATCTGTAGAGGATTGAACTCCAACACAGTGGACAGTATTGTATTGGAAAGGTGACATCATGAAAAACAGTAATCCAAATTACCACAGTTTGCCCCTAGCTTGTGACGTATGGATTCTCCTCTCTACACGAAACAAACAGAAAACAGCACTGGGCGAATCTGGTCTAATACAAACCTCCACAATTTATCAATCAGTTTCTTCCCGTAACTTTGGACCACTTCCCATATTGCACCATGGTTCAATTTTCAAAAATGTATCACCATTTATCCACTACTATGAGAAAAAATTGTATTATTTGGAGGTAATTTTGGAGTTTTATATTAAATGTAAAACTCCGAAATAACCTCTAAATAATTCAAATTTTGAATTATGGTCCCTTGGGCAAAATGACAGAAAAATAACAAAAACCATCATACAAATATTCATTACAATAATTATGTTTTGAAATAAGTATTTTATTGTGTTTATCATTCAGATTTGGGAACTATTGGTCAATCGATTCTGTCTCTTTTCGATTTGGTGGTATTTCAATCAAATTCTATTGTCATCAGTTTTATAAGAAGAAGAAGAAGAAATCATTTTATTTGTCGAGAAACACAAGGTGCATAGACAATTGTCAAATTTATGTACATTTAAGGTAGGTATGCAAGCCCGTTGGGACAATTCGGACACCCTCAGATAAAGAGATTTGTGGAATAGTTTTTAATCAACCGAATTTCTATTCAAAGGAGTGGGGAGAGGATATTCTAAAACCACATCACGCAAGAGCACGTTCCATGCCTTGTCCTACGATTTCTGGATTTCTCGGTTTTCAGGTAGGTACTAACCGTAAACAAAATGTAGATTGTGTTTCAATTTCCCGTTTACCTTATGATTTCCTCTCGTCTACTGTACGGGGGCTGAGTCACTCCACAGACGTTTTTTTCCCTTCAGCTCCGGTTCCACAAAGAGGTCATGATTCGGCGAGGGTGTCGTTTTTCACCGATATCAGCGACCGTAGCTGTTTCTCCTTATCCTCTTTTTGCTAGTCATATCCGCGAGATTTCGAGTCAGCGTTGGCGGATTCTCTTATTACGAATCGGTCGAGTTACAATAAGAGGTGATTTTTGCAGTATCAGCAGATCTGCTCTGGACCCGTCACTCCTATCACCGTACCGGTGATTGATGATCCCGCTAGGATTGTATATTTTTTTTTTCTTTTTACATTTTACCAACGTAAATTCGGATAGTAATCTATTGTATCTGTTGAGATAGCTGAATCAGCTTTCATTTCTGATTTATCTACTTGCTTTTGTTTACAATGTGTAGGAATCGATGGACCAATTGCAACTCCTATTATTCTATAAATGTACTGTATTATTTTCTCATAACTTATTTCAATCAATTTAAAAGATCTACAGTGAAAATAGGACATAAGTACCTTACAAGTAGTAGAAGGCCGTTCAATCTACGGATAAATTAGGCAACACTCCATTGGGATTCAAAATTAGTCTTAAATAATGAAAAAAAGACCGGCTTTTATATTGCTTCCGAGTTTACCAAGGTAGCGGAAGCTTTGTTTTCACTTTTCAAGGATGAAAAAAAAAGTACTCCAAAATCAAAATTTTTACTCGCGTTTTGCGTTTTAGACCTTTTTGAACAATTTTGGTTCCGTGTCTGTGTGTGTGTGTGTGTCTGTCTGTCTGTCTGTCTGTCTGTCTGTCTGTCATGAATTCCTTGTAACGCGCATAACTATACGAAGTTATTGTCCGATTTCTATGAAATTTTCAGGGATTGTGCGGGTTGGCGTGTAGACGGTTCCCTATAAAAATCATTATCCCCGGACTGATGGAAGCGACTGCGCATGCGCAAACGTGAATTCCTTGTAACGGCCATAACTTCGACATTTTCCATCCGATTTCAATGAAATTTTCAGGGATTATACGAATTAGGTTGTAGATAGTCCCCTATGAGAATCACCACCTTCGGACTGATAGTAGCCACTGCGCATGCGCAAACGTGAATTTCCTTGTAACGGCCATAACTCCCACATTTTCTACCTGATTTCAATGAAATTTTCAGGGATTATGCAAATTAGGTTGTAGATGGTCCCCTATGAGGATCACCACCTTTGGACTGATAGTAGCCACTGCGCATGCGCAAACGTGAATAACCTTGTAACGGCCAAAACTTCTACATTTTCTACCTGATTTCAATGAAATTTTCAGGGATTATGCAAATTAGGTTGTAGATGGTCCCCTATGAGGATCACCACCTTTGGACTGATAGTAGCCGCTGCGCATGCGCAAACGTGAATTCCTTGTAACGGCCATAACTTCCACATTTTCTACCCGATTTCGATGACATTTTCAGGGATTATGCGGTTGTAGATGGTCCCCAACGAAAATCAAGGCCTTAAAATTTACAGTAGCCTCTGCGCATGCGCAAACGTAAAATCCCTGTAACAGCCATAACACTTACATTTTTCATCCGAATTTGATTAAATTTTCTTGGATTGTCCAGATTAGCGTGTAGATGGTCCCCTATGAGGGTAGTGAAAGTTACTTAGAGATTGGTGTTTTGAGATCATCTACTATGCATCGGATCATCTATATAATCGGGTTATGGACACGTAGAAGCTATGTGCCACACCCACTTGGCAGACCTTTTTTAATCTAACAGTATTGACATATTGAGATTAAATCGATTTTCAACGTTCCTTTGGGTAGTTACATTCCTATTCTTTAAAAAAATGACTCACATAATGAAAATATGGTGAATTTTGAATTTCTATATTCAAATCCCTAACTATAAAATGTAATAGGTGGGTTCTAAAATGGATGGAAGGTGATGAAAAGGTGCGGTCAGTCGGCCAGGGTGTTCGAAGCGAGTCAGGCAGGGCGAAGGGTGCCTGAGTCACAATGCAGGCCAACAATAGGGCACCGTACGAGTAACCCACTTCTGGGGCAATTAGTCACTTTCTCCTTACTACGACTACAGGCGTAACTACTGGGTGCAACTCGGTTCAAGGATATGAAACGTTATGACTACATCGGAAACTACCTAATAATCAAGAAAGAGTCCATAATGTGAATAGGCGAAAACCGTTCCTGCAGTCACCTACTTCACTTCTCCGGTGTGAAAACCCATTATAAGCACTCCACCCAGTGGTGGTGGTGCACAACAATGGTATTCACATCAGACTATCTTCTTAACGTGAGTATTAAACTGCAAGAGGTAACTGGCCTAAAAAATGGCCGCTACTAGCATTGAACTAGTTTCCCCGCAAGGGAGGTTGGCCGGTTCATACATAACAAGAGGTAGTGGATCAATTCCTACATCCTAAAAACATTCCTACAATAAAATGTCGTTTATGATTAGATAAACACCTGGTGCCCACTCCACCGTCATTTTCCTTAGGAAGCTAGTAATAAAAATTTTTAAAAGCCCACCATATCAAACTAGAATTTCTCGTGATTTTCTTATACATCTCAAATCCAATATTGAATTAATTTACATCCAATGTTTTAAAAGTCAACATTTTGTTATTTTCCCACTCTCCTGTTTAATACTACACTCGGGACCTTGTGTATCACAGCTGCTCATAAAAGATGTCCTTGCACAAAGTTATATGAAAGTCATATGGAATAAATATAACCATTTATTGGCTTTTGTAAGCAAAGGTAAGTTAAGAAATAGCTACTGATACTACGAAGCGGCTCATATTAATAGTGAATGAGAGGTAACAACTTTTCTTGAATTCAACGAGTAAGAGTATGCCAATACACGTCAATGAGTTTATTGGAAATACCACTGGATACAAAAATCAATGAAGAATGAATGGTTCTCGACGAATGGTGCTATGACTCAATGAACTCCCACAGCTAAAACCCGGTTCTTTGGATGGAATTTCGATAATGCATGTTACCTGAATGATATTGCTAAACTGGTACCACCTACCTTCACGTAAGTATGCAGTTTCTGTCTAAGTATGTGGAATAAAATTCCACTAATAGGGGGTGCGCCTGATTTTTAAAAATTTTTAATCGAAAGTAGACCTCATCCTGAGAATTTTGACACCAGCCGTTATCTATTTGGATGATTAGATCTTTTTCTAAGATTTTTCAAAGTTTCGAATCACGCCCCCCTCCCGCCTTGGCGGGACCCCCCCCCCCTCAGCCAACTGTGACGTCATAAACATTCGAAACTTTGGAAAATCATAGAAACCGGTATTCACACGCTAGAAGGTCGCGGTTGGTGACAAAATTCTCAGAATGAGGTCCAGTATAGATTAAAAATAACAATAAACAGTTTTTCCGACCCATGCACACACCCCATTATGATTGTAAGCCATTGTATGAATACAGAAAAATTCTGCGTTCCCCTTGCCATGAGACCTTCAAAATGGAAATGGAGGACTCCGTCAACAGCGATTAAATGGGGTGAGAGCTATCCAAAGAATTGATAAGCGATATTCCACTGGACTTGTGATCGAATTGGTATACAAAACTAAAACAGTCGAAAAATTAGTTGTGGATTAAGATTGGATGTGGCGATGAACCACTGATAGTTATCTGCATTTCCTAGATGGATAGCATGGTACCGTTCCATCACTTTCACCAAGGTAACTCCAACTCGTTATCCATGAGAAGTTAACCCTGAAGAAGTAGAATTTCAAATCCAGCAGATAACGCTACTACACGGGAGTGTAGTATATCGATATGGTAAGCGAATATCTATTGGTGAGTCGTACCTGACAGCGGTTTACTTAGTTACAACGAAAAACTATAGTACATCATCAATTTTGGAGCACCAAAAAAGGAAGAAGGTCCAGGATGTTATCAAGTCACTTTAATAACATTAATATTAGACACTATCAGAAGGTTGAAATTCAACTTCCATCATTCATGTTCATCAGATTCACTGTCTTGGAAACATGAGTAGCCGTTCTTTACCGTATTAGGGTCTACGGCGTTGTTTCTAAAGAGAGCCTACTTTAGTCATAATCCCAACTGATATAAAGTAGGTATATTCAAATTCAAATTCAAATTCAAAAATAATTTTATTCCTTGTTTTACATATTTATGTAGCATAAAATACAAAATAATACATGTGGAACCCTTACGACATGGAGCTTAGCTCTGTAGCGTCGTAAAGGAGTCTCTACAAAATTAATTTATATAAGTATGTATTGATAGGTTTTTCAATACTAAGTAAAAGTAAAAGAGGTCTGGATCGATTTCGATCGTACAATATTGTATAATGAAATGTTATGATTCTAATGTATAATGAAGTTTGCGGATGAAGAGTAGAAAAATAATAACAATAATAATAGAACTAAATTAATAAAATATACAAATAAGTTCTTGCCAAAAATTAAATCTTGTAGCAGCTAATCAACATTTTATCGCATGAATCTAGCCCGTTTTCAATCAACCATGTTAAAGCTTTCTTCTTAAAGCGATCTCGGGAAAAGTCATGGGGACGTTGGAATTCAGCAGGGGCCTGCCTGAGGATGAGAGGTAGGTTGTAAAAGCAGTAGGCGGAAGTGTGATGGAGGCGAGATTTAGGGGCCGGTAATACTGCTTGAGTGGTGGATCGTAATCCATAATTGGGATTCGTGGTGTGCACTGATGGGAACAATTCTGGGTATTTATGAAAGAACATTAAAACGGACTTGATGTACAGCTGCCGCAGCGAAAATACCTTTAGCTCCCTAAAGAGGTCAAGTGTTGGAAATCTCATTGTTTTTTTATACACCACCTTGAGAATGCATTTTTGGAGTACCTGGGCCGGCTCTAAAATAGATTTATATGTGCCTCCCCAGATCAAAATTCCATATGACAATAACGGCTGTACCAAGGTACGATATAGGTGAATAATAAGATCTCTCGGAACTCGATTTCTAATATGGTAAAATAAATGAATAAATCGTCTAGTCTTTGCGATAACATGCTTTATGTGTTCTTCCCACCTCAACCGGTCGTCAAGAACAACTCCTAGGTATTTGTGGCTGGTGACTCTGTCAAGAACGCTACAATTGCATATGTCCATGTTGCTGCAGTTGTGGAGTTTTACCTGACCCATTATATCGTCTATTCCTGATGAAAAACACATATATTTACATTTGTCAACGTTTAGTGTCAGTGACAAACCGCTAATGCAGTGCGCAATATTGTTGAGATCAGAGTTGGCGTTATTATAGGCTTCAGTTAGAGAGTTGGCTCTACATAGAAGCGCTACATCGTCTGCAAACAGATAGACTTTGCCTGATAGGGGAAGTGTTGTCATTATATTGATCAGCAAGATGAAGAGAATGGGACCAAGAGTGCTACCTTGTATAACTCCATACTCCACCCCAAGAACATCACTATCTATTCCCTCTATGCTAACTACTTGTTTGCGGCTAGACAAATAGTCAACGAACCATTCAACTTCGCGTTCTTTGATACCGTACCTACCTAATGACCCAATTAGATAAATAGATAATTAGATAAATATAATAAATAATAAATATAATTAGATAAATCCGATGAACTGAAGAGCAGACTTATTTACCCACATTTGCAAGCCGCTTTCCTCAAACGAGCTCCCAACGACCACTTTTTCTTCGCTGTATGTTGTATGCTGTTTGTCTTTAGTAAGATTGCTTCAAACAATGTAAGCGCCCTGGTAAATGCATAAACCGCATTAAATGAATAAATAGGCCGATTTGATAAAATTTTGAAACAACTAGTCTCTCACAATATTATCTTAACAAACAATGATCGACAATCAACCAAACTAACTGTGTGTAAAAGGAAAAACGTTCTAAACTTGATAGTCAACCAATTATTGTTAAATTTATGGATTTTGCTCAAATTGGTATGGGAGTAGGATTGACGATGATAGCTTTTGAATATCATGGTTGTCTAATCAGCAAGATCAGCAGTACATCATTTTAATAATAATCAATATAAATGGTGAATGTGTTGAAGAAATTGTGTTGGTAGGTGAAAAATATTAATAATCATTATTAAGTACTTGTGTTTGGAATTTGTAAAATTTTGAAATAACTTCAATCTTGTTATGTACTACCAATGTAGTTTGAATAATAAATGGTTCAGCCACCTAGCTATCTTATTTGAACTTGATACACCTCCTAGAACAAAGAATGAGCACGTTTGGTAGGGAGGAAGCATACGTAGCAACGAGTGGGGTAATAGGTCCTCAGCTGCAAATAAACGCCAAAGATATCCATTGGCGTCATAACTCTTTTTCTTTCATTTCTTTTAGTTGGTATAAGTACATCATTGATTGTATCTTATTACCTTCTGAGATTCTTTATAGGACAGTTAGTCTCGACTTGGCTATTGACACTGGACGAGCTGACGTAAGTAATCAGTTATAAGTCTTCCTAGTTTAGTATTTCATCCTCTAACGGAGCAGGTGGGTGTCAGAAATGTCAGGACCGTGACCTCCTTCGCTCAGGTGTCCAATTGGCAGCTTAGTTCGCGTAAAAGAAAAAATCTGACGTGTTCTCAGTGTAGGATTTCACTTACTCACGATAATACAACAGAAAGTATTCCTCGTCTTTTGGTTGCATGTTCAGTTGTTTTTGGGGGGGAGAAAGTAGGTACACTTTTCGAGAACTTTTCATAATTTCTATCCATTACTCTTCAAAAACTAAATATTAAATTTAAGTCAAGTCGGATAACAATCAATTTGACAATCAATAACATCAACATCCATAAAGAGGCGAATTTTTATTCATGTATTTTTTTTAATTTCATTTTTCATTTTGGAGGCTGGTTCAAAATTATACCAATGAATTCAACTTTCGTAACCTATCTTTGTTTCTTTCTGCAATCGAACGATAGTCCGAAACATTTACCGAAAGGTTTTCAAGGTCTCTACATACCGTCACACGGGGTAGCTTTGCTCCGGTTTTTTGAATTTTTTCAGAAATTATGATTTTTTCTTTACTTGATTCTCTTGAAAAAATTCCATTTTTGGATGAAAGTACTTTTGGTTTATTATTTTCAATAATGAGCCTTTGGAATCGACCAAGAAAAAAAATTTTAACCCCCCCTCAAAATTTGATGTTTTACGTTTCAAGGTACGTAGAATCCGAAAATAGAATAAAAAAATTTCCGTCCGTCCGCCGTACGCGGCAGTTTTCTTAGCAACACTGTATGGGCTCCATTTGGGGTCTAGTTGTGCCGCGAAGCTTTTGGTTGATGTAGGTCACTTCTAAGGGGTGAAAATTAAGGGTTGAAATTTTCAAGAGTGCCCTAGCTCGAAAACTCTCGAAATAAAGGTATCGTTTTTTCACCAATTTTAAATAGTACAGAATTTTTAAAAATTTTTGAGACCACCCGGAGCTCTGTAGGACAAACCGTTCGGTCCCTACGAGTATTTGAAGGTTTTCCTTCGATAAAACAGAATCACGAGTGTGAATCGCAAAAGAGGTATAATCGCCGTTCAAATTTTATCTGACTAAAATGCGATCGCTGTTCATTTCTTCGAGTTGTATTCAGTTTTGCCTTCTGCGTAACCAGTAATCAAATTTCCATATCAAGCTTTCTATTTTTCGAATCGAGTGTGAAGCGTTTAGTTCTTTCTAATAAACTTGATTGTGAAGGTGTGAAGCCATTATAGTGTGGTAGGTAGTACCTACCAATAGTTGGTAGGTAAAAAAAAGTTGGTAGGTAAAACAATGTTTGTATTACCTACCACCATTATTTTCAATAATAAGCCTTTGGAATCGAGCAAGAAAAAAAAAATTTTAACCCCCCCTCAAAATTTGATGTTTTACGTTTCAAGGTACGTAGAATCCGAAAATCGAATAAAAAATTTTCCGTCCGTCCGCCGTACGCGGCACTTTTCTTAGCAACACTGGACCGATTTGGTTCAAATTTGGTAAATGGGCTCCATTTGGGGTCTAGTTGTGCCGCGAAGCTTTTGGTTGGTGTAGGTCACTTCTAAGGGGTGAAAATTAAGGGTTGACATTTTCAAGAGTGCCCTAGCTCGAAAACTCTCGAAATAAAGGTATCGTTTTTTCACCAATTTTAAATAGTACAGAATTTTTAAAAATTTTTGAGACCACCCGGAGCTCTGTAGGACAAACCGTTCGGTCCCTACGAGTACTTGAAGGTTTTCCTTCGATAAAACAGAATCATGAGTGTGAATCGCAAAAGAGGTCTAATCGCCGTTCAAATTTTATCTGACTAAAATGCGATCGCTGTTCATTTCTTCGATTTGTATACAGTTTTGCTGCCTTCTGCGTAACCAGTAATCAAATTTCCATATCAAGCTTTCTATTTTTCGAATCGAGTGTGAAGCGTTTAGTTCTTTCTAATAAACTTGATTGTGAAGGTGTGAAGCCATTATAGTGTGGTAGGTAGTACCTACCAATAGTTGGTAGGTAAAGCAATGTTTGTAGGTAAAAAACGCTGCAAATCATTGCTCAGATCACTGATCAGCTGAGTGAGCTCCGAAGCCATTTTCAATGCTATTGAATGGAAGTGCTCTTCCAGGCGTCTCCAGCATTCGAGGATATCTTCTTCACTCCTCACATCACTGATCAGCTGAGTGAGCTCCGAAGCCATTTTCAATCCTATTGAATGGAGGTGCTCTTCCAGGCGTCTCCAGCATTCGAGGATATCTTCTTCACTCCTCACATCACTGATCAGCTGAGTGAGCTCCGAAGCCATTTTCAATCCTATTGAATGGAGGTGCTCTTCCAGGCGTCTCCAGCATTCGAGGACATCTTCTTCACTCCTCACATCACTGATCAGCTGAGTGAGCTCCAAAGCCATTTTCAATCCTATTGAATGGAAGTGCTCTTCCAGGCGTCTCCAGCATTCGAGGAGATCTTCTTCACTCTTCAGATCACTGATCAGCTGAGTGAGCTCCGAAGCCATTTTCAATCCTATTGAACGCAGGAGCTGAAATTTGAGAGGGAAGGTCAAGGGAGAATACAGATGGTGGTAGGTGCTATTGATGGAGAACCAGTGATCTATACAGAAGGATGATCTATACAGAAAATAATAAACCTTTGAGCAATGATTTGCAGCGTTTTACTTTTGTAATGCCTTCATTCGGTGAATAGTAGGGTGCCTGAATTTTGTAAAGAATGATCCACTACACTCTTACGGTGAAGATGTAGAACTTCGTCATAGCAATAGGCCTACCAAAAACTAAAATTTATCAATTTCTCAAAACTCCACTTTTGCCAAAAACACTGTTCAAAATTGACATAATCACAAAATCACGATCCGGAAATGGAGAAGAAGGAGGAGAAGAAAGACGAGAAGAAAGAGGAAAAGAAAGAAAAAAAGAGTTTGAAGCATGTAGGGCCGATTTTGGAAGTGAGCGCAGTCAAACCGGGTGAGAAAAAGCAGCAGAAAAAAACCGTCGTCGCGGCGTCGGTGGCGCCGGCGCCAGAACAGCCGGCGCCAAGCGGTCAGCCGCCGTCTGACGTGCCACATAACAAGACGTCGGAAGGGGTTGCACAAAATATCAACAATTCCTTCATTGTTTGTTCACACATAGCGGAACGAGTGAGTACTGTAGTATTCCCGAAAATTATATAAAGTATATCTTAGGTATGCTTGTAAGGTATATTTATATGAGGAACGGTTTACAGTTAATATTGGCTGAACCAGAATTCAAACTAGAAGACAAATTCAAAAATAAACATTTATTTACCTAGAAATAGAGGTTGAAAAGGATAATTATTTCTCAGTTGTTATACAAGAAAATATAAGTAAATTAGTTAGTAACTTTGTGGAATGAAACGAAGAATCAGGAAAGATTGTAGAACTCAATTATTTTTCCTCGACTTGATAAATGTAAGCGTTAGGATAACAGTTATTTTTTCAAGAAAAAACAGAGATTATTTAATTTATTCGTCGAACGTTGGAAACGTAGGCAACCTGCCTACTCCCTCAACTGTCTTAAAGACTAATTTTCGACTAACTTAAATAAAACTATTGGACAGCTTTTAATCAAAAATAATAGCGAGGGATTGTCGACTTGAAGGGCCCGGGAAAAACTTTAGCTTGGGGACTTTGAAAAAGATCGATTCTATTTTACCTACTGATTTGTTGACCAGACTAAGTTGATGAATGTAAAACTGCCTTGGCCTGAGTCATGGTAGACATGGCCACAATTCAACAGAAGTTAGAAAGAGATTATTATGATTTGAGGTTTACTTTAAATTGACGATAAAGAAGACTAATACATTTCTCCTTCGATTATATGTGCCAAAGTTAAGATATAAATAAAATAATAAATAAATGATACAAATAAATAAATAAAATAAATAATAAAAATATAAAATAAATAAGATAGTAAACATAAAAAACTTGAAAAATATTTATAAACATGAAAATTCGGAAAATTAGAGACACCATGCTCCTTATTATGTTTGGAAGTGAGCAGATCTACTTAATTCGAAATTTAAAAAACATAGATGTTAACTGATTCCCCCATACTCATAAACGTTCAGAACATTTTTACTCTTGTCATAATAGGAAGCCACATCTACTTAGGATGTGATCAAATTTTCGAACGAAACTAACATTGATTAGTTTGGCTATATCAATAAATATTGATCAGCGATTTGTACTTGAAACCCTTAACATTGAACTAAAATTAAATTAAAACTAAAAAACAAAAAAGTACCGATTACGGAATTCGTTATAAACACTCACATGCAATCAGTACTTCCCAAGTAGATTGATCAGTACTTGACCAGTACTTCCTAAGTTATATTATAACTTACGCACTCTTTATTTACAATTTTTTAATTTTTAAAACGTGGCGATATGGAAAGGTGGACGTGGAGACCTTGAAGACGATAGCCAAAAAATACGGGGTCGACATGGAGCACACGCGAGAGGAACAAAAAGCCATGAAAAGGGAACTCAAGAAGAAGATCAGAGTTTGGAAGAAATGCCCGTGTCGTATGGACTTCAGGTACCTAAAAATAATTTTTAATCTATACGTGTTTGAAAATTTAGATCCTCCATTATAATGCTATCAAAATCAGAATATGAAAATCCATAGTATGTAAATCTGTTTGTTTGCCCCGAGCCTACTACAGCCAAACGACTCAATCCAACAATTACAGATTTGATACTACTTTTATACAGTGTACCCCACGGACTTCATTGGGCTATTTTAAATGATTGTGCACGTGCGCAATAAATTGTGCTCATTAACTTCTTCAACAACTGTAAATTATTACAAAACGGATAATTATTTTTCCGAATGGATCACATATTGCCACGAAAAACACGCCATTTCTAATGGTTGGCAAAGTCGTTGAATAAACTTAGCCCAACTCCCTTTTCAGATTTTCAGATGAATCATTATCATGCGAGGTTTACAAATTTATTTCGGTAGAAAATACCTCCCTTCACTATCATCGATGTCCGCCAGTGGTGGTTCTATCATAACGAAATTTAGTTCTTGGATGCTAAGGAAGCTGAACTGAATGAAATGAATACCGAAACAAGATAACATCTCAGACTCCCACTGCATCCTAGCAAGTATATGAGGAATTTCACCGAATTCTGTTTGCATTTTTCCTGAATAGTTAATGGTGTTAATAGTTAATGGAGATGAAAATCGGGTTGATTTCGGAAAACAAAATTACTAGAATTACTTTTCAATTAAATTCAAAACCGAGAAAGAAAGGAAAAAAATCACCGCCTCGAAGTTTGATGGTTGAGGTAAGTTTTCCAAGGACCGAGCTTGATTAAATGTGGTATAAGGGCTCCTTAGAAGGTTCAAGTTGACAATAGTGCTTATAAATGAACTATTGGACTTCAGAAAAAGGCGTGTTCTTTGAAGATGAGTGATCTTTATAGATAAAAGATGAACTGTTGTGCAGTAATCTGCAGCGCTTTGAAATGGTTTTGATCAACAGATAGATAGATCAATGTTGAAAACTATTGCCAAATGGATGTGGCACATAGCTTCCTCGTGTACTAAGCCCGATTGTATAGGTGATCCGATGCATAGTAGCTGATCATAAAACATCATTCTCCAAGTACCTTGCACTACCCTTATAAGGATCATCTACACGCCAAACCTCATAATCCCTGAAAAGTTAATCTTAATCAAATGAGAAATTCAGGTTTTATGACTGTTACAAGGATTTTACGTTTGCGGATGCGCAGACTCTACTGTCAATTTTGGGGCCATGATTTTCATAGGGAACCATCTACACCTAATCCGCATAATCCCTGAAAATTTCATCGAAATCGGACAGAAAATGTGAAAGTTATGGCTATTACAAGGAAATACACCTTTGCGCATGCGCAGCAGTTACTATCAGTCCAGGGGTGATGACTGGCCGACGACAATTATAACTTCATACAGTTTTGCCCGTTACAAGGAGTTGATGGCAGATACACAGACACCGAACCAAAGTTGTTCAGGACATTTTGATTTTTTAGAACTTTTGTTATCAACCTTGAAAAGTGAAAACAATGCTTCCTCTACCTTGAAAGACTCGGAAGCAAAATTTAACATTGTTGTAATGACTCATTTTCTCGTATATGTTAGTCCTCCAATTAAGGACACAAGGGAAACCCTGAGTGACTCATCATGCCAGGTAGGTAGAGTGAGGTAGGGACAAACGGGGGACAAACACGTCACTTGACGTCACCTTCCTCACTCTCCCTTTACCTTGTTAAAGTAGTATAAAAAGAGGACTCAGGGCTTCACCTGGAGACATTCATGCATTCGTCTTCAACAAATCGACTTGATTATTTCTTGCTCTCCTTTGTCACTTCTCGGAAGCCCCAAGTTCCTCGGAGGTATCAGTAGGCTCATCGCGCCGGCCTTTGCTCCCATTTCGCCTAGGAGTTGTCTTCCCTAACTAGGACGTAGGTAAATGTACCGCCTCCCTCCGGTCGGCGAGCAATCGCGCCGAGGATCGCGGCTGAGCTAAATATTTCTATGCACTCCTGCAAATGGTAGGCGGAAACGCGCCGGGCAGAAAGTGCTACTCCATCCTTCACCTTCGTTGAGTAGGAACCAATAGAAATCATCAAGCCATCGAGAAGACCATCGTCTTCACTCGACGACACGCCGACATAAAAATTGTTAAACATTTTATTTCTTTTTTCTGTTCAGGTTCAAAGGTTCGTTATTTATTTATTTAACATTTGTACGGGCGAACCCAATTACATTATTACATTAAAAAAAAAACAAAGGAATCAAGTTGACGGAAACCAACGAAAAGAAATGAAACTTCTGGAGAAAAAAGATAGAAAAACAAACTGTTCGATTTGAGGCACTGAAAGTTCTGAGTGAGGGGGAAAATCTATTAGTAAATGAGATGAAATTAAATAAAGTAAGGTAGGAACTGAAACGAATTGAGTGTTGCTGAATTGAATTTCACTTAATTGAATGATAAAACGGAACACACTTTTGTTATTGAAAATGATAAAACAAAATTAAAATTGGAGAATAAATGAGAATTTATGACGTGTGTACATTGTCAGGAATGCATGCCGTGATCCAGTCACCGGCGAAACATGCTCCACGGTCCGAGCCTTCATGACCCCGCAGCCCTACGACCCGCAGATGCTCGCGACGTCGACGCGACTTCCGCCCGGCACCATCGGAGTCGGCCGACGCCAAGTCGCCTTCCACACGGGCGGACCTCTCCCCAACAGCAACGACCCCCACGCTCTCGAACTCGGGCGACGCGACGACGGAACGATGTGCGTCTCCGTCCAGTACTCGCCCGACCCGCGTCCTCTCCCTGAGTACATCTGCACGACGGTGAGGGACACTCAGGCCTCGCTAGAGGGAGGCGAGTCGACGGGCAAGACCAGCAACAAAGGGAAAAAAGGGTCCAAAAAAGGGAAGAAAAAGGGCAAAAAATGAATAAACATTTCATTTCAAACCTCTTACTAAACAGTTCATTTAGTCCACTTTTCCGACTGTGTAATCGTGATTCTATCATGCTCGAACTAGCACTCCAATTACAAATTAAGTTCCTCGTAAGATTTATAAGATATAAGGTGTTTATAAGAGCTGTGTTCTGCACAACTCATTCTGATACCGGTTATGATATGAGCTGAGAGTGCAACCGTTCAAATCCCATACATGTTTTTAAAAAAACTAGTAGGATCCTTGCAATTTGATTGTGAAACAATCATTGTAATTTCTTGTAAAACTAGTCGTAATAATTTTAAACAACGAAAAAGTTGTTTAAATTTTGTCAAGCATGAAAAATTGTTGACAAGTGTCAAATCAGAACACTTGGATATTTCGACCACGGTGATATTCTACTAAGTATCAAAAGCTGTCCTCAGACGCAACTGTAACGAACAGTATATGAGTGAAACATCGTTGATTCAAATTAGAAACTTGCTGTTGAGAGTGTTTTCTTGATAAATGTCTTGAATAATATGGATGATTTTTTTTCTTTTTTCAGTTTCGAAGCTTATTATTTCTATTTGGACGTTTACCGATTTTCTAACTGTCGAGGGAGCACCGTTGTCATGATTCAAAGACCTGATTCTACCAGTGAATCACATTTCAGGATGGCCAGGATGACGATGACCTGGGTTGTTATGAGGATTTCACGTTTGCGCATACACAGAGACATATTATCAATCCAGGATGATATCTATTTCATAGGGATTATTCTCAGGGACATCCGCACAAGTTATTTACAGAGATAGCCGGTGTTTGTGTTTGTCAGTCAGGATTCGCGAACACAAAACGAAAATTGTTCAGGAAGATGAAATGCCAGAGGTAAGTACAATCTCAAATAAGGTAAGTAAAAACAAATAAGGTAAGTACCTCCTCAAAATAAGGTAAGTACAATCCGAAAATCGAATAAAAAAATTTACGCGGCACTTTCCTTAGTTCCCATAGACCGATTTTGATGAAATTTGGTATATGGGCTCCATTTGGGGTCTAGGGACACCCCGAAGCTTTTGGTTGATGTAAGTCACTTCTAAGGGTTGAAATTTTGAAAACGCCCTTGCTCAAAAAATTGCAATAAGAATTTACTAGAATTTTTAGAATCGAATGAGATCACCTCTGTAGGACCAACCGTTCGGTTCCTTTGAAAACTTTGGGTTGGGCTTACGATGAATCAGAAACACGAGTGTGAATCGCAAAAGAGGCACAATCTCCGTTCAAATTTTAGCTCACCAAAGATCGCTGTTTGTTTCTTCGAGTTGTACTCAGGTTTGCGTCCGTTGCAACCATTTTTTAAAAAATTGAGTGTTAAGCGAAATTAGGTTGGTAGGGAGTGACAAAGGCAAAGTTGTGTTCTTTGCAGGCGAGTGGTCTATCAGAAAAATAATAAACCTTTGTGTAATAATTTGCATTGTTTTCATCTTCGGAAAGTGAAAATGATGCTTCCGAAACGTTTCAGAAGCAAAATCGACGTGGCCAGCGAGGTTGACGTCAAATCGAGTGAATCAGAACCAATCGGTTGCCACCGAAAAGTGATGGGCAGATGGTAATCAAGAGTTGCGTCACCTCGCGGGCGCGACCCAAATCCACTTGTACCGTTTCAAGCTCAACAGTGGCCACCACCCGACTCCACCAGATCCCCAGCTCCTCCTCCCCTCGTCCTCCTGCCTGCAGGTCCCTCCGCTCTCCGTTCTCCTGGGTAACCTCAGGCCTGCAGGAGCTTGCCTGCCCCTCTTCAAATAGACCGGTTTCCAGGCCTCGCCCGTCCCGAACACCCGGCCTCACCTTCGCCGCCAAATCTTCGTTTCGCTCTGCTCCTTTTCTTGTTCCTTTGCTCCTCTTTCCCTTCCTCGTTTCTCTCCTCTACTCTGCTTTCTCTCTTTCTTAGTTTCTACTTCTGTATTCCATCATTGTCAGCCGTTTGTTCCTCTTCTTCGTCCCTGGGCACAGTCAAACTGGCAACCTTGAAAACGATGCATACAGGGAGGAAAAGGTTTATTATTTTTCTATATAGATCACTCGTCTGCAAAGAACACGGCTTTTCCACTGTTACCACCAACCAACATGAAGAAAAGATAGTTGAAAGAAATGCTTCAGAAATGCTTGCATACGAGTCTGCAACACATTGGGACATTTCCATGTCAACCACTACATAACAAGGTTGTTAGTTCAACCCAAGCATCAAAGTTTTCGTGACGATTTTTCAGTTCATGTGCCAAAGCAAAGACATGAAAATGTCAAAACATCGATCGCATTTCGGTCAGCTAAAATTTGAACGGAGATTAGGACTATTTTGCGATTCACACTCGTGTTTCTGATTTATCGTAAGTCGAACCCTTAAGTTCTTATAGGGAGCGAACGGTTTGTCCTACAGGGCTCCGCGTGGTCTCTAAAAATTCGATACTATCTGAAATTGATGGAAAAACAATACTTTTATATCTCAATTTTTTGAGGGCGTTTTCAAAATTTCAAACCTTATTTTTCAACGCTTAGAAGTGACTTACATCAACCAAAATCTTCGGGGCATAACTAGACCCCAAATGGAGCCCACATACCTAATTTCATCAAAATCGGTCAATGCTAAGTGAGGAAAGTGCCGCGTACTGCGGTCGGACGGCCAAATTTTTAATCGATTTTTGGATTCTACGTACCTTAAAACGTAAACCAACAAATCTTTAGAGGGAGGTTAAATTTTTTTCTTGGTCGATTCCAAAGGATTATTATTGAAAATAATAAACCAAAAAAAGTTCCCATATTGTATAATAATTGTATAATCATCCGATTCGTAGGGCATTATTTTAGAGTACCAACTCGCACAATCCCCGAAAATTTCTTCGAATTTGGACGGAAGCTCTAGAAGTCATGATGGTTATGAAGCCCCGTCCACACTTGAGAATTTTCGGCGATCCGAGCCGTTCCGGGTCAGTATTTGGCCAAATCGGAAGGGGCAAAAACTTGAAAAGTTGTACTTAAATTGGAAATTTCAGAGGATTTTAGAAATTCATTAGGGCACGGCCGTAGGGAATTGAAAAACTGAAATATTGCCGCTGTGATCATCAAAATCGAACAATGGAAAAAACGTTTATGCCGTAGTTTTTCCCATTTTTCTTTGGCAATTATTGTTCGATTTTGATGATCCGCAGCGGCAATATTTCAGTTTTTCAATTCCCTAGGGCCGTGCACTAATGAATTTCTAAAATCCTTTAAAATTTCAAATTTAGGTACAACTTTTCAAGTTTTTGCGCCTCCAATTCCGATAAATACTAAAACTGAGACCCCCTTAAAGCCCCGTTTAATTGGTCGTGCATTTGCCGCGATCAGGGGCTTCGAAAGAGCGTTCGTTGTATGCTCAGGCAGTACAAACAGTCGCTTCGAGCCGAGCAATGTTCGCGAGCAAGGTTTGCTCGTGCTCGTGGCTGATCCACCCGATGTCGGACGAACCATCAAAGGGATGCTCGTTCGTCGCCCGCTCAGAGTAAACACCCCGGAACGATGTTCGTGGAATTGAATCTAGTTCCAGCCAAGTTGTTGAAGGTGTCACATCTCTCCCACTTGATATCGACTTTTTCGCGATGGAGTGGGAAAATGATAAATGTCTGTTGTTAATTTCCCTGTATGAGGGGTTCCCAGAGCTGTGGCAGCCCGACCACAAACTGTAGTCAATTTTAGAACACCACAGTCACTAAAAATCGCAGCGTTATTGGTAACCGAACTGCTGCTGGAACGCTCTCGCGGGAGTTGGTGTCGGTTTTGGAAATGATTCCTTCTATTTTGTGCAGTATGAAGGTGAAATCTTGTGACATGCGACTGAAATTGTTAAACAACCACTGTCATCCTCCTTCAAATCTTTCAGCAATGAAGAATAATTTCTTCCCCGCAAAAACGACGGCTCCCACATGCGGCGCCTTTTTCTTTTGCGATTTTCCTTCTTTATTAGATGATCACAAACCACAATTGATGCAGCGGTAACCGCAGCTCTCGACAACACGAGTGCCATCTAATAGCAGGATATGCGAGCGAGCGACTGGTCATCGGAAATGCCGGGCAGTCTTCACAGTGATGCTCGTTGCAATCGTGCTCGTTGAAAACCGGCAAATGCTCGATCGCGAATGCTCGTTGATCGAGGATGCTCGAGCAATGTAAACGGGACTTTATGCTGCGAATGCTCGTAAATGTGGACGCGTTCGCGAGCATTTTTGAATGCTCGATCGTGCTCGGGGATGTTCCCGCTTGGAGTCGGTATTTCCGCGAACATCAAAGTGTGTTCGGGGTTCGCGTTCCCGGATTTTGGACGCGTTCCCGAATGCACCCGAGCATCAGCTACACCGATATCGTTTTTGTAATTCAATTTTCACCGTTTTTTTTACAAATATTTCTTTCTATAAATGAACGTAATTCTAAATTCCTAAAATTCTAATAATGAACCTTGAATGGAACGCTGCAAATTGTTACTCAAAGGTTATTATTTTTCTATATACATCGCCCGTCTGCAAAAAAAAAAAAATCGACTTTACCTAATTAAACATTAGCAAAGAACTCGACTTTTGTGAAATTTATTCCCGGAAACGTGTGTTGTTTCTACGTAATGTCTCTTGAATCCGTTCCTCCAACCACATAAAATCTGACTTCGACATGCCACAGAAATTTTGGAATAATCCAAAACCGTCGTCGTCTCCAATATCCGTAAGAAGTTGCAGGTTTCCTGTCGATCTGAGGAAGCTGGTCTGCCATAATCTTCTCTTTTTTTTTGTTTTTGAATCTTCTACTTCCGATGGAGATTCAATAAAAGTATACGGGTACATCTCCTCGCGACGCTAGAAAAAACGGGAGCCATTTGCGGGAGGGACCGAGAACAACTACCTACCATTAGAGTCCAGTTGGAAAGTGGGAACACCTAAAAATGCTCGCGAGCCTGTATTTCCACGAAATGTTCGTCATGGATGCTTAAGTGTGAGCAGAGCGCGAGCACGAGCTCGCAACTGCTTGCGAATCCACGTGGACGGGGCTTGAAGCCCCGTTTACACTGCTCGAGCAACCTCTAGCATCGAGCATCGAGCATTTGCCGGTTTTCAACGAGCACGATTGCAACGAGCACCACTGTTGACACCCCCCGAGCATTGCCGACGATCAGTCGCTGTGTAAACAGGGTTTTTACACTGAGCGGGCGACGAACAAGCATCTCTTTGATGATTCGTCGAAAAATCGACATCGGGTGGATCAGCCACGAGCAAACCTTGCTCGCGAACATTGCTCGGCTCGAAGCGACTGTTTACACTGCCTGAGCATCGAACGAATGCTCGATCGGAACCCCTGTTCGCTGCAAATGCTCGACCAACTAAACGGGGATTAAGTTCGAGGGTGAAGTTTGGGCATGCGCAGAGGCTCCTATGCATCCGGAGTGTTTGAAGTCCATAGGGGATCATCTGCACGCCAACGCACAAAAATCGTTTCGTAATCGGGGATTTTATGGCTTCGGGTATAAACACTTGTAAAGGAGGTTATTGGGGGATAATAAACTGTTTATAAATGGGTTCTGCAGAGGTAATTGATTGGTTAAAAAAAACCTTCTTTAAAAACAAGCTTTTATTTTTCGTTAATAAAATTAACTAAAAAGTTAACAATAAATGACCTCCAATAAGAAACATAACACTTTATAAAGATAGGTAACAATTTATTACAGTATAAATAAAATCGTGATAGCTAGAGGAAAAAGAAGATGCTAAATGTAACACGCTTTTATTTATACAATTGGGACTGTAATAAAGAGTTATCTTCATAAAGTGTTATATTTCTTATTAGAGGTCATTTATTTTCAACCTTTTAGTTCATTTTATTAACAACAAAAAATACTCACCTTTCCTCAAACAAAATGTTAAATTTGGAGCATCCAAACCTACCTCATCCTTTCCTCACTTACTTTGGTAACGAAGAAGCGAAATGACAGCGATCTAACCAACCCGACAGGGCTGTGAAACAAACCCCAGCATGGAAGACGAACGAAAAACCCCAAAGTCGTTAGTTGCCGTTGCTCTGAGACCAGCGCGAAGGCTGAGAGAGTGGGTCACATCTCCGGAGTCAACTTCGCATTTTAGGGGGCCCCATCATGGAAGCACAATAACCTTATCAACTTTACAGCCCGTCGTTATTACAAACAATTGCTGGAGGTCCGAGGAGCACGTCTTCCAGACACGTGGCTGGCCGTGGCCCGTTAGGCCGTTTTATTCTGGACGGTAGCTCTTCCCTATCTTCACCTTTTTCGATATCGATGAAACATGAGGATCCTCTTCCTTAGAGATGTCCTCCAATACGCCAGAACATGAATGCTTCGAACTGGAATAAGCTAATTATAAATATTTAGGTAATTTTTTTATACCAATAAATAAATACCAAGGACTAGAATAGTTCAGAAAAGTCAGGACAAGTTTCCAGAAGTTTACCGAGAGGAAAGTAATCCAAAGGATCGTTATGGATCAGTTATAGGCTCCTCTTACAGGCTTATTTGACCATATACTCACAAGTTCAAATATGGAGAATTTGTTTCAAATCTGAATGGATTTCTCAATCGCTAATTGGAGACCCCTTTGGGCAAGAAAACTACGTCCAATCCTAGTAGCCACCATTTTGGGACTGTTAAATCCAATCAAGTTGGGTTTCCTATTTTTCTCCACTTCCAATCTGCGTAGCAAAACCTTAACTAAGTACGCAAGTACAAGGCAAAAGAATTATTCCCATTCCATTCAATTATTACAACTATTTCATATTAGTGAACTTGAAGAAGAAAAAAAAAACGCTGCAAATTATTACAGAATGGTTTATTATTTTTTATTTTTCTGTATAGATCACTCGTCTGCAAAGCCACCAACCATCCAACAAGAAGAAAAACATCGATCGCATTTCGGTCAGCTTTAATTTGAACGGAGATTAGGCCACTCTTGCGATTCACACTCATGTTTCTGATTTATCGTACGTCCAAACTTTAAATTCTCGTAGTGAGCGAACAGTTTGTCCTACAGAGCTCCGGGTGGTCTCAAAAAATTCTAAAAATTCTATAGAATCTTAAATTGAAGGAAAAACAATACCTTTATATCAAAATTTTTTGAGTTAGGGCATTTTCAAAATTTCAAAATTTACTTTGGAACCCTTAGGGCCGGGGGTACAAGTCATCGTTTAAACGGGGACATAGCTAAGCTTAGCTTAATTTTGAAACACCGTTTAAACTACAGATCCCGTTTGGCGGGTGTACAAGTCCTTATCAGTTCGGTTTAAGAAACTGGAGTTTAGGAAGAGAACAAAACGGCATGGAACTATAAAGGTTCCATGCTGTTCCATGTTCGTAACTGCAAATTTTTGATGAATTTCAAGGCAGAAGTTGGAATAAACATCAACTTCACGTTAATCAGGATAACCTAAAACCTCAATGTGAGTTTTGCTAGAATAAAAGTGCGGACAACTTTTACTTCAATCGGCTCAAAAACCTTCATTTTAGCGTTTCTATTTATTGTAATACACTAGTGGTGAAAGAAAGGAGTGTCGAAAAATAAATAAAAACAAACCAACGATGAAAACGACGTATTAACTTTCATGATCGACCCAAAAATCGGTTATTCAAGAAAGAGTCTTCCCGTCCAAGAACCGGTTTTTCGAAGATGTGGTGAGTACTTTCGACATACTAATTTTATCCTATTTCTTATCATTAAGAGAAATTTTGCATGCCGAATACTTCCGACGACAATGTGAAAGTGAGTAGTGATAACTACTATTTCTTTCACTAGCAAGCAACTTTGTTCCGAATATTGGTTGATGTACGTAAATAATCATAACGATCGGTAGAATACCTGATAGAATGTATTACCAAAAAGCACTCCTACAAAACCAGCAAGTAGGTACCTACAGCAACTCATGTAGCTCAAATTGCTCGTAATACTATAGATGCATTCTTTT
The DNA here is from genome assembly GCA_009739505.2 of Apolygus lucorum. NCBI lineage: Eukaryota > Metazoa > Arthropoda > Insecta > Hemiptera > Miridae > Apolygus > Apolygus lucorum. Next base: position 21,090,097 of record CM019183.2, read on the forward strand.
AAGTACTTTCTCACGTCTTCTTCATAGTTACTTACCTACTTCACAACTCTTTTCATCACACCCCATTCCTTTTTTTCAGGTGATTACCATGTTCAACTGAAGATACGTCTCCTACGAAGGGTGCTGCCCTATTCCTAATGGTCGTTTCCTCCTACCTTCCCATTTTATTTTATCAATACAATATTATTCTGTAGGTATCAATTATTGTGTAACTGAGTAAAGGACCTGACTGATATCTATTTATTAAATGACTGTACCTATCACAAATCAATAATGTTTTGAGATATTCTGATTATTTTTTCCAAAAAATACACAAATGTACCTTTTTTTATAATTTTTGTGACTTTACCTCTCTTGATTCCGTTCTTGAAATAAGTATCTTTAGTTCATTGAAACTTGAATAAAACGCTGGAATATTTTCCTATTTTAATGTTCAAATTGTTGAATGCTTTTTCCGACTAGGTATTCCTCAAATTTAATGAATATTTGTACAGACTAACTTCTACACTAAAATCGTCAGTGAATAATGTAACATAGTTGAGCAGCTACTACAATATATTTAATAAAATTCAACCTCAACCGAAATACTTCACCACATTGGTAACAATATTTCTCGTTATTACCCACTAAGCTCAGCTTAAACGGCCATCAGCGACCGTTTAACTTTAGTCTTAGTTTAGCTCTTATCAGGAACTAAAAGCGTAGTTTAGGAACTTGTACCCCAGCCCTAAACTGCATTCTCCGTTTAAACAGTAGTTTAATCGATGAGTGACGTTTAAACGGGTATTGTACCCCCGGCCCTTAGAAGTGACCTACATCAACCAAAATCTTCGGGGCACAACTAGAACCCAAATGGAGCCTACATACCAAATTTCATCAAAATCGGTCATCAAGTGGCAAAAGTGCGTCCAAGTACCAGGTCCGGTACGTACCAAGTCCAACCCTGGGTATAAGAATCATTGAAGGGTGAGTAACGAGTTAGAGGATAAATGAACGACAAGCTGGGATGAATGGTCACTAGAAGTTCACAGGTGGGCGCGGGTGGGTGGGATAAGCCTCCAAGTGTTGCCAGGCTGTTGCCCCCTCAAATTCAGTCTAGTCTTCCCAGGACCACGTTTTTGGGTCTAATTTTTCGCTTTCGGCCTCTAATTTTCACACAAATTGTTTCGTGATAATTCCACCTTACACTAGAATAGTGTCCAAACACCGGATGTATTCGAATTTTTCAATTAAAAACATACTTCAATCATTGATTTAAAAAGTTCAAAATTTTTATTTCTATTTTTTGTAACATGTTAGATGATGACGCTCAAGATTGGCTTGTTCTGAATACATTCATATGGTTAGATTTGAAAAGAATTTTCTTCCAAGCTAAGATAAACCGAATGAAATTATGGAGCGACACTAGCGCCATCTCTCATCTCAGAATCATACTAGACCCCCGTCCCCTTTAGCCACAGGGAGCGAATGGTTTGTCCTACAGAGCTCCCCGTGGCCTCTAACAATTCAATACGATCTTAATTGATGGGAAAACAATACTTTCATATCGGATTTTTTTTTAGATAAGGCATTTTTAAAATTTCAACCCTTAGAAGTGGCAGACATCAACCAAAAGCTTCGGAGCACTACAAGTCCCCAAATGGAGTCCATACATCCAATTTCATCAAAATCGGTCCATGGGAACTAAGGAAGTGCCGCATACAGCGTAAGGACGACCAAATTTTTATTCGATGAAATTTTTACGCGGTGTTAAAATTTGTTTTTCTTGGTCGATTCCTAAAGTTTATTGTTGAAAATAATAAACCAAAAATGTTTGTTACGTGCATGTCGGCCTCTCAGCAAATTCTTGAAAGTACTCATTAGAATTCTCAACGAAACTCAGTGCCACAAGAATTTAGGCCAATTTTTATGAAATTCGCGGGTCGTTCAACAAATTTCAAGTTAAACGGATGGTCAAATTGATTCGACATGGGTGGTCGCTACAGAAGTGCTGCACTTACTATCTGTTCATTTAGTCTATCCTCGAACCTTTTAGGTCATTTTGTGTTATACCTACCTATTCTAAGTTACGGCCGAACATGAATCGGCCACAAAACGAACCTAAAAAGGATTTGAAAATTCCAACTATACCGTTAACCCATTGTACTAGCTAGTGCCTACCTTTTGGAGCTCATTTCGAGAGATCATTATTTCAAAGAGTGTCGTTCAACACTAATTGGGAGGGCGAGGCAAAAGCAAATTGATTTGTACAGTTTTAACGGTAAAAGTGACGGAAAGTTGAAACGTGAAGAAGTGATTTGGCTCAGAGGTGGCGAGGCGCGACGGTCTTGTTTAGAATGAACTCCTTGGAAGACCTTCTTAGACGTTTATAGTAACCTTAGACGTGGATTATAATACTGGATGGAGACACCCGAAAAATACACATCGCTAAAATAGCAAAACGACTTATCACATACATCTTCGAAAATGTAGTTATTTCGTCGAAATCCGTGTTTGTGAGCGATGAGAGGCACATACCATTGATCTGGAACCGATGACATTCATCTATCTACTTCTTACCGCCAAACGTAGGTACCCTCGAAGAGAGTCATCAAATGTGACAAATTATCTATATGAGAAAGTGGTCAGAAGTAATATTTTTATTCAAAGCATTTTTTGAAAATTCGCTCATTAACTCATGCTGCATGAACGGACTTTTTTTTCTCCAAGTTTCCTTAGATCTAATTATCACCAAAACTAACTATTGGATACTAGTACAATTTTTTATCGTTCCCACGCGTTTGCTATCTACTCAAATGGTGCACTAAAGCTCGTTCACTCTCCGACGACAAAATTCACTTCAATCTTTCATGATTAAAATCGCGTCTTTTTTCGAACTGCCCTTGAAAATGAGAGATGCAAATGATCACCAAGAACATAACCTTCAAGTTTTGTAGCCAAAACGAGTGTCAATGAAAGTTGACTGCCTCAAAGAGGATAACTCTTCCGTATAAATTCGCTCGTACTTCTCCTTCAGATTAGAATTGTAAAAGAGCGAACGAACCAGAAATAACAAAAAAAACTAGTTTTCTCCGTCAGATAAAAGCGCTATGGGATTGCATGTGGAGCTCGATGGAAACGATATCGCCGACCGTCTAGCCGACGTTAGTCCCTCGCTATGCTTCTTCTTAATGTGGTCGGAAATTATTATCTCGAATCCGTTTTCTAGGGAAAACATAATTCTGAAATCCGCATAGAAAGAAGACGGCGGACTTTAAATCCTGAAGGGACTGGATGGGGATATTATAAGATGTTTATCTCGTCGCCATATAGAAGAGATGTAGGTCAATGTCGCGCCCTTCCAAGGGATAAGTTCCTTGTATTACCACCAGTCTCTCCACGGGGTCACATTAGATTCGCCCTTTTTTTCATCCCTTTATTTTCAAGTGCATCAAGTTGCGCCCTTCGCCGAGAACTTGTTTATCCCGGAAGTGGCATTGAGTTTCCTAGTTTCTAATGGGCTACCCCCGCGGTGTTTTCTCATATTATTTTCCCAGCTTTTAATGGAGACGTTCGTAGTTCTATTCGGTATTGATACGGTGAGGGAAATGCGACAACAAGAAAATACCGTAGTATGAAACACAACTTTTCAAGAACAATTCACAAACACTCGATTCTTCCGTCAGCATTACAGCCACATCATGAAACATCATTGTTTCATGCTTCAATGTACGATAAATTCGGCCATGTTTTGCAAATAGGTCAACCCTTATTGCCTGTAGATGGACTATTTTTTCATATTGAATATAGGTACCGTAATTATTATACTACTAGCTGAAAAGCCTGCTAAAAGTTGGAAAAAACAAATCGTAGGTATGTGAAAAGAAAACCGTAATAACAACAACAAAATTATCATACAAACACGTAATTTATTAAATTAGAAAATTTTTTGATATCACTGCCTGGAATCGAACCCGTGTTTCTTAGACGATCGGCGACGTACACGTACGGTTGGGATTTTATGTATGAGATTAAGTATATTTTGGACATTAGTTTTCATCTTAGCAAAAAAATTGAGATATTACAATCGGTCCAAAATTTATAAAGAGCAAATTTTTGAGATTTGTCTGGATACATCCAATTTGTACCGGACTGTTCTTAACCGGTTTTTGAAGTTACCCACATAATAACAAACAGGTGAATTATTAACATTAATTTGATCTGAACGTAGGCCCAAACGCGCCATAATATAGTATAATGAGAATACAAATGGTAAAAATTATAAGCCTCAATTTTTAAACTACGAGAATTTCATGAAATATAGACTAAAAATCGATTTAAACAAGTTTTTCAAGTAGGTTTCCTTCTAATAAAATGAAAATATCATTAATTCAGAACTTGAAAGAGTTGAAATTATTGAATGCAACGTTACCCTAGGTTTAGAAAATGCTTATAGATATTTATCCCCTTAGATTTCCAAATTTGAAACGTGATCTTCACTGTCATGTCGAAAGATGTCTCAGAGGTCGAAGATCAACGTGATCTAAAAGTTACCACCGAATACGATGACGATTTTTTTTTGCTTCGACTAAACTTCAAGTACAAGGACGGTTAGTATTAACCTCAAGGCTTCTACTAAACTATTCTATGAATTCGATTACCATCAGATCTAGAGAAAAAGACGTTTAAGAAAAATCACATTATTTGGACATTAGCAGTCGCCCATAGTACGACTGGTCCGATTGCGATGAAATTTTCTTTAATCTAGACGTCTATAAAAATGTACGGCTAGATTCTACATAATGAAACATAATGAAACAATGAAACATAATGAATCCCGAAGATTCTTGATATTTGATAGATGGTAAATTTTGAGGCAAATCAAGATCATGTTTAGATCATTAGTCGGTAAGTGATCAGAAACACGAAAGTGAAGAGCTTCGATTTTGAGATTTGAAATGAAATAAGAAGACTACCCCGACACTATGTAGGTACTGAATCACGAATCTAGTACCTAGGTTATTAATTTTAATAGTGAATTACTCGACAAGAAGGAGTTCGGATCAACAGTTATAGGGTGTGCGCTTGGGTAGGAAAAACAGTTTCTTGTTATTTTTAATCCAAGGTAGACCTCATTCTGAGAATGTTGGTACCAACCGCGACCTTCTAGCGTTTGTAAATTTTTTCCTATGAATTTTTAAAGTTTCGACCGTTTATGACGTCACAGTGGGCTGGGGGGTCCCGCCCAGGCGAGAGGGGCGCGTGACGGCATAAACGGTCGAATCTTTGAAAAATCATAGAAACAGATCTACTCACGCTAGAAGGTCGCGGTTGGTGCCAAAATTCTCAGGATGTAGTCTACTTTCGATTAAAAATCTCAAGAAAAAAAAGGCGCACCCCCCAATCGCATTTTGTACATTTGTCTCTAATTTCAGAAAAGATATAACTAAAATAGTGACGATAATGAAATCGAATTGAAACATGAAAATAACTCATGGAACACTCTGAAACTCTGGTCGGCACTTACTTAGTTGAGATGGTCTACTTTGATTGTTTATGGACCAACACTTCCAAAATATTCCTAACCTGTGTTGAAACCGTATCAAACACTCGTAAAAACAGTGAAATGGGTAGTGTTAGCTAAGAGCTTTTCGATCCGCCTCTGGTTTAGATGGGCTTTTGGTTTATTATTTTCAATAATGAACCTTTGGAATCGAGCAAGAAATTTTTTTTAACACCCCCTCAAAATTTGATGGTTTACGTTTCAAGGTACGTAGAATCCAAAAATCGAATAAAAATTTGGCCGTCCGTCTGCCGTCCGCGGCACTTATGCCACTTAGCATTGACCGATTTTGATGAAATTTGGTATGTAGGCTACATACATGGGGTCTAGTTGTGCCCCGAAGATTTTGGTTGATGTAGGTCACTTCTAAGGGTTCAAAAAAGAATTTTGAAAACGCCCTAACTCAAAAAATTTCGATACAAAGGTATTGTTTTCCCTTCAATTTAAGATTCTATAAAATTTTTAGAATTTTATGAGACCACGCGGAGCTCTGTAGGACAAACCGTTCGCTCCCTACGAGAATTTAAGGTTTGGACGTACGATAAATCAGAAACAGGAGTGTGTCTAATCTCCGTTCAAATTTTAGTTGACCGAAATGCGATCGATGTTTTTCTTCATATTGGAAGGTTGGTGGCTTTGCAGACGAGTGATCAATAAAGAAAACGCCAAATGTATAGACCATTGTGTAATAATTTGCAGCGTTTTTTTTTTCAGACTTCTCAACACAGGTTTTTGAGATGCTCTAGGGCGAGGAATCATACAAATGAATCTCTGTGAACCGAGAGTCATTCAAATGGATCTCTGTGAACTCTCTAACGTAGGTACCTCTGAGACGTCACATCTTAATAGAGAAACAAGTGGGTGTGGCACATAGCTTCCTCGTATCCATAACCCGATTATATAGATGATCCGATGCATAGTAGTTAATCTCAAAACATCAATCTCTGACTACCTTCCACTACCCTCTTAGGGGACCGTCTACACTCCAAACTGAACAATCCTAGAAAAATGTAAGTGTTATGGCTGTTACAAGGATTTTACGTTTGCGCATGCGCAGAGGCTACTGTAAATTTTAAGGCCTTGATTTTTATTGGGGACCATCTACAACCTAATCTGTAACATCTCTGAAAATGTCATCGAAATCGGATGGAAAATGTAGAAGTTATGGCCTTTTTTTTTCAAGTAAATTTCAGGAAATTCACGTTTGCGCATGCGCAGTGGCTACTATCGATCCGAAGGTGGTGATTTTCATAGGGTATCGTCTACACACCAACCCTAACAATCCCTGAAATGTCATAGAAATCGGAGAATAACTTCGTATAGTTATGCCCGTTACAAGGATTTCGTGACACACACAGACAGACAGACACGGAACCAAAATTGTTCAGAAAGGTCTAAAACGCAAAACGGGAGTGAAAATTTTGATTTTGGAGAACTTTTTTTTTCATCCTTGAAAAGTGAAAACAAAGCTTCCGCTACCTTGGTAGACTCGGAAGCAATATGTATGTACTAATGACGTCTTTATGTCTGAGCTGCTTCATTGTTACTGTGATGTGTGTGGTTGACCTGATTAATTGGGTCAGTTGGTACCTTCTTTCCTTCATGTTTCGAGGTAGGAAATCTCCAAGTTGAAAGAGAAAATTTCCTTGCTGAACAAAACAACTGAGAAGGAACTCCTGAGGTTTAGATGGGTTCTGTTGGCAGGAGGCTCCCTTGATCGCTCCCCGCCAAACGGGAGAAAACGTAACCAGCGTCGACCTCTATCGCCCGTCCTCACAACTACCTTACAAGCAGCTGAGCCCTTAGGACCCTCCACCCCTCACAAACAATAGGGCCCTTCGGCCCTGGATCATATAAAATATTATACGATCCACCACGGAGCTCTGAAACGGCTGAAGATATCGTGATTCGAAGGATACAGAAGATCGCTGTCAAGAGATTGAGAAGATAACGAGCCGCCCACCAAGGTTCAACAGATAAGCCACACTTTCTGCGTCCTCCCAAAACCCCTAAACAGTTTCACAAGCCACAACAGAATAAATTAAATTTTTAAATATATCTCGTTCTGAATTATAACCGTTTTTCTTTTCCGATATTGCCTAAATCTCAATACATTACAATATAATCGAAAGATAGTAGGTACATAAAATTCTCCCTTGATGGGAAAACTACCGGATAATGGATATGTCTATGTATTATTTTCCTCTTAACGGAGAAACTAGATGAAGGTTAATATTTTAAATGAACGTAGGGAGATGTGAGTACGCAGGAAGAGAAAACAACAGAATTGTATAATATATAATATGTTACACAGGGTATCCCACCAGTCAAAGATCTTCCTCTAAAACCAAATTTACTGATTTTTTTTGTTTCTTTTTTAAATATTTATGTTTCTTAAGGAATTTGAATGTGAACACACTGCGCAATGCATACCATCTTTTTTTTGTTTTTTGAATGGGTACCCCCTTTTTTATTGACTTTTTATTATTATTATTATTATTTGATTTATTGACTTTTTATTGGATTTTATTGACTTTTTTTCAATAATGAACCTTTGGAATCGACCAAGAAAAAAATTGTTTAAACCCCCCTCTCAAAATTTGTTGGTTTACGTTTCAAGGTACGTAGAATCCGAAAATCAAATAAAACATTTTCCGTCCGTCCGCCGTACGCGGCACTTATGCCATTTAGCATTGACCGATTTTGATTAAATTTGGTATGTAAGCTCCATTTGGGGTCTAGTTGTGCCCCGAAGATTTTGGTTGAAAAATCACTTCTAAGGGTTGAAAAATAAGGGTTGAAATTTTGAAAACGCCCTAACTCGAAAAATTTCTATGTAAAGGTATTGTTTTTCCATCAATTTAAGATATTGACTTGTAGAATTTTTTGAGAACACGCGGAGCTCTGTAGGACAAACCGTTCGCTCCCTACGAGAATTAAGGGTTGGACGTACGATATATCAGAAACATGAGTGTGAATCGCAAAAGAGGCCTAATCTCCGTTCAAATTTCAGCTGACCGAAATGCGATCTATGTTTCTCCTCAAGTTGGTTGGTGGTAAGAATGAAAAGCCGTGTTCTTTGCAGACGATTGATCCACATAGAAATATAATAAACCTTTGTGTAATAATTTGCAGCGTTTTTTAGCGCGCTCAATGCTACCTAACAACCGAGATTGCAAAACATGGATCCTAGATCCTAGATCCTAGTAAACCCAAGTGTGGTAAGTAATTTCCATTATTTTTAACGCTGATTCACTTTATGCTATTCTTTTTTGACCCGTTCTTAGCGGACCAAAAGAAGGAATAGTTTTTCACCAATTTAAAAAAGAATCGTATTTTTAGAACTAATGAGACTACTCAGAGCTCCCTATGAAAACTATAGGATTGAACTTGAAATAAATTAGAGCACGAGTGCGAATTGCTAGAGACTTCGCTGACGGGAATAAGCCTAATCTCCTTTCAAATGTTAGCTGATTAAATTCTTAGAATGAATTTAGTCGTTTCTTTCAATAGAGTTTCATGTCACTCAGTTGGACTTCATTAGCAACAAAGAACTAAATTTCGTAATGATAGCACCCACAGCTCTCGGCTAGCCTGTCTCGTATTGCTAATAGGTAGTATTAATAGAAAAGCAAAGTTCTATGCAGAACTATTTTATGCAGAGTAATCTATGCAGTAAAATAACAAACCATTAGGTAGGTAATTTGCAGCGTTTATGCCCCCCCCCCCCCCCCCTTACAAACTTTTATTGACGTTTCAAGTAGAATACAAAACCCGAATTTTAAAAAATCCAACAGCATCTTTGTCCTTAACCATGACCGAAGTTAATGAAGTTGATGAGCTTCAATTGGGTGTAGTTGTGCACCAAAACTCACTCTACAAATTCAGTCCCTTCTAATGGAAAGAAAAAGAATGAGGCAAGTTTCAAAACGCACCAAAGTTTTTAATATGATGGTATATTGTTTTTTCATCGTTTTAAAATATTCTACCTACTACTGTTTTTAGATTCGAATGAGACCACCCAGACCTCTGTAGAACATTTGTTCCCAACATGGATAATTGAGTAATGTGAAAATGATGTATAGAAGTAGAAGTAGGTGGACTCTCAAGTTCGTGATAACTCATAGATATAATTATTAATCCAACTAGAAAGAAATTTGGTGGGAATCATCCACGACTCGACTCACACCCTGAACAGCTCATCGTAATTAGACAGAAACTTCGGATTGTTTTGCCCATTTCAAGATTTGCGGACACACGATGGTAGACACGGAATTGCGAGCGGAAATTTTTATTTAGGAGGACTTATTTTCACCTCTCAAAACCGAAAACAGCGCTTCTTCTACCTCAGTAGACTCGGAAAAAGGGGGAGAGGTACTCAACGGACTGATTAATTTAGATTTTTCCTTGCTATGCGATGTCTGACATATTTTTATGAAAATAAAAGTTGCGACGCATCTGGAAATCAGACGTGACTATCGAATCGTCGTATCTGCGAGCGTGTATATAATTAAAACGGCTGTTGGCTGGTGACGGCGTAGACATCGTGGAGCGAGGTGTTGTTTTGACCGCCGAACGTCAAAGCAACCCGCCGATGAACGTCCGTCCGAGTTTATTGACTCACCACGCGGATCTTAACCGATGAAAACTTTCTAACAACAACAACAACGAAACTGATAAGGAGAAGATAATAATTAGAACTTATTCAGGTACGCATTGAAGTCGCCGCCGCGCCTATCTGCAGACACACACATACGCAAGTGTGTTCTGCATCCACATTCACATAATCTAGTTAATGTTGAAAAAACTACATACATGTTCAACTTGAAGATTAAAAAATAAAATAAAATAAAATAAAAAATAAAAAAATTAAAGAAAGTAAAACAGCAAAATTTGGAGAGGAGGAGATTCAAATATTTTTTCTAGCTCGATTCCAAGGATTTATTATTGAAAACAATAAACCTAATTCTTATTTGGTAACAAAACTAAACCAATGACTTATATTATTTGTTATATGATGTAAGACATGATTCTTAAGTTATAGGTTCCTATTCCATTAAATTCCATAATAATTACAATTTTAAATTTCAACTTGTGCGTATCATCCCGAAAATTCATGTCAATTTTTTTTTTAACGAATCAAAAATTTAACACTGAAGTGCTCTTTCTATGGATCGAAAGATATATCGATACTCAATATTGCGAAATACCGATGCTTTCGTTACTCTGCACCGTTCGATATTTTCGGATATCGTATCTTCAGATTCGATATTCCTAAATATTGGACATCAATACATCTTCTCGAAAAATTCAACGAAATGGCTAAAATATGAAACGATGAAGAAGGTGAGAAGATGAAGAAGAGGCTGCTGGGTCAATGCTCATTAGTTTCAGCTCGACCTACAAAGAATTGAGCCCAGATTCTATCGGATAATTTATATTACGGATTAAATTAATTTATGTTATGGATGGAATATTTAGAAAATGTTCAATAATGTTTTCGAAGTTATTAATAATTAACAACAATTTTCCCAAATATAGCATTTTCACGTCAACTTGGAGGTTTTACACATCAATTTGGAGATTTTCCATTTCAAATTGGAGGTTTTCTATTTCAAGCTGGAGGTTTTCCATTTAAAATTGGTGGTTTTTTTAATTTAAAATTGGAGGTTTTTCATTACAACTTGGAGATTTTCCATTTCAAATTGGAGGTTTTCTATTTCAAGCTAGAGGTATTCCATTTCAAATTGGAGGTTTGCTAATTAAAGTTGGTTTTCCATTTCGAATTGGAGGTTTTTCATTACAAATTGGATTTTTTCCATTTAAAATTGGAGGTTTTCTATTTATAATGAAGATTTTTCAAATTGGAGGCTTTCGATTTCAAGTTGGTTTTTAATTTCAAATTGAAGGTTTTCTATTTCTAGTTGGAGGTTTTCAATTTCAAGTTGGAGGTTTTCTAATTAAAATTGGTTTTTCATTTCAAATTAGAGGTTTTTTAATTTCAAATTGGAGATTTTAAATTCCAAATTGGCGGGTTTTTTCTTTTCAAATTGGTTGTGTTCCAGTTAAAATTGGAGGTTTTTCAAAATGGAGGTTATCGATTTTAAATAGGAGGTTTTCCATTTCAAGTTGGAGTTCCATTTAAAATAGGAGGTTTTTCATTACAAATTGGATATTTTTCCATTTAAAATTGGAGGTTTCCTATTTAAAGTTGAAGATTTTTCAATTTTGAGATTTTCGATTTCAAATTGAAGGTTTTCCATTTCAAGTTGGAGGTTTTCTGTTTCAAATTGGAGATTTTCCATTTCAAATTGGAGGTTTTCAATTTCAAGTTGGAGGTTTTCTAATTAAAATTGGTATTCTATTTCAAATTAGATGTTTTTTAATTTCGAATTGGAGATTTTCAATTTCAAATTTGCGGTTGTATATTTAAAATTGGTTGTTTTCCAGTTGGAATGAGAGGTTTTCTATTAGAGTTGAAGGTTTTTCATAATGGAGGTTTTCGATTTCAAATAGGAGGTTTTTATTTCAAGTTGGAGGTCCATTTCAAATTGGAGGTTTTTCATTTCAAGTTGGAGAATGACGGAAATGGTTTCTTTCACGTCCATTTTAATGGTTTCTCGCGTAATTTTGTTGTTTTTGATTCCCCAGAAATAAGTCATTTATTTTTGACATCCTCCTATTTGATATGTAAAACCTCCAATTTAAAATGGAAAACCTCCAAATTGATGTGAAAATGTTATACACGCTGCTTGTAAGTACAGCTTGTAACGAGAAATGAGTAAACATTGTTGAGAAATATAATTATTTTTGTTGAGACTCTTGCAGAGTTCAGCTTATTCGCAGTGGTCTTAACTAATACTCTTTTCTTTATATTTTATATTTTATATTTTAAAGAACATCTTTATATTTTAAAGAACACACATTCTTGTTGATGGAATACAATCGAGTGAATTTTATTTTTATCTCAATCATGAACACATGAAAATCAACACCTGTTGAAACTGCAGGGAAGAACTAAAAACCAGACAACTACTTGACATTCTAATAGAGACTTGGATAAATCGATGATTTGGGGCACTGAAGAATCAATCAATACTTGATATTTTGAAATATTAGTGCCAAACGATACTTGAGATATCAAATACGAAACAGCATCGATACAAAATATCGATAATTTAGTAACGATACCCATCCCTAGCTCTCGCCACCGTGGACTAGAGGCGCGCGGTGATTACGGCGCGGGCGGCATAAGGCCGATCTAGCGAATCGGGGCGCGGGTTTCGTAGAAACGAGCGGCTCGTTCCGCGGAGGGTGCGCGAACCCGCTTCGAAAACGGCTCGAGTCCCCCCCCCCCTCGCACCCACCGCGGATGCTCCGAGCCGAGCAGATGAGCGCGGAGAGGAGGAAGAAGAGAGTAACAGGTCCGTAATATCGGACTACGGGCTGCTTCTAGGGTCAACGAGAGCGAGAGAGAGAACGAGAGTGATGGTGGGGGGGGGGGGGACCACGCCGAGATAAAAATTATAGCGGCGGACTCTCCGGAGAAAAAAAAAAGAACAAAAAACTAGAAAAAAGTGAAAAAAAGTACCGAAGAAGAAAAGGAAAAAAAGTGGGGAGCTCCTTTGGAAGTGGAGGGAGAGGTGGCGATTGGTTGTAGAAGGTCACGTGACGGGGGTGCGGTCACGTGACAGCGTAGCACGGTAGCTAGGAGCTTTACCGCGGGGAGGGGAAGAGTTACGGGCGACGGGGTGGGGAGCGGAGTTACGGCGGACGCGGGGAGGTTACCGAGCCCGTCACCGATTCGACCAGCGATCCCTTCAGAAGTGGCTGAGCCGCTGAGCGAGCAGGAACTCTCTCACTACCGGCTCCTCCCGCCGGGACGAACTATCAAAAACATCGTCGATCTTTTTTTTTCGAACGTTCAAATCACACGCGCGCAAATCAACTTTTGTCCCCGAAACAGTGTTTTTGAACGATTTATTGTGCTCAGTGTTTTTTTGTACTTCAAAAAATAAAATGGCCATACCGTTCAATTTACCGTCGGACGAGGAGACAGAAGACGCGTACAGGCGAATTGATCAACTATTGCTCGATTTGTACGACCTCCTTCGACAAATCATCCTTCGCCAAAGACCAGTCCAAAATGGTGAGTACAATTTTTCAAAAACTGAAATTTTATCAAAATCCCCTCACAGTGTGACACTTGAAAAAAATGGTACCTAATAACTCCAAAAATCCTAAATAATGATAATATAAACAACTTCGAATTATTTATTAACACAATTTTGAACAACAGCACTTACCAGCGTTACAACAAAGTTACCATCCCTATCATAAACAAACCGGCATGACATTTGAGATTTCATGAGTACCGTCAAAGTACTTGACCCCCATTCATAGCTAAGGAGAGGATTTCACACCAAACTTAGTCAAAATTACTGTGAGAGAAAATAAGTTCCAAAATTACCAACCCTGCCGCTGTTGCTCCCTTCGACGCGTCACTTGTTGAATCTCATACTTCGAATTTCCAGCTACACCCTCTTTTTGTAGGCAACTGTAATCCTGTGATATAAGATTCCCTTCAAAACTTGTACTATTTTCAAGCAATTCCATGCACTGGAATACACCCAACTAATATATTTTTTAAAATGAATTTGGCGGCTGTTTTAAAAAAAGTTTTATTTTGGTACGGTAGAAGATTATAAAAAAACATAAATTTTAAATTTTAGCAAATTGGTGACATGTCCTTTACCATAAGATCCTTTCACGGGATCGATGAACTCTATACTGCCACGTAGGTGAACTCTAGGTGCCAACTTTTGGAGTTATTTGACAATTTGCATCGAAACGAACGCGCTGAGCTAAATTTATTCTACGAGATGAGACTGCTGACCTGAGAAACTTCCTAGTTCAATTTACATGTTGCATGTTATGATGTCATATCCACTCAACATATGACATACTTACATCACCAAGCATGGACTTAGTGAAAGATAACGAAAATTCGCCAATTCTAGTCGTCCAACACTCTTTAGATCATATCATCAACTATCCCTGATTATTGTTCAAAATTCGTCAATTTAGTGAAAATCTGACAAAAATATGAAGACAGTTACCATTCTAAAATGGTTACAAAACGGGCATTAGTTGCATCGCTCTATAATAGCACTCTAATTTATCTATGATTTTTTTTATCGATGATTTTGAAGCCTACCAATGAAATAACAAGGTACCCATGTTGCACCTGCATACATTAGTCAAAGCACCATCAGCCATGAAACCCTCTCTTCCTCCAAAGAACGCCTTTTATTCATGTCAAGAACACATGTATCTGATTTTTGAAGAATTCAAAAACCGTACGAACATTCACAAACTGATGTTCATTCAATGAATGTGACAGATCACAGCCGTAAGTGTGGCTGTGTGAATTTATTTTATAAATAAATTGTAATTATTCGCACATTTTGCCTTTCAATACGAAAGCTTTTAGAAGTATATAATGGACCAATTGCTCAAATTTTGCACACCAGTATTTTTACAAGAGTACCTACGTATCTGAAAACCGGCAATATAAACTATTGTTTGAATTAGCTCAAACACTCGTCAAACAAAATACATAAATTGGTAGGAAATTGAAAGCTTTTAAACCACGTACACTTAGGTGTACCAACATTAGCATAGGTAAATAAATAAGTAGGAAGAAATGAAGTCGAGACTAAAGAGAGAGACTCCAGTCTAATAGAAATCGAGAGTAAAATAACGTCAGACATCTTCGGGAGGTTTCGAAATGTTTTTTGTTTGTTTTTTTCTCGTCCCTTCAACGCCCCAACGTCTAGACCTCGCTTTCATTGTTCCTTCGCCAACCGCATCTAGAAGGAATAGACAACGGAAAAAAATCCTCTTCCCATCTCTTCCCCGTGATTCCACTTGCTCGGCTATGTTTTCATAGACGGAGCAAAGCAAAAAAAAGGGTCTTTGTCGTGGCTGCTCTGGAAGTTGAGGTGGGGAGTTGCAAGGACTCAGCTGATCGTTACGTCAGTCGTTTAGTTTAAGACCTGCATTTCCGCGTTCAAGTGGCTAGTTTTTTTTTTAATTCGACTTCAAGGTTTGTGTCGCAATCGTGCACCTGGCTTGGTTTCGATCTCCCTACACGGGACTCGAACGCGTCAAAACAGCCGATTCCAACTCGTAAACAGACGTTATTCACCACACTCAACCTTCACATGTAACTTTTCTCTTTCGAAACCCATAAAAACTCCCTAGTATATGTCCACATTTTTATTTCCTTGAAAGACATCATTAATAATTTGTAATATCCAAGACAAATTATACAAGCGCGTCAGAATCCAAAAATTATCATTCTAGAATGGAAAACTCAAATCAAAAATTAATTTTTTCAGAGTTCCCATTTTTGGAAATAATTCAATTTTTCACAACAGGGAAGACATTAGTATTCTTCCAGGTTATAGGGCAAAATTTTTGAAAATAGCGTACCTGCTTGTCCTACACATGTAAATTATATGTATTGTAAGTTAGAACTAGTTGAAAAATACTGGCGAATTTGGTATAAGGGGTTTTGTAACCCAATATATATTCTACCTACTGTTTTACTCAAAACCGTACGATTCCATTTACATCTTATAATCTTGCATCGTAGGTATAATGGTACATGTTGGCCCAAGTTGTACCCAACTCTGTGTTTGGCGCCTAAAGTTCATTTGAGCGTAAGACACCCTTATACCAAGCTACGATTCGATACTTACAATATTTATTTCTATTTGGCTTGTGATTCTACTTTTGATCGTACGATTCTAATCATATCAAGATTATATCGTACGAATATAAAAGTGTTCGGTGCCTACTAACACCTTTTTTTTAGTATACATAACAAAATTTTAATGCATAAAGTTTCTCGTTTTCTTGTAAGTTTCAACAAGCGAGTGTCGTTTTCAAAATTTATATTTTCTACAATTTAGTCCGAATTTTTCTTTTACATTTCTCACAGATTATATATCGAAATTTCGTACTGACATTTTGATAATCCACCATGATTTTGCTCATCGTGAGGTCACTTTGATGCCCAAAACGTGAAAACTCTGACATTTAGTAATTTATGGAAGTTCTTTACGTTATTAATCTAAGGGATTTGTACCAAATTATTTGTACTTTAGGTATTCTTTAAATAGCGAGGTTCCTTTGGGATATGTGCCCTAAATGAAGTTTATCTCGATCTACAACAGCTCGAAATTTCGTGTATTAGTTCAAACGATGATGTAGAAAATGTTGATTCCTCGCCAAAATCCTTGATACAAGTTATTTGTCAATTTTCGCTTTAAACTCGTGTTTGCTCAAGTCGTGGTTAAAATCTATAAAGAACTAACTAGAGAAAGCACCTGAAGAAAATGTTGTTCATTTCCAGTAAAGCAAAAGGATGCCTTCGACCATAAATTACAAGCTCGGCACAATATCAATATTATTCTACAACACTACGAAGTACAAGTTTGAAACTTTCGGTCCTGAATGAATGTGCAAATGACCAGGTAACGTTGATAGGTTGGTCCAGTATAGTAGAAGCTGCGTAGTTTATTCAGTGAAAACGGCAAGAGCACAGGTGGTACAGAAGGCAGTGGAAACCAGAGTCTTTGTTGAGACGTCACAATGGGACAAAAAGGGGAGTTTTTACGCCAAACCAGCACAGACGTGCAGGTGCCTTTTGGAGATATAGTAAACAAATCCAGGTAGCCGATTTTTTTTTCTCCCTACTTTTTTTTCCAAGTCGAAAAAGGGTCGTTTTTTGCCTCCGAGGTGTACCTAATCCTCTCATCGAAATCGTGCTGCCTGACACGGGCAGAGCATTAGGAAGGGCGTACAATAGACCATTTTTATACTCCACAATTAATTGTGATTTCTTCGATGAAGAAAAAACACCTCAATTTTCGGTTGATTTTGACTCACTTGAAATTAAGTAGGAAATTATTCTCAATTCTGCGTTATTTTCCTACACAATTCTCGAGGGCATCGGGGAAATGATCACTGAAGTACAAAACCAATACTATGTGGAAAGCTCGAAAACGCAAATTAAAAAAAAATACTTGTTACTTTATCAAAATTTGTTCTACCTGCTGCAGGGAATAAGTTCACAATAATAATTTCCCATTTATCATGGCATCTTGGGTTAGCCAAAAATCAAAATTTTACCAAAACCCCCTAAACATTTACTACATAAATTTAACAGATGTCCGTTCAATTAACGATATTAAATGCCCAGAAATATGATAATTTTAATAAAGTTTAATACTGAGACTTTTTCCTCGCCACCCAAAACTCAATGGGGTATTATAAGTTCACGAAAATCACGGAAATTGTTAGTTTTTCATATTTTCTGTATACCATACTGACGTACTGTATGCACAGGGTATGTTTTGATGATGTTAAGACAATATTCATATTCTCATAGAGTACCCTCTCGGCTATTGCATTTTTGGGCACAACACATATAAGCTAGTTTTCATTATTCATATAAATTGTACTGATACATTTACAATTTTTAATCACTGAAATTGCACCTACTCAAATCAGAAATGTTGCGATGAATTCGAATTTGACAAAACCCCTAATAACCCGTTTTTGGCTATTTTGGTTTATTTTATGAGATTTGGACTCCTTATGGTTGTTAGAAATTCCTGGCTAACGAACTCGTATTTCGATAATTATTATGCAATTTTCAACAACAATTACTCAATTTTTCGTCCGAAGTGACATATTCATACACATTTATGAAGTTACTCTATCGTTATAAGTGTATAATACATATGATTTTTGGAACAACTTCAGGAATCGTTTTAAAATGTTCCAAAAAGGATTTCAGTGAAAAACAATTCAAAAAACTACGTGCTTAAAATTTTAAGTCCATTGTAACGGTTTCATTTTCTATGAAAATTGGTTAAAATCCTCAAAATATTTTGGCTGGAGAGTTTTTCGAGTTCTTAGAGATGTGAAGAGTAGTTTATGTGGAGAATGCTATTCAGCTATTCAAGTCTATCTATTGAATCACTCTGTGCTCAGCTAGAGTTTCAGCTCCGTTTCATTTGCTCTGTTTCTACTAGTAATTTCATGTTCACTGTTTCTTTTTTATATCGATACCTTAAAGCACGAAGGCGCCATGTCCATCCATCATCCACATTTTTTATTTCTTTCAATTTCAGAAAAACTCAAATTCAACATAACTGTTTTGTTGAATTTGAGTTTTTCTGAAATTGAAAGACAATAAAAAATGTGGAAGATGGATGGACATAGCGCCTAATCATAAAGAAGGTCAATAATAGTTAGTATTATTGTCTTTCTTTACGATTATAGCTTGAAAATTTATTGAGGAAATTAAAGAGTTTAGTGTGAATATCCATTATTTTAGGAATTTTGCACAGGTGATTTCTTTTGCGTTTTTCTCAAAACTCCGTTTTTGGACATGGCGCCTTTGTGCTTTAAGGTATCGATATGATCGACTCTCAAGAACTCTATCATGCTATTGAATCAATTCAACTTCAAAATGTATAGATGAAGATTTCATGTGAAATAAAGAAGATTTTGGTGTTGATGTTGCAGAGCGCGGTGTGAGTGAAGCTAGAATTAGTCCTACTTGGGACGAACAGGCGGCGTCGATGGCGACTCAAACCGTGGAAACCACCCGACTAGAGTCGCGACTCCCCGACCTGATCGCCGACACGCTCCCCAGCCTGGTGGCGAACACGCGCCAGTCGCTCCCGCTCGTCCGCAAGTCCTCCCTGGTGCCTCAGAGGCGTCGCCGACGCCGCGCCGAGAAACCCCTTCGCCGCTACGCCCGCATCCAGACGACGCCATACGACGACCTCAGGGCGCCGCCGCAGCCCGTCGCCGCGTCGAGCTGGCTCAACGTCGGCATCGAGCTTCGACAAATCGCGGAAGAGATCACGTTCATTTCAAGGGTAAGTTTTCCCTCCATTACAGCCTTTTATCGCTTCCATTCTCGACGATATCACCGACTTCCCAGTCCCTTATCGCTCTTCACCTTGACGGATTCCGCATTTTTCGCTAATTATTCCATTTTGCTTCAGAATACGGGTAATTATCAGTCTGTCACCTCGTTCTTATTATTCTCCCCGAAACAACTAACGCTCAAATACAACCGACATCCTGGTTCAACAAACTCATTCACCCAATTTCCTCTTATCATCTCAAACTATAAGTTTCAATCGTGCAAAACTAAGGCTTTTATTCATTTATTCTCACTATTTCAATGAGTTTCCGAGCCAACTCTATAATTGTTCCTACAGATTCCTTTACCCCAAATTATAATGTATTTTCAAATAAATTACTATAGGATTATAAATTATATACCTACGTCCACTAGGTCTACACATATTGGAAGACTATTGAGATTCCTGGTAATTTCACCAATCTTGCTGTATTTCCGTAAAATTTACACGTTTTTGAACCAATTTCACGTAATTTTACCATACAATTTAGTAATTTTTTCCAACGATATGATTGATTTTTAACCTCAATCATACATACGTCCGCCAATCCTGTAATTTTTTCAATAGTTCCAGAATTTGTCAACCCAAAGTCAACCCCCTTACCATTATAAGCACAATTATTTTGGAATCGATTGAGAGTTATGATTCGTTTGAAAAACTAACGTTGAGAAATGGCTACAGTCTTCAGAAAATAGTAATTCGGCTAAAAAATCAGCTAACTTGGACTGTATTTCAACCAACAATACGCTATCTAATATTGATAACTCATAGTTCGATTGATCCACCTTGTCCTCAGCAACAGTATCTTCCCTTCTCATAATTAGCTCATAGTTATCATTGGCTCCCTTTTCTTTCTGGGTAGCTTGTTTCGACCCAAGCAGGATTCTGTTCAAAAGTATCTTCACTTCACTATCTTCTATCTCTTCATGCATCTCTCAAAGCATGGCCTGTTGATGCTACTATACCCATCCCAATGTTATTTTACTGGCCACCCGACCCTTCCAACACTACTTTTACTCTCTTTCGCTTACATCATTTACCATTGCTACTTGCATTCAAGTTGCTAAAAATAATTATATCGTAATAGTTCTAATTTTTATTTATTTATTTTTCACAGAATGGGAACAGCTCAACGGCCAAACGAAGGAGCGAAATCAAAGCCTCGAGCCTTTTTTCACTACTCGTTCCTGCCCCCGTCACGGGCACGTTCTGGACCACAGTCATCATCCTGGTGGGCTGGCGAATCCTCTCTAAACAGAGGTGAATACCATACCACCAACCCGGAAATTTTAAAAAATTTTTCAAAAATGTATTTTAAAGACTAAATATAGATTTTCAGCGTAGTGTTGTAAAAAAGAGTTATATTTTTCATTATTTGAAAAACATGTTTGAAAAGAAAACGTCCCAAAGAATGACTTGATCAGAATGATGGATCTCAAAAAAGTTGATGTTTATAGTCATCGCAGGGCCCAAAGGTTCTTTATGAAATTAGTTTGTTATGTACAGTTTTTCCTTCGTTAGTAGAATATCTTTGTAAACCACTTCTTTTGTTTTTAATTAGTATCAAAAAATTCTTCTTTTCTTTATTTTTTATTTTTTTGACATTTTTTTGGAGTCTTCTAGATTTTATTTTCTACAGAAGCTCTTTATAGTTTTCAAATGATCTCCAAAATGGTAGATAGCGCAGTGATGTCTTTCATGAAACATACCGATCTACCAGTGTACATAGCTGGAAAAATTGATTTCTAGAGAAAACAAAAAATTCCATCGAAATACAATATTTCCCTCCCTCAATTGACGAAAAATTGCTTTCTATTTTCCCGTAGGAGAAAAACCATTATTGTTATAACAAGGAACGTGGTTTTCCTTCGCATTTTCCAAATATGTCTCGAGAAAGAGTTTTTGGTTGAAATGAACTGTACATATTTATTCTGTAAAATCTTTCAATGTTTTTTTTGCGACAAAATCAATTTTTTTAGTCCAATTTGTATTATTTAAAAAATATGTGTGGGTTATCGAATTTTTCCTGATTGTGTGCATGTATATAAATGCTTTGTTCGTTTGGCCATTTTTGTATTATGATAACAAAAAAACTCGGAGCTGTGGCCCGTAGGTACCGTTGTCTTTCACCGTCAATCGAATGATCCACGTTATTTTTGAACTCAGATGAATTTTCTTTCCGTGTTCAATACTACAAATCTAAGAGCGAATTTTCGAAAATGGAGCTATTACGTATTTCCCTGAAAATTTGTCTCAAATTCACGCTTGAAATGTGATTTTTCAAACGAATCTTCATCAGAGTTGAAAGTTTTGTGGATTTCGCGAGATTTTGATTTCAGTACGGACCACGCCATCAAAGCATTCTGTGATTTTGCCCGCTTTTTTTCTATATACAAGCTGGTAAATTCCTGCCCAATGATCTCATGAAAGAAGCCGCAATGTTTGGAATCTCGGCTTTTTTCAAATTTTTTATAAGTATTATAATAATGAAGAAATCGGTTAGGTTTTAGTATGATATATATTTATGAAGCCCTAGTCAACCGTTAAGTTAAGACTAGAGGAACAGAAATTTTATTGTTTCCCATAAAAAACAAAATTTGAAAAAAAAAGAAATTGAAACGAACAAATTTGTTGAAATTGGTAAATTCATGCATTTTTGGTCTACCTTTGAGTTGTAAATGGTGGAATGGCCTAAAAACTAATGAGCTCAGTACACCACCAAATTCTGGTCTAATCAGCAAATTTTATAAGATTTTGATACCAACTGTAAATTAATTGTCTTTCATTACAAATAATGATTACTGTAATCGTTTGGCTTTCACTGGGTGAAACATACCTAATAGTTTTCCTTGTATTTTCCATAGCTATCGAACATGTTGTAGATGTGTAGTGAAGAAAAAACATAATTGTTGAACAGAAAATGTTGTGTTTGCTAATTTTTAAGTTGACTAGGTTTCTTTCATGTTGTTTAGTGCTATATTTTTGTAGGAGTCTCATTTATTGCTGACCCACGGACCCTCATTACCCAAATGTCTTTCACCTGTACAGTTTATCACGAATTTTTTATGTGGTAGAATTTTGTTTACCTAATAATTGTAAACATTTAAAAATACTGTTTATACTTATCTGATGGACATAATGTAAAGTTTTTATATTCAATAAATGTCGGAATGGTTTCAGTTTGAATTTTGTTCCGTTGTTATTTCACAGTTGATCCTATACTTTTTGGTTCCCAGCTCTGAGCGTTTTATGAAGGGTGAAAGGCAATTGGCACAGTTTGTACGGAAATCGGTTTCAAAAAGTGGTTAATTTTATTGTACATAGATTTGCCATAAAAGCAAGGCTGAAAACGAAAACAACACATGTAAATTTTTTCAATGGAATTTTATACTGGTCGAGAATAAATTTTTGGAAAACAAAAGAGTAGTGTGATTTCATACCCTGGTATTGAAGGATTAAAGTGATCAAACGTCTTACAAAGTGGAGATTAAATGAGATTTAGAAGATGTCTGAAATAAATATATTCCTGGATTCGTAAGGAAAATACTTTGAGGAGTTGGATTATAAAGGTACAGAAGTGGCTTCTTGTGCACTCAAACTTTTTGTGCAATTTTTAGTCAATCGCGGAAGATGAAAGAAAAATTGATAAAGGGTTATCTTAGAATGTTTACCTATAACTACTCTGGAAAGATAAGAAGTGATATTGGATTTGAACGTAAGAGGCGCTTGTTTCGGTCGTATATAATTTTTATGGGGTAAAATATAAGTTATGGTGCATGAATAGATTTCACCTGGTTTGGAAAGGTAAAAGCGTCGTGTGAATAAATAGTGGAATTAGTTGGTATCAACCGAATAAGTTATTGTTGAGATATATTGTCTTCTACAATGTATCTATTCAACATCAACCGTATTGAATGTTTATTAGTTACTGCAAATGAAATGTTTTTCATTAAAGTTTGTGATTCCGATGTGAATTGTTGTAACAAGATTATGAGACTTAGAACTTGAAAAAAAAATGACTTCTAGTATGCTGAAAATTGAGCCGCTAGGGCGGGATAATTATGACACCTGGAAGATGCATGTTGAAGCATTATTAACAAAAAACGAATATTTGGGTTATGTCACCGGCCTCATTGTGAAGCCAACAGATGAAGAGCTAGCCAGACAATGGGAACTTGCTGACGGCAAAGCAAAAGCTGACATAATACTCACAATAAGTTCGGGTGAGTTGAAACAGGTAAAGGGGTGCAAATCTTCCAAGGATGTTTGGGACAAACTAAGCTCAATTTATGAGTCGAAAGGGCCAGCAAGAAAAGCATCTTTGCTGAAGAATTTAGTTTTAAAAAGATTGAAAGCAGGTGAAAGCCTGAGAGATCATTTGGATGCATTTTTTGACATTGTTGACAAACTTGAAAATATGGACATACAAATAAACGAAGACCTGCTCACAATCATGCTTCTGTATTCTTTGCCGCGTGATTTTGACAATTTTCGAATTGCAATTGAGTCTAGAGACACCTTACCATCACCTCACGCACTGAAAATAAAAATTGTAGAAGAAAGTGAAGCGCGAAAAGAAAATGATGTCGAAGTAGACGAGCAGAATGCATTCTTAGGGAAGAGTCAGACGCGACAGAGATTTCGCGAAAGTGTTCCAGAATTGTCAGATACACGTAAACCTCAATTTGTCTCAAGTAGGCAATGTTTCAGTTGCAACAAGCCCGGGCACATAGCTAGATTTTGTCCAGAGAGAAGACAACCCCCAAGGCGTCGAGAAGAATCTTCAGTTGCTTGTGAAAATATTGAGGACGTCGGGTTATTGGTCTATGAATCCAACAAATATCATTCAACGGATATTCGTTGGTGTCTTGACAGTGGGTGTACATCACACATGACCAACGATTTGAATATTCTTGCTGATCGAAGACCAGATTGTGGGAGAAGAATAAGTCTAGCGAACGACACACATGCAGCGTCTAAGGAAATTGGTACTGCTATTGTACCAATCAACGATGGACGTAATAAACTCACGTTATCAGAAACTCTATTTGTGCCAGAGTTGAGAACCAATTTAATGTCGGTTGGAAAAATAACTGACAAGGGTTACAAAGTAATATTTGACAGAAATTCTGCCACTGTTCAAAATGAGCAAGGAATCACGAAGTTAACTGCTGATCGCATCAATGGATTGTACTATCTCCGCCAACACCAACAAGAAGAATGTGCAAGAAAGGCTTTTGAAAAATTCTCTCTTCTGGCATGGCATAGGAAGTTTGGGCATTTGAATTTTAATGACTTGAGAAGGCTTATCAGACAACGTTTGGCTACTGGTATACGAGCAAATCCTAATGAATCCGTTCTTCAATGTGAGACTTGCATTCGAGCAAAATTGACACGCAGGCCATATCCCAACAATCGGAATACAACTAAATCATCGGAACTACTGGAACTGGTACACACTGACTTATGCGGCCCGATGAGAGTTGAGTCATTTGGTAAGTCACGATATTTTATAACGTTCATAGACGATTTTTCTAGATGGACAGAAGTTAGATTTTTGAAAAGTAAGGATGAGGCTCTTAACGCATTTAAAAATTATAAAAATATGGTTGAGAATATGACGGGTAGAAAAATTAAGTTTTTGCAAAGTGATAATGGTAGAGAGTATTGTAACCATGAATTTAACTCGTTTCTAGAAAATTGTGGAATACAAAGAAGATTCTCTTGCCCTAGAACTCCACAGCAGAATGGAGTAGCTGAAAGGCAGAACCGTACTCTGAACGATATGGCGAGAAGTTTCCTCCTAGAATCAGACCTTTCACAGATGTTTTGGGCAGAAGCCATATCAACAGCTGCACACATCCGCAACAGGTGTCCATCAGATTATTTGAATGGTGAGCTCCCATATACTCATTGGACTGGAAAGGTACCAGTAGTAGCATATTTCCAAGAGTTTGGAAGTAAAGTTTACGTATTAGACAAAGATCCAAGCAGAGGGAAGTACGACCCAAGGGGTAAATTTGGAGTTTTCGTTGGTTACCCTAATGGATCAAGAGGGTACAGAATTTATTTACCAGAAGAAAAGAAATTTGTCACATCAAGTGATGTAAAGTTTATTGGTAAAACAGAACAAACCGCAAAGTTAACGTCTGCATTGAAAAGAAAAGAATACATGAAAGATGAAATGCCAATTTCAGAGTATTACGTTGATGTATCAAACGTTGAAACTCCTATCATGGCCCAAAGCCCATTACAGCTTGAAGTAGAACAGCGAAATCAGCAATTTTTAACTGAAGAAGAAGTAGAACCTGGAGAGGATTGGCATACCCCGGACAATTCAGGGGATGAAATAGAAAGTCGTTTGAGACGTTCTACTCGAACTACCAAGGGTATTCCTCCTGAAAGATTTAGGGCATTAATTGCAGACGATGATAAAAATAAAGTATTTGAACCACGTACTTGGAAAAGTCTTGAAAGCATGTTTGGCCCGGAAAAGGAAAAATGGATTTTGGCAGCACGAGAAGAGATGAAATCGTTAATACAAAATAAAACTTGGACTTTAGTAAAACTGCCCCCAGGAAGAAAAGCTGTGGGATCGAAATGGGTTTTCAAGGTCAAATATAGAAGTAATGGGGAGGTGGACAGGTATAAAGCACGTTTGGTTGCAAAAGGGTTTTTACAGAAATATGGTGAAGATTACGATGAAGTTTTTGCTCCAACGATAAACCCTGTAACTGTGAGGATACTTCTCACTTTAGCAGCTTCTAAGAAATTATGTGTGAAACATTTTGACGTCAAAACAGCATTTTTGAATGGAGATTTGAAAGAGGATTTATATATGACCCAGCCTGAAGGTTTTGTGGATCAAAATAATAGAGATTTAGTATGCAAACTACAGAAAAGCCTATACGGACTAAAACAGGCAGCACGAGCTTGGAATGAAAAAATCAACCATGTACTAATAGAGAATGGGTTTCAAAGGAGCAGTGCAGATTCTTGTTTATATGTCAAGTTAGAAAACGGATTTCACACATACATCGTCATACACGTTGATGATATACTGTGTGCAGGGAGTGAAGAGGCTGTTCAAGATGCTTTTAGAGCTCTATCATCGTCATTCGAATTGAAAGATTTGGGGAATGTATCAAATTATTTGGGGGTTGAAATTGAACAACGCGATTCTCACTACTTTTTACACCAAGGGAGGAAAATTGAAGACATCGTTTCGGAATTAGGCCTGCAAGATGCGAAGCCAGAAAAAACTCCTATGGATACTGGGTTTATGACATCCTCTGCCACTTCCACAGCTTTGCCAGACAACAGAAAATACCGTCAAGCGATTGGGTCCCTCCTGTATTTGGCAGTAACTTCACGGCCTGACATTTCATCAGCCGTTGGAATTTTGTCTCGCAGAGTCGAAAAACCAACTCAAAGTGATTGGAATGCAGTTAAGAGGGTTGTGTCATACCTAAAATGGACCATGAACTTCAAGTTGAGGTTGAGTCCTCAGTGTGAAATAAAATTGAACTGCTATGTGGATGCTGATTGGGCGGGGGAACGGGAAGATCGAAAGTCAATCAGCGGATGTTTATTTAGAGTAGGATCTAACTGTGTGGGTTGGATATGCAAGAAACAAACCTCGGTTGCTCTGTCGTCTACTGAAGCAGAACTTGTCGCTGCATCAACAGGAGTGCAAGAAGCAGTTTGGATTCGGATGCTCTTGAAAGACATGGGACATTGTCAAGTAAATTCCACGCCAATTTTAGAAGACAACCAAAGTTGTATGAAGTATATCGAAAACGATAAGGCCAGCGCAAGAATTAAACATTTGGATGTGCGAAAGCATTATATGAAGGATCTCATCAATGGAAGAGAGATAACTTTGGAATATTGTCCAACTGACGAAAACCTTGCTGACCTTCTAACGAAACCAATTGCAGGGCGAAAGTTTCAAACGTTCCGTTCATGTTTCGGACTCTCTGATGGTTGAAGTTGAGGGGAGGTGTTGAGATATATTGTCTTCTACAATGTATCTATTCAACATCAACCGTATTGAATGTTTATTAGTTACTGCAAATGAAATGTTTTTCATTAAAGTTTGTGATTCCGATGTGAATTGTTGTAACAGTTATAAACCTAACAAGTTTCCTATCCATCGCAGATTTGTGATAATTAGACACAGATAAACAGCCTTTCTGGAACCGAGAAATTTTAGGTGGAAGTCAATTCAGTTGCGTGAGCGAACAGCTCTTCATAGCAGTACCTACCTACCTAAACAGTAATATTGGAAAGACAGATTATCCTATTATTATGGAGATCTTCTTAAGAGAAATAGGGTGTGACTCATCATTTTACCAATTTTGAGCTTTTAGTGGCCTCTAGTGGCTTTCTGGAATTAGCTACGTTTAGTAACTTCGATCTGATGAAAACTGAAGCGGACGAGACCTTCTCTATTTTCAGTGAAAACATGATTTTTCATAACTCCACCGACTTCCTGAAAGTTCTATATTTGAAGAAGCTGTGACCTGTGAGGTGCTTGAGACTCTAAATGATTCTTCCAAATTCATATTTAGGACGTCCCACAGTAAGACTTGGGTGTCCCTATGCGATCGATCTAAGGGAAAGTTGGACAATACTCGACAGAAAAAAATAACCTCACACTAATCCGTTTTAGAACATTCTGAATCCAAATCCGCGAAAAAACCATAGGTGAATGTCTATTTGTATGTGTGACAAAATCAGCGACAAAATCAGTGACAAAATGCCCAGGCATTAGTTTTCAACCGATTTTCTTGGTTCTTTTTTATTCGACGCGTAAATCTATTAGTTGTGCACTACTTCGCCGGAATTTCGAATTTTGCCTTTTAAGGGGGGGGGGGGGTTAATGCTTAGAAAACGTGCATTTGCGGGCGTAATCTTGAAAACTCCGCACAAGCCTCAATTTCCAGCCGATTTGAGTGTTTCATTTTATGTTCGACTCAAAAATCTCCCAAATTGCACATTATTTCACCAGAGTATCAAAATTAGCATGGGAAGGGGGCAATTGGGGGGATAATATTCACAAAATATCCGATTTTCTCAATATTTTGGTTCCTTTATAGCTTACTAATTGTACCCAAGCTTTGAAATTTAGGAAAAATTCTCATTATACCTCCGGATTTTCACGAATTATTCTCTGTACCACCATGGAACTAATAGTGGTGCCACCATGGTGCCAGAACAACTTCGGGGGGAGAACTCGAATTTTCATGTTGGGTATCGTAGATCATGGATTTTAAAATGCTCTTCTAATTCGATGCTCCCATGCCGCTAGAAGTGTCATGGTGGATAAGGGTGAGGAGGTGGGGGGAGAACACTATTTCTTGCCTGAAATACTAACTAAATTACGTCGAGTGAAACAGTTTTATCGCTTGTCAACTGGTTTAAATTGACCTAATGCTTATCCAATGGGACGTCCTCTGAAATGCATGCATTACTTAACAATATGTTTTTAAGAATTCTTACTCAGGTGAGTACCAGCTCTGTGATGACTTCGTAGACTAACAAGAAAGGAAATACACGTAAAGGAAGCACCATAGGAGGTGGTAATTCCCCAACCTAGCTGAAACCTCCTTACAATGGAACTCCCCAGTCCCCATCAAAGCGGCCAAATTCAATTACCCCAAGCACTTAGCAACATTAATTTTTAATCAAGGTGGAATCTCGAACTGACATCAAAGTAGATGAAGACCAAAACTGAGGGGCTTAAAATGCGGTGGATACGAGCATTTTTTCACATTTTCACAGGTTATCATTTTCTGTCCAGTGTATTTCCGTTATCAAATTTTTTTTTTCAATTTTGATTCAACTTGAATAGACTGCCTACCATGAGTTATTAAATTTAATTTTTGTGTACGTATGATCAGTTGTTCGGACGAACTTTCCTCTTTATTATCCTAGAGCGAGGAAATTTGGAGCACTAAAGGTGATAGGGATGAAATCAGATTGGGTGGGTGTCTGCCCAGCTCCTTCTCAATTTAGAACATTCTGTGTTTTGTTATTGAAGCAATCAAAGCATCCAGTAACATAGTCTAATCAGCTACATATTATGGCATTCAAATCGAATGTCACTTTTGATAGCTACGAAAATAAATGGACATATTTGTATTGTTGTTTGCAGTCTTCATATAGGGAAATATGATTCTTTCACAACCGTCTCTTTCACCGCTCTGGAGAAGCTTCTTCCAGCCCCAGTTGACGCAGGTGCAGCCCTTGGGGGCTCAGAAACTTTGGAAATAAAAACTGAGGTTATCGAACAAGTCGAAAAAAAAGGACGGAGGTTTCGCCTGACCTCGAAATGAGCCTTTGGGGGGAAAAGTAACAGGTTTATACATGTTCCCCGAGGGGGAGGAGATGGTCGCATGTTAATCTATGAATCACTCGAGACGAGGAACCCGGTTCCGTCGTGTGTCTCTCGTCCTCTTTCCTTCCTCAAATCGTCGGATTAAAACGGACAGGCTGAGAGAAAAAAATCAACCAAAACACACTCACTCTGGAGTTACCCTGTTTCACTTAATAGTAATATCAATTAAACATGATTATATTTTTTCTTCTTCAAACAACAAGCGTTCAAGTAAACAAACATAATAAATAGCAAGGCTCAAGGTCACATAAATATTCTACCCTTAATAAAGGATTCATGGTTACGGTTACTGCTACACCAACAGTGTAGGCACCAAATGAAATCGCTCCCTGACCAACCGGACAGCCATATCCTTGGTAACATGAAGGATGAATAAGTTTTCAAAATTGTTTTCGGGTTCATTAACAAGGTGTGGCAAGAAGAATCAGAGTGTTAACTGCCCGGATATCGCTCAAAACACTATGAATCTACATCTATCAATGAATCGACATTGCAGAGCGAATAAGTAAAATTACCAGGGGGGGGGGGGTAAAATTACTCACGATTGAAGCCTACAAACCCAGGAGTTCCGCAAGCAAGCGGTCTTGGCCTTATACTTAATTTTCTGTACTCCCGCACGTTCCTTCCATTCCAAAATGAATCTTCTAAGTCAGAATTAGAAACATCTACTCAAGATTACTTACTGAACCAAGAAGAAGGAAACTTCTAGAATCTAGACAGCTTAGTAACACCAATGTGGACCTTTTCTCCAGACACTTCCTATGAAATACTCAAATCAGTACTAGAAGATAAAGGGATATTGATGAGGAATAGTAGGTACCAGTCAAATCCACAACCCTGAAATTAGGTAGGTATCGTTTTTGTTCCCTTCTCTCCTTTTTTCTGTAATCTGGATACTATAACAGTTTTAATAGGTTTTTGATATGAAAACCCTTCAATTAGTCATGGTTTGCATTAGGAAAATCCTTAGTTTCCGCCTGGTTAGACTTGGCGCCCAGTAAGGGTCGTTTTATCACTCGAGGGAGGTTAACAAGTTTGTTAAAAATTATCGAAGGTATTAAGGCGTTAACGGAGTAGACAGCGTGGAAAACGGGGGTAGCATGTGGGTTCCCTGGGACATGAAGCATTTCATTCATTTGCAGAACGATGGTTCTCAACCCCTCATCCGAGGGACCCCTCTCTCTAATGGATATCCCTTGTAACCAGAAGTTTCCAGTGCAACGGCCACATTTTCAGATTAGTAAAACGCGATCGACCTTATGGTCTTATCTCGGAGTTGGCTCGTTGTTTCCTTTCTGGAGCTTTTAGTTTTATTGCTCTGGATCCGACGACTGTCAGGCAGAATCTGAGTTCCCCATCGGTCACTCAGGTTACACCACGTATTTCCACACTGCCTTTTTGAGAATATTTTATTAATCCAAACGATCTCGATCCTGTTAGAGAATTTCCAGGAGAGGGTACACAGAAGCAAGATGCCAAAGTAGTAAATGTGGTTCCTCTTCTCTGTACTAGGTACTTCTATATTCCAGTGCTACCGAGGAGAACCTAGGTGGGGCTGCTGCTAAAAAAAAATGGAAAGTCACAACCTGTTCACAGCTGATCATCAAAGAGTTTACCATCCATCGGTTTCGGATGAGAACACTGTGCATCACCATGTATATCTCGTTTTGGCGGGTTTGATCAAGATGATTATATAATGCACCTTACCTATTTAATATTTGGTGCGAAGGAAAACAAATTACAGAGGATTTTAAACAGAGGATCTTGGGTATCCCTATCAAAAATAATTGTTAATCTGGCATTAAAGGTTCAATACCACCAGGTAGGTCAGCTGTGGCCGAGCGAGCTACGGCATAAGTCTCTGGAGGTTGCAGGGGCCGTGAGTTCGGGGCTCGCCTCGGGAGCATATTTTCGGGCAAGTCGGTCGCAGTTCCCCCTCGTCCCAACCCAGGGCGGTGAGGCCAATGGGAAGCCATGAGCGAAATCATCAGAAAAAATTCTGATCTTCCCCCAGGAAGACAGCTGATGACGTCCGCGACGCCAGGAATGGCAGTCGGACGAAAATCCAAACTGAAATGGTTGTTTACTTCACTTACTTACTAAGGCTCAATACCACTACTCATCATACAACGATATACTACCACTCATTTGGACCACTTCATTTCAATCAGCCACTACTATAATTTTGATGCCCAGGTAGGTTTAGTCAAGTCTAAATTACTTGGGAGCCTTCACTTATAGTTATCATACTTACCTCTCACAGTGTAAAGAAGAGCGTATTAGTGTAAGTGTAGTGTGTTAGTGTAAAGAAGAGTGCACCGGATTTTTGCGTCATGACATCTCAGTAAATATTCTAACTTCAAACCAGTAATAACTAAACAATGCTCAAAAAATCAACAACAAAATTGTTCAATCGAAGACCAAAGATACAACGAATTGTGGACTGCAGAACAGACACGAAATGTTTTTATGATATTTAAGAGTGTCCGAATGTTGTACTTATTTGCCGGTACCTACATCTCATCAGAAGGAGGTGGTTTGAAACTTTTGATTATCAGAGGGAGAGTTATAGGCCGTTGGTAGCAATAAGTAGCCTGAGCGAAACCATCAAAACCAATACTGATCTTTCTTTTGGAAGACGGCTGATCACGTCCGCGACGCTAGGAATGGCCGTTGGATGAGAATTCAACCAGAGAGAGAGGGAGAGAAAGAGAGAGAGAGATGATTATCACGATAGTCGGAAAGTGAATTGTAATAAATGAGGTAGAAGCATGATATTTTTCAATTGTAGTGAATCTCTAGGTACGTCAGGATTGTCGTGGGCGTCAACTCAACAACACTAGGGAGAGCAGGAAAACAACAAAAATATGCATTACTATGAAATTTGAAGATAAATTCGAATATGCAGAGGCTGACGAATGTATTTCATTGATTTTAATCATCGCCGTATCATTTTGCATCCTTATTCCAATGTTCTGACTTGAATCTGTCCTTGATGGCAGAGATTGCATCGCACTCTATAAAGATACACTTTTTGCCAGGTAACGTCATAGTTGTTGTTGGCTCTTCCACCAACATAGGCGAGGACGGAATTTCCTCATGGAAATAGGGCTAAACTAAATGGAATTTTGAACTGAAAACTCGTATAGGAATGTTTTCAAGTGTGCTAAATTTGATTCAATAGCTGATCAACCACGATCAGAAAACAACTACAATAATAGTGTTCAACAGCTGCAGTGCTTACGAAAAACCCCTCAAACAGATAACCGCTCCTTCTCCGAATTCTCCAATAGTCGTTAATTTTTAAAGAAGGATGTCGTTTAATGTTTTACTGCCATTTTAGACTCGCTAAAATATTCGCCTATATACGAAAAATCTGCGAGTTTGAAAATCGATATTTCTCAGAACTGTTCGTTAGCGGAGAATCAGCAACGTCTCTTCCTACCTGCTTGACCCTTTCTTCTTCCTCTTCCTAACCAAACATGGAAACTGATCCCGTCGGATTTCGTTGTTGAGTAGGTCAGGTAGCGATTTGACTCACCGATGATTCACCTTACAGGATGTTGGCTGTGGGTGTTTATTTACCACTTCTGACTAGAGATTCCCTCCTTATTCTCCCTGTCAAATTTTCCAAGTGTTTGTTTGACGATTATCCTGGTCTCAACTGTATCAAGCAACGTGATTTTGCACCTACTACAAACGAGTAAAAGTTGTAAACCCTACAGTTTTGACCTACTACAAACGAGTGGTCTAGTTAGATTGTGGAAAAGTCTGTTAGCAATGTGGAATACGTAAACTGTGAGGTTCTATCTGTGGCTCTGGAGCTCCAAGTAGGCTAGCTGAGGTTCCGCTCTCAAACATCAGATTATTCAAAAAGCAAACTTTTTCTTTAGAATTCAAATGTGCTGTGAAAGTACGATCTGAAAGTTTGTTTTCTCAAAAGAAATACCGCACTCTTCAATAAAGGTTGGAGTGTAATGTGCAATTGAGTGTGCGCCATCAAACGAAAATGGAGGGAAAGCACTTGAATCATGTTATTAGAATCCTCTGGTTTGGAAAAGGCAGTGATAATAATCTAAATTGTTTATGTTCATGAACTGTGCAAACTCTACCAACTACTATGAATCCCACAATGGGATCTGAGCATTAATTTTCGTATAAATTTTTATTGAAAGAGAATCACTTAAAATGATAGTAAAGTGTTTATTCGCATTTACGAGCTTTCTTTATTAATAAACGAACAGGAACGTAGGAAAAAGAAGGAGCGAGCCAGGCTGACAATTGAGGCTCTCTCAATAGTGGAAGCGCACTGTCGCGACTTCGCTGAACCATACAAAAGCGGAAGGAGAGAATTTCACTATTGTAAGGACGCGAAAATTTCAAATCATCCATTTAAAACTACGTTTATTGTACCCACCAACAGTTATTTGTCGCCTTACGTCATAGATTTAATTTGCTCTTCATTTCTCGTGAACATACTCCAGTGCATTATTGTGGTAACAATCTCATTAGAGAAATAGTGAATGTCCTGCATGTCACGAAAAAAAAAAAAAAAAAAAACCGCGGGCGTCTGGCCGACGAGCTCTCGTTTAGTTTACTCTTTAAAGTAGAGCTCCCCAGACGCTTGTATAAAAACTTATTGTGGGATTATTACTTTGTTTTGTGATTATAACTTCCTACTTTGCGATTTGTGGCATTATCTACAATAGCTACGAGGAAACACAGAAATGATTATCGTTCTTTTGTCATCAAGATTTCAGATTGGCCATAATTCAGCTTCACTGCCATCATCGTTCTGTGACAAATTATCATTATTCTACTAGTAATGACGGCTGCTTACAATAATAGGCTGAATGCAACCGTCCCACTACTCCGCTTTCGATCGTCAGTGCTGGTATTTCCCAATGTATACGTGACTAATGCCTAGCAATTCATCGAACAAGGGCACCTGACGCGGAGCTTCCAACGTTCTACGGAACACGTCAATGGTTCGAATCATAAAAATTCTCGTTGAGATGGTCCTTTCTCTTATACCTCGAGTGTTCGGTTCTGATAAAAATATCACTTTTAATCCTTGGCAAGTCTATAATCGAACAAGATGAGGCATTTTGTATCAAAATGAGATTCAACACCAATATTTTGTAAAATAATTTACTGCATGTAGAATGGACAGACCCTGGTACCTACTCATAGTGCGGGACAAAGATTCTTGAAATTGGAATTAACTCTTCGAATTTCAAGATAAAGAGTTCGAATGAATCACTATTCAAATGTTTTAGGTATATAATTACTGATATAAAATTCAATTTTTAAAACGAATGTCCATTTAGACTACTGAAAGTGATTCTCAGAGGTGGTGGTGATTCTCATTCTCATCTCGCCCGGATCTGACTCTGATCGCCCCTTTCCCAACGGAAAAATTAATTTGAACTGAGTGAATGAAGATGTGATTACTATCGGTTCTTGTCCTAGTTTTTTACAAAACGTTATTGCATTCCTTAGTTTTCGGGTGCGTTAGTATTTCTAATATACTCATTTTTTACCTCCCCATTATTCTTCCTAATTATTACATGGAAATGACCTCTAAATGCAGTGTGAAATAAAGTAGGTGAGTATCTGTGCAATGTGAGTATCGGTTTATTGTGAAAATGGGAATTCATTTGTCAAAAAAAAACTATCAAAAATGGCTCCAAATTATTACACAATTTATTATTTTTTCTGTATAGATCACTCAAATACGGCTTTTCCACTATTAGTACCTACAAACCACATTTTAGCGCAAGATTCACTGATTCATTGTAGGCAAAAAGTATTCACCAGCGAAACATCGTTATCCAAGTGTTTTGCCGTCATATTCATAACGAAATTTGAATCTTAGTTGCTAAGGAAACTCTACAAGAGGAAAGAGAAAAATCGGATTGATCAGCTGGACTTTGAACGAAGATTTCGTCAGTGAATATTGATTTGCGATTCACACTCGTGTTTCTGAACCCGTAGAGAGTGAACGGGTGGTCTCATTCCATTCGGAAAATTCAATAATATTTCTTACTATGAAAAAACAATACCTTTACTTAAATAGCTTTTGAGCTGGGACGTTTTGAAATTTTCAAGCCCCATTTTTCACCCCTTGGGAATGACTGACATCAACCAAAAGCTTCGGGCACAACTAGACCCCAAATGGAGCACAAGGAAGGACAGAAAAAACGTCCGCCAAGTGGGTGTGGCACATAGCTTCCTCGTACCCACAACCCGATTGTATAGATGATCCGATGCATAGTAGTTGATCTCAAAACATCAATCTGTAAGTACCTTCCACTACCCTCACAGGAGACCATCTACACGCTAATCTGAACAATCCTGAGAAATGTCGTCAAATTCGGAAAAATGTGAGTGTCATGGCTGTTACAAGGGTTTTACGTTTGTGCATGTGCGGAAGCTACGGTCAATTTTAAGGCTTTGATTTTCATTGAGGACCATCTACAACCTAATCCGCATAATCCCTCCCTGAAAATTTCATCGAAATCGGACAGAAAATGTGGAAGTTATGAATGTTACAAAGAATTAACATTCACGCATGCGCAGCTGCTACTATCAGTCCGAGGGTGATGATTTTCATAAGGGACCATCTACACGCTAACCCGCACAATCCCTGAAAATTTCATCAAAATCGGATGAGAATTGTAGAAGTTATGGCTGTGGCAAGGATTTCATGAGACACACAGACAGACATACACGGAACCAAAATTGTTCAGAAAGGTCTGAAACGTAAAACGTGAGTGGAAATTTCGGTTTCGGAGAACTTTTTATTTCAACCTTGAAACGTGAAAACAAAGCTTCCGCTAGTTTGATGGACTCGGAAGCAATTTAATTATGTTTTTGGATTCTATATGTTGACAAAACGTAAACCATCAAACTTTGGGGGGGGGGGGGGGCAGGGGGGGGTAAACTTTTTTCCTAGCTCGATTCTAAAGGTTCATTATTGAAAAGAATAAAACAAAACTTTACGTTCGCTTTGCTGGTTTTCTACGTTGAAATATAGCAAAAGTTTGCTAAGTCGTTGGCGATTTTTCATTTTTCTTCACGTGAACCGTGGCTTCTATTCGAGAAAATTAGAGCTAGAGAGATGTTTGTCCGATGTTGACAAAATCTAAAGGAGACCCCGTGGGAACACGTATCACCTGTCGTACATTTCAAGGCTCGATATCAATCAGTAAGTCTTGAAAGGCGCAGTATTCACACATTGAAAATCCAATATTTTGTAACAATATGAAATTCAGTCTTTTCCCGTGCAAATTTGATACTCCGGTGAAGTAAGTAAGAAGTATGCACAAATGGATCCGTAAGTAATGCACAAATGTAACACACAAATTGGTCAGGAATTGAGAACTGAGCAGCGTCTTGAAGATGGTTAGGTACGGTCAATGCACCCGTTTTAGGATATATATGGTATATGTATATACCATCCATCCCCTGTTCCAATCTCAAAACGCCTGAAGTAATGTGTTGAACAGTTCCAGGCTGAGATCCAAGGTGGGATAAGGAGGTGAGGTTTTAGTGGGTTTGAATCCCTCATAACCCGTGCGAGCGGTTCCCTCGGGTATCTTACGAGATCCAATTTCCACGACGTAGTACACAATATATACTTAGTACACAATTTATATAAAGATTTGTGTTTAACATGAAAAGAACTACGTAAATCGGCAGAAAAATAAGGACCGCAACAGGAGAGTAAACCAAGTTTTGTCACACACACACGAACATACACCTGTGGATATTTACGAATTTGGACTCAGGATGGAATGAAACGGATTTGTGCGTGGACATGTATGAAGGTACCTATTCGAAATACCATGCTACGAGAATCAAGTTGAATTTCTCTACAGGCTGAGCAGCATCAAAAACAAACAGCAGGCGCAATAACCTGGGAATCACCGTCATGTTTTTCAGTATTGATTCGACAAGTATTCCGCGTTCCTCCAGGAGTTCACAGAGACCGAGCGAATCGCCTGCAGCGACCAGGAGTCGCTGCTATCAAACCTGAATACTCGCCGGTCTTGCGTGAGTTGCCTACTCTTACCCCGTCTAATCCCTACCTCCATCTTATTTTTAAGTAGTTACTTATGTTAGATTCATGTACTTATGAAATGATTGGTTCCCTTACCTTCCTCTTGTACTGAACCTGGAAATCAAAATAGAGCAAATTAGTCAAGCAGATCGTGGAAATACTACAAATAATATGTAAATTGTATCCTAAGCTCCACCCAACCAAACAATCCCTGAAAATTCCATCGACATCGAATGAGCTACTATATCGAGCTACGTTTATTAAAGATATCACGTAGACGCATGCGCAGTGGCATCCAATAATCCTCTCTCGATGAAATTTACAAGAGAGCTGGTCTAGTGTCCTATTCACAATTAAAAAGTGTAGAAATTACAGTGATTTCTAGGATTCAATGTTTGCGCATACGTAAATAACCACCGAACTGATCGTGATGGATTTCATTGGGGGGCTATCTAGAGTAAAATCAACGCAATTCATACAATTTCATCGAATACGGAAGGAAACTGTAGAAGTTATACTAACTACAAGGACTCCATGTTTGCGGATACGCAGCTTTTACCATTGATTCAATCACGAACAATTTGATGGGACCATACACATTCTGATCCCCTTAAACCCCATGAATTTCATCGAATTCCCATGAAAAATGTAGGAGGCTTTTCGCACGCACCATAACTGAAAATTCCATAAAATATGGGACATAAATTGATGGGGCTCTCTATGTTACTTAGTAAGTACTTAGTGCTGCCCGTCTCAAAGATTTGCGGATCCACAGACCGAAACCAAAACCGTTCAAGAAGGTCTAATAAGTAAAATGAGAATGGCAATTTTGATCCGAGGGCTTTTTTTCATCCTGAAAGGTTAAAGCATAGCTTCCACAACGTTGGCTCAAAAAAAAAAAATTACGGTATGACCAAATCATTACATAGACTTTTATACCTAACAAAAATATCCATAAGATAACTAATAATTACAGGCCAGTTGTCCCTTCAACAAAAAAGGATCCCACCAACCACCAAAATAACAACAATACCACAGTGGGATATGGCTCCGCTCGAATTTTCAACTCTCACGAACCCATTCGATTCGTTTAAACCGGTAATATGAAGATAAATGTACCAACCGGGGTAAGGAAAGTAAGTAGTAGCTCATCTAACTGCCTACCAACCGGAAAAGATCTTATTATGGGAAGTGGTAGGTAGGTACGGACCGCTATATCGCAAAATTATCATTTCCTTTTGCAAGTTTGTGATAATATCAACAATCAACAAGAAATAATTACTTACCTTCAGCTGAGGTCTATGCCCACTACCGATATCGCTAAAACTACTCCACATGGTATTCTAAAGATTTTACCTACCACTTGTTGCCTTAATACCAAAATAATTATACCTTTATAGTGGCAGTAATAATGAGCGGATTAATATTAAATAACCATGGTATACCTGCTATTCAGTCTGCACGAAGGGTTGCTGATTCCCGCCGCGATCTTGCATCGTCACTACGCACTGCTCTACGAATATAAATTCCATTAAACCCGCACTTATTATTGTTACTTGATTTATGAATTGAATGTCGTTGTTGGTAAATAGACTGAAATGTTGTAAATTATTTGCCTATAGGCAACTCACATCAACTCCCGATCTCGAAACACGAATTCATTCCGCTACCCGTTCGCCCATTGCACTCCCGTCCCAGCGCCAATGCCTGCTTAATCGCCCTCCGGAAAAAATGAACTTTCATGTTTTTGTTTTCATGTTTTTTCTAATCCATTAATAGAAATAATTTCGTACAGATATAAATCGTTTCCCTGCACGTCTACAAAGAAAAACGTATCAATCAATCCATTAGGTAGTAAAATAATACAGAACATCATGAAGGCGCTTGGACGCGGCAGTGGTTCGGACCTGCGACGGGCGCATCCCAGTTCCTTTCGCCTTTCTCGCGCGCCGCGTTCTTTGTCTGCTCAACGGAAATCGGGAAATCCGTCGGTAAACCTTTTTCCAACTTGATGAACATTAATTTTTAGTAAACGGGAGTGCTAGGAAGAAATAGCTTGCTCGATATTCGATAGAAAAGTTAGAAAGTTTGCAACGCCAGTAGCTGATCAAGATTTTGCATCCACGCTTCGAAATTCAGGTAGGTACGTATTTGCCTACAATTTGCTGAATATGCCGTATTAAATAATATCAAAGATAATGAAGCTTTGTATTTGTACTTTTGGTTTACTATTTTCAATAATGAACTTTTGCAATCGAGCTAGAAACGATTTTTAACACCTCCCCCAAATTTGATGGTTTGCGATTCAAAGTGTGTAGAATCCGGAAATGTAAAAGTCGCGTTCTATGCAGACGAGTGATCAGTACAGTAAAATGGTGAACCATTGTAAAAACCATTGTGCGTAATTTGCAGTGTTTTTTCTCGCATTTTGCGATTCAGACCTTTTTGGAAAACAAGCTGGGTTCACATGAGCGCGGTCAACGCGGTTGTGCGAGGAGGCGGTCAACGCGATCGGGACGCGGCTGGCATCTAGAGGTTCACATGGTCGCGGTTGCGCGTCAGCTTCCCGCCTTTTCGACTTCTATTTTCCCGCGCTTCAGTGGAAATCCTAAGCTTCAGCTTTGAATCCTAGCTCGTTTTAATCCTTTTAATTTCAGTATAATTTTTTAAATTTCACATTGTGATTGAGTTCGTCCGAACTTTACTGTTGTGTTGTGGTTCCTACGATGTTCCATTTCATTTTTAAATGCATCAAAGATAAACAGTATTTTACTGAATCGAGATAGATACCATTACCTACCAACTCCAAAAATCGGAATTATGATAGCTTTATTTTATTTGTAATCATTATTATCAAAGTGAATTATAATGTAGAATATTCCCACGAAAAGCGTAATTTATAATTTCGTTGTTGGTGCTAAGTATGCAAAAAAATCTTAGAAATCACCTCAGGTGGTTGAAATTTTCATCAAATTTAGTTTCCATTACATAAATCACAGATCATGTTTATTAGATATACCATTTATTTATTTACGATGCATTCTTCACATGTTTACAGGAGACTAAAATAAGCGAAAATTACAAATACCTATAAGTAAAATAAAAAATACTTGGTGACCCCTACCTTAAAGTCCCACAGCTGTCTTCTCTCCTTCACAAGGTCAATAATAAGTTCGCTAAAACTTGTCATTTTTGGACAGAGGATTTGTAATCGGCGGAATATTCTGTGAATCAGCTTCCAAGCTCACCACACAAAACACCAGTTGAATTCCCTGCTCAAACAAGTGGTGATAACAAGTCGTGATAACGAAGCGGTCGACGCGTCGAATATCAGAATTTTTGAAACGCGACAGTCCACTCCAAAAGTAAGCTGGGTTCACATGAGCGCGGTCAACGCGGTTGTGCGAGGAGGCGGTCAACGCGATCGGGACGCGGCTGGCGTCTAGAGGTTCACATGGTCGCGGTTTGCGCGTCAGCTTCCCGCCTTTTCGACTTCTATTTTCCCGCGCTTCAGTGGAAATCCTAAGCAGGTGCCCACATATAAAATCTATGAATCACTATAAAATCACCAATGTACCTCCTCATCAAGGGAGACTGGGAGGTACGTCAAGTAGGTACATTTTTTCTGTTCCTACGATGTTCCATTCCATTTTTAAATGCATCAAAGATAAACAGTATTTTACTGAATCGAGATAGATACCATTACCTACCAACTCCAAAAATCGGAATTATGATAGCTTTATTTTATTTGTAATCATTATTATCAAAGTGAATTATAATGTAGAATATTCCCACGAAAAGCGTAATTTATAATTTCGTTGTTGGTGCTAATTATGCAAAAAAATCGTAGAAATCACCTCAGGTGGTTGAAATTTTCATCAAATTTAGTTTCCATTACATAAATCACAGATCATATTTATTAGATATACCATTTATTTAATTACGATGCATTCTTCACTTGTTTACAGGAGACCAAAATAAACGAAAATTACAAATACCTATAAGTAAAATAAAAAATACTTGGTGACCCCAACCTTAAAGTCCCACAGCTGTCTTCTCTCCTTCACAAGCTCAATTAATAGTTCGCTAAAACTTGTCATTTTGGATAAAACTTGTCGGATTCGGCGGAATCTTCTGTGACCACAGTTGAAAACACCAGTTGAATTCACTGCTCAAACAAGTGGTGATAACAAGTCGTGATAACGAAGCGGTCGACGCGTCGAATATCAGAATTTTTGAAACGCGACAGTCCACTCCAAAAGTACTCAGGCGGCTGAGGCGCCGCCAATCAAATGGCCGAACGCGTCGACCGCGACCGCCTCAACCGCGTTGACCGCGCTCATGTGAACCCAGCTGTACTCAGGCGGCTGAGGCGCCGCCAATCAAATGGCCGAACGCGTCAACCGCAACCGCGTCGACCGCCCTCATGTGAACCCAGCTTTAGGTTCCGTTTCTATCTATGGTTGATCGTTGATCCGGGGATACCTAGCTATTTAAATCGTAGTCCGATTTCGATGAAATTTTTCGTGTTCATGCGGGTTTGCCACAAGGGTTCTCTAACAAATTTTGAATGGGTTCAGGATCAGATTTTACTCCCGGTACCACCTCATCATCAAGTAAGTACAGTTGTAAGGGTCAGCTGAGAGCTCACCTCTTGCGGATGTTTTTGATCACTCAGCCCTGTAGGTACCTATTTATCTACCTACCTTCTGATTGACCAATAGGGTACCTCAACTTTCACCTACTCTACGTGATTATTCATTGTGATGCAGATTGGCTATATTCCTATAGAAAACCAGGGTTCCTGTTAACTAAAAGGTCCTTATTTCCTCGTCGTTTGATGACATTTACATCGTCGTATTCGTGGAAGGAAAGGGAGGGATCGAGGTCAGAAAACACTTTGAAGGGGCGTCATCGAGAAATGATTGCGAAAGGTGAACAGTGAACGGGGATGAGGAACTGTGATCGGCAGAGGGAGTTTCATCGTTGCACGGGCAGCCGATAGATGGCGTAGTCGCGTTTGTAGCCAGGCATCGCTCCCTACGGCAAACCGCGTCATCGTTTCAAAGAGGAACGACCAAGTGGGTATGGTAGGTAGCTTCCTCCAACTCGAAAATGCGTTCAGTATTCTACTAGTATAATTCATGTAATTGTTCTATAGAAGAAACATTCCTACCTATTTAGTGAAGTCAGAACCCCAAGTTCCGCACGAAGAGCATATAAATGTCCTCTACTTAAAATTATTGACATTTTGGTCTATTCAACCAGGTTTCAGGCAGACAATTTCTCTGTAGTTGAAAATTGTTGACGCAACCTACAAGCGTGGAAGTTCTTACATGTTAGGGTAACAACACCAGTCACAGACCTGCTTGACATCACTACTTTCAGGTTAACTCAATTTTCTGATCCTGTAACTTACTCGGAGTTTTTCAATTATTATTGCTCCCGTGTCTACTAAGGTAGCGGAAGCTTTGTTTTCACTTTTCAAGGTTGGAAAAAAAGTTCTCCAAAATCGAAATTTCCACTCGCGTTTTACGTTTCAGACCTTTCTGAACAATTTTGGTTCCTTTTCTGTCATGAAATCCTTGTAACCGGCATAACTATACAAAGTTATCGTCTGATTTCCATGAAATTTTCAGGGATTGTGCGGGTTGGCGTGTAGACGGTCCCCTATGAAAATCATCACCCCCGGACTGATAGTAGCCTCTGCGCATGCGCAAATGTAAAATCCTTGTAACACCCATAACACTTACATTTTTCATTCGAATTTGATAAAATTTTCTAGGATTGTTCAGATTGGCGTGTAGATGGTCCCCCTATGAAAATCGTCTCCCCCAGACTAATAGTAGTTGCTGCGTATGCGCAAACGTGAATTCCTCGTAACAGCCATAATTTCTACATTTTCCATCGGATTTCGACAAACTTTCTCGGGATTGTTCAGATTATTTTGTAGATGGTCCCCTATGAGGGTAGTGGAAGGTACTTAGAGATTGATGTTTTGAGATTAACTACTATATGCATCGGATCATCTATTCAAGCGGGTTATGGATACGAGGAAGCTATGTACCACTCCCACTTGGCAGACGTTTTTTGTCTCATGCAACAACAGCTCATCCAACATTTGGATGGTTCTGGATTCTCTGAATTATTGGTTATATTATTATTATTAGTTAATTATTATTATTGGTTGTAAAAAGAGGTACAAACCTGATGATCCCAGTATATAACAGACATGCTAAAAATATGAGTAAAAGTGCACAATTCAGACTTCACAACAAACTTTGTCCAAAATTCTATAATCGAAAATCTTCGCCTCTTCAACTCAAAAGGTCACAACAAAAATATAAGTTTTACCTTTCTAAAATGCTTATTATTTGATTCCAAACTTGTGATTATCTGTTACAGGTGACCTTACCCTATAATGTGATTGTGTTAGGTTGGGGTATGTAAACTGGTTGGAACAAAGACAGGCAAGCATACACACCAACAAGCCAACTTGTTTACTTTGGGTATTATGGATGTATGCACCTTGTATAAAATAAGGTGGGTTCGGGTTGGCCCTAAAAATTTATTAGTAGTTTGCTTGCGAATCAATCATTTGTGGGCTATCTAAATTCGTTTCGAGCTCGTTTTTGCTTATCCTACTTCCAATACGGTCATGCATTCGCCCGGAGCAGTTGATCGTAAAGAACATTCGTTCCCACGGCGAGGTTACCTACCCTATTCCGGACTCTGAGACTGGAAACAACCTAGTTTTTTCTATCTAATTAAGGGAGAATGACAAAACACATTTAAAAGCTCAACGGTCGGAGGTCGAAACCCGTAAAAAATCGTGGGTGGTTAATCCATTAGGATGGTTCAGGATCAGGCAACGTATCGATGCCCTGGAAAGGGGGACTTGGGCGAGTTTA
Source organism: Apolygus lucorum (assembly GCA_009739505.2). Classification (NCBI taxonomy): domain Eukaryota; kingdom Metazoa; phylum Arthropoda; class Insecta; order Hemiptera; family Miridae; genus Apolygus; species Apolygus lucorum. Next base: position 21,135,032 of record CM019183.2, read on the forward strand.
TTGAAGGGGGAGTTATTGTTAGATAGGACCTGTCAATTGGGGGTTGGGACACCTGCAGGCCTAAGTTACCTCAGTAGGGTTACCTGAGGCAATTAGTGGCAGCCACAGGCAGGAAGATGACGGAATTATGGGGGAGTGATATCTCAAAGCGAGCGTTTTTGGATCCTTACCGGTGCTTTTACTGCTCAACGACATCTGTTGTATTTGTATAGTTTGTTTCCACTGGTTGGTTCTGAGTAACGACTTAAATAGAAAGGTGTACATTGATGGTTTGGTGTCGGCACACATTTCAAAAACGCCTCAAATTATTCCACAAAGGTTTATTATTTTCCTGTATAAATCATTTGCCTTCATATGGAAATTTGAATACAGGTTGCTAAGGACGCAAAACTGACTACTACTCGAAAAAAATGAACAACGATCGCATTTTTGGTCAGCTAAATTTTATCTTGCCCTACCAGGCCATATAGTGATAGTATGAGAACCTGGGGGTGATAAAATAAAAAGTTTCGTGATGAGAGAAACTAAAAAAGAGCTGTTTTTATAAAGAGTAGGAATGTATTCCTACCCACTCAAAATAGGTAATAGGAAACACTTACCTATATAGTGTACCTCAGAAAGGTTGTGTAAGAAAAAATAAAGTTTTTTAAATGCTTCGATCTCACCGTTTCGAAGATGCCAGCAGAACAAACAGGGGGAACACACTTTCCGAGTCAACCTTACCACACGATACTAAAAGACCTGTCGGTCCGACACGTGGACCCACTCCGGATCCGAGTCCGTGAGATTAGGGAAAGGGTCGACGTGTCAGAACGGGTGTGACAATTTTGATCGGAGATTAGGCCTCTTTTGCGATTCACACTCGTGTTTCTGATTTATAGTCCAACCTCTCATAGGGAGTTAACGGTTTGTCCTACAGAGCTCTGGCTGGTCTCATTCATTTAAACAAATTCAATTCTTTTTTAAATTGGCATTTACTTATATGGACAGTTATTGAGCTGGGGCGTTTTGAAAGTGTGGGCCCTTATTGTTCACCCCTGAAGTGACCGACACCAACCAAACCCTTTGGGTTAACAACAAGACCCCATGTGGGGCTTGTATACCGAATTTCATCAAAATCAGTCCATGTACGGAAGGCAAATTTTTTATTCGATTTTCGGATTCTACGTAGGTACTTTGAAACGTAAACCAACAAATTCTGAAGGTGTTAACTTTTTTTTCTTGGTCGATTCCAGAGGTTCATTATTGAAACCTGCCAGGTTGGGTATTATAGCTTCCTTATAGAATAATGTAGACATGAATTTAGAATTGTTGTTGATAAATTTAACATAACAATCTAGAAAATTATACAATTTTTGTTACATTGATTTTTTTTCTCATTTTCACAGGTACCGTAGTTTCAACTGTTTGGATCTTGCTGAAATCAGTGAGTACAAAAATAATTTATGGATTTTATATGGGTTATTGTTTCTGAAAATAAGCCCATCATTCGATATTCCATTAAGCTTGATATTGCTTAATGATGTTTACACCACTGTTGACTAGTAACATACTGAGTATACCAAATGCGGTCAGTTTCTTAGATTTTCTGCATGCTCCCCGCCAAGCTTTCAGACACACTGAAGGCAGACACTGAAATTTCAGCGGAATACAATGAGATTTAGTGGTCAAAAGACTGAAATGTTGATGGTCACATTAATAAATTCTATTTATTCATTCCCGACCGTTCGCATCCTTCCAACAATGAGTCGGTATATCCCTCAGAAAGAAGGGGTATCGTTTATTTTGTTGTTTACCTGGTCACAAAAGTGAACCACTTGATTCATCTCTTCCAAGGGTACTTACTGAAAGTTTTAATCAAAAATAACTGAAGGGACATTATGATCAAACTACAGTAAGACTCCGTTCATCTACTCGTATATCGTTTGTGTACCTACTTCTTCACTTCTTTTAGCTACTTGTGGGTTAGGTCGAAGCTTGGGTATTATTTGAAACTTTAATATCCCTTCAATCACTACATATTATAAGAACCGAACACATAACTTTTTGATATCTCACTTCGTAATGACCAAAATCCTCTTTATTCAGTTTCCACCTCTCTACGCCAGAGCTACAACAGTCTCGGAAAGGGGTGGATGCCCTTCGAGTCAAGAAGGAGCCAGAAGAGCATTAATCTTCAACCCTTTCTGTTGATAATGAACATTTATCATTCCCTTTCCGCGGGCACCGTATTACCATACTGATGAAGAGTTTCCTCAACATTAAAATACCGGTGGGGACCCCTTCGTCAACACTCCCTAAACTCTCTGCGCATAATTAGAAATAGATGGATTTCGGTCTTACGGCTGACTTCTGATTATTCTGTGACGAACGACCCGTGATATTTTCCTTTCTTGGAGATTTCAATGAATTTCATTCACGTTTCAACAAGAAACGTCAACCAGATTAATATAAAACGGGAAAACAATTCATTCGGGAGAACTCCACAGCAATCATCCCCGAAAAAATGATAAAGCATTCATTGTAAATTATGTGAAGCTGGTCACTTTTTTTTCATTCATTCCTACAATATTTAAAATCAAGGCTTTTAACGATGATTTAAAAAAATTCCCCAAGTTGTCTGAATTGTCAAATGGTGTTTTGGAAGAAAAGCTGAGTATTTTCTTCTTCCAGTATTTCAATTACTTATTTTACATTCGAAATTTAAACAATTATCTGGTTAGACAGTTGTATATCAGTTACCTATCTTCTTCAAAACAAAGTGGCAATTAAATTGGGAAAACTATAATCATTGTAGTGAGCTTCGAAGTATTATTATTATGGGGGTAAATTTGTGCGTTTTCATTTATGCAAAAAGTATACAGAGTGTGCTAATTTATCTCAATGTATTAACCATACAAATGGTGAAGCTATGCAAGGGGAATATCGTCAGTACGTGGATGACATCGTCAGGTGGTCGCATTTTTCGCACAAAGAGCAGATGGATTTTTTAAAATGATTTTTTCTCATACTTTTATCAAATGATTGAAAATCAGATTTGTGTCCTTCTAAACTTGATATCCCTTCTGCAAACCCAAAGAGGGAGCTCTGGTCCTCTGGACATGTAAGAGGGAAAATGTTTTCTTCAGGTCGATTGGGGAGAACAACTCAACAGAGAAGCTCATTATTTTAGCCAGTATGTCTCACTCCCTGGACGATTTTATGGCACTCAACATAATGTTTCAGCACTGGCGGAGGAAGATGTTATCTTCCTCCGCCAGTGCTGAAGCTCTTATTGTGTGTGCGGCAATTCTTATTGTGTACAGGTTCTTTGATGAATTGTGTTGTTCAGGTAGTCTCATGAACTTTAGCACATTCTGACTGTCAAATTCAATGTATGGATGAAGATTGGCTCCATTTGCGTTTCTAAATAATTACAGAGGCCTAATAAATTCCTAATCAGTATTATCATCAATTTCAATTAGGGTTCATAGTGATCAGCAGACAATCAGTCAATAATACTAGGAATAAAATTCTTCATTCTCTACCATCATTATCTGCGAATAATAAATACCTAAGTACCTAATGGAAGTGTGCTACAGAGGAACGATCGAATTGTAGTGTTCAGACAAGTTATTGGCTTATCTACCCTCATTGCATACGCGTTACTATCTCGAATAACGATCTACCACATCAATTGATAAATAATTATGATTTTAATTTCTATACCTCTATGATGAATGTTTGAACCTGGTGTTTTTATGATAATACTTCTGCGATAGATGGCAAAATAATTCCAGTAGTCTTATTATGATACTGAGTCTAACATAAATAAGGACTTTTCAGTACGTCTCACGTAGAAATTATATTTTACTGAAGGTGTTCGATTAATTGTTTTATAGTACCACCTTACGTACCACCGTATTGTTTCTGGTTTCCATCTTCATTGTAAAATACCCATTTATTCATGTACTCAGAGTTACTCACTGTTGAATTCTGTTCAGGAATATCTAAAATTGACATTTGACTGGATATTCATACTCACCACCTTGCGGGATTTGAAAGTGAAACTAAACTCTGAAAGTGCGTGTGCGCTCTGTGAATGATTCCAACTCTTATCTCGAGAAGCAGTCTTACTCCAACAAAAGAAACCGATCAAAATTACGGGAATAAAACTTTTTTGTCAACTTTCAGAGTGAATGGAGGAACAGGAGGGGAGCCCGAGAAAGTACGAGTATGATTTGTATTTAAAGGAACACCCCGCAAAACCCACCTCTCACCGAACAATGAGCTCGACTTTTAGAGGGGACTCGGAAAAAGGCTTTTTTTCGGGAACGAAAAAAGCCTATTCCGATATTATTTGTTTGACGTGGCTATCTTGTAAAGGAGAGGAAGAGAAAGAGAGATGGAAGCGGCAATAAAGAATAGCGTAGGGCTGAAGAATAAGGACTGCGAGAAAGGGATAGGGAAAAAGAAGCTTTTATCTGTGTGCCCCCTTGAGGGTTGGGATGTCGGGAAGGACAATAGGACAGGGGATTGTTGTCTGCTGTCAGGACGCCCGCGCGATTAATCTTCGGTATCCGCGGATCACCGGATTGCATCGTTCCCCTTTTTTCAGGTCTTCAACCCTCTTAAATCCACCTCGCTCCGTTTCCTGAACTTCTTTTAGGTGGAAAATTACCGAGAAATTATGTGAAAAACGACGTCACGCATCAGCTGATAGAAGGTGGGACTTGAGAATTCCGAAATTCAATCATCTCGAATTCGAGTGACAAAATTTCTGGTGTACGAATTTTTTTACTTTCGAGTAAAATAAAGTAATCGGCAGTAAATCATTTACATTCCGTATAATTTTCTACCGAAATTGCAAAGAAAAATGGAAATAACCCAGCCTTGGCTAAATTTTAACCTAAAGTCGAAATCTATTCTCATTGGGCTCCACACCTAACAGTAAGTCGGTACGGGTTTTGTCAATAATCTCACATTTTGAACCAAAAAATGACGCTACCTATGTTTGTATAAGTTATCTGCCTTAGAGTATAAGGATGTAGACCCTAAACCATCAAATGCCTAAATCACTTTTTGTATGATAATACATTGTTACTTTTATGGGGGCTATTAATCGAAAATAAAAATTAAATTAAATTTCTTCGCAAATTTGATAAAATTGTGAGGTACGTAGTTCAGATTAAGGACTAAGTAAAGCCGTAGAAAAAAACCAGGGGGTGTGATTTTTCTGGGGCATTGTGCAAAAAGAAATGTAAAACGTGAAGAAGTAAAAGTTAGGTACACAAATCCTCAATAGGATCGCCAAGTTCAAAGAGGAGTGGTGAGGGGTCTAGCGTCAAAACTAGTTAAGTACTGCAAAAAACGAACCGAAAAGGAATAAAACAGACTGAAGAGGGGAGTACTTCTTGAAATTGTGGGGTCGGTCGTTGTTGAAGGGGGGATCGACTGAGCTTTCGACTAGAAAGGAAGATTTTGTTTGCCCGGGGGATCAGTCACTGAGCCGGATTGCTTTCCACGGATGATGGAATTTTTCTTTTACTACCTCTTCCCATTGGATTTTCTTCTTTTCCTTACACTTTGTGAGATTTTTTTTTCCTTACCTCCCACTTCATTGAACCCAAATTGAACTTTATCAGCGGTTTCACACTTGGCCAGAGGTTTTTCGGTGGATTTATTATTTATGAAAGGAAACAGTAGAAATCAAAAAGGGGAATTATCGCGTTCTTGTAGATCAAATTGGTTAAAAAATGATCCCCCTGTCACGGTAAGGCTTGGTAGAAGGATTTTATCAGGGGAACGAAAATGATCATTTCTGATCCGGGATTTTGAATTCAATTATATGAAATTCTGATTATAATACCGAGTGATTGAAAAGAGAAAAAGTTGAATCGTGACTGGGGAATTTGAATTAGATTGGATAGTAGGCATGCTTAGGAATATTGGTTGTCTCTTTCCCTATTTTAATTACACTATGTTGAATTTCGTTCAGTGTGATGAAAGACGGATGAAAAAATACAAAATCAAAACAATTTATTCACATTTTTTCTGAATTATGTAAAAGTTAAAATGCAAAGTTAGTGAAATTATCATGCTATAAGAATACAGTTTTTTCACTTTTGATACTTATGTTGTGGAGAGCCTCGAGAAATCCGTCTATTCCTCCACATATAATTCAAACAGGTTGAATGAGTGTTCAATAAATAATAGTTACTACAAATTAGGAAATCACTAATTAATCGATCATTATCTGTTTGCCATCGAATCAAAGATTTCACACTATTTTATTATAACTTACGAGTGAGGCAACCTTCTTCTTCATCTTTTAGAAGAAAGAAATATTAATCTAACGGAGATCTCAATTTCAATGGGATTCGTTATCATTTAAAGCACAGTCATTATTTCTTCCTGAACAATATTACTATTAGAACTGTCTAGAACTGGGTTCTTCATATCTCCTTTACCAATACACAAGTTTGTGCAGTTCGATTTGAACAAAACGGCATAGGAAGGTAAGAAATTAGCACTATCTAACGTTGATGGAATCTCTCCATAACCTTAACCCTTATAAATAGGGGTTTGTCACGTTGATAACTCGTGTTGATAAACATCAGGTTATCAGGACGGAGGGAAATTCATGGATGACGGGAATTTCACCGATCTTTGGTCCCTGAAATTTACGAGATCTGGTGGTCCGTCATAGTAATGGACACCTTGCTGGTCCAAGAGCAGCTTTCCAGTCCCTGTTCTGTCAGGGAAAAAGCTGGCGTTTGATGGCCTATCGCTGTTGGTTGACCAGTTTGTATTACTCGAAAGTTCACGTCTGTCGTCTGTTGGAAACGATAGAGTTTTTCCTGTTCTGGTTTTGGGGAAAACTAGCTTGTCGTTGTGCGATTGGGTTTCATAGAGCGATGATTGGTAGGTAACGGGTTTGTCTTGACCTTTGATCGAAATAACTGGGTATGGACGGTTTTGGATCCTTTCTTGGTAGTACTGTGTCGCTCCGGCGTAATTGTATGGCGAATATGGGTCTTCCGGCCTGTACACTGATTCTTGATAGTTTGGATCGTTCTGGTATGGGTAACGCGTTTTTTTGTAAGGCCTAGGTGGGTACTGATTGCCATCGTAAGACCCATAGTACCCAGTTTCATATTGCGGCGGGTAGTCTGGACGATACTGGGGATACCCTTGTGGCGGATATCCAGGCTGGCCAGAGAAGAACCTGAAGAAACCACCATTGTGATTGTTGAGGTAGTCGACCAGAGCATCTGGGTCTCTGGGACACGTGGGGTACGCTGTGACACATGCTCTGGGATTGCCACGTGCTGTGTACCCAATCAGCGCCGCTCTCCCAAAGATCAGAAGTGGTGAATCGTCGATAAAATTCAAAACTGTCAGCAACCTACAAGACAGAATAATGGGGAAGTAATTAACACCAGAAAACCAATTTACGGAAATCCCCATTCCCAAAGATTTGATGAATCTCAAAGATCTAGATTCCAATCATAATACTATCACGAACAGACCAATCTAAATTATTCTTAAAGTTTCTATTATTTTTAAAAATTGGTTTTATGGAGGCTAGGAAAATAGGATGAAAATAGGTTATATTTTATAGAGGCATAAGGGGGTTATAGTTTATGGGAGTATATATCGATACCTTAAAGCACAATGGCGTTATGTCCAAAAATATCAGTTTTGAGATAAATGGGTCAGTGACATCATAGGACCATACTCCTTCTTAAGGATACATGATTGTAGCTCTAAAAACGGAAAAATTGACAGGGTTCTATGACCTCTCTCGAATAATCGTAAATAGCATTCGGTGCTTTGTCCAAAAAAGGAATGCACAATCGTTCTATGTCCCAATGAGATAGCTATCAAATTCAATTGTGTTGTGGACACTGGAGCTTTGTCCGTACATAGCTCCTTTGTGCACTAGGTTTATGGAAGGTGGACACTGTTACTTAGGGAAAAAAAAACCGTTCTCTCCCTTTAAGAAATCAAGATTTGGACTTGGAATTAATCAGAAAACCAAAACTGAATCTCAAAAGATGTTCACTATAGGAAATAGGCCTAATTTCCGTTCAGATTTCAGCTTAATAAATGCGAGCTGTAATCGTTTCACTGAAATGAGTTTTGTGTAGTACCTACTCAGTTGTGCATTCTTCGCAACCAATGATCAAATTATGATTTTATTACTGATTGATTTAAACAGGATACCGATTTTATTGCAAGTAGGTAGAATTCTATGCAGACGGATAATAATAACAATAATAAACCGTTGTATAGTAATTTGCAGCGTTGTTAACCTACCCATTCTTCCTGGGTAGTCTACCCGGTGTTTTTTTTAAATCGTGGCACATTGATTGAATCGTTGAATTCCCGTGATATTTTATTGAACAGGAGGCAACTTACAAACAGATAGGTTACGAATAGAAGACGATTTTGATGATCCTTTGAAATTAAGAGTTCCTTTAATTTTTGTGCTCCTAATTGATATAATATTAAAATTTTGTAATTATTTCACATTTCTAGGAGAATAAAAGTGGGGAAAAATATAATTATTGATGTTTAGTAATTCATGTATTATGCATGAATAACTTTCCAAAATTCGTGACCAACTACTATAGGTACCTATCCAACACGCGAAACTGCCTGGCACACCACCCTCTGGTGCCAGTCTGTCACCAAAAAACCGGTGGTGACACCAAATTATGAAAATCCTTTACCCATAGGGGTCATGTCCACAATCGAACTTTGCTAGAGGATCCATCTCCCTAATCTTACTTGGCCAAAAGAGCTCCATCCATCTTCCACGTTTTTCAGAAAAACTCAAATTCAACAAAACTATTTTTGTAAGATCTTCTTGAAGAGTATAGCTTATAAGAAATTGAAGTGTTTAGTGGAATACGCCATTTTTTTAGGAATTGTGCACTGGTGAAAACTTCTTTTGCGTTTTTCTCAAAACTCCGTTTTTGGACATAGCGCCTTTGCACTTCAAGGTATCGACATTTCACCTGAATTCCAGGCATCATATCAGTGACATAAATATCCTAACTAATAATTTGACATTTTCATGTAAGGTGCAGATATACCTATCAGATATTCAGATATACCAGATATTCATATCAACAACAAACTTTGTTAAACATTTTCTCAAACTGATGGAACATTTTGGCAATCAACGGACAAACTAACGAATACAAAATATTAAGAAAAGTCTGATTATGAATGTAGTGTGGCTTCAAACGATTTTTGTTTGTTTACCTCTAACGAACGTAACAGTTACATATATTTATCATTACTACGTACTAACTTGATTGAAAATCGTAAATTCTAATTCCATTTGTAGAACTAGACTTCAAGGAAGAAACCAACCAATGTGAATCATTCGCGATTAGGTCAGACGGATTCTCTCCCATTACAATGAGCGTAAATTTTCTTTTGAAAATAGCCGGAACTAAGAAGTATAAATTATGATTCTTAATATACGGAGCGATGGAGAAGTCCAGAAAACGAATCTGTGAATAATAGTGTTGTAAACTGGTGTTCCCTCGGGAGCAGTATGTGGCACTGTTCCGGCACCCCTCTTATATATTGAGTTTTGACTCCATTCCAGGAAAATACCAAAACTATAATGACCGCCCGTTATTTGTCTTCAACGCGAGACTCATTCTTCAGCTCCTTTGAGAAAGGAGGTCAGTTGAAACATAAATCTCGGAATGGCAAATAATGCGACCGTGAACTGTAACGGTAAATTATGGCATCAAGTTCAACAGATAAGAACGTTCTTTGAAATATGATTTCTACTTGTGGTTGTTTTCCAAGTTCAACCCAAAATATACGGTCGGGCAGTGATGACAGTTTCTGGAGATGTGTGAGCTACTGGAGTAATCGAAAATGGGGTTTCATAAATCCATAAATTAATTAGCTTATTTCATGAAGACGCATTTTTGGCCTGCTAATACCCTACAAAAATATATTACGTAGGTATAACAGGCTACCTGTATATTTTTCGAATTCCCACTAAATATATTCTCTGAAAAGTGAAAAAATTAGTAGTCGGTCCCCATTTGGCCATTTGATCATCCTCTTAGATTGTCTTCTCTCGTTGCCGAACAAGATTGTCCATGGTCTTTAGGGTCAAAAACAGTTATTATAAAAAAACCAATGTTAGGAAGTTTAACATGACATGTTTTATTAAACGGCTTTATATAGTAGTGAGTTAGGTCCACGTTTTCGTGAATTTTTTAAAGTAGGATGCATGAAAAAATAGTACCTTTTTACATACACGGTACTTTGACCTTACGCTCCTGTTATGATTTCAAGTCTTAAATAATTCACGATAAAATTTTTCTTCAGAGCTGAAGAGAGAGCAAGAGCAAGTAGATTATGGCACTATTCGAAATTAACAAATTCCAACTCATTATTAGTTGAACGATTATATTATTGAAGAAGAGTTCTCCTACTAGGAGGAAAACGGTACTCAACGCAGCCCTGCACGAGAGGGGAAATAATGAGGTTTTCTTGGTTTCAATGCCTTGTGCAACAGGATATTCTTTGCAACGATAAACTGAGTACCTAACAACAATGGGACCATTCTCTTCTCTTAGTTAATATCCACCAGAAGAAACGTTTGACGTCTTGCATCCTTGAACTTTTGTAGTGGTAATAAATTGTTATGATCGGATAATAATAACTATCATTATGGGGGTCTCAGTCGGTCGCCGTTTAGTATTTCACGAAATTGAAGGGGTAAAAACTTACGCACGGTTCTAGCGAATTGAAAAACTGAAATATTGCCGCTGGAAACATCAAAATCGAACAATAATTGCCAAAGAAAAATGGGAAAAACTACTGAATAAACGGCTTTTCCCATGTTTTTCCCATATTTCTCTGGCAAGTATTGTTCGATTTTGATGATTCCAGCGGCAATATTTTAGTTTTTCAATTCCCTAGGGCCGTGCACTATGAATTTCTAAAATCCTTAAAAGTTTCAAATTTAGGTAGGTAAAAGTTTTTGCGCCTTCAGTTTTGTGAAATACTGACCCGGAACGAGGAAAGAACGGCGACCGACTGAGACCCCCTTATGGGTAGGTACTCGCAGAAATTTTGATATTTAATCAGGAATAACGTATATTTATGTATTGTAGCCATAAACGATTATCTTACCCATTGTGGTCTACTCCGTCATGTGTTGTGATTAATTGGTATGGATCAAGTGGATTTTTCTGAGCTTCAAAATGTATTCCTTTAGGTTTGTGATTATTCGGGATGGATTAGCGGACGTCCTAAAGAGATTTTCGGGCACGTGTTTCTCCCGATATTCGTATATGATGAATAGGTTTTGTATACGTGAGAGGGTGACGTGATGAAGCCTTATCCTCCTTGTTCTACTAATCAAATAAGACAAAAAACTCTACTTAAGGACTCGGAGCCTGGAGATGAAGATCTATTGATCTATTGTTGACGGATCGCGACGGCCGTGAAGGAGCTATTGTTAGATGCGTCGATGCTAATGATGAATCTGAGGCGTTGGATATCGACGTATCCTATGACCGTATTGGTCGAGGAAGTAACTGATTGTGTGTATGATGATCGCCTCTCGAAGCTTACACTTCAAAGAATCCTATCAACTCATTGAACCACAACGTGAAGTGCCAGGTCGTACACCAAACCCAGTCTCCATTTTTACATTATTTATAGGTGTTCCAATGGATAATTCTCAACATTTTCAGAGAATGTGAAATCAGTTCCTCCAATTTTAATATACTATTTCATTAGATTTTCAAAAATCAAAACTTTCGCCTCCATTTCTTATTTGTTGAGTCTAAATGTGAAACGCTTAGTTTTTTAAGGTTATCCGCTCCACTTGGTATACTGTACTAATTTTCGAATTGAAATAAGCGTATCTTAAATACAAGTTTATTGTAACAGAGATTTTATTCAGTCTGTCTGAATTAGATATGGGAAAAGTTTATAAATATTAACATAGGTACCTAATTCGAATATACCTACTCATAATACCCATACATCTCAACTACTCAAAAAATGAATAATGGATGCTTGGTACTCGTACTTACCCAATAAGAGTGTCCTTGTTGTTTGTTGGAACTGATTGGGTGGTCCCAGCATAACCCGGCTTGCCTCCGGAAGTGACTTCACAAAGGAGCCTGGGGACGCACTTGAGATCATCGTACCTTGCAATGGACGACAGCGCGTTGAGGAACCCAGGATGCCCTTGAGGTGGGTAGTAAGGTGGCCCTGAGTACAGTGGAGGTTTCCCTCCATAAAATGATGGACCTACAATAAAAATTTGAAAATATCAAGTTTTATCCATAGTGATCCGATAGTTCGAGGATGTTTCCGGAAACACTTTGCCTCAGGTTTGATCCGCTTTTATTTTGACTTAGTATCATTACTTAGTATTATATTCTCGAAGATTTTATATCGTCCACTCCATCTTGCTTGAAGACAATTTAACATTCAAGAAGTCAACATAGACGAGTTTACCGTACCTGACCTAAGTCAATATGAAGCGGCAAACAAATTTGAAAACTGGACCAACCTGTTAGGACGGGAGGAGCCCCAGGGGGCTGATAAAGACCGAATCCTGAGTTGTCCGAACTGCCTTGCGCTGCAGCTTGTTGCAAACCGGAGGCCAGATTTCCTAGACCTCCATTCTGATTTATCAAATTGGTTAGCTGCCTGGAATCATAAATAATTCACCTTTTACAGTAAGTGTGATTTTAGAGTTTTTCTAATTACCCAGGAGTAAGCTGAGTAACTTACAAATCTCGTACAATCAAGGCCTGCCAAAGTAGATGTTGGCTTCCGTATTGATTTTATGATAATGTATGGAAGACTTCACCCAAAAGCACTGCTTGGTACGAAGTGGCCGTACCATGCATTTTATTCCGAAACACCCATCAACATTTCAATAAGGTTTCTACTTCGATTCGAAATTTATTGAAGTTTAAAAATGCAAGTTTATTATTTAGAGTCAGAAGTAGATAACGAACAGGTACATGAAAGCTTCTTGCAGTCTCTACTTACCCAACAAAATCTCCGATTGAACTTCCTCCAAATTGCTGGGCTGAGGCAATGGCAGGAACGAACAACCACAAACAAATCGAAACTAGTGTCATTTTGGAAAACGACTCTTCAGAGATTTCAGAGACTTCAAACCATTAAAGGAAGAATTCTGAAATAAATTAAGAACAATCGCATTATTACATCAATTGCAATTATTATCAAACAATTGCAACATTACATCAAAATGACTGCTACTCCCACCATCTCTAAGCAACGATTTATAAGGATTGATACAACTCTACTACAGTTAAGTAAAAATTGGAGAAAGTATCAACGCTCCACGCTGATATCATTGTGACATGAATATGTCTTCTTGCACTGCGTAGGTATTTGCGGCATATATACAGTCACATTGCAATGCGAACGGTCATGAAAATATTCAAAAATGTTAGGTATGAAACGCTACTCAAGTTCATGATTTAGATTATTTTGATCTTGTTTCCCAAGCCTCCCTGCAAAATTTCAGCTTCTTGATGCCACCAGATGCAAATTTAGCACACCCAACTGATCAGGGAGGATCTCAGTTTGTAATTCAGAATCAGGAGTCTTAAATAGGCGCACTGCGAAATTTCAGATTCTTGGGGACACAAGATACAAATTTAGCTAACTACTAAGCCATAAAATTTAAAAAAATTCAAACATCCACTTTTTTCCGAAAATGTTGATACGGACAACATTTTGGATTGACCGCAGCAATAAGACATACCTACCTACCTACGTAATCATGTTAAAAAAAAAAAAAAATTGAAATAACTAAGTCTTTCTCTGGTTTTAGTTTTTTTTGCCATCTTCCAACCAAAATAAAGCAGTTGATTTCTCAGTTTTTCAATCATGGACCACCTTTTATTATCAAGACATTAGGTTATACTCGGAATATGGAAAATGCACCTTTCAGCCGCTGGGGAGGAAGTGAAAGTATGAAAGAGTAGGTAATAATACGAGAGCCATTAGCAGTTAAATTGTGTGTTGAAAAACGCGGGGATTTTCATTTTGTTTTGCAACCGAGTTCAAACGCAAATGAGCCAACGTAGTCGGAATACTACGTAAGACACTGTGTGGGGGGAAGGTGTAGGTAGTCGAGTGAAAGCGAAAAAAATAGAGATGCGATTGTGTTTGCTCTCCCAGATCTCGACCGATCAGGAATTAAACTGCGTTTGATTTGGTTTTAAACTTTCTTTTGAGCGGATTCCTCCCTTGGGGCATTGATCCAAAAACCCGTCATTGGAGAAACGACACCATTTTTATGGTAGATCTCATACAAATCGTAAAAACTCGTTATGGTACAGACCTTATTATTTTTTGGAATTGATGAAAGTAGCTCATCAACTGATGACAATTGTAAATTATTGAATACATCTACAATAACTATCGCTTGTTTTGCAATTCATCAAAGATATCTGTTACGACAGGATCAACATTTCCTTATTAACATAATTGAGGAAAATTAATATTCTCAAGAGGTTGTGTTTTTTTGGTTGAATCATTGTGGATACTTCAACTTGCCCCGCCACAACCTTGATTTTTAGAAAATTCACGTTTTTCCTCGTTTAAACACGAGTTTCTCCACTAAATTCCATCATAAAAAACTTGGATTAAACCACTGGAAAGCTGAGATGTCGAAGAATTTTTTCCCAGTGTCTCTCAAAAATATAACACTTTGGAAAATTAACAAAAATTTTACTTTAAACTCTTTTTTTACGCATCAGATTTTCTCAAAAATTTTTTTTTAGGCTGGACACATTGAAGTGTTCACCCTGTATAGGTAGAACAGCGTAAGCAAAAATTTGAATTATGGAAGACAAATTTCTTGAGCTAATAAAATAAAAGCACCAATATTTTTTAGTCAAGTAACTGCTGAAAGTTTGCTAAAATGAATACTGAAAATCAGCTAATAAATACTGCTCAAAAATGAAACTATTTGAAACAAATTAACGCAGGGGAAGAGTCTTAGCCACGGCAATTTTGACTTTGTTAAATTTCGCATTTTGTTAATTTGGGAGGTCCGATCGAAATTTGGATGACTTACCTACTGAACCGTCATGCGTGGTGAGCGACCGGCGTCTGACGGACGCGCGGCGAAAGTCCGGGGAAACCGCCGTCACCCACCTCGCGGTCCGGATCCTCCCACCTGCACTCCCAGCGGGTCGCAGCTCCGGTTCAACCTTTTCGTGTCCTCTAATCATCAGCAAGTCACCTCTGCCCACCTCAGACCGGAGGCACATTGAGACGCAGGCCGAAGCAGGGCAGCGCAGAGCAGGGGAGATCAGCACGGTTTTTTACTCCATTTCGTGGATAGGAGGGCTCTAGATTTGCTAATGTTACTGTGATGTGGGATGTGTGAGAAATGTTACTGTGATTTTTAGGACGGGTTTCTCAACGTTGAGAAAATTGGGATTAAAATTATATAATTATAATAATATAATTATATTAAAATTATATCCGCTGATCAGAAGTTCGATCTTTTCACGAAAGATTTTCATCCGTGGATCTGATTTAAGAATTTAGCATCTGAAAGCTGCCCTCAGATTTACGAATATTATTCAAATTATTAATTGCGTCGTTTCGTCCACGCAAAGTACTCACATTCATTGATGGATACACAATTTTCCGCGACACCTTTTATGTTGAAAAATACGGACGGTAGACAAATCATTTGATAATGAACCTTTGGAATCGACCAAGAAGAAACATTTTTTAACCCCCCCCCCCCTTCAAAATTGGTTGTTTTACGTTTCAATGTACGTAGGTACTTTGAATCCGAAAATCAAATAAAAAATTTTCCGGCCGTACGCTGTCCGCGGCATTTTCCTTAGTTACCAATGGCTGATTTTTATTAAATTTGGTATATGGGCTCCATGTGGGGTCTGGTTGTGCCGCGTGGCTTTTGGTCGATGTCAGACACTTCAAAGGGATGAAAATTACGAGTTGAAGTTTTCATTGATGTCCTAGCTCGAAAACTTTCTGAATAAGGGTATTATTTTTTCACCAATTTGGAATAGCATTGAATTTTTAGATACCACCCGGAGCTCTGTAAGACAAACCGTTCACTCCCAACTAGAACTTAAGGGTGGGACTTACGATAAATCAGAAACACGAGTGTGAATCGACAAAGAGGCCTAATCTCCGTTCGAATTTTAGCTGACCAAAATGCGATTGCTGTTCGTTTCTTCAAGTTGTGCTCAGTTTTGCGTCTTTAGCAACCAGTAATCAAATTTCCTAATAATTAGGGCCGCCTCAACACCCTGTTTCTTCGAACTGAGTGTGAAGCGTTTATTTCTTCCAAATAATCTTGATTGAGAAGTAGGTATGTGGTAGGTAGGTAGTATGTATGGTTGGTAGATGGTGACAATGGTAATAGTCCAGTCAAATTAGCAGTTAGGGTTTGCATTAATTCCGGACAAAGCGAAACTTTTATGGGTGACTTGTGGGTGCCTATGGAACATGTTTTTAGTATATTCTACTAGATTCTCCTTGTGCTAACTTTTTGGTGCCCGAAAAACCGCGATTTTTCGGCACTTGTTTCAGTTTTTTGCCTATAACTCGTACACGATGCATCCTACGGAAAATTTTACTCTTTCCTTTATTAAACAGGATGAATTTCTGCGTCAAATGACCACCTGAAACGTTAAGATCGGTTCAGCCGTTTGGCCGAAATCGATCGTTGAAGTTTGGCGATTTTTCCCAAATTGGTTGAAAAATGGGTTACGCTCAAGTTTCAAGGCCTGTACATCAAAAACGGCGTATCCAACCAAAAAACGTCACATAATCAAAGTTGTAGAGAATCAAATTTTGTGTAAGAAAAGCATCCCCCCTTCCTCCCCCCTCCCACCCGCCCCTACCAAATGATAGAATAACGAAACAACTTCTGAGTAAACGAAATTATGAGTATTGAAAACGGTGTTGCAATCAAAAAATGTCATATAATCAAAGTGAAACGTCTGTTGTTCAACTTACTAAGGCACTGAGGTACTTGTAATACTAGAAAAGGCGAAAGAAAAAACATTCTCCTGGTCCTAACTTTTTGGTGCCCGAAAAACCGCGATTTTTCGGCACTTGATTCAGTTTTTCGCCTATAACTCGTACACGATGCATCCTACGGAAAATGTTACTCAATCCTTTATTAAACAAGATGAATTTCTGCGTAGAATGACCACCTGAAACGTTAAGATCGGTTCAGCCGTTTGGCCGAAATCGATCGTTGAATTTTGCCGCTTTTTCCCAAATTGGTTGAAAAATGGGTTACGCTCAAGTTTCAAGGCCTGTACATCAAAAACGGCGTATCCAACCAAAAAATGTCACATAATCAAAGTTGTAGAGAATCAAATTTTGTGTAAGAAAAGCATCCCCCCTTCCTCCCCCCTCCCACCCGCCCCTACCAAATGATAGAATAACGAAACAACTTCTGAGTAAACGAAATTATGAGTATTGAAAACGGTGTTGCAATCAAAAAATGTCATATAATCAAAGTGAAACGTCTGTTGTTCGACCTAAGGCACTGAAGTACTTATAATAATAGAAAAGGCAAAAGAAAAAACATCTCCTAGATTCTCCTTTTGCTCACTTTTTGGTGCCCGAAAAACCACGATTTTTCGGCACTTGTTCCAGTTTTTCGCCTATAACTCGTACACGATGCATCCTACGGAAAATTTTACTCAATCCTTTATTAAACAGGATGAATTTCTGCGTCGACTGACCACCTTCATTTTTTAGATCGGTTCAGCCGTTTGGCCGAAATCGATCGTTGAAGTTTTGGCGATCAACCAATTTGGGAAACATCGCCAAACTTCAACGATCGATTTCGGCCAAACGGCTGAACCGATCTAAAAAATGAAGGTGGTCAGTCGACGCAGAAATTCATCCTGTTTAATAAAGGATTGAGTAAAATTTTCCGTAGGATGCATCGTGTACGAGTTATAGGCGAAAAACTGGAACAAGTGCCGAAAAATCGTGGTTTTTCGGGCACCAAAAAGTGAGCAAAAGGAGAATCTAGGAGATATTTTTTCTTTTGCCTTTTCTATTATTATAAGTACTTCAGTGCCTTAGGTCGAACAACAGACGTTTCACTTTGATTATATGACATTTTTTGATTGCAACACCGTTTTCAATACTCATAATTACGTTTACTCAGAAGTTGTTTTGTTATTCTATCATTTGGTAGGGGCGGGTGGGAGGGGGGGGGGAGGAAGAGGGGATGCTTTTCTTACACAAAATTTGATTTTCTACAACTTTGATTATGTGACATTTTTTGGTTGGATACGCCGTTTTTGATGTACAGGCCTTGAAACTTGAGCGTAACCCATTTTTCAACCAATTTGGGAAAAAGCGGCAAAATTCAACGATCGATTTCGGCCAAACGGCTGAACCGATCTTAACGTTTCAGGTGGTCATTCGACGCAGAAATTCATCTTGTTTAATAAAGGATTGAGTAACATTTTCCGTAGGATGCATCGTGTACGAGTTATAGGCGAAAAACTGAATCAAGTGCCGAAAAATCGCGGTTTTTCGGGCACCAAAAAGTTAGGACCAGGAGAATGTTTTTTCTTTCGCCTTTTCTAGTATTACAAGTACCTCAGTGCCTTAGTAAGTTGAACAACAGACGTTTCACTTTGATTATATGACATTTTTTGATTGCAACACCGTTTTCAATACTCATAATTTCGTTTACTCAGAAGTTGTTTCGTTATTCTATCATTTGGTAGGGGCGGGTGGGAGGGGGGGAGGAAGGGGGGATGCTTTTCTTACACAAAATTTGATTCTCTACAACTTTGATTATGTGACATTTTTTGGTTGGATACGCCGTTTTTGATGTACAGGCCTTGAAACTTGAGCGTAACCCATTTTTCAACCAATTTGGGAAAAATCGCCAAACTTCAACGATCGATTTCGGCCAAACGGCTGAACCGATCTTAACGTTTCAGGTGGTCATCCGACGCAGAAATTCATCCTGTTTAATAAAGGAAGGAGTAAAATTTTCCGTAGGATGCATCGTGTACGAGTTATAGGCAAAAAACTGAAACAAGTGCCGAAAAATCGCGGTTTTTCGGGCACCAAAAAGTTAGCACAAGGAGAATCTAGTAGAATATACTAAAAACATGTTCCATAGGCACCCACAAGTCACCCATAAAAGTTTCGCTTTGTCCGGAATTAATGCAAACCCCCCCCCCTTTTTTTGGCTAATTTGACTGGACTATAAAGCCGCGTTCTTTGCAGACGAGTGATCTATATAGAAAAATAATAAACCTTTCTGTAATAATTTGCAGCGTTTTTTTTCCGCCAAACAATTTTTGGTTTATTATTTTAAATACAGAACCTTTAGAATCGAGCAAGAAAAAAATGTTGTTTGGTGGGGGGGGGGGGGGGGGAACTCCCTATTTCTTCGACATGAATGTGAAGATTTTTTTTTTGTCAAAATAAACTTGATTGTGAAGCAGGTAGTTAGTACCTAGGTTATGTACTACAGGTAGTACCTATGGTGGATAAGTAGTGGCAAAGCTGTGTTCTTTGCAGAGGAGTGATCTATACGGAAAAATTATTAATCTTGGTGATATAACGTGAACTGTTTTTAAATGTTTATTTCGCGACAGTTGTTCACATGACATTTGCTAAAATGTGAGAGAAGTAACGCTTTCTTGAGTCGTTACGTGACGATCGGTCGCAAAGGTTGCGATAATTAAGCAGAAACCTCATGTTAATCATCATGAAATGTGTGGTGACTTCAAAGTAGAATCAATAGGCAGGCAGCCACTGACATAAATCTATTGATAAATGAACAGCTGAGCAGATTTAACGTTTGAGTTCGGAGTGCACTTTTTCCAATGTTTTTTTCATGATTATGCATTTTCCTGTATCGAATACCTATGACTCATTTTTTGACAAAATACAAGTTCAATAAGTAACTTTGAGTATTCAAGTCACGAGAAAAGGATAAAAACGTCATTAGCCTAAAAGGTAGAACAGAAAGATTTTTCAATATGGCGACACTGTCGCATCCGTAAATAATCCACGGATCAGAGATTTAATACCACCTGTATTGGTTGTATCAAGTCCAAGAGAGCTAAATGGAGATAAGGACATGAGTGCCGTATTCATGTAAATACGCGGTTCATGAGTGACTAACATAAATTCCTCTCACCAAATGTCCCACTAACGACTTGGCTCAATGTTGGAGAATAGTGAAGAATAGCACTGAGGTTTTGAGAAACGCTACGTATTGTGACTTTATCAGCTAAACAATCACGAAATAGATACGGTAAAAAAGCTATGTGCTATTAATTGGTAGACATCTAAAGGTTTGTTATGTGCGTTAAATACTAAGCATTGAGACTCATAGAAACTCAAATTTTTGTTAATCAAGTAGTGGAATTAGCACATTTTGAACCCAGAATTATTCCTTTTTCCATTGCCAATTTTCTGGTACCAAAATAATTTGAAAAATCAAGCCGTGTTTTATTTTGTTTGAATAACAAGTTGATGTATCAGTCTTCAAAAATGTTCTAGACACAATTCAGATTTCTCTCTGTTTTTTCCCCTAGTCAATTCCATTCTGCTCACGGAAAAACTGATAAATCACTTTTACTGACAAAATTATTAGGTAGTTTGGCTTTAAAACGTGTTTAGATGACTGACCAATTAGCAAGGTATTACCAAATTTCCTGCTAAGTGATGAGTAATTTTTCCTGCTTGGAAATTTTAATCAAATTAACCTGCCTCGGTACAATGCAGGTATGAAGAGGCCTCTAGGAAATGAAGATATTCAGACTAGACTTAGCTCTTTCTTAACAAAAATGGAGGGTCACAAATATTGATTCATTCCTCAAAAATAAATGTAAGTGATTGGTGGTTTGGATCGGACGTAACGTATAATAACTAAGTTATTTTTCAATATTGCATACTTTTCTTATTTCAAGTTCACCAGGCAATTTTGGATGGGACCAATGAAGAAAAATATCGTTCGTGAGTTTTGATTTTATTTTAGGATAGAGAGCAAAGTACATGATATCAGCAACATTGACACACATTTACATCCGAAGTTATTCGGTACTATTCTACAATAGAGAACTTAAGAATTATTGCTCAAAAGGCACAGTTTATTCAGTACGTTCACACGACGCTCAATAATTTACCTTTCTCTACGAAACTATGGTTAAGTATTACCGTGGCACAAATTGATTCTAAAGGTACATGAGACACCATAAGGCCCTGCAGAGGTTAGTTACAAACATGTATACTACACCCCACTACTCGAAGTTGGTGTTTTGTGTTCGACAATCCATCGGTAACTATCGTTATTTAGAGCCAAACAACTTCACTCAACTCTTTCTATTATTACTAAAGACAGAAATATAAAAAAGTGTAAGAACATTGACATAGTAATCTCACAACGAAGGGTATCTACAGATGAAGCAACATCAGTCTGCACCTATCAATTTAATTATTAAGAATTATTTAAGTACAACGTCTACTCAATTACTCTAGTTCCTAAAAATGTACACTAATTTTTGAAATGAGCTAGACAAACATAATCATGACTAAAAAATCACTCGTGCTAGTGCGAGGAGGAGACGGTTATCACAATATCTGCTAAGAAGCTATAATGGTTGCGTGTTTTCGGGGGTTTATCATAATATCCTCCTAAATTGGATTTTTAAAGATCATTATTGCAATTTTTAGAATCGAAATAACGCACCTTTAAGATTATTATAGAATGTATTTAAAACATAGAATGTTTTTGATTCAACGTTTGGGCATCATCATAAAAAATATAACGATAACAGTGTGATTCCAAAAAGTTGGGTGAAAAGCTCTCTACGTTTTGAATAAAGTCTGTGATAATCCTAAAGGTTTGTTTGTTCAATTATAAAACGATGAGTGATTCTTACAACAAAAAAATTGGTACTTTGAATAAAATGTAACGATTATAATTGACACTAGCATGTCAACGACCGATTTGAAATGGGAAAGCTTGAATCAAAAGAACATCTCATTTCATAGTTGAAAAATGTGACTAGTTCGACTCGATTACTGGCGTTTTTATAAGTTTTTTGAAGTTTGGGTATTTGGGTTAGTATTCTACAACGGAGGATTAGGTAAAATCTATTTATACTTTCATAAATACTTAGTATTTTTGTTTCCTATTGAAAGAGTTGGTAGTTTAAACATTTCGGTGCTACTAAACTACTTTGAAAAAACTAATTTTACTTTATATGGTTTTATTGATAATGACAATATCTAACTTGAAATTGGTTCATGCTCTAGGAAACTGTGGCTCTATGCAACTTTAGACTGCTCAGTTCCATGTCAAACAACTCTTCGCAAGTACTCGAATTGGTAGTACCTACTCTCGCATATTCACGACTTTTTTCTTGTTATTTTTGAGATACAATTGATAGGAGACACCTACTCCCTATTGCAGTTTACTTCTTCGAACGATTTATGATTACCTCAACGGAATCACGTTGGTATTATTTCTACTATTTTCTTCGGTAATTATTTTACCTTTACGCATGCACTACAGAAACATACACTTGTTGTTTCAAACTGCGAGGTAAAATCGCTCTTTACACGAACTACAGGGTGTTCAAAAAGCTGATACTCAAGATTCTTATTCAGCTCGCATAGTGAGGGAAAACGTGGATTATATGATTAGGAGGTGGTGGTGCGACGGTCGCGAGGTGAGACGGCAGAGTCGCAGCCACAGGCGATGGTAGAGAGGGCAGAGGCACGGGGTAGACGCCGCGGCCGCGGGACTCGCAGTCCCTCCCGCGCTTGGCGAGGCCGTGGCAGACGGCGACTGAGCCGACGATGTCCCCCAGGAACACGCTCAGGACGTAGTTCTCTCCCATGTCCCTGGGGTAGGTCGAGAATTTCCTGCAAAAAAATGAAGTCAGAAATTGTAGGTAATTAAGAAATAAGAATTTTCTGAGGAGTGCAACAAAATACCTATGTAAAGTCGTAACAATTCATTTCTTTCAGTTTTGGTCTTTTAATTTTTCACGTACTATCAGAATAAATAAGGGTGTTGCTATAGACAAAATACATTTCCACGAAACATTTTAGTGATTCTGATAATGACAACATCTTATCAAATGTCTCCATAATCGAAACAATGTAGGTATTGGGCCTGACCGCTACTACATCCCCCTAAGCTTATCTAATAATAGAGCTTATCTAGACTTCTTTGTAGTAGGCATAGCATGTATGAACCAGCGCGCCAGTATAATGGACCCTACACTGAATTAATCTCGATTTAGGGTGTCTCAGTCGGTCGCTATTCCTTCCTCGTAGCAGGTTAGTCCATTCTCTCACGAACCGACGCTCGGTTGCCCCTACACACCCACCCATCTGAATAGGTAACATTGCCACCCACCCAGTTCTTCCCCCATCCCCCATTCTTCTCAAAGCTGGCCAGTTTCCATCTACAGTTTTTCCCAGTTTTCACAGGAAATCATCATCCAATTTTCTGGTTTCTTGTGGCATTCTTATTATTTGTATAACCTCTACACCCACGCACTTGTTTAATTCCTATAGTAAGTATGATTCCGTGATGATAAGTAAGATTCCGAAAGTAGAGAAAAGTAAAAAGTAGTAGGTACCTAAATTTGAAATTCTCAATGATTTTCAAAATTCATTAGGGCGTCAAAATCGACCAATAATTGCCAGAGAAAATGGGGAAGAACCGTTTATTCACTAATTGAGACCCTCGTAGGCTGTTCAAGCCTCTGAATTTGCGACTCCAAGAATCGACGGAAAAACGTTTGGTTGCCTGAAAATTGCGATTTTTTCGCACTTTTTGAGGATTTTTGCACTTTTTTTTAGGTAGAAATTCCGCTTCGATTAGGAAAAGAATCAACATTTTTGGTCAAGTGTTTCCATTTTTTCGGGAGATTAAAAACATCTAATTTTACAACATTTCCAAAAGAAGGTACCTAGTATTTGCCATATTCCTTAATTTCCTGAAGAAACGTTGTCAACATTGCAAAATCATTCAGCCTTCAAAAAATCACAAAAATAAAAAATGAAGCGAAATGAAACTTGGAAGAACGGAATGAATGAAATATTGTAGAATTGTTACTGTACGGCGAGTTGGTTGGTTTTCAGATGTCTTTCGGTTGTCTCGTCGAGGACCTAGAACTGATAAATCTACATATTACATGTATTTTAAATAACGTGGATAGTTACACATCAACTTGGTAAACCATAGAAGATGGTGAGGTCAAGTAGCTAGTGGAAAGCGTTGTGCTTCGACCTTTATGTCGACTAAATTATACCATAACAAATTATTTAGCCTGTAATGTGATTTACATGTTTGTATCATTAACAAAAATTTCTGTACGGAACTGCGATAACGAATTTACGAAAACTGCATTAATACCTGGAAATCAAATTTATTAATGGTATATGTTTTTGGTATGCCAATGCTATATACTGAATTTATTTCACTGATCTGCAACGTACTAGATAGCACTGGTTATTCGTCGAATACCTTATTGTACCCAAATCAGTCTTTGTTCCTCTATCAGGTGTCTTCCCCTGGCTTCGCGTTTCAAGTTATGTATATGATGTGGTTAGTACATCGAAGAACATATTGGTTGGTATTCCGTCTATTGTCGATCGAGTACAATGGGTTTTCCCATTTCCTCATTACATAGGTCGTGTTACAATTAGGGGGCGTAGGTATGAAACGTAAGACCACCCGAGTAATGCGATAACCACAGCGGCACTTGGTACAGGCAATTGGGACGAGAGAAGAACCTCGTGAAGAGGAAGGACGCAGTGGTGAAATACAATGTGCCTGATGTAACGTCAGCTAACAGTCTTCCCCACATCGGCCTAGTTAGAGAGAAATAGTTGCTGTTTTGTCAAAGGTTTCTTTCCAAGTGCTGGTTTCATGAAAAGGAATATAATCTGTCATCAACAATGATTTCGCAATGGATTAGGCAGGAGAGCGTTCTAAATTATATACCATAAATACTAATCCTATAAAACTTCAAGACAGGACTAAGCACCTATTCCCCAGCTTTGTATTGATTTGAACTTCTCAACCAATACTACGTCGTCGTACGTTTGTTGCATATTTGTTTCCTCTGAATAGGTAAAAAAGAGCCCAATATATTAATAAATAGTTCGTTCTTCCCAACTCGTAGATGTAATCCCAAAGAAGCTCCCTCGTATTTAAAATAAACTTGTAGCATACATTCTATAATGCTTTGCGACTCTTCTTAAATTGGATATATTCGAATTCAGCGTGAAATTTCCTAACAGAAATGGTACCTAACAGTAACAGCTAATGACTAGAGTTCCATGCCTTTTACATATTACAATATATTATTATATCGATACCCAAAAGCGCTATGTCCATCCATCTTCCAATTGTTTTAAATTTTCTTAATTTCAGAAAAACTCAAATTCATCAAAACTATTATTGACCTTTTTGATGACTATAGCTTGAAAATTTATTGAAGAAATTAACGAGTTAAGTCTAATAAGCAATTATTTTAGGAATTGTGCACTGGTGAAAACTTCTTTTGCGTTTGTCTCAAAACTCATTTTTTAGACATAGCGCATCTGTGCTTTAAGGTATCGATATAACCTACAAACTTTAGTGTTTCAATTTATTGCTGCTTCCATTTAAGCTACAAAGAACCTCCTAATATTTATCTGGCTTGATACTAAGAGGTCTGGAATATTGTCTCTTTTGACCTGGAGAAAAATCTAAAACATTTTCTTGTTTTCTAGGAGTTTTATGATGAAGAAAATTGTCAGGTGAAGTGCTCTAAAAGGGGTTTTGGTTGTTTCCTTCTCAATAAAGTTATGGATACTTTATTCAAATTTCCATCAATGAACTGTCTTTTGCGATTCACATTCTTGACTGTGATGTCCTCATAGGGAGAGAACGGCTGGTCCTACAGAGATAAGGATGGTCTCATTTGATTCTGAAAATGCAATGCTATTTTAAATTTATGAGAAAACAACAGCAATAAAGTCGAGAGTTTTCGAGCTGGGGCATTTTGATAATTACAACCAATATTTTCCCCCCCTTAAAAGTGAATGGCACTAAACAAAAGCTTTGCGGCACAACTAGACCCCGAAAAATTTTTGTATTTTACGTAGATACCTTGAAACGGAAACCAGCAAATTTTGAGGGGTTACTCTTTTTCTCTTGCTCAATTCCAAAGGTTCATTATTGAAAATAAGGCGACGGAGAAGGTGTTTTCATAACGAAAATCGCGTTTTGGTTACTAACGTAGCACAACATAGTAACATGAAACTCCCTTCGTAGAAATAGTAAAAGATCAGCTGACATTTGAACGAAGATTCGGCCTATTGCTATCAGTGAACGTTCATAAATTTACGATTCACAATAAATTATGTTTCTTCGTTATAATTCGACCCAACTTCAAGTCATCATAGGGAGTGAATGGCTGATCCTAGAGAGCTCTATGAGGTCTAACTCGATTATTAAAATTTAATTCTTTTTAAATTGAAGAGAAAACAATACTTTTATAACGAGAGTGTTCGAGTTATTGCGTTTTGACAATTACAGCCCCTATTTTTCACCCCTTAGAAGGGATGGACACAAGCCAAAAGTAACCAGTAATAAATAATGTTTATAAAGTAATTATGATTTTTATAATATTAACCATGATTTGGGTTTCCCACCGGGAAAATGTAGCTCCTCCCCCGGAACCAAATCCTGGCTAGAACGGGTCTGGTTGGTAATTTTGGTACTCTGCGTATGCTTGGGATTGCAAGACTACCGTCTCGCAAAGTATCTCAATAACCTGTTTAAACTATAAGGTAGCAGTTGGCGCCAGTTGTTTGTTGAAATAAAACTGTCTCTCCCGGTAGAGCTCACTCGAACGTTTAATAACCCTCCAAAAGCTTGTCCACCGTCCATGCAACTGGACAGGCCGTTCACGTTCTAAACGAGGACTGAAGGTGGAGAAACAAACCTATCATTTGAGTCATGAACCCGTTGATAAAGCCCGATTCAATTATCACGCCGGCCTCCCCAAAGCCGGTTAGGTAATGGTCAGTCGGACGCGCTGCGCTCGGCTACTCCAAGAAGCTCACGTAGGCTCGAAGCTCTGCCCGCCCGCGCTGCTCGCGCTCGTCGCTCATTCCGAACGTTTGGAAAGGCGCCTCGTGGCTGAAGTAACCTTTTAGAGTTACAACATACCTAAAACCCTCAGTTCATCGCGAGCCTTCGAATTCCTGACCCATTTCAACTTTTCTGTCCATCAGAACGAATTTTTTCCTTAATAGATTTTAACTTCTTGTAGGTTCTTCCTTGTCGACAGGAGTGAAGCGTTGGCAAGTGGAAGTGCTCTATTTTGAACAATAGTATTTACAGATTTATTTCAACCTTTTATAAATTCAATTCAACTTTTTACAAATTCAATTCAACTCTCCACCAATTTAACTCATCCCAACCCTTCAACTGATCTCATGAGAAAAAAAAACATCACATTTAGCTTTGCTAATGTAACGGTTGCCCTGTAGTTGCGGCAGGTAAAATGAGAAACATGTCCATCACGTAGTTAGGTGAATCTTGTACAGTTTCTGAAGCCACACTTTCTCGTACAACGTCAGATAAGTCATGATCCTCTTGGCTACTGTATTTCTCTTGCTCTTGACTATATCTTTGAGAAACGCCGGCCCTAGGGATGAGGGATGATTAGGAAGGTCAGGGTGGGAGAGAGGGATGAAGGGAAGAAATTGCCTCTTTAAAAAGACAACCAGTTCAAATATGAGCCGAGAAGTACGCGTCTGGTGACCTTAAGGAGTACGACTACTGAGATGCCCAACACGCGCAACTCCGTAGCACTTTTCCCGCACCATAAAGTTCACGCCTTGATAAAGTTGTAGCCATAACCCTGATGTTGGGCGCCACTCCGTTCACCTAAATGTGTTGTTTTTTTTTCTCATGAGATCAGTTGAAGGGTTGGGATGAGTTAAATTGGTAGAGTTGAATTGAATTTGTAAAAATTTGAATTGAATTTGTAAAAGGTTTAATAGCACTCATAAAGGTTGAATTGAATTTGTAAAAGGTTGAAATGAATCTGGAAAAAGTTGAAATACATGTTTAAAAGGTTGAATTAAATCTGTAAATGCTATAATAAGACCTATGTAACTTTGGTTATATCGTATAACCTTGTATCCTAGGATTAAGAGATCAAAAGTATTTAAGACCTTGGATGAGATTTTTCGGCATTATTGATTAATACAGAAAAGGAACTAACAGTTGAAATAACCCATATTATTGACATAATTGACATATATTGACATCATACCCATATTCCAATCAAAGAACTCCACAATTAAACACAGACACACATAATTTTATTTTGCTTACCTTGTGGATAATTCAAAATGTTGAAAAATTTTAATAAAACACAATAGATCATGGAGTTCTCATTTCCAATGAAAAGTAGAGCGTATTCTTTTTGAAAGTCGAAAAAATAATTGGATCAATTTTATTGAAACGGGTTCCAATCATATCATTTATTATCACCAGAAATCCTAATCGAATTGAGATTATGACTTTCCACATCGTGGAAAGTGGAGTTCAATCGAAACAAAAGTCCTTTTTTTATGTTATCAACACGTAATAACGTTTTCCTACTGCGCCGTCATCCAACAAGCTGAGCAATTTGTTCTTGGGACGAATGGTCCAAGATTGGCTTGGAAAACTTTTGAAACATAGTCCCAGTGGCTCGACCAATTTCTTGAAGTACAGGGGTGGTTTTTGGTTTCAATTATCCATTCATTCGATTCACAACAATGCGGAAACTACGGCTGTTTGTCTGGGTATTGGAAAATTGTATAGCTCAATGGGCAGATCTTATCATTGCGCAATGTCTCGTTGCAGCCTCAGAAGGACTGCAATTGCGTCAACTATTGTTACCGTTCAATAGGAGGTTTTTCTTCAACATTCGATACGAACCCAGAAAACATTAGTCGTAACCTCCGACTGGTTATCCTGAGCTACCGTGCCGACAGGGCCGACCCCTTCTGACACCTTCGGCGTGGGTGGTCTCTCGGGAAGTTCATAAAGAAGATTTTACGGCCAAAAAGAACCGAGAGGGTCTTTGGGGTTGCTTCGTCGACATTGTGACGAATCGTGGTCATCAGACGTTCATAAAACTTGACGAACCGAAGGTTAAACGCGTTAAAATCTTTCTATGTCGAAATATTTTGCCGCAGTTCTATTTTTATTTATATCAGTATCGTAGAATAGTATGTGACAATGGTCGACTGTTATTCTGGGTATACCTGAAACTCCTAAGAACGTAAAAGGAGTCATTAAGTAAATAACTTAGCACATATTTATGAATTCAGTGCAGTTCTCACCTAAACATGTCGTTCCAATCGATGTCCGATGGACCAGCTGGTGCTCTCGTAGCGTAGGAACTGCAGATCCTCTCATAGATGCAAACGCCCTGCCCCATTTCAGCCACCAATCGTTTTTCTACTTCACCAACGTCTATGTTGTCCGGCCCAGTCAAGGCCCCTCGCTTGTTCCGAGATCGGTAGGTATCTGTAAATCGTCAAGCGACATAATTATTGTTTCTATATTAAGATCGTTTGCAATATAATAATACTTGTACTGTTCTATTTCCAATCGCCCCTTGAAAAGGTATAATAACGTAACAACTATTTTCATCTAAAATTAAAATGTCCACTGATCTCATGTTCTACATAATTTTGAAGAAACTCATCTCCTTAACCTAACACCAATATCATCTGGGATTAAAAAAAAGTGCGGTTGGCTATACTTCTGATTTGTTTGTTACATGACAATATTCTTTACAAAAATCTGGAAATCTTCTAGAAATAGTCGTTATATTTTTCAACGATGACTCAAGAGAAAGCCCATAGCGAGGTCGGCTTAAACGTTTGCGAAATTATCAGTGAATCCATTCAACAGAACCGTTTCGAAATGTTTCCCCGTTCTTGACCGTCGGAGTCCTTCCACTGGCCTTCGTGAACCAGGACCTTATTTTCTCCTTCTCATTTATATTGGCTTCTTCCGCCTTTCCGTCAAACAAGCGGAAAACAAAAACATATTATCCATATTTAAATGATACACTGATAGGAGGAGATTAGATAATGAACTATGTGGATCCATTATCTGATGCAAACGAAGAGTGAAGATAGTAAATAACTAAGACTGGTGGATATAAATGTCCTAATATATCCAATGAACTGAAAAAGGGGAAAGCTGCGGTGAAATATGAATCATACCCCATAGATAAAACCATGTACAAAACAAAGATATTAGTTATTAAAATAAGGTTCTTTTTTCTCGACTGCTTGATTAAGGGGACCAACAAGTCGATTCCGCGCCGCGGGCAGCTTTTTATTTTTTTTGCAATATTTTCGCCATGAGTCGCCCGATTTTGATGAAATTTTCAGAGATTGGTCTTCTAATAATAGTGGTAGATTGGTGAAAATTTGAAATCAATCGGGTTTACCAGAACGAAGTTGTAGCTCCGATTATAATGATCTGCAAACCTCATTTTTTCATCAAAATGTTCCTTTTTCTCTTGAACCACTCAAGCTACAGGTCTGAAACTTTTACAGCATACTCAGTAGGTACAGTGTGCAAGATATGGCAAGCAACTTCCTTCAAAACTCCCTAGAAAAAAAATTTCAAGAATTTTCAATTATAACACGTATTTTGAAAAACGAGCCTTTCTGGTGAACTTTCATGATTTAATATCGCAGAATGTCTTGCAGTATTTGTAGATCACAACTATGATAACATGGTCTGAAAATTTGGTTGCATTCGGACGAGTAGTTTCCTGGAAAAAGGAACATGAGTGCTCAAAAATGAGATTTTACAGGAGAGCGGTTTGAATCGAAAAAACGCGGCAGTCAGATTCCGGCAATTGGATTGGCCGTTTCTCAGCCAATAAAACTGCATTTTCATTCTCGATAGTAAGAACCGATATATCGAACCAGAAACATCGACTGGCCACCTCAAATCTCCGAAAATAATAACAAAGAACAAGCTAACCTTTTCTCGTCGCGAGTTCCTATTTTGTGTACATCACGCGAGTTCGTATTTCGTGTGTTGTGTACCTACGTGTTTTTCCGCGTTTTGTAGGCAGTTCCTTGTTGTTTTCGGAAATGCCGGTATTTACTGAACATTGAGTGAGTAATCATTACGATGCATGCTGTCATTTTTTCATAATACAACATTACATACTAGCGTTCACGGCCGTTGTTTTTCTTCTAGTTGCGCTCTGGGGCTAACATATTGCTCGAGGCCATCTGACGCGCTAGGGTCCAAGCACTATTTGAAACACTTCTAGTCATCATATTTGGATAATTTTTTTTTTGAAATCTTAAGAATCAAGTATATTATTGAAAAACAGGAAAAAAAAAATTTTGACCCTCCCGACCAAAAATCGACTTGTTGGTCCCCTTAAGAACGATGCTGTTATATCTATACCACTCTGGTTTTAATGTTCTTTATATCCCTGAAGATGGTATATACATAGACCGAAACGTCGGCCTAAAGAAGTGTTTATTCGTTTTATGACTGAACGTCAACACCTATTATTAGTTATTAAGTATTATGTATTATAATACCTCCCAGCTTGAAAGAGTTGCTATTGGATAACAAGGACTTATAAATTATTAGTTGAACATTAATGAGAAATGGAATAAACATGTTTAAATCTGAACAAGTAGGCAACAATAACAAGAATGGTGCAGTAAATGTCAAAAAATTTACCAAATGGATTAACGAGAAGCATCTTACAAAACAAAAAACTTAGCACTATTCATTAGGGTTGTCCAAACTTCCTCTGTTCATTGATGGATGAGGCGTTTCATTATCTGCCCGGAACATCTTAGAGATAACATTATCGGTACCAGAAGTGTAATGGTGTTACCTGACACCACTCAGTGAAGATGATTACGCTGATCGTATGAAACTGTGACGTGAGAGCTGGAGCGTGACCGCGGAAGCTGACCCGATAGGAACCGCGGAAGCTGCTAGGTAGGTAGTTGGTCCCGTGGGTTGGGATGCTGCAGCAGTACCGACCTCGACTTCGTACCAAAATTTATTCGGTAAAAGAACTAGAACCCCATCAGATTTCATAATAATCACTACCCAGTAACAGAAACAAACATTTCAACTAGTTTGCTGTCATCTTCCTGCAATTATACATGTCGAGCATAACATCACAGTTTGTTTTCAGCAAAAGAAGAACTAGGTGAGTTTCTCTGTCTGTAAAATAGCATGTTTTATCTCCACTACGGTCTGCTGCACGGTTCACGGAGTAGTCCATTGATCTTTATATGGTTTTAATCCCCCACCTTGCACAGTAGCCAAACGTTTCCTTGTCATCGATTAGGTTCTTTAGATGTTTTTTAGGAAGAATGCAAGTAACTGGAAGTAATTTTTGCGCACTTGATGTTTCGTCAAACTTTTAGTGGAATTCGGAAGATTTTTCTGGTAGTGGACAAGTTGTGAACGCACATTAAAAAAAAATTTCCGATTATCTTGGCAATGCGACAATTTTCACTCATTAAAACACATTCAAGGTACGTGTGCGGTACCCAGAATGAATACACGTTTTCATCACGATTTGCAGCTTCTTGCAAAATTAAAGGCGCCTTGACTTCACTGTTTCGATCAAGGTGTTGATACGGCATTGCCTAAACCTTTGAGTGGTCCGTTGCGGCACACGAGATTTTTAGAGATAACTTTTGAATTTTTTGGATAGCGCAACCATGAATGATCACCAACCATGAAGATTGAATCTTACTGTCGATTCATTGTTAATTTTTTTGTTAGCCACTACAGACTATCATGTAAATAACTGTTAATTTTTGTCATATTTTTTAAACATCATTATTTTAATTTATAAGTAATTGTCATTGGCTTTATGAACATCGAGTTTGGGCAGCAAGATGTCAGTAGCAGATAAGTTAACCAACTAAAGATTTCATTCTTGCAGCACGAGTTTTTTTCAGCATACCATACTGTGTGCACAGGGTATGTTTTGAAGAAGTTGAGAGTCAATATTGATGTTGTACTCGTCTCCATGAACTCATTGAGTACCCACTCGGCTATTGAATTTTTTTGTACAACCTAGACAGGTGTTCATTATTTATATAAATTGTTTATTTTGAGGTATATTTACAATTTTTTTAAACACTGTTTAATTTCTGAAATTGTATTTTTATATTATAAATTTTGTGCTGAATACGAATATACCATATATTAGGTTAATACCTAACGATGATTGTAATATTCACATAAAAACTAAATACTTTTTTGGCCTATTTTTGAAAATTTGGATTCTTTGAGGTTGTCCAAAATTCCTGACAAACAAAATCTTATTTTCTTATCGTTAAATAATTATATTTATGTGCATATGATTTTTAGAATTACAAGAAAATCTTAAGTGTATTGCAATAGCGTTATTTTCCTTGAAAATTGGCTGGATGTCACTTTTATGTTAATGTTAATCCCGGAGCTTCCGAGTATCACACTAGTTTTTTTTACAACCAAATTTCAATTCGTTGTAGGCGATACATAAGGAAATTCCTCCATTTTCATGGGATCCCCGTAAAAATTCTTTGCCAGGTGATATTTTATTCGTTCATGTCTGATATTTGGATTGCCACTTTTTTGTGATTTCATTGTACAAACTCCAACTAGGAGACACTGCTTTTTATCTTTTCGGTTCAAATGGAATTTTTCAATTTTTTTTCGGAAAATCATTGATTTTATTTCTATGACGGTAGGTCAGATAGGTTAGTACTATTCCATCGCTATTAGAAACCTTACTATTAGGTAGCTGATATACTCCTTACTGAGGTGGTCCAAATGGAAATTGAAACCCCAAAAAAAGAATATTCACGATCTTCAACTTTATTTGGCATGGAAAATCTCTCACCACTCCATGCTTGGGTACAGAAGGCACAAACTTGAGAGTTTGGTTTCCAGAATGAAGAACACTACTCTCTACATACACGAGCGTTTGCTCATGTTTTTACTCTTGACTCATCCTTTCACGACATGTTCTTTTTATATCGCTCTTAGAACAAACCAAACAAGAGCTCTTAGCATTTGTGAGGAGGGATCATGTAACGCGTGGGCGTATTGTTGGGCTCACGCCGGCTGTCTGACCCAGAATGTTTCAAGGTGAATTTCATAAAGGTTCGTGAACCCAGATGTTAGATAACTATCATACATCTCAAAAAGAATACTGGGGTCTGGGAATCAGGTAACAAATTTTTCCCAACATCGGTCCTTATTTTATGGATTATGAAGTCTAATCCTTGTTATGCACACACAAAACATCGATAATATAAATTATTGTTGAATAATATCTCGTGCTGGGATTCCATTTATAAGTTCCATGTATAATCGCATAGGACCTTCAAATGTTCAAGAAGTTTTTTTGAACATTGATTTCCTGCTTAACTACCTATGAGCAAGGATCCGTAGACCTCACCGTCGTGTTGTCCACTCTCTAGCTGACGGCAAGATTCAGCAAACCTAGGTCACTCCTGCTCTGTATTCTCCAAGTCCACAATTCTTTTCATAATCTCTAAACAGAATGAATTGACCTACCTATTTAAATCCAACATCCACGCTCTTATTACCACAAATACGATTTTACATAACATCTTCCTTCCCGTATCTCGAAACGTCTATTACTGCCTAGGTGTGTCTACTGTACGTTGCAATAACGATTTGCATTCAGTGAACTGGATGTTACATACTCGTAGTTCAACCTAATTTGAACTCGGTAATTTCCAATCATTTGTCATCACGGCATTATCGAAAGGTAAGTCCCGTTTTCAATTCAATCGCTTTCCACTTGACACTCGAACAGGAATGCTCAAGAGTTTCATAATCGGGCCAATGCCACTTTCACATGCTTTCCATATACCATGCCAGCTAAGGGACTCATGCGCAAGTCACGAACACTTTGCAATCAGATACTCGTTGAGAGGAGGTTGTAATCATCCTTCATAAACGATTTAGTTGATCGATTGCGGAAAGCCGTTGGAGCAAATTTGTGGTTCACCCAATGACAGGTTTACCTCTTAAGATCCTACATTTCCAGACACCTACAAATTAATAATCGTAGGTATTTTCGTTGGTCAGGGTTTGTTTGGAATATGGACCACCTTTACCGATTGACCACCTAATTATTGTCCAGCCCGTAGTATTATTAAATTTTTATTCTCATCATTGTTAGTCGAAACTATTTTATCGGTCCTCCATCCTCTTCATCAAGTTCAAGTTTCATTGCTCTGCTATTTAGCTTTGTCGGAAACCCCTCTCTTTGAATGATAAATCTCAAGAAACGTTTCCTTGAACGTCTAATAATTGAATGATCACTATCCCTTTCCGATTACTTACTTTCGAGTCACAATTAATTCCCGTGACCTGTGCGCGCGTTTGCTTTCCGAGGCTTTTTGCAATAGCTTCATTTTCTTACAATGTTCGTTTATTTCTCATGAGCTTGCTTCCTCCGTGTACGTCTTATCCCTCTTCCAGCGGTCCACCACCGAACGTTCCTGATCATGATGTAACTTTGCAACTTGGTGCCAGATCCTTGAAAGTCTCTCATCACGGTCCAAAGCTTCTCCTCCCTAATTATAAATCGAATGCTGAGATGACGGACAGATTCACATTACTTCCCAGGAATGGGTGCCGACTCCCAGAATCATTCGGAAGCGTCTTCCAGCTGGAACGGCACGTTCTCGGAACCTACAGTTGAATGCTTCGGATGACGACTGCGTTTTCCACTGATAGAGTCACCCATACCTTCCGTAATCTATCGCGCTGGTCAATCGTCGTTGCACAATTCAGGAATATCATCGAAGATACTTCCTAGCCTGCATTCAATGATCAAATCATTAATGAAAGTTCCCTAGTTTCCAACCAATGATCAGTTGATTATCAAACGATCCTTGGGGTTTCCACCGTTGACGAAATACGGTGAAATCACCAATCTTTTATTCGAAATAAGGCGTGTGTGGTAAGAGAGGTTCATTAATTCATTATTAGTATTTACTTTTATTCCCTTACAAGGACACTGATCGCGAAGAAGTTGAACAGTGAAAAAGAAGTGGTATCCAAGTTGTGTCTACCTAACTCCCTTCTGTCGATATTATATACTATAATGTTTATTTAGATTTCAATTTTATTTTTGAAGGTTTTTCTCAAAGTTCAACCTACTTACATGTAAAAAAAAGATGCAAGAATGAACGTAATATATCCACATAAAGTGCATAAAATGGCCCAGAGAATGGGAAACTAAGAACGCGGACTTAGCTGTGAAGTTTGGGGTATGCCGACCATCTCTGCTTTAAGCATTTGAAGTACATCAGGTACTACAGAAGGAAACAACATTATCATACCGATTATGACTCAATCGCAGTGACTACCTAATTTTCACCACCTTCCCAATGCTTTTGGTAGGTTATTCGTGTTATCTGAAGCACTGGAATTTCAATTCGAATAAGCCTATTGAAATACTATCACTCGGGTTCTCAGGGGACGAAAGGGAGGAGTACAAAGTTAGAAATACACTTCCATGTGAAAGCGACAAGGCTGCTCAAGGTCGTGGTTCTCTGCAATATGGGTCAGGACTCCCACTTTGCTTCTTGTGTCGTAATGGGCGCTGGATGGGCGTTCGCGAGGTAAACTGCACGTATCAGCCGATTGAAGTCTTTCCGAGGCAACAAGCATCTTCACTCACCGTACAACAACAAAGGAAAAGAACGAGAACCGCTATCAGGAGCAAAGAGCCGACAAGAGGGTGGGTGAGCTGAAGATAGCGTCCTGGATTAGCAGCACTGGGATATCGCATGTATGGTGTCACCCTCCTGCAATAGAACTCGTGACCTGAAATGGTCGATGAGTCAGAAAAGCTGTAGGACAGGTTTGCAACGCCGATTCCCTCATCAATTGGTCAAAGTTATTGTGACATTGTTGGACAAATTTTAGGATCGTTCCTTAAAAAAACTGTATAGGCTACAAATCTAGTTTTATCGCTGAATTTCCCAATTTCTCGAAGGTAAACCAAGAACGATACAGGACGATCGCGTAGGTACCTACAGAGAGGATACTCCGTCGAGACTAAACAAATATGGAATGTAGTCGTGCTGATACGGTTCTTCGTATGTACCTACACCAAAAC
This sequence comes from Apolygus lucorum, assembly GCA_009739505.2. NCBI lineage: Eukaryota > Metazoa > Arthropoda > Insecta > Hemiptera > Miridae > Apolygus > Apolygus lucorum. The sequence continues at coordinate 21,172,300 of CM019183.2, forward strand.
TCACGACCTTGAAAGGTGCTACAAATACAGTATACCCGAACCAAAAAATATTGAACTTTCAAGATGAGGAAAAAATAGGTGATCCCACTCTTCCATTTCAACTGAAATTAGAAATATTGTTTAAATTTTGGTGCTCGTTCCGAATACATCCTATTTGAACTTCGAAGTAACATTCTGCGAATTTCTAAATAATATAATTTTCTATACATACTCTATCCTAGAGATTTGGCAACATCCCGAATTATGGAAGTTGATTTCTCTTCTAGATCTACAGCAAAATTAAAGCTCGCCAATGCTATGAAATCAACTAAAAAATTAAAAAATGACCGTACCAAGATTTTATTTAAATAGTACGTAAAAAAAAGCTGCAAATTATTTCACAACGGTTTAATATTTTTCTGTATGGATCACTCGTCTGCAAAGATCACAGCTTGCCATTGTCACTTTTTTACCCGTTACCTACCTACGACATTATTACCTTCAACCTTCACAATAAAGTTTATTTGGAAGAAATAAACGCTTTAGGTACACTCGATTCGAAGAAATAGGGTGTTGGGATTCCTTCATAATGGAAACTTGATTACTGGTTGCTAAGGATGCAAAACTGAATCCAACTCAAAGAAACGAATAGCGATCGCATTTTGGTTAGCTAAAATTTTAACGGAGATTAGACGTTTTTGGTGATTCACACTCGCGATTCTGATTTTTCAAGTCCGACCTGTTTCTCGTAGGGAGCGAACGATTCTTCCTACAGAGCTCCGGGTAGTCTTTAAAAATCCCCAAAATTCAATACTACTTTAAATTGATGAAAAAACAATACCTTTATTTCGAGAGTTTTCGGGCTAGGGCACTATTGATTTCAACCTTTAATTTTCATCCCTTAGAAGAGACTGACATCAACCAAAAGCTTCGCGGCACAACCCACAGCCCATATAGGTACCAAATTTCAACTAAATCGATCCGTGGTTGTTGAGTAAAGTGCCGCGTACGGCGTACGGACGGATTTTTTAATTTAGATTTTCGGATTCTACGCACCTTGAAACGTAAAACATCAAATTTTGAGGGGGTTAAGAAAGTTTTTTCTTGCTCGATTCCTATGTTTCATTATTGAAAATAATAAACCAATATGCCTAATTTGTCACTTACAGAGTAAAGATCTAAAATATTCATTCAAAATAGCGTTGGTTTGTGGAATAAAAATGCCGTTTTTGCGTTCTGCAACTTCCAGATGTCTCTGATTTCAAAGTTATAGCTCTATTCTTGGTCGAAGACCTTGATGTGCTGTAAGGACCTATGGAGGGAATCCTAACCAAAGGACATGGTCGGTTTTTTACCCTTGTAAGTGAGATACCCCTGCGGTTGATCGTCGCTGGACCATGACTCCCACGAAACCCAGGCATCAGAAGGTTCAGGAGGTTGCTCCAAAGCGCCGACCACTGCCCATCTTACGTAAGTTGTTGGAATGTAACAATTTTTAGGCGCAGGCGCGCTCATGAATCTTCATAGTTCTACGTAATTATTGTTGGGAGGTCGTTTCCTTCGACTTCATAGAGCTTCGAACCATCTGTCCCGATGGTTTTATTTCCTATCCGTGTCGTTGTTCACTTGTTATGAAATCGAGTGCCTCTACTTATACGTGGAGGTTGTGTCCATTTGTTAGGATTGTAAAGCAATAGGTACAATCTATTTCCTATCAATTTCCAGATTAGGTTTGTATACGAATTCACTTGTTACGATGGAGTGGGTTTTCATTTTTCATCGTAATTTTCATTTTGATTTAGTTCCTCCTACTCATTAATTAAGCTACTGATTATCATAAAGTACTTGAGTGAAGTTGACTGAGAGTACCTGGATGTACTCATGTCGGGGTTTATCTCATATTGTCGCTCATATTTCCAAAGTTGGCACTAACTTAGGAATTGAATTATTTTATCAATATTAAATAATAATATAAAAAACGCTGCGAATTATTTCACTACGGTTTATTATTTTTCTGTAAAGTTCATCCTTCAACTACCTTCTAAGAATCAGGAGTAGGTGGGAGGAGTGCGGTTTGGTCCTTTAGGCGAGGCTAGAAAGATACATTGTTGATCGTCTGGGTGTTATCTTTTGTTTCTTAAAATTTAGCACTGTGTTAAAATGATGAAAAAACGTCATAGAGTTTTCATTAATTAAGTAATTAATGTATTATACCAATATTAAGCAAAAGGTTAGTCCCACAAAACTCTAGGTTAATAAAAATTTAGGAAATTTTTAACTACTGAAAAACAATACCTGTATTTCAAAAGTTATCGAGCAAGGGAGTTTCGAAAACGTTTTCCCCCTCAGAAAAAACTCGCAGTAACCAAAAGGCTCGGGGCACATCTGGACCCCAAATGTAGCCGATATGCCAAATTTCTTCAAAATCAGTCCATGGGAACTGGACAACGTGCCAAGTACGGCATGGTACATCCTTACATTTTGGTTTATTATTTTCAATAATGAACCTTTGGAATCGACCAAGAAAAAAATTTTTTTAACACCCCCTCAAAATTTGATGGTTTACGTTTCAAGGTACGTAGAATCCAAAAATCGAATAAAAATTTGGCCGTCCGTCCGCCGTACGCCGTACGCGGCACTTTTGCCACTTAGCATTGACCGATTTTGATGAAATTTGGTATGTAGGCTCCATTTGCGGTCTAGTTGTGCCCCGAAGCTTTTGGTTGATGTAGGTCACTTCTAAGGGTTCCAAAATCAATTTTGAAATTTTGAAATCGCCCTAACTCAAAAAATTTTGATATAAAGGTATTGTTTTTCCTTCAATTTAAGATTCTATAGAATTTTTAGAATTTTTTGGGACCACGCGGAGCTCTGTAGGACAAACCGTTCGCTCCCTACGAAAATTTAAGGGTTTATATTGAAATATATATTTATATAAATCAAAACACGAGTGTGAATCGCAAAAGAGGCCTAATTTCCGTTCAAATTAGAGCTGACCGAAATGCGATCGATGGTTGGTGATTTTTATTTATTTTTTTTTGAATTTTTTTTTTATTTTATTTTTTTTTATTATTTTTATTTTTTATTTTTTATTTTATTTTTTTCCTTCATATTGGATGGTTGGTGATTTTGTAGACAAGTGATCTATATAGAAAAATAATAAACCATTGTGAAATAATTTGCAGCGTTTTGGTACGGTCCTTACATCGGAAGGCGAGGATAGAAACGTTCTATTCGATTTATGGATTCTAAATAACCTTGAAATCGAATTTTGAGGGGTTGCAATTTTTTTCTTGCTCGATTCGATAGATTCGTTATAAAAAATAATGCACCAAAACACACCAATACTGGTACTAAAGCAACCGTTATTTTTTCAAAAATGAATTTGATTTGGATAGTAGGTAAACTGCTATTCATTAGTAATACTATGATCAATATCTATGTAAACGAGGAATGTCGTTATAAATCACTTATACAAATCTTATTTTGGGTTGGAAATGATTATCAATCTCTGAAAAATATACAGATTGTTCCTAGATACTTCGGATGACTTAGAAATGAGGCAGGAATGATTATTGGATTAGAGAAACTTCTGCCAAGTGCAGAAATGATTTTTGATGGATAGGTATGTTGGAACGAACAGTAAGACATTCTTTAATATGAAACAAGGTTATGCGAAAGTTATTTTCAATCAGTATCTGGTTTCCAAAATTTCGGTGCTATCTAGGTTGTGTCTTGGCTCGTACTGATCGGAATGCCATGAAATTTATGGCATTTAGTTTGGAATTTCTCGAAATATCACTAATAAATTGAAGATGTGAGCATAATTGAGCCAGTTCACCGCGAAAAATTGATTTTCCAAAGAAATAACGTTTGATGCAAATTTCATTGGATGAAATACATGATCTAGGTTTGAACTCAAGTACGATCACACAAAATTTTATCATAGTTGCCTCTGTGGAAGCTCAGGCAAGGGAAGGTAAGACTACTCTTGGATTTTCAGACAATAAAACACATTTGAACCGGAATTTAAACAGTAAATTAATATTTAAGAATTTAAACAGTTTAAACAGTTTAAACAGAATTTAAACAGTTAAATTTAGACAGAATTTAAACACATTTGATGTGTCGAATATGTAAGGGACGGATTCTATTACTAATTTCCAACAAAAGAACCCTTTTTCAGTTTTGCTTCCAAGTCTACCAAGGTAGCAGATGCTTTGTTTTCACTTTTCAAGGTTGAGAAAAAAAAATGTTCTCCAAAATCAAAATTTGCACCCGCGTTTTACGTTTCAGACCTTTCTGAGCAATTTTGGTTCCATGTCTGTCTGTCATGAAATCCTTGTTACAACCATAACATCCACATTTCTCGCCGAATTTCGATGAAATTTTCGGGGATAGCGTGGATTGTCGTGTAGATGGTCCCCAATGAAAATCGGTAATGATCCCCTACACATTAGATGGTGTAGATGGTAGATGAACCCCTTTACAATCGGGTTATGGATACGAGGAAGCTACGTGCCACATCCACTTGGCAGACGTTTTTTGAGTCTTTTTAAGCCATAATCACATAGCGTTTTTGAGAGACTTAAGGTAGTTATGGTCATTTTAGTAATATAACGTCGAAAACAGGAACAAATTTAACTAAGTAGTTTTGCCACTACTTGCCTTCTCTCCCACAGAAAATTACAGATTCCTGAGAAAAAAATTCTAGGTAATCGTCCTGGAGCAAGCATCATAACAATATCTTATAATTCGAGGCAAATTGGACATTGAAGAAGAACTGAGAAACCGTAGATCAGAGAAATCCTTGTTTACGCGTACGAAACTCGTAAACGACTGTCTAGGATCTCACCCATTTATTCAAAATTGGGTAGACACTCGAAATATGAGACTAATAATTACCTAAACAAGCTGATATGATGGTGTACTTAATCTGGGACAATTTTCATCATTTCAGCCTGCTTTAGGTATTTAAGGGATCTTCAGTGAACAAAAGATGCTCGCAAACGTGATCTGAAACCTGAGATCTTTTTGAAAGTTCGAGCGTCCTCAACTCACTCACCTCAAATTCAGTTCCTGGGGTCAAAAAGTCGTTCCGAACTCAATTTTTTTCGAGATGCGGTCGTCAACTCTCACTTTTGATCCTAATGATGGGGAAAAGTTGGGGTCTTTCGTATTACCCAACTGGCAGTAAAGAACATTTTCATAGATGAAAATGTTATCTGGAGTGTTAGACTGTGAATTATTATTGCAGTGTGTACAGGGTGTTCCAGTAAGTACTGTACCAAATGATTCGAAGAGTTGGAGCTTTTCGTGGAAGATGAAGTAGTAGAAGTAATTACCTTCCTGAGTAGCTATGATGGTTTTTCAGGTAATTCGTCGTTATACCTTGGTACTTCCTTGAAATCTCGAAGACCTTGACCAACTGGGAACACGTCATGTGTCATTAGGAACCAAGTCACTATATTTCCCCATCACGCGCTCAAAAACAGGTCAACATTCTGACAGGATATTGGTTACACCCGTCTCTCATGTCCGAACAAACAGGTTGGCCAATGCAGGCCTACCTCGTTTAATTTCCTCGTTTAATTTGACTTCAGGCTTGTATATATCCTAGTCAAACACTTGAAGGTCGATTCCAGGAACCTGGTACATTAGTTCCAATTAGGCACCGGGATTCCTTAAATTGGTGTGATATTGGTGGTGCGGCAAATGGTGCACATTTAGTTTTGAACCCCTAGGTGATACCAGTGCTGCTTCTGCCACGGTCAGACTTAAGAGACCTTCAAGATGAATATCACCTCATGTGTAGGTAAAAGTGGAGAATTCAAAGAGCTGTGAGCAACATGTTTTTTCAATGTTACCTATCTACTCATCAAAATGGAACTTGACACGGAGTCACAATAACATATTATCATAAGTATCCAACGATTGGGGTTCTGCCAAGTAATGCATTGCTAGTAAGAACTCAAAAGTTGGAACGTGTTTTGTGTGACTCAGGGAAATCTCTGAAAAACGAAGCGTGACGGAACGCACTCAAACGCACCAAAGCTAAAGCGTGAGAGTATCGACGCCGAATCACGTGCGAAACCATGATTTTCCTGGAGAGTGGGAATTTTCTTAAGCCGTTGGAACTTTTCGGTTCAATTATTAAATAAAAATCTTGAATATAGGTAAATGTTGATTTATAATTTGAATATATATAATTAAAATATTATTATTTATTAATCAATAAATAATAAATTCACCGTTTGGAGGGTCGGCGGAAAACCAGATTCTTGCATAAGGACGTATCTATAGAATCTATAGAAATGTATCTGATACATTACAACCTAATAGATTCAGACCTTCTCAAACTATTATTTTCATACCAAGATCTCTAAACCTCCTTTCATGCCATCCTGTAATCCGCTAATCACTAACCTACCTGGCTCTACATTGTTGACTGTTTACCATTCAAGTTGTATTTTGGGTGAATGAATGAGTGAAATCCAAAGGTACAGTGGAGCATGAGAGACAAAAATGAGAGAGGGATTTTCCTATGAGGCTCACTAGTTCCTCGTGTTGTCTCGCTCACTCCAAAACGTGATCATTCGCATACAGATAAAAAGTTGTTCGGATTAAATGTTTTGTCACTTACCAAATAAATAAAATGTTGTTTTTTGTTTATTACCAAATAAATAAAATGTCGAAAACGATCCTCTGTACTCACGTATTTGTGACTTGATGTTAGAAAACAGAACATTCTTTGCACGCCGCAGAGTGTTGTGACTTCTGGAGCTATCTTAATATTATGGGGATTAAAGAAGCAAGAGTTATTGAAAAAAGAGGATGTCGTGACAGAGTAGGATGTCAAGGGTGACAGAGAACGAGTAGGTATTTATCCTAAATTAGGTGCCTAGTAATTACGGGTATTTAGAGTTGTCATGACTGGGGATGTGGGACAAATTTAAAGGTCTAGGTCGTTCAGTGTTACCTATCAACAAGAAACCTAATCTGTACTCCCCTCAAAATTGTTTGGTTTACGTTTCAAGGTACGTAGAATCCGAAAATCGAATAAAAAATTTTCCGTCCGTCCGCCTTACGCGGCACTTTCCATAGTTCTCAAGGACCGATGTTGATGGAATTTGGTATACGGGACCATTTGGGGTCTTTCTTCTTCATCTTCGTCTGTGTAATGTCATACATCTATGTTAGTTAGTTCTCCAATAAAGTGACGTGTAGGAAAACCCAGAGTGACATGAGTCATCACCAACATGGACAAGGTGAGGAAGGGAAAGAACACGTCATCCGACGTCACCTCTTTTCCACTCTCCCCTCACCATAATAGCTAGAGTATAAAAGCCACACTCAGGGGTCTTCCTACTTGCATTCTTACCTGGTCAATCCGACTTATCATTTCTGGTCTTACCTATAGCCCAGTTTCTCCGAGAAAACGGTTTGCCCCATAAAGGCGCTGAACCTCTATCTCCCCTTAGGGACCTCTCCAGAACACTAGGCTTCATTAGGTAAATGTTCCGCCTCCCGCCGGTAGGTCTGGGTCCAGAAGCCAAGGTTTGCGAATAGATCTTTCAAGCACTTATCTGGACGCGAAGCGCCGCGGATGTAGTGCCAAAGCCAGGTCATCAGGGATCAATCTCTCTGTTGAGTAGGGTTCAGGCTAGTTAACAATTCAGCGCATCGAGAGGACCATCGCCCTCACTCGAGTACACGCAGAACACAACAGTCTGGAGGTCGTCTAATGTTCACACATAACTTTCACTTCTGTGTATTCTGCATTCTGCATGGAGGTTTTAAGTAAGTGTGCGCAGTTCACAATGAATCGATTTTCAGAAGAGTTCGTTCCATCGAGCACAATACATGACATGTATTGTGCTCGATGGAACGAACTCTTCTGAAAATCGATTCATTGTGAACTGCGCACACTTACTTAAAACCTCCATGCAGAATGCAGAATACACAGAAGTGAAAGTTATGTGTGAACATTAGACGACCTCCATTGTGTGTACGTCATCGCAGACTCCAGAATCTACATAGCAGTTAGTAATCAATCGTGATCGAGAATCACCATAAAAGTGAGCAAGTGAGCCATCGTGGGATATCAACGAAAATTAAGTAAACTGTAAAGCAAACCTCGAGTTGTGCAATCTAATCAACATCAACTGGAATATTCATATTTTCCCAAGAAGGCAAGAACTAACTGCTTTATGGAAATGAGTTTTCATTGAAACAGTCACGTTGGTTTGGTGCGACTCGCTGTGCCGTACTCACGTGGATTTGGTCTGTACTGAATTTCAAAGAATTTTCAATAAGTATCAAACTTTTATTCGATTTTCGGACTCTACGCACCTTGAAACGTAAGCCAAAAAGTTTTGAGGGGGGGGGGGGGGGGTTAAAATTTTTTTCTTGATCGATGCCAAAGGTTCATCATTGAAAATAATAAACCAAAATGTTTAGAAAATACATTTTTAAGAAGAATTTAGGTACCTAGTTCAACACACGAAAAGTAGTATTTTGAACATACTGTCAGGAAACTAAAGAATAAAAAGTTTCCTTGAAATCAGGTGGAAAATGTCTTGACCCTCAGCCAAAAGACATATCCATGTCAAAATTTTCCGTCCGTCCGCCGTACGTGGCACTTTTCTTAGCAACCATGGGCCCGACTTGGTTGAAATATGGTATTTGGGCTCCATTTAGGGTCTAGTTGTGCCGCGATGCTTTTGGTTGATGTCAATCACTTCTAAGGGGTGAAAATAAATGGTAGACATTTTCAAGAGTGTCCTAGCTCGAAAACTCAAAATAAAGGTATTGTTTTTCACCAATTTGAAATAGTATTGAAATTTTAGAAGTTTTAGAGACCATCCGGAACTATGTAGGACCAACCGTCCGCTCCCTACGAGAACTTAAGAATCGCGAGTGTGAATGATCAAAGAGGTCTTATCTCCGTTGAAATTTTAGCTAACCGAAATGCGATCGCTATTCTTCGAATTGTATTAAGTCAAAAGTATGAAACTAAGGTGAGGGTGATGGAGTGCATTCATGGACTAAGACAGTAGCCAAAACATAGGAGGCATTTATGAACACCCTGTTCCATCCACGTCTCACACATTCTGAATAGAAATGTGTGTTCCAAAACCATAAGTGTATTCCATTACCACGGCCTTGGTATTTCGGTTTCCCGCCCCACCAATCAAATTTTAAGAGAAAATTGACGATAGTATTACGTTCAGAATCAATAAGCTGTTTGTTAGAAAATTGATGAACTTGCTCAAGTATTATTAAACGTTTTGATCAATTCGGAGTTCGTGAAAAAATAGCCAGTCAGACATACTTCTTTTTTGCACAATTACCTACTTGGCACAAATTTTTTGGAAAGCTCTGATATAGAGATCTTTTGACTGAAAAAATTAAATATCTATAAGCCTAGAAATGTTTAGGAAAATATGAAACGAAAAATGCAAGTAGAAATTTCGATTTTGTAGGAAAGACGAAATACAGTGGAATAGTGGGTGAATTTTCCACAATTCGATTTTGAAGCAGAAAATTTACAAAACATAAGGTAGGTAATAATAAATTTGACTGAGTAATGTCATTGCTGCTCCAAAAGGCAAATTTTATAAATCAATCCAACCGGTGCTACCAATATAACTAGTTGCATAGGAGAGAAGTGTCGAAGGACTTTGAAAGAACCATCGCCTGATTAAAAGCAGGTCTTGGAGTGTGCGACGAGTAATTATTCGTAATCAACGTAAGGGAATCGCCATCCTGTAAGAGATTTGGGATTTTCGGATATGGGCATCGGGAATTTGGAACATTTAATAATGGAATTTCTATATTTTAGTGAGCGAGGAAAATAAATGTTTTTAAACATAAAGGAGAAAGAGCACATTCCTTTTAATTATTTCTGATTTCACAATTTTGTATGCAAGTGCAATTTTAATTTATAGAGAAGTGTTCAATTTTGTGAAGGACTTTAATTTTATTGTGTAAAAAATCAAATAAGAGTTGAGTTTAATTATAGCTGTATGAAAAATTAATAAAAACAAATAATAGGTAATAATGAAAATTTAAAAAAAATGTAAGGGAAATACTGTTTTGTCTAGAAGATTTGGTACTGCATGAGGTACCAGGCATTCCGTTGCTGAGATGAACATTATTGGATTGAAAAATCCTAGTCATCTAATTTCGTGCTGCACTTTAACTTGTATTTTAGTACCTATGCTAGCATACTCACTTGGATTCAGAGCATACGTGAGTTTCTTCAGGAAATTTGCTATCCGGACGGCTATGATGATGATGGGGAATCCGATGAGCTGAACGGGCAGCTCGAACCCGCCGCCCTCCTGCGCGAGTGCCGGCACCACAGCGAGAACGAGCAAAACAACCTGAACGAGCCGCATGGCCTCTACCGTCTTTAGTGAAAGTCACTCGGAAAGTGAGTTCTCGACAGTCCGACTCCGAAGCTTCGGCCTCCAAGATAACGTAAGGGCTGTTATGCCACATTCTCCCTACTTCCAACAGTGGGGCACCGAGTCAAGCCGGCAGGGTCCCATCCCACTTTTGAGTGTTGATGTTGTTCTCACAAAGTGTGCCATTCGGAGGGAAAATCGACTCATGCCTCGTCAGGGGTTGTAAATCGTTTTAGTAGCTGACTGGATGCTTCAAGGCAACAAATGTTCATCATCAATCAAACTATTACGCCACTACATCTTTGACAAAGTAATAACGTCATTATTCCTCTTTAGGATTGTAGTTGCAGTGTAGGAACTTGACTGGCATAAAGCATGATTAAGACTCATCCTGAACTCTCAATTTTTCAAACAAAAAGTTCTGGTCATGGAACATTAATTAATGAGCAAATTTCGCTGAGTTAATTTTATTAACCAATTATTGATAGGTAATGATTTTTAAATTCCGTTAAGTTATTAACCAATTATTGATAGATAATGATTTTTAAATTCCGTTAAATTGTATTTTTTAAATTTTATAGTTTTTTAAATTTTGTTAAATATATCAAATTGGAGAAATTGGCGTTGATTCCAAGTATACCATTGAGCAATTAACGTGCATGAGAAAATAACTCATACGATATTTGATGGTGGGTGTACACCAACCTTCATCCGACATTTTTTCTTCTCCTCTAGGTAGTAATTTTGGTTTATTATTTTCAATAATGAACCTTTGGAATTGAACAAGAAAAAATTAACTTCCCTCAAAACCTAATAGTTTACGTTTCAAGGTGTAGAATTCAAAAATCTAATAAAAACTTTTCGCCGTACTTGACACTTTGCCCAGTTCCCATAGACCTAGTGAACATTAGGGATCTAGTTGTGCCCCGAAGGTTTTGGTTATTGTCAGTCACTTCTAAGGGGTTAAAAGCTTGGAAAAACATTTTCTAAACGCCCTAGGTTGAAAACTATAAAGGATAAATAATTATCAAATTAGTGAATAAATTATTACAGGCGTTTTTTCATCAATTTAAAATAGAGTTCAAGTTTTAGTAACGAATGAGACCATCCAGAGCTCTGATAAATGAATAATGGCGCAATGATAGATCATTGTGAAATTAATCGTTATTACAAGTGGCTGCCTACAAGCTTCCTGAGGGCCCCTCAGACTTCCTGCCAATCCTACCAACCGTACTTAGGCCCTTCATTAGTTGTACACTCTTGTATCGCCTAGATTCCTATTACTGGGCCGAAAATGCTATCTTTTTGTTTCTTCGAATAAAACATAAGTTTATTAGCTGTGTTTCCTTAACCCCCAAAACCCGAATTTCGTAATGAACAACTCTGATATCATGATGTTTGGCTGGTTGGTACTTTCTATCAAAAGAGGTAGGTACTATTATTGGCCAAGCCGAGTTCTTTGTAGACGGGTGATCTTTGCAGGAAAATAGTGAACCGTTGTGTAATAATTATGGGCGTTTTGGTTTATTATTTTCAATACCTAATGAACCTTTGGAATCGACCAAGAAAAAAATGCTACCCCCCCCTCCCCTCGAATTTTTTGGTTTACATTTCAAGGTACGCAGAATCGAAAAAATGTTGCTGTCCGTACGCCGTACGCGGGACCTTCCTTAGTTACCGTGAACCAATTTTGATGAAATTTGGTATATGGGGTCTACATTTGGGGTCTAGTTGTACCCCAAAGCTTTCGGTTGATGTTAGTCACTCCTGAAGGTTGATAAGTAAGGGCTGATATTTTCAAAACCCTCTAGCTACTAAATACTTTCATTATAAAGGTTTTTTTTAAAAATCAATTTGAAATAGTATTGAAATTTTAGATTCGAATGAGACCACCCAGACCGTTGTCAAACAAACCCCTATGAGAACTTAAGGGTTGGATATAATATAAATCAGAAACTCGAGTGTGAATCGCAATAGAGGCCCAATCTCCGTTCAAATTTTAACTGGCCAAAATACGATTGCTGCTCGTTTCCTCAACTTGTACCTACTCAGTTTTGCGTCCTTGGCAACAAGAAATCAAATTTCCCAATAATTAGGGCCATCTCAACTCCCTATTTATTCGAACTGAGTGTGAAGTGTTTATTTTCCAAAACAAACTTGATTGTGATGTAGGTATGTGGTTGGTAGGTAGTGAAAATGGCAAAGCCGTGTACTTCGCAGACAAGTGATTTATATAGAAAAATAATAAACCTTTTTGAAATGAGCAATTAATGTAAATTTATCAGAACCACTTGTGTAGTATCGTTGTAAGCTGGCACAAGAGAACCCACTGCCCCACAGTGGGGCCGGAGTGGAAAAAACTCCATTTTTGCAAAGTGACTAAAAAAGAAATGTAATGTGGTTTTCTCAGTCTATTACCTGTAGAATCAGGGTGTGAAGGACCTTCAATGTTTAAAAATTGTTTTCACTGCTAAATGGGGGCTCAAACCTGATATTTCGAGATTTTAAGCACTTTGAGAGTGGAATTCGAAAATTTCCTAACACGTTCTATGTGTTTCAAAAAATTTAAATAATATTATATAATGTTGGATATATATATGTAGTATCTCTAAAAAATACTAATTATTTTTTCATAACATTTTAGCTTGAACATTAGCTCCAGATTTGGGTTTTTATAGCGAAATACAACTTTAGAGGAGTGGAAAAACCGAGCTTCGCCTTCCTTCGGTTTGGCTCATTTTTTTTCTTGAAAATCTGACCATTACAAAAAGGTGTAAAAATTTCAAAGCCGTATTTCACCGAATTTAGATGTAGTGGGTTAAAATGTGATTAAAGGTACACCAAGAACGCCGTCTCTGCTGTCACCGCAGCATCAGAGTAAAACCCTTCTAAAGGTTGTAAGTTCTACATTTTCCTCTCGAAATCGATAAAATTTCCAGGGATTGTGAATGTTGACATGTAGAATGTCCCCTATGTGGGCTGTTAGCTACAATCACAGAGTAACGGATTCAAGTTAAGGCTACATTGGTCGGATCATCTATACAATCGGGTTATGGATACTGGGAAGCTATGTGCCACACCCATTTGGCATACATTTTTTGTTTTATTTTTTATTGGAAAACAGAATGATGTAAATAGCGACGTTTTCGTAAAACATTTCTGCTAAGAGTCAACAAGGTTCTGTTTGAACAAACCAGGTTCTTCGGATTGTCATTCGCAGTAATATGGTCAGTTCGTACTGTCGTGACATACCGAGAACATGTCATCGTTGAAAATCTCTTATTCGGATTTAGCAAACGTTTAATTTGGATTCGTTCCAATATTCGATCGCTTACTATCCAATTTTCAGAGGTTTTTATCACTCAAAATTTTGTCAAAATTAAATATATAAATACATATTTACATACATATATAAAGAAACCTCAATTCAATCATCTTTATCGTATCCTATAACCTCTGAAACGAAGAAAAAAACAAAATAACACACACCCATCGCCTGTAAAACCGCTTTTCTGTTTTTTTCACACGCTTTTCCACTTTGAGTAACATTATTTTTTCAAAATTCAAGATTTAGTACTAAAATAATAAATTTAAACGTCAGAAAACATATTTTTCTAATGTATTTTCGCATTCGGAATCGAATTAAACCATTCCCAAGATGATACAGTAATTCCTTCAAAAGATAATGACTTTTTTCCGCTTTTTGGCCATTTGGCCCCACTGTGCGCCCTCCCTCCTCCTACCCTAGTCTTCGAAAGCCGCTCTTTGTGCCATTGTTCGGAGTTTCTTGGATGTTGTTCTCCGTTGCTGCGTAAGTTGGACAAATGCTGAATCAGAAACATGAGAGTGAAATTCGTGTGCTATTGAGGCAAATTTGAGGTAATCTTTACAGTAAAATAATAAATCGTTGTGTAATAATTTGCAGCGTTTTCTGTTTCAAATCATCTATCTATATCTTTGTTACAGAATAGTGCTGTAAAATCGAGAATTGTTAACTCTGCCCTATGGCCAAGCGATGGTGTCACAATGGTGCTGAGGTTCCAAAAACAGTCGTAGCATGTTGGTTTTATATTCTCTCGATTCGAAATTTGGAGTACCTACTTCATAAATGTTTATTTAATTTCTCCTACCGTAGTGGTATCGTACTGACGTCGCGGGGTATGGTGCCATTTGAGTTACGGGTAGGTACGTAACTACAATGTTCACTCGCGCTAGCGGGGAATCCCCGCATTCCAGGATTATAGCGGTTAATTTGTTCCAGCCTGTTAAAAATAGTATTCCTCAATTGGATATTCCTCCACCAGGTGAAGCCTCCTTCTTACCAGTGCATGGATGATATACACCAATCTAATAGAGTTGCAAGTGCCAAGGTTTGTGGGGAAAGTCCACACGCGATCCACATCACCTGCGTGATCTTACTACTCTGATCCGGAGGACATCACTAAGGTTCTGGTAGGTCTGTCTGAGAGGGATAAGGAAGAGAACATGAACATGAGAATGGAACACGAATTTCACGATTGAATCGAATCTGGCTCTGACGAGGACGACGATATCAACGACAAAATAGATCAAAATATATTGTAAAATGTACCAATGTTTTTATCGAACGCAAAACAATGGGGTGCGCGCATGGGTCGGAAAAACTGTTTATTGTTATTTTTAATCTAAACTAGACTTCATTCTGACAATTTTGACGCCAACTGCGACCTTCTGGCGTGAGAAGACCTTATTCAATGAATTATCAAAGTTTCGAATGTTCATGACGTCACAGTGGGCTGGGGGATCCTACCCAAGCGGGAGGGGCGCCTGACGTCATAAACATTCGAAACTTTGAAAATTCATAGAAAGAGATCTACTAATCCAAAAAGAGAAGGGCTGGTGTCAAAATTCTCAGGTCTAATTTCGATTAAAAATTTAAAAAAAAAAAAAAATCAGGATGACTGAAGAAATACTGAAATGACTTTACAGAAATAGGGATATGCAATAGGAGTTTGTTCAAGAGACTACTGGATGACAACAAAGGCAATCGGTTTGGCGGTATTTGGTGTTTCGTTTCTGATAGCTGTGAAGAGAGGTAACCTCGCAGATATCAAGAAATCCTTTACAACTAATGAGAACAGAAATGTCAGTGAAAATCGATTCGGATTTGAAAAAAAAGGTGCATTTGAGTGGAGGTATTTTGGATAGAAATGTTGCTGCAATAATGTCAAAGAATTATTATGTTCCTACTTTCCCAAATGGGTACGTAAGACTCTGCAAATTGTTACACAAATGTTTATTATTTTTCTATAAAGATCACTCGTCTGCAAGGTACACTGCTTTGCCATTGTAACAACCTACCAACCACCTACCTAATTCACAATCAAGTTTATTTAAAAGAAATAAACACTTCACACTCAGTTCGAAGAAACAGGATGTTGAGGTTGCCCAAATTATTAGGAAATTTTATTACTGGTCGCTAAAGACGCAAAACTGAGTACAACTCGAAAAACGAACAACGATCGCATTGTGGTCAGATAAAATTTGAACGGAGATTCAGCCTCTTTTGCGATTCACACTCGTGTTTCTGATTTACCGTAAGTCCGACCCTTAAGTTCTCATAGGAAGCGAAAAGATTGTCCTACAGACCTTTGCGTGGTCTCTACAAATTCTCAAAGTTCAATACCATTTAAAATTGGTAAAAAAACAATACCTTTATTTCGAAAGTTTCCGAGCTAGGGCACTATTGAAAATGTCAACCTTAATTTTCATCCCTGAGAGGTGACTGACCAAAAGCTTCGGGTCACAACTAGACCCCAAATGGAGCCCATACACCAAATTTCATCAAAATCTGTCCATGGTAACTAAGGAAAGTGCCGTGTACGGCGGACGGACGGAAACGTTTTTATTCGATTTTTGGATTCTACGTACCTTGAAACGTAAACCATCTAATTTTGAGGGGGTTGTAATTTTTTTCTGGGTCGATTCCAATGGTTTATTATTGAAAATAATAAACCAAAAACGA
Source organism: Apolygus lucorum (assembly GCA_009739505.2). Lineage (NCBI taxonomy): Eukaryota > Metazoa > Arthropoda > Insecta > Hemiptera > Miridae > Apolygus > Apolygus lucorum. Next base: position 21,188,695 of record CM019183.2, read on the forward strand.
ACAACGATCGCATTTCGGTCAACAAAAATTTGAACGGGGATTAGGCCTCTTTTGCGATTCACACTCGTACTTCTGATTTATCGCAAGGTCAACCCTCAAGTTCTCATAGAGAGCGAACAGTTGGTCCCACAGAGCTCTGGGTGGTCTCATTCGATTATAAAAATTCAATACTATTTTAAAATGACGAAAAAAAAACCTCCATACTTATAACATTTTAGCCCTTATTTTTCAACCCTTAAAAGTGACCTACATCAACCAAAAGTTTCGGGGCACAACTAGACCCCAAATGCCTATATACTAAATTTCATCAAAATCGGACCATGGTAACTAAGAAAGTGCCGCGTACGGCGGACGGACGGAAAATTGTTTATTAAATTTTTGGATAACGTACCTATATATACCGTACCTTTTGGATAACGTACCTTGAAACTTAAACCAACAAATTTGGAAAGGGGGTTTAAATTTTTTTTCTTGGTCGATTCCAAAGGTTCATTATTGAAAATAATAAACCAAAATCATGCTGGATTACACAGGAGGAAAATCCCCGCAACGCGGCCGCGACACCATCTGGAAGAATAAAGTTCTGCAAAGAGTAAATTTTAAGCACCCTAAAAAATACTGTGAAGGCATTTGAACGTAAATTTAAAATTATTAATCTTACAATTTTTTTGTGGAATTCTGAACTTATGTTTCTATACAATATATGATTATATTCAACTAGCTGGCCTGCTCCAAGTGAACCTGCTCAAGTAGGTTAACCTTATATCATATTGTATGTTCAGGTATATGCGTGTTGCGTGTGAACAATTGTTCACACGCAACACGCATATACCTGAACATACAATATGATATAATTAATTCAAATTCAATATGAAAGACACTAAACAACTACTTGACTGAAGTAGTTGATGTCCTAATTTAGGACTTCACTCTTTAAAAGAGTGAAGCGGAATTGGAACTTTTGTTTGCAATGATGTAACCTCCAGTATGTCAGGTTCCCGAATGACGCATCCTCGTACAAGTTTTCTCAAGTTTGTACTTGTCTAATCCCGATGAAGACAGGGAGTTGTACCTGCACGAAAGCAATACTTCAGTATGAATCCCCGGATTGTATATCGAAGTGTGCAGTCGTTTAGTCTCTTTAGTCCACATCGGCCGAAAACGATTAATAATTGCCATTACGTCTGAATTAATAGGTAAAAGTAACTAAAAAACTGTTTTGTAAATATAAGTAGTTAACAGCCATGTGGAAGTATTCTTAGTGCACACTGGCGCAATCCCAAGGTTATCTTTTCGAAAGAAAGAATTTTTTGATTGTCTCTGTGCCTTACTAAAGCAATACAATTTTTCATTCTTGCCACTCTTGTTTAGAATGGGCGGACTATAAGCAGTAAAATCATTATTTGTTATCACTATTGTGCGAATCCAGTCACTTCATGGATGATAAAGAATACTAAGTACGTGCGATGCCTCACTAATAAGCTTGAATTTCTCCTGTGAGTTGCGGACGAGTCAGAAACTGTTAGTCAGCAACACGAATGGGAATCTTATTGTTTTGTAACAGTTCCCATGACTTCGAACTTTCAATTCGTCCAGCGATAACTGAACTCTTTTCGGGTATAAAGTCTTGTACTCCGTTTTCTATAGTTTTGTTACTGCTATATAATAGCGATCGATGATGATTTAGAAAAGATACTCTTCTTGTAATATCATTCGACTAGTTTATCTTTTACTGACCATGATCTACTCCCGGGTCTATCTTATTATGACGATTTCTAAGATATTCTAGCACGCTTTATGTTCTTTGTGTCCACTTGAATTGATCAACTCTTTACAGAATCAGCCGAGAACCATCCCGGTTAGTAAGATAAGCTGAACGACATTCCTTTAGGAACTTGGCTCAGCTTCACTCTCAATTCTAAATGGAGCTGTTCTGATGTAAAGTGCAGAGCTTGTTTTTTGACTTTTGTATAAACTATCGTAACGTGATTTGTCATATTCCATTGGCAACAGATTTCCCCAGCTATTGAGCAACTCCTAATGAGGACTCAGTTGCGAAAACATTCAGGTAAGTACATAAACTTTGCAATTTTCTAAATTTTTCAAATAGGAACTAGATTGCTCAGCAAATCCAACACAGTATCCACCGAAAAGTACTGTAGCATAGTTTAAATATGGTATTGTTTAGTATAGTTTTTTAAGCTATGAAAAGGATCAATAAACAACAGTGATGAGAACGATTTTTACTTTGCTATTTTACAAATCCTTGCTTTTACGACTCCTTTCATAATTTTTGGAATTGTGTAAGTAGGTACCTATACTCATGTGTTTTGAATATTTGAAAATTGGTACCTACGTAAGGATACCGCAACCTCACCAATATGACACCGAAACTTTTCTTTGATTCGGTCAAGGAGAAAACTTTTAAAATCGTTATCTTGATGATTCTTGGTATTTATGTGTTACTGGAGTGGTCTTTGTAACATTGCAAAAAGAGTCTGCTGGTTTAGCCTATATTGGCAGCACAAATCTATCTACATTCTGAGTTGAACTCGTACTTCTTAAAATGCTTATTGAATTCTAACAATTTGTATGATACCTAATTGTACTACTTGATTGAAATAATAGGTACGTACGAGTGTTTCTACCTAACTTTACCACGTCTAGAGACAGCAAGGTCCCTCAGTCCTTTATGATTGGTGAAAGTACCAACGTAATCGTACAACAATTAGGTAGACGTTCATCCATTTTCATGCTGAGTTACTTCTTAAGATTATAACCCTCCGAACTGGGTACGAATGATTAATTTGTTTACAATATTGAACTCAATGTTTCTGTTATCAGCAGTGGACATAAGTTTTGTTGCACGAACTAGCTTCAACTTCCAGTTAGTGCGACATTATCATTTTGAGTTTGCTATAATTTTGATTTGCCGTTTTTCATGTTCAACGTATTATACCAATAGGTAAACTACCTTTCGTACTACCATGACGATAAAAACAATTGAAAAATGTATGTACATAACTACATTTACGTTCACACGTATACATAAAATTCGCTACACAAAAAAGAGTACCTTATGTTAACATGTATTTACCAGTATCACAGTCACGTTACATAATTGGCACTTGCTCCACAACAAATTTTGAATTTCAAAATAATTCCTTGAAGTTTGATTTTGGTAAAGTAGCTTTGTTTCTTGTACATTGATTCTTATCTTCCTCAAAATAACAATAAACTAATTGAAAGGAAAGTATAATAAAACGACAGTTTCATACAAGAAGGATCACATTTTTATAGAAGATGCATCAATATCATAAACTGTACAAAGTATGTCCACATCTGAAAAGTACTGCAGAATAAATTATATTAAACTTTTTAGGTATCGAGGACACAATTTTGGAATGATTTATATAAAAAACATTTACAAAATCAGCTTCTACAAGAAAACAATACAATCATTAACATTTTTACTTGATTGGTTGCATGTACTTCTATAATCTTGAATATCCATGCCAAGTAATTGTTTTTCACATCCTAATAATGAAAAATTATACAGCATAAAAAGTGAATAATTCTGGAGTATCTCCCTATCGAAAGACAAACTAGGCATGTAGGTACCTATTTTCTTGATACTTCCGTTGTACACGAGATTGGAACAGTAATTTTGTCAGTAAATGAGGAACAAATATAACTCGAAACTAAATTTCAATAATCACATTACAATTGGTACCACTTTCATTGGTAGCTCACAATTTTGTCAAATTCGATCAAATATACTTATGCAGGTAACAAAATCCCAATCAAATCATAATAGTTAAAAATGTCTTATTGGTTAAGATTTTTCAAAAGAATCCTCGTTAGTGATTCTCGCACCGGACCTCCACCGAGAAACATGCCTCGAAGGGAATTCAGAGGTTTTGGGAAGGTACTCATAATTATCATAGAATGAAGTCCTTAGGAGGCTTGCTCATGTCTCGTAAAGATCATAGATTCAGGTACATAAAACATCGTGTATATTTACATCATAACAACAGGAAGGTTAAAAGATTTTAATTTGATAGATTTATCCTATTCAAATTACAGGAGTTTTATTTTTTAAGGGTAACTACGAATTTCATTAGGTATTAAGAATTTTATCACGAAATAGCACCTGTTGTAGGGCAAACCTATCATTCATGTAAGCATGTATGGAGAAATCAATGGAGTTACCGTGATAAGTTTTAGATAGGTAAGATTCAAACAGGTGCATTTCCATTCTAAACTAGGAAGAAGCTTCTAAAACAGAACTTATCGTTGATACTAGGAGAAGAATAAACCTAGTTCAAAGTTCACAATAATGTTCAGAAATCGATAAAGTTTTGGTGGTGTTTTTGTTTGTATATTGCTATAGTAGATGCATTTCGAAACCTCATCAATCTGATTCCATTTCCATCGTTCTATTTATAGGATCATGATGTGATACTCTCTGAGTCCTTAGAATAGGTATCATGTATTTCAGAAAAAATGGACTTTTGCTCTTCACCTTAGGTTTTCGAGTATGTACAATAATGTTGGGTTGGCGACGACCAATCATTGGTGCAATCAACCAATTAAGTGGTTGATCAACCTCCAAGTGCACTTTGAGTTTCCACGATGTAAAGGCTCAGTACTAGGAGGTCCCTAGAAGAGTGAAGGTTTGTTCAGCAGGCTCAAAACTTTAACTGAAGGCAATGGGCACCCGGGGTAGAAGTTGTGGCAGCCAGTTCCGTCGACTCCGGCGATAAGTTGGCCCATGTGGGCAGCGAAGTGGTAACGGGAAGATACTTCGGCAGTCATCGAGATGCTCGTGTCCCTGAAATCAAATCGACATAATGAATAAGGTGATGTCTTGCGAATCGCCAGACAGTGAGTGTAGATCTGACGTCACCAGCTACAATATTCAAGATATGTGGGTACACAGTCGTACATAACAGGGAAACGAACAAAAGTACGTAATTCTACGAGTACTTTCTGAAACAATTATGACTTGCTAACATTCTAGTTTCAAACTTGTGAATAATAAAAATAGTTTATATTGTTAAAAAAATATATATATATGACGAATTAAGATCGTGTTGATTGGATCCAATATTATCTACCAACCGAGTTTGAAGAAAACCGGTCAGTTGGGTAATGATTAAATTATGTTTATTAAATGTTAGTTGTTAAATTTTGAATAACACCAGTATTTTCCAACAATGTAGAAATAGCTACATTTTTGTTGCTGTCATACTCACGATTCTAATTTTATTAGCTGCGTCGCAAACAATTTTGTTTTCAGGAATTACCTAACCTATTGTGGTAGAAAGCTATTAGCAATCCACTGATTGGGATTTCATGGGAGCTCTCCGAACTGTCATTTCTATAAATGTCCCGTGGGAGAAGCATGATATCCTCAAAAACACTAATAACTATTATTAATAGCTGGGGTTTTCTTTGTGTTTCTTATGAGTTTCAAAGAGATCTATAGCTTCAGACTCTATTTATCTGAATAATCAGCTACAGTTCCCAACCTTGTAGCTCTCTACTTGTGTATTCTAAGTTGTTACCTCCGTCTATTTTTCCTAGTCCACCACTAGTTCGAATAAGAATGAACTTCCGAGATAGCTTCGAGCTTGAGTTGAAAACAATAGTTAGCCCAGTAGAACTCGAGTTGAACCACTTCAGTGCTAAAAATTCGCCAGTTACGGGCTATTTACTGTATCTGAAGTTATCTGTTACTAACACCACTCCCATACCACAATTACGACTCACAGAATGGCGTGTAGAAGTAAGGAGAAATTGGATATTGGAATAGAGTAGATCTTCCCTATCAGTTCTTACATTCACGATGTCTCCCTATCAAGGGATTTAATCTGTAATAATTTAAAAAGTGACTGTGGTTGTGCGGAAAAAGGATATTACCTGTTTCCAAACTGATAATAATCTCGTTTTTGCCTGTGTTTTTGATGGCGTCATCAGAGGAACTCAATCATCATGCGTCAGTACACGAATAAATTTAATTAATTGCTCACTGAAAGAGTCTGATTGCTTCATGATCTTATCCGATTCATTGAGGTGAGTTAGACAGATCGATTTGCCGAGATGTTGCAAGTTAATAGCTAGTCGGAGGGCAACCTCCAAGGCTGAGTCTCACAGCATCATGCTCTTTTCTAGACGTCTGAAATTATAGGTTTCGTTGTTGCTTGATGTTTTACCTTCAATGTGTTTGTCAGGATCAGATTCAAAAATAGAAGCTCCTTCAAAATAGTGACTGCTGTAAAGCCTCTGCATTCTTACATTTTTGCAAATTCCCAGGGACTTCGTGCTTTCTAGATTTTTGCCTTCCCAGTATGACCGAGGACAATGAGTGGTTCCAGAGTACATTGACGCCAGTACTTTTCAGTCCAATTGAATGGGTTTAAGAAAAAGAAGAACCCTCTTGTTTCTTAACAACGTTAGGAAGTTCCAAAAAACGAAAAACAAAAAAAATATTGATCATATCGACAACGACATTGTTAGCTATGCGATCGTTTTTTAATTACTTTCTCACCCAGGAATTCATAGAAGTCTCTTTTTTTCCTCAGCCAATTTTTGGAGAGTAGGTTTTCGAAATGAATTATTGTACTTAACATCTTGTTTCTGTCCTAGGGTAGCATTATGGGCTTGTTGAAATACATAACCTTTGATGGATGGTTTCCAAGGATGTTCATCGTTTTACTACGAAAGCCCTGAAGTTCTCACTTCCTAGAAGTATCTGTTTTGTTATCAGTTTAAATAGTATTTTGAATATTTGTATCATCAGTAGCTTGAGAAGTTCATGTTTATTCTAAACCGTAATTTTGTTTAAAGCAAAATAATGTTTCCTGAGTGTTGCATCATCCAGTAGCAGACAAAAATTTTCAGGAGCAGTTCCGACCTATACAAGGTGGGTGTAGAATTCCAGAATGAGCCTAAGTGGATTGATATCCATGCCTTATCTTGGCAGAACAATGAGCAAGTTCCCCGCATTCATAGTGCTCAAACACCTTCCCCTTTGACGTCTTAGATGCAGAATCGTGACAAAGAAAGGATCGTCATCAGAGGTTGGATTTAATTGAGCTTGTCATCTTGACTTGTTTATTGTTAAAGGCACCTTCCCCAAGGTGGACAGACGAGAAGGGCGAAGGACCCTACCCGGCTAAAGATAATATAATACTACTAGAATTCGTCCTTGTCTAAGATTAGCCTATTGTCTTCCAAGACGTTATACAGGCTCTCGATCGCATTGTGCCCGTGGCGTCTTTTGTTCCGGCTGCCTGGTTCCCTGGAAGTCATTGTCCGTAACTTGTTACAAAGCTCTTTAGCCCTAGCAGTTGTTAGACGTCCACGCCTTGTTTCTCGCTAAAGGACCACATCTGAAGGGATGAATTTCCACCTGGTAAACCAATAAGGAAACTCTCATCTGAAGGGGTGTCGAGATAATGGGAATTTAATTCTGTTGAGTACCTAATTGAATAAGGGTATTCAGAGAGAGAGGAGAAATGCAAGCTTATAATAAAGGTTACGTTCCACATTATTTTTGTTTTTCTTCAATAATTTATTTTGTAAGGGTAATAAATAACTCATTAATGTCGTTGGTTTGCCTAATATGAATATGAGCTCAAATGAAAGAAGTTGGAGGTTCAAGAACGATCCTACCAGACCGGAATCTGAACATGAAAAAAAGGATGGTGCCAAACTAGGTCGAGGATTTCTTGTCCGCTGATTTTTATCAACCTGGGATGGCATCACAAAATCTGTGATATTTAATTGAAAATCTACAATACTTTTTACCTATGAAAAAATGAGGGAATATTAGAATAGAGCTCCCCTAGAGGACACATTATGTTCAACCCAAATGTTTGTAGTCAAGTCATAGAATAGGCAAACATTCAGGAAGAGATGATCCAGGAAATTTCTCCATAAGACACGGTTTTTACCCCTCTGAAGCTGTTTCTCCCTAGAAACTATCACTCGTATCACAAACTGATGTGCTGACTTCTTTTTACTGAATGAGTCAAATTTTACCTTTGCTTCAGGGCAACATATTCAATCATGTAAATCAGTTACGAACAGGTTGTAGGACCAATTCATCCCAATTCACTATGAAGACACTAGAGCATGGCACTTAGGAAGTATATTGAATAGTTTATTCGGAAAATCGCCAAGATTGAACCTTTGCAGGTGAAATGAACGTGAACTCGGGTTCATCGATTGATATTGTAATCTACTATAATAAATCTGCTTATGAGAGGATTTGGCGCACTTTAATTGTTGACCTTGGATGAACCAAGCGTTACTATAGAAGTATTATACTTAGCGCCTGAAAGTGAATCAGAAGAGCACGAACAAGGCTTGAGAGAGAGATGATCAATCATTTGATTGCGTATAAAATAACATAGGAAGCGAGGATAAATTACCAAACAATTTATAGCTAGGAGAGGTACCAACCTAATCAACTGCAGAAGAGTTTTCGCTTTCTGGTTGAGTCGCTCCTTCTCGGGGGCGGCGTTTAGTTCACAGATGAGCTTCGGTAAGCACGAATTCTTCACAGCTCTTGTCAGCTGGGCCAATCTCTCTTTTTCTGTCGAGAAAAAAGCACAAGGTCAAATACATGAATGACAGCCCGAGAAAGTTTCCTAATGAGTAAAAAGATGATTTATTGGTCTTGATTTATCAAGATGTGACATAACAATGGGACGTTTTACTCGCCGTTGATGGTGAATGTGCCTTCCTGTAATCTTGATCGAACTGTTTTGATCACTTTACAAGTGAATTTTGTGCGAGTGGTGGTTCAAACAAGTTGAGCCTTTGATACTGCGTTCACTTGAGATTTTTACGAGCTACTTTACAAGCAATCAAAGTTACCTACATTGGCTAAGGGAGGTCGAAACTCCAACTGTTATTCGAGCACAGTCAGTAGGTACCATAATACCGGTATAACGAGACAACCTGGATTTAAAATGACATGCACTTTCCTGGGAGCTGCGACCCAGGGACCTATTGACATTCAAGATTACGAAACGCGCCACATAAGAAATGCGAAGACCGGCTCAAACTTCTAGCAGAGTCTTGGAATGGCTACGATAATTTTGATCTTTTAGAGACACCATTGGAGGAAATTGGAATGTGTTTGATCCAAGTGGAATATCGACAGTTCCAAACTATAAAATTTAAAACAACACAAATCTTGTATCTAGAAACCGCTTGTTTCTACTACAACTGACGATGATATAATGTGATGTTTCTCACCCGCAGAACATTGAATAAACCTTCCCTTTCACGAAGTCCTTTGTTCCCTTGTTTGGGTAAAAAAAGAGGCTCCCTATCATGGTGGAGAAGAGAAGAGTATAGAAGGCAGCATGATGGATACCTAGTTGAACACCTCAAAAGCACATTCAATCCTTTTACGTTATGTATACTTTCATTTCTATTTCCTATCAAGATAGATCATTTTCTGTCTCACTAATTGGTTTACAAAAAATATCACAAGAAAACGATGAAATCGGATCTAATCCTTGTGAACTTAATGGACAGTACAATTTTCGGAATAGAAATCAACAAGCTAGTAATGCGATTTTGAGTGTTCAACATGCCTTCTCGAAACCTCTCGAGCACTTCTCATTTTCTCCGAAAAAATGCGATTCATCAAACTTCAATTCAGTTTTCTGGAGGTTTCAATCAACCCATTTACGAGTATAGACTGCCGTATCATTGGTCGATTGAATATCGTCAAGGTTTCTAGCCAGGAAAGGAACTTAAGGAAGGGGTCCCATCAAGGCGGAAAATTACTTCCCTTACATCAAACGGCCATTCAAAAGATGGAGTGACAAAACGATATCGACGTGAGCAGTGAGTAGAGAGGCAGGTTGAAAGAAAACCTCATTCTCCGCCTCGGGGTGTACTTTGACAAAAGGTGGGCCATCTGATCGCAAAAGCAGTTCCTCACTCTGGTTTTAAGAAAAGCTTTGGCTAAACTTTCACATCGTGACAAGAAGCAGAAAGCGAAGCAACTACACGGTTCGGGGGTTCTCGGTAGCTAAAACCGATAATTTGGGCTAATTTTGGTTCATTATTTTCAATAATAAACTTCTGGAATCGACCAAGAAATTTTTTTAACCCCCCTCAAAATTCGTTGATTTACGTTCCAAGATACGTAGAATCCGATAATCGAATAAAAAAATTTCCCTGATTCACAGTTGATAATTCTTCATGCTTGAAGTTGGGAACGTTTTGGAGGTCAGTCTTTCAAATTGGAATGGTCTCAGAATAGTTCCTAACTTTTGCTGATTATTTTGTTTCTAAATAGTTCCCAAAATCATAGGTCTAATTTTGCCAACTGCCTTTTTTCATGCTGATTTACTCGTGTCTACTCTCTTTTCCACAAAGTCCCACAGCTACTCCTCTGCACGGCATTGAAATTGGGTCGATCCAAAGATATAAGCCCTGTTCCTTTTAGATGTACTTACTATACCTCATTTTGAACAAAATATGATCATCAAGTCGTTTACGTAAAATTGGTATTCTACAATTGAGTGTTAAAACAACATGAAATAATTGTCTTAACTGAAATTCTCTGTAAGAATACCATACCTATAAGAAATTAAAAATTGTCATAATATAAAATTACTGAAGATCGGCCTGTATGGGGACCGGCAACATCATAATAGCTTGAACGCTTTACAAATCCAAGTTCATCCTCTACTCACCTGACATTTAATCAGATAGCAGGATGGCCAATTGAATTGAAATTTTTAAAACAATAATTGGATTTGATTAGGAAAACCTAGCGATGTAATCGTTGATTTCATCAAAAATTGTCATCTCAATTCTGGCCGTTTTGTGGATGTAGGTCCCATTACCGCGATCCTTGGGGAAAAACGCAATAAACCGAGACCGGACACGCCTGGTTTTTGGAGGCTTTCGAGTCGGCGAGACGAGAACCAATTTTTTTCGTCCTTGAAAAAGGTCAGTCAGACATCCGTTGTCACCTTCCGTTCGGCGGTGGAGCGGGATGAATCCAGTGATTCTCCATCCTCCACGAAGGTTCTTTTGGTGGCAAGTAGTGATGCAAAGGTATCCATTTAGGTCTGGCAAGGTTAGCCAATAGTCAACATCCGTTTTAGGAATAAGGTTTAACAGAAACTATCCTGACCCTTCTTCCTCCTTTCTCCGCCGAGCTTGCGATTCACTTAAAACCATCATGAGTGTCCAAGAGAGCATATTAGACTTACCTAGAGTCCAACAGAAACTCAGTGAATAGGTAACACAGGCTCATCAGTAACTCACTCTCATCGCCGAGCTTGCGATTAGTTTAAACAATCGGAATGGTTATAAATTAAACATTGTGATTTGGTTCCTGTTATAATCTCAGTCCTCTTTTTCTGGAGGGTTTATAATCATAATCAGAGTCTGAATGACATTAAACAATAAATTATTAATACAGAAAACCTTTATTGAACATTTCACCGTACAAACTCACTCAACCGTACAAAAATGATTTTGATTGGTCGGAGGAAGGGAAGACCAGTTACTGAGCGAGACCCAATTGAAGAGCTGCTCCGTCGCTAAACCCTAAAAGTTCTTCAGCACTCCGCCATCTCTTCCTCGAGCCCCTGATGCACATTGAAGTGGCTCGTAGCACAGCGAACGCAAGTCTTGCTCTCAGCCATCCTCGGACTGCACCCTGTGGTCGACTCCATTTGTCTGATAGCCTTTCTGCTAAGACCTTCACAAAGGCTACCATTTCAGGGGCAAAAACTCCATCCACTGAACACACCAGAGGAGTGAATGAAGCCCGACGTTCCTCACAGGCACTCAGGTATTTTCGCTTCTTTTCTTCTTCTGCTCCTGAAAGGACGGCTACGACGGGTCGAGAGACATATGAGGGAGCATCTGTGTCAACTACACGGATATCAAACAATGCTTCCCTCTGTGCCTCCCAAACCCCTCGACATGCTAAGTCCCCTCTAAGGCCAGGTTGCAACTGAGTTGGTTCTGCAATGATGGGTTCCTTACAACAGTTCCCCCATGCCGACGTCATTAGTTCACCAAGAACATCCCTAACTTCATTATGCCGCCGTGAAATCAGGCCTCCTTTCTTGCAGCTTAGGGCATGCTCTATCGTGAACCCTCTGCTTCCACAACCGTCACAAGAATTGGGTAAGTTCACTGGTGTTCGCTTGTACCGCACTGCTAGAGCATCTCGAAATTCACTCTGTGACAGGTCATAGTTGTGTTTCTTCAGTGGGAGTGCTGACAGCCAGCCAGAAACTTTGACTTTGGTCGTTTTGAGTATTGCTCGACCAATGCTTCTCCGTCTTTCTTCTGTGAAGTTTCCCAGAACTGAGCTTAACTGGATATCTTCTGCATGCTTTCTTTTCTCGATTGCTTTCCGTTTTGCTTCTTCTAGTCGAGTTAGATGTGCATTAATATCAAAGCAAAGGCCAGTTCTGATCACTCTCTCCAAGAATGACGCACCCTCCTTTGAGGTATCGAAGCTTAGCGCTGCCGAACCAACTGGATCAATCCAGGCCATGCCTCCCTTTGCAACAGGTAGGGCGAATAAGTCACATTCATCTCCTGAAACCGCTCCACCAAAAATAGCCGGCATAAAGGTGTTTCGTATACAGTCTTTCAACTTTTGGTATGCATCTTCTCCACCTTGCACTGCTCGTTGCACAAACTGCCATTGTGCTTGCAGTGACTTGCAAAAAGCTACGTGAGCCGCTTGTGGCTGCTTCTCCCCAGCAGATGACAATTTTTCAATCATCCCTACCCATTGATGTATTTTGTCCTCTAGATACTCCTGCTTTTTACTTTCTTCTCCTATGTATCCACCTAGGTACCGATGGCCCGTTACTATTTTGATCCCTGAACTCCCAAAAATTCTCTCAGCTTCCTCCTGATCATTAGGGTGTACAACTAGGAACGATTTGTGGCCCTGTGGGTGGTATCCATATTCTGGTCCATAAGTTGAGAGCTTATTCCACCATTCCTTCAAAGAATCAAATTTTCCTTGGGCCCCAGAGTCATCTGCATACCATACCTGCTTTACGTCCCGGCACTCATTTTGTAATTGATGATTAAGAGGGAGGGTGGATATTCCATACAACAGCATTGCCAGAGGGTCACCTTGAGTTACTCCTTCTCTGCTGTATAAGCTTTGCTCACTTCCACGCATCACAAGTTCTGCATGAGCTTTGTAGGTATTATACACAAATCGCGCGCAGCTTGGCCAATAGTGTCGAGCACTCCATAGGGCCACTCCACGATTTACTGAGTTGAAGGCATTTTTTGCATCAATCAGAAGAAGTCCCCAGTGAGAATTTGGGACAGCTTTCTCTGCAAACATAGAGCTCATAGCATGAATCGCCCCCTCAATTCCGGAATTGAGACCCCCACATAGCTGGCTTTCTCTGCAGGCTTCAGTCACCTCTTCAGCAGTAATTTCAACCATGCACTTTCCTAAGATACGCCTTAAGCACTCCCCTATTCCAATAGGGCGCACCCCTGGACACTTGTCAAGAGCGACAAGCCGACTTGCCATAAGTGCTTTGATTGATTCCCAGGGTACGTCTTCATTGTTCAGTCTGTTAGCTAGAGCTGCGACTGCTTCTCTAAGCCTCAAACTCGACCTTCCATAGCGTAGTAGAAAATCAGTCCATTGATCCGAATTGGATCCATTTGGGCCACTGCTTCCATGAAGCTTCCGAGAGACTTTCTCTACAAGATCCGACGTGATTTGAACTTGTAATAAAGGAGGAACGTCCATTCCCATTGGGTGTTGCAGAAGCTCAACATTCGGCACTGTGGGAGGTGGATGTTTCTCTCTCAAGTCATCCCACACAGTCTTTCCTGAAGGGTCAAGAACAGTAGAAGGGGTCAATACTGAGGAGATATCACTTTCCATTAACCTTCGCATTGCTTCCCGTACTTTTCCACGCAACATAAGACGGTGAAACGCTGTAACTGGGTTCATACTGCGAACGTTACGATTGTTGAGTTTCTTGTCAAGCATCACTGTTTCCTGCACAAGGGTTTCAAATTGACCTTCGGTCCATAATTGTAGGCGCCGCCCGAGCATAATCCGTATGTCTTTTGCTTGTTTGACGAGTCTATTCCTCTGAAGCATGACTGAAATGAAAACTAACACTCTCTCCGAAGTGTACTCACCCGCCACTAAAGCATTCACCTCACTTGCCAGTTGTTCTACAAATTGGTTGCTCTTTGGACCACTTGGCAGATCATACTGCTTCCCACTCAAGTGTGCAATCTTCCGCCAATATGCATACCATGGTCCCTGTCTTGTGTTTCCCGAATTATTAAGATAGGGAGCGGCATATATTTGTTCCAGCTTTCTCCAAGCTTCTTCTTGGGGGAGAGACTGTATTTCCTCCGGTGGTAGTGTCACTGTACTTTGTGAATCTAGGTGCGAGTGCGCGCTTTGTATATGCCTTGTAAGACCTCGTCGACTAAACACACGATCGCAATGAGGACACTGTACCCTATCACTTAACGATGTCACTGATTCATTCATTCGGCTAATTATTAAAAACTTCTTCCTCGAATTGCATCTCTACAGAAACGTAACTTTTATCACTAACGAAAACAATAACAATAACAATGAAAAAAATTGAAACCAAATCCCAAAATCACGGCGAATTCTGCTGAATAACAGTTCAAACTTGCTTAATTGCGAGGCTCTACAAATCTCTGACCTGGACCATCACTTCAGGCAACTTTTCCATCCTCATCTCGCTTCAAAAGTCCAACAGAAATCACCGAAAAAACCACTTTTTACAGGAGCAAATTTCGACTTTTTTCCTCACAACAAATATTTGTATTAATACTTAATGAAAAACATTGGTTTTTCAGGGTATTTTGTTATGCTCTCTAAAGGTTTTTTGCCTTTCCCGAACGCTGTAGCTCCTACTGACCCATGTGCAATTTCAAACATTCTCTAGTCAATCTCTGGGAGCCTACCTACATCAATAAAAAATCTGAATTTGAGCAAAATTGGACTATTAGGAACTAAAAAATCATAGTTCAATGGAATTTACCTTTACGCAAGCTCACTGCTACCGTTAGTTTAACAACAATGACAAATTTCGTGTGGCTTTCCCAAAAAGCTAGTTTTGGCTCGAACAGTCACTGGACCAAAATTGTTCAGAAAAGTCTGAAGTTAAATTTGAAAGCCCCACTTTTTTTGACCTATTGCACATGGAAAGCTTTCCTATCTTGAATAGTGAGGAAGCAAAAGTGAGTCAGAAATGAACTAGCGAAAATTGTAAAACCTTCAAATGCGGTTTTCCGAAAATTGAGACTCAGAGCGTACGATCATGGTTAGGACGGAAATAATGAGAACAGTAATAAGAGACCTCGGATGTTAATAAGCTCGAGCTCATACGGGCGTTGACCCTGTTGTTTCTAGACCAGCCTACTCGATTGTAACACCATCATTTTCTGAGGTAAGAGCTCAGCTTTCAGTTAATAAAGCGTTCAGGGCCTCATTGAGTCGCACAACCACATTTATCTGACGAAACTCGGAGGACGTTGCGTTTGCAAGGTCAAAAACATTTTATAAGTGCGACGTGGAAAGGTGCAGCCTTCAGTCAAAAGCTTAATGATTATCGCCTGGAGATGTGTCGTGATGAGAGTGTTGATTATTTGCCCCTCAAGTCCTTCGCATTTTCTATTCTAATGAAGTTTCTTGAATTGAGGTACTCAAATGTGAGTGGAGTTGAAACAAAAAATAAATGTATAATCGATTGTGAGCAATTTTGATTTGCAATCATTTTTACCAAAAGAGTCCTGTTTACCAAAAGATTCCAGGGCTACAGCGTACCCTTTTTCGCTTCATCTGAAAATCGGTCATTGATAGTTTGGAATTCTCTAGCTTATTTTAATTTGTCTAATTTGAAGAGCTCAGTGGATTAGTAAATGAGTCCAAATAAGTTAAAACCATCGTACGGTTTTGCTTCAAGGTGTCACTGGGTTCTCAAACACAGAAACAGGTTTCAACGTCACACATATTAGCAAAACAATGGATCGTTCCGAGTGGTTATCGATAATTTATTGATTCATGCGTACTCGCCTTCCCCATGCATCTGATTGGTTATGGCATTCTGTCAAGATTTCTAAACTTGATAACGACGTCTTACGTGCGCTCTCAACTTCTTACATCAGTACCAATTAAACACTCAGACGTTAGTATACGAAAGGGGTGGTGGTAAATTATATCATAAACATAGCCTGAACGTGTACTCTGAGTCAATTCGTAATTCACGTGCCACAATGAAACGCCGTGCGACTGCCAAGTAATGAATATTGAATCACATGCATGAATGTAATGAAATATTTTAAATTGTAGAACACTTGATAGTTTAAAAAATCTGTCGAGTGGGTGTGGCACTTAGCCTCCTCATATCCATAACTCGATTTCATTGATGATCCAATGCATTACGAGGGGAAAAATGAAAACGTTTCCAAGTACTCCCTAAATTTGAGTGAAATGGAATTAGCCAAAACATTTAGAATGCGCCTCTCGACCACACAATCGCTGAAAATGTCAAGGAAATCAGGTGGAAGCTGTAAAACCAATGACCCTAAGAATTTCACGTTTTCCCATGCGAAGTGACTATTGATGATCCGATCACTATTAAATGGATTAGTAGTCATTCAGAGTCTCAATCACAAAATCCCTAAACATATAGTCTGGCCCGTTACAAGCATTTGCAAACACAGATTGACTGACATATAGACGCAAAACCAAAATTGTTCAGGAATGCACAAAAAGTAGAATACGAGTGGTAATTCTGATATACTTGAAAGCAAAGTTATTATCACATAATATTTATAGGTGAGTAATACATTCAAATATTTCCATGTCAGTGAAGCAGAACAATATTTTGTTTGCCAGACATTTATCAGGTGGATTAGTCATGTGACAAATAGGTGTGAACTAGCTATCAACTTTCTTCAACTGCTCGTACGATAGTAATATTTTCTTTACATCTTGGTTTAATGAGTGTTACAATAATTTCCGTGAAATACTCGATGACGAAAACGACAAAGATAGCTTTTAAGCCTTGTTATGCTCCACTGAATGTCTTCTTGTGGTTGGTGTACAATGAATACATCTCATGACTCTGGAAAAGTTCTGTTGAAGGTAATAAATCATTGAAACAGTATTTTTACCGCATACAAACAATTTCCGCATATTAAAATCCCTCAAAATGTCTTCAAAATTGGATTTGCAAAAGAAGGATTTACTGCTCAATGATATACATAAATAATTAAGCTCAGCTGATTTTCAGATCAACTTATTCTGAACCATTCTGTGTGAGGAAGCTATATTGCCCACCCAACTTGTCAGATCCTTTTCCACTCATATCGTAAGGTTTCAAACTATAGTTTGACCTTCACGACCTAGCGGTATTCAATGACTATTGTTTGTTTCTTTATTGTTGACTGTTTACAGTAACGATTCACGACGGAAGAACACAATGGACAAGGGCATTATTGTTTACTGAGAACAATTATTCCCCTGCTGTTGACTACGCGATGTTCTTTTGATGAAGAGAAGACAACATACCTCTGATTTAATGAGGTCATGTTAGTCATTTTCAGGTTGGGACTGACGGTAATGGATCGGAATTCGTTGTTTCTGATCTTAGAACCAGATTTAAACACCCCATTACTAACTTTTTCCATATCATCTGCTAACACCCAGTAACTTTGGAACAAAGAACACAACGTCACATAAGACGTTTTCAGTCAAAAGCATCATATCTAGAGCGAGATGAGGAGATATTTGATTGATGACGTCACGCAGGTTTCAATTCCCTTTTTACCCACCACCGTTATTTTTAATAATGAACCTTCAGAATCGATCGAGAAATTTTTTTGACCCTCCTCAAAATTTGTTGGTTTACGTTTAAAGGTTCGTAGAATCCCAAAATCGAATGAAACATTTTCCGTCCGTCCGCCGTCCGCCGTACGCGGCACTTTTCTTAGCAGCCATGGACCGATTTTGTTGAAATTTGTTATATGGGTTCCATTTGGGGTCTAGTTGTTCCGCAAAGCTTTTGGTTGAAGTCAGTCTCTTCTAAGGGGTGAATATTAAGGGTTGCCAGTTTCAAGAGTGTTGTAGCTCGAAAACTCTAGAAAAAAGCTGCAAATTATTACACAAAGGTTTATTATTTTTCTATATAGATCACTCGTCTGCAAAGACCAAGGCTTTGCCATTAATACCACCAACTAACTTGAAGAAAACATAGATCGCATTTCGGTCAGCTTTAATTTGAGCGGAGATTAGTCCTCTTTTGCGATTCACACTCGTGTTTCTGATTTATCGTACGTAAAACCCTTCAATTCTCGTAGGAGTTTGTCCTACAGAGCTCCGCGTGGTCTCAAAAAATTCTATACTATCTTAAATTGATGGAAAAACAATACCTTTATATAAAAATTTTTTGAGTTAGGGCATTTTCAAAATTTCAAAATTTATTTTTCAACCCTTAGAAGTGACCTACATTAACCAAAATATTCAGGACACAACTAGACCTCAAATGGAGCCTACATACCAAATTTCATCAAAATCGGTATGTAGGCTCCATTTGGGGTCTAGTTGTATGGAAAGTGCCGCGTAAAGTCCCTCTGCGGACGGCAGACGGACGGCCAAATTTTCAATTGATTTTTGGATTCTACGTACCTTGAAACGTAAACCAACAAATTTTGAGGGGGTGTTAAGACATTTTTTTTTCTTGGTCGATTCCAAAGGTTCACTATTGAAAATAATAAACCAAAAGGTATTGTTTTTTTTAGACACTTTGAAATAGTATTAGATTTTTATAATTTTTAGAGACCACCCGGAGCTCTGTAGGACTAAACGTTTGCTCCCTACAAGAACTTAAGGGTCGGACTTACGATAAACCAGAATCGCGAGTTTGAATCACCAAAGAGGTCTAATCTCCGTTGAAATTTTAGCGCATTTTTTAAACTAAAATGCGATCGCTATTCGGTTTTTCGATTTGTATCCAGTTTTGCTTCCTTAGCAACCAGTACCTAATCAAATTTGCATAGTACGAAGGAACCACAACTCCCTATTTATCGAATCGTTTATTTCTTCCGAATAAACTTGATTGTGAAGGTGTGAAGGCAGTATGTGAAGGTAGTAGATAACTATAGTTGGTAAGTAAAAAAAAAAAAAGAAAGAAAAATGTCATGTTTAGTAGGTAGGTGGTGACAATGGCAAATTCGTGATCTTTGCAGACGAGTGATCTATACAGGAAAATAATAAACCTTTGTGAAATCATTTACAGCATCTTTTCCATTCAAATATTCCCTTACTTTAAAACTAGGTTATTTGGACAGTATACAAATTTTCAGCATCCAGAATTGTTTGGAAATCTGAAGAATCTCCCGGATTGACTACAAATGAATAAATCTCTATAGTAGATGTATCCAGAATGTCACACGTCAAACATTCACTGTCGAGTACAAACCTTTTTGCTATTTCACAACTGACTGGTGTAGTCAAGGCAATGCGACCTAATTCCAATTAAATGAATTGAATTTTCCTAGTATGGTATGTTCAATGTCAGAAGACCACTCAGAGTCCGTTTACGTCCCATATTAGGTGATAAGCTACGTGTGGTCCAAGCATGATACTCGAATCCCCTCGTACAACAAACGGTCGTTGTTTTACTTTTAATTCAGAAAAACAATTCTGAAGAGAGCTCATAATATGAGTTATTATGACATAACATATTATGTTATTCACGAAGTTAGTAAACAACTCATTACTATATTCCGATTATCCGATGTTATCCTCCACGGATTCATCGTATCATACCTGGATTCCGTAATGATGAACACGATTACTAGTGTAATGATGTTTACAACACGATACAATGACCACAATCACAAGATGATCGAGTGAAATAAGTAGTTGAAATAAGAAGTTAAGTAAACTCGTCATTCTTCTCAACACTAGAGATTACCGACTATCCATTCAGGTCACGGAAAGTTGAGGGCAGCTTGTAAACCAAGGTTGCCAAGGATCTGACCATCGGTCCATGAGAACTCAACGATGTGACAAATTGGACCAAGAGTGGCGTAACATGGGAAACTATAATAATCGTTGCACCTTTCTGATTATTACCTTCAAGCAGCAGTATCTGCGATAGTTCAGTAGATATTCTTATACCTAATAGTAGACACTGCAAGCATCGTCAGACAACTACGTTAATATACAATTATAGTAACCTTGTTGTCCGAAGATGGAGATACTCACAGGAAAAGCTCAACCCATCCTTTGTAGAACCACAACCATGAAATACGCTCTGCAGCCACCACAGCTGTATAATACACTTCATAATATTAAGAATTTATGTGCTGGATATGCGGTCGATGGAAGGCCTACTGACTTTAGCAGAGATCCAGAGAATTGGATGGAGCAGTTTGGTGAACTTAGGCTTTTGTAGGTCACTGTTATCTCACCAGTTACCTGCCTAACCGGTTCAAGAGAAGCAGTTGTTTACACAACTCAGAATCAGACAAAGTGGAGTTTACTCTAAATAAACTGTCTTCAATCAGTTTGCTGATACTCTGCTGTTATACTGTCCCTCGAGATTGTTATTATTTTACTGAGTGAACTAGCACTTGGGAGCATAATTTTCTATGGCTCAAGTGGTAAGAATTGGAAACGAATCATGGAATATGGATGTTTACGAGGCATGATTCAAGAGTCAGAAGTGTGATGTATTACTGTATAATGTTTTAGTAATAAGTAGGCGTTTGTACCAAGTATAGGTTATCGATTGTAGGTATCTTTTTACAGTTTGTGTTTGGATTATGGTAGGGTCCTTAATAAACATTGAAACAGACAAAATTCTCATGTCTGAGAGATCGAAGCTGTCTTCAAATAACGAACAGACCAATTTCTGGGAGCCTAACTATCGCAAACCAGTGTTAAGCCCGGTATTAAGAGGTGTTATCATAATAGTATGATATAACACTCACCCAACTGATTTGACTTCCTCACTGTTCCTACCTGGGGGTCTTCTGGTTGAGATTAAAAAGGTTAGGTCTGTAGTACGAAAGAGGGAGAAGTTAGCATTATTGCTCGCAGTACTGAGGTGACTTCCTCTCGATCACTTCAAGTGGCTTCCAAGAGACATTTCAGCAATTCAGATAGAATAAAAGAGCACTATTGCACTCTTCACTAATCTGCTCTATACTCAATCAACTTCCAGTCTTATCCTCAAGCCTTCTTGCGGAATGTCAGCGTTCAATACTGTACAACGAAAATTCAGATCATGGCTTTATTGCCTCACACCCTTTTCTATACATGTTTATGATGGAGCACACTATATTTGATTAATGAAAACATTTTTAGCAAATATATGCTTGGACACTTTACCATCACATTCAAGTTGGGGGTGAAAAGTATTGAAATCTTCCAAACTTTCCTTGGTCATGAAAGTGTTTTCTTGATCAAAGTGGCTTGTTCAACAAGGAAAAAAGGCTTGTTCAACAAGGAAGAAGGCAGGTAGTCGTGCATTTCCAGGTCAGCACACTGAAGAAACAAAGAAAAACGTATGCCAAGTGGGTGTGGCACATAGCTTCCTCGTATCCATAACCCGATTATATAGATGATCCGATACATAGTAGTTAATCTCAAAACACCAATCTAAAAGCACCTTTCACTACCCTCATAGGGGACCATCTACACGGTAATCTGAACAATCCTACAAAATTTCATCAAATTCGGATGAAAAATGTAAGTGAGTAGATGTATGTGATTGGATCAAGAAAATACTCAGCCTCGGCTGGGATTCGAACCCGGGACCCCTGGGGGACAGTTCTGTGAGCTCCCTCTGACCAATTGAGGCCTAGTGATGTAATGAATAGGATTTGAGATTCTCACACCATCCTACTATGAACGAATCCCTCTATGAAAAAACATTCTCTATGATTTTCATAGGGGACCATCTAAACACTACTCAGTAACATCCCTGGAAATTTCATTGAAATCGGATGGAAAATGTGGAAGAGATGGCTGTTACAAGGAAATTCACGTTTGCTCATACGCAGTGGCTACTATCAGTCCGGGGGTGATGATCTTCATTGGAGATCTTCCGCATAATCCCTGAAAATTTCACCCAAATCGGATGGAAAATGTGGAAGTTATGGCCATTACAAGGAAATTCACGTTTGCGCATGCGCAGTGGCTATTATCAATCCGAAGGTGGTGATTTTCATGGGGGACCATCTAAATACTAATTTGTAACATCCCTGAAAATGTCATAGAAATCGGATGGAAAATGTAGAAGTTATGGCCGTTACAAGGAATTCACCTATGCGCATGCGCAGTCGCTTCTATCAGTCCCAGGATGATGATTTTCATAGGGGACCGTCTACACACCAACCCGCACAATCCCTGAAAATCTCATAGAAATCGGACAATAACTTCGTATAGTTATGCGCGTTACAAGGAATTCATGACGGACACACAGACAGACAGACATACAGACACAGAACCAAAATTATTCAGAAAGGTCTAAAATGCAAAACGCGAGTGAAAATTTTGATTTTGAGGAACTTTTTTTTTCGTCCTTGAAAAGTGAGAACAAAGCTTCCTCTTCCTTGTAGACTCGGAAGCAAAAAGTGGGTGTGGCACATAGCTTCCTGGTATCCATAACCCGATTGTATAGATGATCCGATGCATATTAGTTAATCTCAAAATATCAATCTCCAAGTACCTTCCACTACCCTCATAGGGGACCATCTACACGCTAATATGAACAATCCTGAGAAATTCGTCGAAATCGTATGGAAAATGTAGAAGTTATGGCTGTTACATGGAATTCACATTCGCGCATGCGCAGCAACTACTATTGGTCTGGGGGAGATGATTTTCATAGGGGACTATCTAAACGCCTATCTGAACAATCCTAGAAAATTTCATGAAATTCGGATGAAAAATGTAAGTGTTCTGGCTGTTACAAGGATGTTACAAGGAAAGTCCATCGAAATCGGATAGAAAATGTGGAAGTTTTGGCTGTTACGAGGAATTCACGTTCGCGCATGCGCAGCGGCTACTATCAGTCTGGGGATGATGATTTTCATAGGGGATCGTCTGCAACCTAATCCGCATAATCCCTGAAAATTTCATCCAAATCGGATAGAATAGACTTGGTTGAGTGATTGCTCAATCCCGAGTTATGGACCATATACTCGTATTATGATACAATGGCGGCGTGACTTAGTGATATCAACATTTCTTATCAATGTAGGTCACCAAGACTTGGAACATTGGACTCAACTACTTACGGGGAAGGGCGTCGGAATGATGTGCGACCTCATTGCCAGATGTGGAGTCCTGGGCATACGCGAGCCTGTTGACCAGCGACACGAGGTCTCCAGCTAGGAAAATGGCAAGAGCGATCAGAAGTAAACTTCTCGCGACAGCAACGGCCTGCATGACCGGCAGACACAACTCAAGTGTTGAGCTCGGTCTTCATGGGACGAGTGAAAGCTGCGGGGCCCCCCCTCGACTGGCCCGGCGACCTTGCGTTGCGGGACCGCCGAGTTCCTTCGCGGGGACCCCTTTTTCGGGGGCCCCCTTCGCTCTATTTCATAACATCTTACGTGGTAACCCCCAAGACTAGGCTGAGATCCATTGTCGGTACGTTCCACAAACCCAAACAGCAGAATCGAGAGGCTGTGGCCTAGAAAACGCCAGGACAATAATATTCTTGCTCTAAATATGTATTCAAATTTGCAAGAATGTGGCCTACGCAAGGACAGTGAATGTCTGATTACGGTCATACTCTTATTATTCAACGGGAAAACATGGGTAAAATAGGAAAAAAAAAAACGCTGCAAATCATTACCCAAAGGTCTTATTATTTGTTGTATAGATCACACTTCTGTATTGACCTCCCTACCAACCGTAGGTACCTACTACCTACTAGGGTATTTTTGAAAATTTCAACCCCAACCACCAACCTAATGGAAATGAAGGGTTGAAATGTTCAAAAATGCCCTAGTAGGTATAGGTAACTACGGTTGGTAGGGAAGGATCTATACAGAAAATAATAAACCTTTGGGCAATGATTTGCAGCGTTCTTTTTACATAACTTTTTTTTACACATTTTTTTAACCTATTAACTTTTGGTTTATTATTTCTAATAATAAGCCTATGTGATCGTATCGCAAAAAATTTTTATAACCCCCCCTCAAACTTTGTCACTTTACGTTTCAAGGTGCGTAGAATCCAAATTTGCCAAATTTGCCAAATGTCCGTCCGCCGTCCGCCGTCCGCCGTCCGGGCCATAAAAGGCCTTAGAATCGGTCTAAAAAACCCGATCTTTCGCACATAGACTCCATTTGGGGTCTAGTTGGTCCTAACGTCGAACTATTCCGATCGCTTAATTCGTATAGAAGTTATGGGCAAATAACCGGCCAAAAAAGAGGTTTTTGCTTAAATATGCGTGGGGTGACATTTTCCAAGTATTTTTCTTCATGTTGGATGGTTGGTGGCTTTATAGACGATTGTATAGAAAAATAATAAACCATTAAAATAATAATAATAAATAATAAAATAATAAACCATAAAAATAATAATCGTGCGATAAATCAGAAACACGAGTGTGAATCGCAAAAGAGGCCTAATCTCCGTTCAAATTAAAGCTGACCGAAATGCCATCGATGTTTCTCTTCATGTTGGATGGTCGGTGGCTTTATAGACGAGTATATAGAAAAATAATAAACCATTGTGTAATAATTTGCAGCGTTTTTTTTCACCTACCAACCATTGGTAGGTACTACCAAAACCATACTGCCTTCACACCTACACAATCAAGTTTATTAGAAAGAACTAAACGCATCACACTCGATTCGAAAAATAGAGAGATTCATATGGAAATTTGATTACTGGTTGTTCAGAAAGCAAAACTGAATACAAATCGAAGAAATGAACAGCGATCGCATTTTAGTCAGATAAAATTTGAACGGAGATTAGACCTCTTCAGTGATTCACACTCGTGATTATTTTTTATCGAAGGAAAACCCCTAAGTACTCGTAGGGAGCGAACGGTTTGTCCTGCAGAGTTCCGGATGGTCTCAACAATTTTTGAATATTCAATACCA
This sequence comes from Apolygus lucorum, assembly GCA_009739505.2. Classification (NCBI taxonomy): domain Eukaryota; kingdom Metazoa; phylum Arthropoda; class Insecta; order Hemiptera; family Miridae; genus Apolygus; species Apolygus lucorum. The sequence continues at coordinate 21,213,874 of CM019183.2, forward strand.
TTCAAAATTGGTGAAAAAACGATACCTTTATTTCGAGAGTTTTCGAGCTAGGGCACTCTTGAAAATTTCAACCTTCAATTTTCACCCCTTAGAAGTGACTGACATCAACCAAAAGCTTCTCGGCACAACTAGACCCCAAATGGAGCCCATATACCAAATTTGAACCAAATCGGTCCAGTGTTGCTAAAAAAAAGTGCCGCGTACGGCGGACGGACGGAAATTTTTTAATTGGATTTTCGGATTCTACTACGTACCTTGAAACGCAAAACATCAAATTTTGAGGGGGGTTTCAATTTTTTATTCTTGCTCGATTCCAAAGGCTTATTACTGAAAATAATCAATCAAAATCTCCTCAAATGCTGAAAACTGGCTGCAAATCTGTGGCACCAAGGTAAAACACCAGACGTGGAGCTGAATATGTATAATATTTTCCTACGTCTACAATGATGTGCACGTACTCCGTACTCAGCACTTACCTAAGTTACCCTAGACCGATTTTGATTACATTTGGAATACCTATGAGTTCAGTTAGGTGTTTAGTTGTCCCTCTAACTCCTTAGCTGAGGAAAATGGGAACTAAAATTTTCAAATCGCCCTAGCTTGAAAATTATTTGTATGAAGGACATGTTTTTTCAACAACTTAAAGTGGACTCGAAATGTTAGAATTGAATGAGTCCATCCAGAGTGCGGTAGGAACAACCGCTCGCTCCCTGTAAGGACGTTTAATGGTAGGATGAACACTAAATCAGAAACACTAGTTGAATGAATAATGTTTACCTTTTTTTTTCACCAAACGTTTTGCTTCCGAGTCTACCAAGATAGCGGAAGCATTGTTTTGACTTCTTAAAAATGAAAAAAAAGTCCTCCAAAATCTTTTTATTTATTCGGTTCACATTTTAGACCGTCCTGAACAATTTTGGTTTCGTGTCTGTCTGCTGTCGTGTTTCGGTCATGCTGTTTCTGTGTACTCAAATCCAAGTGACGGGAAAAAGGATACATGCAAATTGTGTGTAGTAGCCTCTCTGAGTATGCACAAATGTAAAACCCTTGTAACAGCCATAACTTGTACATTCTCCTTCTGAATTCAATGAAATTTTCGGGGAATGTACGGGTTGGTGTTTGGGTGGTCCCCAACGAAAATCATTTTCCCCTATTGCCATCCAATTTTAATGAGATTTTAAGAAATTGTGAAGTTGAGACTCTGGATGGTTGGTTCCCTGTCAATGTATGGTACCTACTTGGATATTGATGGTTATACGTTTATTTTACTATGCGTCAGACCATCCGTACATTCGTGCTATTTGTTCTAGAAATCTAGTTACCTCACTTGGGAGAATTTTTAGTACAACAACAGGATTTGTCTTCCCAAGAAGAGAGTCTGTTTGTATCCAATCATTTTCATCATTTCGTAAGAACCTGAAAGACTTTCAATATTTTATATGATGGTAGGTTCCATTCTGAGAATTTTGTCACCAACAGTACATTTTTATTCCATGAAAAATCATGGAGTGAGAATTAGTTGTTCACCGTAGAAAAATACGGTTGGGAACCAAATTAATACGTACCTAATCGATTTATCTTGTGGTAGAATACAAAACTTCGGGGATCGCTCATTATTATCCTAATATTATCCTATTCTGTGAAATTTTGCTTCCGAGTCTACCAAGGTAGTCCACGGTTTGCCACAGCCATAACTTATACATTTCCCATCTGATTTCGATGGAATTTTCAGGGATTAAGTATATGAGTTGGGGTGGAGATAGTCCCCTATGAAAATCATGGCCCCCAAATTGAAAGTATTTTGTGCGCATGCGCAAACGTGAAATCCTTGAAACTGCCATAACTTCTGCATTTTCCAACAATATTCAGAGATTGTGCGGGTTGACGTTTAGATTACCCTATGACGGTAATGCAAGAGAGACTGCACTTAGAGATTGATGTTTTGAGATTAACTACTATGCATTTGATCATATACCGGGTGTCCCAGAAGTTATGGTCCACCCTCCGGCATTTCCGTATTTCATTACGTAATAAAATGGGCCCAACGCCATTTTTCATATTTTTTTGTAAAGAATTCAGGAAAAATACTTTTGCGCAAAAAAATTGCGCGCAATCGTGCGCAATTGACACTAACTTTGTTTTTTCAAATGAGAACCCACATTTTTTATTGCAGATTCAGATTCTACGTCAAATTTCATGAGAAATTCATACCCGAATCGATTTTTTTCATCGCGTGCAACTGGTACTTTTCGCGCGCAAAGTGACCAGGGTGCGCAATAGTGAATTTTTTTTAACCCCAAGTGTGGCACATTTTTTTTCATTATTTTTGACGCTGAATCACGTGGTGAGGTCCTTTCTTCGATTTCATCGTTATTTTTCCAAATTTAGAAGGAAAAATAATGTTTTTGGACTTTATTTTCCATCACCCGTTCGCAATACGGGCTTTAAGAAATTAAATAAAAAAAATTAAATTTAAAAAATGTTGGAAAGGTAGGTACTACTTTACTACTTTACTGTAAAAAAAAATCAAAAAGCTTCTCATCTAAAAACCTTTAAAAAAAATTAAAAGTAACTTGTTACTTGTCTGCAGGCAAAAAGAGGTAATTTCGAGCAGTTGCTGTGATTTTTAATTTTCATTATTATTATCTTAGTTTTTTATTACCTACGACTTGTTTTCGGAGAATTTTGTAACTTTTAATTTTTTTTGAAAATTTTGAGATGAGAAGCTTTTTGGCTTTTTTTTTAACTTTCCACTATTTCCAATTTTTTTTAAAATTTATAAGTGAGGAATTTATTTTTAATCTAGCCAGGTCCCCACCCAGCCCGTATTGCGAACGGGTGAGGGAAAATAAAGTCCAAAAACATTATTTTTCCTTCTAAATTTGGAAAAATAACGATGAAATCGAAGAAAGGACCTCACCACGTGATTCAGCGTCAAAAATAATGAAAAAAAATGTGCCACACTTGGGGTTAAAAAAAATTCACTTTTGCGCACCCTGGTCACTTTGCGCGCGAAAAGTACCAGTTGCACGCAATGAAAAAAATCGATTCGGGTATGAATTTCTCATGAAATTTGACGTAGAATCTGAATCTGCAATAAAAAATGTGGGTTCTCATTTGAAAAAACAAAGTTAGTGTCAATTGCGCACGATTGCGCGCAATTTTTTTGCGCAAAAGTATTTTTCCTGAATTCTTTACAAAAAAATATGAAAAATGGCGTTGGGCCCATTTTATTACGTAATTAAATACGGAAATGCCGGAGGGTGGACCATAACTTCTGGGACACCCGGTATATAATCAGGAATGGATACGAGGAAGCTATGTGCCACACCCACTTGGGAAACGCTTGGTTCATTATTTTAAATTATCGAGAGCATGTAACCATTTTTCTCAATCCACTGATTTGATAGTTGACCTACCTACTCACTCTCTTCTCACTGTATGGAACGTGCTGCCGCACCCTCCTCCAACGGGTTTTCGTGGTGTAGCGGTTATCACATCTGCCTAACACGCAGAAGGTCCCCAGTTCGATCCTGGGCGAAAACACATTCTTTTTGTTAATGAATATCGCTAATATTATAGAATCTAAATAAATGTGACAAAATTTGAATCCGTTCATGGCTTTTTTTTCTGACATGCCCAGGATTAGAATCCAGAAAAGGGAAATTACCCGTCTTGTGCTGCTTTAAATCGTGCGATGGATGTGTGCACCATTCAGAGTGTTGTCTTTGAAAGTGCAATGAATTTCATAGTGAGTACGGTCGTTTACAGATTTTTCGACTCAGCGCATTTTCAGTTTGCTCAACAGCATTGAAGTGGCTATCAGGATAATTAGGTACTTACCGTCTGTTTGAACCAACCCCGATGAAAATTCAATATCGAGTTCATGATTTGGAACGCCCTAATTACCTACCACTTTCATTATTTGGTCCAACAGAAATTAAATTCGCTAAAATTAATTCAAAGTGTAGTCTAAAACGAATTCCAACATACACTTAGAATGTATCATGGTTTATGATACACCTACCTTAGTAGCAATTTTCAATTGATTTTTGGATTCTACGTACCTTGAAACGTAAACCAAGAAATTTTGAGGGAGGGTTACAATTTTTTTTCTTGGTCGATTCCAAAGGTCCATTATTGAAAATAACAAACCAAAACTATAATGTTGGGAAGGATATTATAATATATCCTATGTAAATTCTGGCATCCATGGAGGGGCTAGGAAGGAGACAAAAGATTTGCTACTTATCAGGGCACATTTCAATTCTTCAATTGAAATACTGTTAACGTTGTTATCGTTTCGAGTCTATTTTCAGGGGGCGATAAATAAAGATTAAAAAAAACGATGTTGGAGAATCGGTTGGAGCCCTGTTGATTTGTCGGATGAGTCACTTTGTTGAGAGACCCCTCCAGTGATTAGCACTTCAAGAGAAGGTGTCCTTCTCTCGCCTGTTTGATCAGTAACTGTTTATTCAGCCCTTCAACATCCTATCCAGACGAACTGAAACAATACTTGCGGGACTCAGAATGCTGTCAGTAGCAGTCAGTGACATGCTCTCTTTCTCACTCCCTCACTCAGTGATGCGCGTTATGTTAATCAGTTGTTTTCAAGTCTTATTTGCTGATCACTCGTTTGGTTTAATTTCAAGCTCAGACCGTCAAAAAGAAAGCATTTCCTCACCCCTCTAATTGACGAACCGTTTGTGTTCACGCCTCGATAACATGAGAACCCCAGTCGAGTGCTACTTTCGTTATCCATCATGGGCATCCTTAGATTAACAAAGCAAAAACATTATATTTGATTAATTGGAGGAATATGCCTACAAAAATACATAGATCGGATTACTGTTGAAGTAATGTGGATCAATCAATAATGATGTACCTATACTACGTAGCAAATTTGGGGATAAACTACCCTTAGGGGTCCTAACAACATTATACAAAAAACGTAGTTGTACCCTCGCCATTGCAATGTTACATGTGTATAAATTGAGTGGGGTAATACGATAGAAGAACTGAATGGGTCGATATGAAACTGAAGGGAACAAGTAATAACTCAATAATGGCCCTATTGCAAGTAAGAACTGCTCGAACCTGTACGAATTGTTACTATGCCGTATGACCAGCAACATCTCTTGCGTCAATGGCTGATGTGGTAGTCATACTTGCGATGACACTACGGATTGAGCAGGAGTTGATACAGGAAAGCAATCAAAGCGAAGTGCTTCTGAGGATCGTTTTGTGGGAAATTACTTAATATCACCCATTCAAGCAATAGATTCTGACCCCTTTGGGAAACGACAAATCACACCAATGATTAACTTGGAGCTTTACAAAATATCTAGATATTGCAAGATAGCCATTAACCGTCATAAATATGTAACATTCCATATCTTCCTCTGCGCACTAGGTATGCAGTTCTCTAATTTTATAACATCATCAAATATTTCAATAGTTATCTTGTGAAGTATAAAGATCAACCTTTATAGTAAAACAAAACAAAAATGGAATACAATGGAATTTGCCTCACATTTTTTGAATTTTTTTCTTCAAAAGAGGGGTCATTGACATGGAAAAAACTCATATGTGCTGCTCGAAGAAGCAACCAAATAATTTAGAGAATTTAAGGAAGATGGAGATTTTAAATGTTGCAGCAATCTGTATGGGGGCAGCCACTTTCGATTTTTGCGGGTTTTTTTTTACAGTGGCTTCACTAGTTGAGGCATTTTCTCCTACGGTATTTTTTTCCCTTGGGTATTCCTTGCGTTAAACGTTATTATAGGGCCATATTACATGATTTGACTTGAAATTCCAGAATCTATAATTGAGGCGAATTCCCCATTGAGGTTGTGGGAGCAAGAGGGGCCTATGGGTCTCCCATTTGGAGAGATTATAACAATGTATTCGTCATGTTGTCATCACCTGTATAACAAGTTTTGTTTGACGATACCGTGTAGGTACTTTCATTGGTAGCCTTGTTTCATCAACGACTGCTCCCATCTTCTAGAAAACAACATTTTTTCTGTGATAAGGTTCAGTTTTCTCCTTTAGTTTCGTCGGTTGAGTGCAAAATGAAGCTGCTCTCTCTCTCTCTCTCTGTTACGTTACAATTAGTTGTACTTCCGTCCTCTACTTCCAGAAGATGATCTTTTTCTTTGATTTATTAGCTAGCTCAGTCAAAACGATATTCACGTAGTTACCTTAAAAAACCCAAACGTTATTAAGTGCTTCAAAATACGAGTAGTAAATTATTTCCTATAGGATCTCAAATTTTTCAAATGTAGGTCTGTATGCATTTTGAAGTCAACCAAGAAACATCATGGAGTAGGTACCTACTATTATTACCTAATTCCATTTCTACAATTTATTTGGTCATAACCTGGGAATTGAGTTGAAAAAATATATTTGGCAGAGAAAATTTTCAATCTGATAAGTTTTAAAAATTGTTAATAGAAATTAGAAAAACTGTATTTTTTGTCAAAAAATTGTTTTTGACTTTTACATGCCCTTTTTGGAAATAACGAGTTGAGGGTTTTTGAAAATTTCTCCATGAACGGCGAATAACGTGCTTCACATTTTACCTATTCTTTTTGAGATCAATACAGGCGACCCATATTTTGACTAGTGGGGTGTGAAGTAGAATAAACTGAGTTAGAATGAAGAGGTTTGATGAGGTTAGAATATTTCAACAGCTTGCGGCTTGTTTGGGAAGAGTTTCGGGATAAATTTCTTAAAACACTGATTAGACGCGTACTCCCTTCTCGCACCAATCAATAACGATTGAATACAATTTAACATACTGAACACGTTCTAAAAGCCATGTTATAACCACCAGCATCGGCTTCTGCAACTTCCTCCATGGTCGAGTGGCGCCAGCTGGGCGAAGAGACGTCTCCAATGTTTTGGATTCCTCTCAAGGTCGTCGAGTGTGTGTCAGGTGAGTCAGCTGACAGGAAGGAAGGAGGCTAGTGGAGGAAATCGTGATGCCTCTCAGCCAGAGCGGAGCGCTGCTTTCACTTTTGGGCCTCGCCGCAACGTCAGTCAGCCAGGTTATGTCACACTCAAGTAAACGCTATTACGCAGGGGACCCCCATTCTCGGTACTGTTCCCGTGCCCTTCCGTGTTTGGCGTCCCAAATAAACTGGGTACCCAATGAAATCCATACATTATTATTTCCCCTCTTTCATATATATTGGTATGATTTCTAATAGTTAATGTTCTGGTTACAATCGTTAACATATACCGTATGGTTTGTTTTTGCGGATTTCTGAAGAAAATGGAGCTGTTGCAATTGCCTCAAAATTTTCAGTACAGAACATTCATACATTTTTCTTGGAGGTAGTTGTTCGAATAGTTATGAAAATCACTTCGTTGGACAAACTTTTTTTAACAACTCCAAGGGGGTCAAATTTTTGATGAACTTGGTAAAAATGCGTTTTTGTAGAGGTTTTTAGTGGACATTTTCTTGTTAAATTATTATTATTCGGTATCAGCGTAATATTTCCTTTAAAAATGCTCTATCAAAAATTAAAATTTATCGTAGTCATGAGTTACAATTTTCAATCCAAACGATGCTTCAACATGGTAAACAGAATTTGAGAGATATGAAGACTGGATATGTTGGCTGGATTATCTACGTAGACGGAAACACCTTTTCTCCGAATTTCATCTTGCATGGTTATTTTTTGCGTTTTTACTCAACTCCCTTAAGTGCTCAACTTTCCTCTAGTTTTAAGCGATATTCATCGTGCCTATCTCGAGATAATCCCTGGCAACACGGTCAGAAAATACCGAGATTTGGCTTTAGGAATAGGTAACTACCTACTTATTCAAACAGGATCTGCGTATTTGCTCCACCTGAACAACAGGATTTGCCAGTAAGAATATGACATAAAAATCAGCATCCTTGTGCGGTCTATAAAAAGCTTAATCAGTACCCATTACCTGTGTAATTAGAAATGTTTTTTCTAGTTCCTGTTTCTGAATTGCTCATAGGTTTCTCACCAAAGTTATCCTCCAGTGCGCTTAACGTTTCCCTGGTAGAGAAGTCACGTTCGGGAAGCACGTTCCAGCAAGCTTTGGAGCACGTGGACGTAACGTGCACATCGCAGAACGGTTCATTGGGACAATCCGGTTTCTCGATATCACGTCAGATCCTTCACCATTTCCCTTGAATGTGCTTCGCCTCTCGAAATCTATCCTTATCCAGCTGGTCGTTACTCTCGGAAACACGTTACGAAAACCTACGTGGTATAAGAGTGTTTTCTGTACCTGCCAACGTGGGGACCAACGTACCTTGATCTTTTCACAAAAATACTATTGACATTAGCCGACAAAAACCTACGAACCACGTAAATAAAAAATAAATTTAAATTCGGATTTACTGTCGAAGATATTGTTTCCTGAAGCTCGAACTGAAGGTTCGAAAGAAGGAGTAATGCATTGTACTACTTTTATTTTGAGTACCTAACACTACCTAATCTGTGGAAGGTACGGAAATCTGTATACATTTGATTCGTATTTTCAATCACCAAAAGTGTGGTATCATACTGGAATTGATAGTATGTCTATTTGTTTTCTTTTCTTTTTATACAATGCTGAAGGTCTCAATTTTGGGTTCTTCCTTAATTAAGGTACTTTTCCTGACGTTTGACAAAATTAGTTGTGAGGAACCGGAGCTCGAGCGGTTGCTAGAGAACGATACTGTGAAGCAGTACCCAGCCTTGGCCCCCGCGGAATCACTCGACTTCTCTTGTTTCCAGAACTAAAGCAGCTGCCTCACCTTGACGGGAGAGGGCCGGCGCTTCGGGGAGGCGGAACAAGGAAACACATCGAGCTTCCTCGAACCTCAAGGAAACGCCGCAGCATTATAACTGTTTCTGTTATAGTCCAGTCAAATTAGCCAAAAAAAGGGGGGGGGGGGGGGGGGTTTGCATTAATTCCGGACAAAGCGAAACTTTTATGGGTGACTTGTGGGTGCCTATGGAACATGTTTTTAGTATATTCTACTAGATTCTCCTTGTGCTAACTTTTTGGTGCCCGAAAAACCGCGATTTTTCGGCACTTGTTTCAGTTTTTTGCCTATAACTCGTACATGATGCATCCTACGGAAAATTTTACTCGTTCCTTTATTAAACAGGATGAATTTCTGCGTCGAATGACCACCTGAAACGTTAAGATCGGTTCAGCCGTTTGGCCGAAATCGATCGTTGAAGTTTGGCGATTTTTCCCAAATTGATTGAAAAATGGGTTACGCTCAAGTTTCAAGGCCTGTACATCAAAAACGGCGTATCCAACCAAAAAATGTCACATAATCAAAGTTGTAGAGAATCAAATTTTGTGTAAGAAAAGCATCCCCCCTTCCTCCCCCCTCCCACCCGCCCCTACCAAATGATAGAATAACGAAACAACTTCTGAGTAAACGAAATTATGAGTATTGAAAACGGTGTTGCAATCAAAAAATGTCATATAATCAAAGTGAAACGTCTGTTGTTCAACTTACTAAGGCACTGAGGTACTTGTAATACTAGAAAAGGCGAAAGAAAAAACATTCTCCTGGTCCTAACTTTTTGGTGCCCAAAAAACCGCGATTTTTCGGCACTTGATTCAGTTTTTCGCCTATAACTCGTACACGATGCATCCTACGGAAAATGTTACTTCATCCTTTATTAAACAGGATGAATTTCTGCGTCGAATGACCACCTGAAACGTTAAGATCGGTTCAGCCGTTTGGCCGAAATCGATCGTTGAATTTTGCCGCTTTTTCCCAAATTGGTTGAAAAATGGGTTACGCTCAAGTTTCAAGGCCTGTACATCAAAAACGGCGTATCCAACCAAAAAATGTGACATAATCAAAGTTGTAGAGAATCAAATTTTGTGTAAGAAAAGCATCCCCTCTTCCTCCCCTCCCTCCCACCCGCCCCTACCAAATGATAGAATAACAAAACAACTTCTGAGTAAACGAAATTATGAGTATTGAAAACGGTGTTGCAATCAAAAAATGTCATATAATCAAAGTGAAACGTCTGTTGTTCGACCTAAGGCACTGAAGTACTTATAATAATAGAAAAGGCAAAAGAAAAAACATCTCCTAGATTCTCCTTTTGCTCACTTTTTGGTGCCCGAAAAACCACGATTTTTCGGCACTTGTTCCAGTTTTTCGCCTATAACTCGTACACGATGCATCCTACGGAAAATTTTACTCAATCCTTTATTAAACAGGATGAATTTCTGCGTCGACTGACCACCTTCATTTTTTAGATCGGTTCAGCCGTTTGGCCGAAATCGATCGTTGAAGTTTGGCGATGTTTCCCAAATTGGTTGAAAAATGGGTTGCGCTCAAGTTTCAAGGCCTGTACATCAAAAACGGCGTATCCAACCAAAAAATGTCACATAATCAATGTTGTAGAGAATCAAATTTTGTGTAAGAAAAGCCTCCCCCCTCCCTCCCCCTGATTGCGACACGGTTGTCAATACTCATATTTGGCGTTGACACACTCATCACTCAGAGGTTGTTTTGTTATTCTATAATTTGGTAGGGGCGGGTGGGAGGGGGAGGGAGGGGGGAGGCTTTTCTTACACAAAATTTGATTCTCTACAACATTGATTATGTGACATTTTTTGGTTGGATACGCCGTTTTTGATGTACAGGCCTTGAAACTTGAGCGCAACCCATTTTTCAACCAATTTGGGAAAAATCGCCAAACTTCAACGATCGATTTCGGCCAAACGGCTGAACCGATCTAAAAAATGAAGGTGGTCAGTCGACGCAGAAATTCATCCTGTTTAATAAAGGATTGAGTAAAATTTTCCGGAGGATGCATCGTGTACGAGTTATAGGCGAAAAACTGGAACAAGTGCCGAAAAATCGTGGTTTTTCGGGCACCAAAAAGTGAGCAAAAGGAGAATCTAGGAGATGTTTTTTCTTTTGCCTTTTCTATTATTATAAGTACTTCAGTGCGTTAGGTCGAACAACAGACGTTTCACTTTGATTATATGACATTTTTTGATTGCAACACCGTTTTCAATACTCATAATTTCGTTTACTCAGAAGTTGTTTTGTTATTCTATCATTTGGTAGGGGCGGGTGGGAGGGGGGGGGAGGAAGAGGGGATGCTTTTCTTACACAAAATTTGATTCTCTACAACTTTGATTATGTGACATTTTTTGGTTGGATACGCCGTTTTTGATGTACAGGCCTTGAAACTTGAGCGTAACCCATTTTTCAACCAATTTGGGAAAAAGCGGCAAAATTCAACGATCGATTTCGGCCAAACGGCTGAACCGATCTTAACGTTTCAGGTGGTCATTCGACGCAGAAATTCATCCTGTTTAATAAAGGATGAAGTAACATTTTCCGTAGGATGCATCGTGTACGAGTTATAGGCGAAAAACTGAATCAAGTGCCGAAAAATCGCGGTTTTTTGGGCACCAAAAAGTTAGGACCAGGAGAATGTTTTTTCTTTCGCCTTTTCTAGTATTACAAGTACCTCAGTGCCTTAGTAAGTTGAACAACAGACGTTTCACTTTGATTATATGACATTTTTTGATTGCAACATCGTTTTCAATACTCATAATTTCGTTTACTCAGAAGTTGTTTCGTTATTCTATCATTTGGTAGGGGCGGGTGGGAGGGGGGAGGAAGGGGGGATGCTTTTCTTACACAAAATTTGATTCTCTACAACTTTGATTATGTGACATTTTTTGGTTGGATACGCCGTTTTTGATGTACAGGCCTTGAAACTTGAGCGTAACCCATTTTTCAACCAATTTGGGAAAAATCGCCAAACTTCAACGATCGATTTCGGCCAAACGGCTGAACCGATCTTAACGTTTCAGGTAGTCATTCGACGCAGAAATTCATCCTGTTTAATAAAGGAACGAGTAAAATTTTCCGTAGGATGCATCGTGTACGAGTTATAGGCAAAAAACTGAAACAAGTGCCGAAAAATCGCGGTTTTTCGGGCACCAAAAAGTTAGCACAAGGAGAATCTAGTAGAATATACTAAAAACATGTTCCATAGGCACCCACAAGTCACCCATAAAAGTTTCGCTTTGTCCGGAATTAATGCAAACCCTAACTGCTAATTTGACTGGACTATTACCTGAGTCACTGCCCTTTTACACCTACTTCAGATCTTCGTTTTTGATAGCCTTTGCAATAATGAGGGCATAAAGAGCAATGATTGGGTTGTGAGTAGCCCTCATGCTTAACACCACTGTTGTTTGTAACTAACAAGTCCCCCAATAAGATAAATTCTCCCATATTTTGAATGTTGTACTTTGTCACCAAATTTGTGTTCCAAAGACCGTATTTTCGAACTTTGTCACCGGGTACATTCCTGACATTAATATGGGCGACAGAGTGAGAGGGCGCAAATTTACATAAAGTGATCTACATGGAAAGACAGATCAATTTTTGGTTGCAAATTTGCCGAATTTGAATTAAGTCTGTTTCAATATCCTAGTTTCAGCCTCGGATTTTCTGATTTTGAGTTTTTTATATATTTTTAAAATTCAGAATGAGACTCGGAGCGTTTTCGAGTCGAGCTCCAAGAGTAAGGAACTACATTCTAGCGCTTCGCTGTTTTTTGAAGTTTTGAAGCTTTGTTAACTGAATATTCAGTCATCCATTTAAAACTGAGATCAAAGTCTTAAAAACCGAGACTGAAGTCTTATTAGTAAAACATCTGTTTTTCAAGAAATCTCATCATATGAGATATTATCAATATATTATATTGATAATATAATCTCTACCTCTCATCTTTGACTATCCAATCCGGAGATTTGAAATTACTTTCTCGAATAGGATCATCATCACCTTTAAATCTGTGGCTGGAGATAACGAGATAGGTTTAGAGGCGAAGAGACGGAAATATTCATAATCACATTATCTGTCTGATATCTGTCTGCTATCGCGGGCGCAATTTGAAATGGAGGGGGGAGGGGGAGGTCGTACAGATGTATGTAGACAGAAGTAAAAGCGTGATGAATATTCAACCAACGCGTTAACACTCCTTAACCCTTTTCCTAGCCGCGAAAAGTCATAAATTCCACCAGGCGAGGAGGTCCGGGAACGTTCTGTAATCAAATAATTAGTGATTTGTGAGAAACCATGAATATGCAGATTTCGAGTATTTATGAGACGTCAGCGGTGAAGGAGGTGAGGGGTACAAGAGGGGTAGGCAGTAAAGTGCACACTACATTGAGCACATCGCGCCTGGCCGCCCACAGACTGGTGTTAACTGGAGGTCCCTTCGCTCTAATGAATCTCATATTTCGCCGACTGACCCTTCCTGATTTCCTTCTCATTTTTTTCAATAAATTTACAAATTTATGAATGGAGCTCTGGGATTCAATAGACGAAAAACTTGTTTATTGTATAATTTCGTTTGTCAAAGTTTTTGTCCGGTTGTTTTTATTTTTTGTACCTAGAGAGAGATATCAAGTTGATATTATCAACGAAGTCGACCTATAACTCGTGAAATATATCGCACCTAAAAAACAGGTGATGTTGAAATCTCAAATTTCGAGAAAACGCTTTTGAAGTTTTGAATAACAAAATTTAGTTATGAAATCTTTATTTTTCTCTTTTTGGGTGAGACTTGTTCCCAATTATTTTTAAGGTATCTAGCCATCCCTTCTACCATCAACAGCATCATATCTATTAAGTACGATTCTGAAAAAAAAAAAAAAAAAATGGATAAAAGTGTCACGTTGGCACTAACATGACTCTACTGAACGTTTGAATCGGTTTCTTTTAAAAGGGCGTAAGTTCTTGTAACCAAACTTCGGAGAAATCAGGAAAAACTTCCTGTATGCCACTATTGATGAAATTGTGAAAGGAAAACTTTTTTCCCTGCCTCAGCAATCAATTTGACGATATATTTCCAGATTTTTGTCCCTCACCTAGGGGCTCCCAATTCTTTAACCCATTTCCGGCCACTGATTCTATCCCATGGACTTACGTCCTTAAAAAAAATCGTGTTCTAGCTCACTTTTTATGAATTGCAGACTTTCTGAAATCATGATAAATTTCTCCATTTATCATTGGCAACCCGGAAAGTCGTAAAATAATGGAACACTGTTGCTATGGAAAAGAAAAGTCGTTTCCGTCGTTGACACAGCTTCCTTGTATTCATGATCCCGATTTATAGATGAGCCGATACATAGTAGCTAGCTCGAAACAACAATCTCTAAGTAACTTGCACTACCCTCATTGGGGACCATCTACATGCCAACCCACCCAATTCCTGAAAATTTAATCGAATCCGTTTGAAAAAGGTGGTTGGTATGGCTGTTACAACGGTTTCACTATTGATTCAGGGGTGATGATATTCATAGGAGACCATCTACCCGCAAACCCCCTCTTTCAATGAAATTGTCATCGAAATTCGAGTTTTTAAGGATTTTATGACAGAAATTGCGGATGTTAAGGATTTTGTGACAGCCAATCACACAGACAGTCAAAAAGGACGAAACCAACATTGAACATTTTGATTTTGGAGAATACTCTTTTTAATCTTTAAAATGTGAAAACAATCAAAGCTTCCGCTATCTCGGTAGACTCGGAAGCCACAGATGAAAAGTTTTATGAAACGTGAAGAAGCAAATCACATAAACTTCTTGATAAATCACTTTTATGTGTTCAGGAAAGCTTGTTTTGTTGTCATTCATCAAAACGGAAACATAGCTGACGTCAGGACCATAATTTGTAGGCCAATTGGCGATTCCAGCGTAGTGTTCATCATGCTCTTCTCTTGATGTTCTGACTATCGGCAATCTTGTTATAGTTGATCAAGACATTCCCGGAGGGTAAGGCAAATGTCTGTCACATGGATGGAAGCTATGGTGTACGATGTATAACGGAAGATACATTCAGTTTTCCGAAAGAGCGCGGTTCCACTTTTCTTTTATAGGGGCGTAAGTCCGGACTTAAGGTGGGTGGTCCAGTAATTGAACAGCTAGCTACGTTCTCGCAGTTCTAGAGCCTCACACTGCTCTCTGTGAACCCACTCTGATTAGTTCAATTAACTTTCCATAGAGGTCGCAGAATAATTTCGGGACGCTGGGGTTAACGAAACATGAGTTATGACAGTTTTAAGTGAAGAACCTCCAAAAGCTACCCAAGGACATGGACCTAGTATCCCATAGGGTTTTACCTACGGACCTAGGGATACTAGGTCCTTGCCCAAGGACAGCGCGAGGATGCAAGACAAGTCAATAATGAGGTTGATTGGAAAAGCAGTTTCCATGGTATTTTCCTGTGTATTGAGTTTTTCTTCGCTTCGGTACTAGAGTACCTTTTGTGAGTTAGGAATGAAAGAATATGCCGCAAATTTTGAAACTTCCTCGTATTTTTTGAGAGTTCATCCACTGGTTTCCAAAATTGCAGTTTTCCAGTAAATGAACAGTGTTAATTTACTGTTCAAATGGGGAGGTTCGTTAATTTTCCACCGTTGAGCGCTTAAAATGTACAGAAATTATTCACCTTTCAGTTTGTTTTGATGAAAATGTCCAAAGCTGTTCCTATCCAAAGAATGAATGGGGTGCTTTGTCTTCTACTCGTGATAGTTTATTAACTGGGTTTTAGGGTGACAATCCAGTAAATGAACAGACGTCCATTTGTGTACAATTTGGCAATTAGGGGGAAAAAGACGATTTTTAAACAGCAGGTACCTACTTCTAAAAGAAACCAGGATATTCAAGGGCGATTTCTATCATGTAGAGACCTCATTCGCGTGCCCTTTCAATCGCAAACGATGCGCCTAGGGTTGAAGAACAGGAAAATGAAAATAAAAAATAAAAAATTTAAAAAAAAACGGAATGACATTTTTGTGGACTTACGCCCTTTAAAAAACCTCGATTCATTTGAACTATGATTAAGGAGAAAGTATGGTGAGACATGGATTCCCACTCTGAAATATGGCATCTACGAGGACTTGGGGAACCTTGTCACTTAACCAAAGAGGGTTGACACGACATAAGGTGTCGAAACTTACGACGTACCCTTTACTACCTTCTAAAGTAACCACGAGTAACCACTGGAGAGCACAGAGTACTGTGGTCGATGGACGGATATCAGCGTGGGAGGGGGAATCGCCCGAGTGGATGGACGTCGGTCATCAGGGGCAGCGGGTGGCCTGGTAATCGTGGAGAAGGGAGACGATACGAGGTTGGAGTGGTCACTGGAGGGGTGTAGGAAGATGAAGAGGGTTGATTGACAGGGGACCGCTCTGGGGATCAATCAGCGTGACTCAGGCGGACTTGAACTCTTGTCAGCGAAGTTCTCCCCTGCCTCAACCCGGACATTCAATACCTCTCAGCCTGTTAGCTTCCATTAGGTCTCGAATGAGGCTTTGCGTCACTAACTTTTACGACCCGGCTGAAATTCTGTGATTCGATATCCTGGATTTATCGAACTTGTAGGGGTCGGATGATAGAACATTGATAGGTAGGGATGGCATATCGAATGAATTATATCGATATACTGATCAAATGATATATCGTAATGAGGTATCAATACCTTCGATATATCTGAGAAAATATAGCATTTCCAAGCCAAATGAAACCATTTCCAAGTCAAATGAAACCTTTTCCAAGTCAAATGAAACCTTTTCCAAACCAAATGAAACTTTTTCCAAACATAGTGTATTCCTGTAAAGTAAACAATCGTAGATGGATGATATATTACAAAATTTCAGAAATTCAGTCTTAGAGGTTCAATCAGTCAATGTAAGTACTGGTGCTTCCCCTTAATTATCGGTTTCTCCAAGTGGGCGTGGCATGTAGGTAGGCACCCACTCACATTCAACAGTCAGAAATTTCTCAATCTTACTTGTTTTCTATTCTACTAAAGTGAGATCTACTTCGATAATCCTATGTCTAAAATTCATTGAATTTTCATTTTGGCAACTTCTTTGTACGATAGGTACAATTGCATCGATCTGAAATTTGCAGAGTATCTACCTATCTAGGTACCTCATTTCACTAATTTTCTCAATAGATTTCATTTGATTTGGAAAGAGTTACATTTGCTTTGGAAAAGGTTTCATTTGACTTGGAAAAGATTTCATTTGGTTTGGAAAAGATTTCATTTGGTTTGGAAAAGGTTTCATTAGGTTTGGAAAAGGTTTCATTTGACTTGGAAAAGGTTTAATTTGGCATGGAAATCCTATATATCGATATTTCGATATATCGGAACATCTACTTGGAAAAAAGTGTTGAAGTAGGTAGTTGAATTAAATCGTTTTAAAACAATACAAACATCATTTAGGCAGACATTCATCGACATATCGGAAGATAATATTTGTACTGGGTGAATTGAAACATTTCTAACTGGATGTACTCGACGTATCGGAATATCTACTAGGAAAATCCGGTTTGAAGTAACAGGTACTAGTTTTAGAGCATTACGTCTGTAGCGCAGGGGCTTTGTAGTTGCAAATTTGGGGAAAACTACCCTCAAGGGTCCTAAGGGTCCCATAAAAAATTGTTGATACCGTCGCCCTTGCAATGTTATAATTATAAATTGACAGGGTCCTTCAAAATTGAAAATAATTGTTGTGAAAACCTGTTTCATTTTGGGTTGTAGGTAGTATTAATCTAGACGTGCCCCCATTACTTTTGGCTCAAGCCATATAATTGAGCCTTGAGCGCCATAACTGTAGGTGTAAACCATTCATTTACCCAATCATGTCTGAGCTGAAGTCAACAGTCAGAAATCAAGCCATCATCTTGATATTTATACAGCTATAGGCGTCCCTTCTCATCCATTCATTTCAATATTAATTTTGGTTTATTATTTTCAATAATAAACCTTCGGAATCGACCAAGAAATTTTTTTTTTAACAAACCCTCAAAATTTGTTGGTTTACGTTTCAAGGTACGTAGAATCCAAAAATCGAATAAAAATTTGACCGTCCGTCCGCCGTACGCGGCACTTTCTCCCTTTAGCATTGACCGATTTTGATGAAATTTGGTATATAGGCTCCATTTGGGGTCTAGTTGTGCCCCGAAGATTTTGGTTGATGTAGGTCAGTTCTAAGGGTTCCAAAATGAATTTTGAAATTTTGAAAACGCCCTAACTCAAAACATTTTGATGTAAAGGTATTGTTTTTCCATCAATTTAAGTTAGTATAGAATTTTAAAAATTTTTTGAGATCACGAGGAGCCCTGTAGAACAAACCGTTCGTTCCCTACGAGAATTTAAGGGTTGGACGTAGGATAAATCAGAAACACGAGTGTCAATCGCGAAAGAGGCCTAATCTCCGTTCAAATTTTAGCTGACCGAAGTACGATTGATGTTTTTCTTCATGTTGCATGGTTGGTGGCTTTGCAGACGAGTGATCTTTATAGAAAAATAATAAACCCATGTGTGATAATTTGCAGCGTTTTTATTCTCTAGTTAGACTTATTGACCGACTTCAACGCGCCGAAGGCGCGCGAAAGAGGAGGTACTCAATTCGGGTTGTCGTGGGACGACGATTTTTTTTTTTTTTTTTTTTTTTTTTTTTTCACGAGATATCGTTGGTTTTATCCTTTTGTTACGTTTCGGCCCATCAGTACAATTTTTCCGTAGGTTTGATTCGCCTTACTTCGATAAGTACGGTTATTTCTCAAGTTTTTATTTTTCCAAGATTTTTATTTGTTATTTAATATGGTTTTTCCAATTTATGTGATATTACATTCATCCTCTGCTTTTGAGAAACAATGTGATTCATTGACACGCTTTGAAGTAATTATCAACTTCGTTTAGGTGAATAATGGTTAGGTACCAACATAGTGTGTTTTTCGTGTAATCAGATTGTATTACTGAGATAAAGTTCTCGATTGAAATAAATATTGTACCTACCCACATCACGAGCAACGTGTACCATCATCCACAGGGGTACGACAGTTGATTCGATGATACAATTTATAAGCCAACCAGTATTCTTAGCGATGGCGAATTGTAACTCAAATCCTCCATTCAACACTGCTTTTGGCGTCTTTCCCATCGCCAAAGGTCACTCGCTGTCTTTTATCTGGGAATAGATGGGGAATTCTTATGATCAGCATACAGTGCGTAAGGTGGCTTGGGAAGCCCCCTGAGTCATACAATCATAAATGAATATCTTTAGGCAGGTTTGCAAATCTCGTTGAAAAAAATTGTATTCATATCACTAACCACATTGAATGATTACATCCAAAACTTACGGTTGGGGTTTTAAGTAAATAGATGAGTAAAAGTAACAGAAAACTATGGTATTCTGTTATGTTGCAGATCATGTTTCTTTAATCAAGTTCATACATGAGTGCCGAAATTCAGAATTTTGAATCACTTTTACAGTAGGTATATAGGTAAATAATACCTAAAAATATCATGGAAGTGTGACCACGATGAACGTGAAACAAGAATTGGGACGTTATTCTGTTTCTGTCCCCACTGATTCATATATGATTGTATTTATTACCAATCATTAGGAACTATGAACCCAAAGTCTGCCTGAATTCGAATGATTCCGGTCTAATATGTAGGTTTCTATAGTAGCTATGACGAAGGTCTCATAAAAAATTATATACTAAAAACAATTACCAAAACAACTACATTATTTTAATTATCAGTTCAGAGTAGGTTCTTGAATGTTTTTGACCTGGTACACCATTATAAAATTTCCTCTCTTTAACATCGGCAACGAAGAAGCAAAATCGATTCTTCATGATTTCTAAGGGATGCAATATTATAGGTAATGGGTGTCTCCTTTCGAATATCTTGGTTCTAACTAATGAAACTGGGCACGTATTTTACGCCCAATAAAAGTAGAATTCCTCTCTCACAACAATTTGATGTCTATCTCTCGAAGTAATTCCGCCAATCGAAATTGCCCCGTGCCAAAGGGGTGGATTCTTTTTTTATCCACCGGAAAAGCAATAGAAAAGGTCCCGTCTTCATACGCCGGTCCATTTGCATGTCATACATGGAAATGACTGCATTTCTTTGTGTTTCCCAAAACAACCATAATCGACATAGGGAAGTAAAAGAGCTAGAGGGAGGGAATTCACCACGAGAAAAAATCTCTGGAATTGAAGGTTACGTCAACCGTAAAATTTCAATTTACGATTGAAGCTTCGGGGCTCGTAGACGGACGTAAAGCCACGGGCAAAAAGACGAAAAAAATCATTTCGTCCTATTGTATTTTTCGTCTTTTTTCCCTCCACCTCGTGATTGAGAGGACCGAGGACAAAACAAAAATATAATAAATGTTCCGAATATGAAATATGCTTCAGTTGACAAGTGCGGGAAGGAGGGTTAGAACTGTGGGTGGATTTCCTCCCTTCGAAACCACCTTCTGCCATTTTTTATTTCGTCTGGGCTCATCAAAGTTGTTTTTTCACGTCACAATAGCGATGAAAGGGTCCTTTTCTCGTCTCCCAAACCCTTTTTTTCGTGTTCCTTATAAATCAACTCGGAGGACCCCGCAATAAATATAAATCTTGTACTTTCCGTTTGAAAGGGTTCGTTTCCAATCAGGTGGTCAAGATAACGTCATGCCCTTAAACGAAATACAATTCGGTTAGGTACAGATTACATCGGATTACGATAAAAATCATTATCCAGTCAATAATAGTTTTTCAATTATTTTAAGATACAGGATTCAGAATTACAACCTTTTTTTTCTCCATTCTTCTTTCAGGTAACACATAGTGCCCATGGCGACCGAGGTAAAATTATTGCCCGACCCAGCAATACACCAATACAATGGATTATCAACAATTCATTTACAGAATACCACATCTCGAATGTGGATCTATGTAGATCGTGTCTGTTTTCAAACTTCGTAAAAAAAAAAAATTGGGGAAAGTAGGTATCCAACGCCTGACGTTGATTCATTGTGATATGAATATGTTCATTTGCACAGAGTAGGTTTTTACCACATCACTACAGTCGCAATATTACAATGCGAACCGTCATGAAAAAAACGCTGCAAATCATTGCTCAAAGGTTTATTATTTTCTGTATAGATCACCCTTCTGTATAGATCACTGGTTCTCCATCAATAGCACCTACCACCATCTGTATTCTCCCTTGACCTTCCCTCTCAAATTTCAGCTTCCTGCGATCAATAGGATTGAAAAGGGCTTCGGAGCTCACTCAGCTGATCAGTGATGTAAAGAGTGAAGAAGATCTCCTCGAATGCTGAAGACGCCTGGAAGATCACTTCCATTCAATAGGATTGAAAATGGCTTCGGAGCTCACTCAGCCTATCAGTGATCTGAGGAGTGAAGAAGATCTCCTCGAATGCTGGAGACGCCTGGAAGAGCACTTCCATTCAATAGGAGTAAAAATGGCTTTGGAGCTCACTCAGCTGATCAGTGATCTGAGGAGTGAAGAAGATCTCCTCAAATGCTGGAGACGCCTGGAAGAGCAATTCCATTCAATAGGATTAAAAATGGCTTCGAAGCTCACTCAGCTGATCAGTGATCTGAGGAGTGGAGAAGATCTCCTCGAATGCTGGAGACGCCTGGAAGAGCACTTCCATTCAATAGGATTGAAAGTGGCTTTGGAGCTCACTCAGCTGATCAGTGATCTGAGGAGTGAAGAAGATTTCCTCGAATGCTGGAGACGCCTGGAAGAGCACTTCCATTCAATAGGATTGAAAATGGCTTCGGAGCTCACTCAGCTGATCAGTGATCTGAAGAGTGAAGAAGCCGTTGAGCAATGATTTGCAGCGTTTTTTACCCACCAACATTTTTTTTACCTACCAACTTTTTTTTACCTACCAACTTTTTTTACCTACCAGCTAGGTACTACCTACCACACCATACTGGCTTCACACCTTCACAATCAAGTTTATTAGAAAGAACTAAACGCTTCACACTCGATTGGAAAAATAGAAAGCTTCATATGGAAATTTGATTACTGGTTACGCAGAAGGCAAAACTGTAAACAAATCGAAGAAATGAACAGCGATCGCATTTTAGTCCGATAAAATTTGAATGGAGATTAGACCTCTTTTGCGATTCACACTCATGATTCTGTTTTATCGAAGGAAAACCTTCAAGTACTCGTAGGGACCGAACGGTTTGTCCTACAGAGCTCCGGGTGGTCTCAAAAATTTTTAAAAATTCAATACTATTTAAAATTGGTGAAAAAACGATACCTTTATTTCGAGAGTTTTCGAGCTAGGGCACTCTTGGAAATTTCAACCCTTAATTTTCACCCCTTAGAAGTGACCTACATCAACCAAAAGCTTCGCGGCACAACTAGACCCCAAATGGAGCCCATATACCAAATTTGAACCAAATCGGTCCAGTGTTGCTAAGAAAAGTGCCGCGTACGGCGTACGGCGGACGGACGGAAATTTTTTTATTAGATTTTCGTATTCTACGTACCTTGAAACGTAAAACATCAAATTTTGTGGGGGGGGTTAAAAATTTTTTTTCTTGCTCGATTCCAAAGGCTTATTATTGAAAATAATAAACCAACATCCAATTTTACCTAAAAACCACCACCATCCTGGTTACCAAACTCGGTAATGTTAACCAAACATTTTCAGAAAAATAATTGAGAATGTTCGAAGGAATGTTAATGTCAAAAACTGGGGTAATGATACTCAGTCGGTTTTTTACCTACAAAAATCGTTATCCATCCGTTGGACAGCTCTCGATTTATGCCGAAACTTTATGCTGGCCAATCGGTCATAAAAACAATGTAACCATGTCAAACTTTTGCAGAAATTTCGTTTGTGGAAATTTGGATTGACCCCTGCAAAAAGTCAATATTCATGTCCAAAAAAAAAAAAAAAAATTGTAATGGAAATACCATTTTACTACCTCTTAACACAATGAAAAACTTGAGTCTTGAGAGCATATAACTACCTCTTCGTACTTACGAAAGTAAGTTTCGTTGAAGGTGCAAGGGTGATGTGTACAATCCCATCTACAACACAAAGTAGCTATTACAAGAGTTACAATCTCCCAGATATGGAAGATGATCCCACTCTGTTCGGTCACTTATCTGATGAAATGGTCTCTAGTAGATAGCTCGAGACCTAATGGGATGGTGGCGTGTTCAGTTTTTCATCACTTACGTTTGTAACTCTGAGGTTTCAACAACTGATAGATATCAGTTTACTCATTCGATATTATACACTGCACATTGGGCAGGTGTAGGTAGAATTATGCAGGGTGTAAGCCTAACTGGTCTGCCATACAGTACCAGTCGATTTTACAACTAATTTGCAACAAAAAATGTCTCATAGCAATTTTGGTTTAAACCCTTCGTTTTCGAGTTATTTTAACTTCAAACTTTTTTCTCGTTATTTTGACCTTACGTCATTAATTTGGTCATAACACCTTTAATTTGCTGTGTAAATTAAAATTTGAGGATACCGTTGGAAAGAACATTACATTTCCTATCGGATAAATGCCTTAACTTTTTTGTGAGTCAAGGTTTGAGATATGAAAACGTCCTCTAAAAAGAGAATTTTACGTAATTTTGGAAACCTTGCATTTTTTCAATGGCAAATTGAACTACAAGAACCAATATCTGTTCAAGATGCAAGAACGGCAAAAACTGCGCCAGAATCTCGACTTTCCAATGATATAATGAAAAAATATTTTATAACCAAATTTAGGGGAGAAATTTGTGTTTGAACGCGGAAAAACGGGCATTTTTTCAACGAAATCAGCGCTTTGGCCTCCTGTTTCCGGAGGCCTCGCGGTACTTCGGCGACGTCCCACCCACTTTTATCGTCCGACCCCTCATCGTCAGACCTTCGAGGTGGATATTTAATGCTATTTCCAACGGTATCCTCAAATCGTAAATTACACAGCAAATTAAAGGAGTTATGACCGTTTTAATGGCGTAAGGTCAAAAACACGAAAAGAGTTTAAAGTTGAAATAACTCGAAAAAAAAGTCCATTCATGCAGCATGAATTAATGAGCGAATTTTCAAAGAAATCATTCAGTTTAAGGTGTGGTTAAGAAAAGGACCAATGGTGTTGCAATTTGTTGTAGAAAGTTTTTTTTTCGATTCTTGGTTTATATATATATTTATTTGTTTTTTTTTACATACTTTTACACCAATAATCGACGTCCTGGAAGACGTGAAATCACTGGGCTGAAAGCTGAATCTGGGAGCCCGAGAAGCGTTCTGATTGTGGAAGCTCCAGGACGTAGTTAAAGATGAGTGCGACAGATCGCGTTCATGATCGTATGTTCCCAACCTCGTCACAACAAGCCACCTTTTGTTTATCACACATTTTTCTCCTTCATGCGTTACCGCATCTAAGTAATTAATTTGATAACATTTAGTTATATTCGCGATATGTACGAAAAAATCGTGCAATTTTCAATAATACACTGGGTTTTGAACGTTTCTATCGGAGGCAGTTGTCAATACAATATTTGAACGAGGACTCTTTTTTTTTTTTTTTTTTTTTTTTTTTTTTTTTTTTTTTTTTTTTTTTTTTTTTTTTTTTTTTTTTTTTTTCCGACACATGATTTTCGCATGAAAATTTGCTAATAATACGCTGCAAATTATTGCTGGGTATGCTTTGAAGATGTTAGGAGTCCAAATTCATGTTCTACTCGTCTCTACGAATCATGGTATATTACCATGATTTTCAATGTAAAAACCACAAAAAACGGGAAAAACCCATTTTTTTGGAGTTTTTTTGAAATTTGGACCACTTTGGATTGTCCAAAATTGCTGGTTAACGAACTTGACCTATGGTTTGTTGTTACAAACATTTTGGCAAAAACTAAAAAAAAATTTTTAAACAATTACTCAAGTTATCGTCCGGAATGACACATATATATATACATATGATTTTTGGAAAAACTTCAGGGATTGTTTCAGAATGTTCCAAAACGGATTTCAGTGTGAAAATTTTTCGAAAAAGTCGATTCTAAAAATTTTGAGGCCATTGCAATAGCTTCATTTTCTTTGAAAATTCGCTAATAATACGCTGCAGATTATTGCTGAGTATGCTTTGAAGACGTTAGGAGTCCATATTCATGTTCTACTCGTCTCTACGAACTCATAGAGTACCCACACGGCTACTCCATTTCTGGGTACAACAAATATACGCGCGTATTCATTATATATATATATAGCTACAAACTTTTCTTAATTTTGGACAATTTTCATTTTTGAAAAATGCATTCATATCAGAAATTTTGTGCTGAATCCGAATATACCATATATTACCATGATTTTCAATGTAAAAACCACAAAAAACGGGAAAAACCCATTTTTTTGGAGTTTTTTTGAATTTTGGACCACTTTGGATTGTCCAAAATTGCTGGTTAACGAACTTGACCTATGGTTTGTTGTTACAAACATTTTGGCAAAAACTAAAAAAAAATTTTTAAACAATTACTCAAGTTATCGTCCGGAATGACACATATATATATACATATGATTTTTGGAAAAACTTCAGGGATTGTTTCAGAATGTTCCAAAACGGATTTCAGTGTGAAAATTTTTCGAAAAAGTCGATTCTAAAAATTTTGAGGCCATTGCAATAGCTTCATTTTCTTTGAAAATTCGCTAAAAGGGTTTAAACAAAAATTGCTTGGAGACATTTTTTGTTACAAATTAGTTATAGAATCGACTAGTACCGTATGACAGACCAGTTAGGCTTACACCCTGTAGCATGGAATGAATGTGTTGGAGCCCTAACAATTTGTTAACATTTACCCGCTTTAAAGCTGGCAATGAGATTAAGTTGATCATGTTCCTCATTCATGTGTTACAACAGAAGATCTCAACAAGGAACGTATCTAGGGTAGAAAATACGAATTAAATTCACAAAGAAGTCATTAAATTTTCAAATCTGAAATCCGATAAATATATTTATCCGATAAACATATTTATCCGATAAATATATTTATCGGATTTCAGATTTGAAAATTTATTGACTTCTTTGTGATTTAAATTTGAATTTTCTACCCTAGATACGTTCATATATAAATAATTGCTTAGAATGGAAGGCTGTTTAAGAAAGTTATAGGTAGTTCATCAATACAGTTGTAAAATAACTGATTTAAAAACGGAAATGAAAACTTTGACTACCAAAAAGGAGCTTTCAAATTATATTTGCCGCAATTGAGAAGCCTATTATCTGATAAAGTATGAGGCTCCTAACTCCAGGATGAATGAAGTGGTGGCTTACATCGAAACCAGAAATTTGGATATCAACTCTGCAATACACATATAGATTCCTCGCTGTACACCTACCTAGAGTTTTCTATTTTATCTGAGTGCCACATTCATGATACATGCCTCCTCTTTATGAAGTAAGAAAAGGTTGTGAGATTAGAAAGCGACTTGATAATTACCCAACGGACTGTTATGAGCAACTGTAGTGAAAGACAGCTAAAACCTCAATGCATTTCAAAACCAGGTAATCGTTCCACTGGATCATGGGAACCGAGAATGTAATTCAGGAAAAAAGAATCCGTACGATTATTTACCCAAAGAGAACTCGCACTATACCTCATCAGTGGTCTATGAATAATAAACAGACGTCATCACAAAGTGTAGTTTACATATGATTAACCGACCCCCGACTTGTCACCCCAATCATTATCATTAACATCATTAATTACCTCGCGGGGAAACGTTTTTTTCGTCTTTTTCATAAGCAGATGGGCGTATTTGTCACGCCGCGTCCCCCTGGGTTTACTTTTGACTTGTAATTCCCGACTTATTAATGAAAATATGCCACCTGTTTTCGAAGGAGATTCGTTGCCCCCCTCGGCCTGTGACTGATTGCAATGTCGAGTATTGTGGTATCCCAATAAAAATGTTCTGAGCAAACACTGAGAAGTCCTGGGAATATTCAAATGGATGTGACCATGAAGGTTGTAACAATAGGTATATTTCTGACTAGTAATGATGGTTTAGCACTTCATTCTCATTATGCATTTGTATATGAACGTTAAATTCCCCATCTTGTTGTTTTGTGACTCTTGAAACGGCTTTCATTATACAGCCAATAGTCGTGTACTGACGTATTCCTCGACAATTAGGTACAATGAATACTTGACATTTTCCTGCCTTGCTAGCAAAAGTAGGAAAGCTCTGTATACGAGAGATGAATTTGAGTACACTAAAATCAACATTTCAATTTGCATATATCACTCTTCAAAGCTTTACAGACAGTTTTGGTACCATGTCTAAACCGATAAAATTCTCATCTCACTATTGTACAATTACCTACTATGTTATTCCTGAATCTCAAAAAAAACTTTTCTACGGCTTCTTTATCTCCTCCGACGTAAACACTGTCTTCAACAAAATTGAGAATTTTTTAAAAAAATTATCTTTCGTTTTACTATCAATGAATTTTTGGATTCGAGCAAGAAACAAATGTAACCCCTACTCAACATTTGATCGTTTACGTTTAAAGGTACATAGAATCAGAAAATTGAATCAAAACAATGAAAATACTATCCACCTTTCTCATAACCACTTCGCAATCAAGTTTATTTGGAACAAATAAACGCTTCACACTCACTTTGAAGAAACAGGAGTTGAGGTTGCCATAATTATTTGGAAATTTAATTACTGGTCGCAAAACTGCGCACACCTCGAAAAAACGAACAGCGATCGCATTTTGGTCTGCTAAAATTTGAACGGAGATTAAGCCTCTTTTGCGATTCGCACTCGTGTTTCTGATTTATCATAAGTCCGACCCTCCAGTTCTCGTAGGGAGCGAACGGTTTGTCCTACAGCGTTCCTGGTGGTCTCGAAAAATTCTAAAAATATAGAGCTGGGCAACTATTGAAAATTTCAACCCTTCATTTTCACTTCTTAGAAGTGACTGACATCAACCAAAAGCTTCGGGGCACAAAATGTACCTTGAAACGTAAACCAAAAAATTTTGAGGGGGTTAATAAAAGGGTTTTCTTGGTCGATTCCAAAGGTTTACTATTGAAAATAATGAACCAAAAACGAACAGCGATCGCATTTTGAAATTTGAACAGAGATTGGGCCTCTTTTGCGATTCACACTCGTGTTTCTGATTTATCGCAAGTCCGACCCTAGCTCGAAAACTCTTGATATGAAGTTATTGTTTTTTTCATCAATTGAAAATAGAATTGAATGAATCCAGACCTCTGTAGGAAAAACCGTACGAATGGGTTGGACTTACAATAGATCAAAACACTAGTGTCAATAGCTTTTTTTTTCATTTATTGGGCTCATCAACCGGAAGGTCGCAAAACACTGTTCACTGCCGGAAATGGGCCTAATACCCATTCAAATTTCAGCTGACAAATTATTAAATAATCTTTCAAATTTTGAAGACATTTAGCCAATTAGAACCGGTTCGTTTCTTTGAATTGAGTTTTGTGAAACTCATTTGAAATTTCTTAGCAATCGAGAACAAATTTTCGTAACGAAGGCACTCACACCTCTCGAGTTGTATGCAGACGGTGATCTATTCAGTAAAGTAATAAACCATTGTGTTATTATTGGAGGATTTCTTTTCATGAACTCTAAAATTAACCGGTATGATAGTGGAAGTGGCTTAAATTTGAAATATCCTGGGAGTCTTTCACCCAAGATACACCAATTCGAATGTGTTCCACCACCCTTCATATTTTCTAATACCACCTACTACGGGGAAGAAAAAACAAACGTATGAACGGACTATTACTGTTTGTTATTACTGATGAGAATTCATAACGACCGGCCGTAGTTAAAAATTCGGCTCTGCTAGAATTGTACTCATTAGTGATTTTTGCGGTTCAGGAATTGATGAGTCGCAAGATCCAATCGTTGGGTTAACGGGTAGGGTGACGTGTGTGGGAAACCACACCTCTCGTTACACCTCAGTGACCGTCTCGGATGAGGTTTTTATCCCTCAAAATCTAATGAAGAACAGTATTGTAGTTGCGGGGTTGAAAAGGGGCCTCTTCTCACGAGCAATAAACGTCCAGGACCAATAAAACGATTAGGCACCTGTGGGCGGAGGCAGATGGGACA
This sequence comes from Apolygus lucorum, assembly GCA_009739505.2. NCBI lineage: Eukaryota > Metazoa > Arthropoda > Insecta > Hemiptera > Miridae > Apolygus > Apolygus lucorum. The sequence goes on from CM019183.2 coordinate 21,242,859, forward strand.
CCGCTTCCTGCTGGATGAGATATGCCAGTGGTAAAAGGGCGATCACGTCAACTATGAATTAGGAGAGAGAGAAGTTATGAGAGGTGGACGTTTTAAGTGGGCTCTCGGTTTTATTGAAAACGGTCACTTTCCATTTCTTGATTACTGGAGGGTGGATTTTTGGCAGGAACCTAAGTAGGGTTTTATGTGCATCGACATACCTGACTACTTCCGAATCACTTGTAGGTTACTAATATCATTCCAGGCGTTAGAGTGTGAAATTAGTGACCTGATCTGTTTGTGGTGAGCCAAGAGGAGGGAGCATAGATATAACAAGGAGTAAAGATATCGAGATGGAGACTTCGAGAAGTCATGTCTGTCGCTGAATAAATGCAAAAGGCCGAACTCAACCTATCCCCAATCTTCAATAAAACCAATTAGAAAATGTAAAGCTATGGAATAACGTTCATGGTTTACGACGCTCACACAACTACACAGAGTGGAATCTATGCAATACGAACAGATAATATCGAACTGGATACTGCTAGAGGAACCATACTAGATTAAGCAAATATTTTCAAGCAGAATAATTCTGCTTATTATAATTCTGCCAATTATTGGGCAAAATCATACTCATGAATATGATCAAGATTTTTAATCACAGGAATACGTTTCTGTGATTATGATTAAGATTAAATTCATATTCACACACTAAGAATATGATTAAAATCTTAATCACGGAGTATAATTAAGAGTACATTGTTAATCGCAGAAAATCTGTGATTAATCACAGGAAATCTGTGATTATTCACTGGAACAATAGGACAAGAATATTATATATATTAAAGTCATAATCATAGGAAATCTGTGATAATTCACAAATTTCCTGTGACTGTCATCATACTCATAGTGCGTGAATAAAATTTTAATCCTAATATTCCTGTGATTAAACACAAATTTTCTGTGATTATTCACAAATTTTCTATTATTAATCACAGAAAATCTGTGATTAACAATGTTCTCTTAAGGGGGTCTCAGTCGGTCGCTGTTCGTTTTTAGTATTTAGCGAAATGGAAGGCGCAAAAACGTAAAAAGTTGTACCTAAATTTTAAATTTTAAAGGATTGTCGAAATTCAGTAGTGCACGGCCCTAGGAAATTGAAAAACTGAAATATTGCTGCTGGAATAGAGAAGTATGGAAAAAACTACTGAATAAACGGGTTTTCCCATGTTTTCCCCATATTTCTGTGGCAATTATTGTTCGATTTTGATGATTCCAGCGGCAATCTTTCAGCTTTTCAATTCTCAAGGCCCATGCATAAATGAATTTCTAAAATCTTCGAAAACTTTAAGTTTAGCTACATTTTATGGGAAAAACATAACTGAATTAATGGTTTTTCCCAGTTTTCCCTGGCAATTATTGTTCTTTTTTGATGATTCCAGCGGCAATATTTCAGTATTTCAATTCTCTAGAGCCGTACACTAGTGAATTTCTAAAATAATTTAAAATTTCAAATTTAAGTACAACTTTTTAAGTTTTGCGCCTTCAATTTCGTGAAATACTTACCCGGAACGAGGATTGAACGGCGACCGACTGAGACCCCCTTAATCATACTCCGTGACTACGATTTTAATCATACTCTTACTGTATGAGTACGAATTTAATCTTAATCATAATCACAGAAACGTGTTCCTGTGATTAAAATCGTAATCATATTCATGGGTATGATTTTGCCCAACTCTGCTTTCAAGGACGAAACTGTACATAGTTAAAACAATACATGATGCATCTTGTAAGGGAAGTATTCGTTGAGTGAACTATTGACATGGATACTATGCATGGGAATGATGGTTTGAGGTATTGATTAGACCCCAAAATCTCTTAATGGGTTAGAATGAAAGAATGAATTTGTGTTATTCGGCAAATTTCTTACTTAGCAGTTTTCCCTTATTTGGCCGTCACCCGGTCACGCAAGTTTGTTCTTCAACTGGAGTCCCAAGTTTTAACGTCATTCGCCACCCCTCTCGAAATGCGACGGTGATAGATCAAAAGTTTCCCAACAACTACCGCCTCTAAAGGAAAACACGATGAAAAGAGAAGGTAGTGTGTCAGAGGGGTATTGTGGATCCCCATGATCCCACCCGCTCGAAGCTTTTTCAAGTTGTCACCAGTAAAAATGAGAGGGTGGACTCTTCCTCGTATGAGTCTGAATGGGGACGGGGAAAATAAGTTGATCGTTCGAAGATGACTGATGCAGTCCCATTTTGTGTGCGAACTGTCGGTGTATTACCCGGCGTTTCGACCTCCTCCATCATCCGGCCGCATCATCAGGGCCAAATGACCCGAAGAGGTCTGACCGGTAAAAAATCGCCCTTGCCTTTATTCCACGCCCCCTCCTTTTTACCATTCACTCTCCGATATTTCTAACATATTAGTTAATCAGCATATATTCATGCAGGAGGGGAGATTTCACGTGAGGGAATATTTTCAGGAAAATGAGAGGGTGTTGTGCTCATCTTTTAAATCGACCTCTATTTATCTTGAGTTTAATTCGAAACGAAAATAAAATTGCGGAAATCCCCCATGGGTGGGTAGGCAAGGTTCCATCCAAAATGAAAACATTACCCTAATGTGTAAGACAAGGACCCTTGAGTGGGCATGTTTTTATTTCCGTGCGAGGATTCCAAGTTTTTGTAGATATTATTCAAATTGAGTCATTTGCAGTTGAAAATTCGTCCAATAAACATTGTCCGAAAGGTATCAAGGAAGCTTCACGGTGTTCCTAATAGTTCTGGGTAGGACATTTTTTCAGATTACTCGGGGGAGGTACCTATTGTTGAGTAGTTTTACAACCATGATGTTGGAACTTCTCTTTCGGGCCAGGGGTAGAGAGAACGCGAATTTCTTTTACATACAGTCTTTATGAGCAGCTGATTCTCAGTTATAACAACCCACCAAATTTCCCCCGTGAGTTTCTAAGCGATTCTATCTATCTATTATTATACTTCGGCAAATAATAGATTCGGCTCATTCTTACTTTTTTCTGCTCGTAACGCTGAGAGATCATGAAGGAGAAATTTTCGACCATGAAAGAAATGTAGAAGAATAAAACAATGTAGAATATTGTACAACGAAGTAGGTGTATTGATTATATTTATTCAGATTCCATTGCATATGCTATATTTTTGTTCTTTCTTCTGTTTCAGACTCTACGTGTTCAATTCGTAAGTACTCGTACCATGGCATCGTCTGTAACGAATTCACATTTTCCTTTTTCTTCTGAAGTATGATACGATTATATGGTTAATATTTGCTTCCATCTCAATATCGAATAAGTTTTGCAATAATTGTTTTCTACTCTCGTTCAAAAAATAAAAATCCCGCTCAACTCAAAGAAATGAACAACGATCGCATTTTGGTCAGCTAAAATTTGAACGGAGATTAGGCCTTTTGCGATTCCCACTCGTTTTTCTGATTTAAAGTAAGTCCAACACTCATAGGGAACGGTTGGTCTTACTGAGCTCTGGGTGGTCTCATTCGATTCTAAAAATTCGATACTATTTAAATTATGAAAAAGAAAAAACAATACCTTTATAAAGGTATTGTTTTTTTCATATAAATATTAATTTTTTAATATTAAGTTTTTTTTAATATAAATATTAAACTCAATAACCTTTATTTTGAGCTAGGGCGTTCTGATAGTTTCAGCTCTTGTTTCTCAACCCTTAGAAGTTACTCACAGCAACCAAAAGTTTCAGGGACCCCAAATAAAGCTACACTACCCACCCCACCCCAACTAAAGACCAAAAAAGACCCCAAATAAAAGCCATACCCCATTTTTCTAAAAAATCTGTTCATGTTAACTAACGAGAGTACCGCATATGGTTGACGGCCGACGGACGGCAACATTTAATTCGATTCTCCGAGTTTACGTTATTTGAAACGTAAATCAACAAATTTTGAGGGGGTTCAAAATTTTTTTCCAGGTCAATTCCAAAGGTTAATTATTGAAAATAATAAACCAAAATGAAATCACGATTCGATGAGGTTACAACTCCTAACATTTCACTATTTCAAATACAAAAAATGTTTCCCAAACTGGGGATAATATTTTAAAGATCAACACTACAGGGTGATGTCCATTGTCATCCAGAAACTGAACCTTCCCCGCCTTTCAATAAATGATCTGTTCAACATATAAAGAAATCTTTATAAAGAAGAAGAAAAGTTTATAACAAGTAATGTTTTTATTATATCGAAAAAACTGGAAAATGATGGATTTAATAATTGTTAATATTTATAAAACGGCCCATCATTTTATGTATGTTCGAGGGCCACGATCAGCGCTCCCGCAAGGACAGTAACGTATTTGGCATCGTAATTTACCCAGCTGATATGACTTTATTCCATTTTTTACTAAGGAAAAACTGCCCTTAATAAACCGTTAATATAAGTAAGTAGAGACGACATTTCAATGGTTTGGGATGAATAAGAGAGCAAATAGCTTTTCCCTTATTTCTTATTTTTATCCAACCGCACTCAAGAAAATGTCAGCTTTCAAAGAAACGGCATTTAAGTTGTCCCCAATATGAAGCTACATATATTTTAGCTCTAATATTTCGATACCTTAAAGCACAAAGGCTATGATGCTATGTTCATGCTATGTTCATCCATCTTCCACATTTTCATTTATTTATTTTTTTGTTTAATTTCAGAAAAACTCAAATTTAACAAAAGTACCTAACCATTGATCTTCTTGAAGATTACAGCTTGAATATCTTGAAGAAATTGAAGATTTAAGTGTAATAAGCCGTTATTTTAGGAATTGTTCACTGGTAAAAAGTTCTTTTGCGTTTTTATCAAAACTCCGTTTTTGGACATAGCACCTTTGTGCTTTAAGGTGTCGATTTGAAAATCGACCATAAATTGTTATTATTGATTGTTAGCTTCGAAAAAGGAAGATTCAAAACTCCCGGTGGAGATTGAGAAGGATGGGTTTTTTGCATTATAAATTGAACCATTTGCGATTCACTGTTTATCTGGCTTCTTACGAAAGTTGGTTAGCTGAAACATCAAAGATGAATCACCCCTAAAAGACAGGAGCGGATGGTGGTTTCCTAATAAAGTCAAGAACCTAAAAACCTTTTGTGGTTTGAGATTCCCTTAAAGGCATTTTACCCATTCAAAAAGGGATTGAGCGCGGTAGAAGAGAAGAAAGGAGGCGAAATCTATAAAGGATCTTATCACCTCATTGAAAAGGAAGAGCGGGGTTCGGCAAAAAAATCAGGATGCAATTAATTCTCTCCGAATTCGGGTTCATCGAGGTGCGAAATGGAAGATCATAGAGGTACTAATTAATACAAAGTAATTGAGGGATGCGTCTTAGAAGCCCCGGAACTCGGATGATCAAAGGACACATCCGAGGAGGCTATCAGGACTAATCATAGTGATGGTGGTGAGGGGAGGTAGTTTGTTTAGAGACAACAGGTGGTAGTGATGTTACCCTACCTGTGTTTGATTGTTAAACATCTCGCCGGCAAATCAATAAACCGCAGAGCTTGTAATTAGCAACTTGTAAATAGTCATACGCGTATAATCGGGCGGATTCCACTTTGACGTGAGAGAGGGCGTCTAAACACAATAATTGTTTTCTGCATTGGTTTCCCCGATTGGAATGCGTTTTGCGAAGTAAATAATTAGTTATTCATGTTCATCAATTCGAAAATATTGACAAACGATAGTGACAGAATCATGTATGACTTGGATTGTTAAAAAAAAACATAATACCTGCGTATGACTCGATGTTACCAGCAGGTACTACACTAGAATATTACGGAGAATCTAATTCAAGTCCACTATGAGTCGATATCGAATACAAGGATGTGTGAGTACACAGACATACGAACATGAAACTAGAGTTGTCCAGGTGGATCTAAAAGATGAATGCGAGAGAAACATTTTGATCTCGAAAGAGCTTTGTGTTAAGAAATGCCATTCCTTCCAACAATTTTGATTTTTTGTCACTTATGGAACCCTTCAGGGCGACATCAAGGAAGGACCGACGTTTTAGAGGACAAAACACTTGCTTGAAGATCACATTTATGCTTTAAAAATTTCATTCGATCATTCTTAAACCAAATAATTTTATTATGTCCAATTGTCCATACTATTCCATGCGAAGAAGCTCATATACATACATACCTAACTTAGGAAACTTTTCAAATGAAACGAAATATTTCAATTTCTTTAACTAGAAGGTGATCTCTCAGCTGGATTTTTGACAATTCCTTCTGAAGTAAGTAATTTGGTGTCGAATTCATTCCTTGTAGAGGCGACTCTTATGGGTAAGTATCCAAAGGGAATTAAAATCAAAGTTCCAATTCGCAATATGGTACTTCCGTTTGTACCGTCGACTCTATTCAAGCTTATTTTATTTGCTCATGCACATAATCACTGATTTCGTCGTTTCTTCTCATAAAGGAACCGTTTTCACGTAGGTACTAATACCGTTATATCCTTGCAGCAGGGTCATCTATCTCTTGAATAGGGGCTAAAGAGCAACAACAAAACACCGCACTCAAACAAAACAAATTTGACAATGAGCTGTTAAAAACTTTTTTACAGCGCTATTAAATTTTAAACTTCTATCTCACACAAGCTACTTGTACAAATAGTGCTTACTTTTGGACTATTGGAGTTAGTTGCTGAAGAAAAGTTGCTCCATTTCGAATAATGAAAATCCCCTCATAAAATTCCCTTCTTCCCAAAAACAATATCGCAATTCATTTTTAAGAAGCCTTGCAATAATGCCCTGACGTAAATGGATTCTTTATATTTACCTTTCTCAGAGACGTAGAACAATACAGTAAATTTTTCGGGGAAAAAAAGAAGGAGGAGGGTATCGAGTTAGATCCGACGTTATGGGAAGTTGTTTTCTGAAAGGCGTCTGGAGGTTTAACCCTAAGAATTTTGGTAAACATCGTTCAGAAGAAAAAAGACGTAAGTCCTTCCTTATACTTTGCCAAGAGTTTTTCTCATGTAAATCTCTCCTGCACAGGAGGTAACGTGGATATAGACGCTACTAATCCCATAAAATTCCTCCCGGCGTAATAACTTTTTATCTTCAACCCTTTTTGCCCTCAGTTTCTTATTCCCTTTCCTAAGGCTCTTTTTAGGTTCGTTTTTTAATTAATCCTTGCGACGAGACCTGTCGGTCGTTGATGCAAAGAATAATCCCTTCATTAACGTTCCCCTCGTCTCATTAGCATACTCGTTCATCCTTTAGCCCTTCTGGTTCGCTTCAGGTTTGTGGCTCCCTCTGGGGTTTTTCGTTGTGATGTTGGTTTTGGGAAACAGATGCGTGTTCTTCGTCCTTGTTCCTATACTCGGGCTTATCTCCACAGCACAATGGTAGATGAACAGCCAGAGGCTCAATTAGGTATTGTGGATGCCAACGATTAGTGCTGTTACTTGACTGTACGGTCAGACATATCTTCCAAAATTCGCACTCGTTGAAGAGTCAATGATTACACTTTATTCTGCAAATAATATGAATGGTTTAAACAGTATTTATGTTGGGTAAGATTTTTATTTGATAGGGTACTTTGCAGTTCTGAAGACCTCCTAACCCATTATCTAACCAACCTTGTTATGGATGACGAGGAAGCTATGTGCTGTACCCACTTGGCAGAGTACTGTCTTAACACGAGATTCGGCTTTCCTCATGTTTGTAAAGGAATTTTATTTACGTAAAGAGAAGATGCATGGACACGTTTGAAGAGGCTCATCCCGGTTCTGGGCAATTAACCCACTATTCGAATTGAAAACCCTCTCATATATCATCTCACTTTAAACCTTACAATCAGACCTTTAATACGGTTTTGGAGGAACGGTCCGTCAACAAATCAGTGAAAAGTTATAGGGGAAGTTACGTGAATACGGACCGGTCTTTTCGAAATCTGCAAACACGTTTTAAATTAGTTTCATTCATTTTTTGCACTTTCAACAAAGCAAAATGAAATTCATTCAAAACGGTACCATCATGAATACTGGTAGAAAAGAATGAGGCAGGTTGGTATAAGAATAAAAATTGCAAGATGTTCGTACGTACAAATTGAGATCCCTCAACAATATTATTGGCAATTTGACCCAAGTGTTTAGGGCTTGACTACGCCACGTCAAGTGCAGTTACCAACCGTATTCATGAGGTGGAAATTCGATTGTGAGAAACCAACAGTCCAACAGCCGACATTGCAAGTCAATGAACCTTGGGGTACCAACGTAAGATGCATATAACGCGTTTGCATAATTGGAACGCTGCATTCATCAATATTCGCAAAGCAAAAACCAGTAAATGCGGCTGCAGTGGGTCTACTGGCGCATATTAGAAAAGTGCAACCGTCGAAGTGCACACGCCGCTGCAGTTTTTCAACTATAATACCGCACGGAATAGTTAATTGAAGGTATCACCGTAATGACGCCAATTATCTTCCTATCAGAACATCTGGACGCCTTAGGCGGTTTTTCCAGTGATTTATGGTAGCCATAAAATGTCATCGAAAGGTGTGTTCGCTAGCACTTTATTATCATGTAATTTCCTTTAATGATATGAATGAAATCAGGCATGGGAGCGACCTAAATCGCCTAGGTGACTAATAGCTTAGTTGCACATTTCCCGCCCACCGTTGAATCGGTAACGGAAACTAGCGAAACGAATACAAGTCGTACATCGTTTTTCATGAACATTGTGTGTTTCGAAATCCCCCGCCACCTCTCAGAAAATTTCTTCGCCAACAACTAAAATTTGCAAAATGAAATATGCAAGATGAACCGGCACAATGCATCAGGCTGGTCCTACTATAGGATAAGGTAAGGTAAGGTAAACAACCATTTCAGGTTGGATTTTCGTCCGACTGCCATTCGTGGCGTCGCGGACGTCATCAGCTGTCTTCCTGAGGGAAGATCAGAATTTGTTCTGATAATTTCGCTCATGGCTTCCCATTGGCCTCACCGCCCTGGGTTGGGACGAGGGGGAACTGCGACCGACTCGCCCGAAAATATGCCTCGAACACACGGCCCCTGCAACCGGTTCGAGTCTCGTCTCCAGAGACATATGCCTTAGCTGGGAGGTCCGATGCGATCCATGTGTCACGACGTCAGCAATGACCAAGCGAATGAATTCAGTAATTGATACAAGTAACTCAGCTATGAATATAGTGGTCCCACTATAGTTGCCTCCTAACAGTTACCTCCCCAAAGAGAATCGAATCCGAGTCATAATTTTTTAAATTCTTTCTTGAATCGTAAATGTTATTAAAACTTGGTATGCACAACGTAAATTGAAAAAAATCTTCGCAATTTTGTTTTTATTAAAAATAAATTTGTTAAACCATACACTGATTCATTCCGATTAATTTAATCATTAATAAATAATTAAATTAATTAATTCATCACTAATACGAAAATCATGTGAAATTATGGATTAATTCAGTGAGCTAGAAAGTGAACTATCGTCTTATTCAGATAAGTTTTGATTCAGAGGGAAGGTTGCTGAACCCTTCATAGTTCGTGCAAATAATCTTAGGTGACAAAAAGGACTATTTTCACTGGAATTCAAAACTTTCCACCGACATAACTCTAAAAAGGTGCACAAACTACATTTGACAGAAGCTTTGCTTTATAGTAAAATAACAAATGTTAGATGCATGTATGAAACATTATAAACCGAGAACTAGTACTTAACCTGGTTTAAATTAGGCACTTTTGTTAGATGCTCCACTCGAGTCCTCCAAATGAAAGCAAATTTGATTGAAAATGAGGTAAAACTTGGCAAATTACCCATTCCTTTGCAATACCGCTCAAGCGAACAAGGAGGAAGAAGACGAGGTAATTAACGCTTTCTTCATCCTCAAGACTAACCCAAGGTTTTAGAAAGGCTCAATCAAAAGAGGGGAAGCAGAACAGAGTCGTCTTGGCGAGGAAACAGCCTCCAGGACCACATGAATAGTTGATGTTCATAAATTAGCACCTAACGAACACCCATTATGAGCACTTTCCTGTCCTCGCGAGCTTTAATCATTCAAGGGCCAATCGTAAATTAAATAGTGTGGCTCCAAAGAAACGATTTCCCTACGTCAAAGGGGGGAAGATTTCTGAAGGTATTTCCGAGAGGCTTGATGAAGTGATCACGTATTTATCTGACTTTTGCCTAAAATAACATGGTCCTTATAAATCCTCGGCTTCCCTTGAATTTCTAAAGAGATATTGGTTTTAACACACAACAGAAAGTACCTCATGGAATTAGGATAAAACTTGAAGTGTTATTTACAATTTTGGTTTAATATAAAAATGTGTAACCTCCCTAAAGAAAAAAAAAATCCGTCCGTATACCGTAGGCGGAACTTTCCTTAATTACCATGTACCCATTGTGATGAAATTTGATACATGGACTCTATTTGGGCTATAGTTATGCCGCAAAGCTTTTGGTAAGTGTAAGTCACTTCTAAAGAGTGAAGAATGGAAGTTGAAATTTTCAGAACGCTCGAAAACTCTCGATGTGAAGGTATTGTTCATTCACCAATTTAAAATAGAATTGAATTTTTAGAATCGAATGAGACCACCCAGTTGGTTGTAGGACTAACCGTTCGCTTCCTACGAGAACTAAGGGTAGGACTTGGAATAAATCAGAAAAACTATTGTGAATCGCAGACTGTTTACTGGAGGAAATGGCATAATCTCCGTTCAAATTTCAGCTGAGCAAATGCGATCATTATTGTTTCATTGAAATGCATTTTGTGCTGTACTTAGTTGTACTCCTCAGCAATGAAGAATCAAATTTCGTTATGAAGGAACCCACAAATCTCAGATAGCGATGTTATTACTAGTAAATGGAAAAACCGCATTTTCTGCAGAGATCTATGCAGTACAATAATAAGCCAAGTGCGATATTTTGCAGCGGCTTTTCCTGCCTTAATATTATGATTTGCATTATTCCTCGTGTACAACATAATATGAATTTGGATAAAAAATGGAAATTGTAGAGCCATAATTTTTGATAGCGTCAATTTTTGAATTATTAACACGATGGTGAATATTAGTAATGATTGTTTACCTAGACACGTTCCTATTTTGTGAATCAGATTTATCACCAACTTATACTACCGAGTTGGCTTATCGTACAAGACCATGAATATTAGAAATAATTGATTACCTAAAGTTCATATTTACCTTGGCACGTACCTATTTTGTAAATCCGATTCATCAAACAAACTAATTGTGTGATTACAGAACGATAACCCCAAATGATGACAATGTTCATGACGTCAAACTACGAGCGATTCATTTGAGAGGTTTCTTTTGGGTTGGTTGTTTGGTTCAATTTGTTGTTCGTTGCTCACTAGAAACTGATGTGATTCGAACAAAACGTTGAGGCCCCGAATGTTTTGGTTGTAGGAATGTGAAGTGTTACTATCTCTGGTAGTGAGATGGAGAGGAAAAATACATTTTTAATTGACGTTGAATTATTATTATGCTTCATTATTTTTAAGTTCACTAGGCTGGATAGGAAGACGAGGTTTTGAAAAGCTAGAAGGACGTGATTCCCTCGGTAGAAGGGACGTGACGAAGGGACCGTGTCTTATTAGCATAGAAATCGTGAATCACAAGAGCACCTGTGTCGACCATATGCTTCCAAGCCAAGGGCGACTTTACTGCTCCGAGAACGACTGATTTAGTACCGGCTGGACATCACATCTGAAAAAGGGGGATGGCCGTGTCCTCATGGGTTCATTCCCTTATTCATTTTTATTGGTATGTATAGTACCAACCTTACTGTAAGTAACGGTCCTGAATAAACAGTTATGTCAAATTACTCATGGGCAAATGGAGTACGAAGGAGTCATATCTATCATAAATTATTCATAGTATGATCCTAGATTTGAAGCGAATAGGTTCCAAATTAATAGTCTCGTCTTTTATGACTATCAAAACGATGACGTAAAAACAGTATCATTTTAAAGACGTGCTTAGTAATTATACTCGTACCAAAAATCATTGATTAAGAAAGTCCTAATTGTTATGTAAGCACCTAGTATATACTATTTCCAATGACTTTACTAAATAGATGTCTTCATGTATGAACGTGATTTTATTTACAATTCTTCTCACAATATTATGAACTTTCCTTTCGGTGGGACGGGAGTAGGTCTGGTGGTGATCCGATGGCAGTGAGATTTGGAATGGTGAACTGGATCTTTTCTTTTTAGATTCTGTTTCTTCACGAAAAACTATGCCACTTCAGAAACTCAGAGTTCCCACATTACAAGTTCTGAGTTGGGAAGAGCGAATGACCTCACCAAAAGGGCAAACTCTCGTGTTTTGTTTCTCGATACCCCCCACTCTTGAGTGAAAGAGCAAACCTATCACCAGATTTTGTTCTTTCTAATTTATTCCAGAAAGTAGTACCTAATGTAATTATTATGATAAAAGAAAATGATTAAGCACTCTCATGCTGTTCGTAGAACTGGAGACTCCCACAGGTGAACCAACCTCTTCATTTTTACTCATCAGAAAAACTGCAGGATTTTCTCCCTCGAATTTTCAAAATATTATCATTGTCACAATAATCATAATTTTTTGATTGACCTATAGAGAAAAAGAGTACCTACTCAATATAAAAAACTCATTAATTATTATTAATTTATTCAACAAAATATTGCAGTTTTTATCCAGTTTTATAAGGCCACTAGCAGCTTCAGGTACAATTTTATTTAAAATAAAAAAAAACCACATTGCCATTGCTGCGCCGAATATACATTGATACCTCTAATCGCCAATAACCATCTCAGTACATACCTTCCCTATTAGTCTGAATAAACGAAGACCTACTTATCTGTACTACTGGGCTGTACAGCCTTATTCAATAGATGACCAAGTTGAGTGGCAGTTCAAATCCTCACTGGGATAATTGTGTGTATCAAGTTGGTTCATCTATTCATTGGTTCATCTATTCATTGGTTCATCTATTAAATTTCCCGATTTAATTCCATGGAGTGTTGAACAATTAATATGGAATCACAATGATTATCGTCGATAGTGATAGAACAAAATTATTATTTATGGAATAACAGGGTATTCATTGCAAAGTACCCACAAATGAAACTTTAATGGCGCCCTAATAACTAATTTCATGATTTTGCCGAAGAAGTGTGTAAATAACTCATTTTCCTAACACCACCTATCTTCATTACGATGGTAAAAAAAGGATTTATTACGTCATTACCCCAAGTTTTATTTCGAATATTAATTTGAAAGTACGATAATTTTCCCTCTGACTCATTTTTATTTTCAAAATGAGAAAAGAGCCTGCAATTATTTTCTTTTGTGGTGGAAAGATCGGAAAGACAAAACACCTTTCGAGTTTGAAGGGCATCTTTACGAGTATTTTTACTGAGCCATTTTTCTGAAAGGAAGAGCTGCCTGCAACAAAAGGCAGAGTAAAAAAACAACCTTTTTCATCCAAGTAGATCTTTATTTTTTTTCAGAAAAGAACGGCTGAGTGGGGAAGAGGCAATTAAATTTTTATGACAGCCGTAGTATAATAAGGAGTCGTGTGACTTACTCCGGGTAATACAGTTGGATTTACCTTCGACAGTAAAACCGGAGTTTTCATGGCCGGACATGGGGGATGTTTTCACGGATGGCATCGTTTTCGCGGTAAGAAAAAAAGGGGGAGCTTCCTCTCGATTTGTGGAGGAAACGCGTCTTTGGGAATCACCTGATGTCTTTTACGACTCTGGGTTGGAGGACTCAATCTATTCGAGATCCCTGGAGTACCTGGCAATGGAAAAATAAAAACGTTATTTCCTCCGGCTTAAGCGTTTTTGAGGGTGCGGAGGGAAAAAATGGAGTCGCAGTTTTCAACTCATTTCTATTCAGAAGATTGATTGAAGAGCCTTTATTGTGGTGTAGCATGGAGCAATCTCGTGATATTTTGACTTGAATGTTGCAGGAAACGTTTAGAACTGTACGGGCTCGTGAATATTTGTTGTAATCGTCTTTTTCCGTCCATGACCACTGTACCACTTGACAAGGTGAACCCGCTAGTCCCAAACTTTGAGATCTCCACACGTCTAAAAGAGCGTACCTCAAGCTCTGTTAGTTAGTCTTCCCTCACTGCTTATACATATAGACGGCTTAAATTTTAAGTCAAGAGACCGATAGTTAGGCTTACTCTAACCAGAAAAATCTACCAGCAGCTGGTATATGAGCTGCTCATATCTATGTTAAGTCGGCCCGACTTAATAATCCTCCATGGGCCCCATGGAGGATTTCATCAGCCATCAGTCCACCCTACTCCAAAGTGAAAGGGTTGTTTACCTTTCAATAATTTTTTTTTTCTAGTATTCAATTTCGAAGGATCGCATCCTTTACTACCAGTGACTCAATGTGTTTCGGAAAGATGTTTTTCCTAACACTACTTGTTTGGCTCACAGACGTCCCTCAAACTCTTGCTCAAGCAAGAGCCCAGCAATGAACTGTCGTTGCCGCCGAATATGCATCCAAGCTCGAGACCCAGGCACAAATTACTGAAGAGCGATGCATTTTCTTCAGGTAATAACAAGGGTAAGTACCAAGTAAACAGATCTGCTGTACCTATGTATACTTCAGAAGTGGTGTAGAAACTGATGCGACTGCATTGAAGCCTTTCTCAACACGTACGCGTGAGCAACCATCGTTCTTCTTTCGAGAGATATTTAGAACTGATCGTGGGAGTTAATGGCAGCTCTGCGTATATGAAAGTACAACGTCCAATAATAAGTTCCTAGCTAAATCATGAGCAACGCTAGAGATCATCTAACCAAAGAAGGAAGGGAGTACTTCAATAAGAAATGACTACATTTTTATTGAAATTAAAATAAATATTGAATAAATATCATACATATTTTATTTTTAATTAAATTTGAAGAATTTTTGCACAGTTTACACAAGTATTACCAAGTATTACATACAATACTAGTATTACGTACATACCAATACTTAGTCGAAATTCTTGGTATTTTACACATAAAACATTTCAAATACACTCAACTCCATGCAGAGGAGTCAAGTTTTTGTTCGAGGAGTTGGACGACTTCTCTTTTGAATGCCAAATTGTCCTTGTCTCCCAATCGCTTGATGTGAGGGATCAATCCTTTGAAGAAGGACAGATCTGAGTCCTCCGCTCGGCAGTTGCAATTCCGAACTTGCAACGGGTCTTCAGGGGATGAAATTGAATTTTCATAACTCTTGAGGTGACTGGGTGAAAAGTGGTGTGGCTCTCCCCATCTCGACGACCCTGCTTCTGAAGATACGTCATCAACATCCAAGAGTTCGAACGAAGGATCTTCTACTTTTGCGTTGGTGGTAACTTGTGGTCGAGAATCATCGTCAACAACTTCTTCGGCTGTCATGAGAGTCTTCTTGAGGTGTTCGCCGTCTGATTCCGACCCACGGTAGGGCTCAAACTTCAAAAACTTCTCCAGAAACAAGAGCTTTTTGTAGAAAACCCACGTTTGAGCAGTTTTCTTTGTGCCAGATCTCTTTCTTCTTTCTCTCATGAAATTGCTCCTGAGATTTTGCCATTTAGTTTTCGCCTCGAACTCTGGAATAAAATGAAACTGATAAAAATTTGTCTATGTTTTTTGACTTGTCCTTTGAGATTGATTCATTGTTCATTGATTCATTGCATAATAAATCGTGGACGAGTTCTGGAAAATTCAAAATTTCTTGGGTCAAATAACGATTCAGAGCTGACGTTCTCCCTATGCCTACAACTTATTTGGAATGCGCAAGCAAAAATCACTCTAAATCCCATCAAGTCATCCCAGGAAAAAATTTGTTTTTGTTATACTATACATAACTACCGAAATATATAAATTAATGTTGAGGGAGATCAGTAGTAGGTCCTTCGTTTGATATCGACCTTGAATAATATTAGTTGGTAGGTAGATGAGTACTTTTTTGATGTTCGGTCAAGAAATACGGATTTCCCCTCAGTGTTTTGGAGGTTGATTCCACCATTTTTTGGGGAGAGTTGTGTTTGACTGAGTAATTTGTGCAGAATAATCGTGCGTCTGTTCACTACTAAGTCCTACCTTCAATAAGCCCAAATACCAGCTTCACGTGATGATTAGACGTAGCAGTGAATAGACGTATAATTATTCTGCACATGTCACTCAGTCAAACATAAATCTTTCCCTAGAAAATAGTGGAATAAACCTTCGAAATGTTCGGAAAAAATCGTTCTTCCTATACCGAACCTTGAAAAAGTACAAACACACAATAATATTGATAAATATGATTTAAAACTCGTTTTCGCCATTGGTTCCGATTTAAGCGAGGTAGTGGAAGCATTGTTTCTTAATTCAAGTAAGTAGACACTTTTAAAATCCAAAATTTTTAGTAACCAATCCATTACACTTTTTACTTAAAATAAGTGTCTCAGCGAGATTTAGAAGAAATAATTCATGATTCAAGTAGTACCTACCTAAGTTAGCCATTCAAGAGTACTTGGTAAAATTTATAGTAGATAGGATAGCACTCAAGTAGACAGTAGTATAATATTTATCTCACCATTAGTTCCAAGTATTCCAGCAATTCTTTTCCATAAAGCAGTCGTGTATTTTATGTCCCTGAATCGGGCGTGTCTCGGGTTGTAAAGTGCCTCATGTGGAATCACTAAGTTGATGAGCTTTGGCACGCTGAATATAATGTCCGGCGATGTATCGTCCATATCCACGATTAATTCGAATACTCGGTTTACGAATCACAAAGCAGGTAAGTTGTTGAAACCAATTGAACGTTGGGATGGGAATGGACTGGGGCAGCGTGAACCCTCACGTTTGGCCTGACTGGTTTGACTGTTGAGAGCGGATGCAACCGGTGACGTGGAGCCGGCGGGTCTCGAGCATGCGCCGTGTGAAGATCGATGTGAAGGTCGACCAGCTGAAACAGCGCTCCCCTCGGAGTCGACTGGACTGGACGGGAATCAGATGTCTTTATAAATAACTCGCTTCATGAAGTTTATTATTAAACTAGAAGCTGAAACACGTTGTTCGCCTGCTCAATGCTTCATCACAAATTTATGATGGATGAATTCCACTGGTTGATTCATGAACCGATGTTTTAATCTTATGTACATAATGTCATCTCTTAATCTTATTGCAATATCGTTTTCAACTCCTACCTACCTACCTTTTTGTATAAGGCCAGACATAGAAATAAGGAAGGTACCTACCTACTTCATCAGTGAAGTTATCGCTCTTATATTTTTCACCTCTCACTAATTTTCTTCAGCCAATGACCTAGATTGAGATGGGAATTGTACTATGAAGTACAGTTTGGCCCTAGCGCTTAACACGCATGATCTACCTATAACTCCCCTACGTTAAATCACTCCCAACTATTGAAATGGTTCTTCTTACTGGATGGTTCGTATAAACTAGATGACCATTTTGAATTTTGCGAATCGGTGGAGTTATTGCTGATTTTTTTTTTTTTTCAAGTGCCAACCTGACATAGATAACAGCACCAATTGTAGACACTAACCCTAATGTTGACACTCCGATTTCAAATTACAAAAGTAAGAAAATGGGGCGCTGTAAGTAGATACTAGAAATTGTTATGTGTCATTCTGTAAACAACAATGTAATGGTTAATTAACGTTCGTGGATAGAACATGAAATTGAAGAACGATGTATCCCTTATAGTGTCAACAATTGGTGCTGTTACAACCATTCCCCCTTTGCTATCTTACAATGTAATGCCAATTATTATATTTCGTGAATTTGTATTTTTCATCTCTACGATATTACGAATTGATAGGTACGATTTATAGAGGATGAAGCACAAATGGCTCGTATGTTATTATAATTTTCCAATTGAAAACCACTTTGTATGATATATTGACAAAATGATGTGTTATATTAACAATCCAGATGAATTCATATACTCGAAATGCATTAAGTACCAATTTATTTACTTTTCCTCGCTGAGATAGAAGATTTTCATCCAAACTTTGTTTGCACTCTGGGTAAATTCAACGATCCTCCCCACTGTTTTATACCGCCCTGTGATAAGATAAAACGAAAACTTCCCTCAATTTATACATCTTCGAAGGGTATCCCACTTACCAGCGTCCTCTACTACCCGCCGATTTACAACGCTGATTCGCTTCCTAGAGGTTCTTCGATAAAATTTTATGCCGGTTTTATGTCGTACCCTTTTTTTTAGGTTTCCACTGAGAGCGGCATATGGGCCCCTTCCAGCCGTACCTATATCCCTTTTTATATTAAAAAAAACCGGTCAAAGAGGGAATCGAGTATGAAAAGGGCGGTTTTCGATAATGTTTTATGATTTTTGGAAGTATCCCGTGGTTCCGGAATCGATGGACCGATAGCGCGAGGCAGTAAAAATTTTTGGTCGAGGGGGAAGTAGAGATGAGTCGTTGAGCGTTGGCTGGAGAATTTTGGGTGACTTTATTACGATTCAATCATAGATTGCTTTATCAAAGCATCGTAATCAGAATGTCCAATGGATTGCACCAAGCAACTTCATCACCGTTAAACTTGAGTCCTGTTTTCGATATTGCAATAGTTTTCTTTTTCACGACAAGATGTGTACTTGCAACGATTTCATCATGTTGAAGATTGTTAAAACTGTTGAAAACACATATCACAGGAAGAAGACAACAATTACTATACAAAATTGTTGAGAATAATTATTACAGTGGTTTACCACACTGCTCTCCCATTGCTAATCAAATTCCAAGTTTTCAATACTGTTTACAAGTCTCTGCAGGCTAATTTACTGATATCTCTCATTCATTTTCTGATATTCAAACATTTAAGGGACAAAAATACCTTTAGGATATTTATATTTATCTCTCTTCGATGAAAAAAATAATTGCTTAGACTGTCAGATTCGCCCAACTGTAGTCCCTACTGTCTCAATAATTTATTGTGATTCTCAAAAACCCGACTGTGAATCGCAAATCAGCTTTGACTAATTCAATGAGTCAGGGGACAACGATTTCTTTCAAATTATATTTTTGAGCTCATAATAGGCTCGAATCGGTATGTAATCCGACAATAATTCAGGTTCCAACAAAAGGGTTGCGCTCCAAAACAATAAACTCCAAAAACACGAGTGTAAAATGTTAATCCGTAATTAGAATTAATAATTATTTTTCGCATCAAATTTCTTGTTGAGAAATAATAATGAAAGAATTGCCAATTTTCACCTCCATAATGAGGAACCGATCCCCCTGTGAGAACGATGTAAAACAAGGTTGGAAAATAATTTTAGAGCTTCAGTTGGAAAATCTCATTAAAACTCGACCAATGGTAACGCAATTAGTTCAATAAGAGAGCTTATCTCCCATTCTTCATCCTATATTATATTCCTTGGTGAATAAATGATTTTGCGGACCAGTGAGTTGTGAATATTTAGGTGGGTACTGTGTAAAGCTTATATTGTCGAATCAAATTTTGTTCATCCATATTTGGACTTCCAATTGGAATAAAGCGAACTCAATGTAAACAAAGTGATGGTCAAGAGAAAATTCCATCCAAAAGTTCGGATTTGATCATTTTCCCCACTGTCGAAGGAACTGGTCCTGTGATATAGGTACGGAAACTACTTCAAAATAACAGTAACAGTGAATAAGGCTCATGTCCTGTTCAAAATGTAGATTTTCCTGAATGAAAAAATGTCATTCGAATGTTGCATTTCCGCGCATCACGAAGGGAAAACTGAAGATAATGTTGATAAACCCAAATGAATGAACTTTGTCATTTCTATATCTACTGAATGAGTTCTTACCGTATTCTAAACTGTGTTTTGTTGTCTCATAATTTAGCTATTATTTTACAATTAGACTTTTACTTACCTACATCAATCACAATTACTCAAGTAATAATACCTATTTATTATGTCTTGATTTGAAAATTCGCTCCATCAATAATCCATTGTTTCGAAGGATGAAATTGAATTATTTTTTGTTTACTGTAAAGGGATTTAATTCTGTTCATAAAAATTATGAATAAATCAACACATCCCACAGCTTTTAAATCAATTTTGATTTCTAGACTGACATCATGTCTGTCTGTATGTAAACGGCTCTTATTGCTCAAAACCATGCATGAATACTGTACGATTTTAACGAACACGCTTTCATGACGTCCTCTTAGTTACCAGGAAAATCATGAAAGTCAAAACCATTTCGAAATAAGCTTGTATGATAAGACAAGCGTCTCAGTAATCCCCTTATTACGCCGAGATTCATCTCTCCCGAATTTGCCCAAAGTTGCCTTTCAAGAAACTTTATCAACCCCGACTATAAATATCAGCGACGTACACACGCCAAGGCAAAAAGTGATTACCGTAATGCCAACGCTTGTTTCATATTACTCAGCCGAAGGTTGCTTCAGGTTTACGACCTCTTCGTCGAGGTTCTTAGAGAAACCTTAGGGGGTGATTTCGAAGCTGAGGGAGTCGTGGAGCTAAATCCCACCTCCAGGCATTTCGCGATGGTAATGCCCGACTTTGATGACATTGTTCAATTACCATAAAAACCTTAAGGTTATGAGCCTCTCAGAGATTTCCCACTCCCATTTTCTTCTGATACCTTGAAGATTAGGAATAACCGGAGTAAAGTCTTAAAGTATTCTTGGTGAGTTTCTGAACTTCCTCTCTGTTTCAAAATCTTTCTTTCTGTCATCGTTCAATAACATTGAGTGTTTTTTCTAGGGAACTTTTGATTTGAGATTTGTTCGTTAGTCATATTTGAGTCGCTTTTGAGTCCTTTTGACTATCGACCAAGATAGAAGCAAATGAACCTTGAGCAAACACTCACAAATCGATGCTACTTATTCTCACCTTCCGCCGCACCTATCCCTGTCGACCTTAGGCAACTGCCAACTTCTTATTTCGATCCTAGTTGTAGCTCGCCAGAGTAGCAGAGGAGCCGCTTGAAGAGCAGCTATTGACGTACAAATTGCCTGTATAGATTTGTATGGGTGTATACCATGCATAGGGATCATTTCGAAGAGAAAATATTATTTCATGATTCTAATCTACTCCTTCTCTCTAGGATTGAACTTTTTTTGTAATTAAAATTTTTAAAAGACGCTGCAGGAATTGTAATACTCCCTTACGTAGCGTGCTTTAGCCTTGAGGATAGCATAAGTCGTTTGGTATTCTGATTCCGAAGCTTTAGGGTTTTGGTAATAACATGTTAATTCCTAACATGTTAATAACATGTTAATTCCTTTATATAATATGGATGGGTTTGTAATTTGTTTTTCAAACAATAAACAGCCGAGTGACTTTCCCGCAATGAGCAACTTGAACTTTATAAAATTACTTGGGTAATTTGTGTAAAAATGATCGGACTCAACATCCCTTTTTCGAGTTATTCGAATGACATTCAAGGTTTTCCGTGTCAAATTCATGGTTTTCTTAATAATTAAAAAAGGTTTGACAATTGAAAATTCTTAAATTATTGAAACCAAGGTTTTCTATCTGAAGATAAAGATTTTTCAATGTCAAATCAAAGGTTTTTTATTTTCACATTTATGACTTTCCTTTCCAAATTAAAGTTCATTCGAAAACTTTCCTTTCCAAAATTAAAGTTCATTCGAGAACTTGGTTTGCCAGTGTTTTGAATGATGAAACCCATTGAAAAAGGTGAAACATAATTTTTGGTTATCCAAAATCCGAACGGAAGGAAAAAAGAAGATAAGTTATATTCCAAGTAAAATTATTGGCCAGAGGTGAGTTCAGTTTGTGCGACATAATAAGTAAAAGTGTAGTCACCATCACAGATTGCGCAAATTACCTAAATCATTGACATGATACTACAACTTCCAGATTCAGCATCTGGCATCGATTTGCATTGAACTTAATGTGAAATTTCAAATTAGAGCTCATACACATTTGTTGTACGCAAATAATTCTTGTTAGAATCATCCCCCAAAAAACGTTGGTGTAAAAAAAAAATCTTCGTACCTCGACACATTGAATGGAGATCCCTTCTCCTTCGGGCGGTTTTGAAGTCGGTATAAATCGCTTAGTACGAGAAAAATTAAAAACCTTGAAATGTAAAAACCTTTAATAGGAAACATAAAATCTTCAATTTGAAATGGAAAAATTTACCTTGAAAAACCTTGAATTTTATTCTAAAAACCTGGAATTTGACTTGGAAAAGGTATATTATAGAGAAGAGAGGGAAAAAATTGAATATGGTTCCTAGCTACTTGAACCAAATGCGCGAGAACGAAAGAGAATTTAAATTTAAATTTAATTTAATTTCTTTTCGTTTGTACTACAAAATAAGGCTGGTCACCTTTCCAATATATTGTGCGAATACAGTAACATGTCAAAGTAAGAAACAACTTTAGTAGGAAAGAAACGAGAATAATGAGTAATCCACCTATCTTTGAGACGAATAGCCATTGAAAAGCAATATCCCATAATAGCTCATACTTGTTACGGTTGTACAATGTACATGATACCTACATTAAGATTATATCACATGAACAAATCACCATTTTATTTATGATACGCAGAAAATAAAGAAATCCATTAGTATAAACCAATCTCAATTTGTCAAAATTGAATCACGCCCTTCCCGAAAATATGATGCAAATTCTCCAAAACTCGCAGCCCCAAGACTAATTCACTTCAATATTTTTACGACCAATAATTTTTATATCTTTGAATGCGAAAGTTTACGGTCATTTTTAACGGTATCCCAACCTTCTTTTCCAAGAGAGTGAGCGCATTTATCTCCATAAAGCAAACGGGGAAAAATAAAAGAAAAAGATGCATAAAGGAGATGAATGGCTTTTAAGAGATAAGAATGCTTTATTAAGCCTCGAAAAAAATGGGAAAGGGTGGGCCAAGATCTAAACTTTATTGTTTTCTTTTCAGATCCTTAAAATCCGTAGCGAAATGTTCTAATTTATTTCGTTGGTAGATGATGTGGGGCGGGGGTTGTTGCGTATTTGCGTTAGATGGTGAGGCTCTTCTCAACGTAATAAGAACTCGTTTAATTAACTGTAGAAAGGCGATGTTGTAAACCCAGACACCGTACAACGAACTTACACTGATCAGGTACCGTAGATGTAAGGAATGCATATCGATACCTTAAAGCACAAACAAGCTATGTCCATCCATCTTCCTCATTTTTTTTTTAATTTCAGAAAAACTAAAATTCAACAAAACTATTATTGAGTTTTCTTGACGATAATAGCTTGAAAATTGATTGAGGCTATTAATGAGTTTAGTGTAATAAGCCAATATTTTAGGAATTGTGCACTGGTGATAATTTCTTTTGCGTTTGTCTCAAAACTCCGTTTTTGGACATAGCACCTTTGTGCTTCAAGGTATCGATATTGAGTCTAGCAGATAAGATTTTCATCCTAGATGAATAGGTACTTAGTTGTTGACAAATTGCAAATTTATGAATGATGAGTATGGTTCACCATCCTGACTTGTTTTCTTTTATAGGTACTGAATCATGTAATTTTATTAGATTTTTGATACTAATCCTAAAAAACAAATAAATGAACCACAAAAAATATATTTAAAAAAAATGGAAAATTCAAATATTCTACCTGTGAATCTAAAATCGACATCGTCACAGTGTTCGCTGCAGCACTTCAGAGAAGAACAATTTTTTATTCATCCGGACGGGAACTATCTTATGATCTCACACTTTTCAACCCTCTTTTGATACATTCTTCTTCGAGCTGACGGGTGATTTTCGAAGATGACTATGACCAAAGAGCAGCGACTCCTTCCCCAAAGCCACGCGATCAATCAGGAAGAAGGAAGAGAGAGGGATAAAAGAAATGATCAAGAGAACACGTTGATAGATAAGATTGATAAAAGACAATTCACCGCACGGGATCCGATCGTCGGTTCGCCAAACCGACAAATCATCCCTTAAAAAAATCTACCGACCCTCCGACAGAAAAGGTCCCCTTAGAAAAATCACCCCTTGCGGGATTATTGTGAGTCGGCCAGCGAGGGAGTAACAGGATATTTTCTAGGGTTAAACGAAACCTACAATTACATCTGGCACAAAGCTAGAAAAAAAAGACGGAGTATAATGGAAAAAAAAATCTTTTGATTTATTGAGGAGGGCGTCCAGTGTTGATGGGCGGATTGATTCCGACGCCTTGTCGCTATTCCGGCACTTGATGAAATCATATGGCTCGGTGGTGGGACGTGATCGGATTGAGCGGTGATTAACGGGGAACACTGATTAGATGCAGTGATTGACGTGAGACGTTGAGGTCTATTGATCAGAACGTGCGACCATCATGGTGGTAATGAGACGCCACCTGTGGACTACCAGTATGCAGTACTCCACTACTTACCTAGATCAAGTTCCCTATAGATATTGTCTGTTGTCTGTTTGTTCAATATGCTCAACGATATGTCTGACTCAATTAACTCGCCTCTTTATTTCTAGCTCTTGAGATCCTTCGCGATTATTAAATGTCTTCTCTGTTTTGTCTCTGGCAGCCTTGAACTTGAAGTACTAAATGCGAACTCCAAACATAATCTAAGTTGCTGTGGCTGATGGATATCTCGTGACTAATTGATTGCTCTTTAGGGAGAGCACTATTCTAGTACGTAACTTCACTTCTTACTGTATATTAACTCAAAATTGTGTGGAGAATCATGTAAATATCATACAACTTGTTCCATGCCAAATTAACTTGTCCAACCGCTCCATCCGCCAGAGCGCTGTGTCAGACAGTATTACAGCTTCTCATTTCCCTTCACTGTTGCTTTGAAGTCTATAATTGATCTCTATTGATTATAACTAAAAACGTTTCCGGTAAAATCGTATCTCGAAAATCGATGAAGATATTTGAAAAATCTATCCTATCTCAAAATTAGTGATAAAAAGGTTTTGGTCTACATTAACAAAAATCTTTGTGTAATGACTTTGTGAATAGTATTTTAATTGTCTCTCTACGTTCTCTTCTGCATGTAGTGTGGAAGGAGATTGGACCAACCAACCCACAATATGTATGATGATGAAGTTACAAATTTTTGCTATACTTAACCATGATTGACCTCTATAGATAGTTCATCATAATGGAACTCCTAACGTTGGAAAACATTGTAATGCTCAGCAATGTATGTTCTATTTCGGAGTATATTCCCTTGGCTCGATAAAATTGAATATTTGTGCTCAACGAACAAAATTGATGGGCACCATAAACATTTGAATGACCTCAGGAAACACTTTGTCTCCATATCTGTCGATTACAGGAACCAAATCAGAAATAGTTCCTTCAAACTTCGTCCATTAGTTGATCCACAACACGTGTCATAACGCCCTCTTACGGAGTTTTAAATAAAGTTTCGAAAAAGCCTTGTCAATTCGATGAGACGGGGTCGTATTAAAGTGAATTTTATGTCTGCCAGGCATCAGAAATGGATTTAATAAGTGG
This sequence comes from Apolygus lucorum, assembly GCA_009739505.2. NCBI lineage: Eukaryota > Metazoa > Arthropoda > Insecta > Hemiptera > Miridae > Apolygus > Apolygus lucorum. The sequence goes on from CM019183.2 coordinate 21,268,352, forward strand.
GAGAGGCGCACACATGCAGCCACCTACGACCATTAATCAGCCTTAACAGCTGCGACATCCATCTATCAACTCTTGTCATTGTTTACCTCAAGGAGGGACAATTTAATTTACAAACTTTTGCCTGGCTCATACTTATTTGCGGTGTGGCGGAGGGATGTGAAAACTCGTTTGTTTTCTGAATAACAGTACCCGCTTCGGGGTCTTGACATTTTCAATGGAATACGGTAAGCCAGTTCCCCCCTTTCCGTTTTCAGCGTTTTTCAGGGTGAGGAATAAGAAAAGGAAACGGGAAGTTTCCGGGAGAATGAAGGGAGTTTGCTATCAATCATCGAAGAAGCGTTTTTGAGGCGTTAGGACACAAGTGTGGGGGTTGACGTTCATTAGAGGGTGATTGTTCCTTCTTCAGAAGCGCCGAGTCTTTGGAATTTCGTAATACAAAGAGCGATAAAGACGAACAACACTGTCAACAATCTACTACCAGATGGATTATGCTTTTTGTATTTGGACAATTTTAAGAATGACTGAATTATTTAGTTGATACCGAATTGATCTACGTCCTCGTCGTACATAGCAATGCCACCTGCAATTTTTATCCACTTCGACCTTCTTCAGCCGATGCTGCAATGATTAACCGTTATTGAAAATTACTGACAGACTCGTATCAAAATTTATTTGGTCCAAACATGGAAATTGCCTGGAAATCTCGATTTACTGTAGGATTTTCTTATTTCTTGCATCATAAAAATGAAGCAATGCTGTGTAAATCAGTAAATTGTTCCTGTTCGGTGGGTCAAGTTTTCGAACATGGTAGCACCTTCTGTTATTAGTTGTTGTGTTCTTAAGCCACCAACTCGACTTATGGGATTCGCAGCCAAAAGGATATCTCTCTCTCCCCATCATCGAAGAATGGCCGTTGGTAGCAAGTTATACAATCCAAACCATTTAGGGGTTCCTAATAATAAGGCGGAAGTGCACCTGTCTGTCTCAAATTAGCAACACAATGAGGAAGCCCGATTCGGAAGGCCTAATCTAACAATAATAAAATCGTCCGTCCGTGCTACAACCCCAGCTTCAGAGGGTTAAAAACCATCCCCGCACCTGTAGGCCCTTTTTTCGATTCCTGAATGGGGGTCTCTACTCTGCACTGAAAAACCCAAGTGACTAAACACTCACTAACCCTCCCGGTATCTGATGCCAAAAGTTTAATCCAGGGTTAGTCTAATTCGTCCAAATCGGATTGCCGGACCCATTCAATCATCCACTTCTAAAGGCACCGGAAACCCTCTACAAAACATCTGTTGGCCAATACTTTTTTCTGGACGGAACCCTCTTGAGGCAGAAGATAGTGAAATAACACTGACACTGTCATCTGTCAACTTGAATGAAAATTACTAAGTAATTGATGTGCAGCGGGTCGTTTTTTTCTCAACCGAATGTCCGTTTTTACCCCAAAACCGTCTCCCTTATTTCGCCACCTCCGGCTCAACTGGGGATTCCCCTTCTCGTCTGAATGCGATTAACGATGGAGTCTCCCTCGCAGTTTTCTGTGTGTATCACATCAAAAACAGATTCGTCACGACACTCCTTAATTCAGTAAGCTATATCATGATAGATCGTGCGTTATCCAATGTACAGTAGTAATCATTTTATTGCATCTCGAATTAGTAGATTACGAGTTTATAATCATGAATAATCGATTACCACAAAATAATGTAATAGATTATTCATATACTATTGAGCGTAGGGGGTCGAAATAGTTACAGAATAGTTATTGGAGAACATTCCATGTTTTATAATATGAAACATATTATAATATATTATAATTGATTAAAAAAACATATTAAACATATTATAACATATTATAATTTATATAATATATAATATTATAATAATATTATAAATATATAATATTATTATATAAAGTATACTAAATTCGAATCAACTAGCTTGGCGTTTATATGGCACTAGGATCCTGAATGTTTTGTCTACTTTCGAAGAGCAGCAACTGAGGGGAAACCATTTACAATATTGGTTAATAAGATGATCAAGAATGAGGATTTTGGTGGTGTAGTAGAGTAATTTCTTCCATAATAATGCATCTAATACCCACTTGCTCCAAATAAAAACAAATTAAATCATTCAAATCCGTTCAAATTCAGTAAATTGCTATCAATACAAATAAAGGTCCATCTGGGAATACTTAAGAATATATGAATTAATCTTATAAATTATACCTTATACCAACAAAAAATAGTAATAGAAAAAGTAATATGAAATGAGGAGATCTTCGACGGACTTCCTCTCCTTCCAACATGAGCTTTCTCATAGCTGGGAGGATTATTTTTGAAAAAGCTAGGTGGATTTGAAACTTCCTACTACTCGTCAGTTTTGGAATACTGGGGCTGACTTTTGTGGGTCTGTCACTGAAAGCCTACCTCAGGAATCGTCCCTCCCGTCCTGCCACCATCTACAGTTTGATTTTTGGCCATTCAAATAATATTTTTCATATTAGGAAACGTTGGTTTTAGCTTGATACTAGACAATATTACCTGTAATTGGAGTTAAGAAATAACAAATATTATTTATTCAATATCTGGTCTCAGATTCAAAAGAACCAATCATCTGAGTTGAACTAAGTTTCTATAGAATGTCTACGATGTAATTGATCATGATTGAATTGAATTGAAGTTGTTTATGAATTCCATCCTGTTTGGTTGATCAGTCACCTCTGAACTATAGCGCAGACGTGGAATCTCTGTTGTAAGGCTAACACAATGTTCATCTGAATCTGAAGAGATGTTCAGAGTTAGGACGAGTTGAGCCGTTGAAGGTCCTCCAACGAATGCAATAATAAATCCATTGCACATTCGCATAAATATTCTTGTAGGTGATTTTATTCTTCTTGCCAAATGGAGATTAAGATAGCAATCAAGGTTCGATGTTTCGATGATTCTCCATGATCGGATCATCTAGACGATTGTGTTGTTGACTCAACGAATCTATGGGACACTCCCTTTTGGTTGACATGACTTTTATGCAGTAAACATATAGAACCCTAATTGGAAAGAAGATTTTTACCTTGATATAACCAGAATCTTTTGTTCGGTTAGAAGAATTATGTCACTTGTGGATTGACGTAACAAAGGATGCTGCCGTTGCGTTGAGGAGAGATGACCGGTCCAGGGGGAACGTCATCCGAAATGTTTACGACTCTGACACTCCGCGGGGTTGTGGGAAAGGCATGAAAATCCACTTAGCTCGAACAGCTCAATGCAAACCGCAATTATTGTATTCCGCTAAAGGTACGAAAGAGGTAATGGTGCATCTTGTATCAAAAGTTCAAAGGTGGACATCATAATCGTAATACGGTGGGCCATCTGCACATAAAATGATTCTAAGCCTCATTATTTCCTATTATCTCTACCTGGGTGCTATAATTTACTGGTACGGCCATCTTGGGAGTGAGTAGGAACGTTACTACAGTACTCAACGGACAAACCCAAAAATGTGAGTCGTTGATCTACCGATCCGCCAACGGTGTTGTGGATTCAAGGAACATTATGTGCCAGTCGGCTGACATATTTTCAGTGCATCTCAGAAGTTAGGAATTCATAATGTATAGGATATTAATTCATTCAAGGATTCATAATGTATGAGTTCTTGCAAGTCATAGCGGTGTCATTTTGATAACAGAAGTTGAGCATTAATTTTTATACATACTCGGTGTGTGAACACATTTTGAAGCAATGAATATTTATTTTTTATTTTTTATTTTTTATTTATTTATTTTTTCAGAACTCCCCTCAAAGACAAATTGTCTTTGGTGACGGAGGGGGCACGCCATAAATAAAAACAAAAAAATAAATCAATTATAATGGGGAGGACGCCCAGGACTCACCCGACGCCGGCCCTAGGGATAAGGGAAGATGAGGAAGGTGGGGGTGGGAGAGAAGGATGAAGGGAAGTGCCTCTATAAAACGACCACCAGTTCAAATATGAGCCGAGTAGGACACGGGTGGTGATACCACGGAGTACGCCTACTGAGATGCCCAACTCGCGCAACTCCGTGGCACTTTTCCCGCACCACACACCGCGCCATGACAAGGTTGCAGCCATCACCCTGATGTTGTTGGGTGCCACTCCTTTTAGCTCCGACACTGCTTGCCGTAAATCATTATAAAAACAACCGCCGTTTATCACTGCTTGCCGTTTATCATTATTATATTATCATTATTATTTTATATCGTGAATACCTGGCGACATGGGTACTTCTGTTGAACCTATTGCCATCAATAAAAAAGAAAAAAAATGTACCTATAGGAGCTGCCTGAAAAAAAAAAAAAAAAAAAAACATGCAATTCTGATTTATGAAAAATGCCAACTTTGTGATGCAATCTTGTAACGACGTAAGGGTTGAAATTGTAAAACCCACTTTAAGTCTGTTTCACTCGTACATTACGCCTAAGGTTCCTTATAGAACTTTCACCGGAATAACTCTAATTACAGAAAATAACGATGCAAGTTCCTCTTTATTATTACGTTTAATAAATGACTATTTCTAAGATGACCTTTTCCGTTACTCCAGGAAAAACTCCGGAGTTTTACGACTGACGTTCTCCAAGGCGTATTACTGCATCCGTGGATAATCCTTAGATGAAGTAAATGTGTCGGATAAATCACAGCAAGACTGAAAACCGGACCGGAAGACTGTAGCAACGTCGCAGGTTCTGTTAATGAGTCAGGAGTCCGATCTCTGAGTTCCTCTTATTTATTGCTTATTGTTTCCTGCTCGCTTGCCCTCTCTCAATAATTCCTCGTTAAATGTCCGCTATGATATTTATTGCAATCATCCTCCCTTCCCTCGAGAGGAGTTCTTTTATTGTTCTTGGTTATCCAGAAGTCCTGGAGGACTCCTATCATGCATAATGTAATCCTCAATCACTGCCCCTTCCTCCCTCTTCTTCTGCCTTTTATCGGGTTCTGATCTGCTCTTCTTCCTTCATTGAGCAGCTTCCCTTCTACGTTGGACCCAATAATTCGTTCTCCCCTCACCCCCGTTTTCTTTCTATTTGGAATGAGATACAGCGGCATAATAGCTCTTCAGTTCGTCATGGTCATTTCGGACGGTAGATAAATCTCTCCTAGAACATTTACAAGGCAACTGTTTTGCCTAGCTATACATCATTGTTCTCAGAACAGCGTTGAACGTAGGTAGCTGGCTCCCTACGAGTAGAATTAAAACTTGTACCCGCTAAGCGACAAATAATATATCTCTATTTTCATCATGTCCTGTTCGAGAAATTTCATACTCTAGCTTTCAGGACTTGACAATTTTGGAGGTATTTATTTATACACTACGGAACTTTATAAGATTATGAAGAAAGTTCGGGTCCAGCCCGCCTACAGAAGTGATCTAATCGATCAAGGAAAGTTAGGGTCTAGCCCGCCGAGGGAATTTTTAAATATTTTATATATTAATACTAATAATGTTATTAGAACTCTTGATAGTTGTATAAATTGGAAAACAATGGTTTACAATTGGGCATTTGGTGCTTACCTACATCGTTTTTGATTTTCTACTGTTTACTATATTATACCGTTTTGGGCAGTACGGTGAATTGAAAAGATGAAAGGGATGAATCTCATCGTTGGAAATACTTGTGGAATAAGTTTCAATGAGTGTATTGCAGTTTAGGTAGTAATTAGATTTTTATGAGATTTTTACCACCTATGACAAAATAATGGAGAATCATTGTCTGTGTGGACGATTCACAGGGGGTGGCATTGAACAAACTTTATTCAACCAAAAAATGGAACAAATAAAGATTTTTTTTCGAATTGGTAGTTATTTGTATAATACATACTCAAGTTTATCATGTACTGGAATGATAGTAAAATGACATTTTTGTCATCCAATTATTGTACGATCAGTTATCGATATTGATGAGAATGATCTATAGCCTTTAGCATAAATTGTTCCGCGGCTGAAAGAACAATGAAGTTCTGGCCCAACCTGACGAAAGGGGAACGGTGACGCGTAAAGACCTTGTTTTCGATCGTTTCATACACGGAAGAATATGCCTCCGTGGCCGTGAAACTATTTTTAAAAGACTCGAGCGGAATGAATTACTTGCAATGCAATATCATTATGAAATGATACCGATCGCGGAGGGAAGTGTTTCTTTCCCAACGCCCACTCTAGCTTTGTTTGTAAAGAAAAGAGCAGCTTGCATGTTGCGAACTGAGTATTAAAATAACAAGATTTATTCACTACCTCATGTAAACCGTCCTATTTACTCTGATAAAATTCTCGAAAGATAAATAACGCTAAATTTGACATAATATGTCAATAGTATAGTCAATATATATTTCTATGTAGAATGGGTGTGTGACTAAATTAATTTCCTTGTAGTTTACAAGTCATAGCATCTCAAACTACATCTTGTCAAAGCTCATAAAATAAAGGTTCTCATTATTTTTTGCTTTGAGAGATCATCCAAAATCCAATTGCTTCCAAATCTATCATTATTATACTACAATTATTTTCAATTTTCAAGGTTAATTTTCAAAAAATGTTCTCCTAAATTAAAATTAAAATGTCTACTCCCGTTTTACGGCACAAGAAGATCCTGAGCAATTTTGTTTTCGTGTCTATCACGCAGGTCTATGTGTCTGCAAATCCTTGTAACTTGCAAAACAATAACTACGAAGTTATTGTCCGATTTAGATAAAATGTTCAAGGATTGTCCGGGTTCAACACATAGGTACCACACATCAAATAGGTAACTCATTAATGCAACAAAAGGAAGTCATCAATTATGCCAGTGAAGTGTATGCCTAGGTGTGAGTAATGATTGCAGGGGCATGGCGTCCATAAGGCCACTCTGGGTCTAACCCGCTCAAAATTTCCCTCTCTGCAAGCTAGATTTTCACCTCAAAGTTGAAAAAACTCGCTTTAAAAAGTGTTCCCCCCAAAATAAAAAACCCGAGGAGAACGTTTTTTTCCTCAAAACTCACTGATCCATGATGATCCATGAAAGCATGGATCTTTTACAAGTGTAAAAGAATTTTACACTGACATGTAATTATTATGTCAAATATCCATGGTGGGATTAAAAATAAGAACTAGGAAATTGGTCACCAGAGGCTGTCCTCACGACCAGCACCATGGACCTAGAGAGAAAAACGCTGCAAATTATTACACAATGGTTTATTATTTTTTATTTTTCTATATAGATCACTCGTCTGCAAAGCCACCAACCATCCAACATGAAGAAAAACATCGATCGCATTCCGGTCAGCTTTAATTTGAACGGAGATTAGGCCTCTTTTGCGATTCACACTCGTGTTTCTGATTTATCGTACGTCCAAACTTTAAATTCTCGTAGTGAGCGAACAGTTTGTCCTACAGAGCTCCGGGTGGTCTCAAAAAAATTCTAAAAATTCTACAGGATCTTAAATTGAAGGAAAAACAATACCTTTATATCAAAATTTTTTGAGTTAGGGCGTTTTCAAAATTTCAAAATTGATTTTGGAACCCTTAGAAGTGACCTACATAAACCAAAATCTTCGGGGCACAACTAGACCCCAAATCGAGCCTACATACCAAATTTCATCAAAATCGGTCAATGCTAAGTGGCAAAAGTGCCGCGTACGGCGTACGACGGACGGCGGACGGACGGCCAAATTTTTATTCGATTTTTGGATTCTACGTACTTTGAAACATAAACCATCAAATTTTGAGGGGGTGTTAAAATTTTTTTTCTTGGTCGATTCCAAAGGTTCATTATTGAAAATAATAAACCATAAGGAGAAGAAGTAGGATGGAATCGATAGGATAATCGGTTGTCCACTCCCGAATTTCGTATATACCTGGAAAAATAACAAATGCTCAAGGAAACTTCGGGGCAAAAACAATTCTGCCCCAGAATTGCTATGGTTACATGGTTTTTCTTCAAGTTTTTGCCCCGTCCGAGCATGCACTTATATGTATGCGCATGCTTATGTATGCGCATGGACTTATCCCTACGGGATAATAAGTCCATGGTGTAAGGCGAGTGGAGGATTCTCTTACAGGAAAACGATTCGATTCCTTTTATCAGTTGTCTTATCTTGCTTGGCAAAGTCGCGCTAAGATACAATCACAACAACTTTACCTAAACTGGGGCATTCATTTCCGTCAATGCGATTCGATTCATGATCTATATTAGCTGTGTTATTTGGGAGAACTTAATGAATTGTTCCCCAGTGGGTCCTCCGTTTGTCGCAAAAGTAGTATGTGCGATCTTATGGTCAAGTTTTTGTTTTCTGGTTTGGTGCCCCACTACTTTCCAATGTCACCCAACGCCCCTGAATAATTGTATTTACTGCAAAATAGGCGTATAACTCTGCCGTCCTTAGTTAAAACGTCCTATGTCCATTTTTCAAGCTTCGAGAAAATCGTGTTTAAGTTTCGGCTTCTGCGCCACCCAAACCATTGAAGCTTGAGATTTCGTTTTTTGACCATCACCTCAAGCTGACCAAAACGAAATCTCAAGCTTCAATGGTTTGGGTGGCGCAGAAGCCGAAACTTAAACACGATTTTCTCGAAGCTTGAAAAATGGACATAGGACGTTTTAACTAAGGAGGGCAGTACTGGTTTGTTGATGTTTGTTGATCATCCATGAATTGTGGTTCCATGACAGCAATAGGCAAACATAGCATTCTAGAAACACTATTTTTGATCCAGTTTAATACAGCTAACATGAACTCAGGTGGAAACAATATTTTGTCGAATGTGTATAATATGATATTAATTGAACCGAGAACAAACAGTTGTAAATTTGATTCAAATGGGTTGTTCCTCTTTTCAAGTGACAACCTCCGGATTTTAATTAACAACGGAGTCACGGTCCGTTACTGACGAAGCAGGCACCTGTTTTTGTGACGTCGATTAGGGACAGAAGACACGGATAATAAGGCGCCAGTAATTGAGGACCCCTGCAGCGCCTGAATAGAGGTGGATGTTCATGTCGCGACGATATAACTTCTTTGTTCTTTGATATCCAGTCGTTGATAACGCGATTCACCTACTTTATGTTCGTAGTTACTCCTACCCAAATAAATTAGTTGAGTCATCAGGACAAGATATTAGGTAGAACGTATCCTGTCACAACAAACAGCGTTAGAGTTGAGGAAAAGAGAAGTTACAGACAAAATTTACCAGTGCGGGGAATTTTTTTTTCTCAGAAATTGTGTTTTGTTCTTATTTTATCCCAAAAGCTAATGAAGGTATTTTAATTACAAGCTTTAATACTTACAGTAAGAAAATTTAAATTTCAATATGCTTCCTGGTCAGTTTTCGCACTACTCCATTCGAACAACAAATGAAAAAGACTAAAATGTTGTAAATTTGCCAACGTATAGAGGGGGTTTCATAAGTAACGGACCACCCTTTCTATTTCCATTATTTATGTGAAATTTTAAAAAAACTCGGCGCTGCGCGCCTCGGCGGGGGCTTCGCCCCCTGCACCCCCGGATGATTTCCGCTTAGAGCCTAATGGCTAAAATGTGACATACCTTGAAAAGGTTTTTGCTCCCTCTCCCTCTTTATCTTTCTTCCACTGTAATATTTAAGATACCTCCTTATTCATAATAACATCAGGTTGTCAAGCATATTTGTCGTCAAGCATATGATAAATCATAGCGCTACTTTCCTGTCGCTTTTGGTTTATTATTTCTAATAATAAGCCTATGTGATCGTATCGCAAAAAAATTTTAATAACCCCCCCCCTCAAACTTTGTCACTTTACGTTTCAAGGTGCGTAGAATCCAAATTTGCAATGTCCGTCCGCCGTCCCCCGTCCGCCGTCCGCGGCACTTTTCTTAGCAACACTGGACCGATTTGGTTCAAATTTGGTATATGGGCTCCATTTGGGGTCTAGTTGTGCCGCGAAGCTTTTGGTTGATGTAGGTCACTTCTAAGGGGTGAAAATTAAGGGTTGAAATTTTCAAGAGTGCCCTAGCTCGAAAACTCTCGAAATAAAGGTATCGTTTTTTCACCAATTTTAAATAGTATTGAATTTTAAAAAATTTTTGAGACCACCCGGAGCTCTGTAGGACAAACCGTTCGGTCCCTACGAGTACTTGAAGGTTTTCCTTCGATAAAACAGAATCATGAGTGTGAATCGCAAAAGAGGTCTAATCTCCATTCAAATTTTATCGGACTAAAATGCGATCGCTGTTCATTTCTTCGATTTGTATACAGTTTTGCCTTCTGCGTAACCAGTAATCAAATTTCATTATGAAGCTTTCTATTTTTCCAATCGAGTGTGAAGCGTTTAGTTCTTTCTAATAAACTTGATTGTGAAGGTGTGAAGCCAATATGGTGTGGTAGGTAGTACCTAGCCTTCCAGGCGTCTCCAGCATTCGAGGAGATCTTCTTCACTCCTCAGATCACTGATCAGCTGAGTGAGCTCCAAAGCCATTTTCAATCCTATTGAATGGAAGTGCTCTTCCAGGCGTCTCCAGCATTCGAGGAGATCTTCTTCACTCCTCAGATCACTGATCAGCTGAGTGAGCTCCAAAGCCATTTTCAATCCTATTGAATGGAAGTGCTCTTCCAGGCGTCTTCAGCATTCGAGGAGATCTTCTTCACTCTTCAGATCACTGATCAGCTGAGTGAGCTCCGAAGTCATTTTCAATCCTATTGAACGCAGGAAGCTGAAATTTGAGAGGGAAGGTCAAGGGAGAATACAGATGGTGGTAGGTGCTATTGATGGAGAACCAGTGATCTATACAGAAGGGTGATCTATACAGAAAATAATAAACCTTTGAGCAATGATTTGCAGCGTTTTCCTGTCGCTTTTTACTGTCGATTTTTCCTGTCGTTTTTCGGCGGGGGGTCCCATCGCTAAAACCTTTTCAAGGTTAAAAACCTTTTTTTTTGCAAAGAATTTGAACAAACCATTTTCGCAAATGTGCGCAGTGTGCACCAACTTTGTTTTTTCAAATGGAACCCCCCATTTTTATTGGAGATTCGGATCCTAAGTCAAATGTTATAAACACTTTATTTGGACAACTGTTTTTTTTTTAACGCGCGCAACCCGCTCAGCGAACGCTAAAAAATGCGCAACCCAGGGATTGTGCCAAAATTGAGATGAAGGGAGCCCTCAGATGTAGGACACCACTTAGCACTGTTTTTCTACGCTGAATCGCGTGGTGATGTCCCTTTCTTGGTTTGGTTTCATTTTACCGCATTTATAGCAGAAAAAGTCACTTTTTGAGGTGGAACTCATAGATTTTCCGTGGAATCTTTTTCAAATAACGTTTCCCTCACGGATTATTTCTCCTCTGACACAATTTTATAAATTTTACATTTTTTTTACACTACATTGGGATTGATTCATTACCATCCTTAAGAAAATCGATGATTCCCACCTAAAAAAGTGACTTTTTTGGCTGTAAATGCGATAAAATGAAACCAAGTCAAAAAAGGGATATCACCACGAGATTCAGCGTAGAAAAACAGTGCTGAGTGATGTGCCACACTTGAGGTCTACTGCATCTCAATTTTGGCACAATCCCTGGGTTGCGCATGTTTAAGCGCTCGCTGAGCGGGTTGCGCGCTTTAAAAAAACAAAATTGTTGAATTGAAATGTTCATAAAATTTGACGTAGAATCTGAATCTCCAATGCAAAATGGGGGGTTCCATTTGAAAAAACGCTGCAAATTATTACACAACGGTTTATTATTTTTATATAGATCACTCGTCTACAAAATCACCAACCATCCAATATGAAGAGAAAAAAAAAAATCAAAAAAAAAAATCAAAAAAAAAAATCAAAAAAAAATCAAAATCACCAACCATTGATTGTATTTCGGTCAGCTCTAATTTGAACGGAGATTAGGCCTCTTTTGAAGTTCACACACGTGTTTTGATTTATATATATATTTCAATATAAACCCTTAAATTTTCGTAGGGAGCGAACGGTTTGTCCTACAGAGCTCCGCGTGGTCTCAAAAAATTCTAAAAATTCTATAGAATCTTAATTTGAAGGAAAAACAATACCTTTATATCGAAATTTTTTGAGTTAGGGCGTTTTCAAAATTTCAAAATTGATTTTGGAACCCTTAGGATTGACCTACATCAACCAAAAGCTTCGGGGCACAACTAGACCCCAAATGGAGCCTACATACCAAATTTCATCAAAATCGGTCAATGCTAAGTGGCAAAAGTGCCGCGTACGGCGGACGGACGGCCAAATTTTTATTCGATTTTTGGAATCTACGTACCTTGAAACGTAAACCATCAAATTTTGAGGGGGTGTTAAAATTTTTTTTTTCTTGGTCGATTCCAAAGGTTCATTATTGAAAATAATAAACCAAAACAAAGTTGGTGCGCATTTGGGAAAATGTGATGTTCGAATTCTTTGAAAAAAAATAAGGACAAGTTTTTTTTTTTTTTTTTTTCACACAAATAACGGATATGTAATAATATGTTATGTTATTATGATATGTTATAATATTTTCGTGGCTAAAGATCGCTAAAAATAAAATAAACGTACCTAATATATCAACCTGTGAAAGTAGCCACTGTCCCTCTTTATCCAAGAAAACAAAGTGGTTCCATATACTAACAGAATGGGGTCATTTGGGGGTCGAATGTTTGAGGCCAATAACTGTTAAGAGCAAGAACCCTTGAGGATTGTGGCTCACACATGTTTCTGAAAGCTACCAAGGGTCCCCCAACCGCATTGTTTCTCCAAGTTCCCAAAAACCTCGTTTTCTCTCTGGAGCTGGAAGACCAGGAGCAAGAGGGAACAATTCTATGACCCCCATTAGAAGGTCTAGGTAGTACCTTTTTCCTTTGCTACGAACATTAGTGCCTTAACCACCATTAGGGCGCCTACACTTTTATAAGCTTGGCGCCGGATTCCAATTTGTGGGAGTCTGCTTCTATGCCCCTCCTGAGTTACTCGATTGACGAGTAACCCGTATCCCTTGAGGACGTTTCTCGACTTTCCCGCCCCCAGTGTCGTCATTTCGAACGACACTAAAAACAAAGTGATGCGGCATTCCTGAGTTCCCTCCCCCTTCCATTCCACAAATGCGCGGGCCAAACGCTATTCGCTTTGATCATAAAAACCGAGGAGCAATATATTGAATTCTTTCCGTTCCGAACACTGCGTTTTCAGTTGCAATGTATCGCATACCCGGACATAAAATTCTTGTCTCGCAACGCTTTCAATAACATTTGCAGCTAAGCAAACTCTCTACAGAGGAACGAACAGATTGAAACAACTTTGGGGGAAGAAATGCCTCTCTCATCTGTGATTTCCTCAAAATCGAACAAATTTGGTTCAACTACACCGTCCCTTAGTTTTCGCATTGTCATTGAAGAGTCAGTCGAAGGGTTGTTCAACATGAGCTGACCCGACGATCATGCAAATAGGTAATTTAATGCCTAGCAACGTGGTTTAAAGTGCCTTGTTCGATATAGATCTACGAAAAAAAGAGTTCTGACAACACGAAATCTCTGTTTTCGCAGACCTATTATAAAAAGAGGTTCTCTCATTGTTTTTTGTTTGTATATTTGTACTCATACTTTTAAAGATGGGTGATAGCAGAGGTGTTAGTCAGAATAGGACTTAAGTCTACAATTATTATTTTTAGATAAAAAATAAGTGTGTTGAACAAAAGTCACAAGAAGAATGTATTTTTCTATTCAACAATAAATTGTACAATAGGAATCACCTGTTGTTTAGGTGATTGATGGGTGGGAAACTAAACTTGAATTTCGGTACCTAGTTAGGTAGTTGAATTGAAAACTTGGCTTCATTATTTTTTCACTCGCCAATACATACTTATAAAAAAAGAAAATTTGATCATTTTGGCACACTGAAAAATTTCGATATTTTCGAGAAATTCCACCCAGTAAGTAAGGTTGGCATTGACTTCAGACGCCAACTTTCTCATTGTTTACGGATTTGCATACTTCCAGAGAATTGAAAAAGCTAGAAGACCAGAGACTTCTCTAAACTATACCCATGTCAGACAGGGGAGGTATGGTAGATAGCGTATTTTATTCACAGTATCTTTGGTCTTATTTTTCAAGAATTAGATTCATGAAGAAACGAATTATTTGAACTGAAATACTGCAAGTTTGTCATACCATTGAGAGATTTCCTAGTCATATTGGATTCATTATGCAATTAAAGATCAGCAACGTAATCGAGAGAGTTTAAATTCTGATGCTCCTTAATTTGATTCCACCTTTGATATTTAATGCTATTCCGTATGAAATCCTACTTAATTAATTCGTACGAGCCTTTTCATACTCGAATGTCAAAAAACCCTCTGGAATCAAAGAAGTCGACATCCCGCCTTTAATATTATTTTAAACCGCCGTTCTTCATTAAACAATCCTAAAAAGGTAAAAGACTTCATCAGCCACCGTTCGTTTCGTAAGTTGGCAACGAACGAAAAGCTGAAAAAATCAACTAGGGTGGACAATCTTCAAGGGTCCTCAATTAAAAAGCCCTTTATAGTCACGCTTGGATAGAAATAAAGGGCAGATTGAGGGTGACCGAAGGGTCACCGTTGGGTCACAACAAAGAACTGTTCACCCTTTACGGGAATAGGACGGAACCTGATATTAAAAATCCCCCTCCACGATAATTATTAAACGTTTGATCCTTTTATGGTGTACAGGAGAATAAGAAAAAAAGAAGTCGAGAGTTTTTGTGTTTGAAATTCCGAGAGAAGGGACGTTGATTAGTTTCCTTGTTTGCCACAGCTTTGACACCTAGTTGATTGGTACTTATCGATCAGAAGGGATTCTTCTTCATCAGGTCTCTGAATTAATGATTTTCAACGTGTGCAACATCGCACCAAGGAAGAAACCTGCACACGTGTAATTTATCATGAGAATAAGTAGGGTATTACTTTTGCCTCACATTTGCAAAAGAAATACAAACCAGTTCTTCGAAGTTTAACTATGCGAGTTTTTTGTTTCAAATAATCTTTTGACCCTTTGGCTCCTCGTACTCTGTATTTGAGAATATATGCATCACTACAAGAAAGGTTAATTATATCAGTTCTGCCCTGTGGACCAATTTCATCATGAACCACTTGCAGCCTTTCACTACCTTGGCTTTCTAGGATTTTGTGACTGTAGAAAGTGAAAGAGAAACCAAAGAATCTCAAAACACAGAATAGCTCGTACCTTTGGAAATATACCGTAAACCTCAAAGTTAGTACGGCTCTTCTACCATTTGAGGCGCAACTACTAGTAAAAAGTTCAGCTTTCGTCAGTTAGGAACGGTAGCTCCCTATTGTTTTCTTCTGTCTATCTTCTGCTTACTTCCAATGAGATATTTCTTGGCATCAGTGGTTCAAAATTTCCTATGCTAGTTGTGCAAGCAACCGATTTGCTTGTTCAAAAACTTATTCTGTAGAACGAATTTGCACAACTGTAAAATGAGACGTACTAGATGAGAAAACCAACTCTTAATCTTTATTGCAAACTTCTCTTGGGGCGTCTTCCAAAACTCCTTGGTTATTATAAGATAACATGATATGGTAGTATACTAAACTGATGCAGTAAAATTTGTATTTAACTATGTAGTTACGAGTTGAAAGACCAACTTTTCTTAAAATTATTTAAATAAATACTATTTTGATAAGAAGTGATTTTGATAAATTCGCAGCAAGTAATCTATCGACTCTTATAATAAAAATTATTTGACGGCGAAAATCTCATGTTCCACTATGTGACCACTTCAAAGACTAGTTATCTGACTTTTTTCGTTCATTTGAACCTCTTCGTCCTCTATATTTAGAGGATTGTAAAAACAAAGTGAGCCGAAACGACGATATTGCTTGAGTTTGTTGAGTCGAAGGAGATGTTTTCTCGAGAGGGGAGGTCTGGGATGGGATGTCACGAGCTACAAGGGGATGGAAGGAAAGCACTTGAAGATCCAAACATTAACACACCGCACTGACTCAGTGGCGTCGGTGCACGAGACGGCGTGGTATTTTAAAGCACAATCCAACTACTCGTACCTAGTGCAAGTGGCCATAATTCTTACTGCTATAGAGTGAGAAGTGAGCTTTTTGGAAGATATTCCAGCCACTGTTTTGATCTAAAAGAAGAAATACCATCCATTTTGGATGAATCCTTCACAGACAGTTCAATTTAAGTAGTATGTTTGAAAAAGTCTACCAAGTGGGTGTGCTATAAGGATTTCGCATTCGCGCATTCTCAAAGGTTTCAATTAATTTGGGGGCGATGGTTTTCATAGGAAAAAAATTGCATCAAAATCAGACAGTAACTTCGTACAGTTTTGACCGATAAAAGATTTGAGGACACACACAGACAAACACGGAACCAAAATTGTTCAGGAAGGTCTAAAACGTAATTTCTTTTAATCCTTAAAAGTGAAAACAATGCATCCTCAACGTTGGTAGACTCGGAATCAAAATACGAGTAGGTAGATCAAGTTCATGCAACGAGGTGAGAATTCAGCCACTTTTAATTGTACAATAAAATTTCATTCAGCAGCGCTTCACTTACAAAAGAGACAGAGCGAAAAAAACTCATTTACTTATTTGTCTAAAACTGGGCGCGAACAAATAATTATGCCTTAAAGCGTTTTAAGCTTTCTTTTTTTGGGTATGAATAATATGTATGATGGATTGGGATATAATTTGTCTCAGACTTTCTTCGAGTTCTGACTCACCCCTTTTTGAACAAAAAATGAGCAACAAGTCATGCAACACGTCTATGGGACAAAATTTGTCCATAGACAAAAATTTTGTGTCCAAATTTGTCCATACATACTTTATTTAATAAAGTATGTACGTGAAGTCCTTGAAGAGGATCTCTGAGACATTTCATTCTAAGAATTATTTTACAAGGAGTAAAACTAATATCATTCGAGACGTATTACAGGCATTTCTGAGTGTTGCATTCTTCGCTGAAACCAGTCTTATATAGGACTCTGAAACATCTACAGTAATTGTGGTCGTCTCACTAACGTAACGCACGTACATGATAACGTCCTTCGATGTGCTTTTTTCTCGTGGGAGACGAACTAGATTCATACCCTACTCCTCTTCAAGAAATTAGGCAAGTTACTCAGTTATTGGGAAGTCAAGGTGGCAGCATTCACACCAAACCCATTGGGTGGCTGTCACATCCACTCATTATACACACGGTACTCTTGCTAGATACCTAATTCTGCATGAATTGATGCAGTTGAACGTTACTAAGAATGTTGTTGAATTAAGTGACAATGCATTTCAATATGTGTGTTTTGCTCGAATAGACATAATATTCTCGATTTTCTTTGAATACCTAGTACTGAAAGATCTTCATTACCGATTCTCCAACATAAAAGAGGAGAAATCCCTCCAAATGCTGGGGGAACAATAGTCTGTTTCACAGGAATCCGCTATATTACCTTGAGGAAATCCCAGATAACTGGGTCCTTTTTTTAACTGTCGAAGATAAACAGTTGAAGGGTAAATACTTTCCACTAAAAGGTTTAGTAGGAAAGTAAGCCGCTCCAATTCAGAGATAAGTTTTATTGAGTTGTCACCCCTTTAACCACCTGAAGATAAGAGACTTACCGCCCAAAGGGGTTGCTAAGGATTAACGATCTTCCAGAGTGTAGGTCTTAATGAGTGCAGGGTGCTGCCATCTTGAAAGTCGACTCATTTCATCTTCATCACCATATCAGATCTACAGCCGAGTGAGGTTTTCAAAGATTTAGCACCCACAGTTCCGTGGCAGAAGGTGCTTATAATCACTGGGCTTCGTTATCGAGTTTCATTAAAAATTAACTAGATACTTAATGACGTTTTACGAAATTGCCATTAAAATCGCAGTCATGTCGAAAAATATCAGCAATTATGTGCTATTGCAAAATAAATTTCGAAATTACTTATTTCGCAATAGCACATTAATAATGATTATTTTCATGATCTCCGAGATTTTCGACGCTTTTTCTGAAAATCTCCAACCAACGTTAATGATTGGTAAAGGACGGAGTCACGCGTAGCTGCTTAGTTTCCAGATTCTCAGATTAGATTCAAACCTTAATGGCTCCAGACCAGATATATTTCATGTCTATGAAAAGATATAGAACTCTTTATATATCCACACATTTAATTAATGGTCATAATGACTTAATGGTCAACAAACAAAAATAAAAAACTTCTTTAAGTACATTAGTAACTAGTATTTAAAACCTTTTCAGTAAAATATCTTATTTTTTCATTACCATTTTGGTAGTCTACCTATTATATCCTGAAGCTTTGACTTTGGTACTTGATCAGTTGGAACCTCCAAATAAAACTGAAAATGGAGTTCATCTTGGGATCGACCACATTCGACAAGTTTCCCTGAAAAGGGCAGCTCGTTCACCTTCGGAGCACTTTAGTGGGGGCACATGTACCCAAGGTGGACAGGGGTGTCCACATCTGGCACAGGTAGGGTTTTCCACGACACCCCAAAAAGCTGAATTTTTACAGGAAAATACAAATAAAATACAATAAAAAAGAAAAATACAATAAAATGGCTTACTTGCCTCAACACTGGCCTCGGTTCTCTTTCCATGTATTGCAAGAAACTGCCCACAAAACGGCAAAAACATGAGGTGCTGTTTTCAAGTTGTCGCTGAGAAGGTTATTTTTCACCTTTGGCTCTTTATTCTTGGCTTTTAGTAACAAAAACATGCTGTAGAAACGACCAGTACGTACACAAGAGGGGCTCGTGCCCGAAATTTTAGAGATTTCATACAAGATTTCCCCTTTCCTCAAGAGGTACGTTTACCTTAATACTTAAAATTGAGATGTTTGGGTATTATTGACAACTTCAGCAGCAAATCGAATTCTTCTGTTCACAATTATCTTTATTTTTAACGGACTTGAAAACAATCTAAAGCAAGAAGGTCTGGGTTTTTCAGTTGATGGTTTTCACGGTAAGTGAGCATCCCATTATTTTGAGAAAAGTTTATTCAATTTGTTGAATCCAACTGATTTAACACTCTCGGTTTTTAAACGAGAGCCTCGACCCAGAGGCACATCGACTTGACCGTAGTTTCTGCCTCAAAACGTTTTTCCATAAAAAGTGTAGACAGATGGGCCACGTGTCCTGACGCGTTGAAAGGGATTTTTTACGACTCTTCCAACTTCTCCTCTTTTTAAGGGTCACTCTAATTAACTCAAACGGGCCTATGTCCTAGAATCTATTTCTGACTAGGTATTGATTGTTTACGTTCTTTACTCAGTAGTTTAATGTTTGGTATTCAGTATTTTTAACATCTAGTTATGTTTTACTTTTATACTGTGAAATATTTAGTACCTATTTAGTATTATTAGTATTTTTTAAGTACAATAAACTTATTCCAACTATTTGTAATTGAACTTGATATCTGGGTTAAACTATCGTAATATAATAAAATATCGTCCAACATTTTGGTCTCGTTTCTACGCCCACCCCAAAAGATTTATTTACACTAATGTTTAATGCAGATTTCTTGTACCCAGTGATAATACCATACAACCATCACTTTGATAAAATCCTACCAATGTGAGCTCTTGATTACCTCACCACTTTTCAGTGAGGTACTAAAATGGGTATTGAAGCATGGCTACAACACTCCATAACTAAAATCTCCCTGGAATACTGGACTGAGATGCTCAAAATATGAGGCACGTTTTTTTATAATAATTATAGAAAGTTTCACAATTATTATGACCTGCAGAGTAGAGAGAACATCACTGTTCCGTTGTTATCTCATGACGTTGGATTGTTAGGTATTTGTAGTTCTTGGTTGGTTTTTGGTATCACTCTCCCGAACATTTTTTATTATGAGGTATGCGTTTTTTCAGTATTGGTGACGCAAGTTCAATGGCTCCGTTTTCTCTATATCTAAATCGGAAACCACTTTCCTACCAACCGGGCTAAGATAAGAGATTTTGTGACCCTCTCGATTTCGATCAATAAAATGAGGGAGTACCGAGGACCATAACTCGTCCTTTGGGGCACCTGATAAATCAATTATAGCCCTACTCCCGGAACGCTATCTGAGATGATTAGACTGACCCTAAACGGAAGGAGTAGTGGAGAGGGGAAGGCGTTGGGCAGAAACTCGTAAAATATCCTCGTCTTAATGACCCTTTTCAGAGCGTTAACAGGCGTCAAGACACGTGGAGAGCCCATCTGTTTATGCGTTTTTATGGAAAAGTTTGAGGAGGGTTGATGGTCAAGTGTGATGCAAGAGCAATTTATGGGAGGGAAAGATGTGTCACAGATGGGGATTATGATGTAATTAAAGGTTAGTGTGCTAGTTGCGTCCACAGTTATTTTAAAGCCATTGAAAATACTGCGTATATTAATCCGAGCCTACATTCAGAAACCTGAGTGTCAAGAATATTCAAATTCATTTCAAATGCAACTTGTGCCGTGCTTGTTACGTACTATCATTCGATGCCCCTCAGTACTGAGTTCCAAATACTCTAATAAGGGTCTGATGGACAACCACAGGGTGACAATATCCTAAGCTCAAAACCTTCCTTCACCTCAGATTTGAATCCTGAACTTTCGAGCCAATACCTTGGAACATAAATGATAATTAGAGTCATAAATGGATGGAATTAGAGCAAATTGTGATGAGCTAAAGTCACAATTCGGAGTAATCATTAAATCAAAGAGGAATTCCTCCAAGATAAAATTCTGAAAATTTCTGATGATTTTACTTGGTTTATTGAAGAATATTTTGAGATTGCCAAGTGAGTAGGATTTTTCATCTTCTCAGAATGATTTCAAATTCAAAACCCTCAAAAGTCAGTTACGTGATGAATATATCATGGTTTCGTTGAACCCCCTGCACACACGTTGCTCATGATGGAACGGAAGACGAACCTGGCAACCGACCTCACCAAAGGGTTAGGAAACTGTTAGGACCCGCGCGCCGGCCCTTTTAGCAGCCAACCGTGTGGCTAATGGCCCAGAAACTAGACAACTCTCACACCCATATCACGGCAGAAAGTCCCTTTTGTTCGAAGAATCCTTCCTTTCGGACTCGAATAAATCTCAGCTCCCGTCACTATTATAGCAGTTCCGCATTCATAAAAGTCAACGCTCCTGGTCTCGATAGTAGATGGGGGGTGATTGTCGACAAAAGGCGTCCAGAGGTATTTGTTAGTTACAGTCGATTTACCTCCTCTGTTGTCCTACCTGGGAATTTGAAGTGCAGGACGCTGATGAGACGTTTATCTGACTATGAAGCTGTCATAACTTACATGACGGCTGTTTGGTTTGGTTTGAAGGGAGTGTCGAATGACTATGTTGACTGTTGCTATATTCATTAGAACTAGCTCACTAAATAGGAGGGACAGGGCAGGTGTTACATTGGTCCCTTTTCCCTATCGTCTCATCTAAAGTTAATATTAAAAAATAAATAAATAAATAAATAGAAAATTATGCGTTCTAGCAACTTTTTGAGAAAAAAATAGATGTGTGAGTCAGTAATGTAAACGATGCCGACAGATAAAATTTAATAATGAAGTAGAAAGTACATTACTTTTATGTCTTCAGGTATACTTTCACGTTAATTCAGAAAGACAAGTATCATGCAACGTGTAGATACATATGAAAGAAGTTTGAAATCATAGTCTCCCCTACCCTCAAAAAAATATGTTTTGCCTCAACACGTTAGCAACCTCCATTGAAAAATAACAACATAAAAACGCCTCTTTTCTTGGGGAAATGTGAATGCGACATCCCCCGAGGGAATTCAATATCATTAAGTAATAGCGAGGATATCATCTCACCGTAACCTTTTACTTCATAACTCCTGAAAAGAGATTGAAATCCGACTCTTCAATTGAGGGACCCAGTTTGAATAAAAACAGGGGTTGGAGGAGGTAGGTATAATAAGAGAAGACCCATCCGTAGTTGGAGCTACCTACACAAGCCATTCTTATGTAAGCAAGAGCTCTGATATCCGTCCTATTAGTTATTTATGAGCAAGAGTCAACATTTCAACTTGAACTCGTCTTCTGTTTGCGCTCGTCAACTGAGGGGTTAGGATAGGATTCACTTCTTAATATTAATTGCCAACGGAGGGTTTCCGTCTTTGAGAACCCGAAAAGGAAATTCTGAGTCTTATTTGTATTCGAAAATTTTGCTAATAAATATCTTATACTGAGAAAGCTTTCAGTTTCGTTAGTACCGGGATCAGTAAAAATTTCTGACTGAAAAACTTAAAGTCTGTCTGTTTGTTAATCTGGTGGTTCTCTATGTAATGCAGAATGAGAATGGTGAGAGCGCTTCACATAAGCAGGACCTGAATAATGGAATTCCAATCATTGACAGAGCTCAGAAGTCTTCTCATGATTCAGTTGATAATTTAAACTTTCAAAAGCTCCTATGTTCGCCACTCAAGAAACCTCATGAGTGTGTTGGTCCGTCAAAAGTCCCGAGGGCAGTCGGTTCATAGGGTTAGAGCAAAGGACATTCTTGGTCTCCTTGGGAAACTTCATGGCACAGCTCAACATAACTTTCAATTTTGACATTGTGAAAAGCAAGCCCTCTAGAGGTTATTAAAACCTTTGAAGATATCAATAAATGTCATCTTTATTCTTCCAAAAACTGCCATGAAAGTGGTGATTTGCATTTTTTAGACGGTTGGATGTACCTTCTGTTCTCAGGTACGAAATGAAGTTGAAACTCCATCTGATGAATTGAATGAAACGCATCAAGATTGCAATCATACACCTATGTAAATCTCAGGGGTTGATGAATGGACGCTATCACGCGCGGAAATCTTTGGCGGAGCAATAGCCGCCGGTGCAGCACAATTGCTCCCAAAGAATTCTATTTCATGCAAATATACGTCAGCAGATACTGCACTTATGAAAACATGCAACCCTAAATAGAAGGGAGAAACCGGTAGGAGGGCGGGAAAAAAGCGCATGCGGGCACACATTGCGACCCTCAGATTTTGCAAAAAGTCCTTCAAAAGTCACCAGTTCTTTTGTGGAAGAAGCATTACAATACTAGCGCGCTCCTTGACAGTCGGGAGTGTTATAGAAACAGGTACAAGATGGTTCAACAATTGACTTTCTTTGCCCCGAGGGAAGATCATATTAAATTCCTCCTAACATATTATAAAACTGTGTGCAGAAGGGCGTGAATGGTAGCCCTTACTGAATGATACTAACGAACTGAATGTACTTCCTAAGGACGTGTTGCAACCCCTAACAATCAAACGGACTTCCCTTTGAAGTGAGCATTGTCCCTCCTTAGGAGCCTTTGACTAGTAACCCCTTGAAGGCGGTGTCCGAGAATGGGATATTAAACTTGTTTTGAATACGCGAATTAATGTACTGTGAAAAGCCTTTTTTCGCTTGGTGAAGTACAAGTGTGTGAACATGAGGAAGTTTTATGGTTTTGCTTCGGACTGGCGGAGTTATATATGGTGGATTATTCTTAATGCTGACCCCTAAGTGACGTGTAACTATCCTCTAGAAGATGAAGGGTTGATGGGCGTCCATTTCACAGTATTCAAGGTATGAGACTCGAGTCATAAACTTGGGGAAGACCCCTATGAACAAGGGATGTAATGGATAACGACTACTTCTCACGTTATTGTGGATATCTTAAGAGCTTCCATTTGGCTGATCATTTTCAGGCGAACAATTAACCAGGTACTAGAGTCAGTAAATTTTTAATACTGATGAGGTTGTAATCTAATTTAAAATTTTGACCATTTAGTAATCCTTGAACTTGAACCTTAACTATACAGGTTTTCTTAATAATTTTTCAACAAGCCTTAAAGGATTAACTTTTCAAATGCGAATATTTGATGATTGACCATAAAATAGTTGATGATTACCAATTTGGAACATCATACTTGAAACGAGTTATAGAGTTCAACACTCGGAGATCTGGATTAGAATTTCAAAATGTAGTCAAAACGTCAAATATACAACGAGAACAACGGAATACAGAGCTTTTACATCTTCGATAGTGAGGGAGCAAAACGGTTTACTTTGTAAAAAAATATACTTAGCCAAAACTTGTTAAAAAATATAACTTGGTTATAAGTCGGGTATCAGAAAATTATAATAATTGTATAAAGTAGTTTGAAAATCCTAAACTCCATCAACTTCAAAGGAGTAACAAAATAGAAGATCTCATTCGACGAAAATTCTGCATCATACAACTTTGTTTAACGCGAAATGTTTGAGCAATATCAAAGGGCTATATTTTAAAATACCTAACGTATATTATCGAATATGTTGCTTAATATTGACCCATTTTGATGAAATTTAGTATATGGGCTCCATTCGGGGTCTAATTGTGCCCTGAAGCTTTTGGTTGATGTCCGTCAAGTTGAAATTTAAGAGCTGAAATTTTCAAAACGCCCCAGCTCAAAAAATTTCAATAAAAAAGTATTGTTTTTTCTTCAATTTAAAATAGTATTGAAATTTTGAATCAAATGAGATCACCCAGAGCTCTGCAGGACCAATCGTTCATTCCCTAAGAGAACTTAACGGTTGGTTTTACGATAAATCAAAAACACGAGTGTGAATCGCAAAATGGCCTGATCTCCGTTGAAATTTTAGCTGACCAAAATGCGATCGTTGATCGTTTCTTCGAGATGCACTGATTTTTGGGTTCTTAACAACCAGTAATACAATTTCCTTATGAAGGCAACTCCCTAATTCTTCGAATTGATTGTGAAGACAAAGTATGGTTGGTAGGTGATGGTAATGGCAAAGCTGTGTTCTTTAAAGGCGAGTGATCTATACAGAAAAAACGTCTGCCAAGTGGGTGTTGCACATAGCTTCCTCGTGTCCATAACCCGATTATATAGATGATAGATGCATATTATAATTTCATCAAATTCGGATGAAAAATTAAGTGAGTAGATGTATGTGATTGGATCAAAAAAAAAAAACTTAGCCTCGGCTGGGATTCGAACCCGCGACCCTAGGGGGACAGTTCTTTGCGCTACCCTCTGAGCTATTGAGGCCTAGTAATGTAATGAATAGGATTTGAGATTCTCACAGGGGACCAACCCTCTATGAATGAGTCCCTCTATGAAAAACCATTCTCTATGATTTTCATAGGGGACCATCTAAACACTACTCTGTAACATCCCTGAAAATTTCATTGAAATTGGATGGAAAATGTAAAAGTAATGGCCGTTACAAGGAAATTCACGGTTGCGCATGCGCAGTGGCTACTATCAGTTCGAAGGTGGTGATTTTCATAAGGGACCATCTACAACATAATCCACATAATTCTTGAAAATTTTATCGAAATCGGGTGGAAAATGTAGAAGTTATGGCCGGTACAAGGAAATTCACGTTTGCGCATGCGCAGTGGCTACTATCGGTTCGAAGGTAGTGATTTTCATAGGGGACCATCTCAATACTAATCCGTAACATCCCTGAAAATTTCATTGAAATCGGATGGAAAATGTAGAAGTTGTGGCCATTACAAGGAATTCATGTTTACGCATGCGCAGTCGCTTCTATCAGTCCGGGGATGATGATTTTCATAGGGGACCGTCTACTCACCAACCCGCACAATCCCTGAAAATTTCATAGAAATCGGACAATAACTTCGTATAGTTATGCGCGTTACAAGGAATTCATGACAGACGGACAGACAGACAGACAGACACGAAACCAAAATTGTTCAGAAAGGTCTAAAACGCAAAACGCGAGTGGAAATTTTGATTTTGTAGAAGTTTTGTTTTCGTCCTTGAAAAGTGAAAACAAAGCTTCCGCTACCTTGGTAGACTCGGAAGCAATAATGAAGGTCTGTGTAGTAATTTGCAGACTTTTTCAATTTTGTGAGGAAAAGTGAGTCATAGAGAACACAACATGGTAAATGTAATTAAACCTATAATGATGGTTGTTGGTTTGTGATGAGCCGTACGTTATTTGCATTTATGTGCCTATAATAATGGAGAATAACTGACGAAGGTAGATAAGTCCATTTTTGGATACTCATAAGCGAGTAGAGGGTTGATTTGACATTTTCTTTGGAATGGTCCTTCATAACGACTCACTGACCAGACCCCATCTCCGCCCCTAATACCGAGCTTATCTGCTGTGGGCAGTTCATGTTATGCTCATCCTGCGGACGTCCACAAGACCCAAGAGGTCCTCTGGCTCCGGAAAGGACGCGCCACGCGCCGTCACAATGCCTTCCCTAATCACTCGGGTGACATCTCGTAAACTCAGTTTTCCAGGAGGGGTCAATCGAACGAGGTTTTCAGCCCCCACAACATTATTTCATATAAGGGCCGTGAGAAAGACAGGAAATCTAGGGAAAACGTCGTTTCTGGGGATGTTGCCGGTAATTCAATACCGTCCCTAGATCGTGGGGTAGCCGCTGGTTGTTGACTGATGCCCTTTTCGAGTTGTTGTTCCCCGAAATGTCGGACACTACAAATAAACCGACCGATGGCCGCCAATCATTGTCGACCTTTCCTGTTGTATGAGGCTCAACCTCGTGACCCGAACTCTCTGAATAGGTCTGCATTGTCGTTTAATTTCAACAATCACATCCATTTGATCACACGATTGGATTGGGGCCAAATTTGTTGCAAATATTCTGGAAGGTATGAAAAAGAAAGAAGCAGACTAATCCTTGTACTCATATCCCAGTACATTGGTAGGCGCTTTAGGAGCTGTAATGCCTATCTTTATGTTCTGGTTCAACCCAACTCTGCCTCATCTTCATTGTCTGACAATGGAAAAAAACTTTATACGAAGAGAAACCACAGGATTTCCCAACTGTGTAATTTTTGTTTGGACTATTTATGGGGTAAGATTGCGTTTGAATCCACGATTGGAATACATGTTTTTGAACATTTTATAAGTGGGCGGTTTTGCTTTGATTTACAATCATCTTTGGATTATGTTTCTATCATTAACTGACTTATACGGTGTGTAAACGATAAGTTCGAACCACAGGGCCAGGAGTCGATTCTATAACTAATTTGTGAATTAAATCCGAATTTTTTTAGCTTTTAAGATTTTGTTCATGTTTTTGACCTTATGTCACCAGAACGCCCATAATTCCTTCTTCTTCAGAGTACCTACTGATCACAAATCAGAGGATACCTACCGTTGGAAAGAGCGTTAAATTTCATATCCCTGTAGTGCAAAATCAATAATTTTCGGAGGAATTCAGAATCAGAACAAAAATTTGTAAAATATTAAATTTTTTAAAGTTTTTTTCTAAAGTTTGTTAGCCGAATTGAATCTCCTAGGATTTTTCAGCAACAGACCCAAAAGAACAGCTTTACAACGGTACAATTAGTTTTGGTTTATTTATTTTTTAGAGGAAAAGTCTTTGAGAAAATCGAGTTTTTTGAAAAAAATTACTATCTTTACGTCAAACGGATTAGGAATGGGGTCCACTGAATGGTAAAATCCTTCTTCGCTGAGCTTTCGGTTGAATATTACCTTCTTCTGGGCTCGAAGGATGGTTTACTAAGTGAGCATTTCAAGAATCGATTTGAAGGGGGTTGGTGGAGATGCGACCATAATTATTAAGGATTGAATTTCATGGTACCTACTAAATGTAACAATGAATCAAACACCAGCTTTCAAAACCAAAGCTTTTGGCTGTCAAATCCCTATATTCCTTCTTCCATGCGTATGATCTCAACTTGCAATACAAAAGGAATGAATTTGAACGAGTGTCACAAAAGTGAAAATTAACAATGATAGTGAACAAACAATTCAGGGAAAGAATAATTTTTCGTTGCAGTTTAAGAACATAACATGAGAATAATAATGGAGACAACTTCCATGCTAACCAGCCCAGAAGATCCCTTCCCGGTCCAGAGCCATTCCATGTTACTATATCTTCTTTTTCCATCAACTTTCCATGAAAATGTGTTTCCTCAAACAATGAATGTGTACAAAACTGTTAGTAAAACGAGTAGATTAGTTTGGGTTTGGTCAAGAATTGTTGTCCCAGGAGTACAGAGAATATGAAATAATGAGCTCTCAGGAACACTTGGTGAGCAGGTGAACCAAGCATCTTACGATTATGATGTGTCACCTTTGCA
Organism: Apolygus lucorum; assembly: GCA_009739505.2. Lineage (NCBI taxonomy): Eukaryota > Metazoa > Arthropoda > Insecta > Hemiptera > Miridae > Apolygus > Apolygus lucorum. Next base: position 21,296,446 of record CM019183.2, read on the forward strand.
CTTTTAACACAGGATAACCCCTTATCTGAATACAATAATTGCGGTTAACGTTGGACTGTTTCTACCAAGTAAGTTTCCACGTCTTTCCCACAACCCTGCAGAATGTCAAACTCGTAAACATTTCGGATGACGCTCCCCTTGGACCGGTCATCTCTCCTTGACACAACGGCAGCATCCTTTGTTCGGTCACCCCAGAAATGAACACAACTGAAAAAAAAACCTTCAATGATATCAACGTAGAAATCTAAATTTTCTCCAATTAGGGTCCTCACCACACTTGTTCACTTTCATAATTATGTACCTTGATCTTTGCTCGACGAAACAAACCTTATAGCAGCTGCTATAATAAGGATCAACTTCAAATGCTTTAGTCATATCCGAATCCAAAAACTACAGGACAGATGAACATTACCATTTTCCAGGCCCAGGTGTTCCACTGATTCACCGTTATGCTAAACATTTTCGATTTGTTGCTCACGGAATCTTTTCCCTATCAGATCACCGTATGTTCCTCTTCAGGAGCAATCGGGCGGTTCATTTGCATTTTCGGGGAAAACACCTTGCATCCCCCATCACAACTGGTGCACTTGTGTCTCCCCTGAGCTCAGTCGCGTTCTCAGGCGCCGTATCGCGGTGAGCTATCGAAATTCTAATGAGGCCACTTAACACGCTCAAATGCCTTAATGATGCTCGACAAAGGGACGCTTCCTTCAGGGCTTTAGCGTGGGTAAAACTGCAGTTTCGAATTAGGCTGTTGATTAAAATTCGTGTAATACAACAACATACTAACAATTTTACATTAACAATTAATATGTGACTACATTGACTATTATTTTAGTTTAGCTCTTTCAGGACTTCTTCTCTTGAATACGATTTGTCTCCATAGGGGCAAGTTATAAATTAAATTGAAAAAATAGTTTGTACGCCTGAAACTGGTCCCGCAACTGATCCTTTACATCCCAACAGAGTAGTGATCATTTGCAAGACAATATTCATATTACACAACACCTTCACCTCTGAGTGAATCTTTTACAAATTATGGACTATTGTGAAGTTTCTTTAGACTCCCACTAAGCCAATAGAATCGCTATTCATTGCGGTGCAAACAAATCCTGCAATTAAATTCTTATAGGCCAACTTCACACCTCCCCCACATCGTCATTGACGCCACCAACTGTCAGTCACAAGTCCCTTACCTGTCATGGGAACCAGTCGACCTCCGACCCTTTTCTCAACATCTGTGCGTATTACCGGATTTCGTTGGAGCATCTTCTTTTAGGAGTGGCTGAATAGTGAACCATTAGCCGGCGATAAAACGCCGTGAACGAGACAACCCTTCTCAGCTTTCGGGTGCGTTTGTACTTTATGGATTTGGTCCTATGAGCCCTTTGGGTGGGTAATGACAGCATCCCAGTTCCATCACCTGTCCTTCTGAAATATCTAGGGGTGTTGAAATATGAGAAAGCGGCCAAGATCTGAGCTTAACTGTTGGTTAATTTGCTAGAGTAAAGATGGAAACAAAAATTATATTCCGCTTGTAAGGTCTACCTAAATACATGGTTGGTAGTTCTATCAAGAATAGAAGAGTGAATGATGGAATAAATAAATTATAGTTCTTAGGTGGTATGGAAAGTTTCGTATGTACTGAAATATTTTCACAATTTTCCGCAAATAAGGCAAGATTTTAGATGAATTTTTGTATCATTCGTTATTGCGAACCACGCAACCGGTAACGTCTCGAACAGGTTCTGGTCCAGCCAGTCCCACAATCGACACTTCAGTAAAATACTATCTCTCACAAAAGTGGTCACCTGAGCATTTGGATTTCTTTGTCGACTAAACCAACATTGACGTACCCCGTGAGACATTCATGAGTCCCCGCACAGAACGATGTCGTTTTATGAAGATTCATCTCGATCGCGATTTTGACAACCGACGCCCTCATGAATTATGAGGGGACATTCGCATTTGCATTTGTGTTCCACGGCCAAAAGATTTTTATATCGTGTGAAACGGAAAGGTAGGGTGGGGTTTTTGCAAAAGATTCGGACGTGTGACTAATATGGGCCGGGTATTTCTTCATCTTCTTCATCTTCCCTCTTGCGGTCCATCGAGGACCGTGAGCGGTCCACGGATGAAGTAACAGCGTTTGGGTTGCAACACCGGGAATAAAAGTCAACAAGGGTAGCGGATGGGACAAAGGTCCTGACTGATAGGTGCCATCAACCAACTGTTTCGCTCAATGGTTGAAGGGTAAGCGCGGGGCATCGCTCAAAGGGATGAACTCTTATGCAAATATTGGGCCCTTCTGAAAGCGTTCCGGCCATATTTTACAGGTTCTGGACAGCCTCGGTGCGAAGCTCATTAATCCTGCTCAAACGAGGCACCCACTTTTGCCTTTCTGAACTAATTCGGTAGAGAAGAGTAGATAGATGATAGCATGGTGGTTCATAGTTGGACTCCAATCTATATTCCTCATCGTACCAAGTCAACTCTTCCCTAATTAAGTCAAGAACATTCCAATTTGATTTCTTGGGATGCTTGAAGATTCAATGTTCTAGAGGAAATTAAGATTTTTATGAAGTACAGGGTTGTTCAAATAAAACCACCAATTCATTCATCTGTGGCGATTAACAAACGAAGAGCAGTTTTGTGGAGTTCTATAACAACTCCAGAGTGTGAAGGCCACCGATATGACCACCGATAAAGGCCACTGACAATTATCGACAGATTTACTCCATGGGCTGAGGCCACTCCTATTGCTGAAAACCGTTGCAGCTACTTTCCTAGCCAACTGAATTTCTCGTTTTCAGCAGTTTCTCAGTCTCTGACAACTGATCGAGGACGAGAGTTTACTACTGACTTGTTTGGACGCCTCAATCAATCGTTAGGAATACTTCACTTCAGGACAACAGCCTACCATCCCCAGGCCAATGGGACAGTGGAGATATGGCATCGGTCAATGAAAGCTGCTCTCAAGTGCCATGCGTCAAGCAATTGGGTGGAGACATTACCGATAGTTCTTCAAGGCCACAACAGTGTTGTTCCAGAACATAGATACAGTCCTGCTTAACTGTTGTATGGTCAGCCACTGGTGAGCTGGTGACGAGTTTACAGACCACAGTCGACTATGGTGACTTTGTGCAGCGTCTAAGAGAAACTTGCAAAAAGTCTCGACCTGTAGAGTGCTCCCGAGCTGACACACGGAAGATTTTTGTCCACCCTGAACTAGAAAAGGCCAGTCACGTCTTTTTTCGTGTGAACAGTGTCAAGAAACCACTCCAGCGACCATACGACGGTCCTTTCAGGGTAGTCAAGAGGAATCCTAAGTACTACACCCTGGATCTCAATGGGAGGCAGCATAGTGCCCCGCTGGATTGGTTGAAGCCAACCTTCTTCCTACATGAGTCTGACAATGGTATGCCTCATGCAGCAGATCCGGATCCTGCTCTGATTGATCAGCCAATTCCAAGTCCATCATCCCAGGCTTTGTCGGATACAGCACCAGCCTTAGCACCACCTGCGGAAAATGCCAAGACGCGATGTGGCCGCTCAGTACGCCTACTGGTAAGATTTGTCACTCTGTTGGGGAGGGGGTAATGTGGCGATTAACAAACGAAGAGCTGTTTTGTGGAGTTCCATGACAACGGGATGACGTGGCGCTGGGAGAAGAAGAAACCTGAATTCAATTTTTCATCATTCCTATTCAGTACGTTATTCATTATTTTGTGCGAATATAACTTTTGTATTTTCCTATATTCGTGTTTTGTGTAGCGTAATTCGCCTACACATCAATAAATTTTTTAATATTAAATCCAATTTATAGTTTTAGTTTATACTTCATCTCAATTGACCACAGTCTACCTACGTTATCGCTAAGAGTCGCCATAATGGGCTATATTAGGTATCTATCGAAATGATATATAAGTCGTTTGGAAACATTATTTGTTAAGTCAAGAAATAGTGTTGATGTTTTGGTATATATTTGTCTCTTATCTATATAGTTCTTGTTCTTCTTTTAATAAGAAGTTCTGTAAGAAAAGTGGTAGAAATTCGGTTCGTAGCCTCATCGAGAATATTACTTATATTATCGTCGTGCATACTGAAACTCATTCTACTTAATAAGGCAATTATGAATGAAACGATCACAACATCTATTCCGGATTGTCAACCTCCGAGATATTTTGACACAAATTCACTCACTAGTAAACTGTGTATAGCTCCAGGAACAGAACGGAAACCACAGGAAAAAACTTTGGATTGTATTCGTGGCGTTCAAACAGTGCCACATCCACCATTGCCTTTGAAACCACTATATAGAGCTCCTTCGAATCGATTTCGCCAAGAAGTGAGTACACATCTCGATTGGCCCTTTTTGCGATTATGTTAATCACATATAGGAGCGTAATCAAAGCGCCAGAACCCAAGTAAACGTCTTTTGAGGTTTTACCAAAGGCGGCCTTCGAGCTGGAGGATGCCTATGGAACTATCCACGGCATAACCCTCACAATATAATTATGATAATTTCAAGAATATTAAATAAAAAAAGTCGAGAAACTGTGTTATAACAAGGATTCCATGTTTGCTCGTGAAAGAATTCAATGAGAGCACGCCATTGAATTTCAAGAGAAGACACATATCCCTTTTTGTTTTTGGCTCCCTCCAAGAAGTAGAAATGTTTCTGAAAAATAGGTTCTAAATACTTTTTATCTGAAAATCTAGAATAAAATTATACAGTTTTGCCAAATGAGACGAGGCTTCAATTTTACCCTACCTAAATTGGCTGAAAAAAATATTCAACGTCTTTCAGGTTCTGCGTAGATATCCTCATTTAGTCCCTAGAGATTCTTTATACGAAAAAGAAGAGAAGAAACTTCAAGACCCGGATGATACAATGATTTCTGTTTATAGAGCAGACTTTGGTGAGTAAACGTAAAACTGCATAACTTATTGAACGAAAACAAAAATGGAATTGACAATTAAAGAACGTATTCGTAATCACTGAATGCGGAATGCATGAGTTTTGGTCAGGTTTAAAAATTAATTTGCTGAATTGTGTGAAACTGAGCGGTTTTAATGGCCATATTTTATTAAATGATTTATATAACGAATGTCCCTTACAACTATAGTTCCAAACGTACCTACTCACTAAATGTACAAATAAACCAATTTGTAAAGCAAAGAATTTTAAGGACATTTTATTACCCTGTCGAGTTTTTTGCAGTTGGCTCTCGTGAACGCTTCGAACTGTTTCGATCAGGCAACGTACAAGCTCCAGCCCAGGAATCAACAATTCGGTTGCCGGGTACTCCTTACAAACCTCGTAGTTGGTGTCCGATTTCTGTAGAACTGAAAAAATTCTACTCGTTGCCAGGCGGTGGATGGGCGCTCAAGAACAATTTGAGACCCAAAGAACCAGAACCAATGCACCGAGCCACTGGGACAGGTCAAGTTTTTTAAAATAGTGTTTGGGGTTTCGATTTGTCGTCGTAGTGTTGCTGTTCGGTTCGATAAAGATTTGACAAACATTATGAGAGAAGAAAACGTTGCCGTTCTGTACTTATTAAATAAGTACAAATTTTGCCGTTCTGAATTTATTAATATAAGAACAAAATTTGTTGTTTGTTTAATTCTACAATAAATTAACATATCAAGAACAACATTTAATGTTGTTCTTGATATGTTAATTTATTGTAGAATTAAATCTGGGGGAGACAAACTCTCGGATCGTTAATGTTATGATCAAGGATCAAACCAACGAAACTGAAAGGATGTTTTTAGTCATAGTCATAGTTTCCGACTGTAGCAGGTACTTTTGTATCACTCCATCGAATAAAATTATTCTCATCGTCAAGGATCTTGTGATGCTCGTACGTGAAAGACACTTTATAACCAACTCAACCTCCGTAAACACACAATCTGTGTTAAAAAAAACGACCTATGGAATCTTATTTACTTGACTTACCTGCCAAATGAATCTTTCTGATCTTTCAACCAGCTGCTCGGTACCTCATCTTGTAAAAGCGAAATACATTTTTTCAATATCCTTACAGGATCGTTAAAGGTGAAATGGGAGTCGGAGTATCAAGCCAATATCAACGGGTTGGCAAACTACATGAAAAGAATCGGAGCACTCACCAGAAAGCAAGCGATAGTTCACAGGATTCCTACCCTACCTGTTGGAGATTGAAAAGTTGAGGTCAACATCACCTTGAGTCACTCAAACTTCCCGTATCACCGGAGACGAAGGGAAGATCTGCTGTATATAGACGGATACTCGTAGATTCTGTAAAATGTATATTATATAAAAACGAAAATCAATACCAAAAAAATGTCTTTACTATCATTATATGGGGGTTATTCACTGCCTTCTGAAGTCAGATCTGTATCCGGTCCGTCACGGACTCATTCTCATACTGCGCGAGATTATCGATTCTTGGACACGCCCTGACTCAAAAAAATTTGATATAAAGGTATTGTTTTTCCTTCAATTTAAAATGTTGTTGAATTTTTACGTAGTTACTTGGACTGTATACAGAAAAATAATAATCCTTTGTATAATAAATTGCAGCGTTTTCAACACGTAGTTGTGCGTATGAAAACACTAGGTTAGGAGGGAGTGTAAAACCATCTTTAATGCTTGCGTTGAAAGTAAAGGAATAACAAATACGTGACCTATAACAAAGAGTGGTATTGGCATGTGTTTTTCACCTAATGTGGACTCGGAAAAAAATTGCGCAAAAAAATCGTTTACCCTTAAAATCTGTCACGGCCGAATCTTTTTTCCCCCGTTGCAGGTCATCAATGTCGCTACCCATCTCAGGAGCACAGCTGTCAGGCTAGGGTCAGAACTGGGGTGTTTGGGATCCCCGTCCTGTTGAAATATAGTGGAAACCAACCTTCATGCAGGGAAGGGGTGGACTAGAATAGGGCCCTAGACTGGTTCACCGTCATGGTCCTTGCTCTCTCATTATCTCCCTTGTCCTGGACCACTGTACTCCCACACCCTCTAGCCCCATCTCTAGCCCACCGTTATTAATGCTTTCTAAATTACCTTCCCTTGATGCTCCCTTGAATTAGTTTCGCCTAATACTGATGTTAACTTCAGAAAAAGATCCCTGCACAATATTTCTCGCGGTCAATTATATGTGGATAATATTATAAGTAGATACTATCCTGGGTAATAACACCTTCTTTTCCATTGACTCATATTAATTTCCAAAGAAAGTTTTACAAACTTTCAAACCTGACTTTCAGATGAGCGATATATTAAACAAAATTATCATGATTATATTCTTGGGAAAGTTTCAAAAGTATGAATGCACATATTTTGCAAGCTGAAATAACAAGAAATTGAAAACCATCATGTTTCATTACATGTTTGAGTGTGCTAAAGTTGGTATTATGTCATCGAATAAATAATAACTCCTACACAGAGTTGTTTATCTCTCCACTCCCACTGCTCCGTAGGTACACAATAAATATTGATTTTGGTTCCGACGAAATTTTTCACTCTCTCAAGGTCGTTTCTCGAAACGTTTTCAGTAAAAACTTCTTCTATATGTATTTTACATCGGTCTAGAAATTTCTTCTGTGTTTTCCTTTTCATCAAGTGGAAGTTGATAGAATCCTATGGCTCTCATCACCTGAAAAGTGAGAACCAGAATAAAATTGGAATGAAACTTGATGGGCAGTGAAAGCACTTCACAACTTCCAAGAAAACAAAGGTTTAGTTCCCAAATACGAGTATGATGTTAATCTTCAGTTATCATTACAAACATATGAAAATTGTATTACTGGTTGCTATGGAAGCAAAACTGTATACACTGAATACAACTCGAAGAAACGAACAGCGATCGCGTTTTGGTTAGCAGAAAATTCAACTAAGATTAGACCTCTTTGGTGATTCACACCCTTGATTCTGTTTTATCGAAGGAAAACCCTTAATTACTCGTAGAGAGCGAACGGATTGTCTTACAGAGCTCCGCGTGGTCTCTAAAATTTCTAAAAATTCAATACTATCTCAAATCGGTGAAAAAACAATACCTTTATTTCGAGATTTTTCGATCTAGGGCACTTTTGAAAAATTTAACGCTCAATTTTCACCCTTTAGAAGTGACTGACATCAATCAAAAGCTTGGCGGCTCAACTAGACCCCAAATGGAGCCCATATGCCAAATTTCATAAAAATCGGCCATTGGTAGCCAAGGAAAGTGTACGGCGTCCGATAAACATTGCCGGGTTCCACAAGATATTCGTCACATTGCTGGATATGCCCATGGATTGCAGAACGTATCTATCCAGGAAATCAGATTAGCGTCTGCCACAGTTATTTTTAGAAGCTCTCCGATAATGCTGTTCATTTATTCCCAAGAGAAGTGCAATATCTCTTCCCGAATCTTATTTGTGGTATTAGAGAACAGAATAGATGGTGGGGAAAGGGGAAGTGAATGCGATTATCATTGTGAAAAAAACCAACACAATAAACTTGACCCTGGCACGACATCGCCTGACGAAGTGCAGTTGGAAAATCGTTTGAGGCGATCGCCACACGATCCGCAAGGACGATTTTTTCAACCAGGAAGAAAAGGAACGAAAATTATTCATCAGATGGGCGATAAAATTGATAGAATTATGACTCCTAATTTAGCGAAGTGGTGATCATTGTAAATCACTGGGTAATTGAGTTTGTATGTTTCGAATTATATGACCTCCATAAATAGATTCCTTCATTTATCATTGAAATTGGTGATGGCGTAAAAGGATTTCTCTATAAAAGATGATGATTAACTTCTGTTGGTTTTTAAATTACTATTTCTGTAAGAGTTACTAGATAATTGTGCTCTTCAGTTTACAGGGTTGCAAAACTATATTGACGGATGTGGTGCACCAAACTTATGAATAAACGGTAGAACTTCAATCCATACCGCATACCATACTTTTTCTCCAACAACCTTACTTTCTTACTACATTTCCTTTTACTTTTTAATTTAATTTCCGCACTACTTTCCAATCCTCCATTTTTATCTCCAGAAATCTAGTGTAAAGCTCTTTACGCTTACTGGATATACCTGACAAATCATTCACAATGGCGCGCTCTCCTCGTCAGTGTCCTTCAGTGGTTCTCGGCAGGGCTGGGTGCTCTCCCCAGCTATCTTTCTGTTGATATTGGATCTCCAGAAGAGGAAAACTCTTGGAAGAAAGAGAGATTCAATGGGGCTTCCGGAGCGGCTCAAGGAATTGGACTATGCAGACGACGTCTCCATGCTGACACAGCGCTCATGCGATGTGAGTTTCAAGATTGGGAAACTTACTGAACTGGCACAGATGGGGGAACTTGGAATCATTATTGGGCAAAACGAAGAAGATCCCCGTCAACGTAGCAGTGAGGGAAGGACTTGTCTCTTCAGTAAGGTCGGAAGGTCACCTCAATGGTTATGAGACTTGAAAGTTGACGAATTAGCTAACTCGAAAGCTGCTGGTTTTCTTAAATCGCTGACTGGTTCGTTTCCTGACCGGTCGTCTCTATCGATAAGCTCTAAAGAGGCTGATCAAAAGTCCATATCATCAGATATTAAGCAGCGAAAATGGCGATAGGCAGACCACACACCTCGCAAGGATGAATCGTCCTTTAAGAAGTCGGGAATGATGGTGAAATTTCATTTCCTAATCTCTTCTTAGGAGATACAGGAAATGAGTCAAGTTAGCTACAACAGGAAATAGCCAGAGTGTTTTTAAAGAATGTCAAAAAGACTACTTCAAATTAATTTCAAATTGCATTTGGAACATTTCTGATATTCTACAAGTATTATTGCTGTGAGTTTTCTTGTTTTTTGGTTTATTACGGCTAGCTATCTGGTGTTAACCAGTTCCCGTGACATAACCGAAGTTGGCGCCAGCCAGCTCGGGAGATTATTTAGATTGCTGACCTCTCTCGGGTGGTATCCAAATAATTTTTGGGTTGGGCTGTTGGTGAAACAGAAAAAAATCATCAGATCCAACTCTGATTATCCCTTTGGAAGACAGCTCATGTCATTCGCATCGCCAGAAATGACAGTCGGGCGAAAATTAAACCTGAAATGGTGGCATACTGTCAAGCCTGTAAGTGATTGGAAAAGTTACCAACAAAAAGATAATGTCTAAGTTGTAGGAAGGTTTTTAAACATCGGCATCATTCAAAACAGGTACACTATGCACTCATTCTACCTTCACGTCATGAATTATTGCAGTATCCACTTCGATAGTTGGTAAATTAATGCACATAATTATTTTCGGTGCGGCAGATGTTATTTCTCCTCAGGTTTCAAGTCGAGCAATTAAAAGTAGGGTCGGCTAAAAATGCTAATGGACCACCGGCACGCAAATAAGTTGTTGAGCCTAAGGAAGTGTCACGTGCGCATATGAGGGAACTCGAGGTGGTAATAACCCGCTAGATACGGGACTCAATGGGCGTTTTTTGTCGTTTTTCCTCTCATAAACATCGGAATGGTGACTTATTCGGGAGCATCGGGAAGGTTTCCACTTGTTTCCTTCAAGGTGGGTCCGACATACGGAAGAAATCGAGCACGTGGGAGGAAGTTACAAAGGAAGCGTGCGGGTCATTTGGTGTCCGTGGAGGTGGACACCTGTGGACACCTGCGGATGGTCGTATATTCAGGTCGGGAATGCGAGTTGCGTCGCTCCCTTTACGATTTCCAACGCCGAGTGTTACTGATGGCATCCGGAGGGTTATAGCTCACAATCCCAAGCGTTTACCGCCGAACATTACCCGTGAATACGCTATAAATCAAGTTGAAGTTCTAAATTACATATAATACGATTCGTATAATGTGTAATTCGAATAGTCTCTCCACTTGACAGTTACAAACTAGAAACTGAACATCATTGACTTCCATTGGTAAACTCCCTGGATTGAAAGTATCATACTTTCTCCTGGATTCGAGAACTAAACCTTTGCTTCTGGATGAGGCAATATCTCATATGAATGCGTGAATTGAAGGAAAACGTTTTCCATGGATGGAAAAATCTGGCAAAATTTCCTGAGTTGTCCCTGTTGATAAGATTTCTTAATGTCAAATTGGACATGAATAGCCTCTTCGCTAAATGTTGGACATGATTTGTCCCATGTTTTGGAAATAGTCCCCAGCACGGTAAACTAATTTTACTTTTTTTTTCACTCACCCATACCTACCTTCAGGTTATTAACAATTAGTTGTTGCTGGTCTCAGTTTCATGTTACCGCGTTGAAGTTCCAATAACAATAGCTTAGACTTCTAAAGACTTACAATTAAAAAAAAACCTAAAAATTACAATATGAAAGAGGTCCTTAACCAAGATTCGGTTTTGGAGGGGGGGGGGATAATATCAATAATATCTACCTACCGTAAAAGTGACCCCATCCCCGATTTGAGATTCTGTTCCACCATTCCTCTCTTTTAAGGGAGAATTTCGAAAACCTGGAAACCGAGTAAGCAACCAGGTGCGCGGCATGTAACATCATCAAGATTAGACGAGTAAGTAATAATGGTAGTTTTGTTACGAAGATTTCATGTTTGCACATCATGCAACCGATGATCCGATCAAAAAGAAACTTTACGAAGAATATTGTAATACGTAGGAAATTTCGATACCTTGGACATTTTGATACCTTGGTTAGTTTCATAATATGGATTCCGATCAGTTAGACTTCTCGATTCATTGGGAATTTCGATTAGTTGTACATTTTTGTTCTTCAGGAATTTGGAATGCTCTGGAAATTTGTTTACTTTAGACATTTTGATCAGCTGAATTCTTAATTCATTGGAGATTTTTATTGGTTGGAAATTTTGGAACTTGGAGAACTTTGATATTAGGTATGTTGGACATTTTGATTAGTCGGATCTGTTGATACGTTGGAAATTTTGGTATATTAGATAGTTTGTTACTTCAGACGTTTTGATCAATGCGACTTTTTGAATCAGTGGGAATTTGGATATATTGGCCATTTTGAAACCTAGAATATTTTGATGTGATAAACAATTTGATAGTACGAATTCTTTGACAGGTTGCACATTGTTATTCGTGCTGTCGATGCTTGGGAGGCAATTGCGAATTTAACAACTCCACCTACATATTGTGAATTTCGCATTATATTAATGAGTTTGTTTTCTCCAAACTTGAAAGAAGGCGCTTTTTGTTACATTTAGCTCAACAAGTTGAACCCAACCAAAAAACTTTATCATTTGTTGTCACTCGATGAGTCTTAAAAAAACGCTGCCCAATTGATTTTTACTTTCTATGGTCATTTCTGACTGGCTAGAAGTAATCTGGACGTAATGTAATTCTGTAAATTTAATGGTACGAAGGGACTGAACATTAAAAGTATGGAAGACAGGAAAGCGATTCTAATCTTCTGCCAGGTTCATCATAGTGGTTCATCCCGGTAGCCCTAATGCTTTTTTAACATGACAAATGGAAATGTAGAATCTACTGACAAAATTACTTTTGTCGCCGAAGTCGAGATAAGCTGACCCTCCTCGAACTTCTATTGTTTGTTCATTTTGCTCTGAGTGGCTGCACAGGGGTGGTCAGGGCGCATTAGTCTGACATCGATCATCCGAATAGATCACAATAATGAGTCCTCCTAATGCCTACATATGTACCAACATTCGTAGATATGGTTTTTTTGTATATAGTTTTTATGATACCGCAGGTGCGTCTTTGCCGCTTCACATACCGCCCACCCTCCTTGGAATGAAAAGGCCACTCACCGTACAACAGCGTAATCGGTTATGTTCACCGAGCAGGTGATCCGCTTGTCCACTGAAACCGCATTTCTCTCTTCGGCTCAGTTTCAGTTTCCCCCCTCTGTAGTTGGTTTGATAGTAATTATTTAGGGTGAAGCATTATTAGGGTTGAGACCTGCTCAGGGATGGGTAACCCACCTTTTTGAATGACGGGTCACTGCCATCATTTCCGCTTGCCGAAATCCATTTCGAACGGAGTGGATGAAGAGCGCAGTTGGTGTCACAGCACACTGGACCGTGAATGACTAATTCCCACTAATCTCACCCATAGAAATAGTTGGGCACCTGTCTCATCCTGATACGTATTACATAGGTAAAGCTAAATTGATACAAGTTAGTGCTTTTGGCGTCACCCTATTCCGGGATCAAAGAATTTTGGTTCATCGTTTATCAGTTCATATTATTTTTTTATTTTTTTCACCAATTTAAGGTAGAATTGAATTTTTAGAATCAAATGAGACCACCCAGAGCTCTGCAGGACAAGACGTTTGCTCCTGATGAGAACTGAAGGGTTGCACTTACAATAAATCAGAAACATGAGTCTGAATCGCAAAAACTGTTCACTGAAAGAAATAGGCCTAATCTCTGTTCAAATTTCAGCTAATCAAATGCGATCGTTGTTCGTTTCATTGGAATGAGTTTTGATTTTACAATGTTGTGCAACCAAGAATAAAATTTCGTTATGAAGGCACCCACAACTCTCGGATAGCGATTTATTGCTTAGGTAGTTAATAGAATACTCGCGTTAATACATTACCTATTATACAGACGGGTGATCTAAACTGTAAAATAATAAATCATTTTGTAATAATTTGCGGCGTTTTTGATTTGTGATAAAAAATACCAATTTGACATAATGAGTTATAACGCATATCTATATCTCTGCCTGTCAAAAGAGACCAAGTACCAAGAACCTGCCAGTAAGGAGGTACGTGCAATAAGAGCTTTATATAACTAAGTATATCGTTTTTGGGGAGAATATAGAAATTTAATCACTAGGGTCTCTTCTACAATAAACGTAAATGGCACTAGGAAAAAAAGTCCATCCGTTTGTATTCATGGTTTTGTTGGCAGCTGTTAGTCCTCAATTTCTAGCTCGAGTTTTCAGTGTGGTTTGTCGTATGATGAATTGAACAGGAAATACAATTTACCTTCCCCATCAAATTTGACGTTGTTTTTAGTCAGTTTGATTGTACCAAGTTTGTTTTTGTGCCTTCCGAGTTGATTGGTCGAGAGCGACAGCTTTGTTTCTATTAAGATTTATAAGGCTTAAGGCTGCTTTGGTTTTATTAAGGTTTGTTCAATGCATGTAAAAACGCTTGAAAACGAAAATTAAAACTCTTAATGGAGCTCCAATAATTTTAAACCTAAGTTGTTGGTCTAGCCGCTGAACCATCTCCACACAATGTCCACCATTTTGAATCCACTTGGCGCGATTGTCCAGAACCAAACCTAGTCTGATTTTATATCCCTATTTTCCCATATTGATTTGTCAGGAATTTGTCTCAGTAACAAGATACTCCACTGTTACCAATGGTTCTACTGATAGTTTGTCGTGGAACGAGGCAAACTGAGGTCAGGGGTTCGCCATGGAGGGAAAATTTGGACTTTGTTTTTGCGATTCCGAACTCAGGATTTTTTTTAGCGACTAAGGACTTGTTTTAGAAGCTAAGGACTTATTTTAGCGATAAGGGCTTGTTTTAGATTTTTTAGTGACTAACGACTAAAGACTTGTTTCAGCAATTTTCAGCAATGAATTCTTTAGCTGCTAAGGACAGAAGGCATTTGATAAAAGTCGATAAAAACAAGTGTTTCTAGGTCAACTTAAAGTTGTGATCGATCTGATTTGAAATTGCACAATGTTAACAATGTTAAAAATTTTTTCAAAAGAACCTTTGAGCTACTTTTCTTTGATGAATAGCTAAAGGTACACCTTTACTACACATAGTATTATACATATATACCTTTTACCTATACCATGTATACTTTTATACATGGTATTGATGTAGTAGGTTTTGCAACCCTCCTACTCGGTTTATTCATATTAGCTCTTTTACGAGAGGAGGACTCATTATTCAAACGTTTCACTCTCAGATTCTCTTCCACAAAAACTTCATTTGTCTAGAGTTCCATCATTATACCATCATTCGTAAGTACCCGCAGATAGGAAATGTGTTGTCGAGAGAGATGCAAGTAACCGTGCAAAAAAATTGATGCCATCAATTCATCTAGATGGCGTCAGAACAGCATGACGAGTCGAACGATGTACGCGTGTACCTACAGAGGCGGATGGCGTCTCGTGTTACATTACATTCGCAGTTGTGGCTCTATTTCAAGCGGGCTCCTAGTTCCAGCAGCTGTGCGCTATTAGTCCGATATCTTCTCCTATCGTAAGCGCGGTCCGTGGAGGTTAAAATATGTAGAAAACGCGTATCGCGAGAGGGAAGCTTTCCGTGGTGACCATATGCCGTACCTGTTCATACATGAATAATCCCACTAAAGGAGCTAATGATAGGAGAGGAAGGGAAGGTTGCGGTGGGGGCTTTAATTGAGGCTGAGTCACAATTCGATGCAGATTGCTGGATTCACCACCTGCCCTCCACGCTCAGCGTTACGAAGTTGAAACCCTTGACGTGGGGGTGGTCATCCTCTGACCTCTGCTTCAACATTACCAACCACTCATATAGTAGAGCTTCATTTCTTAGGAATAAGCATATTTTAAATAGTATACTGTATAAAGAAAATAAATAGAGAACCAGTTAAGATTGGTATATTGGGTCAATCAAAGTACGTACGTCTTATACATAGTATCTGAAATAAATTAAGTTGGTCAATTCAAAGTAATTACTACCTAAAATGTGTCTCTAAGATTTATGCTGCAGTTAAATTTGTAATTTGAGAAAAAAATTACTTCCAACAAGTTTGAGCTGTTACTTGTGTAGTGAATGTAGTAAAAATTGTTCTCATTGCTAGAAAGAAAATAATGGCAATATTATTTTATAATGATATTCAATAATTATTGCTTCCTAGTCTTCCAAGGTAGAAGAAGGTTTGTTTTCACTTTTCAAGGTTGAAAAAAAAAAGTTCTCCAAAATCGAAATTTTCACTCACGTTGTACGTTTTAGACCTTTCTGAACAATTTTGGTTCCGTCTCTGTCGTCTGTGTATCTGTCATGAAATCCTCGCCACAGTCATAACGTCTACAATTCTCATCCGATTTCGATGAAATTTTCGGGGATTGTGCGGGTTGGCGTGTAGATGGTCCCCTATGAAAACCATTTCCCCCGGACTTTAATAGCCACCGCGCATGCCCAAACGTGAATTCCTTGTAACAGCCATAACTTCCACATTTTCTAATCGATTTTCATGAAATTTTCAGGGATTATGTGGATTAGGTTTTCAATGGTCCCCAATGAAAATCAAGGCCTTGAAATGTATAAAATAGCCTCTGTGCATGAGCAAACGTTAAATCTTTCTATCAGCCATAACAATTATTTTCCATCCAAATATGATGAAATTTTCTAGGATTGTTCAGTTTGGAGTGTAGGCGGTTCCCTAAGAGGGTATTGGAAGGTAGTCAGAGATTGATGTTTAGAGAATAACAACTATGCATCGGATCATCTATACAACCGGGTTATGGATACGAGGAAGTAATGTGCCAAACCCAATTGGCAGATATTGTATAACTATTTTATAATGCAAATATTTAATTACCTTGATAAAACGATTAATATCCACAATTCCAGCAAGAGGGAACTAACCTGTACCGAGCTGAATTGGTTTCAGTTAGTGTTTTAACTATGAAAAATCTTGTTGAAACCGCTCTTACCTCAGTACGAGTTAGTAGAATGAATCAAATTAGGAACATTAAATTTTTTTCTCATTATTGGACATTTCAAATTTTAGTATAATTTTGAACGAGAGAGTATAATTTTGTTGTTGTTTTGTTTGATTGCAGGGACGGAATTGATGTTTGCTGAGAGTACGCGTCAGGTTAGTGCAACTTTTAATTTTGAATATTTAGATGCCTGCAATGAAAAATGTCTAGCCTTTGAGTCGCAGGAACGATGTATTTCACCTTTGAAGGGAGTAGGTTTGAAACCCTTAACACATTGGCGTCTTTTGTCACGCGATTCCTGGGGTCCCTGTGGCGGGCAGCGTCAATGTTCAAGACTATCTGCTCCTATCCTTTTGTTCTCCGTGTCCGCTCATTTCTAGCTGTTTTTCGTGATAGATGAACTATTTATGAGAGGAACGATTCAATCCGGAGATGAATCGCTCGATGTTGAAGGTCACGAGCAGTTATCAAAGTGACACCTTAGGTTTGTGCTCTTCAAGAAAAAAATGTCTCCACAACCGTGTTTTTCCCACGTTCAACCCCTCTATAGTTACTATTTAGTAATGCTGATTCACGGCAAATTGTATCGAGGCTTTACTTTTAGGCGGGCGAGCAGCTTCACTAAGAGTAACATATCCAAACTTGTTTGAATTGTCGGAAATGCTTCGAGGGCTATAATGTAATCCCGGGTCACACTGTTCTTACTGGATTGGCAAGGCCAACATCTATCTACTTAATATTGTAAGCTGTTGCGTACCCGTGCGTTGTTGACAGAGGGAGGGGTGAACCTACCGCTGTCCCCAAGGCGCGAGTATATCGTTCAACGAGTGACGACTGTGTCGTCAATCGAGGAACGATTTCGGCACGAGTTCTGATGGGGGGAGAAAGAAAGCAAATACCAAAACACTGATAATTAAAGTTAAATGAAAGGGTAGCGTGAGTATAGTTACCTGTGGCGAGGTCAAGTCGAATTTGGAGCTCTCGTGGCGAGGTTGAGTCGAAATCGATGTTGCCTGAAGGGCGCTGAAAATTGTATCAGACACAAGTGTGTCTAGCCTGAGGGGCTTTATACTTGATCCTGAAGGGATTTTATAGAGTGAACCTGAGGTGTGTCGATGCACGTTCCTCGTGATTGTTATCTGAACCAGGGGAATAGAATGAGAACTACAAGGTTAACAACTAATAGCTTTGTTTTATTAAAGATCCATAGCAAGTTCGTGAAGCGGAAAAGATTATAAGCCTGATGGGCGGTTCAATGTCGACATGATTTCGTCACAAATGAGTATGATTCAAACAGTTCCTAGCGTTCTTACAATCCGTTTTCATTCTCAGTATCAATGTTCAATGTCCAAATCATCAACAATATAGCTCAGTTATACAGTACAGTTTCGTTGCGGTTTTATGTCTTTAGTAAAATATGGTTACTCCTACACTGCACCTACTTTGGCCAAAGTGTAAAGGTAAATGGTTTGTTCACTCACGCAGACGGGGCCCGTAGGAAATCCGTGTGATGGGTGGCGGTTGTAGAGGAATGTCTCTTCACTGGAGCTCGGGGACTTCGCGGCGAGAGGACTATTCGGGGTTGATGGATCGATTTCGTGTTGATATTCGTGCGCGCACAAAATAGACTGGGGGGGAGGAGAGCAGAGGGTAGTGGGCCAGGCTCGCGGCTACCTCACTGTCTCGAAGCTTGAACTGGACTAGCCGAAGACGTGGAATCTTCTGGAAATTCTGTTGTGTCTCCCCACCCTCCACTAAGGTGTTGGTCGTGGAGGGATTTGATTGGTGGACGAGGAGGACAGCTGTCCCTCCTCGTCGGGGAGTTAGACGCTCAGCTGGAGGTGGCGTCTTGTTCGTCTGGGGAGACTCAGGAGGGAAGCTAACTTAGCTCAGCGCCGCTACTGATGGTGTTATTCAGTGAGCGAACGCTCACACCCCCCCTCCCTCCGGAAGCCAGTGTCGTCAACGATGACACTGGGTATCGGGAGTGGAAGAGAGGGGTGCGCCCCCCTGAGCTCGAGCTCGTACTGGTGACGTCGGCATCCGCGGCAGGCGATCGGGTTGCGGCGCGAGGTGGTGTGTGCGCAGGCGGGGATGTCCTTGCCTTGGCGGTGGAGGGCGATCAGCCTTTGCCAAAACTCCTTGCACGCGGGACAGCGGAAGGAGTACAGCTTCGCCACTGCCCGCGTGCAAACCGGACAGGTAGGCTTCTTCCTCTTCTTCATCCGCAATACGACCCGGGGCTGTTCCTCCGTCTCTTCCTCGTCCACCATGACGATGTCGGGTTCGCGGATCGGGGTTGGGAGGGGATCCGGTGCAGGGCTCGACGTCGGGGAGGAGGTGAGCCGCCGTCGGCCACGAGTCGGTCGTGACTGGACCAGAGACTCGGGCGACGACTCACTCTCCCCATAAGGCACGTTCGGGTGCTCGGGAGTGGTCGGGTTGGATTGGGCCAACGCCGAACCAGCTCCTGCAGTACTCGCCGCAGGTGGCTCTGCGGAGGTCTGGTTGGGTGCCTCAGACTCTGTAGTCCTCGCCGCAGGTGGCTCTGCAGAAATCTGTGCCTTGGCCCTCTCCAAGTCGGCCAAAGCAGCGTCTCGTTCCTGAACCAGCTCCTCTCGGTCCTTTAGCCACTGGTCTCTACCTCGCCGCAGGAAGTCCCGCTCTCGACGGATCCGTTGGTAGGCTGGAATCCATCTGGCCACCTCCAGAGTTGTAAGGAGTGCCGCCTGGCCATTATACTGGCGTACCGTCTCGGTGTCACCGCCCATGGAGAAGCGTATGAAGTTTGCCAAACTCTCGAGATGTTCGTGGGGCGCTGGATGTGGTTCCGGTGTTTTCACAAAGCCACTTGGTTGACCGTCTAGCTGGAGATGGAGGGCCTCGGTGCAATTTCGCATATGGGCAACCAGAGGATCCGGTGCGGTGGGTCCGCCCTCAAGGATCTTTGCCTCGATTTGCTTTTGTGACATCCTACAACAACAGAGAAAAGACCCTATGTGACATCCTGCCTAGGAAAAGTGACAAAATGAATTTACTGTACTTTATATATTTCAGGTACTTCAAAATTTTGATAGGCTCGAGTGGAACGGTGAAAGAGTAACGTGGTGTGATCTGAAGGATCCAAGGTAAGTTTGGTGATCTGAAGGATCCAAGGTAAGTCATTTGTCAGTTAGTATTCTGTATGTTTCCCTAATAGTTAGTCAGTCTCGTTGGTCAGTTCGTGTCATGTGTGTTTCCCTAGTAGTCAGTCAGTTTGTCGTTTGCCTAAGTGGAGTTGTCGGTAATCTACATTAGACTCTCGCTTTCTTAGAGAATAACGTGCAGGTGTATCCTCCTCATATCCTCTTAGGCGTTTGCGTGGTGGGTCATTCTCTGCATCCTTGAACTCCTCTTCTTCCGATTCTGAGTCAGGGGAAGGAGTGTGGTGCTGGTTTTCTTGGTGATCGTGTCGATTGCCGTGGCGATCGTGTGAGACGTCATGGCGATCGTGTGAATCTTCGTGGCGATCGTGTGAATCTTCGTGGCGATCGTGTGTACCGTCGTGGCGATCGTGCGTCTCCGGAGTGCTCGAGTCCTCGTGGCGATCGTGTTCACCGATCACCTTGGATTCAGTAGAGCGATCAAAATGGTGATCCGCGTCTCTGAGGTGACCGGTGTCCCGCGATTCGTTCAGTTGGATAGAAGTCTCCTTGTGAACTGCGTCGTGCGCCGGTGTGCTGGTGGACGGCAGGTTCGAGATCGTCACATTCTTTCTTGTTTCCCATCCATATTCTTCAAATCGGTCGTCTTTTTCTGTTTCAGGTGTTTCTTCTACTGGTGCTGAGGTCGTCGTTTCGTGTGGGGTCCGTTCAATGTCAATGGGGTCGATGAAGGTCTCGTCGGGAATGCCCAACACAAAGGCTGGCTTTAACCGATTGATGTGTACTGTCTGTGTCCGTATGTCGGGTTGATCTCGAATTTCATAGGTGACGTCGGACAGTTTTCGCAGCACTATCCAGGGTCCGGACCACGGACTCCAGAACTTTTTCACAATTCCGGTTGGCGGTTGGACATCCTTCAAGTAAACGGCTTCTCCTGTCGCGAACGATCTCAAAGATCTTCGAGCATTTATGGCGTCACTTCGTTTCTTCCAAGCCTCGTGGAGGCATTGTTGGGTCGCCTCACGGGCGGTACGGAGATTCTTCATGAGTGTAGTTTCGTCAGCACGGGGTTTTAGCCCCTGTAAAGTCTCGTTAGGGAGTCGTATTTCTCGTCCGAAAGTTAGGAAATTCGGCGAAAATCCGGTGCTTTTATGTGGAGCGGATCGGTACGCCGCAAGAGCGATTGGGAGCATGGTTTCCCAGTCCTTCGTCTTCTTCGTGATCTTCGCTAGGATGTTAGTCAGCGTGCGATGAAACCGTTCGCAAACTCCATTGCTTTCAGGGTGATAGGCGGTCGTGAATACTTGCCTAATACCCCACGTTTCACATAACGCTCGAGTTGATCCGGACGTGAATGCAGTTCCTCGATCGGAAACCAACCTTTCGGGAACGCCGTGTACCGGAATGTATCGATGCGCTAGGTTTCTTGCCACCGTTGATGCCGTACAGTCGGACGTGATATACGCCTCCGCGTATTTAGTAAAGTGGTCAATGACCGTCAGTAAGTATTTCGTCGAGTTTCCAGTAGAAATGGGTCCCACGAAGTCGATTCCGACTATTTGGCCGGGTCGCTCGGGGAGGAGTGGTTTCTGTATAGGGTTCTTCAAGTTCGGTGGTGTGTTTCGGCGGAGACATGCTTCGCATCGTCGAACGTTCTCGCGCACATCCTTCGACAGTCCGGGCCAAATTCCAAGTTTCCGAACGTGCTTTTCAGTAACTTCTGCGCCGGGGTGACCGGCCCATTCATTTTTGTGACAACGGTCGATCAGCCACTCGCGGAGCGAACTCGGAACGAGCGGTACCCACTCGTGGCGTCCGTCATGGCGAACCTGTGTTTCCCAAACTCCGTTGGTATTGCGAAGGTTCCCTTGTTGTCGGTCTAGAACGAGGGTTTGAACCCAGGTATCCAAATTCTGTGCGGCGATCATCAATTCACGGGGGAATTCGAGGGTTACGACAGCAATATCTCCCCTACTTAGTCCATCTGCATGTCCCATTTGTGAGCCGGGACGATATCTCGCTACGAAATCATATTCGGCTAATCGCAGAATCCAGCGGCCGATGCGCGAGGTGGGGTCGCGGAGATGCATGGCCGCGGTGAGAGCCATATGATCCGTTTGAAGTTCAAATGTCTGTCCGAGTAAATATTCTTGAAAGTGGCGGACCGCCCATACAACTGCGAGCAGTTCTCTCTCCGTAACCGAGTACCTAGTTTCTGCGCCGCTTAATTTCCTACTTGCATAAGCCACGGGCCTCTCTTCCCCATCAAAGCTTTGTGAGAGGACGGCTCCCAAAGCGGAGCCGGAGGCGTCGGTCGCAAGAATAAAAGGTTTGGTTAGGTCGGGGTATGCGAGTACGGGCTCGGCGGTCAACTTGCCCTTGAGTTCGTCGAAGGCCTTTTGTTGTCGGTCAGTCCACTCGAAGGGAGCATCCTTTTTGAGCAGGTCAGTTAACGGGACGACTATCTCCGAGTATTTTGGAATGAAGCGTCGGTAAAACCCAGCAAGTCCCAAAAATGACTGTAGCTTGAGCTTCGAGGCAGGTGCAGGGAATTGCTTGATTGCAATTATTTTCTCAGGTTCGGTCAAGATTCCGTCAGGTGTAATACGGTGACCTAAAAATCGAACCTCATTTTTCAAAAACTCGCACTTGGCGAGGTTGACCTGTAACCTTGCCTCCGATAATCGGTCAAAGACTTGCGTAAGTTTGTCCAGGTGCTCCTCTCGTGTCGCAGAAAATATTATCACATCGTCTAAATAGACGAGGCAGTTACTTCCCAAAATGCCGTCAAGGGTGTCATTCATGACGCGTTGGAATGTCGCCGGGGCGTTTTTCAATCCGAATGGCATCTTCTCGTATTCAAAATGACGTCCGAGAACCGAGAAAGCCGTCTTTTCCTTGGAATCTGGATGTACCGGAATCTGGTGGTACCCAGATATCAGATCTATGGTTGAAAACCAACGGCATCGTCCGAGCATCGAGAGCGTTTCCTGCAAACGTGGGAGGGGGTAGGCATCTCCTTTAGTGATTTTGTTTAACTGACGAAAGTCCGTACAAAATCGCCAAAGTTGTTTTTCCCCCGGCGGTGTCTTCTTCTTCACTAAGAGGACCGGTGCGCACCACGGGCTAGTTGACGCGCTGATAACTCCCGATGAAAGCATATCCTTTATCTGGGTCTCGACGACTTCTCGTAATGCGTGCGGGACCGGGTATGGTTTCTGCTGGGCGACAGTGGGTTGCGTGGTGACAATTTCGTGCGAGACGTTGAGGCTACATCCTTCTCCCGTAGGAGGATTAAACAGATCCTTAAATCGGCTTAATACCTCCCTCGTAGGTTTAGCATCCGCTTCATTGAGATGTTGTAGTTTCTTGTTCAGGGTTGTTTCAAATTCGGGTAGGGGTGGGTCCCATTGGTCCGTGGGTAATTCCTCCCATTCTTCTTCCTCACTGGACTCTTGAATTGAATTGATATGACCCCCTTTTTCATAGTCTTGATTTAGTCGGGAAATTCCACCAATTTGTAAACTGTCACCAATTTGTAGCTCATTGTGACTTATTCGTGCGTCGTTCATGGTGTCGATGAGTATTTCCAGGGGTGTGGTGATTCGACAGATGGATGTGTCGACGTGTGTGTCGATACCCTGTGACAATGTGCCGACGGGTGTGTCGATCGTGTCGATACCCTGTTGCGACGATGTGTCGATGGAGGTGTCGAATGTGTCGATACCCTGTTGCGACATTGTGTCGAGGGGTGTGTCGGTACCCTGTGGCGATGTGTCGATGGGTGTATCGATGGGTGTGTCGATACCCTGTTGCGACGTGTCGATGGGTGTGTCGACAGGTGTGTCGATACCCTGTGACGACATATCGGTGGGTATGTCGACACCGTGAGACCTGGTGGTAATAGGTCTGGCCACAGGTGTGTCGAAATGTACTCTTCTCGGTGGTCTGGGTTGGTCTTCTTGATCGTCATCAGTCATCTGTGGTCGTCTAGGAAGGTGGTAGTTCGGAGTCTCGTCACACATGTCGATAGGTGTATCGATAGGTGTGGTGGTTCCACCGAATTGTCGAGTCCAAAACTTCAATCCGCCCATTCTGCTGTTTGGTGTGACGGAAGTAGTCGAAGTGTGCGGTGTGTCGATCGTCATGTCGAAAGTGGATCGATCACGTTCATCCATGTTGGAAGTGGCTGTTGCCACCGAAGAGGTACTAGGGAGGGGTGTGTCTGTGTCGTGTTCATGGCTACGATCATCAAACAACCCGGGTTCCCGCCTCTCCGGTCGCAACACCACCCCCACGCTGTAGGGCTCGTCGATCATGTCGACGGGAGTGTAAGGTCGGATGGGTCCCTCTGGCGTGTGGTACTTCATCTCGGGTCCCGTGGTAAACGTGATCGGCACTCTCCGCAAAACGTCAAGTCCCAATAGGTCCAATGTGGCACTCTTCCTTGCGAATACGAGAAAAGTGTGTTCGAAGGAACACCCCCCGATTCGTGTGTGCAGGCGCTGTTCACCCGCGAAGTGTAATGGCATACCGTCGGCCCCCCATGCGATCGTGCGCGTAGGTAGGAGTTTTACCCCCTTCACAGGCGTTGACAATACCGACAGGGCAGCTCCCGTGTCGACAGTCATAGATCGCTCTTCAGGGCCCAAACCGACGGTAATCTTCATCGTGCGCGTCATAGGAACCTCTATTGCGGGAATGTGCGCTTCTTCTGTCGGCTTCTTGTAGCGAGCTACTTCCATCGTGTGCGCGGACGCCATTACGGGTTGGGAGACGGGTAGGAGTCTCTTCTTCTTAAGACAGTCTACCTCCAAATGTTCCCTCATCCCGCAGAAGTCACAAAAGATCGTTTTGTGTGGGCTGAATGGACAATTCAGGGGGAAGTGGTTTCTATCAGCACAGAACATGCACGGGTAGCGCGGGATAGGTTTGTCTTCATTCGTGTGTTCATGCGTTCTATCCCGGCGGCGTTCTTCATCTTTGTGTCGGTTGTCTTTCCGGGGGCATCTGGCGGCGAAGTGTTCGGGGCTACCACAGTTGTAACATCTCCGATCGTTCGTGACGGCCGCCAGGTCCCATCTCTCTTCTATGTCTGTCGTGTCGTCTAACGTTTCCTCAAGCTCCTCGGCTTTACTGAGCGCATCCTGAATGCAACGGGGTCGATTCGTGAGTAGTAGTGCGCTGATGTTCTTCCCTATCCCGCGTATGAATGCGTTCAAGGTCTTCCTCTCAACCCAATCGTTCCGATCGTGGCGGTGTAAGCGCGCCCCCTCTTCTACTACGGCGCAGCGGGCTAAACCGCGTACTCGATCCGCGAACTGGCGCAGGGTCTCGGATGCGTTGCGTTTGACGGTCCATAATAAGGCGGCGGCGTGCTGGGGGTTTTCCTTTTGGAACCACCTCAGCATGTCGTCCCTAACGGTTTCGTACACGTTGTCGACATCCGGTGTATCGTCCCGGTCTATCAGGAATTGCTTAGCTACCCCGCGGGCTTTCGTGCGGAGGAGTCTGTACCGCTGTGGCGACGTTAGACCTGTCGTGATTGTGTCAAAATTGGCAAAAAATGATACTACATTTAGTGCGCCTAGTGCGTCGGGGTCCCATGGTTCTATCTCGAGGAATACCGAGCGCGGTATGTCCTCCCTATCATGTTCGTGCGTTACTGTGTTGAACCTCTGAAGGAGTATGTTCATCTCCCTCATAGTCTGCGTCATGGTCTCTACCGCCTCCGTGCCGGAGGACGAGTGTGTGCCGGCCCCCCTTTCACTAGCACCGGAGAGGTTCAGCGACATCGTGGCGAATTTGTGTCTAATCGGGTAGCTGTGTGTAGAGTGACCTAGACTACCACTTAGGCAGAAAAGTCAGTACGCGTGTGTTGTGTCGGGTTTGTGTTGAAGTTACAAATACTACGAGAAGAGACGTCTCCTCGTGTAGGTCAAAGCTGAAGGCGGATATGGCGAATCTGTGTCACTTTTCCTGTAATTACAAAAGTTGGATGCACATCCTACCTAATTAACTTCCTTGGTTCAGTTAACGTGTGTGTTTTGGTAGACTCTACGTTAAATGTCGAACTCGTGTCGACAACAGACCTACTATGTTTTGGGTTCGTGTAAGCCGAACTCACAAGAAATCCTACTAGCTGCCACCAATTTGTAAGCTGTTGCGTACCCGTGCGTTGTTGACAGAGGGAGGGGTGAACCTACCGCTGTCCCCAAGGCGCGAGTATATCGTTCAACGAGTGACGACTGTGTCGTCAATCGAGGAACGATTTCGGCACGAGTTCTGATGGGGGGAGAAAGAAAGCAAATACCAAAACACTGATAATTAAAGTTAAATGAAAGGGTAGCGTGAGTATAGTTACCTGTGGCGAGGTCAAGTCGAATTTGGAGCTCTCGTGGCGAGGTTGAGTCGAAATCGATGTTGCCTGAAGGGCGCTGAAAATTGTATCAGACACAAGTGTGTCTAGCCTGAGGGGCTTTATACTTGATCCTGAAGGGATTTTATAGAGTGAACCTGAGGTGTGTCGATGCACGTTCCTCGTGATTGTTATCTGAACCAGGGGAATAGAATGAGAACTACAAGGTTAACAACTAATAGCTTTGTTTTATTAAAGATCCATAGCAAGTTCGTGAAGCGGAAAAGATTATAAGCCTGATGGGCGGTTCAATGTCGACATGATTTCGTCACAAATGAGTATGATTCAAACAGTTCCTAGCGTTCTTACAATCCGTTTTCATTCTCAGTATCAATGTTCAATGTCCAAATCATCAACAATATAGCTCAGTTATACAGTACAGTTTCGTTGCGGTTTTATGTCTTTAGTAAAATATGGTTACTCCTACACTGCACCTACTTTGGCCAAAGTGTAAAGGTAAATGGTTTGTTCACTCACGCAGACGGGGCCCGTAGGAAATCCGTGTGATGGGTGGCGGTTGTAGAGGAATGTCTCTTCACTGGAGCTCGGGGACTTCGCGGCGAGAGGACTATTCGGGGTTGATGGATCGATTTCGTGTTGATATTCGTGCGCGCACAAAATAGACTGGGGGGGAGGAGAGCAGAGGGTAGTGGGCCAGGCTCGCGGCTACCTCACTGTCTCGAAGCTTGAACTGGACTAGCCGAAGACGTGGAATCTTCTGGAAATTCTGTTGTGTCTCCCCACCCTCCACTAAGGTGTTGGTCGTGGAGGGATTTGATTGGTGGACGAGGAGGACAGCTGTCCCTCCTCGTCGGGGAGTTAGACGCTCAGCTGGAGGTGGCGTCTTGTTCGTCTGGGGAGACTCAGGAGGGAAGCTAACTTAGCTCAGCGCCGCTACTGATGGTGTTATTCAGTGAGCGAACGCTCACACCCCCCCTCCCTCCGGAAGCCAGTGTCGTCAACGATGACACTGGGTATCGGGAGTGGAAGAGAGGGGTGCGCCCCCCTGAGCTCGAGCTCGTACTGGTGACGTCGGCATCCGCGGCAGGCGATCGGGTTGCGGCGCGAGGTGGTGTGTGCGCAGGCGGGGATGTCCTTGCCTTGGCGGTGGAGGGCGATCAGCCTTTGCCAAAACTCCTTGCACGCGGGACAGCGGAAGGAGTACAGCTTCGCCACTGCCCGCGTGCAAACCGGACAGGTAGGCTTCTTCCTCTTCTTCATCTGCAATACGACCCGGGGCTGTTCCTCCGTCTCTTCCTCGTCCACCATGACGATGTCGGGTTCGCGGATCGGGGTTGGGAGGGGATCCGGTGCAGGGCTCGACGTCGGGGAGGAGGTGAGCCGCCGTCGGCCACGAGTCGGTCGTGACTGGACCAGAGACTCGGGCGACGACTCACTCTCCCCATAAGGCACGTTCGGGTGCTCGGGAGTGGTCGGGTTGGATTGGGCCAACGCCGAACCAGCTCCTGCAGTACTCGCCGCAGGTGGCTCTGCGGAGGTCTGGTTGGGTGCCTCAGACTCTGTAGTCCTCGCCGCAGGTGGCTCTGCAGAAATCTGTGCCTTGGCCCTCTCCAAGTCGGCCAAAGCAGCGTCTCGTTCCTGAACCAGCTCCTCTCGGTCCTTTAGCCACTGGTCTCTACCTCGCCGCAGGAAGTCCCGCTCTCGACGGATCCGTTGGTAGGCTGGAATCCATCTGGCCACCTCCAGAGTTGTAAGGAGTGCCGCCTGGCCATTATACTGGCGTACCGTCTCGGTGTCACCGCCCATGGAGAAGCGTATGAAGTTTGCCAAACTCTCGAGATGTTCGTGGGGCGCTGGATGTGGTTCCGGTGTTTTCACAAAGCCACTTGGTTGACCGTCTAGCTGGAGATGGAGGGCCTCGGTGCAATTTCGCATATGGGCAACCAGAGGATCCGGTGCGGTGGGTCCGCCCTCAAGGATCTTTGCCTCGATTTGCTTTTGTGACATCCTACAACAACAGAGAAAAGACCCTATGTGACATCCTGCCTAGGAAAAGTGACAAAATGAATTTACTGTACTTTATATATTTCAGGTACTTCAAAATTTTGATAGGCTCGAGTGGAACGGTGAAAGAGTAACGTGGTGTGATCTGAAGGATCCAAGGTAAGTTTGGTGATCTGAAGGATCCAAGGTAAGTCATTTGTCAGTTAGTATTCTGTATGTTTCCCTAATAGTTAGTCAGTCTCGTTGGTCAGTTCGTGTCATGTGTGTTTCCCTAGTAGTCAGTCAGTTTGTCGTTTGCCTAAGTGGAGTTGTCGGTAATCTACATTAGACTCTCGCTTTCTTAGAGAATAACGTGCAGGTGTATCCTCCTCATATCCTCTTAGGCGTTTGCGTGGTGGGTCATTCTCTGCATCCTTGAACTCCTCTTCTTCCGATTCTGAGTCAGGGGAAGGAGTGTGGTGCTGGTTTTCTTGGTGATCGTGTCGATTGCCGTGGCGATCGTGTGAGACGTCATGGCGATCGTGTGAATCTTCGTGGCGATCGTGTGAATCTTCGTGGCGATCGTGTGTACCGTCGTGGCGATCGTGCGTCTCCGGAGTGCTCGAGTCCTCGTGGCGATCGTGTTCACCGATCACCTTGGATTCAGTAGAGCGATCAAAATGGTGATCCGCGTCTCTGAGGTGACCGGTGTCCCGCGATTCGTTCAGTTGGATAGAAGTCTCCTTGTGAACTGCGTCGTGCGCCGGTGTGCTGGTGGACGGCAGGTTCGAGATCGTCACATTCTTTCTTGTTTCCCATCCATATTCTTCAAATCGGTCGTCTTTTTCTGTTTCAGGTGTTTCTTCTACTGGTGCTGAGGTCGTCGTTTCGTGTGGGGTCCGTTCAATGTCAATGGGGTCGATGAAGGTCTCGTCGGGAATGCCCAACACAAAGGCTGGCTTTAACCGATTGATGTGTACTGTCTGTGTCCGTATGTCGGGTTGATCTCGAATTTCATAGGTGACGTCGGACAGTTTTCGCAGCACTATCCAGGGTCCGGACCACGGACTCCAGAACTTTTTCACAATTCCGGTTGGCGGTTGGACATCCTTCAAGTAAACGGCTTCTCCTGTCGCGAACGATCTCAAAGATCTTCGAGCATTTATGGCGTCACTTCGTTTCTTCCAAGCCTCGTGGAGGCATTGTTGGGTCGCCTCACGGGCGGTACGGAGATTCTTCATGAGTGTAGTTTCGTCAGCACGGGGTTTTAGCCCCTGTAAAGTCTCGTTAGGGAGTCGTATTTCTCGTCCGAAAGTTAGGAAATTCGGCGAAAATCCGGTGCTTTTATGTGGAGCGGATCGGTACGCCGCAAGAGCGATTGGGAGCATGGTTTCCCAGTCCTTCGTCTTCTTCGTGATCTTCGCTAGGATGTTAGTCAGCGTGCGATGAAACCGTTCGCAAACTCCATTGCTTTCAGGGTGATAGGCGGTCGTGAATACTTGCCTAATACCCCACGTTTCACATAACGCTCGAGTTGATCCGGACGTGAATGCAGTTCCTCGATCGGAAACCAACCTTTCGGGAACGCCGTGTACCGGAATGTATCGATGCGCTAGGTTTCTTGCCACCGTTGATGCCGTACAGTCGGACGTGATATACGCCTCCGCGTATTTAGTAAAGTGGTCAATGACCGTCAGTAAGTATTTCGTCGAGTTTCCAGTAGAAATGGGTCCCACGAAGTCGATTCCGACTATTTGGCCGGGTCGCTCGGGGAGGAGTGGTTTCTGTATAGGGTTCTTCAAGTTCGGTGGTGTGTTTCGGCGGAGACATGCTTCGCATCGTCGAACGTTCTCGCGCACATCCTTCGACAGTCCGGGCCAAATTCCAAGTTTCCGAACGTGCTTTTCAGTAACTTCTGCGCCGGGGTGACCGGCCCATTCATTTTTGTGACAACGGTCGATCAGCCACTCGCGGAGCGAACTCGGAACGAGCGGTACCCACTCGTGGCGTCCGTCATGGCGAACCTGTGTTTCCCAAACTCCGTTGGTATTGCGAAGGTTCCCTTGTTGTCGGTCTAGAACGAGGGTTTGAACCCAGGTATCCAAATTCTGTGCGGCGATCATCAATTCACGGGGGAATTCGAGGGTTACGACAGCAATATCTCCCCTACTTAGTCCATCTGCATGTCCCATTTGTGAGCCGGGACGATATCTCGCTACGAAATCATATTCGGCTAATCGCAGAATCCAGCGGCCGATGCGCGAGGTGGGGTCGCGGAGATGCATGGCCGCGGTGAGAGCCATATGATCCGTTTGAAGTTCAAATGTCTGTCCGAGTAAATATTCTTGAAAGTGGCGGACCGCCCATACAACTGCGAGCAGTTCTCTCTCCGTAACCGAGTACCTAGTTTCTGCGCCGCTTAATTTCCTACTTGCATAAGCCACGGGCCTCTCTTCCCCATCAAAGCTTTGTGAGAGGACGGCTCCCAAAGCGGAGCCGGAGGCGTCGGTCGCAAGAATAAAAGGTTTGGTTAGGTCGGGGTATGCGAGTACGGGCTCGGCGGTCAACTTGCCCTTGAGTTCGTCGAAGGCCTTTTGTTGTCGGTCAGTCCACTCGAAGGGAGCATCCTTTTTGAGCAGGTCAGTTAACGGGACGACTATCTCCGAGTATTTTGGAATGAAGCGTCGGTAAAACCCAGCAAGTCCCAAAAATGACTGTAGCTTGAGCTTCGAGGCAGGTGCAGGGAATTGCTTGATTGCAATTATTTTCTCAGGTTCGGTCAAGATTCCGTCAGGTGTAATACGGTGACCTAAAAATCGAACCTCATTTTTCAAAAACTCGCACTTGGCGAGGTTGACCTGTAACCTTGCCTCCGATAATCGGTCAAAGACTTGCGTAAGTTTGTCCAGGTGCTCCTCTCGTGTCGCAGAAAATATTATCACATCGTCTAAATAGACGAGGCAGTTACTTCCCAAAATGCCGTCAAGGGTGTCATTCATGACGCGTTGGAATGTCGCCGGGGCGTTTTTCAATCCGAATGGCATCTTCTCGTATTCAAAATGACGTCCGAGAACCGAGAAAGCCGTCTTTTCCTTGGAATCTGGATGTACCGGAATCTGGTGGTACCCAGATATCAGATCTATGGTTGAAAACCAACGGCATCGTCCGAGCATCGAGAGCGTTTCCTGCAAACGTGGGAGGGGGTAGGCATCTCCTTTAGTGATTTTGTTTAACTGACGAAAGTCCGTACAAAATCGCCAAAGTTGTTTTTCCCCCGGCGGTGTCTTCTTCTTCACTAAGAGGACCGGTGCGCACCACGGGCTAGTTGACGCGCTGATAACTCCCGATGAAAGCATATCCTTTATCTGGGTCTCGACGACTTCTCGTAATGCGTGCGGGACCGGGTATGGTTTCTGCTGGGCGACAGTGGGTTGCGTGGTGACAATTTCGTGCGAGACGTTGAGGCTACATCCTTCTCCCGTAGGAGGATTAAACAGATCCTTAAATCGGCTTAATACCTCCCTCGTAGGTTTAGCATCCGCTTCATTGAGATGTTGTAGTTTCTTGTTCAGGGTTGTTTCAAATTCGGGTAGGGGTGGGTCCCATTGGTCCGTGGGTAATTCCTCCCATTCTTCTTCCTCACTGGACTCTTGAATTGAATTGATATGACCCCCTTTTTCATAGTCTTGATTTAGTCGGGAAATTCCACCAATTTGTAAACTGTCACCAATTTGTAGCTCATTGTGACTTATTCGTGCGTCGTTCATGGTGTCGATGAGTATTTCCAGGGGTGTGGTGATTCGACAGATGGATGTGTCGACGTGTGTGTCGATACCCTGTGACAATGTGCCGACGGGTGTGTCGATCGTGTCGATACCCTGTTGCGACGATGTGTCGATGGAGGTGTCGAATGTGTCGATACCCTGTTGCGACATTGTGTCGAGGGGTGTGTCGGTACCCTGTGGCGATGTGTCGATGGGTGTATCGATGGGTGTGTCGATACCCTGTTGCGACGTGTCGATGGGTGTGTCGACAGGTGTGTCGATACCCTGTGACGACATATCGGTGGGTATGTCGACACCGTGAGACCTGGTGGTAATAGGTCTGGCCACAGGTGTGTCGAAATGTACTCTTCTCGGTGGTCTGGGTTGGTCTTCTTGATCGTCATCAGTCATCTGTGGTCGTCTAGGAAGGTGGTAGTTCGGAGTCTCGTCACACATGTCGATAGGTGTATCGATAGGTGTGGTGGTTCCACCGAATTGTCGAGTCCAAAACTTCAATCCGCCCATTCTGCTGTTTGGTGTGACGGAAGTAGTCGAAGTGTGCGGTGTGTCGATCGTCATGTCGAAAGTGGATCGATCACGTTCATCCATGTTGGAAGTGGCTGTTGCCACCGAAGAGGTACTAGGGAGGGGTGTGTCTGTGTCGTGTTCATGGCTACGATCATCAAACAACCCGGGTTCCCGCCTCTCCGGTCGCAACACCACCCCCACGCTGTAGGGCTCGTCGATCATGTCGACGGGAGTGTAAGGTCGGATGGGTCCCTCTGGCGTGTGGTACTTCATCTCGGGTCCCGTGGTAAACGTGATCGGCACTCTCCGCAAAACGTCAAGTCCCAATAGGTCCAATGTGGCACTCTTCCTTGCGAATACGAGAAAAGTGTGTTCGAAGGAACACCCCCCGATTCGTGTGTGCAGGCGCTGTTCACCCGCGAAGTGTAATGGCATACCGTCGGCCCCCCATGCGATCGTGCGCGTAGGTAGGAGTTTTACCCCCTTCACAGGCGTTGACAATACCGACAGGGCAGCTCCCGTGTCGACAGTCATAGATCGCTCTTCAGGGCCCAAACCGACGGTAATCTTCATCGTGCGCGTCATAGGAACCTCTATTGCGGGAATGTGCGCTTCTTCTGTCGGCTTCTTGTAGCGAGCTACTTCCATCGTGTGCGCGGACGCCATTACGGGTTGGGAGACGGGTAGGAGTCTCTTCTTCTTAAGACAGTCTACCTCCAAATGTTCCCTCATCCCGCAGAAGTCACAAAAGATCGTTTTGTGTGGGCTGAATGGACAATTCACGGGGAAGTGGTTTCTATCAGCACAGAACATGCACGGGTAGCGCGGGATAGGTTTGTCTTCATTCGTGTGTTCATGCGTTCTATCCCGGCGGCGTTCTTCATCTTTGTGTCGGTTGTCTTTCCGGGGGCATCTGGCGGCGAAGTGTTCGGGGCTACCACAGTTGTAACATCTCCGATCGTTCGTGACGGCCGCCAGGTCCCATCTCTCTTCTATGTCTGTCGTGTCGTCTAACGTTTCCTCAAGCTCCTCGGCTTTACTGAGCGCATCCTGAATGCAACGGGGTCGATTCGTGAGTAGTAGTGCGCTGATGTTCTTCCCTATCCCGCGTATGAATGCGTTCAAGGTCTTCCTCTCAACCCAATCGTTCCGATCGTGGCGGTGTAAGCGCGCCCCCTCTTCTACTACGGCGCAGCGGGCTAAACCGCGTACTCGATCCGCGAACTGGCGCAGGGTCTCGGATGCGTTGCGTTTGACGGTCCATAATAAGGCGGCGGCGTGCTGGGGGTTTTCCTTTTGGAACCACCTCAGCATGTCGTCCCTAACGGTTTCGTACACGTTGTCGACATCCGGTGTATCGTCCCGGTCTATCAGGAATTGCTTAGCTACCCCGCGGGCTTTCGTGCGGAGGAGTCTGTACCGCTGTGGCGACGTTAGACCTGTCGTGATTGTGTCAAAATTGGCAAAAAATGATACTACATTTAGTGCGCCTAGTGCGTCGGGGTCCCATGGTTCTATCTCGAGGAATACCGAGCGCGGTATGTCCTCCCTATCATGTTCGTGCGTTACTGTGTTGAACCTCTGAAGGAGTATGTTCATCTCCCTCATAGTCTGCGTCATGGTCTCTACCGCCTCCGTGCCGGAGGACGAGTGTGTGCCGGCCCCCCTTTCACTAGCACCGGAGAGGTTCAGCGACATCGTGGCGAATTTGTGTCTAATCGGGTAGCTGTGTGTAGAGTGACCTAGACTACCACTTAGGCAGAAAAGTCAGTACGCGTGTGTTGTGTCGGGTTTGTGTTGAAGTTACAAATACTACGAGAAGAGACGTCTCCTCGTGTAGGTCAAAGCTGAAGGCGGATATGGCGAATCTGTGTCACTTTTCCTGTAATTACAAAAGTTGGATGCACATCCTACCTAATTAACTTCCTTGGTTCAGTTAACGTGTGTGTTTTGGTAGACTCTACGTTAAATGTCGAACTCGTGTCGACAACAGACCTACTATGTTTTGGGTTCGTGTAAGCCGAACTCACAAGAAATCCTACTAGCTGCCACCAATTTGTAAGCTGTTGCGTACCCGTGCGTTGTTGACAGAGGGAGGGGTGAACCTACCGCTGTCCCCAAGGCGCGAGTATATCGTTCAACGAGTGACGACTGTGTCGTCAATCGAGGAACGATTTCGGCACGAGTTCTGATGGGGGGAGAAAGAAAGCAAATACCAAAACACTGATAATTAAAGTTAAATGAAAGGGTAGCGTGAGTATAGTTACCTGTGGCGAGGTCAAGTCGAATTTGGAGCTCTCGTGGCGAGGTTGAGTCGAAATCGATGTTGCCTGAAGGGCGCTGAAAATTGTATCAGACACAAGTGTGTCTAGCCTGAGGGGCTTTATACTTGATCCTGAAGGGATTTTATAGAGTGAACCTGAGGTGTGTCGATGCACGTTCCTCGTGATTGTTATCTGAACCAGGGGAATAGAATGAGAACTACAAGGTTAACAACTAATAGCTTTGTTTTATTAAAGATCCATAGCAAGTTCGTGAAGCGGAAAAGATTATAAGCCTGATGGGCGGTTCAATGTCGACATGATTTCGTCACAAATGAGTATGATTCAAACAGTTCCTAGCGTTCTTACAATCCGTTTTCATTCTCAGTATCAATGTTCAATGTCCAAATCATCAACAATATAGCTCAGTTATACAGTACAGTTTCGTTGCGGTTTTATGTCTTTAGTAAAATATGGTTACTCCTACACTGCACCTACTTTGGCCAAAGTGTAAAGGTAAATGGTTTGTTCACTCACGCAGACGGGGCCCGTAGGAAATCCGTGTGATGGGTGGCGGTTGTAGAGGAATGTCTCTTCACTGGAGCTCGGGGACTTCGCGGCGAGAGGACTATTCGGGGTTGATGGATCGATTTCGTGTTGATATTCGTGCGCGCACAAAATAGACTGGGGGGGAGGAGAGCAGAGGGTAGTGGGCCAGGCTCGCGGCTACCTCACTGTCTCGAAGCTTGAACTGGACTAGCCGAAGACGTGGAATCTTCTGGAAATTCTGTTGTGTCTCCCCACCCTCCACTAAGGTGTTGGTCGTGGAGGGATTTGATTGGTGGACGAGGAGGACAGCTGTCCCTCCTCGTCGGGGAGTTAGACGCTCAGCTGGAGGTGGCGTCTTGTTCGTCTGGGGAGACTCAGGAGGGAAGCTAACTTAGCTCAGCGCCGCTACTGATGGTGTTATTCAGTGAGCGAACGCTCACAATATAATACATGAAATCCCAACCGTATGACTCGTCGATCGTCTGGAAAACCCGGGTTCGATTCCACGCCGTGACATCAAAATTATTTTCACATATGTGAAAAGTAGATATTATCTACGACTTGTTTTTTCCTGTTTTTAGTTATTTTCGAAATAACCCCATTACAGAAGAACAAAAGCACTTACAGTATGAATATATTAGTATTTTGATTAGCTGCAGGAAGTGCCCGCTATTCATGTTATTCCGAATAGTGAGCCAAATTTTATAGCAGTTGTACCATACATCTTAAACATGGCCTAGGAAAAGTGCCACGGCGTGACTCAAGATGGGCATCTCGGCAGTTGCACTTTGTGGTGCAACCTCCTGCGTCCTGATCTGCTCATTCCCACTCTACATTATTTTATATACAATGTGAACATATTATCATATCGTACCACGATAGAAGTTAATATCATTCCGAAATCCATGTCACTCTGGCACCTCAAAAACTGTAGGTACAAAGTATTCTCATTTTAGAGAAGTTACCTTCTTTTGAAGGCGATGGAAGATCACTGCTAAATGTCAAAGTGAAAGAGTAAACTAACATCTAACATCTATAATTTGCTGTGATACCAAATTTGGTGACCGGATGCTACAGCCTTTCACCTTCGTGACGCCCATCTACAGAATCTCGGTTACTTTCTAGAAATCGATTGTAATCATCGAATTCCATGGCTTGGGATCTTGTAGGCTCGGAAATATTGAATATTGGATACCTACATATAATATATGTAGGTATTGGATACCTACATATTATGGTAGTTAATTTATCTTGAAATCCCTCCCTCCTGCCCCATCGTATGGTAAAAGAATGACCATAAATGAGAATTATCCCTAAAGTACCTATAAAACTCTTTATGTATCCTAAAATGTGATGTCTTGTATCTTCAATTGGTCGACTAATAAGGTGGGTAACGGTCAGTGGTAATGCGTTCCTTACTGATACAGCATTGAGATTAATTATAAGGCATCAAAAAACAAACTCGCACACAATTTTTTTGAACAAAAAAGCAATAAAAAATTTTATTCATAATAATTTAGTTAGAAACAACAAACAAGGTAATTAAAACCAAAGTTTCATTCGTGTTAGGGCTATGATTCCAAAGACAGAAATTATATTTTAATCCTACGACATTTATCTACAAATGTTATAAAGCTAGAGCTTTGCGATATCATTCAGGTTATTTTTCATTCAAAATTATTAACAATTTTACAACAGTGTGTAGGTGGGTATTTCGTATAAAGAGGTAACATAAAATGTATACATACATCCTCATTGAATTGGAGACTAGTATTTATCTTACTGAACTAACATGTTTGGAAAATTACTTCATCTAAAGATACCCACCTGTAATACAATACTCAGGCAACAGAAATTAAAGACCTCATTCATTTTGGGGATCGAAAAACCATCCGAATCCAGGTTTTGCCTAAAAATACCTATAAATGGGACCTACTACACTTGTGGTTATAATCATCACTCATATCAAACATTACACACTTCATATTGCACACACATCCATTGAATTCCATTGATTCAACAATAATTACAATTTTTTTCTATAACAGCTATCTATAAACGGATAATCTAGTCACCTGACAATGAATACTTTTATCATTAAATAATAGTTAACAGGAGGTTTCCACTTTTAAAATAATAAACTTTAATAAACTTGATAAACTTTAACAATACTTTTTGGTGTAAAATTAATTATTATTAAATCATCATTTGAATAAAAAATTAAAATATTATCATTTTGAATCAGTAAAAAAGGACAGATTTGGAGGTCGAAATAAATGTTTTTAAAAATCGGAAACCGATCAGTTATGATTTACAAAATGATTGATCTGTACAGGAGTCGTTTCTTGACATATTTAAGATGCTAAGAATTCCTCTTCTTCGAATTTAGTCAAAACACAAATGGTGAGGTTTTCTGCAAATTTTCATTAACAAACTATAAAAAAGTCTGATGGTGGAGAGATCGAAACATCTCAACGGATCACTGATACAGAAGAATACAATTAGTCTCTCTTCATCATCATCATCAACACAAAAACCAATTCATTTACTCATATTTCTCCTTCTACATTCCCTTTTATTCTTCTTTTACAAGTTTCAATTCAGTTTCACCTTTTATTTTGATTGTGTCTTATTCCAATTTGACAACCGTTGCAGATAGGTTGACTGAACTAGTTCTGACCGGTGTAATTATTATCACCACTCTCAATGTCATGTCAAGTATACAGTGACCAATAGAATGAGGTTCTGTTTCAATGATGAATTATCCATGATGATATCCAAAATTGAAAATGTAAAACGTCTATGGTGCCAACTGACACGTTCCTGCTGATAACTCGAGTACCTCCCTGTGAATTCCTGGCAAGCCCTTGTTCATAATGTAAATTTGCTGGTGCCAACTGGAACACTCCTGGTAATAACTGTAACACCTCTGCATGAATACTT
The DNA here is from genome assembly GCA_009739505.2 of Apolygus lucorum. NCBI lineage: Eukaryota > Metazoa > Arthropoda > Insecta > Hemiptera > Miridae > Apolygus > Apolygus lucorum. Next base: position 21,334,619 of record CM019183.2, read on the forward strand.
TGCAAACTCCTGTTCATATTGGAAATTGTCTGTGGTACCAACTGTCACGTTCCTGCTGATATCTGGAACACCTTCCTGTGAATACCTGGCAAACCCTCGTTCATAATGTAAATTTGCTGGTGCCAACTGGAACACTCCTGGTAATAACTGTAACACCTCTGCATGAATACTTGGCAAACTCCTGTTCATATTGGAAAATGTCTGTGGGGCCAACTGTCACGTTACTGCTGATATCAGGAACACCTCCCTGTGAATACCTGGCAAACCCCTATTGATAATGGAAAATCAACTGGCACACTCCTCCTGATAACTGGATCACCTCCTCGTTGAAAATAAAAAATCTACGTGGTGTTAAAGGGCACAACGTAAGGGATAGCTGAGGTTACCTGGAGTTTTCTTTTCTTCAATATTATAAGCAACTTAGCACCATATCGTTTAGAGAAATACACACTGCATGTTATCTATAATTTGAGTGTCTTCAATGGTGCATTATCATGATTGATCGATCGATTAAATATAAGCATGATATTCGTATTTAACAAGATATTTGGAGGTGTGGTGACAACTGGCACCTACCCTTATTTACCCTTCTTCTCCATGATGCACGATATAATTGGATTTGTACAAGAAATGCTACGAGATATACAATAGAGGAACTGATTGTGGTGATTTGGTGGTTGTGGTGGTGGTCGACTAGTGCCCTTTGCTGTGGTGCTCGTAGCCGTGAGCGTCGCCTCCTTTGCCGCCAGCTGCCTTGTCGTAGTGAGAGCCTTTGCTGTGGAATTGGTTGCCACCGCTGCTTCCTGCGTGTCCTTTGGCGTGTTGGTACGATTGCCCTTTTTGCTTGTCGCCTTGGAATCCTTTCTGGGCATTCTTGTAGCCTGAGTTGAGGTGGCCCTTTTTGTTGGCACCACCCTTGACATGCTTGTGACTGTTGTGGCTCTGTCCTTGGCCCTTTTGGTGTCCCGCGTCGTGCTCTTCGTCGTAGAAGACTTCGTCCTTCTTGTACTCGTCCTTGTGATGGACAGTGCGGAATCCCTTGGTTTTGTGACCCTTTTTGTGACCCTTGGAGTGGCCGTGCTGCTGCGCTTGGTTACCTCCAGCTTCTTGGTGGCCCTTGGCGTACTGATTGCCTTCGTCGAGGTGCCCCGTTTTCCCGCCACTTTCTTCCTTTTGGCCTCCTTTCTGAGCCTCGTGTCCATGACTTTCAGCATGACCCTTTTCGTACTGTTCATTCTTCTTGAATCCTTTTCCTCCCTGATCACCCTTAGAGGCCTTGTTCCCGTGATGGTAGGAATCCCCATGACCCTTCTTGTAGGAGTGACCATGACCATGACCTCCACCTCCTCCATACCCTCCTCCTCCACCACCTCCTCCTATAAATCCTCCTCCTCCACCTCCGCCTGAAACATATTGCATCAAATAATGAAGATATAGGAATAACTCTTGGATTCTCGAAAACTTAGTAGAAAGTTAACTTGTCCAGATCTGCAATTTTCAAAATTGTTGTGATAAAATTAAAAAAATTAATGTTTTTCTTTCAGTGCCTATATTTATTGAGTGAAATCAACATCTTGTCGTTTCTTGTAATAGAGTTTCGGGTCACTTGGTTGTACTTCTATATACATATACATTTTGTACCAGTTTTTTCAGTGGGTCTGAGCAAAATTTACTCGTGGGTAGTCTATAAGTCTACCAAGGTAGTGGAGTGTTCTCCACAATCAAAATTTCCACAGTTTGGACCTTCTTGAACAATTTAGGTATCGTGTCGGTCTATTTGTGTGTCTACATAAAATCCATGTAGCGGGTAAAAATATCATAAAAAAATTACAGTCTGATTTCCATGAAATTTTCAGAGATTGTGCTAGTTGGCGTGTAGATGGTCCTTTACGGAAACCATAATATGGTCATATTATGACTGATGGTGGCTACTGTGCGTGAGCAAACGTGTAATGGCCATAACTTATACATTTTTTATTCGAATTTAATGCATTTTCCACGGATTGTTGTGATTGACATGAAGCAAGTCCCCTCTGAAAATCTTGGCACCCTAAGTTTATAGTAGCCTCTACACATGTGCAAAAGTGGATTTCCTTGTAGTAGCCATAACTTATACATTGTTGATCCGACTTGAATGAATTTTCAGGGATTGTACGAATTGAAAAAGTGCAAAATGTGAAATATTTGGGAATTTTCATTGATGAAAAGTAAATATGGGATGGGCAAATAAAGGAAACAAATAATAAATTGAGAAAGTTAATATACGTCTTTGCCAAATTAAGAGTTATAGTTGACACGAACGGCCTACGGATGATTTATGATGCACTGGTCTCATCTATATTGCTCTATTGCCTTCCAACCTGGAGTGGTGGATATCCCACAGCTTACAGGACGATAAATTCAACGCAAAAAACTATTATCCGTATAATGACTCATTCTGGATACCGAGCGCCTTCTCTGCCCCTTTTCAGAAAGATGAAAATATTGCCATTCTCTTGTATGATGGACGTTAGTTGCATATCGCAAATGCTGCGAGAAAATGCTTTAGCACCTCCTGATCATCAACTTTATACGAGATCAAAGGAGTCATGTGTAGTAAATTTACCTCTCTACCGAACTATATTAGCACAAATGAATTATATATATAGAGGTATAATATGTTTTAATAAGTTAAATTATGAAGAAAGGAAAAAACTATTGTTGACCAAGAAAACAAAAGTTATTACTTTAAAAAATATCTATCATAATAAACTATAGAGAAGTGTATGTTATTTTACTTTCTATTATATAAATGGATTAGGACATAAATATTATTAACAGCAATAAGTGAATCAGGAGCTTACAGCAACTCATTTCCCAACACGAGCTAATGCAGCTTATATGGGAATATTAACTTTTCCAATTTATGTTATGTACCTATTTAAAATGTTCTGTACCCTAATGGAAATAAATAAATTTAAAAAAAATGGTCCCCTATTATTGTAGGTCGTAAAAGGTACTTAGAGGTTGATATTTTGAGATTACCTACAATGCATCGGATCATCTATACAATCAGGCTGTGGATACGAGGAATCTATGTGCCACACCCACAAGGCAGACTTTTTTGAGGTTTAAAAGAATTTGTATTATCATTTCAACGGATTGTGTCATAAGCCACACCCACAACGGCGACTACTCAGTCATATAGCTGATTTGATTTTTTTAATCACAGCTTCTGTTGACATTTTTGGGAAAAATTAAATTTTTTGGTGTTATAAGGCAGTTAGGAATTGAAGTGAACAACTAAGTTCATAATCTTGGAGCCATTGAAATTTTTTTTTTTCTTAAAAAATTCCTCAAAACGACTTACCTCCGATGTATCCGCCGTGAGACTCCACTCCGTCGTCGAATCCTTCATCCACTTGTTCGAACACTTGCGGCCCCACGTCGTTCACAAGCCCTCCTCCGCCGCCGCCCCCGAACCCACCGCCTCCGACGGAGCCTCCGGAACTGTAAGAAGAACTTCCCTCGGAGAAGCCCTCGCCGCCTCCGTAACTCCCCGCCTCGTCCAACGCGGGGCCGTCGATGACGCCGCTCTCGTCGATGTCCGACACGTAACTCGAGCCCGCCTCCTCCAGAGGGGTGTCTTTGATGCCCTTGTCGCTCTTCTTCGCGACGACGGACGCCGCACTCCGAGACCCCTTCAACGGCGGCTTCTTGTACTTCGTCTTGTACGACGACTGCTGGTTGTAACTCGAACTCTTCCCGTCGCTCGTCGACGTCTCGTGTTGATTCGCGTACAATTTTCCGTCTTGATTCGGCAACTTCACCGTCTTCGTCGTGGAAAACTCCTGCTTCGTAGGACGCGATCTCGCCTCCGTCTGCCGCCCTTCGCTGTGCCGCGTCTGAATCAACCTCGGCTCGATCTGCGCCGCATAAGGAGGTCCCGCCGTCGTCAAAAACGCCGGCGCTGATTTCGGCGCCGTCCTCGTACCCTCCAACTGCTCTTCCTCTTTCCTCGCCTTTTCCAACCCCTTCTGCCTCAACGCCACATCTTTATAAATTGGCAACGGATTCTCATCATGATTACTAAAACTCGTTACAATTTTCACATTCCCGTCGGAATCCGTAAACCTCTGTACAGTTTTAACGGGGAAATCGATTTTTGGTTCTTCACTTTGAAATTCTATTTTCCCGAAATTTGGATCCTCTTGAAAATACGATGCATCTCCTCCATTCTCCTCGATTTTCGGCTCAAAATCGAAATGGTTGTCCGACCCGACGATCTCCAAATCGTCCTGAGCCACCACCCCCAAAATCACGAAAACACAAAACCATCGAATCATCACGACTGAAAGCCAAACCGCGAAAACAAACCTTTTATCCTTTCGGTCCGATTTCCCACCTTTGTTTTGGCGGGCGAAAAGGGGAGGGAGAAAATGCCGCACGACACCTTCGACATTGACACAGTACCGTCTGGGCAATTGCCCGTGAACCAAGTCACTTGCAAAACCGTCATGTTTGTGCAAAAACCATCAGGGTTGGTCGCTCTTTAGTAGGCGATTGGTTAAACTCCCGGTAATTAAAGTGAAAAAACAGGCGTTAAATAGGAATTGAGCAGCGGCTCGGTGATTCAAGGTCTCTCAATTTCCCCTCGAAGGTAGAAAACAGTCAGCGTGATTCCCCGAAATCTCCGGGAAAGCTCTGTAGGTTGTTTAGTACTGAAATGAGTCGAAACAGCGTTTTTCATTTTTGAGTTCTTACAATAATTGTAATTTATAAAAGTTTCTTCAAATTCTTCTCCAGAACTTCTTCAAAAACGCTGCAAATTATTACACCATGGAATAATGTTTTAATTTATAGATCACCCGTCTGTATAGAATTGGGCTATTCCATCAATATAACTTTCTAGCAATGAAATCGCTCCCCGAGAGCTGTGAGTACACTGGACACGTTCCTCCTGACAATAGCTGGCGAATTTCATTCACAAACACTGAAAATACTTCGTGTGTTTGTGAGACTAAAACTGGATTCTCCCTGATGAAAACTGGTGATTTTGACTGACGAACTCTGGATTCTTCCTGATAATGACTGATGCGTTTGTCTGACAAAGTTTGGATTCTCCCTGTAAAAACAACTCAAGATGGGGTTCAATACTCCAAACATAAAAAGTTGATACGCTTTGTTTTCTGGCTCGTTCTACCTCAAAATCTAGGCAATCGCCTTTTCGGTGATTCTATGAAAATAAATGTCTCTTAAGAATTTTTTTCACTACACCGCGTTTCTCCAATTTTTTTTTTTTTTCAATTTTTCGTGTCAGCAGGGGTTGGTTGAGGGTGAGGAAGAAGAAATTTCCGGCATTCCTCGGTTTGTGAGATTTATTAAATTTCCATTGTCCAAGATCTTTCGGTCATTCGACCATCTTCAGGGCTAGAACGGATCAACCGAAGTTGTTATAATGCTAACAGGTTTCCCACATCTATGTTATAGATGGTATGCATCCGAGTCTTAAGAGTAATAATTATCTAGAGGTACATACCTTTTACAGAGCAATAGTATCTTCAAACTTTTCACATCTCCTGTTATAGGTTTTCCTTTAACTTAATCAGAAAACAGACTCTTCGGATCCTAATCAATTAAAGGATGAAAGACAGAATGAGTGTTTGGTGAATGCAAAAGGTACAACATGTTAGCTATTAGATCAAGAAATTTAGGTTGTTACTTACCCATTCTGTTGTAAATATATATTCCAAATATTGTAAATGAGAGGTTGAATTTATGGGGGGGGGGCCAATTTACCTTCAAATTGTAAGGAGAAAGAGTCTTTCTCCTTACAATTTGATATAATATAATTAAAAGAAAACCTATAACTGGAGATGTGAAAAATTTGAAGATACTATTGCTCTGTAAAAGGTATGTACCTCTAGATAATTATTACTCTTAAGACTCGGATGCATACCATCTATAACATAGATGTGGGAAACCTGTTAGCATTATAACAACTTCGGTTGATCCGTTCTAGCCCTGAAGATGGTCGAATGACCGAAAGATCTTGGACAATGGAAATTTAATAAATCTCACAAACCGAGGAATGCCGGAAATTTCTTCTTCCTCACCCTCAACCAACCCCTGCTGAAACTGCAACGGCAAGCACCCAACAATTTTTCGTGTTTTCGTTCTCCTATCACTAAAATTACTATAACTAACTTACTTTAACAAGAAAATGTGAAACTGAAGGTGCCAATGAAAAGAACGATAAATTTCCCAAATAAAAATATTTTGAGGAAATATGATGCGTTGCAGTTTTTAATCATTTCTAACATTTCATTTTTTTACCCGTTTTAAATTTTTTGAGTGTTTTAAATTTTTGATTTTAATCAATAATTTAAAGTGTTCTAAATTAATTGTTTTGTTATATTATATTATTGATTATTGTTTTAATTATATTATAGTTATTATTATAAATCTATAACAATAATTTATTATAATATCATATTATTAATTATTATTTTATATAACACATTTTTGTTTTCTTGGTCGATTCCAAAGGTTTATTATTGAAAATAATAAACCAAAATTAAACTTTTCCATTCTACAAATTTGGAGACCTTGGCAATAGTTTCATTTTCTTCGAAAATTCGATAGTGGATTGTATAGGTTTTAAATACTTGTACTTTTGCTTCCTCACTATCAAACAAAACAGGGGAACCTTTGTCAAATATCAGTGTCCTTCAACTGAATACAAAATGTTTAAGTAGGGCCTACTCTCGTGTTTCACAGCAATGAATTAGTGTTTTAATTTTTTTAATTTTACTTATTAATTTTAATTATTTTCAAATTTTTTTACACGTTTTACATTTTTTTTAGTGTTTTTTTAGTGTTTGGAGGACTAACTTCACGGGAAAAGCTTCCTCTATATTGTAGCATCCTAACTATATAAAGATGAAAAATTTTCATCTAAGATCACATCACATTTAATGTTTCTTACAGACGATCTATATTGAAAAATAATAAACCTTTTTGTAATAATTTGCCGATTGTACAGAACTCTTTTGGTAATACCGTTGGAAAGCTGAGATTGAAGGTTGAAAAGAAATTGCTAGGAGACAATATTTGTTGGAAATAGCTTGAATAACTGTTTATTAATATTTGTTGATCATTATCTGATTATATAATTAGATAATTTCTGTAGTATTGACGAGTCTAATAGTGATACATCATTATGAAGCTCACAGCTAATCAGAAGGGGGACATCAAACATTTGAAATGCCGTATCGTTCTTCTTTATCACCGGATCAATTTTAATTGATGTCCCAAAGAGTATAAATCCGTCATATTATGCTTTTGTGCGGACTCGGAGCGCCAATCAAACGACATGCAAAACTGCATTCGTAAAACTGCAATCATCATATTCAATGCATTTCACAAAACCTGGTAATCCGGAGGGAAAAGCCGCTTTGGGACGGAGAGTCCTTTAAAATATTTAACCGCGGATTAAATCTCGCGTCCGCTCTGCTGGACCCGGTAATGACGCTGAACCGACGAGGGACGATCCAGAATAAAATGCAGTAGGTGAAAAGACCGGGGGAAAAGGGTTTCATTAGTCGCAGACAGAAGGACTTGCAGCCCAAATGCAATTGCAGTTCAATGGAGTGTGCGTGTCCGTGTGATGTGCAGTTATGTGAAGCCCGCTGACAGTAATGCACTTAGGCCCCTGATTGGCAATCTCTGGCGAAAACTCATTTTTACACTCCGCGACTTCGCTTTTGTCCCCTAGGGGCCGTCCCTTCCCAACTACCCCTTTGAGCTTCTAACTCTAGGCCTCTCTTTCTATTGTTCGCTAATTTCATGTCGTCCGTTTCGCGAATTTTTTTTTCTTCTCCCCGTCTCTTCTTCCTATTTGAAGTGCTTTGTTTATTATGAGGCGAACCTTTTCCCCCTTCCCACCAAGAAATCCCCCTTTTGACGTCATTTTCAAGGGGGGTTTTGAAGCACTGTAATCGGCTTCTCCATCGTTTGATCTCTGTTTTGCATGTATAGACGAAGAGATAAGCTTTCAGAGAGTTTAAAACCACATTTTGAGCAGCATGACCATTTCGCGATGGGATAATATGATCACTTTCATATTTTAACGAAACTCCAAACTTGATGTTTATGGCGTATCAATCACAGTCTCCTCATACCACACGAATGAATTCATTAATACAATAATTGTAGGACCCTACATGGTGCGGCAGCATAACTTCGTTTTTTCAAAACGGAATAAAACTCATTGCATGAATCAGCAAGTTTGTGATTTGGTAAGTACACTATTATGATAGTTTTGTTTGACATAGTTTTGAAGAGTGAAGTTCTCCATTCTCAATTCATTGAATATACCGATTTCTGACGTTTTTCATGACTCTTTCAAGCATAGTAGATATTATTTTGGAAATTCCTTCCAGATGTCGTTCTTTAAATGTTAACCCTGAATGCAATCCTTTTTTTCTCGCTTATTACAATTCATTCGTCTTTGCGACGAACAACTAGAAAATTGCGATCTATAATTGTTAATAGATGTAGGTAATCAAAACAAAAAATCCAGAGGATAATGACCAATTACGCCCATCAGAACTTTAAAATATTTAGTACCGAAATCGAGAGAAAACAGCCAACTTTTTATAGCACCAAAAAAAAATGTTTACAGTCTCAAAAATCTTGTCAACTCACTAGTGGGCGCTATATCGACTGTCTCATTAGTGGAAGCTAGCGGTACTCTGTACCGCACATTAATTTGCCATCATCTCTCACTATTTTTGGGTATTAGAATCTATGTTCTATGAATAGGACGGATAGGAAAGGTAAATAATATTAGGTTAGATAATAAAGATAGCTAGAAACTATGAAAATTCAAATTTATTAGTCAAATAAAAGATGTGGTTCGAGATTCATTACTTATCAAAATTAGAAATATTATGGAAATATCTATGAAACTTGTAATAAAAATTAAAACTTCTAATAAAAAATAGCTGCCAAGTGGGTGTGACACGTAGCCTACTCGTATTCATAATCCGATTAGACAGATGATCCGATGCATTGCAGCAAGTCTTAAAACAATAATCTCTGAATACCTTGCACCATATTTCTTTGAAATCGAATGAAAAAGGTGGAAGTAATGGCTGTTACAAGAATTTTATTACTGACACACAAACATACACACCAGGAACCATTTTGTTCAGGAAGTCGCTAATGTACAGGTGTAAACAGATCTCACACAAAAATTACCAGAAAGTGTTGGAAGAGTGGCTCCAAATAGACAAAAGTAGATCTACTTTCATCCATCTATGCATAAAATAATCGCCCCCTGACTGATAGTAGCCATTGCGCATGCGTAAGCATAAATTTCCTTGTAATAGTCATATAAGTAATTCTATTTCTTCTCCACGAATTCGATGAAATCATCAGAGATGGTGCGCGTTGACGTGTAGATAGTCCAAGGGGTAGTACAAGGTACCTACTTAGAGATTGATATTTTCAGAAAAGCTACTTATCATCGGATCATCTATACATTCGGGTTAGGGATACCTGGAAGCGATGTGCCCCACTCACTTGGCAGACGTATTTCCGCCCTAGTTGGTAGGTGAGGATGAGGTTCTTAGGAAACAGGGAAAACTATAGAATGTCACATTTGGTTGGAAAAGTTGTTATAGTAATACTAGTAAAAACGTGTTTCCTAATATTGTAAAAAATTCAGATGAAATTCATAAATAATTCAATAATCTAGATTTTAGACGTTTTCAACATATTTTATCATTAATAAAAGTACCTATTCCTGTGATATCTTGGTTTGTTAACTTGTTCACATTATCTCATCACTATTCAAGCCCCCTTGTGCCTTGTTTACCTTTCTCCTTGTCATCTCGGATCCAATAAGATAACATCTTGGTTCAATTTTATCTGCAAGTATCTGATTGGCTATTTCTCCCACTTTGGATCAATAGGGTTTGGGTTCTCTATCGACTGGGATAATATAAGACAAGCCATCTTTGATTTCCTAGATGAGGTGCAGTTATTTTTTGTTACTAAAAGTAACGTAAGCTTCAACATTGATTCATTCTTCAATTGACGCAGTCGTCAACTTTTTCAACCTCAGGTTCAACTTGACTCAAAATCACAATATTCCTGTAGATCACCCCCCATAACTATGATGAGATCTCTGACATTTTCCCAGACTTCTAAAATATTCCAGCTAGGTCGATCTCATTCGAGAAGCCCATTCGGAACCAGTCACCACACTAATACGACTCCAGAAATTATGGATTGGAGAAAAAATTCGCAGAACATTCTTGAAACTTTGAAAAGGAAAGAGAAAATTTAAGAAACTTAGAAAATGAAGTTATTCGATTAAAAATTTTTGTTGATGGTGAACAGCGCACTTTTTGACACAAAACGGGAGCAAACTTTTTGGGGCCCTGTGGGATAACTTGAGGGTTCATTTCTTTACAATATTGATGAGGCGTTTTTTTGGTAATTTCCACCGGAAAGGGCCGATTTCGCTTGTACATTTTAAGTGGTTACGTAGTCAGGTTTGGATAACCACCGGGTTATGAGCGTAGTTATTCCTGAAGGCGCCTCAAAATTAAAGTAAACGGTTGTAATTATCGAGAGACGTGTAATTATTTTTTCGGCGTTGCTTTCTAGTTCTAGCCAATCAATGATTTGGGTGTGGAGAATAATTCATCGTGAAAAAGCCAACAAGGGTCTACATGAATACGGAATGTTACAATCCCTTTGGGTAAAGACCAGTCAAGTTTGTTAAGTAACAAGCATAAATAAATTAGCAATTTAGTTAATTTTCTTCTATACATCTGGAGAACAAATTAAAATATCTGTTTTCGCAATAGAAATCAAGTAATCACAGCTTGAGAAGATGCAAGTTATGAGATTGATTCGATTTCGACTACCATTAACGAACGATAACGTGTTTCTTGTTGGTTATAATTCTCGCATGGTAACGTGATTCAATTCAACGTCTGTCAATTGAACTCAGTGTCTGGCAGATTTAGATGTTAGAAAAATATACTGATTACTAACAGAATAATTGAACATAACAAATTATTAAAACATCTTCAGAAATTAAATTTCAATGTCAAAATTTGAAGGAATATTTTTTGCCCATAACATTATTATTTTAAAAATAATTCGACAAGATTTTTTTATAGATCACAAAATTATATAAATCACTTGTCTGCAAAGAACATGGCTTTGCCATTTTTACCACCAAACAACATGAAGAAAAACATGGGAGTTTAGGCCTCTATTGCGATTCATACTCGTGTTTCTGATTTGTCCTAAGTCCAACTGTTAAATTCTCGTTGGGTATTATCTCGAGTTTGTCCTACAGGGCTCCGCGAGATCTCTAAACATTCAATACTATCTTAAATTGATGAAAGAACAATACCTTTATATCGAAATTTTTTGAGCAAGGGCGTTTTCAAAATTTCAACCTTAGAAGTGACCTACATTAACCAAAATCTACACAGCTAAACCCCGAATGGAGCCTGTAAACCAAATGTCATCAAATCAATCAATGCTAACTGAGGAAAGTGCCGCCTACGGCGGACGGACTGCCGAATTTTTATTCGATTTTCGGGTTCTACGTACCTTGAAACGTGAACCAACAAATTTCGAGGGGGTTTAAACTTTCATTCTTGGTCGATTCCAAAGGTTCATTATAGAAAATAACAAACCAAAATAGGATATCACCTCCATTGTTCATCTGTTCTAAACCTCCATCGAACTGCCTTTCTAAGTAGGTACCTACGTAGAAATTAACAACATTCATTTACCTACTCGATTTCGTTGAGTTGACCCACAACTTTGTCGTGAGTCATTCAGTTCGTGTTGTTTTGTTGCTCAGATTCGCGATTGTTAATAAAGTGGTTCTCTGGACTTGAATCATTGAGCCGTTCACTTCACCATTCAATGACCACGGATTTCATTATCGCGGATGGTTGGGCCTTGAAAGGGGTTTCTTCGAGAATTGCTCTAATTGAGAGGTCCTGTTATGTGCTCGTGACATCCAATCATTCGACCTGTTGGATTTTGCTCGTCAGTCTAGATCGACTCTCAATCTGCATTCCTCACACTTCCATATCTGACCTTACTTCCACGGAACTTCGGTTTATTTTCAGGTTTTTTTCCATTTCAGCTTCTCTATGAATTTCTCAAATTTCATCTGTTGTTTTACTTTTCACGTATTTCTTGATATTCAGCCTAATAATCTATCTTGAGTTTTGAAATTTTGTACCACAATTCTGGCAAAATACGGGTAGGTAACGAGTTATATTTTTGGACTCAAAACGAATTTTCTGTTGAGGCATAACTCACATTCATGTGTGAAATAGTAGGTACCAACTGCCAAGATGATACACCTATGGCGCCACAGCAGTAGACAGCAGCATCTAAGCCAACTTTTTCTCATACAGCTCTCAGTTTTGTCAAGTCCATCCAAACATTTGTGTGCTAAGCCTTGCTATGATCCTACACCAATATGTACAAGCTTAGACATCAAGCCCTGTTGAAGAGAAATACCATTGAGGCATGGGTAGAATATGTCCAGCAGTACTCCCTACTTCACCTTCACAAATTAATGGAATTCCATCAAGGCTTGATGCTTGAATTCTTGTCTAAGCGTACAGCTTGCAGCTGCTGTGGCCTGTGGATTGAAGTCTGCTACCTTCTTAAACATCTCAATTAAAATTCCATATGGAGCTTCCATGTTACCGCATAGAGTTTACAGTCTGCAGTAAATTGTCTTTGGTGAAGAGTGGTAGCTCGCTTATCATCACTTCAGTGCTGTTCTGATCATCCTGGATAACAATCCCAATTAGGTGAATACATCACACCTCTTCATTGAAACTAACGAGCATCTGATACGGAAAATACTCGAGCTTGAAAAACAGTAGAAATTAAAATACCAGGAGGGACTCGCCGCATTTGATAAGCCAGGCTTAACAACTCGATAATTTGTTGAAGAGCCTAACAAGGTCGTCATACTGATATAGTTATCAAACTTTTTTGTGGACCCGCGCCTGCACCAATTTTTCGGGTGAAAGCCCCCGTGACGGAATAATGGAAAATCGTCGTTTTTGGGACTCCATGGAAAAAAAAATTAAAAACAATTTTTCGGGGTGGATGGGTCACCCACCTGTGATGAGTATGGACGACTGAGCTGTGGAACGATGTAACACATGTTCCAGGGTTTACGATTACAATGCGGGGCAGAAGTGTATGGCTGTGTGTGTGGCGCACGTGGGGGCCCTTCGCTACGGCGTTTTAATTAAAATCGGCACCATCCCGGAAGGGCCTGAGGGACTGGCAGGAACAAAGCTCGTTTCCGGGGTTGCTACTGGAGGTAAGCTAGGATGCGGAAATACCCAAGGTGACTTTTCCTTTGAGAAATGACCCTCGCGTAGTCGTGGTTTCAATTTTTCGCGTGTCCAGTTTTGACCCCGATGCCCTCCCGTTGACAGATGGTCTAGTATGAAACAGACTACGCCTATTCTACGAGTAAGTGGGTCTTTTACATAGAAAATAGGCACCAGAAACAAGAAGGCGGAACTCCACGTGCCGCCGCTCATTACTATCAATTTTGACGTCCATCAGACCTTGAACACATTTTTATAGAAACCCCAGCTCTGCTAATTTATCACGTAAATAAGAAACTCATAATTTAATAACTTATTGTGGCTAGGAGAAATGAACTAGTTATCCGAATCTTCAGGAGAAACTTTGGTTCGAATATTTTGACAATTCAGGGTAATACGTATCCAGAGTAATACGTGGATAGAAAGAGTTGATATCGTATTTAATAGTATGAGTAGGTTCAATACCATAGTCAAAAATTAGGGCAATACATGGCAAAATTATAATTCAGTAGGTACCTACAAACTTGAAAAATTAACACCAAAATTCTAAATTTCTAGAATTCAGCACTATTGCTCAGAATTATCAACAATTGGAGTCTTTTGATTACAAGAGTGTATAATGTTGTTGAAGAATCCTCCCACATACGTAGCCCACCGATTATGGTAGACCAATCGTTGCTGTCCCTTTGTTAGCCTGATCAAAACATTGACAATCGTGATTGGGTCATCCCAACTTCTCTGCAACTGGATCTTTACCTATCTTCTAGTTGTAAAACTGTCAGCATCCCCTTTAAACCGTCTTCTCATTTCCTCAGCCCTTATCTCCAGCCGCTCACGGGCTACTGCATGCATTTCTGGCTAATTCTTTTTCTCGTTTTCCCACCAGAAAATGAACTGGCAGATTCAGTTCACGAATCAGCAAGATTCTAGGGGGTGTGAATCCTGAAGTCTAGTGTTCAGACGCTCTACAAGTGTGGAGGGCAATAGACAATATGACGTCCCAATCATGTTGGTGATTATCCAAAACCATCTTCTTGCCATTTATTTAGAGCGTTTCCTAAGCCACCGCTGTGTGGGTGTAACGGCGTTGCCCTGGTTTTATTTCCCTCCACAGCTGCAGTATTACTTCTTGTAAATTTCACCTTCGAAGCTTCGTCGTAAGATCTTTTTATGTATCCCAAATCATGAGACAACATGCTTTGGTGTCGGGGAGTTGGATGACCTCTGGCTACTTGGTTAACTAGTCCTGAACCGTCAATATGTATCGATTTCCTCGTCCCGCTATTGGTAAAGGTCTCATGAGGTCGATACCAACCCTCTCGAATGGTACTTTTGAGGTCTTATTGACATCGGCGCTCCGTGTCAACCCCGAATACCCATCCCTCATGTCTTGCATTGTGTAATTTTACTGTAGGCTAAATTATAGATCTAACAGAAGATGCCTGACCTGAGATGGTAATATTTAAACCCCTTTTGTGTTCAAAAGACTTCAATCTAACTGCTGTAAGAAAAAAAAAAATGTTTGAGAAAAATTGAATGGAGTTTTGACAATTGGTATTCGAAACGAGAAAAACGTTCAAAATTCTGTGTTCCGTAATTTTTGGGATTATTGCAATGCTCATTTTCTTAAATTATCTAGGAAATATGGAAATCAATATAGAGCGTACACCAGTCATAATGGTTCACAATTTCCACCGCACACTTTCACTTAAATGGTACAAATGGTGGCTTCGCAGTTTCCGCAGATTTGGATTCAAGATGGTCAGGAACTTATTTTTTTTTTAATATTTATCTTCTTTGTAGTCGTTGATTTCACTTCTGATGATCCATTTCAGTTTCTCTTTTACCACTGATGAAAGAGATTGATGGGGTACGAGCGAGTAGCATCGACTGATGACAGTATTCATCTTTCCATTTCGTTGGATATTACGTTGTTGCAGGTGTCCCGAATAGGTAGCCTTCAATTTTCCAGAAGAGAGCGCCCCAGTGGTCAAAAGGTCAACTCAATTCAGTAGCCCCCGTGACCTCTCAGGTAGCTCGAAGCGACCTCCAGAGATTCAATTGCTCCCAGAACACGAGTTTCTGAAGAGAAAACAATATAGCGGCCAGTTGTTTGATTACAGGAAACAGTATCGTTCAATCATAATATTAAAACGAGTTTTGATTGTCTTCGAGCAGGTAGTACTATTTCAATCTCCATCGGTTACAGAAGGGGAAGAAGAATCGAGGGTAATTTATTGCATGATAATTTTGTATAAATAATATTGGATCATACATTACTATGGTAGGAGAGGTCCATACAGTAAAATATTAAACCATTATGTAATAATTTGCAGCGTTTCAAACGAATATTTCGTTTTTCTTCCTCAACAAGAGACGATGTGAGTTGGTAAAAACAGTAATACATGGCAGCAAAATCACGCTACCTCTAGTAAAAAGCATTTCACTTAGCTCTTCACAAATCACCGCCTTGACGCACACCCTCTGCCGAAGTTTTTTTTTATTCACTTACGAAAACAGAAGATGAAAAAACTCGAGTAAATCTACCTAAAAGGTTCTTCGTCTTCGTATTTCCATCATCCCCCGAACCGAAATGTGTTTTTTGAAAATAGCTCGCTTTCAAACTCCACTCGTGCAAGTATCCTAACTAACTACAGGTTGATTTACAAACCTAGCCATGCGTCTTACAACTTGTTTTTCCGTGATAGGTTCCAAATTTATGGTTTACTTTGGACTCACCGCCAAGAATTTACCTGGGTATGCTACATTAATAGGTGTTTCTAAGTACAATTAAGACGGCTGAAAACCGACAACCTACTTAGTCCTCGATAACCTGGTTAAAATTGTTCATCAATAAATTGATTTAAATTTTATAAATTAAGCAATAATCTAAAAACGTTAATTTTGGTTGTCGCTCACTTTCTATATGTTCGTATTGCGTCGTGATTAGGACTAGCGCAACATTCTAAATCTCGTCTACTCCGTCTTATGCTCTTGACTAAGCTCTTATCTAACTTCTTCTTCATTCACTATTGCCTTCGGCTTTACTTCAGTGTTTTCAAAAGCAACAATACATCAAGTTACCTGTGTATTGAGTACATCATTTATATGCTCTCTTACCTCGTTTGAAGTTTTCACTCGACACTTATAATGTTGATCTATGCTGATATTCCTGTCTGTTTGAAATTCACGTGTACCAATGTCTTACGGAGTCATTGAATTGCTGTCCATAACCAATGTGCTCCAGATCCCGGCGGATTGGTTTGGGAAGGTGAGGGAAGAGTTTGTAAACTATAAACAATACTGAGAAAAACAAAACTGTAGGTGTTTTACCTAGAAGATGTTCCACATTAAATTATATTGACGTTATTTGTTTCATATATACAACCTCGTAATTACCTAGGGTACGGTGGAAGATCAAGTCGAGATGAGTTCAGGCAGCTGAATCACGTCCGAATTGCTAAGTCCGACATTCACGTATGACATGTACATGTATGTAGTTATGGTGAACATTTTCATTCCTTGCGATTGGTTGTATTTATCATCTTGAAACAGTAACTGGTACTCATTGTGTCATTTTTATGTGAACTGGGTAAGTACGAGTACGTAGGTGTTTTTCAACAAAAGGTATAGTAGGTACCTGTTCTTATTTCTTCTTCTCTCTCATTTCAATTTAATGAATATTCCCTTCTTGTTTGATTTCCCAGCAATTTAATTTTACGGGCGTGACATAAGATAAACCAAGATAATATCTCACATTTTTTATTTCAAAACATACGAAAAAACATTCGATGGAACTACCTGTATGTACCTACCTGTAACCATCATCCTCCCAACAAGGAATGAGTAGGAATTGATCGGATTCCTCTTCTATAATCGTAACGAAAGTTCAAAATGTGGCATAGGCACCCGACAGTAGTTCAGCCATTCCTGCAGCAGTTTTTGAGAGTTAGAATGACTCAATGACTACAGACTCAAGTATACTCAAGTATACTATATAATTTCTATATTCTGAGAGTTTTGAAATTGCTGATGAAGTAGGTGTTGTTGGTCTAGGTACTTTTTTTGAGAAAGATCTCTGCAGGTACCGTACGCGGTTCAAAAAGGTGAATGACTAAGTATAGAAGAATAGTGCAAGAATACGAGAGGAATACTCGTAAGTCAGGATATTCAAGACTCTCCTAAATGTGCGAAGGAAAATAACAACGTTTTGAGGACTCCAGAACTAAACAGAAAAAGAAAACATTCTGTCTCATCGTGCCCCCACGTTCACAAATTCAACCTCCAGCAGCACAACGCATTTTGCTCATTTATCGACAGGCACGTGTTGAAACTCAACTACTCTGGAGCGCCTTCGACTAAGTTTTTTCGCCAAACGAAAAAAAACCTCTCTCTCTCCACCGCTTGGTAGTTTATTTTTCTTCAACTAGTCTGTGGGCACACGCTCATATGGCACACACACGTGTTGGGCTGAAGGCCGATCTCTCCAGACGAGCCCGCCTCCCGTTGCATGTTCATTTGTAAAGAGTTTCAGACTATTATGCGGTCGTTTTCCACACTCCGGACTTCCAAAGAAGCTTCTAGACTTAATAATTGGGGAGCAACAATAGAGGTCTATCAAGGCTCCACCACAAACCGCTACTCCTATTTTTCTTTTGACGATTTCTCGTTCTAAACAACGGAGGTAAAATGCATCGAGTTGAGGAGAAGCCTGTAATTTTTGGGTTCCCTCTACGAACTCCTTCTAGTTCTTGGAGAGATTCACCAGAATCTTCTACAGAGATAATCTTCGTTCATATAATCAATACCTTGGTGTATTTACATAGGTGCATTATGGTCTAATAGCCCTTCATCACTAAGTGGCTACCAACCGTTAGTGCTGTGATGTTTTTACGGTATATTGCCTCTTTTAAAGCTAAAAATAACGGTTTTCATCTCATTTCGATGTTTACATAAATTTTCCCAAATACATCAAACTGGGTTCAAAGAAATCACAACTTCTCACAGCTTATAAAGTTTCATTTATTTACCAAGACATCTGTGAGAATTTCAATGACTATTTTTCTTTGAGGTCTCAGTGACATAATGGTATATGATACCTACCTTGATTTTCAAATGAAGGTACACTAAATGCATACACATTCCATAAACAACATAGGTACTATACACTTCACACCGTACAGGTACCCAACTGACGGTATTCACAACGCCGAACCTGACTCCAAACAGACCGCAATGCGAATGTGTGAGAATTCATAGTCGAAAAGACAGTTCTCCTGTACAAGAGCGGCAAAAGCACGTATGAATGAGGCGATAAAAGGATCACCAGAAAGAAGTCGGTCCGAATCTCAGTTCCTTTGCATAAAGATTTGAGTGGATAAAAAAAACAAAAAAAAACAGGATCTATGCAGGGTGTCTGCAAAACAAGTCTCATTCCTTCAAGGGGTCGATTCTACTACTAATTTGCAAAAAAAAAAAAAAAGTCTCCTAGCAATTTTTTAGAGGCTTTTTTTCCGAGTTATTTCAATTTCAAAGTTTTTTTCTCGTGATTTTGACCTTATGTCATTAAATTGGTAATAACCCCTTTAATTTGCTGTGATAATTACGATTTCTGGTTGCCGTTGGAAAGAGCGTTAAATTCACTATCTCCCTAACACAAAATAAAAAATTTTCAGTTGAATTTTTTGGGGAATAAGGCAACCTAAAAAGTGGTTGAAATAACTCGAAAAAGAAGCCTCTAAAAAAATTTGCTAAGATACATTTTTTATTGCAAACTAGTTGTAAAATCTACCCCTTGAAGGAATGAGACTTGTTTTTTAGACACCCTTTAGGAAGAACAAGGTAAACGATAAGAAGAATACAAGTCGAAAGACCAACTATTGTGTCCAACGGAGAGGGGAGGCCCAAATATTTACGTTCTTCTCGAGAATCTGATGACACAATTGGTGTGGAATATTCTGAAATATATTGTATCTAATTAACCAATGGAGATAATGATATACTAACGAGTAATGTATCAAAATACCGAACAATTTATTGATGGTTTTTAATTACCGATTTTCAATTATTATCTCACACACTACTTTTCCTACTACCTAATGTTTCCCTTCACAAACCACATTCTCAAACAACTTCATTATTATTTATTACTTCCATCACTACTTTCCTTAAACCACACTAACTCTCCTCTTACCACAACTTTCCTCAACAATTTTCTTTCACTATATTTTTTATCTAAAAAAAATGCCTCCGTATCACTGTTTTCATCCAAGTAAATGGGGTGTGCGCATGGGTCGGAAAAACTGTTTATTGTTATTTTTAATCTAAGCTAGACCTCATTCTAAACATTTTGACACCAACCACCGACCTTCTAGCGTGAAAAGACCTTATTCTATGATTCTTCAAAGTTTCGAATGTTTATGACGTCACAGTTGGCTGGGGGGTTCCGCTCAGGCGGACGGGCGCGTGACGTCATAAACATTCAAAACTTTGAAAAATCGTAGAAAAAGATCTAATCATTCAAAAATTTTCAGGATGAAGTCTACTTTCGATGAAATTTTTTTTTATAAATCAGGCGCACCCCCCATTATTCTCACACTATCTTCCTCAACACTGTGACATTATTTTTGTCTTGAACAATTTTGAGAATCACCTCCAGCCATAAGAATAATTGTCTTAATCAATTAATACACCTTGTAGGGTTACTGATCCGTTCGTACAGAGAAAAGGATACTTTGAAGAGCGATGATCGGGTCTTTCAACAGTTCCATCTTTCCTCCATAAAACTCAACGACGCTTCAAAATGACCTGATGCTATTAGGGACCGCAATCTGGAAGGTGATGACTTCCCATCAGGAAAATGATGCGATTCCATAGAAATTACTTACACCACGATGCACTCTCAGCTGACCACCTTAAATCAACAAGTGCGATATCGAAAATTCCCATCTCGTTAACACGCTACACCTCAACACGCCAGGCTAAAAAAAACCTCCAGGAATCGCCTCCAGGGACGAGAGACTCTAGATAAACCAATTACACCTCGAGCCTTTTAATGGGGTTTTAAACCCATTAGTAAGCGATCAGGAGAAGATGGAAAAGTTCGAAAATAGATGAGACCATCACCAGCTGACCACCTTACGCTCAATTGAAAAATTAATCGAGGGAGAGGAATCCTTACGGCAGATGACGTTCAGAGTCATGTGTTGAGCTGCTCGCTCCCTCACCACAGCAATAGCCAACCTATCGTAATAACTGGTTTTCTCCGTACTAGAACCGACAGGCTACCTTGATGTCACTGCAAATGCTGCAAGCGTTTAATTATTAAACCGAGCTCCTATTAATTATACAATTGTGATGAACACATGGTGAGATAGCCACCATATTGCACTTATAGATGGAAAAAAAGGGTTGAATTTGAATGCAATTAGCGTACGCATTTGCTGGTATGATTATGCTTCATATTCCTCGCCTGGTGTCGTTTTTATGATGGTTGAGGGGCGTGAGGGAACCCATTTGTATGGATGAAGTCTCTCGGTTTCTCGCTTTACGAATGAATTGTGTATGAGTTAACCCTTTAAATGATACCTTTGGGGTCATTTTCGGGGGTTGATCATGGAGCGTTCTGATAGGGGCAATAATATACTAGGATGAGAGTAATCGTAGATGTAT
Organism: Apolygus lucorum; assembly: GCA_009739505.2. NCBI lineage: Eukaryota > Metazoa > Arthropoda > Insecta > Hemiptera > Miridae > Apolygus > Apolygus lucorum. The sequence continues at coordinate 21,355,678 of CM019183.2, forward strand.
AGCTGAAGGCGTCTATCGAATGGGATGGGCATTTGTGCCTGTAAATCGATGGGGCATAAGGAAACTATGCAAATTATTGCACAGCAACACAAGTTTATTATTCATCTGCAAAGAGTCTTTCCATAAGGCAATTCTGTTCCTACAATTAACTAGGTACTAGTAATAACATCTCTTGGCAAAGCGTAGCTCAAGTCACCAGACGGCAGGTCGCCAATTATGGCTGAAGAGCCTGCCGTGTGATGAAGATTCTAAATGATCTAGAATCCCCTTTTTACTATTTCATGGAAGGTAAACTGATTATCTTTATAATTGATTACTATTTTTTAACCATCATTCAAGTTTGATGTTTTACATTTCAAGAAATGTTAAAAAAATCCGAAAAATCTCATTTGAAAACAAAAACTACAAATTATTACACAACGATATATTAGTTACACAACCTCATTATCGCACAAGTTTATTTTGACAGAAAGTTCTACCAGCTAAACATCGTTATCCCAAAGTTGTGGCTGAACTCAATACTAAATTTGATACTTGTTTGTTACGGAAGCACAAGAGAGAGAAATTTAATTCTATTCGAAGAAACGAAAGAACATCACAATTGATCATCTCAAATTTGGCTTCTGTCAGCGAACGGACATGTGTGATTCACACTATTGTTTCTGACTCATCTCCTACACATATTAAATAATACAACTTAGCCAACCTTGCGAGTGAACTGTCAAGTGCCTTCTAAAATGACCAGAGGTAGGTGGAAAAAGGGGAATTATTATATGTTCAGATGAATTTCAAAATAAACGCGCATATCTGTTTGTGATCGTCTAGGTTGTATCATTCGTTTCTAAACGTTTAACATTTTTCTCCAATTGATGGAAAAAAGTCAGGAAACATTAATTATTGAGGTAAATGATTATCCTGATCAGTCGAACGGTTGGGCCCATATAGTTCTGGGTGGTATAAATTCCTTAAAATTTTCACTATATCAATGAAAGAAAAAAACAATATCTGTACGTCGACAGTTTTCAACCTACATTTTTTTCCTCCGTTGAAGTAACTGACGGTAACGAAAATGGTTTGGAGTGCCCCAATCTTCGGAGCACCCCAAATGAGCCGATATACCAAATTTCAACTAAATCGTTACCTGGGAACTGGGCGAAGTGTCGCATACGGCGGAGGGGCGGACAATTTTTTACACGAAAAGTAATCCATCAAATTTGGAAGGGGTTATAGATTTGTCCTTGCTTGATTTACTATTCCAAAGGTTTTCTATAAAAATAATATTCCAAAAGTCGCTGTTTTACACGTTTCAGGAGTACAAATGAAGGGAGAACATTTTCTATACACTCTAACTCAAAACTCATTATTCTGAGCTGTAAAAAAAAACACGAAATAAGTATATTGTTGTTTAAAAAATCTCACCTTAATCTTTCTCCTGTGCTGGAAGAATAGATTGTACCTCACAGTCACCTAACTCAAATCATACCATTTCGTGGAGTTCTAGACGACATTCAGACGTCGGATCTGATTTTAATAATAGTGGTAAAGCGATGATGGAGAGGAGGAAGGAGCAGATTCGTCTTCTCTCCAAAAGAAGATACAGAGAAGAGGAGGGGATGCAGGGCGTGCGTGAGACGGTAGCCCCCTTGCCAGCTACCTGTGTTACGGGTTAACACAAAAGAACAACCTTCTAAAAGGAGATTTACAACTCCTGGTTCCCGAAGGTGTCGCTTCTCCACCAGGTCGTCTATCCCAGGCTCCAGAGGGAAAAAACGATCCTGTCTCAGATGAGGTACCTACTGGGCGCTTCTTTCCTTAGCATTCTGATGCGCAGTTCTCAACCGCTCACTAAAAGTACATTTGCCCCGACTTGCGGACCGTTCAAAGTTTATGTACTTCCATCCAATAAGTAGGTGGTAATCCTTCTCAATTAAGTCGACAGTTTTTTGAATTTACCAATAACAGAACGAGAGAGAATTTGCTCCCATTTATGTCAATGCTGGTAAGCAGTGGTTTCTGGTTATCGGATTACCACGATAATTATCAATGAGTAGAATCTTGGGCCTTGCAGCAAACCACATAATATTTCTCTCAACATGAAGCAGAGTCGGACTATGAGAAATTTGGGAGTAACTAAAAAACCTTCGAAGGAATCATCACGTGATACCCAATCTTGGTTGGTCACCTGTACCATAAAAATATGTCGATCATAAAAAGCTATTGGCATCCGCCTTCTGAGCACAGCTCTGTGTACCTTCAGGGTTTTGAATAGCATGTATCTCAGTGTTTGATGAACCTGGCAACGGGTAACTTCGTTGGTCTTGGCATCCTCGAAATACTCATACAATCAAGTTTGAATTGACCTTCATGTTCGTATAATAATACCTGTACATCCACTCATACTCAAAGAATATGGTGTTTGTTTCGAAATGTTCTGAATGTTTGATATCATCATATCGGAAGACACGACCATAATTAACCGTTTGTTCCGTATTGTTTATTAATCTGCGGTGTCCATCGATGAAACACGAGCCAGCCGTGTCAGCGTCGCCATATGCTACCCGGCAACTGCCCCCCTTTTGAATATGCAATGACTGAAAGGCCTCATCCCGATTCAAAAATATGACGCATGAATATTTACCTCGGAATTACTTAATGCATCCTCTTCCTCCCCCATTGTGACTTAATTCTAAATTGTTTTCGGAAAAATATTATCACTTGGGCTTTTTTGTTAGAAGTTTAATTGTCTTTTTTGTCTCGAAACTACAAGGGGCTTATTTTAAAATAACAGAACGTTACATTGTTCACACTTCTGTTTTTACGAGTACATAAATAACTATCGCAGGTAACCATCTGTTTTTATAGGTTGAATAGAGGGTTCAACGGTATGTTAAGCTCCTCAAAAGACACGGAGCTGATTGAAACACTAAAAGGCACTTCAGCTCGTCAAACCTGACCTTCCTATCTAGTTTCAAGACTAAAGGTTTGAAAAATGAAGTGTCAGGTCAAGGAGTTCGATGAAAAGTTAGCTTTACCACTCACACAGCTGAAATGTCTTCGCTGAGGTACTTCAAATCACTTTCTAGCGATTTTGATTTGGCTGCTTACCGATATTCAGCGCTAAAGATGTGAGGAGAGACGTTATGTGGAAGTGATATAGGATAAGTTATGAGAAGACAGGTCTCCCAGCTGATCGAAGCCCCGAGGAGGCACTTCCTCCCATCAAAAATGATTTACTTAACAAGTTTCATGATACTCGATCATGAAAAGACGGTAGACGAATTCCGTGAAGGAGAAAATGAAATCGTGAAAAGTAGGTACATTTTCAAATCTCCGAGGGGTTATTTACTCCACGTAGCTTGTAAATATCTGTAGGCTTCCTGGTCCCAAATTATGATGAACATTCAACGTGAATACAATCCACCACATAATCCAGGTAGGTGTCATTTAGATAACTCTTTGTATTGATCTGAAGAGCAAAATTATTTCTGACTCATACTCCGGTAGTATCGAACTATTTGAGAAACTAATGGTATTACGTGCAGGAAATTATGTCCCTTCAAACTTGAAAAGCTTATTACTCATCCCAAGAACGGTGACACATTTTCTGGTTTTACGACATGTTTATAATTTCAAAGACCAAAAATATAAATATAGTATCGAGCATAAAACTGGGGACTGAACTGGATTCTTTCACTTCGAAGAGGTCATAAAAACGTGGCGAGTGGCGATAACAGACGCACACCCTCACACGACGTAGTAAGAAGGGACCTTTTTCCATAAGCAGTATCGTTCGGGTCGGACCTGCTCCTTCGAAACCCGAAGTTTTTTTCTTATCTCGTCTTGAGATTCTAACACATGTGACCCGCCTGCTCGGCATAGTGAAGGAGACTGACACAACACCCATTATATTTCCAGTGGCACCGAGCTGCAGATAAGATATAATTAATGGTGTGGCCCCTCCGCCTTGTTATCGTCTTACGAGGACTGGAATAGGTGATTCTATTTAAAGGGTTAAGACCCCTGGGGTCGGATTAATTATGAATAAATGCCACACCTGTGGAATAAACCGTTTTACTGCAGATAAATCCGGTATGAAGTAGACCTTCGAGATTTCTGAGGAAAACAAGCTCGTGGTTTCATAATACCATGAAGTACCCTTCTATCTTCCTATTTTGAGAGTTTGGTTTGATTAAGAAAACAATCCAAGAATACAACGATGAGTGGGATTTTGAAACATAGGTAATATGGGGATATTGACCAATCAAAGGTAGTAACCATAAACTAATATTATTATCAAAGTCACAAGGGTATAACTCGTTCACAATGCAACTGGGCGTCTAGGCTATTCGAACTTACCCTAAATCCAATCCAGAACTTCCCGATCAAAATCATTTACCAGTTAAAAAGATATCCTCAGTTTGTGATGCAACGTCAACGCGAATCTGTCCTCAAATTTCCACACGAAGCTTGACTCGAATATCAACGGTCCAAGTGAGTGTCCAGATCACTGCACTTGCTCATCTAATTTATTGAGATCGTATCTAAAAACTAAATTTAAAAGTGAATATTGTTAGTTGTGATTTCAAGTCTCCCAGGAATGCAATCCTGAGTTTTTCTTGACCATGTTCATACTGCCCAACTCTTTGGCCTAAATTATACTACCACAAGTTTGGTAGTCCTTGAACTTCCATTTCCATTGGCAATCCAAATAGTTATTCCCTGTCCCGTCCTTGACAATTTTTAGGACCTGAACTCCTTAGAAGTTTTCTTGTATATTCAACATTACATAGCTCACGTATCCTCTCCAACATAAAAATGTATTGCAGAGTGTCAAGTCCCATTAAAGAAAGTGATCACAATGCTATAATTTACACCAAAATTTAACGTTCTAGTTATTATATTCTAGGTATTCACGTAGAGTATTTCAGTAATAAAATCCAACCGTGCGCGAAGTTGCACGTTGCGCACTTTGTTCTACAAGTACTTCACCTATTCCCTTCTCTTCAACATACAGCATAGAATTTATGAAATTTGATGAATTTTGGATGATATATTACCATGGAATTGGAGTTCGTATCAATTGAATTAGAAATTGAACTATCTTTTAAACGGTGAAGACATCTTTGCTGAATAATCCAAGATAGTTAAGGGGGTCTCAGTCGGTCGCCGTTCGTTCTTAGTATTTCATCAAAATGAAGTCGCAAAAACTTGTACCTTAATTTGAAATTTTAAAGGATTTAAGAAATTCATTAGTGCACGCCCCTAGGGAATTTAAAATCTGAAATATTGCCGCCGGAATCATCAAAATCGAACAATAATTGCCAAAGAGAATCGGGAAAAACTACCGAATAAACGGTTTTACCCAAGTTTTTTCCTTATTTCTCTGGCAATGATTGTTCGATTTTTGAGTTTTTGTGACTACGATTTTCTGAAATACTAACCCGGAACGAGGAACGAAAGGTGACCGACTGAGACCCCCATAAGGCTATTTAAGTGCTAGCAGGTGGAAAAACATAAAAAATCTTCAAATTTCCTCAGCTCAGTAGAACAGCGGGTTAAATGAAAATTTCACAGAGGAATTTTTCCTCAAAAACGAGTAAAAATAAACCTTACACAATAAGGTCATTAGGCCAGTCTGGATATTATTGTGCACAATTGTGGGGCTGCTCCTCTTAAAGCAATTGTAACATTATACAGCGATTCCAGAATTTTCTGCGGTCATGCGTTGATGCGAATCAGAATTCAACCAATAATGACATCCATAAGGACCTTAAAATCTCCATAATATATTAAGTAATAAAAAATCAAGCGGTAGCCCATCATCAACAAGGTCATATTAACGAGGAGGCCGTGAAGTTGCTGGACGTTGATGATCTACTTAGGCGGCTAGAAAGACAAAAATCTCACGGTCCGTGGCAGTAAGGAGAGAAGATTACATGAAGATGATCAGTTATTGTTGTGCTGTGGACTCATGTGAATCTAGTACGTCAAAAGGTACTAAATAGCCGAAAATTATGGAGTTGTGCTATGTACCACACTCTCATTTCAACAACATATAATTATTCATTGTCATAGGAATGTTGCTAACAAGTTAAACGTACTTGATGCAATAAATAACAATTGAGAGAAAAGAAATGAGACGTAGAATCAATTCCTGAAAAGCGATAGACTTCGTCTCGGAACGCTCCCATTAAATCTACTTGCCCAAGTTTTCATAAATATTGTTTCCTTATGAAGAAAAACAAACAAAACCATGTGACGAATGAAAGGCCAAACTGTACGTCTGCTTCAGCTCTAGAGCCTCTTGAACAACGATAAAAGGAGGGATTTATCGTAATCAGTTTTTCCTGATGCCTTTTAATCTATTTGAAGTGTGTTGTTTGGCACTTGTCAAGGGAACCTGGACATATGCACTGGCTCCCTACATCTGGCTACTGTAAACACCCGACCTCTATTCTCCTCTTGCTCACACACCATCTTTCCCTTTTATTTTATTTTTTCTTTCTCCTCTCCCTCTTCGTCTTCGTCTTGATATTTTTTTTGTCTCTTTTTTCTTAGGACTTATCTGTCACCGTGGTCAAACACGAGAAGATACTCTGAGCTCTGGTCCCCCTCTGCCCCAACCTATCCAGTAAGATCGATAACTCCTGTCAGACGTGCTCCTTTCAGTTGGATCTGATGTATCTTTTCACAATGGAAAAAGGATCGATTTCACTCTCTAAACAATGTGGACGATAATTGCTACTGAATGTATACTTAATCGTCCTCTGTAATCCCATAACAAGTTTTCTATTATTTTTCGTTCCTTGATCGATTGCTCAGTTGATACATTCGGTTTGTTTATAGATTTTATTGAATTATCATCGGTAATGGTTGATACTGCAGCGAGTTACGGAAATGATGAAGGCTCCAAATATACAGCGAGATAAATAAATTATAAAAACTGACAAGCGTTTGATGGTAACTCTTGGAATTACAATATGGAAGTACATGTGCCTATTTCTTCAGTCACTTTAGAAACTGGACATCCTATATCAAAATCCTCATGATTTACATTTACGATGCGAAGGGAAAGAAAAATTACCAGATATTTCCATCAATCGATGGATTAATGGATTTTGTTATCTTTATTGTAAATGATTGACAGTAAATCATTGAAGGGCGATGACATCATGGTGCATACCATCTTTGGGGCCAGAAGGAGTGATCAGAATAAAGTTAGATTAACATTGTAAGCAAGTAACCCAACTTGTCTCATGGTTTTCTGTATAATATAGAACTATCATGGTCTTGGAGAACCTGAAGTGATTTTAAAGATGTAAAATCAGCTGCTTAAGCGATGCAGCCAACTTATTTCTGTGAGAATTTACTCAAAGAGCGAGAAAAAAATTGGTGCCAAAGTAGCCTATTGCTACTAGCAAAAGTTCATAAACACACACTTGAAAAAAATTGAGTAAGCCAAACATGGAGATGAAAATCTGCATAATACTGAAAAACAGTTCCTAATTGATGATAAACTTTGTCGTGTGGATATTGTGAAATACACAGTTTTCCAAGCAACGTAGCGTTCTCAACCTCCCGTCTTGGGTACTAATAAGAACCAGAGGCCGAGGTGAACAACCGCGTCCTCCAGCCCGAGATTGATGGTTCTGCCCCACTAGCAGACGGTTTGGGTCCCTCCTCTTTCCTTCGAAGTCATTCGTCATTCTGATGCTGCAACCTCCAATAACTAAAAGCTGGCAAGGTGTTTTTCACTCGGTAACAGAACAATAAAACAGTGAATTTGGAACCCATCCAATGTCATCAGCCGTTTCATGACAACGAGCTGGACCGATAAAAATGACTTCGTAACAGGACTACATAATTAAAATATTTCAACCTTCCTAGATCACGTGGTGCATCGTTTTATGGTCCTTTTTGAGAGAACGCAGGTATTGTGAAGATTTAAGCAAGACGACGTGGACGAACATTTGGTGATTTTGTTGGAATGAAGGACAGTTGTGTTAAGCTGGTTGTGTGACATATTAATGGTGTAATAGTCTTCTGCTTTGAATCTATATTTGCTAGTTGTCTAACAAATTCTATTTTTGTTTATACCTACATAGAAATTTTGACAGCCTGCATCTTCCAAGTAAATCCATTTCTCCTAGCCTCTGTGGTAGATTGGTACAGGCTAGAAGGATAAGGAGCAGCCTATTTTTAGCTGGATTCTTATTGAAGTTGAGTGAGATTTTGGACTAATCCACCTCACTAGTCTAGTTTTGATCATTATATTGATCCAATTGATCATATTAATGGAACGATTAAAAACCCACCTGTCATGAAAACAACAGATCGATATTTTCAAAAATCTATAATATAGATTTTTGAAAATATCGATCTGTTGTTTATTTTTTGTATATTATACAATCTGTTGTTTTTGTATATTATACAATCAGTTACTATAGCACGATCAAAGTTGTAGTAGCCCGGTTATGTATTCGAGCACAACCCATGAACACGACAAAATTGCTAAAACCAGAATATTACACGATTGGGAAAAACGCTGCAAATTATTACACAAAGGCTTATTATTTTTCTATATAGATCACTCGTCTACAAAGAACACGGCTTTGCCATTGTTACCACCAAACCAAAACGAAGAAAAACATCGATCGCATTTCGGTCAGCTAAAAAACGGAGACATCTTTTGCGATTCACACTCGTATTTCTGATTTATCGTAAGTCCAACCCTTAAGTTATTTTAGGGAGCCAAAGGTTCGTCCTACAAGGCTCCGCGTGGACTCTAAACATTCTAAAAAACGTCTGCAAAGTGGGTGTGGCACATAGCTTCCTCGTATCCATAACCCGATTATATAGATGATCCGATGCATAGTAGTTAATCTCAAAACATCAAAACAAATTAATCTGTAACATCCCTGAAAATTTCATTGAAATCGGATGGAAAATGTAGAAGTTATGGCCGTTACAAGGAATTCACGTTTGCGCATGCGCAGTGGCTACTATCAGTCCGAAGATGATGATTTTCATAGGGGACCATTTAAATACTAATCTGTAATATCCCTGAGAATTTCATCGAAATCGAATGGAAAATGTAGAAGTTATGGCCGTTACAAGGAAATCACGTTTGCGCATGCGCAGTCGCTTCTATCAGTCTGGGGATGATGATTTTCATAGGGGACCGTCTACACACCAACCCGCACAATCCCTGAAAATTTCATTGAAATCGGACAATAACTTCGTATAGTTATGCGCGTTACAAGGAAATCATGACAGACACACAGACACACAGACACACAGACACACAGACAGACAGACACTGAACCATAATTGTTCAGAAACGTCTAAAACGCAAAATGCGAGTGAAAATTTTTATTTTGGAGAACTTTTTCTTTCGTCCTTGAAAAGTGAAAACAAAGCTTCCGCTACCTTGGTAGACTCGGAAGCAAAATCAATACTATCTTAAATTGATGGAAAAATAATACCTTTATATCAACATTTTTTTGAGCTAGGGCGTTTTCAAAATGTCGACCCTTATTTTCCAACCCTTAGAAGTGACCTACATCGACCAACACCTTCGGGGCACAACTAGACCCCAAATGGAGCCCACATACAAAATTTCATCTAAATTAGTCAATGCTAACTGAGGAAAGTGCCGCGTACGGCGGACGGACGGCCAAATGTATATTCAATTTTTGGATTCTACGTACCTTGAAACGTAAACCAACAAATTTTGAGGGGGGGGTCAAACAAATGTTTTTCTTGGTCGATTCCAAAGGTTCATTATTGAAAATAATAAACCAAAAGCATATGTGATTAAGAACGTATTCGTATGTTTAAGGGTACGAAGTATCTGTTTTACGGTATCTAAAAGAAAGAGGGGGGGGGGGGTTCCTTCTCTCAATTACTTCTGAAATCCCTCCCCATTTGACCGCTGAAATATAGCAGTTTCACAAACTCCCCAATATAAACACCTACGCTTTATCTACAGAATTAGGATAACGAAATCTCATGCATTTAGATAAAAAACATTGACTCCAACATTTATTGCTATTTTTCACCAGTAGGGACTTCAACCCTACGTTGCTTACTCCCCTGTAGCTCGTTTTATTTGCATAATGCCACTAACCGCTGCCACAGATAACCAATGGTCACGTCGCGGCTTGCGTCCTGGGAATTGCGACGTGACCGCAGTTTAAGGAAATTATGTCTTCGTTAATATTAGCGGATAAGCGCTTTTTTCTGACTAACAGCCAGTTAAAATAAACAGCTTGGGAATGGAGCATTCTACCGTATAAATAACTCCGAGATAGCTATCACGTGCGCAATGCTCAGCCTTCGAGTTTTCACATAATTTTAGATAAAGTCGCATGTTTTACCGTTGACATCTTTTTATCATGGTGTAAGATAGCTGTGGATTAGATCTATTTTTACGTCCTCATTGAGTTCCCATATACTACCTAATTATTAAAAAAAATTGTATGGTCGTTTTTCAATAGTAGACTACTTTTACAAAATATCTGTGAAGCTGTTAAAGATCTGTCAAGTGAATGGGCATTATAGCTTCCTCACTTCAGATTCACAAGGCATTATAGAATTAAATGGACAGCGAAAACATATAAACTTGAGCAAAACAGAGAGATCTCTACGCGGAAAATCAATGATTCTGCAATCAGCTATTATCTTTGATGAAATGGCCATTAACCTTGCGTCGGTCGAGCCTGCGGTGTTTACACCGCACTCGGAAGAAAACGCTTCCCTTTTGACCAAATTTCCGCAATTTCACCCAACCTCCATCTGAATTTTGTTGTTCAGGTTCACACTCCCTAGATTGCATATGAGTCGCTACCTACCTTGTGAGCGACGTGAAAGTTGCTATTCAATTTTGCTTCAGGCGTTGTCGAGTAAGGCGTGCACTGAGTACCTAGAGGTGTTTGGACAGCTGCGCGCCGAGACTTTCTGAGGTTTTATTGTTTTGTTCAAGTTTACATATTCTACCCAATACTTTGCAATTGTACGAATAAAAGTGTCATCTGAAGCAAGTGTACCTCACTTCATTGTCCCTCAGATTGTCAAATTTTCCAATTTCGAGCAAAATACGCAACGAGAATGACTGCGGTGTGAACACAGCAGCGCGACCTACTTTGCGTGCGGAAAGGCGCGACCGACGTAAGGTTAAATTCATAGGGGACGATTTTTTTAACACATTCAATGCGGATGTTTTATTGCACATTTATTGCACTGTATACATGTTACACGATGTACAGTGATGTACTGATACATTATACATCCACATGAACGTGATGATTTTACATAATTTTATTACAATTAATAATAAATTTAAGTAATTATTCATAAACAAATATATTCTTACACGCTAAAATTGATTCATAGTAGATTGAAATACGTATTCAAAATCATATTCCAAATGGAGCCCATATACCAAATTTCATCAAAATCGGTCCTTGGTAACTAAGGAAAGTGCCATGTACGGCGGACTGATTGCGTTAGTAAAAAAGGCAAATCCGCGCCCCGTTAAAGTTTTGCTCGCGACACCGCCCCTTTCAATTCCCAAGTGTTATAAAAGTTCTTCGCGAGTTCCGGAACCTACTCACACGATTCGGGAACACGGACTTCCGAGAAAAACAGCGGCATCGCCTGGGCCCAGGTAAATTTACGCCGGCCGGCTTCGTAAGGTAATTGATAGTTCCCTTAATCAAGTTTAAATATTCTGGTCACTCGAGCCAAATAAATGAACCAGCACACAAATCTTATTTATCTATCAGAGTGTACTGATCTGTGATCGTACTCTTGCTGCTAAAACTAATATATTCATAAATTTAAATTTGAATCTCAGTCCACTTTGCTTCTCTGTTCTTTGTAGCTAGTATATTCTTTGTTCCTGTACAATCAGGTATACTTACCAAACGCTTTTCTTTGTTATTCATCTTAACCTCTATGAATCATCTGATCTTCGTTCGTAATCTGTTAGCGAAGATATCTATTGTTGTTTACCTATTGAACCTAACTTCTTATCTAACTTTATCGCTTCCGATCCACCCAACAATCGTAAAAATACTTTATCATCACAAGTGTCACACGCAATTATAATGAGTACGCCGGCCGTTGTTATAACTCGAGATCGATGCGTGCGGATGTTCATTCGTCAAATCAAAGCCCTAGGAGACGAGATCAAGACAATCCGAGACAAGGGACTTGCTGCTGTTTCTTCAGCCGCTGATAGGAATCTTTTCAGCGGAATGTTTGCCACAGTAGGTAGTACCTACGAGAGATTCTTGGCCAAATGGGAGGAAACCATTATGTATTGTGAGGAAAAGGAATGTACCCCGGCCTTTCCTGATGCAAATGAAGAGAACTATTTGAGTGAAATTAAAACTTATTATTATGAAATTCAATCTTATCAAATTCAAATAGAGTCTAAGAAACAGAGTCCTAGGTCTAGTAATATAACAGATTCTTCGTTTCTCGGCAATCAATCTGCCGTTGTCAACACTCAAGGTCACAAAACTATATTACCTAAGATACCTATTAAGATATTCGTTGGTGACGTCACTCGTTGGCCTACCTTTAAACAACTGTTCATCTCATTGATTAAGGATGATCAGTCATTAACCGACGCTGAGCGTTTTCATTATTTAACTAGTTATTTAGAGGTTCCAGCTCTGGATAGTATCAGACATATAACGGCCGTGGGCGAAAATTTTGAACAAGCGTGGGCAGCACTCCTTAAAGTATATGATGATCCTAGACAGTTGGCACGTACCTATTTGGATCGTTTTCTAAACTATAGGCCTCCACCTGGTAAACCCTCGGTAGATTCACTCCAGTCGTACCTATCTAGTGTAGCTGAGAGTATTTCGTCGATTCGAAACCTACCTATTCCAAACCTTGCAGAGTATCTGCTTTGTGAGCTCGCTCTGCGTAGCCTCGATCCAACAACAAGGGAACTGTTTGAGACTTCAATGGTGAACACAACTTTTCCCAATTTTCCTGATCTACAGAACTTCGTCCAGCAGAGATGTTCTGTTCTTAGTCATACACAGGGTATTGTATCCAGTATGGTGGCTGCCTCGGACACCAACCTCAATAGTAATACCCGGAACTCGTTCAAATCTCCGAACCGTTTCCTATCCATGCCTAATAGGAGAGCTCTCATGGCCCATGGGTCTAACCTTACACGGCCTCGCGAGGAAGTCTCACCACCGCTCAAACCCGTTTGTTTTATATGCAAAGGGGATCATCGACTCCAGCATTGTTTCAAATTTGTCGCTGCCACTCCTCCGGAACGTCTCAATATGCTCCGACGTTTCCCAGGTTGTCGCAACTGTCTACGGAGTGACCATGTATCCAGGGTTTGTTCTTCATCAACTTCCTGTCGGGTTTGTGGAAAGCGTCATCATTCGGATCTCCATCTCCCAGTCCCGGATTCTCTCCCTCCTAGAAATAATTCTAGTGCCCTCGCACAACCTGGTGAACAAGCTTTGACTACTGGTTTTGCTGGTGCCAGTACACATGAACGTGCAGGTGTACTTCTTGGCACGGTCATGGCTGAAATTCAGGACTCGCTGGGGAAATCTCATACTTTCCGAGGGGTGTTGGATCCAGGATCCATGTTCTCATTCATCACCGAGAAAGCAGCTAAAGTTCTACGTAAATCCACCCGACCTTTCCGGGGAGCGATTTCTGGGGTTAGTGACTCACCTCTTCAGAATGTCAAGGGGCAGGTCAACTTGTCTTTCCTGGCTCCTGCTCTCATAGACCCACTGAAGACAGAAGCTATTGTAGTGCCTAATATAACGCCTCCACTCCCGCTAGAGACTCTTCATTCTGTTACATGGGTGGACTACCGGACCTATCCACTCAGTGACCCTAACTTTACAGAACCCGGACCTATATCATTCCTCATAGGGGCAGATTTGTTCGCCGATGTGGCTACTGGAGCTCCCATTACTATACACGAAGATGGACCGCGTCTGTTGCCAACTATTTTCGGATTTTCAGTTATTGGTCGCTACGTCATTGAGTCCCCTTCTAAGATTGGAGTATCCCTTCTTACTCACGCTACTTTGGATTCACTGATTGAACGTTTTTGGTTGATTGAAGAGCCGAGTATTCCGAAAGTCTCTTCTCCTGAAGAGGAACAATGCGAGCAGCTGTTTCTCCAAACCCACCATCGGAGTGAGGATGGGCGTTATGTCGTATCCCTACCATTCAAATCAGCCCCACCAGAGTTGATCCCTAGCACTTCGAGAGTTCTCAGCTGCCTTTATTCCCTGGAGTCCCGGTTTGCTAAAAATGAGTCTTTACGGCGGGAGTACATTGCTCAGATGGGGGATTACAAGTCCTTGGGTCACATGCGTCCAGCAACTGAGCCTGCTCGATATTTGATCCCTCACCACGCAGTTTTTAAGCAGGATGGGGAAAAGATGAAGATGAGGGTGGTGTTTGATGCCAGTTTCCCTACTCCTAATGGTAGCCTTAACGATCACCTACTCACCGGGCCCAAACTTCAGGCCGACATTGGCCAAATTCTTCTTAATTTCCGTCGCCACTCCTATGTTCTCCGATGCGACATAGTCAAAATGTTCAGACAGATTTGGCTGAACCCGAAAGACCGATGTTACCAGCAGATTGCGTGGCGTGATTCACCCACTGAACCTGTACAGTTCTATGAACTCACAACTGTTTCGTTTGGAATGTCCAGCAGTCCATACCTCGCACAGCGGGTTCTTCGCCAGCATGCTCTTAATTATCAGGAGCAGTACCCAGATGCAGCTCATGTTCTGTTGTGTGGAGCCTATGTCGATGACTTGGTGGCAGGTAGTGATGATCTCGAGCATCTAAGTCGCATTAAAAGAGAGTTGATTGAACTTCTTTCCCTGTGCGGTTTTGAACTAGGGAAATGGAACGCCAATCATCCCTCCCTGTTAGAATCTATGGACGCTCAGGCTGGAACGGTCAGTTTGCGTTTTGACGACGTCCCAGCTACAAAAATCCTGGGCATGAGATGGGAACCTATTGCTGACAACTTTTCGTATGAGGTGTCCATTCCACCGCAGGAATACACTAAGAGAGCAATCCACTCCACAATAGCTCGACTGTACGATCCACTTGGTTATCTTGCACCCATTGTATTCTATGCTAAATGCATTCAACAACACACTTGGCAGCTTCCTAAGCTAGATTGGGATGATGTGGTGCCTGATGACGTTCAGGAATCCTGGCGTTTGTTTTTGCAGGAACTTCCCTATGTCTCACAAATAGCAGTACCCCGGGCACTCCCTAGGACTGATACCTCCTACGAACTGGTGTGTTTCTGTGATGCATCAGCCAGCGGCTATTGCGCCAATGCTTATTTGAGGTCTACCTCGGGATTGGAGACCAGTCTCACCCTTCTTAAAGCCAAAACCAAGGTGGCTCCGCTCAAGTCCTTGACTATCCCTCGCTTAGAACTCTGTGGCGCTCTGCTGTTGTCGCAACTTCTACAGTCGTTGGACCCCATCATCGTCGACCTCTCCATTGAACAGGTGTTTTGTTTCACCGACTCCACTATAGTCTTGGCCTGGCTACACACCCTACCTCACTTGTTGCAGACATTTGTCTCCAACAGAGTACAAAAAATCCTGGCAGTGACAAAATTGGATTGGTGGCACCATATCAAAGGTACAGAAAATCCTGCTGATGTTGGTTCTCGTGGTATTTCTCCAGCGGCTTTGAGGGACTACACTTTGTGGTGGCAGGGACCCTATTGGTGTAGTCGGCCTATCAGTGAATGGCCTATCTCCCAAGAGATCGCTGCTGTAGAGGTTCCTGAAGTGAGGCCACCTCGACTTGCTCTTGTGACAGTCAAAGGGGACTCCTCGCTAATAGACTACGCCAAACGCCACTCTTCGTATATTCGCTTCATACGCACCATCGCCTACTTGAAACGCTTCCTTTTCAATGCCGGCCTTCCTAAAGCCTTGAAGTCGCATCGTCGAATCGGACCAATCAGCCCTCAGGAATTCCGAGAAGCCAACCACCACTTCATTAGGCTGTTACAACATAGTTATTACCCTGAGGTCTTCACTCACACCTTCAATGACTTGAAACCCGAGCTCCGCCGTCTCAATGTCTTCCTCGATGATACAGGTTTAATCCGAGTAGGAGGACGTCTTAAGAATGCTCCTCTACTCTATGAACATAAGCACCCTATCCTCTTACCAGCACGGTCCTACTTCACCAACCTCATTGTCGATCATCACCACCGAAAAAATCATCATATAGGACCAGCGGCTTTGCTCTCTTCCATTCACCAGACCTATTGGATTCCAAAGGCAAGGAATTTGGTGAAGCTCATCAGACACCGATGTGTCACGTGTGTGCGTTTCTCCAAGAGCTCAATAATTCCCTTTATGGGTCAGCTCCCAAAATCACGTTTTGCTGGTGTTCGCCCATTCCTTATAAGTGGTGTGGACTTTGCTGGACCCTTTTCCTACAAAACCTCCACACTTCGTAGAGCACAAACTGATAAGGCCTACCTCTGTCTATTCATATGCATGTCCTCTCGCGCCCTACATCTTGAAGTTGCCACATCACTTTCTGTTGAAGGATTCCTCGATGTATTTGACAGATTTGTTGCCCGCCGAGGACTACCTTTGGAGATGCTCTCAGATGGAGGGACCAACTTTAGAGGGACTGACAGATATCTTAAGGATCTAATTGATTGCTTTAATTCAACTGATGCCAAGTCCAGCCTGGTCTATCACACAGCTCACCTTAATCTCAAGTGGAACTTCAATCCGCCTTCCTCACCTCACTTTGGGGGAGGTTGGGAGGTATCTGTCCGTGTAGTTAAGGATCTCTTCTACAAAACGTTTGGAAATCACTCATATACCCTTCCTGAGCTTCTCACTGCTTTTACGAAGATTGAAGGCATCTTGAATTCCAGACCCATTCAGGCACAGTCTACTAGCTCAGAGGACCTAGAGCCTCTGACTCCAGGCCATTTTCTCATTGGTCAGCCCCTCACTGCATTACCGGAGCCTGATTTCCAAAGTATCCCAGAGGGACGCCTCAATCGGTGGCAGTTAATACGTGAAAGGGTCCAATTTTTCTGGACGCGATGGAGGGACGAGTACCTTCATGGACTGCAGCTCCGCCAGAAATGGGATAAGGAAACACCAAATTTGAAGATCGGAGACGTAGTACTCCTTCGCGATGAGAACACATCACCCACCCAGTGGCCCATGGGCAGAATCCTGGATGTGCATCCGGGCAAGGATGGAGTTGTGAGAGTTGTCACTGTGAAAACCTCCAGCAGCAGCTACCGTAGACCAGCTGTGAAAATGGTGCTGCTGCCGCTTCAGGATATCCACTACCCTTGACTCAAAAGGGTTGAACCTGGTCGGGAATTTGGGGGAGCATGTTCGGAATCGAAGTTTAAAATTCCCGCCCAGAAACTTATAGTTATTTTTGTTATTGTTATTTAATTCTTTCGTTAATTCTATCGTTAATTCTAGTTGTTAAAAATATCAATTTATTTGAATTGGAGTTTGAATGAATTGTTAATTGTTAAAATGTGTGCTGGTTCAAAACCACTGCCTTCTGGAGAAAGGCACGACCCGTGTTTTTTACAAATGGACGTTAGTAAAAAAGGCAAATCCGCGCCCCGTTAAAGTTTTGCTCGCGACACCGCCCCTTTCAATTCCCAAGTGTTATAAAAGTTCTTCGCGAGTTCCGGAACCTACTCACACGATTCGGGAACACGGACTTCCGAGAAAATCAGCGGCATCGCCTGGGCCCAGGTAAATTTACGCCGGCCGGCTTCGTAAGGTAATTGATAGTTCCCTTAATCAAGTTTAAATAATTTTGTTTTGTGGGGCAAAAATTTACCGACCAGCTACACCAATGAAAAGCGTTGAGACGTGAGGAAGCCAAAATAAATAGGCAAATGAAGCTGAAAAAATGGAACAGAAAAGAACCAGAAGAAGGTGAAGAACAGCTGCTACACAGTTGGGGCTGAATAGTGAATGTAGGTTACTCCTATCAATTTAATCGGAATACGACTTCATCTCCTCTTCTCAAAGTTCAAACGTAAACAAATCCTAGTAGACCGTGTGGGACGACTATTACATTATTCCAGACCGGTTATAGGAGCTCAGATGTAAACAATGAGGCTTGGCAACATTGGAAAAACCCCTCCTGGGTCCTCACACCTGCATCTGGGAGGAGTTTGAAGTGGTTTCTCCGGAGGGGATAATGTCTTTTACATGGGCCAGCCTCTCAATCTCCTTCCTCCACGACTGTCGTGATCCACAACTCGCGCCACCTCCACGCCCTCCCTACTCAGACGAAACTATCGAAGCTTCCTTTTACTACGGTCCTGTCAGGCTTGAGTTCCCCTATCTGCTTTTTCTAGGTCACCGTTATCTCGTCATCGGCTTCTCAAGTGTTCCTTACTACTGCTCTCCTCCTCATCTCGAGGATCTTCGATGCAGCGCGTTCGCCCGTCAGCTGATCTGGTTATGAGAGCTACCGTTAAGCCATGAAAGATAAGGAGAATTCCTCCTTTTTTAGATTATTTTCAACTTAACCTGATTGTGCATTACAGTACAGTGTGTTCATGAAACAATCAATGATGTAATAATCAATCTTCTCATCTTCATACCATAAATAAATAGAAGTCCTTACTGACCCCCTCCCCCCCGCTTAACTGCTTGGTTGCCACAAACGAGATGTTTCTTCAAATTAAGAGCGACCTAAAGTTACTCAGGTCCTCTCTGCTCTCCAGAACAACCAAGGTTCGGCTATATCGTACACTGATACGCTCGATTGTTACCTATGATGTCAAATCAAGGGTGATTAGTACGGCTGCAGCCAATAAATTTCGTGTTTTCAAGCGGAAAATTAGGAAAAAAATAAACGGGAAGTTTGTGTTAGTGGAGGATTTAGAACTTGAACACCTTCTAGAGGACATCGTGTAATTTATGAAAGCTTGGTGGATTGACTTACTTCGCGTTGAGCGCATGACTACACGAATGACGCAAAATCTTTTGCATGCGAGGATTATGGAAGCTCGTCAACTGGGACGACCAAGGACTTGCTGGCTCCAGAATGTTGAGAAAAACCGGAGAAGCTAGATGAGAGAACTTCTTCAAAAATGAGGAAATATCATAATTTATTTTCATTGAAGTAGAGGGGTCTATGTTCCGTTATCTATGGCCGACCTTGGCTGCACGTCAATCTTCAGTTCTAACATTCATTATTTCCGCAATAAGTCAATAATTGTATTGTTCCATCGAATCTCAGTTTTCATTCGTTTTGACATGAATAATTCATGTCCTTTGGCTGGGGTCAAGGAATTTTTCGCGAAACTTTTTTTGCCAAAAAAAAAAAACAAAAAAAAAAACGCTGCAACCAGTAAACATAATTATAGCTACATAATTACGTAATATTATTATGTGCGATCGGAGAGTATTTTTTTCAGAAAAAAGTTCTGTTTATTCATTGAAAAAGTAATACACGTACACATTAACATTTTAATTTTCAAATTACACCTACAACAATGGGCATATCCATGATCTATTGTCTTCCCCTCTAAGGGAGGAATTTCTTCGTATGTTTTCGAGTTTAGATAAACGAGTGCCTGTAGGTAGTGTAGTATTTCTTCTATTATTAGCAGTACCTCTTTGAGATACTGCTATGAGAGCAAATACTCATAATATTGAAAATCTTGTCTTTATGACCTCATTCCTTTCTACCTTCTATGTCTTAACCAATCGTATTCCTTGTACTTACCACCTCTTAGTCTTGTCCGTACCGCGGAGAAAGATGCTATTCCGATTGCTTAAACCTTTTATTTGTCTTTTACCGACTCTTCAAAGAGAATCTACACCAGAAACTAACGATATTTTTTTTCATTGTTCTGCTGGTTGAAATTTGTTTCTATCAATGAATCAGATGGTAGACCTTGAGTTTGCTCCCCAGAATTCAACACAACAGGCTGTTGTCAGCAGGATGCTGGAAGGTAAAAGGAGCTGGACTGCTGTGGCAGAGTGCACAGAAAGCATCCTGACATGGAAGATACTCTTAGAACGAGGAAGAGAGAGGAGGGAGCAACTGGTCCGCCCCCTCACCCAGAACTGATTAAACGTTTAGGACTCAGCCCGAAGTAATGTGTTAAACGGTTCCGGGATGAGTTCCAACGTGGGAGAAAAGGAGGTGTTTTTTTAGTGGGGTTGAATCCCATGTTACCGGAAGACGCGGACCCTTCCAGGTATCTTACGAGATCCAACTCCACTTATGGATCTTAAAGATTTTCTCAAATGCCTGCCGAAAAAACCTATTATATCGAATAACAATGAATTTTGAAAACTGATGGAAGAAGGGACTATGTCGCTTTTTTTCGCTCCCCCAAAAAGGCAAAAGTTACATATATGAGACCTGTATTCGACTGATCTATTCAAATGACATGAGATTCTACTCTAATACTTTTAGCATAAACCACCCAGAATTTATGAAAATTCAGTCAGTCAACAAGATGGATGGAAGACTTTTGTCCTCTATTTGAGTTTCGTATTCTGTAGGAATGTTTTCTCTTCAGGATTAGCCCTCTGCAGGAGTAATAGGTACTCTTTAATCCCATATTTCAATTTTACGCCCAACTTTTTTTTAATGCGTTGGAGTATTCATTAATTATATGCATATTTGATTGGTCTGATTCATCCACAAATCCCCTTCATTCCGTGTCTAAGCATTTGCACGCACGGCTTGACACAGTATGAATAGTGCAGACTGGTTAGGGAAATACTCCTGAATTATAACCCACTAATAACAACCAGAGTATCGTGTCCGATGATGAACCTGAAGACTGCAGACGCAACTGATTAGTTATTCTTCGGGGAGCGTGTTCATTCTTGATTATTATTACTGCTCCCTGCTTCCACGAAAACCACTTTAGGTAAGTAACCAATTTTGAGCAACAGCTTCTGAGAATGATAGATTGACAGTCAAAACCGTACTGACGTGACGAAACTCAATAGAAGGAAAAGGGAAATCACTCAAGCTGAAAATAATTACACCTAAGTAATTCAAGGAAAAAACGATTGTCCAAGCAAAAGTCATTTTTTGTGTGGGTAAAAATTTATATCATTTTCTGTGGGCATATAATCGGCCGGCGTGTGAATTACAGTCCCCTCATTGTTTCGACTCGCAATGATACTGCTATTATCTTCAGAGGTGGTAACCGTAGTTGTAGGAAAAATG
This sequence comes from Apolygus lucorum, assembly GCA_009739505.2. Lineage (NCBI taxonomy): Eukaryota > Metazoa > Arthropoda > Insecta > Hemiptera > Miridae > Apolygus > Apolygus lucorum. The sequence goes on from CM019183.2 coordinate 21,376,945, forward strand.
GGCGGTACGTATTCCAAAATTATTGTTCGTGGCTCAACATCACGAGACTATCCTTTGAGTACAATTCCAAGTCAATAACTTATGAGTTTCAATTGAACAAGCATGCAAAAAGTTATAGAGCACGAAATACACATCCAATTCAGAGTCTAATAATTGTTACATTTGTTGCTTAATGATAAAAATAATTTTGTAATAATACGACAAAAAATAAGTTGTAAATAAATGTGTAAAGGTGTAAATAAGTGTAATGTTTTTTTCTAAACGGTAATCGTGAACATTAAATTTATTCCATATTTATATGAAGTTGTCACTTGTAAGTTGTTAATCGATCAAGTATCCAAAAAGTCGTGGAACACCTAATACATACCTAGGTACCAAATTCAGAGTGTAGTAAATGTTACCTTGGTGGCTTGATGCGAAATAATGTTGTAAAAATATGACAAATAATAAGTTGTAACCATTTTTTAAAGGGAAATCTTCATCAATAAATATATTCCATATTTATAACAAGTTGTAACTTGTAAGTTTTAAATTGATCGAGTATGCAAAAAGCCATAGAATGTAGAACATGTAATACTTATCAAATTCAAAATGTAGTAAATGTTACATTGATCATTTAATGCGAAATAAATGTTTAATAACGTGACAGATAATAGGTTGTAACTATTTTTTTTAAAGGGAAATCTTCCTCAATAAAATGTATTTAATATGTTTAATATTTATAGCAAGGTGTAAGTTGTAACTTTTAAATTATAGTGGGGTTACATGGGTAAGAAAATCTGTTTATTGTTATTTTTAATCTGAACTAAACCTCATTCTGAGAATTTTGACACCAACCGGGATTTTCTAACGTGAGAAGACCTTTTTCTATCATATTTCAAAGTTTCGATTGTTCATGACGTCACAGTGGACTGGGGGGTCCCGCCCAGGCGGGAGGGGTGTCTGACGTCATAAACATTTGAAACTTTGAAAAATCATAGAAAAAGATCTACTCATCCAAAAAGAAAACGGCTGGTGTCAAAATTCTCTGGATGAGGTCTAAGTTCAATTAAAAATTAAAAAAAAAAAATCAGGCGCACCCCCCATTGATCAAGTAGGCATAAAGTCATGGAATGTAGAACATGTAATGCATACCAAATTCAGAGTGAAGTAAATGTTACATAGGGGATTTAATGCCAAATATGACAAAGTAGTAACTACTTTATTTTTGATGGTAATCGTGAACAATAAATTTATTTCATGTAACAAGTAGTTTGGAATAACAAACTAGAAGAGCATAGTCGAACTCTGTAGTCTCAGGGAGTCTCACTTTGTCATTTCGGTTTCGTGGGGCCACCAGGAGCAAATTTACTGGTTTGAAGGGGTAGGGTCGTCACACCCTCCTCCGACTAATTATGAGCAATAAGGTGAATTTCAATCTGAAATTCATTCTATATTGTTACATGGTAGCAGAGCGTGGTTTGGTGGAAATGCACTGAAATCATTTCATCATTTCCCCTCCACTTTTTCTTGGGTATTCCAGAAGGAATTACCCAAAGAGAATTCCAGAAGGAATCTCTATATTATTAAATTATATTAAATTCATTCCCTTATTATACTTTGCAAATCCGGCAATTAAATTCATTCATTTCGCCAATCCGGCAATTAAACTCATTCCCTTGTTAGGCTTTGCCAATCTGGCATTTTATTAATTTCAATTACATTTTTCTTTTATATAAGCCTTTTCTAAGTTTGCCTTTTCAATCATTACACTTGAATGTTTCGCCGTTCGTATTCTTTATTTAGTTTGCTTTCTCCTCAGTTCCATTGATTTATTCTTTTATGTATAAATGGCTCATTCGTGGCGTAAATGACCCATTCGTGGCATTCTTCTTCTTCTTCTTCTTTTTGAATAGTACCATCACGATGGAAGAATTCCCTTGAAGCTTCCAGACGTCCTTTCCTGGGCTTCATGCTATTTTCAGTCCCTTTGACTTTTTTCAAACATACTTCTGTTTGAAACCCAGAAGTATGTTTTAGGGAGAGGAGTGTGACGACCCTACATTTTATACGGGACAAACCAATTGGTTTGTTCCCGATTTGTTGGAGCTACGCCTTTAGAGATATCCGATTCATAGATATATGAATCGATATCCTCTTCAGACCGGCTGATTGATCTAATCACTGGTTTGAAGGGGTAGGGTCGTACACCCTCCTCTGACTAATTATGAGCAATGAGGTGAATTTCAATCTGAAATTCATCCTATATTGTTTCAACTTTGCTGTATCAGAGTGAAATTTCAACTTCATTGGGGCCACCAGGAACGAATTGGGCTCACCCATAACTTTTCATGCCAGTGTTCCACGATTTTATAACGTTTTTCCGCAGTGCTTAACGCGTTCCTCACTTCCGTTCCAAACTTTTTGTAACGTTTTTTGTATAGTTAGTTAGTCCAAGGCTGAAACATGTTCCTTGGTAAAAATAATAGCAAATGAAAGTGCCTAAAACACAGTACTTGAAAATTCAATCTTTTTCCAAAATGTGTCAAAAAACCAAAAATGCCTTTTTTTTTAAATGAGCAAAGTAGAGGTCGGACTTTTTCTCAGGATGACAGCATAATAAGAGATGAATCACACCATGGAATCTCCTACCGCGTAGAAGCAGTCTTGCAGGTGTTTGTGATTATGTGCTCGCTCGTGAGTCAAACTGGATTGGCTGTGTAAACAAGGCAGGTACGCCTCTGCGCGACTACGCGGCAGTTAGCTGAGGCGATTTCGTCAGGAAATCGTGTAAAAAGGATGACGGATGAGTGAAAGATGACTCGAGAGGGGAAAAAAAACGAGTCGATCCGAACATGTTTGACTTGTTGGAAGCCCTTCTGATTAGCACCTTGAGGAGGAAGATTTTTCGTGTATGCTGATTACACGTTGTCGTGATAATTGTCCGTTATGTGCGGAGAAGACTCAGCGATGTGAGGAGTAGTAAGTTCTAAGGATTAGTGAGGTCGGGGGAGGAGGTAGGAGGCAGCCCGGTTGTAGCAACACTCAACACGTCTACACCCACGTGTGGCACGATCCGCGGCGAAGAGGGTTCCAGCATGTCTGAAGTGGAGTTTTTTGGCTTTACGCCCTCCAGAAGACGTGTCTCCCTTTTTCTATAAGGATCTGTCTTTCACCAAGCAGTCCCCATCATATATTCAGATTAGCGTCGTGACGAAATTTCGAGTTCCATTTTTGAATCACGCAACTCACTGCAGAAATCTCTTCAACAAGATGCGATTTCGTATCTATCGAGTCACGTGATGTGATGTGATTTATGGGTGAAATTTGACATTTTTTAGATACGAGGTTATTATGAGATGCCATTTCAAAGGGAAACTTGACATTTTTGGTATTCGAGGTTACCATTGTGATGAAATTTTACCAAGAAATTTGACATTTTCGAGATATCTACGAGGATACCATGTGATGCAATTATAGCGGGAAATTTGACATTATTGAGATACGAGGTTATCATGACATACCATTTTAGTGGAAAATATGACATTTTTGAGATACGAGGTTACCATGTGACGCAATTTTACCAGGCAATTTGATCTATTTGAGATATTTACGAGATTATTATGTGATGTAACTTTAGTTGGAAATTTGACATTATTGAGATACGAGGTTATCATGTCAAGCCATACTAGTGGTAAATATGAAGCTTTCTTTCAAACGGGCTTATATTTATCGGGGGAATTTTTTGTGAGAAATTTAGAAAAACTAATTTCATGGCGAAGGAAGTTGTCAAGGGTTCCCAAATTTTCCAAATTGTTTGTTCATAGAACTTTTGATTGTAAGAGCGAATTTCGAAATTTTGGTATGCGTTTTGAGGGAGACACGGCCCTTTCTTAAATGGATATAAACCCATTTGATGAAAAACGATGGATAGGAGCCATTTTGAAAACGCTGCAAATTATTACACAAAGCTTTATATTTTTTTGTGTAGATCACTCGTCTGCAAAGAAAACGGCTTTGCCATTGTTACCACCAGTCACTATGAAGAAAAACATCGATCGCATTTCGGTCAGCTAAAATTTGAACGGAGATTTTATCTTAATTAAAAAGGGGTAATTTAGCCCTTTTTCGCGATTCGCACTCGTGTTTCAGATTTATCGTAAGTCCAACCCTCAAGTTCTCGTAGGGAGCGAACGGTTTGTCCTACGGGGCTACTCGTGGTCGGTAAAAATTCAATACTATCTTAAATTGATAGAAAAACAATACTTTTTAATCAACATTTTTTGAGTTCGAGGATTTTCAAAATTTTAACATTTATTTTTCAACCCTTAGAAGCGACCTAAATCAACCAGAATCTTCGGGGCACAACTAGACCTCAAATGGAGCCCATATAACAAAATTCATCAAAATCGGTCAATGCTAACGAGGGAAGTGCCGTGTACGGCGGACGGATGACCAAATTTCTATTCGATTTTTGGATTCTACGTACCTTGAAACGTAAACCAACTAATTTCGAGGGGGTTTGAATAAATTTTTTTGTTGGTCAATTCCAAAGGTTCATTATTGAAAATAATAAACCAAAAAAGCAAGTTTTTGGTTGTATGAATAAAAGTCCCATTTTCATTTTCTTTTATTTGTTCACCCATTATTTTCAATAATGAACCTGCGCAATCGAGCAAAAAAAAAAAATATATATATTCCAACACCCTCAAAATTTGATGGTTTACGTTTCAAGGTTTGTAAAATCTGAAAACCGAATAAAAATAAAAATTAAAAAATAAAAAGTGTTGAAAACAATGTGATGGATGTAAGCTGTTTTGTTGGCAAACCCGATTTTTAGCGAGCTTTTAAAGGGGGATGCAAACCGTTTCGGAGCGAATTCAACTCGTGAGGTGATAGGCCTTATCCTAAAGATTCAGATCCGCGAAAAAAACAAAAAGTGTAAAAAATGAATATAAGCCCGTTTGAAAGAAAACTCTCCTTATGACATTTTTGTGGTAAGAGGTGATAATCTGATGCCACTTTAGTAGGAAATTTGACATTTTTAAGATGTGAGGTTACCATGTGATGCAATTTTACCGGGAAATTCGATATTTTTGTTGACGTTCCATGCGATGCGATGTTGTCATGGGTCGTTCTACCCGGATTGTCCATCGAAGTACGAGTATTGTTCAAATTTCCAAGGAGATATGGGTTGCGTGTGGGTTGAATTGCTCAGCTATATACGGGGTGTTTATTTTGCAATATTATCCTTACTTTCGTAAAGGTCGATGGTACCCTGTGATTATCGGCTTGTCGTCGAAGTTACTTACGATGCCGAGCAAACAATATTTTTTCGATCTCTGTGGGTAATTACGGGAAGTAATCGGGTTTGGAATGTATTATTCAGAAAACATACGACTTGATGATGTTTGCACATACTATTAACGGTTATTGTGTGCATGCTTATTGACTCGCATTTCGAAGTACATCACGAGAAGCCCAAACAATTCTGTGCGTTAAATGTAGGAGGCCTCTACTTACGGTTAAATTAAAGAGTACGTGCTCACGCACTCAAGTAAGACTGCCCAAAACAATTAAACTCACTTCCGCTTCACAGAAGTTTATAGGACAATGAATATCCAGACAAACGACGCACCAATACTTTTCACCATCGCTGTGACAGCAATACCGAACATTTTTATTTATCCTCGCTGTCAGCGGGGTAAGCATCGATGTGATTGGTTGGGAGGCCTCCCTCTCCTTCTTCTATCAACTCCCTCACACTAAAAGTATAATAATTTTCCAAAAAATATGGTTTCAACCTAATGATTTAGATGTGTAACAATAATATGAAAATTACGATCACAAAAACATTCATTGAAAACAGTTCACTTTGTTGAACTTTTTCTAACAATTTATTTTAAAAAATAATATTTTACATATATATACATTTTTGAAAAGGAAATGGATCTCATGATAATTGGACTTTATTGTGCCTCATCGCCAGTCGTTCCTCAGCAAAAAGTGGAATGGCATGACAGTTTTTGTAGCTTTGTCGAGATGGTATGTAATTGAAGGCTTCTCTCGATGTCCCTCAAGTATTTGTTAAACCTGTCTCCATCTTCCTTCAGATGAAGGAATTAACGGTGATGCTCCCCAAAATTGTCTCTCAATTCATTGATTGGGTGGGCCCTGAATCATCAGTTTGGAATTGAGCAACTCAATAATGATAGTTCATAGTTCATCGAGATAAATGGTGAGGGTGCGAGTATGGAGAACAGCTATTGTGCGATCGTGAGTTACTACCCTGATCACTCTTCCATTAAGTAATAACTGTTGGCGAAGCATATACTTTTGAAATTCTTCAAGTCACCGAGAGTAATTGAGAATGCTTCACATACCATATATAATACACTTCAAAGTATGCTGACCTAGACTGACTAAAACGGCTCACAGCCCGAAATTCATACTAGATTGATAGGAACATGAAGAGACCTCAGTTTACTAGACCAAAATACAATATCAAGAGACGGATTTCGAGTTGAGCCGTTGGTGATCTCCTCTCCACTTAAGGGAGTGAGGCAATAATTAGCCATGAGCGAAATCATCAGAACAAATTCTGATCTTCCCTTTTATTATTATTATTATTATTATTAAATAGGAGGTCTATAGTGAGTTGAAGTAAAACTCCTTCCACTGCGACCTAACGAGGTGTATTGTGGAGTGCCTCCAGGCTATGTTAGCCTGATAAGAAGGGTTTACTAAAAGGTGAGTTTCGTTTCAGTTTAGGCTTTACTAAACACCCCTTCTTCCCACTTTTTAGCAAAGCAAAGAAAATCGGTGTAGGTCACCTTAGAGATGGTTTCAGGAGCTAGGACATCATTTACGACGATTGTGTATCTAGCTCGACCCAGTCACAGTAGTTCAAGATATGCTCGGCATCTTCCATTTCCATATCGCAAAAGCCGCAGATATCCAATGTTAGTTTGCCTACCTTCTTTGGATCGAAATGGGAGTGACCTTTAAAAGACCCACGAGTATTCTGACGTCCTTCTAAGACATAGCTATGAGCATGAGTTCGCTAGCCCGTTTCTTTGAGAACGTTACAAATAGTTTTGCCTGTCTCAGGCCTGAGAGGTTCTGCCAGTATTTTGCTCGTTCATTTCTTTCCCAGTTGTTAACCACATTCTGTAAGCAGCTTTTGGTGGTTCCCAAGATTGGTTCCGGTCCCAATGGCAGGGACTCCGATCCTCTTTTGGTAAGGCGATCAGCAGTTTAATTACCTTCATGACCTTCATGTTCGGGAATCCAGAGAAGGGTGACCTGATTGTTCTGGGCCACAGTTTCGAGAGTATCCAGCATCGAGCTTGTAATGACTCATATACTCGAATATGTCAGTTCTACAATAATGGACACAAGGGAAACTCTGAGTGACTCATTGTCTCAGGTAGGTGGAGTGAGGTACGGGGGACAAACACGTCACTTGACGTCACCCTCCTCCACTCTCCCTTTACCTTGTTAAAGTAGTATAAAAGGAGGACTCAGGGCTTCACCTGGAGACATTCATGCATTCGTCTTCAAAAACTCAACTTGATTATTTCTCGCTGTACCTTGCCTTCTCTCAGAAACCCAAAGTTCCTCGGAGGTCTCGGTAGACAATAACCTCATTGTGCCGGCCTCTGCTCCCATTTCACCTAGAAGTTGTCTGCCCCCAACTAGGCCTAGGTACCTAAATGTTCTGCCTCCCTCCGGTCGGCGAGCAATCGCGCCGAGGATCGTAGCTGAGCTGAAATCCTTGAGCACTCCTGCATGCGGTAGGCGGTAACCCACGCCGGGCAGAAAGTGCTGTCCCATCCTTCCAAAAAGTAGGGACCAATATAAATCGACAAGCCGACGTGAAGACCATCGCCTTCACACGCCAACACGCCGACATAACAGAGCTTATAGTGTATGAACTGTCTGAAAAAATGTATACCATGGCTCTGTTCAGACACTCATTCTGCATTTCTTCAGCGCCCTTCCCTTTGGAAGACAGCTGATGACGTTTGCGGCACCAGGAATGAAAGTCAATCGAAAATTCAACCTGAATTGGTTGTTTTTTTACTTTTTCTATTGATGAAAAATGAAGGTCTCGGAGCAAGTGTGAAATGCGAGTACCAATAAATTAATTAACTGCCATTGTAATACTACGATGATCAGAAGGAGTCGATTGAAACTAAATTGAATGGAGTTGTTTGGACTAGGTACTATGATCAGATGAAGGGTTTTCGCTCTCTTCTCCGACCCTCCACCATCTTGAATTCCGATCTTATGCTGGACATCTTCAGCTATTTATTGCAATCTGTGGAAAAGTATATTTTGAAAATAATAATGATCACTTTGTTATCAGATGGGTATCCAATGGCTTGTAAAACAAGTCCAGGTATACTACAGATTCGCAATGCTTCCTTTCCTGACGCCACACTTATTAACTACTACCTACCAATGGGCAAGACAGCCTCCACTCTCCATTCCTCTCTTTTTGCTGTCCGCTGAAATTGGATCTCGTCCTCATTCCCTTGGTTGGAAAAGGCACTTTTAAGCCCTTCGTCAGCAGTGTTATGTCCCGGAGGTATTGTCCTTGGAGAAGAGCAATCAGCTAGGGCGAACCAATCAAACCATAACGTCCTCTCCGCAGATAGGCTCGTGACAAAAGGTTTTTACCGTCGAGACGTCACTTCTCGGTGGACGTTCGAGAACGAAGTTGAAGTCGAAGACGAAGGGGATGCGGTGGTCGAGAGGTGATTGTCAGGCAAGGACAATGGACGAGTCGGACGTAATTTACTGGCCGGATCGCCAGGTATAACGCCTGCTTCGGTTTTATTTTCTTTTCTTTTGTCCGTTCCAAATTGATGTCAACGAGTAAAGTTGACTGTGGGGGAACATAAACATTTCAAAACAGCAAGTTCAGGGACCAGATAAAATCTAGGCTTCTCGCTAGTGGTGAGACAGCACTGGATAGGTACCTGCATACATAAAAGTTTGCAATTCCAACTTGACCTGTCACCATCACAAGCTTACTGACAAAATGTCTCGTAATAATCTTAGGATTAGTTTCAACCATGTACAATAATAAAGTTAATGTAGGTTTAGTGTAAGGGTATTTCGAAAATTAGTTACGATTAACAGCCTTCTCGTCCAAAAGTTGTGTAACTCCATAAAATGAGAAGTTGTACGATACCCCTTAAGGGATTACCATTATTGGTTTATTATCTCCAATAATGAGCCTTTGGAATCGAGCAAGAAAAAATTGTGACCCTCCCCTAAAATTCGATGATTTAGGTTTCAAGGTATGTCGAATCATTTTTTCGAATAGGAACCGTTTTCCGTTCATTCGCTGCGAGGTACCCTGTACGCCGTACAAGGGACGTTGACCAGTTCCCGTGGACCGATTATGATGAAATTTTATATATCGGCCACATTTGGGTTCTAGTTGTACTTCCAGCTTTTAGTTATTGTCAGTCCCTTCCAAAGGGTAAAAAGTGGGGAAACATATTTTGAACTGTATTTATATACAGATGTTGTTTTTAGGACGTCCCACAGTAAGACTTGGGCGTCCTTATGCGATCGATCTGGGGTGAAGTTGGACAACACTCAACAGAAAAAAAAATAACCACACAGTAATCCGTTTTAGGCCATTCTGAATCCAAATCCGCGAAAAAAACCATAGGTGTATGTCTGTGTGTGTGTGTGTGTATAGGTGTGTGTGTAGGTGTATGTGTGTGTGTGACAAAATCTTGTGTCGTCTGCACAGCCCTTAGTTCTCCACCGATTTTCCTGGTTCTTTTTTTGTTCGACGTGGAAAACTATCTAGTTGTGTTCTACGTCGCCGGAATTGCGAATTTTGCCTTTTATGGGAAGGAAAGGGGTTTAATGCTAAAAAAACGTGCGTTTTTGGGCATAATCTTGTGTCGTCTGCCCAGGCCTAAGTTCTCAACCGTTTTTCGTGGTTATTTTTTTATTCGACGCGGAAAACTATATAGTTGTGCACTACGACTTCGGAATTTTGAATTTTGCTTTTTAAGGGGGGGAAAGGGGGGGTTAATGCTTAAAAAACGTGCGTTTGCGGGCGTAATCTTGTAAACTCTGCCCAGGCCTCAATTTCCAACCGATTTGTTTGTTTCTTTTTTTGTTTGACTCAAATAACTTCCGAGCTGTACATGATTTCACCAGAGTACCAAAATTCGCAAGGGGAGGGGATGGGTGAGGGGATAATATTCACAAAATATCCGATTTTTCAATATTTTGGCTTCGTTAGGTACTGCTTACTAATTTTACCCAACCTTTGAAATTGAAGGAAAATTCTCATTATACCTCCGGATTTTCATGAATTATTCTATGTACCACCATAGAACTAATAGAGGTGCCACCATGGTGCCAGGACACCATAAACCGCATATTTCGTGGGGTTTTTGTTTTTTTGTGTTTCACCTTGAATACGGATGTGGACCGCCTATTAAAACTAATAGATTAAAGTTCAACGATACGACGTATTTCCGCTTTGGTGCCAGACTGGCACCATTGGTGGTGTCGGGGAGGGGGGGGGGGGTGAACTCGAATTCGCATGTTGGGTATCGTAGATCATGGATTTTAAAATGCTCTTCACATTCGAGGCTCTCATGCCGCTAGAAATGTTATGGTGGATAAGGGTGAGGGGGGGGGGATCACTATTTCTTGCCTAAAGTAATAAATAAATTACATCGAGTGAAACAGTTGTATCGTTTACCAACTGGTTAAACTGATCTTATGCTTATCCAATGGGACGTCCCCTGGAATGCATGCATTACTAAACAATATGTTTACACTTGTTAACAATTTTCGAAAATCATTCAATTCGAATGAAACCACCGGGAGACCAACCGTTCGTCTAATGAGGATAATTAATTTCGTAGGTACCTTAGTGAATGTTCAATGGCTTTTTTTCATCTATTAAGGATTGCTCAATTTAAGATTTTTCCAAAAAGAATGAAACCACCGAGAGATCTAAAATTGATGAATATGCGTTTATTTTGGAAATTAATCAGATCACGTGAGTGCCAGCCAGGATAGGTTTCTTTCTAGTCTGTTTAGCCCCAAATCACCCCCCTTCCCCCCACCACATCTGCCCCTGGTCCTTAGCTGTTGGACGAGTGATGAGTCAAAAACCAGAGTGTGAATCGCACACGAACGTTCTTTGACGGAAGAGAGACAAATTTCATCACATCGGATCCAATCTTGTTTCGTTTCTTCGGATAGAATTTCATGTTACTCACTTGTGCTTCCGTCTACGAAGAATCAAATTTCGTATTGACGGCATCCCGACTTTGGATAAATGGTGTGGAGCTGGTCGGAACTTTCTGTCAAAATAAACTTATTGTTAACCCTCCGCGATGATATGACGGAGAAGTCACGTTTTTCGCCGACGGGTGCTCTTTATAGAAAAATAATAAACCGTTCTGTAATACTGTGCAGCGTTATTCCTAATGAAACTACGTTAAGGAGTAAAATACTCCAAAAAGCATGAGCTCCGTCCGTGAAAAAAGATAGAAAGTTCTGAACACAAAGGAATATAAATACAACTTTTTCCGTATTGAAGAAAATCAAGAAGTTTTACTACCAGACACCCCCGTAATTTCATTAGTTCCTCCTTCCAAGAAAATACCTTTCACAAGATAAGGAATGTAATAACCATCTGTAATACGAATTATTCCAAAATAACTTGAATATTTATAGGTTGGTTGGCAAAAACGTGTAATAGTAAGTACGTATGACTCAGTAAATTGATAGCTATCAGGTAACTAGCGATCTTGTAAAAACCTCTTTTATTTATTTATTTTTATTTATTAAAAAAAATATTTGTTAATAATCAGCTCTATGTCAATAATAATATTGCATTGTCGTCCGATTCATATATGCGTGCAAAATTTCAGCTCAATCGGAAACCGGGAAGTGGACCTAATTTAACTTGAAAGATATGATTATAGACCGTCAGACAGACAACGGTACAAGTGAAACTAAATAAAAGCTTGTAAAAGTAGAAGACAATCTGGTAAACTTTGAAGAGTTTGATGTCAGACACTTAATACTTCTTGTACGAGTAAATACATGAATTATAGCTCCCACACCCGCTCATAATTATTGTATCACCTGAATTTCCTCTCATACCTTGTCACACGCATGGGTACCTACTTGATACGGTGAGCTACTAATAATTTCTTCCAACTTCCTGAGTGTATTTGAAGACAATATTCAGAACTCAATTGTAGATTTGGTGAAGTATAACAAAGTGAATTGACTTCAATCCACAATTTAACAGCAGATGTTAGCTTCCTTAGACCCCGCAGTCATCGCTTCGATGTTGGTTGATCACCATCTTACGAGATGATCCTTGTATCAAGCCTGCACACTCAACACTCACTTGCATAAACAGCTCTGTTATTACAATTAATTATCCCGCGGGGCTCCTGCGATGGGGAGACACAGCGATTCCATTAGGGGAACCAGCCGCCTCAAACTTCCAAAAACCATCGTCAACGGTTCACTTCATTAAGACAACACTTCCCCTCGACGACCTCTTACTCAGGCCGATCGGTTGTAATTGTTGTACAAACAGGGGAACGGCAGCTCCTGGGATCGGTTTTCGTTGTTTATCCAAGGTGCCGCGAGGTTTTGAGCTTCCTCCACGTCTTTTCCTTCAAAACAGTCTGCTTCGCTCTTATCCACTCCAAAAACAACCCAAAAGTCGACTGTTTGAGAAGCAAAGTTCCTCTCGAAGTCGGTAATCTGAGTCCCTCATTAGCGCTCTTGGAAGACTTTATTTTACTTCTCCAATGTGAGTTTACTTGAAAAACGTCTCGAGTAACGCGTGTCAAACAAGATATTTCTTGAAAGTTGCTTTAAAAGAGGTCGAGAAAGTTGGAAAATGTCAGCAATACAAGTGTAGCTGTTGATTTCACAGCTAGCCGATTCCCGTGCATTGCACAGAGTCACATACATTGATGTAGGTAACTTCAGTAACGTATCCAGGAAGTTCTAAGTAAGCAGTTCCTTTATGGAACATGAACTCAACAGTAGTCCAGCTAGTATGACTTATGCCAGATCAATATTAGTGCTCTCTTTAAGAAACAAATTTTATTTCTCTTTAAGAATATAGACAGAACTTAGCTTCATCTCTGAAAGCAGATCCACCTGAAGAAGTCTATAAGAATCAGTAGTATACCAAATGGAGAGAAGTAGGATTCATCGCTCACCTCGTAGTTGATATGCTATACCTCGTTGTTGCTATACCTCGCATGTCTCCCGATCTCAATTATTTACGTTATAAAGGTTTATCATTTTCAATAATGAACCTTTGAAATCGACCAAAAAAAAAAGTATATACCCCCCCCCCCAATTTGTTGGTTTACGTTTCAAGGTACGTAGACTCCAAAAATCGAATAAAAAATTGGCCGTCCGTCCGCCGTAATAGGCACTTTCCTTAGTTCCCACTGACTGATTTTGATTAAATTTGGTATATGGGCTCCAATTGGGGTTTAGTTGTGCCCCGAAGCTTTTGGTTGATGTCGGTCACTTCTATGGATTGAAAAACAAGGGATGAAATTTTTAAAACGCCCTAGCTCAAAACATTTTGATATAATGGTATTGTTTTTTGATCAATTTAAGATAGTACTGAATTTTTAAAGACCACGCAGAGCCCTGTAGGACAAACCTTTCGCTCCCTACAAGAACTTAAAGGTTGGACTCACGAAAAATCAGAAACACGAGTGTAAATCGCAAAAGAAGTTTAATCTCCGTTCAAATTCATCTGACCAAAATGCGATCGCTGTAGGTACTTGGTAGGTAGGTAGTATCTGAGGTTAGTGTGACAATGGTAAAGCCGAGTTCTTTGCAGATAACTTATCAATATAGAAAAATAATAATCCTTTGTGTAAGAATTTGTAGCGTTTTTTTCTATAAACATAATATATTATTATTATACTAGATACTAGATATTATCTAGTAAAGTATTAGTAAAGTATTAGCGTGGGACAATTTTTGTTTCTTCCTTTAATTTTTTTTGTCAGTTTCTACCTGTTCTTGGTTCTGTTAACTACTCTATTGCTCCTCATATTTGAGACAAACTTGCTTCGCCCGCCGGAGGGTGGGCTATACCTACATTTCAAATCGTCTATAGCATAGCCGTACGGAATCCCGTCACGTTAAGTATCCTAACTCAAAATTAGATGTCCAACCCGAGATGCGTAGGGAAATTGTTCTACATACCTACTCACAAAATCTGTAAAAATTGAATAACATCGGATGAAAAATAACTAGGTAACTTGTTTGTTACTGGAGGTGGAGTTTGGTGGATAAGGGTCAAAATGCATCATTAAACAATTAGGAGTGAAGAAGGGATTTTAATGATAATTAATGTTCACACATGCGCAGAAGATTCCATTAATCTGGGAGCCATGGATCCTCAGGGTCCACCCAGGGACTCGTAAATTGGATTGTTTCCTCTTGAATGAATGAATGAATGAATTTTTATTGTAGAAGCCACATGGTGGTAATACAATAGTCGAATAACAAAAATAAAAACAAACAACCGATACATCAACGTGTGAGCAGGAACAGGTAGGCAGGTACATTTAGTGGGACTTTGAGTGCTATAACTAACTTAAAAATGACTTAAAAAAACAATGAACATATGAAACACCAAACATAATAAACACTCAACAAATAACATTAAAACATAAAATGCACCTACATACTCTAATCCTAATATCACACAATGGTTTCACAATCACAGACAATATCACGGCAACTTAAAGTAGAATACTAAATTAATGAAATAAATACGCATGACTGGAGTACTTGACAAAAATATTCCTCCGTCAGCGAGTCAAAACGTCATTTATACATGTAGATACAAAATTCAAATGACAACCGAAAAAAAACTCCGAAGACTCATAAAGTTCCGCATCTAGGAGGATAGCCTTAACTCGTTCATCAAACTTTCTTCCACGAAGCTCGCACACCGGCTCCGGTAAATGGTTGAAAAACCTCACGCCCGTCTGCAAGGGATTACATCTTAAAGAGGTCGTCAATCGAGTAGTGGGAGGGCGGAGATTATGTCAAGCTCGAGTCGTATATTTGTGAATTTCCGAACCACTCGGCACCAATCCAGGGCTATTGTGGATCAGCGTGATGCAACTGAACACATAGAGGCTGGGAATGGTTAAACAACGAAGTTTCCTGAAGTACCCCCTGCAGCTTTCTTTGTATCCCAAACCGAATATAATCCTCACAGCTGCCTTCTGCTGTCTAAAAATTTTTTCCCAACTTGAAGAGTTGCCCCACGTGACGATCATATATGAGGCGCGACTCATGAAAAGCGCGAAGAAAGCCATGCGAAGAACAGGGAAGGAAACAGCACACGAAAGTCGACGAAGAGCGAAGTTGGCTGATGCTAATTTCG
Source organism: Apolygus lucorum (assembly GCA_009739505.2). Lineage (NCBI taxonomy): Eukaryota > Metazoa > Arthropoda > Insecta > Hemiptera > Miridae > Apolygus > Apolygus lucorum. The sequence continues at coordinate 21,392,381 of CM019183.2, forward strand.
AATGCAGATAATCAACATGGCTGCTCCACGAGAGACGGTTGTCCAACCGAAGACCCAGGAAATCAACTGGGTCTTGAATACTGCCGTTTAGGCAGAATTTCATATTTTGGGTCTTTTTCTTGTTCAACTTGAGCTCATTTACCTTGCACCACTCTTCAATTATGTCGTTAGGAGAACGAAGACCGTCTGTCAATGAACGAGAATCAGGACCTGACTCTAATATAGTAATATCGTCCGCGAACAAGAAAATGTCTCCCCCAATATTTTCCAAATGGTACGCCAGATCATTTGCATCTTCAACCTACTTTAAGATGGAAAATACTCTGTTCATAGTACTCGTACATTGTCGAAGGGTTCATCTTTAGGCAGCAAAAAATAACCTCGTTTAAATCCAAAATTTGAATGCTGACAAAATCTCCATTTTCCTTCCTTGTTATTCAAAGATGAAACCTTCTAGTTTCGTTTTACAACTCGACTCACAACAAGTGAATTTTCGATGTGCGAGTCCTCCATCACCACCTGTGGACCCCAGAGAGTCCTCTCCTCCCAATGGCAAAGGTTGTTCACCTTCTTACCTAAGAGGCGTGCACCGTGGAGGGCACACCTGAGCCGGGGCGTCGAGCTGTCTGGGGCCCCCTCCGTGTTTTTTTCTCTCCAACAAGATCCTCCGATCGGCCTTCCCTCATGATCCGGAGGATTTTTTGTGCGACCTCAGGAGCCCTAGCGTGTCTTTTACAATCCCTCAACCTCCTCCAACCGAACCTCCACGCTCCGATCTTTTGTACATCTCATATTATTATATCGTCGTTTTAAGCTCTTTCTCTCACTCCTGGAGTTTTCTTCGAAAGACGTTTGTACAAAACCTGTAGAGGTAGTGAATTATCCAACATATGGTCAACTACTAACCGCAGCTACCCTAGAAATACGCCACTTCTATTTGCTTGCTTGTACAATAGGAAGCTCTTTTCAGTAGCACCTAACTACTAATCTGACAGGTAGCCTACCAATCACGTCCAAGGTGACAGGTGGCTAAGATTTTTTTTTCTTCGTTTTTCCCCTGTTTCGTCGTCGTTATCCAAGACGACCCCGGTTTCTGAAACTCTACCGTTTGTAGGACAATGGGACCAGAGCGATGAGCCTCAGACAGTTTGGCTTCTCCAGCCATTGATGTAGAAAGTGAGAGAACTTCCAATACAAAGAAAATCTAGTGTACTTTTAAGTACATACATCAGCTTCTTCTCCTACTCAAACCCCAGGGTGCCTTGAGAGCCATCTATACTATATACGGGTTGAGCAGATGCTCTTTCTTGAAAATCGCCGACTTCACGCTCTATTGCCTTTGCAATTGCTATTTTTTTGCTATTTTCAGACTCATTTGAACTTTCAAAAGACATTCATCCTTTGTTCTGAATCAAAGTGATATCCCCAAGAGCCAGTCTACCAGGACATTTCTCAAGAGCTCACATGGTTGTATCTGTACCATGCGTTCAATGCGACAGGTCGAGATTACCTAAAAAAGCATATACGTATCTACATCGAATATGACTGAGAAGAGATCCATTGAGCTCCCAGTGAACCTCTAACGAAGGGTCGTCCCATCCTGATAGACATACCTACAGAAGAAACATGAAAAACTTTCATTCAACCCATTTTGATGATCTGATGTTTTGAGGGTCCAACAGCGTTTGTTCTTACCGGATTGCATTGAATCCGTTTCGATGAAATAGAGATTATTTTAATAATTCAGTTTATCTCCCCCTCAATTTCAGAATGGATTCGAAATAACGGCTCAAATCCTCAGACAACAGATCAAACTTACTTTTTTCATCCACCTTTTCTTATCCTGTGCAAATTTATTTTGGTATTATCTACCACCGTAGAATAAATGTGTACGAAGAAGAACCATCAGTTTACAAAGAACATGGTAGCACAAACAACTTTTTTTTTAAACCAAAATGTTGAAAGTGATGTTTTCTTTCCTAAGATTCTCTTATATGCAAATCAAGACATGTGTAACACGACTGGTAGTCGAATGTGCATTGCAAGATGTTGATTAGCAGCCTTAATGAGAATGCGCGTAATCTGGACATTGGTGGGTTGTGCTGTACCGTTGATTACCTCTCTGGATTAGATCACGGAATCTGATTGTCTTAGGGTGAATCAGTGTTCCCATTTGGAGCTTCGAGCGGCCCAACAAGAGCAAACCGTTGGGGAACAAGGTGATGTATAGTCGATAGATAATAGTTAGGTTCGGTTGTAACCGGGGGATTAGTGGTGGGTTAGGGAGGATGGGGTTGGGTAGACCTTCCCACTATCTAGTGACACCTGCTTACTAGAGGAGATTAATCACAAAACTAATTAACACAGAGCTTAGCCCGCCTGTCACTAGTGAGGGTTTATCAGCGTATATATAACCAACTGTGACCCGGGGAACCTCTTCTATTTTGGATCGATGAAATATTTAACAATGTGCGGTCTAGTCGCGAGTTAACGAGGATTGTGAACCATTTGTTGTTTCGAGATCATAAGTCTTACCCGGCTTGACTTATGAATGAGACAGGAAATATTGAATGCTTTTATTTTTGGTTATTGTTTATGAGCTGGCGGGATAAAGTTTAAGATTGATGGGCCTCACAACTTCGGAGAAACAGTTATCTTCTTCATATTCAAGTTGTTGTATCATAATATAAAATAAGGTCGTTAGTACTGAAAAACTTTAAAACTCCTGTGTATGTTCGGTTATATACACGTTCTCCTCACGAGTAGAAACAAAATAATGTCGTTTTGGATTTGAATCCATCCATTTCAGTATTGAAAGGGTTGCTGAAAAATGGTAATAAATATGAACAAGAAAGATTTTATTGGTCTACTGTAATCCAGATTACAGTTGACATATAGGAGTACTAAGGAAGACAGTCAGAACCAAAAGTTTGAAATGATTTTTTTGGCGCGTAATACAATGAAAAAACGTAATAAATAAATGTGTAATGAGTTAATAGAATGTATTAATGAGGCTCATTTATTATTGTGTGATATTTTGAAAGTTCTTGAGTCTAGCTGGTAATATGAGTGTTGGGGGGGTGGCAGAAATACTCCCTGTTCTTGAGTCTAGCTGGTAATATGAGTGTTGGGGGGGGGGGGGGGTGGCAGAAATACTCCCTGTTCTTGAGTCTAGCTGGTAATATGAGTGTTGGGGGGGGGGGGTGGCAGAAATACTCCCTGTTCTTGAGTCTAGCTGGTAATATGAGTGTTGGGGGGGGGGGGGTGGCAGAAATACTCCCTGTTCTTGAGTCTAGCTGGTAATATGAGTGCTGGGGGGGGGGGGTGGCAGAAATACTCCCTGTTCATTATCATACGATATCTGAACATCATCCCGCTGATACGGCCATCAGGTAAGCGTTGCATCAAAACTAGTATGAACAATGCACTCAATTCATTCAAAGTATTTTTTGAAATGTATTAATTTATTTCACTTTATTTAAGTAATATAGATGTAAATCTTCAATTAAGATGATAAATATAGGTTTTTTAAGGGAAAAAACAAAATGAAGGTAGTGTAATTGCGTTTTTCGAATCTATCTAATGGAACTAAGATGTTCTAATCTTGTTGAGAAGCCACACGTCGACAATATTCATTACATTCACACATGTCTTGGCACGGTAGAATTATAGAATTTCTTTTCAGTTTGAGAAAAATGAGCTGTTAGTTATTTCTGACCCAGGTTCTGGAATTAGAAGGATGAAGTTAACTGAATGATGAATGAGATGAATGACAGATGAATGGAGCAAAGATAAGGAAGAAAAGCTTCAAGAAAATTTATGGATTAGACTGAGACATGGAGGAAATGAAAATCCGTAGAGAAGGAATATTTGGAAGTTGATATATAACTTATTATCATATATGGACTTCGTAGGAAGAATAATATATGAATAATAATCTATTGAGTGTGTCTAGTTGTCAGGATATCATTGACGGTTTGTAACTGGGAGGTCAATTCCATTAGTGACCTTCTCATCCACAAAACAGAGAGACATTACATGACAAGATTGGAGTGAACAGTTTCAAGCTCGGAAGCCTTCTGGGAAAGACGAGACGCAGTTCCCCATTTATCACTTAACAGTTTATAACGACCTGAACCGTTATTCCTTTTATATTATGTCAACGTAACGTCGTTATACGATTACGATTCCTTTCCTCCCTTCAAACCTCACCAAAAAGCCTACGTGCGTTACGAAACTCAACTGGAACGGAGGTTGCAAATGGAAGGTTCGAATAAAACCTGGAGCAATGTGCTCGACATTAAAGACAATAATGATCTCGAGACCCGTACGTTTCAATTTTATACCACCTAGCGACCCTTTAATGGTTTTAATGGTTACTAATAAAATGCTTGAGTGTGCAAAAAGATGTTACTGTCATATAAATTTGAATGAATAACATAAGTTCGTGTCGAATGTTATCTTGGTTGTTAATGTTAGTTTCGTATTCATACTTTCAGTAGTTAATTGAAACTGTTCCATGAGAACGAAGAGAACATTCATAACCGCTGAGGAAGAATGGGTAGAAAGGTTACTATTCAATTTTAAAGGAGTACTACTATTATTAGAGGATCTATTAAACCTTTTTAAACGCCAATGAGACAAAATATCGTTTCAAACCGCTCTGATCAAAAGAAATATCGAAATATTCCCGAACAAACCAATTTTTATTGCACAGAAATTTCAGTTATCAATTTTCACTACTAAATCACGTGCAATTATTTTACTGCATGTTTATAAAATCAACAGAGACGAGATTGAAGTTATTATTAAAAAACGAATGGAATACAAAATGGGGAAACGAAAATTTTGATTCTGTGGAAGAACCGTCAGATAATAATTAGGTATTCACTTTCTGTGAATTATTCACTTTCTGGTGTGTACGACATTCACTGCCCTGGTATACAGGATGTAAGCCTAACTGGTCTGCCATTTGGCACCAGTCGATTCTACAACTAATTTGCAACAAAAAATATCTTAGCAATTTTTTTAAACCCTTCGTTTTCGAGTTATTTTAACTTCAAACTTTTTTTACGTAATTTTGACCTTACATCATTAAATCGGTCATAACTCCTTTAATTTGTTTTGTAAATTACAATTTGAGGATACCGTTGGAAAGAGCATTACATTTCCTATCAGATAAATGCCTTAACCTTTCTCATAGTTAAGTTTTGAGACATGTAAACGTCCTCTAAAAAGAGAATTTTACGTAATTTTGGAAACCTCGCATTTTTCAATCGCAAATTGAATTACGAGAACCCATATTTTTTCAAGATGAAAGAACAGTAAAAACTGCGCCAGGATCTCAGCTTTCGAATGGTATAATTAAAAATATTTTACAACCGAATTTAGGGGAGAAATTTGTGAGTGAACGCGGAAAAACGTGCATTTTTTCAACGAAATCAGCGCTCTGACCCTCCTGTTTCCAAAGGGCTCGCGGTCTACTGCGGCGCCGATCCACCCTTTTCTATCGTCCGATCCCTCAGATCTACAAGGCGGAGCGCTGATTTCGTTGAAAAAATGCACGTTTTTCCGCGTTCAAACACAAATTTCTCTACTAAATTCGGCTGTAAAATATGTTTTGATCATACCATTGGAAAGCTGAGATTTTGGCGCAGTTTTTACTGTTCTTGCATCTTGAAAAAATATTGGTCCTCGTGGTTCAATTTGCGATTAAAAAAATGCGTGGTTTCCAAAATTACGTAAAATTTTCTTTTTAGAGGACGTTTCAATGTCCCAAACCTTTACTAACAAGAAAGTTAAGTCATCTATCCGATGAAAAATTTAATGCTCTTTTCAATGGCATCCTTACATTTTAATTTATAAAGCAAATTAAAAAAAGGTATAATCGATTTAATGACGTAAGGTCGAACACGAAAAAAAGTTTACAGTTAAAATAACTCGAAAACAAAAGGTTTAAAATTTTTTTTCTAATGACATTTTTTGTTGCAAATTAGTTGTAGAATCGACTGGTACCGTATGGCAGACCAGTTAGGCCTACACCGTGTATACAAAATAAAATGTACGTTTTTTGCTTCCGAGTCTACCAAGGTAGCGGAAGCTTTGTTTTCACTTTTCAAGGACGAAAAAAAAAGTTCTCCAAAATCAAAATTTTCACTCGCGTTTTGCGTTTTAGACCTTTCTGAACAATTTTGGTTCCGTGTCTGTCTGTCTGTCTGTCTGTCTGTCAGTCATGAATTCCTTGTAACGCGCATAACTATACGAAGTTATTGTCCAATTCCTATGAAATTTTCAGGGATTGTGCGGGTTGGTGTAGACGGTCCCCTATGAAAATCATCATCCTCGGACTGACAGAAGCTACTGCGCATGCGCAAACGTGAATTCCTTGTAACGGCCATAACTTCTACATTTTCTATCCGAATTCAATGAAATTTTTAGGGATGTTACAGATTAGTATTTAGATTGTCCCCTATAAAAATCATCAACCCCGGACTGATAGTAGCCGCTGCGCATGCGCAAACGTGAATTCCTTATAACAGCCATAACTTTTATATTTTCCGTCCGATTTCAATGACATTTTCAGGGATTACGCGGATTAGGTTGTAAATGGTCCCCAATGAAAATCAACGCCTTAAAATTTACAGAAGCCTCTGCGCATGCGCATACGTAAAATCCTTGTAACAGTCATAACATTTACATTTTTCATCCGAATTTGATGAAATTTTCTAGGATTGACCAGATTAGCGTGTAGATGGTCCCCTATGAGGGTAGTGAAAGGTACTTAGAGATTGGTGTTTTGAGATTAACTACTATGCATCGGATCATCTATATAATCGAGTTATGGATACGAGGAAGCTATGTGCCACACCCACTTGGCAGACTTTTTTTTTTCAATTTTCGGCTGTTGTGAAGTTGATTTTTGAAGCTTTGGTTTCATGAAATATAGGAAGAACAGTTCCAGTCTTGGTTCAAATAAACCATCTTTGGCATTATTTTTTTTCAAAAGTTGTTATTTGTGTGGCTTCTTATCGGGGAGAGAAGGTGCTTTAGCAACCGTGCAAATGCATTATTTGAGTTACTTTGCCATCATACTCAACCAGATCTAGAGGAACTACTCAGCGACAAGAGGCCCACTGCTTTGCCCCGCTGTAGAGCTAACCTCAGGCAGAACTTCATCGAGCTAGGGACATTTCAAACATATTGAATTCACCAAATGTCAAAATCTTCATTCCTTTCTATATTCCGAGCTCATCTTTCATAAATAGGCACTAGTTAGTGGAGAATTTACCACCATCTGAATGTTTTATCAACTTTGCAACCCAATTTATTATAGTTGAAACTTGAGCTTGAAACTAACTGCTACTAACTAATTATTCAAGGTAAATTTATAAATAATTAAGTTTATCGTGGGAGTGAGACACATGGATTTAAGATTATTAAAACCAAGAACCAGGTGAAACAAGGGGAAAATACGAATTATAAAAGAGAGATATATTATTAGAGGAACTTCAAGAACTGGACTAAACTAAGACAAGATGTCCTCCCACACAACGGTGGGACCGATGCACTGCTGCCACTACTAACATAAGATTCCGAATGTAGAATTGAGAATCCTACATGGATCACTAAAATAAAGTAATTAGTAATTTACCAGTCAATGTGGGTCACTAATTAGCAATTGGATTTTCGATATACTAGAACACAGTTGCACCAGCGAAATCGTTGTTATGAATGTGTTCAGTTATAATTACTAGAAATATTTGGAGAGATGAATTCGAGAATCAGATTAGTGGGATGCGGGCATCGTCGGTAGACCTTATTAATATCAAATGATCAATTTTGAGGTCCCCATATAATTACTGAAAACTTGCTGAAGAAATTTGATGACCACGTCTGACACCGGGAGCAACGCCCGGGCAACTTCATCAAATATTCACATCGAACAGTGGCGCACAGGGGAGTAGGGGTCTTTTGTTCTCCTCGACATTCAATTTCTAATGAAGTGCAACACAATGTAAACCCCAAACAACTTATTGGGTCACTTCCCCTAAATTATTTATGGAAGGTGCATTGTGCAACTTTTTTCATCAAGCCGTGTCCGCATAATCACAAACGCCTGCGGACGCTTTTCAAAAAGTGCAATTACCTTTTTTTGGCACGATCGAACGGGGTAAAAATTTTAGATGAAAATTTATTAAAGCTGCAACGCGTTAATGCAATTAGCGTCAGGGTGTTTTTCCATGAAATAGAAATGAAGAGTGATGAGGTTGCAGGGACAATTTTTATAATCACTGTATGATGATAGGGCGTGTTTGATTAGGGTTGAAATAAATTTTACATGATTCGACAGCCTAATCATTTCAATTAAAAGGGATTTCCAGTCATTATACTTGCAGCTGGACTCATCACAGGGAAAACCAGTTGGCAGCTTCTTTTAATAGGCAGCGACAAAATTATAGGTAATTTGTCGCAAGTTTAACGAGTTTTCAAGGTGGTTTTATTGAGCTAAGTATATGATTCAGTCCTCCGATATAATTAATAAATTGCTATGACGTTACTAGTGTCAGTATGCTCTCATTTCTTCTCTCGCCCTTCGTTTCCCGGATTTTCGGCATTTATCTTGTTCATCAAGCATCTTCTACTGAAAATATTATACCTATGCTTCCTCAAGGTGTACGTTGGAATATTTATCATTATATCGAATTATTGAAAACCATTCAGGAAGCAAGATGGAAACTCGTGTTGGGGGTACTCACATAAACAATACGTATCTACTCAGAGTTGACGAATTCAGGGAAAAAACCTTTTGTTTCTTGAGAAATTGGCAAGATTGATTTGATCGTGTGGTAGTCAGATTCCATCACCAATCAAGAATTCGATCAAAATGAGATTTTGATGATCTTTTGTGCGTTGTGTCAAACGTCTAAACTTGTTTGTCCATCGATAGCAAATTTATTGATAACAAAATATCAATGAAACGAAGAGAAAGGGGTACTTAGGTATTACCAGCGAAATAAGTTTAACTACAAGTCTAACTAGTTGCGCCGCACGAATACTAAACCCGCTCCACAGGTCTGTATTGCATAAAGGGCGATCGAACTCCCGTTCATTTTGTTTGAAATGGATGAATCCCGACGCGGGGAAAGAGTTACGGAACTTTTTTCTTCCAAATACTATGGAAAATGATTGGAATAATGTAAGAAATAAAAAAATAAAAAAAGTAAGCAGACCCACTTTTAATGTTGAATCGTGTTTTATCGGATTCACATACCGAATTCGAAATTTACTTCGTAGGTATAGTATGGGTTGACAACACAGTGGTCCATAGTTATAAGTGATTCATTATTATGCGAACGATAGGCCTCCACACGCACCACAAGTACCTTGTCCCGATATTGTCTTCAGATGATCTTTTTCTCACAAAATACTCTGGCTTTCTTATCATCCTTCTCCCGCACCTTACTTATAGAATAGTTATAACCAGAAGCCCCCAATCAACAAATTGCGAGGAAAAAAATTCCAAAGAATTAAAAACCTTCTCTTTTCCATTTTCTTTCAGCTGGTTTCCTAATTTTCCAAAATAATTTCGCGTCAGGCTGATTGGATTGAGGGGTGTTGCTTTGGGGTTTGGGACCTGTTAGCAAATATGTATTAAAACGATTTTTTTTTTCCCACCCGGTTGTAGAGGGCGGACTTAATGGGGTTGAACGCTCATTACTTGATGGAAAGAAATTATGAAGAGGGAAGACTTATGTCCCTTGAGTCCCGTCAGCTCTTGTTTAGTTAAATATTAACTGTTTCATGATTCGGAGGGTGAGAAAAATACGACCGTGCCATAAAGTTCTTTTAACATTCATTTTCGAGAATAATTATTATTTTAAATCCGTAGTGCTCATTTCCATCGAACGTTTGTCAGAAGTGTAGCTCATGCTAGAATAGTGTAGAGAATTGAAGCTCATAAAACTTCTATTGTGTAGAGAGCACGTTCCGTTCCAGAGACTACTCACATTAATTTGTTTGGCCTTCCGATTAGTTCTTGCATGATTTGAACTTCCCGACTGATTTTCATGAAAAATTGTTTGATCTTGATGTTTGTTTGGGCTTACCTCGAGACTTCAGACGCTTCAAGATTATAGTCAAAGTTATGTGGTGTGGTGGGTCAGACTCTCAACATCTTTGTAGGTAAAAGACAAATAACGTTTCTGATCATGAGCTTAACTGTCTTCAAGAGAAAGATCTCATAACAATGATTTATTGGTTCCATTGGAATGATAAAATGAATCCTGATTCACATCATAATCCATGGTCCTATGAAATTCCGTGTACTGATTCAGAGCGTGCGTTTGAAGAAGGGGTTGAACTCAGTCCTGGGAATTTAGACAGATGTCAAGAGAGGCTCTTCACTGCGCGTCGAATTTTTTTGTTAGTCATACCGACTCTCAGGAAACTGACGAACGTCCATTCCGCTCCATACGGTTTTATGCCGATCACCCGCCAATCACTTTTTATTGGTCACCGTTCGTAAACCCTTATTTGACTTAATAAACGGAAAAGGGGATGAAAAGCCTAATAAAATCCTCTCTCATCTTCCAAAAACCGCCGTAGGTGACGAAAAGTGACAATAGGACCAAGGAACATTGGGCAGGCTCGTGTCAAACTTATGTTTCCACTCATAATCTGATTTGACTGACTGGTTCCGACGCGCACCGATCTGTCGGAAGGGTGCGCTGTGCGCCTCGTAAAACGTCCCTTGATGTTTCTACCCTCTGATATTTATTGAACGATTCCATTAGTACTATTGTCGGATTCGAAACCGGGATCTCCCTTCGCTCTTCCCCCTCTTTTACAACTCTTTCTATTGTGACTCGCCTTGGAGAATTCACCTCCTCTTTTCACTCCGTCTAATAACAACATGCGGGAACTTTGAGTGCCAACGCAGGGCAACGATTTTTTTTTTTCTCCGCTTTTTTTCAAAGTGCTTCATTGAAATTTATTGCGGCCTCTCGCTTTTTTAATGCCGTAAGGGCAATATTAAAAGGGAATGTCGTTTTTCCTGAAGGCTTTTTACGTTTTTTCGTGCAAAAGGAAAACTCGTTTTGAAGCGGAGCGTTCAGATGTTTAGAGCGCCTTCTCCATTTCCGGAGTGTCAAATGTGCGCTAAAAGATTGAGATGATGTAGTAAGAGTATAATAGCGTCATTTAAGAAGAAAAACCCAGTTCAATATCACATTTTAACGCTGGGCAAAGGAACAAAAGTGAATTCTCACAAGAGGTACCTACTATGCCTGTGGCTTGCCTTGAATTTGGGTAGATGGCTTGTGTTCTCTTCGAGGATGGGCGATATTGTCAAATTTCTGAATTAGGTGTTGCAAGCAAAGAAAGCCTGGAAACTTGGTGTGATGCATCGCTTCATCATATCTATAACGTGATCATGTACACGATCTTTCCTTGATGTCAACTCATGGATCTTCAAAGCATTTCACAGTACATCTGATTTACCTACCTGTTACAACCGCTAGTACAATAATTTACCGGACCAGTATTCTAGGTAGGGGAGAAAAACTAGTATAAGTAAAAAAACCTAATTTTTCAGGAGAGGCAATTTCAGTTTTGAATACGAAAATGGTTCTGGTTGTACCTACTTTTTATTCCACGTACTTCTGACTTTTTGGTGTTAAATTGATGTTTTAGTGTTGAACTACAGGTGCATAGGGTGCATTTTCAGATTAAATTGTTTTTTTCGCTGTAATTTTTGACTTATACTATTTCGACCTCGAAGAAAAATTGACTTATATCTTTTTAATCACACATAATTGTACTTTAAATACTAGAATTTTGCTTAATTGTGAAGCTAAAATTCAATCAAGAAAATAATTTATTATTAATTTGTCAGGGAGAGACAAAAATAAACAATACAGTAGATAGGTTGTTAGAAAGTTCCAAAATATCTATCTTTTCTTGATTATTCACCGTATTTGTTGAAAATCAGACGGGGATTTTAACTATAAAAATTGTTTATGAAAACAGTGCCATGAGGAATCTATTCAAAACAAATGTTGATGATTCTCAATTTGACCATCGTCCACATTGCATTCCTTGCGGCTATGGCCCACGACCATAAACTTATGGTTTTCAAGTTTTGTATTCTTTGAATGGCCACTAAAAACATTGCAGCCACATGAGAAATGCTGTTCTCATTGTCTGATTAGAGAATGACATTTGATGAATGACGGTTAATAGAACCTATTACTGAACCTACTGATGCAATTACGCAAATGAGCTAATTAAATGTTTGAAAGTTTTGGTATATTGATGCAAGATTTTGACGAGGATATAAGGGATCATTTTGGTCTGGAATCTATTCGAAAGCATTTTGAATCTGGAATCCAAAGTTGATGACCGAGCACTGCCGTCATTGACCTAGAATCCTAAATAGAGCTATAAGTGTTAATGAAACAGAACTGCACAATGATTCGTATATTTTTAAAATCAAAACATAAAAATAATGTAGGATCAAGTAATCTTAAAAACATACTGAAAATCGCGCAATTTTGGTCATACATGGAGGCTAGCTGAAAGCTGAAGTTTTGATCTTCACCATGAGTTTCATTTTGATTCATCTACTGAGCGGATTCCTCAAAAATACCTTCCAACTAACGACTCTCCTCGAACGAACAGGCGAGCAATGTCTAAATGAAGACTGACCGATTGATGATTCCTCAACTATTGAGATGGAATAATCCATACAGTTATGTTTAATCAACCGGAAGCTATTCACCACACCCACTTGGTGGCCGTGCCAGAAACCATGCGGTTTGGGTCCCCGAGGGTCATCCAATAATATAGCATTAGTCAGATATATTGAGATCGAATCTTCAATGGAAGTGGTTCTTTGTGTATAAAAAAAACCCCACTGGATTGTAAACCAATTTCAGACTGGTTGAATGTCCATGTTCAAACCAATTATTATTCTCATATATTTCTCAAAGGTTTATCAAAATTATGGACAAACTCTGCTAAGGTAACAGTTTACCTGACGTCTCTCAGAAGTCATGTGACTGACCTGTCTATCCTTTCTCTTATCAAGGTCTGTTTATTATCACCAAAATTCAATTCATTCGACACACACCAACTCCTGATAACCGCAAGCATCACAGCCTATCGCACCGCTTTGAATTTTGCAGTTCACATTTAATTTCAGTTATTAATATGAGTGTTTCAACTTCATAAAAACGCCAAGTAGTGATTTGATTTTCGACTCGTACACCTAACAACGCGAATTTTGCATTGATTGGAACCAGCTGTCCAAGCTTCTGGCCTGCGGCTGAAGTTCACTACCCACAGAAGGGCTCATCTCATCGAGATCACGATACTTCCTCCTCAAGGTGTCCTTCCTTACAATTTGGATAGATTACTTTGCGATAAATCATTTAATTTCATTTTGAAATTTCTCTATCTCGTACATACTCATATTTCTTGTTCCCACGAACCCCCCTCCCCACCATGATCAACTGTGCAGTCTTCTGTTCAACATATAGTCCAAATTGCCTTGAGTTGTCAGTCAGATTAAATGTACAGAGAACTTAGGACGAAATAGGCCGAGTCTACCCGTCCAATAACGATTATTGCTGGTCGTATAGTTTTCAGTGGCGACTCTACGATTCGATCGGCCACCCAAAGCGCAGAAACTTATATTATAGTCGGTCGTTAGAAAACGAAGTAGAGACGTTACCGTTGCCGGTTAATGACACCATTAATTCACCTGGTTTATGACTAATCCATTAGATGGCTGGAGAGATGGCAGACGGAGCTCCCACTCTGTTCGCAACAAAGACAGCAATAACGTTTCTATACCGGGGAGAGTTAAGACGTAACGTTCTTGTCGAGGCGACCACCTACGTTAGCTGTGACAAACGCGGAGCGATAACAGTCGGACGTTATTTTCCTTGGGGCTCCCGACATCCACAGAAAGTGGGCAATCACGTGAAAGCACCCATTTCCGGGTCGGAAACGAAGTTGAACACTCGGAACGATTAGTCTGAGGGATTCCGACGAAAATGGGAGCGGTATAAGTCACTGTCGTCGACATATTTACTTTGATATACAAGTGGCACATCAGAGATACTGCTCTACATCAGGTGTAGCAGTTCTGCGATAATATGGGTCCGGAGAATAAGGAGCACTAGGGAACATTCCCCACTTGAGTTTTGCTAGGTCAGTCAGGCACAGTATGGGAACGCAAATTGGCATGCTTAAGCTGCACGCGATAGGAAAGCCTACGCGGCCTTTTGCACTTCATTGCTGCCCCCAAGCGCTCCAAAACTTCGCAGTATCTAGCAGAATTCATGATGGAACTAGCAAGATTATGATATACTCATGATGAGAGTTCGCGATGAATTTCAGCCATCGGTGCCCCTTTTAGGCTAAAAAATCGGATTTCAATATTGGACACGCCATCTTCTGAGTCCTTTATGATTAAGGAGAAGTTAAACTTTCCAGGTGCTAAAGCATATCACGATAAAAATCCAGTATTACCACAACACATCAACTGAAAATCCCAGAAAGTTTCAAATTTCCCCGAAATAAATTAAAGTAAAAAAATAGGTAGATATGGCACATGGCACACAGAACGCTTTGAAACTCATTTAATTAGATTTTCAAATTAATTGTTGAGTTTTAATGATTCTTTGATAATATTATCAATTTGACAAAACCAGATTGTATAACTTTTTGTCGATTATCTCTTCGATTGTCCCTTTCCTCTTCCTTTATTTCATGTAGGGTGGTGGTGGACTCGTCCCCCCCCCCCCCACAATGGACAACATTGAAGGACAATGATAGTTATGAACTGAAGCGGCTGCATTAGTAAAGTGAAATTAGTATATACCAAGTTCAGACGAAACTTCTTCAAAAATAACGGATATTTTGATAACACCATAGACTTCTACTAGGTGAATAAATCCAATGAGGAAAGCAGGCCCAAGTAATATTTTGGACATCTTGCCTCCAATCGCTCATTTGACCAGATGCTCATGAAACCAAATGAGGAAGATGAGCCAATAATGAGAGAGCCTACAAATTGAACAGATTCCCTACTGAAGGGGATTTATTGCTTTCAGGAACACTTTATCCAGTTCTATGCGTGTCTGTTTGTTAGAGAAAGTCTATTTAAATCATAAGTTTGGACCACTTACGCTCCAACCACCTACTTAGACCACTTTCCCACCTTGAATGGTTACAATCAGCTGTGGAGCGGTCGAATTCGACTAGTCGTGCTACATTCTAGAACTGGAGGTATTTTTAGTAAAACAATTCAATCTCCGTCAAAAGTCCATCTCGACTTCTTCTAAAACTGTCTGATTTCAAGGACCACATCTTATAATGTAAAAGAAGATGGAAGATTAAAGCCAAGATTTATCAACAATTTGTAATTCTTACCACAGTTCTCTACGGTTGCAGTTATCGTCGAGCAATTCTTCGGGCTCAGATTCTCCAATGTTTCGAATCACCATGTAAATAAATCCAGATAAGGGAAGCATTTTGCAGAGGGGGAAAAGGCGATCTAGTTGTAAAACGGTTGAGACAGCATTGAGCATGGCCGCTATCTCTTCAGGTTTAAATGTAACGAATTTCTTACTCTTATCTGATTTTCAGTTTAATCCTGAAGTAGTTAATCTCCAAGTCACGGACACCCGTCCTTGATGTTCGCCGAAAGCAAATTACTAAGGCTTAGCGGGTCATTAGTTTCTTACAAAAACCACCCTTGATAAGGGGAGAACTCAGGAATCGGAAGGAAGTCCGGAAGTCCCATGAATCGAAAAAAAGCTCGATTTTTTTCCTCCCACCGCCAAATGGGCGGACAATGCGGACGAATCGGACACCTCGTTGTCCTCTTGCGGACAGTCGGATGCGGGCAATAAATTCCGCAAATGCTCTTCCCTCACACACTTCATCTGCCCACTCTTTCCTCTTTTTGATTTTCCGGAACCGAAACTAATTGGGGCCATTACTCGGCAGAGGGCGTACCGATTTTTTTTTTTTTTTTGGTTCAAAGCCCTTTTAATTTTTTTATCCTTTTTTTGTGGAACTTCCCACAATATTGTAGAGGTTATCGGAAACTCGTAAATAATGGAAGAGGAGTCCGCGAGGGTTTTAGTGCTCGTTATTATTTTATTTTACAGTTTTAATGTACGTTGACGTGATTTTATGGGGACGATGATTTATGCTGGTCAGACTTGATGAAAGCGAAATTAATTTGGAAATCTTTGGCTTGTTGCAGTACCACGAAGCAACTAAGCCGTAACTATGGAAGAATTTCCACAGACCTATTTGTCTAGCTTCAAATTCATCAGGAACCTATAAATTTCAGCCAGATTCAGACCGTTTTGGTAGTAAAAGCGTTTCGATTTCGATATTTTCCTACCCGGTTTGGGCCGTAAATGGTCCCCAATCATTCGTCAGTTGGTAGCAACTGACCGTAAAACTATCACCGTTTCGATTGGCTGCTCAATAATGATATGTATAATTGTAGGGATCTATGTGCCTCATTTACCTTATAGGATTTTTCAAACATTGTTATTTGGAACGAAACACCACGGAATTGAGATGAAAACCCTCAAAATATAGATGAACGAAATGTTAATATCCTCTAGGATAAATAAATTATTGCAATTGTTGAAAAAATTGAATAAATTGGAAAATTTTCCTAGCCTGTGGGTAAATATTCTCAAGTGGAAATCATATATCAATCTAATTGTTTTCCTCATGGTTCTACTGATACACTTTTTCCAAAGTTTTTCGCCAAAGTGAATTACCAAAGATTTGGGTAACGTCACCATTCACAGACATGTTGGAGACATCTCTTTCAGGTTAACTCGATGTATTGAGCATTGAAACACATTCAGAGTTTTCCAACTATTTATAGCTCATGCAACATCATGCTGACGTTTGGTTGCTTCTGGATCCTCTAAATTAGGTAGTTGAGTCTATTTTCAATCACTAAATTGTGGAAAGAGACTAGACCCCCAGTGGTTAACACAAACAAATCTAATGATCCCCAGTAACAAACAGGCTAAGAACATGAGTAACGCGAAAAACGTGAAAAGCACTTAGTTCAAACATTACAAGCATGCCCTCATGTTATACAGGGTGTTGCTATATTTGCTTTTCTTCTACCATCGCTACTTTGTTGATTTTCGCTTAGTTCCTCTTCACTTCTCGATGACAGAGCCGTTTCATGTGTGTAGGGTAGAATTGCCCTAAAGAGATAGATAGATTTGTCCTAATACTGGCATCACTCAATGAAGAACTCCTAAAACCCACAATTCCAAACATTCTTACTTGAGAAATGTTGAAAAACGTTACTTTCTGAGATTGAAGAAGTTGATCCAATGCCAGCATTCGTGAGACTTTGTAGAAAGCTGACGGAGTGATAAAATCAATTATTCATGAGATTTCCACGTTCCAACACATTCTAATCAAACAAATAATAACGATGTTCATGTGTTTCACTCAGAAGGCACCTCACTGAGTTCCCGATGCGCTCCCGCTGACCGTGAAAAATACGCGCGTGATCGCCAGAGGCTCGAGAGTCGTCGAGCACCCGCGGCGAACGGAGTGCCTCATGTTGTCACACGGCAGATGAAAGGAGGCACGTGTCCTGTGAACTACATTACGTTGAGTTTCGAACGCGTACAATTTCTTTGTTTGGTTGTAGGCTGAAGTGGTGGCGAATTAGTTCTCATCCGACTGTAACCAATGTGCATTCAGAGGAGAGATTTGTTGAAAACAAATCGATTGGATGAGCCTTGTCGGGCATCTTCAGTAAACTAAGCGTTCACGAGATTGTTTTCAAGAGCTGGAGCGAGGAAACACTTACTAAAATTATGGAATTATGTATATAAATCCCATTATTATGAAATTATGTACGATCAATCTTCGTAATCTAAAAAAAAAATGTCTGTTCAAACTCTGAATCAAGTCCAATTCAAACTAGTCCACAAACGTCCTTCGGTTTATTATTTCCAGGAATGAAAATTCGAAATCGAGCAAGAAGAAACAGTTTAAACCCCACCTCAAAACGTCGAATAGATTGGGAATGAGGTCTTCTGAATTATCGAATCCTTCTTCACCGAGCTTTCGGTTAATTTATCACCTTCTACAGGGCTCGGAGGATGGTTTACTCAGTGAGCATACCGAGAATCGATTTGAAAGGTTTTGGTAGAGATGCTACCATAATTACTAGAGATTAAATTGTACGGTATCTATTAAATTAAACAATGAATAATTGAACCTCGATGGCACTTGGATTATCTGATACACTGACACAACAACAAGGTAACAAAGGATGACCGAACTCAGGTAGTCGAACCGTCAAACCTTTCCAAAGACCACCTCAAGCCGTTGGTCCAGTGAGAGAGAATAATGACTTACATAACAATCAAATAATTATTATAATAATAGGTACCATAAAATTTAATCATTAATTATTATGGTGGCATCTCCACCAACACCTATCAAGTCGACTCTTGGTATGCCTCAGTGAGCATACCAAGAGTCGATTTGATAGGTGTTGCTGGAGATGCCACCATAATAATTAATGATTAAATTTTATGGTAAAGCTCCTTCGAGCCCTGAAGAAGGTAATAAATTAACCGAAGCTCGGCGAAGAAGGATTTGATAATTCAGTGGACCCCTTTCCCAATCCTTTTGACGTTGTGTAATTTGTTGGGTCGATCCACATGGTTGCTGTACCCAACTCAAAATTTGATGGTTTACGTTTCACAAAGTATTTAGAATCCGTCCGTCCGCCGTACGCGGCACTTTTCTCAGCAACCATGGACTGATTTGGTTGAAATTTGGTATATGGGCTCCATTTGGGTCTAGTTGTACCGCGAAGCTTTTGATTGATGTCTGTTACTTCTAAGGGGTGAAAATTGAGGGTTGAAATTTCCATGAGTGCTCTAGCTCGAATACTCTCGAAATAAAGATATTGTTTTTAATCCAATTTGAAATGGTATTGACTTTTTAGATACCACGCGAAGCTCTGTAGGACAAACCTTTGGCTCTCTACGAGAACTTTAGGGTAGGACTCACGATAAATTAATATTGCAAGTGTGAATCACCAAAGAGGTCTAATCTCCGTTGAAACTTTAGCTAACTAAAAAGCGTTCGAGCAACCAGTAATCGAATTTCCACATGAAGGAGACCCAACTCTCGATTTCTTCTAATCGAGTGTGAAGCGCCTATTCCTCCCAAATAAGCCTAACTGTGAAGGTATTGAGGCAGTATGGGTGGTAGGTAGTACCTGTGGATGGTAGGTAAAAAAAGTGACAATGGCAATGTGATCTTTGCAGACGAATGATCTATACAGAAAAATAATACACCCTTATGAAATAATTTGCATCGTTTTCAGTTTTTGAGTTTGACTCAAATACACATGTTGCTCTGGTTTGTCGACAAGTCAATAATCTAAAATACAATTCAGTAGAAAAGAAGAACTATAAGGACACGTCTCTCTCAGTGACTTTCGCATACTCTCGACCCTCAACTCCCCAATGCCGAACTTAGTAGACCCGGTTTCCTGCATAATCGTTTTTTACGAGGGAAATCACCCTTCGATGCATAGCTAATCTACTATGACGCCCCATTGTTGGTAATCCATTTACATTTTTGCGTTTTAAAAAAGTAGTAAAACGGAGGGGGTTGAAGAGAATACGGTTTGTCGTTTGGATACACCCGTGGGACATGAGGCCATATTTAAATCCACGTTAGTTCCGGGATTCCGGGGGAAGTTTGGGCTAAGGAAGGCTCATTTATGCATATGGTTGGAGCATATGTGTCGAAGCCATTGAGAAGCTTTACGAATCATTGGGTTCGCGTCGTACGTCGAGAAAAGTAGCGCGTGGGACCAATCGTTTTGTTCGAGGTGGGACTCATGAATGCCGTAATAGTGCAGCGAGATAAGCCGATAGTGTGAAAGAGCATTTTGATCCCCGTGAACCCCAGTAGGTTCGTATGAAGAGATGTGGACAATTGTTTTGTATGAGGCCACAAACCATACCTATTCGATGGTGCATAATGCGATCAACTGATGATGCACAAGGTAGGCAGGTAACTACATCATGCTTTGTGATTAACGAGAACACCTAATGAAGAGGTAAATGGAAAGGGTTCTCGTGGTAAGATAGAGGTGAAATAAGACAGATGTTACCATTAACTTCTCCAGTGTTATTTTTTTAAAGGTCAGATACCATTACTTAGCGTGAGATAGTACCTACACTTAGCGGTGAGAAACTGAATTTCTCACTTTTGGGTGCCACATTGGCAGTGAGTGAATAATCCTTCTTCATCGCTGATTCTAATTCCTCTCTCAAATTTTAGTGCCTCCAAAAATCAGCGCTAATACGCTTAGGGAATTTTCTGGGTCAAGAGTTATTTACATAATGTACTAGGAATTCACCAATCGACTCAACACTGACGGCCCCCTCACAATGGTGGTCTGTCTTTTATTGGTCTGACGACGGACTCTTCCTTACTAACTTTGCACTCAACCTGCAGCATACCTATAACTTCATTGAGGAAATGATGTTAGACACTCTAAGATCCTTTCAAGGAGACGGAGCACCGAGTTAACAAAGACAACTTGAGGTCGAGTAGGAAGCCGCTACTCTTTTTGCTTGAGAGAGTATACTTACTTTTTTCATAAGGAAAAACATAAGGCACAACTCAATAAGGGGTTGTTTCATGAGAATTCGACCATTGGCTTGATCAAATTAGGTTTCTTTGAAAAGGAAATGTTCCATTATGCTTAATTTTACTGATCAACTCTAGATTTCAAGAGAACGAGAGACAATATGAAGATAATAATGGTGTTCTATAACTGACAAAGATGACCTTTGTTTTTTTTTACAACCATAATTTCATTGATAAGATCGGAATAATTATGAGGTTCGTCATGTTGTTGCGTTAATGTTGAATTATTTTAATTACATTCAACATAATTGTACCATTTCTCAAGTGCGAAGGTACTCTTGCTTTATACTTTTCGCAGTAGTTCACTTTGTTCCAATTTGATCCAGTCTTATGTTTGAGTGGTAAAGATTTGTTAAATTCTGATCTTCCCTTTGGACCGACAGCTGAATGGCAGTCGGACGAAAATCCAACCTGAAATGGTTGTTTACTTCACTTTATTTGAGTAGTAGATAGTTTCATCCAAAAACTACCTACGTCTAATACGCCATAATAGTATGGCACTTGACAACGGCATAAAACTAGAATGGAAATATGGAAATAACCTCTTTAGAAGTCCCAAGGATGTATCCCTCCTTTACCGTCATTGATAGGGAAAGTTTAATCCCAGGCTTATCAAACAAAGGGCGCTTAAACGATGGTGTAAACTGAAGCGTAGTGTAGAGGAAGACCATGATGGCTGGGAGGTGTGACACTGCGTACCAGGAGCTTCCAAAATCGTGCCATTAGCCACCGGATAAGATTGGACGGAAGCCCGGACGGGTCATTTATTTGCATAGGAATTTCTATAGTTGGGAGTTTGAAAGGAGAAAAGGGAGGGTTCGGTTATCTTGGAGTTTTTTCGTTGAAGGAAACTGCTTGGGTAAAGTGTCAACATATTTCGGAACGTCGCTTGATCGCTTTTCTTGGGTCTGGTTTTATAAGGATCGTAAAATTAAATCGGTTTGAAAACCACAAGGGTTCGATGAGGGTTTCGATGCGATTACTGCTAATTCGCTCATCCGGAGGCGATGGGGTGAGAGTGAGAGACGTTTAGCATGCTTAATTCGTTTCATTCCAATGAAGGCGTTTTCCATACAATAGCGTTGTCCTGGAAACTTTCGTTAGACACCAATCCTGCAAGACTGCAATCCTGCAATCCTGCGTTGTCTCAATCAACAAGATGAACATTAATGACCCGTGATATTTACAATAACTTAGATGAGCGAGAAAAGTGATTCCTAACGTATGAGAATCTCTCCTCGGAGTGTAGTGATCCCACAACGCAAACCAGGCCCTAATTTCTAAGGTTGAAAACAGAAAGGGTCTAGCCCATATTGTAGATGCATTGGGTTGTTCAGTTCATAGAGAAGTTGGGAAATTGGCAGACCTCAAACTGCCTACTTCTTTGGTTTTATACAGGGTGTCTACACTTTCGATGGGCATAACTTCAGGGTTTGATTCTACAAGGTATTTCCAACAAAAAATGTCTCCTAGCAATTTTCTTTTAACCCACTCAAAATTCCTTTTTTTCCACTTTAAAGTTTTTCTTCGCGTTTTCGACCTTACGGCACTGATATGGTCATAACTCCCTTATTTCTCCTGAAAATTCAAATCTGACTACACCGTTAAAAAAAGCGTTAAATTCCTAAGCTACCTAGTGCAAAATCAAAATATTTCAGCGATAAAATAGTTTCAAAAAATCAAGTCAAAAAGCCAACTTTAAAAATTTTTCGAAACTTGACTTTCTTCGATCAAAGTTTTCACTCTAAATCCCTGCCCATTTCGATGGGCGCTCTTCGGAGAAAACATGCTCAAATTGTCAGCTTTTCAACGATCTATCAATTTTTCTTTATAACATTCAAATTGGAAGAGTAAATCAAGTTTGAATGCCAGAAAACGTGTGTTTTCCAAGCAATTCCAGTGTTTTAAGTGGTCTATGGTCCTCAAGATGGCTTGACGATTTTGGTATCATTTCCTATGTGATTTTTTACGCTGAACCAAATAGTGATACTTCCGAATGGTTCCGACTGCTAGAAAGTGGATTTTTTTAAAGAAAACCTTCGTTTTTCGTACATAAAATACGCATTATTCGTAAATGTGGTACCTAGTGAGCATGAAGTAACAACTTTGAACTCAATAAAAACACCGAATTTCTAGCTGATTGAAGTTTGTATTTTGACCACTTGAAACACTGGAATTGCTTGTAAAACACACGTTTTCTGGCATTCAAACTTGATTTACTCTTCCAATTTGAATGTTATAAAGAAAAATTGATAGATCGTTGAAAAGCTGACAATTTGAGCATGTTTTCTCCGAAGAGCGCCCATCGAAATGGGCAGGGATTTAGAGTGAAAACTTTGATCGAAGAAAGTCAAGTTTCGAAAATTTTTTAAAGTTGGCTTTTTGACTTGATTTTTTGAAACTATTTTATCGCTGACATATTTTGATTTTGCACTAGGTAGCTTAGGAATTTAACGCTCTTTTTAACGGTGTAGTCAGATTTGAATTTTCAGGAGAAATAAGGGAGTTATGACCATATCAGTGCCGTAAGGTCGAAAACGCGAAGAAAAACTTTAAAGTGAAAAAAAAAGGTATTTTGAGTGGGTTAAAAGAAAATTGCTAAGAGAAATTTTTTGTTGGAAACATCTTGTAGAATCGAACCCTGAAGTTATGCCCATCGAAAGTGTAGACACCCTGTATAGTGCTCATCCCCTTGGAAGATCTTATACGTACTCAGATATCTGGTATACATTATACTACCCCTCCGTGGCAGACCTTATACTTCCTCTCTACTTGGCAGACCTTATAGGAATTTGCAAACAACCTGATGTCCGTTCTATTGGCAGTCCTTGTACTACCAACTTTCTTTATTAACAATTCTCCTCCAGTGAAGCTCGACATTCGTCGCAATCAGATATGAGAAAAAATTAACCTCAGCCCCACGACATGCACACTATCCAAGTAAAACAATATTTAGGTAGGTTCACTAGTATCCAATTTTGATGTTCAAAAATGAACCGCAATAAAACGAAAGCAAGTTGTTTGCAGGTACGTGTGGCACACCAATGATATCCATAATAGGTGCTAAAGATGATTACAATAATTCGTCGAAGAATAAGATGAGCATCAAAGCAGTGGGTTGAATTCAATGGAAACGTATATATGGCAATATGTATCCAGCAGAACACAAATGCTCATATAAAGCTTATACGCAGTTCCGCCGCAACTCACATATACCTCGGGCCATCCAGAAACAAGGGGATATGCGGTTAGTTGTGGCACCGAGCCAGGAGGTCTCCTGGGGTCCTCACCGTGGGTCTCTAGCGCCCCTCAGTCCTCACTAATAATAATACCATCAAACAAGCCCTGACGAGGAATTCCTAAATGGGGACTATTTACGTAACAAACTGCGGAGCGTTTATTTTGAGTTTGGAATGCACCAGTCAAAAGAAAATATCACTGAACCCGCGACAGCTCGATTTTTTTGTTGGGATATACATCAGGTTAATTTACTGAAGATTCCTCCATGGTAGGTAGGTACCTTATTTAATAAATGTATGATCAAATTTCTTTATGTCCACTAATAAAAAGAATTACGTAGGTAATTAATGCGAAATATCAAACGCCATAAATTAGAAATTTTAATGTATATTATTGGTAAAACTTAACAAATGAGAACATTCATATGAAGTAAACTAACCAGACTAAGTAAACTGGTTCAGAAGAATATATTTAAACTTACTTCTGCTTCACAGAAGTACATAGGAACATGGATATGTATCTTGAGAAGAAGCTAGGGACAATCCCACGACGAGAATTCAGGGTTTAGTCTATATTGGGAAATTAGAGACTAGCTCAGAAGGAGAAGTTGGAGTCAAGTCCGAAATGTAAAGTTAAGGTTTGTGAACAAAGACATTTTGAAGTTCACCTCAAAAATACAAAAGTACTCTCTCTACACCTGATGATGATGTTCGAAAGCACTCGCCTCCTGTACTCGACTTCCCGGTTACGAAGGATTCTCCAACAAGGTATAAACAATAATTGTCTCGTTACTGATTAATACAATATTTGTGTTTCTAGAATATATTCAAAGATATAATCGTAGTTCCACAAGATGGAGACTTCCAATTATTACACAACGGTTTATTATTTAAATATATTTAATACAAAATACAGGAAATGGTCGATTTTCCAAATTGATTCCCAACGTTTACCCTAATTCGGTCGAGAAAAACAACTTGTACAAATTTTCCAAACTACAAATATAAAAAATGTTAGGTACTAAATGAATGAAAGGTAATTGTTTATATCAGTATGACACTGAGATTATGTAATCCCATGTATATTTTCAAATGAAATTTTAAGATTTGATCGTCATGTCCCCCACATCCTATCAACTAATTGGTAAGTCCCTATAAATCGAAAATTTCAATAGAACCTCAGAAGTCCTCATGATTTTTAACGTAATTCTTCATTTCCAAAAGTGACCAAAATCAATCTCCCTGAGCACAATGAATAAATGTGCACTTGCTTTCATCTCCCCTCATTAAACAGAAATAATTTTTCCGTTTATTCACAGAAGAACATACGCCATGTTGCATCGAAACCGTCGTTATCATTTTTCGACTGAAAATTGGTGTTACATGTCCTGGGTTCAAATGAAATCTTTCAACGTCATCTCATGATGTGAAATAAGATGAATTATCAAAAGCTCCATCAATGAGTAGTCTTAGAGGTTTGGGTATCCATAATTGATCGGAGGATACCTGAATGTTAACAACAACAACTACACTTCCCAATTCAAGTATAACAACGAGAGAACACATAAAGTACGGGACCTTCTAGAATAACAATATTCCTGTACCTACCGCTGGACGAGAAGGGAGAACGTCTGACGTGAAAGGAACATCCCGAAGACTGTGACGAAACTTGAGTTGATTAATATTCTACTGAGGTCAAAGGGACCTAATGTCCACTCCAACTTCAATATGAATCCATTAATTACTCTTAGGTGACGTTGATCGATCAACCCAACAGGTTTTTATTATCGATATTGTTCCCGATCGTTTTGTTAGTTCAGTTCCCAGTGTTGGCCTAGTGTTCGCCTAATGATGTCTCACTGGAGGGTCATCCGTTTTTCAAATGCTAATTCGTGGATCCGTGCGTTGTGACATCGACTGGTCCGGCAGGGTCCGGCTACAAAATATTGATGGAGAAGTCAAAGTTGGATAGAAGCAGACCTTGTGCTTTGTAATGAATACTGACGACGGACCTTGTAGTTACAGATCTTCTAAACTCGATGCTCCAATGAATATCCGGAACTAATTACAGACATACAGCTTAACCGCTAATCACCAGAATTCGCCAAACTTGATAGGTTTGTATAGTGTCCTATGGTGGGGAGTAGGCTTTTTTGGAAAATTGTTCGAAGACTAGTGTCCTCAGTTTTAGTAAGATGTTTTTCCGCTTGAAACATTCTCTAGGGAAACCTTTATTTCTTCTCTCTTGGCAACTGAACAGAATACTAAATTTGAAAACTGTTTTCCTCAGTGTTGTTTAGAAAGCCGTTAATACTGAATAAGTTTGTCAATTTTTGTCGCAGAGTGTTTTTTTTAAGGAGGTTTTAACCCTTAATATCCTGAGGTATCTTTTAGGAAATCCGATTTTTACCTGCAATAGTTTATGCAATTTTAAAACAAAACGGATAGCCGTTGAGGTGATATCGATTGAGTAAGAAAACGTTATAATAAAAACTTTCTACCCTCATTTCTCATCTTGTAGGCTATTAGTTGAATTTCCTCGTCAGAGATGACGCCACTGTCAGAGCAGCATAGATTCCTTTATGAAGTGAACCTTCTCCACCTCATTCCTTGGTTCTGTACTTTATGATAAATAAACTGACATCCCACCAAAGATTTTTCCAAGTTTTCTTCTTCTACTCCAACAAGATTTGACTTATAGACAGATTCTGTTGACGCAGATAGCACTAGTGTGGACCCTTGGAAAGATCATTCATAAACTGACAGACTGTAATAGGGACTTCGAGGTACCTTCTGTTCAAATATTCTATGAACTTTTCAAAATATATCTAAATTTAATAAAAAAATCCGCAAAAACATTTTTTTTTTACAAGTGGGAAATTGAGGGTTAACAAAGAATGTGTTACAAATCGACACAAAATTATTTACGATACCAATAAATAATTAGGTATTTAGACTCCCCAGGACTTGAAGTTGACGATCCAACAAAATGAATGAACGAAAGTAGACCTACGGTTCTACAGTCAGATCAAGAAATAAGAAGAAGAAAGAAGAAGAAGAAGAAAAGAGCGGTAAGAATTAATTTCACACCATTTTTTCCACCAAAAAATTGTTTAAATTTTTATTTTGCGACAAATGTTCACATGACATTTGTTAATAGGAACATAGTAACGCTTTCTTGAGTCGTGACGAGACGATCGGTCGCGAAGGTGCGATATTTTCGCGTGACGTCAAAAGTGACGGTCGGAACAGTGAAGAAAACCTCTTGTTTATCATTTAATTAGTATTAAATCATAAAATACATTTTGTCACTCATGTATATCACACGATAGCGTCATCTTTTGGTGATGACATGAGAATAATAATGAAGATGATATATTATCATTATTATTCTCATGTCATCACCAAGAAAACTACGTAGAAAGATACTTAAAGAGATAATCCCTGATCAGATGGGCGAGCTAAATTCGCTTGAAGGCTTTTTCAATTTGAATCATGATCTTATTATTTATAGTATCGTTCTATACAAAAACACTCCTCATCAGCTCCCTGTGGTAAAACGACAAAACTTATCAAACACGTACCCACTTGAGTATTTTTATAAAATTCCCACCAACAACTTCGACTCTCCAGTGATGCTTCCAAGAAAGTACGCAACTTCGAGATACGACCTAAACGCTTAAGACGGCGTTTACTACTGACATTTCAAGAGTTTTCCAATTGTATGGTCCCGCCGACCCTGAGTCAGAAGCCATATACTCCTCTTGTGATAAATCCAACAATAAAATCTCTGCTGCAGCTACAAAGTGTCTCCTTTAGTCCTGGCTCCGCATTCATTATTTACTTTTACAGCCATTAATAAAAACCCGAACGGTTTTCCTTCTCCTAGAAATCGTGGGCCCCCAGACCTGGTCTTCCTGCCAAACCTTTACAACTCCTTGGCTTTTGTTCGTCCTAACGGTAAATAAGAGTCAGCACTAAATCCGGTAACGATCCGTAAAATGTTAACAGAAATGAACATATTACACAAGTGGTCGTGCCCTCGAGGGTATAACCTTTTTTAATATTCCCTCATGTACGTAAAACCACTGGGAGAAGAAAAGGTTTGAAACAGGCCATCCAAAATACCATTAAGTCCGACTCCAAACTGTTTAAGGTTGATTGATTTTTTTTCCGTGAGCGAAAATGTTATCCTTCATCTTTTTATGGTAAACATAACTCCACGCAATGGTTTCATTTTGAGACGTAAACCTTTCGTATTGTGGGAAGTCATAAATGGACAAAGTCGAAAAGCAACTCACTCAAGGGTTGACCGTATAACTAGTAGAAGACGTGACGTTGTCGATTTTATTGAAACTAAAAGTTTGCCACTAAAGTCTTTGGTTGATGTGGAGCCATTCGGCCAATGGAGCAGAATATTTCGGGTTTTTATTAACGTTCTCGAGGTCTCCGAGTGAAAAAGAAACGGGTCGTAAAATATGAAACGTTGTCTGAACGACGAGCGATTTGGTGACAACAGCTGAAGTGCAACGTCTCCATAAAAGTGGTGGTCAACTACCAGCTGCATCGAGGTTTTGGTACAATCCGATAAGACTTTTGTACAAGTTTGTGATGTGTGTTGGTTGTCTACGTGTACTCGCTGATGATGAAGCCACAGGCGTTTGTTAAGAAATCTACGTGAATGAATTTAACTGGTCATTACTTCTCCCGATACCGCGCCATAATTTAGCAAGGGAGAAAATGTCTTCGTTACACATTCCCTTGCCGTTCATTCATTGAAGAATTCTCCCACGCACCGCGATTCCGAAGAGGAAAGAACGTGTGTGTATGTGGCTAGCTCCAGGTACCAATCTATCTTGCACTCTACTAACTTGATTTTTGACCAGAACAATGACCCTCCTAAATTAGGAATTGGGAAATTGACGAAAAAAAAATGTTCAATGTCAATATAACATCACCTTTATATGAAGAGTTTTCTTTCAAACGGGCTTATATCCTTTTTTACACTTTTTGTTTTTTTCACGAATTCCGAATTTTCGGGATGAGGCCTATTACCTCATGAGTTGCCTTCCTTCCGAAACGGTGCATGTGATTCATGAACCTTCATGTGGGTATGTTGATGATAAATTTTCCTATGTTATTGGATTTTTCATAAGTTCACGATTTGGTGAAAAAAATATTGATAGGTACCTAGCTTATTCGAACAATACAACTAATTATAACTAACTAATCCGGGTAAAACATAGGTACGTGAACTTCCAGACCAAATGAAGTTTCCGTGATTTTGTTGATCAAGGGGGTCTCAGTTGGTCACCGTTCTTTCCTCCTTCCAGGTTAGTCTAATCTCTTACGAACCTGCGCTCGGTGTCCCCTCTACACCCACCACCCCGTCTGAAGAGCAACATTATCACCCACCTCCCCCAGTACCTCACCCATCTCGCAGCTTTCTCCTGGCTGGTCAGTTTTCTCAGGAAATGATCATTCAATTTTCATGTTTCCTGTGGCATTCTTATTTCAATAATCTCTACACCACTCTCTCTCTGCACTTGTTTATTCCAAAAGTAAAATTCCAAAAGTAAAAAATAAGTAAAACGTTGTACCTAAATTTGAAAATTTCCAGGATTTTCGAGATTTAGAGAGAGAGAGACCTAGGGAATTGGAAAACTAAAAACAATAATTGCCAGATAAAAAGGGGAATACCGTTTAAATTTATTGACTGAGAGCTTCATTCCCATCACGACGTAAGTTCAAAGTCAATCTACAAGCCAATGAGTCACTATTCTGTAATAATGACGTGTAATGGCTCCAATAATAATTGGTTAGAAACACAAGTGTGAATTCCCAGTCAAAATAATGTTTGTGACTTCGTTTGACTAGATTCGTAAAGAGGATGTGGTTGACAGATCTTAATTAATGAACCCATATAACCGAGATTTTATAATTGATTGGGACTGCATAGAAGCTAACAAGCCTCCTCGATTCCCACCATAACGTATGTTGAAAGTCAATATTTATGTCATTGAATTGCCCATTGGTTTACCATCCAATGACGAATCGGAATGAAACAATGGAGGGGTCAGGAGGGCGTAAAAATGAAAACATTTTTCAGTTCAAAGAAAACTCGAACCGGCAATCATGGATCAAACTCGTGGCGGACCCTCTGCTTGACAAAAGGCCTAAAGTCTCTCTACGTCCATTGTCGAGAGACCACTCACAATGAAATGTACGTGTCGCGAGCGTGCAAACAACCCTCAAAATATCGGAACAATGCGGTGGAAGACCGGTCGAAAAGAACCGGAGAGCGGGTGGGACGCAATCATTGTTCCATTATGGGACGGGGGAGCCGATGAACGAAAAAAAAGGGAAAAGAAAAATGCACTAACTTATAAGGAAGGGGAAGGATTAGTACAATGACGATGTCCGTGAGGTTGGAGTTGGGATTTACGTGTTCCAAAAAGCGAGACCCCACTGAGAGACCCGCGTTCTCGCGGCCCACCTGGGGATCATGGCACCCGTCCCGTTTGAGAATCGCTATTATTTTGACTCAGTTTCAATCCTAGAGAGTCGACTAATAGCGACTACAATGGGGAAGTTGAACTATGATAAAATTAAATTGGAAGGTCAAACCGGGCGTTTGTTTTCGTTGGCGTTTATTGTGTTCCATTCAGTGGAATTGTTTCAAACGGCTCAGCAGGAAGGAGATGAGAAGAAAAATCTAAATGTCATCCAGGTGACGGTTGATTCGTTGAAATTTTAGGTAGGTGATATTAAGCTTGTTAGGAATTGTCATGGCTGTGGAGTATAAATATATGACTATGAACGGAGAAGGAAATCCTTGTAATAAACCCATTACATATAATTATGATAATGTTATTATACTAGCCATTTCCTTATTATACATGATTATTTACATAAAATTGTGGGTATCTTGATACAAATAGATGCATTCGAATATTAGTTATCACGAATATAAAGAAAGGTAAAATTTAAAAACGCTACAAATTATAACACAACGTATTTGTAACGGTGAGAAAATAGTTAAAATTTGCCTCACTTCCGTCAGTGAACGTTCGTGCACATGCGATGGTGGTGTCAACAAATTCTTTAAAATCATGAAAAAGCAGTACCCATAAATCCCAATTTCTCGAGCCACACACAAAATTGCATATACATCATCCCATGAGAACATGGCCAAGTGCCGCATAAACCGGACGGACTGAAAATTATTTATTCGATTTTCAATTCTACCTTGAATCGTAACCATCAAGTTTTGAGAGGGGTTATAAATATGTATGTTTTTCTGCTCGATTCCAAAGGTTAATTATTGAAAATAGTAAACCCAGATTATAAATAAACAATACTTTTTTTCAGGGTTTAGATTGATAGATCTATTTGGTCCTCCTTTTTCCTCCAAGACTTACCAAGTGGAGTTCATAGTTGCTGCAGGTTATCCCCAATTTAGCCCGCTCTAGGTTTCGTTAGAGCTAGATTGAGAACTTAAGACACCGTCAACAGTTGCTGATCTCATTTTTACATCAACCATACGAGTATAATGGGGTGTGCGCATGGGTCGGAAAAACTGTTTATTGTTATTTTTAATCTAAACTAGACCTAATTCTGAGAATTTTGACACCAACAGCGACCTTCTAGAGTGAGAGGACCTTGTTCTATGAATTTTCAAAGTTTCGAATGTTTATGATGTCACAGTGGGCTGGGGGGTCCCGCCCAGGTGGGAGGGGCGCGTGACGTCATAAAAATTCGAAACTTTGAAAAATCACAGAAAAAGATCTACTCATCCAAAAAGAGAACGGCTGGTGTCAACATTCTCAAGATGAGGTCTACTTTCGGTTGAAAATTAAAAAAAAAAAAATCAGGCGCACCCCCTATTATTAAGTTCATACTGTAAATGGAGATGTGCGGCAAACAGTTTGAAAGAACTCATTTCTCAAAATTGAGTAGTAGGGAGTATATTCATCCATAGCGACTTTCATTTTTAATTGAACTGTTATACAAATCAACATTTACAATTGAGGATTTCATATGGTTGTTCTGGGGAGGAGCAGTTCCAGAGGTTGTTGGAACAAAGTAACGCAAATTTCGAGCTCCAGGTTTCATGGAGCTGCTCCTGACTGCTTGTACGAATACAACAGTTCTATAGGTAATAAAACACACTGACTCATTGAACTGGAGAGAGCTACCTACGTAGTCTGCATAAAATTACCTCGTATTATAGCTGATAATGGTACTTACTAATTATGTATTGAAGTCAATCAAAGGAGTAGATAGTTATGCGGTATTTATGAGTAGTTAGGTACCTTATGAAGAATTAGTTTTGGAAATGATTACACAATAGGTGAACGAAATCCTTTTTTTCGAAGTAAGGCAGTACCTAGTTCCCCACGCACTCTTCTGCCTTGAATGGTCAACTTCCTTGAGAAGTTAACTGATTTTTTGAAGCTAGAAAAACTATTCGCTCGACAACTCAACAAAGGTCGCTATGAAATACAGGAAGCTCCAGTGGAAATATCTCATCAAATTCTAAAGAAATCAAACTACGATTGTAGTTATGAAAAACTTGATTTCCCAGTACAAATGCTTTGATTATTTTATTGTTAGAAATAAACAAAAATCAATCGACAGCTGATACTCATAATTATAGTTATTTATAGATCATTAAATTTGTGAAAATTATGAGCCCATCAGTTCTCATCTCTTCTTAGTTATACATTGTGGATGAAAATCAATACTAACCTCTCTTCATCATTCTATACATGAAAACTACGATAAAGACCTGGGAGCACTATCCTCTTATTACAGCACTCTGGGGTCTTTTCCGAAGCACTATCCATCAAACTACATCGCCAAGTGCATCAACGCGCCCCCAACTATGATGTAGTGCGCGGTGCCGCGAGATTAAAGGCCAAAAGCTCAACCTTCACCTACGACCCTCTGACAGACATAATTAACATAGATGGGAGCCTGTTACCAAACTACTATACCGGCTTTTGACTCCAAAAGGTGGCGTCGTGTCAAGGCCCTACATTCAATCAACGGCAAGCCCAGCAGAGAACGCTCTTTGATCTGCATGCTTGCCAATCTCACTGCAAAGGCCAAAAACCGCAAGGCGATTGCTAGAGGTGTATTATCGACTGTGATGCATCTGGCACCTTTCATTACCGCATATTTGATATTTGACAAGGGAATGCCAAGTGATGGACTAACGAACCGTGTTCGGGGCTTCTATCGATTTTAGTTCTACGACTCCATCAACGAATTCCAGTTAGTTAATTACGTTAGATGTTTCAATAGCCCGAAGCTGTTTGGAGTCAAAGCAAAGATTTGCATTATTTGGAGATTCCGGGTTCCTTGTCAACGGTATCAAACTCCAGCAAGATGAAAGGCTAGTAAGCACAGAAAGCCTTTCGGCGAAATAATTATTAATGTTAATAGGCGTTGAGTGATGAATTATGGAGCAAGGAGACATTAGCGGTATTGCAATGCAAGGCTGGAAGCGTATCGCTTGAGGCATTCAGCTTACGATGGTCATCCAACTCATTACCAGATGAGGTCAGTCAGTCTGTTTGCTGTCCAAATGTTGACACAGATGCTTTGCTGAACACATAAGTTGAATTTGGTACATAACATCTGATTCAAAATACCTTTTCTGCAACTAGAACTAAAACAGGTAGTGAAGAAATTTTTCATTTCGATTCGGGAGTTGAGACCATTAGTCAACTCATAAGGTACCGGATTATTCTACCCTCTCAACCTTACGTGGGAAGGGTAAAATCCTAGAAAGTAATATTGCAATGGAAC
Organism: Apolygus lucorum; assembly: GCA_009739505.2. NCBI lineage: Eukaryota > Metazoa > Arthropoda > Insecta > Hemiptera > Miridae > Apolygus > Apolygus lucorum. The sequence goes on from CM019183.2 coordinate 21,426,190, forward strand.
TCCACTATGTAGGCCGAAGTGAACTCAATAAAATATTATTGTGATCTAATCGTACAATTTTCGTACAATTTCAATAAAATATTATACAATTATTATACAATTATACAATTATACAATTATACAATTATACAATTATACAATATACAATTATACAATTATACAATATACAATTATACAATTATACAATTATACAATTATACAATTATATAATTATACAATTATACAATAAATATTATACAATTTCTAATCGTACAATTTCAATAAAATATTATTGTGATCTAATCGTACAATTTTCGTACCTATTTTCTTCGAATAAATCGTTTCTCAGTCAATGTTAGATGTTGTTAAGAAACCTGAAAACTGTACATTTTCACAGCAAAGCGAATGAACTAAGTAATTTAAAATATCCAAATTGATCTTCACAATCGCCCAAAATTCCTACAAAATTGGAATTTAGATTAAATTCAAGTTTCATCGCCAAAAGTCGTCCCAAGCGTTTTCTATTTGTCGAAATATTGAGAACCAAAAGTTTACCATGTTTTTTCACTCAGATCATACAAGTTGGAATTATTGAAGTCATTCGATTATTCAACAATAATTGTATGAATGATTTGAATATATCGATACCTTAAAGCTCAAAGGCGCTATGTCCAAAAATGGAGTTTTGAGAAAAACGCAAAAGAAGTTTTCACCAGCTCGCAATTCCTAAAATATTGGCTTTTACACTTAACTCATTTCTTCAAGAAATTTTCAAGCTATAATCTCTAAAAAGGTCAATAATAATTTTGTTAGATTTGATTTTTTTTTAATAAAAAAATTGTGGAAGATAGCTCCTTTGCGTTTTACGGTATCGATATATCAAATGCATTATAATCATATGAATACATTATAAGAATTTTTCATTACATATAGCATCTAGTTTTTAGGGATAACTGTTCAACTAAGAAATAACAGATATCATAACTTTCGTACTATTATATCCCACGGGAACTTGCAATCCCATCACTACAATAGCCGATGATAGGGACGACTAAGCTCTTAGATGGGCACCAATAACAATTAAGATACACGTTCCATAATTACACGGCATCAAATCGAGGCTGGACGTCCTCCTGTAATACTCTCTATCTTGATCGGGTTGAACCTCGAGGCTACCAATTGTCCCTCAGCCATCACGGACAATTAGCAGTTGTATTCCACGCTCCGCATCACACTTATGTCGGCTGTTTAGCCGATAAGGCGAACATACGGTTCCCGAATAGAACAATCAACATAAATTGATACAATGCCTGTAATCCTATTAGTTGTAATAGGTATAACTGATCACAGAAATGATAAATTGTGTCAGAATAATCCTTTACTAATTAGGACCCGTTGTGAGACCTTCCAGTTACCTTTGAAGCACTTTTTCTGTCAGTATGTTTGATTATTTTAATAATGTACTTTTTGAATGAACACCTTTACAAAAATGTTCTAATTAATCTTCAAAATTTTCTGTTTTTAAATCCAAAGGACTATCTAAAATTCATAATATGAATTAAAAATATTTAAAAACACAAAACAATCGCCCTTTTGCCATGAGCGATATTTTTTTACGGCTACAGTCTATCAATATTAATTTGTATAAACTTGTTTATAAGTTTAATTTAGGGTGCGGGTAGTTGCGTCTTACAATCAGTCACGTCTAAGTGGGCATAGGTAGTGAGGGATGGCGTTTGGTAAACACCCTATCTTTGGAGTAAGTCAGACAGATCAGCTAGGTAATGCGATGAAGCCAACTTCCTACCTGGGTAATGGTTGAGCTCTAGTCATTTCCGGAACGTTAAGATTTCAGAAATGTCAAGAAATATTGAAGCAATCGAGCACCTATTACACATCTGAGCCCGTGTGACGTACGGGTAACCGGCTTGTTGGTCAGGAGTCGTGCTCGTGTGGTTTCACTTTGATAGAAGATTTATTTGGTAAATCCTATTTTAATGGAACTAGTTTCACATGAAGCGAGATGGGTGCTTAACTAAGCCTCAAGAAAAAAGCCGTATTCAATGCGTCAACGTTCAACAATGGTCCGAAACGTTGCGTCAAACTCTTGTTTACTGTGGGCGGTCGCTAAATCACCAGGGTCACCCTCAATAGGAGGATTTGGGGACAGAGCCTCCTAACGGGCTTATCCTGGGCTACCAGACCGTTCTTCTAATGAGGATCCATTCAAATCTCCGGTGTCCAGCCAGCGGGACACCTTCTCATAATGTCTTGCGCAACAGCCGAATAGAGGGACTCTGTTATTGTAAACCCCCGTAGAGATATCCCACTTAGCATCACCCTTAGTGCTGTTTTCGTTACATCTTCTACGGATGACTAGAAAACCTTGGAAGTTGAGCAATTTTGTGAAGAAATTTACGTCATTAACAAGTACGTTAGCAAACTTGTTTAAAACTTAGCTTAACCCGGGAAAGGATCGTGAATTATTCCTCAACCACTAATAGACATTGCGATCTTGTCTCCCTCGGATGTGCCAAAGATTCTTGAGAGCAGGTTGCGTTTCGTAAACACAAGTTAACTCATCGGTTACCCTTTCATGTAAATTTTTGTCCGTCAATTTGACACTTGGTTGCCAACTGCAATATGCTACTGTGACCCAGTAACTTTTGAATTTTAGGTATTATTTATTAGGTATATTTATTATTATTATTATATTATTATTATTATTTATATTTATTTATTATTATTAGGTATATTTATTATTCTCAATAATAAGCCTTTGGAATCAAGCAAGAAAAAAAAATTTTAACCCCCCTCAAAATTTGATTTTTTACGTTTTAACCCTAGGACCTCACACTGGGGTACAGCTGTACCCCACTGTTCCTATTTTTGGGTGCACATTCGCAAAAAAAATTTTCCCGCCTGAATGGGTTCCACGTAAATTATCTTGGTACCCCTGTGAGCGGGAAACGCACTGTGCCGAGTCCACTTGGCTCTGAGAATTCGTGTGGTTCGCGTCTTTTTTCGTGGTGGGGTACAAAACTACCCCAGTGTGTATTTTCAAACTCTTTGGGGTACAAATGTACCCCAGTGTGTATTTTCAAACTCTTTGGGGTACAAATTTACCCCAGTGTGTATTTTCGAACTCTTTGAGGTACAAATTTACCCCAGCGTGAATCCCTGGAAACATTATAGGTAAGCCAATTCTTTTTTGGATCCTCACTGTTCCGAGCCACCATGCCACATCAATTTGTTGGTGAGGGGGTGAAAGTGCCACAGAGGTTACATGACATCACAGGTGATCCAGAATTGGAGGGTGGTCCCATATGATTTGAGGACGGTCCCTTTTGAATTGATAGGATGACCCCCTATGAATTGGTAGGAGTCGGGGGAAGGGGGTGGAATTGCCACGGAGGTTACATGAAACAACAGCTGATGAGGAATTGGAGGGTGGTCCCCTATGAATTGGGGACGGTCTCATTTGAATGGTAGGATGACCCCCTATGAATTGGGGACGGTATCTTTTGAATGGTAGGTTGACCCCCTATGAATTGGTAGGTGGTGGGGGAAGGGGGTGGAGTTGCCACGGAGGTTACATGACACCACAGGTGATGCAGAATTACAGGATGGTCCCCTATGAATTGAGGATGATGTCTTTTGAATGGTAGGATGACCCCCTATGAATTGGTAGGAGTTGGGGAAGGGGGTGGAGTTGCCACGGAGGTTACATCCTAATTAGAGGATGGTTCCCTATGAATTGGGAGATGATCCCTTATGATTTGGGAGATGGTGGACAAAGGGGGTGGAGTTGCCACGGAGGTTACATGACACCACAGAGCACTGATACGGAATTGGAGGTTGGTTGGGGAAGGGGGTCAAGTTGACATGGAGGTTACACGACACCACAGATCACTGATGCCGGGATGCCTAGTAACTGTGCCAGAACCGCTCATTTTACCCTACTACAATTTCTACGTAAGAATATTGCACATGACCTTTATTGGGAAGAAGGGAACGCTCAGAAGTAGCAGAATAGGGGTTCAAGTGCATCACAGAAGGGTGATCTTTGGGGTGGTAGAATAAGGAAACTAGTCATTGGATTTGGAAGCCAATTTTTTCCTCCAACTCAGAATATTGCAAACTTGCATAATCAAAAGTAACAAAGGTCACTCCATATCGAACAAATTTTATTTCGAATTTTGAATGAGAAGCGATATTTAACAGTTTTGAAAATTGGTTTTCAACAGGAATGTCCAATAAAAAATATAACTATTACCTTTTTGAACTCCCAATAATTTTTATCATTGTTTAGATGCTTATAGAATTCTAAGCAACAATAATTTCATTTAAAAATGGCAACAGAACCAAGATTTTAATTTTTTGTAAGTTGGGGTACATTTGTACCCCTGTGTGAGCTCCATGTCACAAAAACTTATGTGTGAGGTCCTAGGGTTAAGGTACGTAGAATACGAAAATCGAATAAAAAAATTTCCGTCCGTCCGCCGTACGCCGTACGCCGTCCGTCGTTCGCCGTACGCCGTACGCGGCACTTTTCTTAGCAACACTGGACCGATTTGGTTCAAATTTGGTATATGGGCTCCATTTGGGGTCTAGTTGTGCCGCGAAGCTTTTGGTTGATGTAGGTCACTTCTAAGGGGTGGAAATTAAGGGTTGAAATTTTCAAGAGTGCACTAGCTCGAAAACTCTCGAAATAAAGGTATCGTTTTTTCACCAATTTTGAATAGTATTGAATTTTTAAAAATTTTTGAGACCACCCGGAGCTCTGTAGGACAAACCATTCGGTCCCTACGAGTACTTGAAGGTTTTCCTTCGATAAAACAGAATCATGAGTGTGAATCGCAAAAGAGGTCTAATCTCCATTCAAATTTTATCGGACTAAAATGCGATCGCTGTTCATTTCTTCGATTTGTATACAGTTTTGCCTTCTGCGTAACCAGTAATCAAATTTCCATATGAAGCTTCTATTTTTCCAATCGAGTGTGAAGCGTTTAGTTCTTTCTAATAAACTTGATTGTGAAGGTGTGAAGCCAGTATGGTGTGGTAGGTAGTACCTAGCTGGTAGGTAAAAAAAGTTGGTAGGTAAAAAAAATGTTGGTGGGTAAAAAACGCTGCAAATCATTGCTCAAAGGCTTCTTCACTCTTCAGATCACTGATCAGCTGAGTGAGCTCCAAAGCCATTTTCAATCCTATTGAATGGAAGTGCTCTTCCAGGCGTCTCCAGCATTCGAGGAGATCTTCTTCACTCTTCACATCACTGATCAGCTGAGTGAGCTCCAAAGCCATTTTCAATCCTATTGAATGGAAGTGCTCTTCCAGGCGTCTCCAGCATTCGAGGAGATCTTCTTCACTCTTCAGATCACTGATCAGCTGAGTGAGCTCCAAAGCCATTTTCAATCCTATTGAATGGAAGTGCTCTTCCAGGCGTCTCCAGCATTCGAGGAGATCTTCTTCACTCCTCAGATCACTGATCAGCTGAGTGAGCTCCAAAGCCATTTTCAATCCTATTGAACGCAGGAAGCTGAAATTTGAGTGGGAAGGTCAAAGGAGAATAGAGATGGTGGTAGGTGCTATTGATGGAGAACCAGTGATCTATTATAGATCACTGTATAATACAGAAGGGTGATCTATGCAGAAAATGATAAACCTTTGAGCAATCATTTGCAGCGTTTTTTTGTATAGATTTAAAATTGTCTAAATTTTTGAGAATTTTTCGACACCACCCTGAGCTCTTTGGGACTAACTGATAGCCTTATGAGGATAAATTATTACCTAATTATTGAATGTTTCATTTTGCTTCCTCACTACCGAAGGTAGGGAAGCTTTGTATTCGTGAAAGAAGTGAAAAAAAAAATGTCCTCCAAAATCAAAATTTCCACTTGCTTTTTGCGTTTTAGAGCTTCCCGAACAATTTTGGTTCCGTGTCTGTCTGTCTGTCTGTCTGTCGGTCTGTCGGTCTGTCTGTCTGTCGGTCTGTCTGTGGTCAATCCTTGTCCCGGGCAAAACTATACCAACCTGTGGTCCGATTTTGATGAAATTTTCAGGGATTGTGCGGGTTAGGTCCTAGACGGTCCCCTATAAATTTCAGCACCTTCGGACCAATAGGAGCGAGTGCGCATGCGCAAACGTGAATTTCCTGGAACCTCGGTTTCTCGGTTTCTAATGAACCGATTTTGCTCAAATTTGGAGGTTAGTTAGGTACTAACTTCTAAGAGACACCCTATAAGTTTCAATCAAATTGGTCAAGCAATAGCCGCTGCGCATGCGCGAACTTTAAATTTATTGTTACAACCAAAACTCCGCAACTATTCAACCAATTTCGATGAAATTTTCAGGGATTGTGTGGGTTAGGTCCTAGACGGTGGACCGCTAATATCTTGGTATTCAATAACTCTTTGAATCATAATTTTTTCGCCAACTGATTCTGTACGTCCATGTTACAATGAGTGAGGAAGCTATACTGCCCACCCAACTTGGCAGACGTTTTTTTTTCATCAATTTAAGATAGTTTCAAATTTTCAGAAACGAATGATACTACCCAGACAATCAACAATTATTGTGAATGCGCGTTTATTTTTGAAATTTATCGGAACATTTGGGTAGGTCGAGCCTTAGACTGAGGACTACACCGCTCTCCCCTACCTACTCCTGGTCCATAGAAGGTGTTTGAAGGGTCAACTTTATAAGAAAATAATAATATTTTGCAGCGTTTCTCATTTACACACACCAAAAAAAGTTTTGCATCACCCTGATTCATTCAGCAATATGCACAGGAAAAATTTGGGGTTTGGATTTTTGAAAAGTGTATCTAATCGCCAAATAAAAACAACGGAAAAAAATTTACTTGGAACTTTTTATTTAATTTAAAAACATTCATTCTTAGAAAAAGGCAAAAAACTGAAAAATTCACTTTTCTAAATGAGCTTCGATGAGCCCAAGTCAACAGCTCTCGTTTTTCAGGATTCACAATTGACCATGTTCCGGTGTATCAATCTGAATTTTTTAAACTTTTTTTTATAGCCTGACACTCATTAGTCTCATTACAAAACTCAAAAGGCTATCTCAGCGATAGCAAACCTGTTGGACGGTATTCCGTGTTTTTTTTTACGATTTTTAGAAAAGTGAGTTTTTAGTTGTTTGCCCTTTTCTGAGAAAAAACTTTTTTAAATAAAGAAAATTATTCAAATAAAATTTTTTTTTCGTTTCTTTTTGTTGATTAAATTCACTTTTCAAAAATCCAAACCTCAAATTTTTTCTTGTGCATATTTCTAAATGAATCAGGGTGATACAAAACTTTCTTTGATGTTTTAATTTTACCGAGTGAGTCAAAAAGACTCAGTATACGCTTAGATCTTGATGTTTTCTTCTTGAGCACTACGATCATAGCTAAAGCATTTTCTGAGCGAGAGAAGTCCCAGACTTGATCCACCGCACACCTCATAGTGTGAGATAAGCAGCCTAAGGCCATTAAACAAAATTGCTGTCACCCACGTTTATGGCCAATTCGGAGTAACGTCCGTTTAGGTAAATACGAGAAATTCCAATCTATTCCGAAAAGAGGGTAAACCCGTGTGGAAAGTATGGGGTGCGGCTGAAACGAGTTCTCATTGTCATCAGGAACTTCAAAACGACGACACATTTATTACCCGACGTCCCGACCACATACAGAACAGGGCGTCCGTGGAAATGGTAATACGCGTATCTTTAACGAGATGCTTCGTACCAATTCAATTTCACTAAATGTTCACGAGCGTTCGGAGGGTGTTCCGTTCGAGGGGGTGACGAGTAGACGAGCATTCGCGGAGCAAATCGCTTTCAACCCTCACAACTGCCTCTTTCCGGCGAAATAATCGCTGGCCATTTTTCGCTGCCGTGAGTTCCCTCATATAAAACCGGGAGGGCTGGAGGTTCCACTATGCAGATTAAGCCTTGACTAATGCCCGACGATTAGCGCGGGATGAGATATCATCTTCAGCGGAGGGTTGACGCCGACTTTTAGAGCTTTTCTAATCAAATTCCCTCGTTCGACAATCTGATTATTTTCATCTTTGACTGTGGAAATACATTTCGATGAATCTCCCTTAATGGAACTCATTTGTTGTAAAGATACTAAATTGTTAAAAATGTGAAATGGAGAAAATCGAATTATTCACATGTGTGATTTTTGTACTGTTTGTTGATACTGAGTAAAGAAGGGGATGATAAATACCCAAAGTACGTAGTTGGGTTTTTTCCACTATCCAACAAGAACCTTTGAAGGAGGAATCCTTCATAAATCTTACTTAATCAAAAAAGTCTGGTGAAATCTATTGAAGTCTCCACTAAACTATAATATTTTGATCACCTACACAACACCACCCATCATATTTAACAATAATTGTTAAATTCTACAATTATTGTAGAACCATGAATTGAAATATACATTAATAAGTCTTTCGAGTTCGGCAAAACAAGTCTTTCTCCTATTTTTCAGTTAGATTTATTATACTTTATTAGGTACGAGTAACATCAATTTCATACTTCAATAAAATTGTGGTAAAATTGTTTGAATTTGAGGTCCTGAATGGTAGTTCTGAGAATATCTAAGTGTGTAAGAAATGTTGGTTACCGTAAATTGGCTTCTTTTAGGGGTTACGTCTATTCATTAGTCCGTATTCATGGACGAGAAGCGTTAGCCGCGAATTTTAAAAACCGTATTTAATTATTTTCCAGTGACGGTAGATTTGATTCCAAGCATTTCGACTCCAATCGCACATTTCAACGAGGAGTAGTTTTCAGTCTATGGATTTCCAAAGGCATTGCATCCCCCTCGGCAGGAACCCCCTCGCTCTGTGTGAGGTTACCTGTAGCTAACGATAACTTCGACTAATATGATAGGATAAAAACTAATCATCCTAGGAAAGTGCGGTTGGAGACGAAATTCTTCGAGCAAAATCTACTCCCATTCAAAAATAAAACGCTGCAAATCATTGCTCAAAGGTTTATTATTTTCTGTATTGATCACCCTTCTGTATAGATCACTGGTTCTCCATCAATAGCACCTACCACCATCTGTATTCTCCCTTGACCTTCCCTCTCAAATTTCAGCTTCCTGCGTTCAATAGGATTGAAAATGGCTTCGGAGCTCACTCAGCTGATCAGAGCGTATGGCGTACGGCGGACGGACGGAAATTTTTTTTCGATTTTCGTATTCTACGTACCTTGAAACGTAAAACATCTAATTTTGAGGGGGGTTAAAATTTCTTTTTCTTGCTCGATTCCGAAGGCTTATTATTGAAAATAATTAACCAAAATTGGACAAGTGGGTGACACGAGCTGCTGTTACTTCACCAAGAGCATCAGCTACCTACCACATCAGCGCTTCATCTGACGTGGATGATCAATCTCATTATTAACATTCAGCAGTCACTCTTTCAGTCTGTTTCCAATGGCACTCTTGTCTTCAAGTTGTATAAACTAAAAATACTAATTATAATTTTCACATTATCTTGTAACTGGTAGTTATCATTTATTTTCTTGGCACCAGTTATTATCGTATATGTGAAAGTGGGCTCTTTGAATTTCATCTCCAATTTGCGGAATAATTCACTTGTCGGTAATTTTTTTAGGTACACATTTATTCATTTACTGAGCAACGCTTTTAATTGATATCAGGCCTTCAGTTTACGACAATCATCGACGTTGTTGCCTCCCTTTGTAGGAAAACATGAACTCACCCCGAATTCGTCTTGAAAGGCTATTTATATCTCAACGTTTGAACAGAAGCAGCTTACGGAAGGGGGACGGGTAAAGATACCCAGAGCTTCCTAATCTGATTCACAAACTAATAGCGGTGCTTAGTTCTCACTCAATTAGAAAGAACGGATGGCGGTGTGTCGGCGGGGGAGGGCGATACTCGACGTCGCACCCTGATGTATTTAGACAAAGAACACATCCTCCTAATTGGTACATTCTTCAGGAATGCCGCTCCATCTTATCTTTACTGGATTCGAATAAGTTCACAATATAATCGTCTACTTAACTCTCCCTTAATTATTCTACAGCTGGGGGCGAAAATCCATCATTCGATACGTCCTCATGAACCTCGTTGTATACATGATACCTCTTGCCAAATTCATGGGCAATGTATGAAGGAGGTCGAAAAGTGCGATGCTCTTGAAAATCACTGAGAGCAAGTGTTGTAGGTGAATTAGGTTCTACAGCTAGATCGTTGACAACATTTTAAACATCATATACAAGACAATGAACTAATTTGGTTTGATTGTGTGCGTCTGTAAACTATTTCATAAAAAGCCATTGTAACCAAAGACGTTTAGTTTTTGGTTGATACCTTGGTAATGTTAATTAACCAAATTAGGTTTCATGATTTCCTTCCGGGATGAACTGGAATTGAAGACGCCGTCCACCGGGCGTATTGTATTCTGCTTGTCTACAGTGATGTGTGCCACATAAATCAGTGACAGCCCAAATCAATCGAAACTCAGCATCTTTGATCTCTCTTTGTGACGAGTGTTGCACAATGAATTTGACGCCTTCCTGGAGCTGTAGGCAAAAGATTTGATGAAGACTCTTGTCAGTCACAAACGCAAACAAGCAACATTTTACTTAAGGCAAGGAAGAGCGATCGGATCTTTGGGATCGCCAAAAATGCTGCCATTCAACCACAGTTTCCTGTGCAGTCGTTCCTCTTTGTACTACTATCACTGATATTATCAGTATACCGACTGCAGTTGTATCTACATCTGCCTGCTTTCCAAAATCAACTCATTTTAGGAATCTTACTTTTGCTCTACGTTTCATCCTCGTCGATCTTGTCCTTTATCATTCTGAGACTTTCTCAATTCATTCTAGGTACAGAGCGTCTGGAAGTTAATTTTTTGAGAATTAAAAATATTCTACTAATCTTGACATGAATACTGATGACTGATTGACTTGAGACTGGTTAAAAGTACCTTTTACCATATTTCGTTAGTCTCATTCCTAGAAAGTATTACATTTACATTTCTAGATAGTCTAGTATTACAACGAATTACTTACTCCTAATTTTTGTGAGGAGTGAAAACCACTGTTCAATCACTGTTTAGGCACACACTTTTAGTAATCCTTTTTGGTTTATTATTTTCAATAATAAGCCTTTGGAATCGAGCAAGAACAAAAATTTTTAACCCCCCCTCAAAATTTGATGTTTTACGTTTCAAGGTACGTAGAATACGAAAATCGAATAAAAAAATTTCCGTCCGTCCGCCGTACGCCGTACGCGGCACTTTTCTTAGAAACACTGGACCGATTTGGTTCAAATTTGGTATATGGGCTCCATTTGGGGTCTAGTTGTGCCGCGAAGCTTTTGGTTGATGTAGGTCACTTCTAAGGGGTGAAAATTAAGGGTTGAAATTTTCAAGAGTGCCCTAGCTCGAAAACTCTCGAAATAAAAGTATCGTTTTTTCACCAATTTTAAATAGGTAGTACTGAATTTTAAAAACTTTTTGAGACCACCCGGAGCTCTGTAGGACAAACCGTTCGGTCCCTACGAGTACTTGAAGGTTTTCCTTCGATAAAACAGAATCAAGAGTGTGAATCGCCGTTCAAATTTTATCTGACTAAAATGCAATCGCTGTTCTTTTCTTCGATTTGTATACAGTTTTGCCTTCTGCGTAACCACTAATCAAATTTCCATATGAAGCTTTCTATTTTTCGAATCGAGTGTGAAGCGTTTAGTTCTTTCTAATAAACTTGATTGTGAAGGTGTGAAGCAGTATGGAGTGGTAGGTAGTACCTACCAATAGTTGGTAGGTAAAAAACGCTGCAAATCATTGCTCAAAGGTTTATTATTTTCTGTATAGATCACCCTTCTGTTTTGATCACTGGTTCTACATTAATAGCACCTACCACCATCCGTATTCTCCCTTGACCTTCCTTCACATATTTCAGCTTCCTGCGTTCAATAAGATTGAAAATGGCTTCGGAGCTCACTCAGCTGATCTGTTTTTTTATTAGTAAGTCAGTTGATAATTGAAATCTTACAAGAAGAAACTGTTTTTTTTTTTTTTTTTCAATCTTATCTGCAATTGTATACATTTGTATTCAATCAATGAAATGTTGAAGGATATATTTGCTGGGTCACGTCCCATCTCGAGAAACACTCGGTTCTCAGGCGGATAGCTAAACATCTTTTGTGCTCCTCTTCACACAAAAAGGATGTCGTTTTTTGTCAAACCAAATCTCTTGGAAGAACGATGGGAAAACGTTGTTTTCTTTACTGATATACGGATAATACTTGTACCGACTGAATGCAGCGTAAAAAAGTTTATCCTTTTGTCGAGTAGAAAAAACCGTTTTCCCCTAAAGGTTGTCATAATGTCTGTTAACGGTTTTGATTGACAGGGCTTGGAGAGTCGTAAATATAAATGATGAGTAGACGAAAAACCTCGTCTGTGGTATCGACTATACCAATACACCTCCTGAAAACGGACAGTGGCACCCCTACTACGCGATCGAGCTAGATTATCCTCGAAAAAAGAATGGAAAAAAGACACTCTTTTGTGCACATTGGCCATAGTTTGGTGATTTTCGGTGATCATCCTACTTATAGGAAGGGGTGTAATGCACCTGGTCATAGAAATCGCGCCTAATCAAAGGGGTTAGATGTGGCGCATATGGGATAAGGCGTGGTCGTACCGAGCCGCAGGTGTTCCAGTGATATTGCTTTTTTTTATGACTGATTGACAACCCTCACGTCATTCAACCGTCCGAAACTGGTGAAAAAAAGGGGTGGGGTTTTTTCTACCCCTATTTTTCGAAGTTTCCTTTCTTTTACAAGAAGGGTCCGTCCCAAGGGGGTCGCTTTGTGCTCTACGTGTTTACCTTTACGCAAGTCATCCCGACCTTTATTGCACTTAAATGTTTTTCGAGTCGCGTCCCTTTTTTGAGACCACGGAAAGTTATTGGCTTATTTGACAAAACCTTTCGATACCTGACGTCACTCAATGATATTTCACAGTCATTATTGGCATGTGATTCGCCGTTTTATAGTTTAACCGAAAAATCCCCTCGCGCGGATCACATTTACGATCAACGCAGCTGAAATGAAACTATTTTACAACTTTCAACATAAATTACGGATAATACTAAAAATTTTAATCTTCCTTCATATAGTTTTTTACTGTGAGAATGTGATGGGTTCATTGCATGGGTAGGTACCTATACCGGATTACTCAGCCATCACGAGCCATAGAGAAAGGAGGCCATGAACGGCAGCTTTACATCTTTATTACCACACGTCCAAAAAGTATAGCAGCTATATTCCGACGTTTTATGACACTGCTGAAGTGGCTGTTATTGAAACGTATAATAAAAAATACCTTAGTGTTATGTTAATAGCGGAAGAAGGTATTTAAAAAAAGAAATACAATAAATGTAATTTGAAGGTGTTTACGATGCAGATCCAGTTCTGGATAGATCTACTATTTCCATTCTACCTATGGAAATTACCTACTAGCAATAAAAAACATAGTCTCCTTCTACTGCTCTACATAGTTTTTGTACGTATCAGCAGGGGTAGAAATGTAGTTTGTACTGAATAGAAATGAATTTCGGAACAGCACGAATGAAAACCCGTCTTTCTAGTTGGATTGAGAAGGTTCTTTTAATTAGATAACATGGAAATATAACGACAAAACTTTGAAAATCACTCAAAACCTTGGTTTTAGTTGGTCTTAGTCAAATTCCTAAGAAGCCAAGTTTTCTCCGAGGTTTTTAAAAAATGCAAATGGCAGATCTAAAGTTATTAAATGAAAACTAAAGTAGGTATTTTAAATTATTACTCAATGAATAAGTTTAGTGACCCATATCAGCAACAATCAGCAGAACAATTTCTGCGTGATCTAAGTTAACTACGTTTGGGGATACCCTGCAGAACACTATTTAAACATTACTGATTCTTTCAGATAGCTAAAGACGTCGCTCAGTGATATTCCACGATTTATTTTCAAATAAAGAATTCTCACTTTATTCATGGCGGATGAGAAGTCATATGACTACAGATCTATTGGAAAAATCCAAGAACAGTCAAAATCCCTTTTCATTTCCAAGCAGTCTTACACATGTTCTGGTTTTTATAACTTATTTATTTACTGAATACATCCCATGTATATTGACTCTAACACCGTTAAAAACTACAGAATTTCAGGTAATTTCTCCTACTTCAAGAAACTACAACTCGTTTCGTTCTTTCTTCTTTTTTTGCAACCTGCCATCCGGTGAAGCCATAAATTCAAAGAAGAATCTCATGAATTTTCTCGGCACGAACCCCTGAGTGATTATACCGATAGTGACAGAAACAGCTAGTTAAACGTTCGTTGGCCCGTTCGATCCCTCCGAGGTGCAGTAGGTAAAAAGAAACGCGACGCTCAGCACTTTGCGGTGATTTTTTTACTTCTACTTTGCCCTTACATTCGCCTACAATCACGTAGTGGACAAAAAGCAATCAAAAGAACTAATTGTTACTCGAGAGTAATGATGTAATTACGAAGGAACGACGAGTGAATCGTAAATCACTTTTTCCTAGCAGCTGGAATGAATTCTCCTTCAGCAGGTTACTGCAGTGATGGAAATGTACGAGTAATTACAACGATGAAAGCTGTATAAATGATAAGAGGTGAACCAACAAAGTAGGTAAGTCAAAAAATCTCAAACCAACAAAATTCGGCTGTGATCTGGTGAATCCTCGTAACTCCTACATCGCTAGGTGCTTTCCACGAAAAAAAAAAAAAAAAATCAACTACTCAGTAAATAACACTAAATTATATTTTGGGTAGAAATTCGAGCTGTTTTTTTCGGAATACTTCCAACTCTATTTAAAACTCTTCTTGTAAATCGCTCCCGTACAAGGCGACGACCAGATTTTCAAGTTATTTGCCCAGAGCTTATTGTCTGAGGTGTGACAAACTTTACAAATAAAACGAAATATTGACGAAGTTAAATCGTGCATCCGATCACATGATTGTTGCTTCGACCTTTACTGTCGCTGTTTAATATTGTTCAGTTTAGTTCCTCCATACTTCTGGAAATTAACGCAGAGTCCGTGACTGAATTTTTACTTAATTAAGTCGACCCGACTGATTGCGGTATGTGAGTTAGTTAGAATGCAAGCACTAAGCTCTGTCCAACCCATATGAAGAGCTGTGGAACTTGACGAAGAGTCCAGCTTTCATCAAGGGACCTCTCCCCGGAGCTGGACAATGAGAGCATTTGTATGTGAAGTGTGAAGGACAGCGGGAACAGACATACCTGAGACCCTCGGTAATTGAGCCAAGCAATTTCATCAGTCCTTTCGACTCCATTCAACCAACAGGCGACCAAACTCAGGATATTTAAATTTAAAGGGTTGGCACACAGAGAAAGGGGTGGCGTTATTACGCTCCGGGATTCTGTACAGTTTAATTTGCATATAAAGTACTTTTGTTTGAATTCTAGAGAAAAGTTTTTACACGTAAAATTTCTCATGGTGTACTGGAATCGTTGGGTTTGGAGTATCAAAAGCTCGTGATTGCTTTGTCACTTAGTTAAGGCTACGAAAATTGCTCCCGGTGTTATGCTGGTCTTGTCTCAGAGGATTCAGAATAAATTAGGAACTTTTGAAATGTTTGAATGAGTTCAGGTTTTCAGAATATGGATGAGTACACCTGTTAGGTATAACATTCTTAATATATTTATTCATTATGAACTAATGAGTCAGTGTTGAGAAGCATATTTAACATGGGTATTTTCATTTTAAAAACTTGAGAACCTAGATTCGGCCATGAACAACGAAATACCAAATGGAGGACTTTCAACAGAATCTTATCGTGTTATATACCTTATCTCACCAAAAAATAATATGTTATAAATTTGGAGCACTGATTGTGGTGTTCCAATTAATTTTGAAGGTAACTCCGAATTCCAAATCTGTTTACACCTATAAAGATACAGTTGAGATACTATAAGCAAAGTGAAACCATTCCTGAACATCCTTTAAAATTTTCGTTTTGGAAAATAATTTTCCATTTTCCATTAATTATTAATGAAATCAAGGGATAGTTGTGCCAAGTTGACGCTAGGTACGCCAACACCAAATATATTGGGGTATTTTCGACGTTTTTTCAATAATTTGACCAACCTCTCAGGATTTATTGGGTTCACAAAAAAATATATTTTGGCTTGCAAGAAGAATTTGTTTTGGTCTTGCACCGAACACAACACCTACCTATTTTGTTTATATAAAATTGATTATTTTTATCGATTTGAACACATCTTTTTTTCTCCTTAGTTATTGTTGAAAATAATTATGTAGAACATAGCAGAAGTCATTACTTGAGTAGCATAATGCAAAAAAACGTTATTATGAAAGTTACTAGAGCTTAGTTGCCTGCATGTGACGATTTCACCGACAGACTCATCAATAAATCACTCTGAGCACAGCCTTGCTTCCCCGTCACACGACTTCTTTTTTTCAACTTTTATTTTTCTACTGTCCCTATTGAAAGCAGGGCGCGTTGTTCGGACTCCATAATTACAGGCCGTAACCGATAGTAATTATAAACCATTACCTTGGCTCAATGAGACCAGGAATCGAATCGACTCTACGCATTGATTCATTGCATCGCATGTCAACGAGCCATCATTCCTGGGAGTGGCGGTGTTGTGGCCTCGCCTTGTAGAAAACACCTTGTCTGCTGTCTGTCAAAGGTGAACTGATACGCTGTGTTACGTCTATTTGTACATATGGAAGCCCAGTGGATATTAACTCGTGACACGCACTCACTCCATAATCAGAAACTTTCTTTCGTCAGAACTATAATGGCATAATACAGACGTGTGGCGTTGAAGTGTTCCGTTGCATTTCCAACGAAGCTGCATTCGATTATGTAAATTTCCTCGCAATGTGCATACTACTTATCGCGTAACCACTGATTCAATAAGCTAAAATAATTTCCGTTATGATGTGGTATAACTTATAAACAACAACGTTTGGAATATTTAATTCCGTAGTTTTAATTGATTTATGATACAAAAATCTTAATGCTTTTATTTGAGTATGCTTATCTCAATGATTCGATTTCATTGAAGCTGACTGGTTTTCGACATTCTATTTTTGATTGCTTAACTAAATGCCGATTATACATATCCTGTTATATGATAGCTGTTGACGAAGAACCTCACAGTTTTCGTTTTGCTTCACACGGCTTTAGAAAATTATACCGACTCTATCTCTTGCATCCAACCATCCTCAAAAAATCAATTGAATAAAAGCGATAAATCAGAGCACATTCTCATGGAAGAATAATGTAGAAGTTTGTGCGCACCGATGTTCTAAAAGATTCTCCATTATTCCTGTATTAGATGTACCGACTTCCATAATCGTCGATTATTGGAGTCTTCCGAGTTTCTCCATTCGAATTTAGCAATCGTAGGAGATTAAAAGAAAACGTCATTTCTCCGAAGTACAATTAAAACTGTTAGTAAGTAATCTTCTATTATTTAGGTATCTTTTTTTTTTGGCAGGGATTTTATGTGTTTTGGCTGGGGGTCAAGGAATTTTTCGCGACACTTTTTTGCCACAAAAAATGCAACGCTGCAACCAGTAAACAAAACCATAGCTACATATCGATAGCTATGAAGCAAGGTTCTCTAGAATACTGCGAAATTCTGTTTGTTCATTGAAAAAGTAATAGGTAAGGTACACATTATTCAAAAAAGTATTATTTCGACACTATCTCTTAAAATTCTGTTTATTCATTGGAAAAGTAATAGGTAGGTAAATATCTTTTGTGTATTTTATTTCATCATTTTAATTATCAAATTACACCCCTACAACAATGGACATATCCATTTTCTATTGTGTTTCCCTCTAAAAAAAATTTTTATCGTGTACTTTCGAGAGTTTTTTCTGTTGAAATTTCCATTTTTTCTCTTTTTTAGACCAGCCGATTCATAATTTAGGTTTAATCCAAACTGCAATTCAACTTAAGTAAAAGGAGAGAAAGAGCGGGTTCTCAAAATCCCACGGAATGGGCGGATTTCGTGTAGACCGACCACCCATCAGATTATTATTTTTTTCCTTTCTTAACAAATATTGTCCGATGGGTCCGAAAGGTGGTCGAGATAAGGGGCGTTTTGAGTCAATACTCCTAAATCCAAGGGCGGGGTTGTAAGGGGCCAAGTTATTGTGTTTGCTCTCTCTCGAATCCTCTTACAGAGGGAAAAAATCTCTCTCCCAACGCTTAAGATTTCCCATAAATCTCCCGGCGAGAATTAAAACCGGAAAAATGAAATAGATTGGGTTTTTTCTCGTCTTCCGTCCTTTTCAATTGCGTAAAAAGGGTTTCCAAAGGACCCTGTGTGTGTAAGTGTGGGTTGCAGTAATAAGGAAGGTTGTGCCAATAAGAACACCCTTCAATATAATATATTTTGTGGTAAAAGGGATTGTCAGAAAATACATAAAACTTTGCTTTTGGGGTTTCTACTTTTTAAAATAGTTATTCATTCTGCTGTGTAAGTCCGTTATACCACCCATTTTCCCTCTAATTCTACTACACATTTATCAATAAAATAACAATATTCTATGAGATGTTTTCACGTTCTGGCCAACAAAGGCGTATCCTAGAACAGCGGAATTACAATGATTGTTGTAAAGACGTCTTGTACTTACCTGTT
Source organism: Apolygus lucorum (assembly GCA_009739505.2). Lineage (NCBI taxonomy): Eukaryota > Metazoa > Arthropoda > Insecta > Hemiptera > Miridae > Apolygus > Apolygus lucorum. The sequence goes on from CM019183.2 coordinate 21,444,877, forward strand.
CGAACAGATCATAAAGTCACGCAGCTTAGGAAGATCATGGTTCGTTGAGACCGTATCGCCATCGAGAAGACCATATCTCATATCTCAGTAAAACTATGGTTCTGTCTTTTTTGCCAATTTGTAATATTTTAAATGATCTACACAGTGGTTACAGTGACAAGGAAGCTATGTGCCACACCCACTTAGTAGACATTTTGTGAGATGTATCCATATTCCACAGCAATTACTGCGGAAAGATGATTGTTGCAGAAACTGAACCCCCTACCCCCCACACACCCTCTCAATCTTATTGAGTCCTCCAAAAGTGAATATGACATTATCTCCGTCACGCCAGCGTGTACTGACTGTGTATCTTCAGGGTCGGTAGCAGGAATGATAAGCTATTTCCACGGTGACCACCATGAGTGGGCGCCATATGGCCGATTCAGGATTCTAGATCCACTTACGATAAGGTCAGCCTAAAAAACACGACTAAGTAAATACTTCACCTCCGATTAATTACATGTTAGGGCAACTAGGGTTATTCAATTATTAAATTTTATAGCCTCATTTTCCGGGGAACTTGATCGAGGAGTAGGTATCCATAATTGCTGGGTTGACGTTCGACATGTGGGTAGTGCGGGGGATGACATACGGGGTCATGATTCACGAAAGTAATTTTGTTCCAAAGTCATTGACTCTATGCTCTCTATACTCTGATTCGTTATGTACTTGTCCAAGTTCTATTCATGTTGGTTTACTCCGTGTAACAGGCGCTTATACATGAATATGGCTGAAATAATATTTTACTATCGGTGCAAGTTTAAAAAAAAACGCTCTTCTTTATATCCACACATTTTAACAACGTAAGTATGATTATACGAGAAAAAAAGTTATCTAAAATCAAAATTTCCACTTACGTTTTCGTTTCAGACTTCCTGAACAATTTTGGTTCCGTGTCTGTTATGGAATCCTTGCCACAGCCATAACTTCTACATTTCTCATCCGATTTCGAAAAAAATTTCAGAGATTGTGCGGGTAGTTGATGTTTCGAGATCAACTACTATGCATCGGATCATATATTCAATCGGGTTTTGGATACGAGGAAACTAAGTGCCTCACCAACTTGGCAGACGTTTCCATCATTGCAGGCCTGGATTTTCTCTTCAAGAAGCCCTTGATGTAGGTACTAATTGGTGATACCCCCGATGGAATTAACCAATACACCCGATGAAATGTTGAACCACCCAAATGTACTGACTGTTGAAGATTCAGGCGATTTAACAAGGAGCAAGTGCTGGCCATAGCAAAATTATTCAGATTTCTGACAATCGCTACTACTGGGATCAGAAATCTGACATGAATTGCGAAATGGTTATGCTAGGCGACAAAATAGTTTTTTTTTTTTCAAGTATGCTATGTCAAGGAGACATTCAGAATCGTTTGTGAGGTACCTATAAATACTGTCTTCCTGAGTGTTGGACGACATCGTGTTTGATCGCAGGGACCATTATATCGTGAACACCTATGAAAAGAAGAAGAAGAAGTGGGCTGGCTTTAACTGGAAGTCTCAGATCAGAACAACGTGCCACAAGTCCTAGGTGGGCTGATATGTGGTTTGTTTTATGCTATTTTATCGAAAATTTGAATGTTCCATCATAATATTTCTCTCCTAGGATTTTCAAATGGTTCGTTTTGTAGTAAAAAAATACAGTATTGACTAAATTATGTTATTGTTTCCATGTGAATATTGTTATTCCTTCTATTTACTACCAGGTAACAGTTTATTTTTGTTGAAAAAACTTGTATCCTTGGTCCTTATATGCACTCAATCGGACGTGTCATATCTCACCAGCGGTGCCGTAGGGCACCCACCAATTTCAGTAAATTGGCAGAATTTTTCAATATTTTCCCCGTGTTCCTGAGGTCAAAATTAGTGAACCTACAAAGTTTTGTATAATCTTTCACAACTTAGTATCCTGATTCTCTCGAGGCCTGACAGCAACGTCGTAGTTATCTCAGCTCAGATAATTAATGGAACTCCGTCGTGCGGGTGGTCAAATCAGATCCCTCCGCTTCCAAGTGTCAGTCAGCCGCCAAAACACTGGAGATCTGTTACCAATTCCCAGAGATCCGGGGTTAACCCTTTCGGTCACCCGCAACCGGCTTGTTCGTCCTGAACAATTGGCTCGAGCACTGGTCTACAGGGCCCTCTGACCATCTCAATAATTGAGTACAATCACCGTGAACAATGCGAGCTGTCGATCATTGGTCAGTCCCTGCGCTAATAAGCTCTTCGACCATGCGGGTTTCCTATCTCTGCTTTGGCTATCCCGGAGCCCAACCTTCTCTCCATTAATTGGCACATTGTTGGCCACATTCATTTTCACCCCTTTTCTCACCAGTGATTCAACGCGAACACAAAAGTCTTTCGGAACGTTTATTGGGTAATAAAATTTTGATGAATTCGCTAACCCTCGTTGAAGCTCAATAAAACCGCTGCTAGATACCAATTTGAGTGAAACACCCCACTATGTATCATTTGGCTGGACACTTTATATAATGTTCACATTCACTCAATTTCCCATATTCTCTACTCTCAATTGATTAACGCTTTCAATTGATCTGGTCCCTATCCATTAGGGTCAGAGCAAGTTAAAACTTTTGGCCTATAATTTAAATTCATCGCCCTCAAAAACAATTAGGTATTTGAAAATGTTTAGCTCAAAATGACCATATTCAAGGGCCCTTTTAACCTTAATTGGACCATAGTGTCACCGAAAACATCTTGGGAATTCCACAGCTGTCCCAAGGTGTCACCAGATTAACTAGATTTATAATTTAATGGACAGAGCTGATTTTTTTAAACCATTTTTTTGTAATTTATTAAAATTTAAAAATGATGTTATGACCAAAAAACATGAATTTTTTGTAATCGATTTCCTTGGAAATTTTTGTCATAGCTCTATTTTGAGACTCCTAATAGCACTCAAAAAATTCTGCTGTCCATTAAATTTAAAATTGCAACTTAATTTTGGTACTCCGGTGACACTCCACTGATACTTGTGGAGTTCCTGTGATGTTTTCGGTGACACTAGTGATACCATGGTCCAATTAGGACAGAATTATCAGAATTTAATGCTCAAGGTTGAAAACACGATTACATGAATGATAAATAAATTACCTTTTTTTCTGATAGATCTAAATCTTCAGGTCTTTAGATTCCCACATAACTTTTAGCTGATTGAAGTTTCTATGTGTGATCATTTCATTTTGATACACGAATAACTTAGTATTTGAATGGTACGAATTTGATTCCGAACTTTAAGATTCCAAATCATCGAAAGATAATAATAAATCTTTCAGAGAGATTAATGAAATTGATAAGAAGATTGATAACCATTATATTCCCCAAAATATAGGCTCGAGGCCTATATGATTATACAAGACTGCTGTAAAAAGGCAAAACATCTCATCTCAATAAATTTAAATTGTTCAGGAAGGCGCATGAAAATTTTTGGTTGAAAATTGATCGTGTATCTCTCCAGTTGATGATTAAAATTCATTTCTTCGGGTATCGATTATTCGACTATCGATGATTGATGCGTCAACATCGATTCTTGTATGAAAGCATGCAGTTTTGATCAGCATCGACCTATATTTTTACCTCCAACTTGCGACCTGATCAGGTTATTCCACATTCGGAACTGAGTTGTTTTGGCTAAGAAAGTATGCTAAAGAAAGTATCCTATAAACCAGATGAATTAATGTATAAGGCATCTGTCTTGAATAATCATTTTGCTTTTTATCCTGATTCACTGAAGGAAATTGAAGGGCTTTCTGGAGGGAATTTCACAGCAATGACTTCACTATCGGTAAGATCAGTTAGAAAATCAGTATTATGCGCCAAAATACCATTTTTATGAAGTTATTGATTTGAGTCATTTTGCCTTTTCACGGCAGTATAGGTCCACCAGTGGACATCATTTTATTTTAATGATCTTTAATTAAAAGGAAGTATTTTTGGAATACCTTCTAAATATGGAATGTTTTTATAAATTAATGTCTCCCTGGATACGTTCAGCTACAATCTGAAATTATTCCCGAGTTTGTTTTTGTCTGTCCACACAATGGATCGAATTTTGAATTCAATCCATTAAAATGGTTCATTGATGCCTAATACCTGGCTCATTCCGCGTAAGTAGAATTCCTTTTTCATTATTACACGAAAAAGGACGGAGATTCCGTTCAACTGGTCGGTCCAGTATGCAATGAGAACTGATATCAAGGAAGTCAGGATGGTTAGTTCCACATCACCATTTTTTGGAGCCTTGCAAGTTATGTCGCAGATATTCATAAGCATCACCAACGGCTGAAACGTGTCTGTTACAAATTGCCAAGCAAGCCTCTCCCAGATTTGTGACTGACAACGTGGGACAGCCGTTTGACTTCTGCACCCTGACAAACGTCATACCTACCCTAAATTCCAACACAAAAAACTCCCGGACTGGTACGTCTAAATCGGATCCTCCCCTTTTTTCGTCAATTATCATACATATTGCTCCAACACCCCTCGATACTCGTCAAATTTATTGGACAGATCTACAATATCTATGTAAATATGGAGCGGATCTCTTTCTTTCTCGTGATGTACTGTTTTGTAAAAGGTCTTGTTCGAGCGTTCAAACATCACGTTCGTCGAAGACCGGTAGCGTTTTGTGTAAGTTGTGTGTTTTTTTCACAATGAGGTTTTGCATAATTCGGACGGAAGGGGACGAGGCAGTCAGTCAGCTCCCTTGCTTCACTCGCGCGACCATTAGCATCTTATAAAGGGGATGCGCCGCAACGTCATTATATTGTGCGTTAATAATGCGACTCTGTGGTGCAACTGCTATTATCTGAAGAGAAAGGAGTACAAATAAGGTATTGACAAAATTAAATATACAAGTGATTGAGATGGCAGAAGTTGCAATGTGGAAGATTGAAGGGATGAATTTTGTATTGCAACCCGACCGAGTGGCGGTACCTACTTACTATTCGAACTTGTTTCAATAAAAATAGGCTTTTCATTGCCGTTAGTAAACATCAACCTGGTTGTTACAATATCCACTTAAATATCACATTTATGAAGCTTTTCTGGAGAGCTTCGATTCAATAAGGCATACGAATATCAAAACTAAACTTACGACTAGAATCTTCTTGTTGGTGCCTTGCTACAAGCATTTAGATTCTTTACTGATACCCTTTCAATCCCCCCCCCCCGCCCCATGACAAGACAAACCTTAAAGATGAATGAAATGTTAATCAAGTAGGGTATTTCCGCTGTGTACGACTTGGGGGTGAAAATGAAAATTGCCGACTTATTCACTCAACTTACTGGACTCCACACGTCAGCGTAACCTCTTTATGCACAGACCTTCTTACTTCCTGATGTTGGTATACTTATCTTGGGACGATTGGAGATGATAAATTATTGAGCCCTCGGTATTCATCTCAATTATTATGCGTCATGTAATGGTTGTGATGTTTACTTTTGTGCAAACTTGGTGAGCTGAGACGTGAAATCCTTGGTAGAACGCCATTGAGTCAGTAAATCTTTTTAGAGAAAATTAATAAAGAGTGTGCTGGCACTGCGAACCTGCATGCCTAAGTACTCTCTCTCTCTCTCTCTCTCTCTCTCTCTCTCTCTCTCTCTCTCTCTCTCCCATCATAATACTGTAACTTACTCTAAGTCCTTTCTTATCCAAAGTATCAAACTAATTAACCAATACCCCGATCTCTTCAAACTTAAATCTATAATTACATTCAAGAAAAAATTTGTAGAAATTATTGCGACACTCGAGGCTACAATTTAATTAATTTACCTAAGTATAAGTTCGTTTTCTCCTGACAAAAGAATATTTATGTTTACATATTATTTCTGTATAATTGTAAGAGTGGGCTACACAGCCCAAAATTGTACAGATCAATAAATAAATTCAATCAATCAATCAATCTCTGGTTTGCAATTTATTATAAGTTACATAGGATATTTAAGGTGCCGACGTTCAGTACACAAATTTGTAACTAGGTATCCAACGAGGAAGCTCACAGTCACGTCTTCCAGTGTAGGAACCTGCCAATATTACTCGATGAAATGAGGAGCCTCTTCGTTAGGTAATTTAGATGATCTTGATGATCAGCGATAGGATATAGATGCAATCGTGTGCAATTCCTGGAGGACTTTCTTCACGGTCTGAGGTAAAATGACAAGTGTTGGTTTCGCTGACTTTGATAAGGTAAACTCAGACAGAGAAATTGCGGGAACTGTCGAATAGTGGGAATTTATGTATTTTAGATTCACTTCATGCGACCATACGATGAAAATTGTAGTGGAGCGGTAACATCCAAAACTGTAGTTCTTCAGCAATCATGACGTCTTTTCTTCTTCACAGCTCTTGTATGCTCATTCCATGCCTATTTTCCTCACAAATGTTGGTGTTGTTAGAATTCTTGGTAGAGTGACATCCTGAAGAATAGTAGATCTTCATCAAGAAGAGATGCTGCAAGCCCGTACAGTCATAGTGCAGCAAGTAGTAGGATAATGCCAATGTAAAGCTGATTGGTCACAGTTTTATACTGTATACACTGAGCGTATATCTACTTACCTTAACCATTCCGACAGACGGCCGGAAGTAATGTCCCTCCATCGTTGTGATGTTTTCTTCTTCTATTTTCAGCACTAATTTCAGCTGCGGTTCCTGGGGTTACTTACACCATTCTCACGGTAGCTTTAGTGCCAATCAACCCCCGAAAAGTAGGCCCTACACGAAATTAGCGATGGGGTTAAACGTGATGTGCGAACACATCTGCTACTCCCTCAACTGACCGCCAGCACGATACCCCTCTAAACAAATAGGGGGAAGCTGACCACCGTCCACTCCGCTGATTGTACTCAAATGTAGCGTGAGAACGGGAAAGAGCTGGTTTTCAACTTTGATCCAGGAAACAAACCGCAGGAGCGCCCTCGCTTCAATTAAAATGCCTAACCTTTCCGACGTACCGGCTATCGTCCCGCATTCCACCGTTTTACCCTCAGGTTGACAGGTATTTTGCCATTTCGGGGACCCAGGGCCGTTTGATTTATCGGAGGTAGGAGGTTCGAATCCCCGAGCCAGAATTCGATCTTTGTGACCATTTCTCAAAGGACACGAAATACTAGCAGCCAATTCAACGACGAAGGAATGTCCTTGATTTCGTGACCCCCCTTTATTTAGAGATACCTATTCTGCGAAGAAAAATTATCGCAGTCAGTGTGTGATTGCATTATTCAAGTAGCAGTATGATGTAACCATGAACGTGATCAATAAAGATAATTTCTCTGTGATGAAATACGACTTCAATGAACCATTTTAATTATTATCGTTTGTTATTTTCAATAATGAACCTTAGAAATCGAACAAAAAATTTAATCCCCCCTCCCCCTCATAATATTTTGATGTTTTACTTATGAACAAAAATGTTTCCCTCCGCTGTATGAGGCATTTTGTTTAAGTGGCATGGATCGATTTTCATAAAATTTGGTAGGTATATCGGGTCCATTTGGTGTATAGTTGTGCCCCAATGGTTCTGGTTATTTTCAGTCACTTTTAAGTGGTAAAAAGTGGTGTAAAACATTTTCAAGAAGTTCTAAAGACAATACCTTTATATAAAATATATTTGTCATTAATTCAAAATAGCGACGATTTTAAAGATTTTTTGACACCAGAAGCTCCGTTCTGAAAAAGACCAACCGTTCGCTAATGAGGATAATCAATAACCATCCAATTATTGAATTTTCAATTACTGTTTTCTTCAATTTAAGATAGTTTCTTATTTTCAGGAACGAATGAAACCACCAGTACGAACAACAATAATGACTAAATACGCGTTTATTGTAAAATTAATCAGGACACTTGAGCCCTGCAAATGCAGCCCACCTCCCTCCGAACCACCCTCCAACCTCACCCCTAGTTTGATTGCTGTCAGTCACTTCCAAGGGTTGAAAAATAAGGGTTGAAATTTAAAAACGGCCTAGCTCAAATAATTTTGATACATGGGTCATTTTCCCAGAAAGGGTCAATCGTTGTCCAGAGAAGATTCCGAATGCCCATCTATGATTTAGGAGTTTAAAAAAAATTCTCCATAAACTATCAACTTTGTTCTACTTCGGGCAGTCAATAAAATATGCACTTATTCACGCTAAAATATAGAAATTAAAGTTTAAACTGCTAAATGTCCAGTAATCTGCCATGCCCGGACCCCTAGGTAGTCAACTTTGCTTGAACACTGTGAATCACCTATGAAAGCAGCGGCCAGAATTTGTAGTGATTCTTTATTGCATATACCTAGACATGAAAAAATTGAGTTTGCAGATTTTTTCAGAAGCAAATAAAGCGAGTAGGAGTATAAAATGTGCTTGTCCGGAGGTTTCTATCTTTAATCTGCCTTTTTTGTGTTTTCGTATTTTGGCGGCTTTTTATCGTTTCCCGCGGTTTTACTACCACTGTAAGAGGTGATGTTAGTCGTTAGGTTATCAAAGAAAGCGGCGGGAATCGTATTTCTTCTATGTGGAGGCGTGCATAAGTGGTTTCAGTTGCAAAAACGTGGTGTCACAGTCACCGTCTTTCTTTCATCTGCCCTTTGTGAAACGGTAAGAAATTGAAATTATTTTTTATTTTTGGTCTCTAGTTCTTGTTTCTACCGAGCTAGTTCCAGCGATGTGGTAACACTTCAATAGAACAGCACCAGAACGCGGGAAAAGCTGAAAAACCTAAGTGCCACCCAGGAACTTGTGTCTTTCATCTGCCGGTGATGATGGCAGATGAAAGACTTTTTTCAAGTTGTTAACAATTTAATTTGAATTTTCCGTTGCAATTTGAAAACTTTACATTTGTCGACCTCAAAACTGTATTCAGCAACCGTAAAAATCCCCTGGTACCAAGTTTTGGCTCGAAAAACCGATAAATTGAGATTACTTGATACTTTCGGAGGTTTCTAGGTTGCTATCAGAAAAACCGTGTTCCACGTTGGTTTAACCCTTTTCTACACCTGCGTCCCGCCCTGGTTCAATTTTTAGAATAACTCCCAGTTCTCGCTCCTCATGGAGATGGGGTTCCGAGTATTCTCCTTTACGCGGAAACCACGCCAATAGGTTTCTTTTGATAGGTTGTCTTCTTTACTTTTTAATTAATTAATTAAGCGTCCCACTGTGTGTTCTCTCGTCTGATTTGGCAGAACTTGAGTCGAACCTTAAGTTTTCTGAAATCTTGGGATACCGATTGTCCCTTTCTAGGAAAATGACCCACATAGGTATTGTTTATCAATTTAAAATAGTATTGAATTTTTAGAATCGAATGAAACCACCCATAGTTCTGTAGGACCAACCGATCGCTTCCCATGAGAACTTACGGGTTAGAATTACGATAAATTAGAAACACGAGTGTGAATCGCAAAAGAGGCATTTTAAATGACCAAATTCATGTTTTGCGTCCTTCGCAACCGGTATTCAAATTTCTCAGTGAAGGCATTCACAACTCTCTATTTCTTCGAATTGAGTGTGAAGCGTTTATTTCTCCCAAATAGAATCGATTGTGAAGTAGTTAAGTGTAGCTTTTTCTAGTGAAATTCATAATTTTTTTTCAACCTATTTCATAATTATTTCAACCAATTTCATATTTTTTTCATACACAATTCATTTTCATACACAATACAATTATTTCACCAATTTCATACACTTCATTTCATGAGGTATCATTTTATATCAAGTGATCATAGGTGGAAAGGATGATAGAAAGTAAATATGAATTGAAATATTATTATGTAAAGGGTAACAAATGATAATATAAAATATAAAGAAGGCGATTGCCAACAGCAGCTTGCGGCAGTTTCTGTAAAACTTCGAGCACGTTGTGGGAGCAATCTGTAGAGGTGATAAGTGTTCACGCTGCAGGAAATAACCTCATTCTGGTTTTGAACTACTCGGGTAGAAGACAACAAGGCTCTTGCCTTTGGTTTAGTTTTTGAAAAGGCGTTTTCTGTCGGATTTAGCATTGGCGAATATGGAGGCAGGTTTTTTATTGTATGGGGAGAGCGTCCCAAAATTTCCCTTACCTGATTAGTGTAAGCTATAAATCCGGCAGAGGCCTTTTCAGAAATCAAATCAAAGGCAAGAGACTTGTTGTCTTCTACCCGACTTGTACAAAACCAGGATGAGGTTATTTCCTGCAGCGTGAATACTATAACCTCTACAGATTGCTCCAACTACGTGCTCGAAGTTTTACTGAAACTGATGCTGGCGATCGCGTTCATTTAATATTATGTATAATTTACATTTCACAATTTTACTTTTCAAGTTTCAATGAAAATGTTTGCCTTTTGTATAATAATATTTCATCAATATTAAATATGAATTTTTTTTCATTTTTTTTTTCAACCAATTTTATACACTTTATTTAATGAGTTATCATTATATATCATCCTTTCCACCTATGATCACTTGATATATAATGATACCTCATTAAATAAAGTGTATGAAATTGGTTGAAAAAATTATGAATTTCACCGGAAAAAGTTATGTGTAGTAGGTTGGTAGGTAGTGACAATAGCAAAGCCGTGTTCTTTGCAGACGAGTGATCTACAAAAAAAAATAATGAACCTTTGTGTATTCCTTCCTCCCCAAAATCAGTGTTCACTTGAGCTTTAATTGAATCACGACTGAATACACTGTCGTCACGAATGGACACTGTCTGTCTGTCTTCTCTTGTTAGATGACCGTGGTTTTGCTGCGTAGTCACTGATGGAGTTTTCCTGTTCTTATTTTCTCCCCTACACTTTACCACTTCATTGTCTGTCTGATATTTTTGTGCTAGTTGCCTTCTGCTTATATTTTAATTCTTTACTGTCTCACGTTTATTATTGGTTTACATAACCTTCCCGCGGATAACCCCAGAGAGAAGGGGATCACGGAGCAATGGAATCAGATTGGTTAGGAACGCAAATACATCACACCATGGCTGCCCCCTACAGATTGCCGCTACATTTAAAATTTCCATGTTCCTTAAATTATCTGAATTTTTGACATTTTCATGTCTTTCATATGGCACATAAAAAAAAAAACTCGGCGCTTTGCGCCTCGGCGGGGGGCTCCGCCCCCCTGCACCCCCAGGTTTATTTCTTTTTCCATACTCTGTATGAAATCATAGGAACACAGAATGTGTTTTTGTGATGCTAGTCATCCGTTGAATAAAAAACAACAATAATAAATGTGGAGTCTTTGGCAATAATAAAATAAATAATTGTTAGACATTTAATTTGGTCTAAAACCCTATAAATGTTATATAAATAAATATGTAACTACAAGAAAAATACTATATAAATTGAGAGCTTTCCAACGAATGATGAACAATTTCTGTGCAATGAACACTGCGGGAGTTCTATTTCCTTACCAACGGCTTGGTTGCACGTGAAAATCATACAGTGACCACTCAGGATCCTTCAGCATTCTCCATTGACCCGCCCTCTAAAATTTCAGCTTCCTGCGTTCAACAGGAGAGAAAATGGCCTTGGAGCTCACTCAGCTGATCAGTGACCACTCAGGCGCCTTCAGCATTCTCCATTGACCCGCCCTCTCAAATTTCAGGTTCCTGCGTTCAACAGGGGAGGAAATGGCCTTGGAGCACACTCAGCAGATCAGTGACCACTCAGGCGCCTTCAGCATTCTCCATTGACCCACCCTCTCAAATTTCAGGTTCCTGCGTTCAACAGGAGAGAAAATGGCCTTGGAGCACACTCAGCTGATCAGTGACCACTCAGGCGCCTTCAGCATTCTCCTTTGACCCTGCCTCTCAAATTTCAGGTTCCTGCGTTCAACAGGAGAGGAAATGGCCTTGGAGCTCACTCAGCTGATCAGTGACCACTCAGGCGCCTTCAGCATTCTCCAATGACCCGCCCTCTAAAATTTCAGCTTCCTGCGTTCAACAGGAGAGAAAATGGCCTTGGAGCTCACTCAACTGATCAGTGACCACTCAGGCGCCTTCAGCATTCTCCATTGACCCGCCCTCTAAAATTTCAGGTTCCTGCGTTCAACAGGAGAGAAAATGGCCTTGGAGCTCACTCAGCTGATCAGTGACCACTCAGGCGCCTTCAGCATTCTCCATTGACCCGCCCTCTAAAATTTCAGGTTCCTGCGTTCAACAGGAGAGAAAATGGCCTTGGAGCTCACTCAGCTGATCAGTGACCACTCAGGCGCCTTCAGCATTCTCCATTGACCCGCCCTCTCAAATTTCAGGTTCCTGCGTTCAACAGGAGAGAAAATGGCCTTGGAGCTCACTCAGCTGATCAGTGACCACTCAGGCGCCTTCAGCATTCTCCATTGACTTGGTTGCACGTGACCACATTGACCCAGCATTCCATGGCTTGGTTGCACGTGAATATCATTATAAAATTCGCGTAACGGTTTTTTCTGTCGCTTTTTCGTGACGATTTTTCTTCGGTAGGTCATCGCAAAAACACATTCTGTGTTAAAATCGTCACGAAATTTGATGCGACGAAATTTGTTGCAACGAAATTTGTTGCAACGAAATTTGTTGCGACGAAATTTGCTAACGAAATTTGCTAACGAAATTTGTCCCAAGTCGCCACAATGATGATTATGACCATCAGAAGTGAAGTTGTTAGGTAGGTAGGTACTTTACAGTTTGATATTACCAGATCAGCTGAGTCGAAAATTGAGCTCCCAGATCAGCTGAGTCGAAAATCGAGCTCCCAGATCAGCTGAGTTGAAAATTGAGCTCCCAGATCAGCTGAGCCAAAAAATCGAGCTCCCAGATCAGCTGAGTCGAAAATCGAGCTCCCAGATCAGCTGAGTCGAAAATCGAGCTCCCAGATCAGCTGAGTCGAAAATCGAGCTCCCAGATCAGCTGAGTCGAAAATCGAGCTCCCAGATCAGCTGAGTCGAAAATCGAGCTCCCAGATCAGCTGAGTCGAAAATCGAGCTCCCAGATCAGCATGAAAATGTTTCAATGTGTTGCAGACTTGTATGCAAGCGTTTTTCAACCAAATTGTTATCGTAGAATTCTATTAGACGACAAATAAACTTGAAAATAGGAAAAAATTAGGATGAAATCGTCCTGGGCGTTCTGAGGAATAATTCCTCAGAACGCCCTGGACGATTTCATGTCAATTATTGACGGGTTAATTCTCATCAATATCTCTAATCAGAGCATACTCGGCATTTTTAAATAGGTTTCTTCCATATCAGTGAACCTTCTTTCAAAACAACATTTTTTGCTTCCGAGTCTACCAAGGTAGCGGAAGCTTTGTTTTCACTTTTCAAGGACGAAAAAAAAAAGTTCTCCAAAATCAAAATTTTCACTCGCGTTTTGCGTTTTAGACCTTTCTGAACAATTTTGGTTCCGTGTCTGTCTGTCTGTGTGTCTGTCTGTCTGTCTGTCTGTGTGTCTGTGTGTCTGTGTGTCTGTGTGTCTGTCATGATTTCCTTGTAACGCGCATAACTATACGAAGTTATTGTCCGATTTCGATGAAATTTTCAGGGATTATGCGGGTTGGTGTGTAGACGGTCCCCTATGAAAATCATCATCCTCAGACTGATAGAAGCGACTGCGCATGCGCAAACGTGAATTCCTTGTAACAGCCATAACTTCCACATTTTCCATCCGATTTCAATGAAATTTTCAGGGATGTTACAGATTAGTGATTAGATGGTCCCCTATGAAAATCACCATCCTCAGACTGATAGAAGCGACTGCGCATGCGCAAATGTGAATTCCTTGTAACAGCCATAACTTCCACATTTTCCATCCGATTTCAATGAAATTTTCAGGGATGTTACAGATTAGTGATTAGATAGTCCCCTATGAAAATCATCACCTTCGGACTGATAGAAGCGACTGCGCATGCGCAAACGTTAATTTTCTTGTAACGGCCGTAACTTCCACATTTTCCATTCGATTTCAATGAACTTTTCAGGGATGTTACAGATTAGTGTTTAGATGGTCCCCTATGAAAATCATCACCCCCGGACTGATAGTAGCCGATGCGCATGCGCGAACGTGAATTGCTTGTAACAGCCATAACTTCCACAATTTCTACCCGATTTCGATGACATTTTCAGGGATTACGCGGATTAGGTTGTAGATGGTCCCCAATGAAAATCAAGGCCTTAAAATTTACAGTAGCCTCTGCGCATGCGCAATCGTAAAATACTTGTAACAGCCGTAACAGTTGCGTCTGAGGTGAGGATCTCAAAGCATTTCAGCTAACCCCTCTGTAGATCAGTAAGCAAAGTTCTGGACTCAGATCCAGGAGTTCCAGGTTCGACTCCCAGTCTTGCAATGAAATTTTTTGATTCCAATCACTACCGCACTTACATTTTTCGTCCGAATTTGATGAAATTTTCTAGGATTGCCCAGATTAGCGTGTAGATGGTCCCCTATGAGGGTAGTGAAAGGTACTTAGAGATTGGTTTTTTGAGATTAGCTACTATGCATCGGATCATCTATATAATCGGGTTATGGATACGAGGAAGCTATGTGCCACACCCACTTGGCAGACGTTTTTCAAATGTTAGGCAAAATCCTAGTTGCTGGGGGGTGAGGACTTCTTTGGAGAAAGTGAATTGGATCTTTTAGCAGTGCCTTAAGAGGAATGTTGCCCGGTGGAAGTCGATAGCGAGTTCTAGTCTTCTCATTTTGGAGCGGCATTCATACGCTTACCCTTCAATTTGTAAATCCCCTGCATCTTTTCGACTTTGGTGAACCCAACGCCGGGCTCCTCGTCAACAAATAAAAGTGGTGGAAATGTTTGTTTAATCGGCTCCCTCCGACTAATCTCTTGTGAATTTCAGACGAATGAAAAGAGGCTCTGAGAGGGAGTGAACGGATCAGAGAGTATCATATGACAATGGGACAAGCGTTGTACGGGACAGGGCTCTATTACCGGAGTCCGTGCAGGCGCGCGGGACACGCGACCAGGGATGCCTCGGGGATCTCTAATTGGTCCCCGCCTTTTCGCCCCATTGCGTCCCTGGGAGACCCCCGATTTTCGCCCCTTCTGAAAGGGACGTCCCCAAGAAAAGGGACCACGGCAGGGTGAGCCACAATGCGGCGACTAACTCCCAAATATTATGATTGAAGAGGGAATACGCCCAGTATCACTGGCTAATGATTGGTTTCGAAACAATGACCCGAAGAGGGGTTAAAATCAGTCAGCTGTTTACTACCATATTAAAGTTTTGGAGAAAGAGCCTTTTGTTACTGAGACCTTCGCATTTTGCATACCCTTCAAAAGACATGAATAATGGAGGAAATCGCTCTTGTATTCAACGCGAGATCACACTATAAGAAAATCACTGTATCCCTGTCACCAAATGAGTAGAGAAAATAGGGATTATGCCAGGACAAAACCTTCCCAACTTTTGATGGTTACAACGTGCAATCCATTCATCCACCATCTTCAATGGCCAGACGGTGATTGTATTTACACAATGTGCCACGTAATAAGTTGCAGTCTATGGTTTTCTTCACATCTAAGAGGTTTTCAGGGACTGATGTCGTCTTAGAACTTTCTCAACACGAGGTAAAATGTTACAATCAGCCGGAAAAAACAGGTAACACATTTAGGAGCCTTACTATACTCAGGATTTAAATTCTAGGTTCACATTCTGTTCATATCTTTAATAATCGCGAAGAACATTACTTTTTGATAATAGCAACATGAAACTTGAAGTGATAAGTATGCAGCAACACCTATAAAGTACGAGGGGAATAACAGGAGACGTTGAGATTACATAGAAGAATTTAGACATACTTGGATAAATTTCAAATTATTTTGAAAAGAAGGAAGTGAATATATTATGTTACCTCTAAAAATTACTCCTTTATTGTCGTTGCTTTCTACTCTCTCTCTCTCTCTCTCTCTCTCTCTCTCTCTCTCTCTCTCTCTCTCTCTCTTTTTTTCTCTCTCTCTCTTTCTTGAACCGTTTAAACGAAGGATGACTTTTTTCTATTAAAGGGATGATAGATGGCGTGTGCTAATACTTTTTTCAATTTTCCAAAAGTCTCACTTTTTGACATATAATTGAGCCAGAATGAATCTTTGTGAATACATACATAGGATCGTTAGCTGAGACTTCGCGTTGAGGTTTTTTTTTACTACCATCAATAATTTTTATATAATCTTATCATACTTACAATATTTATAATAATAGAGCTTTGCTATACTCAGGATTTGAATTTTAGGTTCTCAGTCTGTTCTAATTATTCATAATCGCGATGAACATTACTCGTTGTTAACAACAATATCGGACTTTCTGGGATGAACACAACGGATGTGCAACCAGAATGATTGTTTCCACTTCCAGAAAACAGTATGTTTTCTGCAACAATCAACAACATTAGTTCAATATTTATTTCAAACAAGCAAGTTGGTTTGTTTGTTTTCATCGGACAAATCATGTTTCTGCTGAATCAAGTCTAAATTATTATATCTAATTATTCCATTTAATCCTTTCATTACATTATTTTCTCATTTTATTATATTTTCAATTTATTCTAAGCATTGATAGAATTTCACGAATAACACTTGCAACTCTTTTCTGGCCAAACTTTGAATATTGGTTCGGATAAACCTAAACTTTTTACACCAATCCAACCCATATGAATATTTTTAAAATGCTCCCTTGAGTGTCGCAGGGACAAAGCGTTGTCTTGAACGTCAAAATCCGGAACTTCATATTTTGTAAAATAAATTTAGTAGGTAATTGTCACGGAGGTTTGCCACTGCACTGCATCCATTCGTTTTTCATCGTTTTTAGAGCCTGTGAAACCAAGTGTGTAGAAATTCTGTCATTTATGTTGGTGAAGGCTGTGTTGTGTGCGGAACAGAGGCGACTTGAGCACATGTTGTTGGTAATTTTACTCGTATGTTGGAGTCAGATAAATAAATTTTTAAATTTAAACCTGTTAACATGTTTTGATTTAAAATGTTTGCCAGAGTGCACATTCAAAAGGCTGACTTCTCTCTCATATAGCTAATGTTTTGATTTTCCTAACCATAGCTTCAAAGATTTCTATAAAAATTTGCTCATTAACTGCATGACTTCGTGAATTGATGACTTGATTTGCACTATTTGCTGCATGAGTTTTTTTTCATAATCTTCTAAATAGTACAGAATGATCCTATAAAAATAATTATACAATCATGTATTATTTTGAACCAATGTTAATGTACCAGGTGACTAGTGACGTCACCGATCTCCTTTGAGGCCGCGATTTCCCCTTCAATAAAATCTTCCTTTCGATCTCGAAGCGCGCCTTATTACTGCTCCCGAAATACCTAAACTTTTATTAATTTAATAATCATATCCTACAGTTAATCATTAACATTTATTTTATTTTAATGGTAATTATTCATCATTCCGATTCTCTGTGATGTATGGAAACAATATTGCGAAAATTTCATCTTTTACTATTGTATTAGTAGTGAGAAAAAGTTGAGGGACGTTTGGAACTCCAAAAAATCCAAATCACGTATTTCAGTACGAATTCAGTTCTCAGTAACCACGAAAATAACGTGCTTGGGATATTGAACTGTTTTATCCTTCAAATTTTTGAGCAATCCCTCGCTCAGAGAAGGAACTGGTTCAATCCGATAAGCCACCATTTTTGATTCAGTTTCCCTGAACCAGTCCAATGTCCATTCTGCTCGAAAGCGGTGCACCTGTCTGAATTTAGTTCAATTCCTGTGGTACAGCTGCAAAACAAGTAGTTTTCGGGATTAGATATTGAAAATGTGATTAATAAATAAGTTTCTCACCTACAGGTGGTGTCTTCAGAACTGCAGGTGGTGATATTTTTGTGACATGTTTTATATTTCAAGGATACGTGGATCCAGCGCATCTTGCAACTGAAATATTAACGAACGGTTAGTCAAGGGGTCCTCTCTTCATGACGTGACGACCAGATCACGGCTTTCACGACCCTCCTCTAACTCCATAATTACTGTAATGACACCCCCAGGAGGATGAGATTTAACATGTGTCCGTGGAGGAAGGGGAATCCGCCGATGAAATACTTAGTACCTATGTCGGGTTAACTATCAGGGTCCATGAGGAGTTTGGATGGCGGCACGGTCGGCACGTGTCTTAGCTCGGGTTTCCAGCCGCACTTTCAACACTCCTCCACAACTGAGGTCCGATACTCCCACAAGGATTATTATTTTGACTGGGTTGACAATAGAATTGTGGGAACGTGGTCATGTTATACTTCCATTTCGGTAAACGATTGGAGCGACGTTTGTTGTAGGTGTCGCCTTTCCGCGTCACTAACACAGCTGGAGCAAACGAGTCACGACTCAACCACGACCTAAGTTACCAATATCTCACGTAACCGGTATTCTTTCTCAATCATTCATTGCTTGGAACAATGTTCAACTAATTTATTTATTATTGCTGATTTGATTCATGGATCATTAAAAACAACTTCAAAATCATTTTTCTACATCAAAAAGTGATTGACCAATCAAGTTCAGAAGGGATTATAATACATGATAAAATCAAGATATAACTGGCAGTATCATAAATAATATTGTAGGGAACCCCTCTAAAATCGTGGCAACTTCACACAAGCATCCACAATCGGTAAATTCACCACTCGTAAGTCATTGTGAAATGCAGGTTTTGATGATAGTAACAATGATTATGAGCTCCAAAGTTCGGGTGGCGATAATGCGGCTTCGTGGTTAAATAGCCACTGCATTCTCTCATACATAACAGTGCGAGCTACATACCTGACCACCATTTCTTTATCCCTATTCTCTTTCCTTGCTCTCGCCTGTTAAATCCAACATTGTAAAGGAAAGCGATGCAGCCAGTTCTCTAGAGATGGTGCTCGACTACTACTACCATTTCCACTGGAAACTCTGAGACTTTTCCTTCTTGATATATCTCCAACCCTTTTGGGACACAGAGGTACTTTAGAATAATAATCTATTGTATAATAATATTTGCCATAAATAATAAATGCTTTATTTGATTTGAAGAGGTTTTGCTGCGAAGTGCAATCTTGAGGCTGCTGGTGTTTTTTTTTTTTTTTTTTTTTTACTGAAGGGAATTTCCGTATGAAGGATGGGAAAAAGAAGAATTAAGATCGTCGAGGTAGGTGTAGATGGTCAAAGGTTTTCTAATCGCGGAGTAGTGGCTCGGTCTTTTAGCCCGAGACCTGATGGACTGTTCCAGTGAGGGGTCTATAATCACATACTTGAAAACCAAATTCAGAAGGATGTATTGGTTGATTAGGAGTAATTCTCGTATCTCTTTACACAATAAACTGGTGATATATTTATAGGCAGCACCTTCGCCTTATCTAGTTCTATATAACATAAATATAAATTTTCAATGGCAATAATAAATCTCTTTATTAAAAACATATACCTAGTTTTAAGAAATGAGTGCTGAACTGAATTAAGCTTCTTTTTTCATGTTCATGGTTACGAGTTGTGGGCCCATAAAAGTTGATATAATTATTAGGTACTCAATAGTCCGCGTACATCTTAAGTAATTTTTTTTAGAAAGGGAATGTTCTCGCCGAATTAGGTATATAAAAACAAAATGTATTAGTTTCCAATGAGAAAGGGGAGGATTGGAAATTTATGGTTTGGGATATTTTCTTGTGTAATGATGGTTCACATTGGATCATTACATTTAGTACAGGGCAGGAAGTGAGATCTGCAATTCCACAACTCAGAGATCACAACCCTGTTTTGTGGTCTTTGTTCCAAGATCCCTGGTCTCAGATAAGATAAGCTATCATTTTATTGGGAAGCCGCGGGGCATAAAATTAACACCGATGCTGGAGGAGGTCGGGGGCTTGGGAGGAATTAGCTCGTATTAATCTGCGCCTAGGCGCTCCCGCAATCAACCGTTGATCCGCGTCTCCCTTTATTGTGGGCTATAACCCTTTGGTCGGCCTCCCGAACCTTCCCGCCCTTTCAACACACATCCGATCGTACTACCGGAGGGCCTCGTACAGTAAGGCCCTTTGTACTGAAATGCCTCGATAAGCCCGGATGTACAGTAGTAAAACGCACCCTCCGTACGAGTGGTTACGACTGGAAAAAGAGCAGTCGATATCGTGCCTATAAAGTGGAAAATCCGCGGTGTACCGTCATTGAGATTCGATCATGCGAATTTCTATTCACCTATGAATCTCAAGTCTGCTCATATCTGTTGGTACTTGTAATCATACTTGTAATCTTTGAAGAGGTAGTTGTTTATGTTACGTAATGTTTTTTCTTCAAATTGTTCGATGCAAAGGAAAATCATAGACCTCAGGAAGGTTGATGGAGTAGATCTGACTTTCAACTTCGGAAAGGAATAAAAACAGAATGATTCTTGTTACTTCAGTCATGTAACTATACAATTCATAATATTTAAACGTATGCTTGTTTTTAACCCAGATAAGACTGAATTTCTAAAATCGAAATTTATACATTTTAACCACAATTTCCCTTTCTAAGGACCTCTCTGAACTAGAGAAAAATATTCATTTCCATCTTGATCATTTAGTGACGTCACAGAAGCCCGTCCTTCCAGAAGGACGTCAGTCTTATGTGCACACACCAATAGACGGGTCACAGAATTAGAACGAAGTCGCCGTTTCTTCGCAAAATTTACTTTAGTTTTCAAATAGGACCAGAAAAAATTATACAAAATTACATATAAATATTATATGTATGATAATTAGGATAATAGACAATTTTGGGAGAATGGAATATCCTTTTTTTTGTATAAACATTTTTATCAAATAACAAGAATAATACATTGTATTTCAACTGGTTATACAAACACAATGCATGTTGATGACACATGCATTTTGTTATTAGAAACAGTGTATCTATACATTTTGTAATATTATAATTTCGTGTGATAATAATAATATAAAAAAAGAAGACACGTGAAGAGGGATCTCACAATTCAAAAATTTTGTGGTTCCTTTTCTATTGCAATTTCTGCAGCTTAGTTGTCTGCCTCTTCCAGTGTTTTCCTGCCTTTTTGATTTTATCAAATCTGCTGTCAATCTTCTCAAATTTGGATGGACGGCCTTTAGACTTCATCATAGTTGATGAGATCCTTTTGCAAAAAGCTAGGTGGTCCATTGTTCCATATTTACATAGCTGCCAGGCATTTTGTACAGCAACGTCAATAACATGAGCTGTAATGGGAAAGTGCCATTTTTTTCCTGTGATTAAGGTCTTGTACAGAGATATGTATTGATCGGCACGATCGATTCCTCCCATGGACTCATTATAATCTGAGATGAGATGAGATTGTTCAATGGAGATCGTTTTATTTAGCTGGAGTGAAAATCTTGCTGCAGCATTGTTAGGTTCCACTGAATCAAAATTCGTTGCAAGGGTAAAGATGCTGTCATTCCAGGACAAAAGCATAATGTTTTGAGTCTTATCACCGCAGAAGACATACGTTCCACTGTATTCCTTCTTTAGAGCATGTCTATCTTGCAGTGGTCAAGCCTTGTCAAGTCTATTTATTCTCATTGTTCCAGTAGCGCAAATATTTCTTCCAGATCTCTCAGCAAGTCACAGCTCGTAAAAAAGTGGTCCAAATACAGCTTATAGGGAAAATCCTCAGGCAGCTGATCTGCATAGGTCATGACAACTCCGTAACCCGATCCAAAGAAAGCATATTTTTCTGGCAAGGTTCGCACCATGTATGTAGTATGTATGTAACCAGGTGATGAACCTCCACACCAAAATTTATATTTATATTTATTTAAAATACAAGCAATTGGTAGTACGAAATAATAATCAATATTAGGTAGCAATTCATAAACATCCGAAAGAAGACCGTAGGAACCGAAGTGAGTACACATAGGACTGACGTCCTCCCAGAAGGATCGCCTGTTTCCTGAACCGTTGAAATCTCATGAGCACAGGTAAACGATTAAATTGGATATATTAAGTTACTAGAACCTTATAACAATGAATTTCAGTGGTTTTTGAGAAGTAAAATTGAAGCAGTACTTGCCCATCAACATAAAAATCAGGAGGTTCACTCATCGTGCATGGATCGGATCTTTTAACCGCAAAAACAGCTGATGAGAATGAAAAACAGGAACCAAATGACCTTTGCTCCCTTAGTTTAGATGTCATAAAAATCAGGAGGTTCACTCATCGTGCATGGATCGGATCTTTTAACCGCAAAAACAGCTGATGAGAGTGAAAAACAGGAACCAAATGACCTTTGCTCCCTTAGTTTAGATGTCAACATTTATGAGACTATGCTACAATTTATGGGAATTAACATGAACAACGCCCACGAGTGAAAATCTGCGACAATGGTCGCCGTCCTTCCAGAAGGACGTCAGTTCAGACTGGGTTAAGACAACTAAAACAAACATTGTGATCCAAGAGAGTTTCATAAAGATCAGTCTTGATTCTCACTCTTGTACCTAATGACTCCTGGTTTCTAATATCATATTAATTTAAATAGGTTGTATACGCAGGGATATCTCCACTTTGGATCAAGAATTTAAGAAACACAGAAATGTTTTCAATAGGCACCTTGTAGTCCAACATAAGAAGTGGAGGATCAAGGAGCCTCTAAGGGTATGAAAATGCTGAATAAAATTTTCACCAACTGAACTGGTTCTTGTAAAATCACTGAAGTGAAGTCCAGTCAGATTGGAATATAATTTTTTTCCCCAGAAATGGCTCTCGAACGAAAATTCAACCTGGAATTATTGTTTAATTTACTTCTACTTTTTGCTGAACACTATTGAACAAGGTGCATCGAGGGTAGGATTGTGTGAAACTGGAAATACTCAACCCGGATTTTCTGAACCTGAATGGAATGTGGAGCAAACCTTTTGCTGATCAACTACATCACAGAAGAACGCATTGACTTCAATAACCTCAGAAGACTTCAGTATAGAATTATAATCAAAAGTACTCAATCGATTGTCGGCCGGTTGAGAGCTATTTTAGTAACCCGGTTCCAGCCTCGCCACCAGATTGCGGTCTTAAGATCATGATAAATTGTATATTAATCCTTAAACATACTTTTCACCAAATAAGTGAAAGATGTTTTTGTGAGCAGTGAAACACCAATGATTGTTATAACTGGGATTTTTGACCTAACAGACTCACAGACACTGTGCCTGATTGCTTCCCACTTGTATTATTGTATTATTACAGGCACATGGGAAAAACGCCTATGGTGCCCTCATCAAGGTATTGAATTCATTTAAAATTCAACCATATCTTGACAGCGATAAACGGCAAACGGCTAACGATTTTAAAAGTGTCGACTCCTATTAGAAGTTTGTATAATTAGGAATGTGAACAACGGCAGGTGTGAGGTACTGACAAATTGCCGTCTCGTGTTCACACTCGGCGAGCGTAATGTTGGAAACCATTGTCTCACTACCCCCGTAACTAATTGTCATGTTAATATTGTATGAATTGGGCCACCCCTGACGTTTTCTGGAGGGTCGAACGAAAACAATGCTGCACGGCAAAGAGCCATCAAATACCGCCGTGATAATGGCCCTTATTTAAAGTCGACTTCAATCAAAAGCCCTTGAAGGGTTGAGGTCCTCGTCGTACATATTTTATTGATGAACCCCAAAAAACTAGAGATCCCCCCCCCCCTCTTCTTACCTCGTTTGGGTTTTACAGGTGGAGACGTTGGACAAGATGGATTGTTCAACGTTGAAAACATTTCCATATCACGCTAGTTGGTATCGAAGCCCTTCACTTCAGATAACAAATTTCAAGTCACTCCCATAATCAATGGTGGTTTGAGATCATTTTTGGGATTTTGACATGAATATGTCTTTTGGCTGAAGGTCAAGGAATTTTTCGCGACACTTTTTTGCCACAAAAAATGCAACGCAATACCAGTAAACAAAATCATATCTACATATAGGTAGCTAGGAAGCAAGGTTCTCTAGACTACTGCGATATAATTACGTGCAATCGGAGAGTTTTTTTAAGAAAACCTAGATACCTACCCTTTTTTGTGTCTCTTCTTGATGTACCTATTGAATCTGAATGGTCTCATTTTTGATTCTATAAAACATTGGAATCCGGTAGTTGGGGTAACCTTTGTAACAAATTTTGGTTGGTTTTTCGTTGCTCGATGCTCAACTGTGAATCTTAGAAACTAGAAAACCCAATTTAAACCAAAATCCAAAGAAAAACGAGTATCTAGACTGCATGTAGATACATCTGTACATGGATATGTCTTATGGTGGCAATTTAAATGATGAGCTCACTCAGCTGATCAATGACCAATCAGGCGCCTACAGCATTCTCCATTAACCCTGCCTCTCAAATTTCAGCTTCCTGCGTTCAACAGCATCAGAAAAAAAACGTTGCAAGGTTTTGTGTGTCGAAAATTTTGGAATGACTCCCAGAACTAAGACATATCCATGTCAAAAAAAATTCTGTTTATTCATAGAAAAAATGGAAATATCCATTATCTATTGTTTTTTCCTCTAAGGGAGAAATTTTATGGCGTTTCTTGAAAATTTGACTTTCTTCGGAGGCTCCCGTTTTGGTTTTTACTTGACGAGGTGGGGACCGAAAATGGGGAACAGCGTGAGCAACCTTCTCGTAGTGTCCTCTGGATATTCTTATAGCTCACAAATAAACTTGAGAACTGGGGAAAAAGGAAAATTGGTGGTCAGCTGTGCGGACCCAACAGTATCCTCTTGTTTAACCCACCGGACCCAACAGTAACCACTGCTGGGTCCGGGGAAACAGGTGGGACCCAATGCACTCCAAATTAGCCTCGGGACCCTACGGTAAAGTTCCCAGAATGAAAAAACTTTTGCTAAAGCTGTTACAAAGGTTCTTTCCTAAATGACCTCGTTTTTGTGTGTGCTGATTCGAACTGAATCATTAGGTGGTAGGACCGACAAATAGGTACATATCAAAGTTGGGCATAGTTACCACCGAACAATGAGCCGGAAAAATCATGTTTCACTTTCGGTGGTAACTATGCCCAACTTCGATATGTACATATTTGTCGGTCCTACCACCTAATGATTATATTCGAATCAGCAACACGAAAGAAATATTATTGTTGGTGCCTCAATAATATTGTTGGTGCCCTTCTCGAAATGATGTTAAAGTCTCTGTAACTCGAACATATTGAAATATTAGTGCAACCATGAAGCACTCATATGGGTATTCAGGGTACCAATGAATCATATTCGGGTGGACGGAGATTTGGTTCATACCGTCATATTAACAAGCAACGTACCTGTTATCAAATGTGTTCATACTGGTGGTAGAATAATGATAGGTAGGAGCTTTGTGATGGCTCCTGGATGAACCGTGGATCTCTAAAGTCGTTAACGAGCGGTATCGAAAAAAAAAGGGAAGCGAACATTTGATTTGATGGGAAGCAATCAAACTCAAACGACTGTCCTCTAAAACCAAGTAACAACGATAGCAATATATTTCGGGAACTGGGTGCATTGATGCAGTTGATTGTGCTGGAAGGGACGCTCGTTCAGGGGGGAGCTGAAGCACATCTGGATTTACTGCTAGGCAGTATAACCTCGGAAACTACGCCGGTATTCAGCCGCGTATAGGCAATAACGCGCGGCAATCAGCGTCGCGCGCTCTACCTCATTCTACACAACTAATTAGCAATACTAATCCCACTATCAGATCTCGCCGTTCCTAATTGCTTTGAACGGGCTTTGAGCGCTCCTGCTGGTTGATGGCAAAACTAATGTTTGCTCAATGACCGTCCTGTACATGGCCAGTAAAGCGATATCTGGTAAATCGCATTTGCGAAATCTCGTTCAACGACAACATTACAGTCAATCGTCCTCAGTTTAAACATAAAATTGGAATCAAAATGCACCAATTCACACGCTCCATTATCGGAGATTACTAATGGGAGCCGGACTCTAAAATCCTCCTGGAATTATATGAATATGCCAGTCTCCGGTTCGCCAGGGGAACCATACTATAATATATCGGTGTAGACGTACTAACATTAGGGTTACGGTTATGAAAATTCCTCATGCCCTCACGAATTTCTCTGTTGCAAAACGCAGTAATGAATAGTTTATCAAACATGTAGGTAAAGCACCATCAACCTTCTTTGAAAATCGACAACAAATCAACATTTTCAAAGACGGGTCATGATTTCGTATAATTTCACCCTGGGCAGTGTATTGGTTAGTTATTTTCAATAATTTCAATGACTAACCTTTTTTGTCGACTAAGAAAATTTTTTCAAAACCCCCTCAAAATTTGTTGTTTTACGTTTCAAGGTATGTAGAATCCAAAAATCGCATACCTAGAAATTTGTTAGCATTGACCGATTTGATGAAATTTGGTATGTGGGCTCCATTTGGGGTTGCTCCACTTCTAAGGGTTGATAGATAAGGGTTGAAATTTTGAAAACGCCCTAACTCAAAAAATGTTTATATAAGTAAAGGTATTGTTTTTTTCATCAATTTAAGATAGTATTGCATTTTTAGAATTTCTAGACACCACATGGAGCCCTGTAGGACAAACCGTTCGCTCCCTACGTGAACTTAAGGATTGAACTTAAGATAAATTAGAAACACGAGCGTGAATCGCGAAAGAGGCCTAAGCTCCGTTAAATTTTAGCTGACGGAAATGCGATCGATGTGTTCCTTCATGTTCGTTGGTGGTGACAATGGCGAAACCGTATTATTTGCAGACGAGTGATCTACATGGTAAAATAATAAACCTTTGTGTAATAATTTGCAGCTTTTTTACCATCACACAAGGAGCAAAGATCGTTCACGAAACTCTGATATGCAAGACTCTGGATGATTTTTACTTTTATTCTTATTGTTATTTTTTTTTTCAGGATGAAATAATACAATGCTTTGCTTCTTTTGTCAGTGTGGGGGCAATATATCTGGGGAGTTCTAAATCTATCAGCTTCTGCACGTAGACATGCTGTGTTGGTGTGCATTTCAATTTAAAATGAATATCAAATGAGCTTCTTGAAGGTAAACTGTAATCGGATGGTACCGTTGGCTAATGAAATAATAATTCAAGATTGCGTGAGGCCAGTCATGATGTTTGTCAAGCACCCCTCTGGTGGCCTTCCCGTGCAAGCCCTATTGTTAACAGTTTTCTAGGAGTAGAACCTAGTGTTACATTGTTGACGAAGAATGTCAAAGCTTTGAAAGGTCGCGAACTCATCACAAACGATTAATGACAGAGAATAATTCATTTCCTCGGACTAGAGATTTCTATTGAGCCCGTCATCGCCAATTCACTTTCAGTCTGTTAATTCATAGTAAATTGTTCGTATTGACAGACGTCTCAACTCCGAAAAAAGGACACGGGTCGCCGCACAGGGACCGTTGCTTTTTCCCGATTGACCTGCGTAATTTATGTTTCTGATAGTTTCCTATGGAAAGGATAGTGGAAAGTTCACGGAGCAATAAAACGAGAAGATGAACGAGTAAGCATAATGCGCCTGCCCTTCAAATCGGTCCCGTTTCAGAACGAGCATGCGTCTCAGCAGGAGTTCTCGATTTGGACAAAGCGTTTGGTAACAAAGAGACCACTCAAAAACTATCCCCTTCCAATGGCTGGTTTCGGCGTTTTGAAACATTAGTCATAAACTAGTTCTCGAAACTAGCCCTTATTATGATAAACCCAGATCGAATTTACGATGGTTTTTCTGAATGGGGTTTGCGGCTATTTTATGGCTATATTCGGTAGGTAGTCAAAGGTGGATTAATGGATGTGCGTGACCTCGTAAACGTGTCAGTTGAAAGGTGTTTTGAAGGGGTCGTGGAGAATCGGATGATACGAATAAAATGGATGGTGAAATCGTATTAAACGGTGGGAATGAAAGATGGAAGCCATGGCTGAAACGTCAATGACGAATAACGGCCCAGAAGTTTCATGAAAAACATTATTGAGAGTAAACGCCTACTTGAATCATAGTGCACTCAACTTGGACCCAGCATTCTTGTTGATAGTGTATTTTACATGTATCTGGTAACGAATGGTTAATTTTCAGCAATCAGTACCGAAAATTCTTGAGATCGGACGCTACACCCGCAATTTTGATTTCAAATCAAGTAAGTCCTTCTTACAGTTCCTTCTTCAGGCGACCGCTTCACCACAAATAACAGATTCTGTTCCTTTTCTCGCCAGGTATTTGGCGCGTTTCCATTACAATGCCAAATGTTTCGCTGCCACAAAGCTATTTTTCTTTCAACTCAACATTTCGCGAAATCTTATGCTTCGTAACAGTTCGAGCAGTAGATACTGGTCGTTACCAAGATAGTAGCAAGGAAGCACAATTGTATGTTGATTTTCATGGGATTCTCAACGTTCCTAGGATCAACCACGTATAGGAATCTGGTGTATCTTGTCTTTTGCCTCAATAGCCTCTCAGATTTACCCACACACAGTACAATTGCGAGGACACTACACTTGATATCATTGAGCGCAATGAAAAACTCAAATCTTGGAGCACAACTAAGTCTCCATCGGTGCACTGCAAGATCTGACTTCACATACCAGTAGTAACTGCAAATTAATACGGACCAAGGGCTTTGAGCGAGCTACTGATTCCAGCTGTTGACCGTTCAGTTAGTGAGTGTCCTCATATACTTGGTTCTGAAACTGTCAATGTCTTTGTCTCTCCCAGATTGATCCATAAACCGGATCCAAGATACGTTAGTCTTCTTTGTTCAGCAGTAAGCAAATCAGTAGTCAGCCCAATAACGGCAACAAACGTTGAGGATTGTAGATCATAACCCATCCACCAGTTTACTGCAATCACTAACCATTACGTTTCTCTTCTAATATAGTATATTACGCTCCAGGTTGAATAAAAGTCAGTTTGGGACGCACTGGATGAAAACCAAGTTTGAAGGAAGATTTGATCCCTGAGTGTTATAAAGACATGTTACCCTGAATAACTCTAACATAACATGTTCGACGCATCGTTTATCGACTATCAGAAAGCGTTTGACAGTATAAAGAATGAGAAGCTGATTGAAGTCCTCAAATCGACTGGGATAGATAAGCAAGAGATAACCATTATCTCGAATTTGTATTGGCGTCAGTGTGCAGAGATTAGGGTGGAGCAAACAACAACAGAGCAAATTATTATTGAGAAAGGTGTTCGTCAGGGATGTATCTCTCTCCATTGCTTTTTAACCTCTACTCCGAAGCAGTTTTTCGGGAGGCTCTTGACGAGGTGCCAGAGAGGGGGGTTGGAGTGAACGGCGTCGTTCTCAATAACCTTCGGTATGCTGACGACACTGTGTTGATTGCTGAGAGCCCGGAGGATCTCCAAGCGATTATGGATGCTGTGGTGCATCATAGCGAGAGTAATGGGCTGTCCCTGAATGTAGCCAAGACTAAGGTCCTCGTTTTTTCGAAGCAACGAAAAACAGTCAATGTGGCTATCAATGGTACTCGGGTCGAACAAGTTTCTTCATATAAATACCTCGGTGCGCAAGTAAATGAACAATGTGACTGCAAAAAGAAATTCGAGCGCGTATTGAAATGGCCAGGAGCGCATTTTTTCAAATGAGGAACTTTTTCACGCGCAGAGATCTCTCCTTGGTCCTTCGAATGCGGATGGTACGGTGTTATGTGTTCTCGGTGCTTCTGTATGGCTGTGAAAGTTGGACACTAGATCCCGGGATCAAAAGGAACATCGAAGCTTTCGAGATGTACATATACCGGCGCATGTTGCGGATACCGTGGGTCGAGAAGATCACAAACATCGAGGTGCTCCAACGGATGTCTAAATCCGTTGAGCTTTTACTCACGCTGAAAGAGAGGAAGACTCGATACATTGGCCATGTGATGCGCGGTGATCGATACAGCCTCCTCAGATTGATTATTGAGGGTAGAATTCCTGGAAAGCGCTCGGTTGGAAGGAGGAATAGTTCGTGGCTGAAAGACCTGCGAAGGTGGTATAATTGTTCGTCCATAGAAATATTTAGAGCGGCTACAGATAGGGAGGAGTTAGCCAATTGGATCGCCAACCTTCGATCGGAGACGGCGAATTAAGAAGAAGAACATGTTCGAGATCGTAGATCATGTGTTGCAATTTTTCACTAATCCCTGTTTGTATCCAACTAAGGTTCTGTTATAAACCATTTTTGGTACGAACAGATTTTGACTAGTTACGTTTCCTAGTTGGTAGTTTCATCAAGCTTCAGAGTTTGGACGTAGGAGCTCATCAAGCCACCGACACCTGTGTGATGAGCACTAATCAGAATCAAAGGGAACCGATCCGATTGGACGTTGCTGCGGTTAACCATTTCAATTATGCTTGAATCGATCATAAATCATCATCCCGAACCAATCAATCTTGAAACATCCATGGCAATTTAGACTCAAAATACCAAGTTGAGATATTTTAAAGTTCATAAAACACTCCTGATTATTTCCATAAGTTTTATTTTAATAGATTGTTATTGAACATCTAAACATAAATATTAAACCTTGTTTTACGTGGTAAAATTTCTGCAAGGAAATCTTCGACTCTCCATCTCTGTCATGACTGACAAATAGGTGTTCAAATCAAATGATAATCATGATAATACTAATATTAGAACATTGAAATTTCAATTTATATACATTTATGATAACATTGGGCAATGCCTGTCCATCATGCTGTTTCTCTATTTTATGATAATTAATTAATTAAAAATTGATTATCTTGGAGTAACTTTACCATTCTTCCTAGCGGCTATACTAATCAATCCTTCAATCAAATTGGTGCACTAGATACGTTCCACATCGTCATTTGACGGAGTCTAGCCGGAGGTTACCATTTCATGCAATTTAGGACGCGGAATCACTCCTAAGTAGGACAGAGTGACAAACAAGTTTGAGATCTTCAAATACATTCATATTGCAGAGCGAGCGGAGTTAGACCAGTCGGTCTCTTTTCGAATTCTGCACGCTCATTGATAATTAACAATGTTTTGTCGATGATAATCGACTTATAAATTTGCACCTAGTCATCTCCCAAAGATTTTTTCCTCCTTCTGGAGATTTTCTTCAACCTGAAAAAATGCGCACTTAATCCGTAATCCACGGCTAATGAAAAATTGTCCTTTACCCTAGAGATCATCGTAGTCTTTCAACTGTTCTCTCCCTTCCATTCAAAACAGCAACGATGCTAATAAGGCACCGTCATCAGTGTAAGGGTTAAAGAAAACGGTGAAATTCACAATACACCCCCTCGTCCACGAGGTCCCGTGGCCCTTGGCTCCTTTTAACCCTTTGTTTCCACCCGAGATAACTTTCTACCCCTTCCGGGTTTCTTTTTCGACGTCTTCAGCGGAGTATTAAGAAGCCTCCCCAGCCGTGTAATCCCTAAAGGAAAAAAGATTCTTATGGCTAATTATCCGAAAAGCTGCGTCTCTTTTTTAATCTGCACCATCAACTCGTTGTTCTTCAAGAGCTTCTTCCAACGACGGCCTCAGGCGTTTGAGCAGCTTATTGAAATGAAATGAACATCACGCGGTTGCCACTCACGCTAATAATATTTTCATATCAAATTATTACCGTCATTATTTATTGATAAAGCATCATGAACTAAACAATACCTGGTTGTCAACCAGATTGATGATGTTAACGAATCCAATATAATAAAAAAAATGAAAAGTGCCCAGTAGTACAAAGTCGTAAATGCGTATGAATCACTCAATAAATCAATCAACCGTGGTTGAAATCGTAATTATTTTTATGTTGAATATTTTACAGCAGATTAGTTCAGGCAGGTAAAACTACTATTGAACATCTTCAATCCATCCGACCAATACCAGGGTCCGACAAAGATGAAATTTTCACGGTTGGTTCGGATCAGTCTCGTGACGGTTCACAAATTGATTGATCATCGTCGTACCAATAAAACATGAATTCCTGGGTCACCGATTTTTTACGATCAATAATTGAACAAGCTGAAATCAGGAATGTATTTGTCTACTCGTCATTATTTTCCTTTCCCTCTTCCAAAATTAAATGCAATTTGTACTCTGGTTAGGTAAAAAAAGCTTTTTCCTAAATGAAAATTTTGACTTGTATCCAACGTTTCAAGCTCTTGTCTTTGGTCTCATGTCTGACTATCACTCTATCCAAAGAAGTCTCTTGTGTTTGTGCCAATCCAACTGTCACAAGTGTGCCCAATCTTCATCTGATCTTGATGATTATCGTGAAGTGTTAGTTTATGTGTATTTGTACACATTATTTAACATATTTGCTCTGTCTATTTGATGGGTAAATGTTCAACTAGATGAACTACGACGAATGCTCCCCCACACAGGAAGCGCTCAAATTATAGGAACAGCAATTTCAAAACGAACAAGATTATAGTTTGCGGTCATTATCAGGAGTGCTTGAAATATGAATCCTGTCACCGGAGATCGCGATCAAAAGGAAACACTCGAGTCTACTTTGCATTTGAAGGGATCTTAAAGGTGCGAAGAGTTGACAACGGTTGACGTCCGTTACAAAAACTATCCACCTGTCTTTCGTCTGCTTCGTCTTCCTCATTGTGGTCGCCATTAATTTCACTGTTTAACGACCTCTCTTTAGAAGCCTCTCAACATTGCGTAGGGGCCGTTCTCGTTGATATGCGTTGTTGTTCACTGTGGCGTAAGGAGAATGATTCATATAGAAGGAACCAGGTAACAGACACACTCGTTCGACAGCTTGCATTTCACTTTCTCCACTTTATTATTAGTCACTAGCTCAAGTAGTATTTCATCGTCTTACTCGAAGTTTGTATAGTTCTGGCAGAATGTGCCGAATTCAATTTGGAAATGATTAATATATAAATGCACCTAGGTTCCCTGAAATTGGTCGTTGCAACAAATTAACGAGTTTATTCAGGGCGAATCGATCACACCAAATTATATCACGTACTACCTGAATCGTCGTCATCCCCTGAACGCCAAATTTTTTTTTTTTTTTTTGGATCTTTTTAAAATTAACTATATTTTAAAGCATCTTCTTTCGAATCCCGATTACGATTCTCCAAAGTAGGAACTTGTTTTACAGACTTAACCCCTCAATTTTGGACACTTAGTGATGCCTCACAGCAGCTCTCAGCTCGTCAGAGAGAGAAGTTTGATGAGCGGGTCTGACACATAACTTTCTTGAAACCATATTGTGATTGAATGGAGGATCAGACCTCGATACTTTAGGGGGTTCCCCAATTATAACTTCCAAGTTTGATCGAAATCGGAATTTAGAGTTCAGGCAGTAACATTATTTGCGCAATTGTAATGGCTAGATAATGATAACTGCAATAAATAGGAATCGGAATTTCAACTTTTCACCAGAATAATTATTCTAATTGATAAATTGTACATCGCTTTTCTGAACAACTCAAGTTTTCTTTATTTATTAAGACGCAACTTCCATACTTCCACTGAACTGAGTATCGTGGATCGTAGTACCCTTGAACTTATCGACTCGCGCGGGTTTGTGGGTCATCAGGTGAATCACCTCAGTGACTCAGAAGACGATGACTCAGGTGAGCATCCGAGACGCTGCTCTCTAGTCTCCCTGGACACTGACTCATATGCACTTCCTGTGGCCTCAGGTAATAAACCCCCCTCTGGACCACTATTATGTTCCAAACGCCTCCTCAGGAGTATTATTTCCTCTCAGATTCACTTCTTAGAACTTTGATAAAAGAGAAGCTTTCCTGGAAATGCATTTTCACACCACCCTCGAAAGAACGTCTTTCAACCAAAAATGTGCCTCATTGTGCAGCATTACTTTAGTTCTTCATTTAATTATTGAACAAAAAGTGTGAACCCAATCAAAGACACCAATCAGATAGCCAAAATTTGACATTTAATAGAATATACTCGTAAACCAGTACGAGTTGGAAGGAAATGTTATTAAATTAATTATAATAGATGGATGAAGAAACATAGTCTGAAAATTTTATGTTTGGCTTAACCTTCGGGCGGGCGCTTCGGCGGCAATTTGGCCGCCTTTTTACTAAAAAACGATCTTGCATAGACAAAAGCTATTCAGAGCGCAACGGATCGTACAGGTATTCTCTAATTACAACATAAGACACCAAATAGCAAGCTGAAGCTACGCCAAATTCGCGAACGACGCTCGTAAATCAGTGTGAAATTTGACGACGTAGACGTTGGATCTAATTAAACATGGGTAGGTAGGTGCTCAAGTACACTATGTACTCACTTTATTGTGTTACCAATAATATAATATAAAAGTTCATGCTGTGTTAATGGAAGTCTGAATGTACCTACTTTTTTAGTCCGATTTAGTCATATTTTCAAATTACCTACGTTTTTATACCCACCTAGTTAAATTATTTTCAATAAAAGGTACGCTAAAAACATTATATTATTCAAAGGCGGCCAAAATGCCGCCTTGTGCTCATCGGTGTGAGCTCAGGTGGTGTGCCCGCCCGAAGGTTAATAAGGAGGTTGAATAAAACCGCACAAGACACATTCTGCTTCATTTATGTATTTTGAATTGCCACTACGACTGTTGAAGATTTACTTACCATTTTTTTAAAAATATTGACGTTGCTAGTTTTCTTAGAATTGCTGGTTGATTGAGATTGATTGGAAACCCAATTTGTGAAGAAATTATTCAACATCACCATTCAAACACTCCCTCTACCTGCTCCAGAACGAAATCTTTTGTTATGCGGGGTCGAGGGAGAACTCGGTAGCAAGCGGATCTCTTTGATTACTCAACAAGTAAAAACTCTTGGCGTCTTCAACAAAAGAAAAAAAAAATCGTCCAAAATTAGGGTGAGCTCCCTTCTTTATCCCTTATTTGAAAGACGGAAGAAAAGAATTATTAAGTTCAGAAGCGTGTCTTAACAAGAAAAGAGTAATAGTATTTTCTAATGTAATCAGTGTAATCACCAATTTCTTATTTCCTCCTTCACATTTCTTCAATAGGTATTTAGTTATAAGAGATTTGATCAGATCTCATCAGTATTAGCTTTCTCAGTCTGTTCATATTTTTCAAGGAACTTCGAAAAGAAGATCATTTTTAGACATTCTAAAACTAATACTTTCCTGGTTGATGACGTATCCAGCGAGTTGACTTAACTGAAATTTGGACTTACCCGGTTCACGCAGATCTTAATTTTCAACTTCTATAAAATCTTTTGTTTGTAGTAAGCATGCAGAATTAACTACGAGTTATTATTGAATTAATTAACTCGTAGTCATTAATCGACTATACTGGAAAAAAAGAAAGTCCTCGGCGTTGGAAATTTTTTGTTTCTCGAAATATTTACACAATGTTCTACAACCAGTGAATTCCTATGCGAGACTGGACCAGAATGAATGGAAAATATTGACCATTTTGGACACGATAAAGCTGGAAGAATCAATGTGTTGCGCCTCGAAGATATCCACTACACGAGAAGATGACTTCTGAAACTGAGTTACTGAGGAGCCTAAAAACCAACAGCGTATTCGACCTATAACTTAGTTTGTCTGAGAAATCGATGAATGGAGTGGGTGTACACACTTAACTGCCTCCAGAGTTCAGAACACAGAACAAGATGTCGAAAACGTCTTACTAATCGTTCACATGGTGATTCAAACCAGTGGAAACATCAACCTATACATGGAACGAAAATACATACGTGATTGAACAAAAATTGTTCAGAAAATTCTAATTTCAAGCAGTCAAATTTGCAATTCGGAAGCACTAAAATCTGTCGACCTCTGCACTATACAAAGCTTTTCTTATTGAGGAACAAAACTAAACACAGTGCTTGGACCCGTTCATTGTAAGCGTTCAAAGCGTTCATCAATTGCCACACAAAAATTTTCAGAACTAGTATAATTTTCGATGTTATGTTCTACGGTAGGTAGAGATATCCTAACAGGGTATTCACAAGTTAAATAGGAACCAGTCCTAATGATCCCTCTTCAATCAGCAAGTTCAGTGAGTTGGCTCATCTTACACCCTTTGGCAATGAATAATTACCCCAAGATGCAGCCCCTCTTGGAAATGTTGTGACAAAACACTGATTGAGAAATACAAGACAGTTGGTCTTCATTTGCATATATATTAGCTTCAGTAATTAAGTCATTGTTGAGTTTCTTACGTATTGGGGAGCTTTTTCGGCGGAGAAACTGACGAGTGAATGATTGAGTAGAGGAACAATCTGATGAATATTATGAATTTTAACTACTCCAATTTTGAGTATTTTCAGATATCACAGGTCTCTTCAGAATGTTCCAATAGGTAATGAACACATACAACTCTTCAATTGATATTGACTTCACAGTCCTTACAGAGGAATTCTTTCAGTTTTTTCTTCAAATATAAAAGAAAATCCCAAACAGAATCATCAAAAATGTTTGCATATTTTATGTAATCTTCATTCAACAGCCCCTTTAATTTGTCGACATTAAGTTCAATCCTGATATGTTAAGCTCGTCCAAACCAAGTGATTGAGTTGTTGAACGGAGTGAGTACAGAGATCTCTTTGTTCTAAGTGTTGGTACCAAACGAGTAATATTTACCGTTCAGCTCATCCAACTGAATATACTGGTGGATATTATGCAGATGGGAAACCACGATGCGAAGGTTTTCTTCCTTTGCATCATTAGACAATGCTCCGGCATACGATGAGAATAATAGTTGAGCACACAAACTCCACCCTCCGCTCCACCCTTGTTCACTTCAGATAGTTTAACATTCCCTCAACTTCAGTTGAAGTTTCGAACAACAAAGGGGTTGTAAACCAAGGGAACTGCTATGGCAGTAGTTGAATGAAGAGATGCACTCTACTCCTAGCGCTCCATTCTGCTGGCGAAGCCTCCCTTTTCATCTATAATTCCCTGTAGAACCCACTTCTTTTCCCTTCGGTCGCCCTCTTTCCCATGCAAGGCTCCCGCTGCGAGCACTATTAATTAAAATCTTACGGAAGAAACGGTATTCCGTAGAGTAGAAGATGATTCTTCATAAGAATGAATGTTCCTACAATATTGCATACGAGGGACTAAGGGTAATGGTCGTAGCATATAACAATCTGAAAATTTAGTGCGTCAGTAAACAAATAAATTGTTAGTCTCTCCAATTTAAACGATTTCCTTCCTCATCATCATAGCAAATTTTCGAATAATGCTCTTCTAGAATCTGCATAAAGTGTGTAAGTTAGCATCTCAGTATAGAGATCACCCAGCACCCTTACCTAATCAATATGAAAGATAACAAATCAGACTTGGACGAACTAAATACTACAAGCCTGACTGCTTTCACCAATTCATTGATAGTAGTCACAATATTGATAACAAGTAAACAAATTAAAAGCATTAAGAGAAAAAATACGACACGCAAATACGAAACAAGCAAGGTCGAACCACCTACTTACATTTGAAGACCTTATGAGTCACAGAATGACTAAGATAATATTCATGAGGTGATATGCAGCTTGAAGTGCAGTAAACCCAAGTTATAATCGACAATGAATCATTGAGATGCAACAACTTCAACTACTCCCCAACACACTTCATGTCGGAGTAATAATAATTTATTTCTCACTCCGTCCAACACTTTTCTCCTTGTTTAGTGACCTTTAATTAGGTAGGATTTAAGTTGCGTATTGGCTAAACCCACTTTTTAAAGGTAGACCAAGTTTGTAAAACGGAAGGTTATTAAGCATTATTTATTAAGAGACTCTCAGGCCCTGTGGTGTAGGGATATTAAACTGCTGCACTCGTTCCGCTCTCAACTCTCGTTAAAATTAAAAAACTTGAAGATAATGAGCGATTATTGACAGTGTCCTTCTTTCACCATCAGCTTTCTACTTGCATAAACTGTAGCAGTTCAACGAACTGCTCCGCCAACTAGGCCTGTGGAGGCGTCGCTAGTCTCCTAGACTGGGAACGTGCTCGGCAGTCAGTCATTTTCCTGCCTTGCTCCTGGTAAGTGATCTCTTCACAACATTTAATATTTTGCGGTTTCCCTTGATAACCAAAATTCATTTTCATATCATTTCGGACCTATATAAGATTAAAGAGTCAATCCATATAAACCACACTCCGATTTGTAATAGGGTGTGCACCTGGGTAGGAAAAACTGTTTATTGTTATTTTTAATCTAAAGTAGACCTCATTCTGAGAATTTTGGTACCAACCGCGACCTTCTAGCGTGTGTAAATCTTTTCCTATGAATTTTTAAAGTTTCGACCGTTTATGACGTCAGAGTGGGCTGGGGGGTCCCGCCCAGGCGAGAGGGGCGCGTGACGTCATAAACGGTCGAAACTTTGAAAAATCGTAGAAACAGATCTACTTACGCTAGAAGTTGCCAAAATTTTCAAGATGTAGACTACTTTCGATTAAAAAACTAAAAAAAAAAATCAAGGCGCACCCCCCATTGAACCTTACCCAATTCATATCTGTACATATTTAGTTAACTAATAATTTGCTGATTGGTTGGCAATTGGCGACACCAAGCATACATACCTAAATAAATGTACATACGTAAATTCCAAAGTTTGGTTTATCACGAGAAACATTACTAAAATGTTACCAAGGCGTCTCCAGTGAAATGAATCTACATTACCAAGCCCGAGGAGCTAAGTCAAGTCGCTACTGACGTTATCGTGTAATGAAATTGTAAGACTCAACTATAGTCAGCAACAATATTAGCATATGCCATCAAACTCGTCATGGTGGAATTCCGTTAAAGACATTAGACCAAACATAATGGCAAATGTATTCAGGGTGTTCTGCCTAGATAACCCTCTTCAACTCTCACGTGTGGAAGCAGAAGATCCAAAGGTAATTGGCGCAGGCTTCAGCTCTTGAAGGGAGTGGATGGAAGAGATTAGCCTGACATCTAATTTGCCTTACGTCTTGCGCTAATGAAGGTTGCTCCTCAATGTTTGACAGTTGGGAAGGTGGTTAGCTTCCTTATGTCCCAGTCTTCCCTCCTCGAGACGGGTAACTGACTTTCTCGGGGGGATGAAGCGTTTACCTCCCTTCGTTCTGGAGCACCAGAGTTAATCAACATTGCTGTACTATCTCGAATGTTATCTAACGAAAATATCCAACAGTTGAGAATGTTTCCTAACTTTGAATAAAATGGTAGGGTATACATACCCAGGGTGTCCGAGAAAGATACGGCCAAACTTCAGAGGTCGATTCTGCAAAGTATTTCCAACGAAAAATGTCTATTGAAAATTTTC